>OX465600.1:282787781-285287781 GCA_950022295.1 Bromus sterilis
CTCGTTCAACATACATATTCTTCATACTATACAATGTATATGAACATATTATCAAACATACATTTAAATCTTTTTTCTACTTACGAGACCGCTTCAATATAAGAAGGCTCTCTGCCACTTCTTCCATTGCTGGTCTTTCATCCACATCAAGATTAAGACATTTCATGGCAAGTTCTGTAAGGCTAGTAAGAAGCTTCAGATCTCTTGTTTCTGTAAATTCCTTGTCAAACAAATCAGTTGGTATCTCCTTCCTTTTATCAGCATCCAGAAAATTCCTTACTAAGCTGTTATTGTCGGAATATGTGGCCTTCATCCCACTGATAAGCTCCAAGAGGACAACTCCGAAACTATAGACATCACTTTTCTCTGTTAGTAGTCCTGTCTGTAGATATACTGGATCCATGTAAGTCCTATCACCAATGATTGATGTGGCGAGTTCTTTATCTCTTACGATCAACCTTGATATTCCAAAATCAGCTATCTTTGGTGCATATTTATCATCCAAGAGTATATTTGCTGGTTTCACATCACCATGTAAGATTGGCGTGCCGGTTTTTGAATGCATGTAAGCTAGACCATCCGCTGATTCTGCAGCAATATTTAAACGCACATCCATGTCAAGCGGCACCTTGTTGTTGTTGTGAAGTGCGTCATCGAGGCTGCCTTTGGAGAGGAACTCATAGACCAACATTGGGCTATTAACTTCTAAACAACAACCTATGAGTCTAACAATGTTCTTGTGTATGACTTGAGACTGGATAATGACTTCATTTGAAAATTGCCCATTCTGCCCCACACTATCATCAAGGTCTTGTTTAGTTAGGTTGGGGTTGGAGAGTTTTGAAGGGGATTGAGAGGGATTAAATCCCTTGCAAGTCAAAATCCTTTTCAAACCACTCCAGTCCTCTTGAATCCCTTTAACAGGGGGATTAGCCAACATTGGCCTAATAGGTTTCTTTACGGCAACTTGTTGATTATCAAGAAGGCCCTTGTAAACTTCACCAAAGCAGCCTTTTCCAATAAAATTGCTACTTTTCAGAATTGGCTTGAGCTCCTCCTCTCTGTATATCTTTATATTTTTGGCCTTTTCTAGAGCAAGACCTCCATTTTTCACATAAACTTGTCTCATGATCCTTTTTTCTCTACGAAGAAGGACAATGAACACAAAAAGTGCTACGATAAAAAGACCACATACTGCACCTACATGGACAACAAAGAAACACAATTAGATACGCCCATAAATTTCATGTTAATAAAAAACAACTCATGAGTCTCGATTTCTTCTTTTGTGTTTTTTTTCTGCGTAGTAAGCCAGCTCCTTGGTAATTTTATTACTGTGGTCTTGTTTACTTTGATGTTTTCCTTTGAACTTGGCGCTGCTTTTAAAAACTATGGACTTTCCATGCTTATTAGAGAGAGAAAAAACTAAAACTTAAAGGAATGAATTCATGTCATCAGTCAGGAAGTAATTAAGATGCAATCTAGACATATGGATGCAACCAATTATCATTTAAGTGTGGAAGGACACAATCATGTCTATTCAGTCATGCACACTGCGGATTGGGTGGTTGTTCAAATGATTAGAGTCTAAATCAGGTGCTAGCTGTGTAACTTACCTACGGACACCTTTGCTGGCAGGGAGAAAATGTCCGTGCAGGGCCCTTCCTTGGCATTGCCCCTCTTTCCGGCAGGGCACTTACATTCGTATCCACCTATGCTGTTCTTGCATATTCCATGGCAAGCATACAAATCTGGCCTCTGACACTCATCAATGTCTACAAACCAGGTACGCATGCATGCATAGTTGATATATTTCAATACAAACAGATGAATCCTCATGGCTCAAAAACTGAAAAAGATAGATAGATAGATAGATATGCGCGTACCTTGGCAACCGCTTGGTACGTATGGGTTGCCTTCGTACCCGTCGCTGCACCTGCAGGAGTACCCACTGCCGACGGAAAAGGGCACTTGGACACACATGCTGTCGTTGCTGGCGCAGACGTACCCCTTGGGCAGTGGCTTCCCGGGCTCCAGACACTCACCAGCGATGACGAAGTCAACCACGACGGGCACCCCTCTAGGGTTCTTCCGCCTGAAATTGTCTTTGTGGAGGTCATCCGATGTGAATTTGTACGAAGATTTCTCTATGACCATGGCGTAGGTGCAGCCGACGGCGTCCTCGTCCTGGTCCTTTCCGATGGACACGAGGACCCTGGAGGACTTGGGCAATATGGTTTGCTGGCAGCAACCCTGCCCCGAGCACTCCCCCTCCACTGGAGTCAAGAAGGAGATGGGGTTGATGTATGACTGGCAGCTAGGCCCGCTGCGCTGCTGCGCCTCGACGATGGCGCCGAGGCCCATGAGCACGGTGTCCCTCTGCGAAAGGAGGAATGGCGACATGTATGGGAAATAGAGCTCGTGCTGCCTCACCGAGTGGTAGGTCTTGTTTCGGACGCAGTCATAGCTGATCGGGCCGAGCACTCGGAGCTTGCCCTCCCCTACCGACACGCCGGTGAGCTCCACCGGCGACAAGGATTGGTCGGTGAGCACGGACCGTGTGATCCCCTCGGCGTTGTTGTAGTAGTAGAGGTCTTCAGCCTGGATCTGCGGTTTGTTGGACCAGCCAAGAGAAAGATTAGCGGTGAAGAAGGGGCGCGGCGGGTCGAAGGTGACATCGCAGGTGATTTCGAAGCCTGCGAGGAAGCAGCCGTCCTTGGTGCCGAACGGATATGGGATGCTCACTTGGCCGCACTTGTCCGGGCAGCCCGGCAGTGTTACCGGCGCCGCCGTGCTGAGCTTCTGCTGGTTGGCCCCGATGGCCGCCACCAGGAGCATGAGCATCAGCGGCAGCAGATGCATTTGCATTTGCAGGGAGAGGGAGTGCTTGGTTGCCATGGTGCTGGTGTACAAAGCTGATGACGCTGCTCCCTCTTTATCTTATCAGCTAGCTGTAGAACTCCATGGATACAATCATGCAAAACCTTTTGGTCCATATACAGGACGGCATGCAATCATTCACCGGAAAACACATGCGATATCATTTTTAGGTCACATATCCTTTTCAACTTTGTGCACGCTTTACAATTCGTGTTCGGTAATTGAAGGGAATTTGTTCGGTGGCGTATAATACCTCTTATCGTCATGCTTTTCTGAAATGTATTCTTGTCTGACACGATGCCTTATCTCCAACATGGACGTTCCAGTGCTCATTAATCAGTGAACGACAGTGGTGCAGACATGTCCATGCTGGGACATGTTTTTCAGGGGACCTCATTGTGGATAAATCAACATATCGATTGAAATGTTCTGGATAGACGGGGTTTTAACGGATCTGATAGTTTAAAATAAATGGAAGAGTACCCCGGCCTCTGCATCAAAGCCATCAGTGGCGAAGCTTGAGGCCCATTGCTGAGCTAAGCAGACCAAGTAGAAGGAATTAGACCATGGTTTAAAGTTTCAAGGCTCAATAGTGCAAAATTAATTTAAAAAATTTAAAATGATGGGCGGGCCATGGCCCATTCGGCCTTGCTGAAGCTTCCCCAGTGAAAGCGATGCATACATCTTTATTAAATAATTAACAGCCTGACAACACAGATACATGGATCAATCCAAAAACACCTTCCTGGCGATCTTAATCGCTACACCTACAAATCTGATGGAGTGTTCTAGCGCATCCATGCACACCATCTAATCTATTGGCCTCATCAGGCTGCCCCGCGGCAAGCCGAGAGCACCAACCTTCGTTTGGTCGTCCTTCATTTTTTTTCCTTCCCTTTTCCTTTGTCAGAATTTGGTTGTTGACTGATATGGCCATGTTCGTCATCATCAACACTATCAGCATAAAGATCATCATCATCGTCATCAGAAATCTCATACTCAGAGTCAAATATTTCTCCTGGATCAAATTCTGCATCATCAGAGTCTGAATCTTCATCATCTGCATTCCTATTCCTTCTTCTTTGAAGTCCATTTCTCTGCCTTTACATATGTGCCTGCTCTGTGTCTTGATGTGGCTCTGAATCTTTCTACCTCTGCATTTTGCTCTGGCTCTGGTTCAGTATCTTTAGTGTCTGCACTAGTACACCTTCATCCTCCCTGCCATTTCATATCCTATTTTCTTCAACTAATTGCTCCACAACAAGATATGATCAAGTGTCTACATGAAAATTATCATACCAAATTGACTTCCCATGCATATAGGTCATGTTAACTCCAATGCCAACAAAGCTCCCACCTATGTTGAACTGAACTGAAAAAAGTTGTGTGCACCTATAATTTAAAGTGGAAAACATCAATCAGAGACCTAATTACACCCTAAAAAACCCATTATCAAAAAATACAAAACACCCAATTAAACCCTAGCTAACCCCTAATCCCTAATCAACTAGTTTTGGTTCTAATAGATACATATGAGAAAATAACCCTAATTTATCCTAGCAAGGCTTCATCAACAATGCGACCATGGGGGATCAAGGATCATGTCAGATCATTAAGAAATCGCCCAAGAATTTTTTTGAAAATAGGGGAACAAGGAGATGTGGCCATGGGAGAGAAAGGAAACATGGGGGAGATGCATATCGTGGACTGACGGCTCATCACCCTCTCATCGATGGATGACGGCCATAGCTTCGTCCATGGCACCCTTTGCTCTTCCTTACCAACCGACACGATCAATGTGCGTGTCTAATTGTGAAATTGTACACAAAGGAGAGGATCGCGTTGCAAAAAAGAGAGCAATGCGATTTGCTGGATGCCAGCTTGGCGCTTGGACTAGTCAAATACGGTCATTACAACAAATTACTCTAGAAACAACTACAGTGACCATTTTGATCATTTTTTGAAAAAAGACCAAAACCGAGTCCGAGAAGGGTCCGAATCTAGTCCGACTTTGAATTAACAAATCCATCAACCAGCTAGGATTACAAGGAACGGCATACAAACGAAACAAGAAGGCAACAAAAGATACATGGTGCTGGAAAGCTAACAGATAAACTGCTTAAAGGCTAAACGAACAAGGGAAAATGTAGGAGGTAATCGCCAGCATCGGAAGAGGCATCAGCATCCACTCCGCAAGCCTAGCCGAGGTCGCCATGACATCCGTCGATACCTCTGAAGAAGGCCACAACCCTCCCGCCTTGGCTCGTAGGGCGTCGAACCGCCGGTCGGCATCACGCTCACCCTAGAGCTCGGATGCACACAGGAACCTTGATGGTGAGGGAGATGAACCCGGATCGTTGTAGAATCTGCACATCCTTCCACCACCACTCCAACATCCGCCTCCAAACCGAAACACCGCAAGCAAGAACGTGAAGCCGCCCACCAAAGACTGGCAAAGAAGATCACACCACCATGGTGAAGAAGAGAACCATCAGCAGCCGCCTAAGTCCCCTCGACAGGGAGTCACCCTCGCGTCTGCGTTCCCCAGCCGACGCCTCCAGGAAGGGAAGCGACAACACATCGTCGCCGCCGACACAAGGGGAACAAGGCTTTCGCCCAATGCAGGATGCGAGGGAACGGTGCGGTCGTGACCTCCACTGGCAGTCAAAAGTTTCCCCCGCTCCACTCCGCAACACCCGACTCCCAAGAATGAAGAGTCGAACCACCCGAAGCAGCCATGGACCAGATCTTGCCGGGAGGATGCACTGCCGAGAGGAAGCGGCGATCTTTGAAGAGGCGGTGCGCAGGGCCATGGAATACCCAGCACACGGACACCATGACCTCATCGCCCGCACGGCTGGGGTCACGGGACAACACCAAATGACGCCTCTAGCTGCATAGCAAACGCCGACCACCCAGCCTGGGACCGCCGTCCCGGCTCTTCCACCCACCTCACGCATCCATCCTACGATCAGACGTCCGCCCTACCACCACCACCGAGATCCGAACCACCACCGCACCGCCAACGCAGAAGGGAGAGGCGCTTGGGGCGTCCCCATCGAGCAGATCCGCCCACAAAGAAGGGAATCCACCACTCCAGCCTGAGATCTGGTGGCATTGGCAGGCACTGGGCCACCACACTGGCCGGCCGCCAGATCCATATCGCCTCCGACGAGACGGCGCTCGGGGCAAGGCCCGACGGCAGGTGCTAGCGGCAGCGACGGAAATCCCCCCCGAGTCGCCCTAGGTGGACGGCGCGGGGGAGGGGGCTGGGCTTGTCGCCGTTTCTATCAGTTTAAGCAAGTATAATTAGCATAACAGTGCATTTTCTAAATACAGTGATCAAAGTGACTAAGTGAAACTTGTTTAGTGATCCCGAGTACATTTTACTCGAGTTATATGGCGTTGTGCTGTAAAGATTTATTTTGCTCTTTCAATGACTCAGTCAAGCTAACGATAGTAGAAATCGGTCTGCCAAATTTGAATTGTATGCTTGTTCCTTGAGTACACGTACTGAAGGGGAAAAGGAAGGGGCCTTGCCCGAGTGGGATACGTACACGGGCTGGTTTGCTTCGTTACATACATCTGCTTACATCTTTTTTCTAACGTGGATTTTTCACAATGGCAGGACCTGATGCAAGTTCAGGCTGCTGATCGGACCTCCCGGTCGATCTCCTCATCCATCCTTGGCGGAGGAGCCACTTCCGGCAGGGGATCAACAACGGCCTGTGCGTCGTCGGTTTTGGGAGCCGGCTGCTACTTGTGAGCTCCGCAATCTCCTGAATGCTGATACTACAACTTTTCAGGTCAGCTTTCCCAGGGGCCACGCCGTGGCCTGCTGCGGCGCCTCCCATGGCTGGTTAATCATGGCAAACGAGCTCTCCGATCTCGTCCTATATGACCCCTTCACCGCGGCGTTGATCTCGCTCCCACCAATCACCGGTTTTGCGTCATGCATCGAGGGGGTTTATCATGGAGATGATGGGAACCTGGTGGGCTATCATTACACTTGTTACAAGAGTGACAGTTTTATCCTGTGTGGTCTCTTGGTGGGTATTTCTATGACAAGGTTGTGCTGTCCAGTCCTCCGTCGTCTACCTGTCGCGCCATCGCTCTGGTCATCCACCAGGATGGCAAGCGTCTCTCTTCTGCGAGGATAGGAGACAGCCATTGGCGACAAGTTTCGGTGATCCGAGGAAGCAGGGATAGATTTGCAGATTGTGTCTACCACTGCGGAAGGTTCTATGCGGTAACAATGAAAGGGGTATTGAAGTCATGGGACTTTGGCGGACCGGACAAACCGAGGAAGAAAACGGTCATTGCCGAGGACGACGACGACGTGTTCCACGATGCAGGTATCACTAGGTACTTGCTGTCGACTCCTTGGGGCAGTCTCCTGCAGGTGCGTGTCTTTCTTGACACGCGCCAGGGAAACAATGTCAGGATTGAAATAGGCTGGTTGGACCTCAAGAGTCAGACAATGGTAGCACTGAGCTCAGAGAAGGCTCTGCGGGGACATGCGGCGTTCCTGGGGCAGAATAGCCCAGGCATTTTATCAACCAAAGAATTCCCCGATCTAAGGCCAGATTGTATCTATTTCACAACTCCCCGCCTCATAAAGTGCGGCGCTTTCAATCACCGCTGTAACCAATGGAACGGCGTGAAGGTCTATGACCTGAAAAGACGGACAGTTGAGGATGCTTTCCCGTCTGGTGGAGGTCTTTACGGAACCCTCTGTCCATTGGAAATCTGGTTCACGCCGAGTCTAATCTGATGGCCATGCTGTAACTTGTAAGTGCTATTTCGGTCGATAATTAAGTAGCATGAGGTCTAATGATTTTTCTGTGAGTTCTCACTTTTGTCATTTTCAGGGTGGACATCTCCCTCGAGTTGATGGGAGTTCCCTTTCAGAAAGTGAATCATCTGTCTCCAGAATAATTTCTCTTTTGGCTGTTTTCATGTGTGTGTGAGTCGTTTAGAAACGACGGGGTTTAGCATGGAAGAAGGTTGCTGCAACAAACCTGCACCCTTGCTTCGCTCTTGGTTTTGGTTTTATTATATAAGTGTATGTGTTTGATTGTTTCAAGAGAAAAGCGTTGCATGTTGTGTAAAATATGAGTTCTGTATCTCAGGCTCAGAACAAGATCAGTGAGTTGTGTGAATGCTGAACACCAAGTGTTTGTACTGGTACTGTATTTTGTAGTAGTAGTTGTTGCACATTCCTTGTTTCAAACACATGCAGGCGACCTAAATAGAGACCCAGCTCAATGTCCATGCCTCTGTATTTTGTGCTTTAATTTAATTTCGTGTGTATGAAATTCGCGTGGTTTTTGCCCTTTTGGCGCAAAGATGTGATTTTCCAAACAATCATACATATTATGCTCAGTATCTGAATGCCTTTTTTTACATGAATACCTGAATGCCCTTGCTGCACACCTACCCAAAGACATTTATAAATATATCCAATCTTTGAATAAACTTCAAAGATTACTTTAACCCCAAAGAAATCAATATCAAACAAGTTTTGAGCATACAAAGTTGTTACCTTGAATCACGAATCAGAACAAAATCGAAAAGGTTTTGTACATTCAACACATGAAAGTAACACATAGACCATTTCACTCATAGCTTGCAAACCATGAAGAAAAAGACAAAAGGACGAACAAAGTGACGTGTTCTTAATTTCGAACCAGTGACCAAAGTAAATTTTGAAGACAAGTCCAGCGACCGTTGATAAATTTTACGCTCCTAACACACACTTGTGCGGTCAATTGGTCAACAAATATGCCACGTAGGAAAAATATGTGGCGACGACCGTTCATGTTCACTGATACAACTTTGATGATCGTATTTCAGATATTTGTAAGTACCTGGACCAAACTGAATTTCGATCTCAACTTCACTGACTGCGGTTGAACTTATCTCCGTATATTGCATGTGTGGCATATTTTGTTTGACCAATTGACCATCCACGTATGTGCTAGCAACATCCACATATGTGCTAGCAACATAAAATTCATTGACGGTCGTTGGTCTTCAAATTTAATTTTGGTTATCGAAAAATGTGACTTATGGTACTACTTTAATCTAGTTTCTTTTTCTCATTCTCGTTAGAAGGTCTATGTGCATAAACAATATTGATGTGGTACTCCGGGGACAATAAGCTTGCCGAGTGTGAAAATTATCCCATGCTAGGTTTTATTTTGTTAGACCATTGGTCGCCGGGTCGATCCATTGGAAGTAATCACTACTCCATGCATTTTGGCCCACACTATCAGGGCTATCTCGCAATATGGCTCATTATTCTCTTTAAGTATTTTTTGTTGGATTTCATTGGATTTTATATTTATTTACTTTTTGAAATTCATGTCTCATTTTTTAATATACTATTTTTTTTGTATATATGCCAATTTTTTATGCACATTGAGCATTTCTAATTACATCCGTGGTACAATAACTTGTCCGTAATTAACAGATTCATACAGAAAATTGAAAACCCTACAAAACTCATACAAAAACTTGTTTGTTGTAACAGTTGACTACAAAATAACCTAAGGATCAGTTTTTTTGGGTGGCTTAACAAATAAGTCACCTCTTCCTAGCTTTTCCATAAACCGCCTTTCGTATTTGTTGGGGCCTATATATTAATTATGGTATAACTAATCTAGAAGCCTCAACAAATTTAGGATGCGGCTTATTTTTTAAGCTGGGGAGATGCGATTTATTTTTTAAGCTGCTCAAACGAACTGGTCCTAAATCAACGTTGTGGCATGCCACGTTGGAATGGGGCACACGACAGGCTTTGTGTGTTTTACAGAAGAAAACTGAGAAATGGATTATTAGTGTGTACTGGTTCTCGATCAAGCGTGCTGATGGAAATATTAAAAAAAGGCTCTCTAAGGTGATCGATTGTGCGTCGGTTTGAACCCGTCGAAGGTGAGGCAGACGGCATGTGGCCGGTCATACGGGCCGTGAGTGAGATCCCGTCGGTGTATGGTATGTGTAGACCCACCTCGCCATCCCTTTTCAACGGTGTTTCTTTCCCATGTTCCGTTATGTTTTGAAGGCGGTGACGATCATCCATTTTTTTGCGCATGGATTCGATGATTGGTCTTTTCATCCTTACTTGCCATACACCCCATTTCAACGTGGCATACCATATGTGCAATTCAGGATATTTTGTAGTCAACTGTTACAACAAAACAAGTTTATGTATGAATTCTGTGGGGTTTTTAAGTTTGTGTATAAATCTGTTAATTTTGAGCAAGTTGTTGTACCATGGGTGTAATTAACTCTTTTCTAAAATATGTGTTTGAATTTGTTTTTGAATAAACGTTAAACATCTTAAAATATAGCATGAACGTGTTTCTTATGGTAATTGTTTCTATATTATGTGAAACTTTTAAAAATATGTCATGAACATCTATATTTTTAAAATGTGTGACCATTTTTTCAAATGTCATAACCTTTTAGAATGATATGAATCAGTTTTTAAAATTTATGTGAACATTTTTGCACACTAAATATTTTTTTTTAAATGTGAAGAACATTTTCTCAAACACATGAAGCATTTATTAAATGTCATGAACCAATTTTTGAAAACATGAACATTTTTATAATGTCACTAATATTTTTCCGAATGCTAGCAACATTTTAAAATAATAATTTGAATGTCATGAACATTTTTGTATGTGTGATAATTATTTTTACAACTTTAAGTAAATTAATTTCTGTAATACATATATTTCAAATATATAAACATAAATAAGAAGAAGAAAAAACTATCCAACGGACAAAATGATGTGTTGTGAATTTTGAAGACAATTCCAGTGATTGTAAATGAATTTTACGTTGCTAGCGTATATGTGGACGGTCAATTGGTCAACCAATATGCCACTTTGGCAAAATACATAGCCAAAGCATATGGCGGTGATCATCGATGTTCATTTGTACCACTTTCATGACCGTATTTCGGATATTTATAAGTAACTGGACCAAAGTAACTTTTTGTCTCAGCTTCAATAACCGCGGATGAACTTCTCTCATCGGACTGCTTTGAAGTCATATCAAATATTCAGTAAATCAGAAGGGTTCTACTACATACGTTATTTAGAAAAGATTTGAGTATAGAAAGAGGAACAATGTGATGTTATTTTATGTTATTTTACGTTTTGAGAACTTTAAGTGTAATTGTGGAGCTCGTAACTTAGCTAAGGTTACATCTTTATCGTTATGTATGGTTAGGTAATGTTAGGGACATTGTTTGTATTCCTTTTGTTTCGAAGTTTGAATAAGCCCATCCAAGTATTTTTCCTCTCGGTATCAATTGAATCAAAAGTCAAAAAATTTTTGCTGGGGAGCTTATAGAGGCATCTTGTAGAGACGGACCGAGATCCACGGCTTGCCTTGAGGCCCATGATCCATCATCCATTCAGGATCCAACTGCCCGTCCGCATGTGAGACATCTGCACACAAAACATTGGCTACATTATTTTAGATTTTGAGGTTGACTATAGTCTTTCATGGCCTAAGTGTACAAGTAGATTGGCCTAATTTATCTACTTGAAGGAATATGACCTAAGTGTATAAGTAGATTGGCCAAAATTTGAGTTACAAATGCTACAAAGTTTCTATATTGTTCAGTTCATTTTGAGTTCACTTTTTAATTCATTGAGCTCTTCCCTTTTTAGTTTATTTGCCATTACCAAAATCTGTGTATTGAACATTTTTGTGCTGCTGATTTGCACCACTGAATTTGGTGTGTCCGCAACTGTTTGCGACTAACTAATGTTTTTCCTTGGCTAACTGAATTTTTTATTCTGTCTGCAGCTCTGTGGTTAACTGAACTTTTTGTGTGCTTATGTCTCATAAACGGTCGGGCCCTTTGATCCTGGATGGATGGTAGATCCTAGGCCTCACAGACCTTGTCGGGCCTTCAGTCAGCAAGGCAGTTGATCTCAGTCCTGCACGGACATTTTAGCTCCAATCTATATACAAACCATCTATGACATCTAAAACACCAATCAAGTCGATTCAATACAAGAAATGCAAGAGGAAAATTAAATTCCCAAAGGGCACTGTGTGACTGGCGAGTAACTTTTTGTTTGCATGTGTGGCAAGTTTCCAACCCGAGCATAACACAATAAATATTTGACACCAGGACGGAACATGCCAAGAGTGTTGCTAGCAGATCCCTTAAAATGGTTGGTATTGAAAAAACTTATCCAACTCTCCCTAAAAAAACGTCGTATCCAAGATATCCAATTTTTAGGGTGAACTTAATAACAACACAACGGTTGGCGAATAGCCAAACTATCACCGAACCTCCGTCGAACTCATTGCTCCGGCAAAACAGCACCATGGTGCTCTGATTCCAAGCATTGGTTGTGCATCGAGTTTGGGCCATGAGTCGCGTGGTGAAGGATCTGCGCTGGGAGGCCAAGGTCGCAACGACGTGTGCTCCCAATGAACGATGGTTGCTCAAACAGCCAACAACGGTAGTACACGGCCAAGCGCGGGAACCAGTTCGACACGGATACGACCATGTAGTTGTGCTCCTTGGCCACGGGCAACCACCGCTCGTACGGCTCATCCAGGTGAAGGTCGATGGACCTGACGAACACCTTGTCTTGCCGGTCGCGATCGATCGCCGCGTGCGGGCCGCTCGTCAGGCACCACTGGACCTGGAACAATGTGCAAAAGGAGACGGCGTAGTCGTGCGTCGGGAAGTGTCAATGCTCGAACCCATCGAAGCTCCACCTCGTTGGGATCTCACAAGATGTGGTGAGGAAGAAAACCAAAAATAAGCACTGATATGTGAGCCTTTAGTTGTAATTTACGTTTATCGTACCGATTTCACAAGATCTTTTCTACCGAAGCTCCCGCGACAACTGTAAATTCGTCTTGCATTATATTCCTTAAACTATTTTTGTTGTGCTATTTTTAAAAAATCTATTAGCGATGCTCTAAGTTGCAGACCTACGCGCTATTTAATTTTGTTTGTCTACATAAACGTTTCCAGCCTACATGCCTCAACGGGATCAACTAGAGAGCAACACCGATTTATGACAGGCCTTGCATCCTTTTCTCTCAAAAGACTATCTTGATAGAAATGGGTGTCCTTCATTTTATAAGTCGTGTTATCTCTTCTTCCACGATCGATAATATCAAGTATACGTACTAATCATTTTGAAACCTGTCAGGGCAGCAACGGCCCAAAGCATAATAGTACAAACAAGAACTTGCAAATTCCCATCATTTGAACCATCTGATCACCAAATTGGCCTAGTTTTCTAATTACAAACTGCCCAGTGAGACTTTCATATCCATTGCTCCTAATTTACAATTTTCTTCTGTTGAGTAAATTGACATTCTGTCAATATTGGAGTAAGTGTTAACAATTTTACAACAACACGGTAGCAATACAGACAAGCTCACGGGTACAACCTGAGCGGCGGCGGCGTGAAGCCTTGGGCCTGGTCGAGGAACGGCACCAACTCCGGCCGCGCCTGGAGGTCGGCGTAGAAATCGTACTCCGCCTGGTAGTGGTGCAGGTCCAGCTCCTTCTTCTGGTTGGTGTGGTAATGGTGCTTGGCCCCTGCCGGCTTCCCGAACCCGAAGAGGCTCACCTCCTCGCACAGTCCCAGCGCCATCATCACCGCCTGCATCCCGGACGAGTAGTGGAAGTACCTCTCGTCGTGCTTCCGGCTCCAGTTGCTCGCCGGACCGCCCGTGTCCGCCAAGAACCGGCGGATCGAGTAGTACTTGGCGATGCGCGCCGAGAGCGCGTCCAGGCGCGCGTCGGTGACGAGGAGCGGGAACGGGGACGCCGCACGGGTGGCGGTGGCGTTGCAGATGAGAGCGTCCAGGAGGTGCGCGGGCTGGCAGACGTACATGGCCATGGGCACGCCGGGGCCGTACGGGTGGCACCCGCAGCCGGCGGCGGTCGCGGCGCTGCGGGCCGCGCAGAGGTGGAGGATGTTGGAGTTGACGAAAGAGAGCGACGTCTTGGCGCCGACGTCGGCGCCGAAGCCGGCCACGCGGGCGTTGTTGAGGCGGATGACGAGCTCGTGCGCGTCGATCTGCTGCCCGCGGCCGGAGCCGAGGAGCGCGCCGCTGTTTCCGACGACCGCGCAGGTCGGGAAGCGCCGCCCGAGGAGGCCGGCGAGCTCGCTCATGACGGCGGCCACATTGCCGTCCCCGTCTCGGCGGCGGTGGTGGGCGAGGAGGAACGAGCGCAGCGACGCGCGGAAGGCGGCGAGCAGGGATTCGTCGGAGGGGAGCGCGTCGACGGGGACGCGGAGGCGGGACACGGTCCTCGGCCTCGGAGGGCCGCGGCCGGGGCGGGCGTACGGGAGGCGGAGGTAGAGGTGGCGCTGGCGGTTGCCGAGGCTGGGGAAGGTCGATATGGAGCCGTTGAAGAGCAGTGCGGCTGCGTCGGCGAGGAATTGCCGGGATCCCACGCCTTCCGCCGCGGCGAGGCGGCGGAGGATGGGGTCCCCGGCCGCGGGACGAGGCGGCGGCTGTATGGGGAGGGGAGTGAGGTGGCGGCGGAAGGAGAAGGAGAGGAGGGAGATCAAGGCGAGCACGAGCACCGGCGGGAGGTGGCGGGGCTTCATCTCCGGCGGGGCGGGCGGCGAGATCCCGCGGCCATTAGTAGGCAGGCGTCGCGTGAGTCGAGGAGGGTGAGTCGCCGACGTGAGGAGGGAGGGAGTGCCTCCTTTTCTTTTGAAAGAAAAGAAAAAAGACGTGAGGGAGTGTCAGTGGGGTGGGGGAGAAGTCGGAGCAGCTGGATGGGCCCGGGTAGTTCGAAGGAGGTGACCGAATTGTGGGGTCGGGTCACGTTGGGGTACACGTGTCAGCTGTGGGTTGGCTCGATAGTTTGTTATAGGTTAGTGGGCGGTTCAGTTCAGTGTGCGGTGCACTCAAACGTACGCAAAAGTAGACCAATCAGCCCTCAAACGGTTCACAATTTCATCTAAAAAAATACTCCCTCCGATCCATAATAAGTGTCGCTAATTTTGTACTAAGCTAGTACAAACTTTGTATTAGATGAGCGACACTTATTATGGATCCGAGGGATAGTTAATTACAAAAGAGTACCACAATTGGGTCGTATTCATCATTTGGTGCCACTTTACAAATTTTTTGCAAATACGTACTAAGATAGATACAGGCAGATTGTTGGAAAAACTTGTATTTATACGATATGAGAGAATTCCTTATTTGACACTCCTTTAAAATCATGTTCCTTATTTGACGCTAGAGAAAATTTTCTTACCTTTATGACATCTAATCTTAATTTATTTCCCTATATGACACTCTAGTGCATTTTGTACACGTAAAAAGACATTTTTACCCCTATGCATAATGTGACCAGAAATATGTACAAGATAATAGTTGTGTCCAGAAAATCGATTCGTATAAAAACAAAAATCACGCCAATGCTTCCATTAGCTCTCTCTACGTACTTTTAACATATATTTATTTAGTGACATATTACATAAATATAAGTACGCAGAAAGAAATTCCACTGGACCAAATTGATTTGTTTTTTATGATAGGCGATAAAATCTATATGTACAATTGTACTACGAAATTTCATTTTACGTGCAGCCGTTCGCATACAGTGACATATTGGTGGGGCCACTTCTAAACCAGCTAGTAAAAAATTACATACATATGTAAACTTAACTGTATATATACGCCAAGAAAATACAAGTATAAACTTAGTGTGGCATTTTAATGAAAATATATTTATTTACTTGTTTTCCGAAAATGCTATTTTCATGTTTCAAAGAAAATTCTGAAACAAATCTATATACGTGTAAAATTTTGTGAACAAAAAATACGATGATTAAATTAGACTTTTTTGTTGTATTTGGGCGGATATCTATCCCTTTGTATAATATGTAAAATAAAATAAATTGTTAATGCAAGTGTATAAATAATAGAAGAACATGTATATATATATATTTGTACAAAAATAAAGAAATGTATTTGAAACTTTTAAATACATTTTATTTTTTTACGACTTTCATGTGGACCGGTCGCTAAATCATTTTTTGTATAAACTACTAGCCTTATGTATCAATACTACATTAGTATAAAATGCATCATTTTATATATCCTATAGTTACTATTTTAAAGTCCATCATACAAATATGTAATCTGCCACTAAATAAATAAATATAAAAATTAAGTAGGGAGAGCTAATGGAAGCATTGACGTGATTTTATTTTGTATACCAATCGATTTTCTGGACACAACTATTATCTTGTACATATCTCTGGTCACATTATGCAGAGAGGTAGAAATGTCTTTTTACGTGTACAAAATGCACTAGAGTGTCATATAGGAAAACAAATTAAGATTAGAGGTAATATAGGTAAGATTTTTTTTTCTAGTGTCAAATAAGGAACATGATTTTAAGGGAGTGTCAAATAAGGAATTCTCTCTGTACGTATTGAGGTGTATCTGACAGCTCGGACCCACCTGTCATCCTCTAAAGAAAGAAAACCCGCCCGAACCGGTTGGTTCTAAGAAAAAAAACCGCACCTCACCCGGAAAAAAAACCGGCAGATATGTGGACCAAATTTTATTTTTTGGAAATTTTTTTTGAGATTTTTTTTTCGGGAATTTTTTTTGGAACATTTTCTTCGACTTTTTTTATATGTGAAAACGGTGAACAGTAACTATATATATGTGAATTTTTTTATATATGCAAAAACGGTGAACAGTAACTTTTTATATGTGAGTTTTTTCCTGGAAATCTATAACTCTTATAAAGCAAAACCCCACTACATGGTCATTTAAATTGTCTATCTCAACATGCAAGCCATCCACATCATTTATTTTCTTAGTCAATCAATTGTCCATGTAATCCCACTATAGGATCATTTAAATTGTTTATCTTTACATGCAAGCTAGCCATGTCATCCATTCTTTTAGCCAATCAATTATTCATATCACCTTCACTAATATATTTATTAATCTTTATATGCAAAATCCACATCAACCATGTTTTAATCATTTTATTGTCCATTGTAACACCCTCACTGTCAGTGAACAATAATCACTGTTACTGTTCAAAACTTTTGTTTGATCAACTTGGAACAGTTCAAATTCAAATTCCACTTTGATGTTCTTGAATGCATTGTGATCATGGACCTTGGTCATGTGGAATCAAAGCAATATCAAACTCAAAACAAACTACCTTTGAGTTGAGATCAAATCAATTGCCCTTTGGTGGAAAAATAAAAATAAGGTGAAAATAAAACATTGCCCAAAATTGTGCTACCACTTTTATTGAATTACTAATATTCAGTGGAGCATGTATCACCAAGTTGGAGATTTTATTAATCTCTAAATAATTCTAAACAAATCAAAACAGAGACCAAAAACCCTAATTTAATCATTTAATATTATAATAAAATATTAAAGGACTTTTATTATTGCCCAATCTTTTTGTGGCAGTAATATATGGTGTAACAATAAATATGGGACACATCCCATATTTTACAAAATGCCTAAGACTATAAAAAGAAATGCAAAAAAAATTAAACAGAAAAGAAAATACAAAAAAAACAATAAAAGAAATGGAGCCCACCCCCTGTCTCCCTGTGGGCCAAGCCAGCCCACTCTCCCAGCCCAACTCCCCCGGAATCAGCTCACCTGCCTCCCTCCCCTGTTCACCCCGTGCGTGGCTGCCATCCATGGCGCCACGGCCATGGCCGTCGCCGTGGCGGCCATCCGGCGAAGCCCCGGCGGGATAAGTCCCCCTCCCTCTCCCCTGGTTGCGCCCCGAACCCTAGCTGCCCTCTTTTCTCCCTTGCGTCCCCCCTCGTGCTCTCCTAGGTCGTCTTCCTCGCGCTGCCCGAGCCGCCATGGATGCGCCGGCGTGAGCTCACGCGGCCAACCACCTCGCCGAGCCCCGAGACCGCGTCCAGAACCGCCGCCGGCCTCCTCCAGGTCTTCCACACCCTCAAGCTCGGGCTAGGAAGCACCGGAGGCGGCGAATCGCGCCCTTCTTCTTCCTTTGCCCCGCCGGAGTTCGTCTTCAATTCCGGCCGCTGGACACCGCCCCCGAGCCCGCTGCCTCCCCGACGTGCTCCACGGTGAGCCTACGGTCATTCCCCATCTCCTAGCGCATGGAACCGTGGCCCAGACGTCGTGCCGCCTCGAGGTCGTGCTCCGGGCGCCGCCTGGTTGCTCACCGCCGCGGCCTCAGGTCAACGCTTAGAAGACTTCGAGCACCCATCGATGCGCGGTTCGGTTAGCATTCGATTCCACCCTCTCGCGCGCGTTTTGGTCGTCGGAGCCGGCCGGCAGCTTCGCCGTCGTGGCACGCCCGTCGCCGGCGTGGCCGCAAACAGCCGTGGGGGCTTAACCCCCACTCTCACCCCCACTGACAAGGGGGCCCCGCCCCCAATTAGTCCCTAATAACCTCTGTTTAAGTTTAAATAAATGATTAATTAAGTCACTGTCAATGACACCTAGGTCCCACTGTCAGTTTATTAATTGAAATGATTTTTGTTTTAAATAAGAGTATGACATGTGGGCCCTCTGGAATATTAGAAATAAATAAAACATTTTTATTAAATACTGTGTATGACATGTGGGACCCACTGGTCAGCAGGCCCCACATGTCAGTTTGGCCAGTCAACTGTGCTGTGGATAATGTTTCTGTTAATAAATAAAAATAATTTAAAAATGATTTAGAAAATGATTTAAAATGCTTAAAACTTTAGAAAATCATAGAAAATAAACCGTAGCTCAGATAAAAAAACTTTGTACATGAAAATTGATCAGAAAATTATAACGAATACGAATACGCTATCCGTATGTCTACCCCACCCCCCTAACACACCGATCATCGACATTCCCCCCTCTGGGTTGTCTGTCGATAATTCCCGGTGCCGGTAGAAACCTGCCGGATGAATTTATTCCGAACACGAATGTTGTCCGGAATAGTTCAACTAACCCGGATACACCCCCCTTATCTTTGTCGGGTGTCCACGACACCTCCGGCATGATACCTTCCCCCTCCGGTCGCCCTGTCCGGTAATCACCCGGAGCCGGTAGTTCATCCCCGGATGAATTCCCGCTCCGAGCTTGATACATCGTACTGCGTTAGAACACCGACATCGATACCTTTGCAATGCCATTCATATGTTTGCATTGCTTGCTTTATATTTACTGTTTCTTCCCCCCTTTGTTCTCCGGTAGACCCCGCTGCTACCGCCGACTACACCGCTGCTGGGTACGACTACTTCGTCGACGACCCTACCCCTACCGTCGAGCTTCCAGGCAAGCAGAGCCATTCTCTTCCCCAGATATCACCTACCTTTTCCGTACTTTTCAGCAGTGAGCCCTGCGCATTGTTAGTTAGGGTTAGTTAGCGGGCCGTGATCACTATGGGAGCGATCGCGGATACATTAAATACAACTGCACAGGTACGGTACAAAGCAGACACCGCCAAAGGCCCCTATCTGGGTTATGCCTAGTCACCTCAAGTGTGAGCTATCCAGGAGTAATCCTTGTACTCCACTCGAGGCTGACTTTTTCTTGCCGCCATAGGGTCCTGAACAGCGGTTGTCCTTAAAGGTAAGAAGTCGGGCGACCCAACGGTGCCCGCGAGCGGTATATCGTCGGGAACGACAGGGAGGGTACGACCGACGTTACTGGCATGCTTGGCCCCTGCTCGTATCTCGCGAGAGTTACCAAACCACGAAAGTCGAGCTCTACCAAGAGCACACGCGAGACAAGGTAAGGAGACGGTTCACCTTGTTGGTAACCGCAGTGACTTGGTGGGACGACAAGGCAGGCACCGACGTTACTGGTGGTCCTGACTGCTGTCGTTGACCGCGGGTCGGTTAAGTCGAGGCAACGATAACGGTTGTCACGCCGGTTAATTAAAATGCTAAATGGTTCGGCGGATGACTTGAGAGGCCCGTTGGTCTGTACGCACTACCTTCACGTGGGATAAGGAGTTATGGGCTCCCCTGCGTCGTAGTTTGTCCGAAAGCTCTCCAGACGTCAACAGTACCGCGGCCTGCGCCGGGAAGTGGTGTCTTCTTCGTTTGGACGGTGTGTTTTTGGATTTGCTTTCGCTTCACAGGCCAGCCACGCACCGTGCAGGAGCATGCAAGGGTGAGGGTCCTAGACCCCTTGGCGCATAGGATATAGTCCGGCGGATGGCCTCTCTGTTGAGCCTAGGATGGGCTGCGTCGTGTCGGATAGCCTCGGTGGGGCATTCCCTAACAAGGTGTACGCCACCCTGGAGATCCGAGCGTGCAGGCTGAACAGTAGTGCACCCCTGCAGGGAGTTTAATCTATTCGAATAGCCGTGTCCACAGTAACAGGACGCTTTATGCTGAAGCTGGATCTTACCACTAGAAACTATTACTATTAAACTGTATGGTTCCGGGTTTTTTTTCTTCCTCGCAGGGTAGTCGAGGAGGGGAACTCGGAGGCATTATTATTATTAATCATTACAACTTACTATTATATAATGTTGCAGCAACTTCTGCTTCGTTGTTACTTTATGCTTTATATGAACTGTTGGTTGATTCTCTTCTCATGCTGCAAGACATCGTCAGAAGATGCTAGTCTTCGATAGGCCTAGCTTCTTATCCTTATTTTGATTTTCTATCTTGCAGTCCACTATATACAGCCTCCCCTTTCCATTTGATACAATGCATAATGCTTAGTAGCGGACGTAAGACTCGCGGGTATGCTAGATACTCACCTTTGCTTTATTTCCCCTTTTATGTTGTGACGCCCCCAAAATCAAGCCGTGTACAGTAATCATACACGCAGGGTACACGACTGAGATTAGGGTGCCACGGTGATAATATCACAGCACAACACTAAACACAAAAGGATAAACAAATATATTACAATAGAGGGGGTCACGCGGACCCGAATATATAAGTTATGCAAGCCATAATATCTGAGTACAGACATAGTTAGTCAAGTTTTGCCTTAAGAAGGCTAGCACAAATCACATCAGAGATACAGAACGAAAAGGCGAGGCCTCCTGCCTGGGATCCACAGTACTACTCCTGGTCAACGGGGAACTCGACGTCGTAGTAGGCGCCCCCGGGGTACTCCTGCTCCTGGGCTCCAACGTCGGCTGCAGCGGCCGATCAGGCAAAACAGTAAAGGAAATAAAGCAGGTGAGTATCTAGTATACCCGCGAGTCTTAAGTCCGCTACTAAGCATTATGCATTGTATCAACGGAATGAAGAGGCTGTATATAGTGGACTGAAGACAGACATTTAGAGCAAGGGTAAGAAGCTAGGCCTATCGAAGACTAGCATCTTCCGACGATGTCTTGCAGCATGAGATAAGAATTCAGCCAACAGTTTATACAAAACAGTAAAGTAACAATGAAGCAGAAGTTGCTTCAACATTTAATAATAATAAGTTGTAATAATTTACAATGCCTCCGAGTTCACCTCCTCGACCTCCCCGCGAGGAAAAGAACCCGGAACCATACAGTTTAATAATAGTTTCTAGTGGTAAGATCCAGCTTCAGCATAAAGCGTCCTGTTACCGTGGACACGGCTATCGATAGATCAATTCTTCCCTGCAGGGGTGCACTTGTGTTACGCTACACGCACGGATCTCCAGGGTGGCGGGAACCTTGTTAGGGAACGCTCCACCGAGGCTATCCGACACTTCCTAGCCCATCTTTCAAACTCAACAGAGAGGTCATCCGCCGGACTATATCCTATGTACGCGGGGCTTTGGACCCTAACCCCGACGTACTCCTGCACGGTGCGAGGCTGGCCGGTGAAGTTGAAGCAAATCCAAATAAAACACACCGCTCGAGCAAATAAGACAACACCACTTCCCGGCGCAGGCCGCGGTACTGCTGACGTCTGAAGAGTCCTCGGACGACACTAAGAAGCGGAGGAGCCCATAACTCGTAGTTCCCACGGGTAGGTAGTGCGTACATGGCATATAGCCAACTCAAGACATTCACTGAACCATTTAGCATTTTAATTAACCTGCGTGACAACCGTTATCGTTGCCTCGACTTAACCGACCCGCGGACAACGACAGCAGCCAGGACCACCAGTACATCGGTGCCTGCCCTGTCGTCCCACCAAGTCACTGCGGTTACCAACAAGGTGAACCGTCTCCTTACCTTGTCTCGCGTGTGCTCCGGGAGGAGCTCGACTTTCGTAGTTTTGGTAACTCTTGCGGCCAACGATCAGGGGCCAAGCACACCGGTACACTGGTCGTGCCCTCCCTGTCGTCCCGTCGCAATACCTCTCGCGGACACCGTTGGGTCGCCCGACTTCTTACCTGAAGAACACTCGTTTACAGGACCCTATGACGGCAAGACAAAGTCAGCCTCGAGTGGAGTACAAGGATTACTCCTTGATGGCTCACACTTGAGGTGACTAGGCATAACCCAGATAGGGGCCTTAGACGGAGTCTGCATTGTACCGTACCTGTGCAGTTATAATATTTATATCCGCGTTCACTCCCCTGAGTGATCCCGGCCCTCTATCTAATCCTAGCTAACAATGCGCAGGGCTCACTGCTGAATAAGGCATAATAATAATAATAGGCAGCATAGGATAAAAGAGGTACATCAAGGGGCGACAAAAACAGGCTATGCAGTTGAATAGGATTGTAATCGTAGCAGCAACAGTAACAATGCCTAGTGCAAGAAATGTACGGAAAGATAGGCGATATCTGGGGAAGAGAATGGCTCTGCTTGCCTGCAAGCTCGACGGTAGTAGTAGGGTCGTCGACGACGTAGTCGTACTCAGCAGCGGTGTAGTCGACGGCAGCAGCGGGGTCTACCGGAGATTAAAGGGGGGAGAAAAACAATAAATACACAACAATAATAGAAATACAAATGCAAGACATAACAGATGAAATGTAAACGGGGTTCTAACGCAGTGTAATGCAATATGCTCGGAGCGGGAATTCACCTGAGGATGAACTACCGGCTCCGGGTGATTACCGGACAGGGTGTCCGGAGGGGGAAGGATCAAGCCGGAGGTGTCGTGGTTACCGGAACAATATAAGGGGGGTGTATCCGTGCTATTTGAACCATTCCGTACAACTTTCGTGTTCGGAATAAATTCATCCGGGCACTCTAACAGTACCGGACAATTTATCGGACAGTCGGTCCGGAGGGGAAATGTTCGATGTTCGTAGTGTTAGAGGGGTGTGGTAGATATACGGATAGTGTATTCATATTCGCTATATTTTTCTGATCAATTTTCATGTATAAAGTTTTTGAATCTGAGTTACGGTTTAAAAGTTATTGAATTTCAAAGTTTAAATCAATTTAAATGATTTTCTGGATTTCTTTTATTATTTATTTAAACATTATCCAAAACATTATCCACAACATTATCCATAACAGTGCTGACATGTGGGACCCACATGTCAGCCTCTGTTATTTATAAAACATTTAATTAAATTAGAAAATGCCTCTGGTCCCACATGTCAGTGACTAGTTCTTAATTAATTGGATTAACCTAAATCATTTAGTTAATTATTTAGAGGGGACCCACCTGTCAGCGACTGGGAGGGGTATTATTTCCTGTTAATCTACCCAGTTAACCTAACAGGGTAATTAGCCGGGGGGGGGGTCCACTGTCAGTGGGGATTAGGGGCTAATCCAGCGGGCCCACCTGGCGGCCACCGTAGGAGCTCGCCGGCGGCTGGACTCCGGCGAGGCCGAGCCCGAGCTCGAATCCGGGCACGGTTTGGAGCGTCGCTGGTGGCTACGGGTTCCTGGCGACCTGCGCGTTCGATTTGAGGTAGCGGGGGTGTCGGGGGTGGCCGGAGCGGAGCGCGACATCGACGGCGACGGCGGAAACCTCCGGGTGAAGACGACGACGACCTACGGTGCGGCGAGGGGTGTGGCTTAGCGCATTCGAACGAGGGGGGCGCGGGCACCCGCGTGACGCGTACCGTGCGCCAAAAGCGTGCTCCAGGACACGGTGGAGAGCTCGCCGGCGGCGAGGCGCTTCTGCCCTAATGGCGGGGTGGGCTACAAGGCACAATCGGCTCGTCGGGGAGTTGGGGGAGGCGCAGGAGCTCACCAGGAACGTAACGGTGCAGAGAGCGGCCTCGGTGGCGTCGGGGTGGCGCCGGATTTCCTCCGCGACGTCGCGGCGGCCGGAGTTGGGGAAGATGACCGTGGGCTCGGGGTGGAGGCTCCCGCCTCGATTCCTTCCGCTCGGAGACGAGGACGACGACGAGAGACACGCTGGACACGGCGGGGTGGCGTCGCGAGCTCACTGGCCGCGTGAGCTCACTGCCATGGCGACGGCGGCGCTCGGGAAAGCTTTCCCCGACGTCGGCGAGAGGAGGAGGAGGGGAATGGGGTGGGGAGTTGTCCAGGGGGCTGCGGGGGTTGGCCTTATCGGGTCCATGGCGGGAGGGAGCAGGTGAGGGAGGGGAGGGCTCCAGGGGCGCCCGTGGCCACGGCGGCGCCACGGCGTCGAGCAGGTGGCGGACGTGATGGGGGCAGGTGGGAGGTGGAAGACGGGCCGGGGTGGGCTGGGCTGAGGTGGCCTCGCCCCAGGCGGGTTATTGCGTTTTTCCCATTTTCTGGTTTTCTGCTAATTCAAATTCTTTTCTGTAATTGATTTGTTAACCCCTAGCATTTTTAAAAAATATAATTGGTGTTTGTAAATTAGTTTTATAGATTACTGAGGTGCCACAAAAAGTTATGCAGCAAAATAAATTCATTAGGTATTTCTTTTAAATATTAAATGCCCAAAGTAGGGGTTTTAACCTACTGTTTGAATTGTTTACAATTTTCTGTAACTTCAAAAATTACCAAAGTTGGTCCAACATGATTGTAATGATTTTAGGCAATTTACAAAAATAGTTCCATGATTTTTGGAACAACTTTATTGTAGCACTTTTGTTTTAATTTCCATTTAAAGTAGTTCCAACTAGGGTTTGGTTTACTTGATGAGCAAGATGCATTTGGCTTGGGGATTTGATCCCAAGGGCTCAAGTAAATGGTGCATGGGGTGTTTGATCATGAGCCTCACAAAGTTTATCAGGTACCAGGGAGATCAAACAGTGATAATCCAACAGTGATGATCAACAGTGATGATGATTACTGTTACAGCATCTGAGGGTGTTATATATGTTTTGCCTGATCGGCCGCTGCAGTCGACGTTGGAGCCCAGGAGCAGGAGTACCCCGGAGGCGGATACTACTACGTCGAGACCCCCGCTGACCAGGACCAGGAGTAGTTTCGGAGGCTCCCAGGAAGGAGGCCTTGCCTTTTCGATATGTATCTCTGATGTTATTTGTGCTAGCCTTCTTAAGGCAAAACTTGACTAACTATGTCTGTACTCAGATATTATGGTTTGTATGACTTATGTATTCGGGTCCGCGTGACCCCCTCTATTGTAATATATTTGTTTATTCTTTTGTGTTTAGTGTTGTGCTGTGATATTCTCACCGTGGCACCCTAATCTCAGCCATGTATCCTGCGTGTATGATTACTGTACACGGATTGATTTTTGGGGCGTCACAAGTTGGTATCAGAGCCGACTGCCTGTAGGAAGCCACCCCACCACTACCTGGTCGAAGTTGAGTCTAGACTTAGAAAAACTATTTTGCTAACTTAATATTTGGCTTACGGGCCCACATCGATGTCACTACGTGTGATATCTATGGTATTAGGATCCTTTTCTATTTAC
Organism: Bromus sterilis; assembly: GCA_950022295.1. Classification (NCBI taxonomy): domain Eukaryota; kingdom Viridiplantae; phylum Streptophyta; class Magnoliopsida; order Poales; family Poaceae; genus Bromus; species Bromus sterilis. The sequence goes on from OX465600.1 coordinate 282,813,365, forward strand.
CTATGCTCTGGGAATCTGCTCTCTTATCCTTGCTGGTAAGTTTTACAAACTCTGACATTAGGATCACGTTCTCTTGATTCCATCCGGCGTTTTGGTGCTTCCCCCCATTGATTGAGTCGTGTCGCAGGAGTCATACCCCAGGTCCCGGACCGCGGATCCCATTCTCATTCTGGGCAGGCCGCGCGCCCTCTGGCATTAACTCCTGTGGCCAACAGTTTTCTTGCGGCGTGATTGACATAGTGGAATCTATGTCGCGTCGTGTAATCCTTACCGCGGTCTGCGCGCCGCCTAGTGTGCCCTTTTTCCTTAATTTCTACGACGTTACGCTGCCCGATTTTCGATTGACTCTGTGTGTGGATGTGTATTATCTTATATGACTACTCCTATATATCCGCGCCTCCTCTTTGTTGTCGCTTTACCTATTACTCGTTTCCGGCATCTCGTTAAAATTCTCATCGCTGAAATACCCCTGTTAAATTCTAGCAGGATGGCTGGTCGTGGTGGTCGTGGTGCCAATGATCCCCCTCCGCCGCCGGACTACATGGCCGCGATGATGCAACAGTATCAGATGAACCAGGTGTTCATGCAAGGAGTCATAGATCAGCTCCAGAACCAGAATCAGAACCAGAACCAGAACCAGAACCAACCGCCTGTGGTTACTCTGCGGGATTTCATGCGTATCAATCCCCCTCTCTTCCACCAGTCTGAACAGCCGCTGGATGCCGATGATTGGCTTCGTGACATCAACCGTCAGTTAGAGTTCGCTAATGTGAGCGTTGCTGATTACGTCAAATTTGCGTCCTATTTCCTTCGTGGCCCTGCTGCTCAGTGGTGGGATACCTACAAGGGCTCGCTAGCTGAAGGGACTGTCGTCGCCTGGAATGAGTTCAAGTCTGCCTTCCGTGCTCGTTATGTCCCCCAGGCGATTATGAACCCTATGAAGGCCGAGTTCCGCAACCTCGTTCAGGGCAAAAAAACTGTCGAGGCATATCAGAGGGAATTCCTCCGCCTCTCCCGCTATGCTGCAAGTGACCTCCCCAATGATGCCAGTAGGCAAGAGAAGTTCCGTGATGGACTCAACCCAGATCTCCAGCTTGCACTTGCTTTGCACGTCTTCCCCGACTTCGCCACCATGGTGAATCAGACAATCACTCTTGAGACCGCTCAGCTTAAGTTCGGTGGTTCGCCGAAGCGCCCCCGTGATGCTGGCTCATCTTCGGGCACAGCACAGAAGCAACGCGTTTGGTTTCCACACAGTGTGTACCGTCCACCTGCCCCTGCACCAAGGCCGTCGTATGTTGCACCTCGTCTGCCTCCGCCTCCGCCGAGACAGCCGAAGACTGAGACTGCACCCCTCCGTCCTCAAGATGGCTTGTGCTTCAAGTGCCATCAGCCAGGTCACTTTTCCAGAGACTGCCTTCAGCGACAGAATCAACTGGTAGTTCACCCTGCTGGCCGTGGCAACAATAGGACCCCCAACTATAACACTGGGTCTTCTGCTCACACTCGTGGTCATGCTAACCACATTGACGTTGAAGAAGCTCAGGCACAGTCCGCTACAGTGATGGGTACTCTCCTCATTAACTCAATACCTGCTACTATCTTATTTGATACAGGAGCATCACATTCATTCATGTCGGAAGCATTTGCATTATCGCATAACTTTACGCTTGGAAAGATGAACACACCGATGGTTGTTCGCACCCCGATAGGCCAATGCCAAACCACCATGATGGTGCCCAATACCGTCGTTGAAATCGAAGGAGTTGTATTCCACGTGTCCCCCATCATTCTGAAGTCTTCCACCATAGACCTCATCCTGGGAATGGATAGACCTCATCCTGGTGTGTTTTTGGATTTGCTTTCGCTTCACCGGCCAGCCACGCACCGTGCAGGAGCGTGCAAGGGTGAGGGTCCTAGACCCCTTGGCGCATAGGATATAGTCCGGCGGATGGCCTCTCTGTTGAGCCTAGGATGGGCTGCGTCGTGTCGGATAGCCTCGGTGGGGCCTTCCCTAACAAGGTTTACGCCACCCTGGAGATCCGAGCGTGCAGGCTGAACAGTAGTGCACCCCTGCAGGGAGTTTAATCTATTCGAATAGCCGTGTCCACGGTAACAGTAGGCCTGGGCATTCGGTCTAACCGAACCAATCGGTTCGGTTTTCTACGTCACAACAAATATCGGTTTCTTAAATATGATAACCGATCGGTTCCTTTAAAATTAGGGAACCGATTATTTTTGGAACCGATAATTCGGTTCGGTCCTCGTTTTTGACCCAAAAAACCGAAGTTTACTCATTAAAATACTATTCTTTTTAATTTGTCTATATGCCACGTTTATCAGTAGGTTTGTATAAATTGGATAATTAGGCTACTACCTTTATAGGCTTGTACATGCTTTATTCTCAATGGATATCTTATGTGTTACTACGCCAGAAATTGATGTACTAGAGCCAACGTACTTTGTATGGACCATACCAAACGCGCATGTGATAGAGAAAAAATGCAGGAAGGAAAAGGAATAGAATGGCTTAGAGCGGCGTTGGGCTAGCTCGGTGAGCTGATGGGGTCACATGGGACTAGGAATACAGAGGGAGGAGCGAAGCGTATTTTTTATTTCGGTTTTTTAAGTTATTTCGGGTAACCAGGTGCAAGAACCGAATTTATCAAATAATTTTCGGTTCTGCTAACTTAGTGACCGAACTAGAAATCAGAATTTTCGGTTTCGGTTCATTCGGTTTCGGTCCCGGTTCTTTCGGTTCGGCACATCGGTTCTCAGTTAATATGCCCACCCCTAGGTAACAGGACGCTTTATGCCGAAGCTGGATCTTACCACTAGAAACTATTACTATTAAACTGTATGGTTCCGGGTTTTTTTTCTTCCTCGCAGGGTAGTCGAGGAGGGGAACTCGGAGGCATTATTATTATTAATCATTACAACTTACTATTATATAATGTTGCATCAACTTCTGCTTCGTTGTTACTTTATGCTTTATATGAACTGTTGGTTGATTCTCTTCTCATGCTGCAAGACATCGTCAGAAGATGTTAGTCTTCGATAGGCCTAGCTTCTTATCCTTATTCTGATTTTCTATCTTGCAGTCCACTATATACAGCCTCCCCTTTCCATTTGATACAATGCATAATGCTTAGTAGCGGACGTAAGACTCGCGGGTATGCTAGATACTCACCTTTGCTTTATTTCCCCTTTTATGTTTTGCCTGATCGGCCGCTGCAGTCGACGTTGGAGCCCAGGAGCAGGAGTACCCCGGAGGCGGATACTACTACGTCGAGACCCCCGCTGACCAGGACCTGGAGTAGTTTCGGAGGCTCCCAGGCAGGAGGCCTTGCCTTTTCGATCTGTATCTCTGATGTTATTTGTGCTAGCCTTCTTAAGGCAAAACTTGACTAACTATGTCTGTACTCAGATATTATGGTTTGTATGACTTATGTATTCGGGTCCGCGTGACCCCCTCTATTGTAATATATTTGTTTATTCTTTTGTGTTTAGTGTTGGGCTGTGATATTCTCACCGTGACACCCTAATCTCAGCCGTGTATCCTGCGTGTATGATTACTGTACACGGATTGATTTTGGGGGCGTCACATCCATCCTAGTAATTTTTAATACAAACATGTTTCGTGTCGAATAAATTTAGTATCTCGACTATGACAAATTGAATTTTTGTATGTTCACTTAAACAACTTAATGTATCATTTTTTATAATTTTTTATTCATGTTATATAGTAATTAAAGAAATTCCCGCTGCAATGCGCGGGGTATATTTCTAGTTCTTTATAAGTGAAACGGTGAACAGTAACTATATATATGTGAATTTTGTTTCTGGAAAAAAATTTATATGGGAAAATGGTGAACAATAACTGTTTATATGTAAGAAGAAATCAGCAAAAAAAAATATATGTGGAAAAATACTATTTTTGACCCTTTTTTCCTGGTATTTTTTTAAATGTGAAATGGTAAACAGTAACTTTTTATATGTGAAAAAGGTAAACAGTAACTTTTATATGTGAAAAGGTAAACAGTAACTTTTTATATGGAATTTTTTGAGGGTTTTTTGGCCCAAAATGATATTTTCTCGGGTAAAAAATAATTTGGAAATATAGTTTCGGGTAAAAAAAAATCCCGAAAAAAAAGGGTTAAAAAATACTAGTATTTTTCCACATATAAAAGTACTGTTCACCGTTTTTCACATATAATTTTTTCCTGATCTTTTTTACATATAAACAGTTACTGTTCACCGCTTTCACATACAAATTTTTTTCCAGAAACAAAATTCACATATATATATAAGTTACTGTTCACCGTTTTCACTTATAAAAAATATCCAAAAAAATCACATATAAAATGTTACTGTTTGCCGTTTTTGACCATATAAAAAAATTCCCAGAAAAAAATTCACATATATATAGTTACTGTTCACCGTTTTCACATATAAAAAAAATCGAAAAAAATGTTCCAAAAAAATTCCCGAATTTTTTTTTTCCGAAAACAAAATTGGTCCACATATCTGCCGGTTTTTTTCGGGTGAGGTGCGGTTTTTTTTCTTAGAACCAACCGGTTCGGGCGGGTTTTCTGTCTTTAGAGGATGACAGGTGGGTCCGAGCTGTCAGATACACCTCAATACGTACAAATACAAGTTTTTGCAACAACCTGCCTGTATCTTGGTACGTATTTACAAAAAAATTGTAAAGTGGCACCAAATGGTGAATACGGTCTCAATTGTGGTACTCTTTTGCAATTAACTCCAAAAAAAATCACCGATTTTACCACGTAAACTCCACTCCACCTTCCCACCATGAACGAACGTGCTCCTCCCACTGGTTTCACCGATTGCCAAGAGAAATGTTATATTTAACTACTTCTTTTTAGTGTTACTAGGCTTTATTCAAACTTCGAAACAGAGAGAATACAAACAATGTCTCAAACATCGAAACTACTACGCACACGACGAATTGTTGTCCATTTTGTGTACGACATTGATCCAATGATGCAGCTGCATGCACTGAAGGTGGTCGATGATTGCATTGAGTAGTAGTCCGCGTGTCGTAAAGACGTAACCTCAAGCATTGCCTAACCATACATCACGATAAAGACGTAACCTTAGCTACTTTACGGGTTTCACAATTACACTAAAAGTTCTCAAAACGTAAAATAACATCACAAAGTTCCTCTTTCTATACTCAATTCTGTTCTAAATAACATATGTAGTAGAACCCTTCCGATTTACTAAATATTTGATAAGACTTCAAAGCAGTCTGATGAGAGTAGTTCATCCGCGGTTATTGAAGCTGAGACAGAAAGTTATTTTGGTTCAGGTACTTAGAAATATCCAAAATACGGTCATGTAAGCGGTACAAGTGAACATCGATGTTCACCGACATATGCTTTGGCTATGTATTTTGCCAATGTGGCATACTGGTTGACCAATTGACCGTCCACATATATGCTAGCAATGTTAAATTCATTGACGGTCACTGGAATTTTCTTCAAAATTCACAACACATCACTTTGTCCGTTGGATAGTTTTTTCTTCTTATTTATGTTTATATATTTGAAATATATGTATTACAGAAATTAATTTACTTGAAGTTGTAAAAATAATTATCACACATACAAAAATGTTCATGCAGTGAAAAAACATTCAAGTTATGTTTTAAAAATGTTGCTAGCTTTCAGAAAAATATTAGTGACATTATAAAAATGTTTATGTTTTCAAAAATAGTTTCATGACATTTAATAAATGGTTCATGTGTTTGAGAAAATGTTCTTCACATTTTTTAAAAAACATTAGTGTGCAAAAATATTCACATAAATTTTAAAAAATGTTTCATATCATTCGAAAAAGTTATGAAGTTTGAAAAAAATGGTCTCACATTTTTAAAATATATATGTTCGTTATATTTTTTTTAAATGTTCACATAATATAAAAAAATTACCGTAAGAGACACGTTCGTACTTCATACTATATTTTTAGATGTTCAATGTTTATTCAAAAAAATATTCAAACACATATTTTAGAAAATGAAGATCTTGCACTTAGAAATGCTCAATGTGCATACAAAATTAGCATATATAAAAAATATATAGTATATTAAAAAATGAGACTTGGATTTCAAAAAGTAACTAAATATAAAATCCAATGATATTCAACGAAAAATACTTAAAAAGAACAATGGGCCATATTGCGAGATAGCCCTTATAGTGTGGCCAAAATGAATGGAGTAGTGATTACTTCCAATGGATCAATAGGATTGTTCTCGGTTTGTGAACCCGGTCACGTAATGATCTAACAAAATAAAACCTAGCATGGGATAATTTCACACTCCGCAAGCTTATTATCCCCGGAGTACCTCATTAATATTGTTTATGCACATAGACCTTCTAGCGAGAATGAGAAAAAAAACTAGATTAAAGTAGTACCATATGCCACATTCTTCGATAACCAGAATGAAATTTGAAGACCAACGACAGTCGATGAATTCTTCATCTTCGAGTACCCACACACCCCATGACATTCAGCATTCTGCACTCAAATAAGAAGTGTCACCATGAATCAAACTTCACACTACAAATGGAACGAATCGGAACAGTGGTCATCTTCCTCTCTTGCTGAACCGATCCAGTGGGTAAAGATGTGTGTGCTAGTATCCATGTGAACGGCATGACTTCCGAAGAGACCTTAACATGCCAGATTTTTGACACAGATTTCATGTTAGCATGCAGATTTGATTGGTTCGGGTTATGCTCCAACCAATGAACTTGCTGAGCCTAGATGGTCGAGATCATATGTAAATCGATCTCATAGAAAAAAGCCTCGCTTATCCAGCAGACATCACTGTAGGATGGTCTAAGTTGCTGAAAGTATCAGAAAGGAAAACATGCAAGGGATTTACCAAGGTAAGGGTCTTTCACGATTAAGACTAAACCCTACTCCTGCTAGTTTTTGATTATCATGTGTATAGTCGTCTCAAAAGAGGGGTTACAATGTATCTAGTACAACTGAGATTGATGACAATGAGCCAGATGATCTAGAGCCTCTCTAGGTCTCACTTTATATATGGATAGCGAGACCTATGGTTACATGGAGTAGCCGACGTACAAATATGGAAATGATATGAGTCTTATTCTTGTACGCCAAGTCTTGCTGCTTTTGGAAAGAGGACTCGGTGCTTCCCTGGAGTCCTTCTAAGGTACGTACTATGGGAACACCTTGGGCCGTAAAGCCTGGCTAGGCCTTATACGGGTCACCTCTGGTATAGCACACCGTCAGTAGCCCCTAAACTTGTCTGGATTTTTAGTTTTCTCCACGTGCCCATCTTCTGTCTTTAGTTGAGGAAAAATCCGGATGAGCTATTTAGTTGCTCGCCATGGCAAAGTCCATGTTTCCCATATGTGAGGACTCCTATTTGCCGTGGTAGAAGGAGTCCCGGGCTATGGAAACTTGGGTCTTTGTCTTAATTGCATCTGGGTTGTGTGGTCCGGCCTTTTATCGGAAGATTTAGATCTTCCTTGTGGCTGGAAATCTGACTGTAAATTTGTTGTCTGGTTTCAAAGATGGTGTGGCCAACAGTGTTAATTGTTCATAGACATATCTTGACATATGTTCATTTCAGCATAAATTTGGTTATTATAGCACGAGAGATAGCTTCTGTTCAGTCATGTTTTTTACATAAATAAGATTAGGGTTCTACTATTTTTAATTTATTTATGCCCTACAATTATGTTACTCTATATAATATGCAAAATATGCTCAATGAGATTGAAGTACCGTGTGGTTTGCAAGCTATGAGTGACATGGTCTAACTGTTACTTTCTTGTGTTGAATGTTCAAAACCATTTCAATTTTATTCCGATTCATGATTCAAGGTAACAACTTTGTATGCTCAGAACTTATTAGATATTGATTTCTTTGGGGTTCAATTAATCATCTAAGTTTATTCAGAGATTGGATATTTTATCAATTTCTTTTGGATAGGTGTGCAAAATATGTTTAATGCTTTTTTGTACCTGGCAGCAAGGTCATTTAGGTATTCATGTAAAAGAAAGGGCATTCAGGTATTGAGCATAATCTGTATGATTGTCAGGAACATCACATCTTTGTGCGAAAAGGGCAAAAACCACACGGATTTTATACACACGAATTTAAATTAAATCACTGAAAAATACAAAGGCATGGACATTAAGTTGATCTCTATTTAGGTCACCTGGTACATGTGTTTGGATCTAGGAACAGTGCAACATTTACTACCACAGAACTCACTGATCTTGTTCTGAGCCTGAGATACATAACTCACATTTTACACAAGAGTGCGGATTTTGTACCCACACAAGCGAGTACAGGACATATCTACACCATCCATTCTATTCTTGAGATATGTGCCTCACAGTACCAGCCATTCTTTCATATAGTCATTTAGTCATTTGATCTGACCGTCCCGGTGACCGCTAGAATCTACTCTACGTTACTCTGCCCAGACATCCCATCCCATCCCATCCCATCCCATCAAGAGACATCACATCTCAAGCCTTTCCTCGCTCAATCCTTTCCTCCACCTTTTACTCCCCACAAAGCCGGCACGCCCCAAGCTTTTCATCGTGCTCAGTCCACCCCATTCAATCCTAATTACAATTGCGCTAATCCCTATCTAACTGTGAAATAGTTAGCTGAATCTATTTGTACAACATTAGGGCTGGAGCACCCTGTTCTGGGTCTTCTTTGAGTAGTGTTACGTACGCTGGGTTCTTATATTTTTCTGTTTCGCCACACACCTCACTGGTCTTTTTATTTTTAGCCATTTTTCTGGTTTTTGATTGGGGAAACCCATCTTAAGCAAAAGAGGAGTGGATGTTACCTTGCTACTGCGACCACCACACAAACCCAGAAGCGGATGCGGAGGAGGATGGCTCATGGCTCATATCAGGTCGTGGCCTAGGGGTTAGGTGCGAGGAAAGGATTACTTTAGTGATTTGCCTGGGGCCTATAAACGTAGCTATGTGGGTCTCTCATCCCGGGGACCATGTATGGGAAAATGAATTAAGTTCAATTTTTTTTTACAGATCTCAAAGCAGCCTTGTTCTAGTGAATGGTGTAGATATGACCCGTACCCGCTTGTGCTGGTACATATGCATTCCCATTTACACAACATGCAACGCTTTTCTCTGAAACAATCAAACACATACACTATATAATAAAACCAACAGCAAGAGCGAAGCAACGATGCAGGTTTGTTGCTGGCAACATTCTTCCATGCTAAATCCCGTCGTTTCTAATTTCTAAACGACTAACCCACACATGAAAACAGCCAAAAAGAAATAATCCTGGAGGCAGATGATTCACTTTCTGAAAGGGAACTCCCATCAACTGGAGGCAGATCTCCAACCTGAAAATGATAACAATGAGAGCTCACAGAAAAATCGTTAGGCCTGATGCTACTTAATTACTGACCGAAATATACAAGTTACAGCATGGCCATCAGATTAAACTCGATGTGAACCAGACTTCCAATGGAGATATGGTTCCGTAGAGACCCCCACCAGACGGGAAAGCATCCTCAAGTGTCCGTCTTTCCAGGTCATAGACCTTGATGCGCTTTCTGAGGCGGGGTGTTGTGAAACAAAACGGTGCTATATATTTTTAACTAATTGCTATATATTATTATTATTCAAATGACTATTGATACCATGTCACTAATATAAGGTCTTAGAGCATCTTCAACAGTTTTTCTTGAAAACTGTTGGGAAACGTAGTAGAAAACAAAAAATTTCGGCCTACGTAACAAGCACCCAAGATCATCCAAGATAGATTGCATACAAGGTTTAGGTCTTTGCTCACCAACGGTTGCAGCGGAAGAAGAGTTGGTGAAGCGGGTGGACGTAGTGGAAGTAGATCTCGCAAGTTCTCCCACGAACAGTCCCTCGATCAATCCCACGAACAAGTCCCGCGATCTAGTCCCACGGACAAGTCCCATGAACAAGCTCCTCAAAGAAGGGTCGAAGGTACGACCCCTCCATTAGTATCCACACATACCGTAGCATCAATCCAGCAGCGCTCCGCCGTCCAGAGATGAACGCCACCGAGAAAACTAGAGGGAGAAAACCCTAACGGATTCCGATTTAGAACAACGTCTAAACCGGGGTCTAATTGTGGAGCAACGGGGTTTAGAGGAGGGAGGGTGGCGCATAGGCCTTGGGGACAAGTTGTGTTGCGCCCCCCACCCCTCCCCCACATTATATAGGTGGCCAAGAGGCCCTTGGGGCGCAATAAGGGGGGTGGGGAGTCCAACTTGGACTCCCAAACCTCCCAAACCTTCCCACCGGAAACCTGCCATATTGGAGAGTTGGACTTTCCACCTGGAGGGGGATTCCTTCCCCTTGGTGTGCCCCCACCCCTTGGTCGGCCAGGGCAGCCTAGGTGGCTTGCCCCCCAAGGCTAGGGGCGCAGGGGAGTGGGTGGTACTGCCCGTAACCTTCCAGAACCTTCCATGACATTCTAGAAGCTTCCAGGACCTTCCGGGACATACCGGGACCGTTTCGGGACATTCCGGACACTTCTGGAGCACTTCCAGGACCTTCCGAGACCGTTCTCGGACGTTCCGGAGCCATCCGGATAGTTTCCAAGACCATCCGAGTTACAGTTTAAGCCACCGGATGACCGCGAAGGTTGTCGGGACGCCCAGCGATTATCCGGAAACTATTCCGGTTGATCCAGGACTTCCCTAGTACCATTCTCATATGTTCCGGAACCACCTGGGACTACTCCAGAGTGATCCGGACATAACCTTAAATACCCAGAACTACTTCTGTGCCCTTATGAACAATTCCATAAATCTCCGGAACTACTTCCGGTACCCGTATGAACTATTCTGCTTTGCTTCCACTAAACCTTCTACCATACTAGTATTCTAACAGACTACTGCTAGTTAAGTGTGTGACCCAATAGGTTCGGTATAATGCGGACATGACTCAGAACATCTTCCGGACATAGATCAACAGCCTTTTGTCAATAGCCAATAATCAACAGCGGAGCCATGGACACCCATGTTGACTCCCGCACATACACGAAGAAACTTCGAGTGAACCATTATGTTTAGTCATGTACCATTCCCTTTGCTTCGCGATATATGACAAAGTTAGAGGAGAGAAGTTTGGCACCCATGTGTAACAACTTTTGAACACAAGCCACTCGTTATCCTCTTTGCTCGTTTGTCCCTTTTCTCGTTATCGTATTCCGGTATCCCCGTGACTGAATCACAATGCGTCTGGCCAGACTATAATGGATACCGTCATACCTAGTGGGCCCGAAGTGAATATCTTCTTCATCGTGAAGGAGCAAATCCCATTCTTGAACTATCACAGTCACTAGCCACACCATCTGACATACCCAGAACTTATTTTACTACTTCCCATTTACGGGAGGATTCATCTAAGAACCAAAGCATGTCTTTTTGTGTGAAGCAACTCGATACTCTCATGGTCTAAGGAATTACGTATATGATAACATTTCATGATATGACTTATAACGTAGTTACGAAGTGATCTCTAAGTATATCATTCAATACTGGGGTCGGTTCAACATCATTGTTCTGCTAACAATATGTTCCCATTGCTACTGACATCCTTGTTACAAGAACAATGTCCATGATTAAGAAAACGTAATCATCAGTTAGCACATGAGCTGGTCTCAGAGGCTAAACTAGGAACTCTTGGTGTTTACATTTCCACACATGCAAATGAGTTTTCTTCTGAATCTCACAGTCAGGGTCATTGCAATTATAGCACAGAAATATAAACATTAATTACGAACGTGGAAATATATATATAATAACATTTTATTATTGCCTCTAGGGCATATTTCCAACAGTCTCCCACTTGCACTAGAGTCAATAATATTGTCAGTGCTTGAGCACTTTACACCTATGGCATACCGGTGTAATAAATGCCTCATTTGTGGTATAGACCTCATCTTCGGATCTGACGTTTCAGGCCCGTTTGTATCTTGCATATCTTCGCGTTTTCACGCTATCATAAAATTCACTAATTTTATCAGTTTAGCTTTGTATATGTTTGAATCATTTGGTAGGACCTTGGTTCCTTAGAATAAGTCATGAAATCATTCATCAATGTTCCATGAGCGTCAAGCATCTAGGAAACCATACCATGTTCATAAATGAACTGATGATTCAAAATACCCTCCCTTGTTACTTCTTTAAGCAACAATATACTTAGCCTCTATTATAGAATTCGCCACAGTATCTAACTTTAACACAGTTCCTTCATACTGTGCCACCCTTATGTGTGAAACACATAATCCCAATTAAAATCGAAAAATCGATCGGAGTAAGTATGAAGACTGAATTGGTGTAACTGTTTACATCAAAATTCAGCTGGTGTAACTTGTTACAACGGGCTCTTCATTATCTCCATTTTCCGAGAAACATATCTTATCTATCATAAGTTTAACTTTTCACTGTTTGTCCAATGATCAACATATTGATCACTTTGGTATCTTGCTCATAACCTTTTGAAGCACTGGACATATCTGGTCGTTTTACATATTATGGTGTACATGATTAATCCAAACACACGGGTGAGTGGAATTCAATTCACGTGTTTTTGCTTATCTGTGTTCATCAACACCGATTTCTGCAAACAACTTTTCACCACGACTTCGGCAAGAACATGTTTCTTGGCATTTCATACTAAACTACTTTAGTATCATGTCAATATGTAGTGTTGGCTTTAGCATGATCAGGCACTTACTATCTTCATAGATCACTATGCTCAATACTAATGCTATATCAGCCCAAGTTCTTCAACTGAAAACTATTTCCAATGAAGTCCTTATTCGTGTCAAGAAATTTATATCATTTCTAATCAACAATATGTCATCTACATAAGGTTTTAGAAATATTATTCAGCTCCCACTTACTTTCTTGAATATTCAAGCATCTTCGTTATTCCTGATGAAAACAAACTCTTTTGGCAATTTCATCACAACGAAAATTCCAACTCCATTATGCTAGCTCCAGTCCATCACTGGATATCCAAGGCTTGCATCTATTTTAGCATCCTTTGAATCGACAAAACATTCCAGGTCGTATCACGTATACGTACTTTGTTATATTTCCATGTAGGAACTTTGTTTTGACGTTCATTATACCATATCCTATAAATGAGATATGTAGTAATTGCTAGTATAACCCGAACTGACTAAAGCATTTCTACGGTCGACACTATTTCGCCGTAGTCAACCTTTGAACTTGCTAGAAAACAATTTTCCAATGAGTTGAGCTTTATGGATAAAACAATTTCATCCGAATCAATTATAGATCCATATATATATTCTTCAGACTTTTAGTCTTTCCGAGGGTCTACCAACTTCAAAACTTGACTTACTTCCATGGATACTATCTCGGATTATTTGGCATTTAGCCAAATCCCGGAGTCAGGGCCCATCAACGCTTCTTTGTATATCACAGGTTTATCATTGTCGAACAACAATATCTCGTTTTACATATCATGAATGTTTGTACGATTTTTGTCTAACCTGTGTGGTTCCGCTGCGCACTCCTCTGAAGATTCAACAATCTTTGACAAGTTGCACTGTCCTCCCACTCACTCTTTTGTAAGAAACTATTTTTCTTCAAAACACATTGTTCTTAACAGCAAACAGTTTTGCTTTTGTGTAGTGATAGAGGAATACCAAAACTTTTGGCATAACCTTAACAAAGTAGCACTTATCTGATTTGGGGTTTTGAGTATGTCAAACATATGCCTCATATACCCAAATTTTAAGAAAAGACAACATGGTTTTAACAGTCCATACCACATCTAATATGGTGTCATTTCAACAGATTTGATGATGCTCTTTTCAGTGTAAAAGCCATAGTCACTAACGCATAACTTTAATAAGTATAATGGCAAAATTGATAAACGTCATATTTGATCTTTACCGTGTCATACATGGCTTGATTACATCTCTCGAACACTTTACTCATAGTGATGTTCTGGGAGACGCAAGTTATGACAGTTCTTCACAACTCATCAGACGTTCACTAAACTTGTAACTAAAATATTACTTTCTACAATCTAATTTGCAGAAGCTTTATTTTCTTGTTACAATGAATTTCTATTTCACTCTAAAATTCCTTGAACATTTCAAAGATTTCAGACGTATGTCTCTATTGAACAGATATCCACATATCTACTTCAACTCATGAGTGAAGATAGGGAATCCACTGCACACAACTACACTTATTGGACTACACATATCATCATGTATGATTACCAATGGTTTAGTTGCCCGTTCATGTATGGCCTATTAACGGTGTTTTAGTCACATTACTTCGAGACAAAGATCGCAAGCGTCAAGTGATTCATAATCATATGACTCGAAAGTCCATCACTTATGGAAATTCTTTATGCATGTTATGTCACTTGTGATAAACGGCAGTGCCACATCTATGTGGTATTTCTGTCAGTCTTGCGACGTTTAGCGTCAGTGTTATGGATGTTTAGTATTATTATCAAGATTCATAACATACACCCTATTCATAATGGAAGTATGGCCTTTACGTTATTCATAGCTTTGAACAACTCTCTTGCAACAAACATGATTCAAAATGATGTTTTGCAACAAGGCTAAAGTGTAGTAACAATTTACTCAACTCTAAAATGAATTATGAAGATAATCATAGAGTCAACACACGGTATAGTAAACCTTTTACTGTGTTCCCGAGCGTGTCAAAACTCATCATTAGCTAGTCATAAAGGCCATAGTATTTCTTGCATCGAGTTGCAACAATATGCAATCGATGTGATATTCCGGTGATCAACAGTTTAATCACAATATTCAGAATCCACAATTAATTGCTTAATCATGATTCCCAAGAATTACATCTCTTGACCAGCAATGAATTCATCTATAACTCCGTATGACTATCATTTCTGAGCTGGTTATTCCAGTCTTCTTTTGTTTTGCCTTTATACGTATCATAGTTCTATTTCCAATGTCACTCCTACTCACAGAAGCTCACATATGATCAAGGATGGCGCAGGCCATGGACTTTCCGGCGTGTAAGTCTTACTAACACCATATGGAACTTCCTTTCCCTTAATCCTCATCATCATATGATCGGTGTTCTTCTGGATCCCACACTTATCAGTTTTGTTTGAGCATAATGAACATTTTCACTAACGCTTACAATCAGACATTGTACTAGATATCTTATATCCTACATCAATTGTCTTATCACTGAAAACAATTTTTCAGTTCCATGAATATAACATAACTATCCCAAACGTTTCAAAGTTCGGGTTTCATGGTGATTACGACAATACACTTAGCTGTGGTGGAATTCTAGCCTTTTGGATTATGTACATAAGTCACATCATCCATTGCATTAGCGGGAGAGCATCGAAAATTAGCGATAGGACATGGTCCTTCTCGGCACTATTGAGGATAGTCCTCACAATACGGTACCAATCGTAAAGTTTTTACCAGATAATACAGTTAATCAAAAACAATTGGGAAGGTGGTAACGCGAGCCATTATTCTACAACGATAATGCAAATACTAAGACTTTGTTCATAATTAAGTTGCACTTGTGATTAATCAATTTAATTACTAAGTGCGCTCCCACTCAGATCAATATCTCTCGTAATTGATGCTGGAGTGATTCAAGATCCAACCCAATCGTCCGCCATTGATGTGACATCACTGATGACTTAGACTGGACCGGTAGGCCAACTTGCCAATCACACCAAAGGTGATTCTTGTTCATCTTTCGATGGGCGTGTTCCGGTAGCAAACTTTTATCCAAACCGTCAAGACAACCAAATGTAATGCGCTGTGTGTTCTTTTAACACACCCGCCTTTTATGCGTCACACACGTGTGCACCCATGTGACATGACCTGCTCCGGTGTGAAACATAGTATAGACGGTGCTACAGTTGGGAGAACACTATCAACTTGATATTGTTTTGCGACAGATCACCCTAATAAAATACGACTACCGCGCATCAAACAAGGGTGCATCAAAGGGATAAACATCACAGGCAGTTCATAAAATTATGTGATATGATATAACCCTTTGCTTCGTGAAGTCTCCATTATCTTCACGTCGTCGTGGTTGAAGTCACCGTGTCCACCAACTTTGTCCTTGGTGCCGGGACCAACACCACGGCTTCCGGCATGTGCGTCGGGGTCCACCTCCGCATCGTAGATCATCACCTTGCATCTATCTATTGCTTTGCCTCGAGCTAATAAACAGTTCTGGCACGCAGGCCATAATTAAGTGACAATCATATGACTCCAGTCATCATACCGTACCACGACACGCAGGTCGCGAATAAATATTACATAACATATAGCATCTCATACAAACACATTGCAAATCTTGAAGGCTATACCACATCACATGCATACTCTGCAAAAACGAGTTAGATCGCCATCTACACGGGTTGTTGCAACTTTTATCATGGTTGTTAAGTAGGTTTACAAGGCAAACGAGAAACCCTAGATAAAACAAAATACGATACTTCTTTTGTTGCTAGTTTAACATACGGGGTGCGTGCAGCAACTAATGCCACAAGCCAAACTTCGTTAAACGCGTGACCCCCGTGTGGATTTGAGTTCATAAAATCCACAAGCCCCTCCATGTTAAATCTTCTATTGCGAGATTAAGATGAGATCCAAGGAGTTTGATGTAGACCATGATCAAGGCAACCAGCATACTGAAAGCAGCATAGAGGGATCGATGGAAAACTCAATCCTTGTAGCAAAACCTCAACTTGCCATCAAGCATAGAAAAAATCACATGACAGGGAAGCAACAAGAAAATCAATGCCTCATATCACACATATGATCTAGACCTAAACATGCATCTAATCAAGGATCGCTCATGATACCACTGTTGGGAAACGTAGTAGAAAACAAAAAATTTCGGCCTACGTAACAAGCACCCAAGATCATCCAAGATAGATTGCATACAAGGTTTAGGTCTTTGCTCACCAACGGTTGCAGAGGAAGAAGAGTTTGTGAAGCGGGTGGACGTAGTGGAAGTAGATCTCGCAAGTTCTCCCACGAACAGTCCCTCGATCAATCCCACGAACAAGTCCCGCGATCTAGTCCCACGGACAAGTCCCATGAACAAGCTCCTCGAAGAAGGGTCGAAGGTACGACCCCTCCATTAGTATCCACACATACCGTAGCAGCAATCCAGCAGCGCTCCTCCGTCCAGAGGTGAACGCCACCGAGAAAACTAGAGGGAGAAAACCCTAACGGATTCCGATTTAGAACAGCGTCTAAACCGGGGTCTAATTGTGGAGCAACGGGGTTTAGAGGAGGGAGGGTGGCGCATAGGCCTTGGGGACAAGTTGTGTTGCGCCCCCACCCCTCCCCCACATTATATAGGTGGCCAAGAGGCCCTTGGGGCGCAATAAGGGGGGTGGGGAGTCCAACTTGGACTCCCAAACCTCCCAAACCTTCCCACCGGAAACCTGCCATATTGGAGAGTTGGACTTTCCACCTGGAGGGGGATTCCTTCCCCTTGGTGTGCCCCCACCCCTTGGCCGGCCAGGGCAGCCTAGGTGGCTTGCCCCCCAAGGCTAGGGGCGCAGGGGAGTGGGTGGTACTTCCCGTAACCTTCCAGAACCTTCCATGACATTCTAGAAGCTTCCAGGACCTTCCGGGACATACCGGGACCGTTTCGGGACATTCCGGACACTTCTGGAGCACTTCCAGGACCTTCCGAGACCGTTCTCGGACGTTCCGGAGCCATCCGGATAGTTTCCAAGACCATCCGAGTTACAGTTTAAGCCACCGGATGACCGCGAAGGTTGTCGGGACGCCCAACGATTATCCGGAAACTATTCCGGTTGATCCAGGACTTCCCTAGTACCATTCTCATATGTTCCGGAACCACCTGGGACTACTCCAGAGTGATCCGGACATAACCTTAAATACCCAGAACTACTTCTGGTGCCCTTATGAACAATTCCATAAATCTCCGGAACTACTTCCGGTACCCGTATGAACTATTCTGCTTTGCTTCCACTAAACCTTCTACCATACTAGTATTCTAACAGACTACTGCTCGTTAAGTGTGTGACCCAATAGGTTCGGTATAATGCGGACATGACTCAGAACATCTTCCGGACATAGGTCAACAGCCTTTTGTCAATAGCCAATAATCAACAGCGGAGCCATGGACACCCATGTTGACTCCCGCACATACACGAAGAAACTTCGAGTGAACCATTATGTTTAGTCATGTACCATTCCCTTTGCTTCGCGATATATGACAAAGTTAGAGGAGAGAAGTTTGGCACCCATGTGTAACAACTTTTGAACACAAGCCACTCGTTATCCTCTTTGCTCGTTTGTCCCTTTTCTCGTTATCGTATTCCGGTATCCCCGTGACTGAATCACAATGCGTCTGGCCAGACTATAATGGATACCATCATACCGAGTGGGCCCGAAGTGAATATCTTCTTCATCGTGAAGGAGCAAATCCCATTCTTGAACTATCACAGTCACTAGCCACACCATCTGACATACCCAGAACTTATTTTACTACTTCCCATTTACGGGAGGATTCATCTAAGAACCAAAGCATGTCTTTTTGTGTGAAGCAACTCGATACTCTCATGGTCTAAGGAATTACGTATATGATAACATTTCATGATATGACTTATAACGTAGTTACGAAGTGATCTCTAAGTATATCATTCAATACTGGGGTCGGTTCAACATCATTGTTCTGCTAACAATATGTTCCCATTGCTACTGACATCCTTGTTACAAGAACAATGTCCATGATTAAGAAAACGTAATCATCAGTTAGCACATGAGCTGGTCTTAGAGGCTAAACCAGGAACTCTTGGTGTTTACATTTCCACACATGCAAATGAGTTTTCTTCTGAATCTCACAGTCAGGGTCATTGCAATTATAGCACAGAAATATAAACATTAATTACGAACGTGGAAATATATATATAATAACATTTTATTATTGCCTCTAGGGCATATTTCCAACAAAAACATCTCGTAAAATTGCGTTTACGAGATGATTGTAAAATTTATGGGATGTTTACAAAAACCAACTTTTGTCATACCCGCGAATTTCTTCCTCTAAAATCTTTTATTTTTCATTAAAAAATTGCATAAGGCCCACAAGTCAGTATCACGATGTCCGGCGGCACCAGGGCGATGAGGCGAGGCGGCACGGCTGCTCGGTGTCGACGCGACAACGCAGGGGCTACAGAAAGTTTCACGGGTTACTTATTTGACACTTAATCACCTTCATCCTGTAAACCTACGGAATGGAGGAGAAATATTTACATAATTCCATATTACAAAATCAAAGTTTACAAAATCTCTTGAAGAAATTTTTCCTTAAATGATGATTTCTTTAGGGATACGAAAACCGTTAGAGATGATCATACATTCTGCAATAGTGTACTACCATGCAGTACGGTTGCTGCCCTTTGATCCGGGCCCATATGTCATTAGCAGTTCTGTATCATACAATTGTACAAGTGATCTCGATCCATAATATATAGCCAGTGGTTGTTGACTACTATTTGCATTGCTCTAGGTCAACTCAATTGGTGCAGATGATAGCGCAGAGTAGTAATTAGTGGATTATGCTATGACTAAAATAGTTACAACGACTTGTTATCAGGCATCTTCATTGTAGGAGGTCAAGCAGTGAGAGCGCGCAGAACACACTTCCCGTCACAAACAAGATCCAGTTCCTTTGCAGCGGTCCTGCTTTTTGCTCCGGACATCGGCAGCACTACTGAATTCAGGTATATACTTGGGGAAATGCAAGCATAAATCATCTTTACACTTCGCAAAAAGGCTCTCGTTTTGATCCACAGCTGGGTTGTTGCAGAAAAAGCTATGGATCTGTCAAACTTCATCCGCCTTTGTTTCTGAACTGAAGTTCATCCGCATTGGCAAGGGTAATCTTGTTCTTTTGATTCTTGCGCTTCATCTCCAACTATCTAGCTTATGTTTTCTTTCTCTCTTGCGCTTCATCTCTTACTATATCTCGATGCCATGCCTGGATCATTTGTCAGGCGCAAAATTAGTGTATATAAACCCTGAAGTAGCAGCAAATTGAATCAAAGAACAATTGCTATATCACTAAAAAATAATGTTGTGTAATCTAATAACAAATACAATAATATCTAGTCAAGAAGATTTGCATGTTACCCTGCTAGTTTGTTAGTATAACTTGTGAATATTTGGATTGCAGCTGGCAGCACATAGAATTGAAAGATCTTACCGTGGTGGTGCGCGAACATAGCATTTCAGAAAGGAAAAAAAAAAAAGGAAAAAACCCGTAGAAGTGAAGTCAAGTAGAGGCAACAGCATACAAGAAGGCAGCAATGGTGATGGGTATGGTTTTGGTGGGATCTTTGGTCGCCCCAGAGGAGAAGAATATAGAGATTTTGTCACGGATCGAGATCCTGGTGTTTGGCTCTATAATGGTATTCCTTGTGATGTTCATCCTGGACGTATTTCGCGTCAGCTTCCACAGCAGCATCGTCAAGGTCATCTTGAACGGTGTCGACAGTGTGTCCGACTCCATAGTAATATACGTGCTGGGAATCATGCAAAAAGCACCGTTCAAGAATCAGTTGTTTCCGGTTTGGGCCATAGTGCTGGTCGGTTTCCGTCACAACATCGGCTTCATCTCTGGGTATGGTGTTCAAGACAAAGATGGGCGAAGGTTTACGGAATGGAGAAATGTGGTCAAGTATCTGGGAGTGGCATTCTTGAACAAAACTCGTGGTTCCAAGTTTGCCTATCCTCTTTGGTCGCTTTGGTGTCTGCAGATAGTGAGGAGCCTATACAGATTATTAGCACGGAACAAGGCACTCAACTCAGTCTGGCATGGCAAGAGCTCCCAACTGATTTCGGAGTACATGCGGACTGATGCATATTGTCAGAACTTCAAACCTCATGAATGCGTAGCAGAAACTATGCAAGGATACAAGTACTTGGTCTACGGGGAAACAAAGAAGCACATCGTTTTGAAGAAGCCTCGGTACGTTCTACAGATTGCTAACCCAAAACCAAAACTAACCCGTGCTAACCCAATAACAAAACAATCCCGGGTTAAGGCTAAGGCTGCTGTGGCTCAGGCTCAGGCTCAGGGTCAGAAGAAAACCGATAGAAAACCGGTCAAGGCTTTCCGAGACTCGGTAATCACACTTGACAAGATATGGCAGTGTGAAGGTGGCCTACTGAATGCCAAAAGCACCCAAGGAACCAAGTTTAAGGATCTGTCGCTTGCCTTCTCTTTGTCCAGGCTACTCAGGTGCAAGCTTGAGGACGTGTCGCTGCACAAAGATAGCATTCCCATCACCCAAAAACTAGTAATGTTGAGAATTATAAAGGAAGACGCCAAGCGAGCATTCGGGGTAATGGAGATGGAGATGTCATTCCTCAACGAGTACTTCAACACCCGCTACCCCATGGTGTTCTGTGCAGGGTTTGGTTCACTTCACTTTAGTTCCATTGTGTCTGGTGCAACCTTTGCCGCCGCCTGCTGGCTCTCCGTGGACATACGGCGTGTCTACAAGACACCCAAGGATGAAGTCTCTCATGTGAAACATGGTTTCAATATCGATATGTTCATGACCTGGCTATTCATGGTGTTCATGATGTTTACGGAGATCTGGGAGATGGTGTCATATTATCTGTCAGATTGGGCAAGATTGCTCCTAGCATCCACATATGCACGCTTGTCTAAGTGGTATGTGAGGAATAACTGCATGGAGAAATTCATAAGCTCCTTTTTCAAATCCAAGGTTGTTAGCAAACGCTGGCATGGCGTCCTTGATCAATACGCCTTGTTGCAGTCATATGATGACAGTCCAAAAGTCTGGAACGCCCTGCACTTCCTTTCTACGGGGGCATTACCAAAGAAGGAGGATGGGGTGAAACTCAGTGATCCAATCGATGTTCCAGAATGTGTTAAGCCCGCAATTCTGGTGACACTGCGCTCCCCGGTGGTGGATCCCACACAACCTCATTTGCTCAATATTGTTCCATCACTCTTGGATGAATCAAGACAACAGTACAGATGGGCCTGCTTTAAGCTACCAACATCCTCTCATATCATTCTGGTGTGGCATATTGCAACCAGCCTCTGCGAGATCAAGTTTGCACAGGACCGTGGCATCAACTTAAGCAACCCAGGGTTCCCACTCAATGCCTTGTTATACTTGACAAGTTTCTGCCGCTGCTTCTGCTGTGCTCCCAGGCCATACCTTGTCGATGAAAATAGCATTCATGGTGATCTCCTCAAGACCAGATACACAGTTGCAAATAGCTTGTCACGGTATTGTGCATATCTGCTGGTTTCAAAGCCAGAATTGGTACCAGACAGCTTTTTTGTGCCCAATATGATCTTGCAGAAAACTGTAAAGGATGCTCGTCAAATTCTGAAAAACTCTGACTCGCTGGACAAGAGTTACAAGATACTCATTGACCAAGACGATATACCCACCAAGGAGGTGAATATAGTGCAACAAGGTGCAAAGCTGGCCAAACAACTCATGTGTGTGGATGAAGACACTCGTTGGGAGATCCTGGCTGGGGTATGGGCGGATATACTAGTGCACACTGCCCCCAGTTGGAATGCAGGGGCGCACAAGATGTGCCTCGAGTCAGGAGGAGAATTCATAACCCATATCTGGGCACTTCTGTCGCATTGCGGGATCGACAAGAGCATGTTGTGGCCACAAGAGGGTTTCACTAACAAGACTGACCCTGGAACACCTCAGAATAACAGTTCTCAGCCTGCACAACAAGACCAGGTGCAAGCCGCGCCTGCATTGGAAAGGGATGTCAAACAAGGAATGGTAATTGCTGTAGCCACGGAAGATGGGGAGAGCTTTGCGAATGGGGACGGACATTTGATCAGAGGGATGCCCAATCCCGGGAACAGATGCTACTTCAATGCGGTGCTGCAGGGTCTTCTTGCATTCAGGGATCTGCGCCTGAAGATGTTAGATCAGAATTCTCCTGCAGAATCCCTTCATTTCGAAATGAAGCAGCTCTTTAAAGAGGTAGCCGGTGGTGCCAATGGTGCAGGAGGCATGCTGGTGACGGCAAAGCTCTTCACAATCATCGAGGAAAGGTATGAGGATTTCAGACCCGGTGTTGTGGAAGACAGCAACAATATGTTGGGATCCTTGCTAGATGGTTTATATAATGAGGAACCAACATTAGAGTCGCTCTTCCGTGGCCTGGTTGTTATACATTTCTCCTGCAAAAAATGTGAGCACGATTCAGTTACCACCCAAGTCCTTGATCTCAGTCTGGCAATTCCATTGAAGGATAATGTATCAGTAGAGGAATGTTTGGATTTATATGCCACTGAGGAGGTCGAAGGTTGGCACTGTACCGCCTGTTCTGCTGGTGCTGGGGCTGGAAATGCCTCTTGTGATAAAAAAGATACTACTACTAGTATAGTTGATGAAGATCAAACTCAGTCTCCACATATTGCAAGACAGCAGGAAAAGCAATTCAGCCATCCAGCTGAGCAACAAACAGGCACACCAAGTCAGAAGAATCCAGCCATCCGCATTACCAAGGCACCACCTTTACTAACCATTCAGCTCAAGAGGTTCCGCCGTGAAAATGGCTCGTCCTACAAGGTTCAACAACATGTGAGCTTCCAGGAGATACTTAATCTAAAGAAGTTCATGGACCCCGGGTATGGCCACTTGTATTCAGTCTAATAAGTACCACTTACTAACCTTGTCAGAAAACTAGTAGAAAATGTACTGTATAGTATTTCTGATCAGAATGTATGTCTGCTTATTTTCAGATGTGCAGCGACTGAAGACGACTACAAGTATTACCTTGTTGCTGTTGTTGTACACGAGGGGCCAAAACTGTATGACGGACACAACTATTGTTATGTGAGAGCAAGCAGCAGCATTGGCCAGCAGTACGGTAGTGCCACACACACATGGACATGGTTCTGTGTTAACGACGAGAAGGTAACAAAAGTCCCTCTAGAAGAGGTACTCAAATGTCAGGCCTACATTCTTTTCTATGAAAGACATAACTTTTCTGGTGGAGACACGCCGCTTCCCGCTGCTGGTCCAGACGTCATGGTCGACCATGACGTTGCCTTCACGCGTTACATGGTGGTGCAACAGCTCACTCCTCCACCGGTCCATCAGGTTCTGCCCCTTCCTCTCATTCTCTTTGGAGAGTTCCTTCTTCGCGTTACCCGCCTCATCCCTTTCCCTGTCTTCCGCTTCAGTGTCACCACACCGCCGCCCCAGCCACCATCATTGTCGAGCCGGAGGCCGTCTCTACTACGCTGGACGAGGATGCAATGGCGGCTCAGCTGTCTCGGAGTCATGACCTTCCTCACTCTGGACCATGAAGAGCGCCAAGATGCGGCACAAGTGCTAAATTATCGCCGATGGCGCACCACTCCTAACTATTCCCCATTTATTCTGGAAACATTTTTTAAGAGGGACAATTTTACATATTTCTGCCAAATCAGATGAAATAGTTGAACACAGACATAATAAAATAATGTACTCCCTCCGATTCATATTAATTGTTCTAAAATAAATGTATTTTAGGACCAAACAGGCCTAACAGCATGGTGCAAAGCAGCTATACGACCCCTACGCGCGTTAAACAGGCACGGACTTAATAGGCGAGGTGCATTCAGCATCAGGAAAAAAACAGGCGATGCGGTTCTCACCGAGTGGGCCGAGTCCAACGCCGGGGAAGCCGAGGGATAGGCACACCCCAGGGCGGTGGCGGTTGGCTCGCCTCGTCCCGATCCAGATGGCGCAGGGAGGCTTATCTGTGGTCGGGGACGGACACCGCCCGGGGGAGGGGGTTGAGCTGTTCAACGCGCCCGCAGCAAAGCTCCAGCTCGAGGTCATAGCGTCGTCCTGGAGAGAGAACAGAGTGGTGTGAGAGAGGAAGAAGAGGAGAGGGAGAAGAGGGGATGCGAGGCAGACCTGCTGCGGATCCACGACGGCGGCTCGCTCGACGACGGTCGGAAGCGGGGCAACGCGAGGCGACGGGACTGCGAGTTGTTATGTAAACACTAATATTTTTGGAAAATAACATGACGAAAAAATATGATCGACAAACATCTACACTTTTTCAATAATATTAGAATAATGTCCGTGCGTTGCAACAGGAAAAAAATTTAATGTCATGATAAAATATTATGATGTACGTAAAATTAAATTTATATATTCTAAAAAAGCGCAAATGTATTTAAAATAATATAAAAAATTAGAACGTGTGAACAATTTCCGTAAGATTTTTTGTGGGTACATTTTTTCGTGAGTTAGCTACATGCAGAATTTTGGAATGAATGATACAAAGAATTAAAATCGTGTGAACATTTCTTATGTGATATTTGGAGCAATATTTTAAATAAAAATAAAGAATGCTTAAAACAATGGAAGAGAATTTTAATCTATGAGGAAATATCTATGATGTATATAAAATTAAATTTATATATTTTAAAAAGGCACAAATGCATTTAAAATAATATAAAAAATAAATGTGTGAACACTTTTCGTGAGTTTTCTTTGAGGGTACACTATTTCGTGAGTAATCGTGTGAACAATATTTTTATAATATTTGGAGCAATATTTTTAATAAAAATAAAGATTGCTTAAAACAACGGGAGAAAATTTAAAATTTATGATAAAATACCCATGATGTGTAAAATTAACTTTATATATTTTCAAAAGGCGCAAACACATTTAAAATAATATAAAGTATCAAAACGTGTGAACACTTTTCGTGAGTTTTTTTTCTGCGTGTACAGTTTTTCGTGAGTTTTTTTTCTGCGTGTACAGTTTTTCGTGAGTTAGATACATATAGGATTTTGGAATGAATCACAATAAAAAAATGTGAACATTTTTGTTGGGATATTTGGAGCAATATTTTTTAATAAAAATAAAGATTGCTTATAACAACAGAAGAAAATTTCAATCTTATAATAAAATACATATGATTTACGTAAAATATTACTCCATAATCTTACTTGATGCAGTGTTTTCTAGGGAAACAAATATATATTGCCCTAGCTAGAGATTATTCATATTCTACGACAACTATTTCAGTTTAAGAACTAAAATGATGAAATAACCAAAATGATGGTTTACAATCTTCTAAGAGAGTGTTGTAATTTCCTATTGAGAAAAGATGAGGCTCCACCATGTTTTTTCTTCGCACATGCCACTTATTTTTCTTCACAATTATTATATTTTTCATATATGTGGTTCAATGCACATATATTTTTTCCCTTCACATATATTAGCCAACATACAATTTATTTCCTTCTTTTATTACATATAGCCCACAAATCACAATTAAATTATAATGACTATTTTCTATTCCATGCATATGAAAAAAACTTGTTGCTAGCCCATTGATGAAAAAAAAACAGCCAAGCAAGCCCATCTCAGTGAACAGTTTTTTTGCTGGCCCATTGAAAAAAATGCCAAGCAAGCCCATCTCAGCGAACAGTTTTTTTTTCTGAAATCATTGGACTACGAGTTTATTTGCTATAAAAAGAGTGGGTCTTTTGCAAAAATGTCATGACGGAAGGAGAAACTCACCTTCCTTTATTATTAGGGAGATATTGATTTCAATATAATATGCCTTACGCGAATTACAGAAATGATTCTAGGTTTGATCATAAATAAAAGAGTTTTGCTTCGATATACCTCCATAGAAAATTTTACATATTTCGATGCATATTAGATGTAAAGATTGAAGTTATCCTTTCAAGTAAAAAGATTAGATTATTTTGATCTTTTCTTTAATGTATGTATTGGGAGAATATATGTTAAAGTTTGTTGATTGTGGATGTGTATGAATCACTACTATTAAAAGGGAATCCGCGGTCATCGTCACGATGGCTCAACTAACGTTTTACCTTTAAAATTGTGAATAATTCGCCATGTAACAAAAAAATAGTTATCCTGTCACATCTCCTTCCTCCACGCACATTCCCCAATCCTCATCCATTCTGGTTCTCCTACTTTTGCTGCGAGATGGCAATAAGCACTTCCTATCCTTGCAGCGAGATGTCCGGCAGCCCTTGCTCGCGACCAAGGGCACGGGATTCACTGAATTTACGCGTACGAACTCTTGCAGCGAGATGTTCGGCAACCCTTGCTCGCGATCAAGGGCAAGACCGGCTAGATCTTTGCCGCCGACACAGCATGGCAGAGGACGAGCACCCTGCTGATCCCTCCAGCCGGTCCTCCTTGATAAAATCATGGAGCGGTCAGGTGCTCCCTCCAGCCCATCCTCCTCTTGGCTAGCCGTCGTGCAGCGGCCAGGTGCAGCTGCTGAAGATCCCTTCGACCAGCAACTGTCTCTCGATGAGCCTCCTGACAATCTAGCCCACACTACTTTCATCTCTATTTTTCTCTATGATCTTGGAAGAATGAGGAAGATATAAGGTATAGCTCTGTAATACAGAGATAAGGCTGGTAGTCGGTGCATATGAATTATTTCGGACGATCAATTACCATGTGTGTTCCCTGCAAAAAAAGTTTGCCAAATGTTTACGCATGTTGTAACATATATTTATCTATTTTCTAGTGAAACAAGATCACATGTATATTTCATTTAGGTAACACAAAAGAGCAAGAATAATATTCATGTTCATGAAAGGAGCACGAAATTTTCCATGAGATGCTATTCTAAGAAATATCTACTGCATTTGGATATTTAGCAATTTTTCCAGTAAACCATCAGGCCATGTTCAACGCGGGGCGCTATCATAAGGTTGTCATGATTGATTTCTTAGTGAATCGGCAACTGGGTGATCACCAGCCGCTATGATGTACTCCCTTCGTTCCAGGTGTACAAATGTGAGTCAACTAATTTGGAACGGAGGGAGTACAATATTGGCAAAATACAGGGAATAAAATTGTTAGATTTAATTTTGACGTGCAAGATAAAACCTTGAGCGTGATGACCAGCAATGGCGGAGGCACAAATTACCGACGCCCCAGACAGCCTTCGTACTACAGTACATTATTGTATCTACAGTACTATGCTATTACTACAGTACAAGAGAGAATAAAGGTTGCGCCCCGGGGCCTGTCGCCGCCGTTGATGACCGGTTTTCTTGACATCCGTAATTAGTGCGTATAGTTGACACAGGAAGCATTAAGATGGGTTTTTCATTATACAATACAAGTGGTGCATGCAAATTTGCAAGTGAAAAACTTAAGTATTTTGACCTGTGTAAAAAAACAAATCAAACGCCAAATGTTGCTTGTAAATGTCACACTTAATTTGTTATTTTCATCGACGAAGCACTACTATGCCATATGGCATCAAAATTGTCATATACACTTACCATTTTAATATGAACATCTAAAAAAAATCATATTTTTTTAAAAAAATTATTATTTATTTTGATTTTATTATTCATTAGGGAGCCTATGCTCTCTAGAGCCGAACTCCGCGTCGTACATTGACTCTATTTGTAAATATGGATTACAGTTAAAATTCAATGTTCTATAAATAATAATTACCAAAAATATTCCATAGAAAAAGGTGTCTAATAGAATTTTAAAAGTTAGTGCCCAGATCAAACGCCAAATGTTCTATAAATAATAATGTTGCATGTAAATGTTCTTTAAAAGTTAGTGAAAAACTTAAGTATTTTGACTTGTGTAAAAAGACAAATCAAACGCCAAATGTTGCCTGTAAATGTCACACTTAATTTATTATTTTCATCGACAAAGCATTACTATGCCATATGGCATCAAAATTGTCATGCACACTTACCATTTTAATATGAACATCTACAAAAAAAATCAGTTTTTTTTAATTTATCTATTAGTTATTTTGATTTTACTATTCATTAGGAGCCTATGCTCTCTAGAGCCAAACTCCACGTCGTACATTGGCTCTATTTGTAAATATGAATTACAGTTAAAATTCAATATTCTATAAATAATAATTACCAAAAATATTCTAATAGAAAAAGGTGTCTAATAGAAATTTAAAAGTTAATGCACAGATATTTTGCTCCCCCACAAATGTTCTTGGGTAACAGGCCCCCGAGCCTAATGAGCCCAGCAAGATATGTGCACTAACTTTGCTCCCCCACAAACACACGTGCCACCCGAGCGCGCACAAAAAAAAACCCTACTCCTCTTATTCACAGGGATCAAACGGGCGGCATCAAGAACAAAATGGAACAGAATCTTCTCTTGAGGAGAATTCGACCGTGTTTCCCAGGAGCCAGAGGAAGAGCGTCCACTCCAGCATGAAGATGGTGTGGAGGTACAACTGGTCCAGCGTGATCCTGGCTTTGTTGTTCTCCAGCTACGTCACTGCATTCAACAGCGTTTCCATCAGCTCATCTCATGGAAAACCGGATCAACTTAATTCACGACGACCGTCGATGAGATGATTTATGCTTATGCATACATACCTTGATATGGGGTGGCCCGATCTTCTCAGTAAGCGAACGGTGAATATGAGGACGATGATAGATAACTTGTATGTAGCCGATGAACTCTCCTTGCTAGATCCATGTTGCCAATGCGACAGCTCTCTACCCTTTGGATATTCACAACTTCACACACTTGCGCAATGTAGCCGTCGACCACGATACAGTAATTTGCAATGTACTATCAGTGGAACAACAGATCACATAAAACTTGCAGTAGCAACACTTCAGATCGATACGGATTGAAGTATATGATTCAAGATGAAAGCTTGTAGCTATTCTCAAGAACTAGGGTTTATCTAAACATGGTCTAACCCTAAAACTCGCAGGGGGTTCGGCATTTATAAGCTAGGGGGTGTCAAACTCGGATACAAGGCCGCAGCCCGTCAGATCTGCGCGCAGGCAGTTCGGACGTCTGATGGGTTTCGGACGTCCGATGGGTTTCGGACGTCCGATGTGTCGGACGTCCGAATCGGTCGGACTTCCGGCTGTTTTGACATCGGTTCTGTACTCGGGGGGTCGTCGCGAAGGTCTTCATGTCGGACGTCCGTTCCATGTCGGAAGTCCGTCGTGTCGGATGTCCGTTCCATGTCGGAAGTCCGTCGTGTCGGACGTCCGAATCCCGTCGGATGTCCGTCGAAAATAGCAACCCTTCTGTAACTTGAGGTCATCGAGGCGTCGTAGCTCCTAGCCTCCGATGTCGGAAGTCCGAAAAGG
The DNA here is from genome assembly GCA_950022295.1 of Bromus sterilis. Taxonomy (NCBI): domain Eukaryota; kingdom Viridiplantae; phylum Streptophyta; class Magnoliopsida; order Poales; family Poaceae; genus Bromus; species Bromus sterilis. The sequence goes on from OX465600.1 coordinate 282,843,606, forward strand.
GCCGGACGTCAGAAAGTTGGAGCTTCTTTCATCTCCTCCTCCTTTTGGATCCTCTTCTTCGTCATGATACCTGATTATGCTAACATACAAAGATTTAGGCTGTATAAAGTTCTCATTCCATGACATATCAGAATCTATTAAGAGCGAGTTCGCCTGTTGTTCTATCAACTTTGCACGAGCTCTTGTAATAGGTCCAATTCTGATTTCACCATCCTTCTTCTTTGTTGAATCAACTTGGTCTTCATGACGAACTGGAGATGTGTTGGTAGTAGGGATGTCCTCATCATCTCCCCCACCCTTCAAAAGGCGTCGACCTCGACGCTCCAAGGTCATCTCCCATGTATGGTGATAAATCAGCAACGTTGAAACTGTTGCTAGAGTCACCAAACTCAGTAATGGGAATATCAATCGAGTAGGCATTGTCATTGATCTGGGCTAACCCCTTGTAAGGACCAGCACCACGTGGCTTCAACTTGGAATCCCTCATCCCTGGAAATCTATCCTTGCGCAAATGCACCCAAACCATATCTCTAGGCTGAAATATAACTTGCTTCCCTGACTGGTTCCTTGCAGCAGCAACATTCTTTCCTTGCTTCTCAATAGCCTCTCGTGTCTTCTCATGTATCTTCATCACAAAATCTGCTCGTTTGGATGCCTCCATAGTAACTCGTTCCTGCAATGGAAGAGGCAGCAAATCAAGAGGTGTAATAGGCTTAAAACCATACACTACCTCAAAAGGACAAAGGTGAGTAGTAGTGTGTACTGCCCTGTTATAAGAAAATTCAACATGTGTCAAACACTCCTCCCATTCGCGCAGATGTTTCTTGATCATAGCTCGCAACAATTGTGACAATGTTCTATTGACCACCTCCGTTTGACCATCAGTTTGGGATGACATGTAGTGCTGAACATCAACTTTGTCCCCAACTTTCCCCAAAGTGTCTTCCAGAAGTAGCTCACAAACTTCACGTCCCTGTCAGAAACAATTGTCTTGGGCACTCCATGCAAGCGTACAAGCTCCCTGAAAAACAGGTTAGCAAAATGCGACGCATCGTCGCTCTTATGGCATGCAATAAAATGTGTCATCTTGGAAAATCTACCCACTACCACAAATATACTATCATGACCATGTTTAGTGCGTGGAAATCCTAACACAAAATCCATACTAATATCTTCCCAAGGTGTGGTAGGAGCCAATAGTGGAGTATACAAACCGTGAGGCTTCAGCTTGGACTTGGATGTATTGCATAGAATGCAGCGCCGAACAAACCTCTCCACATCACGCCTCATCCTGGGCCAATAAAAATTATCAGCAAGCATGAATAGTGTCTTCTCACGCCCAAAATGACCCATCAATCCTCCTGCATGTGATTCCTGCAACAATAGAAAATGCACAGAAGATTATGGAACACAAAGTTTGTTAGCTCGAAACAAAAATCCATCATGGATGTGGAACTTGTCCCATGCATTTCGAAGCAAACACAAACAATATGGTTCAGAAAAATCATGATCAGTTGCATACAAATCACACAAACTCTCTAATCCAGGAATTTTAACATCAAGATGTGTCAATAACATGTTCTTCCTAGAGAGAGCATCAGCAACAACATTATCTTTCCCTTTCTTATATTTGATGATGTAGGGAAAAGACTCAATGAACTCAACCCACTTAGCTAGGCGTTTATGCAAATTAGATTGAGCTTTCAGATATTTCAAAGCTTCATGATCAGAATGTATGATAAATTCTTTTGGCCACAAATAATGTTGCCAAACCTCAAGAACTCTAACAAGCGCATACAATTCTTTATCATAAACAGGATAATTCAATCTAGCACCAGAAAGTTTCTCACTAAAATAAGCAATAGGTCTACCTTCCTGCATCAACACACCACCAATTCCTATGCCACTAGCATCACATTCAATCTCAAATTGTTTAGCAAAATCTGGTAGTGCAAGTAATGGTGCAGAAGTAAGCCAACGTTTAACTCATCAAAAGCAAGATCTTGGGCAGTGCCCCAAACAAAAGGCACTCCTTTCTTAGTCAATTCATTCAAAGGTGCAGCAATAGTACTAAAGTCTTTCACAAAACGTCGATAAAAACCAGCTAAGCCGTGAAAACTTCGTACTTCACTAACATTCATGGGAGTAGGCAAATTTTGAATTGCTTCAATTTTAGAAGAATCTACTTCTACCCCATGCTTAGATACAACGTATCCCAAAAATATGACCTTATCTTTTGCAAATGTGCACTTCTAAAGATTAGCATATAATTTAGAATCACACAACACTTGCAAAACTTGTCTAATATGATCAGCATGTTCAAATTCAGTGCGGCTGTAAATAAGTATATCATCAAAATATACAACCACAAAACGTCCAATAAACTCTCGCAAAACATGGTTCATTAATCTCATGAAAGTACTAGGAGCATTAGTAAGACCAAAAGGCATAACTAACCACTCATATAACCCGAACTTAGTTTTGAAAGCAATTTTCCATTCATCCACTTCTTTCATCCTAATTTGATGGTATCCACTACGCAAATCAATTTTAGAGAAAATAGCAGCACCACTCAATTCATCAAGCATATCCTCTAAACGTGGAATAGGATGGCGATATCGAATAGTGATATTATTTAGAGCTCTACAATCTACGCACATACGCCATGTACCATCTTTCTTAGGAACTAAAATAACTGGAACAACACAAGGGCTAAGACTGACACGAATATACCCTTTATCCAGAAGCGCTTGTACTTGTTGCTGAATTTCCTTCGTCTCTTGGGGATTGGTCCTGTATGGTGCCCGGTTGGGAAGTGTAGCTCCCGGAATAAGATCAATTTGGTGCTCAATACCACGCAAGGGTGGTAATCCTGCTGGAACCTCCGCCGGAAACACATCATCATAATCCTGCAAAACAGTAGACACACTAGAAGAAAGAGGATGATTATCATTAGAAAGCAATACCTCGCCTTTGTACATAAGCACAAGTGGCATGGCTGTACGATCCTCACTAAATTCTCTCATGTCTTCTTTGGTGGCTAATGTAAGCAAACTAGTCTCTCTCGCACTTTTCGTTATATTATCACTCACAACTATTACATTGTTCTCTCGTGTTGGTTCTAAATTCACCTCTACCTTTTGACGAGACTCATTCACAATTTGTTGTGGGGACATAGGATGGAGATTAACTTTCTTGCCCTTGAACTCCAAATGATATGTATTGGCTCGGCCATTGTGTTGCACATGGCGACCATATAACCACGGCCGACCCAATAAGATATGGCAAATTTTCATAGGCACCAAATCAAAATCGATGGAATCCTCGTACGGGCCTATCTCAAAATTTACGCGCACCATGTGATTCACCTTCATCTCACCACTGTCACTCAACCATTGGACATAATAAGGATTCGGGTGAGGTAAGTATTTCAGATTTAGCTTGGCACATAACTCCTTGCTTGCGAGGTTGCGTCATCTACCTCCATCAATGATCACTTTGCAAGCTTTGCTGGGGCCAACTAATGCTTTGGTTTGGAACAAATTGTAGCGCTGAGACTCAGATTTGGGCTGCACAGTAAGAGCACGCTGTGACACAACAATGGTAGGAACATGCGATGGAAAAGCATCCATGCCTTCTTCACTATTGTATCCCTCGTCATTGCATGCGTCGGGGTCTTCATCATCACCGGTTTCATACTCGCCGGTTTCTTCATTAATGAACATGACCTTTCGGTTCGGGCAATCTCTCTTAAAGTGACCCGGATTACCGCAAGAGTGACAAGTCATCTCGCGATTGCGAGTAGTAGACATGTTGGAGCCTGCACTAGTGGCAGAAGCAGCTGGCTTCTTGGCCATAGAACCATTGGAGGCTGGCTTGGAAAGTGAAGAAGAAGCTCGAGTATTGGCACCATAGTTCTCCATAGGCGCGGCAGACGGTGTCCTTGGAGAAAATCTGCTAGATGTTGTGTATTTGGCCTTCAGTTGTGCCTCTTCTGCAAGCTGTGATTCAGCCTCCCTTGCAAGATGCAATAGATCATTCATATTATAGTATTGGTGAAGCCGCACAATACTCTTGATGTTAAATTTTAGCCCATGGAGAAAACGCCGCATAGTCATCTCAACTTCTTCACGAACTCGTGCACGTTGCAGCAACATCTCCATCTCCATATAGTATGCATCAACGGACATAGTACCTTGCTTCAATTGTTGCAATTTATCAAAAACTGTCCGTAAGTAATTAGTGGGAACAAACCAAGCTTTCATGGTCGCCTTCATGTCATGCCATGTACGAATAGGCTGCCCATCGGTTTCTTGTATCTCGGTCAACACACTCTCCCACCAACGCAAGGCATAACCGTCAAACTCGGAAGAAGCAATCTTGATCGTCTTGTCCTCCGAATAATCATGTAAACGCCATAATTTTTCCATGTTAAGCTCCCATGTGAGGTACTCTTCCACATCCGTGGAACCTCCATATTTGGGGATGTTAAACTTGGGCTTGCTCAAGACATCTTCTTCCTGAATGGGTAGACGGCGCCCACCAAAACCAAGTGGAGGTTGGCGAACATGCCCTTGAGCACCACGCCCACGGCCCTGATTGCCCCTCAAATCAGCATTGTCGCCATGGACACTCCCATCATCTTCCTGAGCGTCAGGTTTGCGTTGTACAATAGCTGCTTGTATGCCAGTGGCAGATGTTGTCATTTGTTGTAGGCTCTGCTGTATAGCAGCAAGTTGTTGTTGCATAGTGGTGACTGCAGCTTCAGTCGCGTCCACTTTCAGTTGGACCGCTTGAACATTTGTATCAATCGCATCAGCGGATTTAGTAAGCATCCCAGTCAAGTGATCATGGAGACCTTCATATGCCTCCCATGTAACTGGCGCATCCTTGTCCTATTTTTGCATCAAATCAAAACCACTTTGAGACATGATTAGTAGGTTAGTGCACTAAATCAAAATCTTTTGGTGGACACTCACAACTCACTCAAAACTGACAAGAAAAGGTGAATCTTACCGTTCCAAAGTGAATAGTAATGCGTACCCGTTCGGATGGAGCACTAGTGCACGGATGTGATGAAGTGAATACCCGAGTAAAAGAGTGAACACACGACAAAGCAGAATATATGTGGTGGAGCTATAGGTATGGCACCCTAACTACACCGAAGTCAAGTCCTAGTGCGGATCGTGTGATACAAACCCAAGGAAAAACTCACAAAGTGGAGACAAAAGAAGACAGGCCTCTCAAAAGATCACCACTATGATATGTCCTTTCTAGCACTTGTATATCTCTTTGCACTCTTTGATAACTCTTGTTGATCACACTTCTTTTTTTTTTAATATTTTCTCTTTTTTCTCTCTTTTTTTGATTTTTCTGACTCTTTTCCACACTTGTCGAAATTGCTACAGTACTGCCACAATATGTCACACCGCGGAGAAATTTTCGGGAAGAACACAACGAAACAGCAAACTAAAACAATGACTCCGATGCAATCTAAGTTATGGAAAAACTAGAAACCCTAAAAAAAATTGTATGGCTTTTTCTGGATAGGAAGAAAACAAAATCAATCTAAAGGATGGATTTGGTGGATGCTTACCGAGGTAACACTGAAATCTGATACCAAGATGATATGGGGTGGCCCGATTTTCTCAGTAAGCAAACGGTAAATATGAGGACGATGATAGATAACTTGTATGTAGCCGATGAACTCTCCTCGCTAGATCCATGTTGCTAATGCAACAACTCTCTACCCTTTGGATATTCACAACTTCACACACTTGCGCAACGTAGCCGTCGATCACGAGACAGTAATTTGAAATCTACTAATTCTCAGTGGAACAACAGAGCACACAAAACTTGCAGCAACACTTCAGATCGATACGAATTTAAGTATATGATTCAAGATGAAAGCTTGTAGCTATTCTCAAGAACTAGGGTTTATCTAAACATGGTCTAACCCTAAAACTCGCAGAGGGTCCCGTATTTATAAGCTAGGGGGTGTCAAACTCGGACACAATCCACAGCCCGTCAGATCTGCGCGCAGGCAGTTCGGACGTCCGATGGGTTTCAGACGTCCGATGGGTTTCGGACGTCCGATGTGTCGGACGTCCGAATCGTGTCAGACTTCCGGCTGTTTTGACATCGGTTCTGTACTCGGGGGGTCGTCGCGAAGGTCTTCATGTCGGACGTCTGTTCCATGTCGGAAGTCCGTCGTGTCGGACGTCCGAATCCCGTCGGATGTCCGTCGAAAATAGCAACCCTTCTATAACTTGAGGTCATCGAGTCATCGTAGCTCCTGGCCTCCGATGTCAGACGTCCGAAAAGGGTCGAACGTCCGAAAGTTGGAGCATCTTTCATCTTCTCCTCCGTGTGGATCCTCTTCTTCGTCATGATACATGATTATGCAAACATACAAAGATTTAGGCAGTATAAAGTTCTCATTACATGACATATCAGAATCTATTAAGAGCGAGTTCACCTGTTGTTCTATCAACTTTGCACGAGCTCTTGTAATAGGTCCAATTCTGATTGCATCATCCTTTTTCTTTGTTGAATCAACTTGGTCTTCATGACGAACTGGAGATGTGTTGGTAGTAGGGATGTCCTCATCATACCTAGCGACTGCCTCTTCTGGAAGGAGATGACGTGCGAGTGAGGCTGCATGAACCTGGTGTTCTCTAGCATGTCCTCGTCCCGGTCTCCTAGCTCGACTCGCAGTCGCTCTCCGTCACCGCGTACTCCTCCAGCATCGAGTTCTAGTTCGACCCGGGGTCGATCACGTCCTCCGGCACCGGCTCGATGGTGCAGCACGTGTGCCACTTGGTAGTCTGCCCTGTCAGGGCCTGCGCCTGGTGTGTGATCTTGGCCGCGCTGCTCAAGATTATGACGAGCCTCGACATGAGAACCACTGAACAGAGCTGCACAATTCAAGCATGAAGAAAGATCAAATATTAGAATCACCATCTAGAAATGTTGCTTCAGTCCGTGATACGTCCAAAACGTATCTATAATTTCTGCTTGCTCCATGCATGTTTTGTGTGATATTGCTATGATCTAGATACACTTTCATACACTTTTGATCATATTTGGACTAACCTATTAACTCAGTGCACCCCAGTGCCAGTTCCTGTTTTCTGCTGTTTTTCTCTTTCAGTTTTCCCCCATATAAAAAGTGCCAGAAAAATTCGGGAAAATTCAGATAAAAAATCAGCGTGACGGAAGCTTCGAGAAGAGCCCAGGAGGGGCCAGAGGGGAGCCAGGGGGCCCAGGCGGCCACCCGGCGCGGCCCCACCCCTGGTCGCGCCAGGGGGGCGCCTAGGGCCCCTGTCCCACCTCTGGCTGCCCCCCTTCGCCTATTTATCCCCCGTCACGGGAAAACTCCAGAAGAAGAACCCTATTCCACGAACTCGCCTCTGTTCCGCCGCCGCCACGCTTCCAAGATCGGGAGCACCAGAAGACCTCTTCCCGGCACCCTGCCGAAGGGAGGATTGACCTCCGGGAGTCTCCTCTCCACCATGGATGCTCCCCGGATGTCTTGTGAGTAGTTTTCCTTGGACCATGGGTCCGTGATCAGTAGCTATGTGATGTTCTCCTCCCCTCTTTGATCTTCATTGTTTAGACCTCGTGAGCTGCCCTACATGATCGAGGCACCTTTTTAATATTTCTGCAATTGCTATGTTGAGTTTGATCGGATCTGATGGATTATGAGATTATGTTCAGATTGTGATAGAGTAATATATTTGGTTTCTATCTTTTATATTTTGTTCCTAAGTAATTCTTGCATGTTCTCCGTTGCTGTTTATTGCTTTGGCCAAGTAGTAGGTACTGACTCCAAGAGGGAGCGTTGTGCTAGATTGTGGGTTCATGCCCCCCCCCCCGATGACATGCTTGAGTGACAGAAACATGAGTCTAGGGAGTGTGTTGTTGCCACAAGGAGGAAAACAACGGTTCTTGTGACCGCGGTCACAAGGATTGTTTACTTTACGAAAAGTTCTTTTATTGCAGTTGTCTGTTGCTTTGGGTTTACACTTTGGGTGGGGCTCGCAACTTAATACCAGCGAGATGTTCTGGATAGATATCTCAAGGTGGATGATTAGTAGTAGATGCAGATGGATTTCGGTCTACTTATTTTGGCGTACTTCCCGTGCTTTTGAACCTCTTCCTTTCTTTTGTAGCATAGTTAGCATTGCGGTGCGTTCATAATCCTGTCAATTGCCCTTCTGTAATTTGTTTACCTCGCATAGCAGTTTTATCGTCTTTTGGGAGAGAGACATCACTAGCGAACATCACGTATCCCGGTCCATATCCTCGTTACTGTTTCCAAGCTATCTTTACTTTTCTACTTTTACTTGCTATCATTATCCCTTGTGTTTTACCCTTTGTGAACAACAAGACCGGAGAGATTGACAACCTCTCTGAACTTCGCTGGGAACAAAGTTATCTGTGTCTGTGTGCAGGTCCATGTCAGTCGCGCCGCTGACACCTACTTATCATATCCGGAGTCCTACGGGAGACAAACCTTGGTATCTTCACCGAGGGAAACTCTCTGCTGCATTGCATCACGCCTTCCACTTGGGGCTCACCAACGAAGGGGAGAAGCCGCTAAGCAAGAGAATTTCTGGCGCCGTTGCCGGGGACTCCAAGTGCTAAGATAGGGGAGTTGCACACTACCCTTTACCTTTGTTTTTTAGTCTTGTTAGTTTACCTTTCAGTTTTTATCTTTGTGTCCTTTATCAAAAATCGAAAAAAATATAGTATGTCTAGTTCCTTACTTGCCAATCAATGTCTAACTTCTTTGAAACTAGATCTTATTGGCATGGAGGATTCACCGAGGATCAACAAGAATATTACAAGGAATACCGCTTGTCTCAAAAAGGGATACACTTATGGAGACTCATACATCAATCGTATGAGTATGCTAAAAACTTGTGCTCAATATATAATATATCTTTCTGCAGGGATGAATCTTGTTGCTTTACGAGGCACAAACACATTGCTTTCCAATGTGAGTACAATGAGGATGAAACCTTAGCTTCTTATGCTAAGGGAAATTATGATTTTTATGATGCAGAACAAATAGAAGAATTTGTTGCTTTTAAGGGTGCCTATGAAATTACTTCTTTTCTTGAAAATATTGATGACGCCCCTTACAAATATGAGAGTCTTGCTATACTTAACTATTGTTTGGAAAATTACGATGCAAATTATTACATTACTGATCATCTTGAGAGAATCTCTCCCCCAAAGGAAGAGACTAATGATTTGCAGGACTCTATGGAAGAAGAAATTTATGAACCTGAAAGCTCCTTGGATGAAAAAGAGGAGGAGAGTGACGAACAAAAGAAGGAAGAATGGAGCCATCCATGTCTACCTTCTAATGAGAGTAACTCTTTGAATCTTACCTTATATGAGTATTATGATCCTATGGATTCTTTTGAAATATCCCTTTTTGATGAAGTTGATGCCTTCTATGCTTATGGCCGTGATGCCACTATGGATGATGCTTACGGAGATGAACTATCTATAGTTCCTCATGTTAAGCATGAAATTGTTTCTATTGCACCCACACTTGATTGTCCTATTATCCTTTTGAAATCTCCAATTCATATTCCGGAGAACTATGCTCTTATCAAGGCTCAATGTGATGGGTTGCATCTATCTTATCATCCTAAAAACCGTGTTGAAAACAATACACGTGTGCTTGTAGGTCATGAACAACATGATTTATGTGATAGTTATATTCTTGATGTTGTTCATGATGCTACCGAAAATTACTTTGAGAGAGGAAAGTTTGGTTGTAGAAACTTCCATGTTACAAAAACACCTCTCTTCATGTTGAAAGTTTTGAAGTTGTTCTTGTTCTACCTTCCTATGCAAGTCACTTTGTGCTTCTTTGATTTATTTTCTTACAAGATGCCTATGCATAGGAAGTGGGTTAGGCTTAAATGTGTTTCACATTTTCTTCTTGATGCTCCTTTTTTCTTCAAAATTCTTATTCTTGTGAGAGCATCTTCTATAATCTTTAAGCCTAGCTAATGGCTTTAAAGAAGCGCTTTCGGGAGGCAGCCCGCAACGAATTTAGGTTTCTTTTTGCTTTTGTTGTGTCTTGATGTTTTTTGCTACTGTAGCAACATCATTGTATCTTTATTTTTCAGCTTTGTGCCAAGTTATAGCCTCTTACGGCAAGGGAAGTAAAAGTTGTGACATGCTGTCCAGAAAACAGATTCTGTCCTCGTGACCAGAAAAATTCCAGAAAAATCCCAGTTCATCTTTTTTGAGCTGAAATTTTTACAAAGTATGCTCTATACAATTACGAAACTTCCGTATGTTCTGAGTTTTTTGATTTGAGTTGCAGAAGTGCCCCTAAAAAAATCTTTACTATCTGCTGTTCTGTTTTTCACAGATTCTGCCACGTTTTGTCTCTCCTAACTTTTGCAAACCTTAAGCTTGCTTTTTCTTTGCAAAAACTTTTTGGCGCTCTTGAGAAACAGTAGCTCTTCAAGAATATCTTTATATCCAGTTGAGAATTTTTTTATTTATTAAGGATACTAACCTCTCTAATCAGCTTATGATGAGTTATGTATGAAGGGAGTTTTCAAGTGTGCGATGGAAGATGATGGAAGAAGATCCAGGAGTGTCAAGCGCTCAAGCTTGGGGGTGCCCCCATGCATCCCCAACAAATATTCAAGAAGACTCAAGCGTCTAAGCTTGGGGATGCCCCCGTGCATCCCCTTCTCCATCAACAAATCATCAGTTCGTCCTTCGTCTCACTATATTTTTATCACTTCATGTGTTATGTGCTATGCTTGGAGCGTCTCGCTCTTAGGTTTTGTTTTTAGTTTTCTTTAGATTTGCTTGCTGTTCATAACAAGTTAGATCCTTTCTTACTTTGTGTGGGAGAGAAACACGCTCCACTTTCAAAATCTAGAACACATCATAGGATTCTTCATGCCTATCTTTTTGCTGTTGTGTGTTCTTTATCTTTTCATAGCTACTGCCATGTTTAGTTTTAGTCTTAGTTTGTCTTTAGCAAGAGCCTTGGCTTTTGTTTAGTTTGTTGCTGGAACTCTTTTTAGTTTTCATGTTTATCTTGTTAAAGAGAGTTGGTTGTTGCACTGAGTTGTGTCTTGTTTTGAGAAGTAGGTGATTGAGGTTGCTATTTAATTTTAGTAGTATCTGGCAATAGTTTTGAGGTATTGTTGTGAGTAATGTTTGGACTTTTGGTGTCAAGAGATCTAGCCTATTAGTGATAGGTGTCGTATTTTTGGCAATCCGTGTTTATTTTCAAAACCTACAAAACTAGTTGAGAACTCTAGCTACTAGATGGATCACTACTCTTCTGAGGGGTCGAATATCAGAGAACACTCACGTACCATGAGTCGAGGATGCGCAAGGATAACCAAACCCCCATACACTCCTCCTCGGGGTACTTGTCTCTTTTTGAACCTCCTCATTAGATTGAGAGTTACCGATAATAAGTGCATGAGTTCTTCGGACTAATGTAAGTATTGAGAGTTGACATTTCCACCTTCCCATATTTTGCTAGCCTTTCCCGTGCCGTGCATTACCTTCTTCTCACTCCGAGAGTTGGTGTCCACCTTCGCCGGTACATCCAAACCCTTGGCATGATACGCTCTGTCATCATAAGCCTCCCTTTATCTTTCCTCAAAACAGCCACCATACCTACCTATCAAGGCATTTCCATAGCCTTTCAGAGTTACATTGCCATGCAACTTCCACCTCTTCATGACTTGATCTTCATGTCTTACATGTTCCTGCTACACTGGCAGAGGCATACATTGCATACATCATGATAGTTACATCTTCTTTATGATTTTGAGTACCCTGTAAAGTGTGAAAGATCTCCTTTACCTTCTTGTAAAATAGAGTGTTGCCCTTAAGTGAGGAAAAGATCCCGAAGTGGACACATTAAAAGATCCCAAAGAGGACAAATGAGAGTTAAATAGAAAGAGCCATTGAGGCCACAAAAAATACAAAAAAATAGAAAAAGGAGAAAAAGAAATAAAAAGAGAGAAAGGGGCAACACTACTATCCTTTTGAGAGATCCACACTAGTACTCCCATTATATCCTTGTACTCCATAGAGATGATCATTATGCATATAGCTATATTGGAGAGCTTCTTAGCTCGTATGTACATCCGTTGCATGGCAATCCCTACTCCTCACATCATATCTATCATTTGGCATCCCTTGCCTATGATTGTCCTCATTGATGTGAGCTTTTCTCATCCTTTTTGTCTTCCTCCTCCACCATATTTCTCTCTTTGCCATCCTAAGTGTCAACTTTCGTGCTTACGCTCATCCATTGCATGAGTGCTCGAAATATTGAAAAAGGAGTGGATCAAATTGACTTGTACCTGGCTAGTGGTCTGGGGACGAGTCAAGATAAGATTCCAAAGAAGACCAAGTGTGAAGCTTTAGTAGATTGAGTTCTCAACAAAAATACTTTTTTCTCGTATTCCGTATCCTCCTTCTTGCATGCAAACACCATTTGGAGACATTCATGTCACGGACAGCGAGAGCTCTTGCACCTTTTGTTCTTTTGTTACTTGTTTCAATGCTAATATAGACTCTTGCATGTTATGACTTGAATTGAATCTCTAACCTTGATTGCTTTACTTTTCAAAGTTCTTTTATGGTTGCTAGACTGTCACCACAAAAATTATGCTTGTTATCATTTACCTACTCGAGGACGAGCAGGAATTAAGCTTGGGGATGTTGATACGTCCAAAACGTATCTATAATTTCTGCTTGCTCCATGCATGTTTTGTGTGATATTGCTATGATCTAGATACACTTTCATACACTTTTGATCATATTTGGACTAACCTATTTAACTCAGTGCACCCTAGTGTCAGTTCCTGTTTTCTGCTGTTCTTCTATTTCAGTTTTCCCCCATATAAAAAGTGCCAGAAAAATTCGGGAAAATTCAGATAAAAAAGCAGCGTGACGGAAGCTTCGAGAAGAGCCCGGGAGGGGCCAGAGGGGAGCCAAGGGGGGCCCAGGCGGCCACCCGACGCGGCCCCACCCCTGGCCGCGCCAGGGGGGCGCCTGGGGCCCCTGGCCCACCTCTGGTTGCCCCCCTTCGCCTATTTATCCCCCGTCACGGGAAAACTCCAGAAGCAGAACCCTATTCCGCGAACTCGCATCTGTTCCGCCGCCGCCGTGCTTACAAGATCGGGAGCACCAGAAGACCTCTTCCCGGCACCCTTCCGGAGGGAGGATTGACCTCCGTGAGTCTCCTCTCCACCATGGATGCTCCCCGGATGTCTTGTGAGTAGTTTTCCTTGGACCATGGGTCCGTGATCAGTAGCTATGTGATGTTCTCCTCCCCTCTTTGATCTTCATTGTTTAGACCTCGTGAGCTTCCCTACATGATCGAGGCACCTTTGTAATATTTCTGCAATTGCTATGTTGAGTTTGATCGGATCTGATGGATTATGAGATTATGTTCAGATTGTGATAGAGTAATATATTTGGTTTCTATCTTTTATATTTTTGTTCCTAAGTAATTCTTGCATGTTCTCCGTTGCTGTTTATTGCTTTGGCCAAGTAGTAGGTAGTGACTCCAAGAGGGAGCGTTGTGCTAGATTGTGGGTTCATGCCCCCCCCCGATGACATGCTTGAGTGACAGAAACATGAGTCTGGGGAGTGTGTTGTTGCCACAAGGGGGAAAACAACGGTGCTTGTGACCGCGGTCACAAGGATTGTTTACTTTACGCAAAGTTCTTTTATTGCAGTTGTCTGTTGCTTTGGGTTTACACTTTGGGTGGGGCTCGCAACTTAATACCAGCGAGATGTTCTGGATAGATATCTCAAGGTGGATGATTAGTAGTAGATGCAGATGGATTTCGGTCTACTTATTTTGGCGTACTGCCCGTGCTTTTGAACCTCTTCCTTTCTTTTGTAGCATAGTTAGCATTGCGGTGCATTCATAATCCTGTCAATTGCCCTTCTGTAATTTGTTTACCTCGCATAGCAGTTTTATCGTCATTTTGGGAGAGAGACATCACTAGCGAACATCACGTATCCCGGTCCATATCCTCGTTACTGTTTCCAAGCTATCTTTACTTTTCTACTTTTACTTTCTATCATTATCCCTTGTGTTTTACCCTTTGTGAACAACAAGACCGGAGAGATTGACAACCTCTCTGAACTTCGTTGGAAACAAAGTTATCTGTGTCTGTGTGCAGGTCCACGTCAGTCGCGCCGCTGACACCTACTTATCATATCCGGAGTCCTACGGGAGACAAACCTTGGTATCTTCACCGAAGGAAACTCGCTGCTGCACTGCATCACGCCTTCTACTTGGGGCTCACCAACGAAGGACGAGAAGCCGCTAAGCAGTCCGCACCGGCGACAAAGAGTAAAAACTGTCCAAAAATGTGAGGACCAGACACTTAACTCTTTGACCCCCTTCAGTTCAAAATGTTGTAATTTAACTGCCTTTTTTCAGATGAAAGTGCGATTATTTTGAATAACTACTTATGTTGGGCCTAAATACAATGGTGGTGCCAAATAACTGTCCAAAAATGTGAGGACCAGACACTTAATTCTTTGACCCTCTTTCAGTTTAAAATGTTGTGAGTTAACTGCATATTTGTTTTCAGATAGACTGTGATTATTTTGAATAACTGCTTATGTTGGGCCTAAATACATAGGTCCTGCAAAAAGAGCTGAAGCACACCTGAAACTGGAACTTCAAATCATATAGAATTTTTTGGATTGCAATCGTATTAGAATTGTTGATGCAGTATAGGTCGCTGTTAACTATCATGACAAGATATGTAAACTATAGGAGCTCCACAACATTTTTTACTATTTTATTTTGCGAAATCCACCACTTATATACACTGTTCCATCCCCATTCCGTTTGTGATGCCAATAAGGCACTATCACTCATTCATGGTCCTACTTGCACCTTTGAAAGATGAAAGATGGCGCGCCAATTAGCATTCAGAAATGAATGAAGTGCCATTTTCAGGCCCAGTGACAGATCGATCGCCAGCAGAGTGGATCGTGTCACACCTTACTAGCTCTGTTGTTTCTCACATGATCCTACTCCAGATAGCTTAATTATCGACGCTAACCCAATTATTTGATTTCTAGATAATTTCATCCAATGGAGCCTGTCCAGATACCACCTAGCAACTGTATTTTTTTCAGTTTCTGAAGTGTATTTTTTACAGAGAAATGTCCTGCGAGTGACGCAATCCAGTAAAATTCAGCACTCAATCCCAATGCTTAGTCCCCTCATATATGGCAAGTACCAATCAGTTGATCGATTCTATGCAGTTCCAACTTGCTTAATTTTATTTTTATACGGAGTAATAAATATATCGAAGATTCACTGGTCCGGTCTAAGATTAACCAATTTTGCTCTAAGTAAGTAAGAATGAAGAAATCAGGCGATGGAGGGGGATTACCGCGAGCTCGCCGGTGTGGAGGAGGTCATCGATGGAGTCGTGGCGCGTGGTGAGGAGCACGGAGGCGAACTGGCTGGTGGTGCCGATGAGCAGCAGGCGTGCCACTTGGTCGTCTGCCCTGTCAGGGCCTGCGCTTGGCGGGTGATCTTGGCCGCGATGTTCAGGATTATGATGAGCCCCGACATCTGGAAATGTTGCTTCAGTCTGCACCGTCGACGTAGTCCTCTTCGTCCTCATCCTTATCGCTGCCGCCGCCGACGTACTCATCCTTCTCGGAGTACGCGCCGTCTTCGGCAGCCGGTGGCGGGGGCAGGGGTGCCGGATCGGGGCCATCGGCGTCGACCTCCGTGTTGACGTAGAAGGAGCGAACGTCGAACTCAAGGGCCCAGTTGTGGCCCTCGAGGAAGAAGGCCGCCTCGTCGGCGGTCGCCTCACTCGCACGTCATCTCCTTCCAGAAGAGGCAGGCGCTAGGTATGTATGCATAAGCATAAATCATCTCATCGACGGTCGTCGTGGATTAAGTTGATCCGGTTTTCCATGAGATGAGCTGATGGAAACGCTGTTGAATGCAGTGACGTAGCTGGAGAACAACAAAGTCGGGATCACGCTGGACCGGTCATACCTCCACACCATCTTCATGCTGGAGTGGACGCTCTTCCTCTGGCTCCTAGGGAAGACGGTCGAATTCTCCTGAAGAGATGATTCTGTTCCATTCTGTTCTTGATGCCGCCCGTTTGATCCCTGTGAGTAAGATGAGTAGGTTTTTTTGTGTGCGCGCTCGGGTGGCACATGTGTTTGTGCTAGCAGCGATTTTGTGTGATGATCGTGTAAATTATTATTATGGGTTGATTGCTCGTGGCACTCGTGTATGGTGCATGTACAGTTCTAGATGAGTGAGAGTTGTAGAGCGTGCGTGCGTGCCGCTTTTTATTGCGGGTTTATAAACTCGGGTTGTAACCCAACATCAATTCTAGAGCAGATTTTACAAATGGATGTAGTTCTTCCTTAACTTCTGTTCTACCGCCTTCTTATATTCAGTGTCAATTATGTGGGATATGTTGTTCATATTTGATATTTCATACCTATATAGCAGTCATACCGCACAATATTCTATTTAGTGCAGGTATTAGTCACACACTATTGTTTGCATGGAACTTTTCAAAAAACAATGATTAGACTTTTTTCTCAAAGTATGATTTATTCATTTTTTTCTTTTAGAAAGAGAGCGATGTTCTCAGCTCAACATGGCACCCGTAGGGTATGGGTTTGGGTAATGCGTTATCAAACCCGTACCCTTCTCATAATTTTCTGCCGATACCCGTACCCTTACCTCGGGTTTTAAATTATCCCAAAGGTACGGATTATACCCACGGGTAAATATACTCATCTCAACGATCATTGATGGTACGATTTAACACCCCCTCGTTGGTTAACCAAAGTGGAAGGTTGAGATGTAGACAGCAGAAAGTTTCCCTTAGCGAAGATGCTAAGGTTGAATGTCGAACCAATAGGACTCCAACAGATACAAGAAGGTGGTGAAGTGAACAATGGCGCCGTTCACAACTAAAAGTTGCTTATTTCACCTGGACCTGCACACACAGCAAATAACTTTGCTTCCCAACGAGTACAGAGGAGTTGTCAATTCCTCCGTCCTTGTTGTTTACAAAGGATAAAACGCACGGGATAATAATGATAGTGATAGCAACGAAAAAGTAAATAAAGCAGTAAATTGATAGCGAGTGTAAACAGTACTGTAAATATGGACCGGGGTCCTATGATGTTCACTAGTGATGTCTCTCTCCCAAAAGACGATAAAATAGCCATGCGAGGTAAACAAATTATAGCTGGGCAATTGACAGGATTATGTGCGCAAACCAATGCTAATTATGCTATAAAGAAAGGAAGAGGCTCAAAAGCATGGGCGGTACGCCAAGACAAGTAGACCGGAATCCATCTGCATCTACCTACTAATCATCCACCTTGAGATATCTATCCAGAACATCTCGCTGGTATTAAGTTGTGAATCCCACCCAAAGTGTAAACTCAAAGAAATGGACAACTGCATTAAAGAACTTTGCGTAAAGTAAACAATCCTTGCACCCGCAAGTACAAGCACCGTTGTTTTCCCCCTTGTGGCAACAACACATCCCCTAGACTCATGTTTCTGTCACTCAAGCTAGTAATCGGGGGGCATGAACCCACAATCATGCATAACGCTCCCTCTTGGAGTCACTACCTACTACTTGGCCAAAGCAATAAACAGCAACGGAGAACATGCAAGAATTACTCCTAGAACATAAATATAAAAGAGGAGAATCAAATATATTACTCAAACACAATCTGAACATAATCTCATAATCCATCGGATCCCAGCAAACTCAGCATAGCAACAGCAGAAATATTACATATGTGCCTCGATCATGTAGGGAAGCTCACGAGGTCTAATCCATGAAGAACAAAGAGCGGAGGAGAACATCACATAGCTACTGATCATAGACCCATGGTCCAAGGTGGACTACTCACGGTTCATCCGGGAAGCGTCCATGGTGGTGGAGAAGCTCCCGTAGGTGGTTCCTCCCTCCGGTAGGGTGCCGGGAAGAGGTCTTCTGGTGCTCCCGATCTTGGAAGCGAGGCGGCTGCGGAACAGAGGAGAGATCGCGAAAAAGGGTTCCGTCTCGGGGTTTTTGCGTCACGGGGAATAAATAGGCGAAGGGGCAGCCAGGGGGGCCACCAGGGGTCCAGGCGGCCCCCTGGCGCGACCCCACCCTGGGGCGCGCCCGGAGGGCGCTTGGGGCCCTGGAGGGTACCCTCTGGCCCCCCCTCGGTGATTCCGGAAGCTTCCTGATCGCTGAATTTTTATTGGATTTTTCCAATTTTTGGAGCAATTTTAATATGGGGGAAACCTGAAATACAAAAACAACAGAAAACAGGAACTGGCACTAGGGTGCACTGAGTTAATAGGTTAGTCCAAATATGATCAAAAGTGTATGGAAGTTCATCAATATCATAGCCATATCACACAAAAGAGGCATGGAGCAAGCAGAAATTATAGATACATTTTGGACGTATCAACATCCCCAAGCTTAATTCCTGCTCGTCCTCGAGTAGGTAAATGATAAAAGCATAATTTCTGTGGTGACATGCTAACAACCATATAAGAACTTTGAAGTAAAGCAATCAAGGCATGTAATTCAATTCAAGTCATAACAGGCAAGAGTCTATATTTAGCATTGAAACAAGCAACATAAGAACATAAAGGTGCAAGAGCTCTAGCTGTCCGTGACTCGAATGTCTCCAAATGGTGTTTGCGTGCAAGAAAGGGGATAGGGGTATACGAGAAAAAGTATTTTTGTGTTGAGAAATCGATCTACTAAAGTTTCACACTTGGTCTTCTTTGGAATCTTATCTTGACTCATCCCCAGACCACTAGCCAGGTACAAGTCAAAATGATCCACTCCTTTTCGACATTTTGAGCACTCATGCAATGGATGTGCGTAAGCAAGAAAGTTGACACTTAGGATGGCAAAGAGAGAATATGGTGGAGGAGGAAGACAAAAAGGTGTGAAAGGCTCACATCAATGAGGACAATCATAGGCGAGAGAAATCCAAATGATAGATATGATGTGAGGAGCAGGGATTGCCATGCAACGGATGCACATATGAGCTAAGGTAAGCTCTCCAATGGAACTAGTGGGGGCTCAAAACTATTGCAGGTTACTACTACAAAAGAATAGCAACCTCAATTACCTACTTCAAGTCAAGACACAAAACTTAGTGCAACAGGCAAACTCTCTAAACAAAATAAACATGAAAACTCAAGAGAGTTCCAGCAACAAACTAAACAAAAGCTCTTTGAAAAGATAAGCATGAAAGCTAAGAGCAAAACATGGCAGTAGCTATGAAAAAGATAAAGAACACACACAACAAAGATAAGCATGAAAAAAATCCTATGTTGTGTTCTAAATTTCGGAAGTGGAGCGTGTTTCTCTCCCACACAAAGAAAGCTGGGTTCTAACTTGTTATGAACAGCAAGCAAAGCTAAAGAAAACTAAAAATAAAACCTAAGAGCGAGATGCTCCAAGAATAGCAGATAATGCATGAAGTGATAAAAATATAGTGAAACGAGAGACGAACTGATAATTGTTGATGGAGAAGGGGATGCACGGGGGCATCCCCAAGCTTAGATGCTTGAGTCTCCTTGAATATTTCTTGGGAATGCATGGGGGCATCCCCAAGCTTGAGCGCTTGACACTCCTTAATCTTCTTTCATCATCTTCCCTCGCACACTTGAAAACTCCCTTCATACATAACTCATCATAATCTGATTAGCGAGGTTAGTACCCATAATAAAATATATTTTTATCTACTGTAAATAAAGATAATCTTGAAGAGCTACTGTTTCTCAAGATTGCGAAAAAGTTTTTGCAAAGAAAAAGCAAGCTTAAGGTTTGCAAAACGAAGAAAAGGCAAAACAGGACATAATACGTGAAAAACAGACCAGCAGGTAGTAAAGAATTTTTTAGGGATACTTCTGCAACTCAAATAAAAAACTCAGAACTGACGAAAGTTTCATAATTTTATAGAGAACGCTGTGTAAAAAATTCAGCTCAAAAAGATGAACTGGGATTTTTCTCTGATTTTTCTAGTCACGAGGACAGAATCTGTTTTCTGGACAGCATGTCACAACTTTCACTTCCCTTGTCATATGAGGCTATAAATGGCACAAAGCTTGAAAAGTAAAGATACAATGATGTTGCTACAGTAGTAACAATCATCAAGACCACTAAAAACAGAAGGAAAACAAAAAGTAAATCCTAAATTCGTTGCGGGCTGCCTCCCGAAAGCGCTTCTTTAAAGCCATTAGCTAGGCTTAATGCAAATAGATCAAGTCTTTTCAAGACAATAACTAGCCCGTGTGACGGACTCAAAAGGAAACTTAATCTTTTTCCTAGGGAAGTGTTCCATCCCTTTCTTGAGAGGGAATTGGAATTTTATAATCCCTTCTTTCATATCAATAACAGCACCTACGGTGCGAAGAAAAGGGCGTCCCAAAATAATTGGACAAGAAGGTTCACATTTAATGTCCATAATAGTAAAATCAACGGGAACATAATTGTCATTGACAATGATAAGAACATCATCGATCTTCCCCAAAGGTTTCTTTAAGGAAGAATCGACGAGACGAACACCAAAAGAACAAGCATCAAAAGGTTTCAATTCAAATATCTCATACATTCTTTTGGGCATAACAGAGGTACTAGCTCCAACATCACATAAAGCATAGCAAGAAAAGTTATTCAACTTAATTTTAATCATAGGATACCAACCATCTTCTAGCTTTCTAGGTATGGAGGCTTCTACCCTAAGCTTCTCCTCCCTAGCTTTGATGAGAGCACTAGTGATATGCTCCGTGAAGGCAAGATTAAGTGTGCTAGTGTGGGGGTCTCTAGACATCTTGTGAAAGAAACGAATAACTTCAGAAAGGGTGCAATTATCAAAATCAAGGTCACTACTATCAAGTAAAGTAGTAGTGGTGTCCTTTAGGCTCACTTGTTTGGTAGCTTCTATAGTCATAGGAATTTCTTCTTCTACGGTTGAGGTCATAGCATCACCATTAATAGGTCCTATGGGACTAGGGGTGCATTGGGTGCTAAGATTTTGGATATCCTCAACCACTTGGATAGTAGCAACGGTATGGTGTGTAGGAAGGCTCTTAATTCTATCTTCTTCTATGGTTGAAACCACTTCAGGTTTAGCCGCCATTTGGTTTATCAAAGTAGTCTGAGTATGAGACATATTGGAAACTTGGGTTTCCGTAGTGGTGTGCCTAGTCTGAAGGTTAGAGATCTCAGTGTTCAGACTCTCTAGTTGTCTACCAATGTCTTGAAAAATAGAAGTGTGCTCATCTAATTGTCTAGAGAAGGTCCTATTTTGTTCATACTGGGTGTGCATGTAGTTCTTAGTGGCCTTCTCTATTTCCAAAAGTTTCTCGTAACTAGGCATGTCTCTATCTCTAGGGGTAGAGTTTCTGGTGCTAGGATAAGTGTTGTTGTTCCCATAGTTGTTGGAGGGGAACGGTCTAGGATTGCTACCAAAATTACTTCTATAAGCATTGTTATTGAAGTTGTTTCTAGAGATAAAGTTCACATCTACTTGATCTTGAGCAATCAAAGAATTTAAAGGTACATCTTGAGGATCATAGGAGATTGCTTAGTAAGTAGAGACATAATCAAGTCAACTTTTTTCATTTAGGGAGGATATCTCCTCGACAGAGTTTACCTTCCTACCTGTTGGAGCTCTCTCGGTGTGCCATTGGGAATCGGTGGTCATCATCTCATCGAGAAGTTGTGGCAGCACCAAGTGTAGTTGACATAAAGGTTCCTCCCGTGGCCGAATCCAGCAGGTTCCGCGAGATAAAGTTCAAGCCTGCATAAAAAGTTTGGATAACCATCCAAGTAGTCAAACCATGCGTAGAGAAATTCTTAACAAGAGATTTCATGCATTCCCAAGCTTGGGGAACGTGTTCATTATCCAATTGTTTAAAATTCATAATAAAACTCCTCAATTGGATAATTTTAGCAGGGGGATAGTACTTCCCAATAAAAGCATCCTTGCACTTGTTCCAAGAATCTATGCTATTCCTAGGCAAGGATTGAAACCATATTTTAGCTTGATCTCTCAAGGAGAAAGGAAAAAGCTTAAGCTTAACAATATCACCATCTACTTCTTTGTACTTTTGCATATCACCAAGCTCAATAAAATTATTTAAGTGCAAAGCAGCATCATCTCTAGCACCAGAGAATTGATCTTTCATAACAAGGTTAAACAAAGCAGCATCATCTCTAGCACCAGAGAATTGATCTTTCATAACAAGGTTCAGCAAAGAAGGTTTAATCTCATAAGAAGGTGCTGAAGTAGCAGGTGTAGCAATAGGAGTGCAGATAAAGTCACTGTTGTTGTGACTAGTAAAGTCACACAACTTGGTGTTCTCAGAGGAACCCATAGTAGCAGCAAGCAAGATAACTATTTTTTTGATTTTTGTTAAAGGACACTAAAGCAAAAGCTGAAAGGTAAACTAACAAGACTAAAAAGCAAAGATAAAAGATAGTGTGAAACTCCCCTATCTTGAAGAGCGGAGTCCCCGGCAACGGCGCGAGAAATTGCTTTTGATGGTACGATTTAATGCCCCCTCGTTGGTTACTCAAAGTGGAAGGTTGAGATGTAGACAGCAGCAAGTTTCCCTTAGCGAAGATGCTAAGGTTGAATGTCGAACCAATAGGACTCCAACTGATACAAGAAGGTGGTGAAGTGAACAATTCCCAACTTGGACCTGCACACACAGCAAATAACTTTGCTTCCCAACGAGTACAGAGGAGTTGTCAATTCCTCCGGCCTTGTTGTTTACAAAGGATAAAACGCACGGGATAATAATGATAGTGATAGCAACGGAAAAGTAAATAAATCAGTAAATTGATAGCGAGTGTAAATAGTATTGGAAATATGGACCGGGGTCCTATGATGTTCACTAGTGATGTCTCTCTCCCAAAAGACGATAAAATAGCCATGCGAGGTAAACAAATTACAACTGGGCAATTGACAGGATTATGTGCGCAAACCAATGCTAATTATGCTATAAAGAAAGGAAGAGGCTCAAAATCATGGGAGGTACGCCAAGACAAGTAGACCGAAATCCATCTGCATCTACCTACTAATCATCCACCTTGAGATATCTATCCAGAACATCTTGCTGGTATTAAGTTGCGAATCCCACCCAAAGTGTAAACTCAATGCAACGGACAACTGCATTAAAGAACTTTGCGTAAAGTAAACAATCCTTGCACCCACAAGTACAAGCACCATTGTTTTCCCCCTTGTGGCAACAACACATCCCCTAGACTCATGTTTCTGTCACTCAAGCTAGTCATCGGGGGGAATGAACCCACAATCATGCATAACGCTCCCTCTTGGAGTCACTACCTACTACTTGGCCAAAGCAATAAACAGCAACGGAGAACGTGCAAGAATTACTCCTAGAACATAAATATAAAAGAGGAGAATCAAATATATTACTCAAACACAATTTGAACATAATCTCATAATCCATCGGATCCCAGCAAACTCAGCATAGCAACAACAGAAATATTACATATGTGCCTCGATCATGTAGGGCAGCTCACGAGGTCTAATCCATGAAGAACAAAGAGGGGAGGAGAACATCACATAGCTAATGATCATAGACCCATGGTCCAAGGTGGACTACTCACGGTTCATCCGGGAAGCGTCCATGGTGGTGGAGAAGCTCCCGGAGGTGGTTCCTCCCTTCGTCAGGGTGCCGAGAAGAGGTCTTCTGGTGCTCGCGATCTTGGAAGCGCAGCGGCGGCGAAACAGAGGAGAGATCGCGAAAAAGTGTTCCCGTCTCGGGGTTTTTGCGTCACGGGGAATAAATAGGAAAAGAGGGGCAGCCAGGGGGGCCACCAGGGGTACAGGCGGCCCCCTGGCCCGGTCCCACCCTGGGGCGCGCCGGGAGGGCGCCTAGGGCCCTGGTGGGTCCCCTCTGGCCCCCTGTCGTCAATATGTAACGGCAGATGCCATGGGGATGGCTAATGAGGGGGGACAAACCGAGGTTAGTGTCGCTGGTACCAGAAGCGAGAATGGGAACACACGGTGAGACACCACGATGTACCCAGGTTCAGGGCTCTCCATAGAGATGACACCCCTAGTCCTGCCGAGCTAGCTATATGCAATAACTCTGGCTAAAATGAATGCTCCTTGAGCTGTTTGAGAGGAAGAAGAAGAGGGCCTCTGGTCGCTACTCTCTCCTTGTTCTCTCTATGGTGGGTGATATTGTAATAACTGCTCCGTCGTCCCCCACGCAGGAGGGGTACCCGGGGCTCTTATAGGCCGAGCCAGGGGTACAAAGGTAAAAATACAAAGGGGAGGGCCCAGCTGTCTGCCTCAGCTAAGCTAGGGAACTCACATCGTGCTTCTACGGATGACCCGGTGTAGTCTTGCGGCTCGCCATACCGCTATCCTGTAGACCTCGGTAGTGAACAGTGAAGCTAGATACTTAGGCCTGTCGGCATGTCCGCGTGATCGGCGCTGGAGGAGATCGCACGCCTCTGACAGTCCCGATCTTCAGGGATTGCGCATTGAATGCTCTTGTACCAGGTGTCCGACCTGGAACTCTGATCGGATGTTGCTCTTCTTACTTCGGCCGGATGCTCCTGGGTGAGGCCGATTGCGCCCTCTCTAGGGCAATCGGCCCTCACTTGGAACAGATCGGCCCACTTCTTGCTTGATCTTGTTTAGCTCGGCCTTGATTAGATCAGTGACCATCAGGTCGGTGATCTTTGCCTTGATGAACTGTTTCCCCTGGGTGACCCTACCCGGGGGTCATTCCCCCGACAGTAGCCCCTAAAGCTGCGGAGGTCCTGCCGAACTCAGAGACGGCGAGGCCTGCACAGGTTCCTTCTCTTGTAAAATGCTAACTCTTTGTTTCTGACCGATTGCTTCAATAGGCTGGTTGCTTGCTATCTGCCGATTGCTCTTGATCTTCCGATTGCTCTTGATCTTCCGATTGCTATCAATGGGCCAATTGCTCTCAACTGGCCGATTGATCTTGACCTCCTCGACCGATCCGCCCGATGGTTGGTTTGACTGGAATGTTGACCGAACTTGCCGCTTCGAATTCTCCGGAGAATACGGGACGTTGTGCCATGATTTGACATGCCATAACCGCTTCCTCGACCCATGCGCGCACGTCCCGTCCCATCCGCCGGATCTTCTGTGCTCCGATTTGATGCTGCTCTGTGGATACACGCGGCCACACCGCCTGCCGGATCGGCACACCGGATCCCACTACCTCCACGTCGCGTCTTGAAATATCCCGTGAGGTGAGAGATGCGCTACGCACCCCTCACTCCATCGTCCTCCTTGAGCTCTCCTCCATTGCCTCCGCCGCCGCACCACACACCTCTTTGTGCTGCTGCCGCTACTTCCCAACGCCAAGAGCTGCTGCGCCAGGGACCTCACCGCCGCACTCCACCGCCGTCGCCCTTGCTCCTCCTCTGCCACGATAGGTAGGCTTGGATCTAGATTTCCTCCGCCTCCGCCGTCGTCTTCTCCGCCACCGCCACCTTCTTCCTCGTCTCCGTCTCGCTCCTCCTCGCCCACCACGGAGTCCGAGGGCTCCATGGGGGACGATGCCGCCGCCGGTTCCCAGAGGGGAGCTTGGAAAGGCTCCAATGTGACGGAGATGCACATTGAGCTTCTCCGCCGGTCTCGCAAGATTCCGGCGGACCTCGACTGCCGCGTTCCCGGTGATGAAATCTTGCCCGCACCTCAGGCCGGCGAGCGCATCGTCTTCCTTGCGCATTTCCAGCGCGGATTCGGGCTTCCGGTGAGCCAGTTCTTCCACGACATTCTTGCCTTCTACCGCCTGCAACCGCACCACCTCGGAGCGAATGTCATCATGTTGTTCTCCACCTTTGTGGCGCTGTGCGAAGTTTACCTTAGAGTCTGGCCCACCATTGGGCTCTGGTGCCGGCTCTTTCACTTCCGCAGCTTTCAAGTGGGCACTGGTGTGTTTGTTATCAATCCCAAGACCAAGAAGAGGGAGGAGGTGAAGGTGATGGCCGAATGCGGCGGTGCCACCATATACCTCCGCAAGGTCGGACTCTATCCTCATCCCCAACTACCTCAGTCCATCAAGAACTGGCATATGGGGTTCTTTTATGTTTCCTCACCAAAGAACCAGGACCTGCTGAATCTGCCTGAATTCTCTCTGCCACCTCCGACTGCAAAATACCACTGGGCTGAGAAGCCAGGGGAAGGGGACACCGATCTCGATCGTCAAGTGGCGTACATCCAGAAGCTGATGGACAAAGGGCTACAGCCCGCCGATCTGGTGGCGACCTGGCTCTGCCTCCGAGTGCTCCCGCTGCAACGCCGCTGCCACCGGATCTGTGACATGCTTCGGCTCCTTGACCCCACTCGGATTTCCACCTTCCGAATAAACGAAGCTGATTTCCTCCGCCGAATCAACAGTATTACCGATCTCAAGGTTGTTGGGCCTTTTGAGTTTGGAGTGACGCCGTACAACCGATCTCGTCCCTGCCCCGAGGTATGCTCTAACCGCTATCTTTTATCTTAGCTTTCATTCCCTCCATACTAATTCTGATTCGGACCCTTCTCCTCAAGAGTTCCTTGGCTCTAGGATCATGCAGGATGGACAATCCGCCTCGGGCTACCATCCCGACTGAGCTGAAGAAGATGCCCAAGACGTGGAACTTGAAGAGGAGAACGATTCCGAGACCGAGGTTCGGACTGCTTCTTTCGGGCTCGGCCTCAAAAAGCCGGGTGAGTCTGATTACTCCGTCAAACGCTTCATGGCCGAATGGAGCAGCGATTCTGATCCCCTTGGTGACCTCGGCGCAGAATCTGAACCGGCCGAGCAGACGCTGCCTAAGGGGAAACGCCCCCGACCTGATGATGCCGCCGGCCCCTCCAAGGTTTCCAAGAAGAAAGGGAAGACTGGCGCGCGCCGAGCCGCCCCCGAGATTAGTGGCCCTGTGATTTCTCCCACTCCCCTGAACATTGCTCGCCCTGGCTTTTCTATGGCCAAATTTGCTGCTCAACTGCCCCGAGCTGCCGGGTACGCTTCTCTTCACCTTTTTTGTTCCTCTTGATTTTCCCTGTATTGCTTTTCTCACTTGTGCTCTTTTATTGCAGGGCTGCCCGATCTGTTGACCCTGCGGGACCTGGGGGGTGCTCCGATTGCTCCCCCCGGCCCTTCTGCTGCCCCTCCTCGTACGACCCCCGCTACCTCGGCTACTTCCACCGTGCCTGTGCCTACTCGCAAGAGAGGTGCTGCCGATACCCACAAGGCTGAGCGGTCCAAGAAAAAAGTTGTTGTTGCCGCAACACAAGCGCGGCCGATTGCTCCACTGCCGACCTCTACTACTCCTCCGACTGTTGGCGCGTAGTCGGCCACTCCTGCCCCGACCACCACTACTGCTCCGATTCTGACGGACCCTTCTGGCATCGCACATACTGATGTGCCGCTGCCAGATCGGCCTGCCGCTGATGCTCCTCAGCCTGAGGCTTCTCCAGCCCAGGCCGCTGCTATCGACCCAACTTCTGCCGCTGGCTCGGAGAGTGCTGCTGCTACCTCCACCGAACTGACTGCTTCTCCATCCGCTGCTCCACAAGTCACCTTCCCACTTGCCACTCATGCCGTCGCCAGACCCAGTGCTTCCGCAGCACCGTCCTCTGGTGCCCTTGTGCGCCAACCGCCGCACAGCAGCCAGCTCGTGCTGGTCGACCAGTTCCACGAGGCGTACCTTTGTGCTTCCGACATCTCTCCCATCCGACCTGCTGCCGATTCGGCCACTCCTCCACCTCCTGGATCCGAGGACCAACTTCCGTCCCACCTCTTGGGCCGGTTGGGTGGTCTTGCCACTGATATCAGACGCTTCGCTGAGCCAAATCCTTGCCTCCGAGCACTCTACTACTGTAAGCTTTATTTTCAGTGGGGGCGCGCCTAGCGCACCTGTCGTCGATATGTGACGGCAGATGCCATGGGGATGGCTAAAGTGAGGGGAAGACGTGAGGAAGAAAGATGTCGATGGTGTCGGAATCGGGTTGGGCACAAACACGGTGATGGACACCACGATGTACCCAGGTTCGGGGCTCTCCGGAGAGATAACACCCCTACTCCTGCTTCTCTCTTATATATGAATGGAACCGAGCTACAATAACTGCTTCTCTATCTACTCAGGGGAAGGTGAGTGTCGCCGTGGGCAAGGCTCTCTCCTGCTTCCCTGAGGAGTAACTACAAGCAGTGAATGAACTGAGTGACTTGTGAGTAATGGGGCGAATGAGCGGATCGTTCCCCACGCAGGAGGGGTACCCGGGCTCTTATAGTGTGAGCCCAAGGTACTTCGGTAACTTCACTGCCGAATGGGCCCAGCTGTCATCCTCTAATCGGCCTGGGCCCACCGACTACTCCTCTCCGGGTGATCCGGATCCTACGAGCGGCGGCCCATGCTGTAGACCCATAGGGCATGGAGATGAACAGTGGAGCTAGGAGGTGCGGTCTTGTCGCCCTGTCCGCGGAATCGGCGGAGAGGTCGACACCGTATCTCCACCAGATCTTCGACATGACTTGGCCTTCCTGCCACCCAGATATCTCGGGATAGTGCATTTATGACCTCGTAATCATACCCCCGACTGGCGTCGGGGTCGACTTCCTCCAAGGGTAGTAGGCTATTCCGATTGCGCCTGGGCCGACTGGTGGTCCTTGGCAAGGTTGATTGCTCTGGGCAATCGGCCTTCCAGGTGCCCGCCTCGGCCCAGCTGCGGACCAATCGGCTGATCGTCTTTGTGAAGGAGTGGACCGATTGCGCCTGGGCCGACTGCCGGCATTTGATACGGCTGATTGCCTCGGAGCAATCGGCCGTACATCTGCCCAGCTCGGCCCAGCTGCGGCCCAATCGGTCCCTCCTTGTCTTAAAAGAATGCTTCTGCTTGGGTTAGCCTACCCGGGTACCAATCCCCCGACAGTAGCCCCTAAAGCTGTAAAGGTTCCACGGTCATTTGACCGCGGGGCCTTTGCAGTTTTTAATCTTTCTTCGACACCTTCCGACTGCTATCGCTTCATCGAGTGCGTCATTCCGAGTTCGTCGACCGACTAGGAGATCGCATTCGGCTGGTCGAAACTTCGTCCGATTGGATTTGGTTCGCTTCCAATTCGTATCTTCACTTTTTTGAGAATGAAATCTTTCGCCGATTACATTCCAACGGTTACCTCCGATTCTCCCGGGATATGGTCAATGAGCAGGGACCCATGACCCACGCGCGACTTGACGTAACTGCAGGTCTCGACCCCCACGTCGCACGCCTCGCCTCCCGCACCAGGATTCCTTGCGCTGGTCTACCGGTTGGCCTTCCTATGTGCTAGGCCACACCAAGCCACACAGCCGCAAACGCATCCCACTCCCCTCCCCCGCCGCCCATATAATCCACAGGGGAGGGTCCTCTGCCTCTTCCTTCTCCCAGACGCCATCTTCCTCCTCCAGCTCTTGCTTTCCCGCGCCATTGCTGCTCCGCTCGAAGCTCCCTGCTGCTCTTGCGACTCGACCTCTGCGCGTTGGATCTGCTCCGGCCACGGACCCGTGCGCTCCGCCGCCTCCGCGGTAACTCCTCGCCGCTGCTCTCGCGCTTCTCGTCCCTCTTCTTCTCTCCGCCCGCGAACGCCATGGCGCCACGGCGGGACGTCTCACAGGCGAGCCGAGGGTGCTGGAAAGGCTCGACAGCCACCGCCGGCGCCGTCCAGTCCCTAATTCGCGCCCGGAAGATGCCCGCGGAGATCGAATGGCGTATTCCCGGTGCTGAGGTCGTGCCCAACGCGCGTGTTGGAGAGAGGGTTGTATTCCTTGCTCACTTCGAGCGTGGATTCGGTCTTCCGGCCAGCACCTTCTTCCGCGGGTTCCTCGACTTCCACCGACTGCAACCACACCACCTTGCAGCCAACTTTATCATGATCCTTTCCAGCTTCGTGACACTTTGCGAGGGGTATCTCGGCTGCCGCCCAAGCATTGCTCTCTGGAAGCGCTTCTTCAACCTCCGAGCTCACAATGCTCGGACAGGAGCTATGGTGCCATCTACCACTGAAGGCGGCGAACCGAAGTACCCGACTGATATGACCGTCTGCGGCAGTTGCCTTGTCGCAGCCAGCAAGCCGAGGTACAAAAGTCCCGAGATCGTCCAATCATGCAAGAATTGGCAGACCTCGTTTTTCTATGTCAAGTCACCTGATCAGGGTCCCGATCTCATGAATCTGCCCAAGTTCTCCCTCGCCCGGCCGATTGAAAAACACCAGTGGTCGCTGAAGTATGGCGTCGGCGATTGCGATGTCGATGCCCAGGTCGCCAGGATCGCCCAGCTAGAGCAAGAAGCACTTCTCCCGACTGACCTGGTAGCCGCCTGGCTTCAAGTCCGAATTCTCCCCCTTCAGCGCCGAGTGCACCGCCTCTGCGATATGTCAGGTCCTCGAGACCCCACTCGGCTCTGCACGTGGCGGGTGAAGAGAGAAGACCTCTGCGCCAGAGTAAAGGCTATCACATCTAGTCCTTTGCCTGACCCCTTCCACTTCAGGCTTGACTACCTCACTCGCCAGCAGAGACCTCCTGTGGTATGCTCCGATTGCTTTCTTCTTCCGGTTGCTTTTTCTTCTTAGCTTCTCTGATTGCTTTTATCTTCTTTCCCAGCATTTCATCCAGTCCGATTTGATGGAAGATGGCCAGGTGGCCGGCGTGTATGCTCCCGACCGTGCAGAAGACGACCCCGCCGACTTTGAGTACAACGGCGAGGTCCCTTCCGCCGAGTCCGGTGACAATGATGATGATGACGACGAGTCTTCCGGCGAATCCTCCGATTCCATGGATGCCGACGATGCTGATGCTGACGCCGCTGACCCCCCGAGGATCGACACCCAACCGCCAGCTCAAGGGGGTACGCCTGACCCTTCCCTTGAGAAATTTTTGGCCGAATGGAGCGATGACGATAGTGTCTCAAAGGTTGATGGTTCTGATGCAGCTCCTCGTACCAAACCTCCGAAGGTGCCGGTTAAGCGCACCTCGACCACCAGCTCCTCCGCTGGTGCTGCTCCCAGCAAGGTCGCTAAGGCCATGCCAACAGCCAGCAAGGGCAAACAACCCCAGGTGACGACCACTCGGAGGCCGATTTCCCAGGCGCCGCTGGATATCGCCCCGCTGAGATGCCGGATGCCCTCTGGCGCACCAAGAACAGTCGAGTATGCTCTTATCTTCGTGCCTTGCGCTTTACTGTCCTTCCTTATACTGCTTCACCTCCTCTTTCTTCTTTCAGGGAACCGATTGGGCTTGACGACGTCGACGCCGACATTCCAGTCCGTGCTAGCGTCGTCATCTCGCCTGCTGCATCTGCCGCCACCATCCACAAACGGCCGCCTGCTTCTCATCGCTCCTCCAAGGACGCTGAGCACGCTGCCAAGAAGGCCCGCCTTGCGACGAATAAGAAGACTTCTTCCTCTTCCTTTGCTTCCAAGACTTCCAAGAGCACAGCTGATCAGGGGGCTCCTGGTGGCAAAGGAACACAACCGGTCGATCCGATTGCCCCATCTCCGCCACGCCGCTCCGACTCGGTCTCTACTGCCGTGACTACACCTGCTCCGACTGCCACCTCCGAGCCACCGATGGTGACGAGTCCGTCGCCAATCGTGGTGTCAGCGCTGCCGACTGCCACAACTGTGCCCTCGGTTGTACTGTCCGCGCCATCAACGACGACGACCTTGCCGCCAGTCACCGTTATCACCTCCGCTTCAGTTCGTCCGGTTGCGCCGCCACCACAACAGGGTACCTCTGGCCCTCAGGTGACGCTGGTGCCACTAGCTTTCACTGCTGCTGCTTCCACCGCCGCTCAAACTTTGGTGCCCGCGCCGACCTCCTCTGCGTCGGAAGTTCTGATGCGCTCGGTGGACCAGTTCCGGGCTGAATATTCTCGCGCCCGTCATGTCGGCACCGAACTTGATGCTTCGCACCGCCCTCAAGACCCTCTGACGACCACTCTCAGTCGGGTAAATGAGTTTGCTGATGCCCTTGCTCGGGACCTCCAACAACTCACCTCTCATCACACGGTAAACTCTTGACTTTCCTTTTATGTTTTTCCTTTGCTCGGGAGGCTTTTCTTCCGGTGGGTGCGCGCAAGCGCACCCACTGGGTGTAGTCCCCGAGATTTGGGCCGATTGGTTGCAATCGGTTCGGATCTTTCATACTCTTTGCTTTATCTTTTGCCTTCCTTCAATCGGAAGACTTTTCTTCCGGTGGGTGCGCGCAAGCGCACCCACTGGGTGTAGTCCCCGAGATTCGGGCCGATTGGTTGCAATCGGTTCGGATCTTTCATATTCTTTGCTTTATCTTTTGCCTTCCTTCAATCGGGAGACTTTTCTTCCAGTGGGTGCGCGCAAGCGCACCCACTGGGTGTAGTCCCCGAGATTCGGGCCGATTGCTAGCAATCGAATCAGATCTTCTGCTGACTGCTATAACTCTAACTTCATCTTGCTATTCCTCTCAGGCTGTTATGGAAGAAAGGCGCGAGGTCTTCGAAAAGCTTCTCGATGCTTACACCGCTAGCCTTCGAACTCTCGCCCAGGCCCAACTGGAGGTCAATAATCAATCGGCCGAGATCCATAAACTGAAAGGTGACTTCTATACCATTTCTGCTCTCTCTCCGATTGATAGTCAATCTTGTACTCATATCTTCATGTTCTCTTCTAGCTTCTGTTCCCATGGTAGATAACCTTCAGGGCCGAATTGCTTAATTGACTGCAGAACTCAACCAGCATGGCCCAGCACTCGCCAAAGCCAAGGAAGAAATGACCCGACTGCAGGGGGTAGAAACTGATCTAACTCGAACTATCCAAAGCCTTCGTTCTGAGATGGATGCTCTTGAAAGAAAACATCTGGCCAACCTGGCTTCCCTGACGGCTACTGGTGATGGTCTCGTTGCCGAGCGAGATGCTGCCGTCGCTGCCCGAGAAACCTTGCAAGCTGAGAGGGACGAAGCAGTTGCTGTGCGGGATTCCATTCGACGGGATCGCGACGAACATGTCGCCAAGTACGAGGAACTGGAGAAACGCAGCTACGAAGAGACCACCCGATTGCGCCGCCGAGCCAAAGGCTTCTGTGACACAATGACCGAGATGGACGTCCTCCTTAGCGGTAAGTGTTTCCTGCACCCGAGTGCACCTTTCCGATTGCTTTCCTCTTTTATCTTGTTGCTCATACTTTCTTTCGTTACACAGAGGCTTGGCCTGAATCTGAAGCAGCCGCCTATGCGGCCGTAGCCAAGTCCCGAGAAGAAACTGCTGCCGCTGGAGGGACCTGCCAACTTGAAGAAAACGTCTGGACTCGGCACGAATACCTGATTGGCACCGAAGCCCGCATTCCTGTTATCAAGGGAATTGCCTTGTCATTCAAGCTCGGCATCCTGAAAATTGCTGAATCACTGTGGTCACCGACTGAGCTTAAGGTCGGTCTTCAGAAAATGAAAAACGCCGCTGGCTCCTCCGCCGGAACCCACGAGGCTGAAGCACAAGATGAAGAAGACTCTGACAAAGGGGAGGCTACGAATGCTACCACTGAACAGACTCGGACTCTCCTGAAGGCCATCCCACGTCGGATCGATGTCTTGCTGAACTCTGCAGGTCAGACTGGTGCGGAAACCGCCCTCCAGACTGTGCTGAGTTGGTACCCTCAGGTGAAGCTCCCCCAACTCTACAGCCTTCGAGAAAATGCATCCGACCTGCTTGAGAAGACCTATACCAAGGTAAATCGGATAGCCAGCACTATGGTGAACTGGTTCTCTCCATACGAGTACACTCTGTATCTCGACGAGGGGGGGGGAATCCGCTCGCTGCGCCTTCAATCTCTGGCCTGGCCGAGGAGCTTTCTGATAGCGGCTCATCTCAAACATCTCCGAGATCCAAGCGGACTGGTGCCACATCTTCTGAAGCGCAATCGGAGCCAGATGCTGCGCGTGCTGATCCGACTGCCCCGACTGCCCCGACTTCCAGCTCCGTGCCTCCGACTTCCTGAGCCATGCCCCGACTATGTCACTTGCTGTAGTTTGCCGACACTGGATCGGTTTTATCTTATTTTGTCTTTTCGACTATTTGCTTGTAAGACATAATTTTAATTCTGTCGACACCCACTGGGTGCGACTTCGATGTAATGAACTTATTCGGCCTTGGGCCTATTATCTCTGATGCAATCCGATTGCTTAGTTCTGGCTTTTACTTGTGCGATCGACTTTGCGTCTTTGTCGGTTTCCTTTATCGGTCTGCGCTTGGGGATGTCTACCATGTCTACCTTGCTGCCGTCATGCGGTCTGCAATCAGATCAACAGTAGAATACCAGCCAAGGTTCGATAAGCTTTTCCTTTTTTACACGACAAGATTTAACGCAAAGGATTCTGCGACAGTGGGCGCCGATTGTTCGCTACCGGGCTCGACGCCTTGGTTCGCGGCGCAATCGGTAACTTTTGACTTATCGACTACGCCCTTGGCGGAGCCCTTCGAATTGTTTCCCGGGAACTCGTACTGCCGGCTGCCCCAATCGCGACCTTTCTCAATGCCACAAACCTTTTAATGATTTGCGCTTGAGCTAAGTGCCGAGTTGAGTGCCAGCCCGTAGTCCCCGTGCCTCGATGGCCTATTCGCTTGACCTGGCGGTCGGTCAGTCCCCGGGTGTGTTATACACGTCTCGGGTATGACTGAGCGTCGCCGATTGAGGCTAGCTCTTCGAATGAAATTATGCGAAGTTAATCGAATGCTCATTTTCAGAGGCATCATAGCTCTTACTGAATGTTTGCCGAATGGCTTACATAAGTTTCTGCCGCTCAACTATAAAACGGACATAACAACTCGGCGTTCCACGGCCGCTCCGTCTCTACTCCTGACGTGTCCTTGTGTCGAGTGCCCTAGGTGCAGTCGATCAGATAATAGGAGTTGTTCTTGAGCGCTCGGCTGATGACGAATGGCCCTTCCCAGGGTGAGGATAGCTTGTGCTGCCCGTCTGACTTCTGAATTCGGCGTAGCACCATGTCTCCCTCTCGGAAGGCGAGAGGACGGATCTTCTTGCTGTGGTAGTGCCGCAACTTCTGCTGGTAGACTGCTGACCTGGACAGAGCCAACAGACAAGCTTCTTCTTTGAGGTCGATGCCATCTTCTTGTGCCAATCTGGCTTCTTCTTCGGTATATCGGGCATGCCGAGGTGAATCAAACTCAATGTCGGATGGGATAACTGCTTCTGAGCCGTACACCAGGAAGAAAGGAGTGAATCCAGTCGACCTGTTTGGTGTAGTCCTCAAACTGAACAAGACTGCAGGGAGTTCTTCAATCCATGCTCCGGGTGCCCTCTCCAGTGGCTCCACCAGTCGGGGTCTGATACCCGAGAGGATGAGACCATTTGCTCTTTCTACTTGACCATTTGACTGCGGATGCGCCACAGATGCCAGATCGAGTCGGATGCCCTGCTGAGAGGCATATCGAGCCAGCGCACCCTTTGCGAAATTTGTGCCGTTATCGGTGATGATGCTGTTAGGCACACCATATCTGCACACGATGTCGGCCACAAACCGGACCGCAGTCGGACCATCCAGCTTCTTGATCGGTCTGGCCTCAATCCACTTGGTAATCTTGTCCACTGCGACTAGAAGATGTGTCATGCCACTGCGAGCTCTTTTGAACGGTCCGACCATGTCCAAACCCCATACTGCAAATGGCCACACTATTGGGATTGTCTTCAGTGCCGATGCTGGCTGATGACTTCTTGCCTTGAACCGCTGACAACCTTTGCAGTACTTCACCAAATTTTTAGCCGCGGCAAGCGCAGTTCGCCAGTAGAAACCATGTCGAAAAGCTTTGCTGGCGATGGCCTTTGCAGATGCATGATGTCCACATTCTCCTTGATGAATGTCTCTGAGCAGCTCCAAGCCTCTGTCCTCTTCTACACATCTCTGAAGGATACCAGTTGCACTCTTGCGCACTAGCTCATTGTTAATTATTGTGTAAGCCCAAGATCGGCGGTTGATTTGCCGTGATTCTGCTTCGTCTTCCGGGAGGACTCCGTCTGCTAGGAAATCTCTGATCGGCTGTGCCCATGATGGCGCGCTGACAACTACCATTACCACTGCATGCTGGGGTGGGTCTTCCTCTTGGATCTCCGTTCCTTGGCCATTGGCCTCCTGGATCTCGGCCTCTTGGACCTCTATCATTTCTACCTGTGCTTCTGAACTGCCGACTGCGACGCCTGGCACGCATTCGGCAGCCCCTGGCGCTGACTTCTCGTCTGGAGCTGGAGCTTCTTCATTGCAATCGGCGATTTCTGATATCATTGGTTCTTCGGACGCTGTGCTTCCTGGAGTTGCCTTTGCTTTCTTCCCTTTGGCTTTGCTCTTCTCATAGCTTTTGGCAGCCCCTGGCTCGCAGTCGGCAGCTCCTGGCTTGCAATCGGCAGCCCCTGGTGTTGTTGCCGAGACACCTTGAGCGCTGGACTGCTTCTTCACGGTTGCAGGTTTTGCCGGTTGAGCTTCTTTTGCCTTCTTCAATGCTTCAAGATCGGTCTCCGAGATAAAAATGGACTCGGACTCTGGGGATGGTATGATGGATGGCTTCTTGATGTGCTCCAACGACACTCCTGGCTGGATAGCCTGCCTTGTTGAGCCGAGCTTGGACAACGCATTTGTTGCCTCGTTGTTTGCTCTTGGCACATGATGGAACTCGCAACCTTCAAAATACCCGCTAATCTGCTGCACCAGGAAGCGATAGCTTGCCATGTTTGCGTCCTTTGCATCCCAGGTGCCTGTGCATTGCTGTACAACCAGGTCGGAGTCATCAAAACACTCAATATTCCGAATACCGATTTCCTTGGCAAGCTTGATACCATGCACAAGGGCTTCGTACTCGGCGACATTGTTTGATGCTGCAAAGTGGATCTGGAGCACATATTGCAATTGATCTCCTCTTGGTGAAGTGAGTACCACACCAGCCCCTAGGCCGCTCTTCATCTTGGAGCCGTCAAAGTGCATTCGCCAGAAATCCGACCCTGGGAGCTGCGGCATATACTGAGTTTCGGCTCAGTCCACCAGGAAATCGGCTAATGCTTGTGACTTGATTGCAGTTCTCGGCTCATATTGGATGCCATGACTAGCGACTTCGATTGCCCATTTTGCCACTCTTCCGGTTGCATCTCTGCTTCCCATGATGTCGGCCAGTGGAGCCGAGCTGACGACGGTGATCAAGTGAGCTTGAAAGTATGGATTCAATCTCTTGGCTGCCATGTATACTCCATAGCACATCTTCTGATAGTGAGGGTAGTTCTGCTTGGATGCCGAGAGCACTTCGCTGATGTAATACACTGGACGCTGAATTTGCTGTGCCTTGTCCTTCTCGGGCCTCTCCACCACCATAACTGCGTTGATCACCCGATTAGTTTCCGCAATGTATAACATCATTGGCTCCTTCTCAATCGGGGCAGCCAGAATCGGTGCTGTGGAGAGCATGCGCTTGAGCTCTCGGAATGCTTCACTTGCTTGTGGGGTCCAGGTGAACTTCTGAAAGTGCAATATATCAACCAGAGGGGGGGTGAATGGGAGATTTTCAAATTTACTACAGGATTTTGTTTTTCTTCAGGACTGAAGCAATCATGAAGCTGAAGAAGTAACCAAAATCATGAAGAAATAAAACTTTGCAGAATGTAATCATTAGGGCAGCACATCATAATGCAACCGAAATAAATCAATTCAGATAAGCAGAAGTGCTTCAGATCCATAGTATGAAGACAAATAGCAGAGGGAGAGCTGAAGCACAGGAAGTCACCATAGATACTGAAGACATAATACTGAAGCTTAAGAGATTGAAGAGATGTCACCAGTAATTGAAGACATTGGTTTGGTAGACTAGTTCAAGTTGCTGTGACAACTCTACGTCTGGTTGGAGAGGCTGAGATTCAACTCAGAAGACATAGTCTTCACCTTGTTCTCCTTGAACTAAAGTCCTCAGACTCCGTCCAATAACTCAGGTGAGTCTTCAAGGTAGACTCCCGAAACCTTCACAGACTCAGTCACTCCGAGAAGTCACAATTGCATCTTGACTTCCTCAGACTGAAGACTACTACACCGGCTGGAAGATCACAGTCTTCAAGAGTAAAAAGCTTCGGATCACTCGAACCAACTTCCTCAGAAATGCTCAACTACTCAGGCTGGTGGTTTTCCTCACAAAGGTTCTTCAGTTTCCTTAGAGGTGGGTTGCTCTCAAATGACAAGTGTCAGTTTTCCTCTTGGAGCATCCAACCCACAAATGGGGCTGGGGGTGGCTATTTATAGCCGCGGAGCAACCCGAGGTGAATGGACATAAATGCCCATGCATGCAATTACTCTCATGCCCTCGGAACAGACCGTTGCTAGACAGGTTCTAGCCTCTCACCACGCAACACGTGGCACGGTCAAAGTATTCTCTCTCCAGACTCCTCAACCGAAGTTAGTTACCTCAGTGTCCTGAAGAACAAAGTCTCAGACACATGAGGACCGAACTTCTACTGCAGGAGAAAACTCTTCAGGAGAACTGCACTCGCAGTTTCCAGACTCCTCAACCGAAGACAGATTCCTCAGTGTCCTGAAGAACAACGTCTCAGACACCTGAGGACTGAACTTCTACTGCAGGAGATTTCCTCAGGGTTTTTCTTCAGGATTCCTAACTGAGCACTTCCTCGGACCTTCGGAACTCGTTTTCTTCAACCCCTCCAACAGTGCGGTGTTTCCTATGACTCAAGAAATATAAAAAGTCTTAATCGAAGAATACGCTTCAACTTCGTCTTCAGCGCAAACGTCCTCAGGATTGTCTTTAGCTTCAGCTTCAAACGAGCGCTTCAACCGAACGCTTCAGGATCCTGTTTCCTCAGGATTTTGCGCGACTTCATTCTTCAGGAAACGCACCATTTTCTTCAATGTTCCTCAACATTTTGGGGGGTCAAGATTGGTGGTTAAACACCTCATCAGGGACTGTTCTCCTGTGTATACTCACAAACACATCAGTCCCTTAACCGTTTTGACATCAAACTCCAACACCTCAAGGGGAAGGCACTTGATGCACTTACAATCTCCCCCTTTTTGGTGATTTGATGACAATCAGGTTAAGCTTCAACGGGGGTAAGATTATGAGTTTGAAGAAAAGAAACTTTGAAGAACATTTTTTAACTTTAAACTGAATATAGTGAAGCTCCCCCTGAGGATATACATATAAGTTGAAGAATGTTTAATATCAAAAGCATTTTGAGGTATATGAGGAGCTCCCCCTATATCCAGGTATTTTTGTATCAGTGCATGTTCTGAAATGTTTGAGGATTTAACCACCGCACTGATATAGATGTTTGCAGAGACAATCACATGCATATATGATAAATGTGAGAAAATAGCATGAGATAACTGAGAAAAAGTATCAGGCAAACACCAAAATAACAGTTTACAACTCATTACAAAAATGTCTGAAGAACGAGAGTTGTAACTGAAGAACCCCATAACTAAGACCCGCTTGAAGACTAACAGACTTCTCCCCCTTTGTCATATAATGAACAAAAAGGGAAAAAACTGAAGCTAACGCTCGTTGGTAGTTGCTTCAAGGCTGAGGTGAGTCACACCTGAGGCAGTCCGTTGCGGTATGAGGGCAGGCAGCTGTGTCTTCAGCTTCTTCAGCAGTCATCTCCTGGTTTGAGGAATAAGAATCCATGGCCGGAGGAGGAGTCGTGCAGCGTCTGAATTGCCTCGGTGGTTTGATTGCTAGAATCGGAGGCTTTTGAAGATCCAACTGTGCAATGTCTTCAGGAGTGAGTACTTCTTTCATCAAGGCATCAAGATGTTGATATGTATGATGAGTATACTGATGTACTTTCTTCACTGAAGAATGTGTCTGAGCCATATAGCTGAGGATCTCAGAAAACTGACGCTTTACCCAGTCATGATTTCTGTCAACTTTCTGATGAAGGCTAATCAGAAGCTCTCGATCAGTCATCACTCGAGCCTGAGTTGTATCCTCAGTTGAAGCATGAGTGCGGGTTTCATCAGTTGTGCGAGACTGAGGATGACGAATATTTCCAGCGAGGGAATTGGTCGGGAGAACTTCTTCATAAAAGAGGCCTTTGCCTTTGTCATTTGTGGCAATTGTATGCTGAAGCACTTCGACAGGTGGCAGATAGGTCCTGTGATTCGGGTGATCAGGTTGATACTCAATTCTTGTGACTGCGCGGATGAGCTTCATGATCCATGGCGCGTATGGCTTCAGGATGTGTGGATTCTGTGCAGCATCAGCAAGAGTTCTGAAGAAGAAGTCAGGGACGTTGATTGGCCCAGACATGCAGAGGTTGTGAATGATGTTCTTCATGACGCCAACAACTTCTTCAGCTGAGGATTCATAGCCTTTGATGGGGCAGAAGGTTTTCGCCAGAATCCGATACAATGTACTCGGCAGATACTGAAGCTCAGAGACTGGAAACGTTGTGCGAGCTGGGGCTTCAGGGGCCTGAGGCTTCATGAGCATGTTCATCAGGTCATCGCGAAGAATCTGAGACCCATAGGAGCAGGCCGCAGGGGAAGTGCACTGAGGCAACTCAAGTATCTCAATTGCGTCAGGAACAGTGATGGCGTAGTGATGATGCTCAGTCATCCACTCGAGGGTCCAGGTGTTGATATCTAGAGGATTTCCTGAAACATACAAAGTGGCATAAAACTGAAGCACAAGCTCTTCATTCCAGTGTATGCATTCAGAGCAGAATTGAAGCAGCTTGGCATGATGCAGATCCTGAAGCACATTGTTGAAGCAGGGAAGAGCTTCCATATCCATCAGAGGAATGTGCTTGTGAGGAAACAGTTTGTTTTGCTTGTAGAGCACTGAAGCATAGTAGTTCTTCTGAGTGGCAGTCCAGAACCTCAGCAACTTGCGAGGTGGAGCAGAGTGATACGGATTTTGAATCCCCTCTTGAAAGAAACTCATGGCGTTGAAGAAATCAGTAGCATCAAAGCTTGGAGTATCATCAGCTTCAAGGTCACGGAAGAATGGTCGCTTCTGCTTTGGACACAAGGACCGAGCTTGAACTGGGCCTTGAGGTGGGGAAGGCACTTGAGGCACTTCAATCTGAAGAGTAGCTTGAGGATGAGGCGGAGTCGCTGCAGATGCATCAGGCACAGATGTGTTAATGTCCTTGGGGAGACGAGGTGATGTGGCCTGTTTGTCTTCAGAGCCATCCTTCGAGGCTTCAGCATTTGTACTGGTTTCTGCTTCAGGAGGGGCAGTTGTGCTTTGGTCGGCTTCAGCTTCAGTTTCAGCAGCAGGTGGGTCTGGCTGAGGATCAGCAGTTGTAGTGTCAGCTGCATCAGTATTAGCAGCAGAATTTGTTGGAGCACAAGAGGCTTCGGGGTCATCAGCATCAGACGCTGAGGACGATGCACCAACAGAGGCTTCAGACTGCAGAGAAGTGTCAGGAAGCACCTCGGTCACTGTGTTGGAGTGAGGTTCAGGTGAGAAGGCAGTATGAGTGGGTGAGTTTGTCAGCTCATAGTCCTCATCATAAATGCGAGGAGTTCCATCATCCATAATATCAACGTCCATGTCTTCAACCTCAGTGATAACTGGTGGCGGTGGGGACGGTGGAGTTGGAACAAAGGGTGTTGCA
Organism: Bromus sterilis; assembly: GCA_950022295.1. Classification (NCBI taxonomy): domain Eukaryota; kingdom Viridiplantae; phylum Streptophyta; class Magnoliopsida; order Poales; family Poaceae; genus Bromus; species Bromus sterilis. The sequence goes on from OX465600.1 coordinate 282,885,314, forward strand.
GCAGGGGGTGGAGTGGAGACAATTAAGCTGCGCTGAGGATTTTGAGGTGGAGTTGAGGCAGCAGTGATATGAGTGGTGGTATCAGCGGGCTGTGTTGTAGGAGGAGCTGAGGAAAGGGGTGTAGCATCAATGGGATCCTCAACAGCAGGCTTCTTTGCAGCAGGTGGGGTTGAGGGTTGTGCTTCAGGCGTGCGCTTGAGGCTTTTGGCAGAGGCATCAGCAGGCTGTCGAAGCTTCATCAACTTGGTCATCTGTTGTGAGATTCGTTCCTTGGATTGACCAATATAAGCACGATTGGCAGCGAACTCAATGTTGAGACGTTGAACTTCGCATTGATGCTCAGTAAACTCCTGAGGAGTAACTTCAGTGATAGGTTTCTTCTTGAAGTCACTGTGGACTTTCTTCAGTTTGGCCTTCAACTGTTTCTGAAGATCACGTTGATGAATCTCATTTATGAGGAACTGTTGAACATAGAACTTGATGTCTTTCGGAATGCCCAAATCATCAAGCGGAGTGTCAGGCTTAACAGACCAAATTTCAATGTACTCCAAGATCTTCTTGGGATCAAGGAGAAGCGGGATTTCTGAACCCGTTGCTTCAGCTTTGCGTCTGGCCGCAGCACGCATGTATTCAATCTTATCAGCTTCAGTGGCGACGAAGCCGGCCAGATCCTCAAATTCATCTTCATCATCAGAAGATTGAGGAGTATGATGGATGGCGCCACGCATAGCAGTTTTCTTTGGTGAAGGACGAGGGCCCCGTTGAAGAACAGTTTTGGTCTTCAGGTGATGCTGAGGCATTGTGGTTGAGGCCTCAGGAGCACCAGATTCATCAGTGCGTATTCTTGAAGAGGGGGCAGCACCATCTGTTCGTTGACATGAGGAGCCAACAACTTGAGGCTTAGTTGAGGTCTTAGAGAAAGGTTTCATGCCCGGAGCCTTTTTGCGGTGCTGAGGCGGAGGTTGTTGTCTAGGTTGAGACTGATCTTGAGGCGGAATTTGTATTGAAGCAGTCATGTCACGGACCAGATTTTTGACACGGCTGCGAGAGCGTTTGAGGTAAAGCTCATATGCCGCAGGAAAGTCTTCAGGTCTGCGCAGTGTGGTTGGATCAGGAACAACACCAGGAGCTGGTGGAGGTCGAGCCTTGATACCCAAGGTCTTCAGGGGCGGATTGACTGCGAACATTTCCTCATGTTGAGGATTCAGCCATTGGTAGGCCACCCAACGCTTGGCCCATTCTCTTGTGATTTTCTGAACCCGTTTCTTACGTTGTTCACCGGTTTCTCTTTCGGGAGTCTTTAGCTTTTCATATAGCTTTAGGGGCAGGTCTTTTGCGGTATCAGTGATTTTACGTCGAGGAGCCATTTTCTTCAGCTGAGGAGACTGAGGAATTGTACGTTCGAGCTGAGCTGCAAATGAAGTGAGACTATGAGAACCATGCGATTCCTCAGCAGACATGTACCTGTGACAGAATTAAGTTGCGAGGGAAGTGGGGTACGGTTATATGCGTTCATGAGGAATAGGTTGAGTAAAACAAAGGATTGAGGCATAGGTACAGGTTTCAGTGAGCTAGCAGCACAGTGGAGGATGAACAGTACTGAGGAATGTTGTGCTGAGGAATAAACCACTGAGGAATAAGCATACCAGACTTGAGGCGAATGCTGAGGAACAAAGGTCTCATGCCAGAGGAATATAATTTCCTGATGAACGCATATGAGATAGACAGATTAGATAAGTGAGCAGAGAGAGATGGGTCCGATCACGTTCACCTAGTTGAATAAGCAAAAATTGAAGATCAATAACTATAGGTGAACGCTGTTGAGGACAAACACGATAATCATCAGAAATGAAGACTTCGAATCTTGAGGAAGATCAATAACATCAAATCCTGAGGTAGTTGAGGATCACCCAATCCTGAGGTGTTTGGGCGGTGGCGCTACCCACCTTATAGGGAATGAGACACTTGATACCATACAATTGTCGTATGGATCTTGAGTCAATTCCACGTTAATTTCTTCACACATAGCAAGGTAGTTCCTCATGAGTTGAGGAGTACGACGCATCGTGTGTTGTGCATCAGGATTCTTCAATATTGTTTAAGCGTTAGGATGTGTGTCCATTCACTGGACGTTTGAGGAATCTAAGATATTTAGCTCACACCTCAGAGTGCTAAATCGCTTCTCATCCAAAGGCTTAGTGAATATATCAGCAAGTTGATCTTCAGTCTTCACGTGGCTGATGACGATATCTTCCTTCAAGACATGATCCCGAAGAAAGTGATACCGTATCTCAATATGCTTCGTCCTCGAGTGCTGTACTGGGTTCTGAGAGATCTTGATGGCGCTCTCATTGTCACATAGTAGTGGTACTTTCTTCAGGTTGATGCCGTAGTCCTTCAGGGTTTGCTTCATCCAAAGAAGCTGTGAGCAGCTTGCACCAGCAGCAATGTATTCAGCTTCAGCGGTGGAGAGGGAGACGCAGTTCTGCTTCTTCGATGACCAGCATACAAGAGAACGTCCGAGGAAGTGACATGTTCCTGAGGTAGACTTCCGATCCACTCGATCTCCAGCATAATCTGAGTCTGAGTACCCGACGAGATCCAGCTGTGTGCCTTTTGGATACCATAAGCCAAGCGACGGGGTGTGAGCCAAATATCGAAGAATTCGTTTCACCGCTTGGTGATGCGATTCCTTTGGTGCCGCTTGGAATCGGGCACACATGCAAATGCTCAACATTATATCAGGCCTGGATGCACATAGATATAGCAGTGAACCTATCATGGAGCGGTATACCTTTTGATCGTACTCCTTGCCATTTTCATCGGGGCCAAGTTGTCCGTTTGTAGGCATCAGTGTCTTGATGCCCTTGCAGTCTTGCATCCCGAATTTCCTCAGGCACTCCTTGAGGTACTTCTCCTGAGAGATGAAGATGCCGTTGCGTTGTTGACGAATTTGGAGTCCTAAGAAGAACTTCAGTTCGCCCATCATCGACATTTGATACTGTTCACTCATCAAGAATGCAAACTCTTCACTGTATTTCTTGTTAGTGCATCCAAATATTATGTCATCAACATAAATTTGACATATGAATAATGCATCATCATATCGTTTTGTGAAGAGAGTTGGATCGAGGGAACCAGATTTGAAGCCCTTGCTGATGAGGAAGTCCCTTAGTGTGTCATACCAAGCCCGAGGGGCTTGCTTCAGTCCATAGAGAGCTTTCTTCAATCTGTACACCATATCAGGCTTCTTGGCGTCTTCGAAACCTGGAGGTTGAGCAACATATACTTCTTCCTCGATATTACCATTGAGGAAGGCACTTTTCACATCCATTTGATATAACTTGATATTATGATGATTAGCGAATGCAAGCATAATACGAATAGACTCAAGTCTAGCTAAAGGAGCGAAGGTTTCACCGAAGTCGATCCCCTCAACTTGAGTATATCCTTGAGCTACGAGACGAGCTTTGTTCCTGATGACTTGTCCATCTTCATCAAGTTTGTTGCGGTAGATCCACTTCGTGCCGATGACGTTGTGAACTCTAGGATCAGGACGTTTGACTAGTTCCCAAACATCATTCAGTTTGAACTGAAGAAGTTTGTCTTGCATTGCCTGAATCCATTCCGCTTCACGGAATGCCTCGGAGACTTTGGTGGGCTCTGAAATTGATACAAACGAGAAATGCCCACAAAAGTTAGCTATACGATTAGCTCTTGCACGAGTAAGAGGACCTGGTAGGTTGATGTCAGCGAGGATTTTGTCCACTTGAACTTCATTTGCCACACGAGGAAGTCGAGGTGGATGATCTTGAGGTGAATCTTCGTCACTGCAATCAGATTCGTTTGCATCAGCTTCAGGTGCTTCAGGAACTTCAGGCGTGTCAGGTGCCTCAGGATCTGGATCATCATCAGAATTATTCGCTTCAGGATTTGGGTGTTCTTCAGGAGCAGGAGGTACGTGGATTTCTTCAGGATGATCCACAGGAATGATGTCACCAGCACCCATCTTCTTGATCTGTTCTTCAGGTGGTGCTTCACCTAAATCATGTGGCAGGTGCTCTCTTTGGGAGCCATCAGACTCATCAAAACGCACGTCTACAGTTTCAACAATTTTATAATGACTAATGTTGAAGACTCTGTAGGTGTGCGAGTTGATACCATAACCAAGCATGAAACCCTCACATGCTTTGGGTGCAAATTTGGACTCGTGATGAGGATCACGTATCCAGCAAGGTGCACCGAATACTTTGAAGTAACTTACATTGGGTTTCTTACCGATCATTAACTCGTATGAAGTTTTATTGAAGAACTTATGAAGATACACTCGATTGACGATGTGGCATGCGGTGTTGATTGCTTCAGCCCACCACTTGAGTGGAGTATTGTACTCAGCCAGCATCGTGCGAGCCATCTCGATGAGGGTTCGATTCTTTCTCTCAACAACACCATTTTGCTGAGGAGTGTATGGCGCTGAGAATTCATGAGTAATTCCCAAGTCATCGAGGAATTCTTCCACACCGAAGTTCTTGAACTCAGTGCCGTTGTCGCTTCGAATGTGCTTGATCTTCAGGTTGTAGTTGTTCATGACTCGCTGAGCGAAGCACTTAAGAATTGCTGGAGTTCCTGACTTATAGAGAAGAAAATGCACCCAAGTGTATCGTGAGAAGTCATCAACAATAACAAGACCATACATATTACCTCCAAAGCTCGAATACTTTGGAGGACCAAATAGATCCATGTGAAGTAATTCCAGTGGTCTCGTAGTGGTCATGATGGTCTTCGCTGGGTGGTTGGCCTTGGTCATCTTTCCAGCTTCGCAGGCTCCACAGAGCCGGTCCTTTGTGAATCTGATTTCCTCAATCCCGAGGACATGTTTCTTCAGTACCAGCTTCTGAAGATTTCTCATTCCAGTGTGGCCGAGTCTTCGATGCCATAGCCAGCACTCTAAGGCTCGTGCCATGAGACATGTAGCAACCTGAGGACCTTCAGAGAAATCTACAATATACAGGTCACCTTTCCTAATCCCACTGAAGACAGTGGATTTATCGCTAACCATGAAGACAATACAACCATGTTTTCCGAAGAGAACAGCGAGATCAAGATCACACAGCATAGATACAGACATCAAGTTGTACCCAAGAGATTCAACAAGCATGACTTTATCAATGTGTTGGTCTCGAGAGATAGCCACTCTACCGAGACCCAATACCTTACTTTTACCTTTATCAGCGAAGGTGATGGTTTTCTTTGAAGAAGGACTTAGTGATGATTCCATAAGAAGACTTCTGTCACCAGTCATGTGATTTGTGCATCCACTATCCATCACCCATTCAGTCTTTTCCTGCAAATGAATTAGTATCTCATACAGCAAGTTATGAGCCAGTTTCAGTTTGAGGATTTTAAGATTCATCAGAATTAATTCCTCAGGATGTTCCTCAGGATTGATTCTATGAAATCAAACAATATAATTATCCTTCAACTGACTCATTTGTTATTTTCCTGGGCATATGATCTGCATAAATTGTAATTGCCTCAGGACATGTCCCTGCACGGATGATTAGTTCTTAACCACCCACATCTTTATGGGTGGTCTTGAGGCACATGAGGATTGATGAGGATAATGAGACTTAATGGGGTGTGTGATGATAGTATCAGGATAAACAAATGAATAAGCATTCTTATGAGGAGCTTCCCTGTGAACAAAATGGTTAGCAGATACATGATTATAATCATTTCCTTTTGAGGTATCGTCCTCAGATGATATCCTCAGCTCATTTGCATCTGCATTCACAGGAAGGTTAGTGATGAGGTCCTTTGGCACCCAGATCTGCTTGACTGGAGGACCGTTCCTGCAGTTAGTTCCAATGTATCTGGCAAATACCTCACCATTACAATTTTTAAACAGTTTATAGTTTGAGTCAAATGACTCAATCATCATATCTGAAGAAGCAGCATCATAACCAGATAAGGTATAGGGGTCAGGAGGAGGCATCATTGCCCGAACCCAGATGGTCTCAGGATATTGTTCAGGTTTCCAGTAAGACCCATCAGGGTTGAGTCTCCGAGTGAATGCAATGCCTTCTTTCCTCGGGTTTCTGTTGAGGATCTGTTTCTTGAGAATGTCACAGAGAGTCTGATGTCCTTTTAGACTCTTGAACATGCCTGTTTCCAGTAGATTCTTCAACCTAGCATTTTCTTCAGCAATGTCTATGGTATCCTCAGTTGAGGGGTTAGGTACCACAGAAGTAATAGAGATAACAGAGTCTGAAGACATTGAAGAACTAGACACAGAAATGATTTGATCACGTTAAATGCATTTTAAACAGGGAGGATTGAATCCTTCTTGTGGCATGATGATCTGTTGCGAGAGGAGTGACTCATTTCTTTCCTCAGATCGTCATGAGACATCCTTACACGTTCAATTTCTTGTTTCCTCATGAGGAACTCATGAGATAGTTTTTCATGATCGGTAAGGAGTGTCTCATGGCGATTGAACAAGTCATCAAACTTTGACTGAAGAATTTTTGATTCATCAGTCAACTTTTTAGTCTTCATCATTTCCTCAACCAACATATCATCACTTTTGTTTAATGAGATCTGAGTCTTTTCAAGTGCACGTTGTTGCTTAGACGCAAGTTTAGCAAGTTTGGCATAGTTTTCATCAGGTTCTTCATCAGAGGGTTCATCTGATGATGAGTAAGAAGATACCTTAGAGGACTTGGCCATGAAGCAGAAGGAAGGAGTTGTGTCTTCAGCTTCATTAACAGCATGTGATGGGCCAGAGTCCTCAGTGCTGAAGATTGACTTTGAGACAAGTGTCGTGGCAAGAGCCAAACCAGCCACACCCTCAGATTCTTCAGATTCTTCTTCCTCAGCATCAGGGTTGGAACCAGATTCTTCCGAGTCCAATTCTTTCCCGAGATAAGCGCGAGCCTTACGGGAGCTACTGTTCCGGTATCCAGTAGACTTTGAAGATCTTGAGGATTTCTTCTTTGTCTTTTCGTCAGAACTTTCATCTTTCCCTTTCTTCTTCTTCTTCTTCTTCAGTTTAGCTTCTTTTTCCCATTGAGGACAATCAGCGATGTAATGCCCAGGTTTCTTGCACTTGTGACAGACTCTCTTTCTAGCTTCGGCAGAGTCATCATCTTTGCTTTTTCTTGATAACGACCTTGAGGAGTTTCCGAAGCGATTCTTCTTCGTGAACCTTTGAAACTTCCTGGTAAGGAGAGCAAGTTCACGGCTGAGAGTCTCAGGATTATCAGTATCAGCCTCAGACTCTTCATCAGAGGACACTCTTCGTGCTCTAGCTTTTAGCGCGCGGACCTTAGGCGTGGAGCTGTATAAGTCTCGTTTTTCAGAGAGCTTCAGTTCATGAGCATTGAGGCGCTCGAGAATATCCGCAGGGTCCAGAGTCTTGAAGTCTGGCCTTTCTTGAATCATCAGTGATAGGAACTCAAATGAGTCATCCAGTGACCTCAGCAGTTTCTTCACAACTTCATGATCTGTGATATCAACAGCACCAAGAGCCTGAAGTTCATTGGATATGTCAGTGAGTCTGTCAAAGGTTTGTTGTACGTGCTCATTATATAGCCTCTTGAACCGATTGAAGAGACTGCGGAGTGTATCAATTCGTGAGTCTCGCTGAGCTGAGACTCCTTCATTAACTTTAGACAGTCTCGTCCATATTTTCTTTGCAGTATCTAGACCACTGATACGGTTGAACTGAGCCTTATTGAGATGACCACCAATGATGCTTCGAGCTTTTGCATCAAGCTGCCAGTTTTTCTTGACTACATCAGGAGCAGTCATCAGATTTGCTTCAGGGATGCCTTGATCAACAATGTCCCACAGATCCTTGTCAATGGCTTCAAGATGCATCCTCATCTTGTTCTTCCAGTATGGGTAGTCAGTTCCATCGAAGATGGGGCAGTTTGAGGCAACGCTCATTGTACCTGAGGTCGACATAACTAAAACTCCAGGTGGTTAAACCGAATCACACAGAACAAGGGAGTACCTTGCTCTGATACCAATTGAAAGTGCAATATATCGACCAGAGGGGGGGTGAATGGGAGATTTTCAAATTTACTACAGGATTTTGTTTTTCTTCAGGACTGAAGCAATCATGAAGCTGAAGAAGTAACCAAAATCATGAAGAAATAAAACTTTGCAGAATGTAATCATTAGGGCAGCACATCATAATGCAACCGAAATAAATCAATTCAGATAAGCAGAAGTGCTTCAGATCCATAGTATGAAGAAAAATAGCAGAGGGAGAGCTGAAGCACAGGAAGTCACCATAGATACTGAAGACATAATACTGAAGCTTAATAGATTGAAGAGATGTCACCAGTAATTGAAGACATTGGTTTGGTAGACCAGTTCAAGTTGCTGTGACAACTCTACGTCTGGTTGGAGAGGCTGAGATTCAACTCAGAAGACATAGTCTTCACCTTGTTCTCCTTGAACTAAAGTCCTCAGACTCCGTCCAATAACTCAGGTGAGTCTTCAAGGTAGACTCCCGAAACCTTCACAGACTCAGTCACTCCGAGAAGTCACAATTGCATCTTGACTTCCTCAGACTGAAGACTATTACACCGGCTGGAAGATCACAGTCTTCAAGAGTAAAAAGCTTCGGATCACTCGAACCGACTTCCTCAGAAATGCTCAACTACTCAGGCTGGTGGTTTTCCTCACAAAGGTTCTTCAGTTTCCTCAGAGCTGGGTTGCTCTCAAATGACAAGTGTCAGTTTTCCTCTTGGAGCATCCAACCCACAAATGGGGCTGGGGGTGGCTATTTATAGCCGCGGAGCAACCCGAGGTGAATGGACATAAATGCCCATGCATGCAATTACTCTCATGCCCTCGGAACAGACCGTTGCTAGACAGGTTCTAGCCTCTCACCACGCAACACGTGGCACGGTCAAAGTATTCTCTCTCCAGACTCCTCAACCGAAGTTAGTTACCTCAATGTCCTGAAGAACAAAGTCTCAGACACATGAGGACCGAACTTCTACTGCAGGAGAAAACTCTTCAGGAGAACTGCACTCGCAGTTTCCAGACTCCTCAACCGAAGACAGATTCCTCAGTGTCCTGAAGAACAACGTCTCAGACACCTGAGGACTGAACTTCTACTGCAGGAGATTTCCTCAGGGTTTTTCTTCAGGATTCCTAACTGATCACTTCCTCGGACCTTCGGAACTCGTTTTCTTCAACCCCTCCAACAGTGCGGTGTTTCCTATGACTCAAGAAATATAAAAAGTCTTAATCGAAGAATACGCTTCAACTTCGTCTTCAGCGCAAACGTCCTCAGGATTGTCTTTAGCTTCAGCTTCAAACGAGCGCTTCAACCGAACGCTTCAGGATCCTGTTTCCTCAGGATTTTGCGCGACTTCATTCTTCAGGAAACGCACCATTTTCTTCAATGTTCCTCAACATTTTGGGGGGTCAAGATTGGTGGTTAAACACCTCATCAGGGACTGTTCTCCTGTGTATACTCACAAACACATCAGTCCCTTAACCGTTTTGACATCAAACTCCAACACCTCAAGGGGAAGGCACTTGATGCACTTACAACTTCTCTGTCTTCTTCATCAATTGGTACAACGGGATTGCTTTTTCACCGAGCCGACTGAGGAATCGGCTGAGTGATGCGAGGCAACTGGTGAACTTTTGTACTTGCTTCAAGGTCTTGGGCTGTTCCATGCGCTCTATTGCGGCTATCTTCTCGGGATTGCATTCGATTCCTCTCTCGGAAACGAGAAATCCCAAGAGTTTTCCAGCCTGGACTCCAAAGACGCACTTCTCCGGATTGAGCTTGATCTGATAAGTTCTCAAATTTTCAAATGTTTCCCTGAGGTCATCTAACAGCGTGCCTCCCTTTGCCGACTTCACCACTAAATCGTCCACGTAAACGTGGAGATTTCTGCCGAGCTGAGAGTGTGTACATCTCTGAATCGTGCGCTGATAAGTGGCACCTCCATTCTTCAGACCAAATGGCATGGTGATATAGCAATAAGCCCTGAAAGGGGTTATAAATGCGGTTTTTATTTGATCTTCCACAGCAAGTTTGATCTGGTGATAGCCAGCAGTAGCATCCATAAAGGACAAAATCTCGCAGCCGTCCGTACAATCAATCACTTGATCAATACGGGGCAGAGCAAATGGATCTTTTGGGCATGCCTTGTTCAGGCAAGTGTAATCTATACACATGCGCCAGGTCTTGTTCTTCTTCATGACGAGGACTGGATTCACCAGCCACTCGGGGTAAAAGACTTCCATGATGAAACCTGCAGCTTGCAGCTTCGCAACCTCTTCACCGATTGCCCTTCTCTTGTCTTTAGAAAAACGTCTCAAGGGTTGCTTGACCGGCTTCGAGCCTGGCCGAATGTGTAGCTTGTGCTCGGCGAGTTCTCTCGGCACCCCAGGCATGTCTTGTGGAGACCATGCAAAGATGTCCCGATTCTCACAGAGGAACTCGACGAGCTCGCTTTCCTATTTATCGCTGAGTCCAGCTCCGACTACAACAAACTTGGTTGAGTCGGAGGGATCTAGAGCGATCTTCTTGTTGTCCTTTGCCGACTGAAAAGCCGACTCCTCATCTACTCTCTTTGCTGGGCCAACTGGAAGTGGATTCTTGTTCTGTGCTTGCGCCATTGCAATCACCTTGCTGAGCTGACGCTTCTCCGTCTCAACCACTTGAGAATCAGCCAAACTGCTGCCAGCGGATGTACACTCGAGGGACTTCCTGAAGTCCCCGGTGACAGTGATGACACCGTTTGGCCCTGGGATCTTCATCTTTAGGTATGTCTGCTGCGCGTTGATCATGAACTTGGCAAACACCGGCAATCCCAACAGAGCATGGTAAGGACTACTGAGGTCGGCGACTTCAAACCAAATCGGCTCTCTCTTGAAGTTTTCTTCTGTGCCAAATATAACATCCAGCCGAATGCGACCCATGGGGGTGCAAGACAATCCAGGAACAATCCCATGGAAAGTCGTCCGACTGCGCTCCAGGTCCTTCTCTGTGAGCCCTAGCTTGATCAGTGTATCTCTGCACAGAATGTTGATTGTGATTCCTCCATCAACGAGCACTCTAGAGAACTTGCATGAAAACCTTGGTCCTGCGAACAGAGCGTCCACCACCAGCGGATAGTTGCCCGGATTCGGCAAAATGGTGGGATGATCTGCTTTGTCCTAGGATATAGGACATTCGGACCAATGCATGAACTGGGGAATCAGTGGCATAGTGGCATTAACCTCCTGAGCTCGGGCTCTCCGACTGCCCTTGTCTGTGGATTCGCTGGTGAAAATCATGTAGGCGGCGTCTTGCTGTGGGAACTGGTTCTGCTGCTGAGGTGGTCCTCTGTTCTGTGGTGGTGGTGGGGGTGGAGGTGGTAAAGCTTCTCCCTTCGCGATCCTTCTCACAAAGTCGCACTGCCGAGTGGTGTGCGCAGACGGCCTGCCAGGCGTGCTGTGCAATTTGCACGACGCATCCAGCATATCCTCGAACGTGTACTTGGGCTTCATCTGTCCCGGGGGTCTCACATTTGGTCTCATCTTCCGACTGCCTCCTGCAGCCGCTGGATCTTCTTCGTTCTGGACAGCGGCCACCTGCCGACTGCCATACTGGGTATCGGGCTGCTCGTCCTTGGGCTTGCCATTGATCTGCTGGTTGTGATTGTTGTTGTTGTTGTTGTTACGGTTGTTCTCTCTCCTTTCCTTCCGACTAAGGCCTTGGTTCCCTGTGTCCGACTGCGGAGCCCCTGGTGACTGGATCACACCTCCAACTCCGAGCTAGATAGGGCGCATCGCAGAATCAGACATAGCAAACGCATTTGCCACCTTCATGAGCTCGGCGAGCGATGTGAAGTCTTTGCGGAGCAGCTTGTGCTTCAACATTGAATCGGCCAGGCATCCATCTGTGAAGTACTGAATGGCCTGGATCTCATGGACTCCTTCGCATGAATTCTTCAGCTTGATCCACCGAGATAAGTAATATCGGAGGGGCTCATCTTTGCCTTGCACACAAAGAGCTAGCTGCCGCGGGAGATTGGGTCGTTCATATGTGCTCGTGAAGTTGTGGATAAATGCACTCGTGAAGTCCTCCCAGCAGTTCACACTGTCCTTGGGCAAACTGTTCAACCACGTCCGAGCTGAACCCTGCAGCATCAGAGGTGCATAGCGGACTGCTACGCGCCGATTGCCTCCTGCGATGCGAACCGCCGTTAGGTAATCGGACAGCCAGTCTTCAGGCTTCACAGAACCATTGTACTTGGGAGTGTCTCTCGGCAGCGTGAAGCCTTTGGGAAACTTTTCAGTCTGAATACGATGACCAAAACATGATGGGCCAGCTTCTCCTTCTTCATCCTCTTGAGCCTCCTTCTCCAGGAGCTCAATGCGGTGCCTTGCATCATTCTGGCCGATTTGGCGAGGGCCAAGTCGGGCGCTGATTGCTTGTCTTGGTGCTGATTGTTGCGGCATGTCATTGCGCCTGCTATTAACAGCTGGCTCTTCGACTCTTCTGCTTGCTGCTGGGGGTGGCCGATTGCTTCTGACCTTACTCTCATGCCGAGATGGAGCGGGTTGATGTCTGTTCTGGCGCGATGCATTCGGTCGCTGGCTAGCTCCCACATTCGGCCTCACAGTTCCTCTCGACGCCCCGGGTTCCGCATTTTGATTATCCATTGCCACGAGCCTCTGCTCCTTTGCGGCTGCCAACATCTCACGCATTAGGCGCGACTGCTCGCGCCGCTCATCTCCCTCCAGGTCTTCTAGCTCAAGTGCTATCTGCTCGGCTTCTCTCAGGTTCTTGTCCGGCGTGTTGTATGTCGGCCTCTGGATGAATGCTGACTACGCCGATTGCTCTGGTTGCGGTGGCCTCCTTGGTCGCTCCGGCTGCTCGGCGCCCGACAGCTGCTGGTTGACTGCCCTGCCTCGGCTTCTCAGATCTTCCAGGACTGAGGGCTCAATCGGCCGGCGCGGTCCTGCATGCGCTGCGTTGTATTCCCTCGTGATGGCTCCCAGCCTGCGCTCTTCTGCCAGCACCTGCTCAGCCCTGCGAGCCAGAGCAAGCCGTGCCGTTTCCAGCTCCGTGTGCACTTGTTCGGGATCACCATTCCTGTTCACGGGTGTGTATAACACATCCCGCAACGCGTTAGTGCCGATTCTCTCCGCAGCCTCTGCTGCCTCCTTGGCTCTTCTCGCTGCGCTCGCTGCGCCGCGATTGCTTGATGATGACGCCCCCGCCATTAGGACAGCAGCGTGCACTCGGCTGTTCTCTCTGCCAGGCGCTGTGCTGCAGCCCCTGGTCAAGAGCGGATCTATGGTGCACGAGAAAACACGAATCTCCCTAGGATATGCCTCAGGGAAGCTGCCGATGAAGAGGCGGTGGCTGCCGACCTGCAGCGACACACCAGGTGGCAGGGCTGCTCCAGCTCGGTGCCGCGCCGAGTAGTCCACCACGTAATCGATTGCCCCACGCCTTAGAATCAGGCCGGAGGCGTGGCTACCGTCTGATGCAGAGGAAAATCCCGTCCGGATATTTACTCCAGTCGACGCCTCGGTCTGCCCCACGGTAGGCGCCAACTGTCGTCGATATGTGACGGCAGATGCCATGGGGATGGCTAAAGTGAGGGGAAGACGCGAGGAAGAAAGATGTCGATGGTGCCGGAATCGGGTTGAGCACAAACACGGTGATGGACACCACGATGTACCCAGGTTCGGGGCTCTCCGGAGAGATAACACCCCTACTCCTGCTTCTCTCTTATATATGAATGGAACCGAGCTACAATAACTGCTTCTCTATCTACTCAGGGGAAGGTGAGCGCCGCCGTGGGCAAGGCTCTTTCCTGCTTCCCTGAGGAGTAACTACAAGCAGTGAATGAACTGAGTGACTTGTGAGTAATGGGGCGAATGAGCGGATCGTTCCCCACACAGGAGGGGTACCCGGGCTCTTATAGTGTGAGCCTAGGGTACTTCGGTAACTTCACTGCCGAATGGGCCCAGCTGTCATCCTCTAATCGGCCTGGGCCCACCGACTGCTCCTCTCCGGGTGATCCGGATCCTATGAGCGGCGGCCCATGCTGTAGACCCATAGGGCATGGAGATGAACAGTGGAGCTAGGAGGTGCGGTCTTGTCGCCCTGTCCGCGGAATCGGCGGAGAGGTCGACACCGTATCTCCACCAGATCTTCGACATGACTTGGCCTTCCTGCCACCCAGATATCTCGGGATAGTGCATTTATGACCTCGTAATCATACCCCCGACTGGCGTCGGGGTCGACTTCCTCCAAGGGTAGTAGGCTATTCCGATTGCGCCTGGGCCGACTGGTGGTCCTTGGCAAGGTTGATTTCTCTGGGCAATCGGCCTTCCAGGTGCCCGCCTCGGCCCAGCTGCGGACCAATCGGCTGATCGTCTTTGTGAAGGAGTGGACCGATTATGCCTGGGCCGACTGCCGGCATTTGATACGGCTGATTGCCTCGGAGAAATCGGCCGTACATCTACCCAGCTCGGCCCAGCTGCGGCCCAATCGGTCCCTCCTTGTCTTGAAAGAATGCTTCTGCTTGGGTTCGCCTACCCGGGTACCAATCCCCCGACAGCACCCACTGGGTGTAGTCCCCGAGATTCGGGCCGATTGCTTGCAATCTGTCCTGATCTTCATTTCTTTTTATTACTCTATGCTTTTGCTTAGATCTGATCGGCCCATTTTTCAGGCCATCTGTGATAGACGTCAGTCTGTATTTGAAGAACTTCTGGCCGCTTATTCAACGGGTCAGAAATCAATTGCTTCCTTGAAGAAAAATGTTGACACCCAAGCTGCCAAGATTCAAGAACTAACAGGTATACTTTTGCTTGTCCTTTCTTGTTTCTCCCGATTGTGATTACACTCTTACTTGATTGCCAACTTGTAGCTGCTGTCACCCACTCCTCCGAGCTGGAATCTACTCAGAAAAGAATCGCCGAACTGGAGAACCAGCTCGGTGAGAAGAATGGCCAGCTCGGCCGCGCCGAACAAGAAAACCAGCGCCTAGCTACTGCCGAGACTGAGTTGCAAGCCAAACTTCAACAAGCTGCCAAAGATCTTGCCACCGCCCGAACTGCCCATGAACATGAAGTACAGAGGCTCTCATACGCTCGAATTGAGGTTGAGGGTCAACTCATGAAGGAAAGGGATGCTGCTGTCAAGCGCGCTGAGGATATGGACGCCCAACATATCACAGAGATCCAGCGTTCCCAAGCTGGTGTTGATCTTGCTCTTTCCTGCCTCCACCGAGTGGATCTTTCCCTTGCAGGTATTATTCATTCTGTTCACTCTTGCCTTCTGATCTGACCTTGCTATTCTCTGAACTAAACTTTTTCTCCGATTGCTCTTGCCAGATGCTTGTCCCAACTCCACTACTGTCACCGATGAAGCTGTTGCCGCAGCCCGCCGAGTGCGGGGTGTGGTGGTTGCTTCTGACGCCGGCTGGGATGCCGAGGACTTCGTGGTTTCTCTGGATGCCAGGATTCCCCATGTGAAAGGTGCTCTGTGCACTTACAAGACTGGTATACAGAAGCTGAACGACAAGTTATTCAAGGGCAAGAAGAAGGCCATTGCATTTGACAAACATGAAGATGTTGCTCGGAGTCTCAAGGTTGTATCCCGCCAGGTTGATAACATGCTTGACTCTGCCTTCCGGTCTGGAGTACAGGCCGCCCTCTCTATTTCCAAGAGTTGGTACCCCGACATTGACTTGGAACTGATGACTGCTCTTCGGGAGGGCTCGGAAGAATCCATTGGCGAGCTCTGGACTAAAATCTGTCAAATTGCCCAGGAGCTCGCAAATGGTATGGATCTTCTAGAGGTTACCCCTTATGTTGACTCTGTTGGTCAGCCGACTGGAGTTGCCTCCTTCAGCGACCTTCTGTACACTACAAGTGAAGACAAGGCACCTCAGTCCCGACCTGCTCGCCAGACCGGTAGCGAGAACTCCCACTCTTTGGATTATGAGGTTGATGATGCCGAGGAAGAAAGCGAAGGTTCCTCCAACGGGCACTCGGTGAGGGCCGCCCAGGACCCCTCTCGCGATCAAGACAAGACTACTGCCTCTTCTGCTCCAGGGGGTGCCACCAGCACGGCCCTGATGTCTACGCACACTTATATTCTTGTAGACTATGTTGGGCCTCCAAGCGCAGAGGTTTGTAGGACAGCAGCAATTTCCCTCAAGTGGATGACCTAAGGTTTATCGAACTCAGGGAAGTAGAGGTTGAAGATGGTCTCTCTCAAGCAACCCTGCAATTAAGATACAAGAAGTCTCTTGTGTCCCCAACACACCTAATACAACTAGGAGTTGTATAGGTGCACTAGTTCGGCGAAGAGATGGTAAAATATGTGTGATATAAATCTGTAATAAAAAGTGCAGCAAGCAAACAAGTAACAAAAGTGAGTGCAAACGGTGTAACAATGATGGAAACAAGGCCTAGGCTTCATACTTTCACTAGTGGAAACTCCCAACAACATTAACATAGTCTAATCACATGATATTTCCCATAAAACATGCAATGGAGACGCACTCGGAGGTCATTCCTTTGTGGTCAAGAGAGGATGAGAATTATGTAGGGCTACAAAAGCACACCTCAAAGTTCGTAGTTCTCAATCTATGGATTTCCCAATGTCACCGCGGCCATCCAAAGAGAGTACCACAATCACCACAACATATCTCAAGGATAGTCAAAGACAAGCACCAAGAGACTCTCAATCTTAAATCAACACACAAAAGAGGAAATCACTCATGAAAATATTCTTCTAATCCATGTCCAATAGACCGCTATCACCTTGGTCTCGGGGATTATACTAGATAAGATCAATTGAGTACATCAATCCAATACATAGAGGAAGGGGAAATATCATGGGATCACCCTAGATTAACATAGCCTATGATCACAACGAAGATCACATCATGGGAGAGAGAGAAGAACACATAGCTACCGGTAGAAACCTCAGCCCCGAGGGAGAACTACTCCCACTTCTTGGAGGAGGGAAGCAACGGCGATGGAGATGAATCCGGGGGCACTTCCCCGTCCCGGCAGGGTGCCGGCACAGGAATTCTGGTCCCCCGAAGCTTGTCGGCGATGGCGGCGGAGATTGGAATTTCTTCTGGAAAAAAAAGGGGTCTGGAATCACGGTTTTCGCGACGCGAGTAAAAATAAGGGCCAAGGGGGGCCACCAGGGGAGGTCCCAGTCGCCCAGGCGGCCTGGTGGCGCGGCCTACCCCTAGGCCGCGCGGGGTGGCCACCTCGGTGACTGGTGGCCCCCCTCCGGCTCTCCTTCGTTGATTCTGGAAGGTTCCTTCACGCTGATTTTTTATATATTTTTCCCGGAATTTATTGGGCACTTTAAGTAATGGGAAAACCTAATATACAAAAACAGCAGAAAACAGAAACTGGCACTGGGGTGCACTGAGTTAATAGGTTAGTCCAAATATGATCAAAAGTGTATGAAAGTGTATCTAAAACATAGCAATATCACACAAAACATGCATGGAGCAAGCAGAAATTATAGATACGTTTGGGACGTATCAACATCCCCAAGCTTAATTCCTGCTCGTCCTCGAGTAGGTAAATGATAACAAGCATAATTTCTGTGGTGACATGCTAGCAACCATATAAGAACTTTGAAAAGTAAAGCAATCAAGGTTAGAGATTCAATTCAAGTCATAACATGAAAGAGTCTATATTAGCATTGAAACAAGTAACAAAAGAACATTAGGTGCAAGAGCTCTCGCTGTCCGTGACTCGAATGTCTCCAAATGGTGTTTGCGTGCAAGAAGGGGGATAGGGAATACGAGAAAAAAAGTATATTTGTTGAGAACTCAATCTACTAAAGTTTCACACTTGGTCCTCTTTGGAATCTTATCTTGACTCGCCCCCAGACCACTAGCTAGGTACAAGTCAATTTGATCCACTCCTTTTCGATATTTTGAGCACTCATGCAATGGATGAGCGTAAGCACGAAAGTTGACACTTTGGATGGCAAAGAGAGAATAATGATGGAGGAGGAAGACAAAAAAGGTGTGAAAGGCTCACATCAATGAGGACAATCATAGGCAAGAGAGAGCCAAATGATAGATATGAGATGTGGAGTAGGGATTTCCATGCAACGGATGCACATGTGAGCTAAAAAGCTCTCCAAGGAAACTAGTGGGGGTGCATCTAACTTGCTTGCTCAAGAAGACCTAGAGCTCGTTTGAGGAGGCTCGTCATTGGAATATACAAGCCAAGTTCTATAGTGTGAAGGTCCCCACATAGCTATATGCATGATGATGATCTCTATGGAGTACAAGGGATATAGGATGAAGTACTAGTGTGGATCTCTCAAAAAGGAATAGTAGTGTGCCCCCTTCTCTCTTTTTATTTCTTTTTCTCTTTTTTCCATTTTTTGTATTTTTGTGTGGCCTCAATGGCTCTTTCTATTTAACTCTCATTTGTCCTCTTTGGGATCTTTTATTGTGTCCACTTTGGGATCTTTTTCTCACTTAAGGGCAACACTCTATTTTACAAGAAGGTAAAGGAGATCTTTCACACTTTACAAGGTACTCAAAATCATAAAGAAGATGTAACTAACATGATATATGCAATGTATGTCACTGCCAGTGTAGCAGGAACATGTATGGCATGAAGATCAAGTCAAGAAGAGGTGGATGTTGCATGGAAATATATCTCGGAAAGGCTATGGAAATGCCTTGATAGGTAGGTATGGTGGCTGTTTTGAGGAAAGATATAAGGAGGCTTATGATGACAGAGCGTATCATGCCAAGGGTTTGGATGTACCGGCGAAGGTGGACACCAACTCTCGGAGTGAGAAGAAGGTAATGCACGGCACAGGAGAAGCTAGCAAAATATGGGAAGGTGGAAGTGTCAACTTTCAATACTTACATTATTCCGAAGAACTCATGCACGTATTATCGGTAACTCTCAATCTAATAAGGAGGTTCACAAAGATACAAGTACCCCGAGGAGGAGTGTATGGGGGTTTGGTTATCCTTGCGCATCCTCGACTCATGGTACGTGAGTGTACTCTAATATTCGATCCCTCCAAAGAGTAGTGATCCATCTAGTAGCTAGAGTTCTCAACTAGTTTTGTAGGTTTTGAAAATAAACACGGATTGCCCAAAATACGACACCTATCACTAATAGGCTAGAGCTCTTGACACCAAAAGTTCAAACATTACTCACAACAATACCTCAAAACTATTGCAAGTTACTACTAGAATTAAATAGCAACCTCAATTACCTACTTTCAAGACAAGACACAACTCAGTGCAACAACCAACTCTCTTTAACAAGATAAACATGAAAACTAAAAAGAGTTCCAGCAACAAACTAAAAAAAAGCCAAGGCTCTTGCTAAAGACAAACTAAGACTAAAATTAACATGGCAGTAGCTATGAAAAGATAAAGAACACACAACAGCAAAAAGATAAGCAGGAAAAATCCTACGATGTGTTCTAGATTTTGAAAGTGGAGCGTGTTTCTCTCCCACACAAAGTAAGACGGGATCTAACTTGTTATGAACAGCAAGCAAAGCTAAAGAAAACTAAAAACAAAACCTAAGAGCGAGACGCTCCAAGCATAGCACATAACACATGAAGTGATAAAAATATAGTGAGACAAAGGACGAACTGATGATTGTTGATGGAGAAGGGGATGCACGGGGGCATCCCCAAGCTTAGATGCTTGAGTCTCCTTGAATATTTATTGGGGATGCATGGGGGCATCCCCAAGCTTGAGCGCTTGACACTCCCGAATCTTCTTTCACCATCTTCCATCACACACTTGAAAACTCCCTTCATACATAACTCATCATAAGCTGATTAGAGAGGTTAGTACCCTTAATAAATAATTTTTCCCCACTGGATATAAAGATATTCTTGAATATCTACTGTTTCTCAAGATTTCCAAAAAGTTTTTGCAAATAAAAAGCAAGCTTAAGGTTTGCAAAAGTTAGGAGAGACAAAACGTGGCAGAATCTGTGAAAAACAGAACAACAGGTAGTAAATAATTTTTTAGGGGTACTTCTGCAACTCAAATCAAAAAACTCAGAACATACGAAAGTTCTGTGATTGTATAGAGCACGCTGTGTAAAAAAATCAGCTCAAAAAGATGTCAGAACCCTCTGTTCGGTAATGTGCTAGGGTTAGCAAGTCTCTTGCATCATGTTAAAATTTCAAAAGAAATCTTTGAAATCAAAATCAGAAGCAAAATGGGAGAAGGACCCCCCCCCCCCAAGATGAATTAATTCAAAAGGCCAGATAAAAATCTTCTCCAAAAATTCATGTTAGATTTTTGAAAAGTCTTATAAATGAGTGTGATCACATATCAAGTGATGTGGGACCCATCCCATGCTCATGGATTTTTCAAATATTCAAACAGTGCCTTGGATTTAATCAAAAACCCCTATTTGAGTTAAGATTCAAATTATTTGAATTTTAAAAATGTTGAAACTTTATAAGTGGCTAGTCTATATTATTATGAGGCCATATAATTTTTTTTAGCATTTAATAAAATGTCTAGCTATTTATTTAGCACAGCAAAACAAAAAGGCAGAAAAGAAAACAGAAAGGAAAAAGGAAAAGAGAGCTTACCTGGCCATTCGGCCCAACTCATCCCCCCCTGACCCAAGCCCACCTGGAACCCCCCTTGTCTTCTTCCAGCGCGGCGGCAAGCAGCTCGGTGGCCGGCATGCCGCGGCCGCCACGCCACCTGCCTGCCTGGAGGCCTCCCCGGCGTCCTTATCGCGTCTGGAGACGTCCTGGAGACGCCCAGCTCCATTCCCCTCCCTCCAGTGCACTTGCCCCCTTCGTTCTCGCCGGATTCGAAGACGAACCGAGGACCCGCCGGAGCGCGCCACCGTGGAATTCATGGCCACCATGGCCTAGAGCTCAGGCCAACTTGTCCCGTGCGTGCGTCGTCGTCGACTTCATCGCCTCGCAGAAGACGGCGCCTTGATTTGATCCAGAGGAGACGCGAGCCTCACCGAATCGCCGCCGGTCGCCGGAGAGCTACCTCGTCGATTCGCCACCACCAGACCCTCCCCGAGCCTGCTGACCACGCCATCGAGTTCGTGGTGAGCTCCTGCCCGTTTCCCCCAACCTGGCGCCCTCTCTCTTGGTGTCTAGCTGCTTTCGCCATGGTTGCCGAAGCATGTCGCCGCCATGGTTGACGTTGAGGTCGCCCCAGTGCTCCATCGACTCAACCATTGCGCGCATCATCATCCTGGTGCTCCAAGGTTTCGTCCGAGCCATCGCCTGCCCACGAAAACCCACCGTAGCGTCGTCTTCGTCGTCGCCGGGCCACGGCCGGGGCAAGAACTCAACGCCGTCGAGGATTCCGGCCATTCCAGTGGCCATGCTGTGTTCGGCTTGATGCGGACGAGCTCGGGCTTCCGTTTGGTGGTCTTAGCGCACCAAATGGTGGCCAAAGCCGCCGTCCCGCGCGTCGCCTCCGCATCTGGTGGCCACCGGCGGCTAGCCGCCGGCCTGTCAGGCTGATCCCGGTCATTAGTCGCTAATCACCCCATAATGACCCCCCCCCCCCACAGAGGCTGACATGTGGGCCTAGCCCCTGGATAACCACTGGTTTAAGTTTAAAATCGTTTTAATTAGCACAGTGACACTTACAGGTGGGACCCCCTTGTTAGTGGCCCCCTGACGCCAGCATGAGGTCATGCTGACGCAGTAATTGAAATTCCAGAAATTGAAATGAATTAAAGAAATTCCAGAAAATCCAGAAAATAGCCCAAACTTTGGAAATTCATAGAAAATTCATATCAACTCCAAATTGGACAAATAATATATGAAAAATGATCAGAAGAAAATAAGCTATCCAAAAATCCAACTTTCAACTATGTTTGAGTTGATTTTAAAATGGGACCAGTATCATATGTCATTTGATTTATTTGGAATTTATTCAAATTTAATTCAAATGATTTTGCAACTTGGACCATGGGAACTTGCTACATTTCAACCACACATCAGAGGCATATCATACACATTTGAAAATGATTCAAATTGATCAAACAATGTCACATGTAACTTGGCTAAGTTTGAATTCAAATTGGAGTTTGAATTTGCAATTCAATTTGCAATATACTCCATTTAAATGGAATTGCCTAACACATCAAAGCATATACATCAAGTTTCAACCTTCCATCATGTGTTTGTGTATTGTATTTACTTTGCTACCTTGCTTGTTGTTTGTCGAGTAGAGGTGGAACCGGAGCAGGAGGCTGCCCCCTTCGTTGAAGACCCCGAACCCGAACCTCGTCAGCAAGGCAAGCAAAACCCCCATTGATCATGTCGATAAAATCCCACTTCCCTCTCATGTCTCTCTTATGCATTGTTTAGGATGATTACCATGATGCGTTTCTACCGCATAGTTGAACCCATTCCTTTGCATGACCTATCATTTTGTCACAGTAGTAAGCAAACCACAATCCTAGCAAATGTAGGAGTTGATTGATATCATGTGGCCCCTGCAAATGTTATTGCTTATAGCATGCTTAGAGTGGTACCATGATGATACTTTTATGTGAGTCGGGATGGTAGTGATCATGATGTTGATGGTAGAAAAGTGTTGGTGAATCGACCCTAATACAAGGTGAACGATGAGAGGCTATGTAGGAGTACACGGTGGGTTGTCTCGTTGAACACCGCCCTAAGTCCGAGTTCTTGTGTGGTAATACAAGATGAAGAGTACAACCACACATTGGGCTCACTGACCCCTCTCAACTTATTAACTCATCCCTTTCGATGTCCAGATGTCGCAATAGTTCGGAGTTCTGGTAGGTCTGTGGCCTGGATGCTAAGTGAGAGAACGGCTCACCCGAGACCGGCTTATGCACCATGCACACATCACTTGGGTCCACTTCGGTAAACCGGCCGGGTTCACGATAGTGGTAGCCAACCCAAGTAGGCGGCTTTCTCGGACTAGATCAGCTATGAGGTAACAGTTGTGGTGAGCATCCTCGCCGACACTTCTTGAACGGTGTCGAGTACAAAGGCTGTAACAGATGATCATGTGTGTGTAGCGGTACACCCCTGCAGGGTTAACAAAACTATTCGAATAGCCGCGTCCGCGGTTATGGACTGCTTGGAAAGCTTAGCTTGATTATTAGATAACTTGAACTGGATACTTCTAAAACACATCAAGATAAGTGTGAGTGCTATGGCGTGCTTTCTCGTGGGGAAGTCGAGGAAGGCACCATAGTGGTGTAATTGGTTGGAGAAAGTAGTGGACCCGTGTACGCTTCTTACCTCAAGTCTGGTACTCGTAGTTCAGGACTAGCCAAGTCAAAGCTGGCATTTCTGCAAGTGAAACCCCACCTCCCTTTACCTTGATACATGTGCATGAGTAGTATAGCTCCTATGTAAGTCTTGCTGAGTACGACTTTGTACTCACGTTTGCTTAATCTATGTTTTAGATGAAACCACTGACCCCGAAGGTGGCTTCTTCATCGAGCTGGACGACTGAAGATCAAGCTAGTCTAGTCCCAGTCAGACGACCGGTTCCCTCGTGGAGGGCTTGTGTTTAAATAAGGCTTCTTAAGCCATTTGTTAAACTTGTCTGTACTCAGACATACTTTGCTTCCGTTTGTGTTGTAATGTTGGATCACATGTTTGTGATCTCTGTGTGCACTCTATAAGAGTTATCAATAAAAATGTATACTTTGTAGAGAATTGCAATGATACCTACTGTTCATACAAGGCATGTGTGTTGCGTGTATGTTATAACATGCATGTCTTTGTATGGGTTTTTGAGACCTTAGTTGTGACCTGGCTGGCGGTCTTTCATACACCAAGTGGCCCTTAGATGTGCGCAGCTTGGGGCATCGCGATGCGATTGTTCGAGACTCTGTCTCGGGCACACTTTGTGGTATGATCGAGCCCGCCCTAGACCCCGACTAAGTGATCGGGCTGGAGTAAGTTTATGTAAGAGTTATGAGATAGTCGATAGTATGGTTGAGGCGACTTGTCTTTGAATATGGGAGCTCATCACCCATATCATTAGACTTGTGTGCGGACGATGAGGACCCATCTCAGTTGATCATCCGGCCTGGATGGGATGCCCCTCACGTACGATGCTTTCCGAGAACGTTCTGTGCTTGGCCTTGTCTGCTTAGACAAGTGGGTACGGTTCTCGGCTCTCCATATGACTATGTCTTAGCTGGACTTGCATATGCTAACCCCGGGTCCCGACAGACTTGGTATCAGAGCAGGACTGACTGTAGGACTAGTAGCCTTGGCCGAAGTCGAGTCTAGCTTGCTATAGTTATATAGTTACTCTGGGTATATAAGGGAACAACGTAAGGCTTCTTTTTTCTCCTTACCCCCTTCGTTCTGAGTTCTGAGTCACCCTCATCTTTTTCTACGGGAAGATAGGACTAGGCTCTCCTCTGTCTGATTATAACATCTCGTTGTTTGCTTCCTTATAGCCGTAGGAAAGTTGTGTCCGGTTTACCTAACATTGCTGTAATGCTGATTTCTTACATCGTATTATGTAAGTGATGTTTCCATGTTGGAAGAAATTGTCATTTCTTACAATTACAATCGTTATGCTGCCCGAGTCATTCCAGGTTTATCTCATAATCTGATGCATTTGCAAACTCCTTCCTTCTGTTTCAGATGGCCGATCTTCCCCCTCGGCAGATTGTTCGTTTGACCAGGTGCCTCGGTGTGCGTGGCCATCCCGCCACGTTGATCGAGATGATGTCCTATGTGGGATATCGATGGTATCCTGAGTACACCGTCGAGGAGCAGTTCCACGACTTCAACCAGACGCAGTTCCACTGCATTGTCAGGATCTACCCGCACCACGTTGGAGTCACTCAACCTATCCACTTTGGACATGGCATTGGCATGACCGAGAACATGGCTGTGCAGGATGCTGCATACTCATGTATTACACTGCTGAGAGAGGAGCACACTATGCTGAGAGAGACCTCATTCCGCTATATCCCTGCTGCACTTCCAGGAGAAGAGGGATATTACACCGGACTCTACTCAGATCACTCTGCAGAGGATCCCGCACTTCAGATGACTGCTAGGTTTGCTAGTGATCGAGATCGTGATGCACGCGCTCTCCGTTTCGAGCTTCACGCCACCCGTGTTCGTCTGTATCGAGCACTGACACTCTTGGCACCCTTTGTGAGTGTTGGATCAGTTGAGTACGATGCTATCTACCCAGTGAGGACTCAGATGCCTTCTCGAGTTGCTTGGCCCGAGATTAGAGGCATTTTTCCACCCCGTGGTCCTTTGCTTCCACCCTACACTAGACCTAGGCCCCATCCTTGCCCAAATGGATATCAGGGTCCACAGGCCTCCGTGTTTACCGATGGTCACCTTCAGCTACCGGGATACGCGGGTAACTTTTATGAGGACTACTATGGAGATGGAGATGAGTGAGACCGCCTGTGGTCTTACTCCGTTTGTGTTGTAATGTTGGATCACATGTTTGTGATCTCTGTGTGCACTCTATAAGAGTTATCAATAAAAATGTATACTTTGTAGAGAATTGCAATGATACCTACTGTTCATACAAGGCATGTGTGTTGCGTGTATGTTATAACATGCATGTCTTTGTATGGGTTTTCGAGACCTTAGTTGTGATCTGGCTGGCGGTCTTTCATACACCAAGTGGCCCTTAGATGTGCGCAGCTTGGGGCATCGCGATGCGATTGTTCGAGACTCTGTCTCAGGCACACTTTGTGGTATGATCGAGCCCGCCCTAGACCCCGACTAAGTGATCGGGCTGGAGTAAGTTTATGTAAGAGTTATGAGATAGTCGATAGTATGGTTGAGGCGACTTGTCTTTGAATATGGGATCTCATCACCCATATCATTAGACTTGTGTGCGGACGATGAGGACCCATCTCAGTTGATCATCCGGCCTGGATGGGATGCCCCTCGCATACGATGCTTTCCGAGAACGTTCTGTGCTTGGCCTTGTCTGCTTAGACAAGTGGGTACGGTTCTCGGCTCTCCATATGACTATGTCTTAGCTGGACTTGCATACGCTAACCCCGGGTCCCGACAGAAACGATGAACTGGGATTTTTCTATGATTTTTCCCGTCACGATGACAGAATCTGTTTTCTGGACAACATGTCACAACTTTCACTTCCCTTATCATATGAGGATATACTTGGCACAAAGCTTGAAAAATAAAGATACAATGATGTTGCTCCAGTAGTATCAATCATCAAGACCACTAAAAACAGAAAGTAAAAACTCAAAGTAAAGATAACAAGGGTTGTCTCCCTAGAGCTCTTTCTTTATAGCCATAAAGATAGGCTTAAGATTTTAATGATGCTCTCGTAGGAATAATAGTTGAAGCACAAAAGAGAGCATAAAGAAGCAAATACCAAACACATTTAAGTCTAACATGCTTCCTATGCAAAGGGATCTTGTAGAGAAATAACTCATTGAAGCATAAAGATATTAGCATAGGAAGGCAAAACAAGTGCAACTTCAAAACCTTCAACATAAAGAGAGGGAACTTGATATTATTGAAATATATATAAGCATATGTTCCCCTCTCATAGTAATTTTCAGTGGGATCATGAATAAACTCAACAATATAAGTATCACATAAAACATTCTTATCATGATCCATAAGCATAGAAAATTTATTACTCCCCACATAAGCAAAATCCTTCTCATTAGTACTAGTGGGAGCAAACTCAAAAAAATATCTATCACATGAATCATTCTTATCATGATGCACTTGTAAAATTTTATTCTTTATAGCATAAGTTTCATCACAATAATCATCATAGATAGGAGGCAAAGTATCATCAAAATAAATTTCCTCATCAAAACTTGGGGGGCTAAAAAGATCATCATAAAACGTAGCATCCCCAAGCTTATAACTTTGCATATCATTAACATCAAAGGTATTCAAAGAATACATACTAATAACATTGCTACTATCATGAGTGTTGTGCAAATAATAAAGCTCCATAGGCTTTTTTATTTTCTCTTCAAACACTTCATGTCCCAACTCAAGGTAGAGCTCATAAAGCTCTCTCATAATATTTTTGTTGTTTTCCATAAAGCCTAACTAGTGAAAAGTAAAAACAAGAAACGAAAAGATTTAATTGCAAGATCTAAAGATATACCTTCAAGCACTCACCTCCCCGGCAACGGCGCCAGAAATAGCTTGATGTCTACGCACGCTTCTATTCTTGTAGACTATGTTGGGCCTCCAAGCGCAGAGGTTCGTAGGACAGCAGCAATTTCCCTCAAGTGGATGACCTAAGGTTTATCGAACTCAGGGAAGTAGGGGTTGAAGATGGTCTCTCTCAAGCAACCCTGCAATTAAGATACAAGAAGTCTCTTGTGTCCCCAACACACCTAATACAACTAGGAGTTGTATAGGTGCACTAGTTCGGCGAAGAGATGGTAAAATATGGGTGATATAAATCTGTAATAAAAAGTGCAGCAAGCAAACAAGTAACAAAAGTGAGTGAAAACGGTGTAACAATGATGGAAACAAGGCCTAGGCTTCATACTTTCACTAGTGGCAACTCCCAACAACATTAACATAGTCTAATCACATGATATTTCCCATAAAACATGCAATGGAGACGCACTCGGAGGTCATTCCTTTGTGGTCAAGAGAGGATGAGAATTATGTAGGGCTACAAAAGCACACCTCAAAGTTCGTAGTTCTCAATCTATGGATTTCCCAATGTCACCGCGGCCATCCAAAGAGAGTACCACAATCACCACAACATATCTCAAGGATAGTCAAAGACAAGCACCAAGAGACTCTCAATCTTAAATCAACACACAAAAGAGGAAATCACTCATGAAAATATTCTTCTAATCCATGTCCAATAGACCGTTGTCACCTTGGTCTCGGGGATTATACTAGATAAGATCAATTGAGTATATCAATCCAATACATAGAGGAAGGGGAAATATCATGGGATCACCCTAGATTAACATAGCCTATGATCACAATGAAGATCACATCATGGGAGAGAGAGAAGAACACATAGCTATTGGTAGAAACCTCAGCCCCGAGGGAGAACTACTCCCGCTTCATGGAGGAGGGAAGAAACGGCGATGGAGATGAATCCGGGGGCACTTCCCCGTCCCGGCAGGGTGCCAGCACAGGAATTATGGTCCCCCGAAGCTTGTCGGCGATGGCGGCGGAGATCGGAATTGCTTCTGGAAAAAAGGGTCTGGAATCAGGGTTTTCGCGACGCGAGTAAAAATAAGGGCCAAGGGGGCCCACCAGGGGAGGTCCCAGTCGCACAGGTGGCCTGGTGGCTCGGCCTACCCCTAGACCGCGCGGGGTGGCCGCCTCGGTGACTGGTGGCCCCCCTCCGGCTCTCCTTCGGTGATTCTGGAAGGTTCCTTCACGCTGATTTTTTATATATATTTTCCCGGAATTTATTGGGCACTTTAAGTAATGGGAAAACCAAAAATACAAAAACAGCAGAAAACAGAAACTGGCACTGGGGTGCACTGAGTTAATAGGTTAGTCCAAATATGATCAAAAGTGTATGAAAGTGTATATAAAACATAGCAATATCACACAAAACATGCATGGAGCAAGCAGAAATTATAGATACGTTTGGGACGTATCAGGCCCTGACTGCTCCCTCCGCGCCTAATGCACCGGATGCTCCAGATGCGCCAGCTGCTTAAGCTCGGCATACCGACCCAGTTTCCTGCTTTTGCTTGACAAACAGTTAAATTTCAAGTGCGTCCATCGAGGGCCACTTTCATGTAATGAACATCATTTGGCCCATCGGCCCTATCTGCTTGTGAACTTGCTTTTGCTTAGACAATTATGGCACTCTGCCTTTGCGTTTTTCAACCGATTGCCTTTTTCTTTGCCATTTTTTCTCTCTTGGTCGATACTCTCACCAACCTTACAGCCGACCTACGGTCTGTGGTCGGATCGGAGAATAGACCTCGAAAGAATTTTTTGACAAGTACTTCCAGGTTCCCAGTTTTTCTCGCAAAGGTAAGGTTTCACAGATGGGCCGATTGCGCCCTGCCGATTCCTTGGCCAGCCAGCCTGGTCACAATTGGTGGGTCTGCCAACGGCTAACTCCGAACTAGATATACTTTGAGTTCTGTTCGGCCGCGTCCCCCCGACATTACAGCCGACCTGCGGTCTGCATTCGGTTCGGACCAGCTTTCACAAAACCCTTCGCTCGTTTCGCTCTTTCTCCGAGTATACCCTTTTAGGGGCAACCGGCCAGTCCCCGGGTCTGCTTTTGCTGACCCCAGCACTGAAACATGTTAAACAAGTAATTTCATAACTCCTGCCGAATGCAGTCTCATGGACGCACGACTATTCTCATTGATAATAATTCCACAAAGGGAGGGGATACAAACAATACCATTTAACTGTAAAACGGACATAACAGCTCGGCGCTCCAAGGACGCTCCATTTCTTGCCCCGAAGTATCCACATGTCGGGTCGGCTTCCTGAGATCAATGAGGTAATATGCATTGTTTTTGAGCGCTCAACTGACGACGAATGGACCTTCCCAAGGAGAGGACAACTTGTGCTGGCCATCCGATTTCTGGATCCGGCGCAACACCAAGTCACCCTCACGAAAAGCTAGGGGATGGATCTTCTTGTTGTGGTAGCAACGCAGCTTCTGCTGGTATATTGCCGACCTGGACAGAGCTAGGAGACATGCTTCTTCTCTAAGATCAACACCATCCTCGCGAGATTCCTTGGCTTCTGCCTCCGTATACATGGCGTGACGTGGTGAATCGAACTCAATGTCACAAGGGAGCATTGCTTCAGCGCCATATACTAGGAAGAAGGGAGTGAATCCATTTGAACGGTTTGGTGTGGTGCGCAAACTCCAAAGCACTTCTGGCAGCTCGTCAATCCATGCTCCGGGCGCTCTTTCTAGTGGCTCCACCAATCTTGGCTTGATTCCGGACAAAATGAGACCATTCGCCCACTCTGCTTGACCATTTGACTGGGGGTGAGCTACGGATGCGACGTCCAGCCGGATACCCTGCTGGGAGGCAAACCGAGCTAGAGCCCCTTTTGCAAAGTTTGTTCCATTGTCAGTGATGATGTTGTGTGGCACTCCATATCTGACCATGATGTCTGCTATGAACCTGACCGCAGTCGGCCCATCTAGTGTCTTGATCAGCCTTGCCTCTATCCACTTGGTAAATTTTTCCACTGCTACCAGTAAGTGTGTCATGCCACCTCTTGCTGTTTTGAACGGTCCTACCATGTCCAGACCCCAAACTGCAAATGGCCATGTAATCAGAATGGTTTTGAGTGCTGAGGCTGGCAAATGGCTTTTTGCTTTGAATCTTTGACAACCATTGCAATGCTTGACCAAATCTTCTGCCGCTGCTTTCGCAGTCGGCCAATAAAAACCATGGCGAAAAGCCTTGTCCACTATTGCTGTTGCTGATGCGTGATGACCACACTCGCCTTGATGGATGTCTCGGAGCAATTCCAGCCCCTTGTCCTCTTCCACACATCGTTGAAGAACTCCTGTTGCACTTCGGTGTACCAGCTCGTTGTTGATGATTGTGTATGCTCCAGATCGGCGCTGGATTTGCCGAGCTTACACTTCATCTTCTAGGAGTATTCCATCTACCAGGAAATCTCTGAATGGTTCTGCCCATGACGGCGCTGCCACAATCACCATTACAGTAACTTCTTCTGGCTCCGGTTGTGCGACTTCTACTACTGGCAGATCGGAAGAGGAGGAGCCGATCGCGTCTGGCATGGTCCCCTCAGCCCCCGAGCTGACGACAGCAACCCCTGGTTTGCAATCGGCAGCCCCTAGTGCGGCCGAATGCTCCTTTGCCTTTTGCTTCTTTGCTTCGAGTTCTGCCATCTTCAGGTCGGCCGGAATAAAGCTTGACTCTGATTCTGGGGAAGGCTTGATGGATGGCTTGTGGATGTTCTCTAATGATATTCCTGGAGGAATTTCCTTTCTGGTAGACCCTAGCTTGGACAGTGCATATGCTGCTTCATTTTCAGCTCGGGGGATGTGATGGAATTCACACCCCTCAAAGAATCCAGACAACTGCTGCACAAGGAATCTATATCTTGCCATATTTTCATCCTTCGCACCCCAAGTGCCAGTGCATTGCTGCACCACCAGATCGGAATCACCATAACACAGAATTCACCGAATGCTAATCTCCTTGGCCAATCGGACTCCATGTACCAAAGCTTCGTATTCGGCCACATTGTTTGATGCTGCGAAGTGGATCTGCAGCACATACTCAAGCTTGTCACCTTTTGGAGAAGTAAGAACAACACCAGCCCTTAGTCCGGTCATCATCTTGGAGCCATCGAAGTGCATCTTCCAGAACTGAGAGTCCGGACAGGGGGGGTATATACTGAGTTTCTGCCCAATCCACCAGAAAATCCGCCAAAACTTGAGACTTGACTGCCGTCCGAGGCTCATACTTGATCCCATGGGTTGCAATCTCAATGGCCCATTTTTCCACCCGACCGGATGCGTCCCGACTGCCAATGATTTCTGCCAATGGAGCCGAACTGACCACTGTGACCGGATGCGCCTGGAAATAGGGCTTCAACTTTCTTGCTGCCATGTACACACCATAGCACATCTTCTGATAATGGGGGTAGTTTTTCTTGGAGGTGGAGAGAACTTCGCTGACATAATACACCGGCCTCTGAACCGGTTGCGGCCTTGTCCTTTTCAGGACGCTCGACCACAATAACAATACTACCACCCGAGTGGTTGCTGCAATATACAATATCATTGGCTCTTTTCCTTTGGAGCTGTCAGCACTGGAGCGGTAGACATCATGTGCTTGAGCTGCTTGAATGCTCCGTCCTCTTGCGGTGTCCAACTGAACTTGTCTGTTTTCTTCATTAGCTGATACAACGGAATTGCCTTCTCTACCATCCGACTGAGAAATCGGCTGAGCGATGCCAAACATCCGGTAAAATTCTGCACATCTTTGAGATTTCTGGGGTTTCCCATCCTCTCGATTGCCGCAATCTTCTCAGGGTTGCATTCTATCCCTCTCTCAGAAACCAGAAAACCAAGCAACTTGCCGGCTGGCACGACGAACACACATTTCTCTGGGTTGAGCTTGATCTGGTATGCTCGTAAGTTTGCGAACGTCTCCTTGAGGTCATCCAACAAGGTTGATCCCAGCACCAACTTGACCACGAGGTCATCTACATATACATGAATGTTCCGACCTAATTGAGCCCGAACACATTGCTGCATAGTACGCTGATAAGTCGCGCCGCCATTTTTTAGGCCAAAGGGCATGGTGATGTAACAATAAGCCCCGAAAGGGGTAATAAAAGTTGTTTTAATTTGATCGTTTACATCAAGCTTAATCTAGTGATAGCCCGCTGTGGCATCCAGAAAGCACAAGAGCTGACAGCCAGCCGTAGAATCAATCGCTTGATCGATACGGGGCAACGCAAAAGGATCCTTGGGGCAAGCCTTATTCAGGCAAGTGTAATCTATACACATGCACCAAGTTCCATTCTTCTTCGGAACCAGAACTGGATTTGCTAACCAGTCTGGGTAGAACACTTCCTTGATAAATCCTGCTGCGAGCAACTTGGCTATCTCATCGCCGATTGCTCCTCTCTTCTCTTCTGAAAAACACCGAAGTGGTTGTTTAATCGGCTTGGATCCAGGTCGGATATGAAGCTTGTGCTCGGCAAGTTCCCTCGGTACACCAGGCATGTCATGTGGGGACCATGCGAAGATGTCACGGTTCTCACGGAGGAACTCGACGAGCTCGCCTTCCTATTTGCTGTTGAGCCCAGCCCCGACAATGATGCACTTGCTCGGGTCGGAGGGGTCCAGGGCAATCCTCTTGCTGTCCTTTGCCGCTTGAAATATGGTTTCATAATCCGGCCTCTTGTCCTTTGTGCTCGGCATGGGGTCCTTCATCTGAGCTTGGACTGCTGCTACAACCTTGTCGAGCTGGCGCCGCTCTGCATCAATGACCAGAGCATGAGCTAGCTTGGAACCTGCAGACGAACACTCCAGTGACTTCCTGTAGTCACCACACACAGTAATTGGACCATTGGGCCCTGGGAGCTTCATCTTCAGGTAAGGCTGCATGATGTTGAACATGAACTTGGTGATCGCAGGCGACCCGAGCAGAACATGGTATGGGATGCTCAGATCGGCCACCTCAAACCAGATCGGTTCTCGGCGGAAATTCTCTTCCGACCCGAATACTACCTCCAGCCGAATGCGTCCTAATGGGGTACATGACAGGCCGGGCACTATCCCATGAAACGTGGTTCTGCTGGGCTCCAACTCGCTCTCACTGATGCCGAGCTTGATCATTGTGTCTCTATAAAAAATGTTGATGGCACTGCCTCCATCAATAAGCGTCCTGGTGAACTTGCATGAATACAATAGTGCCGCCAAGATTGCATCCACCACGAGCATATAACTGCCCGGGTTGGGCATTACGCTCGGGTGGTCCTCTGGGCCCCATGTTATGGCATTGTCCGACCAGTTCATCCTCTGAGAAATTGTTGGCATGGTGGCATTGACTGCCTGCTCCCGTGCTCTCCGACTGCCCTTGTCATCCGACTCGCTGGTGAAGATCATATATGCTGCATCCTGACGTGGGAACTGCTGCCGAGCATTTGCTGGTGGTGGTCCTGGGGGTGGGGGTGGTGGTGGGGGTGGATTTCCTGCTCCTCCCTTTGCCAAATGCTCAACCCAAATGCACTGCCGAGTGGTGTGCGATGCGGGCTTGCCTACTCCATTGTGCATCTTGCAGGGCTGTTTCATCATGTCCTCAAATGTGTATGGGGGCCTGGGCTGACCTGGTGGCCTTTCTGCCGGCTTCTGCTTCTGACTGCCTCCCGCAGCCCCTTGTTCCTCTTGGTGTTGCACTATTGCTACCTGCCGATTGCCATACCGGGCATCCGGATGCTCGTCCTTCCTCTTGTTGAAACCAGTGTTGTTGTTGTTGTTGTTGTTGAAATTGGGGGTGTTGTTGTTGTTGTTGCCAAAGTTGTTGTTCCTCTGGATCTCGCACCGATTGGGACCGCTTGGCCCATTTGCCTCTGCCGATTGCTGCTGTTGTCCGGATGATTGCCCTTGGATGAAACCATTGGGACTTAACGTGATCGGGCGCATTGCAGAGTCAGATGAGGCGAATGAATTGGCTATCCTCATCAGATCGGCCAAAGAAGTTATCTCCTTGCGCAGGAGCTTGTGCTTCAACAAAGACCCGTCCAAGCATCCGTCAGTGAAGTACTGAATGGCTTGGATTTCATGAACTCCCTCGCAAGTGTTCCTGAGCTTGATCCACCGCTGAAGGTAATCGCGAAGGGGCTCGTCCTTTCCTTGTACACAGAGTGCTAGGTGTCGAGGCAGACCTGGACATTCATAAGTACCCGTAAAGTTGCGAACGAACGCATCCTCAAAATCCTTCCAACAATTGATACTGTTGCTGGGCAAGCTGTTTAACCAGGACCGAGCTGAAACTTGGAGCATGAGCGGAGCATAGCGCACAGCTACGCGCCGACCACCTCCTGCGATACCGACGGTTGTCATATAATCGACCAGCCAATCTTCTGGCTTGACTGATCCATTGTACTTGGGGGTGTCCCTGGGCAGTGTGAAGCCTTTGGGGAACTGCTCTTGCCGAATGTGCGGGCCGAAACATGCTGGACCCGCCGGCACATCATCTTCCGGTTGCTTATCCTGCTGCAACTGCTCGATTCGGTGTCTTGCGTCATTGTCCGCGATTGCTCGGGGACCTAACCGCTAGCTTATTGTCGGCCGGACTGATGCCGCCGGTTGCTCGTTGTGCCTGTTGTTTACTGCTGGCTCATCCCTCCGACTGCCTCCTGCAACCCCTTGATTCTTCCGACTGCGATGCAAACTGCCATGCGGCGAGGATGCCTGCCTTTGCTGCCGTTGTGGCGCATTCGGCTGGTTCGCACCCGCAGTTGCCCGAACTGATTTTGATGCTACTGGCCCTTGCTGCTCGGTGGCCGCCTTTTGCTGGTGGTTCGCTGTGGTTATGAGGTCGCACATTCGGCACGTCCTCTCCCGCAGATCTTCTCCCTCCAGATGTTCCAGCTCAGTGGCGATCTGCTCGGCAGCTCTCATGTTCTTCACAGGAGAAATATATGAGATTTGCGGAACGACGATGAGTGTTGTTATTGGCTGCTGGGCTCCTCCCAGCTCTCTGCCGACCTCTCGGCCTGCTGCTCGGAGCTCCTCGACACAGGGGGTGGGATAACACGCTGCCGAATGCCATGCGCTGTGTTGTACTCCGGAACTGATGCCTCCATCCGGCGCTTTTCAGCGTCGATCCTATCTGACTGCTCCTTCAGAGCCCGATGCACCTTTTCCAGCTCGGCATGAGCCACATCTGGATCATCATGAAGATCCACGGGAGTGCTAAGCACGTCCGGTGGTTTGCTTGGGCTTGCTGGTGTCGTGGTTGCTGCCCTCGCGGCTCGGGTCGCTGAGGTGGAACTGTGGCGACTGGATGCTCCAGCCATCATAACCTCCGCACGGATGTGCGCAGTCGTGCCCTCTGTTCCCACGGCATCCGGCCCTCCTGGAAACGGATCCGTGAGCTCAGAAAACACCTGTACCTCCCTGGGAAACACGTCATGAAGTGTTGCGACGAAAACGCGATGTCCGCCAAAAGGAATGATGACGCCGCGCGGTAGAGGCATTCCAGCCCCAAACCGCGAGGCGTTGTCGATGACGAAGTCCCACGCTCCGCTCCTCATCACCAGGCCGGAGGCGAAGCGCACGCGCGATGCAGATGATGGTCCCGTCCGGATCAGAACTCCAGTCGACGCCTCGGCCTGCCCCACGGTGGGCGCCAGCTGTCGTCGATATGTAGCGGCAGATGCCATGGGGATGGCTAATGAGGGGGACAAACCGAGTTTAGTGTCGCTGGTACCGGAAGCGAGAATGGGAACACACGGTGAGACACCACGATGTACCCAGGTTCGGGGCTCTCCGTAGAGATAACACCCCTAGTCCTGCCGAGCTAGCTATATGCAATAACTCTGGCTACAATGGATGCTCCTTGAGCTGTTTGAGAGGAAGAAGAAGAGGGCATCTGGTCGCTACTCTCTCCTTGTTCTCTCTATGGTGGGTGAGATTGTAATAACTTCTCCGTCGTCCCCCACGCAGGAGGGGTACCCGGGGCTCTTATAGGCCGAGCCCGGGGTACAAAGGTAAAAATACAAAGGGAAGGACCCAGCTGTCTGCCTCAGCTAAGCTAGGGAACTCACATTGTGCTTCTCCGGATGACCCGGTGTAGACTTGCGGCTCGCCATACCGCTATCCTGTAGACCTCGGTAGTGAACAGTGAAGCTAGATACTTAGGCCTGTCGGCCTGTCCGCGTGATCGGCGCTGGAGGAGACCGCACGCCTCTGACAGTCCCGATCTTCAGGGATTGCGCATTGAATGCACTTGTACCAGGTGTCCGACCTGGAACTCTGATCGGATGTTGCTCTTCTTACTTCGGTCGGATGCTCCTGGGTGAGGCCGATTGCGCCCTCTCTAGGGCAATCGGCCCTCACTTGGAACAGATCGGCCCACTTCTTGCTTGATCTTGTTTAGCTCGGCCTTGATTAGATCAGTGACCATCAGGTCAGTGATCTTTTCCTTGATGAACTGTTTCCCCTGGGTGACCCTATCCGGGGTTCATTCCCCCGACACCCCCCCTCGGTGATTCCGGAAGCTTCCTGGTCGCTGATTTTTATTGGATATTTCCCGAATTTTTGGAGCAATTTGAATATGGGGTAAACCTGAAATAGAAAAACAGTAGAAAACAGGAACTGACACTGGGGTGCACTGAGTTAATAGGTTAGTCCAAATATGATCAAAAGTGTACGGAAGTTCATCAATATCATAGCAATATCACACAAAAGAGGCATGGAGCAAACAGAAATTATAGATACGTTTTGGACGTATCAATCATATATATATCACATTTCAACACATGTATATCTCATTTTAGAATTTCAGCACATGAAAACAACATTTCAGCACATATAAACAACATTTTAGCACATCTATAATACCTAAATAGTTCATCCTCACTAACTTATCTATTTTGACATGCAAGCTATCCACATCATCAAGTAGGTCCACCATGCAAAAAAATCCACTAACTATGCATGCACATGCTTCCATTAATTGCATGCACATGCAACCTAAATAAATAATAACTTTTATGCACTTAGCTTCACAACTTATAAGAGACTTTTTTATGTAAAAAACAAATTATGAGTTATCCCATATTTTATTTTTCTATGCACATCTATAATTGATATTATTGCTTTCTATTCCTTTAGCCTTAGCGAATGATGGAGATGTCTCCACTATCTCTAATCAACATTATTTTCATCTCATATTGTCTCTCACCATATATTATCAAGCTAATAAATTGACAAAACAAAAATCATACTCATTTTTTTGGATTTTCATCAAATTTCTTACATTTTTGCTCTAAACAGTATTGATTTCAAAAGAGAATTTATAATCAAATTATATTACACTTAATAATTTTCTCATGTTTCAAAAAACATTTTTCTTATATTTTTTCTCTGAAAAATTCCCGCAGCAACGCGCGGGGTATCATCTAGTTAAACACAACATTCCAGCACATATAAACAACATTTCAGCACTTTTAAACAACATTCCAGCACGTATAAACATCATTTTAGCATTCCAGCACCTATGAGCAACATTTCAATATTCGGGAGGGTGCTGGCCGCTAGGGGTGGGGTGTTGGGCGGCTCGCGGACGAGTTGTGCTAGTTTCTTTTTATCTAATGATAGTCAATGAAAAGTAGGCCTATTGTATAGTACGGGTTAGCGGGTATGAGTATTGCCTCCCGATACCCGTTCCTGCCATGCTCATTGGGTATAATTTTATCCTATTTAAAAATTCATAGGTGTTTTTATTTCCGATACCTTTACCCTAATGGGGTTTTTACCCGCCGGGTTTACGGACCTCAACCTCTACACAGAGTGATGCACACAAATACTAATTGATTATTTAAAAAAATCGTTGAATAAAGCTCAATTAAACTGCCCACGTGATTGTACTAAGGGTAAATTAAAAAGAAAAAATGAAGGAAAGGAGCCCTCATGCATGGCAAATCCTCCTATTCGGTCATCAATCAGTTTCCCTGAACAAATCTCAAGAGATTATCCCCCATGGGTCGTGGGTGTCTTCTTCTCCTCCTTGCATGTATGAATCAAACTAATGGCTTTGAAGGTAACTCATGTAGACGTTTGCATGTTGTAACATCCCAAAAAAACATTAAATTTTGGATTATTTGTTAAGTAAAATAAATTAGTAATTGCTTTGAGTGTTAGGGGAAAACATTTTTTTGAGTCTTTGGTAAAACCTTTCCAAAACATGTTATGAAAATTGGATAATCAATTATCCAATAAGTAAATAATTTGGTCATGAGGTTTACTAAACAAATTCAACAAGATTTTCCCTTTAGACCTCTTTTGAAATATTTCGAAACCATAATTGAATATCAAGACTGAGAATAAAATGATTTTCTCAAAAAACATGTGGAACAATATTTCATTTGGTATTATTGTTTTAACTTGGATTTTATTTGATTATTTGCATTTAAAGGGCATTTAAATATTTCTATTTATTCATATAATTCAAATGAGAGGATATAATATGGCTTCTCCAAAATTAAATTGGAAACATTTAGTATTGTTCATTTGAATATTTGACAAAACATTTTGGGTGTTTATAAAACCCTAAAAAATATTGTATAGTTTAAGTGTGTACGAGATCGATTGGCCCCCCCATACTGCAGATTTTTATTATATAGTTTGATATGTTGGATTGGTAAATCCGAGAGGCCAAAACTTAATAAAATGTTGATATTGTAATACTAAAAACCATGAAATTGTAAAACGCACTACTGTTATAGGTAGGTATATGTGCCTCATGTAGGCCGAATGGTGAAGAAGAATCGTAAAGATCTTCAAGGAATTCCATCGAAAGCTATTTCATCAACCACCATGAGATTATAATGGTAATTTTGGAACTTACGGATTTTAGAATTGTCCTTTTGAGGAGAGGCTCGGTCCTTACCCATGGGAACTTGATGAATAACGAGTAAAAATTGCATGTGAGGGAGAAATTGTAGAAAACCCCACATTTTTTAAGGCTGGCAGTACCCAAACATCCCGGAGGGATAATTGGTACCAAATGATAAGCTGGTTTAAGCTTAAAAGGTAAATATGAGATATTCTTAGTCATGAGTATAAAGAATTATACCAACGAAAGACATCATCTAAAGCAAGAAGTGTAGAATAAGACTACAAGCCTGCAAATTGAGCAATGACCTTCAACAAAAAATTCTTCACTCCTAATCTCCCATTGATAAACATTTCTTCTTCCATCCATTATTTTTTTGAAGCAGCCTATCCGTAATGTGTCATAACAAATACCCATCTCGGACCAAAGTTCCATTTGGTGTGCCACATCAAAACAACATAACTCAAATCAACATAGTGAATTACTCGCTATATGAAGCAATAACAAATTATTGAACTAATTCCAAACGTGGAGGTCAAATGGGACAACTATACGAGCTTAATTTCTTGTCTTTCCTTAGTTTGATGTATTTTTTATCACCATCAAGACCTTCACACATAAAAATCACCATCATGGAACAACCATCATGTAGTAATTGTATTCAACGTGATAATGCAAGTCAAATTAAACATTTGTCTTAGTAGAAGAACAAATGTGTAGTTTGGCACAATTTTGCAAATACAAATTATATTTAAAATTTCATGCTCAATAAATAATAACTATACAAAAATTCTAAGCCTTATAAAGAAAGATTGGATTAAAATATTATAAATAATAACTATACTAAAAATTCTAAGACTTGAAAAAAAATTGAATAAAAATATCTCCAGTAGAATATAAATCACCACCATGGAAAAACCATCATGCAGTAACTGTATTCAACGTGATAATGCAAGTCAAACTAAACATTTGTCTTAGTAGAAGAACAAATGTGTAGTTTGGCACAATTTTGCAAATACAAATTATATTTAAAATTTCATGCGCAATAAATAATAACTATACTAAAAATTCTAAGGCTTGTAAACAAAAATTGGTTAAAATATTATAAATAGTAACTATACTAAAAATTCTATGACTTGTAAAAAAATTGAATTAAAATACCCATCTCGGACCAAAGTCAAATCAACATAGTGAATTACTCGCTATATGAAGCAATAAAAAAATATTGAACTAATTCCAAGCGTGGAGGTCAAATGGGACAACTATACGAGCTTAATTTCTTGTCTTTCCTTAGTTTGACGTATATTTTATCGCCATCAAGACCTTCATGCATAAAAATCACAACCATGGAAAAACCATCATGCAGTAATTATATTCAACGTGATAATGCAAGTCAAATTAAACATTTGTCTTAGTAGAAGAACAAATGTGTAGTTTGGCACAATTTTGAAAATAAAAATTATATTTAAAATTTCATGTGCAATAAATAATAAATATACTAAAAATTCTAAGGCTTATAAAGAAAGATTGGATTAAAATATTATAAATAATAACTATACTAAAAATTCTAATACTTGTAAAAAAAATGAATTAAAATATCTTCCGGTAGAATATAAATCACCACCATGGAAAAACTATTATGCAATAATTGTATTCAACGTGATAATGCAAGTCAAATTAAACATTTGTTTTAGTAGAAGAACTAATGTATAGTTTGGCACAATTTTGCAAATACAAATTATATTTAAAATTTCATGCTCAATAAATAATAACTATATTAAAATTCTAAGGCTTATAAAGAAAGATTGGATTAAAATATTATAAATAATAACTATGCTAAAAATTGTAAGACTTGTAAAAAAATTGAATTAAAATATCTCCAGTAGAATATAAATCACCACCATGGAAAAACCATTATGCAATAATTGTATTCAACGTGATAATGCAAGTCAAATTAAACATTTGTCTTAGTAGAAGAACAAATTTGTAGTTTGGCACAATTTTGCAAATTCAAATTATATTTAAAATTTCATGCGCAATAAATAATAACTATACTAAAAATTCTAAGGCTTGTAAACAAAAATTGGATTAAAATAATATAAATAATAACTATACTAAAAATTGCATGACTTGTAAAATTTTTTGAATTAAAATACCCATCTCGGACCAAAGTCAAATCAACATAGTGAATTACTTGCTATATGAAGCAAAAAAAATATTGAACTAATTCCAAGCGTGGAGGTCAAATGGGACAACTATACGAGCTTAATTTCTTGTCTTTCCTTAGTTCGATGTATTTTTTATCGCCATCAAAATCTTCACACATAAAAATCACCACCATGGAAAAACCATCATGCAGTAATTGTATTCAACGTGATAATGCAAGTCAAATTAAACATTTGTCTTAGTAGAAGAACAAATGTGTAGTTTGGCACAATTTTGCAAATAAAAATTATATTTAAAATTCCATGCGCAATAAATAATAAATATACTAAAAATTCTAAGGCTTATATAGAAAGATTGGATTAAAATATTATAAATAATAACTATACTAAAAATTATAAGACTTCTAAAAAAGTTGAATTAAAATGTCTTCCAGTAGAATATAAATCACCACCATGGAAAAACCATTATGCAGTAATTGTATTCAACGTGATAATGCAAGTCAAATTAAACATTTGTCTTAGTAGAAGAACAAATGTGTAGTTTGGCACAATTTTGCAAATACAAATTATATTTAAAATTTTATGCGCAATAAATAATAACTATACTAAAAATTCTAAGGCTTGTAAACAAAAAATTGGATTAAAATATTATAAATAATAACTATACTAATAATTCTAAGACTTGTAAAAAAATTGAATTAAAATATCTTCCAGTAGAATATAAATCACCACCATGGAAAAACCATTATGCAGTAATTGTATTCAACGTGATAATGCAAGTCAAATTAAACATTTGTCTTAGTAGAAGAACAAATGTGTAGTTTGGCACAATTTTGCAAATACAAATTATATTTAAAATTTCCTGCGCAATAAATAATAACTATACTAAAAATTCTAAGGCTTGTAAACAAAAATTGGATTAAAATATTATAAATAATAACTATACTAAAAATTCTAAGACTTGTAAAAAAGCTGAATTAAAATATCTTCCAGTAGAATATAAATCACCACCATGGAAAAACCATTATGCAGTAATTGTATTCAACGTGATAATGCAAGTCAAATTAAACATTTGTCTTAGTAGAAGAACAAATGTGTAGTTTGGCACAATTTTGCAAATACAAATTATATTTAAAATTTCCTGCGCAATAAATAATAACTATACTAAAAATTCTAAGGCTTGTAAACAAAAATTGGATTAAAATATTATAAATAATAACTATACTAAAAATTCTAAGACTTGTAAAAAAATTGAATTAAAATATCTTCCAGTAGAATATAAATCACCACCATGGAAAAACCATTATGCAGTAATTGTATTCAACGTGATAATGCAAGTCAAATTAAACATTTGTCTTAGTAGAAGAACAAATGTGTAGTTTGGCACAATTTTGCAAATACAAATTATATTTAAAATTTCCTGCGCAATAAATAATAACTATACTAAAAATTCTAAGGCTTGTAAACAAAAATTGGATTAAAATATTATAAATAATAACTATACTAAAAATTCTAAGACTTGTAAAAAAATTGAATTAAAATATCTTCCAGTAGAATATAAATCACCACCATGGAAAAACCATTATGCAGTAATTGTATTCAACGTGATAATGCAAGTCAAATTAAACATTTGTCTTAGTAGAAGAACAAATGTGTAGTTTGGCACAATTTTTCAAATACAAATTATATTTAAAATTTCCTGCGCAATAAATAATAACTATACTAAAAATTCTAAGGCTTGTAAACAAAAATTGGATTAAAATATTATAAATAATAACTATACTAAAAATTCTAAGACTTGTAAAAAAATTGAATTA
Organism: Bromus sterilis; assembly: GCA_950022295.1. Taxonomy (NCBI): domain Eukaryota; kingdom Viridiplantae; phylum Streptophyta; class Magnoliopsida; order Poales; family Poaceae; genus Bromus; species Bromus sterilis. The sequence goes on from OX465600.1 coordinate 282,928,371, forward strand.
AAATATCTTCCAGTAGAATATAAATCACCACCATGGAAAAACCATCATGCAGTAATTATATTCAACGTGATAATGCAAGTCAAATTAAACATTTGTCTTAGTAGAAGAACAAATGTGTAGTTTGGCACAATTTTGCAAATACAAATTATATTTAAAATTTCATGCGCAATAAATGATAAATATACTAAAAATTCTAAGGCTTGGAAAGAAAGATTGAATTAAAATATTATAAATAATAACTACACTAAAAATTCTAAGACTATCAAAAAAATTGAATTAAAATATAGTATCTAATAGAATATTAAAAAGTTAGTGCACACATTTTTGCTCCCCCACAAATGTTCTTGGGTAACAGGTCCCGAGCCTAATGAGCCCAGCAAGATATGTGCATTAACTTTGCTCCCCCACAAATGAGCTTGGGTAACAGGCTCTCGCGACAGAGCCCAGCGATAACGTTACCCGTATACCATCTTTTATGCTAGGTCGAGCGCTTGGAATCTGTCGATGTGGGACTAAAAAAAGGGGTTACGCATCCCCCGCCCCCACCCCGGCCGCCGAAGTTAGCGGCGAGGAGGAGGACGACGACGAGGATGCCGCCCTCGCCGCTGCGTCCGCGGCGGCCGATGAGAGGACGAGGAGGAGGAGGCTAGCGAAGAAGCAAAAGAGGATCCACCAAGCGCGGGGCGGGAGCGGGAGGCCAGAGAAGAGGCAGAAGAGGAGCCATTCACCATTCTTATTTATCTGCCATCGCAAACCCGACCGGCGAGCCGCCATTTGGAACGGCCGCCGGCGAGCCAGACCGGACCGTAACGAGCAGCTTGGCGGTCGTTTTTTCTAAGATCGGATTGGAGGTCACGAAGCCCGGGCTGTACTGAGCGGACCGGCAAGCAGGGGCGCTCGGCGGCAGTAGGCTACAGGGCATGAGGAGGAAAGGAAGGAGATGGGAAACAACTGCATGCCAACCCTGAGCACGTTTTGGATCCTTCTGAATGTACTATCCTCATCAGTGTCGCATTTTTGTTTATCTGTGGTGCTTGTAGGATGACTCTTGGATAGTAGACGGCTATATTAGCTCAACTCACTGCTATTTGGATAGTAGAAATAATCCTATGAGCTTGCTGAAATTTTCTTATATATAAATATTCTTATTGCTATATTATTGCATTTTTTCTCTGCTAATGGGCTCAACAATAATATATCCATCATATTGCTTGCTATTTTTCCCTGGCATTCTCTGTTGTGCGACCTGCTTGTTTAGTGTGTTGGGGAATACAATGAACTGCTCTATTTAGTCCAGGCTTTCAGGATTTTTTGGGGGAAATCTGCGCGGAGTTTCTACCTGAAGGGATCTATAGGTCTGGATGGTTAAAAATTAGGGGTTACTGGGGTATTGAAGCTCGACGTTGCTTAAGATTTTTCAATTCACCCCATGCTCGTTTGTTGGGTATTAGTAGTAATTTTACCTGAGCATATGAATTGTACGCCTTGCCAAGTGGATGGATCAGGTCTTTTCCCCTTTCACGCTTTCTGACTACATAAAAGTTGCCTTTCTGTAAAAACATTTATGACAAAAGGCCTTTAATTATCTCAATGATATTTGTATTTTTATATAGCGAAGGAGCACAATTATGTTGGAAGAGTCAGGCATGAAAGACCTCTAGATTATGTCAAGTAATCTGGACTAACCCTGAAGCATAGTTCTGTGAATATCTTGGTATGTTGCATGCACATAATCACCAACTTGATTTATTGTGCTGATATGTCACTTTCTAGCTTGTTATTTTTGCTGCAGAATTTTCATTCGCCTATTTCGTCCAAGAAATTTGAATTCAGCTGTTTTAACTCTGCTCTCCCACTTATGCCGGCATCATAATTATTATTTGAAAGTTGAATTTCTTATGAAGAAAAGCTCTTGTAAAACCAACAAGACTGGTGATCAGTTTCAGAGGCTTACAATACAAATGTCATGACTTAGTCTCAAAGAGTAAGTATATACACACTTTATCCCATCATTACACTGTCTTTCTGAGCATCAATTGCTCATTGTAAGTTAACTTTCTTGTTTCTTCTTTTAGAAAACACATAAGAATTTCATCTGGTTATATTCATAAAACAAAAATGGATTGTTTGCCGTCCTAAGAGTAGTGCCTCTAAATCTCTTTCCAAAAATTAATGCTTCTGGGTTCTTTTTTTTTAAGTGTATATTTGCATATTAATAGGTGCCTGTTGTTGCATTTGTTCGATTAGAGATGTCTTTCTTCTTCTTCTGAATTTTGTGTATTAATACTTGGCATCTCCCCACTCCCTAATCAATAATTCACCCAGAGTTTGGAGCAGGCTCTGAGTGCTGGATAGTTCAAGCCCCAAAGTCAGTAAACCATACTTGATTAATGAACTGTATTGTACAATTAGGGAACAACGTATTAATGTTCTTCTATGCACGCCAGACGGGCAGTGCCATCTTCCGTGACCGCACGTCCCAGCCCCCCTGGTTGTTCCTCCATGCGGCCTCAAAAAAGGAGGCATGAGTCGTGCCTCGTGCCTCCCGTAAAAAGGCACTATCGTGCCTCCGTGAGAGGCACTCGTGCCTCTAAAACAGGAAAAACGGAAAAGACTTCAGAGCGTGCCACTTGGCGCGCGCGGAGAGAACGCGCTGTTTGTATCTACGAATACTCTTAAATTAAATTAGTGATTTCGGATTTTGACATACATAGAAGCCTAGCCCCAGGCTTGACCCATCCATAGACGTAAAAGGCTTGATGCCCATCAGCCCCAAGTACAAGCCACTTCACCTATCTTCTTGAATCACGATGGCAGCAGGAAAACGAATCAACTATCAAAGTCCCTTATCGACAACAAGAAACCCTCGTGTGCTGTCGCCTAGTCAAATCGAACTACGCCTGGTTCCGTGCTGACCATTCAAGGATCTGCATTCTGTTTGTCCGTTTTCAAGTACCGGTGTACTGAAATCGCAGTGTACGCACATCTAATCTGGCCGGCCGGCGCCGCCCAAGTACATAGTCTGTAACTTTGTATCATCTTAATTTGCTCTCCCTTTCTCCTTTATATCAACTAAAGGGCCAAATCCAGTTGATGATGTTAAACTTGTTGTGAAGATGGTTCAAACAGGTAGGCACACACATTTATATCAGCCTTGATAGTTGCATTGATCTTGGCCAACTTGTTGTGAAGATGGTTCAAACAGATAGGCACACACATTTTCCATTGGTATATCATCTCATTGAATTAGCCTTGATTCTGCCTGTCGCCACAACACTTGTAGAAAGGGCTTTCTCAGCTATGAGCATTGTCAAAACTAAGCTCCAAAATAAAATGAGTGATGAATGGATCAATCACCGTTTGGTGTGCTATATTGAGCGTGATGTGTTTGCAACCATTGGTGATATTAAGATTATACAATGCTATCAAAAAATGAGGAAGCACAAGGGGCTACAACCTCGTGCACTTCGTGATAATGGTATATTATGTTCTTTATTTTTGCAAAATTTCATATGAAGAATTGGTTTAAGCCATGTCCAGTGTATTGATTTTAAATACTTGACTTTATGTTAGAAGCTCCAGACCCTTCTACTATTGCTGGTGAAGAAATGATGTCCTGAAGGCTGAAATTAAGCAAACCTTCATTATCTTGGTACAAGTATGCACTTTGGTAAACTATTTGTTTTGTTGAACTCTGGTAATAATGAATTTGTATTTCATTTTTAATATGAATGTATGGCATAGTTTTCACATGCATCGGTACGCTTGGTGTTTGATGTTATTTTAATCACTTAGTTTTAGCCTTAGGCTTTGAGAAATCCTGCTTAATGCTTTTGGTTTCTGTATTGAGGTAAGAGTAGTTGCAATAAACACACTTTCATCTATTTACCTGGAAGTGTGTAATGCATCTTGTTTGGAAAACAATATTTTACTTATATAAAGCAAATAAAAAAGTTTTCGTCATTTGAATAAAGAAATATGTCTGCGACATGCAACAATTCAAACATTTGTGATTTTTTTTTGTTTGACTAATTTTGTATTAGTTGATATGTGCATGTTGCGTGCATGACTTACAATTTGAATGAATAATGAGATATGCTATTTCATGACATGCAACAATTGAAGTCGAAAAATTAATCCTCTAATTTATATGGATGGATGAAACCCATTTCAAACTGCTACCGCGCTCTGTAACGTGAAGCGCTGTAAATTATAATGCCTCGTCCAAGTTCCCGAGGTCAGAAGCATCTCTTGGGTCACCAAGTTCCAAGCTTATTTAAACAAGATGACCTCGTGAATGAAGAGCGTAAGTCAAGTTAATTAGTGTTCCTATGTCAAAATTATTGCAAGGACTAGGTAAGTTGGTAAGTAGTAGTATCATCTTCCTAGTAGAAGGCAGTCAAATAAGTAGTGGGCAGAGTACTTCCTGTCACAAACAAGCTGCGGTTCCCTTGCTCCAGGCCCTGCTTTGCTTCGCACATCTGCAGGACTACTGAATTCAGGTATATACATAGGAATACTGTGATATGCAAGCATCAATTACCTTCGCACTTCGCATACCATTCCTAACTTTTATCCAGTCTTTTAGGAACCGCGGACGGGCTTTTCACAAGGCTTCAGTTGTTGGCTTGTTGCAGAAAAAGCTATGGACGGGTCGAATTTCATCCTCCTTGGCATCTAAGTATGGTAAGCATGCACTTTTTGTTCTTACGCATAGTTTCTGACTACCTAGCATGCATATACACCGCACTTTTGCTTTTGCCGCGACATAACACACCGATGGAGCCTGTTTGGATTGAGTTAAGGCTTGATCCATGTTCTACAGTCTGTTTGGATACCCACATTGCATTAGGAGATGGTTTCATACGTAGTTTTTGTTGACAACAATTGAGGGTTAACACTGCAGATGCAATTACCTGGCATTTTGCTTGTAGTCACTTTTTCTCATTAGTGATGGTCTTACCATAAACGCCATTACACGTGCAGTAACAAATTAGCATTGCTTCAGTCCTATCTACTCCCATTGATCCATATCCATATTAGTGGTCACTGAAATACGTGTAGATATATCTGTTTCAGCGGTATTTAATACGCATCTAAGAGTACTATTTAAATGGTAGTTCGTCTTGATAAGAAAAGCTGTTAACTGTATGTCATTACCAAATTAATAGTCATTTGGATCAAGGGAAAAGTTCATCAATGGCGATCAAGGGGGGAGTTCCCTGTCTTCTTCTTCAGATCTTTGTGTTATTTCTGTTGGTCCACATTGCATTGACCCACTTTTTTTTTAATTTAAAACAGTAGGAGAGGCTCCTATTGTGCTATTTTAAATAAATAGGTAACAATGTACAATCCATGTGAGGGAACATCAACCGACTTCAAGATTTTGCTCTTTCAAACTTCATTATCATGTGCCTTCACACTACAGGCGGAGTCAGTATCATAAATCATCTTCATCCAGCACATACTCATCAAGACCCTACTCTTTCTTTTTGCGGGAACATCAAGACCCTACTCTAAGATACAGTTATGAAGAATGCAACATGCAAGGATATGCTTAACTTGGATGGGGAAGGGGTAGAATAACTTCTCATCAAGGATCATACATCTATTCTTAAAATCACCAAATGCCCTCTCCATAGTAACCCTAAGGCTAGAGTGTCTAAAATTGAACAATTCTTTGGCATTCTTAAGATAGTTTCTGACAGATAACTCGTTAAGATATCCTCTAGCCACCGCCGAAACCTCCCCTTCTCCGCCACCCTCCTCCCTCGCTGCCGCAAAATTATCTTTAGTCAGAATCATTCTCTTAAGCATGAACCACGTGTAAAACTTAATCTTTAAAGTCACCTTTATTTTTAAAATATACAATGACCGGAGAACCGGTCCAGAATTAATCAAGTTCACATACATCGATTTAACTGAAAACACACCAGGAGTAGATAGGCTCGCCTGAACTAGATATTAAGGGGAACCACAATATTGTACCCACATAAACCTCTTTACGTTGTATAATAATATACAGCCTAGGATACTGTAAGCCCATAGTCGAATCTACCAGCCAAATATCCTCCCAGAATCAGTAGTATGCCTGGCCATATCCAATGATAAACCATCCCTTACTAAATAATATCACCTTAGTCCTCATTAAACTCTTCTAAAAGGGAGAATCATTCGAGTGAGCCATGGCTTAAGATAAAGTCTAGGAATATAGATATTTGTTAGTTGTTACACAATAACTGTATCCATACCTCCTTCTTGGAGGAAATCCTTAAAAAGTCACTTAAGCAAACACCTGTTTTTAACCTCAAAATTTTCAATACCCTAAGGCCATCTCCAACGGTGACTCTCAAACCTCCCGCGTCCGTTCAGATTGGGCTATGTGGACCACTTTTACCATCCGTCACGGTCCTGTATCCGTTCGTTGGTTGGTTCACATGTTTTTTTTCCCACAAATCAAACATAAATTAGGAGGGATTTACAGGCGTTGGATGGCCGGCTCGCGCATCAGTGTCCGCAAATTGGTCCCATTATCTGTGGATGAATGCGTCATCTATCTTACGGGTCAGAGTTGGAGATGCCCTAACCCCCTTGATCCTTTGGTCTGCATTGTATATCCCACTTTGCCAGTTTATACTTCGCTTTGGTCTGATCGCTCTATAAAAAAATAAACCACGACCGAAAAAGTCCAATATTTTTCTTACCCCTGCAGTTATTTCAAATAAACAAGGCATAAACATAGGTAAGCTCGTAAGCACGGAATTAATAAGAGTCAGCCTACCGCATAAGACATAAGCTTAAAATTCCTAAAAGTAAGCTTCTTTTTGAATCTGTCCTCAATACACTTTCATTCTTTGTTAGTCAACTTGCGGTGATGAATTGGAATTCTGAAATAGTTTAATGATAGGGATCCATTCTCGCAATCGAACAATCTTCTGTAGTTATCATGTTTTTCTTTGGCACATTTAAAGCAGAATAGTTTACTTTTGTAAAATTTAATCTTTAACCCATAAAGTTGTTCAAAAAAGTGAAAGTACCAATTTCATATAAATCTTCTTATTTATATCATGTTTCATGAATAATAATATCATCTGCATAATGTAGGATAGAGGCATCCCATCCACAAGATGTGGGATCAACCCCCGAACCCGACTATCCTCCTTGATGCGCACAATGAGTACTGCTAGCATACCTGCAACAACATTAAACAATATAAGCGACACCGGATCTTCCCTACGCAAACCCTTCCATGTTAGAAAGAAGTGATTAGTATCATCGTTCATATTTACCCCCATACTACCTCCATGTACAAAATTCTCCGCATGCTTTCACTAATCAGGATTGAAACTTTTCGTACGCAAAAGCTTGTTGCAGAAAAGGTCACTTAATTTTGTCGTAAGCCTTATAAAAATCCACCTTGAAGATAACTCGTTCAGTTCCTTCGAATGGATTTCATGCAAAGCTTCATGTATGATGACCACACACTCTAGTATGTGTCGTCCTGGTGTGAAAGCAGTTTGAGTCGGTTTAACCTTCAGATTAGCAATCTTAGTTAGACGATTTGTACCCACTTTGATAATAAAAAATTAAGTCACATTGGTGCAAGCAAATAGGTCTATATTGCTCAATCTAACATCCTCATTTTTCATATGTAATAAATTAATCATCCTAAAATTAAGTTTGAATAAATGAAGCTAGTTATCAAGCCCCCCTTAATAATTTCCCAACACTTTCAATAGAATTTCATCGAAAATCCTTCCAGACCCGATGCCCTATTATTCTTCATCTTTGCAATGGCATCAATAATTTCATCTCTAAAGCTTGAGACCATGTACTAAAATTGCACCACCAAACTCAATTCTTCTTGAACTGCAACCCCCAATTTCAATGAAGAAGACACGCTAAATCCCATATCCTTCCTCTTCCCTCCGTCGCCCCTCGCCCAGGCGGCCGAGGGGCCCCAACCCACGTCCCCACGTCTCTCCTTCACTCCTCCGTCAGCTCCTGGGGTTGGCGTCGGGCTAAGCCTGTGCGTTGGTCGGAGGTAGCGGAGGGATGTTCCTCCCTCTCCCGGATCGAACGACAATGAGGGCGCTGGATCCGTGAGGGTGTGGCCTCTTCCTTGATCCACGACGGTGTGGTGGCTCCCGGTGGCAGCGGTTGGCAGCGTGGGTGGAGTTTGACTGGGCGTGGCGTAGAGATCACTTGTGTGTGGCCAGAGAGGATGGAGGTGGGGCTGGGCATGGACGATGGTGGTGGTGGCGTTCGACCCAGATCCGGTCTTGGTGGTGGCGACGACGACGTCTGGCCCGAATCTGACCATGGTGGTGGTGTCCCCTCCACCGGGGATGCTGGGCCAGGTGGAGGGTCCTTGTGGCGGCCGATCCTGGGATCCCATTCCCTGGGTCATCGCATGACGCACATGCACACGATGTGAGATGGAGGTTCGTCGAGCATACCTGGGGTGAAAACCCTGCTCTTGATTATACCAAGGCCGGCGATGGAGGCATCTCCATGGAGATGCTCCACACCTCTATCTGCTACCTCTGGGGGCAACCCTAGATTAATCGATCGGATAATTACGACGCTCTTGTGTCGTTCCCCCCTTGGGGCGTCAATCTTGGAGGTGTGCATTGGCTCGAGGGATCAGTGGATGGTGTTAGTGGTGGAGTGGCGTTCCATGTCACACATCGATGACACGGAGTCTCGGCGGCGTGGTGCAGCAGAGTCTAGGCGACGGATGTGTAATGATGGACGCACGAAGGGAGGTGGCGTCACCTAGCGCTATGTGGTGTCGACGGCAGGCTTGACGAGGTCGATACATTAGGACTTCTCTGAAGATTGATCGGAGGAAGATGGTGGTGACAACCCTCTATAGCATGCGCATGGTGTATCGGACCAGCGTGTGACCCAGACCAGACCTGGCAATGCAGCTTGGTTGGCCCCTCCGGCTTTAGATGTTGGACTTTGGTGTGAGGTTTGGGTATACGGCCCTAACTATCTCCACTCCTTCATCAAAAGGATAGGGGTAGCGAAATTTAGTACCAAGATGGTGGCTTCCGACTTATTGATGTATTACTTATTTGGTGAATAATTAATAAAATGGCCGCATGCATCGCCCTGATGCAGAGGCCAGGGATCATCCTCCTTTAAAAAAAACTTTCAATGAATAAATTGTTATTGCAAGATAAATCATCATATCTCGACATTCATGCACGCACAACCATGACATCAACATGTGACAATGCAACCTAACATGCCTAAGGTTGCTTCCAATGCAAAGGTGCTAAGTGAGGTGCTAAGTGTATTAAATGAGTTAAGCAACTATACTCTACAACGCATTGGTGCTTAGAGCATGGTTAATAGTATAGCTAGTTGTTGGCTATAAGATGTTGCCATGTCATCTATAGCCAAGCTTATAGCCAACAAGTATAATAGTTAGATATAAATATGTACTACTTTATTGATATATGGCACACATGTCTCTCTTACAAAGTTCCTAGGAGCAAGTGCTGCAGCTCGCTACTAATCTGTAGCCCGCTTCTCTTCTCTCTCCTCCAACACACCAAAAATATAATATTTTAATGCTTACAGCCTGCTGACTGTACCTTATTAGGTTGCTCCCAATGCTCCACCTTGGATAGGTGCTAAGCATGCCAACAAGGCAAAAAATCCTATGTGGCAACGTAATTAAGAGGAGAGAGAGGAGTTTGGTGACCCCAAGAGGACACGGTGCTAGTCATGGGAACCTATGCAAAACATAAAAAATGCAGGAACTAGCCTATGCATGCAAAACTTTAGTTGCTAAACAATTAAATGAGGCAACCTTAGGAACAACAAGCTAAGCACCAATGCATTGGAGACTATAGTTGCTTTAACACATTTAATACTTATAGCACCTTTGCATTGGAGGAAGCCTTTAGATTTGCTCTTAGTTTGTTGTTGCTAACGTTGCTTCATTTAATTGTTTATCAACTAAAGTCTTTCATGCATAGGCTAGTTTCCTCCATTTTAATGTTTTGCATAGGTTCCCGTGACTAGCAGCGTTTCCTCAGGGCTCTCTCAATGCATTGTTTGTTAGCACAATATCATAGGAGCAATTAAAACTTAGGATACAACTACCACAATGCATTGTATCCTAGAGGTTGTATCTTATTTAATGAATTTACCTTCATGCATATATGTAATTGTTCTAACCATACTTTTTACATATGACCACGTGTAAGGGTTGTATCTTAGCTAAGATACAACCTCCCTCTCTTTCTTCATTAAGTACCATGCCACATAAGCAAAATGCCTATGATTACGTGCTAAGATACAAGCATTGGGAGTGCCCTCATGGGGTCACCAAACTCGTCTCTCCTCTTAATTACCTTGCCACATAGGGTTTTTTCCTAGTTCCGAAAACAGGCTTTCGCCCCTCTTTATAGATAAAGGACCGGAACAAGGTACACGGCCGTTCGATACAAGATGGTGAGGTAGCCCCCTTACAAAGCTGATCCTAAGATAAACGACGCACGTAGGCGCACGCGAACAACAAGAAGTATCGTGAGAACTAACCACCCACGCAACATACTAACACCTAAGCTCCATGACAACGCCCTCAGGAGGGAATACGACGCAAAGCGTCGCCGCTGCCGAGTCCAGCCGGACAAAGGTCTTAACCTAGAGCCTTGACACGGAGAGTAGATCCTCGACGACGTCTTCAAGAAGATCACGACACCCACGAGTGTCGTCGCCGCCGGCGCCAAGGCACTGAGCTTTTGCTCGGCAACTCGCCCGTGCCACCGATGCTGCCAGAGGATTACGCGGAGGTCACTCCCCAGATCCGGACCAGGACACCGCTCCCAAGGAGGCTTGTCCGGGCTACCCATCGCTCCACCACCTGTTGCCCACACAACCCGGGGGAGAGCCACCACCACCACCACAATGGCGCCTGCCGGAAAGCAACCATGTGAACCACCTGTACAAGATCCGGATTTTTTCCTAGTTGGTAAGCTTAGCACCTGTACAAGGTGAAGCATTGTGAGTGGCCTAAGACCTCTCTTCCAATGTAAAGGTGATAAATGAGGTGTTAAGTGCATTAAATGTGTTAAGCAAACTAAAATCTCCAATGCATTTGTGTTTAGTTTATTGTTGGTAAGGTTGCTTCGTTTAATTGTTTAGGAACTAAAATCTTTCATAGGATATTGTTGGTAAGGTTGCTTTGTTTGTATTGGTTTGCGCGACTAGCACCGTTTTTTCTGGGATCGCCAAACTTCTCTCTCTCTCTTTTTAATTACCTTGCTACATAGGATATTTTATCTACTCTTACATCTTAGGGTTTTTTTTGCGGTAAATGTTACATCTTAGATTAGAGCAACAGCATAGTTGATTGAAGTTTATAAATATTTCAGGCAGCTTATGGACAAACAAGTTCCTTCTAAAATTGTAATCCATGACAATTACTAGTAGTACATTGATTTTGCAGCAGACGAAACGCCTTAACCATTGGGTATCACTTGTATTTTTCAAGGTATAAACGGTTGCCAACCGATATTGCTGGATCCCTGAAGTGAGCGCAAAGATGTTTGTAGTGACAGCGGCAAAAGTAATATTCGGCGCCTTCAGAAAACTGTTTAAGCAAGGGGACACTAATTTAGCCAGCGTGGAGCTGTGGGCGACGGCGACGACGGCGCTGCTGGTGGTCAGGTTCCTTTTCGATTTCTCCGGCCCATGGTACTCCAGCGCGGGCACGTTGGCTACGGTTCAAATCATTGATATTCTGAACTACAACATGGTGTACTACACTCTGGGGCTGATGCAGCTGTCGCCGCCGTCGGGGACGAGGGTGAATGACTACTTCCAGGTGTGGGCAGTGCTTATGGTCAGCCTTCAGTTCAGCGTCAAGATCAGTCGTGTGTATGGCAGGTCCAAGCAGCTCCCGCTTCGCGACCTCATGTCGTCCTTGTTGGCAGGCAATCTACTCCGTGTGCAGACCGTCTTCCTCCTCAAGTTCCCCCTCTGGTTCATCTGGTCAGTGAATGCAGTCCGCATCTTCGCATATTTCCTGTTCTCCGACAGGTGGGTGACCAGCAACCTGGAGAACACGAGGCTGGTATGCGACTACATGATGCACGAGCATAAACCCTCTGAATCTGAATCTGAGACCCCCAACACTGACACTATGATCGGGTACAAGTACTTGGTACTCGGCGAAGATCAACAAGAGATGGAACTTGACCTTGTGAATTTCAGGGTCAAGTTAGATATGAAGCACAAGAAGCTTATTACCGTGGAGAAGGTATGGGGGTTACTGGACAAAACTGCTGACCCCGACGACCAATTGAAGGACGTATGCCTTTCATTTGCCCTGTACAAGCTGCTACGCCGTCGTTTCTACGACCTCCCAATACATGAGGCCCAGCATGAAAAGACAAAGAAGCTCATTTTCGAGGGCATTTTGAAGGACAAGGATGATGACTATGAGAGGGCGTTTCGGGTCACAGGGGTCGAGCTGTCTTTCCTCCAGGATTTGTATCACAGCAAGCATGCGCAGATGTTCGCGGGTGGATTTCCGTTCCGTAGTCTGCTCTTGTCTCTGACACTGGTTTCAGTTACCGGATACATTGCATATCCTGTTCGTCACATACCTCAGAGGATTAACCCACTAGACCACCAGAGAAATAAAATTGCCCATGGATTGCTTGTCACTTATTTCATTATTGGCCTTATCATTGCCAAAGAGATGGCAGAAATAATCATGTATGTGTTCTCAAATTGGACCAAGGTCCAGATGATATGCATGCACATCAAGTATCCAGAATTTGGGGGTCGTTGGCTGGTCGTGAAGGCAATGAGATGCATGTTCAAATTGATCAGGAAGGGCAAGTGGAACCACAAGATCCGTCAATACAACATCCTCATTTCATCTTGGCCGATGAAGCTATCCTTTGGAAGAATGTTTCCTACAAGCATCAAGCTAGAGCCAAACGTAAAGAAGGCGATATTCCAATCATTCAAGGATCTATATCAGAATCCAGAACCTTCGAAGAACTATTTTTCAGTCGCCTTCGGTTCAAAAGGAGGCCTAGTAAAGCAGCTGGAATGGGCCATTGAGCTGGAGGCTGACACCCACAGGATACTTGTCTGGCATATCGCGACCTGCCTCTGTGAGATCGACCTCTCCGATAACGCACCTGGGCTTAAGACTTTCTGGTTGAAATCGAGGCCGTTTGTCAACAGATCAAGAGCTCCCGAAGGTGTGTGGGAGCATTACATGACAGCCTCCAGCTTATCCAACTACTGCGGGTACCTTCTTACCAAGTCCCTATTGCCTGACACCGGCCTCGTTGTCCAAATGGTCTTCAGCGAGGTACTAAAGGAAACCAACCGTGCAACATCCAGACCCGGTTTCACATCCTTGTTTGATATTTATGACAGCCTTATGAGAAATGCGAAAAAGGATAAAAAGCCTAACAAAGAAAAGGCCGAGCAAGTGCCTGTAGCCATGGGAGATGATCACATGCTCGCCCAGCAGGTGTCTGAGCAAGAGGGTGAAGGTGGAAATATTATGGCGGATCCCCTAGTCAATGAGAAAGACCCTGAGGACGTGATCGAGGGTAACGATGACGACGACGATACCATAATCAAGATGGGCACCAGGCTTGGGAAGCATCTCATGGGGAGGTACCAAACAGATAGGGTAGGCCTCTGGACCGATTTGGCAAAGTTCTGGAGTGGATTCCTCCTCCACTTGGCTGCGGGAACAGGTGCAGCGAAGCACAAGACGCATCTCTCTGGGAGCGGGGAGCTCATTACACACCTGTGGGCTCTGATGTCTCATGCTGGCATTCTTGGCAGCCCGCACGGGCACCATCTCTTAGACCCGGTGAACCTCACCCAAGACAACAATGCCAACAGAGATATGACTGACAAGCCTATGCAGTCAATCTTTAATTAATAATTCGAGAGTGATTGATACTAGAACCATTCGAGGGTCATAAATAATTCAGTGCTTGTTTTTTCAGCTTATTTGTTGTATGGTCAGTGAAAAAACTGTAATTCCCTAGAACTATATTGTTGTTCTGATTAAAGGATATGATTTTATTTTTTATCATTTCGCTTTCTATATGAACATAAATTCAAATTCAAACACCACATGTCATAATCAAACATAAGGAAGCTCATTGTCTAATATACAAATAACATACATGCATCATTGTCTCTCATACGAGTACAAGTACTTGAGAAGAAGATATTGATGGAAACGATCTTCAAATTATTACATGGTTTCTCCCAACAAAAGCATACACTTGCTAACCATCAAGGGAGGACACTCGTAGCAATAGCATCACGGATGGAGACCACAGTGCATTCATCGATGGGTGCATCATGGTTGAGAATGGATCTTATGCTCACGAGGAGAGCATAAGATCCATTCTCAACCATGTCAAAATGTTGATCACTTAGTTTGATCTCACAGGTGCAGTTATGAAGACACGCACATGCAGTAATGATCTTTGTTTGCGTAGAAGGTTTGGACCATGTGACGCCTTGGAGGATTCACCATTTCATGTTCAAAAGACCGAATGATCGTTCGATGATGTTTCATAATGATGTATGTAGATGATTGAAGGTCTCATTTCTCCATCGTGTTGGCACTTGTTGGAAATCAGGTACATGGTAGCGTTGACCTTTGTATGGTGTGGATATCCAAATCTGTTTGGATATCCGGACTTAACAAGATAGTGTTTGTCTTCTTTGATAATAAAGAAAATAAAAACAATTAGTTAACGCAAAACACTCAAGCATAAGAATGCATGTACGAGTTATTACCTCCGGAGGGTGTGGGAATTAGGAATGTGCATCATTCAATACACGTGTGTCATGAACAGGTCCATGCCATCCAGCAACAACAAGCGTAAATCTCATATCAAAATCGCAGATTGCCATGACAATCTGAGTTGTCGAACATTTCCTATTGCGATAATTGGGTTGCTCATTTGCTGGTACAACACATTCAATGTGTGTTCCATCTATTGCCCCAATGGCATCCTTGAAGTGAGACCTAAATCTTGTTTTTTAAGCGAGTCATGAACTTGGGTGAAAGATTGATCTTTGGATTGAATGTAATCACCAGCCATACGATACACACACAACATAACCTCTTTAAACTTTTTTGACTGTTCCTTAAACTTTTTGTTGATGGTAGATCGACTGTGTTCAAATCGATCAGTGGCATTGTCGATGGTCTAGCGTAACCCCAAAGTCCATAAGAACTATGGCAATGATTCTTTGCTTATCATGTTGCAATCTGACGTTAGACCATACTTTTCAACTAAAATATCATGTAGTGGGAAAAACACTGACCTCCACATCCTGAACATGGCATAGAATATTTGTGGTTACTTCTCTTTCTCTTCCACCCACAACAACCATGTCCATAGGTCCATATGGCAGTCACTCTTTGTTTAGAAGGTAATGTCCCATTGCAACAACCCAAAAATTAAGTTCAACATACTCCTCCTCAATAGACATATTCATCTGTGTTATGAACAACACAAGAGGAAAATTATAAACATGTGTCACAACAAAGCAAATAATTTGGCCCACAACACATGATACATGCCATTACAAATTTGTAGCAAATAGATCCACTCCAATATAAATGAGTTCCCAACAACACACATAAGTGCACAACAATACAAATGAGTTCCCAACACAGCAAATGAGTTTATAATGAAAGAAACAGAAAATATTCTACGATAGGAATGTGGTGCAGTCCGCTGGAGTGGAGCGCTGTCAGCCGGAGTGGAGCATTGCTAGATCCGGGAGGTAGTGCCTGCGCCCGAGGAAGGAGAGAGGGGTTGCGCCCGAGGGAGGGGAGGAGAAGCGGTCAGAGATGGAGTCCATTCCACCGTCCATGTCACCGAAGACGGTTGTGTCAAGGAGCTGGGGACCGACAATGGTAAAGTGCACCTCTTAAAGTGCACACCGATAAACTTACCGGCCTAATTGCACCAGCAAATCCAAGACGATGTTGGTGAAAACCGGTCGAAGTAGCAGACGTTGGTGATGATAGCGCGCAACTGCGCCAGATCTTGGAGATGGACGGCCCGTGGTCATGGAGATTGAGCAGTCGCGTGAAGCACTTCCCAAAAACCTTATTCACCCTATCCCGATGTGGGATCACAAGACTGAGAGGTTCCTGGGATCTTCTCCCCTGCTCGTTGGTCCACGTTGGTGTTTGACTGTCGTCAACGTAAGTAGAGAGAGGGGGCATCAGACGGATTTCGACAGATCATTCACACGCATGTCGCGCACTGGCCCTTGCCCGTCTCGGCAAGGCGAGCGAGCGCTTGTGCACTAGTGAGAAACGTAGCTATCCACACAGTTTTTATCCCTTTCATCTACGCATTTCAGAACCGTCGCATTGCGATAGATTGTGTTAGGGGCCTATTCCATACCGCACAGGAACACTGTTTGCTATACCGCCAGATCATTCAGACGCTTTGCGAAAATCACTCGTATGCTTTGCAAAAAGCTACTCCACACACTGTTGTAATACGAACCGTGTGAAATGAATAAATCATCCCACACGAGTAGTTTGTAAAAAACTTGTAACTTAATTTTATCCCAGACAAAGGTGGAGTGTAAGAAACGTGTGGGATATTAACTATACTAGCAAAATACTCGTGCGTTGCTACGGGTCGAAGGCGATAAACACCTTCACCCGTGTTGTGTCAAGCTCGGTGCATCAAGTAGATTCTTTTCTGCAAATGGCTTGATTCCTACATGAAAGGTTCTTCATGTGCAATGTAGCTTGCAAAGCATACCAACAAAAGGATTAAAATGCAGGGATAAGGTATTATCACTCTAGTAGAATAAGCTTTTGGAACACTTGAAGTATTATTGCACCACGCGGGGACAAATATATAGAAATATCAGCGATCAAATTGTATATGATCAAAGAAAACATTAATCTTACTTTGCAGATTTTGACAATAATACATGTTTAGGATTCATAGCTTGTTTGTTGAAAAAATGTTCAGCGAAGTAAATATTATATATAATATAATCATCTTAATCTTCAATGCAAGAACATCTATATCCCTAAAACCGGCACCCTTGAATTCCTTAGGCTTTGTTTGCTTGGGATTTTGCTTCTATTTTTGCAACTTTTTCATTTTGACCAAGAAGCCATAAAAGCTTCTAAATAGGTGCTTTTGGAGCTTTATGATTTTGAAAGCTAAATATTGTTATATTAATTTATCAAAAGATATAGAAACTTCTAAATAAGTGCTTTTAGAGCTTTTATGACTTCTTGACCAAAATAAAAAAGCTACAAAAACAAAAGCAAAAGCCCAAATAAATAGGTGGCGGAGCTACAACCAGTCCGAGTGAAGGACCACTACGCCAGCGCTCGTGCTGGTTCGACGGCACGGCTGGCGATGAAAAACGCCGGGGCGAGGGCCGCTACGCCGACGAGGTGCGGAGGAGTTGGTCACCCAAGATGAGGGGAACAACCCGAAGCCTGACAAACGAGTTTCAGTTGAGACCGTCGATGTTATTCAGTTTTGATTCAGTTCAGTATAGCCTGCATGTGTGTTTTTCTGGCAGCTGCTGAAGATGCAGTTCTTTGTGCCAATAAAATGCCCATTTTTGCTGCCTAAATCCCAATAGTCACATCCAAAACGATGCCCTAAAATAGGGTAGCCGTTGGAGATGCTCTAAGATAGATTAATTTTAGGGTAGTGCACATAGCTAGGTTAAAAAAACATATACATTAGATACTAGACTGCAAACTATAGTGCTCCAGTTATTGCTACTAGCGATAGACAGACGGCGGTTCAGTGCCAAACACCTTCAGGTACGCCATCCTGTGAGCATCAATGATGATTCGGTTGGCGTCTTCCTTGAAGTTGTCAGGGACCTCAACGTAGCCCTTCTCCTCAAACTCCTTCTTGATCTCCCGCTGGTACTCCAAGATTTCATCACCCATCTTGTTGATGAAGTAGGCGCCCCTGTTCTTCCGGTTGTGAGGCTCACGCTTTTTCCAGGACAGGATGCACTTCACACTCTCTTCACACATCATGTTCTTCTTCTGAGGACCTTCCTTGCACTTGCCATGGTCATCATCCTCATAATCATCATCATCATCCTCTGAGCTGGTCTTTGGACACCCCCTTTTCCCATCAAGACGAGCGGGCATGATCACTGGCGACGCCTCCTGAGAAACGGTCTCCTGAAACCCCTTGCGTCGACCACGTCTCGACGGCTTGGGCACTGCAGCCTTGGAAAACCCTTTCTCTCTACCACGGCGTGTAGGCTTGGGTGCCGCCACCTCGTCCTCGTACTCCTCCTCGTCTTCCTCCTCATCCTCATCTTCCTCCTCGTCCTCCTCCGAACCGGCCCAGAAAGAAGATACCTTCTTCGGACCGAGAGGGGCCTTGGACTTACCATGGGCACCAAAGGCAGATGAGTTGTGCTGCGAATCGACCTCGGAAGCCCCTCCAGTCTTCGTCACCGCCCCGTTCTCTCCACCACGACGGGGCTTGGACACCGCAGCATTGTGAAACCCCTTCCCTCCTTTGTCTCCACCACGACGAGACACCACATCCACCTTCTTGTTCTTCCGACCAGAACCACGGCGCGACAAAGACAGATCCTCGAACCCATCTAACTCGCCGACGGTCGCCATCTCTCGATCTATGCGATTTGGGGATTTTCGATCTGGAACCCTAGCTTCGTCGATTCAAGATTTGGGGGGAAGGGAGCCGAAAGCACCGTCTGTTCCTCCTTCTTTCTTATAGCGGCGGTAGAGGCCAGCCCGTCGGTGTCGGCTCGCTCCAGGCTTTGGGCTCCCTCCTAACCGGCAGGTACGGCCCGGCCCAACGCAAGAATCGCTCTGCCCTCTTCGCGATTTCCTTCAATCACTAGGGCACCTCTCGCGCGCATCCGTAGAAGTTACTTTTAACGCTCTTTGGATTTGACATGTGTCGCGTTTTTACTATATCCCGCACGAATAATAACTATGGCTGCGCGCGGACTCTTCTGTGACTGCACGCGGACCTGTGGCTGAATTTTTTTTGCGGTTGTGACTGAAAAAACTGTGGTTGTGGCTGAGAAAACTATGACTTTGGCTGAAAATTGTGCTATGGCAGGGAGCTGTGGTTGGAAAAACTGTAGATTTGACTGAAAACTGGGTTGTGGTAGGGAGTTGTGGCTGAAAACACTGTAGTTTTGACAGACGTCGTGGCTGAAAAAACTGTGGTTGTGGGGCTGTGACTGAAAAACTGAGTTGTGGCATGACTGTGGCTGCGCGAAAACTTTGGCGAATCTGACCTGTGCGGTGGCTGCGCGCTGAGCGTCTAAAACGTGCCACGTGGCGACACCGGAGCATGCGAAAAGTGACATCTGCGGGGACGTGCGGGAGGGTACCCGCTAAATAGTTGCTCCCGCGATTTTTCAGCAAAGGGCTATTTATATTTTCGTTTTTGTTGCCTCAAAACAAATTATATTTTCGATTTTATATTATTGGGTTTGTCTAGGGCACATCTAGATGTGCTCTAAGATAAAACACATCTAAGTTCTATACTATTGATTTTTCATGAAGAATTGTGTAGATATTTTTTTTCATTTTTTTTTCTTTCTAGTTTGATTGAACTTAGATGTGCTCTATCTTAGGGCGCATCTAGATGTGCTCTACCAAATATGTATATTATTTCTATTTCATGAATACCTTTTCAAATATATTTTTGCGGGGTTCAATTTTTTTTGTTCTTGAACATTTTTAAACTTCATGAGTATTCTTTTAGATTTGTGAAAAAATCTTTAAATCCCCTAAAATTTGTGACAACGTTCACCATACGTGAACTTTTTTTTGAATTCATGAACCTTTTGCAAACTCAAGAACATATTTTCAACCTGCTAAAAAAATCCATATTCGCGAACATTTTTTACATTCACAAAGTTTTTTTTAACCTGAGGACATTGTTTTGAATTGCGAAAAATTTCGTAATTCATGAACATTTTTTGAATTCACCAACATTTACAAAAGAGTATCTACATTTTCTAATTTGATCTGTGAAAAAAATATATAAAATAAATTGAATTCATATTTTTTTTAATTTTCAATAAAACCCACCCAAATTAAAAAAAATGCTATTAAATTATCAGGATAAAAATGGTTGTGCGTGGGTTCGCTCATGGTTCTATGGCGAGCGACCCGAGTTTCAGCTGCATAAGAGCATGGTTAATAGTAAAGCCCGCTGCCAGCTCTATACTAGTGTCATATCATCAATAGTCTTCTTAGCAAAATACTCATACAATAAGAAGGCTGTATGATAGTTGTAGCCATTATTGCTTACATGCAGAGAAAGGCAAAGAAACTTGTGATGATTGGGCCATACGAATAAGCGCACGCCGTTCTCCCTCACGCTGGCTGCATGCAAGCCTTCTTTCATCGTAGAATGTGTTATAACCGGGCGACGAGCGAAGCGCCGGCTCCCTTCTCTCTCCTGCATTCTCTTTCCTCCACCTAGGATTTTGTTGATGTGGAATAGCTTATAGCCTGCTGAGTAGGACCTATTGTACTTGCTCTAAGCGAGGAGAGGGTGCGAGCGACGTGAACCGCGGGATCACAACTGTTGATACATGTCACACACCCTTCATCAATTTTCCAACCAAGCGTATGTTTTTTGTTTAAAAAAAATCATGCACCCTTTATATAAAAAACTAGCATGTGTGTCCCTTAAAAAAACAATTGCAAATGTAGAGAGCGAAACCCTCGGTTTCTCATGGCTTTGCCTCCAAAATGAAAAGGAGGACTTTTATTAAAAGGCTAGAGGGCGGGTTTCTGCAAACTTGGATACCCTCAATCCACACTCAACTTCCTTCTCATGTGCCGACATACTAGATAAGCCCTCTGAGCATAGCAAAAAGAGATAAGGTGATAGGGGATCACCCTGTCTCAAACCCCTAGTGGGCAGAATTTCATCAATTTCAGTATCATTAAATCAAATGTCGTATCTTACGGATGAGACACATTTCATAATAACATCCACCCAAACCTGGTTGAAACCCAACTTCAGAATTTTTTCTTGAAAATTTCACTCAACTCGATCATATGCTTTCATCATATCCAGTTTAACCACACAAACTCCATTGAAACCATGAGTCTTCTTCTTTATAGTATGAAAGCACTCATAGGCTACTAGCACATTGTCCGTGATTATCATTCCCGGTACATGCGCTCTAAGTGGCAGAGATAACCTCTGGAAGAATTTGCTTTAATCTGTTCGCCAACATTTTTTGAGATGATTTTGTATACAACATTGCACAAAGACATGGGTATGTAATGCATAATGGAATTTAGGCTCTCAACTTTCGGTATTAGCACCACATTCATATCGTTCCACCCTTCGGCACCTTTTTATTATTTATTGCTTCAACGACTTCCGATGAGTGTTCGTCACCCACTACGTGCCAAAATCTTTCTAAAAAATGGCCTTCATATCACCGATTTGAAAAAATCCTTCCAAACATCATCCCTATTGAATGACGCCAATAAAAATGTATTCATACCATCCGAGACCCGATGTTTCACCGTGTCCATCAATTCATCATCGCGATGGCCTGCATCGCTAATAAAAAAATCTGGAAATAATCAAACACAAGAGGTTTAATATTGTCATTTCCTTCCACCCAATTGCCAACATTATCTTTCAAATTTTTAATCAGATTTTGTCGGCCCTGAGAAGAAGAAAATTGATGGAAAAACTTCGTGTTACGGTCACCTCGCCGGAGCAAGTTTACTCTTCCTCTTTGGGACCAATGGATCTCCTCTTGTTTTAGTAGATTTTCTATAACGAGTAACTCCTTCTATTTTTGCCGAGATTCAGTAGAAAAGGACCCCCGCATTAGATTTTCAAGTTCTCTTTGAGCTGCTTTCAACCGTTCACGCGGTCTTTTAAGAACTTTGCGATCCCACAGATGCAGATCCTTATGCACTGCCTCCAGCTTTTGCTTAGCCAAAGGGCACCTCCCTTGAGTCACTGCTTTCTGCCATGTTGTTTTTTGTTTGAACGGTCACCGAGGGGTGGGGGGGGGGGACAGATTCCCCGCCTGAATATATTAAACCTTTCAAAGGGTTTGGGGAGGATAGGACTAAATTACATCACATCAAGAATACAAAAGGGGGAACAAAATGAATGCCCAAAAGAAGGCACGAGGTAGCTAGCAGACCGAAAGGCCAACACCATGAGAAATACTGCTAGAAGTGGCGTGTCGTCTAGAGAACACAATACCAACACTAAGCAACTATCCTAACGCACCACACTGGCGTGCATACCGACCCTTTGGCCCTTGATGGCTTCTCGCCCCTCGTTGGTTACCCAAAGTGGAAGGTTGAGATGTAGACAACAAACTTTTTCCCTTGGTGAAGATACCAAGTTTGTCTCCAGTAGGAATCCGACAACGATCGACAGGAAGGTGACAACGGCGCCAGCAATTAGGCGGTTGACGTGGACCTGCACACACAACAGATAACTTTTCTCCCAACGAGTACAGAGAGGTTGTCAATCCCTCCGGCCTTGTTGTTTACAAAGGATCAAACGCACGGGATAACAATGATAGCGATAGCAACAGAAAAGGAAATAAAGCAGAAAATAAATAGCAGGTGTAAACAGTGGTGGAAATATGGACCGGGGTCCCATGATGTTCACTAGTGATGTCTCTCTCCCAAAAGACGATAAAATAGCCATGCAAGGTAAACAAATTACAGCTGGGCAATTGACAGGATTATGTGCGCAAACCAATGCTAACTATGCTACAAAGGAAGGAAGAGGCTCAAAAGCTTGGGCGGTACGCCAAGACAAGTAGACCGAAATGCATCTGCATCTACCTACTAATCATTCACCTTGAGATATCTATCCAGAACATCTTGCTGGTATTAAGTTGCGAATCCCCACCAAAGTGTAAACTCAAAGCAATAGACAACTGCATTAAAGAACTTTACGTAAAGTAAACAATCCTTGCGCCCCGCAAGTACAAGCACCGTTGTTTTCTCCCTTGTGGCAACATCACATCCCCTAGACTCATGTTTTTGTCACTCAAGCTAGTCATCAGGGGGCATGAACCGACAATCATGCATAACGCTCCCTCTTGGAGTTACTACTTACTACTTGGCCAAAGCAATAAACAACAACGGAGAACATGCAAGAATTACTCAAGAACATAAATATAAAAGAGGAGAATCAAATATATTACTCAAACACAATCTAAACATAGTCTCATAATCCATCAGATCCCAGCAAACTCAGCATAGCAACAACAGAAAGATTACATATGTGCCTCGATCATGTAGGGTAGCTCACGAGGTCTAAACCATGAAGAACAAAGAGGGGAGGAGAACATCACATAGCTACTAATCATGGACCCATGATCCAAGGTGTACTACTCACGGTTCATCCGGGAAGCATCCATGGTGGTGGAGAAGCTCCCGGAGGTGGTTCCTCCCTTCGGCAGGGTGCCGGGAAGAGGGCTCCTGGTGCTCCCGATCTTGGAAGCGCTGCTGCGGCGGAACAAAGGAGAGATCGCGAAAAAGGGTTCTGTCCTCGAGGGTTTCGGGACGAGAGAGATATATAGGCGAAGGGGGGCAGCAAGAGGTGGACCAGGGGCCCCAGGCGCCCCCCTGACACGGCCTAGGGGGTGGCCGCGCCAGGTGGCCGCCTGGGCCACCTCTGGCTCCCCTCTGGCCCCACTTTGGCTCTTCCCAAAGCTTCCTGTGCGCTGATTTTTCCTATATTTTCCCCGGAATATTTCTGGCACTTTAAGTAATGGGAAAACCTGAAATACAAAAGCAACAGAAAACAGGAACTGGCACTGGGGTGCACTGAGTTAATAGGTTAGTCCAAGTATGATCAAAAGTATATGGAAGTGCATCAATATCATAGCAATATCACACAACAGATGCATGGAGCAAGCGGAAATTATAGATACATTTTGGACGTATCAACATCCCCAAGCTTAATTCCCGCTCGTCCTCGAGTAGGTAAATTATAACAAGCAAAATTTCTATGGTGACATGCTACCACCATATAATAACTTTTAAGTAAATCAATCAAGGCATGTAATTCAATTCAAGTCATAACAGGCAAGAGTCTATATTAGCATTGAAACAAGCAACATAAGAACATAAAGGTGCAAGAGCTCTCGCTCTCCGTGACTCGAATGTCTCCAAATGGTGTTTGCGTGCAAGAAAGGGGATAGGGATATACGAGAGAGTAAAATATAGTTTTTATTGTTGAGAACTTAATCTACTAAAGTTTCACACTTGGTCTTCTTTGGAATCTTATCTTGACACATCCCCAGACCGCTAGCCAGGTACAAGTCAAAATGATCCACTCCCTTTCGATATTTTGAGCACTCATTCAATGGATGAGCGTAAGCAAGAAAGTTGACACTTAGGATGGAAAATAGAGAAAAATGATGGGGGGGGGAAGACAAAAAAGGTGTGAAAGGCTCACATCAATGAGGACAATCATAGGCGAGAGAAAGCCAAATGATAGATACGATGTGAGGAGTAGGGATTGCCATGCAACGGATGCACATATGAGCTAAGGTAAGCTCTCCAATGTAACTAGTGGGGGTGCATCCAACTTGCTTGCTCAAGAAGACCTAGAGCTCATTTGAGGAGGCTCATCATTGGAATATACAAGCCAAGTTCTATAGTGTGAAGGTCCCCACATAGCTATATGCATGAATGATAATCTCTATGGAGCACAAGATATAAGATGGAGTACGAGTGTGGATCTCTCAAAAGGAATAGTCGTGTGCCCCCTTCTCTCTTTTTATTTATTTTTCTCTTTTTTCTCGTTTTTGTATTTTTTTGGTGGCCTCAATGGCTCGTTCTATTTAACTCTCATTTGTCCTCTTTGGCACCTTTTGATTTTGTCCTCTTTGGGATCTTTTCCTCACTTTAGAGGCAACACTCTATATATTACAAGAAGTATAGAAGATCTTTCACACTTTACAAAAGTACTCAACATAAAGAAAATGAAACTATCATGAAGTATGCAAATGTATGCCTCTGCCAGTGTAGCAGGATATGCAATGATACTAGCGCATCATGTAGAAATTATTAGGGCAAGGCCCAATTAGCATGCGTCTCATCGATCAAGCAAAAGCATGTATGGCATGAAGATCAAGTCATGAGAAGGTGGATGTTGCATGGCAATGTATCTCGGAAAGGCTATGGAAATGCCTTGATAGGTAGGTATGGTGGTTGTTTTGAGGAAGGATATAATGAGGCTTATGATGGCAGAGCGTATCGTGCCAAGGATTTGGATGCACCGGGGAAGTATGCGCCAACTCTCGAGGTGAGAAAGGGCAATGCACGGTACCGAAGAGGCTAGAAAAATATGGCTAGGTGGTAGTGTCAACTTTCGAATACTCACATTAGTCCGAAGAACTCATGCACTTATTATCGGTAACTCTCAATCTAATTAGGAGGTTCACAAAGAGACAAGTACCCAGAGGAGGAGTGTATGGGGGTTTGGTTATCCTTGCGCATCCTCGACTCATGGTACGTGAGTGTACTCTAATATTCGATCCCTCCAAAGATTAGTGATCCATCTAGTAGCTAAAGTTCTCAACTAATTTTGTAGGTTTTTCGAAAATAAACACGGATTGCCCAAAATACGACATCTATCACTAATAGGCTAAAGCTCTTGACACCAAAAGTTCAAACATTACTCATGGCAATACCTCAAAACTATTGCAAGTTACTACTACAATTGAATAGCAACCTCAATTACCTACTTCAAGTCAAGACACAAAACTCAGTGCAACAGGCAAACTCTCTAAACAAGATAAACATGAAAACTCAAGAGAGTTCCAGCAACAAACTAAACAAAAGCTCTTAAAAATATAAGCATGAAAACTAAGAGCTAAACATGACAGCAGCTACGAAAAAGATAAAGAACACACACAGAAAAGATAAGCATGAAAATCCTATGTTGTGTTCTAGGGTGAAGTGGAGTGTGTTTCTCTCCCACACAAAGAAAGATGGGTTCTAACTTGTTATGAACAACAAGCAAAGCTAAAGAAAACTAAATAGGAAATAAAGAGCAAGACGCTCCAAGCATAGCACATAACGCATGAAGTGATAAAAATATAGTGAAACGAAAGACGAACTGATAATTGTTGATGGAGAAGGGGATGCATGGGGCATCCCCAAGCATAGATGCTTGAGTCTTCTTGAATATTTCTTGGGGTGCACGGGGGCATCCCCAAGCTTGAGCGTTTGACCCTCCTGAATCTTCTTTTATCATCTTCCCTCGCACACTTGAAAACTCCCTTCATACGTAACTCATCATAATCTGATTAACGAGGTTAGTACCCACAATAAAATAATTTTTCTCTACTGGAAATAAGGATATTCTTGAAGAGCTACTGATTCTCAAGATCGCCAAAATGTTTTTGCAAAGAAAAAGCAAGCTTAAGGTTTGCAAAACGAAGAAAAGGCAAAACAAGACATAATCTGTTAAAAACAGACCACCAGGTAGTAAATATTTTTTCAGGGCACTTCTGCAACTCAAATCAAAAAACTCAGAACAGACGCTCGAAAGCCAATTATATAGAGCACGCTATCAAAACAATTCAGATCAAAAAGATGATCTGGTGGTTTTATTCAAATTTTTCTGTCGAAGGACAGAATCTGTTTTCTGGACATCACGTCACAACTTTTGAACTTTCTTGCAATCGGAGGCTAAACTTGGCACAAAGCTGAAAAGTAAAGATACAATGATTTTGCTACTGTAGTAACAAACATCAAGACACAATAAAAGAAAAAAAAAGTACTAATTCGTTGTGGGCTACCTCCCAAAAGCGCTTTCTTTTATGCCTTTAAGCTAGGCATGATGCAAAAAGAGAAAATCAAGTTTTATCAAGAGTAAGAGAATAGCTATCCCGTGTAACGGACTCAAAAGGTAACTTAATCTTCTTTCTAGGGAAATGTTCCAGCCCTTTCTTGAGAGGGAATTGGAATTTTATATTCCCTTCTTTCATATCAATGACAGCACCAACGGTGCGAAGAAAAGGGCGTCCCAAAATAATTGGACATGACGGTTCACATTCAATGTCCATAATAGTAAAATCAACGGGAACATAATTGTCATTGACAGTGATAAGAACATCATCGATCTTCCCCAAAGGTTTCTTTACGGAAGAGTCAACAAGACGAACACCAAAAGAACAAGGATCAAAAGGTTTTAATTCAAACATATCATACATTCTTTTGGGCATAACGGAGGTACTAGCTCCAACATCACATAAAGCATAGCAAGAGAAGTTATTCAACTTAATTTTAGTCATAGGATCCCAACTATCTTCTAGTTTTCTAGGTATGGAGGCTTCTACCCTAAGCTTCTCCTCCCTAGCTTTAATGAGAGCATTAGTGATATGCTCCGTGAAGGCAAGATTAAGTGTGCTAGTGTGGGGATCTCTAGACATCTTGTGAAGGAAACCAATAACTTCAGGAAGGGTGCAATTATCAAAATCAAGGTCACTACTATCAAGTAAAGTGGTAGTGGTGTCCTTTAGGCTCACTTGTTTGGTAGCTTTTATAGTCATAGGAGTTTCTTCTTCTACGGTTGAGGTCATAGCATCACCATTAATAGGTCCTATGGGACTAGGAGTGCATTGGGTGCTAAGAGTTTGGATATCCTCAACAACTTGGATAGTAGCAACGGTATGGTGTGGAGGAAGGCTCTTAATTCTATCTTCTTCCTCCTTTTCTCTAGCCCATCTCTCTTTAAGTTTAGCCATCATCCTAATGTTTTCATTAATTTGCACTTGAATAGCGTTCATAGGAGTGACCTTCCTCTCCTCAAGAGGAGAAGTTCTAATTTTAAGCAATTCTACTTCATGGGCTAAATTATCTACCTTCGACGAGAGATTATCTAATTTGTCTAGTTTTTCCTCTACACTCTTGTTGAAGGCTTTTTGGGTAGTCATGAAGTCTTTAAGCATACTCTCTAGTTCAGAATCGGACAAAGTCGCCCACGCTCGACATGCAGTCTCCAACCACACAATACCAAATCGCCGCTATGGGGCACCACGCATGTCCAACCAAGTCGACCACGCCTAACACAAAGTCGCCAACCAAACAAAAGCAAATCACCGCGATGGGCGGCTGATACGTCCAAAACGTATCTATAACTTTTGCTTGCTCCATGCATGTTTTGTGTGATATTGCTATGATCTAGATACACTTTCATACATGCTTGCTCCGGTAGGGTGCCGGGGAGCACCAGAAGACCACTTCCCGGCACCCTACCGGAGGGAGGATTGACCTCCGGGAGTCTCCTCTCCACCATGGATGCTCCCCGGATGTCTCGTGAGTAGTTTTCCTTGGACCATGGATCCGTGATCAGTAGCTATGTGATGTTCTCCTCCCCTCTTTGATCTCCATTGTTTAGACCTCGTGAGCTGCCCTACATGATCGAGGCACTTTTGTAATATTTCTGCTATTGCTATGTTGAGTTTGATAGGATCTTATGGATTATGAGATTATGTTCAGATTGTGATTGAGTAATATATTTGGTTCTTATCTCTTATATTTTTGTTCCTAAGTAATTCTTGCATGTTCTCCGTTGTTGTTTATTGGTTTGGCCAAGTAGTAGGCAGTGACTCCAAGAGGGAACGTTTTGCTCGATTGTGGGTTCATGCCCCCCGATGACACGCTTGAGTGACAGAAACATGAGTCTAGGGGATGTGCTGTTGCCACAAGGGGGAAAACAACGGTGCTTGTAACCGCGGTTACAAGGATTGTTTACTTTACGCAAAGTTCTTTTAATGCAGTTGTCTGTTGCTTTGGGTTTACACTTTGGGTGGGGCTCGCAACTTAATACCAGCGAGATGTTCTGGATAGATATCTCAAGGTGGATGATTAGTAGTAGATGCAGTTGGATTTCGGTCTACTTATTTTGGCGTACTGCCCATGCTTTTGAACCTCGTCCTTTCTTTTGTAGCATAGTTAGCATTGCGGTGCGTTCATAATCCTGTCAATTGCCTTTCTGTAATTTGTTTACCTCGCATAGCAATTTTATCGTCTTTTGGGAGAGAGACATCACTAGCGAACATCACGTATCCCGGTCCATATCCTCATCACTGTTTACACGCTCATTTACTTTTCTGCTTTACTTTTAATTGCTATCATTATCCCTTGCGTTTTATCCTTTGTGAACAACAAGACCGAATAGATTGAAAACCTCTCTGAACTTCGTTGGGAACAAAGTTATCGTGTATGTGTGCAGGTCCGCGTCAGTTGCGCCGCTGACACCTACTTATCATCTCCGGAGTCCTACTGGAGACAAACCTTCGTATCTTCACCGAGGGAAATTTGTTGTTGTGCTACATCATGCCTTCCACTTGGGGTTTACCAACGAAGGGCGAGAAATCACTATCATCATCTCGCACATCAAGCCAAATTTCTGGCGCCGTTGCCGGGGACTCCGAGTGCTAAGATAGGGGAGTTGCACACTACCCTTTACCTTTGTTTTTTAGTCTTGTTAGTTTATCTTTCAGTTTTTATCTTTGTGTCTTTTATCAAAATTTACAAAAAAATTATTTATCTTGCTGTTATTAGTCCTCCTTGTTTAAATGAACATGTTAGGGCTAGGTGCTTTGCGGGAATCGGAAGTTCTCGATTTCCGTCAAAGGGATGGAGAAAATATGAAGAAGGCATGGGACAGAATTTCTGAAGCACATAGAAGAATTATGCCTTGGATATCTATAAAAATTGTGCTTAGAAATTTTTACCATGGTCTTTTTAAGTGGTGTAAACACTCTCTTGACATTATAGCTGAAGGAGATTTTCTAGAGTGTGATGAAGATAGGGATCTTGAGATTTTGCATAGTCTATCTAGTTATTTTGTTTATGATCGTAGTATTGATACTGTCATAGATAGACTTGCCATTGTTGAAAAAAGACTGGATGCTCTAGATCTGGGGAAAGTAGAAGAACTTAAGTCCAACAAGAAAGAAATGTTGGAGATAGATGATGATTGGGAGCCCTTTGTTAGGATTAGCATCTCTAACCAAGGCTTCCTTGCTCTTTGTGATATTGGATCCACAGTTTCTACTATGCCAAAAATAGTTTATGATTCTTTGAAGCTAGATATGGATAAATTATCATCTTATCATGAACATTCTAATGGAGATATTTCAGAGATTAAAGGAAAAGTAAAAGAAGTCCAAGTTGCATTCCTTCATAGGACTGCACCAATGAATTTCTTCATCATGGAGCCAAACTAAAGTAACATTGTACTCGGAAGAGACTTCCTCCGTGCTATGAAAGGCTTCATTGATATTGATAATAGGCACATACGCTTACGCGGTATGGCGAAAGGTAAGTATCTCTTTCCTAGTAAGAAGAAGAATGAGCTTATTGAAAATCAATTTGAGTGTTTTTATGATTCTGATCTTGGATACCCTTGATTCTTCTTTTTGCATTAAGCCTAGCTAATGGCTTTAAAGAAGCGCTTTCGGGAGGCAGCCCGCAACGAATTTAGGTTGTTCTTTTTGCTTTTTTTGTGTCTTGATGATTGTTACTACTGTAGCAACACCATTGTATCTTTATTTTTCAACTTTGTGCCAAGTTATAGCCTCTTACGGCAAGGGAAGTAAAAGTTGTGACATGCTGTCCAGAAAACAGATTCTGTCCTCGTGACCAGAATTTTTTTATAAAAATCCCAATTCATCTTTTTGAGCTGAAATTTTTACACAGTATGCTCTATACAATTACGAAACTTCCGTATGTTCTGAGTTTTTTTATTTGAGTTGCAGAAGTGCCCCTAAAAAATTCTTTACTATCTGTTGTTCTGTTTTTCACAGATTCTGCCACGTTTTGTCTCTCCTAACTTTTGCAAACCATAAGCTTGATTTTTCTTTGAAAAAACTTATTGGCACTCTTAAGAAACAGTAGCTCTTAAAGAATATCTTTATGTACAGTGGAGAAAAATTATTTATTAAGGGTACTAACCTCTCTAATCAGCTTATGATGAGTTATGTATGAAGGGAGTTTTCAAGTGTGCGATGGAAGATGATGAAAGAAGATCCAGGAGTGTCAAGCGCTCAAGCTTGGGGATGCCCCCATGCATCCCAATAAATATTCAAGGAGAATCAAGCGTCTAAGCTTGGGGATGCCCCCGTGCATCCCCTTCTCCATCAACAATCATCAGTTCATCCTTCGTCTCACTATATTTTTATCACTTCATGCGTTATGTGCTATGCTTGGAGCGTCTCGCTCTTAGGTTTTGTTTTTAGTTTTCTTTAGCTTTGCTTGCTGTTCATAACAAGTTAGATCCTGTCTTACTTTGTGTGGGAGAGAAACACGCTCCACTTTCGAAATCTAGAACACATCATAGGATTTTTCCTGCCTATCTTTTTGTTGTTGTGTGTTCTTTATCTTTTCATAGCTACTGCCATGTTTAGTTTTAGTCTTAGTTTGTCTTTAGCAAGAGCCTTGGCTTTTGTTTAGTTTGTTGCTGGAACTCTTTTAAATTTTCATGTTTATCTTGTTAAGAGAGTTGGTTGTTGCACTGAGTTGTGTCTTGTTTTGAGAAGTAGGTAATTGAGGTTGCTATTTAATTTTAGTAGTAACTTGCAATAGTTTTGAAGTATTGATATGAGTAATGTTTGAACTTTTGGTGTCAAGAGATCTAGACTATTAGTGATAAGTGTCGTATTTTGGGCAATCCGTGTTTATTTTCAAAACCTACAAAACTAGTTGAGAACTCTAGCTACTAGATGGATCACTACTCTTCTGAGGAGTCGAATATCAGAGAACACTCACGTACCATGAGTCGAGGATGCGCAAGGATAACCAAACCCCCATACACTCCTCCTCGGGGTACTTGTCTCTTTGTGAACCTCCTTATTAGATTGAGAGTTACCGATAATAAGTGCATGAGTTCTTCGGACTAATGTAAGTATTGAAAGTTGACACTTCCACCTTCCCATATTTTGCTAGCCTCTCCTGTGCCATGCATTGCCTTCTTCTCACTCCGAGAGTTGGTGTCCACCTTCGCCGGTACATCCAAACCCATGGCATGATACGCTCTGTCATCATAAGCCTCCTTATATCTTTCCTCAAAACAGCCACCATACCTACCTATCAAGGCATTTCCATAGCCTTTCCGAGTTACATTGCCATGCAACTTCCACCTCTTCATGACTTGATCTTCATGTCATACATGTTCTTGCTACACTGACAGCGACATACATTGCATACATCATGATAGTTACATCTTCTTTATGATTTTGAGTACCTTGTAAAGTGTGAAAGATCTCCTTTATCTTCTTGTAAAATAGAGTGTTGCCCTTAAGTGAGGAAAAGATCCCAAAGTGGACACATTAAAAGATCCCAAAGAGGACAAATGAGAGTTAAATAGAAAGAGCCATTGAGGCCATCAAAAAATACAAAAAAATAGAAAAAAGAGAAAAAGAAATAAAAAGAGAGAAAGGGGCAACACTACTATCCTTTTGAGAGATCCACACTAGTACTCCCTTTATACCCTTGTACTCCATAGAGACGATTATCTTGCATATAGTTTCATTGGAGAGCTTCTTAGCTCGTATGTGCATCCATTGCATGGCAATCCCTACTCCTCGCATCATATCTATCATTTGGCATCTCTTGCCTATGATTGTACTCATTGATGTGAGTCTTTCTCATCCTTTTTTGTCTTCCTCCTCCACCATATTTCTCTCTTTGCCATCCTAAGTGTCAACTCTCGTGCTTACGCTCATCCATTGCATGAGTGCTCAAATATCAAAAAGGAGTGGATCAAATTGACTTGTACCTGGCTAGTGGTCTGGGGACGAGTCAAGATAAGATTCCAAAGAAGACCAAGTGTGAAACTTTAGTAGATTGAGTTCTCAACACAAAAATACTTTTTCTCGTATTCCCTATCCTCCTTCTTGCACGCAAACACCATTTGGAGACATTCGAGTCACGGACCTCGAGAGCTCTTGCACCTAATGTTCTTTTGTTACTTGTTTCAATGCTAATATAGACTCTTGCATGTTATGACTTGAATTGAATCTCTAACCTTGATTGCTTTACTTTTCAAAGTTCGTATATGGTTGCTAGCATGTTACCACAGAAATTATGCTGTTACCATTTACCTACTCGAGGACGAGCAGGAATTAAGCTTGTGGATGTTGATACGTCAAAAACGTATCTACAATTTCTTCTTGCTCCATTCATGTTTTGTGTGATATTGCTATGATCTAGATACACTTTCATACACTTTTGATCATATTTGGACTAACCTATTAACTCAGTGCACCCCAGTGCCAGTTCCTGGTTTCTGCTGTTTTTCTATTTCAGTTTTCCCCCATATAAAAAGTGCCACAAAAATTATGGGAAAAATACAGGAAAAATCAACGTCCAGGAAGCTTCGAGAAGAGCCCGAGAGGGGCCAGAGGGGAGCCAGGGGGGCCAGGCGGCCACCCGGCGCGGCCCCACCCCTGGCCGCGCCAGGGGGGCGCCTGGGGCCCCTGGTCCACCTCTGGCTGCCCCCCTTCTCCTATTTATTCTCCGTCACGGGGAAACTCCAAAGACAGAACCCTATTTCGAAAACTCGCCTCTGTTCCGCCGCCGCCGCGCTTCCGAGATCGGGAGCACCAGAAGACCACTTCCCGGCACCCTACCGGAGGGAGGATTGACCTCCGGGAGTCTCCTCTCCACCATGGATGCTCCCCGGATGTCTCGTGAGTAGTTTTCCTTGGACCATGGATCCGTGATCAGTAGCTATGTGATGTTCTCCTCCCCTCTTTGATCTCCATTGTTTAGACCTCGTGAGTTGCCCTACATGATCGAGGCACTTTTGTAATATTTCTGCTATTGCTATGTTGAGTTTGATAGGATCTTATGGATTATGAGATTATGTTCAGATTGTGATTGAGTAATATATTTGGTTCTTATCTCTTATATTTTTGTTCCTAAGTAATTCTTGCATGTTCTCCGTTGTTGTTTATTGGTTTGGCCAAGTAGTAGGCAGTGACTCCAAGAGGGAACGTTTTCCTCGATTGTGGGTTCATGCCCCCCGATGACACGCTTGAGTGACAGAAACATGAGTCTAGGGGATGTGCTGTTGCCACAAGGGGGAAAACAACGGTGCTTGTAACCGCGGTTACAAGGATTGTTTACTTTACGCAAAGTTCTTTTAATGCAGTTGTCTGTTGCTTTGGGTTTACACTTTGGGTGGGGCTCGCAACTTAATACCAGCGAGATGTTCTGGATAGATATCTCAAGGTGGATGATTAGTAGTAGATGCAGTTGGATTTCGGTCTACTTATTTTGGCGTACTGCCCATGCTTTTGAACCTCGTCCTTTCTTTTGTAGCATAGTTAGCATTGCGGTGCGTTCATAATCCTGTCAATTGCCTTTCTGTAATTTGTTTACCTCGCATAGCAATTTTATCGTCTTATGGGAGAGAGACATCACTAGCGAACATCACGTATCCCGGTCCATATCCTCATCACTGTTTACACGCTCATTTACTTTTCTGCTTTACTTTTAATTGCTATCATTATCCCTTGCGTTTTATCCTTTGTGAACAACAAGACCGAATAGATTGAAAACATCTCTGAACTTCGTTGGGAACAAAGTTATCGTGTATGTGTGCAGGTCCGCGTCAGTTGCGCCGCTGACACCTACTTATCATCTCCGGAGTCCTACTGGAGACAAACCTTGGTATCTTCACCGAGGGAAATTTGCTGCTGTGCTACATCATGCCTTCCACTTGGGGTTTACCAACGAAGGGTGAGAAATCACTATCATCATCTCGTACATCACACCCCCACTAGTTCCATTAGAGAGCTTCCTAGCTCGTATGTGCATCCGTTGCATGGCAATCCCTACTCCTCACATCATATCTATCATTTGGCATCTTTGCCTATGATTGTCCTCATTGATCTGAGCCTTTCTCATCCTTTTTGTCTTCCTACTCCGTACTCCTCTCTTTACCATCCTAAGTGTCAACTCTCGTGCTTACGCTCATCCATTGCATGAGTGCTCAAAATATTGAAAAAGGAGTGGATCAAATTGACTTGTACCTGGCTAGTGGTCTGGGGACGAGTCAAGATAAGATTCCAGAAAAAGACCAAGTGTGAAACTTTAGTAGATTGAGTTCTCAACAAATAAATATTTTTCTCGTATTCCCTATCCCCCTTCTTGAACGCAAACACCATTTGGAGACATTCGAGTCACGGACAGCGAGAGCTCTTGCACTTAATGTTCTTTTGTTACTTATTTCAATGCTAATATAGACTATTGCATTTTATGACTTGAATTGAATCTCTAACCTTGATTGTTTTACTTTTCAAAGTTCTTATATGGTTGCTAGCATATCACCACAGAAAGTATGCCGTTATCATTTACCTACTCGAGGACGAGCAGGAATTAAGCTTGGGGATGTTGATACGTCCAAAACGTATCTATAATTTATGCCTTATCCATGCATGTTTTGTGTGATATTGCTATGATCTAGATACACTTTCATACACTTTTGATCATATTTGGACTAACCTATTAACTCAGTGCACCCCAGTGCGAGTTCCTGTTTTCTGCTGTTTTTCTATTTCAGTTTTCCCCCATATAAAAAGTGCTCCAAAAATTCGGAAAAAATCAGATAAAAAATCAGCGTAGAAGAACCTTCCGGAAGAACCTGAGTGGGGCCAGAGGGCTACCACCAGGGGCCCAGGCGCCCTGGTGGCGCGCCCCAGGGGCTGGTCGCGCCAGGGGGGCGCCTGGACCCCTGGTGGCCCCCCTGGATGCCCCCCTTCGCCTATATATTCTCCGTGACGAGAAACCCTCGAGGACAGAACCCTTTTTCGCGATCTCACCTCTGTTCTGCCGCCACCGCGCTTCCGAGATCAGGAGCACCAGCATACCTCTTCCCGGCACCCTGCCGGAGGGAGGGCCGACCTCCGGGAGTCTCCTCTCCAGCATGGATGCTTCCCGGATGTCTCGTGAGTAGTTTCCTTTGGACCATGGGTCCGTGATCAGTAGCTATGTGATGTTCTCCTCCCCTCTTTGTTCTTCATGGTTTAGACCTCGTGAGCTGCCCTACATGATCGAGGCACTTTTGTAATCTTTCTGCTGTTGCTATGCTGAGTTTGATGGGATCTGATGGATTATGAGATTATGTTCAGATTGTGATTGAGTAATATATTTGGTTCTTATCTCTTATATTTTTGTTCTTAAGTAATTCTTGCATGTTCTCCGTTGCTGTTTATTGCTTTGGCCAAGTAGTAGGTAGTAACCCCAAGAGGGAACGTTATGCTCGATTGTGGGTTCATGCCCCCTGATGACACGCTTGAGTGACAGAAACATGAGTCTAGGGGATGTGCTGTTGCCACAAGGGGAAACACAACGGTGCTTGTAACCGCGGTTACAAGGATTGTTTACTTTACGCAAAGTGCTTTTTAATGCAGTTGTTTGTTGCTTTGGGTTTACACTTTGGGTGGGGCTCGCAACTTAATACCAGCGAGATGTTCTGGATAGATATCTCAAGGTGGATGATTAGTAGTAGATGCAGTTGGATTTCGGTCTACTTATTTTGGCGTTCTGCCCATGCTTTTGAGCCTCTTCCTTTCTTTTGTAGCATAGTTAGCATTGCGGTGCGTTCATAATCCTGTCAATTGCCCTTCTGTAATTTGTTCACCTCGCATAGCAGTTTTATCGTCTGTTGGGAGAGAGATATCACTAGTGAACATCACGTATCCCGGTCCATATCCTCATCACGGTTTACACGCTCATTTACTTTTCTGCTTTTACTTTCAGTTGCTATTATTATCCCTTGTGTTTGATCCTTTGTGAACAAGAAGACCGGAGAGATTGACAACCTCTCTGAACTTCGTTGGGAACAAAGTTATTTGTGTCTGTGTGCAGGTCCGCGTCAGTTGCGCCGCTGACACCTACTTATCATCTCCGGAGTCCTACTGGAGACAAACCTTGGTATCTTTACTGAGGGAAATTTTCTGCTGTGCTACATCACACCTTCCACTTGGGGTTTACCAACGAAGGGTGAGAAATCACTATCATCACCTCGCACATCAGCGACACGTGGGTCGAACCAAGTCGCCCACGCCCCAACACGAAGTCGTCACACCACACAATACTAAATCACCGTGATGGGCGCCACACGGGCCCAACCAAGTCGCCCACGCCCCGACACGAAGTCGCCAACCACACAATACCAAATCGCCGCGATGGGGCGCCACGCGGGTCCAACCAAGTCGCCCACGCCTAACACAAAGTCAACAACCAAAAAAAACCAAATCGTCGCGATGGGCGGCACGTGGGTCGAACCAAGTCGCCCACGCCTCGACACGAAGTCGCCACACCACACAATACTAACTCACTGTGAGGGGCGCCACACGGGTCCAACCAAGTTGCCCACGCCCCGACACGAAGTCGCCAACAACACAAAACCAAGTCGCCGTGATGGGGCGCCACGCGGGTCCAACCAATTCGCCCACGCCTGACACGAAGTCGTCAACCACGCAAAACTAAATCCTCGCTATGGGCGGCACATGGGTCGAACCAAGTGGCCCACGCCCCGACACGAAGCCTCCACGCCATACAATACAAAATCGCCGCGATGGGCGCCACATGGGTCCAACCAAGTCGCCCACGCCCCGACACGAAGTCGTCAACCACACAAAACCAAGTGGTCGCGATGAGGCGCCACGCGGGTCCAACCAATTCTCCCACGCCTGACACGAAGTCGTCAACCACACAAAACTAAATCCTTGCTTTGGGAGGCACATGTAGGGGTGAAACCGGATCGGATTCGGTCGGATAATCTCTATACCGTATCCTATTTCATATTTATTTACGGATTCGGAAGCGGAACGGATACGGATTCGAATAACGGATTATGCGGATTCGAATACCGGATTAGGCGGATTCGGAAGCGGTACGGTAACGAAAAATCATCGGACCGGAAACGGACATTTACCATATTTATATATGAAGAATATATAAATGATCTAAACTAGAATCATACATAGAAAATATGAGCAAATATAAATATTTTTACACTATAAGAACACATAAAGAACTAGATAATATTGAAGTAATACAAATAAATCACTAACAAACATATGTCATGTTCCATAAGCAAAGATAACATTTACATACTTCTTCTTAATACTTAAAACATGGTCCATCAATCGGATTCGGAAATTAAAAGTTTGGATTATCCGGCTAGAAAAAATGGATTATCCTATTATTACCATATCCTACCAATCGAATTCGGGTTCGGATCGGATTTTTATCGGATGTACCAATTCTGTTACCGTATCCTATGAAAACGGATTCGGTCGGAAATTATCCTAACCACTTTCATCCTTAGGCACATGGGTCGAACCAAGTCGCCCACGCCCCGACACAAAGTCGCCACGCCACACAATACCAAATCGTCGCGATGGGCACCACACGGGTCCAACCAAGTCGCCCACGCACCGACACGAAGTCGCCAACCACACAAAACCTAGTGACCGCGATGGGCGCTACACGGGACCAACCAAGTCACCCACACCCGAAACAAACTCGCCACCCATACAAAACCAAGTCTCTCGCGACGAACGGCACATGGGTCCAACCAAGTCGCTCACGCCCCGGCACGAAGTCGCCACCCAGACAAGACCAAGTCGCCGTGAAGGGCGGCACACGGGTCCGACCAAGTCGCCCACGCCCCTACACGAAATCGCCAAACCACACAAAACCAAGTCACCGCGATGGGCGCTACACGGGATCAACCAAGTTGCTCACGCCCGACACGAACTCGCCACCCATACAAAACCAAGTTGCTTGCGACGGGCGGCACATGGGTCCAACCAAGTCGCTCACGCCCTGTAAATAAGTCGCCACCCACACAAAACCAAGTCGCCGTGAAGGGCGGCACACGGATCCGACCAAGTCGCCCACACCCCGATACGAAGTCGTCAACCACACAGAACCAAATCACCGTGATGGGCGCCACACGGGTCCAACCAAGTCGCCCATGCCCCGACACGAAGTCGCCAACCACACAAAAC
This sequence comes from Bromus sterilis, assembly GCA_950022295.1. Classification (NCBI taxonomy): domain Eukaryota; kingdom Viridiplantae; phylum Streptophyta; class Magnoliopsida; order Poales; family Poaceae; genus Bromus; species Bromus sterilis. The sequence goes on from OX465600.1 coordinate 282,967,470, forward strand.
CAAGTCGCCGTGATGGGGTGCCTCGCGGGTCCAACCAATTCGCTTACGCCTGACACGAAGTCGTCAACCACACAAAACGAAATCCTCGCGATGGGCGGCACATGGGTCGAACCAAGTCGCCCATGCCCTGAGACGAAGTCGTCACACAACATAATATCAAATCGCCGCGATGGGCGCCACGCGGGTCCAACCAAGTTGCCCACGCGTCGACACGAAGTTGTCAACCACACGAAACCAAGTCGCCGCGATGGGTGCCACACGGGTCCAACCAAGTCGCCCACGCCCGACACGAAATCACCAACCACACAAAACCAAATCGTCGCGATGGGCGACACACGGGTCCAACCAAGTCGCCCACGCCCCGACACGAGTCGCCAACCACACAAAACCAAGTCACCGCGATGGGCGCAACACAGGTCCAACCAAGTCCCCCACGCCCGACACAAAGTCGGCAACCACACAAAACCAAATCGCCGTGACGGGCACTACACGGGTCAAACCAAGTCGCTCATGCTCGACACGAAGTCATAAAACCACACAAAACCAAATCGTCGCGATGGGCGACACCGGGGTCCGACCAAGTCGCCCACGCCCCGATACGAAGTCGCCGCACCTCACAATACCAAATCACCGTAACGTCCACCACACGGGTCCAACCAAGTCGCCCATGCCCCGACACGAGTCGCCAACCACACAAAACCAAGTCACCGCGATGGGCGCTACACGGGACCAACCAAGTAACCCACGCCCGACACGAAGTCGCCAACCACACAAAACCAAATCGCCGACACGGACGCTACATGTGTCGAACCAAGTCGCTCATGCTCGACACGAAGTCGCAAACCACACAAAACCAAATTTCCGCGATGGTGCGCCACACGGGTCAAATCAAGTCGCCCACTCCCGACACGAAGTCGTCAACCACACAAAACTAAATTGTCGTAACGGCCACCACACGGGTCCAACCTTAAACTGTCATGCTAACAACAACAAAAATTCGGTTCTGCTTTGGCAAAACTTACAGTTGAATCAACCTCATGTAGTTTGCCAACGAGAAAATGGCCTATATTAACTCTGGTTAGAAAGATTGTTGGCTGTAGTACTAAGATTTACTCCCTCTGTTTCCTTTTATAAGACGTTTTGCATTTTTCAGACACACACACAAGATAGTTCAAACTGCATTAGCTAAAACGTCCTATAAAAAGGAACGGAGGGAGTATTTGGTTAAGCAACAAAAAAATTGGGGCAGGTAGGTTTGGCAGCGGGCAGAGGATTCGGAAGAGGGGCGCTGGGCGTTTTTTCTTTCGTTTTTCTGTTTTGGTGTGGGCGGACCGACCGTTTGTCGTTTAGCCACATAAATCGGCCGCTCGGCAGCGCTCGATAGCAAGCGGCCGCCAGCGAGCATCGTTCTAAAACATATACATTAGATACTGGAGTAGACTGCAAACTATAGTGCTCCAGTTATTGCTGTTAGCGATAGACAGACAGCGGTTCAGTGCCAAACACCTTCAGGTACGTCATCCTGTGAGCACACTACGGGACGTAGGCAGTACGCCGACGGCCGGCTGCCGTCGGCGTAGGCCTACCCCGACGGCCGCCGTCGGCGTATAGCCGTCGGGCCAGGGTTCCCTCGGGGTTGCCCTAACGGCCGTCGGCGTATACGGGCCGCCGACGGGCCTTTTGTGGCCGTCGGCGTAGAGCCAGTGGGCCCCACGCTGGGCTTAACGGCCGTTAGGCCTGGTCGCCCTCTACGCCGACGGCCGGGCCGTCGGCTTAGATAGCCACGTGGCAAGCTGTGGGGTGGGCGGGCCTGGGGTCTACGGCGACGGCCAGGCCGTCGGGGTAGGTCCCCTCCCAGGCAGGCCACGCGTCGCCCCTCGTGTGATCTGGGCAGAGGCCCTACGCCGACGGCCAGGTCGTCGGCGTAGGCTGTGGCCGTCGGCGTAGGTCCTGCCATATTTCCTGTTTTTTTTGTTTTTAAAATTTCCCTGCGTATAGAAATTCCAAAAAATACATAATATATTCTAGATTATTATAGAGCTTTACAGGCACTGATATAAGCACATTCACATCGACCCGAGCGTTTACCGAAACATCGTATCCATAGATAGCATAACAACAATCAAACATCCAAGCTAAGATACATAGTATGGGTACATAACAAGTCCAAACATGCACAAGCTACATAGTATAGCATACGCAGTATAACAACATCCGAATATAAGAAACATATCTACAAAGAGACATCTACCCGGCCGCCGTAGCATCATCCTCAGCTCGTCGCGTCCGGAGAGGAAGTCGAGCCGGAGAGACCGAGGTCTCCGCGCGTGAGCATAGGCGACTGACGACGCGGAGGCGCCGTCGAATCAGCACCGGAAGCAGGTGATCCCGCGCCACCATGAACCGGAGTGCTCTCGCGTGAGGCATCACCACCATCGGGACCAGGGTGCACCGGTGTGACCGCGCGGGACGACGACGGCGAGGCACCAGCACGACCAAAGGGTCCAGTCCCGGAGGCTCCCGTTCCCTACACGTTTGAGCAATAGTTAGCAACCGCCAAGGCACATGAAAGCGGTAAAAGTTGATTGGGCAAATAAATTACCGGGGTATAGCCGGCGTAGTAGATGTTGTTGGCGAACTCATCCTTCGAGAAATACTCTGGCCTAAGCCCGGGTCGAGGAGGTCGGTCCGGTATATCGGGCTGCACTCCCGCACGAAGAGCCCTGACTATAGCCTGCAAGATAGTTAACATGTCAGGCATTGCACAAAAGTATGAAAAGTGAGACTTGTCATCTTTTGCAAAAAGATTGGTTGGAACTTACCTCTTCTTTTTCCTCTTTCCACGCCTCGTGGATTTCTGCTCTCTGCCTCCACTGCGCAAGCTCCAGCAAATAGTTGTCGTTGTGGGCCTTGTATGCCGCCTCTAAAGCAGCCTACAATTACATAAATTGGACCATCTCATCAACTAAGCCACTGAGGAAGTAGTATTGTCAGAGAAGGGATGGAAATGAGAGAAACTTACATCGTAGCCAGGCTGGGAAGGCCGTCGTCGAGGAGGCGGTGCGGGGTCGTCGGCGCCGAGGGTAGCCTTGATCCGCGTGAGGCTCAAAGTGGGAGTGCGCGGGATCATCTTGTCCATAACCTTCAGACGGTCGTGCTGAAGGCCTCCCCCCGACACAACCACCGCTCTCTCGTCGGGCTCCGCGGTTCTAGGGTCTTCCAGCTCCGGGTTAAAAGCGATCATCGCCTCGAGGTACTTATCACCGTCCTCTTTGGCAGTGCCGAAGTACTCGGGAAGCTGGGGCTGAGGCTGGGACAGATCGGGATTCTTCATCCTCATCGAATCCCACGACTCATATGAGGCGACGGGCCTCCCTAGTTTCTCCTCCTGCATCGCCAAAGATATGTTATGAGTACCAAGTAGGAATAGGCGTGAGGGAAAATAAATGTATGTGCATACCAGCTTGGCCTTGTAGCGCTGGCTGCCGAGGTTTCCCGCCCGGTGTGTCCCCCCGCTGCCGCGGTTCGCCTTGTTCCGCTGGCTCAAGGCGTTCCACTCCTCGTCTTCCCCGCGCCACCTCGCAGTCAACGCCCTCCATGCATCCTCCTTGCCAAACGCCCAATCGGGCCTAACCTGAAAAACCAATAGCCATGTGAAGAAAAAATGACTGCAATTGCAACTTAGCATCAACATAGAATCTCATCGACAATTTACATACCTCGTCGTACTGTTCCGCGGTCATCGTCGTTCGTGACTTGACCATCTCATGCTTCGGCAACGGCTTGCCCGATACCGCCGTGTTGTATTGACTCCTGGCAGTATTACCCTGGTTATAGAACTGCTGATTGCATATCCTCTTGCAATGATTCCGCAAAGTCTTGTTCGCCGCCTCCTGCTCCTCCGGAATCACCCTATAGAATCTCTACAATCATGCATCAAAAAAGTTTGAGATTCATGAGTTAGCATGTCGGGGTCATGAACTATGAACAAAAAAATGTGAGAGTCATGAGTTTGCCTTACCCAAAACTTGTGGATCACGGCGTCAGAAGCTTTCCCGTAGGGGGGACAAGCTGCGAGCTCGTAGTGCTTCCAAGTCGTGGCTAGCTTCTGAGTGCCGTCATCGGTGGTGTAGAAGCCCGGCCAAAACTTCCTAACAATAGCTCCAAGCATGCAGCCAGGGACTCGAGCGCCCACATGATGATGCCAATTGCTGCACAAGAATCAAACATTAGTACATGCCAAGTTGTTGTCAACAAAATGAAACTATAGCCACTTACTCCTGGCTGGCAGGTGAAATGAGGATCCGATCCTCCGGGGCAGGCTCCACCTGAGGGACTTCTGTTTCCCCACGGACCTTGGCCTTCTTCGTCGACGTACTCGACGGCCCCGACTCTGCAGTCACCATCTCCTCGTCTCCTCGAGACTCCATCTCCTCGTCTCCAGACTCTGAGAACGCGGACTGCGAAGCCACGTCGCCAGAAGCGGAGGGTATGTCACTCAGAAGGACGGTACCTCGCACTCGTCCTCGACCTCGTCCTCGAACTCCTGCAATCGGATAAGGTAAACAATTAAGAAGCATGTTGAAAAATAAATACCAAGCATAAGAAGAGTGGAAGATGCAATGTACCTCCTCGGTCCGACCTCGGGAGACGTCCACCTCATCCTCGGCCTGCATCCCCTCCTCCTCCTCCTACCTCCTCGGCAGCGTACCGTGAGGTGATTGCTCTTCCACTCTTCGTCTTCTTTAACCCCTGAAGCAAGGACTGAGGTGATGCCTTGCCACTACTCATATTGGCCAATCACCTGCATTGAGAAAAAAGAAAACAATTAAGCATAAAGAAGCAATGCAATTAAGAAGCATAAAGACGCAATGCAATTAAGATGAAAATAAATACTAATACTTGTCCCTAGTCATCACTCTGAGCATCGGGATCCTCGCACGGTGGAGACTCATCATTGTAGTAATATCATCATACATATAGTATCGAGATACATAGTAATATCATCAACATCATCTTTTCTTCAACATAAATACTAATACTCATCATCATCATCATCATCATCACTCTGAGGCTCTTCATCACTGTCACTATCACGTGTGTATAAAGCGTCGGGAGGCTCGTCATCATCATCACTCTGAGGCTCTTCATTTTCATGTGCCTTGGTGAGCATATCTATGTCGTTTAGATCCGTGACTATCTCACCACGGGTGTCTGCATCGTTCTCGAGGTCCTCAAGGCCTTCTAAGCCAAAGTCTCCAAAGTTCTCTTGCTCTTGATAGAAAATTCCCTCGTATGTTTGAGGGTTAATGTTGTTGTAATCTTCATCGCACGGCATGGGTAGCTTGCCATGTGGAGATACCTGGTACACGACTTCCCAGCCCTGGAGTACTTCTTTTTGGCATGGGTAGGACAAGTAATAAACTTGTCTGGCTTGGTGAGCCACAACAAAGACATCGGATCCGCTATAGGTGCTTGAAGGCCTAACTTCAACTAACCCGATGGAAGGGGTATTTCTCTGTCCATCGCGTGGATCGAACCAGTGGCATCTGAACACAACGAGATTGAGTTCTACGGGCCCAATGTTGAACGTCAGCTCGTATACGTTCTGCAACCTTCCATAGTAATCAAAGTCATCTTGTCCCTTGGTGAAGACCCCGGTATTTATAGTTTTGGCACCCGGTCGACTATTTTGGTGGCCCTCTGTATGGAAGCGATACCCATTCACATCATACTTCTCATACATGTTGACTTTACTGTTAAAACCCTGGGAGACACATCTCAACTCATCTGACATCATCACTGCGGGATCAGCTCCCTACAAGTTTAGTACGAATCGTGCATTAGTTACGTGTAACAAGAGGGCCAAGTTGCCAGGTAATTAAGAGGGATAGGTTACGAATTACCTTCTCCCTGAACCATGACGTGAAACTTCTTCCCCCTTTCAGAAGAGCGTCCAACTGCGCAGCATCGGGATCCGTTGGTCCCGGCCACACCTCATCCACAAATTGGCTAGAAGGACAAAATACGTATTAGAACGAACCCGAGTTATTAGTTGCAAAGTAATTAAGTCACCATTTTACCTAAGGTAACTGGGCACCACCTCCTCCTCCTCCTCCTCCCCACTCTTTTTCTTCTGATCGTCCACCACTTCCCCCATGTTCATAAGCACATACAACATTATGCACTCCTTCTCTTGGTTGGACAAGGTATGAGGTTTTGCGCCACCGGCCTTGCCACCGGGAAACTTGAAGAGGAGGAGCTTGGGGTCACGCTTGGGCTCGTCGACATTGTACCGAGGTACCTGGTTATGCATACTGGGAACTTCATCGGCATAGTACGCTGTCGTGGCGTTTGCTATCTCTTGGAGGATAGTTGCCTCAGCTATGCATGCTTCAATCTTATTTTTGTTTCCACATTTTTGCCGAATATACTTGAACTCTCTCTCAATACAAAACTGCCAACGAAACTGCACCGGTCCACCCAAGAGTGCCTCGTTTGCGAGGTGCACAATGAGATGTAGCATCGGAGTAAAGAAGCCGGGCGGAAATATCTTCTCTAACTTGCACAACAACTCCGGCACTAGATCATGCAGCTTCTCGATCATCAGGGGACATATCTGCTTAGCACAGACCGTGCGGAAGAAATGGCTCAACTCCGCTAGCACTCTCCAGATATGCTTAGGGAGATAACCTCGAAGCATCACCGGCATCAACCGCTCAATCCATATATGATAGTCGTGACTCTTCATCCCAGTGACTTTTCCCTTCTCAATATTGACTCCCTTGCTCATATTCGAACAATAACCATCAGGAAACATCACGACGTTTTTCAGCCACGTGAATGCCTCCTTCTTTTGGTCCTTATCAAGCACAAACTGCGAATGCGGCTTCAACCACCCTTTTCGTCTGCCTTCAGGAGGCTGCATGTGTTGTCTCGGCCTATTACATAGCTCCTTAACATCGACTCTAGCCTTGACATTATCCTTTGTCTTCTCAGAAATGTTCAGGATTGTGTTAAACAGGGACTCTGCGACATTCTTTTCGGTGTGCATCACATCGATGTTATGGGGAAGTGCTAATTTGTGGTAATAGTCGAGCTTCGTTATGGCTTCCTCATGAGTCCAGTTGTGCTCCTTACCATATCCGTCAAATACTGGGACACCGGATTCAGTACGCACGAGAGAAGCTAGCTCGGCCTTAACAGCTGCACCATCGAACGTTGGTATCTGTCTTTCTTCAAGCACGACTTTGCCCTTCTTGAAGTTCCTTATGTCATGTCTGAACGGATGATCTCTTCTCAGGAACGGCCGATGCGTGTCAAAGGCGGAATATTTTTTGCCCGCTTTTAGCCAAAGGAACTCAAGTAGCTGCCTGCACACTGGGCATGGCCACTTACCAGCTGTACAGTGGCCGCAGAATAGGGCGTACCCAGGCATGTCGTGCATGGAATATTGGTACCAAACTTTCATGAAGAAGTTTGTCCTCGATGCACGGTCGTATGTCAACGTTGGGTGGTGCCAAGAGTGGTTCAGATCATCCACAAGCGGCTGCATGTAGACACTCAAATTCTTCCCCGGGTAGTCAGGCCCTGGAATGATCGGCGTCAAGAATATGGTATTCCTTTGCATTAAGGTTGGGGGAGGGAGATTGAGCGGAATAACAAACACCGGCCAACAGCTGTACGAGGAACTCGACATGCCATATGGATTGAATCCATCCAGAGATACGGCAACTCTGCAGTGTCGGGCCTCTGCCGCCTCCTCGGGGTGGTCTGCATCGAACTTCTTCCATGCCCTGCCATCAGATGGATGTCCCATTGTTTCCCGCCCGTGCTCGTCAGGGTATCTCTTCCCGTCCTTGTGCCACGTCATCTGTTTCGCAGACTCCAAGGTCATGTAAAGCCGCTGGATTCTTTTTATGAATGGGAGATAAAGAAGAATCGAAGCGGGAACCTTTTTCTGCACCTTGGCCTTACCATCGGCTCCCTTGGACTCAAGATACCTAGAGGCCCCACACAAGCTACAGTACTTGTCATCCACAAACTGTTTCCAAAACAGAAGGCAACCTTTTGGACAACAATCTATCTTTATGTAGTCCATGCTAAGCGCTCGCGTGATTTTCTTGCATTCGTGCAAGGTTTTAGGCAAGCAATGACCTTCGGGCAACGTGTTACCATGTTTTACCAGACCGGCTTCGAAGCATGAACGGGTCGTGTTGAACTGGAGCTTTGTGGCTAGTAACTGCGAGATGGTATCGAGCTGAGAAACATTTGCACCCGGGTACAAAGGCCTCTTAGCCGATTCCATCATATCATAGAAGGCCTTAGCGGATGGCTCGGGATCCTGTGGTTCAGGAGGTTGCTCTGGTTCCGACGGTCCCTCTGGTTCAGCACAAGGTGTAGACTCCGGCATGGCATCACGGAAATCCTCCAGCAAGTTTCGCATGCCATCGTACTCTATGCCATCGATCCGCTGCCGCATCACGTCAACTCTATCACGTTCATTCTGAGTAAAGTCGACCGTCGTGACGAAGCCCGGCATATACCCATAAGCCCAAAGGTGTTGTTTCATAACCTCCTTTGTAGCGCGATGACGGTTTCTGCAACGGACGCAAGGGTAACGGGGTTCAAGTGTCCTTGGACCACGGGCTATCTCCTGCACTACCATAGCGGTCTTCCATGTCCACTCATCTATTCTGTCAACAGCACTAGTACGGCCACTATACATTCACCCATTATCAGCCATCCTCTTCTGCTTTATTGAGGGCCAAACGACAAACATAGCATTTAATATCAAACGGGAGATTAAAGTGCTTCATTTTTTACGCATGCATCAACCTACATGTCTAATAGGAAAGTGGGTCCTAACCAGCCGCCGGATCCGTAGATTGGGTAAGTTCTCCCTGGCTCTACCCCGATCCGAGCAGAATTTCGGCAGCACCTCCCCGCTGCTCTCCCGATACACGTCTCGACTAAACGCCGAGAGAATGTGCATCCGGAGAACAACAAGGAGGCGCCGCCGAAATCCTGTCTCGGATCGAGGAAGAGCCAGCGAGAACCATACCCAACTACGAATCCGTCGACTGCCCGATAAAAGCCGTAAGCGTTACGGTTCAAAATATGCGAGACCACTAATGCATATTTATCCGCGTAACGCTTACAGTCGGGATGACGCCTAGGTGACGCGACTGACTTGGTGATCTAGACATGAAAATAAACCTAGTTACACGAGAGGGGTGAAAGAATTCTCACCCTTGAAGCATGATCGACGACGTGGGGGTGCGAGGCGACGGAGGGGGATCCGAGACGACGACGGCTCCTAGAAATTCTGTAATTCCCATAAAAATAACAATTTAGATGTGATGTAAGTAGTGCACATCTAGATGTGCATAAGTAGTGCACATCTAAATCCCAAAATCATCCTAATATAGATTTTATAAAAACAGGAAATACTCATACAAATCCTAATATAGATTAAATCATATAATCGTAAAATAGGAACTACTAAAATCCTAATATAGATTAAATCATCCTAAAATCCTAAAATAGGAACTACTCATACAATCCTAAATTTTTATATAAATCATACTAAAATCTAAAATTAATTGTTGTATTTCCTAATTTTTCCTATTAAGTAGTTCAATTTATTAAGTAGTACAAAAAATAGGAAAAAAGGAAAAGGGGCTTACCTAGGGCAGCGGCAGCGGCTCGTCGGGTGGGAGGGCGGCGGCTAGTCGGCTGGGGAGGACGGCGGCGGCGGTGGCGGGTGAGGAGGACGGCAGTGGTGACTCGTCGGGGAGGGCGGCGACGGTGGCGGGGCGGGGAGGGGGCTCGGGGGAACGCGGCAACGGGAGGGGGCGGGGCAGGACGAGGCGGCGGCGGGAGGGGGCTCCGGGCAGCCGGCGGCGGGAGGGGGCTTCGGGCAGCCGGCGGCGAGAGGGGGCTCCAGGCAGCTGGCGACGGAGGGTGGTCGGGGCAGAGTGGTCGGGCGGGGAGTTAGGACATGGCCCCGCGGCCGATTTGGATATTTAGGGCGTGGGACCCTACGCCGACGGCCTGGCCGTCGGCTTAGGGTAATTTTTACATTTTTAATTCGGGATACGCCGACGGCCAGGCCGTCGGCCTATATGTTTTTTTCCTTTGGTTTTTTATTTTTTTTAATAATATTTCTTTAGTAAGTTAATTAGTTTGATATTTTTATGGACTATTTATTACTATTAATGTGTTAATTTGTTTAATACTTCTTTAATATGGCTAGCTAGGGTTTAGGCAAAAGAAAAATCCCACGCCTAGTCAATCAGAGGGAATCTTGAAATATCTTAGGTCAAACATTGTTTTGGCATGTTGCTATGACCTAACCAAACACAAACCTAGAGAATGCTCCACTTTGTTACCCCTTTTCGGAGCCCGTCTAGGGGGGTAGACGGGGCGGTCTAGGATTTTACTAAGTTTTATGCCCATGTCCGTGAACAACGTCAGACACATGATCTACATATGCCATCTACAAACATTAAATCACACATATAAACATAACCTAGCTCCACATGCAGGTTTTCCAATGATTCCGGCCCTCCGACGGTCATTCATCCCCGAAACCCTAGATCGGGGGGCCCCGCAGATCTACCCTTATAGCTTTCTCCGTACGAGGATGGACCAATGGACTTTTTTATCTATCTATGTTTGTTTAGCACATATGTACATGGAAAACCAAGGTTGAACACATTTCACCACATTATTCACACCGGTAGACACGTACCGGGAGTTTCCACATACGGATCGACGATTTTACTAAGTGTTAGCCCATGTCCGTGAACAACGTCAGACACATGACCTACATATGCCATCTACAAACATTAAATCACACTTATAAACATAACCTAGCTCCACATGCAGGTTTTCCAATGATTCCGGCCCTCCGACGGTCATTCATCCCCGAAACCCTAGATCGGGGGGGCCCGCAGATCTACCCTTATAGCTTTCTCCGTACGAGGATGGACCAATGGACTTTTTTATCTATCTATGTTTGGTTAGCACATATGTACATGGAAAACCAAGTTTGAACACATTTGACCACATTATTCACACCGGTAGACCCGTACCGAGAGTTTCCACATACGGATCGACGATTTTACTAAGTGTTAGCCCATGTCCGTGAACAACGTCAGACACATGACCTACATATGGCATCTACAAACATTAAATCACACTTATAAACATAACCTAGCTCCACATGCAGGTTTTCCAATGATTCCGGCCCTCCGACGGTCATTCACCTCCGAAACCCTAGATCGGGGGGGCCCGCAGATCTACCCTTATAGCTTTCTCCGTACGAGGATGGACCAATGGACTTTTTTATCTATCTATGTTTGGTTAGCACATATGTACATGGAAAACCAAGTTTGAACACATTTCACCACATTATTCACACCGGTAGACCCGTACCGAGAGTTTCCACATACGGATCGACGATTTTACTAAGTGTTAGCCCATGTCCGTGAACAACGTCAGACACATGACCTACATATGCCATCTAAAAACATTAAATCACACTTATAAACATAACCTAGCTCCACATGCAGGTTTTCCAATGATTCCGGCCCTCCGACGGTCATTCACCTCCGAAACCCTAGATCGGGGGGGGCCCGCAGATCTACCCTTATAGCTTTCTCCGTACGAGGATGGACCAATGGACTTTTTTATCTATCTATGTTTGGTTAGCACATATGTACATGGAAAACCAAGTTTGAACACATTTCACCACATTATTCACACCGGTAGACCCGTACCGAGAGTTTCCACATACGGATCGACGATTTTACTAAGTGTTAGCCCATGTCCGTGAACAACGTCAGACACATGACCTACATATGCCATCTACAAACATTAAATCACACTTATAAACATAACCTAGCTCCACATGCAGGTTTGTAATGACCCTAGCTATGACCTAACCAAACACAACCCAACACAAATGTCCACCGGGCTACCCCCATCCGGAGAATATCTAGGGGGTAGACGATCGGGGGGACCAGCAGGTCTACCCCTATAGCTTTCGTCGTACCAGGGTGGACCAATGGACTTCTTGTCTCCATCTGTGCTTGTTTAGCACATATGTACATGGAAATGCACAAGGTTGGACACATGCATTTCACCTTGTTCATCAGTTTTCTTCTGTGTTGTTTTAAACTCTGCAACCATCTTCATACCATCAACTGTGATATTTGGCTGCTGAGCACCACAACCACCTCTTTTCTTCACTGGCTCATCAGTGTCCTGCTCTTGCTCAAGATCTTCACCCTAGAGCAAACCTTTCTGCTCTTTGCAAGCATCTAGCTAGGGAGGCACACGATCCGGGCCCGCGCGGTACCGGTTTATACATAGGAAACACCGATAGCTTAATCAGGGCATCGGAACACAGACATGGTTTGTAATGACCCTAGCTATGACCTAACCAAACACAACCCAACACAAATGTCCATCGGGCTACCCCCATCCGGAGAATATCTAGGGGGGTAGACGATCGGGGGGGCCAGCAGGTCTACCCCTATAGCTTTCGCCGTACCAGGGTGGACCAATGGACTTCTTGTCTCCATCTGTGCTTGTTTAGCACATATGTATACATGGAGAAGCAAGGTTGGACACATTTCAGCACAAGATCATTCACCTCCGGGAGTAGTACACGTCTACACGTGTGCACAAATCTTTTTCCAAGTGTTATCGCATTCATGTATGAAGAAGGTCACACCCGGGATCTATGTTTTGCATCTATGGGCCTTCCACCACACTTGAACACATAAACTAGGTCCACATGCACATTTTTGTGGGATTCCGACGCTCTGGCGGTTATTCACCTGCGACATCCTGCTTCGGAGGGGGGCCTGGCGGTCTACCCCTATAGCTTTCTCCGCATGATGTTTCAACAATGTACTTTTTGGTTTGTTAAGATTTGTTTAGGACAAAACTACATGGAAAACAAGGTTGGGACCTTGTAACCTTTCGTAGCCCCCGGAATACCCGCAAACGGGTGTATTTCCACCTACATGTCCATGACTTTGAATAGTGTTATCACATGAATGTGAAAATGGTCACACCAAAGAGCTAGACATTGCATTTATGTATTGATCTTACACCACACTTGGACACATACCCTACAATTAATCACATGCAAGTTAATGCGGTACTACGGCGGTCTTTCTTCACCGAAACCCGGCTTAGTCCGGGAGCGAGGCCGGGGCCGGCCGGGAGGGGGCCGGCGGTGTACTCTTATACCTTTCTCCGCACGAGGTACAACTGTGGAGCATACATATTAATATAGTAATAGTAGCATAATATATTTTAATTTAGTATTATAATTTGTTATTATATTATTTTATGTATTAATTAGTAGACATTAAAAGAATTAATAAAGAGGCATACGTATATCGAGTGTCGAAATGAGATGATATATACTATAATTCCATTTCCAATATTATTTGATGTATTAGTAGTAGTAATATAAGATTAAATAGTTAAACAAAAGAAAATAAAAACGAAAACAAAAAAAACACAACCCGAGGTCTACGCCGACGGCCAAAGGTCGGGGCCGTCGGCGTAGCCCCTGATGGGCTGACGCCGTAACGGCCGGCCGTCGCCCGGGCCCACCTTGCAGGCCTACGCCGACGGCCCGGTAAACGCCGACGGCGGCCGTCGGCCTAACATGGGCCTACGGCGACGGCCAATCTACGCCGACGGCGGCCCTCGGCCTAGGTTTGGCTACGCCGACGGCTTTGGGTCGCCGACGGCCCACCACCAGGGTGACGAGCCAGCCGTCTACGCCGACGGCCCCGACCTTTGGCCGTCGGCGTAGGTGTTGGCCGTAGGCGTCAGCCTACTCTCCCGTAGTGGCATCAATGATGATTCGGTTGGCGTCTTACTTGAAGTTGTCAGGGACCTCAACGTAGCCCTTCTCCTCAAACTCCTTCTTGATCTCCCGCTGGTACTCCAAGATTTCATCATCCATCTTGTTGATGAAGTAGGCGCCCCTGTTCTTCCGGTTGTGAGGCTCACGCTTTTTCCAGGACAGGATGCACTTCACACTCTCTTCACACATCATGTTCTTCTTCTTTTGAGGACCTTCCTTGCACTTGCCATGGTCACCATCCTCCTGCTCGAGAATAAACTGTGAATCAGGCCCTCCCTTCTTGGTCGCTGCCTCCTCCTCCTCCTTCTCCTCCTCCTCCTCCTCCTCCCCCTTATCATCATCATCATCATCTGAGCTAGTCTTTGGAGACCCCCTTTTCCCATCAAGACGAGCGGGCATGATCACTGACGACGCTTCCTGAGAAACAGCCCTCGGAAACCCCTTGCGTCGACCACATCGGGAGGGCTTGGGCACTGCAGCCTTGGAAAACCCCTTCTCTCCACCACGACGTGTCGTCTTGGGTGCCGCCACCTCCTCCTCGTACTCCTCCTCGTCATCCTCCTCGTACTCATCCTCATCTTCCTCCTCGTCCTTCTCCGAACCAGCCCAGAAAGAAGGTACCTTCTTCGGACCGCCAAAGGCGGATGAGTTGTTCTGCGAATCGACCTCGGAAGCGCCTCCCTTCTTCGTCACCGCCCCCTTTTCTCCACCACGACGCCGACCGGGCTTGGACAACGCAGCATTGTGAAACCCCTTCCCTCCTTTGTCTCCACCACGACGAGACACCACCTCCACCTTCTTGTTCATCCGACCAAAACCACGGCGCGACAAAGACAGATCATCGAACCCATCTAACTCGCTGACGGTCGCCATCTCTCGATCTATGCGATTTGGGTATTTTCGATCTGGAACCCTAGCTTCGTCGATTCAAGATTTGGGGGGAAGAGAGCCGAAAGCACCGTCTGTTCCTCCTTCTTTCTTATAGCGGCGGTAGAGGCCAGCCAGTCGGCGGTGTCGTCGGCTCGCTCCAGGGCTGGTACGGCCCGGCCCAACGCGCGAATCGCCCTGCCCTCCTCGCGATTTCCCCAGCATAGGGCTATTTATATTTTAGTTTTTGTTGCCTCAAAAAAATTATATTTTCGATTTTATATTCTTTTTATTTCATGAATACCTTTTCAAAAAAAATGGCGGCGTTCAATTTTATTTTTGTTCTTGAACATTTTTTAACTTCATGAGTATTCTTTTAGATTTGTGAAAAAATCTTTAAGTCCCCTGAAAATTTTTGAATTCTTAAAATTTATGACAATGTTTCACCATACATGAACTTTTTTTGAATTCATGAACCTTTTTCAAACTCAAGAACATGTTTTCAACCTTCTAAAAAAAATCATATTCACAAACATTTTTTACATTCACAAAGTTTTTTTAAATCTGAGGACATTGTTTTGAATTGCAAACAATTTCGTAATTCATGATTTTTTTTGAATTCACCAACATTTACAAAAAAGTATGTGCATCTTCTAATTTTTGAACTATTTTTTAGTCTGTGAAAAAATGTAAAATAAATTGAATTCATAAATATTTTTAATTTTTCAATAAAACCCACAAAAATTAAAAGAAATGCTATTAAATTATTAGGATAAAAATGGTTGTGCATGGGCTCGCTCATGGTTCTATGGCGAGCGACCCGAGTTTTAGCTGCATAAGCGAGAAAGGGTGCGAGCGACGTGAACCGTGGGGATCGCAACTGTTGATACATGTCACACCCCCTTCATCGATTTTCCAACCAAGCGTATGTTTTTTGTCTTTAAAAAAATCATGCACCCTTTATATAAAAAACTAGCATGTGTGTCCCTTACAAAAACAATAGAAAATGTAGGGAGCGAAACCCTCGGTTTCTCATGGCTTTGCCTCCAAAATGAGAAGGAGGACTTTTATTAAAAGGCTAGAGGGCGGATTTCTGCAAACTTGGATACCCTCAATCCACTCAACTTCCTTCTCATGTGCCGACATACTAGATAAGCCCTCTGAGCATAGCAAAAAGAGATAAGGTGATAGGGGATCACCCTGTCTCAAACCCCTGATGAGCAGAATTTAATCCATTTCAGTATCATTATATCAAATGTCGTATCTTACGGATAAGACACATTCCATAATAACATCCACCCAAACCTGGTTGAACCCCAACTTCAGAATTTTTTCTTGAAAATTTCACTCAACTCGATCATATGCTTTCATCATAATAAGTTTAACCGCACAAGCTCCATTGAAACCATGAGTCTTCTTCTTTATAGTATGGAAGCAATCATAGGTTACTAGCACATTGTCCATGATTATCCTTCCCGGTACATGCGCTCTAAGTGGGAGAGATAACCTCCTGAAGAATTTGCTTTAATCTGTCCGCCTTCATTTTTTGAGATGATTTTGTATACAACATTGCCTCCAAATTAACCCTGCTAATTGATGCGAACTTAATCTCTATCATTCCACCAGTAAATCCCATTACCCTTCTCTTCTCCCGGTCCTCCTATGCATCCCCTTCCAATTAAATTAGAGGGCATTTAATGATTCAATCAAGTTAATTAGTATAATTGATTTTCTACCACGGCCATTTGTTGATTAAGGAGATTCATGAGCCAGTACATTTAAGATTGGAGATTAATTGTCTTGGTTGGTCCAGATTAAATTTTAGAATTGCAATGCCATTTTTGGTTCCATCCAAAAATTCAGCTTTAGTATTGATTTGGACAGTTCTTAGGAAGTCTTAAGCCAACTTTTAGATTCTAGCGTGCTCAATCATTTATAACTAAATAGTTGTTAGTCTGAGGTATACATGTACTCTCAAGATTAATAAGCCTGAGAAATTCATAGTTGACAACTCAAATCTGTCCAATTTGACTTCATAAAATGATGCCTCGAACTCGTTTGGTTCACACCCACTCTTCCTAGATTTTTAGCATGCACAGTCAGAACAAGATTCAGGAGGCAAGTAGAACTATGTTAAACTTGAGAAGTATGCTTTACTAGACATTGCAGCGAAGCCCTAATTGATGCCTAATATTTACTTGGTTCACAGCCCATTGTTCCTGATTTATTCAAACTGCAATGTTTATCAGTGCAATATCCTATTTCGTTCTATCTAATAGTACGGTCACAGTATATTGGACAGTTCTTAGGAATTCTTGAGCCAGCTTTCGATTTTAGCATGTTCAGTCATTCTGAATTATGTAGTGTCAGTTTTGGGTGCATGGTTTCAGAAGAAGAAGAAACAGATTTTTGTCTGCTAAAATAGATACTAAAGCATGCTCTTTGGTGACCCTGTGCAAGAAGACAATTCCGGTGGAGGAGATCGATGTGAAGCTTGGTGGAAGAAGGGCACAAAGATAATCTTCCCGGAGAAGGGTAATGAGCAGGATAGTTCTCAGGAACCCGCGAGTCATAATTTGACATGTATTGATGGCTTTCCTCTCAAGTATATTTCTTTTTTAAGTTAGTATTCTATGATAATTTTTGTGTAAATTAACTATGGAATAACCAGTTTAGGTCATGTTTCTTAATACAAGTTATTTAGAATTGCCGCTCAATATCAATGTTGGTTTTGTAGTTGATGCATGCCTCTTACTGTTGAGGGCAAGGAAAGGGTAGTTTGCTGGATTTTTTTATTGTTGCTACTCTTTACTTGCCTCGTTGAAAAATTTATTTTTGTTTTTTAGGTTCAATCTTCCGGCCACATGTATAACTATATGTTGAGGATAAGAAGTTCATTTGATTTTGAAGTTTGAATCAGTTTATGCCGCATCAGCCCTTCCATAAAGTGGGTGAATGGTCAAATTGGCTCAACCATCAAAATGAGCAAACATAGAGTTTCAGAATGAACAATTATTGTTCTTACATTCTCTCTATATGAAGGTATTTCTGTAAACCATAATAGGAGTAAAACTTCTTATGATTTGGGATGTGTATTCGCCTTATTGATTTTCGATGCATGTGATTGACTGGATTAGATGTATATAAGATCTTGTTGTTGCTATGGAGAACAAAATGACGAGGATTCCTGCCTTTTCTTTCTTCAGGTACATTATGATTAGTTGAAATCTGTGAATATGCTATTTTTAAGGAACAATCAAGAGAAAAATGAGAAGCGAGGTGGCCATTCCAAAATCGAGCAGATTTTGAGTTGGGATTCGTTGCCGAAATTTGGTTTGCTTAAGAACTAACGTCATTGCCTACACCAGGTTAGAGAGGCTTCTTGTTGAAAACTTATCTTCTAGCTTTGTGAGTTTTTTAGATGAGAAAGATAGATTACAAACTTTATATTTCTTGAATTGTAAAGTGGAAAATAGAACACCATGCTTGCTTGATGTGCTACTGGATAGTGAAAAGCGATTTAATGGTAAAAATAAATCGATAATGCTACTTGATGTGAACGAGGATTCTAAGATGTATGTTTCATACTATTAATGTTGAGCAATAAAATACGTGTACCTTTGTTGCAACTGCCGTGTCTCTTAATCTTCAAGGCAGTTGGGGTAACTGGCTCATCAAAGCAAGATAAATAAGTTTAGAGCTTTTAAATTCATTTAGCATATGCTCAATTATTTATACAACTACGAGACTAGAATGTACTTTATATATCGGTTGTGATACTATTTCTCTGAAGGAGCGAACGTCCCTGTTCCGCCCCCTCGAGGAGACCGAGAAGGGGCGAATGCAGCATCGCGGGATCAAGAGTGTTGTACAACTGCTGGAGCGCCATGACCCCCACAGCTTCGTGGAGTGTCGTGCATTGGCTGACGTGCGTCAAGTGCTTGTTCAAGCAGGAAGGGGAGGTGTTGTGAGCCAGGTACGTACGTGCTCGAGGAAGTGAACACCAGATTCTGCGTATGTAGTGTTATGTGATGAATGTGATTTTTTCATAGTTTTGTATTAAGCTAAATCTTTGATTCGCACTTTTACTTCACAGATATTGCGGCTTAACTTTTTTTCCCAACTATGTACCGATGTTTTTCTAAGTACTGTATGCGAATTATTTTGCGGGAAATGTATGTCATCTTTTGAACAGATTCAAAATCTAATACTTTCTCCGATCCAAATTAATTGACGCACACTTAGTTCAACCTTGTACTAGAGTTGTACTAAATGTGCGTCAATTAATATGGATCGGAGGGAGTACTAAAATTCAAAACCTAAATTGAACTTCTATCATATAAAAGTAATTTTGTGGTTTAGTTGTGTAAGAGGTCAAATAGGATGTGTATAGAAACCAGAAGGAAAACGGCAACAATGGTAGGCGTCGAAGGCGCACCCGCCCAAGGTCAAACCGTCCACGGAGATCCTCTTCCTTTGCAGATATGAAAACTGCGGCAAGGCCCTTGGTGATGTGGCTCCCTTGAGGAAGCATGCTCATATGCATGGCGAGCGGGGTAGTATATTTTTCAGGAGCCCGGCTAAGGGAAGGTTCCTCCAACAAATATGAATATCGGCTAATTGCAAAAACACTTGTCAATAATTTGTGTTTCTACATGGTGGAAAATATATGCTTAGGACTGGAGGGTGCGCTCGCTCGCAGAAGAATCAGGCCGCTCCACGCCCAGACATGTTCTAGGCGTTGCTAATTGCTCAATAATTTTAATCATTCTATTTGGTCAAAGACATTCGTCAATCCTAACTATCCTAATCCATTGTATGATATGGAAGAAACTTTAGGAAGTTTGAGAATATTTGTAATTACTCGAAAGAGCAGTACAGTGGCAGCTCCCCTGTGAAGAACGCAGTAGGATTAACACTACGAACAAAGGTCACTCGAGTCAAGGAGATCAAAGAACAGAGATGCAACCTGGCCCCCTCCAAATCTTAACATTCACCATAATATTTCGATTGACCTTTTCTATGTTATTTATCATATAATTATTTATATCATTTATTTTCGTGTGATTGAAGCCCGCAGCAACGCACGGATATTTAACTAGTTTTAATAGAAGGTAGAGACATTTACAGAAGACCGCCTAGGCGGTTACACAGCTGCCGCCAAAGGCACAACAACAAAAACTATCCGCCAAATATTTGTGACGAATATTTGATACATATTAAGATGGACAGGACTACAGGACGGCGCCGCACCTTGCGTTCCGGTGCGGCGGCTATCCCTTGCCATATACAGAGTACTAGTAAGTAGCAAATTGTGTTAGCTTTTACGTTTGTGAATTTTTAAAATGTTTTATCTTCTAAACCGTTAACTCAATTGAAGATCCGTTTGTACCATTAGCTTTCTCGCGACGAGATCTTTGAAACTAGATCCCATGTCAACATGTTTTGACAACTTTTTTTCATTACTTGCCACATTTCTGTTACATACTTTCCGAATAATTATCTATATAGTTGTCAGATTATACCAACTTGGTTGTCAAATCACTGCACACTAAAAAATATACATAAATGAAAACTTGCTTTATGATATATGTATGTGTTTATCTGTAAAATCACCTAAAAACACATCCATATTTGTCATGTTATTTGTACCCAAAATGTTATAATGACTTGTTGTGCTTAAACGATTGGTTACCAGTTTACTTATACTAGGTTGTCGTATTTTTTACATCCAAATGACATGATGGTTATTGTTATTGTCAGTTTTATCAGCTTGAGTTGTCATTTTATTTTATCGGGTTGTATCATAAGCTTAAGTGTACGAACTGTTCCCTGGTAACTATGTACACTTATTTGTGGCAACAGTTCCAAAAAAAATGGCAACTAGGATGACCTAAATCTGGCAACTGATGATGACGAAAAAATTTTATCGAAACATATCAATATGGGATCTTGTTTCGAAGCCCTCGTGAAAACAAACCCAACGGTGAAAACAAGACGCAAATCGGATAAATGGTTTGTAAGATAAATAATTTTGAAAAACTGAAAACCGCATTTAATGTGATGATGTCATAATCTTGCATGCCTAGTTGTTCTGTGCCCAGCCGCCGCATGGTATGTGCTAGATGCGGCGGAGTAATGTATCATTTCCCTACTAAGATAGGGCATCCATATTGTCATAGAAAAAAGGCAAAAAGAGCCATACTCTCAGTACCAGTCTTAAAAAAGAGACCATATATATTTGGTTCTCTACACACATAACTAACAAAGGACAGTACAAAATAAAACAAGGTTCTCATAAGCCAGCCCATTCCCCCTAGTTGTACCCCTATACTACTTAAAAGACATAAAAAAGACAGCCCCTGTCTTGCTTCGCTGGTTCCGCTGCTGCGATGTGGACTGGAGTGATGAGTTGAAGAATGAGTCTGTCGGGTGAAAAAAAATCGTCTTTATAACACCGCTTTCCGTTCCACCTCCCCACAGCCCATAAAGCACACAAAAAACGAAGGAAAGCAGGCCCGCGCGATGTGGTGAAAAACACACTGGCCCAACAACAAAAACAAAAAAACGGTTTGCGAAGTGAACCGATCGTCCAGCGCAAAGAACAACGTTGCTTAGCTGGTACATGTGACATCCTCCTTATGTTACATGTACATGCGTTTTAGCAAACCCGTAAAACATATACATACAGCCCGCGTGGTGCTCCGTTTGGAGTTTCCCGTACATTAGATACTAGACTGCAAACTATAGTGCTCCAGTTATTGCTACTAGCGATAGACAGATGGCGGTTCAGTGCCAAACACCTGCAGGTACGCCATCCTGTGAGCATCAATCATTTTTTTTGAAACTGTCACCGGGGGGGAGAACTCCCCACCTGAATTTGATCTCGTTTCAAAGAGAAAATTGATCCAGTTTATAAGGAAAATTGGGTCGAAAACCATACAGAGCGACCCCGTTTATGAGGAAAACTGGGTCAAAAAACCTCACAAGCGAAGAGAGCTAGTTACCACATGACAAAAGTTTTCGTTCGCATGGAACACACCCCCAAATCCGGAGCCGCCGCTCCGACGTCCCCCGCTCGCAGGCGAGCCGCAACGCCGCACTACACGACCGCCTTATAGCCCTCGCTACGCGAGACGACCGTTTGCAGACCACAACATTGCGCCAAAATCCGAGGCCGCTGCCTCGACGTACTAGTCTGATCGATCCCATGGATCGCATTGACCGGGCCGACGAGCTCGCCGCCCATGCAGCACAAGATCGACGCCCAAGTAACGGAGTCGCAGCCCCACCCCATAGGGCCAACACTGCATTACCTTCTGAGGCCGCCGCCTCAGCGACCTCCACCGTCCGGAGCCGCCGCTCCGGCATCCACGAGCCACAACCGGGAAGAACTGAAGAAAGAATCCACCAGAGAAATAAACTCAGAGCATCCGCCACCACCAACATCCCTGCAGAGCAACCCCCGACCCTGGCGGAGGAGAAAATTGCTCACACCAGCCTCTCCCAAGCGACGCCTCCAAGAAGGTTACGACGTTGACGCCGCCGCCGCCCGCTTTAGAAGACCAAAGCTAAGATTTTCATCCAGAGATCCAAATCCTTTCCAATATCGAAGAAGGTCCACAACAACGCCTCCAAGAAGGTAGACGGCGCTCATAAGCGTCGCCGTTGCTGGCCTTGACCGAGCAAGGCAGTGCTTTCGCCGGAGCTTCTTGGCTAAAAGGATTCGAAGAGCCAGAACATCCGAGGATATCCGGATCGCCATGGAGCACTTCACCACCACCACTCACCAACAACCAGCACTGCAAAAATCCACCACGTCGCACTGGACCACACCATCGGAGCAGAGCAGCGCACCGCGTCCGCCCCTGCCGAGGCCGAGGCCAAGCCGCGCCACCGAGTAGCACATGCGCCACACCTCCACCACCATCTCCATGCCACTGCCAAGCCTCGACGGGACGGGTCCAGATTAAGGCCAGCAGCACCGCCCCGACGCCGACCAGACCGCCTGGACGAGAGCGCCGGCCCCATCGGGCTGCCGAGCATGGAGACGAGGCTAGCCCACCACCAGCGCCCCCCGAATCGTCGAGGAAGAGCCGCGGGCGCCGACCAGAGCCCCGTCGCCGGGCCCGATCTGGATCTGGATCCCGGAGGACGCCGACGGCAGGCAGGACGCTCGGCGGAGAACTTGGCCACTCCACCTAGCAGCCGCCCAAGTGCTGCGCACCGGCCGCCCAGCAGCCCAGGGATGCACGCCGGCCGCCCAGCACCACGGAGCGCCGCGCCTCTGCGCCTCCACGGCGAGCACCCCCTCACACACCCATTTAGCGGCGAGGGCGCCCGCCGCCACCGCGTTGAAGGCCTGCGGCAGCGGCGGCGAAGGAGGGGGGATGGGCTGGGGGAGCCCCGGCGGCGGTGGCTAGGGTTCCCCCGAGTCGCCCCAGGTGGAGCGACGCGGGGTCGGGCCTTGCGTGAGCATCAATCATGATTCGGTCGGTGTCTTCCTCGAAGTTGTGAGGGATCTCGACGTAGCCCTTCTCCTCAAACTCCTCCTTGATCTTCTGCTGGTACTCCATGAGTTCATCACTCAACTTGTTGAAGAAGTAGGCGGCTCTGTTCCTCCGGTTATGAGGCTCACGCTTTTCCCAGGAGAGGATGTACCTCACCCTCTCTTCAGACATGATGTTCTTCTTCTGAGGAGGACCTTCCTTGCACTTGCCATGGTCATCATCCTCATCCTCACCATCATCATCCTCTGAGCTGGTCTTTTGAGACTTGGACACTGCAGCCTTGGAAAACCCCTTCTCTCCACCACGACGTGTCGGCTTAGGTGCCGCCACCTCGTCCACGTACTCCTCCTCGTCTTCCTCCTCATCCTCATCTTCCTCCTCGTCCTCCTCCGAACCGGCCCAGAAAGAAGATACCTTCTTCGGACCGAGAGGGGCCTTGGACTTACCATGGGCACCAAAGGCGGATGAGTTGTGCTGCGAATCGACCTCGGAAGCCCCTCCACTATTCGTCACCGCCCCCTTGTCTCCACCACGACGGGGCTTGGACACCACAGCATTGTGAAACCCCTTCCCTCTTTTGTCTCCACCACGACGAGACACCACATCCACCTTCTTGTTCTTCCGACCAGAACCACGGCGCGACAAAGACAGATCCTCGAACCCATCTAACTCGCCGACGGTCGCCATCTCTCGATCTATGCGATTTGGGGATTTTCGATCTGGAACCCTAGCTTCGTCGATTCAAGATTTGGGGGGAAGAGAGCCGAAAGCACCGTCTGTTCCTCCTTCTTTCTTATAGCGGCGGTAGAGGCCAGACCGTCGGTGTCGGCTCGCTCCATCATGGTTGGGCTCCCCTTCCCACCTAGCAGCAGTGCGGCCCGGCCCAATGATGCGAGCAAACGGCGCGGCTTGCAGCCCAGCCAGTAAGATCCCCTCAAAAAAATGCAGCCCAGTAAGAACAACCCAGTTTAATTCCTGTAATTTTATTTTTGAACGTAGATCCTCTAATAGGGAGGCCCATAGTTTAGTTAAGTTTGCTACTGCTCTGGACTTGGTAGACACATGTGGCTCCTACAACCACAGGATCCGTCTATTATTTCTGTAATTTCTGTCTTAGTGGAATAAAGTTTTCTTTCCTGCTCAAAAAAAAACTTTTTCCTAGGATTTTTTTCTCCTTGCGCATGTTCAACTAATCAAGTCATAATGCTCCAAGAACCTCTCCACGCTGCTGCAAGATGCAGAGGTCTCGGGATCCATCAGTGGGGTGAAGATCTGTCATAATGCTCCAAGGATCCACACACCTATTTTTTGCGGATGATTCAATGCTTTTGATGCGAGCGAACCAGGAGGAATTTAAGGGGCATACTTGACCTGACCTGTACGAAAACTGCTCGGGCCAATGCATTAATACCGAGAAATCTGCGGTCATGTTTAGCCCGAACACTGTGGAGGATGTCCGAAACTCGGTGAAGGACACCTTGATGATCAGGAGTGAGAACTAGAATGACAAGTATCTTGGTCTTCCTGTGCATGTGGGACAGCCTAGAAGGAAAGCATTCGCATACATCAAAGGTGCGGTCGATGGGAAGGTATATGGTTGGAAGGAAAAGCTGTTTGCTAAGGCTGGGAAAGAGGTATTGGTGAAGGCAGTGGCACAAGCCATTCCTACTTATGCCATGTCATGTTTCTATCTGACAAAAACCTTTTGTGATGAATTGAGCTCTCTCATTGGGAGGTACTGGTGGAGCCAACAAGAGAAGGACGACACGATCCATTGGATCAGGTAGGAAAAACTTACTCGGCCTAAATCACAAGGTGGACCGGGCTTCCGTGACATGGAGTGTTTCAATGTTGCTATGTTGTCGCACCAAATTTGAAGGATAATTAAGGACCCAAATACACTTTGTGCAAGAGTGCTCAAGGCTCGGTATTTTTCCACAACACATGTACTGGAAGCAACACCAAAGTCGGGTATCTCCTCCTTCCAAGCTAGCCTAACCGGCAGGTACGGCCCGTCCCAACGCGCGATTTCCCCAGCAGGGCTATTTATATTTTCGTTCTTGTTGCCTAAAAACATTATTTTCGTTTTTAAATTCTGTTTATTTCATGAATACCTTTTCAAATATCTTTTTTTTGTTCTTGAATTTTTTTAACTTCATGAGTATTTTTTTATTTGTGAAAAAATCTTTAAATCCCCTAAAATGTTTTGAATTCTTAAAATTTGTGACAATGTTTCACCATACGTGAACTTTTTTCGAATTCATGAACCTTTTGCGAACTCATGAAGATATTTTCAATCTGCTAAAAAAATCATATTCGCGAACTTTTTTTACATTCACAAAGATTTATTTAATATGAGGACATTGTTTTGAATTGCAAACAATTTCGTAATTCATGAACATTTTTTGAATTCACCGACAAAAGTATGTACATCTTTTAATTTTTGAACTATTTTTGAATCGATGAAAAAAATGTAAACTAAATTGAATTCATAAATATTTTTAAATTTCAATAAAACCCACCAAAATTAAAAGAAATGCAATCAAATTATCAGGATAAAAATGGTCGTGTGTGGGCTCGCTCATGGTTCTATGGCGAGCGACCCGAGTTTCAGCTGCATAAGCGAGTAAAGGGTGCGAGGCGATGTGAACCGTGGGGATCGCAACAGTTGATACATGTCACACACCCTTCCTCAATTTTCCAACCAAGCGTATGTTTTTTGTCTTTAAAAAAATCATGCATCCTTTATACAAAAAACTAGCATGTGTGTCCCTTACAAAAACAATTGCAAATATAGACAGCGAAACCCTCGGATTCTCATGGCTTTGCATCCAAAATGAAAAGGAGGCCTTTTATTAAAAGGCTAGAGGGCGGGTTTCTGCAAACCTGGATACCCTCAATTACCTCAACTTCCTCCTCATGTGCTGACATACTAGATAAGCCATCTGAGCATAGCAAAAAGAGATAAGGTGATAGGGGATCACCCTGTCTCAAACCCCTGGTGGGCAGAATTTCATCTGTTTCAGTATCATTAAATAAATTGTCGTATCTTACGGATGAGACACATTCCATAATAACATCCATCCAAGCCTGGTTGAACCCCAACTTCAGAATTTTTTCTTGAAAATTCCACTTAACTCGATCATATGCTTTCATCATATCCAGTTTAAATGCACAAACTTCATTGAAACCATGAGTCTTCTTCTTTATAGTATGGAAGCACTCATAGGCTACTAGCACATTGTCCGTGATTATCTTTCCCGGTACATGCACTCTAAGTGGGAGAGATAACCTCCAGAAGAATTTTCTTTAATCTGTTCGCCAGCATTCTTTAGATGATTTTGTATACAACATTGCACAAGGACATGGGTTTGTAATGCATAATGCAATTCAGGCTCTCAACTTTCGGTATTAGCACCACATTCATATTGTTCCACCCTTCGCACCTTTTTATTATTTGTTGCTTCAATGACTTCCACTGAGAGTTCGTCGCCAACTATGTGCCAAAATCTTTTAAAGAAAATGGCCTTCATATCACCGATTTGAAAAAATCCTTCCAAACATCATCCCTATTGAATTGTGCCAATAAAAATGTATTGATACCATCTGAGACCCGATGTTTCACTGTATCCAGCAATTCATCATCACCATGGCCTACATCGCTAATAAAACAAATTCTGGAAATAATCAAACACAAGAGGTTTAATATTTTCATTTCCTTCCACCCAATTTCCACCCTAAGAAGAAGAAACTTGATGGAAAAACTTTGTGTTACAGTCACCTTGCCGGAGCCACTTTACTCTTACTCTTTGCGCCCAATGGATCTCCTCTTATTTTAGTAGATTTTCTATAATGAGTAACTCCTTCTGTTTTTGCCGAGCTTCTGCAGAAAAGGACCCCCGCATTAGATTTTCAAGTTCTCTTTGAGCTGCTTTCAACCATTCACGCGGTCCTTTAAGAATTTTGCGATCCCACAGATGCAGATCCTTATGCAGTGCCTCTAGCTTTTGCTTAGCCAAAGGGCACCTCCCTTGAGTAGCTGCTTTCTGCCATGCTATTTTTTGTTTGAACGGTCATCGGGGTGGAGAGATTCCCCACCTGAATATATTGCACCTTTCAAAGGGTTTGGGGAGGATATGACTCAATTACATCACATCAAGAATACAAAAGGGGGGAACAAAATGAATTCCCAAAGTAAGGCACGAGGTAGCTAGCAGACCGAAAGGACAACACCATGAGAAATACTACTAGAAGTGGCGTGTCGTCTGGAGAACACAATACCAACACTAAGCAACTATCCCAACGCACCACAACTTTGTGCATACCGACCCTTTGGCCCTCTAATGAGCAATAGATGCTTCCCAAACGTATATATAATTTCTGCTTGTTCCATTCTTATATGAGTGATATTGCTATGTGTTTTGCTACACTTTCATACCTTTTTCAACGTATTTAGCCTAACCTACTAACTCAGTGCCCCACTGCCAGTTTCGATTTGTTGCTTTCCTTGCATTGCAGGTATTTATCAATATTTAAAGTTCTCGGAAAATTCCATACAAAATATATAAATAATCAGCACAGAAGAAGGCTCCAGAAGACCAAAGGGGGGCAGAGGGGGGCCACCCCCCCTCTGGGCGTCCAGGTGGCGCGACCACCAAGGAGGACGCGCCAGGAACCCGCCCCAAGGGGGGTGACCTTCCCTAGTTCCCTCCTTTGGCCTATATTTAGCCCCTGTTCCGTAAACCCTCGAGAGGCACTTGCATGAAGATTTTCACCACTGTTTTACCGTCGCCGCGATCCCGAGATCGGGATCGCTAGAAGACCCTATCCCGGAACCCTGCCGGAAGGAGGATTGATCTCCGGGAGCTCCTCCACCACCATGAGCGCTTCCCAGATGTGCCGTGAGTAGTCCACCTTGGACCATGGGTCCATGACCAGTAGCTATGTGATGTCTTCTCTCCAATCTTGTGCTTCAATTCTTAGCCCTTGTGAGCTGCCCTGCATGATCAAGGCATCTATGTAATAGTTTTTGTGTTGCTATGTTGTGTTTGTTGGGATCCGATGGATTATGAGATTATTTTCATATTGTGATGAGTTATATATTTGGTTCTCCTTTTATATATTTGTTCTTGAGTATTCTTGCATGTTCTCCATTGCTTTTTATTGCTTTGGCCAAGTAGTAGATTGGAACTCCAAGAGGGAGCGTTATGCATGATTGTGGGTTCATGCCCCCCGATGTCTAGCTTGAGTGACAGAAACATGAGAGTAGGGGATGTGTTATTGCCACCAAGGAGAAAAAAAATGGTGCTTGTAAGTGCGGTTGCAAGGATTTTTTACCTTACGCATAGTTTGTTAATGCAGTTTTCTGTTGCTTTTAGTTTACACTTTGGGTGGGGCTCGCAACTTAATACCAGCGAGATGTTCGGGATAGATATCTCAAGGTGGATGATTAGTGAGTAGATGTTGATGAATAAACGGTCTACTTGTCTTGGTGTATTGCCCATACGATTGAGCCTCTAGCTTTCTTGTAGCATAATTAGCATTGCGGTGCGTTTATAATTCTGTCAATTGCCTAGTTGTAATCTATTCACCCAACATAGTTGTTTTATCGTCTTTTGGGAGAGAGACATCACTAGTGAACATCATGGGAACCCGGTCCATATTTCCACCATTGTTTACCCTCAATCATTTACTGCTTTTCTTTCTTTTTCTTTGCAATCACCACCACTATTTCCACTGTATGTCTGATCCTTTGTAAACAACAAGACCAGAGAGATTGACAACCACTCTGAACTGGTTGGGAGCAAAGTTATTTTCTTTTTTGTGCAGGTCCAGGTTAAGGGAGCAATATCTTTTCAGACGACGCGTTGCTCGTTTGACCACCTTCTTGCATAACTTGTAGTCCTACGGAAGACATAAACCCTAGACTCTAAGTTAGGGGAAACTTACTGTTGTCTACTTCTTAACCTTCCACTTGGGGTAACCAACGAAGGGCGAGAAGCCATGAGCAACCACATTCAATGAGTGACCTATAACGAACCTTGGTTCGA
Organism: Bromus sterilis; assembly: GCA_950022295.1. Lineage (NCBI taxonomy): Eukaryota > Viridiplantae > Streptophyta > Magnoliopsida > Poales > Poaceae > Bromus > Bromus sterilis. The sequence continues at coordinate 282,996,797 of OX465600.1, forward strand.
GCTCCGCCACAAGAAACCAGAACGATTAGCCAGTAGGGGAGGCATCATTGCATCGTTGTGGAGCAAAAATGAACCGGTACAACACCAAGAGCTGTTGACACCCGTTTATGGCACGGTCACAAACTTATATAAAATTGCCAAACCGGAGGCTTCTAAGTCAATACCAACCCTGAAGATAGAGCTTTCGAGTTACTGCTAGCTCAGAGATGAGGGTAAACCGAGTTGCAGCCAGCGCCGAGTTACTGCTAGATTGGAGGATTAAGATTACCGAGTTACTTCTAGCTCGGAATACTAAGAACATACCGAATCAATCGCTACTCGGAAACTACAGTGAACCGAGTTACTAGTTACTCGGAAGAACCGAGTTACTAGTTACTCGGAAGTCACAGTGCACCGAGTTACTCGTTACTCGGAAGCCAGAATCAACTAAGTTACTCGAAATCTTTGAACAGTCTCCGGTCTATTCTTGCTACGAGGAAATCGTCATCAAGTTGTTGCAATCTACGAAAGTGATATGAATTCCCAATTCACCTATGTAGATGCAAATAATTCATATGTTTTTGCTAGATCACCTAATGAACATGATGTATCGGCTAGCCCTAGTTTTATCAATTATGCATCTAATTGTGTGCAACAGCCGGTTCATAATAATGTTTATGCTTAAAATTCTAGTTTTAGCAATGTGCAACATATCTATCCCAACTCTCATGCATCGGTAACCCAACAGATCCATATGCCGATGAACAAGATGATGAGTTCAGGTAATCAAGTAGAAACACCCCACGTTGGAAATTTCAATAATATGCAACAAAGTGTTTCACCTTTTTATCCATCGACGCCTAGCTTGCAATATGTTAATTCAAACATGCCGGTGGATAGAGGAATTGACCATACTACTACTAGTCACTTGGCCAATTACCATCAACCATCATATGTTGCGCCTTATATTCCCAATTATTTGGCGCTATGTGCAACTGTTAATGTCTATAATTCGGCTCCGCATATTCACGGTCATGGACGAATAATTGAAACTTCTGTAGGAACATAGACGACTTCACCTACTGTTGTAGCATATCATGCTGCCCCTATACAGTTACAAACTTTCGGCAACATATCAGTGCCGAAAGAAACTAAAAGTATCGAGGGCAATCTCACCCTGCAAAGCATAGCATTGACGAATTCACCACGCCAACTTGGAAAGAATTATCGGACGAACAACGTCAAGGATTTGAAGCTTTCAGGAGGCCGTGTGCCAAAGAATTGGGGGCAACAAGAAAAAATGAGGATGATGAACTTTTTAAGGCGTTTCATGCACAGATTATCAAATCCACTCCTCCATGCGGCAACCAAGTTGAGCCCTCTAATAAATCTATACGAGAAAGTGAAGCTTTGCAAATTGATAGAACCCATGAGGAAGATAAGAATGACTAGGAAGGTGTAGTTACTTCGGTTGAAAAACCCGAATCAAAAATAACATGTGTCGAATCTATGAAGTCAAAAGAAGCAAGATGCATTGGTGAAGAGTACAGCAAGCTTGGCAAAACAGCTACGCTCGATTTTTTTGGATGCACGGGAGTTTACTTACTACCCTATGAGTTCTGTGCCAAAGATAAATAGCATCCAAGCAACATGGCACAAGATACAGAAGCTGAACCAAACGGTTCAGGCGTTAGCAAGTCGGGCTTGCCTACTGATTTCATCGAGCCAATAGGAAAAAAGGTGTTGATTCGGCCTGATATAGCCGAATTAGTTAACAAGGAAAATATGGTCATCGATGAAAAAGATGGTGGCAAGAGCTCGGGGAGGCAAGTAACAATTGACAAGCAACCCGGTGGAGGAGAAACAATTAAGGTCGCCATCAAGAATCCCACACTCGGGGGGCAACTGCCACGACGAGAGGAGACCCGAGCCAATTCGGAAGTTGGAGTTACCGAGTTGCAGCCAGCTCGGAATCAAGAGTCTGTCCAGTTGCTCACAACTCGGAAGGGCTTACCGAGTAGTACCCGAGCCAATTCGGAAGTGGGAGCTACCGAGTTGCAGAAGCTAACTCGGAATCAAAGGTCTACCGAGTTACAGAGGCCAACTCAGAGTCAAAGGTCCACCGAGTTATAGAAGCTAACTCAGAATGAACATTATACCGAGTTGCTGATACGTCCCAAACATATCTATAATTTCTGCTTGTTCCATGCAATTTTATGTGACATTGCTACATGTTTTGCTACACTTTTATATTATTTTACACATATTTGTACTAACCTACTAACTCAGTGCACCCAGTGTCAGTTCCTATCTGCTGATGTCTTTAGTTGCAGTGATTTTTTGCCAATTTAAAATTCCAAAAAATTAGAATAAAAATCAGCGTTCAGGAAGCTTCCGGAAGCACCGAAGGAGAGCCGGAGGGGGCCACCTCCCTCCCAGGCGGCCAGGTGGCACGGGTGGGCCCCACCTCTGGTGCCCCCTTCAGCCTATTTTTACCCCTTGTCCAGGAAACCCTCGAGGAGAATCCCACATCATGAATTACCTCTCTGTTCCGCCGCCTTGCTCCGAAGATCAGGAGCACCAGAAGACCCTTCCCGGCACCCTGTCGGGGGGAGAATTGACCTCCGGGAGCCTCTCCACCACCATGGACGCCTCCCGGATGCGCTGTGAGTAGTCTCCATTGGACCATGGGTCCATGATCAGTAGCTATGTGTAACAGCCCAGATTTCACAAAAAATTAAAAAAAAAATTGTTTTCGGTGTGAATTGTTTGATTGTCTGATTTGTTTGCGGTGTTTGCATCCCCGATTTATCGATCGGCGATTATTCCCCCCCCCCCCCTCTTATCTCATATCGGACGGAGACCGACCTTTTACACCCCGACACTCGACCTTTGCGACACCGGGTTTCACCCGATCACCGTCGCGAAAACCGCACGAGACCAGCCGCAGCCAACAGAACGAAAAACCCCGTTTAATAATTAAACGAGATATTTTTATAGCACACCGGAAAGTGTTCTCGGAACGGTTCCAGTGCGAGGTGCGCTTCCTCCCCACGGCCCCAGCTGTCGGCGTCTTTCCCACGCGGCGTGCTTATCCTCTCGCCTCGTCTTCCTCGCTCCTGATGCCGCCGCAGGGGAATCAATCGGCGTCGGAGTCCAGACCAATCGTCGCTGCAGTGGGAATCAAACGCTACGGAGTAGTCCAATCGTCGCCGCGCGTCCGCCGCATGCACCCCCCCCCCCCCGCCGCCGCCGCTATATAAGCGGGCTCGCCGTCGAGGGACACCGCGCACTCTACTCCTCCTTTCCTCCCCTCTCGCCGCACTCTACTTCTTCCCCACCCGCCATGGACCGCAATCCCCGCAACATGAACAGCAACCGTCGCGCCTCACCCGCGCTGAGGCGATCCTCCTGTCCCAGGGGAACTACCCCTGCCCGCCGGACATGCGGACACCGCCCGGCTGGGTGATAAGTGCCGCCGGCGTGCCGGTGCCGCCGCTGCCTCAAGGGGTGCAGTTCGATAGGGAAGTCCTCGCCGTCCGCGCCACAATGACGGAGGCCGAGCTCGCTGACCCAGCGAACGCGGCGGACAACGTCGCCCGCTGGACGGCGCACTTCGAGGAGCGCCGCAACCAGGCGCTCGCCTCCACCAAAGGGCTGGAACCGGTGTCGGGCCCGATGAACCGCCTCGGCCGGATGCTGTGGTGGAGCCCCGAGGAGCGCACGCTCCTCAATTTCCTCTATCATGTCCAGGACGGCAACGAGCCGCGCCTCGAGTACCCGTGAAGGGGACGGCAGCGAGCGGCGTCGACGGTGCCGTAGGAGGAGGCGAGCAGTGAAGGTGGCGACCTCGTAGTTTTTTATTTCCTACCTATGTAATAAATTTAGACCAAATATTATAAATTTCGCTGAAATTCAGCTATATTTGATGAAATTTGGACGAACTTGGGGGGTATCTTGGGGCCGCGGTGGGTAGCCGGCCCCCCAAGCCGTTTTCTTCGCCCGAGCGCCCCCAAGCGGCGCTAAAATAGTGCCGAAAATCGGCTTGGGGGCGAACGGCTGGAGATGCTCTTACTTCCTTGGCTTTGATTGAGTGTGGGGGATTGGGGGAGAGGCGTTCTCTAGCCCCTATACGCCGCTCGCGTGCGTGTCCAGAGCATGCAAGCGGTCGCAGAAGGCGCCCCCCTGGTTTGGCCGGCCCGTTTATGCAAGCGTGTTTTTCCTTTTTTCGGTTTTTGGATGGTTTTCCGGTTTTTTAATTATATGTATGAATTTTTTGTTTGGTGTATCGTAAAAAATAAAAAAATAAAAAATATTACAAAAGAATCATTCTATTTTTTTGAAAGTAGAATCATTCTGTATTAAAAAGGTGTTTGATGTGTATTAAGAAAATCATCATATAACATAAAAATTAATATATATTTAAAATAATCATTGTACATTAAAATATTAAATATATATAACAAAAAAATCACTATACATTTTATAAAGTTCAACATGTTACATAAATGTTCATCGTATAAAAATAAAACTATTCAATTTATATTTAAAAAAATCATTGTACATTAAAAAAATTGTTCAACATATATAAAAGAAATTTCAACATGCATTTAAAAATATTCAACATGTTCTAAGGAAAAAGTTCAGAAAAAGGAATAGAAAAGAAACGAAAGGTGGGCCGACCCTTGTCACGGCGCTCCCTGGATTCCTTTTGCAAAGGAATAGAATTTTATGGCCCGTGTGCGTCGTATAGGGTTTACATCTCTAGCACATCCGTTAAAAACCCATCCATCTGAAAAAAAGGATTGATATGTGAATTCTGACTATTTTAACGGTTTGAATGTATCCATTAAAAATCCATCAGCCCATAAGAAAAACACTATGGCTAATCGTGAGACTTGGGTCGAGTGGGCCAGCCCAACATGAATTGATGGTGTTTTCCACCATGTCGCGCTCGAGCCAGCGTGTTGTGTCGTGTCGTGCCGACTCGAACTCGGATGCCCCGCGGGTCATGTCGGGTTGTGCCGCATGTCAAATGGTGTGTCAAGTGAGGGGGGAGAGGAAGGCTACGTCGAGGTCGTGTGCACGTGTCGCTGTTAGGTCACAGCACCGGCCACAAGGAGCTTGTGTGCATGAGCCTGTTTGACTGTAACCTGGGGGCGCCACCGTCGGCTAACCTCCGTAGTCACGTATCGTGGTTGTCGTGTGTGTACTCGTATCATGGGATTTGGGGGGGGGGGGGGGGGGGGGGGGGGTACTAGGGATTAAGTGTGGCCCGACCTTCACTGGCACCTCCCTTGCCTCTTGTCGCCGCAGGGCCCCTTTCTATCGAAGGTGTTGAGAGGTTAGATCTTTGGGTTGCGTAGGAGGTGCATATGCTAGGCGTCATGAGGTGTTAGTCATCACATGCGGAGTTACGTCGATGATGCGGCGGCGTGGTGGAGTTCTAAGGCAGTGGTCTGGGTCAGTGACATCAACGACAGGTGTTGCCCAAAGAGGTGTGGTGTGTTTCAGGTGGGCATGCGTTCTGAACTTGCGAGCAAGGTTTCAGCTATCGAATCCCAAAAAGTATCAAGGAGAAAGATGCAGTTACTGAAAAATGCCGAGCCATTCCGTTTAAAAATATTGCCAACAAAATACTGTGAAAATATAAAGGAGTTTTTTTTAGGATATGTTGTATAAAGGAGTTGTTATTGCTCTAATTTACACACATATGAGATGACCTCATTTTTCACATGCTATAAATGTCTGAGTTAAATGATGCCATCATATACCTGCAACAAACATATGAGATGGGGTCTTCTCCTCCCCTCCCCTCCCCTCCCCTCGTCTTCTCCTCTTCCTCTCTTGAGAGTCCACCGGCCAAATCCGGGTCAATCCCGAGCCTACCCTGGCGGCGTTGCCGTCCGGCTATGGCAAAGGAGAGACGTCGGCATGCATAGAAGTAGTTTGTTTGGCGCTATGCCGTGGAGGACTTCGTTTTCGGATCTGTCGAGCAGGCTCCGGCGGGCATCTCGGTTGTCTTCTGCTTCTCCTCCGTGGTGGAGGAAGGTGGACGAGAACAGATCTGCCAATCCCCCTTCCAAGTTGGTGTGGTTTCGCAGCAGGTTGATTCTTCTTCTTGCTGGCCATGGTGTCCAGAAGGAGGAGGTTGGGGTTGTTGCTGCTGCGCCCGTCCTCAGCGTCTGGCGGCGGCAAGCTAGCTAATGCTGCAGCTATCCATGACCAAAGGAATGGCCCCGCTGTGCTCAAGGTGATTTGTGTTAGAATTAATTAACATGTGTTAATTATGGGGTAAATCTATCCTTGTAACTTCTACCCCTTCATGAAGAGGTACCTCTTTATAGTGTCCTTCCATCTGTATATATATCACATCATCTAATGAAAGAGATAGAGTTGATTCATTTGTTGCCTCTCTGGTTTTTCTCTCAACACGTTATCAGCACTTTGCTTTGCCCTGAGCGGAAAGGAGGCAACGAACAGAGAAGGGAAGAGATCGAGAAGGAACAACGTCCGCGGCGGCTCCTGTCTCCGGCGACTACGCGCCGGGCCTCGCGCCCGACAACCCAGCCACCGCGCCGCGGCCCAGGCTCCGGCCTCCGCGCCTCTGCCCGGTCGCTCGTCCTCGGCGCCCAGCGCGGCCGCCCGTGGCCGTGGGCACCTGCCGGCCCTGCCCGTTCGCCCGGCTACGCTCCAGCGTCGGCTGCTTCCGTGCCTTGTCAGCCCGGCGTCCTCAACCGTTGCAGACGACCAACACTTGGAGCGGCGGCTTAGTCCGGCGAAAAGACGCAGTGCTCCATAGCGTGCACGTGCAAGGTCATCCAACGGAATCTCTCTTCCTTCTTCTCACGGCCACATCACTTCTCCAAGGGAAGAACAAGGAAAGAAAGGTAAGAACAGTCTAAATGCTTTGGTGAGAACGGCCGTTGTTGCTCATCACCGATGCGGAAGGATGGTCTTCGTTGCTATCACCAAGGTGCATATGGGCCTTGGCAATCAGGCGCACACGTGCATGAACCCGCCGGCTCATCCTCCAGTGAACGCTCCCGCCGGCCAAACGCCCTGAGCGCGTACTGCTGCCTCTTACGCATGTCCCTCCGCAGCGACGCCCTGCGCGCACGCGCATGGTGCACCACCGGCGGACGCGGCTCCCGGCGCGGAGCACGCAGCGGCCCTCGGCCCGACGGTGTGCTTGTCCACTGTGACGCCCCCATTGCCTACGCTGCAGACGGCAGTCTCAACCCCCTGACAGCCTATCGCCGAGTCCCCCGCGGTCCGTCCGGCCGCGCCCCGTCCGCGGCCTCTGCGCCGCGTCGCCCGGCCTCCGCGGCACTCCCCGCGACCGGCCATGCGCCGCCCGCGTGCCACGCCCCTGGCCCGGCCATGCGTCGTGCCGCGCACAGTGCTTGGCTGCCCGACCTCTACCCGGCCTTCGCGCCGCGCACCGCGCCCGGCCGCGCCCATCCGCCCCACGGCCATTGCAGCGGCGGCAGTTACGATTTACTCTGTAACTGCACGGATGAAGATAGGGATAACCTTATCCCTTCGTCTTTTTGCTATAGAATCCCTGCATGTACGTACAGGAATTTGCAAAAAAAAATATGATAAACCCATTTTTTTGCAACAATACTTATGGTATTTTGCAAGAAGATTTGTGCTATTTACTAGCGCTATCTGTTGAGCATTGCGCTTCAGAGTAAAATAATGATATAAATAATTTTGATGCTAATAAATGTTGACATTATTTATATCTATTATTTGCTATTGAGATTTTTACAATCTCTTGCAAAGATAAATTTAGTACTTTTACAGTACTTTTTCCGTTGTACTCAACGTATTTCAGATCTTTCTATGATGTATCTATTTTTTCATGTTAAACACATGACGAGAATAATACATCTATTTGCAATTGAGATTTTCAATCTCTTGCAAATACATATGCAAAATTCAAGGTGATTTCTTTAAATTGATGCTTGGGATCACAAGGTAGTCATATGAATCTACTGCGTACGCAAATTACCGTTGACTACTGATAAAGCCTACATTTTGTCGCCTCGACATTATGATTGCTTTACGAAGTGCTTTCCCACACATTTTACTAAGTCATGACATAAGGCATTAGGAGTGAGTATCTACTGATTTCATCAGATTATACTTCCTAGTGCTGCGAGATCTACTCCATTTTGGAGATTATCTTCAAGGTGTCATTCTTAGCAATTTGAGATTTACACTAATAATTTCAAGCCACCTTCTTGAATTCGATTAATTTTGCAATATTAAGATGTATTTATATTACACAATATGTAATATAAATAAATTATCGATTTTTTCTCGGAGATGATATGTTCTATGTGTTTACCACATTGCCAATTTTCATGAACATGTCTTAGCGGTTGAGATTTATTTCTCCCGCACAACAGATGATATGTTCTATGTGTTTACCACGTTGTCATTCTTCATGAACATGTCATTACGGTCAAGATTGATTTCTCCCGCACAACAGACTTGTAAATTTTTGACAATTACATCTCCCTCACTATATTAGGAAAACACTAGGTAATGAGTTCGATCTACTGCCCATGTGTAGACTATTACTCTTACGGAGAGGCCTACGTTTTTGTCAATCTCGACAAACGATTACCCCCAACGTGTTTTTCCTTATATTTAAATTGTGACATACACAAGGTAATAGAACCATGCGCATCTACTCACATTGTCAGATTATGCAGCCTATTACTGTGAGATCTATATGATCTTCAACGTGTTATGTTCCCACAATTGAGGTTAAGCATTTTCAAGTTATACACTTGAGTCAAATTTTTGCATTGTTATTACAAAACCATGATGGTTTTTAATTTACCTTTGATAAATTAATTATCCCTGGTTTTTCCCTATAAGTAATCGATGGCTAAGTATTTTGAGGCTCTTGCCCTCAATGGCCACAACTTACTTAAGCGAGTCATGGACATCAAGATCAGTCTTGCATCCCATGGAATAGCGCGTGCAATCCAAGTCACGCCACCGGGACGCAAAGGACCTCAAGGGTAATGGTTTGAAACTCACGTCAAACCATCAACCTGACACCATCAAGCTGTCACGGGACCCTATGAGCATGGAGAGCGTGATGGTTGAATATGCTTCAACCGACATGTTTGGAGACTATACAGTTAGTCCCTTAGTCTCCTTAGTGATCTATTCATTTATGTCAATTTATGATGTTCTAATAAGAACATGATTATTGTCTATTAGCACTTTGATACAAATACATTTGTATGTATTCTATATATATGATAGAGGTTTTCATACTGGAAATCTTCAAGTCTATATATAGTTATCTACGGGGGTCAATCAGATGAAATATGATATGTGCCTTGTGGACATATGCACCACAAACTCTATATTCGGGGAAATATAATGTTTCCACTCTTACTAAGAGGTCTGGAAATATTTCAATAATCGTTGGACGCGATGATGTAACTATCGACTCAACTCGAGTCATATTTACTATCCCTATGGGTACTCTCGAGTGTTATAAAAGATACTTTATTGTGTCTCGATATAACTTGTACCCTACTACTATAGAGATATCCGTCAAAATAGTTTCCATAGCGAAACTTATGATGGCAACAAAGAGAAAATCTTCTCTTCACCCAATACGGATATGGCAATCTCATTATCTTCTTATCGTCTGAATTGCACTAAACATACTACAAAACCCGTAGCATTTGTTGCATACATGATAGCTTCCAAAATGTCTTCTACATGACAAACTTGGCATACTCGCCTTGGTTATTTCGACATTGGGTTGAAACAGAAACTATCTGCAATTTTATTGATCATGGTTAAAATGTTGCTACATTCTAACAACATTTGGATTTTATGTGCATTACATGCGATGAAGGGAAGCTAACTTTAAGGCTCGCACTCCTTAAAGTCTACGCTGAACCACTCAAACACCTTGAATTCATCAAGCCGAGGTAAGTGGCTCTTCCCAACCATTGACTAGACCATTCAGGTATCCCATGGTTCTAAAAGACACAGCTACATGATGTCTTATGTGTGCATTTAGCCACACTAAACCATTGGCTCATTATCCTGAACATCGATTTCAAGCAAATCGAATGAACAATGTCACCAAAATTCTTATTGTGTGCCTTTAATATGGCCCTAGAATTGAATTTTAGCACTTTGTCCTATGTGTCTAGATTCAATATGGTTTGGTAGAATCCTTTATCCAAATAATTAAGCTCATTACATGATCTTTACTTTAAAATTGTAACTTACCAACTTTACGTTGGAGTCATGCAGTTTTACACGCTCATGACAAACTGCACAATATTATTCCCCTTTATCTTTGATACGTGGAAATCTATCAAGCATTTCCCATCTGCGGTAATTCGGTTATACACTGATATCACCACCACACCATACATAATTGGCCCCTCAACATATATGTGGGATCTATGTGAGGAATAACTATATTTCCATCAATACCTCAAGCCCCTCTCATGGGGAGTTATTCTAGGCCAGTATGCTGCTACACCGAGGAATATTTCCAGGCATTAGGGGGAGAATTCAAGTACCATGCATAATGCCAGGAAATTATTGGAATGTTCAACACATTTCTACCTCAAATTCACGTACTCAAAGATCTGGACCATGCGTTCAGAATATTTGCAACACATTGCAAATAACTTGCCAAATTCGTTTACTGAATATAAAGGTGTCACACAATCCTACAATCCTGCAAAAATATGCCTGAAAGAGTGAAGGTACCAACAAAAATCACTCCACTCCCAGTCCAAAGCAACAGGGGGAGAAGCATGGCAACAATATATCAGGATTCAGCTTCTCGCGAGCAAGGATATTAAGGCCATTGAATCAGTAAATGCAAGTCAACTTCACGTTGATAGACACCTAATGGGTAGTATACACCCAGTGGATGGGAAACCTCCACCAACCCAGTTCATAGTGCACACAATGGCCGGGACATCGGAATACCCGACTCAACCGCATTGGGAAATCGCGAGCAGTCACCATGGGTAACGATATTTCCATCAACTATATATAAACATATATATTCTGGAGAAACATTTAACCGGAAGTCTACAATTATCGACATACATTTCTCAACTAGATTGCAAAAACCTTTCAAATGATTCATGTCCAAAGACCATGGCCATGGCATAGTGTGAACAATACTCGGACTGAACTCAAGCAAAGGATGCAATTCTAAGAAGAAATAATCTTGCTCAATAATGGAAGGTATTCACATAAGCAATACCTACACTTGTTTTCTTCTGGAAACAAAATGAGAACACCGAGGTGGTGAAACATAGAGCAAGTATTGTAGCACAAGGGTTTACGCAGATACCCAATTATTCTCCAGAAGTGGAATCTCTTTCCGATAACTTATATCATTGGCAGTATAAAATCATCTACCTATGCAGTTGATAGATGTAGTGATCACATATCCGTGTGGCTCACTAGATTCAGACATATATGAATGATTTCCGATGAAATCTCAATTCTGAATCGAATTACAAAATGCAACATACATTGTGTAAAAATCAGTAAGTCACCATACGACTTATTGTTGTCGGTACATATGGTACAACCGACGTAGTGAGTTCCTTATACACAAGGATTACTCCTACAATGATGATTATTCATGTTTATGTGTCATACACGGTGACTACTCCTGCAATGACTACACATGTAATCTTCTAAATGATGGAGTTTAATATGAAGGATTTGGGTAAAACCAAAATACCGCTTGTTACTACAACTTGAGCACCTTCATTCATTCATTATGGTATACTAATTATCTATATCCAGAATATATTGGAGAAATTCATTGTGGACAAATCTTATCCATCCATAACTCTCATGGAATTTCATTCTCTAGACGTAGAGAAAGATCTATTTAGTCCAAGAGATGATGGAATTGAGATATTGGGACTCAACGTTCCATAATGCCATTGGATCCACCAAACACAATTGGTTGGGACTCAAGAATATCTTTCGATATCTCCAAGGCATCAAACATCTTGTCCTGATTTTCCAGTTTTAAGGAAATATGAATACCAATATCATTGGATACATTGATCAGATCCCCACTATGTTAGATCATAGACAAGCTTAGTATTCATACTATGTATGATAGTCACTCCATGAATGTCTTTCAAACAGACCTTAGTGGCTACATCCACCAACCATTATCTCAAAGATAATGTTGCTTATGTTGCCCGGATGTAAACAGGTTACGTAACAAGCAATGTCACTATATTGCTTATCTTGCAAGTCAAATCATACAACAAACTCATACGTTTGTTCACAAAGTCGCTACCAACTTCGACATTCAGAAAATGTTCCTGGAATTGGTATTCGACGACTTTGAGATATGCAAGAATCAGGGGGAGTATCTTCCTGAATTACTCCTGTTCAATGCATCATATTATACTCTTCCCTTTATGAGTTTACTTCACAGGTTCTCATCAAGGTTTTTAATGAGGTAATATCAACACAAGATCATATGTCATACTTTCTGTTTTCCCCACCGGGGTTTTTAAGAAAGTATATACGACATATTTATTGTCCTTTTAATTCTATGAGTTTTCCTCATATCGATTTAAAACACACAATAAGCTTTATATGTTGCGGCATTTTCTCCTTATTTTTCCCATTGGGTTTGAAGAAGTTTTGGCAACATATCAAACACTATACTCCTCATATTTTTCCCACAGGGTTTTTGGAGGAGCCTCTAATCAAGATGATGATTTTGGATGGACAAGTGTAGATTAGGGGGAGTGTTAGAATTAATTAACATGTGTTAATTATGGGGTAAATCTACCCTTGTAACTTCCACCCCTTCATGAAGAGGCACCTCTTCATAGTGTCCTTCCATCTGTATATATATCACATCATCTAATGAAAGAGATAGAGTTGATTCATTTGTTGCCTCTCTAGTTTTTCTCTCAACAATTTGCTTGGGCTTCTTCTTCCTCCTTCAATGGAGGATCTATTTCGTCTTCAACGCGGGAGTGAACGCCGATGCTTCCCCAAGTGGTGCCGTCCCCAGTGATGGCGTAGGAGCTCACGTGTGGAGATCTTGGCTCGTCGAAGTGTTTGGAGCCAATCGCTTTTCTGTGATCTTTTTTAGGGTGTTCTTAGTAAAATCCAAGGACTCTATTGTTTTTTCTTTATCTTTTGAGGTTCCCGTTGTAATTGTGCACCCACCAACGGATTAATGCAGTTCCAGGGCCTTCAAGGCCTCTTTATGTTCAAAAAGAACATATGAGGTGGAACCGTGGGCGCGGGAATTGTACGGCGCACTGTGTATCAAGAAGGTAATGCTTGTGAAAATGATGCCAATGCTGAAAACATAGATCTTCAGTTTCAGCCTAGAATATGGACGAAAAAACAACAATATTCATGTGAAAAGCCACCACAAATTGCTTATGAAACTAGGTTGTCATAGGTTGCTTATTAGTTATTACCCTCCACAAACTCGAGGTACTCTGCCCAATATTCAACTGTTCTCATTTCCTCCTCCTTCACTTTCTCTTACCTCAATTTACATCGCCAGTGCATCATCAGACGGTTTCTTACCGGCCGATATTGACAAGACAGGCCACGTGATCAACCAATCAAACTACATAAACACGTGACCCGCAATCGCATCAATCCTATACAGCAACAGTACACTATGCACATTACTGTACAACACAACACACCACGGCCATTCCCCGGCCGTCGTCAATCCGACCCGCCCCTGCCACAGCACAGCTCGGTGCAGCACTCGAAGCAGCCAAGGAAGGAGAGCGCGGCGCAGGCCTGCACCAGAACAATGGCGCACTGGTCGTTCATCTTGCTGCAGCACTTGATGAAGCACATGCAGCAGCAGCAGTCAGCGGCCCGGCTGCAGCACCCGCCCACCGCCTTCCCGAACATCTCGAACTTCTCCGGCGCCTTCGTGTCCCCGAACCCTGAGGTCAGGTTCTCACTCGTCGCCGCCACGTTGCCGAAACCCAGCGTCAGGCCCTGGAGTGGTGTCGCTGAAGGCTCGGCTGGACCGCTGGGTTTCTTTGGTTTTTGTTTAGCCTGCGTAAGTGCAGCAAGTTTGATCACATATTCTATGAAGTTTCTTTTAAGACACTAGGAAGAATGTCGTATGAATTAACCCATATTGTATGAAGAACTATGTTAATGGGCAAGGCAGTATACTGAGTTCTAAATGAGACCTGCTCTGTTTGCTTTTTAGCTCAAATTTAGTCTTTTGATTATTCTGAGTTGGTAATAGCAACTGAGACATGATAAAGAACAAAGGAATCTACTGGCACAATGTGATACCTGTTGTTGTGCTGGATCTATTTTTTCCATGATGGTTTGAAGTAGGACTGTCCGGGTGTACTCCGAAGGAATGCCCGTTTGTATGCTTATTTTTGCAACCTGTTTGGTCAGACAATGTGAGAGTCAGACCAGATTTTAATAGTACAGAAAGTAAGTGGCCAACATGTAGGGAAACGGAGCAGTCCTGAATTTAATACTTATACACATAGAATTAACAATAATGAAACAGGAACAAATAAGGAAAGAATTATCAATACATTACATCCCCTGTCAATGAAATTTGAAGAGCAAGTTTGACCATTAATTTACATCATAACCTATTAACTACATATTGTAGCCGCTTAGAGCTTCAAAGGTAGTAGGGATAAGGACAAGTTCATCCTTTGCGTCCAGGTGCCGTGATTGGTGAGCTCAGAGAGATAACTGGGGATACATTTAAATAAATTAGAGGAGTAGAGATTAGCAATAGGAAGATTGAGGGTTTATTTCTGCTTATCCCAAAAGGGATGCACACCCTCTTATAGGAGGACCAGCATGGACTTGTGGTACTCAACTAGGACTCATTAGTTTCTTCTTTATTTGTAACAGTTCTCTACGTTGGCAGGTGGAATTTATCTATTCCCCATATATCCATTTTGATTATTTTTTCCAAATGAATAAAACAGTTGGAATTTGGAAATGACAATGGGTATATTTATTACATTAACTAAAGATTATTTATTTTTATCACAACAAGATGGACTTCAGCGAGAATGAGAATGCAGTTATTAAATCTTGGATGAAAATTTCTTTGACCTATTTCCCTGGGCAATCTCTAATTGTGCTACTAATGCCACAACACTACAAGTACGAGATAACCATGTCTTGTGTAAGTTGTGTTCAGTCATCCTCTCGCATTTTGCTATAACTTGTTCTCTAATCTTTGACATTAATTTCAGTGTAGTGGATTGCCGTTAAGTAACCACTTCAACATTATCATGTCAAGTTAATATCTACGTAACAGGCCGAGCTTAATTTAGGAATGTGAAGCCAGAATCAGAGGTATAACCCAGAATATAATGTGTTACCATTTGCTCCAGTTGCTTGTTTTCAGAAAGCCATGCTTTTGCTGTTAGAAGGTCTATCTGTTGCTTTGCCAACACCTGAAATTTCAAAATAAAATGGTATTACCTCCGATCCATATTAATGGACTCAACTTTGTCTAGATTCGTATGTATCTAGTTAAGTATTTAGACTAGATGCATGTGTATCTAGACAAACTTAAGTACATTAATATGGATCGGAGGGAGTATATAAAATCTTTCATGTAGTATCTTCCAGGTTACTACCTTCAGCAACAATGCCACACGTTTAATATTCGACGCACTCTTGGAGCACATGTTGAGCTCAAAGGATCTGCAATCTTCTTAAGCCAACAATGGTTCTAAATTCTCATATGCTACTGACAACGTTTTCAAGTCAGGCAAGTTGAGCCAAGTCACCACCCAACTAGTCTAAATGATTAATCGACCACCAGTCAGTGGTACAAGGATAGTGAGTCGAGAGTTGAGCCATGTCTCCAGGTACCAACTCATGGACTAGTCACACAACTAGATATCGTGACTAGTCACAGCTAGTCGAGGTATTTTGTTGGAAGGCAAGTACCAACTTAGACTAGTTGCCTAATACTAATAGTCAAGGAATTCAGGCTGGCAGGAGGTTTTCAAGTCAGAGAGTCAGGTGACCTAGGATTTCTAACCAACTACTCGACTACAAGTCGAAAGCTCCTAGCTAGCTGGTAAACCAGCCGACGAGTCACTTGACTTCATCTGCTAGCCGAGTAGGTTTGGCAAAACCAGCTAGGTGAATAATAGCAGATCATTCATCGACTTAAAAACAATGCTAATAGACAATGTCTAGTGTGTTGTCACCCTCTCCTTGTGTCTGGTCACTGCCATGATAAACAATGGCCTCTGTGCACAAAGTGAAGTAAAATTAACAAGTTTTGCATATTTTATGTAATTGATTGCTATGCCATTCACTCCATGGGCAGTAAATACTTCCAAAGATGTTCCATGCAATTTTTGTCATTTTGGTAAGCCGATGCGCTATCTGGTTATCATCTACTGGTTGGGGTAAACAAGCTGCTTTAGAATGTGCAATTAACTACTCCCTCCGATCCATAATAAATGTCGCTCATTTTGTATTAAGTTAGTACAAACTTTATACTAGATGAGCGACATTTATTATGGATAGGAGGGAGTACCAGAGTTCCTCTGCTACCTTGTATTTTGGTGACTGGCGAAAGTTGAATTGTTGCGATACACTCCCTCAACCCCCTCCCCCCTCTCTCCCAACTCCCAAGACACACACCCCAACGAGGAAGTTCCATAAGTAGGTACAGAGTGTCTTTGAGTAGAAGTACAATAATGTGTGAAAAACTTACTTTGTCAAGAGGTATATCCTTTATATGTTGGACCTTCAATTCAATCGATGTCTTACTCATGCCAGACAAATAGCCCTCAGCATAAAGAGCCTCCGGGAGTTCACCTCGAAATCTTCCAGATACAAATAATGGATATTTTGCTGAAAGGTCGGGAATATATTCACAATCCACCTGGATGAGAAAAAGGTTGGAGTGTAAGCGATATGGACAATCCAGCTTTGCTTGTATGAAAAAATAAAGTTAAATGGTCTCAAGTACCAAAGACCAACTATCCACACCTTTATATAGGAAGAAAACGAGAGAACGTGTGAGGGCATTTATCTAATAAAATTAAAGATGTAATATGCTGCCGAGTGCTCCCAAAATAACCAGTCAGCTGGATACCCCAAAACACAAAAGCACACTATGCTCCCTCATTCTCCCTATCTTCCCCTCCACTCAGCATTTACACACAACTTATTACAAAGTGTTTTACTAGCAGTGCATGCAATATGTCACGACAGGATTAACAAAAAATGACTTCACATGTTGCTTTTTTGTGACATTGCTAAAAGGTCACAGCCTGACAGGTTAGCCAGGATATAACTCACTTCAAAATCTTGGATATGCTTTGTGACATCAACAGAAATATTTGTCACGATTGTGCTTGAAGCTTTCTGGAACCATTGAAGCATTCGACCCTCAATTGATCCTGGTGTCAAAAAATCAGAATAAAAAAATTCAGTTTTGCAAAGTATCGCGTTGAACTTTTACAGTCAAGACACTTCTAAAAAATTATGTTTAGCGGAGGATTTCATTCTGTCACCAGAGTTGCTGGATGAAATAGAAAAATAATAAAGAAGTCAAAACTTCTATTTTTATAAAGAGACATAGAGCTAAAAAATTTAACATACTAAATCATATGATTCAATAATGCAACATGCTGTTGAGTGCAAAACTGAACAGGAAGGATATGATTCCATAGAACACCTTTAAATCATCTGATCATATTCTACTCTCTGCTCAGCAAGAATTCTAATAAGTTTGTAACATCAATATGCACGTCAAGTTTTTGTTTGACTAGAAACAATGGTGAAGAACCCTAATGAAAATGGTCTTATTAACAAAGTAAGGATATGTACAATGAGAGGACCCACAAGGTACACATTTTCTAAACCAAAAACCTAAGTTGGGAAGACTAATAAAAATTGTTCTAGCACGAACTTGCTGAAGTTGGTTAATTAGAGCATAATAAAGAGTTTTAAGTTTCAAAAGTAGTATGTAGAACAGCACACTGCCCAGTTCGAGGATTAAGGGGGCAATTTGTTAGTACCTGTATCAAATGCAGCATCGTAATGCCCCTTGCCAATTGATGCCAACATCCGCAAGAAATAGTGGTTACAATATGAACCTAATATTGTTTCAAGGATAAGTACAAATAATTAAAAAATATTCCGAGTTAAAAAATGGCAGTCATGTAAGTAAAATAAAATATTGATGTATCCAATATCATCTCTCTTTAGTCTCATCATAAGGTTGATGACTGTACTGAACAAACTTGAGTAATCCGAAAGCATTTACACACAAAAAAACGTAAACGTAAGAGGATGAAGTTAGATGTATTTTCAACATGAGATTAAATAACTTGTTGTGGTTATATGCAAGTACTTGTGTATACTCCCTCCATTCTAAAATGCAAGTCCAGGTCTCCAGGAACGATTGCACTTTCAATGGTGCAACTCCCAACGTTCTAAAATGCAAGTCCAGGAAAGATTGCCCTTTCAATGGTGCAACTTTTGACATTCTAAAATGCAAGTCCAGGAACGATTGCACTTTCAATGGTGCAACTCCTGACGTTCGTCGCCTCCTCCATTGCATTCACGATGAGTGTCGGGCCTGGTCCCGTCCGGGTGCCCTGGGGTTGCGCAATTTGATCCCAGGAAAGTAGTTGTATGTGTGTTGTTTGGGTGTTCGACCTCACTTGAGTGCCTTGCAGTAGCTTTTTTGGGTGTTTGCACTCATTTGGATGGCTAACTGTAACAACTTCCCTCTCTCTCCCTTTCAATGATATGATCCATAAAGTTTTTTTGCGTATTTGTGATGAAAAAAATGTAGGTCCTACTTGTTTTGTCCCAAGTCAAACTTGCTTAAGATTGGCCAACTTTATATTAACAAATCAACATCTACAAAACAAAACGAATACTAATAAATACATGATGAAATATACGTTCATAGTGTATTTATTTGGTATTATACATACCAATATTTATTTCTATACACTTTGTCAAACTTAAAAACAAATAGGACTTACATTTTGGGATGGAGTATTTTATAATTGGCAAAGTTATGTATGTGTTAGAATGCAGAATAAAATCTTAGACATGATACATCAGCACAAAATCAAACAATATTTCCTTTTAGTATATATCTTAAGAGTTATATGTTACCTAGTCCAAAAGTGGAAATCCGAGGGGAAATAGACACTTTGTTTGTGAGTTGAGTTTTCACAGTGTGACAGATGTTCCTTTCATCCTCAACTGAACCATCGGTCACAAGAAAAATTTGTGGAAGAGTGTCATGAGAGTCTGACAGCATCGCCAATGCCTTACACCACAAGAGGTAATGTGAGCATGAAAGGTGGCATCAATCATGTATAAAATGTCAACTGGTATAGTCTTCCAAATATTGTACCTCGGTCAAAGGATGCATGATGTCAGTGCCACCCTGGGTGATGAAATGCAAGTTCATCCAGTCACTTGCATTTTCTGTTGTTTTATCATTTACTTTCTCCAAACAGGATGAGAATGAACGAAGTTCATCATTAAATGTTACTATGTTGAAGTAATCTCCTTCCACAAGCTCAGAGAGAGCAGTTGAGATGGCATTCTTAACATTCTCAATAGGCTTCCCTTGCATGCTTGCACTTGTATCAACAATAAACACAACTGCCTTTCTGAAGACCTATCACATAACTCAAATGAGATAAATATCCATTCACAGAAATATTTTATGAAGCAGAAAAGGAGATAAAAACAGTAAGCCGTGTTGAATTAAATTGATACCCCCCCCCCCACACACACACACCACAGAGAAAGCAGGGCTTAGCAAATGTCAACATGAGACAGACTGAACATGACTAACAAGTAACATAGTTAAGTACGTTAAATGTTATCAATGAATTACAAAATTCTCACTGAAGTTATCTGCCCTAGTTTAGTTACTAGTGACGAGATAACAAGACAATATCAAAGTAAAAGGAACTACCTTCCTGTTCTGGTTATTCCCAGGTAAGAGAAAAATGCAGAAAATGTCTCTGTCATCATAGTCACGTAATGTTGAGCGCTGCACGAGAACTCCACCAGACAAATCACCTGAATAAACCTACAGACATGAACAAAACATTACGTAATGCACTGATGTCAATTGCAACCATGCTGTAAACTTTGTAGTCTCCATGTTTCAGAAGATATTCATCAAATAAAGTGTTTAAACTTGGATAAAGTTTGATCTTCAACCCTAAAATCAGGAATCTGTATGAATTTGGACCTCAAAAAAATTGGTAAAGGGAGAGTGCCTACAAGTCACTGACAGGAATCTCATCAGACTGCACTCAGGAAAGACAGTACCATGCAGTCTTGCCTACTGATGTGGCAGTGATGTGGCCCACTTCCTGTAGTTATTTGTTTGGAAGACAATCATGTTTTGTTTAGTTGCAGTCTTGTAGCATGCTAATGACTAAACTAAGGTATTAAGTTTTGTACTAGGGCGAGGAAGAGGCTATCGCCCTGGAGGTGAGATAGAAGACCTGACACAAGGACGTGATGTGTTTTGCTGGAACCTCACTACATCTGGGTCCTTCACAGTTGACTATGTATCATGTGCTCACACATTCAGAGGTCGCAGATGATAATAACAACAAAATTTGGAAGTCGAAGATTCCGCTAAAAATTAAAATGTTCATGTGATATCTTCGAAGGGGAGTTGCGCTAACTAAAGATAACCTCGCTCATCGAAATTGGCATGGAAGCAAGAGATGTAGCTTTTCTACTCACAATGAGACAATCAAATACCTCTTTTTCCAGTGCAAGTTCGCGCGTTCTACGTGGACAGTCATTCAAATAGCGTCTAATTTGTATCCGCCCACAAGTGTTGCCAATATTTTTGGTCATTGGTTGGACGGAATTCCAATACGGTTCAGAACGCTAATAAGGGTGGGAGTGTATGCCTTATTATGTTCGCTTTGGCTATGTAGAAATGAATTGGTTTTTAATGGCAAAATTTCTTCTCCCTTGCAGGTTATTTTTCGTTGCACACACTTGCTTCGTATGTGATCTATGCTACGCCGAACAGAGTTCCAACCGGTTGGAGCGAGTGGCCAAGGAGGTTCTTACCCAACATGGGTGGCAACATAATCTCCGGATCGATCCACCATCTCCTTCGACATAAGCATAGTGTTGGTCATATATGACTACTGTTATCGACATGTCGATTTTTATTTTTTCGTTTGTCAGATTGTTGGAGTTTGGCTATGTGCATCTCGGTTATGCAGAGGCCGGGTATCGCTCATCATGCTTTGCATCCACTTGATGCAACAGTAGATATTATCCCTTATTGGCTTAAGGCTCAAGATACAATATATGTTCCTAATAAGATGATAAACTTCATAACTGAAAGATCAAAGGGATCCTCTTCCTAACTTGGTGCTGAGTGGGCCATGTACTGTAGGTACATAACATATTCATAAATTCATATCTGAACACATAACATACTTTTGATATTCGCATATGAAAGCCCATCGAATATAATGAGCACGGGTATATTTTAGAAGCACTGAACAGAAGATAAAGTTAACCAGTAAATAGATTGCTGGAGAATAACTTACACTATATGAAAAGGTGAAATCTTTGATTGACCAATTCTCAACCACTGCTTCATGCAAGAAAAACAATTTCTCACCCTGCCTACTTTTTTCCTGAAAATGCACAGGAACATCTCATGCTAACCATCATATCGGACAGATTACCGAATGGTGCTTACAAAACAGTTGATTACCTTCAAGGGGTGGCTGCTCCCCTGCAATAAAATCTCTTTACTCACACCACTATTCACAGTCAACTGAATTTTCTCCTTCTTTGTGAAAAGTTTAGGCAAAGGGTTCACATATTGTGGAAACCGAAACGGAATATCAACAGAAAACTGTCCATTTTCATACAGCAAACTCTGTGACCATCTAATTGTGGCAAAAATGTCTTCTCCTCCTACAACCTTGATGGAATGAAAGAAAATACTTAGCATAGGTAGATATGGCTTCTGAAAGTTTGAATCTTGACAAACTAGCAGGTTGGGAAACTTATGACTATAAAACAAGTACCTGTGGTACTGTCAATGAAAAAAACTGGCGCTTCAGAAGACCACCACTCTCAGTTTTTACAATCTTCACAGGACTGTTACCATCTACATCAATTACATGAGTATTGTAGGATCTCTTCCCAACAGTAACTTCAGCGCCTAGAATTGAACCCTGTTAGCGAAACTGTTGTTCTTAGACTGAGATCAGCAGTAGATTCAAATAATTAATTGTATTCTGGGTATATATACATACACATTAAGAACTATTGCACCATAAAACAGAATAGCAAGTATATGTTTTCTTTCTTACATGAATACGTTGACGACTGATAACACTTACACTGTTTGGACTGGATGTTGGCTAGAGAAATGATAGAGGTTCTCTTTCAGTGTTGTAAACATCAAGTTGTTAAGTGATGAAAATGTCACCAGAACAGTGTTCATGCAGTTATATGGCTATTCCAATTAATATTACAACTGTGTTCATTGATCTTAAGGCTTTTTTTGCGATAAATTGATCTGAAGGCTTTGTTGTTGGTGATGGTGTTGTTGTAGTCGTGAAGTAGTTAGCATGGTGCAAAAAAACAAAGGTCACAGTAACAATGACCAACATAGCAGTGATCCAGTTGCCGAGGTATTCTAGTAAACAATAACCATTATAGATGTGTGTACCATTTACTCAATGCGAAATAGCACAAATTCAATTATCGCATTTGCCCATCATGGTAAGGTTACCACAAATGCTACAATACTCATGATCTGATGACTACTCATAATGCTCAACATAACTTATTGAACTGCTATTCTTTTTTCACTGTTTATGCACATATTTCCAGGTGATTTCCACCCTTGATGGTACAAAGTTGACATGACACGACATTATTCATGGCTGCGTGGAGAACATCTCAATCAGACAAATCGATCAGAGCTTCAATTTTAATATATAAGTATATATTTGATATGTAACTGCATGAAGAACATAATTTTCTGTGAATATTTCTTTAGAAGAGCCTCTGCTGTAACCTCGAACAGATTAGGAAACATGTAGTATGATTGCTGCCTAATATCTTGTCGTCACGCTTTCATCATGGCTGACATGTTTTTAATGTTCATATGCAGCAGAAACGTATCATGTTTGAAGTTCATGGTTGTTTGAGAGACAAAATGACAAATGATGCATCAATAATGCGCTTACATAAACCGAACTACAATCCAGAATGCCAGTCTGATCATGTAGGCAGTAAAAATAATTAAATTATCAGACAGATTAAGAAAAATTAAGGCAAAATTAAGAGACAATATGGACTGAGCTGAAATAGAAATGTTGGGCTGGCACTTCATGTTGTCAAGTGGGGGATTTTTTTTTGGCGAAGAAGTGGGACGAATGTTAGTGGGCAGGTGGTCAAAACAGAGGTGATGCTGCATTAAGCCTGGTGTGCATGCTCTCACGCCCTATTTGTGCCTAAGTTCAATACATCAATAATAGAAAACGGAAAAAATAGATACAACTTCTCCATACAAACTAGTTATCTCATGTATGCATGTCTTTTTATTTCAGAATTTTATCAAACAAACACTAAACGATTGTCGTTTTGTAGCCTTCCACCAAGAAGATTAAATGCCACTTCGAGGGCTGCACGAAGACATATGGGTGTATCAAACAAACACTAAACGATTGTCGTTTTGTAGCCTTCCACCAAGAAGATTAAATGCCACTTCGAGGGCTGCACGAAGACATATGGGTGCATCGGTCCAACTGAAAGTGGACGCCACTGAAGCTACCGTCACCACTATGCAAACAACTCTTGCGACCATACAAACGACCCTACAGAAATTGACAACGTCAGTTAATGGGCTGCAAGCTACTATTGACGGAGATCAAGCTTCCACGCATTGCTCTCACGTCTGAGCTTTGACTAAAGTGTTTGCCAACTTACATCCGAATGCAACCGAAATAACAGAACGCTAACATCATTTAGTTAGCATGATCATGAAAAACTAAGTCCATAGAACATAAATGCACTTACTTAATACTATATGCCATTCAACTTTTACATTTTTTCAAAACAGCCGCAAAGAATGTCCTGTTTGGGCCACTGGAAGATATTTGACTATGACGAGCCGAAATGGTAAGTTCAAGAAACAATGTACTTCCTAAAACAGAACGAGTGGAATAGTATGGATTACCAACTAAAGCATTTAGTGGAAAAGTGTACAACCACAAACAGACTTATCCCTGGCAAGTTAGGTTGCTTTCCCTAGTCTATACCAAATATATCTTTCTTGATGATGCTTATTTCCACAACTGGTAAGCAAGGAATTGGTCTCGCTTGCTTCCAAAACAACGACGGAGCCCACAGCCAGCTGAGAGCTAGCTGCGTCCAGGAGCAAAGAACTCCAAATGGAATCGGCTACAACGGCATCCCCAATGCTCCAATTCAGCATGACTATAATGAATAGCGATTTATGCGCAAGTGGCTGCTCAAACCAGCACTGGGGTCCATCGCAAATGATTTTATGCGCACAGCCAAATTCATGGTCCCCGACCGACTAAAACGAAACCAAATCGACCAGAGAATAACCGTGGAGTTCATTTCAATCGGCCGCGAAATAGCAAAGTGTGGGGGGAGGGAGGGGATCGAATGGGGTCACCTCCTCGCCCATGGGCACGACGATGCGGCAGTCGCAGTCGCGGCTGCGGGTGAGGCAGTGGAGCCACCAGCGCGCGACGAGGGTGACCTCGGCGGTGGCGCAGCCGGCGGCGCAGTCGACGCGCAGCTCGACCTCGCGCATCTGGAGCGGGATGAGCGCGGGCGGGCTGAGGCGGCCGTAGACGTGCGGCTGGTAGCTGGGCACGTCGGGGCTGTCGACGGCCGCGGGGTCGGTGACGACCGCGTACGCCATGGGCGCCGCGGGCAGCAGCGCCGACGCCGCCGCCGCGGCGGGGTCCGGGTCGCCGTAGCGGTCCATCGCGGCGTGCGGGCGCGGCGGGGCGGCCCCGCCCGGGAGGACGAGCCGCTTGGAGAGCCTGAGGCCGTCCTCCACGGCCCGCGCGAAGTCCTCCTCCATGGCTGGCTGGGGCGGCGGCGAGCTGGAGGAGAGGAGGAGGCGGAGGTCGGGGAGATCAATGGGGTTGGGATTGTGTGGACAAGTGGGAGGGGAGGGGGCTTTAGTTTTTGGGTGGTTTAAGTGGGGAAATCAAATCATGAGCTGAGCTGGGCTCCGCTGTTGCTGCCTGCTGGGGTGGAAGACGAGCGGGGCAGAGCGGGGACGGTGCTGCTGTGCTCCGCGGAGGTGAGAATACCGGGAGTCATGGGAAGGTAGCCGTTTGTCTCGGCTTGTGGTGTGGTGTGCCGGGGATGGGCGGTTACTTGTCTCGTCATTATTTTTTGAGTTTTTTTTGTCTGCCTTCATTGTTTCTACAGGAAGTTTCTGATGCCCAGATAGTGGAGCACAAATTCCAGTAACTTTACTTTAAGCCTTGTTTGGTTAATACCTCCCACGAGGGGAATGGAGGGAATTGAGATGGATTTTAACTTGTAGAGGATTAAATTCATGTCAATCTTCCCCAAAACCCTTCAAATCTCAAGGAACCGAACAAAGCCTTAATGAGATTTTTAACGTCCTTCTATAATTTTTAAACAGAGCATCTTCAACGATGATCTTTAAAATGAATATTGCACCTGTTCATGGATTTATACATTGACGCGGAAATCAGTCATATCTTCTAAATGTCCATTCAGTTCCGATCCCAATAAAAAGGTTTCAACTTGAAATGGATATCAAATGAGCAATTCAGCAAATGTTTTCAAAGCCCGGTCACAATCAAAAGGAAGCGGATGTTCATTGTCTTTACATGTCAGGTCACAACAAAATGATGACAAAAGTGTTAGTCGATCAATCCAGGCAAAAGAAAAGCATGCCCGCTTTGGCCGACTATCCATGGCTCGGCTGAGATAAATCATCAACAGAGGTTGTCCCCGCCGCCAGTATGGCTTCCTCCACCAGAAAGGCTGGCATCCGCTTCAACATCCGCACGCGGGAGGCTTGCACGATCATAACCGCTTCAGGATCCAAGGTAGTCATCCCCAATGTGAGCAATTTGGTCTAGGGTTTTTGCTCTTTAATGTCGATCTTCTTTCGGACCGTCGCCATGAAGATGTTAAACCTCTCGGCATTCTTCTTCTCCTTGAGCTCATTTCTCTTGATGCATGCCTCCTCCTTCTTGGCCAAGATGGTCTCAAATATAGCTACCCCTTCTCGCTTCTCCTTATCTTCCTCACACTTCCTTCCACATATCCCTTTCTAACCTTCTTGCATGGTACATCTGCTGGGTTCATTGGATCATCCACATCGTCGTCTTTGGCGGAGGTCTTAAAGGTATTGACGGTGTTTTCAAGCCATTTGGGTTGGTTGTTTAGCTTCAACCAGCAATGCATGAGGATGAAGATCTTCTCCTTCGCCTTTAAATACAAATTTCAAACAAGATCGGTCTAGCAAAAAAACATATTTAAGAAATGGTGTTCGATCAAATAACAAACAACAAGAGAATCCGCAAAACAATTTACATATCCATCCAAGACCAACACAAAAGCATTCGTCCAACAATATTCATATCCAATTGACCAACAACAAGAACTTCTTACTTGACCAGTTATTACTGCTCCGCTTAGTCATCAATTCACGAGTTGTTTGTGGTGATTGCAAAACTTGCTCACAGACTCTTGAATGAGATACCACATATGATTTATTGATTTTTTTAGCACGGTCTCGAATGATAGCACTAACATAGGGATCATAAAAATTCTTGTACTTATGAAAAAAAATGAATCTTGGTCTAAAATGGTGCGCCTTTGCTCCGCCCCATGGACTGAATCGATACTAGTGGCCAACCATGAATCACACAGGAGGTCATCTTCCTGCATGTTAAAATTTTCCCCTCTCCCCTTCTTCTTTCCATCTGTCAACCAATCACCCCCTTAAAATCCATCATCCTCCTTTCGGTCCGGCTACCCACCGATCGTGTCATGCTCCTGAGTGTACATGCCCGGTGGCTTCATGTACATGCTCGTCTGTTGGGTGTACGTGTGCGATGACTGGATATGCGTACCTAACTCCGTAGCGTCGGCATCCGCATGCGATTCATCCACCACCCGTCCTTGAAGTCGTCGTCGCCGCCCCCGCATCCATCATTGATCATCTCGAACTTCTCTTTATCCCTATGTGAATCAGTGGTCGGAGACATTCCGGCGAATAGGGAGCGAGCACCATGCAGATTGCCCCGACGACGAGATCAGGCAAGCTGTGGTGACAGCGACTCCGTGAAATGGATATGTGTCATCGCGACATCGACCATATAAGGCACTCTAGTTGGTGACAGCTGGCTATTAGCGAAGTAGTAGGGCGTCTTGTACGCAACCAGTCAGGGCTTCGACACCGCCTTCCCAGGCTCTGCTTGGGTTCACCCCCGCCCCTGCCATGCCATTGTAGATCGTCCCCGCCCTCGCCCGGAGGGCACTGCAGATTGTTGCACGGCCTTCTGTTTGACACGTCGGGCTTGCCGTGAAGCTGAATTTACCTTGCGGACTGGCTACGTTGGTTGCATCATCGACCTCCGGCAGCAACGGCATCTTCGGAAACTCCGATAGATCTTTTGAGTCTCCAAGCAACGACGAAAGCAAAAAATAGTGGGAATCGGGTGGAGGAGGGCGGCGGAGAGAATGTGGAAAAGAGGGGAAATTTGTGATTTTTGGCGCGGAATCAGTGAGGATGCCTACAAAATCACAGCAACGTCGATTTTGTGTGGGTTGGGGGTAAGGGTGAAAGTGGTTAGGATAATTATCGACCGAAACCGTTTCCGAATCCGTTTTTATAGGATACGGCAGCGTATTTTTTGTTGGATATATGCTCTAGAGGCAAATAATATATGATTATTCCAATATATCTAAGCAAGTTCATAACCAGTTTCATACCGTGCTAGAACTGTGTCAGTGAAACAATGATACAGGTGTGGTATAGAAACCCCCAGAGTTCCTAGTTAGCCTCTACATCGATAACTAGTTCATGGTCAACATGATGGTCGTGGTTTCGCGATCATGGACAATTAAGTCTCTTGACTATGAGGTCACCTCACTGGTTAAGTGACGTGATGAACATTACCCAAAGTAAGCATTACAGCATGATCAAATCTTGTGAAGGTTCAGTGTTGTAATTACAGAACGTGGTAGACCGTTCCTTTGACCATGAGTACGTGCATAATTGCTATCTTCCCGGATGCTTTGACCTACATCCCACCACCTGACTGAAATATGCGGGTCATAACGGTTGTATCTTGGGTATTCCGTGGAGATATGCTGAGGAGTATTGTTACAAGAGCGGGATTTTTCAATCCATATAATGGATAGATACTCGGGGCCCACTCGGTGAGATTCCATCCATAAAGCTGCAGCGTGTGACTAGGTCACGGGGATGAATATCACGGGAACGAATGAATGAGGATTAGATCAGAACGAGGTTGAACCAGACATAGGATGTCATTGATCGAATCTCGGAACAATCCAGTATCGCTGACAAAGGGAATGCTATACGGCGTAAGGTCCAATCGTTGTTGATATCCGGAATGCACAGGGGTCATTATGGGCATCCAGGTCCCGCTGATGATCATTGACCGTAGCCTCATCTCGTTCATGACTGGAGTGTTCTCGGACCGTAGGGTAACACACTTAAGGGCTCGATGAAATCGGAGACCTTTTCGGAACCATCGGAGTAACCAGAGAATAAAGGAAACAACATCGGAGAAGTACCGTGTTTAACCGAACAAGTTCGGAGTGAACCGGAAGGTGTTCCGGAGCACCGGGAGATGGAATATTATGTTTTAGTTATTAATTAATTGAATTAATAATTAAAATCATTTTATTTCTAATTAATATGTGCAATGGGACTTAGTGGAGAAAAAGGCCCATTAGGGGAAATAAAAGGGAAAAAAGAAAAAGGAAAGAGGGGGAGGCGCCATGGGCCCTAGGGCCCATGAGGGGTGCGCCCCCTCCCCCCCTTGGCCGGCCACCCCCCCTTAGCAAAGGGACTTTAGTCCCACATTGCTAAGGGAGAGGTGTTGACTCCCTCCCCTTTGCCTATATATAGATGGGCAGGGTGCACATATTTAATACACAGGAATTCGTGAGAAAATAAATATTACTCCGAATTGAGATCGGTTTTCTCCGGTCTTCTCCCCTCCCTTGTCTCTTTCACGGTGGGCTCCCTAGTGTGAGCCTATAGTGGAATTGAGGCTTCTCTGCTAGAATCGGAGGCCGTCGTGCTGCCGAAGCTCCGTCCGGAGGTCTGCTTCTGCCACCTTCGCTAGATCGGAGAACGGAGGTCGTCATCGAGTCTCGTACGTGTGCGAGTACTACGAGGTGCTACACGTGTGGCACTACACCCATCCGGGTGCTCAACACAGCCAGGGGGTTGTGAAACTTGATCGGCTACATCAACCACGTTTGCGGGAACGTTTCCCGCGCAACGGACTACACCCCGAGGTATGTTATTTCCGCACTACTTTCCGTTACGGTAATACGGCTAGCTAGATCTTGGGTTATGGGAACGCTAGTTAGAAAAATTTGTGTTTTCTGCTGCGAACCCCAACAGTGGTATCATGAGCTAGGTCTATGCTTAGTATTACTGTACGGATAGAACACATCGGGGATGTGGGCGTTGATTGTATGATTGTTACCCTCCCATGTGTACTTGTTCACATCTGCGGCATTGTTTGATGAAGCGGCCCCCGACCGACCTTACGCGTACGCTTACGCGAGACTGGTTCCACGCTTGACATACGGCTTGTACCGTATAAAGTGGCTGGGGGGTGTCTGTCTCTCTACTTTAGCGGATGTGGCATTTGCAACGGAGGGCCCCGTGCGGGGTGTAATAGAGACAATCGTATGGTTGACGTTGTGGTTGACTCGTAGGTTAAAACCTGTTTAACTATGAAAGCCCTAGCAGCCACGTAAAACTTGTAATATACAACTAGACCGTCTAAACCTTGTATTGCTAAGTGGGGGCTATCATTCGTTTGTTTGTGATGTAGCGATAGCTTTGCTATGTGTTACTAGTAAGTAGTAATCGTCATCATAAAACAAACTAAAATGGAGACACTGTACACTTAGTGTTGCCATAGCTCAGACATCTTAAAACTTGCTAGTATAGGATACACGACGGTAGCATGTGATAAGATGATCCCTTAACAAAGCCAAACACAAGTATTCTACCGAAGTGTGTACCGCATGGAAGGTTCTCCCATATGGCTTGATGCTCCGTACATACCGGAGTTGTCCTACATATTCAATGGAGTTCGCATGAGGTTGGGTTCGGCAAGCCTGGCATATGAAGATATGGCCTTGCTGAGCAGCATATAACATGGAGGTTAATTTGGCGAGCCTAGCATATGCAGATATGGCCTCGGAATACTAGAGATCGAAAGATCGAGCATGAGTCATAGTACATATAAGATAATGTGATCGCACAAGTTGTTGTCTACCTTTGAAACTGCCCCGTCGGCCGTGTGATATTCGAGGTTGGGCAGTGAATCTGGATCATGTAATCACTAAAACTTCCTAGGGATGAATTGTTTTAGTGCGAGCTCATTTATAATATGATTATATTAACTCATTGTTGTGAACTAGTCTTAATTGTGTTCCTTGCAATTATGTTTGTAGAAAATGGATAATACCCAGTACCTTGAAATGGTTTCCTTCTTACATGGTGAAAGACTTAAAGAAAATGGGTCAAACTTCATTAGTTGGTATTTACGCCTTAGAGCCGTGCTCAAGAGAATCAACCTTTCATTCTTAACTAAAGAGCCTGTGGGAAACCCTCCAGCAAACGACATGGATGCACAAGCGGCGATTGATTATCAGTATCATCGAAGGACATATGCCATAGCTAAGGGTATCATAGAAACCAGCATTCCGCAACCTTTGCATGAGGAGTATGCTGATTTGGATACATACGATATGATCGATGAGCTGAAGTCATCAAACTTGCATCGGTTTAGAGTTTCCAGATTTGAGTTAGAAAGTGAGTCTCTCTCTACAAAGATGGAAGAAGGCTCTTGCCTGAAGGCACACTTGGCCAAGATGCATGAGATACATCTGAGCCTCGTAGATGACTTTGACTATGGAACCACACATGAGTCTGCGATATACACGGTGTTACACTCGCTTCCACCAAGCTATACAGACCATGTCCATGGCTATGTCGGCAGAGGTGAAAGCCTCGAGTTCTCTGACTTCATGGATAGACTCCAGTACCTGGAGGTTGAACCCATTGAAGGAGAAGTTGTTGATGGAGAAGGTATATACTTGATATACTTTATAAATGTTTATTCCCTTATACAACATTTGCAGTAAATGAGTATCTGATACTTATTCTGTTTTATGAAAACAGGACCTGCCGTTGCATGGACGGGAAGAGGTGAAATCGAGGATTGACGGATATCAAGTCAGTTGATGGCCAGCATGGATTCCGCCGAGACATCTATCATAGGAGATACTTAGAGTATTAGATAAATCTTATGTAATCATTATAGTATGAACACTTAGTTGTGTGTCTTGCATCTCGCGAGACAAAGTTATTCATGTAATGAGACAAGTCAGTTGTTCCATCTTTATGAATAAAAGTGTGCTTATACTTTGATTACGTCTTGATTTATGATATGATAGAAAGCATTTATAATACTGCTATTATTGTCAAGAAACATTCAATATTTAATGATAAAGTTGTCTTGATTATAACAAGTCAAAGATTTGATTGCATGAGGTGACTTCATAACTGATGAATTCATTAAATGTATGATCTATTAACTTGTGAGTTCATTATCGAATGAAAATCATAACTTGATTGCATGAGATGGATTAGATACACGATCTATGAACCTCTGCAATAAATATAACCATGACAAGGTTCTAGCAAGTAAAACTTGTGCCAATCATTATACATAAATGATGTACTAAATGGGCACGTGAGTTATCATTAAAGACTTCATATGATTAATTGAAAGTTGTATTCAATTGAGATCATAAAACTGAGATTCAGGAATCACAGTGAGAAGTGAGAATACAAAGATACATATCACTACGCTACGATCCGAAGTGATAAGTATTGATATTGACATAATGGGAGACTTGTGGAAGTTGTACCACAAACTATGATGGAAGTTGAAAGTGCTAGACTACTTAAACCATTCGTAGTCATACTAAACCGTAGTATGGCCTAAACGTTCTTTCCCCTAGCACTATAGTTATTGTCGAATAAGGTTGTTTAAATCATTAAGTTAAAACACCCACTTCATGAATAGGAAACCATCCTGAATCTAACGAGACATGATAGCTCCATAACTGATGGTGTTATAAGGTTTCTTAAAAGAAAGAATTTCTTTGTAATAAAACTACAAGCAATTGAAATTACATATTCTCCCCGAATAGCAAAATGTGTGTTGCTTGATTGGTAATGCGAGAAGAAGTCTCTCGACACGGATCCAATGGGAGATAATGAAAACTTTGACCGGGGTATTGGACCTTGCCTTCAGAATATCAGAGTATTGCAACGGAAGCATGTTCCGCTATAATGACACTGTATAAGGAAGGATATGCCAAAGATGATTGATCTTGGTATATGAGTTGAAGCCATTGTTGAATTTAGAAGGTTGTCATGAATACGTTCTGTACAGAACAATAATCATAAGTCTTCTTAATAAAACAATAAATAATAACATTGCTTGAGACACAAAGGAATGATGGTAGCCTAGAACACGAGGAGAAATGAAATAATATTGAGTTACATATAGGATGGCTCATGTCCCGTGAAATAAATCGGTTATTTCATATTCTCGACAAACTGGAGAGTTATTGAGAATAATGTAATGGGCATAAGGCATTATTTGGTTATGACCAAAGTTCAATGGTGATTGACTACGGAAACGTAGGAATGCTTTAATCAATAAAATATTTCATTTACACTACAATGGACCATAGCCTGAAATTGCATCTCAGTCAAATTTGGGATTTGAAAGAGAATTGCAATGGGCATGACGAAGGTTATTTCGTTAAAAGGATGGACTATAGTACCTCAAGACAGGAACCCTCAACCTTGATTTGATCAAGTGATTTTGTGATGACCAAAATATTGAGTGGGCCTGCAGTTTCATGAAACTGAGTGGGAGCTTTGAAGACTTCCCGGAAACTTGGAATGCAGAGGGCATTTTCTGAGTGGGAGCTTTGGAAGCATTGTCATTATGTGAGACATAGTGAACAATAAAATGACTTGATGAAAGTTGAACCACAAATATATGAGTATATGATGGATATATTTGAGTGGGAGCATGATCATTGTCTCAAACATATATGCATTGATATGTGTGAAGAATGATCTCATATGTATATATATGGATATGCATTGATTGTGTATATAGAGGATCGTCTTATATACATATGTGCATTATGATATATATAGAGCATAAGGCAAATAAAATACAAGATTGCAAGAATCTTCTTTTATGTGAAATACCAACACATTACACGTTGAAATCTATATGAGTAGATTAAGATACGGATAATGAAATGAAATGAAGGTTGGAATAATCTTCTAAGACAAGAAACATGTTCTTGTGGCTAGAAATTATATAATGGATGAAATCCAAATATCACAAGCAATGTCTTGATGGAAGAATAGAGATGCACCATGTATTGGACATGTGATCTTATATGTTCTTGACATATGATTCTACCATATAACATGCATTGTGAATCCAACAACAGAATGACTCAAAAGTTCTTGGAAGAAGAACAGATTCCGATGTGCTTTAGGAGTAAAA
Organism: Bromus sterilis; assembly: GCA_950022295.1. Lineage (NCBI taxonomy): Eukaryota > Viridiplantae > Streptophyta > Magnoliopsida > Poales > Poaceae > Bromus > Bromus sterilis. The sequence continues at coordinate 283,030,747 of OX465600.1, forward strand.
CACAGAATCTGAATAAAGTCCATGCATTCAGTATATGAGGAATACTGAGGACTATTCTCTAAAATATAGAAAGGATAATAGACTTGAATGTAATGCAAGATTACAATTGCAAGCCATATTATGGGTCTATATGAAATTAGATACATCACCAAAGACATGAAAGAAATGTGAGAAAAATTCACGGCACTACAAATATAATACTACTTAAGAAAGTAGACGTATGGATAAAAGTTTAGCGTTAGAAGTATTGGACTTCTGGTTGAGTGTATTTCCCAGTATATATGACTAAGGATGAGTCTTCTAAAGACTGAACTAAGAGATCATAGGAGGATACTGTGAAATAATAGTCTCACTCTCCCGCGAAACTTATATCCAACCATTATATGATAATGAGTGGTATGTCAAAAGAGATTTTGACTTGTACCAGTTGCAAAGGAAACATACGAATCTGAATTGGTGCAGTTCGTTGACGAAACCTCTTCCATGAGCATGCATGATCAATGAACACTTATGTGATAACATGATTATGATCGGAAAAATGTGGCTAGATTATTAGCACTCTAGTGCAAGTGGGAGACTGTTGGATATATGCTCTAGAGGAAAATAATATATGATCATTCCAATATATCTAAGCAAGTTCATAACCAGTTTCATACCGTGCTAGAACTGTGTCAGTGAAACAATGATACATGTGTGGTATAGAAACCCAGAGTTCCTAGTTAGCCTCTACATCGATAACTAGTTCATGGTCAACATGATGGTCGTGGTTTCGCGATCATGGACAATTAAGTCTCTTGAATATGAGGTCACCTCACTGGTTAAGTGACGTGATGAACATTACCCAAAGTAAGCATTACAGCATGATCAAATCTTGTGAAGGTTCAGTGTTGTAATTACAGAACGTGGTAGATGATACGTCCAAAACGTATCGATAATTTCTGCTTGCTCCATGCATGTTTTGTGTGATAATGCTATGATCTAGATACACTTTCATACATTTTTTTATCATATTTGGACTAACCTATTAACTCAGTGCACCCCAGTGCCAGTTCCTTTTTTCTGCTGTTTTTCTATTTCAGTTTTCCCCATATAAAAAGTGCCAGAAAAATTTGGGAAAATTCAGATAAAAAATCAGCGTGACGGAAGCTTCGAGAAAAGCCCGGGAGGGGGCAGAGGGGGGCCAGGGGGGCCCAGGCGCCCACCCGGCGCGGCCCCACCCCTGGTCGCGCCAGGGGGGTGCCTGGGGCCCCTGGTCCACCTCTGGCTGCCCCCTTCGCCTATTTATCCCCCGTCACGGGAAAACTCCAGAATAAGAACCCTATTCCGCGAACCCGCCTCTGTTCCGCCGCCGCCGCGCTTCCAAGATCGGGAGCACCAGAAGACCTCTTCCCGGCACCCTGCCGGAGGGAGGATTGACCTCCGGGAGTCTCCTCTCCACCATGGATGCTCCCCGGATGTCTCGTGAGTAGTTTTCCTTGGACCATGGGTCCGTGATCAGTAGCTATGTGATGTTCTCCTCCCCTCTTTGATCTTCATTGTTTAGACCTCGTGAGCTGCCCTACATGATCGAGGCACCTTTGTAATATTTCTGCTATTGCTATGTTGAGTTTGATCGGATCTAATGGATAATGAGATTATGTTCAGATTGTGATAGAGTAATATATTTGGTTTTTATCTCTTATATTTTAGTTCCTAAGTAATTCTTGCATGCTCTCCGTTGCTGTTTATTGCTTTGGCCAAGTAGTAGGTAGTAACTCCAAGAGGGAGCGTTGTGCTAGATTGTGGGTTCATGCCTCCCCGATGACATGCTTGAGTGACAGAAACATGAGTCTAGGGGATGTGATGTTGCCACAAGGGGAAAACAACGGTGCTTGTAACCGCGGTTACAAGGATTGTTTACTTTACGCAAAGTTCTTTTTAATGCAGTTGTCTGTTGCTTTGGGTTTACACTTTGGGTGGGGCTCGCAACTTAATACCAGCGAGATGTTCTGGATAGATATCTCAAGGTGGATGATTAGTAGTAGATGCAGATGGATTTCGGTCTACTTACTTTGGCGTACTGCCCGTGCTTTTGAACCTCTTCCTTTCTTTTGTAGCATAGTTAGCATTGCGGTGCGTTCTTAATCCTGTCAATTGCCTTTCTGTAATTTTTTTACCTCACATAGCATTTTTATCGTCTTTTGGGAGAGAGACATCACTAGCGAACATCACGTATCCCGGTCCATATCCTCATAATTGTTTCCAAGATATATTTACTTTTCTGCATTTACTTTCAAGTTGCTATCATTATCCCCTTGCGTTTTATCATTTGTGAACAACAAGACCGGAGAGATTGACAACCTCTCTGAACTTCGTTGGGAGAAAAGTTATCTGTGTCTGTGTGCAGGTCCGCGTCAGTTGCGCCGCTGACACCTACTTATCATCTCTGGAGTCCTACTGGAGACAAACCTTGGTATCTTTACTGAGGGAAAACTTGCTGTTGTACCGCATCACGCCTTCCACTTGGGGCCTACCAACGAAGGGCGAGAAGCCGTCATCACCAGCCACCGCAGTCCATCAAGAACTGGCAAATGGGGTTCTTTTATGTCTCCTCGCCAAAGGACAAGGACCTGCTCAACTTTCCCGAGTTCTCTTTGCCGCCTCCGACTGCCAAGCACCATTGGTCTGAGAAGCCAAGAGAAGGAGACACCGACCTGGATCGTCAGATGGCCCAAATCCAAGTACTTATGGCCGAAGGCTTACAACCTGCCGATATGGTCGCTACCTGGCTCTTCCGCCGAGTGATCCCTCTGCAGCCCCAATTCCATCGCATCTGCGATATGAGCCAACTCCTGGACCCCACTTGGATATCTATGCTCAACATGGGTGAAGCTGAACTTATCCGCCGAATGAACTTGCTTTCCGACCTCAAAATCGTTCCCCCTTCAAGTTTTGAAAGAGGGCGCACGATCGCATCCGGCCCTTCCTTGTGGTAGGTTTCTAGTCTTACTTCCATATGAGCTATTTTTTCCTTCTTGCTGATTCTGATCGGGTGCTCCTTTCCAGGAGTTCCTTGGATCCAAGGCTATGCAGGATGGACAAGCTGCCTCGAGCTACCACCCCGACCGCACCGAAGAGGACACCGTGGACTTGGAGCTCGAAGAGGAAACGAACTCCAAAATCGAAGCTCGGACTGCCTCCTTTGAGCTCGGCCTCAACCAGACGGGTGAGTCTGACTCCTCCATCAAACACTTCATGGCCGAATGGAGAAGTGATGCTGATTCCCCTGGTGACTTCGGCGCAGACTCCGAACCGGCCGAGCAAACAGTGGCCGAAGGGAAACGCCCACGAACCACCGACGCCCCCGGTACTTCCAAGGTTATCAAGAAGAAAGGCAAGTACGGTGCACGGCGCCCTGCTCCAGGCTGACCGCCCCCAAACCAAGTGGCCCTGTGCTCTCTCCCACCCCTCTGAACATTGCTCATCCGAGCTTCTCCATGTCGAAGTTTGCTGCCCAGCTACCCCGAGCTCCTGGGTATGTTCCTTTGCATTGTTTGTTCCTTTCAATCTCGTCCGACTGCTTTTCTCAATTTGCTCTTTGCTCTGTAGGGCTGCCCGATCTGTCGCTCCTGTGGCATCTGGAACGACTCTGATTGCCCCCCTATGACGTCTGAAGTTCTTCCGAGCGCGACCCCTGCGGCCTCCTCTACTTCCAACATTCCTCTTGCACCTTCTCGCAAGAGAGTTGCTGCTGACACCACCAAGGCCGAGCGGGTCAAGAAACAGAAAGCTGCCTCAGCCGCCAAGCAAGCGCAGCCGACTGCTCCTCCTCCGACCTCTGCGACTGTCACCGATCCGATTGCTCGAACGCAGTCGGCCACTCTTGCAACGACTGTCGCTGCTGCTACTTCGATTCTTATGGACCCCTCTGGCGTTGCGCACCTTGATGTGCCCATGCCAGATCGTCCTACTGTTGATGCTGCTCAGCCTGAGGCTTCTTCAGCCCAAGCCACTATTCCTGTGAATTCAACTCCTGCAGCCGGATCAGAGAGTGCTGCTGCTGCCCACCTTGACCCGACTGCTTCTCCACCTGCCGATCCTCAGGTGACCTTTTCCTCTTGCTACTCACATCCCTGCTAGAGCTAGAGCTGCCACACTACCATCTGATGCCCCACAGGCATAAGGGATCGAGATAGTCTTTGCGGGTAAGTTAACCCAATTTATTGATTCGACACACGGGGAGCCAAAGAGTATTTATAAGCTTTAACAGTTGAGTTGTCAATTCAACCGCACCTGAAATAAACTTGCTTGCAACGATAGATAAGTAGTAACGATAATATGATAGTGATAGTGGCAACAGCAAAAGTAACAACAATAGTAACGACTAATGACCAGTAGGATTGAAAGCACCGTAGGCTAGGGAGATGGATGGTTGGGCGCTGCATGGATGAGAATAAACATATAATAGATTCTAACACGGGGCAAGGCACACAGAAAAGAAATGATCATCTAGGCAAATATCAAACATTAGGCATGTATCCCGTAGGTAGTTGTGCGTGCTTGCAATAAGAACTTGCACACCATCTTTTGTCCTACCATCCCGCTACGAACGGGGCCAAAAGGAACTTATGGAGATTAAGGTACTGATACGTCCAAAATGCATCACTATTTTATATAGTAATTCTTTCTTATTCATTGATATATTTCATGATATGATGCTATTCTTATGTTGTTTTGGCTTATTTTACACAGTTTGCAACTTTCCGGTGCCGAAGCAGCAGGCGCAGGATTCAGCGGTAAAAAGTGGACGTTGAGTTGCTGAAGAAGAACACCTCCAAATTACCTGAAAATCGACGGAGGCTGTTTTCCAGAAGTATCACGAAGACACGCAAAATAGCTACCAGAGGGGGGCCACAGGGTGCCCAGGCGGCCACCTGGCGCGGCCCCACCCCTGGCCGCGCCGGGAGGGCGCCTGGATCCCCGGGGCCACTCCCACCTCCCCCCTCTGGCCTATTTAGCCCTCGTGATCCAAAAACCCTAAAGGAGAGAGTGTTTGCGGAGTTCCGCCGCCGCTCCGTGGCGGAAACCTACAGAGAAGAAAAGCCATCTATGGCGGGCAGATTCCGCCGGGGAGATCACCTCCCGGAAGGGGAGATCATCGCCATCGTCATCACCATCGTCACGGGCATCATCGAGATCATCATCAACATCATCCCCATCATCAGCACCATCTCCATCTTCATCCAATCTTGTCACAATTGCAACTCGTGTTGTAATCCGTACTACCTATCCTCTCTACTCTATCGATGTTGATTACTACTTTGTGGTGAATGCTATTGAGTTTTGTTGGAGAAATATTATTGTGTTCAGATTGTTTATCATCTATTTATCCCCACTGATCATGATCTCTTTTATGTCTTGTGAGTAGTTACTTTAGTTCTTGAGGACATGGGAGCAGTCTAGTTGCTAGTAGTCATATGATGTTGAAGTAATATGTGTTGGTTGGTATTTAAGTTGTGTTGTTATTTTCCTAGTGGTGTTGTGTGAGTCGAACACTCAACATTTCGCCTTATCAAGGACCTAGGGGAATGCATTGTGTATAAAGAATGCTTACGGCGGGTTGCCGGAGTGACAAAAACCTAAACCCCAGTTTGCACGCTTTTGCACAAGGGAACAATGGATCACCGATCGTATTGCTATGGTTAGGCTTTTGCCTTAATTACTATCTTGTATTTGCGGATGTTTGCAAGGTGTTTAATCATAAGAGTGCATTCATCTTAGTCTAGAGGATGCACTAGCATAGATCCACCCACTAAACACTTATCAACACAGCAGATAGTACCGATACGGAATATGGCGAAAGCACATGACTACCTCTCCCGTGTGTCCTCAAGAACACTTTAGCTTTTATAAGTTCAGTTGCTAGGCCTCTCCTTTGCTAAGAAAGGATTGGGCCACTCTTTACTATCCAGTATCGTTTACTTTGCTTGTCTTTCCTTTCCTGTCGCTTATACCAAGAAAACCCCTAAAAAGTTATCTTTCAGTGCTTGCAGTTATCTCCTTATCAAAGTCACTTGCTACTACCTTCTGCTCCTCGTTGGGTTCGACACTCTTACTTATCGAAAACACTGCAATAGATCCCTCTACGTTGAGGGTCATCAAGCTACGTTTTCTGGCGCCGTTGCCGGGGAGTGTAGCGCTATTAGTAAGTGAAGCTGGTAAGGAAGTTTTTATATTTCTGTTTTTAGTTTTGCCGTTGCTATTTTTGTCCTTATGAACACCCCTACTCTTGGATCGTTGTTCTTGGGGAGCCGCCCCAGAACTAAGGTAGTTACTCCTGCCCCTACTGAAATTGTGCCTTATAAGATACCATCCGGTATTATCGATTATGTTCTAGCTAATCGCTACGCAGGAGACAGACATCCAGGTGAACACTTGCTATATTTATCACAACTATGCTCATTATTCAAGCTTGCAGGTGTGTCACTGGAGTTCGTTATGAAGAAATTATTCTCCGTATCGCTTACAGACAAAGCTTCAGATTGGTATAAGCTCCTCGATAACCCACATTCTCTTAATTGGGAAGAGCTTATGTCTCTCTTTTATACGAAGTTTTACCCTCTTCATGAAGTTTATCGAGACAAGAATTACATCTATAACTTTAGGTCTCGCGACGGAGAGAGCATCGCTCAAGCTTGGGGGAGACTTAAATCCCTAATGTTCAAATGTCCTATCCATAAGCTCCCCAAAGATATTATACTTACAAATTTTTATGCCATGTTTTCTCGTCAGGACAAGGAAGGGCTGGATACCTCCTCTAGCGGGGTATTTCAGACAAAGAGCGTTGAAGAAAGATGGGATCTCATCGAAAGGATCCAGAAGAATACTGAAGATTGGGAAATCGATAAAGGTATTGAACCTGCTATAAATTATGAGTATGATTATATTGAGAGCTATGTGAAAACTGATTATTTCAATACCTTTTGCTCTAAGATTGGTCTGGATTCCCATCTAATGATTGATTTTTGTAAGAACTTTGCCTCTCATGTTGATTCTTCTAAGATGAAGAAGGATCAGTACCATAAGCCTTTCGAAGAAGTGCCTATTGATATTCACGTTGCTGATCCTATTTTTCCTGCAGTTATATATGAACAACCCCGTTTTCCTTCAAGAATAAGGGAGCACTCTTTTGTGACAGGCATCATAAATAAAAGTGAGAGAAGAACAGGCGAACCTGAGGACCAGATCAGAGTCGATCCTCAAGTTGCTATGGTTAAAGATTTAGTTACTAATGATGTTTCAGATTCCTTTATAAATTTTTGTGCTGTTTCAACTAACATTGTCACATCCAAGAATAAAAGCCCAATTTCAGGTACACCAGTTGTATCTGTTAAAATAGGAGATCACAATTATTACGGGCTATGCGATCTGGGATCAAGTGCTAGCACGATTCCTTATTCGCTTTATCAAGAGATCATGACTAAGATTTCACCCTGTGAACTCGAAGAGATCGATGTTACTATTCATCTTGCAAACAAAGCCACTATCTCTCCTATTGGGATTGTGAGAGATGTTGAAGTCCTATGCGGAAAGGTAAAGTACCCTACCGAATTTCTCGTACTTGGTTCAGTGCAAGATAGTTTTTGTCCTATTATTTTTGGTAGACCTTTTCTCAGAACTTGTGGAGCTATTATAGATTGCAAGAAAGGTAAAGTTTCTGTTGAATTCAATGGTGAGCCATATGAATTTAACTTTTCTAAGATTTCCAAGCAGCCTCGTGGTACTGAATTACCTAGTGATGATAATTTTTTTGAAAGTATTGCTTCTATTGCTATTCCCCCTAATGATCCTTTGCAGCAATACATGGAGGACCACGAGAATGATACTCATATGCAGGAAATAAATGAAATTGACGAAATCTTCTTAAGACAACCTGCCATCCTGAAGCACAACCTTCGGGTTGAACCTTGAGGAATTTTATCCAAACCAAAAGAAGACCCGGTGTTTGATCTCAAACCTCTTCCCGATACGCTCAAGTATGCTTATTTAGATGAAAATAAAGTTTATCCTGTTATTATCAACTCTAACCTTTCAGGATATGAAGAAGAGCGATTATTGGAAGTACTTCGTAAACATCGTGGTGCAATTGGCTATACCCTTGATGACCTCTAGGGAATTAGTCCATCTATCTGTCAACACACTATCAACCTCGAGCCCGATGCTAAACCTGTTGTTGACCATCAACGACGGTTGAACCCAAAGATGATGGATGTTGTGAGGACTGAAATCCTCAAGCTTCTAGCTGCAGGTATTATCTACCCTATAGCCGATAGTAAGTGGGTAAGTCCAGTTCATTGTGTTCCTAAGAAAGGAGGGACAACTGTAGTCCCTAATGATAAGAATGAACTAATACCTCAGAGAATTATTATTGGATATAGAATGTGTATTGATTACAGGAAGTTGAACAAGGCAACCAGGAAGGACCACTACCCGCTGCCATTTATTGATCAGATGCTTGAGAGGCTGTCCAAAAACACCCACTTCTGCTATCTTGACGGGTACTCTGGCTTCTCTGAAATTCATGTTAACACTCCGATCAAGAGAAGACCACTTTCACTTGTCCTTATGGTACTTATGCTTATAGGCGTATGCCTTTTGGTTTATGCAATGCCCCTGCTACTTTTCAGAGATGTATGTCTGCAATATTTCATTGTTTCTGTGAGGAGATTGTGGAAGTCTTCATGGACGATTTCTCCGTCTATGGAACTTCCTTTGACCACTGTCTCCACAATCTTAATAAAGTTTTACAGAGATGCGAGGATACAAACTTAGTTCTAAACTGGGAAAAGTGCCACTTCATGGTTAAAGAAGGGATCGTGCTTGGCCACAAGATTTCCGAGAGGGGAATTGAAGTGGACAAGGCGAATATTGAAGCTATCAAAAGGATGCCCTATCCAAGGGACATTAAAGGTATTCATAGTTTTCTCGGTCATGCTGGTTTCTATAGAAGATTTATTAAAGAATTTTCTAAGACCTCGAGACCCCTCACTAATCTTCTCCAGAAGGATGTTCCTTTTGTATTTGATTTAGATTGTAAGGAGGCTTTCGAAGTTCTTAAGAAAGATTTAATAACCGCTCCTATAGTACAACCGCCTGACTGGAAGTTGCCCTTTGAAATTATGTGTGATGCTAGTGATTTTGCTGTTGGAGCTGTTTTAGGACAAAGGGTTGACAAAAAGTTGAATGTTATTTATTATGCCAGTAAGACCCTTGATAGTGCTCAAAAGAATTATGCTACTACTGAGAAGGAATTCTTAGCAGTAGTGTTTGCTTGTGATAAGTTTAGACAGTATATTGTTGATTCTAAAGTTATTATTCATACTGACCATGCTGCCATTAAGTATCTTATGACGAAGAAGGATGCCAAACCAAGGCTCATCAGATGGGTACTCCTTCTTTAAGAATTTGATTTGCAGATTGTTGATAGAAAGGGAGCAGACAACCCTGTAGCGGACAATCTTTCAAGGATGGAAGATATACCGCATGATCCCATCCCAGTCAACGACAGTTTTCCAGACGAACAACTTGCCGTTGTTAAAGTACAATCTCTTTCCGATCCTTGGTTCACAGATTATGCTAATTTTATCGTTGCAAAGTATTTGCCTCCAGGTTTAACATTTCAGCAAAGGAAGAAGTTCTTCCATGATTTGAGGCATTACTTTTGGGATGACCCACATCTTTTCAAAGAAGGTCCGGACGGGATCGTGAGAAGATGCATACCGGAACACGAGCTGAAGGACATTCTCAAGCAATGTCACGATAGTCCCTACGGAGGACATCACGCCGGTGAGAGGACCGCACATAAGGTTCTCCAATCAGTTTTTTATTGGCCTACTCTCTTTAAAGATGCTAGAAGTTATGTTTTAGCCTGTGATAAATGTCAGAGAGTTGGCAATATTAGTAGGAGGAATGAGATGCCTATGAATTACTCACTAGTGATTGAGCCTTTTGATTGCTGGGGTTTTGATTTTATGGGTCCTTTTCCTTCTTCACACAAGTACACTCACATTTTAGTTGCTGTTGATTATGTGACCAAGTGGGTTGAAGCAATCCCCACTGAGAGTGCTAATCATAAAACATCTTTGAAAATGCTCAAAGATGTAATTTTCCCTAGGTTTGGTGTACCTAGGTATCTCATGACTGATGGAGGATCACACTTCACGCATGGAGCTTTTAGAAAAGCTTTAGCCAAGTACGATGTCAATCATAGAATTGCATCACCGTACCATCCTCAAACTAGTGGACAAGTTGAGCTCACCAATAGAGAGATCAAGTTGATCTTGCAAAAGACAGTTAACAGAAATAGGAAAGACTGGTCAAATAAGTTAGGAGATGCTTTGTGGGCGTATAGAACTGCTTACAAAAACCCCATGGGCATGTCTCCCTATAAAATGGTCTATGGCAAGGCTTGCCATTTGCCATTAGAGTTAGAACACAAAGCTTTCTGGGCTGTTAGAGAGCTTAATGCTGACCCAAAGTTAGCTGGTGAAAAGCGTCTCATGAACTTGACTTCTCTAGATGAATGGAGAAGTGAAGCTTACGAGAGCGCTAAAATGTTCAAGGAAAAGGTAAAGAAGTGGCATGACAGGAGGATTCTGAAACGTGAATTTAATGTTGGTGATAAAGTTTTATTGGTTAGATCCCGTTTCAGGTTTTCTCCAGGTAAACTACTTTCCAGGTGGGAAGGGCCATTTCATATCGAAGAAGTCTACCGGTCTGGTGCAATTAAGATTAAAAAATTTGAAGGCACCAAACCTCAAGTTGTGAATGGGCAAAGACTCAAGCATTACATGGCGGGAGATCCCTTCAATGTTGATGCAAATATAATACGCACAACAACTCATGAAGAACATGTTGCAGCCCTGTTTCAGACACCGACAGAAGCAGAATAAGAAAAGGTATGTATTACGGTAAGGAAACATCGTGAACCGCCATAAAAGTTCCATATTATGAGTTTTTACAAAATTAGGAAAATTCAAGGCCTAAGCGGAGCCGGAGAGGAGCTCCAGGGGCCCAGGCGCCCCCCTGGTGCGCCCTACCTCCTGGCCGCGCCGGGAGGCCGCCTGGGCACCCAGGACTCCGTCTCCGACTCCACTTTGGCTCGTTACCTTCCTTTTGTTGCAGAATTTTTTGCTATATATTTGCCCGGATCGTTCCGGCAACGTATCTCGCGATTTCGTGTGTTTTCTCTTCAGTCTGTTTCTGCCAGGGTAAAAAGCTATTGTTAGAGATGTCTTCTTGTGGCTCAAGTGGAGAGGACTTCATGGGACGGCGTCTACGTGAAGTTCAGAAAGATCTCGACCAAGGGAAATACATAGATTAGGCCACAGAAGAAGAAATCGCTGCAAGGCGAGCGGAGATGGAGCGTTCCGTGAGAAAAGAAGTCAAGATTATCACCGCCCAGCAATCAGGGGGTCCATCAATACAAGGAGGAAGATCAAGCAACCCCATCATGGTGGGGAGTGTCCAACCTTATTATGATATTTCCCTTAACCTTTCAGGAACGACCCCTGCACTTGAAGATCAACGTACGATCTCTACCATCTCCGAAGCTTACCGCATCACCAATCAACTGTGTGAAGATTTCCGTGTACTAAAGGTGCATGTGGAGATTTTGGAGGAGGAAAACCAAACCCTTCGCCGTGTCATCAAAGATTTGAAGAATCAACAAGAACAAGAATGAGGAGTAAATCTCCTCGGGTAATGGCATCCCCTCAGCTTGTTTCAAGCTTGGGGGAGTGCCCGGTATCTTTATCTTTATCTTAGTCTTTTAGAGTCAAGTAGAGTCGTATCATGTCTAGGGAGTTTATTATATGAAATACGTGTTTGCATTGAGGTCTATCACTCCGTCTGTGGAGAGATTGTATCCGTGAGTGTGGAGTCGTCTATATTGGAATATTACTGAGAAGTCTATTGGTTCCTTCGCTGCACTCGGTATTCTCTTCACGCAATCGGCATCATATGACGATTCTTATGGGGAGTATTGACCTTATATCAGGTATGGCTTTGAAAACTTTATTTCAATTTTGGCAAACATAGCTTTGGTCTCGACAACATGCATGTTTTCTCAAGTAGCGACTTAGCCAAAACCTTTATGTTATCATGCTTGAAGTGTTATGTTGACAAGGAAGACAACTTGATGTGTTATGCTTACCTTAATGTTTATGCCTTATATGTTTTGCATCTAAATTAGCATCAACTGTCTGTTCTCTCAAAGCCCTTGCTAGCCAAACTCTTTGCCAAGTAGATTTCTGCTTGTGCATCCATACCCTGAAACCATCACCTTCCATTTGAGTCCACCATACCTTCCTATTCATGGTATTCCCCTACCACTCCTATAAGTATAGAATTTATGTGTTATCCTTAAATGTTCAAAATCTTCTGTTTTGTGCCTCTTGTTTAGCTCATGAGGAAGTGGTAGGTAATTCATGATCTTCTTAAGTTGGACAAGTTTTACCTCGGGATTGCATGTCTAATCTGCAAACCCATAATACGAGGAGGAACTGGCATGGGTGCGCCCAGCTCGAAAGATAATATAACAAACAAACCCTCCTTCACGCTTGGTCTATGAGAAATCAGAAACTTTGGCAGTGATAAACAAAGGAGATTAAGGGGATGTGATCGTCCTCACTTGGGAGCCGTTCCTCTAAACTTGTCCATCTTGAGAAGTAATTGAGCTATCTATTAGCATTCATTGAAAAACTATGCACGACCCCAAAATCTATTTTTATTCTGTTTGATTTAAGGATAGCACATGAGTTTTCCCTGCTTGCCCTTAAACAAGGCTTTCCATCCACCTTCATGTTGAGTCAGTTGTCCTACTTCCTTCTTTTCCCTAAGAGAACAGACATTTGATGTTGATGAGGATTCATCCATATTAAGCTGCATTAAGTTTTGCCATGCCATATCCTTGTTGACATTATCTTTTGATAAGTAAGTTGTTTGCGAAAGCTTTTGCCTAGCGAGCATCTTCCTTTGTGTTAGCATTTGCACTTCATGGCTATTAACATGTCCTTTCAAAAGCTTCAAATTGTTTTTAGTTGTCCTTTGACCAAGGTTATGTTTACCATAATTTGATGAGTTTCCTCAGCTCTACTTTTGATTATAATTGTTATTACTTTCTCATAAGGGCCTTATGAGTTGAGGTTGCTGTTGAGGATGCTTGAGTTTGATGAAGGAACCTTGATGCTTCTTGTCCGTATTTTATTTATCGACACTTCACTCTCTAAACTTGTGGACAGGTTTACCGAGCTCAGTATTCTCTTGGGGACAAGCGAGGTCTAAGATTGGGGGAGTTGATACGTCCAAAATGCATCACTATTTTATATAGTAATTCTTTCTTATTCATTGATATATTTCATGATATGATGCTATTCTTATGTTGTTTTGGCTTATTTTACACAGTTTGCAACTTTCCGGTGCCGAAGCAGCAGGCGCAGGATTCAGCGGTAAAAAGTGGACGTTGAGTTGCTGAAGAAGAACACCTCCAAATTACCTGAAAATCGACGGAGGCTGTTTTCCAGAAGTATCACGAAGACACGCAAAATAGCTACCAGAGGGGGGCCACAGGGTGCCCAGGCGGCCACCTGGCGCGGCCCCACCCCTGGCCGCGCCGGGAGGGCGCCTGGATCCCCGGGGCCACTCCCACCTCCCCCCTCTGGCCTATTTAGCCCTCGTGATCCAAAAACCCTAAAGGAGAGAGTGTTTGCGGAGTTCCGCCGCCGCTCCGTGGCGGAAACCTACAGAGAAGAAAAGCCATCTATGGCGGGCAGATTCCGCCGGGGAGATCACCTCCCGGAAGGGGAGATCATCGCCATCGTCATCACCATCGTCACGGGCATCATCGAGATCATCATCAACATCATCCCCATCATCAGCACCATCTCCATCTTCATCCAATCTTGTCACAATTGCAACTCGTGTTGTAATCCGTACTACCTATCCTCTCTACTCTATCGATGTTGATTACTACTTTGTGGTGAATGCTATTGAGTTTTGTTGGAGAAATATTATTGTGTTCAGATTGTTTATCATCTATTTATCCCCACTGATCATGATCTCTTTTATGTCTTGTGAGTAGTTACTTTAGTTCTTGAGGACATGGGAGCAGTCTAGTTGCTAGTAGTCATATGATGTTGAAGTAATATGTGTTGGTTGGTATTTAAGTTGTGTTGTTATTTTCCTAGTGGTGTTGTGTGAGTCGAACACTCAACATTTCGCCTTATCAAGGACCTAGGGGAATGCATTGTGTATAAAGAATGCTTACGGCGGGTTGCCGGAGTGACAAAAACCTAAACCCCAGTTTGCACGCTTTTGCACAAGGGAACAATGGATCACCGATCGTATTGCTATGGTTAGGCTTTTTCCTTAATTACTATCTTGTATTTTCGGATGTTTGCAAGGTGTTTAATCATAAGAGTGCATTCATCTTAGTCTAGAGGATGCACTAGCATAGATCCACCCACCAAACACTTATCAACACAGCACATAGTACCGATACGGAATATGGCGAAAGCACATGACTACCTCTCCCGTGTGTCCTCAAGAACACTTTAGCTTTTATAACTTCAGTTGCTAGGCCTCTCCTTTGCTAAGAAAGGATTGGGCCACTCTTTACTATCCAGTATCTTTTACTTTGCTTGTCTTTCCTTTCCTGTCGCTTATACCAAGAAAACCCCTAAAAAGTTATCTTTCAGTGCTTGCAGTTATCTCCTTATCAAAGTCACTTGCTACTACCTTCTGCTCCTCGTTGGGTTCGACACTCTTACTTATCGAAAACACTGCAATGATCCCTCTACGTTGAGGGTTATCAGGTACTCCTGTCAAAGAGCACCGGAACAAAGCAATAAATACAATGGATACATGGAGTCCTCAAATTATGGACCGTCCCCTTTGGTGTCCCAAGCTGTCACCTTTGGGATCGCCGGTTCCGGACCATAATAGGTGCATACAACTGATAGATAGGATCTAGAACACAAATATATTCATGAAAACACATAGGGTTCAGATCTGAAAACATGGCACTCGGGCCCAAAGTGACAAGCATTAAGAACAAAAAATTGTAGCAAAGATGATAAACACCAAAGTAGATGATAGGCAACATGCCCCCAACAATCTGACGAACTATTACATGATTAAACTCATCCAATCCCTACCATCCCCTTTGACTACAGCAGGGGATTACTCACACATATGAAGAGAAGTCATGGAGGATGGATGGAGTGGTGATGGCGATGACGATGGCAACGATCTCCCCTCTACGGAGGCCAAATCAGCCTCCA
This sequence comes from Bromus sterilis, assembly GCA_950022295.1. Taxonomy (NCBI): domain Eukaryota; kingdom Viridiplantae; phylum Streptophyta; class Magnoliopsida; order Poales; family Poaceae; genus Bromus; species Bromus sterilis. Next base: position 283,046,067 of record OX465600.1, read on the forward strand.
GATTAGCCCTCCCGAAGAAGAACAGAGGGTGGCGGCGGCTCCGCGACGGAAACTGGGAAGACGACTTCTGTTCTGGGGTTTTCTCGTCACAGGGATAAATAGGAGGCTCGGTAGGGCACCAGAGGAGGGGGGAGCAGCCCAGGCGGCCAGAGGGCGCGGCCCCAACCCTGGCCGCGCCAGGGGGGCGCCTGGGGCCCCCAGGGCTCCCCTCTGGTCCCACTTCTGGCATCTGGCTCCTTCGGGTGCGTGTATTTTCTGGTATTTTTCTGGGAATTTTCTGGGGCGTCTAAAAATCCATTTTCCTGCGCACAAATAAACCATACAGGCAGCTCTGCTGAAAACAACGTTAGTCCGGGTTAGTTTCATCCAAATCACGCAAGAATGAGGGAAAAACAATAGCAAAAGTGTTTGGAAAAGTAGATACGTTTGAGACGTATCAACTCCCCCAAGCTTACCATATTGCTTGTCCTCAAGCAATTCAGTTCAACGAACTGGACGCGACAAAGAAAACTTTGACAAACTCTTTTGCTTCAATAGATGTACATAAGCATGTACTACGAAAAGAGTTTAGCAGGTATTGAAACAATGATATAAGGACAATGCACGAAGCAATTCTCTTTCATGTGATCAGTCACAAACAACTAAAAGTAAATAATAAGCTACTGAAAATCAAGACAGGATCACAATGCACATAGCTTGAACATACTTGAGTGGCATTTCGCTAGCCTCCCTGAGTGAAGCAAAACATAAATGCAGAAACTCCTCCGGAGTTTTAAAGGTTACTAGAACTCAGTATTTCAGACTAGCAATAACACAAGCATGCAGAAGACAATGTAATACTTTGGGACAATGCATGTTACACTAAGAATGACAATTATGCTCTCATAGTTGGTGCTTTGAAGAAAGAAGGGAAGACTCTCGAACCGTGGCTTTTGATGGCAAGGTTGAAAACCCGTGAAAGGAAGCAAAGACTAAACATGTGCCAGAGCTCTTGGTTTTGAAAACAGAGATAAAACATTTTTGAGAAGTGCAACTTTCCAGTCAACGGTGAACGGTAAAGGTCTCTCAATATCTCCCATGCCAACCATATATAATGCCTTTTGCTTACACATATTCCCTTATCCATAAATCTTCGATGGTCTATGGAACCTTTTATTTTGCCTCAAGGATGGAAGGAGGGTATCGTTCCACCTATCATAAGCAGCATTTGGTCCATTTCACTCCATCATCAAGTATGGGGGAGGTGTAACTCTCATATTTTTTTCTTTTTCTGTTTTGACTAGTTAAAACTTCCGTCAAAATATTTTTGGCATGAAAGATACTGATTCCCCCTCACCGTACCATGAGCTTGTACGGTTACAAAAAGGGAAACTTTTGAATAAATTTCGAGATGGCACAAGAAAGTCTAAGTTAGGAGTGGCCGGTAAATACCACATATAGGTAGGTATGGTGGACTCAAATGGAACAACTGGGTTTGAAAAGGAGTTTGGAAGCATAAGCAGAAATCCGCTTGGTGCGAGCGAAGGCTAGCAAAAGACTGGGAAGTGACCAACTAGAGAGCAATAACTGTCATAATCATGCAGAGCGACAAAGCAACATTGAATCGGGCATGAAAGTGATATAACTATTCTGAAACAAAAAGATCATCAAGGCAAAAGTAGACTTTTTAGCCATAAGCATGTGTGAACATGTGCCAAGTCAATCCAAAAATTCTCCGAAGGGAAATACCACTTCAGTATGCCAAACCATGAACAATGCAATGCATGTAAATCATTTCAGCAACATATTATGTACTCTAGCTATTTGAGACTGGCCACAAGGAAAGCATGAACACTGGGAAAGCATTGTAAACATAGCACTAAGTCGCTACAAGCTGGTCTCTAGATCATAAGTACAGGCATATGTACAAAAGTAGAAACAAGAAGAGTTCATACCGGTTTTCCTTGTTGCTTCCCTTTCATCGATCTTCGTCATTACTGCCTTGTCACTTGCATGATCGAACGTAGGAAATATAATCAAATGCCATCACGGACTCGAGTTGAACTCTGGAAACAAAGCAAACTAAAGAGAGAAAGGAAATATTTTTGGGTTTTTGAAAAGTAAGAAAGAAGAACGGGCAAAAGCTTTGAAAATATCAAAGCGAAAAGAATGGATAATACAATGGAAAAGAGAGAAGGGCACGTACTCCCCCAAGCTTAGGCTTTTGGCCTGCTCCAGGGTAGTACGGGTGAGTCCAAGGATCGTATGAGGCTTCCAGCGCGTACACCGAAGTCCTCGAATCCTCCCATGCAGAAGGATCCGCGCTCCAAGCAGAGGAAGACCCTTCACCAAACTGGGTGACGGTCTCTCCCTGGAAAGGTGGGAACTCACCATGCTCCTCCTCGTCGGGCAGAACCCCCTCCATGGGGTTATGAAACTGACGTTGGACCACGAACTCATCGAACTGGGTAGCATCAAAGGACCATCCGTTCCTGCGAGAAAAATCAAACAAAAGAGGTGCAGGTAGACGGATCTTGCGTTCCGTGGTGACTCAGAAATGCAAGATATAATCAAGGTTACCAAACTCGGAAGTCATGGTAACAAACTTATGCCTTTTCATAGCAGCAAGATCAAAACTTAAATAAGTAAAAGGCTTACCATCGGGGTGTGGGGTGCCATTAAGAGACTCTAGGATAAGTGTGGCGTAAACACCACCAAATAAGTCTCCCTTGTTACCGTTCATAGCAAGGCGTCGAGAAATTAAGGCACCCACATTATAATCAAACCTCCCCGAAAGGGCGGTTGCGAGGATAGCAATATCCGGCGCAAATATGTTGCTCGTGTTGTCACGAGCTAACACCCCTCTAGCAATATAATACGCAAAATACCTGAGGTGTGGAAATAAGATGCTGGAGATCTTTGACCGATGGATATCCCTCGTATCCATGCTACAGAGCGAGTTGAAGACGGTTCTCAGCTCGGAGGGCTGAGAGCTCATCTTCGCCGTCTGTCCCACGTTCGGCACACCTATTATTTCACAAAACTTTTCCAAAGGCATGGTCAAAAGATCATTGTAAATTTTAAACTCAACAGAACCAGCATCAAGGTTGTATCTAAAACTGTTAATGAAACAGGAGGTGAGTTTTTGATACTGGGTAACACGGCACGTTGCGAGCCGCGTCAAACCTGCATTAGCACGAAGATTATAGAACTCCTCCCTAATTCCTGCAGCTTCAAGGAATTCATCGTATGGGAAAGTCATCGCACGTGCTGGATTTGTGTCTTCAAACAACTCTAAGGGCACATGATCTTCATTGTAGCTCACCCTAGCAGTCGAGGGTGAAGCTGCGGCTCTTGTAACTCGATCAGAGCGCTCGGGCCTTTTCTTCCCAAGCCACCCTTTGCTCTTCCTAGCAGACTCATTTCTGATTTTTTTAACAAATTACGAAAACAAGGATTTAAACAAAGTGAGTTAAGGCAAACTACTCAACTGACTTCCCTAAGGCATAAACTTGCATCAAAACTTGGAAAATAAAATTCTACACATGCATGCAAGCTCACATAAACATCATCAAGAGCTACTAAATACTCACAAATGAGTCCACCAATCAAAAATCTAATTGGAGGGGTGAAGGAGTTACATACCAGGGAGTATTTGCTCAAAATTTCAGCTTGAATGGTGGGCTGTAGGGAGAGATCGAAAATCGCCTCCAAGAACAGCAAGAACGCAAGAACCAAATGCAGAACTCGTTTTTTTGGAGAGAGAGGAAGGAGGAGGAAGAAGACATACCTGGAAGTGGGGCATGTGGGCCCCAGGCGCCCTGTGGGCGCGGCCAAGGGGCAGGCCGCGGCAGCTGGCCGCCTGGGCACTGGTGGCCCCCCTGGTCAGCCCTAGGTGCCTCTGGGTCACTCCCGGCATGGAAATTTTTATTTTTATTTTTCTGGAATTTTTCTGAAAACTTCAGTGTTGAAAATTTCTCGGAGTTCAAAAAGCTGCAAAACTTTCTGAAAACTTTAAAGCGGTGATTAGTATTGTGAAGCTTCAAAAACATATAAACTTGGTACAGCAAAGAGAATGAAAGCTAAAGCAAATGAAAACATAACAAGCTTTAACTTTTTACCTATATAAAACAAGCTCACTAGCAAGGTTGATCAAGTCTTACCAACAAACCGGCGATATATAGAACAAAAAGTCTCCTCTCTTATGAAGTGATCATTGCACCTTCACTTTAATGGACATTGTCCCCACCATAATGGTTTTGTATTTGTGGTGCACATGTAGTGGACAGTCCCATTCTCCAATCTTCACGGTCTCAATATTCTCTATAGAGTTAAGTCCATGCCTCTTGTCGATCTTCTTTGGAAAATACACCGTGTGTTCTTTATCATCAACGTTGAAAGTGACCTTTCCTTTATTGCAATCAATGATAGCACCTGCGGTGTTAAGAAAAGGTCTACCAAGAATAATGGACATGCTTCCATCCTCGGGCATGTCAAGCACAACAAAATCTGTAAGGATCAAACAGTTAGCAACTTCAACGGGTACATCCTCACAAATACCTATTGGGACAGCTGTTGATTTGTCAGCCATCTGAAGGGAGATATCTGTAGGGATTAGTTTCTCTAAACAAAGCCTTTTGTAAAGAGAGAAAGGCATAACACTCACTCCTGCACCAAGATCACATAAAGCAGTTCTGATGTAATTATTCTTTATGGAGCGAGGAATAGTGGGTATACCTGGGTCACCGAGCTTCTTAGGAATCTCGCCACTGAAAGAGTAATTAGCAAGCATAGTAGATATTGCCTCATTAGGAACTTTTCTTTTATTAGTAACAATATCTTTCATATATTTCGAATAAGGAGGTAACTTAATAGCATCAGTCAAAGGAATTTGAAGAAAAAGAGGTTTCATCCATTCACAAAATTTATTATAATGCTCTTCTTCTTTGGATTTGAGGGACTTACCTGGAAAGGGCATGTGTTTTTGTAGCCATGGTTCTCTTTCCTTCCCATGTCTTCTTGCGAGGAAGTCTTCTTTAGAGTACCTCTTGCGTTTATCGGGTGCTTATTCTTCTCTTACCTTGGGAGATTCATCCTTCTCAGCGTCTTTTTATTCAGACTCGGCACCGTCTTTTGTTTCAGCATCGGAGGTAGATATGCTGTTAGGATCAACAGCTGGCTTTTCACTTGTAATAGGATCATCGGAATTATCTGCCTCCTTGTGTTTCTTCTTCTTCTTTTTCTTCTTTGGAGAGCTAACAATCTCGTCTTCTTCTTGTACTTGAGAATCTTGTTCGATCCTCTTTGGATGCCCCTCAGGATAGAGTGGGTCATGGGTATGTGTTCCGCCCCTAGTTTTAATTCCATAAGCTTGTATGTCCTGTTTGGCATTATTAGCAAGCAGATCTTTTTGCACATTAGAAATTTGTTCAAGCTGAGTTTGAACCATACGAAAATGCTTAACAAGACATTTAACATCATTAACTGTTCTTTCTAAAACATCACATAAACTTTTGATAGCAAGAGAATTATCATGTAACTGACTTTGTAATCTCCTATTAAAATGGTCTTGCTTAACAATAAAATTATCAAGCTCATCTAAACATTGGTCGGGAGGCTTACCTTTAGGGATGTCACTTTCAGTAAAGTCTAATAGAGAGTGTACTTCTACCAAGGGAGGGTGAGTGGTAGGCTCACATAACTTCTCAATAGGCGGTAAATTCTTCATGTCTTCGGCTTTAATACCTTTCTCCTTTATATACTTCTTTTCTTCTTACATATCTTCAGGGTTCAGAACAAGCATGCCCCTTTTTTTTGGTGGTAGAAGTGGTTCAGGAAGGACCAATCTTCATAGTTCTTGGCAATTTTGCACATTAATTCTTCTGCATCGTCCGGTGTTCTTTCCCTGAAAACACAACTAGCACAAATATCCAGATAGGATCTGGATTCATCTGTTAAACCAGCGTAAAATATATCAAGAAGTTCATTCTTGGGGATTCCATGTCCCGGCATAACCTTAAGTAAATCACAAAACCTCCCCCAAGCTTTAGGGAGTTGCTCATCCTACAATTGTTTAAAGTTATAGATTCTTTGCAAAGCAGCATGTTGTAGATGAGCTGGGAAATACTTATCAACAAATTTTTTGACTAAGTCTTGAGGACTTTTAATGGAACCGTAAGGTAGTGCATCGTACCATGATTTAGCGTCTTCCTTCAAAGAAAAAGGGAAAAGCTTGGCCACATAGAAGTTTCGTATCTTCTCATCAGTAGTGAATAGGTCGCTTAACTCAGCGAGTTTGGTCAAGTGTGCTATAGCATCATCATTTTCTCTGCCATAAAAGGGGTCAGCCTCGACTGTAGATATAAGTGAAAGATCAACACAGAAATCATAATCAGGATCAGTGATGCATATAGGAGATGTGGCAAATTGAGGATCAGGAATAACTTTGTTCTTCATGGCGTGCCTTTTGAGCAACTCTTTAACAGCACCAGGGTCAGAGTCGACACACTCTCTGAGTTCCTTGCAAAAATCATCATCAAGAGTAACATAATTGTCATCAAGGATTCTCTCCCTGAGTTCATCTAAGCTCGGGTAACCAAAGGTTTTGCAGGTGGGAATATAGGTAGTAGGGGTCTCGGTCTTGGATTTTGCTGCAGCCTTAGCAGTCTGAGTTTCAATATAGTGACCAAGAAAAGTAGCATCATCAAGAGTAGTGGAAGCATCATCAAAAGTATCGGACATAGTGACAGACTCAATAGAGGCATCATGTAGTGGTGGTGAAGTAAACTTACTCATAACAGAAGGTGAATCAAGTGTAGCACTAGTGTTCAGAACGGTACCTTTTCTTGTACGGGATGGTAAGATCGGAACCTTGGGGTCTCCTTTCTTACCCATAGAGGATGATATGCAGCAGGCAGGATACTTCAAGTAGACCTGTAAATATTGCTATGCTCCCCGGCAACGGCGCCAGAAAACGCTGCTTGATGCCCCACATGCGTAAGGGATCGAGATAGTCTTCGCGGGTAAGTTAACCCCATTTATTGATTCGACACACGGGGAGCGAAAGAATATTTATAAGCTTTAACAGTTGAGTTGTCAATTCAACCACAACTGAAATAAACTTGCTTGCAACGATAGATAAGTAGTAACGATAATATGATAGTGATAGTGGCAACAGCAAAAGTAACAACAATAGTAACGACTAATGACCAGCAGGATTGAAAGCACTTTAGGCTAGGGAGATGGATGGTTGGGCGCTGCATGGATGAGAATAAACATATAATAGATTCTAACACGGGGCAAGGCACACAGAAAAGCAATGATCATCTAGGCAAATATCAAACATTAGGCATGTATCCCGTAGGTAGTTGTGCGTGCTTGCAATAAGAACTTGCACAACATCTTTTGTCCTACCATCCCGCTACGAACGGGGCCAAAAGGAACTTATGGAGATTAAGGTACTCCTGTCAAAGAGCACCAGAACAAAGCAATAAACTCAATGGATACATGGAGTCCTCAAATTATGGACCGTCCCCTTTGGTGTCCCAAGCTGTCACCTTTGGGATCGCCGGTTCCGGACCATAATAGGTGCATACAACTCATAGATAGGATCTAGAACACAAATATATTCATTAAAACACATAGGGTTCAGATCTGAAAACATTGCACTCGGGCCCAAAGTGACAAGCATTAAGAACAAAAAATTGTAGCAAAGATGATAAACACCAAAGTAGATGATAGGCAACATGCCCCCAATAATCTGACGAACTATTACATGATTAAACTCATCCAATCCCTACCATCCCCTTTGCCTACAGCAGAGAATTACGCACACATATGAAGAGAAGTCATGGAGGATGGATGGAGTGGTGATGGCGATGACGATGGCGACGATCTCCCCTCTCCGGAGGCCAAATCAGCCTCCAGATTAGCCCTCCCGAAGAAGAACAGAGGGTGGCGGCGGCTCCGCGACGGAAACTGGGAAAACGACTTCTGTTCTGGGGTTTTCTCATCACGGGGATAAATAGGAGGCTCGGTAGGGCACCAGAGGAGGGGGGAGCAGCCCAGGCGGCCAGAGGGCGCGGCCCCACCCCTGGCCGCGCCAGGGGGGCGCCTGGGGCCCCCAGGGCTCCCCTCTGGTCCCACTTCTGGCATCTGGCTCCTTCGGGTGCGTGGATTTTCTGGTATTTTTCTGGGAGTTTTCTGGGGCGTCTAAAAATCCACTTTCCTGCGCACAAATAAACCTTACATGCAGCTCTGCTGAAAACAGCGTTAGTCCGGGTTAGTTTCGTCCAAATCATGCAAGAATGAGGGCAAAACAATAGCAAAAGTGTTTGGAAAAGTAGATACGTTTGAGACGTATCACCATCCTCCAGTGCCATTGTGCGCCAGCCGCCGACCACCAGCTCTCGCGAGTCAACCGGTTTCGTGAAGCGTATACTGGTGCCCTCGATGTTTCACCGGTCCGACCTGCTACTGATTCTGCTACTCCTCCGCCTCCTGGATCCGAGGATCAAGTCTCGGCCCACCTTCTGAACCGACTGGGTGGCCTTGCCACCCACATTAGACTCTTTGTTGATGGAGCTCTAGGCCAAATTCTCGCCTCTGAGTACTCTGCTTCTGTAAGTTTTCCTTTCAGTGGGTGCGCTCCTAACGCACCCACTGGGTGTAGTCCCCAAGATTCGGGCCGATTGCTTGCAATTTGCTCGGATCTTCCTTCTTTTAACTGTTGTGCCTTGCTCAGATCTGACCGACCCATTTTTCATGCCATTTGCGATAGACGTCAAGCTATATTCGACGAGCTCTTGGCCACTTATTCAGCGGGCCAAAAGTCCATTACTTCTCTGAAAATAAATGCTGAAGCTCAAGCTGCCAGGATCCAAGAACTGACAGGTATATTTCTGCTTGCCTTTTTTCTTGCTCCCGATTGCTACTGCTTTCTTACTTGAATGTACACTTGTAGTTGCCGCCACTCACTCCTCCGAGCTGGAGGCCGCCCTGAAGAAGATCAACGAACTGGATAATCATCTCAGTGAAAAGAGTGCCCAACTCGAAAATGCTGAGAAGGAACGTGCTCGACTGGCTGGCGTTGATGCCGAACTGCAGGCTAAAGTTCAGAAGATGACCAACGATCTCTCCGCCGTCAAGGTTTCTCATGATGCCGATATGCAGAGGTTGTTAGATTCTCGGACCGAGGTTGAGGGTTAGCTCATGAAGGAAAGGGACGCTGCTGTCAAACACGCCGAAGACATGGATGTTCGACATCAGAAAGAAATTCAAGGTGCCCAGGCCAATGTTGACCTCGCCCTTTCCTGCCTCCACCGAGTAGATCTTGCTCTTGCTGGTACTCCTCTACACTTGCTTGCTCTTGTATTCCGATCTGATCCTACTGCTCTCTGATTGCTCTTGCCAGATGCCTGGCCTAACTCCACCACTGTTGTTGATGAGGCCGTTGCTGAAGCTCGCCGAGTGCGAGGTGTGGTAGTTCCTGCTGATGCCGGCTGGGATGCCGATGACTTTGTTGTTGCTCTGGATGCACGAGTGCCCCATGTGAAAGGTGCCATGTGCACTTACAAGACTGGTATCCAAAAGTTGAACGACAAGCTTTTCAAGGGCAAGCTGAAGCCAATTGCCTTTGAGACCAATGAGGATGTTGCTCGGAATATCAAGGCCGTGCCTCGCCAGGTGGAAAACATGCTTGATTCTGCCTTCCGATCTGGGGTGCAAGCTGCTCCCTCTATCGTGAAGAGCTGGTATCCTGACGTTGATTTGGAGCTGATGACTCCTCTGCGGACCGGATAGGAAGAGTACGCTGGTGAACTCTGGACCCGGATCTGCCATATTGACGAAGAGCTCACAGATGGCATGGATCTCCTGGAAGTTACACCTTATATCGATGAGGATGGTCAGCCAACGGGAGTTGCCTCCCTCAGCGACCTTCTGTATACTACCAGTGAAGATGCACCCCAGTCCCGACCTGCTCGGCGGACCCAAAGCGACGCCTCCCACTCCTCGGACTATGCTGATGATGATTCTGATGAAGAAGGTGAAGGCTCCTCCGAAGGGCACTCGGCGAGTGCTGCCCAGGACCCGCCGAACACTCAAAGCAAGACCACCGCTTCTTCCGCTTCGGGAGGTGCCGCCAGCACGACCCCAACTGCTTCGGTTCCGACTGCTCCGGCTGCTTCGGATGCGCCAACTGCTTAAGCTCGGCCTGCCTTTATTTACCCGCCTTTGCTTGACAAACACTAGTTAAATTCCAAGTGCACCCGCCGAGGGCCACTTTCATGTAATGAACATCATTCGACCAATCGGCCCTATATGCTTATGAACTTGGCTTTTCCTTAGCTATGTATGTTGCTCTGCCTTTGTGCTTTTCGACCGATTGCCTTTTTCTTTGCCTCTTTTCTTTCTTGGTTGATATTCCCGCCAACCTTACAGTCGAGCTGCGGTCTGTGGTCGGATCGGAGAATAGACCTTGAAGGAAATTTTGACAAGTACTTCTAGGCTCTCAGTCTTTCTCGTAAAGTTTGGGCTACACAGATGGGTCGACTGCAACCTGCCGACTGTCGTCCAGCCGATCTAGTCACAATCGGTGGGTCTGCTATCAGCTAGCTTCGAATTATATATACTTTTGGAATATGAATTTTCCGATTGACGGTTCTTCTCGGCACATCCACCCGGCATTACAGCCGACCTGCGGTCTGCATTCGGTTCAGACTAGCTTTCACAAACCCATCGCTCGTTTTGCTCTTCCTCTTAAGTATACCTTTTTCGGGGCAACCGGCCAGTCCCCAGGTCTGCTTTCGCCAACCTTAGGACTGGGAAATGTATGCACAAAAAAATTATAACTCCTGCCGAATGCAGTCTCATGGACGCACGACTATTCTCATTGATAATATTTTCACGAGGGGGATACAACAATACCGCTCAACTGTAAAACAGGCACAACAGCTCGGCATTCCAGGGACGCTTCGTTTCTTGCCCCGAAGTATCCACATATCGTGTCGGCTTTCTGAGATCAATAAGGTAGTATGCATTGTTCTTGAGCGCCCGACTGACGAAAAATGGACCTTCCCAAGGAGAGGATAACTTGTCCTGGCCATCCGATTTCTGGATTCGGCGCAGCACCAAATCACCCTCACGAAAAGCTAGGGGACGGATCTTCTTGTTGTGGTAGTGACGCAGCTTCTGCTGGTAAATTGCTGACCTGGACAAGGCCAGGATACATGCTTCTTCTCTAAGATCAACACCGTCCTCGCGAGCTTCCTTGGCTTCTGCCTCCGTGTACATGGCGTGACGAGGTGAATCGAACTCACTGTCACAGGGGAGCATTGCCTCCATGCCATATACTAGGAAGAAGGGAGTGAATCCAGTTGAACGGTTTGGTGTGGTACGCAAACTCCAAAGCACCGCTGGTAGCTCGTCGAGCCATGCGCCAGGTGCTCTCTCTAGTGGCTCCACAAATCTTGGCTTGATTCCGGATAGAATGAGGCCATTTTCCCGCTCTGCTTGACCATTCGACTGGGGGTGAGCTACAGATGCTACATCCAGTCGGATGCCCTGCTGGGAGGCAAACCGAGCTAGCGCCCCTTTTGCGAAGTTTGTTCCATTGTTAGTGATGATGTTGTGCGGTACTCCATATCTGACTATAATGTCCGCCATGAACCTGACCGCAGTCGGTCCATCTAGCTTCTTGATCGGCCTTGCCTCGATCCACTTGGTGAACTTGTCCACTGCCACCAACAAGTGTGTCATGCCACCTCTTGCCGTTTTGAATAGTCCTACCTGTTGGATATGTGCCCTAGAATAAAATTAATAAAGATATTTGTCACATATCCGTTTTGTTCATAATACGTTTTATACTGTGCTATAACTGTATTACTTGGAAATACTAATACAGGTGTAGTATAAAACATGGTCCGTAGTTTAACTCGGGTAAACTATCTCATTGGGCAATTGATTGATCAAGCTTTCCTGATCATGGCGACACTTAAGTCCATTGACAATGAGGTCACATCGTTAAGGGGAATGATGTGATGGACGTACACCCACCTAAAGTATTGCAATGTGATCAAGTCACATAGTTCAGCGTTGCTATGACTTTGTAACATATGGCTTAGTCCTTAGACCGTAATGATCATACGTAATTGTCATCTATGAGGAGACTTTGATTTGTATCCCACCGCCTGACTGAAATATGCTGGATATAACGGTGCACTTTGGGTATTCCGAAATAGATGGTTGATGAGTATGTTAATAGATCAGAGCGGGATTTTTCAGTCCTTGTGACAGGACAAGTACTCTGGGCCCACTCGGTGATATTGCATCAACACCTTGCAAGGACGTGACTAGGTCACAAGAGATGCAATGATCATGGACGAGAGAAGTTGTTTGTTGTCAATGAAATGTGAACACGGTATGTAGGATACCGACGATCAAACCTCGGACAAACAAAGTACCGCATCACAAAGGGATTACGTCGTATCGTTAACGGTTTCCAAAAGCGATCGAAGTTCATTCGATGGAAGCGCAGGGGCTGTCAAGGATTGTAACCAGGTCCATCTGACTAGTCATTGGTCAATGAGAAGAGTCTCGACCATGTATGCTGTTTCCCGGACCGTTAGGGTGTTACACTTAAGGGAAATTGATGCATAGGACAGTTACGGGATCAATCCGTGAAATAGGAGGAATCACCGGAATAGTTCCGGAGGAGGACCGAATGGTTTCTAGACATTTTGAATAGTTCAAAATAAAGTTTAATTGTTTTAATAATGTTTTATTATTTAATTATCTAAATTAAATATTTAAAACATATTAAAAAATTAAAAAATGGGAAAAAGGCTAAATGGGCCCATGGGGCCCATTAAGGGAGGAGGGGGTCTCCCCCCTTGGGCTTGGCGCCAAGGGTGGGGCCCACCACCCCCCTTGGCCGGCGCACTCCCCCCCCCTTGGGAGTTTAGTCCCAAATGGGGGAGGGGAGGAGGATGGCACCCCCCTTGGCCTATATAAGGAGGGGTAGACCCCCCTTTTTCCAACACACCAATATCTCCTTCTTCCTCCTTCTCCTTCCCGGAAGTGGACTCCCCTTGTTTGGAGTCTGCACCTGGATTGGAGTTCTCTACCATAAGGCAGGCCGTCGTTCTGCTGGAGTCGGGATCCTTAGCCGTCTTTCTTCCGCTGCTCGCCTGGTTCGGGGCCCGGGAGGAACATCGATTGTACCGTACGTGGATAATAACTTCGAGGCACTACACCTGTGGTGCTACTTCATCGCTGGAGGTTTACCGGGAGTCATCCTCGCCGGTGGTGGTCTTCTACACGACAGGGAGGTCGTAGTTCCGAGTCTACGCCAGCCACGTTCGCAAGAACGTTTCCCTCTTTCGGTCTTCAAAGGTATGAACACCGATTCCCTCCGTTACTTTACATCGCCATAGCATAGATCTAGGGTTTCGGGTACCGTAGGTATGAAAAATTTGTGTTTTCTGTCCCGTATCCCAACAGTGGTATCATGAGCTAGTGACACATCCAAAACGTATCTAATATTTCTGCTTGCTCCATGCATGTTTTGTGTGATATTGCTATGACCTAGATACGCTTTCATACACTTTCATACACTTTTGATCATATTTGGACTAACCTATTAACTCAGTGCACCCCAGTGCCAGTTCCTGTTTTCTGCTATTTTTCTATTTCAGTTTTCCCCCATATAAAAAGTGCCAGAAAAATTCGGGAAAATTCAGATAAAAAATCAGCGTGACGGAAGCTTCGAGAAGAGCCAGGGGGCCCCAGGCGGCCACCCGGCGCGGCCCCACCCCTGGCCGCGTTAGGGGGGCGCCTGGGGCCCCTGGTACACCTCTGGCTGCCCCCCTTCTCCTATTTAATCTACGTCACGGGAAAACTCCAGAAGAAGAACCCTATTCCGCGAACTCGCCTCTGTTCCGCCGCCACCGCGCTTCCAAGATCGGGAGCACCAGAAGACCTCTTCCCGGCACCCTGCCGGAGGGAGGATTGACCTCCGGGAGTCTCCTCTCCACCATGGATGCTCCCCGGATGTCTCGTGAGTAGTTTTCCTTGTACCATGGGTCCGTGATCAGTAGCTATGTGATGTTCTCCACCCCTCTTTGATCTTCATTGTTTAGACCTCGTGAGCTGCCCTACATGATCGAGGCACTTGTGTAATATTTCTGCTGTTGCTATGTTGAGTTTGGAGGGATCTGATGGATTATGAGATTATGTTCAGATTGTGATAGAGTAATATATTTGGTTTTTATCTCTTATATTGTTGTTCCTAAGTAATTCTTGCATGTTCTCCGTTGCTGTTTATTGCTTTGGCCAAGTAGTAGGTAGTGAATCCAAGAGGGAGCGTTGTGCTAGATTGTGGGTTCATGCCCCCCGATGACACGCTTGAGTGACAGAAACATGAGTCTAGGGGATGTGTTGTTGCCACAAGGGGGAAAACAACGGTGCTTGTAACCGCGGTTACAAGGATTGTTTACTTTACGCAAAGTTCTTTTTAATGCAGTCGTCAGTTGCTTTGGGTTTACACTTTGAGTGGGGCTCGCAACTTAATACCAGCGAGATGTTCTGGATAGATATCTCAAGGTGGATGATTAGTAGTAGATGCAGATGGATTCCGGTCTACTTATTTTGGCGTACTGCCCGTGCTTTTGAACCTCTTCCTTTCTTTTGTAGCATACTTAGCATTGCGGTGCGTTCATAATCCTGTCAATTGCCCTTCTGTAATTTGTTTACCTCGCATAGAAGTTTTATCGTCTTTTGGGAGAGAGACATCACTAGTGAACATCACGTATCCCGGTCCATATCCTCATTACTGATTCCAAGCTATATTTACTTTTCTGCATTTACTTTCAAGTTGCTATCATTATCCCTTGCGTTTTATCATTTGTGAATAACAAGACCGGAGAGATTGACAACCTCTCTGAACTTCGTTAGGAACAAAGTTATCTGTGTCTGTGTGCAGGTCCGCGTCAGTTGCGCCGCTGACACCTACTTATCATCTCTGGAGTCCTACTGGAGACAAACCTTGGTATCTTCACCGAGGGAAAACTGCTGCTGCACTGCATCTCAAACCTTCACTTGGGCTAACCAACGAAGGGCGAGAAGCCAATAAGCAAGAGTATTTCTGGCGCCGTTGCCGGGGACTCTGAGTGCTAAGATAGGGGAGTTGCACACTACCCTTTACCTTTGTTTTTTAGTCTTGTTAGTTTATCTTTCAGTTTTTATCTTTGTGTCTTTTATCAAAATTTCCAAATAAATCTGCCACACTTGCTGCTACTATGGGTTCCACTGAAAACACCAAGTTGTGTGACTTCACTAGTCACAACAACCAGGACTTTATCTGCACTCCCATTGCCACACCTGCCACTTTAGCTACCTCTTATGAAACTAAACCTGCTTTGCTAAACCTTGTTATGAGAGATCAATTCTCTGGTGCTGGAGATGCTGCTGCTTTACACTTGAATAATTTTGTTGAATTATGTGATATGCAAAAGTATAAAGAAGTAGAAGGTGATGTTGTTAAGCTCAAGCTCTTTCCTTTCTCTTTAAGGGGAGATGCTAAAATCTGGTTTCAATCTTTGCCTAGAAATAGCATAGATTCTTGGGATAAGTGCAAAGATGCTTTTATAGGGAAGTACTACACTCCTGCTAAGATTATCCAATTGAGGAGTAATATTATGAATTTTAAGCAATTGGATAATGAACACGTTGCCCAAGCTTGGGAACGAATGAAATCTCTTGTTAAGAAATGCCCTACACATGGTTTGACTACCTGGATGGTTATCCAGACTTTTTATGCAGGCTTGAACTTTACCTCGCGGAACCTGTTATATTCGTCCGCGGGGGGAACCTTTATGTCAACTACACTTGGTGCTGCCACGAAGCTTCTAGATGAAATGATGACCAATTATTCCCAATGGCACACCGAACGCGCTCCAACAGGTAGGAAGGTAAACTTTGTCGAGGAAATTACCTCCCTCAATGAGAAAGTTGACTTAATTATGTCTCTACTTACCAAGCAACCCTCTATTGATCCTCATGATGTGCCTTTAAATTCTTTGGTTGCTCAAGAACAAGTAGATGTGAACTTTATTGCTAGAAACAACTTCAACAACAATGCTTATAGGGGAAATTTTGCTAGCAATACTAGACCGTTTCCATCCAATTATGGGAACAACAACACTTACCCTAGCAACAAGAACTCCCCTTCTGAATTAGAAAGCATGCTTAGAGACTTTATCACTACCCAAAAAGCCTTCAACAAAAATGTAGAGGAGAAATTAGGTAAAATAGATAATCTCTCTTTGAAGGTAGAAAGCTTAGCCCTTGATATTGAGATGCTTAAAATTAGAACCTCCCCCCTTGAGGAGAATAAGGCCACTCCTATTAATGCTATCCAGTTACAAATCAATGAAAATATTAGGATGATGGCTAAACTTAAAGATAGATGGGCTAGAGAAAAAGAGGAAGAGGATAGAATTAAGAGCCTCCTACACACCACACAGTTTCCACTATCCAAATTGTTGAGGACACCCATACTATTAGCACCCAATGCACTCCTAGTCCCGTTGGACCTATTAATGTTGATGCTAATACCTCAACCGTAGAAAAAGAAACTCCTGTGAACATAGAGGGTTTCAAACAAGTGAGCCTATATGACACTACTACCACCTTTGATAGTAGTGATATTGATTTTGATAGTTTCACCCTCTCAGAAGTTATTAGCTTGTTACACAAAATGTCTAGAGACCCACACACTACAACACTTAATCTTGCCTTTACGGAGCATATCACAAATGCTCTTATCAAAGCTAGGGAGGAGAAGCTTAGAGTAGAAGCCTCCATACCTAGGAAGCTAGATGATGGTTGGGACCCTATGATCAAAATTAAATTAAATAACTTCTCTTGCTATGCTTTATGTGATGTTGGAGCTAGTACCTCTGTTATGCCCAAAAGAATATTTGATATGTTTGAATTGAAGCCTTTTGAGCCTTGTTCTTTTGGTGTTTGTCTTGTTGATTCTTCCATAAAGAAACCTTTGGGGAAGATCGACGATGTTCTTATCATTGTCAATGACAACTATGTCCCCGTTGATTTTATTGTTATGGATATAGAGTGTGAACCTTTGTGTCGAATTATTTTGGGACGTCCTTTTCTTCGCACCGTTGGTGCGGTTATTGACATGAAAGAGGGGAATATAAAATTCCAATTCCCATTGAAAAAGGGGATGGAACACTTCCCTAGAAAGAAAATCAAGTTACCTTTTGAGTCCGTTACACGGGCTAGTTATTCTCTCTCTCTTGATAAAACTTGATTCTTCTTTTTGCATCATGCCTAGCTAATGGCTTTAAAGAAGTGCTTTCGGGAGGCAGCCCGCAACGAATTTAGGTGTTTATTTTTTGCTTTTGTTGTGTCTTGATGGTTGTTACTTCTGTAGCAACATCATTGTATCTTTATTTTTCAGCTTTGTGCCAAGTTATAGCCTCTTACGGCAAGGGAAGTAAAAGTTGTGACATGCTGTCCAGAAAACAGATTATGTCCTCATGACCAGAAAAATTCCAGAAAAATCCCTGTTCATCTTTTTGAGCTGAAATGTTTACACAGTATGCTCTATACAATTACAAAACTTCTGTATGTTCTGAGTTTTTTGATTTGAGTTGCAGAAGTGTCCCTAAAAAATTCTTTACTATCTGCTGTTCTGTTTTTCACAGATTTTGCCACGTTTTGTCTCTCCTTACTTTTGCAAACCTTAAGCTTGCCTTTTCTTTGCAAATTTTTTTTGGCACTCTTGAGAAACAGTAGCTCTTCAAGAATATCTTTATATCCAGTGGGTAAATTTTTTATTTATTAAGGGTACTAGCCTCTCTAATCAGCTTATGATGAGTTATGTATGAAGGGAGTTTTCAAGTGTGCGGTAAAAGATGATGAAAGAAGATCCAGGAGTGTCAAGCGCTCAAGCTTGGGGATGCCCCCATGGATCCCCAATAAATATTCAAGGAGACTCAAGCGTCTAATCTTGGGGATGCCCCCGTGCATCCCATTCTCCATCAACAAATCATCAGTTCGTGCTTCGTCTCACTATATTTTTATCACTTCATGCGTTGTGTGCTATGCTTGGAGCGTCTCGCTCTTAGGTTTTGTTTTTAGTTTCTTTAGATTTTTCTTGCTGTTCATAACAAGTTAGATCCCGTCTTACTTTGTGTGGGAGAGAAACACGCTCCACTTTCAAAATCTAGAACACATCATAGGATTCTTCATGCCTATCTTTTTGCTGTTGTGTGTTCTTTATCTTTTCATAGCTGCTTCCATGTTTAGTTTTAGTCTTAGTTTGTCTTTAGCAAGAGCTTTGGCTTTTGTTCAGTTTGTTGCTGGAACTCTTTTTAGTTTTCATGTTTATCTTGTTAAAGAGAGTTGGTTGTTGCACTGAGTTGTGTCTTGTCTTGAGAGTAGGTAATTGAGGTTGCTATTTCATTTTAGTAGTAGCTTGCAATAGTTTTGAAGTATTGATGTGAGTAATGTTTGGACTTTTGGTGTCAAGAGCTCTTGCCTATTAGTGATAGGTGTCGTATTTTTGGAAATCCGTGTTTATTTTCAAAACCTACAAAACTAGTTGAGAACTCTAGCTACTAGATAGATCACTACTCTTCTGAGGAGTCGAATATTAGAGTACACTCACGTACCATGAGTCGAGGATGCGCAAGGATAACCAAACTCCCATACACTCCTCCTCGGGGTACTAGTCTCTTTGTGAACCTCCTTATTAGATTGAGAGTTACCGATAATAAGTGCATGAGTTCTTCGGACTAATGTAAGTATTGAGAGTTGACACTTCCACCTTCCCATATTTTGCTAGCCTTTCCCGTGCCGTGCATTGCCTTCTTCTCACTCCGAGAGTTGGCGTCCACCTTCGCCGGTACATCCAAACCCTTGGCTTGATACGCTCTGTCATCATAAACCTCCTTATATCTTTCCTCAAAACAGCCAACATACCTACTGCTTATTGGCTTCTCGCCCTTCGTTGGTGAGCCCCAAGTGGAAGGCGTGATGCAGTAAAGCAGCAGTTTTCCCTCGGTGAAGATACCAAGGTTTGTCTCCAGTAGGACTCCAGAGATGATAAGTAGGTGTCAGCGGCGCAACTGACGCGGACCTGCACACAGAGACAGATAACTTTGTTCCCAACGAAGTTCAGAGAGGTTGTCAATCTCTCCGGTCTTGTTGTTCACAAATGATAAAACGCAAGGGATAATGATAGCAACTTGAAAGTAAATGCAGAAAAGTAAATATAGCTTGGAAACAGTAATGAGGATATGGACCGGGATACGTGATGTTCACTAGTGATGTCTCTCTCCCAAAAGACGATAAAACTGCTATGCGAGGTAAACAAATTACAGAAGGGCAATTGACAGGATTATGAACGCACCCCAATGCTAACTATGGTACAAAAGAAAGGAAGAGGTTCAAAAGCACGGGCAGTACGCCAATATAAGTAGACCGAAATCCATCTGCATCTACTACTAATCATCCACCTTGAGATATCTATCCAGAACATATCGCTGGTATTAAGTTGCGAGCCCCACCCAAAGTGTAAACCCAAAGCAACAGACAACTGCATTAAAAAGAACTTTGCATAAAGTAAACAATCCTTGTAACCGCGGTTACAAGCACCGTTGTTTTCCCCCTTGTGGAAATAGCACATCCCCTAGACTCATGTTTCTGTCACTCAAGCGTGTCATCAGGGGGCATGAACCCACAATCTAGCACAACGCTCCCTCTTGGAGTCGCTACCTACTACTTGGCCAAAGCAATAAACAACAACGGAGAACATGCAAGAACTACTTAGGAACAACAATATAAGAGATAAAAACCAAATATATTACTCTATCACAATCTGAACATAATCTCATAATCCATCAGATCCCTCCAAACTCAACATAGCAACAACAGAAATATTACAAAGGTGCCTCGATCATGTGGGGCAGCTCACGAGGTCTAAACAATGAAGATCAAAGAGGGGAGGAGAACATCACATAGCTACTGATCACGGACCCATGGTCCAAGGAAAACTACTCACGAGACATCCGGGGAGCATCCATGGTGGAGAGGAGACTCCCGGAGGTCAATCCTCCCTCCGGCAGGGTGCCGGGAAGAGGTCTTCTGGTGCTCCCGATCTTGGAAGCGCAGTGGCGGCGGAACAGAGGCGAGTTCGCGGAATAGGGTTCCTCTTCTTGAGTTTTCCCGTGACGTAGATTAAATAGGCGAAGGGGGGCAGCCAGAGGTGGACCAGGGGCCCCAGGCGACCCCCTGGCGCGGCCAGGGGTGGGGCTGCGCCGGGTGGCCGCCTGGGCCCCCTGGCTCCCCTCTGGCCCCTCCCAGGCTCTTCTCGAAGCTTCCGTCACGCTGATTTTTTATCTGAATTTTCCCGAATTTTTCTGGCACTTTTTATATGGGGGAAAACTGAAATAGAAAAACAGCAGAAAACAGGAACTGGCACTGGGGTGCACTGAGTTAATAGGTTAGTCCAAATATGATAAAAAATGTATGAAAGTGTATCTAGATCATAGCAATATCACACAAAACATGCATGGAGCAAGCAGAAATTATAGATACGTTTTGGACGTATCAACATCCCCAAGCTTAATTCCTGCTCGTCCTCGAGTAGGTAAATGATAACAAGCATAATTTCTATGGTGACATGCTAACAACCATAAAATAACTTTGAAAAGTAAAGCAATCAAGGTTAGAGATTCAATTCAAGTCATAACATGCAAGAGTCTATATTAGCATTGAAACAAGTAACAAAAGAACAAAAGGTGCAAGAGCTCTTGCTGTCCGTGACTCGAATGTCTCCAAATGGTGTTTGCGTGCAAGAAAGGGGGATAGGGAATACGAGAAAAAAGTATTTTTGTTGAGAACTCAATCTACTAAAGTTTCAGACTTGGTCCTCTTTGGAATCTTATCTTGACTCGTCCCCAGACCACTAGCCAGGTACAAGTCAATTTGATCCACTCCTTTTCGATATTTCGAGCACTCATGCAATGGATGAGCGTAAGCACGAGAGTTGATACTTTGGATGGAAAAGAGAGAAATATGGTGGAGGAGGAAGACAAAAAGGATGAGAAAGGCTCACATCAATGAGGACAATCATAGGGAAGAGATGCCAAATGATAGATATGATGTGAGGAGTATGGATTGCCATGCAACGGATGCACATACGAGCTAAGAAGCTCTCCAATGGAACTAGTGGGGGTGCATCTAACTTGCTTGCTCATGAAGACCTAGAGCTCGTTGGAGGAGGCTCATCCTTGGAATATGCAAGCCAAGTTCTATAGTGTGAAGGTCCCCACATAGCTATATGCATAAATATCATCTCTATGGAGTACAAGGATATAAAGGGAGTACTAGTGTGGATCTCTCAAAAGGATAGTAGTGTTGCCCCTTTCTCTCTTTTTATTTATTTTTCTCTTTTTTCTCTTTTTTGTATTTTTTTGGTGGCCTCAATGGCTCTTTCTATTTAACTCTCATTTGTCCTCTTTGGGATCTTTTATTGTGTCCACTTTGGGATCTTTTCCTCACTTAAGGGCAACACTCTATTTTACAAGAAGGTAAAGGAGATCTTTCACACTTTACAAGGTACTCAAAATCATACAGAAGATGTAACTAACATGATGTATGCAAGGTATGTCGCTGCCAGTGTAGCAGGAACATGTATGACATGAAGATCAAGTCATGAAGAGGTGGAAGTTGCATGGCAATGTAACTCGGAAAGGCTATGGAAATGCCTTGATAGGTAGGTATGGTGGCTGTTTTGAGGAAAGATAAAGGAATGCTTATGATGACAGAGCGTATCATGCCAAGGGTTTGGAAGTACCGGCGAAGGTGGACACCAACTCTCTTAGTGAGAAGAAGGCAATACACGGCACGGGAAAGGCTAGCTAAATATGGGAAGGTGGAAGTGTCAACTCTCAATACTTACATTAGTCCGAAGAACTCATGCACTTATTATTGGTAACTCTCAATCTAATAAGGAGGTTCACAAAGAGACAAGTACCTCGAGGAGGAGTGTATGGGGGTTTGGTTATCCTTGCGCATCCTCGACTCATGGTACGTGAGTGTACTCTAATATTCGACCCCTCAGAAGAGTAGTGATCTATCTAGTAAGTGGAGTTCTCAACTAGTTTTGTAGGTTTTGAATATAAACACGGATTGCCCAAAATACGAAACCTATCACTAATAGGCAAGAGCTCTTGACACCAAAAGTCCAAACATTACTCACAACAATACCTCAAAACTATTGCAAGCTACTACTAAAATTAAATAGCAACCTCAATTACCTACTTTCAAGACAAAACACAACTCAGTGCAACAACCAACTCTCTTTAACAAGATAAACATGAAAACTAAAAAGAGGTCCAGCAACAAACTAAACAAAAGCCAAGGCTCTTGCTAAAGACAAACTAAGACTAAAACTAAACATGGCAGTAGCTATGAAAAGATAAAGAACACACAACAGCAAAAATATAGGCATGAAGAATCCTATGAAGTGTTATAAATTTGAAAGTGGAGCATGTTTCTCTCCCACACAAAGTAACAAGGGATCTAACTTGTTATGAACAGAAAGGAAAGCTAAAGAAAACTAAAAACAAAACCTAAGAGCGAGACGCTCCAAGCATAGCACATAACGCATGAAGTGATAAAAATATAGTGAGACGAAGGACGAACTGATGATTTGTTGATGGAGAAGGGGATGCACGGGGGCATCCCCAAGATTAGACGCTTGAGTCTCCTTGAATATTTATTGGGGATGCATGGGGGCATCCCCATGCTTGAGCGATTGACACTCCTGGATCTTCTTTCATCATCTTCTACCGCACACTTGAAAACTCCCTTCATACATAACTCATCATAAGCTGATTAGAGAGGCTAGTACCCTTAATAAATAAAATTTTTACCCACTGGATATAAATATATTGTTGAAGAGCTACTGTTTCTCAAGAGTGCCAAATTTTTTTTGCAAAGAAAAAGCAAGCTTAAGGTTTGCAAAAGTAAGGAGAGACAAAACGTGGCAAAATCTGTGAAAAACAGAACAACAGATAGTAAAGAATTTTTTAGGGACACTTCTGCAACTCAAATCAAAAAACTCAGAACATAAAGAAGTTTCGTAATTGTATAGAGAATACTGTGTAAAAATTTCAGCTCAAAAATATGAACTGGGATTTTTCTGGAATTTGTCTGGTCACGAGGACATAATCTATTTTCTGGACAGCATGTCACAACTTTTACTTCCCTTGCCGTAAGAGGCTATAACTTGGCACAAAGCTGAAAAATAAAGATACAATGATGTTGCTACAGAAGTAACAACCATCAAGACACAACAAAAGCAAAAAATAAACACCTAAATTCGTTGCGGGCTGCCTCCCGAAAGCACTTCTTTAAAGCCATTAGCTAGGCATGATGCAAAAAGAAGAATCAAGTTTTATCAAGAGAGAGAGAATAACTAGCCCGTGTAACGGACTCAAAAGGTAACTTGATTTTCTTTCTAGGGAAGTGTTCCATCCCCTTTTTCAATGGGAATTGGAATTTTATATTCCCCTCTTTCATGTCAATAACCGCACCAACGGTGCGAAGAAAAGGACGTCCCAAAATAATTCGACACAAAGGTTCACACTCTATATCCATAACAATAAAATCAACGGGAACATAGTTGTCATTGACAGTGATAAGAACATCGTCGATCTTCCCCAAAGGTTTCTTTATGGAAGAATCAACAAGACGAACACCAAAAGACCAAGGCTCAAAAGGCTTCAATTCAAACATATCAAATATTCTTTTGGGCATAACAGAGGTACTAGCTCCAACATCACATAAAGCATAGCAAGAGAAGTTATTTAATTTAATTTTGATCATAGGGTCCCAACCATCATCTAGCTTCCTAGGTATGGAGGCTTCTACTCTAAGCTTCTCCTCCCTAGCTTTGATAAGAGCATTTGTGATATGCTCCGTGAAGGCAAGATTAAGTGTGCTAGTGTGGGGTTCTCTAGACATTTTGTGTAACAAGCTAATAACTTCTGAGAGGGTGCAACTATCAAAAACAATATCACTACTATCAAAGGTGGTAGTAGTGTCATCTAGGCTCACTTGTTTGAAACCCTCTATGTTCATAGGAGTTTCTTTTTCTACGGTTGAGGTATTAGCATCACCATTAATAGGTCCAACGGGACTAGGAGTGCATTGGGTGCTAATAGTATGGGTGTCCTCAACAATTTGGATAGTGGCAACTGTGTGGTGTGTAGGAAGGCTCTTAATTCTATCCTCTTCCTCTTTTTCTCTAGCCCATCTTTCTTTAAGTTTAGCCATCATCCTAATATTTTCATTGATTTTTAACTGGATAGCATTAATAGGAGTGCCCTTATTCTCCTCAAGGGGGGAGGTTCTAATTTTAAGCATCTCAATATCAAGGGCTAAGCTTTCTACCTTCAAAGAGAGATTATCTATTTTAGATAATTTCTCCTCTACATTTTTGTTGAAGGCTTTTTGGGTAGTGATAAAGTCTCTAAGCATTCTTTCTAGTTCAGAAGAGGGGTTCTTGTTGCTAGGGTAAGTGTTGTTGTTCCCATAATTGGATGGAAACGGTCTAGGATTGCTAGGAAAATTTCCCCTATAAGCATTGTTGTTGAAGTTGTTTCTAGCAATAAAGTTCACATCTACTTGTTCTTGAGCAACCAAAGAATTTAAAGGAACATCATGAGGATCAATAGAGGGTTGCTTGGTAAGTAGAGACATAATTAAGTCAACTTTTTCATTGAGGGAGGTAATTTCCTCGACATAATTTACCTTCCTACCTGTTGGAGCGCGTTCGGTGTGCCATTGGGAATAATTGGTCATCAGTTCATCGAGAAGCTTCGTGGCAGCACCAAGTGTATTTGACATAAAGGTTCCTCCCGCGGCCGAATCTAACAGGTTCCGCGAGGTAAAGTTCAAGCCTGCATAAAAAGTCTGGATAACCATCCAGGTAGTCAAACCATGTGTAGGACATTTCTTAACAAGAGATTTCATTCGTTCCCAAGCTTGAGCAACGTGTTCATTATCCAATTGCTTAAAATTCATAATATTACTCCTCAATTGGATAATCTTAGCAGGAGGGTAGTACTTCCCTATAAAAGCATCTTTGCACTTATCCCAAGAATCTATGCTATTTCTAGGCAAATATTGAAACCAGATTTTAGCATCTCCCCTTAAAGAGAAAGGAAAGAGCTTGAGCTTAACAACATCACCTTCTACTTCTTTATACTTTTGCATATCGCATAATTCAACAAAATTATTCAAGTGTAAAGCAGCATCATCTCCAGCACCAGAGAATTGATCTCTCATAACAAGGTTTAGCAAAGTAGGTTTAATTTCATAAGAGGTAGCTGAAGTGGAAGGTGTGGCAATGGGAGTGTAGATAAAGTCTTGGTTGTTGTGACTAGCGAAGTCACACAACTTGGTGTTTTCAGTGGAACCCATAGTAGTAGCAAGTGTGGCAGATTTTTTTGTAAATTTTGATAAAAGACACAAAGAAAAAAACTGAAAGGTAAACTAACAAGACTAAAAAACAAAGGTAAAGGGTAGTGTGCAACTCCCCTATCTTAGCACTCGGAGTCCCCGGCAACGGCGCCAGAAATACTCTTTCTTATTGGCTTCTCGCCCTTCGTTGGTGAGCCCCAATTGGAAGGCGTGATGCAGTAAAGCAGCAGTTTTCCCTCGGTGAAGATACCAAGGTTTGTCTCCAGTAGGACTCCAGAGATGATAAGTAGGTGTCAGCGGCGCAACTGACGCGGACCTGCACACAGACACAGATAACTTTGTTCCCAACGAAGTTCAGAGAGGTTGTCAATCTCTCCGGTCTTGTTGTTCACAAATGATAAAACGCAAGGGATAATGATAACAACTTGAAAGTAAATGCAGAAAAGTAAATATAGCTTGGAAACAGTAATGAGGATATGGACCGGGATACGTGATGTTCACTAGTGATGTCTCTCTCCCAAAAGACGATAAAACTGCTATGCGGGGTAAACAAATTACAGAAGGGCAATTGTCAGGATTATGAACGCACCGCAATGCTAACTATGGTACAAAAGAAAGGAAGAGGTTCAAAAGCACGGGCAGTACGCCAATATAAGTAGACCGAAATCCATCTGCATCTACTACTAATCATCCACCTTGAGATATCTATCCAGAACATCTCGCTGGTATTAAGTTGCGAGCCCCACCCAAAGTGTAAACCCAAAGCAACAGACAACTGCATTAAAAAGAACTTTGCGTAAAGTAAACAATCCTTGTAACCGCGGTTACAAGCACCGTTGTTTTCCCCCTTGTGGCAACAACACATCCCCTAGACTCATGTTTCTGTCACGCAAGCGTGTCATCGGGGGGCATGAACCCACAATCTAGCACAACACTCCCTCTTGGAGTCACTACCTACTACTTGGCCAAAGCAATAAACAGCAACGGAAAACATGCAAGAATTACTTAGGAACAAAAATATAAGAGATAAAAACCAAATATATTACTCTATCACAATCTGAACATAATCTCATAATCCATCAGATCCCTCCAAACTCAGCATAGCAACAGCAGAAATATTACAAAGGTGCCTCGATCATGTAGGGCAGCTCACGAGGTCTAAACAATGAAGATCAAAGAGGGGAGGAGAACATCACATAGCTACTGATCACGGACCCATGGTCCAAGGAAAACTACTCACGAGACATCCGGGGAGCATCCATGGTGGAGAGGAGACTCCCGGAGGTCAATCCTCCCTCCGGCAGGGTGCCGGGATGTCGGGACCCGGGGTTAGCGTATGCAAGTACAGTTAAGACATAGTCATATGGAGAGCCGAGAACCGCACCCACTTTTCTAAGCAGACAAGGCCAAGCACATAACATTCTCGGAAAGCATCGTACGTGAGGGGCATCCCATCCAGGCCGGATGATCAACTGAGATGGGTCCTCATCGTCCGCACACAAGTCAAATGATATGGGTGGTGAACTCCCATATTCAAAGACAAGTCGCCTCAACCATACTACCGACTATCTCAAAACTCTTACATAGACTTACTCCAGCCCGATCACTTAGTCGGGGTCTAGGGCGGGCTCGATCATACCACAAAGTGTGCACGAGACGGAGTCTCGAGCAATCGCATCGCGATGCCCCAAGCTGCGCACATCTAAGGGCCACTTGGTGTATGAAAGACCGCCAGCCAGAACACAACTAAGGTCTCAGAAACACATACGAAGACATGCATGTTATAAACATACACGCAACACACATGCCTTGTATGAACAGCAGGTACCATTGCAATTCTCTACAAAGTGTACATTTTATTTATAACTCTTATAGAGTACACACAGAGATCACATACATGTGATCCAACATTACAACACAGGCGGAAGCAAATTATGTCTGAGTACAGACAAGTTTAACAAATGGCTTAAGAAGCCTTATTTAAACACAAAGCCCTCCAGGAGGGAACCAATCGTCTGACTGGGACTAGACTAGTTGGTCTTCAGTCGTCCAGCTCGATGAAGAAGCCACCTACGGGGTCAGTGGCATCATCTAAAACGTAGATTAAGCAAACGTAAGTACAAAGTCGTACTCAGCAAGACTTACATAGGATCTATACTACTCATGCACATGTATCAAGGTAAAGGGAGGTGGGGTTCACTTGCAGAAATGCCAGCTTTGACTTGGATAATCCCGAACTACGAGTACCAGACTTTGAGGTAAGAAGCGTACACGAGTCCACTACTTTCTCCAACCAATACACCACTATGGTGCCTTCCTCGACTTCCCCACGAGGAAGCACGCCATAGCACTCACACTTATCTTGGTGTATTTTAGAAGTATCCGGTTCAAGTTATCTAATAATCAAGCTAAGCTTTCCAAGTAGTCCATAACCGCGGACGCGGCTATTCGAATAGTTTTGTTAACCCTGCAGGGGTGTACCGCTACACACACATGATCATCATTTACCGCCTTTGTACTCGACACCGTTCAAGTAGTGTCGGCGAGGATGCTCACCACAACTGTTACCTCATAGCCGATCTAGTCCGAGAAAGCCGCCTACTTGGGTTGGTTACCACAATCGTGAACCCGACCGGTTTACCGAAGTGGACCCAAGTGATGTGTGCGTGGTGCATAAGCCGGTCTCGGATGAGACGTTCTCTCACTTAGCAGCCAGGCCACAGACCTACCAGAATTCCGAACTATTGTGACATCTGGACATCGAAAGGGATGAGTTAGTAAGTTGAGAGGGGTCAGTGAGCCCAATGTGTGGTTGTACTCTTCATCTTGGATCACCACACAAGAACTCGTACTAGGGCGGTGTTCAACGAGACAACCCACCGTGTACTCCTACACAGCCTCTCATCGTTCACCTTGTATTAGGGTCGATTCACCAACACTTTTCTACCATCATCAACATGATCACTACCATCCCGACTCACATCACAGTAACAACATGGTATCATACTAAGCATGCAATAAGCAGTAGCATTGCAGGGGTTACATGATATCATTCAACTCCTACATTTGCTAGGATTATGGTTTGCTTACTACTGTGACAAAAGATAGGTCATGCAAAGGAATGGGTTCATCTATGCGGTAGAATCGTAACATGATGATGATCCTATACAATGCATAAGCGAGACATGAGAAGGAAGTGGGATTTTATCGACATGATCAATGGGGGTTTGCTTGCCTTGCTGACGAGGTTCGGGTTCTGGATCTTCAGCGAAGGGGGTGATCTCTTGCTCCGGTTCCACCTCTACTCGACAAACAAAGCACGAAGTAGCAATCAATATGAATGCAATGCTCAAGCACATGATTGAATGTTTAAAACTTGAAGTATAAGTTTTGATGTGTGTGAGGCAATTCCATTTAAGTGGAGTATATTGCATTTAAAATGCAAATTTAAACTCCACATTTGAATTTAGCTTAGCCAAGTTGAATGTGACATAGTTTGATCATTTTGAAACAACTTCAAATGTGTATGATATGCCTCTGAAGTGTGGTTGAATTACATCATAATTCCATGGTCCAAGTAGCAAAAGCATTTGGTTTGAATTTGAACTAAATTCAAATAAACCAAATGACATATGCTACTGGTCCCATTTTAAATTCAACTCAAACAGAGTTGAAAGTTGCATATTTGGAAAGATAATTTTCTCCTGATCATTTTTCATATATTATTTGTCCAATTTGGAGTTAATATGAATTTTCTATGAATTTCCAAAGTTTGGGGTATTTTCTGGATTTTCTGGAATTCTTTTAATTTAGAAAAACCTTTATTGCGCCAGCACTGCATCAGCATGACGTCAGGGGGGGTTTTGACCCCGGTCAAACTGACCAGTGGGCCAGGGCTGTCAGCCTCTCATCTAATTTCCCTGTTAGATTAATCTAACAGAGAGGATTAGAGGGGGCTGGGCCCACCTGTAAGTGACCCAGGGGGTTAGATTAGTGGCTAATCACCCCGGCCACGTCAGGCTTGCCGGCGGCTAGCCGCCGGTGGCCACCAGCACGGCGGCGCTGCACGGGGAGAGGGCTCCCGTGGTCCAAATCGCGCGCTTCGACCACTGAGACGAAGCTCTCGGTGTCGCGCGTCGATTGTGACGAAAAGGAGAGGTGGGGAGGCCCTGTACGCACGCCGGCGTCGAGCTTTGCAGCAGCGGGGCTACTGGCTAGAGGTCGAAATCGATACGGAGCTCCAAATGGCGCGTGGTTGGGTGCGTTCGAAGCAACGGAGCACGGGGAATGCAAAGGACAAGGTAGCGGGGTCAATGGCTTAACGGTTGCTCGCCGACGACGAGCACGGCGGCTCGGTACTCCGGCGTCCATGGCAGCACGAGACAGAGGAGGAGAAGGAAGCCGTGGCTTGAGGGGAAAAGCTCACCAGACGCTGGTGAACACGTTGGAGCAGGCGTCGGAGGCTGGGAAGTTACGGCGGCGGCGAATCGATCCACTTGAGCTCCGGCGGCCGGCGACGATCCGATGAAGCTGGCGTCACCCCTAGTCCAAATTGGAGCTCCTTCTTCTGCTAGTCGACGGAGTCGAGGATGGCAAACACACTAGACAGCTCGGCTGTGTTCCTCGGCGTCGATGGCCACGCGGAAGCGCTGCGGTGTTCCGGCGAGTCTTCGGGTGGCGACGGAAACGAGCACGGGAGGAGGAGGAGGAGGTTCTGGAGGGAGGGAGAAAGATCGGGACGTCTCCCAGACGTCTCCAGCGAGGAGGTAGGGCTCGGGGCAGGCAGGCAGCTGCCTGTCGTGCCCACGGCGGTCGCCGGCGAGGTGCCTGCCTGCCTGGAGGGAAGAAGACGCATGTACCCCCTCCAGGTGGGCTGGGCCGGTTGAGGTGAGTGGGCCTCGCCCCTGGGCGACAGGTAAGTTCTTTTCCTTTTTCTGTTTAATCTTTCCTTTCTGTTTTTCTGTATATTTGTTTTGACTTTGGTAAAAATACCAAATCATTTTATTAAATGCTGAAAACTTTTATGTGGCCTCATAATAATATAAACTAGCCACTCATAAACTTTCAACATTTTTAAAATTCAAATGATTTGAATTTTAAATCAAAAAGGGGTATTTCTTTAATTCCAAGGTACTGTTTGAATATTTGAAAAATCTATGAGCATGGGATGGGTCCCACATCACTTGATATGTGATCACACTCATTTATAAGACTTTTCAAAAATCTAACATGAATTTTTGGAAAAGATTTTTATCTGGCCTTTTGAATTAATTCATCTGGGGGGTGTTCCTTCTCCCATTTTGATTTTGAATTTGATTTCCAAGATTTCTTTTTGAATTTTTGACATGATGCAAAGGCACTAGCTAACCTTAGCACATTACCTAACAGAGGGTTCTGACACGGGAAGAGGTCTTCTGGTGCTCCCGATCTTGGAAGCGCGGCGGCGGTGGAACAGAGGCGAGTTCGCGGAATAGGGTTCCTCTTCTGGAGTTTTCCCGTGACGTAGATTAAATAGGCGAAAGGGGGAAGCCAGAGGTGGACCAGGGGCCCCAGGCGCCCCCCTGGCGCGGCCAGGGGTGGGGCCGCGTCGGGTGGCCGCCTGGGCCCCCTGGCTCCCCTCTGGCCCCTCCTGGGCTCTTGTCAAAGCTTCCGTTACGCTGATTTTTATCTGAATTTTTCCGAATTTTTCTGGCACTTTTTATATGGGGGAAAACTGAAGTAGAAAAACAACAGAAAACAGGAACTGGCACTGGGGTGCACTGAGTTAATAGGTTAGTCCAAATATGATAAAAAATGTATGAAAGTGTATCTAGATCATAGCAATATCACACAAAACATGCATGGAGCAAGCAGAAATTATAGATACGTTTTGGACGTATCACCTACCTATCAAGGCATTTCCATAGCCTTTCCGAGTTATATTGCCATGCAACTTCCACCTCTTCATGACTTGATCTTCATGTCATACATGTTCCTGCTACATTGGCAGCGACATACCTTGCATACATCATGATAGTTACATCTTCTTTATGTTTTGAGTACCTTGTAAAGTGTGAAAGATCTCCTTTACCTTCTTGTAAAATAGAGTGTTGCCCTTAAGTGAGGAAAAGATCCCGAAGTGGACACAATAAAATATCCCAAAGAGGAAAAATGAGAGTTAAATAGAAAGAGCCATTGAGGCCAAAAAAAATACAAAAAAATAGAAAAAGAGAAAAAGAAATAAAAAGAGAGAAAGGGGCAACACTACTATCCTTTTGAGAGATCCACACTAGTACTCCCTTTATATCTTTGTACTCCATAGAGAGGATCTTCATGCATATAGCTATGTGGGGACCTTCACACTAGAACTTGGCTTGCATATTCCAAGGATGAGCCTCCTCAAACAAGCTCTAGTTCTTCATGAGCGAGCAAGTTAGATGCACCCCCACTAGTTCCATTGGAGAGCTTCCTAGCTCGTATGTGCATCCGTTGCATGTCAATCCCTACTCCTCACATCATATCTATCATTTGGCATCTCTTGCCTATGATTGTCCTCATTGATGTGAGCCTTTCTCATCCTTTTTGTCTTCCTCCTCAGCACTTCTCTCTTTGCCATCCTAAGTGTCAACTCTCGTGCTTACGCTCATCCATTGCATGAGTGCTCGAAATATCAAAAAGGAGTGGATCAAATTGACTTGTACCTGGCTAGTGGTCTGGGGACGAGTCAAGATAAGATTCCAAAGAGGACCAAGTGTGAAACTTTAGTAGATTGAGTTCTAAACAAAAATACTTTTTTTCTCTCGTATTCCCTATCCCCTTTCTTGCACGCAAACACCATTTGGAGACATTCGAGTCATGGACAGCAAGAGTTCTTGCACCTTTTGTTCTCTTGTTACTTGTTTCAATGCTAATATAGACTCTTGCATGATATGACTTGAATTGAATCTCTAACCTTGATTGCTTTACTTTTGAAAGTTTTTTTATGGTTGCTAGCATGTCACCACAGAAATTATGCTTGTTATCATTTACCTACTCGAGGACGAGCAGGAATTAAGCTTGGGGATGTTGATACGTCCAAAACGTATCTATAATTTCTGCTTGCTCCATGCATGTTTTGTGTGATATTGCTATGATCTAGATACACTTTCATACACTTTTGATCATATTTGGACTAACCTATTAACTCAGTGCACCCCAGTGCAAGTTCCCGTTTTCTGCTGTTTTTCTATTTCAGTTTTCCCCCATATAAAAAGTGCCAGAAAAATTCGGGAAAATTCAGATAAAAAATCAGCGTGACGGAAGCTTCGAGAAGAGCCTGGAGGGCCAGAGGGGAGCCAGGGGGGCCCAGGCGGACACCCGACGCGGCCCCACCCCTGGCCGCGCCAGGGGGGCGCCTGGGGCCCCTGGTCCACCTCTGGCTGCCCCCCTTCGCCTATTTAATCTACGTCTTAGGAAAACTCCAGAAGAAGAACCCTATTCCGCGAACTCGCCTCTGTTCCGCCGCTGAAGCACTTCCAAGATCGGGAGCACCAGAAGACCTCTTCCCGGCACCCTGCCGGAGGGAGGATTGACCTCCGGGAGTCTCCTCTCCACCATGGATGCTCCCCGGATGTCTCGTGAGTAGTTTTCCTTGGACCATGGGTCCGTGATCAGTAGCTATGTGACGTTCTCCTCCCCTCTTTGATGTTCATTGTTTAGACCTCGTGAGCTGCCCTACATGATCGAGGCACCTTTGTACCTTTGTAATATTTCTGCTGTTAATATGTTGAGTTTGGAGGGATCTGATGGATTATGAGATTATGTTCAGATTGTGATAGAGTAATATATTTGGTTTTTATCTCTTATATTTTTGTTCCTAAGTAATTCTTGCATGTTCTCCATTGCTGTTTATTGCTTTGGCCAAGTAGTAGGTAGTGACTCCAAGAGGGAGCGTTGTGCTAGATTGTGGGTTCATGCCCCCCGATGACACGCTTGAGTGACAGAAACATGAGTCTGGGGGATGTGCTGTTGCCACAAGGGGGAAAACAACGGTGCTTGTAACCGTGGTTACAAGGATTGTTTACTTTACGCAAAGTTCTTTTTAATGCAGTTGTCTGTTGCTTTGGGTTTACACTTTGAGTGGGGCTCGCAACTTAATACCAGAGAGATGTTCTGGATAGATATCTCAAGGTGGATGATTAGTAGTAGATGCAGATGGATTTCTGTCTACTTATTTTGGCGTACTGCACGTGCTTTTGAACCTCTTCCTTTCTTTTGTAGCATAGTTAGCATTGCGGTGCGTTCATAATCCTGTCAATTGCCCTTCTGTAATTTGTTTACCTCGCCTAGCAGTTTTATCGTCTTTTGGGAGAGAGACATCACTAGTGAACATCACGTATCCCGGTCCATATCCTCATTATTGATTCCAAGCTATATTTACTTTTCTGCATTTACTTTCAAGGTGCTATCATTATCCCTTGCATTTTATCATTTGTGAACAACAAGACCGGAGAGATTGACAACCTCTCTGAACTTCGTTGGGAACAAAGTTATCTGTGTCTGTGTGCAGGTCCGCGTCAGTTGCGCCGCTGACTCGTACTTATCATCTCTGGAGTCCTACTGGAGACAAACCTTGGTAACTTCACCGAGGGAAAACTGCTGCTGCACTGCATCTCAAACCTTCACTTGGGGTAACCAACGAAGGGCGAGAAGCCAATAAGCAACTAGCTATGCGTAGATGTATTGTACGGGTAGAACACATCTAGGATGTGGGCATCGAATCTTCATTCGTTACCCTCCCACGTGTACTCATTTAGCGTTGCGGCAATGTTTGATGAAGCGGCCCCCGACCGACCTTACGCGTTTACGCGAGACTGGTTCCACGCTTGACATATGGCTTGTACCATATAAAGTGGCTGGGGGGTGTCTGTCTCTCTGCATTAGCGATGCGAAGATGTTTGCAATGGAGGGCCCCGACAGGGGTGTAATAGAGACGGATGGGAGACGGTGTTGTGGCATGTTTTTCGCAGGATAGAAACGGAGGGCCCCTAGCAGCCACGTAAAACTTGCACAAGCTAAAGTAGACAGGCGTTTAACTTTGCTTTGCATGAAGGGGGATCATAGGTTGTATGATTTACAGTTTTACATTCTGTTTTATGCTAGTATGCTAGATATATCGACGGTAGCACGAAACAGGACCATCTCTCACAATACCAACATTGTGTTCTCCCTTGGTGGGCACCGCCTGGAAGGTTCTGCCATATGGCTTGATGCTCCGTACATACCGGAGTTGTCCTACATATTCAACGGAGTTCGCATGAGGTTGGGTTCGGCAAGCCTGACATATGCAGATATGGCCTTGTTGAACAGCTAACATCAAGGTTCGATTGGCAGGCTTGATGTATGTAGATGCGGGTCTGGAACACAGGAGACCAAAAGGTCGAGCACGAGTCACATGCCTGATGTGATTGGCTTAGAGGCCTACCTGGTTCGCATACTGATGGCCGTGACGATCGGGGGAGGTATGGGGGCTGGGATTGTGTAATCACTTAGTTAAATTGAGAGGTGTTTATCTAAGTGGGAGCTTTCTAGAATTTTGACATTAAATTGAAACTCCACATTATGAACAAAAGTCTAAATATGTATCCTTGTGAATCAACCTTGTAGATGGCAGTAACTCGCCCCTCGTTCAACTTAGGATCATTCCTAGAGAAAGATAAACTAAAAACAAATGGGACAAACTTCACCAACTGGTTCCGCACCCTGAGGATTCTCCTCGTTCCCCTCAAGATGGCATACGTACTAGAGGGCGCATTAGGTGACGCACCAGCAGATGATGCCAGTCAGGACGAGAAGAATGTCTATCTCTCCAGGACTGATGATTACAACCTTGTCCAGAGTGGCATGCTCTACTCCATGGAGGCTGAGCTGCAGAAACGCTTTGAGAGGATGGGTGCATATGAGATTATCACCGACCTCAAGGCGGTCTTCCCACCTCAAGCCAGGGCTGAACCGTACGAGGCTTCTGAAGCCTTCTTCTCAGCAAAGATGGACGAGCACGGCAGCGTGAGTGAGCACGTAGTCAAAATGTCTGGCTACGTTCAGCGCTTGAATGCTCTGGAATGCCAGATTCCAGATGAACTTGCTGTTGATAGGGTGTTGCAGTCGCTTCCCCCTAGCTACAAAGGCTTTGTGCTGAACTACAACATGCAGGGGATGACCAAAACCCCTTCTGAGTTGTTCGCCATGCTGAAGAGCGCCGAGGTTGAGATCAAGAAGGAGCACGCCGTCTTCATGGTCAACAAGACCACTGACTTCAAGAAGTCAAGCAGGCGGGAGAAGGCCAAGAGAGGTGGCCCCAAGAGGGATGGCAAGTCAGTTGCTGATCCTCCCAAGGCACCCAAGCCTAAACCCGGAGTGGAGTGCTTCTACTGCAAGGGTGAAGGTCACTGGAAACGCAACTGCCCCAAGTACCTAAAAGACAAGAAGGCTGGCAAGGTCGCCAAGAGAGATGAAGTTATATTTGATATACATATTGTTGATCTTCTCTCGACAAGCGCCGGGAACACATCCTGGATACTTGATACAGGATCTGTCGCTCATATTTCTAATTCCATTCAGGGACTAAGGAATAGGAGACGCTTGCTCAAGGATGAAGTGACGATGCGCGTGGGGAATGGCTGTCAAATTGAAGTCTTGGCGGTCGGCACGAAGCATCGTAGTCTCCCTTCGGGATTGGTTTTAGTTCTGAATAATTGCTACTATGTACCCGCGTTGAGTGTGAACATCGTTAGTGGATCTTGCTTGAAGCGAGACCGCTATTATTTTAAGTCTGATACAATTGGTTGTTCGATTTATAAGGATGAAATGTTTTATGTTCACGCACCGGAGTTGCATGGTTTATTCGTACTTGATCTCGATGGTGACGTGTGTCACATTAACAATATTGAGGCCAAAGTATTGAAGAATGATGAAGATCACATGAAGATGTGGCATTGATGACTTGGTCATATTGGTATAAATCGCATGGAGAAGCTCCATAAGGATGGACTTCTTGAGTCATTGGATTTTGGATCCCTTGATACGTGTGAACCATGCCTCATGGGAAAAATGACAAGGACTCCATTCAATGGGATAATGGAGCGTGCGGATGACTTATTCGGGATCATACACACGGATGTATGTGGACCCATGAACGTCCCCACTCGCAATGGTCTTCGTTACTTCGTGACCTTTACTGATGACTTGAGTAGATATGGGTATATTTACTTGATGAAGCACAAATCTGAAACCTTTGAAAAGTTCAAGGAATTTCAGAATGAGGTCGAAAATCAACTCGGAAAGAAAATCAAGCACCTTCGATCGGATCGAGGTGGCGAGTATTTGAGTCACGAGTTTGGCAATCATCTGAAGTCTTGTGGCATAGTACCACAACTTACGCCGGCAGGCACACCTCAGAGAAACGGTGTGGCTGAGCGACGTAATCGAACCCTATTGGATAGTGTACGATCGATGATGTCTCATACTGATTTGCCTGTGTCATTCTGGGGGTATGCACTAGAAACTGCCGCTCATATTCTTAATAGGGCACCATCCAAATCCGTAAAGACAACACCATTTGAAGAATGGCATGGCACGAAACCTAAGTTGTCTCACCTGAAGATTTGGGGTTGTGAGGCTTATGTTAGGAAACTACAGCCTGACAAACTTGAATCCAAGGGGGATAAGTGCATCTTTGTGGGCTATCCTAAGGAAACTTGTGGATACACCTTCTACAACAAGTCTGACAGCAAAACGTTTGTTGCCAAGACGGGACACTTTCTTGAGAAGGAGTTTCTCACGAAAGAGTTGAGTGGGAGGAAAATAGACCTCGATGAAGTGACTGACCAATCACTCCAATTGGAAGAAACGGCTACGGAAATTGTTCTGGAACCATCTTCCACAGTGGGAGCTGAAGAGAATGGCCAGAACGACATTCATAACGATCATGACATTGATGATGATCATGATGAGAATGAAGAGGAACCTTTAATGCCCCGTAGGTCATCAAGAGTCCGTCAACCTACTGAGTTTTACGGACAGCTTGTGAATGCAATCTCGACTGATGAGTCGGATGAACCTACAAGTTACAAAGAAGCGATGGAGGGACCCGAGTCCGAGAAATGGCATGAAGCCATGAAATCCGAAATAGACTCCATGTACACCAACAAAGTATGGATCCCGAGGACCGCAAGGCCGTCGAGAATAAATGGATTTTCAAGAAAAAGACTGACGCAGACGGAAACGTATCTGTCTACAAAGCTCGACTTGTCGTGAAGGGGTTCCGACAAATTCAAGGAGTTGACTACGAGGAGACGTTCTCTCCTGTAGCGATGATAAAGTCTATTCGGATCCTACTAGCAATAGCTGCATATCATGATTACGAGATATGGCAGATGGATGTGAAAACTGCATTCCTAAATGGCAACATTGAGGAAGAGTTGTATATGATGCAACCAGAGGGGTTTGTCGATCCAAGGAACGCTGGTAAGGTGTGCAAGCTTCAACGGTCCATCTATGGGTTGAAGCAAGCATCTCGGAGCTGGAATCTTCGATTTGATGAGGTCATTAAAGCTTTTGGATTTGTCAAAAACGTCGAAGAGTTCTGCGTCTATAAGAAACTGAGTGGGAGCTCTGTAGCATTCCTTGTGTTATATGTAGATGACATATTACTAATAGGGAACGATAAGAAATTCTTAGAGGAAGTGAAGGAATATCTGAATGGACAATTTTCCATGAAGGACCTAGGTGAAGTTGCGTACATATTGGGGATTAAGATCTATAGAGATAGACCTAATCGACGGTTGGCCTTGAGTCAGAGCACTTATATTGACAAGATATTGAAAAGGTTCAGTATGGGTAACTCCAAGAGAGGCCTCTTGCTAGTTATAAAAGGTGTCAAATTAAGCGTGACTCAATGCCCAACCACAGCAAAAGAGAAGGAGGAGATGTCCTCAAAGCCCTATGCCTCAGCCATAGGTTCTCTCATGTATGCTATGTTATGTACCAGACCGGATTTAGTGCTGGCCATTAGTATGACTAATCGCTACCAGAGTAACCCGGGAATGGCTCACTGGACAACAGTAAAGAACATCCTTAAGTACTTGAGAAGAACCAAGGATCTCTTTCTCGTTTATGGAGGAGTTGATGAGGAGCTCACCGTAAAGGGTTACGTTGACGCAAGCCTCGGCTCAGATCTAGATGACTCAAAATCCCAGACGGGATATGTTTTCATGTTGAACGGTGGTGCAACTAGCTGGAGGAGTGGCAAACAGTTAGTCTTCGCCGAATCTACAATGGAGTCGGAGTATATTGCCGCTTGCGAAGCGTCAAACGAGGCGCTGTGGCTGAAGAAGTTCGTGATCGAGCTTGGCGTCTTTCCCAGCTGCACTGACCCCGTGGGAATCTTTTGCGACAACACGGGTGCCATTGCTAACGCGAAGGAGCCAAGAACTCACTCTACAACCAAGCACATCCTCCGAAAGTTCCATGTGACGCGAGACTACGCAAGGGATGGACACACTAGGATTCACAAGATACATACGGATCTGAACGCAGCAGACCCGATGACTAAACCTCTTCCACAGGGCAAGTTTGAAGAACACCGAGAGACCATTGGTGTTAGATACATACCTGATGTAAACTAGTGTAATTTGTACTCTAGTGCAAGTGGGAGACTGTTGGATATGTGCCCTAGAGACAAATTAATAAAGATATTTGTCACATATCCGTTTTGTTCATAATACGTTTTATACTGTGCTATAACTGTATTACTTGGAAATACTAATACAGGTGTAGTATAAAACATGGTCCGTAGTTTAACTCGGGTAAACTATCTCATTGGGCAATTGATTGATCAAGCTTTCCTGATCATGGCGACACTGAAGTCCATTGAAAATGAGGTCACATCGTTAAGGGGAATGATGTGATGGACATACACCCACCTAAAGTATTGCAATGTGATCGAGTCACATAGTTCAGCGTTTCTATGAATTTGTAACATATGGCTTAGTCCTTAGACCGTCATGATCATACGTAATTGTCATCTATGAGGAGACTTTGATTTGTATCCCACCGCCTGACTGAAATATGCTGGCTATAACGGTGCACTTTGGGTATTCAAAAATAGATGGTTGATGAGTATGTTAATAGATCAGAGCGGGATTTGTCAGTCCTTGTGACAGGACATGTACTCTGGGCCCACTCGGTGATATTGCATCAACACCTTGCAAGGACGTGACTAGGTCACAAGAGATGCAATGATCATGGACGAGAGAAGTTGTTTGTTGTGAACGAGATGTGAACACGGTATGTAGGATACCGACGATCAAACCTCGGACAAACAAAGTACCGCAGCACAAAGGGATTACGTCGTATCGTTAAAGGTTTCCAAAAGCGATCAAAGTTCATTCGATGGAAGCGCAGGGGCTGTCAAGGATTGTAACCAGGTCCAACTGACTAGTCATTGGTCAATGAGAAGAGTCTCGACCATGTCTGCTGTTTCCCGGACCGTTAGGGTGTTACACTTAAGGGCAATCGATGCATAGGACAGTTACGGGATCAATCGGTGAAATAGGAGGAATCACCGGAATAGTTCCGGAGGAGGACGGAATGGTTTCCGGACATTTTGAATAGTTCAAAATAAAGTTGAATTGTTTTAATAATGTTTTATTATTTCATTATCTGAATTAAATATTTAAAACATATTAAAAAATTAAAAAAATGGGAAAAAGGCTAAATGGGCCCATGGGGCCCATTAAGGGAGGAGGGGGTCTCCCCCCTTGGGCTTGGCGCCAAGGGTGGGGCCCACCACCCCCCTTGGCCGGCGCACTCCCCCCCTTGGGAGTTTAGTCCCACATGGGGGAGGGGAGGAGGAGGATGGCACCCCCCCTTGCCCTATATAAGGAGGGGTAGACCTCCCTTTTTCCAACACACCAATATCTCCTTCTTCCTCCTTCTCCTTCTCAGAAGTGGACTCCCCTTGTTTGGAGTCTGCACCTGGATTGGAGTTCTCCACCATAAGGCAGGCCGTCGTTCTGCTGGAGTCGGGATCCGTAGCCGTCTTTCTTCCGCTGATCGCCTGGTTCGGGGCCCGGGAGGAACATCGATTGTACCGTACGTGTATAATCTCTTCGAGGCACTACACCTGTGGTGCTACTTCGTCGCTGGAGGTTCGGGAGTCATCCTCTCCGGTGGTGGTCTTCTACACGACAGGGAGGTCGTAGTTCCGATTCTACGCCAGCCACGTTCGCAAGAACGTTTCCCTCTTTCGGTCTTCAAAGGTATGAACACCGATTCCCTCCGTTACTTTACATCGCCAGAGCATAGATCTTGGGTTTCGGGTACCGTAGGTATGAAAAATTTGTGTTTTCTGCCCCATATCCCAACACTACCATGTCCAGACCCCAAACTGCAAATAGCCATGTGAACGAAATGGTTTTCAGTGCCGAGGCTGGTAGGTGGCTCTTCACTTTGAATCTCTGACACCCATTGCAATGCTTGACTAACTCTTCTGCCGCTGCTTTTGCAGTCGTCCAATAGAAACCATGGCGGAAAGCCTTGGCAACTATTGCTATCGCTGATGCATGGTGACCACACTCGCCTTGGTGGATGTCTTGGAGCAATTCCAGCCCCTTGTCTTCTTCCACGCAATGCTGAAGGACTCCTGTTGCACTACGATGCACCAGCTCGTTGTTGATGATAGTATATGCTCCAGATCGGCGCTGGATTTGCCGAGCTTCTACTTCATCTTGTGGGAGTGTGCCGTCCACCAAAAAGTTTCTGATCGGCTCTGCCCATGATGGTGCAACAACCATTACCATTACAGCAACTGCTTCTGGTTCTTGCTGATCGACTTCTGCTACTGGAAGTTCGGAGGAGGAGGAGCCGATTGCATCTTCCATGACCACCTTAGTCCCCGAGCTGACGACAGCAGCCCCTGGTTCGCAATCGGCAGCCGCTGGCACGGCCAACTGCTCCTCCAGCTTTCGTTTCTTGACCAACTTCTTTGCCTCGAGCCCTGCCATCTTCAAGTCGACCGGAATAAAGATTGACTCTGATTCTTGGGAAGGCTTGATGGATGGCTTGTGGATGTTTTCTAGAGAGATTCCTGGTGGACCCCAATTTGGACAGTGCATCTGCTGCTTCATTTTCAGCTCGGGGGATATGATGGAATTCACATCCTTCAAAGAAACCCGATAACTGCTGCACGAGGAATCCGTACCTTGCCATATTTTCATCTTTTGCATCCCAAGTGTGAGTGCATTGTTGCACCACCAGATCGGAATCACCATAACACCAAATCCACCGAATGCCGGTCTCCTTGGCCAATCGGACACCGTGCACCAATGCTTCATATTCAGTCACATTGTTTGATGCTGCAAAGTGAATCTGCAGCCCATACTCGAGCTTGTCACCCTTTGTAGAAGTGAGAACAACGCCATCCCCTAGTCCGGTCATCATCTTGGAGCCATCAAAGTGCATTTTCCAGAACGGAGAGTCTGGACAGGGGGGCGTATACTGAGTTTCCGCCCAATCAACCAAAAAATCTGCTAGAGCTTGAGACTTGACCGCCGTTCGAGGCTCATATTTGATCCCATGTGTTGCAATTTCAATGTCCCATTTTGCCACCCGACCAGATGCGTCCCGATTGCCAATGATTTCTGCCAATGGTGTCGAACTAACAACTGTGATTGGATGCGCCTGGAAATAAGGCTTCAGCTTCCTTGCCTCCATGTACACACCGTAGCACATCTTCTGATAATGGGGGTAGTTTTGCTTGGAGGTTGAGAGCACTTCACTGACATAATACACTGGCCTCTGGACCGATTGTGCCTTGTCCTTTTCAGGACGCTCGACCACCATGACAATACTGATCACCCGAGTGGTTGCTGCGATATATAACATCATTTGATCTTTTTCTTTAGGAGCTGCCAGCACTGGAGCGGTAGACATTATGAGCTGCATTGTATTCCCGAACTATTGCCTCCGTACAACGCTTTTCAGCGTCAATCCGATCTGGCTGCTCTTTCAGAGCCTGATGCACCTTCTCCAGCTCGGCATGAGCCACAACTGGATCGGCATGAAGACCTACAGGAGTGCTGAGCACGTCCGGTGGGTTGCTTGGGCATACTGGTGCCGTGGTGGCTTCTCTCGCGGCTCGGGTCGCTGAAGTGGAGCTATTGCGGCTAGACGCCCCCGCCATCATAACATCCGCACGGATGTGCGCAGTCGTGCCCTCTGTTCCCACGGCATCCGGTCCACATGGCAACGGATCCGGGAGCTCAGAAAACACCCGTACCTCCCTGGAAAAAACATCAGGGAGCGCCGCGACGAAAACGCGATGTCCGACGAAAGGAATGATGACGCCGCGCGGTAGAGGCATTCCTGCCCTAAACCGCGAGGCGTTGTCGATGACATAGTCACATGCGTCGCTCCTCATGACCAAGCCAGAGGCGAAGCACACGCGTGATGCAGATGATGGTCCCGTCCGGATCAGAACTCCAGTCGACGCCTCGGCCTACCCCACGGTGGGCGCCAACTGTCGTCGATACGTAACGGCAAATGCCATGGGAATGGCTAAAGAGGGGGACAAACCGAGGTTAGTGTCGCTGGTACCGGAATCGAGAATAGGAACACACGGTGAGACACCACGATGTACCCAGGTTCGGGGCTCTCCGTAGAGATAACACCCCCAGTCCTGCCGAGCTAGCTATATACAATAACTCTGGCTACAATGAATGCTCCTTGAGCTGTTTGAGAGGAAGGAGAAGAGGGCTCTAAGCACAACTCTCTCCTAGCTCTCTCTCTGGTGGGTGAAGTTGAAATAAGTGCTCCGTCGTCCCTCACGCAGGAGGGGTACCCGGGGCTCTTATAGGCCGAGCCCGGGGTACAAAGGTAAATGTACCGAGGGGAGGGCCCAACTGTCAGCCTCAGACAAGCTAGGGTCTTCACACCGTGTTCTCCCGGATGACCCGGTATAGACTTGCGGCTCACCATGCCGCTACTCTGTAGACCTTGCTAATGAACAGTGAAGCTAGAGACCTAGGCCTGTCGGCCTGTCCGCGTGATCGGCGCTGGAGGAAACCGCACGACTCTAACAGTCCCGATCTTCAGGGATTGCGCATTGAATGAACTTGTACCAGGTGTCCGACCTGGGATCTTGCTCGGATATTGCTCTGTTTACTTCGGCCGAATGCTTCCTGGTGAGGCCGATTCACTCTCTTTGGGGCAATCGACCTCCGACCTGGACAGCTCGACCCACTTCTTGCTTAGTCTTGATCAGTTCGGCCTTGATTAGATCGGTGTCCATTAGGTCGGTGATCTTCATCTTGATGAATTGTTTCCCCTGGGTGAGTGACGAGGATTGACCTCGGCAAATCCCATGGTCAAGGACCCTGGGTTTATCATAGAGAAGGAACAGGTTGGACGATACTCGTCGGCTAACAGGAGAAGCACTTCCTGCTCGATATTATTGTGTGAGGGGGCGATTACAAGGGAGGCCAAGGCGAGTTCTCGCAAGACCAGGAGAGTAGATTTGATATTGGATGATCGAGACGTCTCCCCTCCCAGCCTTTATATACTAGGCTAGATCTCGGGGAGTCCGTCCTAGATTACAGAGATAGTTTCCTAACCCTAGTCTTGCCTTGTGCGCCAAGTCGTGCCTTCCATATCAGTCATGGACTCCTACGCCGGTGCCTTCGGAATGGCAAGCCGTCGGCCCATCAGTATTCCTTGCGGGTCTTCTGCCTTCATACGCACCAGGTATCCTTATACGCAGGAGTCGTGGGGTCACCCCCTCGTCAGTAGCCCCCGAGTGCCCGGGGGACTCGAAGAGTCGCACAGGGACTCGAATTTGTCATTGTTTTATCGTCGTATGCGCAGCACAGCTGCGGGTCGCTGGTAGTCTTGGGCCATGACAATACATGTTTCAAGGGATTGCTAAGCTGAAAGGGCCTGTAAGTGCATCTAGTGCCCCCTTTGAGGTTTTGGAGTATTTGATGACAAAACGGTTGAGGGAATGATGCGTTTGTGAGTATACACAGGAAAATAGTCCCTGAGGATGAGGTTAACCACCATTGTCGACCCCCCAAAATGTTGAGGAACATGGAGAAATTGGTGTG
Source organism: Bromus sterilis (assembly GCA_950022295.1). NCBI lineage: Eukaryota > Viridiplantae > Streptophyta > Magnoliopsida > Poales > Poaceae > Bromus > Bromus sterilis. The sequence goes on from OX465600.1 coordinate 283,090,685, forward strand.
TTTCCTGAAGACTGAAGATGTGCGAAATCCTGAGGAATCAGGATCCTGAAGCGTTCGGCTGAAGCTGAAGCAGTACCAGATCCTGAAGCTGAAGCTGTGCCAGATCCTGAGGATGTTCGCGCTGAAGATGAAGTTTAAGCGTAGTCTTCGCTAAGACTTTTTATATTTCTTGAGTCGTAGGAAAACACCACACTGTTGGAGGGGTTGAGGAAAATGAGTTATGTATTTCTGAGGAAGTGCTCAATTAGAAATCCTGAAGAAAACCCCGAGGAAATCTCCTGCAGTAGAAGTTTAGTCCTCGGGTGTCTGAGACGTTGTTCTTCAGGACACTGAGGTAACTAACTTCGGTTGAGGAGTCTGGAGATCGCCAGTGCGATTCTGCTGAAGAATGTGAGGAGAGAGAATAGTTTGACCGTGCCACGTGTTGCGGGGTGAGAATCTAGAACTTGTCTAGCAACGGTCATATCCGAGGGCACGAGAGTAATTGCGTGCATGGGCATTTATGTCCTTTCACCTGGGGTTGCTCCGCAGCTATAAATAGCCACCCCCAGCCCCATTTGTGGGTTGGCTGCTTCGAGAGAAAAACTGACATTTGTCATTTGAGAGCAACCCACCTCTGAGGACACTGAAGAACCTAAGTGAGGAAAACCACCATCCTGAGTAGTTGAGCATTTCTGAGGAAGTCGGTTCGAGTGATCCGAAGCTTTTTACTCTTGAAGACTGTGATCTTCCAGCCGGTGTAGATGTCTTCAGTCTGAGGAAGTTAAGATGCAATTATGAATTCCCGGAGTGACTAAGTCTGTGAAGGTTTCGGGAGTCTACCTTGAAGACTCACCTGAGTTATTGGACGGAGTCTGAGGACTTTAGTTCAAGGAGAATAAGGTGAAGACTATGTCTTCTGAGTTCAATCTCAGCCTCTCCAACCAGACGTAGAGTTGTCACAGCAACTCGAACTGGTTCATCAAGTCTTCGTCTTCAGTGCCCTGGTGCTATTTCTTCAACCTCAGTTATTACGTTTATGCACTGATGACTTATCCTGATGCTTTACTTTCTGAGTTCACTCTGCACTGATTCCTCAGTTCGTGCTTCAATCTTACCTTAGCTGTGCAATAAGCTGTTTTCCACTCACGTCATTGCTTTTGTACTTCATTTGTTCATCCTCACGTTTCAACTTCCTCAATTTCGTATTGCCTCTGCCTGAGGAAATAGAAATTCCTCGAGATAATTGAAAATCTCCCATTCACCCCCCTCTGGTCGATATATTGCACTTTCAATTGGTATCAGAGCAAGGTACTCCCTTGTTCTATGTGATTCGGTTTAACCACCTGGAGTTTTTGTTATGTCGACCTCAGGTACAATGAGCGTTGCCTCAAACTGCCCCATCTTCGACGGGACAGACTACCCATACTGGAAGAACAAGATGAGGATGCATCTTGAAGCCATTGACAAGGATCTGTGGGATATTGTTGATCAAGGCATTCCTGAAGCAACTCTGATGACTGCTCCTGAAGTTGTCAAGAAGAACTGGCAGCTTGATGCAAAAGCTCGAAGCATTATTGGTGGTCATCTCAACAAGGCTCAGTTCAACTGTATCAGTGATCTGGATACTGCAAAGAAGATATGGACAAGACTGTCAAAAGTCAATGAAGGAGTCTCTGCTCAACGAGACTCATGATTTGATACACTCCACAGTCTCTTCAACAGGTTCAAGAGGCTGGACAACGAGCACGTGCAGCAAACCTTTGACAGACTCACTGACATATCCAATGAACTTCAAGCACTGGGTGCCGCTGATATCACATATCATGAGGTGTTGAAGAAACTACTGAGGTCACTGGATGACTCATTTGAGTTCCTATCGGTGATGATTCAAGAAAGGCCTGACTTCAAGACTCTGGATCCAGCTGACATTCTGGAGCGCCTCAATGCTCATGAACTGAAGCTCTCTGAAAAACGAGACTTGTACAGCTCCACGCCTAAAGTCCGCACGCTAAAAGCTAGAGCATGAAGAGTGTCCTCTGATGAAGATTCTGAGGCTGATACTGATGATCCTGAAATCCTCAGCCGGGAACTTGCTCTCCTCACCAGAAAATTCCACAGGTTCACGAAGAAGAATCGCTTCGGAAATTCCTCAAGATCTCCCTTAAGAAAAAACAAAGATGATGACTCTGTCGACACAAGAAAGAGAGTCTACCACAAGTGCAAGAAACCTGGGCATTACATCGCTGAGTGTCCTCTATGGGAAAAGGAAGCTAGACTGAAGAAGAAGAAGAAAGGGAAAGATGACAGTTCTGATGAAAATACAAAGAAGAAATCCTCAAGATCCTCAAAGTCTGCTGGATACAAGAACAGTAACTCCCGTAAGGCTCGCGCATACCTCGGCAAAGAATTGGACTCTGAAGAATCTGGTTCCAACCCTGATGCTGAGGAAGAAGAATTTGAGGGTGTGGCTGGTCTGGCTCTTGCCACGTCGCTTGTCTCCAAGTCAATCTTCAGCACTGAGGAATCTGATCCATCACATGTTGATGATGAAGCTGAAGACACAACCCCTGCCTTCTGCTTCATGGCCAAGTCCTCCAAGGTATCTACTTACTCATCATCGGATGATCCCTCTGATGAAGAACCTGATGAAAACTATGCTAAACTTGCTTCTAAGCAACAACGTACACTTGAAAAGATCCAGATCTCACTAAACAAGAGTGATGATATGTTGGTTGAGGAAATGACGAAGACTCAAAAATTGACTGATGAATCAAAAATTCTTCAGTCAAAGTTTGATGACTTTTTCAGTCGTCATGAGGCACTCCTCACCGATCATGAGAAGATGGCTCATGAGTTCCTCATGACGAATCAAGAACTTGAACGCGTGAGGATGTCTCATGAAGACTTGAGGAAAGAAAATGATTCACTCCTCTCCCAACAGATCATCATGACACAAGAAGGATTTAATCCTCCCTGTTTAAAATGCATTGAACATGACCATATTACCTCTGTGCCTAGTTCTTCAATGTCTTCAGACTCTGTTATTTCTATTGCTTCTGTGGTATCTAACCCCTCATCTGAGGATACCATAGACATTATTGAAGAAAATTCTAGGTTGAAGAGTCTACTGGAAACCGGCATGTTCAAGAGTGTGAAAGGACATCAGATTCTTTGTGACGTCCTCAAGAAACAGATCCTCAACAGGAACCCGAGGAAAGAAGGTGTCGCATTCACTCAGAAACTCAACCCTGATGGGTCATACTGGAAACCTGAACAATATCCAGAGACCACTTGGGTTCGGGCAAAGATGCCTCCTCCAGATCCCTATACTTTATCTGGTTATGATGATGTTTCCTCAGATGTGGTGATTGAGTCTTTTGTCTCAAACTATAAACTGTTTAAGGATGTTAATGGTGAGGTATTCGCCAGATACATCAAAACTAACTGCAGGAACGGTCCTCCAGTCAAGAAGATCTGGGTTCAGAAGGACCTCATCACTAACCTTCCTGTGAATGCAGATGCAAATGAGCTGAGGGTATCATCTAAGGACGATAGCTCAAATGGAAATGGTTATCATCATGTATCAGCTAACCATTTTGTTCACTGGGAAGCCCCTCATAAGAATGCTTATTCATTTGTTTATCCTAATACCACCATCTCACGTCCCATTAGGTCTCATCGCCCTCATCAGTCCTCATGTACCTCAAAACCACCCATTAAGATGTGGGTGGTAAAGAAGAACTGATCATCTTTGCAGGGACATGTCCTGAGGCAATCATAAATTCTGCAGATCATATGCCCAGGACAACATCATTTGAGTCAGTTGAAGGATATTTATATTGTTTGGTTTCATAGAATCAATCCTGAGGAACATCCTGAGGAATTAATTCTGAGGAACCATAAATTCCTCAAACTGAGATTGGCTCATAACTTGCTGTATGAGATACTAATTCCGTTGCAGGGAAAGATTGAATGGGTGATGGACAATGGATGCACAAATCACATGACTGGTGACAGAAGCCTTCTTATGGAATCATCTCTGAGTCCCTCTTCAAATAAAACCATCACCTTCGCCGATAAAGGTAAAAGTAAGGTATTGGGTCTCGGCAGAGTTGCTATCTCTCGAGACCAACACATTGACAAAGTCATGCTTGTTGAATCCCTTGGATACAACTTGATGTCTGTCTCTATGCTATGTGATCTTGATCTTGTTTTTCTCTTCTTAAAATATGGTTGTGCTGTCTATATGATTAGCGATAACTCCATTGTCTTTAGTGGAGTTAGGAAAGGTGATCTGTATATTGTAGATTTATCTGAAGGTCCTCAGGTTGCTACATGCCTCATGGCTCGAGCCTCAGAGTGCTGGCTATGGCATCGAAGACTTGGCCACGCCGGTATGAGGAATCTCCAGAAGCTGGTGCTGAAGAAACATGTCCTCGGGATTGAGGAAATCATATTCTCAAAGGACCGACTGTGTGGTGCTTGCGAAGTTGGAAAGATGACCAAGGCCAAGCATCCAACAAAGACCATCATGACAACTACAAGACCGCTGGAGTTGCTTCACATGGATATATTCGGCCCTCCAAAGTATTCAAGCTTTGGATGCAGTATGTATGGTCTTGTTATTGTTGATGACTTCTCACGATACACTTGGCTGCATTTTCTTCTCTATAAGTCAGAAACCCCAGCAATCTTCAAGCGCTCCGCCCAGCGAGTCATGAACAACTACAACCTGAAGATCAAGCATATTCGAAGCGACAACGGCACTGAGTTCAATAACATCAGTGTGGAAGAATTTCTCGACGACTTGGGAATCACTCATGAATTCTCTGCGCCTTACACTCCTCAGCAAACTGGAGTTGTTGAGAGGAAGAACCGAACCCTCATCGAGATGGCTCGAACGATGCTGGCTGAGTGCAACACTCCACTCATGTGGTGGGCTGAAGCAATCCACATTGCATGTCACATCGTCAATCGAGTGTATCTTCACAAGTTCTTCAACAAAACATCATATGAGCTAATGGTCGTAAGAAACCCAATGTGAGTTACTTCAAAGTATTTGGTGCACCTTGCTGGATTCGTGATCCTCATCACCAGTCCAAATTTGCACCCAAAGCATGTGAGGGTTTCATGCTTGGTTATGGTATCAACTCGCACACCTACAGAGTCTACAATATCAGTCATGATAAAATTGTTGAGACTGTAGATGTGTGGTTTGATGAATCTGACGGCTCGCAAAGAGAGCACATGCCGCCTGATTTAGATGAAGCGCCACCTGAAGAACAGATCAAGAAGATGGGTTCTGGTGACATCATTCCTGTGGATCATCCTGAAGAAACGCACATACCTCCTTCTCCTGAAGAACATCCAAATCCTGATGCAAATGATCCTAATGATGATCCTGATCCTGAGGCTCCTGATACCCCTGAAGCTCCTGAAGCACCTGAAGCATATGCAAATGAATCTGATAGCAGTGACGAAGATGCGCCTCAAGATCATCTTCCTCGTCTTCCTAGCGTGGCGAATGAAGTTCAAGTGGACAGAATCCTCGCCGACGTCAATCTACCAGGTCCTCTCACTCGTGCAAGAGCTAATCGTATAGCTAAATTTTGTGGGCATTTCTCGTTTGTATCAATTTCAGAGCCCACCAAGGTCACTGAGGCATTCCGAGAAGTGGAATGGATTCAGGCGATGCAAGACGAACTTCTTCAGTTCAAACTGAATGATGTTTGGGAACTAGTCAAACGTCCTGATCCTCGAATTCATAATTTCATTGGCACGAAAGTGGATCTACCGCAACAAACTCGATGAAGATGGACAAGTCATCAGAAACAAAGCTCGTCTCGTAGCACAAGGATACACACAAGTCGAGGGGATTGACTTCGGTGAAACCTTCACTCCTGTTGCTAGACTTGAATCCATTCATATTATGCTTGCAATCGCTAACCATCATAATATCAAGTTATATCAAATGGATGTGAAAAGTGCTTTCCTCAATGGTAATATCGAGGAAGAATTGTATGTTGCTCAACCCCCAGGCTTTGAAGACGCAAAGAAACCTGATATGGTGTACAGATTGAAGAAAGCCCTCTATGGACTGAAGCAAGCCCCTCGGGCTTGGTATGACACACTAAGGGACTTCCTCATCAGCAAGGGCTTCAAATCTGGCTCCCCCGATCCAACTCTTTTCACAAAACGATATGATGATGCATTATTCATATGTCAAATTTATGTTGATGACATTATATTTGGATGCACTAACAAGAAATACAGTGAAGAATTTTCATTCTTGATGAGTGAACAGTATCAGATGTCAATGATGGGCGAACTGAAGTTCTTCTTAGGGCTTCAAATTCGTCAACAACGCAACGGCATCTTCATCTCTCAGGAGAAGTACCTCAAGGAGTGCCTGAAGAAATTCGGGATGCAAGACTGCAAGGGTATCAAGACACCGATGCCTACAAATGGGCAACTTGGCCCTGATGAAAATGGCAAGGACTACGATCAAAAGGTATACCGCTCCATGATAGGTTCTCTGCAATATCTATGTGCATCTAGGCCTGATATAATGTTGAGCGTTTGCATGTGTGCCCGATTCCAAGCAGCACCTAAGGAATCGCATCACCAAGCGGTGAAACGAATTCTTCGATATTTGGCTCACACCCCGTCGCTAGGCTTATGGTATCCAAAAGGCACACAGCTGGATCTCGTTGGGTACTCAGACTCAGATTATGCTGGAGATCGAGTGGATCGTAAGTCTACCTCAAGAACATGTCATTTCCTCGGACGTTCCCTGATGTGCTGGTCATCGAAGAAGCAGAACTGCGTCTCCCTTTCCACTGCTGAAGCTGAATACATTGCTGCTGGTGCTAGCTTCTCATAGCTTCTTTGGATGAAGCAAACTCTGAAGGACTACGGAATCAACCTGAAGAAAGTACCACTACTATGTGACAATGAGAGCGACATCAAGATCTCTCAGAACCCAGTACAAAACTCGAGGACGAAGCACATTGAGATTCGGTATCACTTACTTCGGCATCATGTATTGAAGGAAGACATCGTCATCAGCCACGTGAAGACTGAAGACCAACTTGCTGATATATTCACTAAGCCTTTGAATGAGAAGAGATTTAGCACTCTGAGGTGTGAGCTAAATATCTTAGATTCCTCAAACGTCCAGTGAATGGACACACATCCTAACGCTTAAACAATATTGAAGAATCCCGATGTACAACACACGATGCGTCATACTCCTCAAATCATGAGGAACTACCTTGCTAAGTGTGAAGAAATTAACGTGGAATTGACTCAAGATCCATACAACAATTATATGGTATCAAGTGTCTCATTCCCTATAAGGTGGGTAGCGCCACCGCCCAAATTCCTCAGGATCTGTTGTTCCTCAGTTTCCTCAGTTGAAGTCTTCATTTATGATGATTACCATGTTTGTCCTCAACAGCGTTCACCTATAGTTATTATTCTTTAGCATTTGCTTCTTCATCTAGGTGAACGTGATCGGACCCGTCCCTCTGTGCTCACTTATCCATTCTGTCTATCTCATATGCGTTCGTTTGGAAATCATGAATTCCTCAGCCTAAGACCATTTGTCTTCATCCTCAGCCTTTGTCCTCAGGTTCCCAAAATTGAGGATTATCAGTTACGTTTTTCCTTAATCTATTGCAATTTTACCGCACGTCGTGCTTATCCACTATTATGATAACCACTGAGGATCCCAACCATCAGGGGCAATCTTGTCCACAAATTTCGCAACCCCTCAGCTTTCACCCCTCTATAAATAGCCCTCTACCCCACGGTCATTTCCCCCCGCCTCTTCTCTCCCTCTCGCGCCGCCGCCCTTGAGATCCTCAAGCTCTCGTGCTAACGTCGCCAGAGTTCGCCGTCGCCGGAGAAGACTGACTCGTGGTTCCTCAACGTTTGCCTTAGTCCTGGTACGCTTATTCCTCAGTTGCTTATTCCTCAGTACTGTTGTGTCCTCAAGAATCCTCCAATCCTCAACAGTATTGCTAGCTTTATGAGACCTATACCTATGCCTCATTATTTTTCTTTCCTCAGCCTATTCCTCATGAACGCATATAACCGTACCCCACTTCCCTCGCAACTTAATTCTGTCACAGGTACATGTCTGCTGAGGAATCGTATGGTTCTCATAGTCTCACTTCATTTGCAGCTCAGCTCGAACGTACAATTCCTCAGTCTTCACCACTGAAGAAAATGGCTCCTCGCCTTAAGCTCACTGATACTGCCAAAGACCTGCCTTCTGAGCTCTATGAGCAGCTGAAGACTCCCGAACGTGAAACCGCGGGTGATCGTAAGAAAAGGGTCCAGAAGATCACGCGGGAATGGGCCAAGCGATGGGTTGCATACCAATGGGTTAATACTCAACATGAGGAAATGTTTGCTATCAATCCGCCGCTGAAGACCTTGGGTATCAAGGCCTGACCTCCTCTTGCACCTGGAGTCACTCCCGATCCCACAACTATGCGAACTCCTGATGACTTTCCAGATGCCTATCAACAATACCTCAAGCGCAGTGCCAGCCGTGTAAAGAGTCTTGTCCGTGACTTGACTGCCTCAATGCAGATTCCATCTCAGACCCAGCCTCAACCTAGGCCACAACCTCAGGCTCAGCATCGCAGAAAGCACATGGCATCAATGTCGGTACCCGGGGTTAGCGTATGCAAGTCCAGTTAAGACATAGTCATATGGAGAGCCGAGGACCGTACCCACTTGTCTAAGCAGACAAGGCCAAGCACAGAACGTTCTCGGAAAGCATCGTACATGAGGGGCATCCCATCCAGGCCGGATGATCAACTGAGATGGGTCCTCATCGTCCGCACACAAGTCTAATGATATGGGTGGTGAACTCCCATATTCAAAGACAAGTCGCCTCAACCATACTATCGACTATCTCATAACTCTTACATAGACTTACTCCAGCCCGATCACTTAGTCGGGGTCTAGGGAGGGCTCGATCATACCACAAAGTGTGCACGAGACAGAGTCTCGAACAATCGCATCGCGATGCCCCAAGCTGCGCACATCTAAGGGCCACTTGGTGTATGAAAGACCGCCAGCCAGATCACAACTAAGGTCTCGAAAACCCATACAAAGACATGCATGTTATAAACATACACGCAGCACACATGCCTTGTATGAACAGCAGGTATCATTGCAATTCTCTACAAAGTGTACATATTTATTGATAACTCTTATAGAGTGCACACAGAGATCACAAACATGTGATCCAACATTACAACACAAGCGGAAGAAAATTATGTCTGAGTACAGACAAGTTTAACAAATGGCTTAAGAAGCCTTATTTAAACACAAGCCCTCCACGAGGGAACCAGTCGTCTGACTGGGACTAGACTAGTTGGTCTTCAGTCGTCCAGCTCGATGAAGAAGCCACCTTCGGGGTCAGTGGTCTCATCTAAAACATAGATTAAGAAAACGTGAGTACAAAGTCGTACTCAGCAAGACTTACATAGGAGTTATACTACTCATGCACATGTACCAAGGTAAAGGGAGGTGGGGTTTCACTTGCAGAAATGCCAGCTTTGACTTGGCTAGTCCTGAACTACGAGTACCAGACTTTGAGGTAAGAAGTGTACACGAGTTCACTACTTTCTCCAACCAATTACACCACTATGGTGCCTTCCTCGACTTCCCCACGAGAAAGCACACCATAGCACTCACACTTATCTTGGTGTGTTTTAGAAGTATCCAGTTCAAGTTGTCTAATAATCAAGCTAAGCTTTCCAAGCAGTCCATAACCGCGGACGCGGCTATTCGAATAGTTTTTTTAACCCTGCAGGGGTGTACCGCTACACACACATGATCATCGGTTACCTCCTTTGTACTCGACACCGTTCAAGAAGTGTCAGCGAGGATGCTCACCACAACTGTTACCTCATAGCCGATCTAGTCCGAGAAAGCCGCCTACTTGGGTTGGCTACCACTATCGTGAACCCGGCCGGTTTACCGAAGTGGACCCAAGTGATGTGTGCGTGGTGCATAAGCCGGTCTCGTATGAGCCGTTCTCTCACTTAGCATCCAGGCCACAGACCTACCAGAACTCCGAACTATTGCGACATCTGGACATCGAAAGGGATGAGTTAGTAAGTTGAGAGGGGTCAGTGAGCCCAATGTGTGGTTTTACTCTTCATCTTGGATCACCACACAAGAACTCGGACTTAGGGCGGTGCTCAACGAGACAACCCACCGTGTACTCCTACACAGCCTCTCATCGTTCACCTTGTATTAGGGTCGATTCACCAACACTTTTCTACCATCATCATCATGATCACTACCATCCCGACTCACATCACAGTATCATCATGGTATCATTCTAAGCATGCAATAAGCAGTAACAATTGCAGGGGCCACATGATATCTAACAACTCCTACATTTGCTAGGATTGTGGTTTGCTTACTACTGTGACAAATGATAGGTCATGCAAAGGAATGGGTTCATCTATGCGGTAGAAACGCATCATGGTAATCATCCTAAACAATGCATAAGCGAGACATGAGAGGGAAGTGGGATTTTATCGACATGATCAATGGGGGTTTGCTTGCCTTGCTGACGAGGTTCGGGTTCTGGATCTTCAGCGAAGGTGGCAGCCTCCTGCTCCGGTTCCACCTCTACTCGACAAACAACAAACAAGGTAGCAAAGTAAATACAATGCACAATCACAGGATGGAAGGTTGAAACTTGATGTATATGCTTTGATGTGGGAAGCAATTCCATTTAAAGGGAGTATATTGCAAATTGAATTGCAAATTCAAACTCCAAGTTTAATTCAAACTTATCCAAGTTACATGTGACATTGCTTGATCATTTTAAACCTTTTGGAAATGTGTATGATATGCCTCTGAAGTGTGGTTGAAATATAGCATAATTCCATGGTCCAAGTTGCAAAAGCATTTGAATTGAATTTGAATAAATTCCAAATAATTCAAATGACATATGCTACTGGTCCCATTTTAAAATCAACTCAAACATAGTTGAAAGTTGCATTTTTGGATAGCTTATTTTCTCCTGATCATTTTTCATATATTATTTGTCCAATTTGGAGTTAATATGAATTTTCTATGAATTTCCAAAATTTGGGGTATTTTCTGGAATTTCTGGAATTTCTTTAATTCAATTTGATTTCTGGAAATTCATTAAATCGATTTATTGCGTCATGCTGACTTCAAGCTGGCATCAGGGGGGGGGGCTGACAAGGGGGTCCCACCTGTCAGTGGCTGGTTGATTTAAACCGGCTGGGTTAACTTATCCAGTGGCTTAATTAAGCCACTCAGCCCACTGGTCAGTGACCCAGGGTGTGGGTTAGGAGGGGATTAGTGGCTAACCCACCGGCGGCTAAACGCTGGCGGCCTGGCCACGGCGGCGCACTCTCCGGAATGGGCTAGGGGCCACGGGATGCTACGGGGAGGACACCATCGGGTGCAGCATCGTCGTCCGCGTCGTTTGGAAGCAACAGGGGTTCACGGGGAGCTCGGAATCGACGGCGGCGACGTCCTTGGCGGCGACAGAACCACGGCGACGTCGGGATCGTGCTCTGGAGCGCCGTTTTGACCGGGGTTTGGTTCGTTGGAAAGCTGCGAGCACCGGAAGCGTTGTAGGCTAGAAGGAGGAGGTGCTGGAGCACGGGAGCGAGCTCTAGGTCATCCATGGCGGTGACCTGTCTCGGCTCTCGTGGCGGTCGACGGAGGGGGCCCAAATTAAGCACGGGGTTTTGGGGGTTTCGAAGAGGAGCTCACGCTGAGCTGATTGGTGAAGACGGCGCGGTCGGAGAGGCAACGATGGCGACGAATTTGGTGGGGATCTTCTCTGCGGCCGGCGAGAACTCGAGGAAGAATCTGGCGTCTACGCGGGCTCCGGGCTCGATTCCTTTGGCCTGATGACGAAGAAGAAGACGAGGAAGAACTTGGACACGGTGGCGTAGCTCCTCGCTGTCGTTGGCTACGCAGGGGCTCACCGGTGCTCTCCGGTGCGCTTGGTCCTTCACGGGGATTTGTCGGAGAGAAAGGAGAAGAGCGTGCGCGAGGGGGAAAATGGACTGGGCGTCTCCAGAAGGTGGCGTGGCGAGGGGATAGCCCTCCCGGGAGGCAGGCAGCTGCTTGGCGCGCCCACGGCGCTCGCCGGCGACCTGCCAGCCTGCCTGTCCATGGAGGAAGACGCATGTGCCCCCCTGGTGGGCTGGGCTGCGGGAGAGGTAAGTCGGGCCGATGTGGCCCAGGTAAGTGGGCCACTTTCCTGTTTTTCTTTTTCTTTCTATTTTGTCTTCTGACCTTTGTTCTGTTTAGCTAAATAAAATAGCTAAATTTTTTAATAAATGCTCATAATTGTTATGTGGCCTCATAAAACAATATACTAGCCACTCATAAATTTTGAACATTTTTAAAATTCAAAGGATTTGAATTTTAAATCAAATAGGGGTATTTGATTAATTCCAAGGCACTGTTTGAATATTTGAAAAATCTATGAGCATGGGGTGGGTCCCACATCACATGAAATGTGATCACACTCATTTATAAGATTTTTCAAAAATCTAACATGAATTTTTGGAGAAGATTTTTATCTGGCCTTTTGAATTAATTCATCTGGGGGGGTTCCTTCTCCCATTTTCTTTTGATTTTTGATTTCAAAGATTTCTTTTGAAAATTTAACATGATGCAAGAGTACTGCCTAACCCTAGCACATTACCTAACAGAGGGTTCTGACAATCAAGCCCTCAAAGAAGTCCTCAGCACCGCCTCATGCCCCAGGTTCCTCATGCCAACGCATGGACGGTGCTGCCCATGTCTCAAGAATTTGCACTGATGAGTCTGGCAGTGCTCCTGAGGCCTCAACCACAATGCCTCAGCCTCAGCTGAAGACTAAAACTGTTCTTCAACGCGGCCCCCGACCCTCACCAAAGAAAACTCCTATGCGTGGCGCCATTCATCACACTACTCAGAGTTCTGATGATGAAGATGAATTTGAAGATTTGGCTGGCCTCGTAGCAAGTGAAGAGCAAAAGATTGAGTACGTGCGTGCTGCAGCCAGACGCAAAGCTGAAGCCACTGGTTCTGAAATCTCACTTCTCCTCGATCCTAAGAAGATCTTGGAGTACATCGAAATTTGGTCAGTCAAGCCTGATACTCCTCTTGATGACTTGGACATACCTAAAGACATCAAGTTCTACGTTCAACAATTCCTCATCAATGAGATACATCAGCGTGATCTTCAGAAACAACTGAAGGCTCAATTGAAGAAAGTCCTGAGTGACTTTAATTAGAAACCTATCACTGCTGTTACTCCTCAGGAGTTCATAGAGCATCAATGTGAAGTTCAACGACTCAACACTGAGTATGCCGCCAACCGTGCCTATATTGGCAAATCTAAGGAACGGATGTCTCAGAATATGGACAAATTGATGAAGCTTCGACAGCCCGCTGCCTCAGCCAAAGGCCTCAAGCGCCTGCGCGAGGCCCAACCCTCAACTCCACCTGTTGCGAAGAAGCCCACTGTTGAGGACCCAATTGATGCTACACCTCTCTCCTCAGCTCCTCCGGCATCTAAGGCCGCTGATACCACTGTTCTCACTACTGTTGCTTCAACTCCACCTCCAAATCCTCAGCGCAGCATCATCGTCTTCACTCCACCCACTGCTGCAACACCCATTATTCCAACACCTCAGCTCCCACCTCCACCTATTATCACTGAGATTGAAGACATGGACGTGGACATTATGGATCATGGTACTCCTCGCGTACATGATGAGGAATATGGGATGACAAACTCTCCCGCTCATACAATCTTCTCCCGAGAGCCACACTACCCCACTGTTACCGAAGTACTTCCTGATACGTCTCTGCAGGCTGAAGAATCTGTCGGTGCATCCTCCTCAGCTTCTGATGCTGATCAACCTGAAGCCACAAGTGCACCCCACAATTCTGCTGCTGATACTGATGCTGCGGCGACCACAACTGCTGAACCTGAGACTGATCCCCCCACAGTTCAAGCTGAAGTCAAGCACAACACCAATGCTGACACTGAGGCTGCACCTGAGCGCTCTGAGGATCGACACGTTACTTCTCCCTCAACGACTGCAACTTCGCCAAAACCTGTGCCTGAGTCACATGCTGAAGACCATGCATCTCCACAGCCGCCACCCTCTGCTTCAGCCTCACCAGCTCATCAGGAGACTGTCTCTGTCATTTCTCTGTGCTCGAAGCAGAAGAAGCCATTCTATCGCAATCTTGAAGCTGATGCACGTCCCAACTTCAACACTGATCCATTCTTCAACGCCATGATCTTCTTTCAGGCTGGGATTCAAAATCCATATCATTCCCTCCCACCCAGCAAGCTCCTGAGGTTCTGGACGGCTACTCAGAAGAACTACTATGCCTCAGTCCTCTACATGGCCCATAAGGTTTTTCCTCATAAACATATTCCTCATTTGGATATGGAGGACATCCCTTGCTTCAACAATGTGCTGCAGGACTTGCATCATGCCAAGTTGCTTCGGTTTTGCTCCGAGTGCATCCATTGGAATGAAGAACTTGTGCTTTAGTTCTATACGACACTATATGTCTCAGGGGACCCCAAAGACATCAATACATGGGTACTTGAGTGGATGACTCAGCATCAACACTACACTGCCTCAGTACCTGAAATTGTGGACATTCTTCAGCTCCCTCCTTCTGAAGCCTCAGTCCCCAGCACATATGGTGCTCCACTTCTTCGGGATGACCTGATGAATATGTTGATGAAGCCGCAAGCTCCTGAAGCTCCACCACGCACACAGTTCCTCGTTTCAGAGCTTCAGTATCTTCCCAACACCTTGTACAGAATTTTGGCAAAGTCCTTCTGCCCCATCAAGGGATATGAATCATCTGCTGAGGAAGTCGTGGGCATCATGAAGAACATTCTATATATCCTCTGCATGTAGGCTCCAATTAATGTCTGAGACTTCTTCTTTAGGAAGTTGGTGGATGCTGCTCAGAATCCTCACATTCTGAAGCCATACGCTCCATGGATTATGAAGCTTATCTGCATCAAGACTGGCCTCGACTTCCAGGATGACCGGGCTAATCATCGCCCGTACGTTCCTCCGGTGGAAGTGCTTCAACACACTCTTGATGCTAATGCCAAGGGCAAAGCACCTTTTTATGAAGCCGTACTTCCTCAGGACTCGCTCGGTGGCAATATTCGACAGCCTCAGTCTCGCACCACTCATGAGGAGCGCACCCATGCCTCGACTGAGGAAACTACTCAAGCTCGCCTGATGACTGATCGCGAGCTCCTCATCAGTCTGCATCAGGAGGTGGGTCGGAATCATGACTGGACAAAGCGTCAGATCGGTGACATCCTCAGCTATATGGCGCAGATGCATACCACTCAGAAGAAGGTTCATCAGTATGCTCATCGTACGTATCAGCGACTTGATGCTCTTATGTCTGAGGTGATCACTCCTGAAGACCTTGCCAAGCTTGGCCTCAGATAGCCTCCACTTCCTGAGATTCGACCTCCACGTTAGTTCACCAAAAGAAAGACACCACCTCTCGCGATGGAATCCTTTTCTTCAGCGCAAGAATTCTCGCCGGACGAAGTTGAAGACACCGCGGCTTGTCCTCACACTGCCACGGCGTGCCTCTGTCCTGATGATCAACCTTGAGGCACTTCTTTGGGACGTTAGCAGTAGTCTCTCCTTTTTGTTCATTTAATGACAAAGGGGGAGAAATAGTTGTCTTCAAGCGGGTTCTTATGGGTTCCTCAGTTACAACTCTCGTTCTTCTGATCATTTTTGTAATGAGTTGTACACTGATATTTTGCGTGGTTTCTGATACTCTTAAGTTACCTCATGCTATTCTTCATGTTTATCAATTACTCATGTTATTCCTCAGCAACCACATTACTCAGTGCTATGTTTGATTCCTCGAAATTATTCCATATGATGCACTGTTTCAAACAATCCGGGATATAGAGGGAGCTCCTCATGTTTTTAAAAAATTATATCAAGTCCTCAAAACATGCATATCCTCAGGGGGAGCATCCCTATATCCGGAAACAATGAATTGTTTTCTTCAAGTCTTTCCTCAAAACTATTTATTTTATCCCGTTGAAGCTTTAACCTGATTGTCATCAAATCACCAAATAGGGGGAGATTGTAAGTGCATCTAAGTCCCCCTTTGAGGTTTTGGAGTATTTGATGACAAAACGGTTGAGGGACTGATGTGTTTGTGAGTATACACAGGAAAACAGTCCCCGAGGATGAGGTTAACCACCGTTGTTGACCCCCGAAAATGTTGAGGAACATGGAGAAATCGGTGTGTTTCCTGAAGACCGAAGATGTGCGAAATCCTGAGGAGTCAGGATCCTGAAGCATTCGGCTGAAGCTGAAGAAGTACCAGATCTTGAAGCTGAAGCTGTGCCAGATCCTGAGGACGTTCGCGCTAAAGACGAAGTTGAAGCGTAGTCTTCGCTAAGACTTTTTATATTTCTTGAGTCGTAGGAAAACATCACACTGTTGGAGGGGTTGAGGAAAATGAGTTCTGTATTTCTGAGGAAGTGCTCAATTAGAAATCCTGAAGAAAACCCCGAGGAAATCTCCTGCAGTAGAAGTTCAGTCCTCGGGTGTCTGAGACGTTGTTCTTCAGGACACTGAGGTAACTAACTTCGGTTGAGGAGTCTGGAGATCGCCAGTGCGATTCTTCTGAAGAATGTGAGGAGAGAGAATAGTTTGACCGTGCCACGTGTTACGTGGTGAGAAGCTAGAACTTGTCTAGCAACGGTCATATCCGAGGGAACGGGAGTAATTGCGTGCATGGGCATTTATCTCCTTTCACCTGGGGTTGCTCCGCAGCTATAAATAGCCACCGCCAGCCCCATTTGTGGGTTGGATGCTCCGAGAGAAAAACTGACACTTGTCATTTGAGAGCAACCCACCTCTGAGGAAACTGAAGAACCTAAGTGAGGAAAACCACCAGCCTGAGTAGTTGAGCATTTCTGAGGAAGTCGGTTCGAGTGATCCGAAGCTTTTTACTCTTGAAGACTGTGATCTTCCAGCCGGTGTAGATGTCTTTAGTCTGAGGAAGTTAAGATGCAATTGTGACTTCCCGGAGTGACTGAGTCTGTGAAGGTTTCGGGAGTCTACCTTGAAGACTCACCTGAGTTATTGGACGGAGTCTGAGGACTTTAGTTCAAGGAGAATAAGGTGAAGACTATGTCTTCTGAGTTCAATCTCAGCCTCTCCAACCAGACGTAGAGTTGTCACAACAACTCGAACTGGTTCATCAAGTCTTCGTCTTCAGTGCCCTGGTGCTATTTCTTCAACCTCAGTTATTACATTTATGCACTGATGACTTATCCTGATGCTTTACTTTCTGAGTTCACTCTGCACTGATTCCTTAGTTCGTGCTTCAATCTTACCTTAGCTGTGCAATAGGCTGTTTTCCACTCACGTCATTGCTTTTGTACTTCATTTGTTCGTCCTCGGGTTTCAACTTCCTCAATTTCGTATTGCCTCTGTCCCGAGGAAATAGAAATTCCTCGAGATAATTGAAAATCTCCCATTCACCCCCTCTGGTTGATATATTGCACTTTCAGGGCCCAAGGAGTCGACTGGTCGAGCCTTAGTGAATTGCGCTAGTGGAAAATACCGCAGTAGCCCAATCAAGCCCACTTCCCTCGACATGAACTTGGAATGACCGGTGTCTAGCAAAGCCACGCCGCTGCAGGTCTTACAGGATCAATTGCTGCCAGTCTGAGTAAATAGCCTGAGCGCGTCCGCTCGGCTCTTTCTATCATGCGAGCGCATGGAAAAGATCGGGAGTTAAGTCACTCTGTGGCAAGTCCCGGCCCGGCCGTTCTGCGCAGCGGGGTCTTACCTACACGCCAAGATTGCGTGGCATCTGGGTACAGTGTGTCGTATCCCAGGGATAATTGTTTCTGCAGAGGCACGGAGCCTGGTTAGCGATGCACCCACTTGGAATAAACGATCAAGTGAGCTATTAGTAGTCACCTGCGGAGCTTTTGCGTGCTCAGGCGAGGAATCAGGTAAGAAAAGCAACCACTAAGAAAGTCGTTGAGTGCGCGAGTAGTTTGTATCGTCGATTATTTAATTGGGCCTTGCGAGTGCCCACTCGAGAGTTTTGCCATCTTTGAGGCGAGGGAGCACTCGAACTCTTTAGATGTGTCGTTTCTGCTGGCGCGAGTGGTCACTCGAACACGTGTTTTGTCTTCTGGGTGAGGGAGCACCCGAAACTATGTAGTTGCTGTGAATTCAACTGGTGCGAGTGGTCACTCAAGCACTCCTTTGGCTTCTGGGTGAGGGAGCACCCGAACTCGAGTAAAAGGTACTCCCGATGAGAGTAAAATGTTTTTATAATAATATGAGAAAACTTGTGAAGAGCGGGATGCTGACCGAGGTTGCATACTTAATATGCATTGCTGAGATGTGACGTTGCTGGCCCGCCTGACAGGTTGGGCTGCCTTGGCATTTGTATGGAAATGACTTGACGCCCTGCTGCCCGAAAATTTCGCACTGTGTGAAGATGCCCCTCGTTTTCGCGCATAGTGGGCGGTATTGTTAATGCGCGAGTCGAGTTTTCCTTGCTTCTCGGCTATCGTGGGATCGTGTCGTGTTTGCTGAGTTCCCAGATTAACAGTGATTATGCGCGCCTCTGCTATTGTATAAATATCGGGGGGGGGGGGGTCTGGTGGATTTAGGTTTTCACCCAGCCATTGCCTTCTCCTTCTTGTCCTGCTTCTTCCTTCCTTGTTCTTTGCCTCCTGCCTCTTCTCTTTGCGCGGTTTGGCGGTGAGATACATGTACAAGCGCCCTCGTAGTGTAGTGCAGGAGTCGGCCAGGATGACTGGTAGATGGGAGCGGTCTGCTTTTGGAGCCGCAGATCTGGATGACTTGGTAGCGGACGACATGGTGGTAGATGGTGCCGCTCGGATTCCTGGGGATGAGGAGGTTCCTGCGCCTCTTCCAGATGAATGGGTATGCTTTCAGAGCTTCTTCCCTCGTGGGTTTGCGCTTCCTGTTCATCCTTTCCTCCAGGGGTTGCTTTTTGCCTATCAATTGCAACTGCATGACTTGACCCCTAATGGGATTCTGCACATTGCCTTCTTTATCACGCTCTGTGAGGGTTGTTTGGGAATCTATCCCCATTGGGGGCTCTGGAAACGTCTTTTCAATGTGAAGAGGACGAACTCTGAATATGCCATTGAGGGCGTGGGTATTTCCATTAAAGATAAGGTTTCCTACTTTGATCTGGAAAAGTTGGATTCTGTCTATACATGGCGGAAGAGCTGGTTTTATCTCAAGGATCGGCACGTTGAGGGGCAACAATTTGGTCTTGCACCTTTTGACCCTGCAGCGCGAGCGGTTAAGCGGTCTTCGTGGGCACATCTTTTGTCTGCTCGCGAGGTGTCTCTTGTTGAGCCATTGGTGCAGAAGATCTCTGCTTTGAAGGATGAGTTGACTGGCGGCCAACTTATCTCTGTGTTTGTGAGGAGACGTGTTCAGCCGCATCAGCATCGGGTGCGTCCCATGTGGCAATACACTAGGCCCGACGACTCGACCAGGTGTTCGCGCGAGGATTTCTCTGATGGTGACCTTTTGACTCCGGTTCAGCAAGTCACGAAGTGTACGAGTATTGGTGAGGAGAGCCTCGTTCGCCCTTACGCTGCTAAATTGCCTCTTCCCCAGGTACTTGTCTTGAGGTTCTTTTGTGATTTTGGATTGTGTTTTTTGATTACTGATGTTGTTCTGATCTGCAGGGTCATACTCCTTTGGTGAACAATCCGCCGCAACCTAAGGATGTGGAAATACTTGATGAGCCTGGTGTGGCTGATGTTGATCCTATGCCTACGGGTGATGGGGGTACTTCCGGTGCTGATGCTGGCGAGTCTGCGGGTGGGAAACCGTCAGCTGCCGAGGACTCTGGGGATTCGAGTCCTTTACGCGTCAAGCGTGCTCGTTCCGCGAGTGCGAGTGACCGCGACGCGGCGGGTGGTGCAGATGCTGATGCTTCGCTGCCGGCCGTGCCCTCTGCTGTACCGCGTCCTCCTTCGGCTGCTCCAAAGAGGCGCAAGTTTTGGATGTTGCTGCGTCCGGGAGCTGCACCTGCCGGGTTCGTATACCTTTCCTTGTGCGGCTTTGTTGCTTGTTTTTTCGGCTTTTGTTCTGATTGTTGGGAAACGTAGTAGAAAACAAAAAATTTCGGCCTACGAATCAAGAACCCAAGATCATCCAAGAAGATTGCATACAAGGTTTTAAGTCATGGCTCACCAACCGATGTAGCGGAAGTAGAGTTGGTGAAGCTCGTGGACGTAGTGGAAGTAGATCTCGCAAGTTCTCCCACGAACAGTCCCTCGATCAATCCCACGAACAAGTCCTGCGATCTAGTCCCACGGACAAGTCCCATGAACAAGCTCCTCGAAGAAGGGTCGAAGGTACGACCCCTCCATTAGTATCCACACATCTCGTAGCAGCAATCCAGTAGCGCTCCGCCGTCCAGAGATGAACACCACCGAGAAAAATAGAGGGAGAAAACCCTAACGGATTCCGATCTAGAACAGCGTCTAAATCGGGGTCTAAAAGTGGAGCAACGGGGTTTAGAGGAGGGAGGGTGGCGCATAGGCCTTGGGGACAAGTTGTCTTGCTCTCCCTCTCCCCCTGGCTCACCTTATATAGGTGGCCAAGAGGCCTAGGGCGCAGCTCAAGGAGGATTGGGAGTCCAACTTGGACTCCCAAGCCTTCCAAACCTTCCCACACCTTCCCACCGGAAACCTGCCATAATGTGATTTGGTAATTCCACCTGGAGGAGGATTCCTTCCCCTTGGTGCGCCCCCACCCCTTGGCCGGCCAGGGCAGCCTAGGTGGCTTTCCCCCCAAGGCTAGGGGCGCAGGGGAGTGGGTGTTACTACCCGGAACCTTCCATGACCTTCTAGAAGCTTCCAGGACCTTCCGGGACATACCGGGACCGTTTCGGGACATTCCGGACACTTCTGGAGCACTTCCAGGACATTCCGAGACCGTTCTCGGACATTCCGGAGCCATCCGGATAGTTTCCAAGACCATCCGAGTTACAGTTTAAGCCACCCGATGACCGCGAAGGTTGTCGGGACGCCCAACGATTATCCGGAAACTATTCCGGTTGATCCAGGACTTCCCCAGTACCATTCTCATATGTTCCGGAACCACCTGGGACTACTCCAGAGTGATCCGGACATAACCTTAAATACCCAGAACTACTTCTGGTGCCCTTATGAACAATTCCATAAATCTCCGGAACTACTTCCGGTACCCGTATGAACTATTCTGCTTTGCTTCAACTAAACCTTCTACCATTCCAGCATTCTAACAGACTACTGCTCGTTAAGTGTGTGACCCAATAGGTTCGGTATAATGCGTACATGACTCAGAACATCTTCCGGACATAGGTCAACAGCCTTTTGTCAATAGCCAATAATCAACAGCGGAGCCATGGACACCCATGTTGACTCCCGCACATACACGAAGAAACTTCGAGTGAACCATTATGTTTAGTCATGTACCATTCCCTTTGCTTCGCGATATATGACAAAGTTAGAGGAGAGAAGTTTGGCACCCATGTGTAACAACTTTTGAACACAAGCCACTCATTATCCTCTTTGCTCGTTTGTCCCTTTTCTCGTTATCGTATTCCGGTATCCCCGTGACTGAATCACAATGCGTCTGGCCAGACTATAATGGATACCGTCATACCGAGTGGGCCCGAAGTGAATATCTTCTTCATCGTGAAGGAGCAAATCCCATTCTTGAACTATCACAGTCACTAGCCACACCATCTGACATACCCAGAACTTATTTTACTACTTCCCATTTACGGGAGGATTCATCTAAGAACCAAAGCATGTCTTCCTGTGTGAAGCAACTCGATACTCTCATGGTCTAAGGAATTACGTATATGATAACATTTCATGATATGACTTATAACGTAGTTACGATGTGATCTCTAAGTATATCATTCAATACTGGGGTCGGTTCAACATCATTGTTCTGCTAACAATATGTTCCCATTGCTACTGACATCCTTGTTACAAGAACAATGTCCATGATTAAGAAAACGTAATCATCAGTTAGCACATGAGCTGGTCTTAGAGGCTAAACCAGGAACTCTTGGTGTTTACATTTCCACACATGCAAATGAGTTTTCTTCTGAATCTCACAGTCAGGGTCATTGCAATTATAGCACAGAAATATAAACATTAATTACGAACGTGGAAATATATATATAATAACATTTTATTATTGCCTCTAGGGCATATTTCCAACACTGATGATGTGTCGTTTTGCAGCACTGCTCCTGTTCCTGCTGCCTCTTCTACGAGTACTGGTGCGGCTGATTTTCAGTCATCCGGTTCTGGTGCGGCTGCTACTCGGTAGGGTGACTCAGGTGCAGCGATTGATCTCCAGTTCCTTCAGTGACTCCTGCGGTTTCGGTTGCGGGGAAAACTCCTGCGACTGTTCTGTCAGAGAGATCTGCTGCTGATGCTGGGGTAGCCTCTCCTCCAGAGGCGAAACCTGCGGTTCCTGAGGAGCACTACTTGGGGCAGATGGATCTTTCTGCTGAGGATAAGGAAAAGTTTTTTTACCGTATGGCGGAGCAGGTATGAAATTCCTTGCCCTTATGAACTTCATTGGAGCGCGACAACGCTCCTGATAGGGCATGTTTTCCCTTCATTGGTTTTAGTGATTGATGACAATACATTTGCGGACTAACCGGGTGCAATGAGCATTTTAGATAACGACATTATTGGCACAAGACGGTTATTGTCCCCTCGGTGTACGAAACGTGAAGATGAAGTTTTTCTTTCGATCTCCTTTTGTGTTAATTGAGTCGTAGGAAAACCGTACTATGAAGAGGGGATCCGCTTTGGAAATGGTGGGTGGAATCATCACACGGTCTCACTTTCTGCACCCACATATTTCTTTTGCGTCGTGGAGGTGTGTGGACTCTTGGATGTGGCTCTCTGGCTCTGCCAGAGCGGTAGTACCGCTCCACGGTAGTACCGTGGACCAGTACCGCATCCACTACCGGATTCCCACTAGACTCTGCGGTAGTGGAGGCGGCACTGGGGCTCGGTAGTACCGTGGAGCGGTAGTACCGCTCCCAGAGCGGTAGTACCGTGACCCAGTACCGCATCCATTACCGGATTCCCACTGGACTTTGCGGTAGTGGAGGCGGCACTGGGGCTCGGTAGTACCGTAGAGCGGTAGTACTGCTGCGCGGTAGTACCGTGAACCAGTACCGCATCCACTACCGGATTCCCACTGGACTCTGCGGTAGTGGGGGCGGCACTGGGGCTCGGTAGTACTGTGGAGCGGTAGTACCGCTCTCGGTACGGTAGTACCGCAGCGCGGTAGTACCGATTCTGAAGCGGTACTACCGTGGTTGGTGGACAGCCAACGGCTGCATTTAAGGGCACCTATAAAAGGGGGTCTTCTTCCCCATTGAGAGGTACCTTATTTATTGCTCTCACCTCCATTGACGCCCAAGCTCCATTCTTGCCCGATCTCCCTCCCTAGCCATCAAAACTTGTTGATTCTCTAGGGTTTGGAAGAGGAGGCCCCGATCTACACTTCCACCAAAGGATATTTGATTCCCCCCACTAATCCCGTGTGGATCTTGTTACTCTTGGGTGCTTTGCTGCCCTAGACGGAAGAGGTCACCTCGAAGCCACATTCCATTGTGGTGAAGCTTCATGGTTTCGTTGGGAGCCTCCAATTCAGTTGTGGAGTTTACCCCAACCTTGTTTGTAAAGGTTTGGTTGCCACCTTCAAGGCTGCCTCGTAGTGGATTACGGCATCTTACATCGGTAAGAGCGTGAGGAGAAATAGGGTGGCCCTCGTTGGATTCGCGTGAGCATTGTGCTCCTCACCCTCTCCAAACGGAGACGTACTTCTCGAAAGAGAAGGAACTTCGGAAACATATCCTTGTCTCCCGTGTTCCCCTTTACCTTTACTTTGCGCAAGTTACTTTCCTTGCTTATTTATTGCTTGCTTTTTATATCATAGTTGTTGGCATATAGGTTGCTCACATAGTTGCATATCTAGACAACCTATATCCCTTGTTAAGCCTAAATTGTTAAGAAAAGTTTAAAAAGTGTTAGTCGCCTATTCACCCCCCTCTAGTCGACATTCCGATCCTTTCAATTGGTATCAGAGCCTCGTCTCTTATTAAGGGCTTTACCGCCTTAAGAGGATGTCGCAAGAGGATAAACCGGTAGAGGTTGAGCTTCCAGGAGCTACTCTGAACCCTTCTCTTTTTGAAGGGAATCCAAGTATCGAGGGCTTCGCAAATACGCTTGCGAAGGATGGCTCATCATCTATCTCTCGACATGAGTACAATGAAGGCATGTACACCATTAAGGCTCATATGAACAAAGTCACCGATATGCTTGGTAGTCTCATGTCAAGGATGCCCTCGGAGAGCAACCCCACCATCATCCCCAATATTCCAACGTTGGGTGGAGGAGATGTCATCTCCCAATCTAATGATGATGGTAGGAATGATATCCGATCCATTCCTCGTACAGGGAATGGATCGGGTATCCATTCCGCGGTGGCTCCTCCTGTTACTTATAACTCTCTACCTCTACCCGAACCCCATTTTGCACATGCAGGAACTATTCCCATTCTTAACAAAGATTCGTATCCGGTTTGGGCTCATCGCATGAAGAGACACTTGAAGGGGTCCTCCGTGGAACTTTGGCGCATCGTTGAGGAGGGATTTACTCCTCGTGACCGCCACAACATGACCCCAAGATAATATCGGGACAACACCATCAACAGTCATGGTATGCTCGTGATAGCAAATGAGTTGAAGAAAGAGCAATACAATCTTGTCCTAAAGTGTGAAATGGACAAAGAGATGTGGGATATTCTCGAGAGGACTCTCATGGGAAGCACTAGCATACGGTGCTCAAAGTTTGACAAGATTCAAGATCAAGCCGATCACTTTGTCCGGAATGAAGGGGAGTCTTCCGAGGATGTTCATCAAAGGTTGGTGGCTCTCGCAAATTCCATGACGGACCATGGGAGCATGGACACCGATGACAGATGGATAAAGAGAAAGTTCATCACGGCTATGCTTCTACACAAGAAGCATATCACCAAGGTCATTCGTCAAAGTCCCGACTTTCGCGAGTTGAGTTCAAACCAAGTCTTGGATGAATTCGTTGCCATGGAAATCTTGGACTCCACGGCCGAGTTAAATTTGGCTCACCAAAGCGGCTCCAAGATGCCATCTCTTTCCTTGAAGGCCAAGGAGGTTCAAGTTGAGGAAGATGAAGATCAAGAGGATGTGGGTTCGGAAGACACCAAGTATGCTTACAATGAGCACATGGCTCTAGCCTCAAGACAATTTTGGGGAAACAAGAAGAACTTCAAGTCCAACTCAAGTAGCTTCAAGCCAAAGGGCCAAAGAATAAGAACTTGCTTCAATTGTGGCAATGTGAGTCACTTTGTTGCGGATTGTCCGTATGAGAAGAGAGAAGACCACGGTGGAAAGCTCATCCGTAAGGACAAGAACAAGCCACCATTGAACAAGACCTTTGTGAAGAAGAAGCCACAACGTGTGTTGGTGGCTCAAGAAGAATACTATTCCGATGATGATGAGGATGAAGTAAGTGATGAGATTGTGGCAACCGCCACCATTGCCATCGCCTTTGAATCCCCCTCATCAACGTCTCTCTTCAACTCCCCCAACGAGAACCCTCACATCCTCCACAAGTGTCTTATGGCCAAGACTACCTCGGTAACTCCTCACTCTAAACCATTTACTCCCACTAACCCCTCTTTGTTGGATTGTGTGGAGGAAAATGAGGAGCCCAAAGCACATCAGGAGAATGAATTCGAAATTTTCATGTCCAAGCTCAAATGTGTTGCAAAGAGAGATTTTGTGGCTCTCTTGGAACAACTAGGAGAAGCACATGCTCACATTGAGAAACTTGATGAGACTATCATCAAGTTGCAAGGTCATAGTCGCGACTATGCGGATGAGATAGGGGAGCTATCTCATTCTCTCGAAGAAGAGCGTGAGCTTAAGTTGTCTCTTGATGAGACGTATGCTATTGATATCTCTAAGCTAAAACTTGACCTTAAACATTCTAATGCTATTTCTTGTGATCTCAAGACTAAAAATGATGAACTTGTTGAGGCTCATGAAAGACTAATTGTGGATCATGAGAAAGTCGAAAAGGACCACAAGTCCTTAAAACACGAACTCATGGCTCTCAAGAAGGCTCATGATGAAACAAGTATGCAACTCACTTAAAGAAATTACTACCTTTTCTCCTATTATTGTGGTAGAGAAACCTAGTTCCTCTAACTCTTGTCGTGAGCATGCTCCTCTCATTGAGGAAAACACTAGGTTGAAGGCACAACTTGAGAAGGGACTTGTCTCGTGCATTCAAGGAGAAAAGAACCTTAATGATCTCTTGAGTTCCCAGAAGGAGGTCATTGGAAAGGAAGGCATTGGTTTTGGTACAAAGTCATCAAAGAGGAAGAACAAGAAGAGGAAGAACAAAAAGAAGAAAGGCAAGGCACCGCCTCCTTCAAAGGAAGTCACATTTGTGAAGGAAGGGCAGAAGCCTCAAGAAAAAGTGGCAAAGGCCATTGAGGGTGGAATGACCAAGAGGAGTAATGCCACTCCCAATGACTTTGTCGGATCAACTAACCCCTCTTATGTTCTTTGTTGCTCTAATGATGGGCATGTTTATGCCAAATTTGTTGGTTCCTTTGATGAGTATATTGCATGGTCCATTTGGGTGCCTAAGACCCTTGTTACTAACGCGAGAGGACCCATTCATGAATGGGTACCTAAATCCAAGCATTGAGCTCATGTAGGTGGCGTCTTCCGGTGGGGGTTCATGGATACTTTATAGCGGGGCTACAAGTCATATGACCGGAAGCAAGGACATGTTGGTGGACATTGATTTCAGACCATCTAGAACCACCCGTGTCCAATTTGGACATGCAAACACGTCAAAGGTATTAGGTCTTGGCAAAGTAATAATCTCTCCGGACTCGTCCATTGAGAAAGTATTGCTAGTTGAGACTTGTGCCTTTAATTTACTTTCCGTTCGTCAACTTGCCATGATGGGCCTTTGTACCTTCTTTGATAAAGACATGGTCACCCTAATGTGGAGCAAAAATCTTAAAGTAGCCTTTGTTGGACACGTGGAGGACGGTATGTACGTGGTGGACTTCTCAAAAGTCCCCACCAATACCGCCATGTGTTTAATGGCTAAAGTCGATGTGGGATGGCTTTGGCACCGCCGACTAGCCCATGTCAATATGAGGTCTTTGGAAACACTTCTCAAGGGTGAGCATGTCATTGGACTGACAAATGTTAGCGTTGCCAAAGATCGTGCTTGTAGGGCATGCATTGAAGGTAAACTTCATGAGAAGAAACACCCCGTCAAGAATATCATCTCCACCAAGAGGCCTTTGGAGCTCCTTCGCATGGATCTTTTTGGGCCTCCCTCATATGATAGTCTTGGCGGGAAGAAGTATTGCTTGGTTATTGTTGATGATTATTCAAGATATACTTGGGTTTATTTCTTCAAGAAGAAAAGTGAGACCCAACAAACCGTCATCGAGTTTGCCAATGAAGCTCAACGTCAACACAATTCAAAGATTTTGGCAATTACGAGTGACAACGGCACCGAGTTCAAGAACTACACCCTGGATGAATTCCTTGGAGATGAGGGGATCAAACATCAATATTCCGCTTCTTATACCCCTCAACAAAATGGTGTTGCGGAGAGGAAGAATCGCACTCTGATTGATGCAGCAAGAACAATGATGGGGGAGTTCAAGAGTCCATACAACTTCTGGGAAGAAGCCATCAACACTGCTTGTCATGCAACTAACAGTCTTTATCTCCGCAAGATCTTGAACAAAACTCCGAAATCATCACCTGGAAGAAGCCCAACATCAAGTATTTTCGGGTCTTCGGGTGTAAGTGTTTCATTCTAAGAAAGGTGCTCGTTTGTCTAAGTTCGAGGCTAAGACAAATGAGGGCATATTTTTTGGTTATGCTTCGAACTCTCACGCCTATAGAGTCTACAACAAGTCTTCCGGACTCGTTGAAGAGTCTAGTAACGTGGAGTTCGATGAACATAATGGCTCCCAAGTGGGGCAAAGTGATCTTAATGTTGTAGGTGATGAAATTCCTCCTCAAGCCATAAGAAGAATGGGTGTGGGCCATTTCCTACCCATTGTGGGACCCCTTGTGGTGGAAGGAGCAGGACAATGCTCTACGCATGTGGAGCCATCACCTCCTCAAGATTCACAAGCAAACCAAGAACTAGACGAAGGCCCTCTCTCGCCCGTACAAGATCAAGGTCAAGATCAAATCATTGAAGATGGTGGTGCACCAAATGATGACTGATACGTCCAAAACGTATCTATAATTTCTGCCTGCTCCATGCATGTTTTGTGTGATATTGCTATGATCTAGATACACTTTCATACACTTTTGATCATATTTGGACTAACCTATTAACTCAGTGCACCACAGTGCCAGTTCCTGTTTTCTGCTGTTTTTCTATTTCAGTTTTCCCTCATATAAAAAGTGCTCCAAAATTCGGGAAAATCAGATAAAAAATCAGCGCATAGGAACCTTCTGGAAGAACCTGAGTGGGGCCAGAGGGCCACCACCAGCGGCCCAGGCGCCCTGGTGGCGCGCCCCAGGGGCTGGCCGCCCCAGAGGGGCTCCTAGACCCCTGGTGCCCCCCCGGCTGCCCCCCCGGCTGCCCCCCTTCGCCTATATATTCTCCGTGACGAGAAACCCTTGAGGACAGAACCCTTTTTCGCGATCTCGCCTCTGTTCCGCCACCGCCGCGCTTCTGAGACCGGGAGCACCAGCAGACCTCTTCCCGGCACCCTGCCGGAGGGAGGGCCGACCTCCGAGAGTCTCCTCTCCACCATGGATGCTTCCCGGATGTCTCGTGAGTAGTTTCCTTTAGACCATGGGTCCGTGATCAGTAGCTATGTGATGTTCTCCTCCCCTCTTTGTTCTTCATGGTTTAGACCTCGTGAGATGCCCTACATGATCGAGGAACTTTTGTAATCTTTCTGCTGTTGCTATGCTGAGTTTGATGGGATCTGATGGATTATGAGATTATGTTCATATTGTGATTGAGTAATATATTTGGTTCTTATCTCTTATATTTTTGTTCCTAAGTAATTCTTGCATGTTCTCCGTTGCTGTTTATTGCTTTGGCCAAGTAGTAGGTAGTAACCCCAAGAGGGAACGTTATGCTCGATTGTGGGTTCATGCCCCCTGATGACACGCTTGAGTGACAGAAACATGAGTCTAGGGGATGTGCTGTTGCCACAAGGGGGAAAACAACGGTGCTTGTAACCGTGGTTGCAAGGATTACCTGGCCACCCCCTTAGGCCTCGGCCCCAACTTACCTGGCCGGCCTAGCCCACCTCTCCTCCCTGTCGTCTTCCTCCCCGCCGAGCCAAGCAGCTCGGTGGAGGGTGCTCGACGGCCGCCGACGCCACCTCATGCTTCCCCAGGCCACGTCTTCGTTCCTGGAAGCTCCCCAACGCCCTCCTCATCCATTCCCCTCCCCTGGAGATGTCTCTCCATCTCTCCCCTCGCCGAATTATTGCCGCCAGAGAAACCCTGAGCGCTGCCGTAGTCCGTCGACGAGCGCAGCCGTGGCCAACGCCGATGAGGTGGCAAGCCAAGGTGTCTACCGTGACCGCCGCCGCCTACTTCTTCGATCCCCTCATTCAATCGAGCCGGATACGCCCTGGAGACGCCGCCCGCGACGAGTTCTTTCCCACGGCCGCCGTGCGCCATTGTTGGAATTAAGCCGCCGAATTGCTTCTTCCGGCGTCCTCGACCCCTCCATCAAGCTCAGGTTGATTTCACCCGCGTTTCCCCTCTTCTTCTGACCCCTCCCGTGCTCTAGGCGCTGGTCTCGTCGGAGCAGGGCCGCGGCTGCCGCGCAGGATGACGCCGCCGTCGCTCCAGAGCTCCCCGACGCCCCCTGCTTGGTGCACCAGACGCGGAAGACCACGGGCGACCGTTTGGCGCAAGGCCCGTGCCCCCCGTGGCCTAAATCAAATTCCGGCGAGGCGCCACCGCCTCCCTTGGCCACCGGCGGCTAACCGCCGGCCTGCCCACTTATTTAGGGGGCTAATCCCCTAGTCACTTGACCCAAGGTCAATGACAGGTGGGCCCTAGCCCCCCTTAATCCAAATTAAGTTTATTTAAACAGAGGGGTTAACCCCCCTGAGGCTGACACCCTGGCCCCACATGTCAGCTCCCCTGTGACATCAGCATTGCATCAGCATGATGCAATAAACATTTTTTCCAGAATTTTAAAGAATTAAAGAAATTGCAGAAAAATAGCTAAACTTTGGAAATTCATAGTATATTCATTTTAACTCCAAATTGAAAATATAATATATGAAAAATTATCAGAAAAATGCAAGGATTATGAATATGCAATTTGTTTTTATGTTTGACCATTTTAAAATGGGTGAACAGAAGCAAACGTGTATATGACTTAATTTGAATTTGAATTTGGAGTTTGAATTTGCAAATCCATTGCAATACACTTCAATTAAATTGAATTTGCCACAAACCAGTACCCTTCACATCATGGAAAACCTTATCATGTGTATGTGCATTTTACTTCCGAAGTTGTCCCCCCTTGTTGATGATTGCCTCCGATGACAGACGTTCCGAGACGGTGATCACCCCCGAAGAAGAAGACCACCGTTAAGACCTGTGTATCGTCAGCAAGGCAAGCAAACCCCATTGATCATGTCTATAAAATCCTACTTCCCTCTCAGTCTCTCTTATGCATGTTTAGGAGATCACCGAGACACGTTCTTTCGCATATTTGAACCCATTCCGATGCATGACCTATAATTTTGTCACCGTATTAAGCAAACTACAATCCTAGCAGATTTAGGAGTTGAATGATGAGCATGTGGCCCCTGCAACTGTTACTGCTTATTGCTGCTTAGTGATATAATGAGGATGTTATGATTGTGAGTCGGGATGGAATGAACACAGTGATGCTGATGATAACGTGTTGGTGAATCCACCCTAAACAAAGGTGAACGATGAGAGGCTGTGTAGGAGTACACAGTGGGTTGTCTGGTTGAACACTGCCCTAGGCCCCGAGTTCCTGTTTTGTGATCCAAGACAAAGAGTATGACCACATGTAGGGTTTTATGGGAGCCCCGTTTGGCCTCTTTACGTAACCGATCCGGTCCAGGATTCACACTAGATTCGGGCTTTCCATTTGACCTAACCATAGATATGTAAGTGGACCTGTGAGGCAGTGAAACCATCTGTCAAAGGTGGCGTCTCGGTCCCTTGAATTATCTGAGTCCGTTTCGTGGAACCGGCCGGACTCTCGAGCGGTGACAAACTCAGGTAGTCGACTCCTGGATTAGAGAAGGTGATGTGAGGGTAGTGCCTTGGTTTCATCCACGTCCGACACCCGCTTGAAGGGTGACAAGAATGAGGCGATAAGTGATGACACGCGTGTGAAGATGTACACCCCTGCAGGGTTAATAAACTATTCGAATAGCCGTGTCCGCGGTTATGGACTACTTGGAAACCTTTACTTGATCATAGACAACTTGAATGGATACTTATAAAACTCGCAAGATAAGCGTGAGTGCTATGGCGTGCTTCCTCGTGGGGAAATCGAGGAAGTATCCATAGTGGTGTATTGGTTGGAGACTTGGTAGTGGACTCGTGTACGCTTCTTACCTCAAGTCTGGTACTCGTAGTACAGGACTAGCCAAGTCAAAGCTGGCACTTCTGCATGTTGAACCCCACCTCCTTTACCTTGATACTTGAGCATGAGTAATTTAGTTCTGATGTAAGTCTTGCTGAGTACGACTTTGTACTCACGTTTGCTTATTCTATGTTTTAGATGAGAACCCGGACCCCGATGGAGTCACCTTCATGAAGCTCGACGTTGACCTTGGTAGTATAGTTCCAGACAACAGTCTGGTCCCTCGTGGAAGGGCATGTATGTTGATCAAGGATTCTCTAAGCCATTTGTTAAACTTGTTTGTACTCAGACCTAATTTGCTTCCGTTGTATGATGTAATGTTCATCACAAACATGTGATCTTTGTATGCTCTATGTGTAAGTCAATAAAGATACACTTTATAGAGTTATGTGATGATACCTGCTGTTCATACTAGGCATGTGTGCTGCGTGTATGTTTATAACATGCATGTCTTAGTATGGGTTTTCAAGACCTTAGTTGTGATCTGGCTGGTGGTCTTTTATACACCAAGTGGCCCTTAGATGTGCGCATCTTGGGGCATCGAGATGAGATTGCTCATGACTCTGTCACGTGCACACTTTGTTGTATGATCGAGCCCGCCCTAGACCCCGACTAAGTGATCGGGCTGGAGTCTGTTTATGTAAGTGTCATAATTCAATCGATAAAATGGTTGAGGCGACTTGTCTGTGAGTATGGGATTTCACCACCCATAATCATTTAGACTTGTGAGAGGGCGATGAGGACCCATCTCAGTTGATCATCTGGCCCGGATGGGATGCCCCTCACGTATGATGCTTTCCGAGAGTGTTCTGTGCTTGGCCTTGTCTGCTTAGACAAGCGGGTACGGCTCTCGGCTCTCTATGTGATTGAGTTGTGACTGGAATTACATACGCTAACCCCGGGTCCCGACAGACTTGGTATCAGAGCAGGACTGTCTGTAGGATTATTCAACCCTTGGTCAAAGTCGAGTCTAGCATTCTATAGTTATATAGTTAATTGGGTATATAAGGGAACATCGTAAGGCTTATTTTTCTCCTTACCCTCATCGATCTAAGTTCTGAGTCACCCTTATCTTTTCTACGGGATGATAGGACTAGGCTCATCTATGTCTTTCTAGAACATCTCGTTGAGTGCTTCCTTGTAGCCGTAGGATTGTTGTGGTCATCCAGAGTCTCCGTGTTTTGAGTTCCTTCAAGAAGTTCTGTCCAATCTCTTCAAGGTTGTTTCATTCTCCATCCCGGTGTAGCCGTTATGCTGCCCGATTTATCCCGTGTTTCTTTGAATCATTGCCTTTGCATTATGATCTTTTCTTCCGAAATCATATCCTTTTATCCTTGCCTCCATCGTACAACCTGTTCTGATTGTTGATTTTCTATCACACAGGATGTCAGGTGGAACTCGTAGTGCTATTCTTCGGAATCGAGACCGTGATCGGAATCGAAATGATGATGCACCTCCACCACCGCCTTCTGCGGCGGAAATCATGATGGAAGCTGAGAAGAATCGACGTGATCAAACACACCTTCTGGAGCTCATCGAGCAGAATACCTGACGTCATTGCAATGTGGTTGTGAGCATTAAGGACTTCATCCTCCTCAAGCCACCGGTATTTCGACGTTCTTCTGAGCCCCTTGAAGCTGATGATTGGCTCCTTTCCATCGAGCGTAAGCTTGACACGGCACATGTTGCTCCCAATGATCGAGTTATATTCGCGGCATACTTTCTGGAAGGTGCTGCTGCTGAATGGTGGGAGAACTATGTTGCGATTCAGCCTGATGGTCACGTAGTGACTTGGCAGGAGTTCCGTGATGCCTTTCGAGGGTACCACCTTCTAGATGAGTTAATGGAGCGCAAGAAGGAAGAGTTCTGCAATCTGACTCAAGGAGAGATGTCCATTCATGAGTATGTGACGGAGTTCAACCGTCTTGCTCGGTATGCCCAAGATGAGATCACCACCGATGCCAGAAAGCAGGCAAGGTTCCGTAAGGGACTTAGCCTCATCCTTCGCCATGATCTCAACCTCCTTGAATTTGCCACCTTTGAGGATTTAGTCAACAGATCCTTTAGATCTGAGCATGGCAATGAAGTGTTCGAAGAGTCTCGCAAGCATGCTCTTGAGCTTGCTCCTTCTTCTAGTTCAGCCCCTCAGAAACGCAGAATATGGATTCCAACTCGTGCCATACCTCAAAACTTTCTTCAGAGGCCACCATCCAATATATGCCATCCATCTCAACACATTGTTCCTCCCAGGAATGATGGTGTGCAATCAAGTAATCCTGCTCCCAGCAATTCAGGCAGGATGTGTTTCACGTGTGGTCTGACAGGCCATTACTTCCGACAATGCCCTACAGTGTTGGTGGCACCATGTAGACCTAGTCATAAGCCTTCAAAGAAAGCAACCACCAAAACCATCCCGGCAAAGCTCTCAGTCACAAGTAGTAGATATGTGAACCAAATCTCAGTTGAGGAAACCACTTCTACTTCTGATGTCATCCTTGGTACACTCCGAGTCAATCATGTTCCCGCCTCCGTTCTTTTCGATCCAGGAGCTTCTCATTCATTCATGTCGGAGAGTTATGCACTTCGTAACGAATTTCCTTTTGAAGAAATGTTTTCTCCAATGATCATTCAAACTCCTGGTTCCAAATGGCAAACTAATAGAGTAAGCCATGGCAATCAAATTGCAATTGAGGGTTTAGTATTCCTTGCTTCTCTTATAGCCCTCAAGTCTTCAGACATTGATGTCATCCTAGGCATGGATTGGTTATCAACACAGAATGTTGTCCTTGATTGTAAAGGCAAGTCAATTAAACTCACCCATCCTTTAGGCCAGACAATTGACTACACATCACCCAGCTCTAGAATCCAGGTGCATAGTTTGAATGTGCTTCCACTTCCAGACCTTGAAGATATTCCGGTGGTTCGTTACTTCCCGGATGTCTTTCCTGAAGAACTGCCAGGCATGCCACCCGACAGATGTGTAGAATTCATAGTGGATCTTATACCAGGCACATCCCCAATTTCCAGACGTCCATATAGAATGGCCCCACATGAGTTAGCTGAGCTAAAAACCCAACTTGATTCTTCGTTGGCAAAAGGCTTCATCCGCCCTAGATCATCGCCATGGGGTTGCCCCGTTCTGTTCGTAACGAAGAAAGATGGTGCAGAAAGGATGTGCGTAGACTATCGCCCGCTAACTCTAGCGATGACAAAGAACAAGTAACCACTGCCCAGGATCAATGATCTTTATGATCAACTTGCTGGATCCTCTGTCTTATCCAAGATGGATTTGAGATTAGGCTATCATCAAATCAAAATCCGAAATGAGGACATTCCCTAGACGGCTTCACTACTCGATATGGTCTTTACGAGTACACCATCATGTCCTTCGGTTTAACCAATGCCCCCGCCACATTCTCGCGCTTAATGAATTCGATCTTCATGGAGTATCTAGATAAATTTGTTGTGGTTTATCTTGATGACATTCTCATCTACTCGAAGAACGAAGAAGAGCACGCAGAACATCTTAGGTTGGTATTGATGAAACTTCGAGAGCATCGCATGTATGCCAAGTTCTCCAAGTGTGAATTTTGGCTACCAGAAGTGACCTACTTAGGCCACGTGATTTCTGCAAAAGGTGTTGCAGTCAATCCCGAGAGAGTTCAGGCCGTCCTTGACTGGACTCTACCTGGATTGGTTAAGCAAGTTAGGAGTTTTCTTGGCTTAGCAAGCTATTGTCGCCGCTTCGTAGAGAACTTCTCCAAAGTTGCAAAGCCTCTTGCTGAACTCCTCAAGAAAGATTAGAAATTCCAATGGACCCCCAAGTGCGAGGAAAGCTTTCAAGAGCTAAAAAGAAGATTGACTTCTGCACCCGTACTTGCGCCTCCAGACACCAAAAGGGATTTTGAGATCTATTGTGATGCTTCACGGCAAGGGTTAGGATGCATACTTATGCAAGATAAACATGTGGTAGCTTATGCTTCACGCCAGTTGCGTCCACATGAAGAGAACTATCCTACCCATGATCTTGAACTCGCTGCCATAGTTCATGCCCTGAAGACTTGGCGACATTACCTCCTTGGTAATCGTTGTGAGATATATTCCGACCACCAAAGCCTCAAATATATTTTCACCCAGCCAGATCTTAATCTCAGGCAAAGACGCTGGATAGAGTTGATTAAAGGTTATGACTTAGGAATTTCTTACACCCCAGGCAAAGCCAATGTCATGGCTGATGCACTAAGTCGTAAGTCGTATTGTAACAACCTCATGTTACAACAGTATCAACCACTTCTGCATGAGGAATTTCGCAAGCTCAATGTTGAGATTGTTCCTCATGGCTTTCTTTCTACCTTGGTGGCGAAACCAACCCTTGAGGATCAAATCATAGCCTCCCAGAAACAAGATAGTAGTATTCAAGAGATCAAGCAGAACATTGTTAGCGGAGTTGCTAAATGTTTATCTGCAAATGATCAAGGAACGATATTCTTTGAAAATCGTTTAGTAGTTCCTGAAAATGAAGACCTAAAGCAGCTGATACTTAAGGAAGCTCATGACACTCCCCTCTCAATTCATCCCGGTAGCACAAAAATGTACCGAGATCTACGCCAGAGATTTTGGTGGACCCGGATGAAGAGAGACATTGCTCAATTTGTTGCCGAATGTGATGTTTGCCGTCACATTAATGCAGAACACCAAAGACCTGCTGGTACTCTTCAACCATTGTCTATTCCCGAGTGGAAATGGGACAAGGTCGGTATGGACTTCATCACCGGATTTCCAAAAACCCAGAAAGGAAATGATGCCATCTTCGTTGTCATTGACCGACTTTCCAAAGTTGCTCACTTCCTTCCAGTTCGTGAGTCTATAATTTCTAGCCAGTTAGCAGACTTGTATGTCCCTAGAATTGTGTCTCTTCACGGTGTTCCTTTGGAAATCTATTCTGATCGTGGTAGCCTTTTCACCTCTAGGTTCAGAGAAAGTTTTCAAAATGCTATGGGAACTCATCTCTCCTTTAGTACAGCTTTCCACCCTCAATCTAGCGGTCAAGTTGAAAGGGTTAATCAAATCTTGGAAGACATGCTCAGAGCTTGTGCTATCTCTTTCGGAAATAATTGGGAGAAATCTCTTCCCTTCGCCGAATTTGCTTATAACAATAACTATCAATCTAGTCTGAACATGGCTCCCTTTGAATTCCTCTATGGCCGACGATGTCGAACACCCCTAATCTGGTCAGAAACAGGTGAAAGACAATTCTTTGGACCGAATATGATCAAGGAAGCAGAAGAGAAAGTTCGCATTGTTCGTGATCGATTGAAAGCCGCTCAATCTCGTAAAAAAAGCTACTATGAGCGTCATCATAGAGAAGAGAGCTACAATATTGATGAGAAGGCTTACCTTCGGGTTACTCCTCTGAAGGGTACCCAACGATTCGGTATCAAAGGCAAGTTGGCCCCACGTTACATTGGACATTTCCGCATTCTTGCTAAACGTGGAGAAGTTGCCTAACAACTTGAACTACCCCCGCACCTTTCCCGAGTACATGATGTATTCCATGTGTCACAACTCAGGCGTTGCTTCAAGGACCCCATCCGCGAAGTCGACCATGAAATGCTTGATCTCCAAGATGAACTTTCTTATCGAGAGTACCCCGTTCATATTCTTGATTCCACAGAGCGTGTCACTCGTCGTCAGAAGATCAAGTTCCTCAAAGTGCAATGGTCATGTCGTCGATATGTGACGGCAGATGCCATGGGGATGGATAAAGTGAGGGGAAGACACGAGGGAGAGAATGTCGATGGTGCCGGAATCGGGTTGGGCACAAGCACGGTGAAGACACCACGATGTACCCAGGTTCAGGGCTCTCCGGAGAGATAACACCCCTACTCCTGCTTGTCTCTTGTATATCAATGAAGGGGCTACAATAATTGCTCTTCTATCTTCTCAGGGGAAGGAGAACACCGCCGCCATGGGCAAGGTCCTCTCCTGCTTCCCTGAGGAGTGACTACAAGCAGTAAATGAACTGAGGGGGAAGTGAGTTAATGAGATCTAAGATGTAGCGTCCCTCGCGCAGGAGAGGGTACCCTGGCTCTTATAGTGTGAGTCCAGGGTACTATGGTAACTTCATTGCCGAATGGGCCCAGCCGTCATCCTCTAATCGGCCTGGGCCCACCGACTGCTCCTCTCCGGGTGACCCGGAGCCTACGAGCGGCGTCCCATGCTGCTACCTCGTAGAACCTAGGAGTGAACAGTGGAGCTAGGGGGTGCGGTCTTGTCGGCCTGTCCGCGGAATCGGCGAGGAGGTCGACACCGTATCTCCAGCAAATCCTCGACGTGACCTGGCCTTCCTGCCACCCGGATATCTCGGGATATGGTATTTATGACCTCGTAATCATATCCCCGACTGGGTGGTAGGTTGCTCCGATTGCGCCTGGACCGACAGGTGGTTCCTGGTAGGGTCGATTGCTCTGGGCAATCGGCCTTCTAAGAATCGGCCTCGGTCCAGCTGCGGACCAATCGGATGATCATCTTTGGTGAAGGAAGGGTGGACCGATTGCGCCTGGGCCGACTGCTGGCATTTGGTATGGTCGATTGCCTTGGAGCAATCGGCCGTACCTCTGCCCAGCTCGGCCCAGCTACAGCCCAATTGGTCCATCCTTGTCTTGAAAGCTTGCTTCCCTTTAGGTCAGCCTACCCGGGTACCAATCCCCCGACAGTAGCCCCTAAAGCTGTAAAGGTCCCACGGTCACTTGACCGCGGGGCCTTTGCAGTTTTTCAATCTCTGCCTTGACGTTCTCCGACTGCTGTGGCCTCTTCGAGTGCGTCATTCCGAGTTCGTCGGCCGACTCGGAGATCACACTCGGCTGCCGATCTTCCATCCGGTTGGACTTGGTTCCCCCTCGATTTATGTCTTCACTTTTTGAGAAAGATATCTTTCGCCGATTTCCCTCCAACGGTTACCTCCGATTCGCCCGCGACGCGATCAATGAACTGGGACCCACGACCCACGCGCGACGTGACATAACTGCAGGGCTTGACCCCCACGTCGCACGCCTCGCCTTTTGCGCCGGGATCCTTTGCGCAGGTCTGCCGGTTGGCCTCCCTGTGCCCTAGGCCACACCGGGCCACACAGTCGAAGGATCATCCCACTCCCCTCCCCCGCCACCCATATAAGCCACCGGGGGGGGGGGGGGCTTCGCCTCTTCCTTCTCCCAAATGCCTGCTTTGACCTCCAGCCTTCTCTCCTCTGCGCCATCGCCACTCCACGCGAATCTTTCTGCCGCCGGCCTCTGCATCTTGCGCTTGCTCCGGCCACGGGCTCGTGCTCTCCGCTGCTTCCGCCGCCGCCGCGGCAACTCTTCGCCTCTGCTCTCGTGCTCCGCCTCCCTCTTTTCTCTTCTCTGCTCCTCGCCTGCGAAGACCATGGCGCCGCGACGAGATGTGTCGCAGGCGAGCCGCGGGTGCTGGAAGGGCTCTCAGGCCACCGCCGCCGCCGTCAAGTCTCTGATCCACGCCCGGAAAATGCCTGCGGAAATCGAGTGGCGCATCCCTGGCAGGGCCGACGTCGTGCCCAGCGCACGCGCTGGCGAGAGGGTCGTGTTCCTCGCTCACTTCGAGCGTGGATTCGGCCTTCCCGCTAGCGCCTTCTTCCGCGGATTTCTTGACTTCCACCGACTGCAACCCCACCATCTCGCAGCTAATTTCATCATGATCCTTTCCGGGTTCGTGACGCTCTGTGAAGGGTACCTCGGCTGCCGTCCAAGCGTCGCCCTTTGGAAGGGCTTCTTTAACCTCCGAGCTCACAATGCTCGGACGGGTGCTGTGGTGGCCGCCACCATCGAAGGCAGCAAGCCAACATATCCGACTGACATGACCGACTGCGGCAGTTGCCTTGTCGCAGCCGGCAAGTCAAAATACACGAGCCCCGAGATCGTCCAATCCTGCAAGAATTGGCAGACCTCGTTCTTCTACGTCAAATCACCTGACAACGGCCCCGATCTCCTCAAACTGCCCGAGTTCTCTCTCGCCCGGCCGGTTGAGAAGCATCAATGGTCGCTGAAGCACGGCGTCGGAGATTGCGATGTCGATGCCCAGGCTGCCAGGGTCACCCAGCTGGAGCAGGAGGGACTCCTCCCAACCGACTTGGTAGCTGCTTGGCTTCACGCTCGGATTCTTCCCCTGCAGCGCCGAGTGCACCGCCTCTGCGACGTGTCGGGACCTCGAGATCCCACTCGGCTCTGCACGTGGCGGGTGAAGACAGAAGATCTTTGCGCCCGAGTGAAGGCCATCACATCTAGCGCATTGCCTGACCCCTTCCGCTTCGGGCTTGATTATCTCATTCGCCAGCGAAAGCCGCCTGTGGTATTCTCCGATTACTTTTTCTTCCGATTGCATGCTCTTCCGATTGCTTTCTCTTCCGATTGCTCTGATTGCTTATACCTCCTTCTTAGCACTTTATTCAGTCCGACCTCATGGAAGACGGCCAGGAAGCTGGCGTGTATGCCCCTGATCGCACGGAAGAG
Organism: Bromus sterilis; assembly: GCA_950022295.1. Lineage (NCBI taxonomy): Eukaryota > Viridiplantae > Streptophyta > Magnoliopsida > Poales > Poaceae > Bromus > Bromus sterilis. The sequence continues at coordinate 283,131,044 of OX465600.1, forward strand.
GACCCCAACGACCTCGAGTATAACGGCGAGACTCCTTCCGCCGAGTCCAGTGGGGATGATGAAAACGATGACGAGTCTTCCGGAGAATCCTCCGACCCCATGGATGCCGATGATGATGACGCCGAGCGCGCCAACCCTCCGAAGACCAATATTCGGCCGCCAGTTCAAGGGGGTATGCCTGACCCTTCCCTTGAGCAATTTTTGGCTGAACGGAGTGATGATGATAGTGTCTCAAAGGGTGATGGTTCCGATGCAGCTCCTCGAGCCAAGCCTCCAAAGGTGCCAGCCAAGCGCACCTCGCCCGCCAGCTCCTCCTCTGGTGTGGCTCCCAGCCAGGTTGCCAAGGCCAAGCCGACTGCCAGCAAGGGCAAACAAGCCTAAGAGACGACAACTCGGAGGCCGACCGTCCAGGCGCCGATGAATGTCGCTCCGCTTCGCTGCCGAATGCCCACTGGCGCCCCCCGGACAACCGGGTATGCTTTTATCTTTATGCCTCCTACTTCACTATCTTTGCCTCTACTGATTCTTCTCCCTTTCTTCTTTCAGGGAGCCGATTGGGCTTGATGACGTTGAGACCGACATTCCCGTCCGTGCCAGCCCCGTCGTCTCGCCCGCTGCTTCTGCTGCTGCCGTCCACAAGCGGCCGGTACCCGCTCATCGCTCCTCCAAGGACGCCGAGCGCGCTGCCAAGAAGGCCCGTCTTGCGGCGACTTCGAAGACCTCTTCTTCCACCCTTGCCTCCCAAACTCTCAAGGGCGCAGCGGACCGGGTGGCTCCTGGTGGTGGAGGAACGCAACCGGTTGACCCGATTGCCCCGTCTTCACCGCGCCGCTCCAACCCGGCTTCGCCTGCCGCAACTTCCCCTGCTGCAATGACCGCATCTGATACGCTGATGGTGACGATCCCATCGCCGATTTTGGTGTCGGCACCACCGGTTGCCTCCACAGTTCCACCGGCTGTACTATCTGACCCACCGACTACGACGATCTCGCCGCCAGTCATCGCTACCACCTCTGCTCCGACTCGCCCGGTTGCGCCGCCGCCGCAATCGGGTGCCTCTGGCCCTTCACCAACATCCGTGCCACAAGTCCTCACCATTGCAGCTTTCACCATCGTTCCCACTTCAGTGCCACTGCCGATTTCTTCTCCCTCAGAGATTCTTAGGCGCTCGGTGGATCAATTCCGAGCCGAGTACTCTCGCGCCCGTCATGTCGGCGCTGAGCCTGATGCTCCGCATCGTCCTCGGGACCCCGTGACGAGCGCTCTGAGCCGGGTGAACGAATTCGCCGATGCCCTTGCTCGGGACCTTCAACAACTGACCTCTCACCATACGGTAAACTCCTTAACTTTTCCTTCTATACCTCTCTTTTACTTCGACAATTTTTCTTCCGGTGGGTGCGCGCAAGCGCACCCACTGGGTGTAGTCCCCGAGATTCGGGCCGATTGGTTACAATCGGTTCAGATCTTGAGCATTTTTTGCTTTATCACTTGCCTTCCTCAATCGGTAGACTTTCTTCTGGTGGGTGCGCGCAAGCGCACCCAGTGGGTGTAGTCCCCGAGATTCGGGCCGATTGGTTACAATCGGTTCGGATCTTTAGCGTTTTTTGCTTTATCGTTTGCCTTCCTCAATCGGTAGACTTTCTCGCACCCACTGGGTGTAGTCCCCGAGATTCGGGCCGATTGGTTACAATTGGTTCGGATCTTTAGCGTTTTTTGCTTTATCGTTTGCCTTCCTCAATCGGTAGACTTTCTTCCGGTGGGTGCGCGCAAGCGCACCCAGTGGGTGTAGTCCCCGAGATTCAGGCTGATTGGTCACAATCGGTTCGGATCTTTTTCACTGTTGCTTTATGTCTGACTCCGTCTTGCTGTTCTTCTCAGGCTGTCCTGGAAGAGAAACAAGATGTCTTTGAAAAACTCCTGGAAGCTTATACTGCTAGCCTTCGAACCCTCGCCCAGGCCCAGCTGCAGGTCAATAACCAATCGGCTAAAATCACTAAACTAAGAGGTATCCTCTATCTCACCGTTGTCTTTTCTTCATTTGACAACTGCTCTGGTACTCAAATCTTCGCGCTCTCTTCTAGCTTCTATTCCTATGGTAGATGATCTTCAAGGCCGAATTGCTGAATTGACTACAGAACTTAGCCAACAAGGTCCAGCTCTTGACAAAGCCACCGGGGAAGTAACTCGGCTGCAGGGGATAGAGAAAGATTTGAATCGGACTATTCAAGGCCTCCAATCTGAAATGGCTGCTCTTGAGAAGAAACATCTTGCCGACATAGCCGCAGTGACGGCTACTGGTGATGGACTTCTTGCTGAACGGGATGCTGCCGTCGCTTCCCGAGGTGCTCTGCAAGATGAGAGGGATGAAGCAATTTCTGCCCGAGACTCCATTCGCCAAGATCGTGATGAGCTCGTCGCCAAGTTCGAAGAACTGGAGAAGCGCAGCTATGAGGAGACCTCCCGAATGCGCCGCCGAGCCAAGGGCTTCTGTGATACACTGACCGAAATGGACGTCCTCCTTGGCCGTGAGTCTTCCTTGTTGCCGAGTGCACTTTCCGGTTGCTTTCTTCTCTTATCTTATTACTCATGCTCTTCCTTCTTGACACAGAAGCTTGGCCCGAATCTGAAGCGGCTGCCTACGCAGCTGTCGCCAAGTCCCGAGAGGATACCATCGCCGCTGGAGGGACCTGTGACCGTGCAGATAACGTCTGGACCCGGCATGAATATCTGATCGGCACCCAATCCCGCATTCCTATTATCCAGGGAGTTGCCCTATCCTTCAAGCTCGGAATTCTAAAGATTGCTGAAGCACTGTGGTCGCTGACTGAGCTCAAGGCCGGACTCCAGAAGATGAAGAATGCTGCCGACTCCTCCGCCGAGACCCGTAAGGAAGACACTCAGGATGAAGAGGATTCTGACCAAGGGGACACTCCGAATGCCACCACTGAGCAGACTCGGACTCTCCTTAAGGCTATCCCACGTCGGATCGACGTTCTGCTGAATTCTGCCGGTCGGACTGGTGCGGAGACCGCTCTTCAGACTGTGCTGACTTGGTACCCTCAAGTGAAGCTCTCCCAATTGTACAACCTTCGATACAATGCCTCTGACCTTCTTGAGAAGACCTACGTCGAAGTCAATCGGCTAGCCAGCACTATGGTGAATTGGTTTTCTCCCTACGAGTATACTCCGTATCTCGACCAGGGAGGGAATCCGCTCCCTGCCTCTACCATCTCTGGCCTGGCCGAGGAGCTCTCCGATAGCGGCTCATCTCAGACGTCTCTGAAGTCTAAACAGACTGGTGCTGCAACTTCTGAAGCTCAATCGGACCCGGCTGCTCCACCTTCTAGCTCAGTGCCTCCGACTGCTTAAGCTATGTTATCTTTAATTTATATTCCGACTGTCCGCTTGTAAGACATATTTTTAATTCTGTCGACACCTACTGGGTGTGACTTGGATGTAATGACCTTATTCGGCCTTGGGCCTGTTACTTTTGATGCAATCCGATTGCTTGTTTTTTACTTTTGCATGTGCGATCAACTTTGCGTCTTTGTCGGTTTGTTTTATCGGCTGCACTTGGGGATGTCTGCTGTGTCGACCATGCTGCCGTCATGCGGTCTGCAATCGGATCAACAGTAGCCATCCAGCCAAGGTTTTTACCGCAAAGGATTCTGCAATAGCAGGCGCCGATTGCTCGCTACAAGATCCGATGTCCTGATTTGCGGCGCAATCGGTGACTTTGTCCTGTCGACTGTGCCCTTGGTGGCCTCTTTCAAATTGTGTCCCGGGGATTTGTACTACCGACTGCCTCAATCGCCACCCTTCTCAATGCCACAAACCTTTTAGTGATTTGCGCTTGAGCTAAGTATTCGATTGAAGGCCAGCCTGCAGTCCCCGTGCCTCGATGGCTTATTTACTTGACCTCGCGGTCGGCCAGTCCCCGGGTGTGCTACGCACATCTCGGGTATGACTGAGCGTTGCCGATTGAGGCTAGCTCTTCGAATGAAATTATACAAAAGTACTCGAATGCTCATTTTCAGAGACATGATAACTTTTACTGATTGTTTGCCGAATGGCTTACATAAATTTCTGCCGCTCAACTATAGAACGGACACAACAACTCGGCGTTCCACGGCCGCTCCGTCTCTGCTCCTGACGTGTCCTTGTGCCAAGTGCCCTTGGTGCAGTCGATCAGATAATAGGAGTTGTTCTTGAGCGCTCTGCTAACAACAAATGGCCCTTCCCAAGGTGAGGATAGCTTGTGCTGCCCCTCTGACTTCTGGATTTGGCGTAGCACCATGTCTCCCTCTCGGAAAGCGAGAGGACGAATCTTCTTGCTGTGGTAGTGCCGCAACTTCTGCTGATAGACTGCTGACCTAGACAAGGCCAACAGGCAAGCTTCTTCTTTGAGGTCGATGCCGTCTTCTCTTGCCAATCTTGCTTCTTCTTCTGTGTATAGGGCGTGCCGAGGTGAATCAAACTCAATGTCGGAAGGGATGACTGCTTCTGAGCCATACACCGGGAAGAAAGGAGTGAATCCAGTCGACCTGTTTGGAGTGGTCCTCAAGCTGAACAGTACTTCCGGAAGCTCGTCAATCCATGCTCCGGGTGCCCTCTCAAGTGGCTCTACCAATCTTGGCCTGATACCCGATAGTATTAGTCCATTTTCCCTTTCGACTTGACCATTGGACTGTGGGTGTGCCACAGATGTCAGATCGAGCCAAATGCCTTGCTGAGATGCATATCGGGCCAGCGCCCCCTTTGCAAAGTTTGTGTCATTGTCGGTGATGATGCTGTTAGGTACACCGTATCTGCATACGATGTCGGCCACAAACCGAACCGCAGTCGGCCGATTCAACTTCTTGATTGGTCTTGCTTCAATACATTTGGTAAACTTGTCGACTGCCACTAGGAGATGTGTCATGCCACTTCGAGCTCTCTTGAATGGTCCAACCATATCCAAACCCCAAACTGCAAAAGGCCAAGCTATTGGGATGGTCTTCAGTGCCGATGTTGGCTGATGACTCCTTGCCTTGAATCGCTGACAACCCTTGCAGTGCTTCACCAAATTCTCAGCCGCTGCAAGTGCAGTTGGCCAGTAGAAACCATGTCGGAAAGCTTTGTTGGCGATTGCCTTTGCTGACGCGTGATGACCACATTCACCTTGATGGATGTCTCTGAGCAGGTCCAAGCCTCTGTCCTCTTCAACACACCTCTGGAGGATACCAGTTGCACTCTTGCGCATCAGCTCATTGTTGATTATTGTATATGCCCAAGATCGGCGGCTGATCTGTCTGGACTCTGCTAAATCTGGTGTGAGGATCCCATCTGCTAAGAAATCTCTAATCGGTTGTGCCCATGACGGCACACTGACGACCACCATTACGGCCGCATGCTGAGGTGGGACTTCCTCTTGGATCTCGGCCTCTTGAACACTGGCCTCCTCGATCTCGGCCACTTGGACGTCTGTCATTTCTATCTCTGCTTCTGAACTGCCGACTGCGGCGCCTGGCACGCATTCGGCAGCCCCTGGTGCCGACTTCTCATCTGGAGCTGGAGCTTCATCATTGCACTCGGCAATTTCTGATGTCATTGGCTCTGAGGTTGTGCCTTCTAGTGCAGCCTCTGCTTGCTTCCCTTTGCTCTTCTTCTTCTCCTATGCAGCCCCTATCTCGCAATCGGCAGCCCCTGGTGCTGTTGCCGAGACACCCTGGGCGCTGGACTGCTTCTTCACGGTTGCAGGTTTGGCCGGTTGAACTTATTTTGCCTTTCTTAGTGCTTCAAGATCGGTCTCCGAGATAAAAATGGACTCGGACTCTGGGGATGGAATGATAGATGGCTTCTTGATATGCTCCAGAGATACGCCTGGTGGGATTGATTGCCTTGTGGAGCCTAGCTTGGACAATGCATCTGCTGCCTTGTTGTTTGCTCTCGGCACATGATGGAACTCGCAACCTTCAAAATATCCGCTGATCTGCTGCACTAGGAATCGATAGCTTGCCATGTTAGCATATTTTGCATCCCAGGTGCCCGAGCACTGCTGTACCACCAGGTTGGAATCACCAAAGCACTCGATGTTCCGAATACCGATTTCCTTGGCAAGCTTGATACCATGCACAAGGGCTTCGTACTCGGCGACATTGTTTGATGCTGCGAAGTGAATCTGAAGCACATACTGCAACTGATCTCCTCTTGGGGAAGTGAGTACCACCCCAGCCCCTAGGCCATTCTTCATCTTGGAGCCGTCAAAGTGCATTCGCCAGCAATCCGACATTGGGAGTTGCGGCAAGTACTGAGTTTCAGCCCAGTCCACCAGGAAATCGGCCAATGCTTGCGACTTGATTGCAGTCCTAGGTTCATACTGGATACCGTGACTAGCGACTTCAATTGCCCATTTTGCCACTCTTCCGGTTGCATCTCTGCTTCCCATGATGTCGGCCAATGGAGCCGAGCTGACAACTGTGATCAGGTGAGCTTGAAAGTACGACTTCAATCTCTTGGCTGCCATGTACACTCAATAGCACATCTTCTGATAGTGAGGGCAGTTCTGCTTGGATGCCGAGAGCACTTCGCTGATGTAGTACACTGGACGCTGGATTTGCTGTGCCTTGTCCTTCTCGGGCCGCTCCACCACCATGACTGCACTGATCACCCGATTGGTTGCCGCAATGTATAACATCATTGGCTCCTTCTCAATCGGGGCAGCCAGGATTGGTGCCGTGGAGAGCATGCGCTTGAGTTCTCAGAATGCTTCGTTTGCTTGAGGGGTCCACGTGCACTTCTCGGTCTTCTTCATCAACTGCTACAATGGGATTGCCTTTTCACCCAGGCGACTGAGGAATCGGCTGAGAGATGCAAGGCAACCGGTGAATTTCTGCACTTGCTTCAGGGTTTTGGGCTGCTCCATGCGCTCTATTGCGGCTATTTTCTCGGGGTTGCATTCGATTCCTCTCTCAGAAACGAGAAACCCCAAAAGCTTGCCAGCTTGGACTCCAAACACACACTTCTCCGGGTTGAGCTTGATCTGATAAGTTCTCAAATTCGCGAATGTTTCTCTGAGATCATCTAGCAATGTGATCCCCTTTGCCGACTTCACCACCAAATCGTCCACGTACACATGGAGATTCCTGCCGAGCTGAGAATGTGTGCACCTCTGAATCGTGCGCTGATAAGTGGCTCCTCCATTCTTCAGACCAAAAGGCATGGTGATATAACAATAGGCCCCGAAAGGGGTTATGAATGCAGTTTTGATCCGATCTTCCACAGTCAACTTGATCTGGTGATATCCAGCAGTAGCATCCAGAAAGGACAACAGCTCGCAGCCGGCCGTAGAATCAATCACTTGATCAATACGGGGCAGAGCAAACGGATCTTTCGGGCATGCCTTGTTCAGGCAAGTATAATCTATACACATACGCCAAGTCTTGTTCTTCTTCATGACGAGGACTGGATTCGCCAGCCACTCGGGGTAAAACACTTCCATGATGAAACCTGCCGCTTGCAGCTTCGCAATCTCTTCGCCGATTGCCCTTCTCTTGTCCTCAGAAAAACGTCTCAGGGGTTGCTTGACCGGCTTCGAGCCTGGCCGAATGTGCAGCTTGTGCTCGGCGAGTTCTCTTGGAATACCAGGCATGTCTTGTGGAGACCATGCAAAGATGTCCCGATTCTCACGGAGAAACTCGACGAGCTCGCTTTCCTATTTATCGCTAAGTCCAGCTCCGACTACAACGAACTTGGTTGAGTCAGAGGGATCTAGAGCGATCTTCTTGCTATCCTTGGCCGACTGAAAAGCCGATTCCTCATCTACTCTCTTTGCTGGGCCAACCGGAAGTGGATTCTTTCTTTGTGCTTGCGCCATTGCAATGACTTTGCCGAGCTGGCGCTTCTCCGTCTCCACCACTAGAGATTCAGCCAAACTGCTGCCAGCGGATGTGCACTCGAGGGACTTCCTGAAGTCTCCGGTGACTGTGATGACGCCGTTTGGCCCCGGGATCTTCATCTTCAGGTATGTCTGCTGCGCATAGATCATGAATTTGGCAAATGCTGGTAACCCCAATAGAGCATGGTAAGGACTGCTGAGGTCGGCCACCTCAAACCAAATCGGCTCTCTCCTGAAATTTTCTTCCGTGCCAAATATGACATCCAGCCGAATGCGACCCATGGGGGTGCAAGACAGCCCAGGAACAATCCCATGGAATGTCGTCCGACTGCGCTCCAGGTCCCGCTCTGTGAGCCCTAGCTTGAGCATTGTATCTCTGTACAGAATGTTGATTGTGCTTCCTCCATCAACTAGCATTCTAGAAAACTTACATGAAAATCTTGCTCCTGCGACCAGAGCGTCCACCACCAGCGGATAGTTGCCTGGATCCGGCAAAATGGTGGGATGATCTGCTCTGTCCCAGGATATCGGACACTCGGACCAGTGCATGAATTGGGGAATCGACGGCATAGTGGCATTAAGTCCTTGGGATCGGGCTCTCCGACTGCCCTTGTCTGTGGACTCGCTGGTAAAAATCATGTAAGCCGCATTCTGCTGCGGGTACTGGTTCTGCTGCTGAGGTGGTCCTCTGTTCTGGGGTGGTGGTGGTGGTGGTGGTGGTGGTAAAGCTTCTCCCTTTGCAATCCTTCTCACGAAGTCACACTGCCGAGTGGTGTGCGCAGACGGCCTCCCAGGCGTGCTGTGCAACTTGCATGGTGCTTCCAACATATCCTCGAACGTGTACTTGGGCTTCATCTGCCCTGGGGGTCTCACATTTGGTCTCATCTTCCGACTGCCTCCTGCAGCCGCTGGATCTTCCTCATTCTGAACAGCGGCCACCTGCCGACTGCCATACTGAGTATCAGGATGTTCGTCCTTGCGCGTTCCGTTGTTCTGCTGGTTGTTGTTGTTGTTGTTGTGATTGTTCTCTCTTCTCTCCTTCCGACTGAGGCCTTGGTTCCCTGTGTCCGACTGCGGAGCCCCTGGTGACTGGATCACACCTCCAACTCCGAGTTGGATAGGGCGCAGCGCAGAATCAGACATACCGAACGCATTTTCCACCTTCATGAGCTCGGCGAGCGACGTGAAGTCTTTGCGGAGCAACTTGTGCTTCAACATTGAATCAGCCAGGCATCCATCAGTAAAATACTGAATGGTCTGGATCTCATGGACTCCTTCGCATGAATTCTTCAGCTTGATCCACCGAGATAAGTAATCTCGGAGGGGATCATCCTTGCCTTGCACACACAAAGCTAACTGCCGCGGGAGGTTGGGCCTCTCATACGTGCTTGTGAAGTTGTGGATGAATGCGGTCGTGAAATCCTCCCAGCAATTCACACTGTCCTTGGGCAAATTGTTCAACCACGTCCGCGCTGAGCCCTGCAGCATGAGAGGTGCATAGCGGACTACTACACGCCGATTGCCTCCTGCAATGCGGACTGCCTCCAAGTAATCGGACAGCCAATCTTCCGGTTTCACCGAGCCATTGTACTTGGGAGTGTCTCTCGGCAACGTGAAGCCTTTGGGGAATCTCTCCATCCGAATGCGATGACCGAAACAGGATGGGCCAGCTTCTCCTTCTTCATTTTCCTGAGCCTCCTTCTCCAGGAGCTCAATGCGATGCCTTGCGTCGTTCTGGCCGATTTGGCGAGGGCCAAGTCGGGTGCTGATTGCTAGTCTTGGCACCGATTGATGCGGCATGTTATGGCGCCTGCTGTTAACAGCCGGCTCTTCCATTCTTCAGCTTGCTGCTGGAGGTGGCCGATTGCTTCTGACCTTGCTGTCGTGCCGAGATGGTGCAGGTTGATGCCTGTTCTGGCGCGATGCATTCGGTCGCTGGCTAGCTCCCGCATTCGGCCTCACAGTTCCTCTTGATGCCTCTGGTTCAGCATTTTGATTGCCCATTGCTACAAGCCTCTGCTCTTTGGCGGCCGCTATCAGCTCACGCATTCGGCGCGACTGTTCGCGCCGCTCATCTCCTTCCAACTCTTCCAGCTCGAGCGCTATCTGCTCGGCTGCTCTCAAGTTCTTGTCCGGTGTGCTATATGCTGGCCTCTGGATGAATGCCGACTGCGCTGGTTGCTCCGGTTGCACCGGCCTTCTCGGACGCTCCGGCTGCTCAGCCCCTGATAGCTGCTGGTTGACTGCTCTTCCTCGGCTTCTCAGGTCTTCGAGGACTGCGGGCTCAATCGGCCGGCGCGGTCCTGCATGTGCTGCATTGTACTCCCTTGTGATGGCCCCCAGCCGACGCTCTTCTGCCAGCACTTGCTCAGCCCTGCGAGCCAGAGCGAGCCGTGTTGTTTCCAGCTCGGTACGCACCTGCTCCGGATCACCATTCCTGTTCACGGGTGTGTATAACACATCCCGCAACGCACTGGTGCCGATTCGCTCTGCCGCATCAGCTACTACCTTGGCCTTCCTTGATGCGCTTGCCGGATCACGGTTGGTCGATGAGGATGCTCCCACCATCATGACAACGGCGTGCAGTCGGCCCTCCTCATGGCCAGGCGCTGCGACGCAGCCCCTGGTCGAGAGCAGGTCTGTAGCACATGAGAAGATGCGGATGTCTCTGGGATACGCCTCAGGGAAGCTACCAATGAAGAGGCGATGACTTCCCACCTGCAGCGACACTCCGGGTGGCAAGGGTGCTCCAGCCCTGTACCGCGCCGAGTATTCCACTACATAATCGATTGCCCCACGCCTTAGAATCAGGCCGGAGGCGTGGCTACCGCCTGATGCAGAGGAAAATCCCGTCCGGATCTTGACTCCAGTCGACGCCTCGGTCTGCCCCACGGTGGGCGCCAACTGTCGTCGATATGTGACGGCAGACGCCATGGGGATGGCTAAAGTGAGGGGAAGACACGAGGGAGAGAATTCGATGGTGCCGGAATCGGGTTGGGCACAAGCACGGTGAAGACACCACGATGTACCCAGGTACGGGGCTCACGGGAGAGATAACACCCCTACTCCTGCTTGTCTCTTGTATATCAATGAAGGGGCTACAATAACTGCTCTTCTATCTTCTCAGGGGAAGGAGAACACCGCCGCCGTGGGCAAGGTCCTCTCCTGCTTCCCTGAGGAGTGACTATAAGCAGTAAATGAACTTAGGGGGATGTGAGTTAATGAGATCTAAGGTGTAGCGTCCCTCGCGCAGGAGGGGGTACCCTGGCTCTTATAGTGTGAGTCCAGGGTACTATGGTAACTTCATTGCCGAATGGGCCCAGCCGTCATCCTCTAATCAGCCTGGGCCCTCCGACTGCTCCTCTCCGGGTGACCTGGAGCCTACGAGCGGCGTCCCATGCTGCTACCTCGTAGAACCTAGGAGTGAAAAATGGAGCTAGGGGGTGCGGTCTTGTCGGCCTGTCCGCGGAATCGGCGGGGAGGTCGACACCGTATCTCCAGCAAATCCTCGACGTGACCTGGCCTTCCTGCCACCCGGATATCTCGGGATATGGTATTTATGACCTCGTAATCATATCCCCGACTGGGTGGTAGGTTGCTCCGATTGCGCCTGGACCGACAGGTGGTTCCTGGTAGGGTCGATTGCTCTGGGCAATCGGCGTTCTAGGAATCGGCCTCGGTCCAGCTGCGGACCAATCGGATGATCGTCTTTGGTGAAGGAAGGGTGGACCGATTGCGCCTGGGCCGACTGCTGGCATTTGGTATGGTCGATTGCCTTGGAGCAATCGGCCGTACCTCTGCCCAGCTCGGCCCAGCTGCAGCCCAATTGGTCCATCCTTGTCTTGAAAGCTTGCTTCCCCTTGGGTCAGCCTACCCGGGTACCAATCCCCCGACAGGTCACATCACTCCGAGAAAGAAGCAACATGGGAAAGAGAAGACCGCCTCCGTGCCGAGTACCCCTCCTTCCTCCCGACGACTTCTGAATCTCGGGACGATTTTCTTTTGAGTGGGGGCGAGTTGTCACAACCCCAAGTTAGGTAAGTCCTAGGGTTTGATTGTGCTCTTTGCATCATGCAAAAATTCAAATGAAATTCAAAATTGGGGAAAAGAAAAGCCCTGAGAATTTAATTCAAATGTCCAGATAAAAATATTTTTCCAAAAATCATTTGAACATTTGGAAAATTCCTATAAATGATGGTGATCATTTCAAAAGTGGTTTGGGTTCATTCCCATACTCAAGGAATTTTCTAAAATTCAAACTGTGCCTTGGAAAATTAAAAGAACCCCTATTTGATTTGAAATTCAAATAAGTTGGATTTCAAAAATGCCCAAATCCTAAATGTGACTAGCTACTGGTCACCTAGGGTTTATAAAATTATTTGGGCATTTTTATAAAATTCCTTGGTATTTTTACCAGAGCAAAACAACAGACAGAAAATATAAAACAGAAAGCAAAAAGAAGGAAAAAGGAAAAAGAATCCCAGCCCACCCCCTTAGGCCTCGGGCCCAACTTACCTGGCCGGCCTAGCCGACCTCTCCTCCCTGTCGTCTTCCTCCCCGCCGAGCCAAGCAGCTCAGTGGAGGGTGCTCGACGGCCGCCGACGCCACCTCATGCTTCCCCAGGCCACGTCTTCGTTCCTGGAAGCTCCCCAACGCCCTCCTCATCCATTCCCCTCCCCTGGAGACGTCTCTCCGTCTCTCCGCTCGCCGATTTCTTGCCGCCAGAGAAACCCCGAGCGCTGCCGTAGTCCGTCGACGAGCGCAGCCGTGGCCAACGCCGACGAGGAGGCAAGCCAAGGTGTCTACCGTGACCGCCGCCGCCTACTTCTTCGAGCCCCTCATTCAATCGAGCCGGATACGCCCTGGAGACGCCGCCCGCGACGAGTTCTTTCCAACAGCCGCCGTGCGCCATTGTTGGAATTAAACCGCCGACTTGCTTCTCCGGCGTCCTCGACTCCTCCATCAAGCTCAGGTTGATTTCACTCGCGTTTCCCCTCTTCTTCCGACCCCTCCCGTGCTCTAGGCGTTGGTCTCGTCGGAGCAGGGCCGCGGCTGCCGCGCAGGACGACGCCGCCGTCGCTTCAGAGCTCCCCGACGCCCCCTGCTTGGTGCACCAGACGCGGAAGACCACGGGCGACCGTTTGGCGCAAGGCCCGTGCCCCCCTGTGGCCCAAATCAAATTCCGGCGAGGCGCCGCCGCCTCCCGTGGCCACCGGCGGCTAACCGCCGGCCTGCCCACTTATTTAGGGGGCTAATGCCCCTAGTCATTTGACCCAAGGTCAATGACAGGTGGGCCCTGTCCCCCTTAATCCAAATTAAGTTTATTTAAACAGAGGGGTTAACCCCCCTGAGGCTGACACCGTGGCCCCACATGTCAGCTCCCCTGTGACATCAGCATTGCATCAACATGATGCAATAAACATTTTTTCCAGAATTTTAAAGAATTAACGAAATTACAAAAAAATAGCTAAACTTTGGAAATTCATAGAATATTCATTTTAACTCCAAATTAAACATATAATATATGAAAAATTATCAAAAAAATGCAAGGATTAAGAATATGCAATTTGTTTTTATGTTTGACCATTTTAAAATGGGTGAACAGAAGCAAACGTGTATATGACTTAATTTGAATTTGAATTTGCAAATCCATTGCAATACACTTCAATTAAATTGAATTTGCCACAAACCAGTACCCCTCACATCATGGACAACCTTATCATGTGTATGTGCATTTTACTTCCGAAGTTGTCCCCCCTTGTTGATGATTGCCTCCGATGACAGACGTTCCGAGACGGTGATCACCCCCGAAGAAGAAGACCACCGTTAAGACTTGTGTATCGTCAGCAAGGCAAGCAAACCCCATTGATCATGTCTATAAAATCCTACTTCCCTCTCAGTCTCGCTTATGCATGTTTAGGAGATCACCGAGACATGTTCTTTCGCATAGTTGAACCCATTCCGATGCATGACCTATCCTTTTGTCACCGTATTAAGCAAACCACAATTCTAGCAGATTTAGGAGTTGAATGATGAGCATGTGGCCCCTACAACTGTTACTGCTTATTGCTGCTTAGTGATACAATGAGGATGTTATGATTGTGAGTCGGGATGGAATGAACCCAGTGATGCTGATGATAACGTGTTGGTGAATCCACCCTAAACAAAGGTGAACGATGAGAGGCTGTGTAGGAGTACACAGTGGGTTGTCTCGTTGAACACTGCCCTAGGCCCCGAGTTCCTATTTTGTGATCCAAGACAAAGAGTATGACCAGATGTAGGGTTTTATGGGAGCCCCGTTTGGCCTCTTTACGTAACCGATCCGGTCCAGGAGTCACACTAGATTCGGGCTTTCCATTTGAGCTAACCATAGATATGTGGGTGGACCTGTGAGGCAGTAAAACCATCTGCCAAAGGAGGCATCTCGGTCTCTCGCATTATCTGAGTCCGTTTCGTGGAACCGGCCGGACTCTCGAGCGGTGACAAACTCAGGTAGTCGACTCCTGGATTAGAGAAGGTGATGTCAGGGTAGTTCCTTGGTTTCATCCACGTCCGACACCCGCTTGAAGGTTGAAAAGAATGAGGCGATAAGTGATGACACGCGTGTGAAGATGTACACCCCTGCAGGGTTAATAAACTATTCGAATAGCCGTGTCCGCGGTTATGGACTACTTGGAAACCTTTACTTGATCATAGACAACTTGAATCGATACTTATAAAACTCGCAAGATAAGCGTGAGTGCTATGGCGTGCTTCCTCGTGGGGAAGTCGAGGAAGTATCCATAGTGGTGTATTGGTTGGAGACTTGGTAGTGGACTCGTGTACGCTTCTTACCTCAAGTCTGGTACTCGTAGTACAGGACTAGCCAAGTCAAAGCTGGCACTTCTGCATGTTGAACCCCACCTCCTTTACCTTGATACTTGAGCATGAGTAATTTAGTTCTGATGTAAGTCTTGCTGAGTACCACTTTGTACTCACGTTTGCTTATTCTATGTTTTAGATGAGAACCCGGACCCCGATGGAGTCACCTTCATGAAGCTCGACGTTGACCTTGGTAGTATAGTTCCAGACAGCAGTCTGGTCCCTCGTGGAAGGGCATGTATGTTGATCAAGGATTCTCTAAGCCATTTGTTAAACTTGTCTGTACTCAGACCTAATTTGCTTCCGTTGTATGATGTAATGTTGATCACAGACATGTGATCTTTGTATGCTCTATGTGTAAGTCAATAAAGATACACTTTATAGAGTTATGTGATGATACCTGCTGTTCATACTAGGCATGTGTGCTGCGTGTATGTTTATAACATGCATGTCTTAGTAGGGTTTTCGAGACCTTAGTTGTACGACGCTTTCCGAGAGTGTTCTGTGCTTGGCCTTGTCTGCTTAGACAAGTGGGTACGGCTCTCGGCTCTCTATGTGATTGAGTTGTGACTGGAATTACGTACGCTAACCCCGGGTCCCGACAACGAATTAGGTTTATTTTTCCTTTTGTTGTGTCTTGATGTTTGTTACTACTTTAGCAACATCATTGTATCTTTATTTTTCAGCTTTGTGCCAAGTTATAGCCTCTTATGATAAGGGAAGCAAAAGTTGTGACATGCTGTCCAGAAAACAGATTCTGTCCCTTGACAGAAACATTTGAATAAAATCACCAGATCATCTTTTTGATCTGAATTTTCTTTGACAGCGTGCTCTATACAATTGTGAAACTTTCGTATGTTCTGAGTTTTTTGATTTGAGTTGCAGAAGTACCCCGAAAAAATTCTCTACTACCTGTTGTTCTGTTTTTCACAGATTCTGCCACGTTTTGCCTCTCTTCACTTTTGCAAACCTTAAGCTTGCTTTTTCTTTGCAAAAACTTTTTTGCACTCTTGAGAAACAGTAGCTCTTCAAGAATATCTTGATGTCCAGTGGGGAAAATTATTTTATTAAGGGTACTAACCTCTCTAATCAGCTTATGATGAGTTATGTATGAAGGGAGTTTTCAAGTGTGCGATGGAAGATGATGAAAGAAGAACCAGGAGTGTCAAGCGCTCAAGCTTGGGGATGCCCCCATGCATCCCCAATAAATATTCAAGGAGACTCAAGCGTCTAAGCTTGGGGATGCCCCCGTGCATCCCCTTCTCCATCAACAATCATCAGTTCGTCCTTCGTCTCACTATATTTTTATCACTTCATGCGTTATGTGCTATGCTTGGAGCGTCTCGCTCTTAGGTTTTATTTTTAGTTTTCTTTAGTTTTGCTTGCTGGTTATAACAAGTTAGACCCCATCTTACTTTGTGTGGGAGAGAAACACGCTCCACTTTCAAAATCTAGAACACATCATAGAACTTTCATGCCTATCTTTCTCTGTTGTGTGTTCTTTATCTTTTCGTAGCTGCTGCCATGTTTAGTTTTAGTCTTAGTTTGTCTTTAGCAAGAGCCTTGGCTTTTTCTTAGTTTGTTGCTGGAACTCTTTTTAGTTTTCATGTTTATCTTGTTAAAGGGAGTTGGTTGTTGCACTGAGTAGTGTCTTGTCTTGAAAGTAGGTAATTGAGGTTGCTATTTAATTCTAGTAGTAACTTGCAATAGTTTTGAGGTATTGATGTGAGTAATGTCTGAACTTTTGGTGTCAAGAGATTTAGCCTATTAGTGATAGGTGTCGTATTTTGGGCAATCCGTGTGTATTTTCAAAACCTACAAAACTATTTGAGAACTCTAGCTACTAGATGGATCACTAATCTTTGGAGGGATCGAATATTATAGTACACTCACGTACCATGAGTCGAGGATGCGCAAGGATAACCAAATCCCCATACACTCCTCCTCGGGGTACTTGTCTCTGTGTGAACCTCCTTATTAGATTGAGAGTTACCGATAATAAGTGCATGAGTTGTTCGGACTAATGTAAGTATTGAAAGTTGACACTTCCACCTTCCCATATTTTTCTAGCCTCTCCCGTGCCGTGCATTGCCTTCTTCTCACTCCGAGAGTTGGTGTCCACCTTCGCCGGTACATCCAAACCCCTGGCATGATATGCTCTGTCATCATAAACCTCCTTATATCTTTCCTCAAAACAGCCACCATACCTACCTATCAAGGCATTTCTATAGCCTTTCCGAGATATATTGCCATGCAACATCCACCTCTTCATGACTTGATCTTCATGTCATACATGTTCCTGCTACACTAGCAGCGACATACATTGCATACATCATGATAGTTACATCTTCTTTATGATTTTGAGTACCTTGTAAAGTGTGAAAGATCTCCTTTAACTTCTTGTAAAATAGAGTGTTGCCCTTAAGTGAGGAAAAGATCCCAAAGTGGACACAATAAAAGATCCCAAAGAGGACAAATGAGAGTTAAATAGAAAGAGCCATTGAGGCCACAAAAAAATACAAAAAAAGAAAAAAAAAGAAAAAAAAAGAGAGAAAGGGGCAACACTACTATCCTTTTGAGAGATCCACACTAGTACTCCCTTTATATCCTCGTACTCCATAGAGACGATCATTATGCATATAGCTATGTGGGGACCTTCGCACTATAGAACTTGGCTTGCATATTCCAAGGATGAGCCTCCTCAAACGAGCTCTAGGTATTCATGAGCGAGCAAGTTAGATGCACCCCCACTAGTTCCATTAGAGTGCTTCCTAGCTCGTATGTGCATCCGTTGCATGGCAATCCCTACTCCTCACATCATATCTATCATTTGGCATCTCTTGCCTATGATTGTCCTCATTGATGTGAGCCTTTCTCCTCCTTTTTTGTCGTCCTCCTCCGTATTCCTCTCTTTGCCATCCTAAGTGTCAACTCTCGTGCTTACGCTCATCCATTGCATGAGTGCTCAAAATATTGAAAAAGGAGTGGATCAAATTGACTTGTACCTGGCTAGTGGTCTGGGGACGAGTCAAGATAAGATTCCAGAAAGACACCAAGTGTGAACCTTTAGTAGATTGAGTTCTCAACAAATAAATATTTTTCTCGTATTCCCTATCCCCCTTCTTGCACGCAAACACCATTTGGAGACATTCGAGTCACGGACAGCGAGAGCTCTTGCACCTAATGTTCTTTTGTTACTTGTTTGAATGCTAATATAGACTCTTGCATGTTATGACTTGAATTGAATCTCTAACCTTGATTGCTTTACTTTTCAAAGTTCTTATATGGTTGCTAGCATGTCACCACAGAAATTATGCCGTTATCATTTACCTACTCGAGGACGAGCAGGAATTAAGCTTGGGGATGTTGATACTTCCAAAACGTATCTATAATTTATGCTTGCTCCATGCATGTTTTGTGTGATATTGCTATGATCTAGATACACTTTCATACACTTTTGATCATATTTGGACTAACCTATTAACTCAGTGCACCACAGTGCCAGTTCCTGTTTTCTGCTATTTTTCTATTTCAGTTTTACCCCATATAAAAAGTGCTCCAAAAATTCGGGAAAAATCAGATAAAAAATCAGCACAGAGGAACCTTCCGGAAGAACATGAGTGGGGCCAGAGGGCCACCACCAGGGGCCCAGGCGCCCTGGTGGCGCGCCCCAGGGGCTGGCCGCGCCAAGGGGCGCCTAGACCCCTGGTGCCCCCCTGGATGCCCCCTTCGCCTATATATTCTCCGTGACGAGAAACCCTCGAGGACATAACCCTTTTTCGCGATCTCGCCTCTGTTCCGCCGCCGCCGCGCTTCCGAGATCGGGGGCACCAGCAGACCTCTTCCCGGCACCCTGCCGGAGGGAGGGCCGACCTCTGGGAGTCTCCTCTCCACCATGGATGCTTCCCGGATGTCTCGTGAGTAGTTTCCTTTGGACCATGGGTCCGTGATCAGTAGCTATGTGATGTTCTCCTCCCCTCTTTGTTCTTCATGGTTTAGACCTCGTGAGCTGCCCTACATGATCGAGGTTCTTTTGTAATCTTTCTGCTGTTGCTATGCTGAGTTTGATGGGATCTGATGGATTATGAGATTATGTTCAGATTGTGATTGAGTAATATATTTGGTTCATATCTCTTATATTTTTGTTCCTAAGTAATTCTTGCATGTTCTCCGTTGCTGTTTATTGCTTTGGCCAGGTAGTAGGTAGTAACCCCAAGAGGGAACGTTATGCTCGATTGTGGGTTCATGCCCCCTGATGACACGCTTGAGTGACAGAAACATGAGTCTAGGGGATGTGCTATTGCCACAAGGGGGAAAACAACGGTGCTTGTAACCGCGGTTGCAAGGATTGTTTACTTTACGCAAAGTGCTTTTTAATGCAGTTGTCTGTTGCTTTGGGTTTACACTTTGGGTGGGGCTCGCAACTTAATACCAGCGAGATGTTCTGGATAGATATCTCAAGGTCGATGATTAGTAGTAGATGCAGTTGGATTTCGGTCTACTTATTTTGGCGTTCTGCCCATGCTTTTGAGACTCTTCCTTTCTTTTGTAGCATAGTTAGCATTGCGGTGCGTTCATAATCCTGTCAATTGCCCTTCTGTAATGTGTTCACCTCGCATAGCAGTTTTATCGTCTTTTGGGAGAGAGACATCACTATTGAACATCACGTATCCTGGTCCATATCCTCATCACTGTTTCCACGCTCATTTACTTTTCTGCTTTTACTTTCAGTTGCTATCATTATCCCTTGTGTTTGATCCTTTGTGAACAACAAGACCGGAGAGATTGACAACCTCTTTGAACTTCGTTGGTTACAAAGTTATTTGTGTCTGTGTGCAGGTCCGCGTCAGTTGCGCCGCTGACACCTACTTATCATCTCCGGAGTCCTACTGGAGACAAACCTTGGTATCTTTACTGTGGGAAATTTTCTTCTGTGCTACATCACACCTTCCACTTGGGGTTTACCAACGAAGGGCGAGAAATCACTATCATCACCTTGCACATCAATGACCAAGATCATGTTCTCGTTCAAGGGAAAGCTCAATATGATGAGCAAGTCCTTGAGGATGCTCCTTCTTCCAAAGATGGTCCTCTAGCTTCTCCTCTAGAAACTTTGGAAGAAGAGAGAGTTCGTCGAGCACTCAAGATTGCATCCCGGTTAAAATCACAAGATCTTTCGGTGGATCAAGTGCTCGGAAGCATCCAAAAGGGGGTAACAACTCGTAGTCAATTGATAAACTTTTGTGCCCATAATGAATTTGTTTCATGTGTTGAACCCCAAAAGGTAGGTGAGGCGCTTGAAGATCCAGATTGGCTTGAAGCCATGCATGATGAACTCAATAACTTCAAGCGCAACAAGGTGTGGACATTAGTGGAGAGACCCAAAGGTGATCATAATGTTATTGGGACCAAGTGGATTTTCAAGAACAAGCAAGATGCACTTGGTATTGTCATCCAGAAAAAGGCACGATTGGTGGCTCAAGGTTTTTCCCAAGTCGAAGGTATTGACTTTGGTGAAACTTTTGCCCCCGTGGCTCATGTTGAGTCCATTCGTATTGCTCTTGCTTATGCCTCTCATCACAACTTCAAGTTATATCAAATGGATGTGAAGAG
This sequence comes from Bromus sterilis, assembly GCA_950022295.1. Taxonomy (NCBI): domain Eukaryota; kingdom Viridiplantae; phylum Streptophyta; class Magnoliopsida; order Poales; family Poaceae; genus Bromus; species Bromus sterilis. The sequence goes on from OX465600.1 coordinate 283,151,394, forward strand.
TTCTTTTCTTAATGGTCCCATTAATGAGTTGGTATATGTCAAGCAACCCCCCGGGTTCGAGGACCACAATTTCCCAAATCATGTCTATAAACTCGACAAGGCGCTCTATGGCCTTAAGCAAGCACCACGCGCTTGGTATGAGCACCTTACCGAGTTCTTAGTTGATTATGGGTTTGAAATTGGGAAAATCGATCCCACTCTTTTTACCAAGAGGGTTGGTGGGCAATTGTTCATATGCCAACTATATGTTTATGATATTATCTTTGGCTCGATTAACAAATCTTTTACTGAGGAGTTTGCTAAGCTAATGACCAACAAGTTTGAGATGTCTATGATGGGAGAGTTGGAGTTCTTTCTCGGTTTTGAAGTCAAGCAATTGTCAAGAGGAACTTTCATTAATCAAGCCAAATATACTCAAGACATGCTCAAGAGGTTCAAGTATGATGGTCTTAAAGGAGCCAAGACCCCCATGCCACTCAAGTGTCAACTTGACCTCGACCCGAACGGTAAAGAGGTAGACCAAAGGGAGTATCGTTCTATGATTGGCTCCTTGTTGTATCTTTGTGCATCTAGGACGGATATCATGTTGAGTGTGGGCATGTGTGCAAGATTTCAATCCACACCAAAAGAGAGTCACGTAGTGGCTGTCAAAAGAATCTTTCGATATTTGGTTCATACCCCAAACTTTGGATTGTGGTATCCTAAAGGCTCAAGCTTCAACCTCGTCGGGTACACGGATTCGGATTGGGCGGGAGAAAAAGTGGAGAGGAAGTCCACTTCCGGAGGATGCCAATTCCTTGGTAGGTCTTTGGTGAGTTGGTCATCCAAGAAGCAAAATTGTGTTTCCCTCTCTACCACCGAAGCCGAGTACATTGCCTCCGCAAGTTGTTGTTCTCAATTATTATGGATGAAGCAAACCTTGAAGGATTACGGTGTCATTTGTGACAAAGTGCCTCTTTTATGTGACAATGAAAGTGCTATCAAGATTGCTTACAACCCCGTTCAACATAGCAAGACGAAGCATATTGAGATTCGTCATCAATTTATTCGAGATCATGTGAAGCGGGGTGATATTGACCTTTCATATGTGGGCACCGGAGATCAACTTGCGGATACCTTCACCAAGCCTTTAGATGAAGCAAGATTTCGAGAGTTAAGGCATGAGCTAAATATCATTGATTCAAGTAATGCGGTTTGAAGACTTGCCCACACTTCCCATCTCAACATGAGGTCTAGCTTGGATGTAGGCATGGACATAGGGGGAGAGTTGCTTAATTCATAGGCAACCACTCCACCTATTATGCGGAAAGAGAGAAAATTCTTTCACTATGGTCACGTTCGGCGGCCGTCATGGTCACCCAAGGTGACAACGGTGCTTCAAAGAAGAGAATTGGCAATGAACCCAAGATACATCTTGGTGGTGTCATACCAAATAAGCTCAAACATGGTGGCTTCGGCCACCGCCCCTCCTGTTGGGAGGATTTGTTCGCATGTGTGCTTCTTTTTTGTGTTCAAGTAGTTTTGTTGCATCTTGATCACTCCGAGTTTGATCTTGCATTTTCTCGTTGTTGTTTTGTCTCGGAGTGTCTTCCTTCCAGCTGTCGTGTTTTGAGTCATCCCAAGCCCTTCCCCCTAAGACATTCGATGCAATAGCCCCCCTCATCGTTGTCCTTGGTGGACGTTTTTGCTGCCAGCGGTACTACCGCAACAGTCACGGTACTACCGCTCTCGCGGTACTACCGCGCCTGGTGCGGTACTACCGCGGTCCCGAGGAATCTTATAACTGAAGGGGTACGGGGAGTTCCTCCTCATTCCCCCTTTCAGTTTCGTTTTTCTCTCCTCTGCAGCAGCGGCGCCCACCCCGGCGCCCCCTCCCGGTGTGCCGCATCCGTGCCGTCCTTCCTTGTTATTCTCCGGTGGTATCATTCCCTATCCCCCCCGGGTGCCATGGATACCGGTATTGCCCCCATTTTCTTCTCCTTTGGTTCAGTTTTGTTGAACTTTGTTGCTAGGGCAATACTTGTAGATCCACTAGGTTTTTGGATATGCCTAGGCACTTTGAGAACATGGATAGACTGCTAGATAGGAATGGAGTAGATGTGTTGGAGTGGTTTGAGTTTTTGGAACCCCGTTAGTACCGGATCTCAGATCCGTGTCCTCTGCTCCAGGGCGGTACTACCGCTGGTCCTGTTGCGGTACTACCGCACGGTCAGCGGTACTACCGCTGGGCGGTACTACCGTGCCTCGGGCGGTACCACCGGGGTCCCTCAATCTGAAACCTCCCCAACAGACCTGCCTTGTTCACTTGTGTCCGTCTTTTGCATCTCATGTGGTTTTTTTTTCCGTTTCTCTCTGTTGGTGTTGGTCAGGTGATGGCTCTCATCGGAATCCCAAGCGCAAGGCCTCGGGTCCTCCCGGTAGCAACTTCAAGAAGGTTGCTCACAAGAAGAAGGAACCAGTCAAGCAGGTGGCAGAGCTTTCTCTTCCCGAGTATAGGGCCTACCGTTGTGTCAACCCTTACCGTGAAGAGCAAGACCCAGAGTTAGTTGGCACTCAGTTCTGGAATAAGACTCAGAGGGATGTGTTCCACAAGGTTATGATGCACAGGAAGGACAAGGTTGTTCCACACGTGAAGTCTGTCCAGCTGAGGCACATGCGGGCTCACCCCTATTACTTTGGAGAGGCATATGCTCTTTGCGAGCATTTTGGGATCCTGGACATCATCTCCTTCAACAAGCGGTTCGATGTCGAGCTTCTTGCCCAGTTCTTTGCTACAGTGTACTTCACCAGTAACGCTGATCGGACCATCGTTTGGATGTGCAAGGACGAACAAGTCAGATGCACATGGGGAGAGTTCATGACAGCTTTGCACATTCCCGTCTCCACATCAGAGGCGCCCGTTGGTGTCAACCCATATGCTTCAGCAACTGCCAAGCCCAAGAGCATGCTAGGGCCCTATCGGAAGTCAATTCCTTATACAGATGCCAAGGGACAGCAGAAGTACAGAGTGGTCCTCTGCCCGTTCTTGGACATCATGCATCGCATTTTCCGAACTTCTTGTTTCCCCGTGTGGGAAATCTGGACATGGTTCACGGGCATCTGGTGGACATGCTTCTCCTCTGTGAGGAGTGCAAGGGCACCACGCAGACCTTGGATGTCTGTGACATCATGTGGGAAGAGCTTCATGCTGCTGTGATGGAACGTAAGGTTCCCATATATGGCCCTTATCTTCAGGTCCTCTTCGAGATCACGTGGGCAGCTACCTTTTCTGTTGAGCGCCTTCCCGTTGGGGCTCTGACTGCTCACGAGGAGGTTTAGCTGCGCATCAAGGACAACTGGACTGGCGGTCATGGTCCTGCGCATGGTTCCCCTCCTCCTGCCGGGTCTGATGAGGATATTCAGAAGGAGCAGGAGGCTGGTGGAGGCAGTGTTCCCCGCACATGCTCTGGTGCGAGTTTTGGTGCTGGTGGTTCGTCTTTTGCACAGGGTCCGAAGCAGCCCGGATGGGCTGCCAAGCTCACCAGGAAGGTGAAGCAGCTCTTCTGCCTTCAGACTGATGTTCAGCACCGCCTGTATGAGGCCCACGAGAGAGAGAAGAAGAACAGGATAATGCAGAAGGCTTTCTACAGACAGCAGGGCATGCACGTCTCGAGTGGGTCCGAGCGGAGCATCACTCCCGAGGACAAGTGGATCTCCCAGTTTAGCGCGTGGGGCCTCACCGATGACATGCCTAGCCCTTCATCCACTGCTCAGCAACCTGCTACTGATGACACAGAGGCAGCAGTGGAGTCCGAGGAGTCTGACGATGATGAGGACTACGACCAGGACGACGAGTAGTTCATCACCTTGGGACGCTAGGTCATTCTTTGCCTTTTTGGCATCTCGATGCCAAAGGGGGAGAGAGGTCTAGGACTCCGATTTGCATCTTCTCAGGGTTGGGCGAGTCACAAGCGTGTTTTATTTGTCTCATCTGCTCCGCTTGTGAACTCCGTTTATTTGCTTTGGTTTTTAGTCCATCTTGTGAGACTTCCGTGATATATGGTGTGAGACATATGCTATCTTATGTTCGTACTCTTATTGTCTTGTTATGTGGTGCTATGTTATGACATGTTATCCTCTTGCTCACATACTTGTTTTGTCTAACTTAGTATCGCCTAGTTTATAAAATATAGGGGGAGTGTCCTCCTTATGTGTGTGTCCTGCATTCCAAAGGCATATCTAAAATTATGCACACATCAAGGGGGAGCCTGTCTATACTTTATAAGCTAATGGCATGTTGTTTTAAAATTTCCTATTTTTATTGTGCAAATCTTGTGTTGTCATCAATACAACAAAAAGGGGGAGATTGATAGGGCATGTTTTCCCTTAATTGGTTTTAGTGATGGGACAATTACATTTTTGCCCCTAGTTCTGCCGGCCCGTGGGTTTTGCCCTTACTTTTCGGCTTTGCTCAGTTTTGCCCTTAAATTTGTCTCTGAGGTCATCCGAACGCCCTTTGACCGTTTGACCAATACTTTGAAAATGCATAACAAATTCATATGAACTCAGAAAAATGCAAATAAGATATCAAAATGTTTAAAAAAGCATTACCTGTAAGTGCATGTTATTAGCATTCACAAACAAAATAATATTTAAACTACTTGAGGTTATTAATGTTATTAACATTATTAAACATTAAAGGGTATAAACAATACATTTTCATGATTAAAAATGACATGCGAATGTAGGTGATGTCTTCTGAACATTCTGATATCTTATTTGCATTTTTCTGGGTATATATGAAGTTGTTATGCATTTTCAAATGACTTTGACCATTAATTTTAAAATTCATAACAAGTGCATGTGAATTCAAAAAATCTCAAATAAGATATCAGAATGGTCAGCAGACATCACCTAAACTTGCATGTCGTTTTTATTCATGATTTTTTTATTGTTTACACATTTTTATTTTTAATAATGTTAAGAACGTTAGTAACCTTGGGTAGGTTAACAATTAATATTTTCATATGTGCAAATGATACACACATAAAGGAAATGCTTTTCTGAATAATTAAATATCTTATTTGCATTTTTCTAAGTTCATATGAATTTGTTATACATTTTCTAAGTATTGCCCAAACGGTCAAAGGCGTTCGGATGACCCGAGGGACAAATCTAAGGGCAAAACTAAGCAGAGCCGAAAAGTAAGGGCAAAACCCACGGGCTGGCAAAACTAGGGGCAAAAATGCAATTGTCCCAAGAGATTGATGACAATACATTTGCGGACTAACCGGGTGCAATGAGCATTTCAGATAACGACATTATTGGCACAAGACGGTTATTGTCCCCTCGGTGTACGAAACGTGAAGACGAAGTTTTTCTTTCGATCTCCTTTTGTGTTAATTGAGTCGTAGGAAAACCGTAATGAAGAGGGGATCCACTTTGGAAATGGTGGGTGGAATCATCACACGGTCTCACTTTCTGCACCCACATATTTCTTTTGCGTCGTGGAGGTGTGTGGACTCTTGGATGTGGCTCTCTGGCTCTGCCAGAGCGGTAGTACCGCTCTAGGAGCGAGCTTGAGCGGTTGCGGCGAGTGGAGGATCAATTTCTTCCGGTGGAGGAAGTTGAGTACGAGCGCCTGCAGGACTTGGCAGGCTCTTTGGCTGGTGCGTGGACTTTTGACGGGGATGTACCCCGGCAAATCCCATGGTCAGGGACACTGGGTTAGTCATGAGAGGCACATATTGGACGATAGCTCGTCGGCTAACAGGAGGATACGTTCCTGCTCGATATTATTGATTGGAGATGGCGATTACAGGGAAGACAAGGCTAGGGTTACAGATTGTGTACTCGTCTTTCTTGACGTCTCCCCTCCTAGCCCTTATATACTAGGCTAGGTTTCGGGGAGTCTGTCCTGGATTACAGATGAGGTTTCCTAACCCTTAATCTTGTACCGTACGGAAGGTTTGCACCTTCCCTATGAGCCGCGGACTCCTACGTCGGTACCACTAGTGGGCCAAGGCTGGGCCCAGGCTGCTTCTTTGTGGGCCTTCTGTCTTCAGGTACACCGGGTAGGGCCATCCGTAGGAGTCATGGGGTCACCCCCTCGTCAGTAGCCCCCGAGTGACTGGGGGACTCGAAGAGTCGCGCAGGTACTCGAGTCCATTCTTGCGTCGTTTTGATGTTTGCACGGTTCAACCGCGGGTCGCTGGCAGTCTAGGGCCATGATAAAACCTGTTTCGAGGGATTGCTAAGCTGAAAGGGCCCAAGGAGTCGACTGGTCGAGCCTTTGTGAATTGCACTAGTGGCAAATACCGTAGTATCCCAATCAAACTCACGTCCCTCGACATGAGCTTGGAACACTGGTGTCGAGAAAAAGTCATGCCGCTTCAGGTCTTACAGTGATCAATTGCCGCCAGTAAAGTTCGTAGCCTAGGCGCGTCCGCCCGGCTTTTTCTATCATATAAGCGCATGGAAAAGGTTGGGAGTGAAATCGCTCTGCGGCAAGTCCCAGCCCGGCCGATCTGTGCAGCGGGGTCTTACCTACACGCTAAGCTTGCATGGCATCTGGGACAGTGTATCGTGTTCCAGGAATATGTATTTTTTAATGAGGCACGAAGCCTAGTTAGTAATGCACTCACTTGGAATAAACAATCAAGTGAGTTGTTTTAGCAATCACTCGCGGAGCTTTGTCGAGTGCTCGGGTGAGGAGTAATGTAGAGGAGTATTTTCTCGGGAGGTCATCGAGTGCTCGGGTACTCAGAGTTTTGCGAGTGATCACTCGAGTATCGCTTTTGCTCTCGGGGTGAGGGAGCACCCGATACTCTGGGACCGCTCGATATGGTGAGTGCAGGTCCGCTTATCCTCTGTGGTAAGGGAGCACCCGAAATTCTCATGGGTGCGAGTAATTACTCGAGCACGTATTTTCTTTCCCATCCGGGTGATAAAGTGCCCGAGTGCGTTTTTTCTTTCGAGTGAGGGAGCACTCGGGACTCTGTGAGTGCGAGTGATCACTCGAGCACATATCTATTCTTTAGGTGAGGGAGCACCCGAGAATCTAGTGGAGATGCTCCCGATGGGAGTAAAATGTCTTGCCCATCGGAAAAAGATTTAAAAGGTTGAAACTCTGAGGCTGGGAAGCGTACGTGATACACCTTGTTGGGATGTGACGCTGGCTTGGTTTTCTGGCATCTTGACAACTGTAGCCTGTCAAAGGAAATGACTTGGCACTGTCCCGCCGAAATTTTTGCTTCGTGTGATTATCGTCCTCTTTTTGCGCGCGTAGTGGGCGGTGTTGTTACTGCGCCGATTGGGTTTTCCATGTTTTTCGCCTGCCGTGGGATTATGCCACGTTTACTGGATGCTGAAATTGAACGGTGCCCCTGCTCTCCTGGGTGTAGGTTAAATACCGTGCGGCTGGGTAAGTTTTAGGTTTTACCCAGCCATTGCCTTCCTCCTCTCGCTTCTGTTTTCCCCTGTTCTTGAGCCTTCACCTTCCACCTCTTGCTGCTTGCTGCGAAATCTATGAGCAAACGCTCCCGTGCTGCTCCGGAGTCATCCAAGATGTCTGGCAAGTGGGAGCGCTCGATCTTTGGGGCTGCGGATCTTGGTTCGCTGATGGCTGATGGCTTTGTGGTGGGAGATGCCGTGCGGATTCCAAGGGATGAGTCGGTTCCTGCTCCGACGGGAGATGAGCGGGTGTGCTTTTAGGCGTTCTTCCCTCGTGGGTTTGCCCTTCCGATTCACCCTTTTGTTCGCGGTTTGCTGTACTCCTACCGGCTTCAGCTGCATAATTTGACTCCCAATGGGATTTTGCACATTGCCTGCTTTATTACCCTTTGTGAGGCCTTCTTGGGGATCCATCCCCATTAGGGGATCTGGAAGCGCCTCTTTTGTATAAACAGGACGAACTCCGAGTATGCTGTGGGGCAAGTGGGTATATCCATTAGGGACAAGCATTCGTACTTTGATTTGAAGATGCTTGACTCCGTTAGTTCTTGGCGGAAAAGTTGGTTCTATCTGAAGGACCAGCACGTTGCTGGGCAGCGATTTGTTCTTGCTCCCTTTAATCCCGAAGCGCGAGTGGTCAAGCAGGCTTCGTGGTCCCATTCTTTGTCTGCGATAGAGTCGTCTGCAGTGGCTCCATTCTTGGAGAGGATCGCTTTATTGATGGACAGCTTGACCGGTGGGCATCTCATCTCTGTGTTTATGGGGAGGCGCGTCCAGCCATTGCAGCATCGAGTCCGTCCCATGTGGCAATATGAGGGACTCAAGGACTCAACGAGATGCTCCCGCGAGGAGCTTAATGCCGATGGCCTCTTGACCCGGATCCAGTATTTGACCAAGTGCTCGAGCATTTCTGAGATGCGCTTCGTCCGTCCTTATTCTTCTGATCACGCGCTGCCGCAGGTTCGCGTTTTTGAGTTTCTTGCCTATTTTAGATGTTTTCTTGACTATTTGCTGATGATGATACTTGCTTTGTAGGACCACGTTCCTTTGTTGTACAACCCTCCGCAGCCGGAAGATGCTGATATTCAGGACGAGCCGGGTGCTTCCGCTGCTCGCTGCCGCAGGTTCGCGTTTTTGAGTTTCTTGCCTATTTTAGATGTTTTCTTGACTATTTGCTGATGATGATACTTGCTTTGTAGGACCACGTTCCTGTGTTGTACAACCCTCCGCAGCCGGAAGATGCTGATATTCAGGACGAGCCGGGTGCTTCCGCTGCTGTCGATGCTGCTCCGAGTGTTGATGCCAGCGTGCTCGCGGGTGCCACTGGGGCTGATGAGTCTGCGGGGGTCGAGCTGCCGGAGACCGGTGATAGTGAGGAATCGGCTCCCTTTCGTGTCAAGCGGTCGCAGCCTTTAGGCGCCGAAGATCTTGACGCGACTATTGGTGTTGTTCCGCTGTCTGCACCGTCCACTGAGTCGTCTCCTCCTGTTGTTGCCTATAAAAGGCCCATGTTTGGGAGGGTGTTGCGTACTCGCTCTGCGCGTGGCGGGTAAGGATATGCTCGACTTTGTCGGGGCTGTTTTCCTCTATTCTTTTGTTTAATGAATTTTATCTTGTAGCGCTGCGACTGCTCCGGCTGCTTCCTGCACCAGTGCGTCTACTGTCGACCTGCAGTCGACTGACTCTGGAGCAGCCGCCAAGCATACTGGGGATTCTTCGGTTGCTGTTGGTCATCCAGTACCTTCGGTGACTCCTGCTGTCTCGGCCGCGGGTGTGATTCCTGCTGCTGTTCCGCCTTTGGCGTCTGGTGTTGTTGCTCCTGATGTCAAGCCTGTTGCTCCAGGTCATCCTTACTTGGGTCGTCTTGATCTCGCTGTTGAAGATAAAGTCCGCTTTTTTGACTGCATAGCTGGACTGGTGAGTTTGTTTCCTGTTTGCTTGTGTAGCTTTTGTCATCGGGGGCACGGCAGTGCTCCCGATGGGAGTAGCCCCCGAGGCTGCAAGCAATCGCTTGTGGTTGGTTGTAGTCTTGCTTTGGTTCTGTCTTAATATTTGATTATTTCGAGTAGCCAGTGTTCCAGCACTGTGAGCGTCTGGTGGTCGAAGCTGAGCATTGGCAGTAGGCCCACAATTCTGCCAAGGATGCTTTATCTGCCATGAGTAGTAAGTATTTCTTCCTGTACTGCTGTGCTTGAACTGCTGGGTCCTCTGTTCTGAGTGATGTCTTGTTTTTCAGATCGTCGTCAAACTGCCGAGAAGCAGGTCGAGAAGGCGGAAAGAACGATTTCCAACCTTAAGGCTGCTTTGGCTTCCAAGGAGAAGGAGCTGCACGATCAGCACGAGGAGCTGGTACGCCTGCGTCAGGCTGAGGATGCGCTTGTGTAGGCGGAGGCGGTCGAGCGCGAGCGTCTTCGGGTCTTGGCGGACTCGCTTGTGTGTAAGTCGTCATTCCGTTGCTGGGCGCTTTGTCTCTTTGTCTTCCCGTAGTGATTTTTGGTTGCCTGGTGCAGCCTCTACGGGTGCGAGTGCGACGGAGGCGGTTGCATCGGGTTCTGGAGTCCTCCGTGGGGCCGTGGATGCCATGTCGGCTGTTTTTATGTTGCCAAGGGTGTCTGCGCCCGGGCTTCCACTCTTGTGGGTCTTTCTCATGATCACCTCATGTCGGAGGCACGAAGGTGCCAGCTGGTCTGGACGCCCGCGTTGCTGCATTTGGTGATGGCGGGGATCTCTTGGAGGAGCTAATTGGCGAGAACGTGGTGAGTGGTCTTTCCACGTCCCTTGTTGTTCTTATGGGGCACGGCATTTCCATTGATGACTCTCTGGTTGAGACTGTCCCTAATTACACTGACGAGCAGAGTGAGCGAGCCACTGTTCTGGCTCGTCGCCTGCTAAAAGATGTGGATGCCCAGTATCCCTCCTCTTCGGAAAGGGGGGGGCGTAGCCATGTCGTGTCGTCTGAAACTTCTGGTTGTAATATGCCTCCTTTGTGGTGGTGAATCTGTGCTACTTTGATTGGAATATCTGCTTGGCCATTCCTGCTTTTGTCCTTGATTTTCCTTTCTTTTTGTTCGTTTTGCAGTAGGCCGCCTCGGGCGTGCTTCGTTCTTGGAGTTCATTGAAAGAGGACACTCGCGAGGGCGCGTACTAGTCCGTGTGCTTGAGGCTGAGAAACGCTGAGCGGGAAGTTGTTCGCCTGAAGGGCGTTGCAGCAGTCCATCGTTCCAAACGCGAGCGTGCTGAGGCCGTGCTGGATAGTCTTGCTTCGTGGGTGGTGAAGTTGTCTGACCTCCTGCGAGCTGATTTTGGCTGTTGCTCGATTGCTCGACTGCATTTAGTAGCTTTTCTGTCGTTCGTCTTGATTTTGATTCTATTTTTCGAAGTGCTGGCGGGGCGGTACCGGGATGAAGAGAAGGCCATTCAATCGGAACTGTCTCGGCTGGATGATCCTGATGTGCAGGCGAAAAATCCCTTCTGGGCAAATGGGGCTCGTGCTCGAGCATTTGCTGTGCTTCGTCTTCGAGTTGAACGGGTGCCTGCTGCTCTGCGGTACTGTCACCGGGTGCTAGGAGGGATCCACTCTGAGTTTTATCCACTGCAGGTGGTGCCATCGTCTTTTGAAATGCTCTGCCGTGTATTTTCCTAGCATGCAGAGCCGCATCGTGTGATGGGTCACGAGATTCATGCTGGAGCTCGAGCTACCTTGGGCTTGGTCCATAGTCATTGGCCGGGAGCTGATATTTCTCAAGTTGTGGAGGGTCCTCCAGGTGGTAGGGATTACCCGATGGATGAGCATTACGCGGCGGTCGATGAGCCGGCGCGCCAAGTTGTGAAGCGGGTTTGCGAAGAAAACGATCGTTATCTGGGTTCCCTTATTAAGGTGAAGATGGAGCCTGGTGGTTAGATGCTTCCTCTCTTTGTATGTGCTTCCTCTTGGTGTGTTCTTGGTGTACTGTATTTTTTTTGTAGCCTTGGTTTTGCTGTAAGGGGCTTTGCTGCTGCGGCGAGCCCTCGAATGCCAGTTTGTTTATGTCGCGATTGCGAAGAACGTCTCAGGGGGTGGCTGCTGCGGCGAGCCCCCGAGTGCCAATTTTGTTTGGGTTGCGATTGCGAAGAACGCCTCGGGGGGTGGCTGCTGCGGCGAGCCCCTGAGTGCCAATTTTGTTTGGGTCGCGATTGCGAAGAACGCCTCGGGGGGGTGGCTGCTGCGGCGAACCCCCGAGTGCCAATTTTTCTTGGGTCGCGATTGCGAAGAACGCCTCGGGGGCTGATTACTGCGGCGAGCCCCCGAGTGCCAATTTTGCTTGGGTCGCGATTGCGAAGAACGCCTTGGGGGGGTGGCTGCTGCGGCGAGCCCCCGAGTGCCAATTTTGTTTATGTCGCGATTGCGAAGAACGCCTCGGGGGGTGGCTGCTACGGCGAGCCCCCGAGTGCCAATTTTGTTTATGTCGCGATTGCGAAGAACGCCTCGGGGGGTGGCTGCTGCGGCGAGCCCCCGAGTGCCAATTTTGTTTATGTCGCGATTGCGAAGAACGCCTCGGGGGGTGGCTGCTACAGCGAGCCCCCGAGTGCCAATTTTGTTTATGTCGCGATTGCGAAGAACGCCTCTGGGGTGGCTGCTGCGGCGAGCCCCCGAGTGCCAATTTTGTTTATGTCGCGACTGCGAAGAACGCCTCGGGGGGTGGCTGCTGCGGTGAGCCCCCGAGTGCCAATTTTGTTTATGTCGCGATTGCGAAGAACGCCTCAGGGGGTGGCTGCTGCGGCGAGCCCCCGAGTGCCAATTTTGTTTATGTCGCGATTGCGAAGAACGCCTCGGGGGGTGGCTGCTGCGGCGAGCCCCCGATTGCCAATGAATCAGTTTGTTGGAAAAACATTTTTCAATATTCTTCCTGGTGTTTCTTACATTTAGTAAGAATGGGGGGAGGCTGATGAGGACAGTCCCCTTTATTAAAAACGGCGGCGTGGTAGCCTTAAGGGCTAGTTAGCTTATTCTCCGAGTGCTCAGGTCGTTCGGGTGGTGGCTTCTTCTACGGGAGCGCTTCTTCTGCGGGTCCCGTGGTCTTGCTGGCTTGGTGAGCTCCAAAGGCCTCTGATATCTTGTGGAATTCCTTGTCGCAGCGGTCGGACCTGACGAAACTACCGCTTACTGTGATGGCCCCATGTGGCACTGGCATTTTTAGCTTAAGGTAGGCATAGTGAGGCACTGCCATGAAGCGGGCGAAGGCTGGTCGCCCGAGGATTGCGTGGTACTGCGACTTCCAGTCGACCACTTCAAAGTCTAGGATCTCCTTGCGGAAGTTGGTCGCGTTGCCAAAAACCACCTCCAGGCTTATTTTTTCCAGCGGGTAGACTGCTTTTCCTGGCACAATCCCATGGAAGGTTGTGCCTGAGGATTTGAGCGCGGAGCTCTGGATTAGCATTTCTTCGAGTGTCCTGGTGAAGATGATGTTGATCCCGCTGCCGCCGTCCATGAACACTCATGACATGTCGTAGTTTCCAATTCTGGCCTCAAGCACTAGCGCGGCGTGTCTTGGTCGAGGGATGGCCGGCGGGTGGTCTTCCCGAGAGAAAGTGATTTCTGTATCGGACCCGCGCAAGTACTCCGGGACGGCGGGGTGCGAGGAGGCTGCTAGAAAGACTTGTCTTGTGACCTGCTTCTGCTGCCTATTTGAAGGCATGCCTTCTTGTATCATGTAGATCCTATCGTGGGCTTCTGGATACTGCTCCTCTTCTCCCGGTGTCCTGCGCCGTTCCTGGATTGCGGCCACTTGCCTTTTTGGCGGAGGAGGGGCTGGTGGTGCGTCGTGGGCGATGGGCCCGACTGCTATGCTCGCGAGTGGCTGGGCGGCCGCTGTCGCAGATCCACTTTTTCCTCAGCCAATTCGTTGAAGCATCTGCAGTTCCTGAGGGTGTGCCCTGATCTAAGCTCCCCTCATTCGTTTCTGAATCCGTGTATCGAGCACGGTCCGTCGAGTTGTTCTTTGGCTGAGTGGTATGTTCTAGTGTTGTCGCGCGGCTGCCTCGTTCTCCAGTCTCGTTTCTGACCTTGGGGCGCGTCTTCAATGTTGTCTCTTCGCTGTGTTCTGATGTCGTCACGATGACTGCCGTCTCTGTCGTCTGGGAAGCCGGCGGCGACCATGTCGTGTCCTCTGTCGTCGTAGAAACCGCGCCTGGATCGCTTCCTTCGTCGATCGAGACCTCTTTCTCAGTTGTGGTAGTCGTAGTCATGTTCTGAGCGTGCGATACGGATTTCTGTTTCGTTGCGAACGGAATCCTCGCCGTCCGCCCAGCCGTTGGCTTGCTCTAGCAGCCGTGCGAGTGTTCGGACTTTCATCTGCCCGAGTTGTTCCTTGAATTCAATGTGCTGCAGGCCTCGCCTGAACGCGTCGATTGCACTCTCGTCTGATATGTCTTCTGCTGAATTCTTGAGTATGGTCCACCGCTCGATGTAGGCTCGCAGAGTTTCCCTGGTTCCTTGCTTGCATGCCCGCAGCTCCTCGAGCGAAGCTGGTCGCTTGTATGTAGATTTGAAGTTTTCTATGAAGGCTTCACGGAATTGCCTCCATGAGCTGATGGATCCTTGCGGGAGATTCTTCAACCAATGTCGTGTCGAGCTCTCGAGCATGAGCTGCACGTACTGCATTGCCGTGACGTTGGTCCCTCGCTGAAACTTAACTGCTGTTAAGTAGTCGTCGAGCCATGCCTCTGGCTCCTCGAGTCCATTGTATTTTAGCGTTGTGGAGTTCAATTTGAACCCACTCGACAATCGTGTCTCGCGTATAGAACGCGCGAAGCATCATGCTTCGCATGGCTCAATTTCTTCGTCGAAGGCTTCTTCGTCCGAGTACTCTTCACGTACTGCGCATCTTCGCCTGCTGCGGTTGACTTTGTTCTGTGTGATGTCGTCGCGCGCGTCTCGTCGACTGCTGCCGCGCCTGTTGTCGTTGTCGTCGCTGTCGTGCTTTCTGTTTTTTCTGGAGTGTTTGCGCCAGTCATCGCTGTTGTCGTCGTCGTCGGGTGAGTTGGGGTCCCTGTCTGGTGTCCTCTCGCGGGTCGGTCGCCTTGCACTTGAATTTTTGGGTGCTGAGGCGGCGATGGCGTCTTTCATTATCTGTAATTCTATTGATGTGTTGCGGTCTGGTCTGTTCTGCCTATTCTTCTGGGCGCGAGATAGGTAGTCTTGGGCGCTTATAAGGGCTTCTGCTGGAGTGAGGGGTTCCTCTTTGTCGTCCTCCTCTTCTAGCTTGAAGTCGTCGTCGAGCTGCCGAACCACTCTCTTCTTGTCTGATCGTCGCAGGTTGCTTAATTTTGATTTAGCGCGGAGACGGGAGTCGTGATCCGGAGAGTCATCTCTTGGAGGTGGCTTGCGATTGTTTTTCTGCTCGGCGGCCATATTTTCTTGCTTCTCCATCTCTAGGCGTCGTTGTCTCGCTTGCTGGGTTAGCTCGCTTGCCAATTTGTTGTATGCCCTGAGCTCGTCCCTTGTTGCGTTTGATGGTAGTAGCTTGTCGTGTTCGACTGCGTCTCTTACTCTGGCCATTGACTCTTTGGACAGGTATATTCGCTGTCTGGGTGGGTCGTCCGCCGGACCCGGGGTTTGTTGCTTGCTTCTTGATGGCTCATCGCTCTGGTGGTTGCTCTATCCTTGTCCCTGTGGTACTTTCGTTGGTATGCTTCACCCTTCTCCCAGCTTCACGACGGTCTTACTGGTGGTTCCCGGCTCTTTTGTGTTGCCGTTGGCTTGGCGAGTGTTCGAGTCGTCGTCTTGGCCTTTGCCGTTTGCTGGTGGTGCGTCGGCTTCTGCCATGAACACCCGAGATGGTGCCCTGACTGCCTTATAGCTCGCGCGTGTGATGCTGCTCTTCCAGGCCGAGGGTCCACCCGAGCGGTCGCGGGCGACGTGAAGCCTTGGGTTGGGTGGGCAGTTGCGGCTGGCTCGAAGGGTGGCCGCGCGGGTGGCGACTGCGTCGATTGTTGCTGTAGATGTCGTCGCGGGTGCTCGGGCGTCGTCCGTGAGGCAGAGGGCGCCCCAGTGGTTGATGTAGATCTGATATGCTCCGAAGATCAGGTTGATGCCAGAACGTAGGTCGGCGAAGACTGGTCGGAGAGTCGAAAGGTGGGCCGTGAAACCGAGGGACCCAAACAGATCGGATTCCGCCTGAGTCGTCGGACCGAAGAGTGCTGGTGAAGTCGTCGTGTTGGCGGGTGTTGAAGATGCCGGTGAGGCCGTCGAGATCGCGTTCCCAACCTGTGAGGTTTCCACAGACGGCGCCAATTGACGGGGATGTACCCCGGCAAATCCCATGGTCAGGGACCCTGGGTTAGTCATGAGAGGCACAGATTGGACGATAGCTCGTCGGCTAACAGGAGGATACGTTCCTGCTCGATATTATTGATTGGAGATGGCGATTACAGGGAAGCCAAGGCTAGTGCGCACAAGGCTAGGGTTATAGATTGTGTACTCGTCTTTCTTGACGTCTCCCCTCCTAGCCCTTATATACTAGGCTAGGTTTTGGGGAGTCCGTCCTGGATTACAGATGAAGTTTCCTAACCCTTAATCTTGTACCGTACGGCAGGTTTGCACCTTCCCTATGAGTCGCGGACTCCTACGTCGGTACCACTTGTGGGCCAAGGCTAGGCCCAGGCTTCTTCTTTGTGGGCCTTCTGTCTTCAGGTACACCGGGTAGTTCCATCCGTAGGAGTCGTGGGGTCACCCCCTCGTCAACTGTTCCTTTCTTCCGTTCTTTGGGGTTCGCTCTTCTCTTGAATTTCTGTGTACTAAATCTTTTGCTTCTGGCAGGCTCCGTGGGTATTGGGGCGGTGGAGGTGGATGCTGCAGGATAAGGCACTCTTCATGGTGCTGTGGATGCTGTTTCGGGTGCTGTTGTAGATGTGGGGGGTGTCTGCGCTCGGGCTTCGACTCTCCTGAAGCTTCTTCATGAGCATATGCTTCCAGATGAGGAGAAGAGGCCCGAGGGTCTTGATTCTCAGGTTGCTGCCTTCGGTCCGAACGGAGATCAACTGGAGGGCTTGGTTCGCGAGAACGTGGTGAGTGGGCTTGCCACGTCTATTGTTGTTCTTCTGGGGCATGGTGTCCCCATTGAGGATTCCATGGTGGATAGCCTGCCTGATTATACAGACGAGTAGAGTGCTCGAGCCACTCGGCTTGCCCGCCAGCTGCAGCTGGTTTTTTGAGGCTGATAACCATAATTCTCAGGGAGAGGACTAGGGTGAACTGATTTTTGGTGCCCTGTCTTGGGACTTTTAAGTTGTAATGAACTTCCTGCGGGATGGTGAATCTTTTATGCGGTAAAAACTGCCTTGTTCATTTTGCGTTGCTCCTCCTTTCCTTTTGACTTGTTCTCCTTTGCGGTAGGCCACCCCGGGCGTTTCTCGTGCTTGGAATTTGCTGAAGGAAGATGCTCGCGAGGTTGTCTATGAATTCGTTTGTTTGAAGCTGAAAGATGCCGAGCGTGAGATTGTACGTCTCAAGGGTGTTGTCGTTGTTCAGCGCTCCAAATGTGAACGTGCTGAAGCTGTTTTGGATGGCCTGGCTGCTTGGATGGTGAAGTTGTCTAATCTTTTGAAGGGTGAGTTTGTCTTCCTTCGGCTGCTCGACTGTGTGAGGTATTTTCCTTGTGCTTTTTTATGATTATTGCTTTTTTGCGAAGTGCTGGCTGAGCGATCTCGCGAGAAGGAGGAGGTCGTGCAGTAGGAGTTGTTGAGGCTGGATGACCCAGTCGTGCAAGCGAACAATCCCTTTTGGGTGGATAGGTCACGAGCTCGAGCGTTCGCCATTTTTCGACGGCGGGTTGAAAGGGTGCCGCAGGCTCTTGGGAACTATTGCAGGGTGCTTGGTGGGATTTTCTCTGAATTTTATCCGCTGCTTCCTGTTCCATCGTCTCTTGAGAGGCTGTGCCAGGTGTTCTCTCAGCCTGCGGAGCTTCGTCGCGTAGTAAATCACCAGATTCATGCAGGGGCCCGATGTGCTTTTGCTTTTGTCCATAGTCCTTGGCCTGGTGTGGACATTATGTTGGCGGCTCGAGGTCCTCCTTGTGGTCGTGCTCAGCCTATGGGTGACCATTATGCGGTGGCAGATGAGCCTGCGAGCCATGTTGTGAAGTGGGTGGTCGAGGAGAATGAACGTCATCTGGGCACTCTGTGTAAAGTGAAGTCAGAGCCTGGAGAATAGGCTTTACTTGGTGTTGGTTCTTTCTTTTGAGTTGTAGGTTGTCTTCTTCTGCTGGGCAGCATGTGTCGTTTCTTATTTTGCTTCTGTTATGGATGGATCCCGGGCGGGTCTTGTTGGTTTCCAGGTCTTCGGCGGGTAACTCCTTAGGGGGCGGCTGCGGCGCATGAACCCCCCCGAGTGTTGATTTTTAAGTTGCGTAGGCGAATAGCGCCTCGGGGGGTGGCTTCTGCGGCGAGCCCCCGAGTGCCAATTTTAAGTCGCGTAAGCGAAGAAACGCCTCGGGGGTGGTTGCTGCGGCGAGCACCCAAGTGCCAATTTGAAGTCCCGTAAGCAAAGAACGCCTCGGGGGGTGGCTGCTGCGGCAAGCCCCCGAGTGCCAATTTTTAAGTCGCGTAAGCGAAGAACGCCTCGGGGGGTGGCTGCTGCGGCGAGCCCCCGAGTACCAATTTTTAAGTCGCGTAAGCGAAGAACGCCTCGGGGTGGCTACTGCGGCAAGCCCCCGAGTGCCAATTTTTAAGTCGCGTAAGCGAAGAACGCCTCGGGGGATGGCTGCTGCGGCGAGCCCCCGAGTGCCAATTGTTATGTCGCGTAAGCGAAGAACGCCTCGGGGGTGGCTGCTGCGTCGAGCCCCCGAGTGCCAATGAGCGGATTTTTTGGAAAAATGTTTTCAATATTCTTCCTTTTGTTCTTACACGAGGGGGCTGTTGAAGACAACCCTTTATTTGGATCGTTGGCTTGGTAGCCCTAAGAATTGAAATTGGTTACGGCGGGTATCGGTCCTTGGTGTGTGAAGCCTGTGGGTCCTCTGTTTGCTCCTTTTGCTTCTATGGGAGCGCCTCTTCCTCTTATGCCGCGGCTCTACTAGCTTGGTGTGCTCCGAAGGTTCCTGATATTTTGTGGAACTCTTTATCGTAGCGGTCTGATCTGATGAAGCTGCCGCTGACTGTGATGACTCCTCCAGGACCTGGCATTTTCAGCTTGAGGTAGGCGTAGTGTGGTACTGCCATGAAGCGCGCGAAGGCTGGGCGTCCTAGGATGGCATGGTATTGGGATTTCTAGTCGACCACTTTGAAGTCCAACGTTTCCTTGCGAAAGTTTCTCGCGCTACCAAAAAACACCTCGAGCCTTATTCTTCCGAGGGGGTAGAGTGCTTTACCTGGCACAATTCCATGGAAGGTTGTGCCTGAGGATTTTAGTGCCGAGTTTTGGATGAGAATTTCTTCCAGGGTTCTGGTGAATATGATGTTGATTCCACTGCCACCGTCCATGAAGACTCGTGACATGTCGTAGCTTCCAATTCTTGCTTCGAGTACCAATGCGGCGTGTCCTGGACGCGGGATGTGTCGGGGGAATGATACCCGGGTAGGGTCACCCAGACGAAAGCAGTCTTTCAAGACAAGGAGGAGGCCGATTGGGCTGCTGCTGGGCCGAGCTAGGCAATCGCATGGCCGATTGCTTCCAAGCAATCGGCCTTGCCGAATGCGAGCAGTCGGCCCAGGCGCAATCGGCACACTCCTCAATCGGCTCAGGAGTTGACCTTATCCAGATCGGATGTCTCTGGTAAAAGGTCATAAATGCGGGATCACGAGAGATCTGTATGGCAGTAAGCCAGGTCACTTCGCCAATCTGTCAGAGGAGTGTTGTCACCCTTTTCCTCTGAATCCGGAGACAGGACGACGAGATCAGAGGACGTAGCTCCACTTTTCATCATCATTACCTAGAAGCTACAGCATGGGCAGCCGCTTGACAAGTCCGGATCAACCGGAGATTTGCAGTCGGTGGACCCCAGCCGACGAGAGAATGACAACTGGGGCCAGCCCCCGACTGAAATGACCGTAGTACCCCGAGCTCACACTATAAGAGCCCGGGGTACCCCTCCTGTGAGAGGGACTCCCCCATTCGCATTTACTTCACACAGTAGAACCCGTAGAGAAGCAGAGGAGATCCATGCCCACGGCAGGTCTCTTCTACCTCTGAGCAGCTCCATATGCATTGATTGTAGTTCGTGAGTTCATTTATAGCAAGCAGACAAGCAGGAGTAGGGGTGTTATCTCTCCGAAGAGCCCCGAACCTGGGTACATCGTGGTGTCCTTCACCGTGCTTGTGCCCAACCCGTTTCCGGCACCATCGACATCGTTTTCCCTCGAGTCTTCCCCTCTCTTTATCCATCCCTATGGAATCTGTTGTTACTAAACGACGACAGTTGGCGCCCACCGTGGGGCAAACCGAGGCGTCGACTGGAGTTCTGATCCGGACGGGATCTTCCTCGTCGTCGAGCATGAGCCACGCCTCTGGCATGATCTTTAGGCATGGGGCAGTGGACTTTGTGGTGGATTATGCTGCGCGGTTCGGGGTCGGCGCACCCCTGCTGC
Source organism: Bromus sterilis (assembly GCA_950022295.1). Taxonomy (NCBI): domain Eukaryota; kingdom Viridiplantae; phylum Streptophyta; class Magnoliopsida; order Poales; family Poaceae; genus Bromus; species Bromus sterilis. The sequence continues at coordinate 283,171,386 of OX465600.1, forward strand.
CCGGCGTATCGTTGCAGATCGGTAGTCATCGTCTCTTCATCAGCTGTTTCCCTGAGGCGTATCCCAGGGAGGTGCGCATCTTCTCCGGTGCCACGGATCCGCTCCCGACCAGGGGCTGCACAGCAGCTCCCGGCGGAGAGGAGTCGCGTGTGCACGCGGCTGTGATGATGGAAGGAACGACTGCGTCAAGCAATCAAGGCACAGCGAGTGCGGCTAGGAAGGCCAAGGAGGCGGCGGATGCCGCGGAAAGAGTCGGCACCAATGCGTTGCGGGATGAGTTGTACACACCCGTGAACAGGAATGGTGATCCCGATCAAGTTCACACTGATCTGGAGACAGCACGGCTTGCACTCGCTCGCAGGGTCGAGCATGTGCTGGCAGAAGAGCGCAGGCTGGGAGCTATCACTAGAGAGTACAATGCAGCGCATGCCAACCAGCGGCGGCCGATTGCGCCCACGGTCCTAGAAGATCTCAGGAGCAGAGGCCGCGTTGTCGGCAGAGAGCTGTCAGGAGCCGAGCAGCCGGCGGCGTCGGCATTTGTCCAACGACCAGCATACAGCACCCCCGAGAAGAATTTGCGAGCTGCCGAGCAGATTGCGAACGAGCTGGAAGATCTGGAAGGCGAAGAGCGGCGTCAGCAGACTCGCCGAATGCGCGAGCTGCTGGCGTCGGCCAAGCAGCAGCAGCAGGCGGCATTGGACAATCCAGGGGCAGGCCCTGAAGCATCAAGAAGGGCTGCGAGGCCAACTCCAGAGGTCAGCCAGCGGCCGAATGCGTCGCGGAAAAACAGGCAGCCAGGTCAGTCCCGACGTGAGAGGAGAGTCAGAAGCAACCGGGGTCCCCCAGTCATGAACCATAGAGCAGAAGAGCCAGCCGTGAGCAGCAGGCACAATGACCCACCTCGTCAGCCAGAAGCAAGGCCAGCAATCAGCAATCGGCTAGGTGCTCGTCAGATCGGCCAGAATGATGCCAGGCATCGCATTGAGCTGTTGGAAAGAGATGCGCAACAAGAAGAGGAGGGAGCAGCCGGCCCAGCATGTTTCGGGCATCGCATTCGGACCGAGCAGTTCCCCAAGGGATTCACCCTGCCCAGAGACACCCCCAAGTACAACGGCTCTGTTAAGCCAGAGGACTGGCTGACAGATTACATGACCGCAGTCGGCATTGCCGGCGGAAGTCGGCGTGTAGCTGTATGCTACGCTCCTCTGATGCTACAGGGGTCAGATCGGACATGGTTGAACAGTCTGCCCGGCAACAGCATCAACTGCTGGGAGGATTTTTCGGAAGCCTTCATTCGCAACTTCACCGGCACGTATGATCGGCCGCATCTTCCTCGGCAGCTCGCTTTATGCGTGCAGGGCAAGGATGAGACGCTCCGAGAATACTTGGCTCGGTGGATCAAGCTGAAGAATTCATGTGAAGGAGTCCATGAGATCCAGGCCATCCAGTATTTCACTGATGGGTGTCTGGCGGGATCAATGCTGAAGCACAAACTGCTCCGGAAAAAAATTTCGTCACTGGCCGAGCTCATGAAGGTAGCCAACGCATTTTCCGTCTCCGACTCCGCGAGGCGTGAACCTATTCAGCTCGGCGTCGGCGGTGTGGTTCAGACACAAGGGGCTGCGCAAGCGGCAGAGACAGGGAACCAGGGGCTCAGTCGGCGAGAGCGTAGAGATATCAATCGGAACAACAACAACAACCAGCAAAACAGTGGAAAGAGGAAAGATGAGCAGCCAGATGCTCAGTATGGCAGTCGGCAGGTGGACGCTGTCCAGGATCAAGATGAACAAGGGGCTGCAAGTGGCAGTCGGAAAATGAAGCCGAATGCGAAGCCGCAATGGCCGATGAAGCCCAAGTACACATTCGAGGACATGCTGGATCAGCCATGCAAGATGCACAACAGTCCAGGCAAGCCAGCGGCGCATACCACTCGGCGATGTGATTTTTTCAAGCGCATAGCAAAGGGAGAAGCATTACCACCTCCACCCCCACCACCACCTCAGAACAGAGCACCACCTCAGGCGCAGAACCAATTCCCGCGGCAAGATGTCGCATATATGATTTTTACTAGCGAGTCAAGTGACAAGGGCAGTCGGAGGGCCCAAGCTCAGGAGGTCAACGCCACAATGCCCCCGATTCCCCAATATATGCACTGGTCCGATTGCAAGATTACTGTCAGAACCCCAATTTGGGTATGTGCTAGGGTTAGCAAGTAACTTTGCATCATGATAAAAATTTCAAAAGAAATTGAAATGGGAGAGAAAAACCCCCCAGATGAATTTGATTCAAATGGCCAGATAAAAAGTTTCTCCAAAAATTCCTTTTGCATTTTTGAAAAGTCCCATAAATGAGTGTGATCACATATAAAGTGATTTGGATTCAAACCCATGCTCATAGATTTTTCAAATATTCAAACAGGAGCATGGATTTAAATTTAAACCCCTATTTGAATTAAAGATCAAATTAATTGAATTTTAAAAATTCCCAAACTTTATAAGTGGCTAGCTATATGCATCTCAAGTCCACATACAAATTTGGAGCATTTATAAAAATACTTTGCTATTTTTTAGCAAGGTAAAACAAATTGCAGAAAAGAAAAACAGAAGAGAAAATAGAAGAGGAAAGTGAGCCCACCTACCTGGGCCTCGGGCCCAACTCACCTGTACCGCAGCCCAATCCCGCCGGCGCTCTTGTCGTCTTCTCCCACGGCGGCAAGCAGCTCAGTGGCGAGCTCACCGCCGTGCACGCCACCGAGGCGCGTCTAGGCCTCCCCGAGCCCTGTTGCTTCGCCACGGAGACGCCCAGACCACTCCGCACCGTTCCCCCTAGCTCCTGGATGCTCTCCCCCTCTCCCTCTCGTGAATCTCGCGCAGCCCGAGAGCCGCCGGAGCACGCCGCCGCGCACAACCACGGCCAACGTCGACGAGATGACGCGTCGACCTGTCCAGAAGGAAGCCCGCCGTCCTCCTCGTCTTCCCGTGATCTCGGTTGAGAAAAGGAGACCCCAGAGCCGCCGCCCTAGTCTTCGTCTTCGCCGCCGGTTGCAGAGGACTCCGGCGAGGAATTCCTTCGCCATCGCAGCCTTCGCGCCCTCGTCGTCTTCTCTGCTAGCACCGGGGTGAGCCCCTCTTTCTTTTTCCCTAACCCGTGGTCTTTATCGTGGCCCCGTTGCTGTTTTCGCCTGAGACCGAGCCCGGCCACCGCCGAGGAGGTCGCCGCCGTCGCGTGCGAGCTCGCAGGTGACGTCCGTGTGGCTCTGGTGATGCGGGCGTGCACGAGCACACCCCTGTGGTGTTCCCGTGCCCAGAAGAGGCCGAAACACCAACTCCGGCGGGGCTCCGCCGTGCTCAGTGGCACCGGCGGCTAGCCGCCGGCCGGGTTGGTTTAGCTTAGGGGCTAATCAGCCCTTAATCCCACCCACAGCCGCTGACAGGTGGGACTCAGCCCCTAATAACCCCCCAGTTTAAATTAATCCACTGGATTAATTAACCAGAGACAATGACAGCCCGGACCCACACGTCAGCTACCGCCTGACGTCAGGCTGACGCAATAACTCTGTTTAATCGATTTAATTTAATAAGATAAATTCCAGAAAATAGCTTAAACTTCAATAAATCATAGAAAATTCATTTTAACTCCAAATTGGACAAATAATATGTCTAAAAATATCAGAAAAATCCAAGGAATGTGAGTATGGACTTTGTTTGTATGTTTGACCAATTTTAAATTGGGTGAACAGTGGAAAACATCCATATGGCTTTAATTCAAATTCAAATTTGAAGTACATTTACAAATGACTTTGCAATGCACTTCTTTTAAGTGGAATTGTTAACACATTGCAACCATGAACATCACATTACAATATTGATCAAGTTCTTGAGCATTGCAAGTATATTTATTCCTTGTTTGCTTTGTTTGCTCGATAGACGTGCAACCGGAACCGGAGGTCACCCCCTTTGTTGAAGACCCCGTGACTGAACCTCGTCAGCAAGGCAAGCAAACCCCCATTGATCATGTCTATAAAATCCCAATTCCCTCTCAGTATTGCTTATGCATGTTTAGGAGATCACCTTCTATCGATTCTACCGCATAGTTGAACCCATATCCTATGCATGACTATCATCTTGTCACAGTAGTAAGCAAACCACAATCCTAGCTGACATAGGAGTTGTTTGATATCATGAGGCCCCTGCAACTGTTATAGCTTATTGCATGCTTAGTGTTAAAATGAGGTTACTTCTGATGTGAGTCGGGATGTTAGTGAACATGGTGTTGATGAAAGTGAAACTGTGTTGGTGAATCTACCCTAATACAAGGTGAACGATGAGAGGCTGTGTAGGAGTACACAGTGGGTTGTCTCGTTGAGCACCGCCTTAAGCCCGAGTCCTTGTGTGGTGATCCAAGACGAAGAGTACTACCACATGTTGGGAACATGGACCCCTGCTCAACCTACTAACTCACCCCTTCTCAGTTCAATGAGTCGCATTAGTTCGGAGTTCTGGTAGGTCTGTGGCACGGTCTGCGAAGTGGAAGAACGGCTATTCAGACCGGCTTAGGACCCTGCACACATCTTCTGGGACCACATCGGTAAACTGGCAGGGTTCACGATGTGGATTCCAGCCCAGATAGGCGTCTCCATTGTACTTGAGTTGGCTGTGAGGTAAAAGTTGTGGAAATTATCCTCGCCGACACCCGCTTCAAGGGTGACGAGATCCCGGCGGTAACTGATCGTTTCATGTGTGTAGCAGTACACCCCTGTAGGGTTAATAAACTATTCGAATAGCCGCGTCCGCGGTAAGGGACTACTTGGAAAGCTGTGCTCGATTATTAGACAACTTGAACTGGATACTTATAAAACTTGCCAAGATAAGCGTGAGTGCTATGGCGTGCTTTCTCGTGGGGAAGTCGAGGAAGGCAACATAGTGGTGTAATTGGTTGGAGATGTAGTGGACTCGTGTACGCTTCTTACCTCAAGTCTGGTACTCGTAGTTCAGGACTAGCCAAGTCAAAGCTGGCACTTCTGCATTTGAACCCCACCTCCCTTTTACCTTGATACATGTGCATGAGTAGTATAGTTCCTACGTAAGTCTTGCTGAGTACGACTTTGTACTCACGTTTGCTTATTCTATGTTTTAGATGAACCCACTGACCCCGAAGGTGGATTCTTCCTCGAGCTCGACGACTGAAGACCAAGCTAGTGTAGTCCCAGTCAGCAGACTGGTTCCCTCGTGAAAGGGCTTGTTTATAGATAAGGCTTCTCTAAGCCATTTGTTAAACTTGTTTGTACTCAGACCTACTTTGCTTCCGCATGTTTGATGTAATGTTGGATCACAAACTTGTGATCTCTGTGTGCACTCTGTAAGAGTTATCAATAAAGTTGTATACTTTTTAGAGAATTGCAATGATACCTGCTATTCATACTGGACATGTGTGTTGCGTGTATGATTATAACATGCATGTCCTAGTATGGGTTTTCGAGACCTTAGTTGTGATCTGGCTGGCGGTCTTTCATACACCAAGTGGCCCTTAGATGTGCGCTGCTTGGGGCATCGCGATGCGATTGTTCGTGACTCCATCACGTGCACACTTTGATGTATGATCGAGCCCGCCCTAGACCCCGACTAAGTGATCGGGCTGGAGTAAGTCTATGTAAGGGTTATAATACAATCGATAGTATGGTTGAGGCGACTTGTCTATGAGTATGGGAGTTCACCACCCATATCATTTAGACTTGTGTGCGGACGATGAGGACCCATTTCAGTTGATCATCCGGCCTGGATGGGATGCCCCTCACGTTCGATGCTTTCCGAGAACGTTCTGTGCTTGGCCTTGTCTGCTTAGACAAGTGGGTACGGTTCTCGGCTCTCCATATGATTATGTTGTAGAGAGGCTTGCATGCGCTAACCCTGATACGTCCAAAACGTATCGATAATTTCTGCTTGCTCCATGCATGTTTTTTGTGATATTGCTATGATCTAGATACACTTTCATACATTTTTGATCATATTTGGACTAACCTATTAACTCAGTGCACCCCAGTGCCAGTTCCTATTTTCTGCTGTTTTTCTATTTCAGTTTTCCCCCATATAAAAAGTGACAGAAAAATTCGGGAAAATTCAGATAAAAAATCAGCATGACGGAAGCTTCGAGAAAAGCCCAGGAGGGGCCAGAGGGGGGCCAGGGGGCCCAGGCGGCCACCCGGCACGGCCCCACCCCTGGCCGCGCCAGGGGGGCTTCTGGGGCCCCTGGTCCACCTCTGGCTGCCCCCCCTTCGCCTATTTATCCCCCGTCACGGGAGAAATCCAAAACAAGAACCCTATTCCGCGAACTCGCCTCTGTTCCACCGCCGCCGCGCTTCCAAGATCGGGAGCACCAGAAGACCTCTTCCCGGCACCCTGCCGGAGGGAGGATCGACCTCCGGGAGTCTCCTCTCCATCATGGATGCTCCCCGGATGTCTTGTGAGTAGTTTTCCTTGGACCATGGGTCCGTGATCAGTAGCTATGTGATGTTCTCCTCCCCCCTTTGATCTTCATTGTTTAGACCTCGTGAGCTTCCCTACATGATCGAGGCACCTTTGTAATATTTCTGCTATTGCTATGTTGAGTTTGATCGGATCTGATGGATTATGAGATTATGTTCAGATTGTGATAGAGTAATATATTTGGTTTTTATTTGTTATATTTTTGTTCCTAAGTAATTAATGCATGCCCTCCGTTGCTGTTTATTGCTTTGGCCAAGTAGTAGGTAGTGTCTCCAAGAGGGAGCGTTGTGCTAGATTGTGGGTTCATGCCTCCCCGATGACATGCTTGAGTGACAGAAACATGAGTCTAGGGGATGTGCTGTTTCCACAAGGGGAAAAACAACGGTGCTTGTAACCGCGGTTACAAGGATTGTTTACTCTAAGCAAAGTTTAATGCAGTTGTCTGTTGCTTTGGGTTTACACTTTGGGTGGGGCTCTCAACTTAATACCAGCGAGATGTTCTGGATAGATATCTCAAGGTGGATGATTAGTAGTAGATGCAGATGGATATCGGTCTACTTACTTTGGCGTACTGCCCGTGATTTTGAACCTCTTCCGTTCTTTTGTAGCATAGTTAGCATTGCGGTGCGTTCTTAATCCTGTCAATTGCCTTTCTGTAATTTTTTTACCTCGCATAGCATTTTTATCGTCTTTTGGGAGAGAGACATCACTAGCGAACATCACGTATCCCGGTCCATATCCTCATTATTGTTTCCAAGCTATATTTACCTTTCTGTATTTACTTTCAAGTTGCTATCATTATCCCCTTGCGTTTTATCATTTGTGAACAACAAGACCGGAGAGATTGACAACCTCTCTGAACTTTGTTGGGAGCAAAGTTATCTGTGTCTGTGTGCAGGTCCGCGTCAGTTGCGCCGCTGACACCTACTTATCATCTCTGGAGTCCTACTGGAGACAAACCTTGGTATCTTTACTGAGGGAAAACTTGCTGCTGTACCGCATCACGCATTCCACTTGGGGCCTACCAACGAAGGGTGATAAACCGTCATCAAACCCCGGGTCCCGACAGACTTGGTATCAGAGCAGGACTGACTGCAGGATTATCAGCCTTGGACGAAGTCAAGTCTAGCTTGTTATAGTTATATAGTTACTCTGGGTATATAAGGGAACAATGTAAGGATTCTTTTTTTCTCCTTACCCCCTTCGTTCTGAGTTCTGAGTCACCCTCATCTTGTTCTACGGGAAGATAGGACTAGGCTCATCTATCTCTGACTAGAACATCTCGTTGATTGCCTCCTTATAGACGTAGGATGGTTGTGGTTGTCCAGAGTCTCCGTGTTTTGAGTTCCTTGAAGAAGTTCTGTCCAATTTCTTCGAGGTTGTTTCATTTTCCATCCCAGTGTAGTCGTTATGCTGCCGGATTTGTTCTGTGTTTCTTTGAGTCATTGCATTCGCATTATTATCTTTTCCACCTAAATCATGTCCTTTTATCCTTGCCTCCATCGTACAACCTGTTCTGATTGTTGATTTTTATCACACAGGATGTCAGGTGGAACTCGTAGTGCCATTCTTCGGAATCGAGTCCGTGATCGGAATCGAAATGATGATGAACCTCCACCGCCGCCTTCTGCGGCGGAAATCATGATGGAAGCTGAGCGGAATAGACGTGATCAAACACGCCTTCTGGAGCTCATCGAGCAGAATACCGCCCACCATCGTAATGTGGTGGTCAGCATTCAGGACTTCATCTTCCTCAAGCCACCGGTATTCCGATGTTCTTCTGAGCCCCTCGAAGCTGATGATTGGCTCCGTTCCATCGAGCGTAAGCTTGATACAGCACATGTTGCTCCCGATGACCGAGTTATTTTTGCGCTATACTTCCTGGAAGGTGCTGCTCTTCAGTGGTGGGAGAACTATGTTGCAATGCAGCCAGATGGTCACGTAGTGACTTGGCAGGAGTTCTGTGTTGCCTTTCGAGGGTATCACATTTTGGATGAGTTGATGCAGCGCAAGAAGGAAGAGTTCTGCAATCTGAATCAAGGAGAGATGTCCATTCATGAGTATGTGAGGGAATTCAACCGTCTTGCTCGTTATGCCCAAGATGAGATCACCACCGATGCCAGAAAGCAGGCAAGGTTCCGCAAGGGACTTAGCCCCATCCTTCGTCATGAACTCAACCTCCTTGAGTTTGCCACCTTTGAGGATTTAGTCAACAGATCCTTCAGAGCTAAGCATGGCAATGAAATTTTCGAGAAGTCTCGCAAGCATGCTCTTGAGCTTGCCCCTTCTTCCAGTTCACGCCCTCAGAAGCACATGATCTGGATTCCTAACAGTTTGATCCACCAAAACAACCCACCGAGGCCATCTCTTGTGCCGCCTCGTCCACCAGCTCCACCAAACAACCCGGCTCCCCGCACTATCTTTGGAGCCTGCTTCAGATGTGGCCAGCCTGGTCACTATTCTCGTAAGTGCCCCGTCAGTCAGAATGCTTCACACCATGCCAAAGGAAACCCCAATGTTCGTGTCAAGCCACCCCTGAAGGTTTCCACTGCCAAGCCTTCCACTTCCGCAAATCTTGGACGTGTGAACCAAATCTTAGCTGAGGAGACTGATGGTACTTCTGACGTCATTCTTGGTACGCTCCCAGTCAATCATGTTCCCACTTCTGTCCTTTTCGATCCAGGAGCATCTCACTCATTCATGTCGGAGAGTTATGCACTTCGGCATGAGATGTCCTTTGATGAAATGTTCACCCCAATGATTATTCAAACTCCTGGTTCCAAGTGGCAGACTAATAGAGTAAGCCATGGCAATCAAATTGCAATTGAGGGTTTAGTATTCCTTGCTTCACTCATAGCCCTCGAGTCTTCAGACATTGATGTCATCCTTGGTATGGATTTGTTATCAAGACAACATGATTTTCTTGATTGTAAAGCCAAGTCAGTTAGACTTACACATCCTTCAGGCCAGACAATAGATTACTCCTCACCAAGAACAAGCACACAGGTGCATTCTTTGAATGTGCTTCCCCTTCCCGACCTTGAAGATGTTCCGGTGGTTCGTGACTTCCCGGATGTCTTTCCTGAAGAGCTGCCGGGAATGCCACCCGACAGATGTGTAGAGTTCATAGTGGATCTTATGCCAGGAACCGCACCAATTTCCAGACGCCCATACAAAATGGCCCCACACGAGTTAGCTGAGCTTAAACCACAACTTGAAGCTTTGTTGGCAAAAGGCTTCATCCGCCCTAGCTCATCGCCATGGGGTTGCCCCGTTCTGTTCGTAACGAAGAAAGATGGAACAGAAAGGATGTGCGTAGACTATCGCCCGCTAAATCTAGCGATGATAAAGAACAAGTACCCACTGCCCAAGATCAATGATCTTTACGATCAACTTGCTGGATCCTCTGTCTTATCCAAGATGGATTTGAGATTAGGCTATCATCAAATCAAAATCCGAAACGAGGACATTCCAAAAAAGGCTTTTACTACTCGTTATGGTCTTTACGAGTACACCGTCATGTCCTTTGGTTTAACCAATGCCCCCGCCACTTTCTCACGCATGATGAATTCGATCTTCATGGAGTACTTAGATAAATTTGTTGTGGTTTATCTTGATGATATTCTCATCTACTCGAAGAACGAAGAAGAACATGCAGAACACCTAAGGCTGGTATTGATGAAACTTAGAGAGCATCGCCTGTATGCTAAATTCTCCAAGTGTGAATTTTGGCTACCAGAAGTGACCTACTTAGGCCACGTGATTTCTGCAAAAGGCATTGTTGTGAATCCCGAGAGAGTTCAGGCCGTCCTTGACTGGACTCCACCTGAATCGGTTAAGCAAGTTAGGAGTTTTCTTGGCCTAGCCAGCTATTGCCGCCGCTTCGTCGAGAACTTTTCTAAAGTTGAAAAGCCTCTAACTGAACTCCTCAAGAAAGATAAGAAATTCCAATGGACTCCCAAGTGCGAGGAAAGCTTTCAAGAGCTAAAAAGAAGATTGACTTCTGCACCCGTACTTGCGCCTCCAGACACCAAAAGGGATTTCGAGATCTATTGTGATGCTTCACGGCAAGGGTTAGGATGCATACTTATGCAAGATAAACATGTGGTAGCTTATGCTTCACGCCAGTTGCGTCCACATAAAGAGAACTATCCTACCCATGATCTTGAACTCGCTGCCGTAGTTCATGCCCTGAAGACTTGGCGACATTACCTCCTTGGTAATCGTTGTGAGATATATTCCGACCACCAAAGCCTCAAATATATTTTCACCCAGCCAGATCTTAATCTCAGGCTAAGACGCTGGATTGAGTTGATAAAAGATTATGACTGAGGAATTTCTTACACCCCTGGAGTGCCGAGGGAACTCGCCGAGCACAAGCTCCGCATTCGGCCAGGTTCTAAACCGGTCAAGCAACCTCTTCGGCGTTTTTCCGAAGACAAGAGAAGAGCAATCGGCGAGGAGATCGCCAAGCTCAAGGCTGCAGGTTTTATCATGGAGGTATTCTACCCCGAGTGGCTGGCAAACCCAGTCCTCGTGATGAAGAAGAACAAGACTTGGCGCATGTGTATCGATTACACCTGCCTGAACAAGGCATGCCCCAAAGATCCGTTTGCTCTGCCCCGTATAGATCAAGTCATTGACTCTACGGCTGGCTGCGAGTTGTTGTCATTTCTGGATGCCACTGCTGGCTATCACCATATTAAACTTGTTATGGAAGATCAAATAAAAACTGCCTTTATAACCTCCTTTGGGACTTATTGCTATATCACCATGCCTTTTGGTCTGAAGAATGGAGGAGCTACTTATCAGCGCACCATTCCACTGTTGGGAAACGTAGTAGAAAACAAAAAATTCCGGCCTACGAATCAAGAACCCAAGATCATCCAAGAAGATTGCATACAAGGTTTTAGGTCATGGCTCACCAACCGATGTAGCGGAAGTAGATTTGGTGAAGACCGTCGGTGCAGATCCCCGCAGCTAGGAATTTCAATGACCTCCCAACCGCGAGGATATCGATCCCTCGAACCGTCCCGCGATCTAGTCCCACGGACAAGTCCCACGAACAAGATCCTCGAAGAAGGGTCGAAGGTACGACCCCTCCATTAGTATCCACACATCCCGTAGCAGCAATCCAGCAGCGCTCTGCCGTCCAGAGATGAACGCCACCGAGAAAACTAGAGGGAGAAAACCCTAACGGATTCCGATCTAGAACAGCGTCTAAACCGGGGTCTAATTGTGGAGCAACAGGGTTTAGAGGAGGGAGGGTGGCGCATAGGCTTTGGGGTCAAGTTGTGTTGCGCCCCCACCCATCCCCCACATTATATAGGTGGCCAAGAGGCCCTTGGGGTGCAATAAGGGGGGTGGGGAGTCCAACTTGGACTCCCAAACCTCCCAAACCTTCCCACCGGAAACCTGCCATATTGGAGAGTTGGACTTCCCACCTGGAGGGGGATTCCTTCCCCTTGGTGCGCCCCCCACCCTTTGGCCGGCCAGGGCAGCCTAGGTGGCTTGCCCCCCAAGGCTAGGGGCGCAGGGGAGTGGGTGGTACTGCCCGGAACCTTCCGGAACCTTCCATGACCTTCTAGAAGCTTCTAGGACCTTCCGGGACATACCGGGACCGTTTCGGGACATTCCGGACACTTCTGGAGCACTTCCAGGACCTTCCGAGACCGTTCTCTGACGTTTCGGAGCCATCTGGATAGTTTCCAAGACCATCCGAGTTACAGTTTAAGCCACCCGATGACCGCGAAGGTTGTCGGGACGCCCAACGATTATCCGGAAACTATTCCGGTTGATCCAGGACTTCCCCAGTACCATTCTCATATGTTCCGGAACCACCTGGGACTACTCCAGAGTGATCCGGACATAACCTTAAATACCCAGAACTACTTCTGATGCCCTTATGAACAATTCCATAAATCTCCGGAACTACTTCCGGTACCCGTATGAACTATTCTGCTTTGCTTCCACTAAACCTTCTACCATACTAGTATTCTAACAGACTACTGCTCGTTAAGTGTGTGACCCAATAGGTTCGGTATAATGCGGACATGACTCAGAAAATCTTCCGGACATAGGTCAACAGCCTTTCGTCAATAGCCAATAATCAACAGCGGAGCCATGGACACCCATGTTGACTCCCGCACATACACGAAGAAACTTCGAGTGAACCATTATGTTTATTCATGTACCATTCCCTTTGCTTCGCGATATATGACAAAGTTAGAGGAGAGAAGTTTGGAACCCATGTGTAACAACTTTTGAACACAAGCCACTCGTTATCCTCTTTTCTCGTTTGTCCCTTTTCTCGTTATCGTATTCCGGTATCCCCGTGACTGAATCACAATGTGTCTGGCCAGACTATAATGGATACCGTCATACCGAGTGGGCCCGAAATGAATATCTTCTTCATCGTGAAGGAGAAAATCCCATTCTTGAACTATCACAGTCACTAGCCACACCATCTGACATACCCAGAACTTATTTTACTACTTCCCATTTACGGGAGGATTCATCTAAGAACCAAAGCATGTCTTCCTGTGTGAAGCAACTCGATACTCTCATGGTCTAAGGAATTACGTATATGATAACATTTCATGATATGACTTATAATGTAGTTACGATGTGATCTCTAAGTATATCATTCAATACTGGGGTCGGTTCAACATCATTGTTCTGCTAACAATATGTTCCCATTGCTACTGACATCCTTGTTACAAGAACAATGTCCATGATTAAGAAAACGTAATCATCAGTTAGCACATGAGCTGGTCTTAGAGGCTAAACCAGGAACTCTTGGTGTTTACATTTCCACACATGAAAATGAGTTTTCTTCTGAATCTCACAGTCAGGGTCATTGCAATTATAGCACAGAAATATAAACATTAATTACGAACGTGGAAATATATATAATAACATTTTATTATTGCCTCTAGGGCATATTTCCAACACCCACGATGTACTCATTCTCAGCTCGGCAGAAACTTGCATGTATATGTAGATGATTTGGTGGTGAAGACAGTCAAAGGGGCCACACTCCTGGACGATCTCAAGGAAACATTTGCCAATTTGCGAGTCTACCAGATCAAGTTGAATCCAGAGAAGTGTGTGTTTGGTGTTCCAGCCGGCAAGCTCTTGGGGTTTCTCGTTTCTGAAAGAGGAATCGAATGCAATCCCGAGAAGATAGCCGCAATCGAACGGATGGATCGACCCAGGAATTTGAAGCAAGTACAGAAGTTCACCGGTTGCTTGGCTTCACTCAGCCGATTTATCAGTCGGCTGGGAGAGAAAGCAATCCCATTGTATCAACTCATGAAGAAGACGGAGAAGTTCACATGGACTCCACAACCAGATGAGGCATTCAAAGAGTTGAAGCATATGCTCTCCACGCACCAATTCTGGCCGCACCGATTGAGAAGGAGCCGATGATGTTGTATATCGCGGCAACCAATCGGGTGATCAGTGCAGTGATGGTGGTAGAGCGTCCTGAAAAGGACAAAGCGCAGACGATTCAGCGTCCAGTTTATTACATCAGCGAGGTACTATCAACGTCCAAGCAAAATTATCCCCACTACCAGAAGATGTGCTACGGAGTCTACATGGCGGCCAAGAGATTGAAGCCCTATTTTCAATCTCATCCGATTGTGGGGGTCAGCTCGGCCCCGTTAGCCGACATCATTGGCAGTAGAGATGCAACCGGCAGAGTGGCCAAATGGTCAATTAAGATCGCCAACCATGGCATCCAGTATGAACCGAGAACAGCAATCAAATCTCAAGCGTTGGCCGACTTCCTGGTGGACTGGGCTGAAACTCAATATATGCCACCCGTCCCAGGATCGGACTTTTGGAGAATGCATTTTGATGGGTCCAAGATGAAGAATGGCCTAGGGGCTGGCATTGTTCTCACATCACCAAAAGGAGATCGGCTGCATTATGTATTGCAAATCCATTTCGCAGCATCAAACAATGTTGCCGAATACGAGGCCCTTGTGCATGGCATCAAGCTAGCCAAGGAGATCGGCATTCGGAACATAGAGTGTTTTGGCGATTCCGACCTGGTGGTGCAGCAGTGTACAGGCAATTGGGACGCCAAAGATGAAAATATGGCAAGCTACCGTTTCTTGGTGCAGCAGCTAAGTGGATACTTTGAAGGCTGTGAATTTCACCATGTGCCCAGAGCAAACAATGAAGCAGCAGACGCCCTGTCCAAGCTCGGCTCCACCAGGCAAAGCATTCCACCAGGGGTATCATTGGAGCACATCAAGAAGCCGTCTATCACGCCATCACCAGAGTCTGAGTCCATTTTCATATCGGAAACCGACCTGGAGGCATTGAGGCAAGAAAAGTTGGTTCAACCAATGAAGATTCCGACGCTGAAGCGGCAGTCAGGCGCCCAGGAAGCGGCGGGGTCGGCAAGCCTGGCAAGCCCAGATGCTGCCGATTGCGGTCCAGGGGCTGGCGATCTCGGCAAGAAAAAGAACTTGAAAGCAAAAGCAGCAGCACCAGGTGTCGGGAACTCATCCGAGCCATCGACATCAGGGGCTGCCGATTCCGAGCTAGAGATACCAGTTTCAAGGGAAGAGCCAGTAGATCCTCAGGCCCCAGTCTCAGCAGAGAAAGCAGTACCAGGGGCTGCCGACGACAAGCCAGAGGTTGAAATCATCAGCTCGGAGATTGACTCCGAGATGGCAGAAGTACAAGAAGCCGAGCAAGAAGAAGCAATCGCACCACAGCATGCAATGGTCATGACAGTTGTCACCGCTCCGACCTGGGCACAGCCGATCAGAAATTTCCTGGTCGATGGAACTCTCCCCCCAGATGAAGTTGAATCCAGGTAGATACAGCGCCGATCTGGTGCATACACCATCATCAACAATGAATTGATGCACAGGAGTGTAACCGGAGTTCTCCAGCGATGTGTAGAGGAGGACAGGGGGCTCGAGCTGCTCCGGGATATTCATCAAGGAGAATGCGGTCATCACGCATCAGCAGCTGCAATAGTAGCCAAGGCATTTCGCCATGGTTTCTATTGGCAGACAGCGCGGGTCGCGGCAGAACATCTGGTTAAGCACTGCAATGGTTGTCAGCGTTTCAAGGCCAAGAGTCATCTCCCAGCATCGGCGCTCAAAACAATTCCAATAACATGGCCGTTTGCAGTTTGGGGGCTGGACGTGGTTGGGCCGTTCAAAAAGACAAGGGGTGGTCTAACCCACCTACTGGTCGCAGTCGACAAGTTCACCAAGTGGATCGAGGCACGCCCGATCAAGAAGCTGGATGGTCCGACAGCAGTTCGTTTCATCCCCGATGTCGCAAGCAGATATGGAATGCCAAACAGCATCATCACCGACAACGGCACAAATTTTGCAAAGGGGGCATTAGCTCGGTACGCATCCGAGTACGGCATCCGGCTCGATGTGGCGTCAGTAGCGCACCCTCAGTAGAACGGACAGGCAGAAAGGGCCAATGGTCTCATCCTTGCAGGCATCAAGCCCAGATTGATCGAGCCACTCGAAAGAGCACCTGGGGCCTGGATTGATGAGCTCCCAGCAGTCTTGTGGGGTCTGAGAACCACGCCCAACAGATCAACCGGATTCACCCCATACTTCCTGGTGTATGGTTTAGAAGCAGTCATCCCAGCCGACATAGAATTCGATTCACCTCAGTGTGCCCTATACACCGAAGCGGAGGCCAAGGAAGCGCGAGAAGATGGTGTTGATCTGAAGGAAGAAGCTTGTCTGTTGGCTCTGTCCAGGTCGGCGATTTATCAGCAGAGGCTGAGGCACTACCACAGCAAGAAGATTCGCCCCCTCGCATTCCGCGAAGGCGATTTGGTGCTCCGCCGAATCCAGAAGTCGGATGGTCAGCACAAGTTATCATCACCCTGGGAGGGTCCTTCCATCGTCAGCAGAGCACTCAAGAACAATGCGTATTATCTCATCGATTGCACAAAAGGCACTCGGCATACATATACTTCAGGAGTGGAGACACAGCGTCCCTGGAACGCCGAGCTATTATGCTCGTTTTACAGTTGAGTCATGTGAGTGTATTCATGCTATCAAGCATTCAATCAGTAAAGATGTCATGCATCTGAGAGATGGCATTCGATTGTCTTTATATAATCTTCTCATCTCTGAGCAAACCTCAGGGGGCAAAGCCTTGTCATTCCCGAGGTAGGTGAACAACCTCACTCGGGGACTGACCGACCGCGCGGTCGCAAGTATAAAAGAAAGAAAAATGTGAGAACTACAGTGTCGAAGCCAAGCTAGCATGCGACACGAGCACAGATCACAAATTGACTGTGGCATCGATGAAGCAGTAGCTGGTCGGACCTGTAGTACCACATCTCACACGTAAAAACACTCTGAAAGAGGGTCATGGCCGACGGCGCCATCCGCCGATTGCGTCCCCGATCGATGCGCCAAGCAATCGGCATGGAGCAATCGGCTAACTAAGTCTATGCAGAATCCTTCCACGCTAACGCTAGAACAGTTCAGCCTCAATGACCAAATCCCAGCGGTGTATGATCTTGTGGGCCGACACCAGACCGCACGTCGGCTGTTGGCAAACATGGATTTATACCCCCAAGGGAAAATGGCAAAGAGCAAAAACGATAAACCGAAAAGCAGGAGGTTGATCACATAAGAAAATTATGCAATTAGCAAAGATAAGAGGCTCAAGGCCGAATGAGTTCGTTACATCACAACATCCCCAGTGGGTGTCCTTAAAATTTAGCAAAGTCTTGCAAAGGTTGCAGTAAAAGACATAAGATTCACTAGCTAGGCGTTGGGAACGTTGGAGGTCGGCGGCATGGTCGAAGCAGTCGGAGCAGTGGTTGGCATAGGTGTAACGGTTGGAACTGCTTGCTCCGGCGCAGTCGGACCCTCTGGCACAGCAGTCGCCTCCGATTGCTTAGGCCCCGTTGAGTCTTCCCGCGCCTTGGAGGACCCGACATCAGTCGGCTTGGCACTTGTCTGTTTGGAGGTGGCCTTAGGTAAAGTACGGGACGAGCCGCTGTCGGACAAGTCATCATGATAGAGATAAAAGCTTGAAGAGCACGCAGGTTGGCTGCCTTGACCTCCTCGGGCACGACCGCCAGTGGAAGGACTGTCATCAGCCAGAGCAGTGATAGGAAGTGGCGCAATCGGCATCCCGGCGTCGTCAAGAACAGGGGTGTATTCAGTATGAGGGAACCACCCGGCCATGGCTGTGGCAAGACGGTTTACCTGAGTATAGGCCGTCTCAAGGAGGTCGGCTGCCCCGTCCCGCATAGTGTAAAGCCGAGCTAGGTTCAGCTTGGGATACCAGCTCAGCACAGTCTGAAGCGCCATCTCGGCTCCAGTCCGGGCAGCTGAATCCAGCAAAACCTCGACTCGGCGGGGAGCAGCGTCAGCACTTGATCATGAGTGGCAGTTGGGGCATCACCTTGCTCTGAACCCTCGTCATCGGAGTCATGAGGACCTGCTGAGGATCCTTCATCATGGCACACACGCCTGAGTGCTTGCTTCAGTTCAGCAGGCCCCCAAAGCAGCTCGGCAAGTTTCTGGACGCCCAATTTGAATGCGAAGATGCTGCCAAGGATAACTGGCATACGAGCTTCGGTGGCGATGATGAACTCCCGAGGGCTCCATCCTTCAGCTTCAGATCTCACAGGCCAGCCTTCTTCGGCTCGGATGCGCCTCTCCTCAGAGATTGCGCGTTGAGAGGCGGATTCGGAGGCGGGCCAATGTTCTGCATCAAGAAGTTAGATATGAGAAGATACAAAAGAGAAGAAGTCAATAGGGGAATCAAGACAAGAGAGATAGCTCACTAGAAAGAAGAGAGTCCATCTCGCGAAGTCCCTCGAGATTAGTCCGGGCCTCACGTCGGGTTTTGGTTAGATCATCATTATGGCGCCGTGTCATAGCATCCAGCTTGGCTACTGCGTCGTCCCGTTCAGCTTGCACGGCTTTCCGAACTGACACTGCGGCATCACGCTCTGAGCGCAGGATGTCGGTAGTCTTGGCCTGGGTCGAAATCACTGTCTCCAGTTCCCTTTGGTGACTGGTTCTGAGCGCAGCCATTTCACTTCGCTGCCGCTCGGCAGTGCGAGATAAATCAGCCTCGGCAGCTCGAAGGCGCTCAAGTTCCTGCTGAGCAGCGGCAAGCTCGGGGCCTTGTCGGCCGAGCTGCTCCACCAGCTCGGCCACACGACCCTGAAGAGCAGTAATGGTGGGCAGAGATGCGGCAGCAGCTGCAAAAGCAGATCGTAAGAAGAAATCAGAATCGGAAAATGTAATTAATCAGGCGGGAATCAGCAGAATTACCTGTCAGCTCAGCGATCTTGGCAGTCTGCTGGTTCACCTGAAGCTGAACAAAGGCGAGGAGTCGCAAGCTGGCGGCATAAGATTCGAGCAAGGTCTCGAAAACTTTTAGTTTCTCCTCAGCAGCAGCCTGGGCATTAAAAGAGAATCAGTAAGAAAGTTGACAAAAGCAAAAGTAAGAAGAAGATTCGAGCTAACTGCACACAATCAGCCCGAATCTCGGGGACTACACCCACTCGAGGGCAGATCCACCGATCTGAGGACGGCATAAGAAGCCAAAATAAGAAGAAGATCCGAGCTGATTGCACGCAATCGGCTCGAATCTCTGGGACTACACCCACTAGGTGCGCTTGCGCGCACCCACTCGAGGGCAGATCCACTGATCTAAAGACGGGATAAGAAGGCAAAAGTAAGAAGAAGATCCGAGCTGATTGCATGCAATCGGCTCGAATCTCGGGGACTACATGTAAGACCCCCGATGCGGTGCTAACTCGAGTTAGTCGCTTCCGCGTCCCGCTCAAGTTAGTAGCGCATAAAGAGCCACCGACTCACGACACTCGCACTCGTGTCACTGCCGGATTCTCGACAACAGGTATATGAACAAAGAACTCAAACTAAGACATAAAATATACCGGATTCTCGACATCGCCGCTGGTATTTATTACATCATCTCAGAGGTCCATGGACCCAACAGAATATCATGCAACAAGCGGAAGACAAACACGACCGAGTACGGTCAAAATCCAAATTGCCCTAGAGAGGGCTGCACATAAAGAGTCCACCCACGGATCGTCGAAGCCCAACTGTAGGATCTACTGAACGAGGTCGATCTCATCGTCATCCTCCGGGGGCACCTCCACGAAGTATCTTCCAGTGCTCGGGTCGAGGTAGTAATCCACTGCAGCGGCCGATCAGGCAAAGCAGTAAAGCACAAAAGGAAAACAGGGGTGAGATTATATCATTACAGGATAACTGACTTCCTACGGTAAGACAAGTAAAGGTAAAGGTTGCAGCCACACTAGCATATATGGTGGCTATCGTTCTATTAGAGTAGGGGTAAGATCCAAGAAATACACGTGACATCGTGTCATAGGTCCACTATTCACCTACTTACGTCAAACATAACACAACCTGGATCTTCTCTTGGTCCCCCTGGACGAAGAAAAGCAACCAAGGCACTCACACGGTAGGAAAGTTTTAATTAAAGTTCAAATTGATGTTATTCTATGGACAAGGAGTAGGTTTCAAGTCGTCCATAACCGCGGACACGGCTTTTTGAAAAGATTTAACCCTGCAGGGGTGTACCAACTGCCCATCATAGGCTTCGCATGTACGCCCGGTTTCCACTTGGCTAGGTGATCGCCTGAAACTCCGGAACGTCAGAGTCCCTCTAACTAACAACGCACAACTCCGGGTGGCCCCCGGTGAGTCGACACCCAACACAAAAGCTGGCCACGCTCTCGAATCGGTCTCTACCGTATGACTCGGGTTTGGATAGCCGGTTAAATTCTCATATGAGACCGGGTCCTCAGCCGGTCAGGGTGGGCCAGCCAAGGCGCAAGTCCTCCCTGGCCCAAGGTGGTTTCTAAACAACTGGGGTACCACCAGCACACACACATTGCAAATAGTAAATCAGCTCGGGCCACCACTAGAACTGTATGAAGCTAGGTAGGTAAGACAAGGGGACCCCATAGAATCCCACACATGATTAGGCACGCTCGTCAAGAAACACAATACCCGGAACTCGATACCTAGGTGACTCAAATGGAACAAAACACCTGGCGGGAACAGCCTAGTCTCCCATCTTTCGTCAAGTATAAGTTAACATCATAACAATAATAAATATCAACCAACTTCTTTAAATAACATGATATCCCAAACCATAGCATAGGGTAAGCAGCAAGTTTTCCTACTCATACTAAGCAATGGCTGAGCAGTGGTAACTTAGCAATACAATGTTTTGCTGGGATGTGGGGATCATGGCTGTTTGGTTTTTGAAGGTGGCATATTCAAAGTGGATAGGATCAAACAAATGTTCTAGGCTACAGCTAGGCAGGTAGGCAGAAAGGTATCAAGTAATGGTATGAATCTTCCCCTTGCCTGGGTAATCGGTCGTCGAAGCAGACGCGGCAGGGTCCTCGGGCTCGGTGTCGGAAATCTCCACGTAAGTCTCTTCGGCAGTCTCAGGTGCTAACGTAAGGTACCAGCAAGGAAAAGGCACACAAGTAAGCAATGAGATCAACAAAACTCAAGCATGGATGAGATGATCAAGTTTAAAGACATGGTGTGACCCTATCTACTCAAATTTAAATGGAGGTGTTGACGACACGTCAACAACTGCATATGCAATTACTTATTTTTTTATGGCTTTGGTCACAGCCTTAACTTTGGTGTAAGTATCATGGTGACATGGCATGGCATGGAACAATAACAACAAATAACAATAATAAACATCGTGAAAAGAAGTATCGATTCCGGAGACGGAGAAGTGCCGATGAAGTTGACACCAAAAGGAAGTATCGAGGGAACAAGGATGGAAACGCTTCTGAGAACATGGAGGACGGATAAACAGAAGACTTGAGGGGCCCTACATGTGAAGGCTCAAAGAATCGAACAAGATAACGCTGGCAGGGTCAAGCATTTAAAAATGGGGCAACACCAAATGGCATGGTCACATATGGGTTCAACTTCCCTCCATAGTTTGAAAATTTATGTTTGCTCAAAACATAAATCAGAGGTGACCATCACGCTTAGTGGATTTTTCTACCCCATTTTGGTATATGGCATGTGCCAAAGCATTTGAATTCAAACCGAAACAAAATCCAAAAGATGAAGTTGACTTAAAAGTAAAAAGATAACGCTGGAAAAAAAACAGAGAGGAGGCCACCTGGGCCAGTCTCGGGCGCCACTGGCCCAACTGGCTGGAGCCTTGCGTGGGGGGGCTGGCTGGGCCAGCCCACCAGCGCTTGCTGGCCTAGCAGCCGCCGACACGCGGGTCCGGGGTGTCAGCCTCCCAAGGGCTGGACAAACCAAAAAAAGAAAGGCACTTGCGCCCGGCGGGGGATCGAACCCGCGACGCGCCGCTCTCCACCGTGCCTCCCTAACCACTGCGCCAGGACTTGGTAACTGAACAAACGGAGACACGCGGGAACTAAACAAAGCGTGGCGCTTCTCTGAACCTGACAAACAAAATCAGACACAGTGCAACTGGTCACTTTCCGGTGACTGTGGCCTCGAACACGCCCATCCAGAGCTCGGTCTACGGGGTGGAGTGTCTAGAGGGGACATCCAGGTTCACGTACATGCCAAGCATGACTCTGGAGATCCAAAGACGACATCTCTGGCTGGTCGGGTAAATCACGGCGGCAGCACTATGGGCCTCGGTCGATCTTCAGGTCACAAACACGTCGGGGAGCTCCGGCGAACACTACGGTGGCTACGCTGCCCCACCAAGTCGAGGGAGAGGTGCTACGTGCTCCTGGAACATCCAGGAGCCCGTTTTGCGAAAAACTAGCGGCGGCGGACACGAAAGGCGACGCCTTGCTAGACGACCAACTCACGGCGGCGACTGCCGGCTGGATACGACAGAGACGGACGAACAGCCTTGGCTCGCAGGCTGTCCGGCTATGGGCGCTCATCAGGAAAAGGAAGGAATACGGCGGTCACCTTGGGATGCAGGGGACGTCCTTGAGCCGGTCATAGAGGAAGAAAGGCTCGAAGCGCTCGTTGGGGACGAAGAGATCGTCCGCGGCACCACGGGCTCAGGTCGTCGGAGTTCCCAGCGCGAGACTGCAGGGACGAGAGGGTGAGGGCATGGTGCAGAAAACGCGCAGGAGAGCACTCGGTCGCAGAGCTTACAGGACGATGGCGAAATTCGCCGGACTTGGGCCGGCGGTCACGCGGAAAAGGGGTGAGACGGGAAGACCATGGCGGCGGCGGCGAGGGGACGAGAGGGGGAAAACGGAACCTAGGGTTCCCGAGGAGGGGTGTTGCCTATAAAGGGGCGAGGAGGAGAGGCTGGCGAGGGGGCTCCATGCCGGCTCTCCTCCGTCTCTGCTTTCTATCGCCGGGGGAAAAAGGTGGGGAAAAGGAGAAGAAGGGGTCGCTGGCAAGCGGGCCCGGGCGGTCGGGAAGAGAGAAAAAAAGATGGCGCGGGGAGTTCCTCTCGCTGGGCTGGACGCCTGCCAGGCTCAGATGGGCTGGGCTCTCTGGAAGCAGAGGAGGAAAGGAAAGAAAACCCTCTGCTTTTTTTTTGAAAAAGCAGCAGACAAAGAAAAGAAAAGAGGAGGGAAAAGAGATTATAAAAATATAGCACAATATTTTTAAATATCTCTGGCAACAAGTCTGATCATCCAAACCAATTTTGGATGCAGAGAAAAATCACCATAATGCAAACAGTACCTTTTCTCAATAGAAAAGGGTGCACTTGGGATTCTTGAGAAGAAAATGCAAGGTTAAAAATTCCATGAGCTCAAGAATCTCACACCTTGCATTATTCTGGATTTTTCAAAATTGGTTTGATCAATTTTGGCAACAACAAAAATGTGGCTCCTTTTTTAGAATTCAAAACCATTTGAACTAGGGGCCACTGTTTTGAATGTTGTAAAAAAGATTTGAAAAGGCAAGAATCCTTGGCAAGACAAAAGAATTGGCTAGGCCAAAGATGAGGTTGAGGGGAGGTGACATGCCATCAGAACAGTTTCAAGATCATGTCACTTGAACTACATTGATCACCTTTGATCACAAAGGAAAAGAACTCCAGTCCCAATGTAATTCCAAATCATCACATGCAAAGTCATGAACATCCACCATGAGGAGTTACAAGTTCAACAGACAAGGTACAAAACATGGTGTATCATATGGGCATTACATGTGGGCTGTTACACTACACCCAGTGGGTGCGCTTGCGCGCCCCCACTTGGAAAAGAAGACTTGCAGTATGATTGCGGTCGACGAGCTCGAGCTCCTGAAGCACGCCGGTGGAGAGTGCCTTCACTCGGTCATAAGCCGAAGCCATGGAGCCATGGGAGGCCAAGGGAAAGCGGCGCGAGGCTTCAGGCTCGGAGTCGGCAGGACTGGTGCGAGAGTAAGCCATTCGGAAATGCTCCACCGAGTGCATCTGCGATTCGGGGGTAGCAGAGGAGGTTGTCGAGGTCGTCATCGGCGTCGGCTGAAGGATTATAGCCTTGGAGGCAGCAGTAGTCGAGGGTGGCGCCGAGGTGGCTGGCGGAGGAGCAGCACTCGGCGTCGGAGCAGTCGTTGAAGGAGGAGATACCGTCACGATCGGCGGGGTGGTCGTGGCGATGGCAGTTAAGATTTGACCAGAGGACTGCGGCGGGGAAGGAGCAATCGGATGTTCCGATTGCAATCCCTCGGCGTCGGTGGACTCCAGGTCGACGATGTCCTTTGGAGTCACAGAGGCTTTGGGCAGAGGCTTTTTCGGAGGCTGGCTCGGAGGCTTGGCGAGGTCGGCGCGAATTTTCTTGGCCTTGCGCTCGGCATCCTTGGCCGAGAGAGGAACAATCGGTGGCTTTTTTCTGGCAGCATCAGTATGAGCGGAAGTGGCAGAGGGAGCTGGGCCGGTGACGGCAGGGACGTCCCGGTCAATATCGTCCAAATCAATGGCAGCCCTGAGCAGAAAAGAGAGATAAGCAACAAGGAAAGGAGAATGTAAAGAAAGAGAAGGAAGGAGAAATAATTACCCCACAGTCATCGGTGCTCCTCGGGGCATCCGGAAGCGCAGAGGCGGGATATCCAGAGGAATCTCCTGAAGAGCGGGGCCGACCATGGGCTTGGTACCAGGAACCTTCCCTGTCGGCTGGGCTCGAGTGCGCCCTGTCTGTGTGGCCTTCCCTCTCGGGGCGACCACCGTTGTCTTCGCGTGCTTGTTCGGCGCAGCACCGGTTGACGGGCCGTCAGCTCGGGAGCGTTTAAGCGGCGCCTTCTTGGGGTTGGGATGCAAATCTTCACCGGAACCTCCAACCTTTGAGGCGCTGTCGTCGTCACTCCATTCATCCAGAAATCGTTCGAAGGAGGAATCATGCATACCCCCTTGGTTGGCTGCACCGGCGGTGGCGGGGTTGTCCTCGGCGTCGGAATCTGAGGCGGGGGAGTCGTCGTATTCGAGGGCGGCTGGATCCTCCTCCTCGCGGTCAGGGGAGAATTCGCCAGCGACTTGGCCGTCTTGCATCAAAGCAGTCGCGATAAAGTACTAAAGAAGGAGCAAAGCATCAGAAGAGCAAGTGAGAAATCGAGCAATTGGGCGAACAGAGAAAGCAATCGGAGCATACCTCAGGAGGAGTGATTCCGCGGTGAAAACACTTCAGGCCGAATCGAAATGGCTTTGGCAAGGGAGTGGTGGTGAGTGCTCTCACTTGGAGGCGCAGCGCTTGGTTGCTCAGCTTCTTGGTACAGATCTGAGTGCGATCCCTCCAGGTTGCCATGTCGCAGATGCGGTGCACTCGGCGCTGAAGCGGGAGCACTCAGACCTGAAGCCAGGTGGCCACGAGCTCGTAGGCCTGAAGGCCATCTTTCTCAAGCTGCGCAATCCGAGCTACTTGAGCATCAATGTCGCAGTCACCGACCCCAAGCTTGGTCGACCAATGGTACTTCTCCGTGGGAGGGGCGAGATGAAATTCGGGCAGGTTGATGAGGTCGGGGCCCTTGTCAGGAGATAGGACGTAGAAAAAAGTGGTCTGCCAATCCTTGACCGACTGAATGATAGTTGTTGGGATACGGGGCAGAAAACACAAATTTTTCATACCTACGGTACCCGAACCCAAGATCTATGCTATCGCGATGTAAAGTAACGGAGGGAATCGGTGTTCATACCTTTGAAGACCGAAAGAGGGAAACGTTCTTGTGACCCCTCCTTATATAGGCCAAGGGGGGTGCCATCCTCCTCCCCTCCCCCATGTGGGACTAAACTCCCAAGGGGGGGAGTGCGCCGGCCAAGGGGGGTGGTGGGCCCCACCCTTGGCGCCAAGCCCAAGGGGGGAGACCCCCTCCTCCCTTAATGGGCCCCATGGGCCCATTTAGCCTTTTTCCCGTTTTTTAATTTATTTAATATGTTTTAAATATTTAATTCAGATAATTAAATAATAAAACATTATTAAAACAATTAAACTTTATTTTGAACTATTCAAAATGTCTGGAAACCATTCCGTCCTCCTCCGGAACTATTCCGGTGATTCCTCCTATTTCACTGATTGATCCCGTAACTGTCCTATGCATCGATTGCCCTTAAGTGTAACACCCTAACGGTCTGGGAAACAGCAGACATGGTCGAGACTCTTCTCATTGACCAATGAGTAATCAGTTGGACCTGGTTACAATCCTTGACAGCCCCTGCGCTTCCATCGAATGAACTTCGATCGCTTTTGGAAACCGTTAACGATACGACGTAATCCCTTTGTGCTGCGGTACTTTGTTTGCCCGAGGTTTGATCGTCGGTATCCTACATACCGTGTTCACATCTCATTCATAACAAACAACTTCTCTCGTCCATGATCATTGCATCTCTTGTGACCTAGTCACGTCCTTGCAAGGTGTTGATGTAATATCACCGAGTGGGCCCAGAGTACCTGTCCTGTCACAAGGACTGACAAATCCCGCTCTGATCTATTAACATACTCATCAACCATCTATTTCGGAATACCCAAAGTGCACCGTTATATCCAGCATATTTCAGTCAGGCGGTGGGATACAAATCAAAGTCTCCTCATAGATGACAATTACGTATGATCATTACGGTCTAAGGACTAAGCCATATGTTACAAAGTCATAGCAACGCTGAACTATGTGACTCGATCACATTGCAATACTTTAGGTGGGTGTACGTCCATCACATCATTCCACTTAATGATATGACCTCATTGTCAATGGACTTAAGTGTCGCCATGATTAGGAAAGCTTGATCAATCAATTGCCCAAGGAGATAGTTTACCCGAGTTAAACTACGGACCATGTTTTATACTACACCTGTATTAGTATTTCCAAGTAATACAGTTATAGCACAGTATAAAACGTATTATGAACAAAACGGATATGTGACAAATATCTTTATTAATTTGTCTCTAGGGCACATATCCAACAGTCTCTCACTTGCACTAGAGTACAAATTACACTAGTTTACATCAGGTATGTATCTAACACCAATGGTCTCTCAGTGTTCTTCAAACTTGCTCTGTGGAAGAGGTTTATTCATCGGGTCTGCTGCGTTCAGATATGTATGTATCTTGTGAATCCTAGTGTGTCCATTCCTGACGTAGTCTCGCGTCACATGGAACTTTCGGAGGATGTGCTTGGCTGTAGAGTGAGTTCTTGGCTCCTTCGTGTTAGCAATGGCACCCGTGTTGTCGCAGAAGATTCCCACGGGGTCAGTGCAGCTGGGAAAGACGCCAAGCTCGATCACGAACTTCTTCAGCCACAGCGCCTCGTTTGACGCTTCGCAAGCGGCAATATACTCCGACTCCATTGTAGATTGGGCGAAGACTGACTGTTTGCCACTCCTCCAGCTAATTGCGCCACCGTTCAACATGAA
Organism: Bromus sterilis; assembly: GCA_950022295.1. Lineage (NCBI taxonomy): Eukaryota > Viridiplantae > Streptophyta > Magnoliopsida > Poales > Poaceae > Bromus > Bromus sterilis. Next base: position 283,198,712 of record OX465600.1, read on the forward strand.
AACATATCCCGTCTGGGATTTCGAGTCATCTAGATCTGAGCTGAGGCTTGCGTCAACGTAACCCTTTACGGTGAGCTCCTCATCAACTCCTCCATAAACGAGAAAGAGATCCTTGGTTCTTCTCAAGTACTTAAGGATGTTCTTTACTGCTGTCCAGTGAGCCATTCCCGGGTTACTCTGGTAGCGATTAGTCATACTAATGGCCAGCGCTAAATCCGTTCTGGTACATAACATAGCATACATGAGAGAACCTATGGCTGAGGCATAGGGCTTTGAGGACATATCCTCCTTCTCTTTTGCTGTGGTTGGGCATTGAGTCACGCTTAATTTGACACCTTTTATAACTAGCAAGAGGCCTCTCATGGAGTTAACCATACTGAACCTTTTCAATATCTTGTCAATATAAGTGCTCTGACTCAAGGCCAACCGTCGATTAGGTCTATCTCTATAGATCTTAATCCCCAATATGTACGCAGCTTCACCTAGGTCCTTCATGGAAAATTGTCCATTCAGATATTCCTTCACTTCCTCTAAGAATTTCTTATCGTTCCCTATTAGTAATATGTCATCTACATATAACACAAGGAATGCTACAGAGCTCCCACTCAGTTCCTTATAGACGCAGAACTCTTCGACGTTTTGGACAAATCCAAAAGCTTCTCATCAAATCGAAGATTCCAGCTCTGAGATGCTTGCTTCAACCCATAGATGGACCGTTGAATCTTGCACACCTTACCAGTGTTCCTTGGATCGACAAACCCCTCTGGTTGCATCATATACAACTCTTCCTCAATGTTGCCATTTAGGAATGCAGTTTTCATATCCATCTGCCATATCTCGTAATCATGATATGCAGCTATTGCTAGTAGGATCCGAATAGACTTTATCATCGCTACAGGAGAGAACGTCTCCTCGTAGTCAACTCCTTGAATTTTCCGGAACCCCTTCGCGACAAGTCGAGCTTTGTAGACAGATATGTTTCCGTCTGCGTCAGTCTTTTTCTAGAAAATCCATTTATTCTCGACGGCCTTGCGGTCCTCGGGAATATCCACCAAAGTCCATAATTTGTTGGTGTACATGGAGTCTATTTCGGATTTCATGGCTTCAAGCCATTTCTCGGACTCGGGTCCCTCCATTGCTTCTTTGTAACTTGTAGGTTCATCCAACTCATCAGCCGAGATTGCATTCACAAGCTGTCCGTAAAACTCAGTAGGTTAACGGACTCTTGATGACCTACGGGGCATAAAAGGTTCCTCTTCATTCTCATCATGATCATCATCAATGTCATGATCGCTATGAATGTCGTTCTGGCCATTCTCTTCAGCTCCCACTGTGGAAGATGGTTCCAGAACAATTTCCGTAGCCGTTTCTTCCAATTGGAGTGATTGGTCAGTCACTTCATCGAGGTCTATTTTCCTCCCACTCAACTCTTTCGCGAGAAACTCCTTCTCAATAAATTGTCCCGGCTTGGCAACAAACGTTTTGCTGTCAGACTTTTTGTAGAAGGTGTATCCACAAGTTTCCTTGGGATAGCCCACAAAGATGCACTTATCCGCCTTGGATTCAAGTTTGTCAGGCTGTAGTTTCCTAACATAATCCTCACAACCCCAAATCTTCAGGTGAGACAACTTAGGTTTCGTGCCTTGCCATTCTTCAAATGGTGTTGTATTTACGGATTTGGATGGTGCCCTATTAAGAATATGAGCAGCAGTTTCTAATGCATACCCCCAAAATGACACAGTCAAATCAGTATGAGACATCATCGATCGTACGCTATCCAATAGGGTTCGATTACGTCGCTCAGCCACACCGTTTCTCTGAGGTGTGCCTGCCTGCGTAAGCTGTGGTACTATGCCACAAGACTTCAGATGATTGCCAAACTCGTGACTCAAATACTCGCCACCTCGATCCGATCGAAGGTGCTTGATTTTCTTTCCGAGTTGATTTTCGACCTCATTCTGAAATTCCTTGAACTTTTCAAAGGTTTCGGACTTGTGCTTCATCAAGTAAATATACCCATATCTACTCAAGTCATCAGTAAATTTCATGAAGTAACGAAGACCATTGCGAGTGGGGACGTTCATGGGTCCACATACATCCGTGTGTATGATCCCCAATAAGTCATCTGCACGCTCCATTATACCATTGAATGGAGTCCTTGTCATTTTGCCCATGAGGCATGGTTCACATGTATCAAGGGATCCAAAATCCAATGACTCAAGAAGTCCATCCTTATGGAGCTTCTCCATGCGCTTTATACCAATATGACCAAGTCGGCAATGCCACATCTTCATGTGATCTTCATCATTCTTCAATCTTTTGGCCTCAATATTGTTAATGTGACACATGTCACCATCGAGATCAAGTACGAATAAACCATGCAACTCTGGTGCGTGAACATAAAACATTTCATCCTTATAAATCGAACAACCAATTGTATCAGACTTAAAAGAATAGCGGTCTCGCTTCAAGCAAGAGCCACTAACGATGTTCACACTCAACGCGGGTACATAGTAGAAATTATTCAGAACTAAAACCAATCCCAAAGGGAGACTAAGATGCTTCGTGCCGACCGCCAAGACTTCAATTTGACAGCCATTCCCCACGCGCATCGTCACTTCATCCTTGAGCAAGCGTCTCCTATTCCTTAGTCCTTGAATGGAATTAGAAATATGAGCGACAAATCCTGTATCAAGTATCCAGGATGTGTTTCCGGCGCTTGTCAAGAGAAGATCAACAATATGTATATCAAATATACCTTTGTCTCTCTTGGCGACCTTGCCAGCCTTCTTGTCCTTTAGGTACTTGGGGCAGTTGCGTTTCCAGTGACCTTCACCCTTGCAGTAGAAGCACTCCACTCCGGGCTTAGGCTTGGGTGCCTTGGGAGGAGCGGCAACTGACTTGCCATCCCTCTTGGGGCCACCTCTCTTGGCCTACTCCCGCCTGCTTGACTTCTTGAAGTCAGTGGTCTTGTTGACCATGAAGACGGCGTGCTCCTTCTTGATCTCAACCTCGACGCTCTTCAGCATGGCGAACAACTCAGAAGGGGTTTTGGTCATCCCCTGCATGTTGTAGTTCAGCACAAAGCCTTTGTAGCTAGGGGGAAGCGACTGCAACACCCTATCAACAGAAAGTTCATCTGGAATCTGGCATTCCAGAGCATTCAAGCGCCGAACGTAGCCAGACATTTTGACTACGTGCTCACTCACGATGTCGTGCTCGTCCATCTTTGCTGAGAAGAAGGCTTCAGAAGCCTCGTACCGTTCAGCCCTGGCTTGAGGTGCGAAGACCGCCTTGAGGTCGGTGATAATCTCATATGCACCCATCCTCTCAAAGCGTTTCTGCAGCTCAGCCTCCATGGAGTAGAGCATGCCACTCTGGACAAGGTTGTAATCATCAGTCCTGGAGAGATAGACATTCTTCTCGTCCTGACTGGCATCATCTGCTGGTGCCTCACCTAACGCGCCCTCTAGTACGTATGCCATCTTGAGGGGAATGAGGAGAATCCTCAGGGTGCGGAACCAGTTGGTGAAGTTTGTCCCATTTGTTTTTAGTTTATCTTTCTCTAGGAATGATCCTAAGTTGAACGAGGGGCGAGGTGCTTCCATCTACAAGGTTGATTCACAAGGATACATATTTAGACTTTTGTTCATAATGTGGAGTTTCAATTTAATCTCAAAATTCTAGAAAGCTCCCACTTAGATAAACACGTCTCAATTTAACTAAGTGATTACACAATCCCAGCCCCCATACCTCCCCCGATCGTCACGACCATCAGTATGTGAACCAGGTAGGCCTCTAAGCCAATCACATCAGGCATGTGACTCGTGCTCGACCTTTCGGTCTCCTGTGTTCCAGGCCCGCATCTACATACGTCAAGCCTGCCAATCGAACCTTGATGTTAGCTGTTCAGCAAGGCCATATCTGCATATGCCAGGCTTGCCGAACCCAACCTCATGCGAACTCCGTTGAATATGTAGGACAACTCCGGTATGTACGGAGCATCAAGCCATATGGGAGAACCTACCAGGCGGTGCCCACCAAGGGAGAACACAATGTTGGTATTGTGAGAGATGGTCCTGTTTCGTGCTACCGTCGATATATCTAGCATACTAGCATAAAACAGAAAGTAAAATTATAAATCATACAACCTATGATCCCCCTTCATGCAAAGCAAAGTTAAACGCCTTTCTACTTTAGCTTGTGCAAGTTTTACGTGGCTGCTAGGGGTATCTTGAGAGAGAACCGTTTCTATCCTGCAAAAAACATGCCACGACACCATCTCCCATCCGTCTCTATTACAGCCCTGTCGGGGCCCTCCGTTGCAAACATATTCGCATCGCTAATGCAGAGAGACAGACACCCCCCCAGCCACTTTATATGGTACAAGCCATATGTCAAGCGTGGAACCAGTCTCGCGTAAACGCGTAAGGTCGGTCCGGGCCGCTTCATGAGACATTGCCGCAACACTAAATGAGTACATGTGGGAGGGTAACGAATGAAGATTCGATGCCCACATCCTAGATGTGTTCTACCCGTACAATACATCTATGCATAGCTAGCTCATGATACCACTGTTGGGATACGGGGCAGAAAACACAAATTTTTCATACCTACGGTACCCGAACCCAAGATCTATGCTATGGCGATGTAAAGTAACGGAGGGAATCGGTGTTCATACCTTTGAAGACTGAAAGAGGGAAACGTTCTTGCAAACGTGGCTGGCATAGACTCGGAACTACGACCTCCCTATCGTGTAGAATACCACCACCGGCGAGGATGACTCCCGGTAAACCTCCAGCGACGAAGTAGCACCACAGGTGTAGTGCCTCGAAGAAATTATACACGTACGGTACAATCGATGTTCCTCCCGGGCCCCGAACCAGGCGAGCAGCGGAAGAAAGACGGCTATGGATCCCGACTCCAGCAGAACGACGACCTGCCTTATGGTGGAGAACTCCAATCCAGGTGAAGAGTCAAAACAAGGGGAGTCCACTTCCGGGAAGGAGAAGGAGGAAGAAAGAGATATTGGTCTGTTGGAAAAAGGGGGGTCTACCCCTCCTTATATAGGCCAAGGAGGGGTGCCATCCTCCTCCCCTCCCCCATGTGGGACTAAACTCCCAAGGGGGGAGTGCGCCGGCCAAGGGGGGTGGTGGGCCCCACCCTTGGCGCCAAGCCCAAGGGGGGAGACCCCCTCCTCCCTTAATGGGACCCATGGGCCCATTTAGCCTTTTCCCATTTTTTTAATTTTTTTAATATGTTTTAAATATTTAATTCAGATAATTAAATAAAAAAATATATTAAAACAATTAAACTTTATTTTGAACTATTCAAAATGTCCGGAAACCATTCCGTCCTCCTCCGGAACTATTCCGGTGATTCCTCCTATTTCATCGATTGATCCCGTAACTGTCCTATGCATCGATTTCCCTTAAGTGTAACACCCTAACGGTTCGGGAAATAGCATACATGGTCGATACTCTTCTCATTGACCAATGACTAGTCAGTTGGACCTGGTTACAATCCTTGACATCCCCTGCGCTTCCATCGAATGAACTTCGATCACTTTTGGAAACCGTTAACGATACGACGTAATACCTTTGTGCTGCAGTACTTTGTTTGTCCGAGGTTTGATCGTCGGTATCCTACATACCGTGTTCACATCTCGTTCACAATAAACAACTTCTCTCGTCCATGATCATTGCATCTCTTGTGACCTAGTCACGTCCTTGCAAGGTGTTAATGCAATATCACCGAGTGGGTCCAGAGTACCTGTCCTGTCACAAGGACTGACAAATCCCGCTCTGATCTATTAACATACTCATCAACCATCTATTTCGCAATACCCAAAGTGCACCGTTATAGCCAGCATATTTCAGTCAGGCGGTGGGATACAAATCAAAGTCTCCTCATAGATGACAATTACGTATGATCATTACGGTCTAAGGACTAAGCCATATGTTACAAAGTCATAGCAACGCTGAACTATGTGACTCGATCACATTGCAATACTTTAGGTGGGTGTACGTCCATCACATCATTCCCCTTAACGATATGACCTCATTGTCAATGGACTTAAGTGTCGCCATGATCAAGAAAGCTTGATCAATCAATTGCTCAATGAGATAGTTTACCCAAGTTAAACTACGGACCATGTTTTATACTACACCTGTATTAGTATTTCCAAGTAATACAGTTATAGCACAGTATAAAATGTATTATGAACAAAATGGATATGTGACAAATATCTTTATTAATTTGTCTCTAGGGCACATATCCAACAATAGCAGGGGACTCATAGCCTTGCTTGCTTGAATAAAGGATGCAGCCGCCGCAGTCGGTCATGGCGGTCTCGTGAATCGGCTCATCTCCGTCCGGATTCGGCAGAAGCCTCCCGGTCCGAGCCATGTGACCTCGGAGGTGGAAGAGGCGCTTCCATAGCCCGATGCTCGGCCGGATGCCGAGATAGCCTTCGCAAAGGGTGACGAATCCCGACATCGTCATGATGAAGTTAGCGGCGAGGTGGTGCGGTTGCAGTCGGTGGAAATCCAAGAACTCCCGTAAAAAGGTGCTCACCGGCAGCCCGAAGCCGCGCTCGAAGTGCGCCGCAAAAACCACGCGCTCGCCTGCGCGCGGTTCCGGCAAGATCTCCTCGCCGGGGGCACGCCACTGGATGTCAGCCGGCATCTTGCGCGCGTGGAGGAGCCGGCGGATCTCGTCGTCGTTGACGGTGGAACCCTTCCACCGGCCACGTCTTGCGGCGGATTTCTCATCTGCGGCGGCCATGGCGTCTTCCAGGGCGATGAAGGTTGAATCTTTAGAGAAGGGCGAGAGGGATCCGGCAGCGGATGCTGGCGAATGGAGGCGCAGCGGCGGCGAAGGGCGCAAGCAATTGCACAAAGAGAGGGTGCGGTGCGGCGGCGACACAGGCACACCAGACCACGGGGTCCGGAACAGAAGCGCTGCGGCGGCGCGAAGAGAAGAAGGAGAGTGAGGAAGAAGAAGTGCGGTTGATCCCGAGGAGTCCCTTCCCCCATTGGCTTATATGGGCGGCGGGGGCGAGTGGGATCGCAGGTGCGGCACGTGTGGCCCGGTGTGGCCGCGTGTATCAAGAGGAAGTTGGACTGGATCGGCGAGAGGATCATGGCGCAGAATGCGAGGCGTGCGCAGTAACGTCCCGTCGCACGTGGGTCGTGGGGCCCGGAGCATTAACTGCCCCGGGGAATCGGAAGCGACGTGCGACGTGGGTTGATCAGAACTGGTCAAAAGTAACCGTTGGAGAAGCAATCGGATGAGCCAGATCTCAGCTCGGCCAAGGTTTGGAACCGGTCGTTTATTAGAGAAGCACAAGAGCAATCGGCGAGCTGGGAGCCGAGGTCGGAGAAGTTGTATCGAACCATTATTGGACTGGTAAGCCGGGCAGAATCTCCGATCTGAGCGTTCAGATCGGATCGAGATGTCCGATGAGGCCAGAGCAATCAAAGCGCAAGGATAAGCAAAGAAAAATTGCAAGAGCCCCGCAGTCAAGTAACCGTGGGACCCTTACAACTTTAGGGGCTAGTGTCGGGGGAATGATACACGGGTAGGGTCACCCAGACGAAAGCAGTCTTTCAAGACAAGGAGGAGGCCGATTGGGCTGCTGCTGGGCCGAGCTAGGCAATCACATGGCCGATTGCTTCCAAGCAATCGTCCATGCCGAATGCGAGCAGTCGGCCCAGGCGCAATCGGCACACTCCTCAATCGGCTCAGGAGTTGACCTTATCCAGATCGGATGTCTCTGGTACAAGGTCATAAATGCGGGATCCCGAGAGATCCGGATGGCAGTAAGCCAAGTCACTTCGTCGATCTGTCAGAGGAGTGTTGTCACCCTTTTCCTCTGAATTCGGACACAGGACGACGAGATCAGAGGACGTAGCTCCACTGTTCATCATCATTACCTAGAAGCTACAGCATGGGCAGCCGCTTGACAAGTCCGGATCAACCGGAGATTTGCAGTCGGTGGACCCCAGCCGACGAGAGAATGACAGCTGGGGCCAGCCCCCGACTGAAATGACCGTAGTACCCCGAGCTCACACTATAAGAGCCCGGGGTACCCCTCCTGTGAGAGGGACTCCCCCATTCGCATTTACTTCACACAGTAGAACCCGTAGAGAAGCAGAGGAGAGCCATGCCCACGGCAGGTCTCTTCTACCTCTGAGAAGCTCCATGAGCATTGATTGTAGTTCGTGGGTTCATTTATAGCAAGCAGACAAGCAGGACTAGGGGTGTTATCTCTCCGGAGAGCCCCGAACCTGGGTACATCGTGGTGTCCTTCACCGTGCTTGTGCCCAACCCATTTCCGGCACCATCGACATCGTTCTCCCTCGAGTCTTCCCCTCTCTTTAGCCATCCCTATGGCATCTGTTGTTACTAAATGACGACAGGATGGCTGGCGGGTGATCTTCCCGGGAGAAGGTAATTTCAGTCTCGGACCCGCGTAAATATTCTGGGACGGCGGGGTGTGAGGAGACTGCGAGAAAAACTTGTCTGGTGACCTGCTTCTGCTGCTTGTTTGATGGTCTTCCTTCTTGTATCATGTAGATCCGGCCATGTGCTTCTGGGTATTTTTATTCTTCTTCAAGTGTCATGTGTCGCTCTTGGATTGATGCTACTTGTCTTGCTGGTATGGCAGGGGCTGGTGGTGCGTTGTGGGCGATAGTCCCGACTGATACGCTTGCGAGAGGTTGTGTTGTTGTTGTTGTTGTCGTAGATCGCCTTTTTTCTTCTGAGAGCTCGATGAAGCGCCTGCAGTTTCTAAGGGTGTGCCCTGATCTAAGGTCTCCGCGTTCGTTTCTGAACCCGTGTAGAGTGCACGGTCCGTCGATCTGTTCTTTGGCCGAGCGATATGCTCGGGCGTCATCTCGCGGATGCCTTGATCTCCAATCTCGTTTCTGAGCTTGGGGTGCTTCTTCTTGGTTGTCCCTACGCTGCATTCTGCTGTCGTCGCGATGTCTGCCGTCTCTATCATCTGGGAAGCCGGCCGCGACCATGTCGGGTCCTCTGTCGTCGTAGAAGTTACGCCTGAGGCGTTTTCTTCTTCTGTCGAATCCTCTGTTTCCGGTGTTGTAGTCGTAGTCGCGTTCTGAGCGCGTTGTCTGGATCTCTGATTCGTTCCGCACGGAGTCTTCTCCGTCTGCCCAGTTGTTGGCTTGCTCTAGTAGTCGCGCGAGTGTTCGGACCTTTATCTGCCCGAGTTGCTCCCTGAATTCGATGCGTTGCAAGCCTCTCCTGAATGCGTCGATTGCGCTTTCGTCTGATATGTCCTCGGCTGAATTTTTGAGTATGGTCCACCGCTGGATGTATGCTCGTAGGGACTCCCTGGTTCCTTGCTTGCAGGCCCTCAGTTCCTCGAGTGATGCTGGTCTCTTGTAGGTGGACTTGAAGTTCTCGATGAAGGCACTGCGGAAATGCTTCCAGGAACTGATTGATCCTCGCGGCACGTTCTTCAGCCAATGTCGCGCCGAGCTCTCCAACATGAGTTGCACGTACTGAATTGTTGTGATATTGGTTCCTCGATGGAATTTGACGGCTGTTAGGTAGTCGTCGAGCCATGCTTCTGGCTCCTCCAGCCCATCGTACTTGTGCGTTGTGGAGTTTAGTTTGAAACTTTTCGGCATTCGTGTCTCTCGTATGGATCGCGTGAAGCATAGTGCTCCGCATGGCTCTATGTCCTCATCAGAAGCTTGATCGTCCGAGTACTCTTCACGGGCTGCGCGTCTTCGTCTTCCGCGATTGACCTTGTTCTGTGTTATATCGTCGCGTGCGTCTCGCCGACTTCTGTTGCGTCTGTTGCCGTTGTCGTCGTTGTCATGGTTTTTGTTTCTGTTTGAGCGCTTGCGCCAGTCGTCACTGTTGTCGTCGCCGTCGGGTGAACTGGGGTCCATGTCCGGTATCAGCTCGCGGGGCCCTCGCCTTGCGCCTGCTTTTTTAGGGACTGAGGCAGTGATGACGTCTTTCATTATTTTGAGTGACATCATCGTGTTGCGGTCTAACCCGCCCTTCTTGCCCTTCTGAGCGCGAGATAGGTATTCTTGGGCAGTTATAAGGGCTTCTGCTGGCGTGAGTTGCTCTTCTTCATCGTCGTCCTCTTCTAGCTTGAAGTCGTCATCTAGTCTGTGGGCTACCTTCTTCTTGTCTGTGCGTCTTAGGTTGCTGAATCTGGATTTGGCTCGGACAGGAGAATCGTAGTCCGAGGAGTCTCTTCTAGGAGGTGGCTTGCGGTTGGTCCACGGGTCGATGGCGGTTTTTCCTTGCTTCTATAATTCAAGACGTTCGTGTCTTGTTTTCTTGGTGATGTCACTCTCCAATTTGTTGTATGCTCTAAACTCATCTCGTGTTGCGTTTTCCGGGAGTAGTTTGCCGCGTTTTACTGCGTCTTTTACTCTGGCGATTGCTTCTTTGGACAGGTAGATTTTTTCTACGTGGTGGTCCTCTTTCGCCGTGCCAGGGATTTGGCGCTTGCTGCTTTCTGGCTCGTCGCTCCCGTGATTGCTATGCTCCAGTCCTTTGTACACTTTTCTTGGTATGGTACCTGGTTCTCCAAGTGTGACGGTGACCTGGCCGGTGTTGTCGGGATCACTGATTTTGCTGCTTAAGCGATCGTCTCGGCGGCTGCTCAGGTTGTCGTCTTGTCCTTTGCCGTCTGTTGTTGGCTCGTGAACGTCTGCCATGAATACCTGGGATGGTGTCCTAACTGGTATCCTGCTCGCGTGCGTGTTGCGCTTCTTCCATGATCTCGGTCCACTCAAGTAGTCGCGAGTGACGCGGCGTCTTGTGTTGGGTTGGGAGTCATGGCTGACTCGTAGGGTCGCCGCACGGGTGGGTGTTGCTTCGATCGCTGCGGTAGCGACTGTTCCTGTGGGTGCTCGGGTGCTATCCGTGAGGCGGAGGGTTCCCCAATGGTTGATGTAGATCTGGTAAGCTCCGAAGGTCAGGTTGATGCCGGTGCGCAGATCGGCGAAGGCTGGTCGAAAGGTCGGAAGGTGAGCCATGAAGCCGAAGGACCCAAATAGATCGGAGTCTGCTCGAGTCGTGAAGTCGATGAGTGCTGACGGAGTCGCTGCCTTGACGGATGTTGGTGACGAGGCCGCCGAGATCGTGATTCCAACCTACGCAATTCCCACAGACGGCGCCAATTGACGAGGATCGGCCTCGGCAAATCTCATGGTGAGGGACCCTGGGTTTATCATAGAGAAGGAACAGGTTGGACGATACTCGTCGGCTAACAGGAGAAGCACTTCCTGCTCGATATTATTGCGTGAGGGGGCGATTACAAGGGAGGCCAAGGCAAGTTTCTCGCAAGACCAGGAGAGTAGATTGGATATTGGATGATCGAGACATCTCCCCTCCCAGCCTTTATATACTAGGCTAGCTCTCGGGGAGTCCGTCCTAGATTACAGAGATAGTTTCCTAACCCTAGTCTCGCCTTGTGCGCCAAGTCGTACCTTCCATATCAGTCATGGACTCCTACGTCGGTGCCTTCGGAAGGGCCAGCCGTGGGCCCATCAGTACTCCTTGCGGGTCTTCTGCCTTCATACGCACGAGGTATCCTTATACGCAGGAGTCATGGGGTCACCCCCTCGTCAGTAACCCTACCCGGGGGTCATTCCCCCGACAAAAACCTTTGGTTACCCAACCTTAGATGAACTCAAGGAGATGATCCTTGATGATGATTATATTACTCTTGATTATGATCTTTGCAGGGAACTCAGAGAGTGTGCCAACTCTGACCCTGATGCTATTAAGGAGCTGCTCGAAAAGCACTCCATGAAGAACAAGAATATTCCTGATCCTAAATTTGCCACATCTCCTATATGCATCAATGATCCTGATTATGATTTCTCTGTTGATCTTTCACTTATATCTACAGTCGAGGCTGACCCTTTTTATGGCAGAGAAAATGATGACGCTATAGCACACCTGACCAAACTCGCTGAGTTAGGTGACCTATTTACTACTGATGCGAAGATACGAAATTTCTATGTGGCCAAGATTTTTCCTTTCTCTTTAAAGGGAGACGCTAAATCCTGGTACAATGCACTACCCTATGGTTCCATTGAGTGTCCTCAGGACTTAGTTCAATATTTTGTTGATAAATATTTTCCTGCTCATATGCAACATGCTGCTTTGCAAAGAATCTATAACTTGAAACAGTTGCAGGATGAGCACCTCCCTAAATCTTGGGGAGGTATTGTGACTTAATTAAGGCTAGACCAGGACATGAAGTCACAAAGAATGAATTAATTGATATATTTTATGCTGGCCTAACCGATGAATCCAGGTCCTATCTGGATAGTTGTGTTGGTTTCGATTTCAGGGAAAGAACACCGGCCGATGCTGAAGAATTAATGGGCAAGATTGCCAAGAACTATGAAGATTGGTCCGTCCCTGAACCACCTCCACCACCAAAGAAGAGGGGCATGCTTGTTCTGAGCCCCGAAGATATGCAAGAAGTCTATTAAGGAGAAAGGCATTAAAGCTGAAGACGTGAAGAATCTACCGCCTATTGAGAAGTTGTGTGAACCTACTACTCACCCTCCCTTGGTAGAGGTACACTCTCTATTAGACTTTACTGAAAGTGACATCCCTAAAGGTAAGCCTCCTGTCCAATGTTTAGATGAGCTTGATAATTTTATTATTAAGCAAGACAATTTTAATAGGAGGATACAAAGTCAGTTACATGATAATACTCTTGCTATCAAAAGTTTACTTGGTGTTCTTGAAAGAACGGTTAATGATGTTAAATGTCTTGTTAAGCATTTTCATATGGTTCAAACTCAGCTTGAAAATTTTTCTAATGTGCAAAAAGATTTGCTTGCTAACAATTCCAAATAGGACATACAAGCTTATGGCATCAAGACCAGGGGTGGAACACACACCCAGGATCCACTCTATCCTGAGGGACATCCGAAGAGGATCGAGCAAGATTCTCAAGTGCAAGTAGAAGGCGAGATTGTTAGCTCTCCAAAGAAGAAAAAGAAGAAAAAGAAACACAAGGAAGCTGACAACTCCAATGATCCTATTACAAGTGAAGAACCTGTTGTTGATCCTAACAGCATATCTACCTCCGATGCTAAAACTGAAGACGGTGTTGAACCCGAAGAAAATGATAAGGAGGAGAATAATCCTCCCGAGGTGCGAGAAGAAGAAGCACCGGATAAACGCAAGAAGTACACAAGAGAAGAGTTTATAGCAAAAAGACATGGGAAGTAAAGAGAAACATGGGTACAAAAACCCATGCCCTTTCTAGGTAAGTCTCTCAAATCTAAAGAAGAAGAGCATTATAATAAATTTTGTGAATGGATGAAACCTCTTTTTATGCAAATTCCTTTGACTGATGCTATCAGCTTACCTCCTTATTCCAAATACATGAAAGATATTGTCACTAATAAAAGAAAAGTTCCTAATGAGGCAATATCTACTATGCTTGCTAACTACTCTTTCAGTGGCAAGATTCCCGAGAAGCTTGGTGATCCAGGTATACCCACCATTCCTTGTTCCATAAAAAAAATATGTTAAGACTGTCTTATGTGATCTCGGAGCAGGGGTGAGTGTTATGCCTTTTTCTCTTTTATAAAAGGCTATGTTTAGATAAGCTAATCCCTACAGATATCTCTCTTCAGATGGCTGACAAATCAACAGCCGTCCCGATAGGTATTTGTGAGGATGTTCCAGTTGAAGTTGTTAATTGTTTAATTCTTACGGATTTTGTTGTGCTTGACATGCCCGAGGATGGGAGAATGTCCATTATTCTTGGTAGACATTTTCTTAACACCGCAGGTGCCATTATTGATTGCAATAAAGGAAAGGTCACCTTCAACGTAGACGATAAAGAACACACGGTGTATTTTCCAAAGAAGATCGACAAAAGGCATGGCCTTAACTCAATTGAGAATATCGAGACCGTGAAGATCGGAGAATGGGATTGTCCTTTACACGTGCACCACAAATCCAAAACCATCATGGTGGGGACAATGTCTAATAAAGTAAAGGTGCAATGATCACATCATAAGAGGTGATACTTTTTGTTCTGTATATTGTCGGTTCGTTGGTAAGACTTGATCAACCTTGCAAGTAAGCATGTTTTACATAGGTACAAAGTAGAGCTTGTTATGTTTTCATTTTATTTAGCTTTTATTCTCCTTGTTGTAACAACTTTATATGTTTTTGAAGCTTCACAATTCTAATCACTGCTTCAAGTTTTCAGAAAGTTTCGCAGCTTTTTGAACTCGGGAAAATTTTCAACAGTGAAGTTTTCAGAAAAATTCCAGAAAATTCATAATAAAAATTTCCATGCCGGGAGTGACGCAGAGGCACCTGGGGCTGACCAGGGGGGCACCAGTGGCCCAGGTGGCCAGCTGGCGCGGCCAGCCCCCTTGCCGCGCCCATAGGGCGCCTGGGGCCCACATGCCCCACCTCCAGGTATGTCTTCTTCCTCCTCCTTCATCTTCCTTCCTCTCTCTCCAAAAACACGAGTTCTGATCCAGTTCTTGCGTTCTTGTTGTTCTTGACGGCGTTTTTCGATCTCTCTCTACATCCCACCATTTGAGCTGAGATTTTGCGCAAATACTCCCTGGTATGCAACTCCTTCACCCCTCCAATTAGATTTTTGATTGGTGGCTCCATTTTTGAGTATTTAGTAGTTCTTGGTGTTGTTTAGATGAGCTTGCATGCATGTGTAGAAATTTATTTTCTAAGTTTTGATGCAAGTTTATGCCTTAGGTAAGTGAGTAGAGTAGTTTGCCTCAACTCACTTTGTTTAAATCCTTGTTTTTGTGAATTTTCAAAAATTTCAGAAATGAGTTTGCTAGGAAAAGTAAAGGGGTGGCTTGGGAAGAAGAAGCCCGAGCGCTCCGATCGAGTTACTAGAGCTGCAGCTTCACCCTCAGTAGTTAGGGTGAGCTACAATGAAGATCATGTGCCCTTGGAGTTGTTGGAAGACACAAGTCCAGCATGCGCAATGATGTATCCGTGCGATGATTTTCTTCCAGCTGCAGGAATTAAGGAGGAATTCTATGGGCTTTGTGCCAATGCAGGTTTGACACGGCTAGCACTATGCCGTGTGTTACAATACAAGAAGCTCACCTCCTGCTTTGTTAACATGATGCAGGGTGCGATCAAGAGACTCAAGGATAAGGAGGCTCCTGGGGGCAGTAGCTGCTACCAACTTAGGCCAAAAGCCTAAGCTTGGGGGAGTACGTGCCCTTCTCACCTTTCCATTGTATTATCCATTTTTTTTGCTTTGATCTTTTTCAAAAAAATTGCCCATTCTTCTTTGTTCTTTTATTTTGCAAAAACAACAAAAAGATTTCTCTTTTCTTTTTCTTTGGTAAAGCCTTTAAAAAACCCAAAAATATTTCCTTTCTCTCTTTAGTTTGCTTTGTTTTCAGAGTTCAGCTCGAGTCCGTGATGGCATTTGATTGTATTTCCCACGTTCGGTCGTGCAAGTGAAAAGGCAGTAATGACGAAGATTGACGAAAGGGAAGCAACAAGGAAAACCGGTATGAACTCTTCTTGTTTCTACTTTTGTACATATGCCTGTACTTATGATCTAGAGACCAGCTTGTAGCGACATAGTGCTATGTTTACAATGCTTTCTCAGTGTCCATGTTTTCTTTGTGGCTAATCTCAAATAGCTAGGGTGCATAATATGTTGTTGGAATGATTTACATGCATTGTATTGCTCATGGTTTGGCATATTGAAGTGGTATTTCCCTTCGGAGAATTCTTGGATTGACTTGGCACATGTTCACACATGTTTATGACTGATATGTCTATCATGCCTTGATGACCTTCTTTTACTTCAGAATAGTCATATCACTTTCATGCCCGATTCAATGTTGCTTTGTCGCTCTGCATGATTATGACAATTATTTCTCTCTAGTTGGTCGCTTCCCAGTCTTTTGCTAGCCTTCACTCGCACTAAGCGGAATTCTGCTTGTGCATCCAAACTCCTTTTCAAACCAGTTATTCCACTTGAGTCCACCATACCTACCTATCTGTGGTATTTACCGGTCACTCCTAACTTAGACTTTCTTATGCCATCTCGAAATTTATTCGAAAGCTTCCCTTTTGTAACCGTACAAGCTCATGGTGCGGTGAGGGAAAATCAGTATCTACCATGCCAAAAATATTTTGACGGAAGTTTTAACTAGTCAATATAAAAAAAGGAGAGAGTTACACCTCCCCCATACTTGATGATGGAATGAAATGGACCAAATGTTGCTAATGATAGATGGAACGATATCCTCCTTCCATACTTGAGGCAAAATAAAAGGTTCCATAGACCATCAAAGGATTTATGGATAAGGGAACAAGTGTAAGAAAAAAAACATTAATATGGTTGGCATGGGAGATATTGAGAGACCTTTACCGTTCACCGTTGACTGGAAAGTTTCACTTCTCAAAAGAATTTTATCTCTGTTTTCAAAACCAATAGCTCTGGCACATGTTTAGTCTTTGCTTCCTTTCACGGGTTTTCAATCTTGCCATCAAGAATCCACGGTTCGAGAGTCTCCCCTTCTTTCTCCAAAGCACCAACTATCGAGATCATAATTGTCATTCTTAGTGTAACATGCATTGTCCCAAAGTATTACATTGTCTTCTGCATGCTTGTGACATTGCTAGTCTGAAATTCTTAGTTCTAGTCTCCTTTAAAACTCCAGAGGATTTTCGGCATTTATGTTTTGCTTCACTCATGGAGGCTAGCGAGATACCACTTTGATATGTTCAGGCCATGTGCATTGTGACCTTGTCTTGATTTTTGGCAGCATATTATTTACTTTAGGTTGTTTGCCATTGATCACTTGAAAGAAGGATTGCTTTGTGCATTGTCCTCATAGCATTGTTTTGATACTTGCTAAACTCTCTTCGTAGTACCATCTTATATACATCTTATGAAGCAAAAGAGTTTGTCAAAGTTTTCTTTGTCGCGTCCAGTTCGTTGAACTGAATTGCTTGAGGACAAGCAATAGTCTAAGCTTGGGGGAGTTGATACGTCTCAAACGTATCTAATTTTCCAAACACTTTTTCTATTGTTTTGCCCTCATTCTTGCATGATTTGAGCTAAACTAACCTGGATTGACGTTTTTTTCAGCAGAGCTGTCTGTTTGGTTTTATTGTGCGCAGGAAAATGGATTTTTGGACATCTCAGGAAATTCCCAGAAAAATACCAGAAAAATCCATGCACCCGAAGAAGCCCGGAGCTAGAAGGGGGGCCAGAGGGCATCCAAGGGGCCCCTAGGCGCCCTGCTGGCGCGGCCAGGGGTGGGGCCATGCCAGCTGGCCGCCTGGGCGACTCCCCCCTCCCCTGGTGCCCTACTTCGACTCCTATTTATTCCCGTGATGGGGAAACTCCGAAACAGAAGTCGTTTTCCAGAACCCGTCGTGGAGCCGCCGCCAACCTCTGTTCTTCCTCCGGAGGGCTAATCTGGAGGCTGATTTGGCCTCCGGAGAGGGGAGATCGTCGCCATCGCCATCACCATCACTACTCCATCCTTCCTCCATGACTTCTCTTCACATGTGTGAGTAATTCCCTGCTGTAGGCAAAGGGGATGGTAGATATTGGATGAGATTGATCATGTAATAGTTCGTCAGATTGTTGGGGGCATGTTGCCTATCATCTACTTTGGTGTTTATCATCTTTGCTACAACTTGTTGTTCTTAATGCTTGTCACTTTGGGCCCGAGTGCCATGTTTTCAGATCTGAAACACTTATGTTTTCATGAGTTTATTTATGTTTGAGACCCTATCTATGAGTTGTATGCACCTATTATGGTCCGGAACCGGCGATCCCAAAGGTGACAACTTGGGACACCAAAAGGGATGGTCCGTAATTTGAGGATCCCATGTATCCATTGAGTTTATTGCTTTTTTCCGGTGCTCTTTGACAGGAGCACCTTAATCTCCATAAGTTCTTTTTGGCCCCGTTCGTAGCGGGATGGTAGGACAAAAGATGTTCTGCAAGTTCTTATTGCAAGCACGCACAACTACCTATGGGATACATGTCTAATGTTTGATATTTTCCTAGATGATCATTGCTTTTCTGTGTGCCTTGCCCCATGTTAGAATCTATTGCATGTTTAGTCTTATTCATGCAGCGTCCGACCATCCATCTCCCTAGCCTATAGTATCTTAGTTCTGCTGGTTACTACTAGTTTACTTTCGCTATCATCACTATTGCTATCATATCACAGTTGCTATTAATACTTTGTTGCAAGTAAGCATATTTCAGGTGCGGTTGAATTTGACAACTCAACTGTCAAAGCTTATAAATACTCTTTGGTTCCCCTTGTGTCGAATCAATAAATTGGGTTAACTTACCAGCGAGAACACTGCAATCGATCCCCTACGGTTGAGGGTCATCAATCCACAACATCCACATCACCACTATTGGCTTGAGAAGGCCCTCTATGGTCTTAAACAGGCACCCCCGTGCATGTCATCATCGACTTGGATCTGCTCTAAGTGCTCATGGTTCTATTGCTTCCACGGCCGAAAAATCATTGTTCGTTTTTTTGTCGATCGGTTCTCATGATGTATCTGCTTGTCTATGTTGATGATATTATTGTGCTCAATTCATCCTCGGTGGCGGTTGATCATTTGGTGTCTGGGTTCCCTCAGCAATTTGCTATTAAGGACTTGGGGATTCTTCATTATTTTCTTGGTGTTCAAGTTTCTCGCCTCAAGCAGGGTTTGTCTCTTACTCAACACAAACATGCACTTGATTTCCTTGCTCGAGCAGGTATGCTGAAGTGCAAACCAACAACAACCCCGATTTTCTCCACTTGTCATTTTTGTGCTACTAATGGGGATCACCTAAGTGATGATGATGCTATTTTGTATTGTACTCTGGTTGGTGGCCTTCAGTACTTGAACCTACTTGCCCTGATATTTCCTTTGCGGTTAATAGAGTTTGTCGTAACCTTGATGCTCCTAGCAACTCTCACTGGTCTGCCGTGAAATGTTTCCTTCATTTTATCCATGGTATTATTGCACATGGTCTTCTTATTCAAGCCTCTACATCTAGTGCGTTGTCGATCTATTCTGATGTGGATTGGCTGGGAACCTTGATGGTCGGCGATCATCCGGGGGATATGCTCTCTTTCATAGTCCTAACTCGATCGCCTGGAGCACGAAAAAGCAGTCTGTTGTCGCTCGTTCGAGTATCGAGTCTAAGTACAAGGTTGTTGCCAGTGCTACTGCTGAGCTAATCTAGGTGGAAGCACTCTTGAAGAAGATTGGTGTTCAACAAGATACTCCTCTTCTCTTCTGGTGTGATAACATTGGTGCTACATATTTATCCTCCAATCCGATATTCCATGCTCGTATAAAGCCCATCAAGATTGAATACTGCTTTCTTTGAGAGCGGGTTGCACAAGAGTTGATGCATATCTGGTTCATTTCATCCAAGAACCAACTAGCAGATATCTTCACCAAACAATTAGCACTTCCATTGTATCACGAGTGCAAGCGCAATATGTTGCTGATAGTTGAGATTGAGGATGTCTGATAGAACACGTGTCTTACGTGTTGTACTAACTAGAGTTAGGGCCACTTCTTTTGAGATGTGGCTTATGGATAAGCTGCTGTGAAAATAAGCTCTAAATAAGCTGTTGTGCAAATAAGCTCCAGATAATAAGCTAGCCAGTTCTTTTCAGTGTCTGTTTTTTTAGCTTATTTGTTGTATGGTCAGCGAAAAGTCTATAATTCCCTTTGAATATATTGTTGTTCTGATTATTTCACAATGGCAATACAAAATAATAACACAAATCAATATGTAGTATACACACAGACCACCAATATTTCAATATACACACAGACTCTTCTATGCACATACAATTAGCAGTAGCTCACAGCAAATGGATAGGTAATGTTTTTGCAAAAACAAAAACAGAGGCCGGAATGCAGCTCACACCCAAAACTGGGAGGAGGGGAGGAGGCCGGAGTGTGGCGCCGTCCGCCGGAGTAGACCACGGCCCGCCGGAGTTCAGAGCTGTGTCCGGGAGCCGGGGAGGAGCAGCGGACGTAGATGCCGGCGTCGGGGAGTTCTAGACCTGGGGAGGGGCAGCGGTCGTAGATGCCAGCGTCAGGGAGCTGCGGCGGCCGCGGGGAACCCTAGCCCGGCGGCGGCGGTGGGGAACCCTAGCCCGACAGCGATGGCGGGGAACCCTACCCCTGGGTCGGAGGCAGGGGAGTTCGAGCTCGGCCGACCTTGAGCTCGGGGAGGCGGCGAAGGGAGGCGGGTCGGAGGCGGGGGGGCTCAAGCTCGGGGAGGCGGCGGAGGGAGGCGGGCCGGAGGCGACGAACTGGGGAGAGGAGGAGAGGATTCAGGGGAGATTGACGTGTGGGTCGGGTCGCTCGTTTTGTTCGGTTCAATGGCATTTTCTTCGTAATATCTAGCGCGTACGGGGGCAGCGCGATGTACCGATTCACTATTTTGCGGGAAGCTACAGAAGCTGCTCTCCCCCAGCTTTTTTCCAACGGGAAGAGAAGCCCGGTGGAGATAAGTTAAGACCAAACTAAAAAACGAGTTCTTTTGGGCTTTTGGCTTATTTTGGCCAAAAGTTGCTATAAGCCATAAAAGAATTGGCCCTTAGTTAGGGAAATTTCAAAGGGTCAGCGCATTTGGGTGCTTTTGGTCCATTTGGATTTCCACGGACAAAAACCCACCACACTCATCAGGCTGGTCGCACTCGACCTTCCCCGACTTGGTAATTCTCCTCCGCGACGCCGGAAGGTGGTCAACCCATCGTCGACGTTCCTGTCACGTGCGTGCACGGGGTCGTACATCGACAGCCGATGCGGCGCATGGAAAGAAGAGGTTTAGAAAGCGGTATATGTTGTTTGCATGCTCGTCGTCCTGCTCCCTGCCCGCCCGTCGTCCAGGCTCCCCTTCGGCCAACCTCTTCCCCGGCGTCCCCTGCGCCCGGCTCCACCTCCGATTCCTTCTGCGTTTTTTTTTCTCGGATGCAAAAATGGGTCATCCTCTCTCCGTTGAACGCATCAATTTTTGGTGTGTCTGGTCGATTTTTTATGTCTATTTCGACGATCCAAACGAACAAAATCTAGATTGTTTGGATCGGCCCTTAGGATCTAATCAAATTCGGTGTAATGAGGAATTGCCTATATACTAGTAAGTTACACGTCCCTTGCACGTGAGAGTGAAGTGTGACCTCAACATACAACATTATAATAGTCAAACATATATATTTAGAATCATACACAAATAAAATTTAAGATCATCACCCATTTCATCCAAAATCAAACTATAACGACATAATATTTAATGACCGTGTGGTACACACTACACAAAACACATGTGATACATAAAAACAGTTGAGTATTCCATTTGCAAAGAAAGTTGAACATTGGGAAGATGTTGTATTATCTTTGAATCAAAAAAGAACAAAATAAAATAAAAATAAAATCAATTCTTTTAAAAGAAAAACATATGGGAAAACTGAACTATGAAAGTATCTAGAAAAAATAAAAAGTGTATGTGTTATGTGCATATTCTAAAACGTAAATAATAGAATACATGAGTGATTATTTTTTAACAGTATGAAAGATTCTAGAACAAAGGAGAAGTGTTTTTGTTTCCAGGGTTGTGCATAAGCAGAAGTGTAAAACCTTATAAATTAGTACACACGGCAAAATCTAATATGATAAAAAGAATATCTAACGGTCAAGACTACTTGAATTTACCACATCTTAATCATTGAATCGGCTTCATCCAACAAGCGATATTTAAAGTTATTCGTATACTATATAGTGGTATAGATATAGATATATGTTGTGTATGCTGCAGGTGTCAACATTGCTCTCCCAATCAATCTCTCTCGAAGCTCATCTAGGCTTACAATGTTTGCACCGTAAACAAAGCAGCTGTTTTGTGCTACAGTGAGATTGAAGGACTCGGTTGGGGGTATATGAGCTGAAAAGAAAAGCGCGTGAGCGTGTCCGCCGTGGTACTCGGGCTTATCCGCCGTTCCGTTACGCACGCAGCCATCATACTGCTACCTAATTTGCCATCACTTTCTATTTCTGTAACCGCCAACGCTCCAATTGGAGCTTCGGTTTGCTTCAAAGTGGCAAGAGAGTATACTTTAATTTTTCTATGTTTAACCTGACAGATCTCGTGTGCGTCACGGAAATGGTGATCGGAAGCGACAGCGTTGCGGCTGCTTCCAAAAGGCAGGCTCCCTGCCAGCGGCAGCGGCCGAGGAGGTGAGCGGAGGACGTTGGGCGGTGAGGATACCTGCTGAGTCCGCGTTTGCCTCGCGTGGAGGGCGTGGGCATGGCCTGGGAATTGGCATCGCTTCCTCCTGTCCGTGGCGAGAGCGACCGTGCCTCCCGGCCCCCCGGCGGAGCGTCGGCAAGAATTGCCGGGACCACACCTGCCTTCGTTGACGGATTTGCGGATCTAGCTAAATCTAGGTTAACGTTTTTATAGCCATCAGATGTGCGTGCAGATTTTTTCGAGGGAATTCTACTTATTTTGTTTGACGAAAAAAAAGATTTTCCTCACGACGACGGATGTTGACGCACACATCTGCCACCTCGGTAACCGTTGGATTACCTCGTGATCCAATGATGCGTGTTCACGATTTAATACTACTAAGCTAACTGATCATCTTTTGCAACAGGTTTTGTGTTGCAGATGAGTTTTTACAACAAGCGTCTTATTGCAATTTGAACAAAGGAAGCAACAGGGTGTAAAAAGGTCGATTTGATGTAATAAATAACATTTTTTTGAGGCTTTGTACAAACGCAATAGAGCTTCTGTTGCAAAACGAATACGAACGACTACTGCTTTTGCGAGCGACGACTGCTATCTAAAGTGACGATTTGATGAGAAAAAAAAATGCCTCGCAACACTGGTTCTGTTGCAATGGCCCGAAGGCAACAAAGCCTTGCTGCAAAGCGCTATTAGCTTTATGAAATCTAACGGTCGCCTCGTCTTCAATCCTATTGTTTGAAAACTGATAGATATTTAAAAACGTTCAATCGACAGACGCATAACTTGTTCGAGTGTCTTGCGTGCACGGGCTTTGCTTTGTTCCTATAAAATGATGTTTTGGGCCTCTGTGCACCTTTATACCACCGATTTGCTTTGTAAAATGATGTTTCAACCAAATCAATAGTTAACGAGTGTGCTTTTCAAAATTCATTTTATTTGTACTATTTCTGATCCTAAAAAAGTGTCGCAAATTATACTATGAGTTACAACTATCTTAGTTGTTTTTCCAAGACACTTTTTTAGGATTGGAGGGAGTAGCATTTGATAAATACACATGCACATCATTTATTGTAACCTAGAGGTTTTCTTTCTTTTGTAGATTAGTTTTTTTTTATCTTTTGAATTATGCGTTCAAATTTTAAATCATGTTCAGCGTTGGATTTCTCAGGTCCTGATCCCCAAAATTAAATCTCATTTTATTAGGTTTCCACGAACTTTAAAAAATGGTAGAAAAAGACCAATATGAAAAAAACACATTTATGCACATGTGTACCTCTCGCAAAAATAGATATATGCTTCTAGAAAAAGCAAATCTATACCTATCGTGAAAGTAAATATGTGCCTTCACAAGAGACAACATTGTGCCTCTTAAAAACAATATGTGTTTTTTCTTTTTGGTCTCTCGTGAAAATAAACCTGTACCTTGACGAAAACCATATATGTACCTCAAAAAGAGGCAAATATGTGCCCCTCGTGGAAGAAAAAAATTAAGTTTTTATGCACAAAAGATAATCGATTTTTTCCCTCCAAATCTAGGAAAACCCACGCAGAAACTGAAAAGCCTAAAAAAATCAAAGAAAAATTCATCTAAACCCTGAAATGCATAAAAAATAATAAAAGATTTCAAAGAAGCATCCAACACGCGACATTAACTAGTTACTCTCATGCTTCAGCACCCACACAGGTTTTGGGCGAGGGCATTTAGCTCACTAACGTGTTAAGAGAGAACCCTCGCAAAAAAATAAAAACGTGTTAAGAGAGAAGCAAAAGTATATTTATGGAAGCGATTGGGTTATTCGACGTGAGATGGAGCGTGCGCTCGCACGCATCAGGGCGTCGCTATAAATCGACCAGCCCAGGTAGGTTTCAGGTTAGTCCGGTTATTCCCTTGTATTTTCAATTTTAAAAATAAATATTGCAAATAACTAAACCTTAAAACGTGAAATTAAATAAATCCAAAATCATAAATTTTCAAAACGTAATGCAATTTAAAAAAATGTTATCTTAATTCAGAAAATATTGATATCATATAAAAATTTGACATTTAGAAACGTTCATCTATTTCAAATAAATACATGTAACATCATAGAAAAATATTAAAGGTGTAAACAATTTTATGTATTTACAAATAAATAAATATATCTATTAAAAATTAAACATCAAAATTATATATTTTAAATAATGTTAATCATGTATAGCTTTTTTAAATTACATACATAAAACTTATATATTGTGTACGAAATAATTAAATATAAAAAGTATTTAAATAATTTTATTATATTTTTTTGGAAAGTAATTAGAAAACCCCAAAGAAAACAAAGACAATGATTGAAATACGGAAAAAGGTAACAAAAGAACAAAGAAAGAAAAGCCATTTTTCGTGAGGGGTTGGGAAAAATGTAAGTATAAAATAAAATACAAAACAATCTACACAAACAGCAATAACCCACATCGTTGAACGACCCAGTTGTATCGTTCCTGTGGCGTGGAAAGCATATATTTTGTTATAACCAAGATATAGCTTCCATGAAGATATATGTGAAATTTCTAAATATAATTTATGAATCTACAAAAGAACATAAATAACCCACCTTCCTTACTCATGCGCGAGGCGGAAAAACTACTCAAAATAATTAATTGTGAAAAACGTTACATCACTTACCAGTACCAAACTGAAAAACAACCTTCACGAAAAATTAACATCTAGGGGCACCCTCGAAGATGAAGAGGTACCAATTAGTTGCTCTTAGATATATGCATCTTCCGTCCCTAATATCCGCATACCCCATTAATTAGTTGATTTCATACATATGCATCTTTCGTCTCTAGAGTAAATAGCATAAAACTACCGATGTTGAGGACGTCGTTCCAGAAATCTACCATTTTTTAAACTTTCGTTGATAACTACTGTATTCGAGGTTTGTTGTTTCAAAAACTACCAAGTAGCCTTGATGACTGTTTTAGCAATTTTATATCACGATTATAACAGATGCTCATTCGTTATATTTAACATTGCAAAAGAGTCCCTACTAAAAAAAGATACTACAACTAGACCCCTTATACAAAAAGAAAACAAAAAGAAAAAAGTGGCCAACCGCCGGCTAGTCTGGATCCTATGGCCAACCATGGAGCACCCCTCCCCGCCTCGATCGGGCTTCCCTGACACGCCCAGAGCTCCTCGCTCATGTTGTCCCTGTCCTTCGGCCAAGTCCGGCTCACCGGTGGTGGCCGCCGGCACGGGCGCTCGCTGGCCATGGGGATGGCAAGGACCTGATTACTTTTTTTTTGTAAAACCTGAAGAGTGGATCACATTTGTCACAAAATAGCTAATATCGTCATTCGTTGGATTCGGTAGTTTTTTGAAACAATAAACCTCGAATACTGTAGTTATCAACAAAAGTCTGAAACATGGTAGATTTTCGAAACGACATCCCCAATATCAGCAATTTTACGCTATTTACTCTTCTTCTTGGACCGCGTGTATGTACCAATGTAACAACTGCGAAGAAGCAATTGTTTTGTTACCACAAGTTGCATCATCGCATAATTTTTTATTTTTTATTTTGGTTTTCCTAAGGTTTTCCTTTTCATTACATTTTTCTTTTTCTTATTTCTACATTGTCTATTGGATTTGTTACATTTTTATGTTTTTTTCTTTGGTTCTCTAGAATTATTTGGTTACATTTTTTTTCTATTTTTTTAGTTTCTATGTGCTCTTATAATTTTCATTGGTTTTTAGTTTTTACATTTTTTTTCAAATATATATTGTATATTTGTTATATACACATGTAATATTTTCTATACATGTTCAATATTTTTCAAAGACATGTTTGAACATTTCTTTCGAATAAATGTTAAACATTTGAAATTCAAGCTGAACATTCTTTTGAATGGTAAAAAATATTATTTTATATTGCTCAAAAATTTATTTTACATTATATTAGTTTTTGAAAATAATGTCAAGTACAGTTCTTAAATGGTGTGAAGCATTTTTAAAAATTCACAACAATTTTTACATTGAATAAACATTTCTTAAAACATTCTTACAAAAAATGTCATTAATATTCTTAATGGCACATTGTTTTCTAAAATGCACTAATATTTTTACGCTACATGAAAAAAAAATGCATGATGAACATCTTAACAAATAAACTTATGAAATCCTTAAAATATATATATATTTACACCATTTCAAAATATAGACAAAATAAAAAAATTAAAACTAAATAACAAATGAATGAGCAAGCTATGAGGCCGACCCAGTAGCACGTTGCTTGAGGCGACGCTTGCGTTTGTTGCGAGCGAGACAAAGCCACTCCTGTGAAGTTTCCGTACCGTGCAAATATAGGAAAATCCCTTTTTGACCCATTCACAAGAAATCAAGATTATATATTTCATGAATAGAGATACAACAGGAACACAATACCAATATGATAAAGGATAGAATAACTGTTGACTGAGATAGAATAAAGGGCGCATCTAACCTTTATTATCACTATTTAAAATTCATCCGGTATTTCATGAGCGGACCTTTTTGTACCGCTTTCGTATGAGCATTCATTTGTTCTCGTGCATAGTGGATTTTGTGAAGTAATATGATTCTTACTTCACACCGAGTAAGGATTATTTTGGACAATTGTCATTTTGTCATATACAAAAATGTATGAATCGTCTAAGGATGCTTGCATATGGTAAATCCGTAGATGTTGTTGATGAGTATGTCCGAATAGGGGAGAGAACATGTTGAAAATTTTCTATGTCGGGGTGAAGGTGCTTGTACTGGAGTAATTGAGAGAACCAATGCTGACGACACAAATTGGCAATCCGTAGATCCTGTGAAGACTTGGATCGCTTGTAGCATTGATGCCATCATGGGAACCGAGTAAAGCGAGAAAATCTTCTACAAGAGGGTGCATGCTTGGTATCATGAGCATCACAAGTATGGCAAGAGCTTCAGAAGTATCCGAAGTGAAATTTCTTTGATGAGAAGAAATGACGAAAAATCAAACGGAGTGCAAATAGTTTCGTGGTGCACTTTTTCAAGACAAAAAACGTCCTCCAAGTGGAGCCTCTGTGGAAGACATGGTAAATTTCGTGCACAAGCCCTTTATACTTATGTTCATTGTTATGTTCATTTTCATACTTATGTTCATTCTTGTTGCCATCTTGTAGGTAGCCTTTGCTTTGGAAACTTTCAAAGCATCTAATGACAACAAGCCCTTCACCTTGTCTCATTGTTGGACCAAGCTTAAGGATGAACAAAAATGGAAAGATTATGTTGCATCACAAAATAAAAATGATAACAAGGATGATGTGGACATAAGTGAGAGGCCAAAGGGACACAAAAATGCGAAGAAGGAAGTAAGAATTGATGAATCCTCCCTTGGCATACAAAAGACCTTGAAAGATTTGATTACTCGAAAAAAGGTATTCTCAAGCAAGAGAGAAGAGATGGAAGAAATGAAGAGACAAAAGAAAGAAGAGACCAAGAAAACCTTCTTTGAATTGGCCAAGAAAAAGCTTGACATTGAAGAGCTCAATGCTCAAACTCGAGCCATGAAGGCCGTGACAAAGAAAAGCGCGATCGACAATGATAAAAAGAAGTTGGAATTAGAGATCATGACAATGGATATTAACACTTTGAGGCTGAAGACGAAGAAATGGTTCGAGAGGACGAAGGCGGAGTTGCTCGAGGAGTGATGGTCTATAAGGCCGAGAGCCTTTGTTTTTTGGTATAAACTGTGCGGCCTGGGCGCGTCCGGACCTTCTGTGAATTGTGTGGCCTGGGTGTGTCCCGACCAGTGTTTTGTGTGTAGTTCTTGGCCTAGGGTGTGTCCCGGCCTATTTTGGTGAGAACTGTGCGGTCTAGGGTGTGACCCGACCGTTGAACTGTGTGCTATGCCATAGCATCAAGTTGGTATGAACTGTGACATCAATGTCCCATGGTCAAGTTGGTATGAACTGTGACCACGCGTCTCGCTTGAACTGAAAGTTCACGGCGCTGAAGGCGTCAAGCATGAGTAAATAGGGAGGGCTTCTCTTCTGGGCGAGCTCCTCTGTCTCTCTCTCC
The DNA here is from genome assembly GCA_950022295.1 of Bromus sterilis. Classification (NCBI taxonomy): domain Eukaryota; kingdom Viridiplantae; phylum Streptophyta; class Magnoliopsida; order Poales; family Poaceae; genus Bromus; species Bromus sterilis. The sequence goes on from OX465600.1 coordinate 283,227,061, forward strand.
GCCGGTACGTTGCATGGCGTTGCCTTCATTCAATACGCCCACCTTCCTGGAGCCGTACCTAGGCGCTAGCAGCCGTGCTCCACGCTTAAAACTTGCTTGTTGCGTTTCGCCACGTTGGGTGTCTCACTCACTCGTCAACTAGGCTCGGCTCGACGGTTTGCCTGAAAGTTACACCCACCAAAGTGTTGGTGGATTCATCTATCATCTGAGTATCCGACGGCAACGTCAATCCACACACACCATATTCCTTTTCTGATAACTACATCAATCCATACACGACTACGCCTACAAATTTTACACAAGAGATCGAGTGTGTGAGAACCGTCGTGGCTCTGTAAATTTATTAGGAGTAATTCGTGGGGTCAACGCTGGGCATTTGTTGCCGCCAGGCTATCGGCATCATTAATCCTCCCTATACGTACTTACTTTTCGCCCACCGTTCCAACTAACAACTCCTTGCCAAATTCAATCATTTCATGGGCTCTATATAGCCCGGGCAAGGTGTTGACACTGTTGTTGACTTTGACTGCCAGCATGGGAGACAATGCTAAATACAGTATACGTACTAGACATGTTCACTGTATTTTGGGCCGGGCCCCGGTAGATAGATGTTGCGACTGTGACACGCGATGATGCGTTCTTTTCCTTGGGAAATCAGAAAGAGTCATTTAAAAGTTTGGATTTCGTTTAGCATACTGTTCAAGTAGTCCTGCTAAACTAGAAAAAATCTCCAAATTAAACAAGAACTAGGTATAAAGTGTACTGCCCCTGCCATATATTTCCCCCCCACTGAGTATAACTAAATTAGACCACATATAGTTAGCATGTTCTAATCCTAATTTAATGTGTGAACGTCCACAAGGCAGATATTAATCCATCATGGTTGGCTTTGCTTTCAAGGGAAGCCAACCCCTCCACTCCACGGCCAAGGCCACCGGTATTAATTTTGGTCAGCACCCACCCCCCTGCATCTCCTCCTTGGTCATAACCTTACTACACCAATCTAGACAACGACTCATGATTAGATCTCCATTTGGATCCTTTCTCAACTATTTCTTACGTATTACTCCCTTCGTTTCTAAATACAGTATATAATTGATGTGATACTTTTTTTTCTAAATTTTTTATCAAAGTTAAACAAGTTTGATTTTTTTAAACTATACGCCATATATTTCAATACGGAGGGAGTACTATATTACTAGGTTGTTTGATGTCTAGGGTTACAATCCTTACGATTTTTTATGAAGGATTGACATGTACTCTGTTTCGATCGATGGTATCAAACACTCTTTGATCTTAACTCACACGGTTCTCTAAAACTATAGAATTCTTGGGTTCTAGATTTTACAAATCAATGGACAAATCATCACACACCAACACTATGATGTTGCTAGATGCCTCGCTTATGAGATCACACCACAATTAAATGAAAGGAACATGGTGCTCAGGGGTGTATCCGGGGCCTAGGAACACTATACCCATGGCATGAGGTGTGACGAAACATTTCATCTATGATTGTACCTCCAATAGCTGCTTTAAGAGCAAATATAATATGATGATGTAGGCGGTTTATAAGAGATGACACATCATTATTTAGAATAGTTGAAGGAAAAAGAAAAAAAGAGAAAAGAAGCGGGATAAAAACTTACAACCGAGATTATGATGATGTACACAAGCTCCAACACTCTTTGTAAAAGAAAAAAGTGTGCCACATATTAATTCTATAGCATACTAGTATACTCGATCTGTTTCAAAATATAAGGTGTATTGTTTTTTGTGCAATTTGACCAAGATTATAGAATAAAACATCAACATCTGCAATACCTAATAGATAAAGTATGAAACTATTTTTTATGATGAATTAAATTATACAAATTTTGGTATTGTGGATATTTATATATTTTTTCTAAAAACTTGGTCAAACAGGCACTCGTTAGACTTTTGAAAAAATAAATACACCTTATATAAAGGAACGGAGGGAGTATTTCATTATTGTATGAATGGGCTAGTTAACTATTAATAACATGATAACACTAGTTGATTGTTGGTTGTACTATTAACCATATATGCTCTGAGTTAGCTTAGGTACAATAGCATATGTTTGGTATTGTAGCTTCGAGTTAGCTCGGGTGCGGCCTCGAGATGGCTATAGTACTGATGGTGCTCCTCCTACGGCTCAGGGGTGCTTCCTCTCGCGGCTTAACGCCACCATAAACTTTGGCTCCCTCGTCCACTCTAGTCTCTCATCGATGGCCACAGTTCCCTTTATCGACCTCCGATATCTCATCTCTCTCCAGGTTCATTCGAGAATCATTGCGCTTCCTTTTGTGTTGGCTTCGTGAGATCACTAGCCATGTGTGGGCTTTTCTAAAGTCGGATGGACTGCAAAATGTTTTGCCCGATGCGTTTACCCCATCATTTTTGTTGCAAGCTATGTTATCATATGATCTAGACATACGAGCACTGATTCTTCAATGCCCTTTTTCTAATGAGGTTTAGTTCGCGATGCTTCACTATAGCACGCTATCATGTTTAAAAGAGGTCCGATGCTAAAAGACATAGTTCGCTATTTCAAATGGCTGGGATACCATCTGTGACATTTAAGCTGTTTTTTCGTAAGCCCAACTTTCCCTTCTTATAATCCAAAAAACACACGATTTTATTGACTATTTTGAAAAGTAAAACTAATAGGAAAATGATGTATTAATGGCCCCGTACCCCCACCCACTCATCAATTCCCTCGACTCCACCCGGCGACACATACGCGGCCGGGATCCATAAATAAGCACGCCCAAGGACACGAGCTCCCCATCCCCGGCGCCATTCCTCCTCCACAACCAGTCCACCACCTGAGCCACAACAGCCAGCCAGCCAGCCAGCCAGCCAAACACCTCCGCCTCCGGCAGCCCGCCGGCGGAAAGGCGAGCCGCCGCAGTCACCGCCATTAGCGAAGCTCCGCGCGGCATCATGGCGAGGGAGGCGCTGACGAACGGGTTCCTCAGCGGCTTCATGCACGTGGGGCTGGCGCTGGTGCTCCTCGTCTACCTCCCCGTCGCCTTCCTCTGCCGCCTCGTCCACAGGCTGCTCATCCGGCCCTTCGCCTCCGGCGAGGACCTCCGCGGCAAGGTCGTGCTCATCACCGGCGCCTCCTCCGGCATCGGCGAGGTCAGTAAAATTCACAAGCCCTTGTCTCATTCCCGTTACGCCGGTCGTTGATGGCTTGGGCTGGCCACCTGCGCTGTTGGACCCATCTGTCAGTGGGTAATCACTCTGGTCAGTTCGTACAGGTTTCGCGTCAGACGTAAACATTTCTTCTCCTCCTTTCTCCCCTGCATGTACGTACATGCATCCGTACAATACATAACGCGTATGTACGCTGTGGTATAACTAGACTAGACCCTATTGGTTTGTGCTACTCAGTACTCACCACCTTTTAAAGTTACTGCAACTATCTTGACCGAATTTTTATGTTACTACTTGTTTCCGTTCTCATAAAATAAGGCAAAATCCCCAAAATTCAGCTGAACCACAAATCATCCGCCATGGATCCCATGCCATGCCGCTATATTTCCCTTTTGGCGCCATATAGATATGTGAAAGTGATTTGATGATGATAGCGCACCGGCTTCGTTTTCTCTGAATTTTATGATTATTTCAAATTTTATGCATGTGGTATAGAGGAGGGATTAACATGCATGACAAGTGATTTTTGTATCAGTCTGGAAACGTTGTTCAAACATATTTTATTTTTTCGAAATGTTGTGCCGTAAATTAACATGTTCCTCTGTGGCAGTCTGGCCCACGGTTTCTACAACCCAGTTGCACGTGTGAACATCTTCTCCGACTGCTTTCTTCTCTTTGGATAGCGACATATAAAACCAAAAATTTCGAATTTTCGAGAGATACCTACCAGGGCCCTCAAACGAATTTAGGAGTGCCAAAATACGATGATATATAGATTCAGTCCCAGGGCACATAAAAAATAGAGCACTGTTCACAATATCAATTGGTGATGTACTGAGTCCCTGGGCGGCCGGCGCAGTATTGAATTCTCACCGTCTACCCCATAACTCCGGGATGCATGGGCGCCCCGCCCGTCGCATCACCCTCCTGGAAACTTGCGAGCAGCGGCAGCTCATGTGGCTCTGCAGTCACACCTCACCGGACCGGAGTAAATAAATATAAGCCTCCTCAATTATAAGCCGGACGGCGGTGGTCATGAATGAATGATTTCTTTACTACGTAAAAAACCAGCGGTGGCATCCCATATCACCGTCTATGAATTTTAAATCATAACATGTGAAGTTGTTTATACATCGAATTTTTAATCACATGTGGATGGTTTGGATTGCATGCATGCAGCACCTGGCGTACGAGTACGCTCGGAAGGGGGCGTGCGTGGCGCTGGTGGCGCGGACGGAGGTGGCGCTGCGCGCGGTGGCGAAGACGGCGAGGGAGCTGGGGGCGCCGGACACGCTGGTGGTGCCGGCGGACGTCACCAACGTCGACGACGCCAAGCGCGCCGTCGAGGAGACCGTCGCGCACTTCGGCAAGCGTAAGTGGTCACCACCACCAGCGATCTCTTAATCTCAGCAACGGTACACTAGCACCTGACAAGGAGCCGATGCTTTGTCTGAGACAACGACGCAGTAGTATGTATGATGACGAACATGTCCGTCCGTTCTGGTTAGGTCCAGTTTAAGGCAGATCACTTTCCAGAGCAGTGCTGCGATGCATGTGATGTGAGGAGGCTAGCTCTTGCATGCTTTGGTCCAGTCTGGTTGATAGGAATGTACCACGTACCGGGAAGCTACTTACAGTTGCTTGTACCCATCGATCTAGTGAGTGTTGGGTTGGGTAGTGATCGAGCGCGTGGCCGTACGTACGGTACCTAGTTCATGCAGCAGCTCGCCAATTCAATGTCAGACTAGTAAGATGAACGTACTAGTAGTAGTATTAATCAACATGTCAGATCATGGATAGGGATTATACTGGCTAAATTAAGGGGAAAACAGACAGTACTCCGATGTACAAGTTTCATCAGACTATATAGTAAGCTGAAAATCTCCTCTGGCGCTTTGTGCAATGCATGCAGTGAACCACCTGGTGGCCAACGCGGGGGTCTGGTCCAGCTGCTTCTTCGAGGAGATCACCAACATAACCGCCTTCCAGGGCGTCATGGTAAGCACCAAGCAGCCACTCCACTTGAGAATGCACACATGCACAGACCACGGTTCATTTCTCAGTTTCTTCATCCTAATTCTACATGAACGCTACGCATGCAGGATCTCAACTTCTGGGGCGCGGTGTACCCGACCTACTTCGCGCTGCCCTACCTGAAGGCCAGCCGGGGCAACATCGTCGTCACCTCCTCCGTCGCCGGCAGAGTCCCCACGGCACGCATGAGCTTCTACAACGTACGTACTCTACTAGTACTCCAATCAAGCCACACAAGCCAGATTGAATTATTATTGTTACCGCAATAAATTCGGGATCACCGGCTCACCAAACATCTTTATCTCGAGCATCATCGGGTCATCACATGAATGGAAAATTAACGCCCCGGTCGGTCGTGAACTCGTGATTGGCTTGCAGGCGAGCAAAGGCGCGGTGATCCGGTTCTACGAGACGCTGCGGGCGGAGCTGGGGTCGCACGTCCGCGTCACCATCCTCGTGCCGGGCTACGTCGTCTCCAACCTCACCATGGGCAAGGGCGTCCAGAAGGACGGCAACGTCGGCTTCGACGAGGAGGCCCGCGACGTACGCTCATATCTCCCTTTTTTTCATTTTGATGATGATGCTGATGAGTTCATTTTGATGGGTTTAATGATGAATGACCGGCTGGTGGGGTGGATGGGATTGCAGATAAACGTCGGGCCGCTGCCGGTGGGGAAGACGGAGACGCTGGCGGAGGTGGTGGTGGCGAGCGTGCGCCGGGGCGACGACTACGTGACGTGGCCGGGGTGGTACTGGCCGTTCCACATGGTGATGTGCGCCGCGCCGGAGCTCGTCAACTGGTTCTCCAGGGCATTCTACGTCTCCAAGTCCAGCGACAAGGACGCCGACGCCCTCAGCAAGAAGATCCTCATGGCCGTCGGCGGCAAGAAGTTCCTCTACCCCAAGACCATCCGCTCCCAACAGGCCACGCCCCAAAACTAACTAAAGCTTTGGTTCGTTGGTTCAGCTTCGGCGGCAAATTGTAAAAGGCTGGTCATTGGATTGGTGTGCATTCAAAGTAGCAGTGTATTTGGTTTCCTCCTTCTTCTTACAGAGTGATGTGATCGTGATGTGAGTGTCTATTGGTGGTACACAACGCAGGCGGTGTTGCAAAGAGAAAGAGAGGTGTTTCTACATGGCCGTTTGCTGTTGCTTACTGACAAAAAGGAACAAGAAAGACATGTTGTTCGTGGATGACGGGCTCTCTCGGTCACCACATATAATTTGCGTTTGCATAATGGTACCTTTGCGATATGAATGAATGCCATACGCCCACCAGAGGTGTGCATTAGCCAAATCATTTCACTGAACCTAAACCACCTAGTACACAGTACTGCACCCACAGGCGCGCCAACTGCAGGGTACCACTGACAAGGCTCCTTTTGCTTCCGGCCTTTTATGTCCCACCCGTCAAGAGGCTGCGAGATGATCATTGCTATTAGACATCAAGACTACCATGTGTTTTAAACAAGGAGTACAAGTCTAGGATAATTAGATCAGGGTATATGTCATGGAAAGTAAATAGACATCAAGACAACGGCAACAATATGTTTCAGATTCTTGTCACTGGAGTGTGGACATTGTCCTACGCTTCAACACGAGAGGCTTCCTCTATGCTTGTATAGTTTCTATACTGCTTGTCCACTCTACAATTACCCTTCCTTACAAAAATTTGTGCGAGAAAGAGTGCTACGTTATTCTCTCTGGGTATCTACTCACCGAGATCATTTGCTCTGATCATAGCTATACGCATTCAGTTGGGGGGCAGCAAGAAGATCAACCCCCGTGGGGATCACACTATGGAGGAGTAAGAAGTGTTGGGCTCGTTACCGGGCTCTGCAGCACCTTTTGGCTTGTGGTCCTCTGCGGCTTTCCGGGGCGACGCCATGGGTGATGGCGGCGAGGAGTGTGACGGGGACGACACCGATCTGCGCACCGGGCTAGGTGGCGTGTGTAACCTCCGCAGTTCACTCATCGAGCTTTTGGGGCTCAGGAGTAGCGGGGGCGGCGGTTGCTGTGCCTCCGGAGCTTCTGCGGCCTGAGGGCGGTGCTGCTGTCCTTGTTGTTGCTGCGGCTGCTGATCAGTTGCGAGCTTGTTTAGAAGATTCAGCACAGTAGGCAGTAGTTTCGCCGAAACAGACATGATCCCAGGAACCTGCAGAGTAACATCAATTTAATTTCTGTGTTCATGAAGGTAAAGAGGGTTCAGTTCAATTCGTCACAAGCTTATTTCAGAATAAACAGAGTTAAAGCTAACCAATAGGTCTCTTCTTTCCCCCTAAAAAGGGCCACTCAATGTTAGGAATAACTGATTTTAGAAGCATAGAAACCCATGCCTCCTAATCACTCTACTGACTACTGTCCTCCTAATTTACTTGTTCTGTTAAGTAGCTCAACACACAATGCAGTTTTCTGGTCTCTAAACTCGTGCTTCCACCACAATATGTTGCTTTGTGATGAAACATAACCAGTCCTCAAGAGATGTATAGTAAGTACTAGTACGAAATTAGTTGGCATTCTGTACATTTTTTCAACACACCTTCTGTACAGATGATTTCACGATAGCATTGTACAACAAGAAAAACATTATAATTCTTAAACTCAACTTAATAGCAAATGTTCAATATCTTACCATTCCATTTTGGAACTCTCTGCCAATATCTAGTTGCACTGCTAAAGCTCTGACAAGTAAATAACCCACAAACAGCACGAACACGTATATAGGGTTTCTGTACAGCAGAACAAGAATGACAGCACCATGTTAATAGTTTTTAGTTTGTGTAAGAAACCCCTGCGTATACTGCAGTTATTGAGCTACGCACCTCAGAAGCATCATGATCTCATCAAAACCAAGAACTGCGATAGCAACCATAGCCCAAGGAGGAGGCAGTCTGCCATTACCGCGCTTGTGAGCTTGCTGGAGTGAGATTAAAAAAGTTCAAGTCAAACACAATACAATAGGAATCTATTTCACCCGCTAGAGAAAAGAACGCGTCATCAGAAGATAAAATCGAATCCACCCACTAGAAAAAAATGCGCAATCATAAAATGACCCAATTTATGGAGGGGAGCAATAAATTCTACAAACTGAATGGTTCTCTGAATGCAACTCTAGAGGTATTCTAAAGTTCTTTACTTCTTAATGCAAGGCATCACACCTGCCGTGGTTCCTCAAAAGAGTCGTTCCACAAAAATAAATAATGTGCTAGCACAACATCTCGAATATTAAATACACTACATGAGATCAAAACTATGTATTAAATAAATTCAAACCTGCGTTGATACTGCTTGTGTGATGGTGAACTCAGTTTCTGATTGGAACTGCTTCCACACTGACTTGCACTGAGCTGGAGTAATAAGCGTATGCTTTGGATGAACCTGTTTCAATTGTTCGGCAAAGTGATGGATCCTCGGTATAAGCACTTCCATTTTTTGCTGCATGGAGAACAAATAAACACAAAGCTACCTCTTCCCAGGTAGTTGAAGCAAGTGGGTCACCAGAAGAAGCACTTGAACTCTTTGATTCAACAGAACCATCTAGAAGTGTTGAAGTCAGAATGTTTTCAATCCTATCTGGCTTGTCATCCCAACGAATGACAACTAATACAGACAGAAGTTTGAGAGCCTGCAACATAAGTGTAAGAGTAATTAACAATAAAACAAGGGGATATTTGTTTGTCATCATGTTAGAAGGGCGAGAGTCCTGTACAGTAGATCGAGCCTCCTTTGCTATTGCACGGACATCTTCATTCCCTGTCCAGGACCTTGGCATTGAGTCCTTGTCATGACTAAACACCACTGTGAACCTGGCAATAACAGGAAACTTTATCAGATGGTTATAATATTGATTGGTACAAGGAACAAGCAATAAGTATTTTTGTACCTTTCCTTCATATGCATCAAAACTTTGCTAGCTTCTTCTTTGGCTTTATTTTCCACAATGCTTCGGGCATAATCCCTTAATTTTGACACCATTTCTTCTGACAATTCGCTTTCCATTTCAAACCCAGAAAGGTTTTTTACAAACTCTGGCAGGATGACCTCTGTCTCACGTTTATAAAGGTTTTTTATTGATGCCCAAGTTGTTTGGCCGGCGGCATCAAAAAGAGATTCCACAGGTTCAACAAGTGATTTTCTTAGTTTCTCCTGCAAGTATACAGAACTTAAATTATTACCACAGAGGTAACCAAATGCTATAGCAAGTGCCAAAAATATGCAGAAACGAAGTATGTGCTGAGAAACTAATAAAAAAACATTCTCTAGGTTTCCATACTTAACCTTAGCACGTCCTGTTAGTTCTGTTAGCTTGCTTTCACGAACTGAGAGTGCATGGTCTTCAATATCACGCCGAACTTTTTCTAGGATTTTCGAGTAGTCCCAATCTGCCTGCTTGATTACAGAATCTAGAATGGGAAGGCTTGTCAGGTTGCAGTTTCTCTTTAGAGGGTTGGTATTCCCAAAGAAACAGACAAAAATGCCTTCACAAATTGCATATCTTAAAGGCACATGAAGTAGATATAGCGATAAAAATGTAATACCAGAACATAAAGGTACACTGACTCTAGAAGAACCTAATGTACTTGAACTTCAAATATCATACTACTTCAATACGAGTATGTGATGGCAATTGCATCCTCCAGGAAGCATTTGGTACCATGAAAGTTAGATTTATGGGAATCTCAGGATTGCTGGCAATCCTAACCGCAGAAATGAGATAGCAAGAATGTGGTGGGAATCTCAGATAACTGTCTATTTTAAAAGGGAATGAAAACACCTAAATCCCGGAATCTTATTCCTCCCATAATCTAATATACCTAACTTTTCCAGGTTCTTGTGTCGAACTCAGGAATCTTATCGGATTACCCTCTGATTCCTGGGAATCCAACTGACATTCTTGTTACCAATGCCCATCAATGTAGTCCTTCAATAAATTATACTACATCGGGAAAAAATATTTATACAAATTATCAAGTGTGCAATTTACCTGCGCACCCTTGATTAAATTCATTGAGAGAGGATTCAGTAGTTTCTCTAACAGATGCTGCGAAACCTTTTCCACTCTCAAGAGATTGATTAAGGTCGGTTTTAAATTTTTCAAGAGCCTTAGTACGTAAATGACTCAAATTTTTCTGGAATGCAGGCTGGACAAGCTGCAAAGAATATGGAACAAAATAAGTGAAATGAAGGGCAAGGCGTAAGAATGCCTATGTACAAGAGCACCTTACATTCAGTATTCTAGATTGCAGCAGTTGCCGTTTGGCTTTCCTAACAGCTTCATCAAAATAGACAGCTTCTTTGTCATACCTAACAAATAATGATGCACCTTAGTTTTATTCATCAACATTAGTTTCCTGTTATCAATAAACACATGGGATTCACAAGGGCCAAGATACAGTCAAGTAGTAACTTCTAGCTTCGATGCCAGTATCAGCAATTTTATATGCAATTTTGAATAATAAGGAGGCAGAGTAAGAACTGTATATTCTGTAATAATCTTTAAACAGTAGATCACCACTTTTTCAGTGTCCAGTAGCAAAGTATGTTTGGAGTATAGTATAATGTGCCTTAAATAGTGATCCAAGTGTCCTGTTCTTGCGACATTGTATGGTTGGGTGAAAGAGTTTCTAGATCTAGTAGAGACGAATTGTTGCTTCATGGGTGGTTGCTTTGATTCTGATTGTATTTTTCTCCTTTTTCTGTGCCAAACATTGTCTGATCAGTTCAATGAAATGAAAGGAGCCCCTTAACTTAAAAAACAAAGAGTCAAACCAATATTAGTTTTTCTTTGGTGAATATCCCAGTACTCACATTTACCAGACATCAAGAGTGCTGGAAATTTTAGGGATTTTCTTTGTGAAGTACAACATGTTTATCAATCTTCTGGTAGATGCATAGAACATACAAGTTTATACTAGTGCACTAACTGCTTGTGCCGTCGCAAGGACCAGGAATAATGTTGAACAAACCACCAGAATCAACAACTTAAACAACACATGGGCTTACTCTTCCATGTGAACCTCCACAATGCAGCCAAGTTTTTTCCCAAAACCATGTACTGAACCAGCCTCTACATCATTCTCCAATTCTAGCCATTCCTAAAGATCACAAACATATTAGCGAAAGCAAAACATCAATGGGTATAAAATGATATGTGAAGTTCTTACAGGATCTGAGGTTAGGCAGCCAAACTTCTCATTTGCAATTTCATCACAGCGAACAGTAGCAACCATTACCTTGCATGATGAAGCAAATGGAATAAATCAACAAGTAGCAAGTTTGGGTTGTTTCTTCTGTTGGTGGTGCTTGTAATCACAGCAAACAATTATAACTGATGGTGTTTGAGATGTTCCGTCTCAACTGTTGACAAATACCTAGTCTGCTTCTAAATGAGTTCTACTCCTAATCTCCTATCCTATGGGATCTGCATGGCATGTATCTAGCTATCCATGCAGATCATGTCTATCCATGCACCAATGTGCTCACACAACTAGAGCATGTAAAGCGTTGGCTTTTTGTTGTTGTTATCACATGCACACAAAATATGACTATTATGGTACCAGATTAATCCCGGATCCTGCCATGGCTACCGAGCAGGACACCATCGCTGTGATGGCCACCGCTGCCTCTAGCCTCTTGCGCCCTGCAACCCACCTCCTTCCCGCTGATCTTCTCCCTCTCTCCTTCCAGTTTCGCGGCGTAACCAGGTCATCAACGTTCTACTCGACCTCCACACTGGGCCATAGTCCACATGAAAAGGGGTTCATGGAGCTCCTCATCTCCAGCTACAACGTCAGCAATCACATCGACACCGATGCACAGTTGCAGCTCAATGACAACAAATATGATGAGGGCATCCCTACTGTTAGAGTAGATTGTAGTATCCCTATTAGCTAGGGGTTTCCTGCATATTTGTCACATGTACATGTACTATATATTGTGGCCTTTGGCCCCCATGGAATACAAGTTGCGTATTCCTAACATGGTATCATAGCTAGGTTAAATTTTTGCACACGCAACTCATGCCCCTAGCCACCGCCGCCGACTGCCACGGCGCTACCGCCACCGGCCGTCCGCCGCCGCCGGTCGCCGCAGGCCGTCCTCCCCGTCCTGCCCTGTCGCGTCATCGCCCCGTCTCGCGCCACCCCGTCCCGTCCACTACAATCACCTTCGTGTTCTACGCTATCTTCGTGGGACTATCTCTCTTTGTCTCTTCTTTCCTCATTCCAGCTCCAGGCCTACTCCGATGCTACGTGGGCTAGTGATCCTTTGGATCGCCGTTCACTATCTGCTTACTGTGTTTTTCTTGGTGGTTCCCTCATTGCCTGGAAGACGAAGAAGCAGACCGCAGTTTCCCGTTCGAGTGAAGAGGCTGAGTTGCGAGCCATGGCTCTTTTGACTGCTGAGGTGAATTGGTTACGGTGGTTACTTGCAGATTTTGGTGTCTCCGTGACGACACCCACTACTCTATTGTCTGACAGTACAAGTGCTATCAGTATTGCACGTGACCCGGTGAAGCATGAGCTTACCAAGCATATTGATGTTGATGCTTCTTTTTTTCGTGCGAGTGTGCAGGATCAGATCGTTGTGCTCCAGTATGTGCCTTCAGAGTTACAGTTGGCGGATTTCTTTACGAAGGCCCAGACTCGATCACAGCATCACTTTTTCCTCTCCAAACTCAGTGTTCTTCATCCACCATGAGTTTGAGGGGGGGGGGGGGGGTGTTAGATTGTAGTATCCCTATAATTGTCACATATACTATATATTGTGGCGTTTGGCCCCCATGGAATACAAGTTGCTTATTCCTAACACCTACCACTGTTACACCCACAACCCATGCCTCTACATATGTTCAAGTTCCAGCAAAACAAGGACCAGTCACTAGAGCCCGTGCACGCTAATTTAATTATCAGGTACTTCTGTTTCTCGGGACTACTTCCAGTTTCATGAGAATATACTGCTGCCTAAATTACATATGTTTGTATTGCTCAGGAATGAAGGGACTAGCATGGACAATTGGACGAGCATTGGAGCATCACAACTCACAAGAATAAAGAGAAGGCGAGAATGTAGGGAAAGACAATGGAGCCCCAAATGGAGATTTATGAACTTGGAAGCCATGGATGAAATATACAAGATGAGACTTCATATTTTCGTTCATAGCCTTCTATATGTGCTACGTCACTTTATTATTGTGTTGGGCCCATGTAACGATAGTCAGTTTGTAGAGTCCATATTAGCGGAGGAAACTGACTTAGGCCTCATTTGGTTTTTCCCCGGAGGGATCCCGGTCAAAACCCAGGCCTCGAATCCCACGGACAGGCCATCTTGTAGAAATTTGATCCACAGTATGTCGCTTGAGGCCTCGAAGCCCACGAGAGACAGGGAGATCGTCCCACGTCTCGGGCGACCGGACAGAAAATCCACGCTTCCTCTTCTTTAGCGGTCAAAAGGACAATCACCTCTTTGAAGAAGAAAATCTCCTCTGACGCAAAAAATCACTGGACTGGGATTTCCTACCCTGGTTTAAATCCCCTGGTTACCAAATTAGCCCTTAGGGTGGATTTCACCCCTCCCACCCCCTTCCCCACCCCCTCCCCGGCCTCTCTCTCTCTCTCTGTCTCTAGGCTAGCTGAATTTCCCCTCTATCCCTCCATAAATACCACCCCTATGGCATTGTTTAGACTTGGCTTTTGTTTAGTTAAAAGTTCGCCATAGTTGCAACATCATCTACTTTGTTTGTGTCCAATGACTAGGACAAGACTGCTTATGAAACCTCAACTTTCATCAATACTTCAGCTATATTCACAATATACATATCGCAAATCATAGTTTTTGCTTCTTATTCGATTGTTTGCAGGGATTAAACCTTCATGGTCAGGTTGAACGTGCCCCTGCATGGTTAATAGCTACTCCGGAAATGGTTTAGCAATTGCATAGGCACACCATCATCTCATGTTGTATTCAGATCGTCAAAGCCGAGTCCGCCCAAATCAAAAGAGTATCTCTCACTAAAAGATCGGGACACCCTTGTGCCTATCATGGATGGCTCCAACTCCGCTTGGTGGACGTGGGCTACAATTGAGGACATATTCCTCGACAAGTGTATTCGTGCACTTCACACATCGTTGGAGCTGCAAGAGCACGTGAAAGTACAATTTTATCCTTAAGTGGGGTTTCATGTAATTGACAATATAAATTGATGACTAACCTTGTTTGTTAAGTGTATACAAGAGCCCCCCGCCCCCCCAGGTTATCAATAAGAGAAGGAAGAGGGTCAGTCAATGAAATTAAGGGTGGAGCTTTCACTCCAATATATCCAAAAAATACACATCCTATTCCTACCAAATATTCCACCCATATAGCCAAGCCAATCACTTTGAAACATTCAGAATGTGTTGTTTACATGTGTCCTGGAAGTTCCCTCAGGAGTAATATTTCTAGAAGCCCAAGAATCTGAACCTACCACAAGAGTTAAAATCGACTGGTATGAGAAGCTTCTAGTGCCCAACCAGATATAACTCTAGAGTCGGTCTCAGAATCCGAGCATTCCGGAGTTGACTCTGGAATCCGTTGTGTCCGCATTTCGGACCCTCTCTCGTGTTATATCCGACAAATTTGTTACTTTTGGAGGTTGGAGACTCCTAGGCGGTAGTAGTCATCGGAGAGGAATCAACTTGTGATTTACCATGTGGTTTGGAGGCTGCCTCAAGGTCTACCGCTAGTGGTTACGAATCGCTTTCGTGGTGATATCTCAAGGAGAAGAGGGTGAACCTTTGATGTGTTGGTGTGTCTTCGTGGTAACACCCACCCCTCCAATGGCGACTAGCTTCTCTCCAAGGACGTGAACATCGGGATATATCTTCGTTTCCGTGGTCTTCGGTTATCGCTAACCCTGCATCATTTACTTGTGGTTTACCTTGGTCACTTGACCTTGCAAGCATCATATAAGTTGTTTATCTCACTATAGCATTTTTAGGTGATATTTCACATAGCCTAAAATTGCTAATAATTTAAGTACATTTTGTAGTTGTCCCTATAACTCCGCCTATGTTGTCTAGACGTCAAAACTCAGCCACTATTATGGAGATGAAACCCAAAAGAATCCCCAAATATCTAGCTATGGACAAGGGTGTGTGGAAGTTAGCTATCCAGGTGCCAGAACCATGACTTGGTTTCGATATCTTATGGGTTTTAACTCTAGCCTACCCCAATTTGTTTGGCACTGAAAGGCGTTGTTGTTGTTGTTGTTGTTGTTGTTGTTGTTGTTGTTTGTTGTTTGTTTGTTTGTAATTGTCAATATCACCCCCTCTAGGTCCATCTTGATCCTTTCACCCGGGGCATTGACTCCTATTGCATTGACATGAAGTCCATATCCGATGGTGTTCTTGTCCTTGCCCTTGTCTGAAACCTGCACTAGCGGCATCAGGTAACAACAAGACCATCTACATGAAGACACATAGAACATATGACATCCAACTCGGCGTTGCTCTCCATCAGCCACTCCTGCTCCCCGTAGCCTGGGCGCGATTCCAATGACTAGTCAAGCTCACCATCGTCGAACCAAGGGAAGCCGAAGCGCAAGTGCTCCACAACCGCAATGGCTATGGCAACCTAGGTGTAGCGATGGAGTGGACACGCACATATTGCTTCGATGCGCCAAACGCCACTAAAGAAATCTTCAATGGCTTCGTCTACATGATCATCACAACATCCAATGACGCTAGTCCTGGCCACAGACGAGAGGAAGGATGGTGACACCATCAGAAATTGACGCTCCAACTTCACGCCGTGTGCCGGCGATGGACTTGAGGCGAGCGCAATAGCCCTTGGTGCCTTGCACATACTGGCACAACTCTAACATTACGTGAAGCGCACGGGTGCGCTTGTTGTTGAGAAAGATGTCCTCAACTACACCACACGTCTGGTGCGTGGACTTGGAAGCGTCCATTAGCATGGTGAGCAGCTCCACAACGACGGTGATGTAGATCCAAGACATGCGGATGAGATCAACAAGCAACCACTCGTTGTTGTCGGGTGGAGAGAGAATTACATGTACTAGATCCTAGCATTGCATGAGCATGTTTGTACATGTATATGACATGATCTGGGATAGATAGATGACAAGCATATTCTATAGAATAAGGGTAGGCTCATTCAGCGGCAGGCTGGGTATTTTAGATTTAATTTAATTAGAAAATAAGCACTTCCTTAAGGAATAGAAAATAGTTTGAAATATTGTATCTATAGGATTAGCATTAAGTAGGCTCAGGAACAATGCACTCCCGTTTCATGTCGTCTCATTTTCAAGAATATTTTGGCTGTTGATTCAAAATCAGAGGACAAGTTCTACATAAATTAAAAACAGGCTCTAGAGGACTGGTGTAGCAACACTCCATGGATAATGTGGATTTTATTATGTATGATGCATTTGAAGCACAGACCAACGTTATGGAACTAAGTAACTCCTTTATGACTCATGTAATACAGATCCAGTGTACATCAAATTGTACCTTGTGAGCAGGAAGATCGAGATCCTTATTCTCACGGATAATTTTCCAAATCTGCTGTGAACTAAACAAAAAACCTGAAGCAGGAACAACTCCTCTCCTATCACCTGCAAGACCTCCTGGTGCAATTGAATTTGCAAATCTCTGCCTAAGTTGTTGAACCTGGTCGAGGTAAAAGTAAGGTACTTGAAAAATAATGCCTTTAGATTCTCTTTCTATTTGGAAGATAATGGTGTACATTTATGTAGAAAGAACTTTAGATGACAATTTCAAGTAATTGTTGAAGTACCTGCTCTCTGAATTGCTCTTCTTTTTCTTCAAAACTGGGCAATGCGGTGACTTCGACCTTCATATTTACAAACAGTGTTATAATCAGTAGAGTAGATCAAGATTGTATATCAAAATTGTAACACTCACATTAAAAAATTCACTGAGAGGGGTATCCTTGTGTGCCTCTGGCTTAGCAACCGAGTTCCATATCTGATCAAATCAGTCACAAAATTAGAAGTAGAGAACGTCAACAAACTAGCACAAAACATGAAACGAGAAGAGGATACGAGCACCTTCTGAATATCCTCCCTTAGAACTGGTTCTAGATGTTCAAGTGGAGTCTACATGAAAACAATGATGAATCTGAGATTCGCCCAAGTAAATGGAGCAACATTTACATTTCTGATAATAAAGAAAATTTAGTAAATATATTCAAAATAGGAAAAGAACAAAGGAAGCAAACCCTGGTTTTATCGCGTATAACGAATAATAGTGTTGTCTTCCTGGGACTAAACAAACGCATCATGACCTACATACCGAGTTGTCCGAAAGTTACAAGTAAATCAGAACATATAGCCCAATTGCTATTGAGGGTATAACTAAAAGAACAGAGATTGCACCTTGGTACCTGAAATACTGTCTTTAGAAGAGGCTTATTAGCAGCTTGCTCCCGACCAATATCATGGCACCACCTACAAGAATAATGCAGTTACAATAAAAGGACTTGAGTGCACAGACTAAATCTGAAAGAGATGGGAAGTTATCATGACATCGAAAACTTAGAGCAGCATCAAGTTTCACAGAGAAGGACTTACATGTTAATCAGAACTATGTCTGAAATCGCAAGAGCAAATAATGAACTTTGCTTCTCAAATGCCGTATCATCCTAAAATGAGGCAAAAACACAGATCATCAGAAAAGAAGTGTTCCCGGTAACCTCCTTACATCAGTATGTCTAATAACCATTCATAGTTCCATACGACATGACCAAGTTTTTCTGATCAGGGCACAGAAATCGAAATACTCACAGAAAGAAAGAGAAAATGCAGTTTGGTGATTGTTATGTGCAACCGTCCCAGTAACTATTCTAGTTACCAAGTCCATAATCTTACAGTATCTATCTAATGTTGCACTTCGCTACTCAAAAAGTTAAAATAACAAGGAAATCAAATTGTGCAAGTAAGCATACCTCTCCTCTTTCTCTTCCATCAGTACCTTCCAAATCCATTACAACAGTACAGGGCTCGACACCAACACATCGTGCCATCCAGATGCCTTTGGTGGTTTGACTCCTAGCGACAGAAATATACTATCAAATCTAACAGTGTACTACATTTGACAGCAGTTCACCAAATAAAACTGGACATACATTATTTTTTACGTCACAAAAGCGGGCACCAAGCTGAATAATAAAACTAAAGAAAAAACTACTCCCCGTCGGCGGTGAGTTCACAACCCCCATTCTACGGTAAGAGAAGTGAAAAAAAATGAAAGAAAGATAGGTACAGAAAATTGTGTATACCTTCCCCTGAACGCATCCATCTCCATAAAATTAGTCCCGAAAAGTTGGTTCAACAAGGTACTCTTTCCTGCTCAAAATAAAAAGTATGATTAATCTTATGCTAACTACATTTCAAAGTATGTACTGTCGATTTGTGATAAAGGGCAGGAGAGACATGCTAACTACATTCCACAATTCACGCACGTCATCCAAGAATACATGTTTAAGTTCAGTATTAGACTATCAGTCAAATGATGAAATAATCGTTTTACAGTTTAATATCAGAGAAGACACACAAATAACCCCCAAGAAAAAAGGGCATATACGGTGCATTTATAATTGACTGCTCACAGATAAGGCAGATGCTATGGAAAACCAATGCTCGATTTTTAGATCCATCACTCATATCAGCAAGTGAAGGGCCTCAAAATAGATATGCACGAACAACCTACTTTGAAATATTACACATATGTCACCCAGTTGGGGTTGCAAGGCTCAGTGGAAAAGGGTAAACCTAAACCATGGTGGCTTACAAGTGCTAAGGCACTAATTAAGATGTCACCATAGCGCCATAGAAATGTTAATGTCACGCACTAGCAATAATACAAGTACTAATGCACTAAGATATCACCTTAGCTTCATATAAATGGCAACTTCGCCAATGTACTACCGAAGCAAACAAGCAATCATCCACAAGGCCCATGCAAGAACCACTACGAAATTAGCCTCTAAACTGGCAAGCTTATACTTATACTGTCGGAGTGAGTTCGGAATGATGTGTACTCCAGTATGATGTACTAACATAGTAACATGTTTTTGCTACTAAGACCCACCTACTGAACCCCTTCACATTTCTAGTCAACAATTATATCCGAAGACGAGGGGGGCGCCCCGGAAGAACAACAGAAACATGCTCCCCTTCTATCGGAGAAACTGCATCATGTCGGATAGCGGTTGACCTATTCGAACAATGAAATGGGCGTGGGAGATTGGGAGCACGCCATTCGATCGGGCCAATTAATGATCTCGAGAACCAGCACGCAACAATGCGGATGCCCGGCGAAATTCACGAGCATTTGATCAAACAGGTGGCGAGCGCCGCGCATGGGAGCACGCCGTTCGATCGGTGCGAGCGCATGGTACGTACACGTACGTACCGCTGCTCTGAGGGCCCATGATCGAGACGACGGCGTAGGAGAGTCCGCAGCCGGCGACGCCCGCTGCCGCCATGAACCGCTCCGCAGATTCGCCCGCGAACTCGCCCTCGCCGTCGATCAGCTGCACCGCCCGCGCCGCCGCCGCTGCGGCATCCTCCTCCGCCATCTCCGGTCGATCCGACGCGCGCCGGCAGGGTTCGTGGGACGGGACGGAGGCGATCGATGGCTGACGCGGTCGATCGCTCGCTCGCTCGCTCCGTCCGCCCCGCGCCGCGCCTCGCTTTGTCTCCGGTCTCTCGGCTTTCGCGGAGCACGGTTCGAGTGGCCTCCGCCGAGTCTTTTGCATATATACCACGCCTCGGATTTTTGTTTCTTTTTTAGCCCTGGAAACGTAATTATTTACATTTTCCTTCCTTCTTAAGTTAGATATAGTACATTTTAGTTCTTGTTTCATTACTACGACAATTGCATGATTATCCAGCGTGTTTGGTAACTTTTTTTTTGAGAGTACACAGTACAACGCAAACGCTCACATACACGACTATACATTCACCCCTATGAACGCACACACGCGCACCCTACCTCTATGAGCATCTTTGATATACTAAGCCGGTACATTATCTTGAAATTAACGAAGTCACCACCTCGTATTCGACGGAAACGTCTCCTCCCACTGAAAGCGCATCACCGGAAAGCCTGGAATAAATCCAGGAAAATGCGACACCAATGTCAAATCTGAGATTTGAACTCTGGTGGGCTGGGGATACCACTGTCCCCCTAACTAACTCAACCACAGGTTGATTCGCCATGTTTGATAACTTTTGGAAAGGCTAACTTTTGGAAAGGGAAACAAGAGTTTAAGAGAGAGAAGGGGGGGTATTTGCAAACCCTTTGTATAGTATCATGTGAGTATTACTAGTGATAATTTGAGAAATATGTTTATTCCCCTGTTTGGTTAGTAAAAAATATTTGAAATGCATAAGGATGACAAATTACATTATGGTGAAGGGTCAAGACATAAAGTCATAATTTAGTTGAAGGACCACATTTCCTTCAACCAAAATGTGACTTTATATCTTAGAACCCTTAAATTTTCATTTCATTCCTTTAATTACCTCCAATCAAACAGGTTATATGTACTTATCTTGGTAGGGTCTTTTCTTTTTTGAGAAAATCTATCTTACTTACTACCCACCTCGACACTCACGTGCAAACCTGCGCATCCTTCGGGCCGGGCCGGGCTTCGGTCCGGGCCTACAACCGTCGGGCCTAAATTCCAAGCCCGAGCCCGGCCCAGCAACACTAAAAACATCATCGGGCCTCGGGCCTTCCCTAAATCGCAACATTTTGAAGCCCGAGCCCGGCCCGACACAGCCTTCGGGCTTAAAAATCAGGCCCAAGCCCGACCCAAGGGCATGGTCGGGCCGGGCCGGGCTGGTCGGGCCGGGTTTTTTTTTTTGCCCAGGTCTGCTCACGTGTGACGGTTACGCAGTGATTCACGCTCCCATCAAACAATTCAAAATGCATCGCATAGCCTAATCACTCAGCATTGTTTTCAAGGGATATGTACATATCCTTTGAAAATAAGTTTCAAGGGATATCTACTTGAGCGTTGTGTGCTTGTCCGTTTTCTCTCCTCACTTCATTTCTCTTCAGGTAAATGTCGTGGGATTGAAAGGAAGGTTGTAGGCAACGAGTCCTTCCTGGCCACTTTGTTACGTCGAGCGAGAACTCCGATGAGTTTAGGGGTCGAACTCTTCTCTATCAACACGGTTTGTTAGGCAATGGTTGAGTGGTCGTTTCCCTAGATTCAGGTGTGGGTCCAAACGGTGAATCCTTCCTCAACCCTCCAGTGTGACCTCAACGTTTCTCCAATTGAGTAAAAAATGATCCAACTTATTGTAATTAATAAAAAGTAAAAAATAAATTTGTTAAAATTTCCATAAAACTAATTTTTCCATGAAAAAGACCCATCACTGTATTAAATATATAGCTACACGCAAAAAATGCAAATGAAGTATGAATTACTTTAAGACTATATTTAAATCATTATTTAAACATTGCAATTGCTTGTGGTCAAATCAAAAAATATGACGATAAATTTTCCATGACATTTTATGTTTAAATAAAATAATTTTTTGAATTTTCCATTTTCAAAAATTAAATTTGCCATGTTAAAAAACTGAAATTTTAATGGTCCAAATTTAAATTAGCCATGTTGCAGTAGTAAATTTTCTATGGTCCAAAATAAAATTTATCACACCATAGAAACAAAAAAATTGACATGGTGTAAAAATAAATTTGCCATGTTGTTAAAACTAGATTTTACATGGGCCAAAATTAAATTAGGCATGTTACAAAAACTAAATTTGCCATGATCCAAAATTTAAATTTTCCATGATCCCAAAATAAATTTACCATGGCCTACCCATTTAAATTGTCATTCTTACATACGCAATTCCATTTAATTATTTTTCCATGTATCTAATCTATTTTTGCATATTTTTACCATCTAATGAAATAGGAAAAAAATTACTATCTAAATTTACCGAGGCCGACACGGCGGCGGCCGAGGGCCTGGCCCTGGGAGCGGAGCCGGGGTTTGGTGAGCGCGACGAGCCCCGCACGCGCCTTGTATACGCAGTGGCGCTCGGCAACGTGCAGGTTCCCGGCGTGGAGAGTGACGGCCTCGGTGCGCTGCTCCTCGAGGTGCCGCCGCTTGCGCGCGTTGCTCCTCGACACCTTTCTTTGGAGCCTTCGGTCCCTGTCCCTTTCGGTGTTGTAGCAGGTGGGCTGCGAACGCGGTGGAATCCCACGGCCCCAGCCGCTGGGGACGCGAGGACGACGGACGAGGGAAGAAGGAGCAGCTAGGGACCTCATTGTTACGATGTTAAAACTACAAGGGGTTTTTCACAAAAGCATCACCGTACTGTTCTGGCGGCAAGAATTTTTGGACGGAGGGAGTACATTTTACTTCTTTTTAAGTTTTTTTCTTGAGAAAAAGAAGGAGGGTTTTCCCATCCGATTTCATATATAGAAATCAAAGTCTTGTCTTTTTTTAAAAAGACAAGACTTTTTAAAATTAGATATAATACATTTTAGTTCATGTTTCATTACTACCACAATTGCATGATTATCCAGCGTGTTTGGTAACTTTTGGAAAGGGGAACAAGAGTTTAAGAGAGAGAAGGGGGGAGGTATTTGCAAACCCTTTGTATAGTATCATGTGAGTATTACGAGTGATAATTTAAGAAATATGTTTATTCCCCTGTTTGGTTAGTAAAAGATATTTGGAATGCGTAAGGATGACAAATTACATTATGGTGAAGGGTCAAGACATAAATTCATAATTTGGTTGAAGGACCACATTTCCTTCAACCAAAATGTGACTTTATATCTTAGAACCCTTAAATTTTCATCTCTTTCCTTCAATTACCTCCAATCAAACAGGTTATATGTATTTATCTTGGTAGGGTCTTTTCTTTCTTGAGAAAATCTATCTTACTTACTACCCACCTCGACACTCACATGTGACGGTTACGCAGTGGTTCACGCTCACATCAAACAATTCAAAATGCATCGCATAGCCTAATCACTCGAGCACTGTTTTCAAATTTTGAACTACCCCCCCCCCTACCGCCCGTTGAAAATTAGTTTCAAGGGATATCTACTTGAGTGTTGTGTGCTTCTCCGTTTTCTCTCCTCACTTCATTTCTCTTCTGGTAAATGTCGTGGGATTGAAAGGAAGGTTGTAGGCAACGAGTCCTTGGCCACTTTGTTACGTCGAGCGAGAACTCCGATGAGTTTAGGGGTCGAACTCTTCTCTATCAACACGGTTTGTTAGGCAATGGTTGAGTGGCCGTTTCACTAGATTCAGGGGTGGGTCCAAACGGTGAATCCTTCCTCAACCCTCCAGTGTGACCTCAACGTCCCTCCAATTGAGTAAAAACTGATCCAACTTATTGTGATTAATAAAAAATAATAAAATAAATTTGTTAAAATGTCTATAAAACTAGTTTCGCCATGAAAAAGACCCATCACTGTATTAAATATATAGCTACACACAAAAAGTTGCAAATGAACTATGAATTACTTTGAGACTATATTAAAATCATTATTTAAACATTGCAATTGCTTGTGGTCAAATCAAAAAATATGACGATAAATTTTCCATGACATTTTATGTTTATATAAAATACTTTTTTTAATTTTCCATGTTACACAAATTAAGCCATGTTAAAAAACTGAAATTTTAATGGTCCAAATTTAAATTAGCCATGTTGCAGTAGTAAATTTGCCATGGTCCAAAAAAAATTCACACCGTAGAAACAAAAAATTGACATGGTGTAAAACTAAATTTGCCATGTTGTTAAAACTAGATTTTACATGGGCCAAAATTAAATTTGGCATGTTACAAAAACTAAATTTGCCATGATCCAAAATTTAAAATTGCCATGATCCCAAAATAAATTTACCATGGTCTACAAATTTAAATTGTCGTTCTTAGATACACAATTCCTTTTAATTATTTTTCCAAGTATCTAATCTATTTGTGAATATTTTTACCATCTAATGAAATAGGAAAAAATTTACCATCTAAATTTACCGAGGCCGACACGGCGGCGAGGAGCTGCTCGAGGGCGAGGGCCTGGCGCGCTGCGGCGAGGCGGCGGCCGAGGGCCTGGCCTTGGGAGCGGAGCCGGGGTTTGGTGAGCGTGACGAGCCCCGCACGCGCCTTGTATACGCAGTGGCGCTCGGCGAGGTGCCGGTTCCCGGCGTGGAGAGTGGCGGCCTCCTCGAGGTGTCGCCCTTGCGCGCGCTGCTCCTCGACACCTTTCTTCGGAGCCTTCGGTCCCTGTCCCCATCGGTGTTGTAGCAGGTGGGCTGCGGACGCAGCGGAATCCCACAGCGCCAGCCGCTGGGGACACGGGGACGACGAACGGAGGAAGAAGGAGCAGCCAGGGACCTCATTGTTACGATGTTAAAACTACGAGGGAGTTTTCACAAAAGCATCACTGTACTGTGCTGGTGGCAAGAATTTTTGGACGGAGGGAGTACATTTTACTTCTTTTTTAAGCTTTTTTCTTGAGCAAAAGAAGGAGGGTTCCCCCATCCGATTTCATATATAGAAAACAAAGTCTTTTCTTTTATTAAAAATACAAGACTTTTTTTAATTAGATATAGTACATTTTAGTTTGGTAATTGCATGATTATCCAGTGTGTTTCATTACTACGACAATTGCATGATTATCCAGCGTGTTTGGTAACTTTTGGAAAGGGGAACAAGAGTTTAAGAGAGAGAAGGGGGGAGGTATTTGCAAACCCTTTGTATAGTATCATGTGAGTATTACGAGTGATAATTTGAGAAATATGTTTATTCCCCTGTTTGGTTAGTAAAAGATATTTGGAATGCGTAAGGATGACAAATTACATTATGGTGAAGGGTCAAGACATAAATTCATAATTTGGTTGAAGGACCACGTTTCCTTCAACCAAAATGTGACTTTATATCTTAGAACCCTTAAATTTTCATCTCTTTCCTTCAATTACCTCCAATCAAACAGGTTATATGTATTTATCTTGGTAGGGTCTTTTCTTTCTTGAGAAAATCTATCTTACTTACTACCCACCTCGACACTCACGTGTGACGGTTACGCAGTGGTTCACGGTCACATCAAACAATTCAAAATGCATCGCATAGCCTAATCACTCGAGCATTGTTTTGAAATTTTGAACTACCCCCCCCCCCTCTACCGCCCACTTGAAAATTAGTTTCAAGGGATATCTACTTGAGTGTTGTGTGCTTGTCCGTTTTCTCTCCTCACTTCATTTCTCTTCTGGTAAATGTCGTGGGATTGAAAGGAAGGTTGTAGGCAACGAGTCCTTGGCCACTTTGTTACGTCGAGCGAGAACTCCGATGAGTTTAGGGGTCGAACTCTTCTCTATCAACACGGTTTGTTAGGCAATGGTTGAGTGACCGTTTCACTAGATTCAGGGGTGGGTCCAAACGGTGAATCCTTCCTCAACCCTCCAGTGTGACCTCAACGTCCCTTCAATTGAGTAAAAAATGATCCAACTTATTGTGATTAATAAAAAATAATAAAATAAATTTGTTAAAATGTCTATAAAACTAGTTTTGCCATGAAAAAGACCCATCACTGTATTAAATATATAGCTACACGCAAAAAGTTGCAAATGAACTATGAATTACTTTGAGACTATATTAAAATCATTATTTAAACATTGCAATTGCTTGTGGTCAAATCAAAAAATATGATGATAAATTTTCCATGACATTTTATGTTTATATAAAATACTTTTTTGAACTTTCCATGTTACACAAATTAAGCCATGTTAAAAAAATGAAATTTTAATGGTCCAAATTTAAATTAGCCATGTTGCAGTAGTAAACTTGCTATGGTCCAAAAACAATTTATCACACCGTAGAAACAAAAAATTGACATGGTGTAAAAATAAATTTGCCATGTTGTTAAAACTAGATTTTACATGGGCCAAAATTAAATTTGGCATGTTACAAAAACTAAATTTGCCATGATCCAAAATTTAAAATTGCCATGATCCCAAAATAAATTTACCATGGTCTACAAATTTAAATTGTCGTTCTTAGATACACAATTCCTTTTAATTATTTTTCCAAGTATCTAATCTATTTTTGCATATTTTTACCATCTAATGAAATAGGAAAAAATATTGCAAATTTGTCATGCATTGAAAACAAATATTTTGAATAGTTTTTTATTGAAAAGTAAGATACTCTAGTCTGTTTATTAAACTATTTTGCCAACTATGATTAAAAAAATGAATAACCTGTGATTGAAACCCTAGCCTTGTAAGTTTAGGGCATAAGGGCAAAGGCAGTAACTAGTGCACTAGTCACATGCTTTGGACTGAAATGCGCCCTGTTATACCACATAGCAAACGAACAAAAATCTAACGTTGCAATCTACTCTGCTCCAAGATTCGTGCGATTAAATTAACGACGCCAAAGCACGTCGCATGAGGCGTCAAAAAATCTGTCGTCCGCTTCCGATGGTTTCCTTGTTTTGGCCTTTTGGAGATTCATCAAGTTGTTTTTTTGTCGACATGGCCAACAAAGACAAGTGCTTAGGAGAAACTTGTTTTGAATTTCATTTGTTTTTAAATCTTAATATCCAAAACCCGTAATTTGAACTCGAAAAAGAAGGAGACACTCTTTTTGTCGCGTATGCGGTACATCAAACTATTTTTGTATAACGATAGTACATGAAAACTTTTATTGGGAACGGTACACGAAACCTGTGTCATGGGTATGTATAAACAGTTTTCCCAAATCCAAGCTTCTAAATATTCCATAGAACATGGTTAACTCCAATTACACTTCATTAAGCATAAATTTGCATGAGCAAACTGGTTACATTCGGTGGTAAACTACACAACATGTATTCATCTCAACAAATCTGTATGCATCTGAACAATTTTTGGATATACAGAGGCGCAAATCACAATCTCTGAATCTTGAGCTACTAGCTACTGCTAGTTTACTACGTGATGGTGATCGATCACCATTGCATGCTATCTCATCAGGCACCAAGCCTTCCTTGCAGTGACCTCGCATGTGCATGCTCATGACCACATTGGCATATTTTTCCATTCTTCTTCTTCTTCTTCTTCTTCTTCTTCTTGGGCGTGTTCCGTATTCTTCCCTGGCAACTCTTCTACGTCGGCATCCATCATCCTCATCAGATACTCCATGTCGCCTTGGCACCACTCTGGTTCTTCGTCGCCGGCTTCTTCTTGGTTCGTGCTCTGGTGGCCTCCTTGTTGGATGGTGCTCTGGTCCGCCCGGACTTCTTCTTCTTGCTCGCCGGCTTCTTCTTCTTGGATATGTTCCGTGTTCTTCCCTGGCAACTCTTCCTCGTTGTCATCCATGATCCTCATCAGATACTCCATGTCTCCTTCGCACCACTCTGGTTCTTGGTCGCCGGCTTCTTCTTGGTTCGTGCTTTGGTGGCCTCCTTGTTGGATGGTGCTCTCTTCTTGCTCGCCGGCTTCTTCTTCGTGGATGTGTTCCGTGTTCTTTTCTGGCAACTCTTCCTCGTTGGCATCCATCATCCTCATCAGATACTCCATGTCGAGTTCGCACCACTCTTGTTCTTTGTGGCCTGCTTCTTCTTGGTTCGTGCTCTGGTGGTCTTCTTCTTTGTTGGCGGTCTTCTCCATCGTCGCTTCAAGGTCAGCCACCAAGTCACTCGCGAAGTCCTCCATCTCCTTGGTCACCGTGGGATTTGATTCAGGACGGCGTGGTGTCTCGTGGTGCGGCGGGGGCGGCGGCGGCGCTGACCGGGAAGCCGGCGGCTCCGAAGGATACCAGGACGGTTGCTTTGGCGAGTTCCACCCAACCATGGCTTGTCGAAATGCCACCACGTGAGCCGGCACTGCTGTGGGCGCGGGGACAGCAACAGCAGCAGGGCGCATCCGTTTGGGTCGCGGCGGCTCGGCCACCGGAGGGGCCGGCCTCTTGGGGGCGTGCTGCGTGGCGGTGGCGGCCACCTTTGTCGCAGGCACCGGAACCACGAGGCGCGGCGGCGCTGGCTTGTAGATCACCTGAGGCTGCGGCTGCCGTGATTCTTGTGGACGCGGCGGCGCTGGCTTGTAGATCATCTGCGGCTGCGGCTTCCGTGGTTCTTGTGGACGCGGCGGCGGTGGCTTGTTGATCATCTGCGGCTGCGGCCGCCGTGGTTCTTGCGGACGCGGGGGTTGCTGCTGCACGGGCGCCGTCGCGGTGGTCATGGTTGCAGCAGGTTGTTGAACCCTATGGCCAGCAGCAAGAAGATGATCCCCAGCTGCGCATTGCTGGCGCGTGACGGAGCCCGCCTCGGAATTAGGCGAGACGTAGATTTTGCATAAGACCGTCTCCTCCCCATCGACGCCGACGGCGAAGTCGTCGAGGCCGGAGATGTGGTACTCCTCCATCAACCAATCCGACTCCATGCTCTTGTCCTTGTAGATGTAGCGGAGGGTCTCGAGGAAGCCGAGGGTCTCGCCGGCGGCGTTCTTGACAACCTTCTTGGTGTTGCTGGTCCAGGTGCCGGCGCCGGCGGTGCGCGACATCCTGTAGCCGCTCCGGGTTTTCTGGCGCTTGCAGGTGGTGAAGAAGTAGCGGGCGTGGGTTTTGCGGAGGCGAGGGAAGCCGGCGGCGAGGTGCCTGGGCTCGAACTGCTTGTAGACGGCCGCCTCGTGGATGATCCCGGCCGTGTCCGGCAGCGGCTGGCCGAGGACACGGCGGCGGAGGTACACCGAGATGGCCTCCTGGGGCGACGGGCAGAACCTGACGCCGAAGCGGAGCGCGTGGGAGACGGCGGGTGTGGCCATTGCAGGTTGTGGATCGTGAGAGTCTGGGAGAAGCATTGGCCGGCTTGAGGCTGGGTATGTATAGCATTGGCTGGATCCATCGCCCGAGCTGTATTCAGCTCGGTATGACGACAAGTAAGAAGTTCCGAACGGTGGTCGGAACGGAACGGGTTTCCCGACGTGGAACCGGATTCAGCAGCAAAGGACAACACTACTCAGGTCTAGCTCACCGACGCGAAGGCACGAAACCGTGTTTCATCCGGATTCCGGAATCGGTCTGCGCATGCAGACTCCTCGTGTGCATCAGCAGCGGTCAAGCGAAGATTGACTTCCCTCTCGTTTTTTGAGTGAAACATCCCACTTTATTAAATTAAAGATCAGCACTCCTCAAACTCACAATCCCAAAAAATCAGCACACTAAACTCACTAATCCCGACCCAACTTAAACCTAGATAGCGTTATAGCCTAAAACAGCTGATGTGGCAGAAATCGACCAGGATTCTCCTGATTGATGAGTCACATATCAGTAGAGTTAAGTGCGTCGTGGCTCTTCCTGTTAGTCGCGAGAGAATTGGGATTGGGGTTAGGTGCGAGTGCAGAGGACGCGTCTGGGCGATGATTTGTCATTAGGGAGGTGGCGGCGACGATGTCTTGGTCTTCAGAGACATCTGCCGCTTCAGGGTATCATTGAGCTAGCGGACAGAGAGATGTTGATTCGAGGTCTCCAGTTCCATATCGGGAGATGCTAGGATTGTGCCTCGTACTGAAGATGCAAATGAAGAGAAGAATGTGGTTATGGCTCTCAAAAGCAATTGAAAAAGAAGAATGATAAATTAGATGCATTGAAGGGGAAAATATATGAATGTTGTGGTTGTGTTCATTGTCTTTGTGGTAGGTTTATTGCTAGGTAAAATGGTGCTGCGTTGAAGATCAAGCAAGAGCAAGTGAAGTTGGGTAGTGTCAGGTTGTGGTAGGTTGTATTATAATGTATGAATTGTCATCTATTTATTATCAATGTACAAATTATCATCTATGAGAATTACTTATGAATTATGCTTGTGGTCTAGGAATTAGACATGTCAATACATGTGCCTTTTTCTTGCTGTTATGTATGTGTTATGTAAGATGAAGCAAGAGTTGGCATTGTTATAACAGATCAAGTGACAAAAGGTTAGCCTTTTGAAATGATCTTAAGTTCTGGCATTATCATAGAAGATCAAGGACAATAATAACAATATAGGAAATATTCTAGGCATTATCATAACAAAACATGTACAAAAGCAAGTTCATGTTTGCAATGCAGAACCTGGACAACATTACACATTGCCACTAGCATCACATTACTAATAACCTGGATATGAATAAAAGAACTTGCAAGATTCAACTCATGTCTGCAACACTAGAACCTGGACAACATTACACATTGCCACTAGCATTAAAGTACTGATAACTAGGAACTGAAGACGCATAGACTCCTTTTCTCTTCTTCCTTCCCCACTACTTGAGCGGATGTCCACCATAGTCGATGATTAGACCCACAGACTCTGCCTTCGCACTCTTCATCTAATATTTCTTGGATTTTCATGGCGCTCAACTACACCATCGTCCTTCGACAGTTAGTTCCCATCTCTCCTGGTATGTTTCATTTCGTGAGAACCTTTTATGCATCGAAGCACACCGAATACTTTGGAAATAGATATTTACTTCCAATGCACACATGGTGAATAAAGAACATTCGTCGCATCCGCCTACCCAAATCATACAGTTATGCAGGGACTCAAATTACAGATGAGGAAGACGATATGTTGAATAGTGGGGGAGAGGTTCGCGCTAATTACAGTTGTGAATTATCTCCGCGGATGTCATGATGAAACCAACATGCGCGGAGATGCGTCCAATTTCACTTTGATCAAACATTCACACAAGGTGAGAGAAAAATCAAACATTCGCTCCTAATCGAGATAAATTCACCGACGTTATAGGAATTGTCTTCGAATTTCAGTTTGATCACTGTAATAGGAATACCCAAAAAACGATCGTAAAGTCACAACGGTGAACACCACCGTTCATCGACATACACTTTGGCTTCGTATTTTGCCTATGTGACACACTGTTTGACCGATGAACCATCCATGTATGTGCCATCAAAATGAAATTTATCTCTGCTCGTTGGACATGTACTCAAAATTCATTTTGATCACCTATGTAAGAATAAATCGAGCACCCATGTGACACTTGCATAATTTTTGTGTGCAAAACTGTCGTGTAGTATACGATGCCATGAAAATTTCCATGCTCATGGTGTCCCGGTACTCACGACGTACGTATGTGTGGGTGCAGTCATTTGGGTCATGTTTGGTTACGTGCACCCCCCAAGCAAGCCCATTGGATGCAAATAAAACACGTTTGATACCGTGCGCGGAGGCCTAGGTCAGATGTGCAGGGTCTTTAAAGAGTCCCAGAGCCTGGCTCGCTAGAAACGCTTGAGTCAACCATTTTCAGTAAGCCATGCTGAGTCAGATGGCGAAGGGGGGACGACGGACGCGATAATGCAAGGAGGGATGCACACAAAGATGGCGGGAGATGTCTCACGACAAGAGGTACACACCTCTATGAAGGAGCAAGTTGTCATGTTCCTTAAAGTTTTAGGTCGTAATCAAACATTTTGGGTTAGTCGCAACACATTTAAAAGGTTTAGTGAGACTGGCGACGTATTGTATAAGGGGTCTCTCACCATGTTGGTTCTGGCCTGATGGTTGGGCCACTGACTGCTTGGAGAGGCCCAGGGCAGAAAATGGAATGGTTCCCGGGTACTTGTCGTAAAAGACAAGATGACATGATCGTGGAGGACATTGTTTCCTCATATGTAGTCGACTAGGTTTCATGTAACCCTAGAATCTCCCGACGTAGTATATAAGTTGAAGAAGTCGGGCTTGTAGAACACACAATATAATCCCTCGGTATTTTGTACTTTGCATGCAATCCATCATAATACAAAACAAGTAGGAAGTAGGTGTTATCTCCTCATAAAGCTCGAACCTTGGTAACTCTGCATCCCTGTTACCAACGATTCTTGATCATCTAGCACGGCATACCCTATCGAGGGATATGCCACAATTACCTCTGATAGAGACCATTTGAAGGTATTTCAAGCAAGTTTTGTTTTCTATTGGGAAGTTCGAAGGAGAGATGATCAATCGACCAAGTGGACAAACTCCTAACGAGATTCGCATAAGCCAAAGATGATATTTATATTTCAAGGTGAGCACTAATCATAGTTCATGCCATTACATGTTTGTAATGTTATTATACAACCACAACAATATGTTTTCATGTCATAGGATTGTATTGGCGCATTATATGATACTCATGTGACTGCTAGAGTGTCGAGGTCACATGTTGCAACATGTAGGCGTAGAAAACATTACACAAGCCCAAATATACTTGCTAATGTTTACTTCGATCGAAAGTTCATTCACACATGCGTTAATTGGTTGGAAAGGATCAATCCATGATACTAACATTCTTGCTGACAGCATGACTCGATCTGATGGAATGAGTATCCTTGAGGGTAAGTTATACCTAAGAGATGCTAGATATGGATGTCGGTCTCATGTTCTTTCATCCTTCAGAAAATTCAAGTACCATCTAAATGTGCTTATATTTTTCAACCTTGGCTCCATTTTCGCTGTAGATCACCTCACCAACCATTAGCGAGGACCCTGTGGCAGAGGTCTCCTCCACGACCGACAACGATTCGATTGGAGTTTGCCTGCATGCACAAGCACCAAGACCATCATGTGATCCACCACGTGAGGATTGCGCAGGCCGATGCAAGCAGCACTTGATAAATGTATGTTCTCTGTGATGATGATCCATGGTCGACTCTGACGATCGAAGGAGTAGTGATCATGGTGGGCTCTAGTGACCGCATCCAACATCTACACGTCCCGAGCACCACATCACGAGTAGGGGGATTTTCATGGCATCGTATACTACACGGTATTTTTACAAATTTTTTTTGTAAATATCACATATGTCCTCGATTTATTCTTGAATACGGTAATCAAAATGAATATGAGGAGAAGTTGAGTTTTGACCGAAAAAGACTTCCGCCCCGCTTTATAGATAAAGCCATGACCAACATAGCAACCGATACAAACTCTCGCCAACACCACACCACACACACAAGGCCGGACACCCTCCAAACCAAAGGAAAAACAAGAAGAAGAAAGAGAAACGATGCCGACACCGACAGATTGACGAAATGAAGACGACCCGCAACCGCTGCGCCCGCCGAAGAGGTACCACCACGCTCTCAGCATTCCGAGGCATCGAGTACCAAGCAACACCTTCAAGAAGGGGGACGGCGATGACGCCGCTGCTGCCAGGACGAATCCTAAGGTTTCCCCCGGTACCCTGAGGGAAGTGGAGGAGGGGGTACCCCGAAGCCCTCCAGGAAGGTGCAGCGGCGTCCGCAAACGTAACCGCTTCGGGGCCGGACCAGCCGACAAGGATGCTCGGCAATGCACCACCCATCTCACCGCCCACCAACATGCGCCACCACGGTCTTGAAGCCATCCCCGTCGCCTCACCACGGACACCGACACGAGGCCGGGGAGATGGAGAGAAGCAACAGACTTGGAAGCAGCGGCGAAGCCACCACGCGGGAGGACCGACCTCCATCGCCAACGACGCGGTCACCGGTTGGACGCGGCAGCCGGGGCACACCGGGTCACCCTGACCCGACCGGGCCTGACCAGGCACGCAAAGCCCCGCCACCACGCTGCAACACGCCGGTTGCCATCGCCGCCACCACCCAAGGCCGCGCCGCCCCGTCATGTGCCACCGAGAACGCCGTCGGCGTGCAGCCGAACCGGCCCGCCCTGACCCAGATGGGGCCCAAGGGCCCCAGATCTTGCGAGACGGGCGCCAACGGCCGCGCTGTCGCGTCGAAGTCCACCCTGCCCGCACCTCAGCGCCGCCAGGCCAAGCCGCCGCCGGCCGAACAGCACCGCCGCCGTCGAAGGGACCCCCACTTCCCACACACCACGCGGGGAAAGGACGACCCGCTGCCGCCAGCACCACGCGGGCGAGGCCCGGCGATCGACGGCGGCGGCGGCGGGCGAAAGAGGAGGAGGGGGAGCTAGGAGGCGGCGCGGGGAGTTAGGGTTCGCCGATGAATTTATTGTTGTTGGCACATACGTTGATGCCAATCCATCAAATACTATGCAACATATGCAAAATGCAAAGTCATATTTTGATGCTCACTGATGTGATTTTTATGACCGCATTTCAAATATTTTTAATTATGTTAACCAAAGTAAAAATTTAAGACGAATCGAGTGACTATATCTCGAAGGGTCTATCTAGAACTCAATCGACTAAGACTTAATGAAGTCTTAGTCGAGTGATGTCAGCATAATTGTTTTGCTGCAAGCGGCACTGCTAAATGCTACAACCGACGATAAAAAATGTTACGACAGTTTTATCAACAACAATTACTAATGTTGCAACCGGTGTGACTAAAATGATACAACCGTCAATGATAGATGTTGCAACCGGTGTACCGACGTGCTACAACCGATCAAGAATGACATGGTACAACCAATAAAATAAATGCTGCAACCAATAGCAAAAAATATTACAAACAATGAGACAAAATACTGCATAGTCGACTGAGACTTAGTTAAATTTTAGTCGACTGAGTTTTAGCAAAACCGTATCTCGAATGGTTGTTTGGGTACTTGTAACCGCAAGACAAAGACGATTCACTGCACCAAGAGACTTTTATTGTCCAGGGTAGTGTCAATAAGCGCACAGTAAATTTGTTGAAATTTTATAGGAAGCAATTCATTTTGCCAGTGAAATCGAGTTCAATTTGTCATCCAGTTTACTACACTAAGAAAATCAAAGGGACAATTTCCTCGAGCCGTCCCGCTTAAACTTGATAGCCTTCGCTCCGCTCCGCCCGGAGATCATCTCGCGATGCGCGCCGAGGCCAGAAGCAGCGCGGTGCTCGACGACGACCCGCACTCGCTGCCGGCGAGCGACGCGCCCGGCCTGTCCTGCGGCGTCACGCGCCCCGCGTCAACGGAGCTCCTTGGCGAGGGGGCGCGCAGTTGGCTCGCGAGCTCCCGCGGGTCGAGCGACGCCCTGCGCCGGCCGCCGCCCCCGCTCGGCGGCCGCTCGTACGAGCGCGACGGCGAGGCTGCCTCGGGCCGGTGCCGCGGCGCGCTCTGCGATCGCGCCTGCTTGGCGCGCGACGACTCCGTGTTGGCCATGTAGCTCGCGCCGTGGGCGTGGGCGTGGCACGCCCTCCCGCGGTGGCGCCCGCTCGCCTCGGACGCCGCCGCGGAGAAGGAGCCCGAGTACGAGTACTGCTCCTCCTCCTCGAACCGGCCGCTGTACGTCCGCACGCTCAAGTCCGATGCCAGCCCCGACGGCGCCGGCGCCGGCGCCGGCGACGCCTTCTGGTTGTAGTACAGCAGCTCCGCTTTCGCCGGCGTCGAGCAGCAGCTGTTGCGCCGTGCGCCTCCGCCGCTGTCCACCT
Source organism: Bromus sterilis (assembly GCA_950022295.1). NCBI lineage: Eukaryota > Viridiplantae > Streptophyta > Magnoliopsida > Poales > Poaceae > Bromus > Bromus sterilis. Next base: position 283,262,617 of record OX465600.1, read on the forward strand.
CACAATAAACGGCCTTCCTGTTCTCCTCATGCGTTGCCGCGGACAGTGGCTTCCGAGGGGAGCGGTGATGCTGTGGCGACCGGCGGCTCGTCCCCGGCGGCGGCGCGCCGTCCTCGAGGAGCCGGAGCCGCAGCCGCTCGGCGCGCGCGCGCCTCTGGGCGGCGACGAGCGCCTGGATGCGGCGGAGCGTCATGTCCGCCTGCCGCCTCACCAGCTGGCCCCTCACCACGGCCTGCAGCTTCACCATCCCTCGGAGCGCGCACAGAGCTTTCCTCGCCTGCCCATGGATTTCACCCACCACATCAACCATACCGCGAGCTTCCATTTCACAGGGACGTACGAAGCGTCACGTACCAGGTGCGATCGGAACGCCGACTGAATCCTGACGGCGGCGGCTTCTTCGGCGGCATCGGCCGTGGGCACGGTGATCACGACCTCCGGTGGCACAGCGACGACGGCATGCCGGTCCTGCGCCGTGACCACATGAACCTCCGAGAAGCAGTGCGACGAGGTGGACGCGAGCTGGCCCTTCCCCTGGCAGCCGCCCGTGTCCCTGCCGCTCGCCGACGCCGCCGGACGCCGGAAGCTCCAGCGTCTCCTCTCCCTGGGCGGGCCGTCGTCCACCCCCTTGTCCTTGGCCTTCTTGCCGCCGGTGAGGAAGCTTCTGAGCCACCTGCCCGCCTTGCCCATCTGCAGAAAAGACGCCGCCACCACTACTCGCTCTACCACTCCACCATTACGCATGGATCTTTGCCTGCAGAGGTAATAAGCAGAAGAAGATTTTCATGCAGTGGGGAAAATGATCCGATGATCTGCACTAAAATGGATTGAATGCCATTCTTGACATCTTGTATGCTCTCTGCTCTCTGCTTCTGCCATGTGCAGGGAGACGGTCTAGCTAGTGGTTAGATAAATATCAGTAATTTCTGTACCCAACACAAACAACTCACACCCTTTACTGCAAAAACTTGAAACGGGGAAAGAAAAGGGATCCGTCCTCCTTGCTAACTATGGTCCGGATAAGCTTAATTGCGGTTTACGATTATAGGGGTTGAGTGATCTGATCACTGGTCGCAGCCTGCATGTGGTGAGTAGAGTAGTACCGCAACTAACTGAAACCCCAAAGCAAAATTGTCAATGTGGGCACCGCAGAGATCCATTGTAATTTACCCTGTACTCCTCATCGTCTTCCAGAAAGGCAACTCCACATGGCACAACTCAGCTGCTCTCGATCTGTGGCTCATGATCCAAGGAGAAGCTAGCTATGGCTACTAGCTACTCCCCTCATTTGGGGCTAGCTCAGCAGAATGGGTTGTGCTGATCATTAGTACTACTACTGCTGCTAATTATACTGATATTAGTGTGACTTTGCACCGTCGATCTGTGCACTGTGTGTAGGGGATGCAGCTTAATTTGGATCTGCTGGTGCTGCTGCTGCTGTTGCTGCAGGGGTTTATGAGGGTGGTGGAGGCCGTGGGATTAAATGAGCTAGCCTGGACCTTGGAAAACCCTGTGGCAGGGACCGACGGAGTACGCCTTGCTCATTCAAGTCGGGCAATAAATCTAGGGCTGTGATTCTGATTCGGTTTGAATGGACAATCTGAGGCCAGGCAACTTGGTGGTCTTCTCCCCGATCATGAGCTTCTTCATTTCGGTTCATTCACATGCAAGTTGCCAATGCTTCACACGTACAGGTTCATTTTTTTTCACTTTCTTTACATTTTTAAAATTAATTTACTCCCTCCGACCCATATTAATGGGCACACACTTAGTACAACTCTAGTACAAAGTTGTACTAAGTGTATGCCCATTAATATGGATCGGAGGTAGTATTTAATTTTCAAAAACGCTCACTATAAATTTTAAAAAATAACAATGCAGTATAAAAAATTTGGCGCAATTTTTAAACTATACATACCAGTAAAAGAATATTTTTGACATTTGAAGCTTGTTCGCAAGTTTTGAAAAAATGTTCGTGACATTGTAGAAAAAACCACACATTGTACAATTTTTTTGCCTAATTTTTAAAATATATTCATACCATTCGAAAAATGTTCACAAGATTCAAAAAATATGATCGTGGCATTTTATAAAATTTAAAATGTAATAAATATTCGTGCATTTTTTATAAAATATTTTATATAACTAAAAGAAATCTTCAACATGTATTTTGAAATATTTAATTTGTATTAAGAATGATCATACATGTATTTTACTAAATATTCATCATATATTTTTAAAGTGGTAAACGTGTACAAAAATAATATTTCCCTGTCTATGCAAAGAATATTCATCGTGTAGTATTGAAAATAAAGATATATTTAGGAAAATAAAAAGGAAATGAAATAAATAACACAAAAAAGACAACGAACTAAGGAGAAAAACAGCAATGCAATATTAAATGAAAACCCAAGAGGAAGCTACCCCAAACTAGTGAAATGTCCATCTTATTGGGCCGGCGGCTCACTTTAGGCGAGACGAAGCTTTGTCTCACAAAAGCGCGAGACACATTCCCCATGGGGAAAACACCCTTAGTTCCACGCAATGGGCCGGTGCAATTTACTGAACTCCAGAGCTGATTTTTTGCATCAATTGTTGTGCGTTGATTCTAAAAAAGACTATTGACATCGTATGGTTACGACATATACCATGGAGATGGCTAAAATAGTGGGAAGGACTCGATGGACACAGTCGGTACCGTGGACGGGATTGGGAACAAGCAGAGGTAAAGACACTGCAATGTACACAGGTTTAGGGCCCTCATGTGGAGGTAAAACCCCTAGTCGTGCATGGTGACTATGGTGAAGCACACGGAGGGAGTGGCTACAGTGCAACCCGTACCGCTAACCGTGGCGACTGGCTCCAAGACGGCCCGACACCATAAACCGATCATGGAAATCTGGACTCTTATTCAGGGTGGCACCAATTTTTCCAGAAAGCTTCATGAGGATGGGCCACATGAAAAGTCTATGTATAGTGTTAAAAACATGTTATATCCCTAGCTCATGCTCTGGTGTTCATCGGTAATGATTAGCTTAGGTGCAACTCCATACATTGCTTTCTGGAAAGTCTTGAACAACCATATATAAGATTCTTTCTTCCCACTCCATAAAAAATCAGCACCAAATGTGACACAAGAATTGTGGTTGTTAACTCTAGTGAAAGGGGCAAATATACGGTTATACCTATTATAGCTATGTGGAGTCGATAGACATCACTTCACCAAAACAACGAGTAGCTCTTCCTGCAGATACTATCAACCCTGAAAATATTTATAAGTTTGTCATTCTCATCGAGTTGGTAATTAAAATAAAAGGCTGGATTGGCAACTTGCTTATTTTTCATAATATATGCTATTAGCTGTCCATCTGCTCCCTTAATTGCTCTTTTAAAATCATGATGGCACCTTCTCTACACTAAGAAAGCGATATGTTGCAGATGTGACAACCAATGTCTTATGGCATTTAAGTATTTTGCTCCTCAACTCACTACTTACTTCTCTATTTTATTTGATGAGATGTCTCTTACTTGGGGAAATAAGTTGGTGCGTGTGCGATCGGACAAACCGGGCAACCTCGTATTTGCCGTCCTCTTGCGTTTTGAATCCGATCATAGCCTCACAGCCACACCTACTCAGCTTGAAGCTTCATTTAGGCTTTATCATTTCCTCATCTTGGACCACCTTCCACCATCCGTGCCTTGCAGACAAACCTCTCCCACACTGATACAATGTTTTCATCTTTGTGTGTTGTCGTTGTCCATGTGCGAACCGAGAACCCAACCTCATGAGCATACATTTTGTACAATGCCATGCCATCTTCCCAATTGTCAAATTCCATGCCAACTGCAGATTGTAAGTTATCAAACATTCAGGCTCATATGTTAACCCCTTATATATGCACAATAATAAAAAATTAGTTCATGAACTGCAGCTCACACTCTCGACATGGAAAAGGAACTTACACAAAACGGAAGACTAGTAGTTCTTTTTAGTGTCTTGTAGTTATTTATATCATTCCTGACCAACTAGATTGTGCCCTAGCAATTTGAGGTAAAAAACTATCAAGTGACAAAATAGTGAGGCATACATTAAGAATTAATGCAATAAAATAATTACCATGGCAAAGCTATTTGCATCATCCTCAACTCCCATTACTTTAGTGTACCCAATACTTAGAGTAATACTTGCCTTTGATTCCATGCTTACCTATTTTCATGCAAATATACCAACAAAACATCACATACATGTTCAAAAACTAAAAACTGAAGTAACCTACAAAAAATAGTACCCATCAAGATTTTTAAATCAAAGAAAAGCAACAAAGTGATTGTGGAATGGAAGAGCAAAGTCAAGATCATTTTTAACCAGTAATGTGATAGAAAGTTCAACTAAACACTGTAAAGGTCCTTTATATTTACTACTAATAATTAAGTTAGATAATAAGAACATGTCTAGTCACTTCAAAACAAAACCCCTCATCCATTCTATCATATACATGTCAAGGAACATCACATGAACAAATAGTAATTAACCTACTACTCTCTATGGAGGCTCCAGCTTATCATTTAATCAGATAAACATGAAGTCTCTTCATATACAAACCTTACTATAAAATTATCAAACCTACATGGAAATTGCAAATAAATCAGAACATACCCCCTCATCTAATTTTTTGCTGTAGGCTATAACTAGTGGTACAACTTTCCCATTATAACTGCAAGTAGCACATTGATTCAATGCTCATAATATCTGGTTACCCAATTGTTGTTGGATTCAAACAAATCGAGGAAACTAAAGGACTAAAGAAATAGTACGTAATCGATAGTGGAAACTAATTTGATGCTCATACCGTGAACCCTTTAGTAGTAGAAGGCGATGTCTGGTTTCTAATCACCCCAACGTCGATATACCCGAAGCTAGGTCGCCATGTCGCTAGGTACACGCAATCGCGGTGAGCCGCCAACAGACCACATGATTTGGTTCCTTGGTCACTCGTGCTTCAGTGCTACAAGCCAGAGAGAGATCCAAAATTTCTCTTAACCCTAGCTCGAAGCTGTTGCACAAGTACAGTACATGGAAGGGGAGACATATGAGCTTAGTATAGGTTCAGAAGAGACGAATCGACCTTGAGAGGTCGTTTTTCTCGATTTATCTAAACTCAAAAGGACCCTCTTGCAAACGTACCAACAGGCCCAAAGGTGGCCACATGGGTCGGCCTGACACGACACGACCCGATCAAAGTGACACGTGCGAGGCACGACACATGCCACTACAACACACTACCTTAACGGGTCGTGTCGTGCCGGCTTGCGGGCTGCGCTTCCTAGCCCAGGCATGACCCCAGCTACTTGGGTCGGCCCGTTTGGCATGTTGGCACACCAGCTCGCCTAATTTTTACATCTTTAAGCGTTTTATAGCTATATTATGTCTAACGTTAAAAAACTAATTATGCCTAACGCGTTATATATAAAATTAATAAAAACATTAAACAGGTCGTGCCATATCGTTACCCATGCCTAGCCTCCATGCCCAGGCACGAGCCTTGCCAGGGCCGGACCGACACATACAGGGACAAAATAGCGTGCTAACGGGCTGGCCCGTGAAAACCGGCCCATGTGGCTATATTTGAGCAGGCCCATCTTCTAACCGATCTTGTCACTCCCGTTTGAATCCAATGGCCAATACCCCTCAAAAAAAAATCCAATGGCCAATATAACGCTGGTGCATCTCCAAATTCGGAGGCCGTTTCGCCAGATACGTTCTCCTCTTCCCCAAATTGTGCCGCCCGCAATGGAGTCTGACGGCGAGGAGGAGGCGGCGGCGACGCCGACGCCGGTAACCGCGCCGGCAGAGGGGAGGCTGAAGGGAGGCCCGGAGCTGTCGGTGGAGGCCGACATGCGGGAGGTGGCGAAGGCGGCCGCCTGGAGCGTCAGCTCCTGCAAGGCCGGCTACGGCGTCGCCTCCCTCCGCGACGACAGCCTCGACACCTACTGGCAGTCAGAGCCCCTCTTCTCTCCCGCCCCCCCTAGAAATTTCTCTCTTTATCTTTCTCGCGGAATCACAGACTGAGCTGAGCCGTCGTTGGTTGATTTTGCCTGGTCAGGTCGAACGGCGCGCAGCCGCACCTGGTCAACATCCAGTTCCAGAAGAAGGTGCAGCTGCAGCTTGTTGCGCTCTACGTGGATTTCAAGCTGGACGAGAGCTACACGCCGAGCAAGATCTCCATTCGGGCCGGCGATGGCTTCCACAATCTCAAGGTAACTCCCTCCGCCACCGATGCATCGTCTCAAGAATGGTTCAGGGCTTCTGAACATAGCAGCGAGGTGTTAGGTTCTTCTCTCTGAATATATCTTCAGAGTACTACTACCAGATTCAGAGTAGCTACAGGCTGTTCCTTACAGGCACACTTGTGCTGAATTGAAGAGGATTGGGACTTGGGCTCCTCCTGGTCTTTAGTCCTGTTTAGTAGTGGAGCTGCTAACACGAGGTACCCGGCGACAGTGCACCCGTATATCTGAATTTCCAAGACATGGTCTTTGCTCGATAGTGACATCACTTAGCAAATGTTGTTGCTTGATGATGACATGTGATGTCTGGCTCTCCACAACAACATCATCATCAACAACAACAACAACAACAAAGCCTGTCAGTCCCAAACAAGTTGGGGTAGGCTAGAGCTGAAACCCAAAAGATATCGTAACCAAATCACGGTTCCGGCACGTGGGTAGCTAACTTCCACGCACCCCTGTTCAGAGCTAGATCTTTGTTGATAGCCCAGTCCTTTAGTTATGTCTGGCTCTCCCATTTTCGATTTCTACCCTGCTCTTCATCTTGTACCAAACTAAAGACCTGATAGCAGGCTTTGGTTAAATGGTTTGCACATTCAGGTTTCCGTACCTGGGGGATGCTGCACCTTCTGGTGTCTTATAGGATTATTATTACACTGCCTTGTTGTTGCATCATATTCCGATGTATCATAGGATTATATTGACAGTATTGATTTGTTGATGGGGAAACTCGATATGTTCTGCAATGATTCTGCATTGCGCTCACTGAACTGATCCTTGGAAATTCAAATTTACAGTGACAATATTATCTTGATCTGAAATAATGAACCCTTATGTTTACCATGCTTCCAGGAAATTAAAACGGTGAACCTTTCAAAGCCAGTAGGATGGGTTCATATATCATTATCTGGCACTGATCCCCGGTATGGATTTTGTAACTATGATGCCTTTATTTTCCTTCCTCTGATGACATAATAGGCATTTATGTTTTGGAATTTCCATAATGGTTAAGTTCCATTTTGACATGTTGGATCGATGACTCAAATTTTCAGCACACTGCCTGTGCAAGCCACTGCTTGCATAATTTTATGGTTTGTCATGTTACTATTTTGTTTTGCTAGCAACTGAATTTTCCTTGGACTTTGTAACAAACTTAGATACTCTGTTGAAGTGCAAGAATATCTGACGCTGCAGCTAACTCAGTTCAGTCTTATAATAACCCATTAGCTTCCAAGTTTGACATACAATTTGCCCACGAAAACACTCTAGAAATATCTGAGGATTTCAGAACTAATTTAAGATACATTTTGGATCCCACTGCTAAGTAATACTGCCTTTGCAGATAGTGGCATAATTCTCTTTCTTGGCATATTTGTGCAGAGAAACCTTCATTCATACATTTATGCTCCAAATTGCGGTGTTGGCCAATCACCTGAATGGGAGGGACACCCATGTCCGGAAGATCAAGATATACGGACCACGACTGTAAGTTGGATTTAGTACCTGCCTGCAGCCAACCAACCATTTATTAGAATTTCTAATGTTTGTCTGGGTAAAAACAAAAGGCCAAAGCACTGTGCAAATAGAAGAGAACACAAGAAAAAAAATCTGACAGGAAGAGTGTACTGTTGGTACCCTGGTCATTTGTTGACCAGAGTCAGAGTTCATATAAAACTAGATGTTGACATGCAAATCACATACTGTGTTGGTCGATTTCTTATTGCATTCAAGAGTTCACATAGGAGTATATGACTAATGTTTACAAGCAAATCACATATAGTACTGATCAATTTCTGATCACATCCAGAGTTCACATAGGACTAGATGTTTACAAGCAAATCACAATACGACATAAATGCACTGATGACCTTAATTGAATTGTGTCAAAATCGAGTAGTCCCTGCCTGCCTGCACCAGAGATTGAAGTGCGGTGTTGCCATCCTAATGTGCTGCTGTTTCTTGCGTTTCAGGAACCCCGTTCCCCACCAGCCTTTCCACTTCACTTCCAGGGAATTCATCATGTACTCCAGTGCCAGGTGACAAATCATTAACCCTAGTGCGCTTGATCGTCTGTATCGGAGCCAAAGTACGGAACTTGATCGTGGCCTGCGCGCTTCAGCCCTCGGTGAATGCTGACATTTGGATTAAGTAGCTGCTGAAGTACCCAGCTATTAAGTTGCTGCTGAAGCATCAGGGTGCATGTCTCTGTGGAGTACATATCTAGTGGAAACCGTACATTCAAAGGAAACATGGAAACTTGATCTTGTGCCGTTCGATAGGAAACATGTGTTGCGAGATGGAAAGATAGTACATACACATAGGATCCAACAGCCTGCGCTAAGGTTCCAAGCATCCATTGAAAATGAGGTTTCCATTGTCTCCGAGTTAGGCAGTAGCCTAGTGGCGTGGGTCGCAATGGCGCATCCCAGCGGCCAGAGTTCGACTCCTGTCGGGAGCGAATTTCTGTTTCCTCACCAGGGTGGGTTCTCTCTTTAACATATGTCCTGGGTGCTAGTGCCCATGGATCGAGTTTTTTTTTTCTATTTTGGTCAAACTTAATCCTTTGATTTAACTAAAAAATACTAATGAGTTAATTGGTCTTTTTTTATACCAAAATCATAAGAATCCGTGATAAAAAATCATAACTGTCGCATGGTTAAAATAACACATAATCTGATCATTGCTTGGGCGCATGATGTGTAATTTTATGTTTAATCTCCTAAATGTTTAATCATGGAAATGAGAACATGATCTCGTGATTGGTCAAAAATCTTTTAATCGAAATGTTCTATTCGTGCGTAATTCTTGAGAATGAATCTTATGATTGAATTGATTATCGTTGATTGGACACTTGTGGCACATGGCAATTTCCATGGCCAGGCATCATAACTTGCTATGTAATTCGGTGTCTACAGTCGAGCATGTTTAATCAGGAAAATTACAACATGATTTGTGATTGGTCCAAAATCATTTGATCCGAACGTTGCTGATTACTAATGATAATGCTTCTTGTATTACCGAAATCATCAGAATCCGCCATGAAAAACCACAACTATGGAACGATAAAAATAACACATAATCTTGACGCAGCATGGGCACATGTAGGATCGTAATTTTTGATAATGATTTTTCATAATCGAGTCAATTCAGATGATTTAAATTTTTACTGTTACCGTTTTTTCACTATTGCATCAAAATGATTTTACCCAAATCAATAAATCTATACAACTGTTAAATACTCCCTCCGATCCATAAAAAGTGTCGCCCATTTAGTATAAAATTTGTACTAACTTAGTATAAAATGTGCGACACTTTTATAAAATGTGCGACACTTTTTATGGATCGGAGGGAGTATTTTTTACTCGTTTTAACAAGTATATTTCACTCATTTAAAAATGATTTCACTCATCTTATAAAAAACAATTTAAATCATTTCAGAATATATTTCACTCGTTGGAAACCCATATTTTGATAATTTTGGAAACTGATTTCACTTAATTCAGAAAAAATATTTCACCCATTTCAAAAAATTCGTTCTTTCAAATAAGTGAAAATGGTTTCTCGTCCTGTCGCTTTTGATCTCTTTGCTCGCGTTTGCACCGAATCCATTCTTTTTTGAAAAAGAACTACTAATAAAAAATTTAGATTGAGTGAAATTGATTTGCTTTAAGAAAAAGTTGATAAACTTCAGTGCATGTACTAGTTACAATGATGTACTAGATGTTGTCTTTTCTCTACAATAGTTTGATTCTCTCATTTGGATCATGGACTTCAGAAATTTGTTCAAACGAGATAACTAGGGCATTTTTGCTGTCTAGGCCCCTATAAAATCAACTTGCTCAACTAATCATGACACAGACCCTGAGAAAAAACAAGATCAATAATGGCACACACAAGCTTTATTTTAATCACTGAGACAAAATAACATGATCACACACACATGAAATAATATCTGGTACTAAAAGACAACAGATGAGGAAAGCGCAATGCAAAATACTACTCCATGGCCGGCCGGCTTCACCGGTGGTCACCCTTTGGCGCCGCAGCCGTCGGTGAAGAAGCGCATGGATGCACCCTCCCGGTGGCCCAGGAGTTGCAAGCTGCCTTCGTCTCCTCTCCACCCGTGAAACCCTCCTTCGTGTTCTCTTCTTCTCCGGTCATCGATTTGCTCGTCGCCGTCCTTGCCTTAGCCTTCTCGCTCTCGCTGATCCTCTTCCTCAGCCTCTCTTGCTTCACGTGTACCTGTGCATAGCTGAACCCCATGGAAGACATGTCGACTACTGTAGAGAAGTTGGCTAGTAGAAGGTTGAAGGCTTGAGTTAAGGTGATTGATTGGGTGCTGGTGTGTGCAATGTGCATACGTGCGTGTATTTATAGGCGGCAGTCTTTTGGGGTGGGAACCTGTGTGCTGCTGACTTTATAATTTCTGTGGGCTTATACCTACTTTGCTGACTTTCTTATTAAGGTGAATCATACACCAACCGGCCGGGGATAGACTTGCCAGTACTCGTGAAAGCACTACACTATTAAGGTGTATCAGGTTAGTTGCTGTCCTTAAACTTTAATCAAACAAAAATCTCTCCGTTTCCAGGAGATGATATTGTGTCCACAAAATTTTAAAATCTTCAGGTTTTAGTAGGTACTCGCACTATGAAAGTAGTCTCTGGAGATTGAAGAAATCTAGACCACTACTGTAACGAGCTGTCGTGTTTACAACTTCAGATTTGGTGTAGGTGTTGGCACTTTGAAGTTCACCGCCCGAGAGAGCACGATCACAACTGGGCACTACAGTAGTCGGTCCTGAATACCTGGTGCAGAAATTCTACCAAGTATTTTATCATCAGTGAACTGGAAGATACTAGTATATCTACTCACCGCTGATAAAATTAGGGAAAAATAAGATAGCATTAGTATTTCAAATTAAGACTTTTGGTTTTGAGGCAAGATAAGTTACTTTAATTAGTAAATAAATCTTAGCTGCTAGTGCATCTCCAAAAGCTTTCATTTTTCCAATATTGGGAAAGTAGGGCCCAAAAACTAGCTCCACAACTTTCCTTTTTTCCATTTTTTTCACAAACTCTAAAAACAATCCATCCCCCCTATGAAAGGGTAGTTGTCTCCCATATCCTTCCCAATATACGCTATGTCAGCACACCAAGGCAATTTTACACAACATGACAAATTTTTGACCCAACCATGGCAATTTTAATTATACATCGTCACAGTTCTACCGTTGGTATCATGTAAACCTGGACATGGACAACACGGCCCGATCAGCCCAGCCCGAAGCCCGACATTCGGGTCGGGTTTGAGTTCCAATTTTCAGCTCGAAAGCCAAAAAAGGCCCGAACGGAGAGTAAATTGATATTTATTGTAAATATAGGTATAATATAGTATTTAAATATCCTGAAAATAATTATTTTATTAAAAAAGTGAATGTTCAAGTGTTTTAGGCCAGGCGGGGCCGGGCTCGTGCATGGGATTTTGAGGTTGGGTTTTGCAAAGCCCGCCACGATCCCAGCTTGGCCCAGAGAATGCCCAGGTCTAGTATCATGCCAAATTTAATATTAGACCATGGCAATTGTTTCAAATAGCCCATGGAAAATTTTAATAACATGGCAATGTCATTTTATACATCATGGGATTTTTTTATTATAGGATGATAATTGTATTACATACACCATGGCAAATTTATTTGACCTAACATGGCAATTCTTGTTTTTTAGCATGAATAGCTTGAAAATTTCAATATTTAGGCCATGAAAATTTTATAATAGCTCATAGAATGTTTCTTGTAGGTAGTAGGGTAATTTGACTTTATACACCATGGTAATTTGTCCTATTACAGGATGACAATTGTCTTACATACACTATGATAAATTTATTTGACATAATATGCCAATTCTTGTTCCTTAGTATGAATAACATTTTTTCCATGTGTCCATGATAATTATAGACAAATTCTCCATATCATGACAATTATACATATTTTTTATTTGTTCCTCATGGAAAAATTAGTCTTTTTCTCTCTTTCAATTGATGGCATTTCTTAATGTATTTTTTGTTGATTTAATGGCAATTTTAGTGTTTTCATAGTCTTTCATGTATTCTTATGGAAATTTCACAATTTTTTCGATTTAAAATTATGTAATTTTTTTGCCATATTCCTCATGGCATTTTCTTGTAATATTATCTTCTTGGTTACATGTCATTTTTGCAATGTTTTTATAATATTTCGCATAGACTCATGGTATTTTTGCAATAATTTTAAACTCCAAAACATGACATTTTTATTGTAGTTAACATGCATTATTATTTTTAATTACATGAAAATTTTGTAATGAGTTTTTCTGCAAAAAAAAAAAACTCAAGGCCATCCAAAGTGGCGTTGGGACGAATTGGAAGCGAACCAAAGGGTTCCCTCCATCAATCCTCACCGTGTGAACTGGGCGTTCACGCAGGCGTGCACCCCACCTCCTGTTCGCTCTGGGTTGCGGTCCTAAATCTATGAATGTAGTTAAGTTCCTGCAAACGTACGAGTGACATGTCGATGCTTCGAGCTGACTGTGGCCTGTTTACTAAAGTCTTGACAATATTTCGTGTTGCAAATACGATGTTTCTGAGAAAATTCATTATAATTTTTTTTTAGGGAACACAGTACAACGCAGACACTCACATACACGAGTATACACTCACCCCTATGAACGCACACACGCACACCCTATCCCTATGAGCATCTTCGCAATACTGAGCCGGCACATCATCTTGAGATTAACGAAGTCACCACCTCGTCTTCGACGGAAACGTCTCCTCCCACTGAAAGCGCATCACCGGAAAGCCTGAAACATATTCAGGAAAATGCGAGCACCAATGTCAAATCTGGGATTTGAACTCTGGTGGGCTGGGGATACAACCATCCACCTAGCCAACTCAACCACAGGTTGATTCGCAAATTCATTATAATTCTTAGTTGCAAGAATTTCTTCGTAATTTCCTCAATCTATGATACGTATTGTACATGTAATGTTTGTCGAGTTTGATTAGGGCTTGTTTGGTGGCCGGGGATCAATACCCAGGGCTGCAAATCCCGACCGGGAATTTTCAGAGCATGTGACACGTACAGTAGAAAGCTGGGGAAAAATTTTCAGACATCCCGAGGCCAGAATTTCCTACCCAGGGAAATAAAGGGGATACCGGAGGGATCCTGGCCTACTAAACGATCCCTTAATGATGTCAGTAATTCTAAGAAAATTATACTATATATCAACACATACAAGCTTTATTTCCTTATTGGGACAAGGTAACATAATCATATAATAAAATAAATCTGGGACAAGACAACGGATACGAAGGAAAGTACGTAGCACAATCAATATTACTCCATGGCTGGCCAGCTTCATCGATGCCCACCCTTCGCCTTCGGCGCTGGGGAAGAAGCGCATGGATGCACCCTTCCGGCGGTCCATGAGTTGCAAGCTGCCTTCTTCTCATCTTCACCCATAAACCCCTTCTTCTTCCTCTCCTCTTCGCCGGTCATCATCGATTTACCCATCGTGGTCGTTGCCGCGGCCTTCTCGCTATCGCCGATCCTCTTCTTCAGTCTCTCTTGGTTCACGTGCACCTGTGCATAGCTGAACCCCATGGAAGACATGTTGACTCCAAGTAGAGAAGTTGGCTACAAGGATGAAGGCTTGAGTTAATGTGATTTGTTGTGTGTTGGTGACTTGGTGTATGCATACGTGCGTCTATTTAGAGGCGCCAGTCTAAATTATTGGGGTAGGATAGCAATCTGTGTGCTGACTTCTTAATTTCTATGGGCTTATCTCCTTAAACCGGTGTGAGTGGTTCATACAAAAATCCAGGGTGGAGCTGCCAGTACTCCTAAAGGCATACTCTCCAGCACAGCACGATCAGGTTAATAATTTGCTTGCCTGGCAGTGCAATCCGCTGCATGCCTCACTTCTGCATTTTTTGTCTTCAACTTTTATGCAAAATGGATATCTCTTTGTTCACCCCAGATGACATTGGATCCACAAATTTTAAAACCTTCAGATTCGGTAGGTGCTACTCGCACTTGAAAAGTAGTCTGGAGAAATCTCGACCACTATTGTAATGAACCGTTGTATTTAAAACTAGGGCCTCTTTGATTCGCATGATTCCAAACATATATGATCGAATAGAAAAGACATAAAATTGTAGTGGCATATCTATTGAAATTCTACAGGATTTTTATTCTGTCTCATAACGTCACACGAAAGTAATGAATTCTTATCAAGAGATTTAAGAAAATGCTAAAATTCCAATGGAGATGAAGCACAAGAAAATCCTTACCAAAAAGTTCTATAGAATTCAATCCTATGAATTGAACGGCCAACATAAAAAATTTCCTAAGTATTTCAATCATCTAAAATTACTAGGAAAATCCTTAGAATCAAAGCTCTCAGAGTTGGTAGGTTTTGCACTTTGAAAGTTCACCGCCGGAGAGATCTCGACCACAATAGTGCACTACAGCGGTGTATTTTATTGTCGTCAGTCAACTGAAAAATATTATATCTACTCACCTCTGACCAAATTAGTGCACACAAAAAAGTAGCACTATATACTTTAATTTTACAAAGACTTTCCTTTTGAGGCAAGATAAGTTACTTTAATTAATGAAGAAATTCTTAGCAGCTAAGCCAACCAGCTGTCATTGATTGTTATCATAAGCAATTGAGTGATATATTATCCCAGTTGACACTGGTGTAATCCCACCATGTTCGCAAGATTCCAAACATATATGAATAGAAAAGGCATAGGATTGTAGTGGCATATCTATTTAAATCCTTCATGATTTTTATTTTTTCTCATAGAGTCACAGGAAAACAATGAATTCTTATCAAGAGATTTAAGAAAATGCTAAAATTCATATGGGGATGTAGTACAAGAGAATCCTTACCAAAAAATTCTATAGAATTCAATCCTATGAATCGAACGGCCAACATTAAAAAAATTCCTAAGTATTTCAATCATCTAAAATTACTATGAAAATCCTTAGAATCAAAGATCTCCGAGTTGGTAGGTTTTGCACTTTTAAAGTTCGTCGCCGGAGAGACCTCGACCACAACAGTGCACTACAGCGGGGTGTATATTATTGTCGTCAGTCAACTAAAAGATATTGTATCTACTCAACGGTGATCAAATTAGTGCGCACAAAAAAGTAGCACTATATACTTTAATTTCCTAAGACTTTCCTTTTGAGGCTAGATAAGTTACTTTAATTAATGAAGAAATTCTTAGCTGCTAAGCCAACCACTCATTGATTGTTATCATAAGCGATTGAGTGATATGTTATCCCAATTGACACTGGTTCGACCATTTAGCAAAACATGCATCGTTCATTTCATGAGCAAAAACACATCGCCCCATACGAGTTGCACAATCCATGAACACAATGTAAAGTAGATAGCGCATTAGTGATATGCCATATCCAACTTGGTAATGAAGTATTGCGGTGTGATTGCACGGATGAGAGAAAATGGTCACCGGGTGCGTCAATTATGGAGATTATAAGTTTTATTATTCTTACTCTATATGTTGATCAATTTATTGATTAACTAAATGTTGCAACTAATAATTATCACGTTGTATCCGTATACATTGTTGCATTGTACCACGGAACCGATGGCGGGTAATTTGCATTCATACATTTTTTTGATAAAGCTCAAGGTGCAAAATATATGGGACAACATGTGCGAATTCTGAGTTAAGTATCGTTGAATTGGAATCAAATTGAAAAACTTGTATATGGTAATCTCAGATGTAATATTTATATTTGAACTATTGTGCTATTTATGAATGAACTGTGTTATTTTGTATAATTATTTTTAGTGTTATGAACTTTAAAAATAAATAAGGATGGACATTTAGGAAACAATGTTGGATGGCTAGCTCACAAATTGTTGTCCATGAAACAGTCCTAACCAATCCACAAATAAATAATTTCCGCTTTAATGGTCGACGATAAATATGCCTCTAGTTACAAGATTACAAGACATGGAAGCCCTTACATATAAAATACTGTTCCATTTAAAGGTCGATTTTTTACCTTTTTTGAAGCAATTACCGTAGAACAATTGTTCTACGGAGTTTTCATATATATTAAAATATGTACAAATACATCAGGTGAAAATGTTCATCCTATGCCAGCTCTAGGAAATATAGTATCCATTAATTAAGGTGTGTATCTATCCAATTAGAAAGTTGTTCTCTGAATCTTGTCTTAATTATGTATCACAGCAGAATTAAGTCTTTTCTTAATTGAATCCTCCATGATCTAATAGATGGTCTTGTATTGTGGAAGATCAAATATTCCTCTGTATCCAAATGTGCCAACATCCCATAATGGTGAATTCCATATAAAAATGGAGTTGAGAGTGCTTCATTCATAAGGATCATGTTGTCCAGGACAGATATTCCTCTGTTCTTAGTGAAGTTGATGGATTCCCAGCAACCTAGTGCAAATGTGCAGTTCCACATGAGATGTAGACATGTCTCTTTAGTCATATCATTTCATAAAACACAATTGATTGAAGGAATGTGGAATGATTTTCTGCTCAACAAATGTAGATTCTGTCATGAAGAACCAGCCATATGTAGATTCTGCTCGACTGTTGTCTAGAACTAATAAATGTGATTGGTGTTGGTGTGTGCATACGTGCGTCAATTTGTAGGTGCCAGTTGGAATTACTGGGGTGGCAACCTGTGTGCCGACTTCTTGATTTCTATGGGCTTTCTCCTTTGCCGTCTGTGGATCATACGCCAACTGGGGGTGGACTTGCCAAAAGCATGATCATGTTAATTGGCTTGCCTGGCAATGCTCTCCACTGAATACTTCACTTCTGCATTGCCTCATCTGCCTGTCAACCAAAAAGCAGAGAAGACAACTTAAACCAATTTCGATTAGCTATTTTGAATACATTTGAGAGCAAGTTAATAACTCTACGCAGTACTTGTTTTCGCTGTTTTTTATTTTTTCACTTGTGTTTGGATTTGGGTGGCTGTGTGCATCCTAGTAATGTAGAGGCCGGGTGTAATACTTGACTATTTAGTAATAAAGCGCCTTTTATCGAAAAAAAGTTAATAACTTAGAAAAATTCTACAGTAATTTCATAAAATTTAATTTCATTTTCAGAAATTCATTTCATAAATTGTTTGGGATACAATTCATAAGTCAATTATTTCATTCACAGTTTATAATTACAGATATACTCCATATGCATTTCACACAAAAATCAGTGATATTTCACAATAAGTGGCATTACGTAAACTACACTGCAACAAATAAATCAGTGGCTTTTCATGAGCACATTGGCACATTGCCAACATGTTTTCATCTCATTTCAGTTTAGGTTTAGTCATGAACATAAATAACTTATAGATACATCGCAGTGCAATTTCAGAAAGTTGGCATTGGTTGAATGTGACCATGTTTCAAAGTGATTTCACTGTATTTCACTGTCATTACACAAATCATGGATCCTGTTCCATGGTGGATCCTTCAACTGCAGAGAGTGTACACACTTAGATCAATTAATCATGATCCACACCAACTTAACTTTATTTCCTTAAGAGGGATAATAGATGAAGGAAAGTTCAAAGCAAAATGCTACTACCTACAAACCCAGAATATATACTCCAACACTCTAATGATGTATGCGTGCAAAGGATGTTCCTGCTCCCTAGTCAGCCAGCTTCACCTATGGCCACCCTTTGGCGACGCAGCCGCTGTGGAAGATGCACATGGATGCACCCTCCCTGCGGTCCATGAGTTGCAAGATGCCTTCTTCTCCTCCTCACCCATGAAAGCCTCCCTTTTCTTCCCTTCTCCGGTCATCGACTTGCCCATTGTCGTAGTTGCGGGTTTCTCGCTGATCTTCTTTCTCATCCTCTCTTGCTTCACATGTAGTTGTGCGTAGCTGAACCCCATGGAAGCCATGTTGATCAGAGAACTAAGAAAAGTTTGCTAGTACAAGAAAGATGCAAGCTTAAGGCTTGAGTTAATTTGATTGCTTAAGTTGGAGGTTAGTGTGTGCAGACGTGCGTGTATTTATAGGCGCCAGTTGGGGTTATTAGGGTGTGCTGACTTCTTAATATACTACTACCCTAAAAGAAAGAAGATGAGTAGGACTCCATTACCATGAAGTCAATCTGCTTTCCTGGCTGGCAGTACAATCCACTGCAGGCTTCACTTCTGCATTGTCCGGCCTTAAACTTTAATCAGACCACAATTGTAACTAGCTGTTGTATTTAAAACTTCAGATTTATTAGGTTGTTGCACTTTGAAAGTTCATCGCCAGAGAGATCGCGGGCACAACAGTGCATTACAATTTCATTTGTTAAGCTTAAATGAATCCTGATTAATTCACAAAATTAATGTTCTTGCATGATCCACAATTTCCATCCTTAGGATTCTCCCTAAGAAGATGCAATTAAAATGTGGCCTAAATCTTAGTGTCATACACTCATACGTAATACACATTATCTTCCATTTATTGTATTGTTACAAAAAAATAGAGCTTAAAACACAGTTCTTTTTCTTCAAAACCTTAGTGTCTACAAGGTTCAGAAGAAACAATTTTGTTCTACGTATTTTGAAAATTTGCAATATCTAACCTGGAATCTGCACTACAAATCTAAGAAATTCACTTGTGTTAGCTAGGTACATACTATTTTCGATAGTACAACAAAGTAGTCACTATGTCATCTATAGTTTGTGTTCAATAATAATCTGGAAACTTAAAAAGATCTAGTAAAACAGGAGAATTAAAAAAAATCATTGCATAGGTCACAAAGGCCATGTTCAAGATGTACCAAATCACACGATAAGCTAATATGAATCACCAATGTATTTTGACAAATTAAGAAAGTTAGACTCAGAAAACATATAATCATGTCTTCTTCTAAATACAAATATTGTAGTGGTCACATCAGATTCAGTTATTGTGACCGGCATCCGTATTTATGTTTTAGAGTAAATATTTATATCCCAAGTTATTGTGACCGTGTCGATATTTATCATGTAGAGCAAATATTTATATACAGAGGAGACATACATTTACAAGTGTTTCTTGCTGCTAAAATCTAAGTTAAGCTAAAATAAGTAGACCTAGCATAAAATTTGAGATGGGCATATAGCACAACAAAGACGCAGAGGCCAGCTCGCGGATGAAATGGTATCACTTCTTAAGTCGGTTCTATATTTTCTCTAATGACTACGTGAAATCAATGTTTTCAGCCCAACAAACCACACTTCTCCCAAAGTAAGTAGATCTCAATCCAAAGCATCGACTACTAAATATCCACCTTGAGATATCTAATTCAGAACATCTGACTGGTATTAAGTTGCGAGCAACAACCAAAAGCTAAAAACTCAAATCAACAGACAAATGCTATAAACTCAATGCATAATGTAAGCAACACTTGTTAGCAAAATAGCCACAAGCACCATTGCTTTCCCCTTAGTAGCAACAACACATCCTGGGTACTTGCATGTTTCTGTCACTCAAGCGCTGACACGAGGAGGCATGAACCTACTATCTAGCACAAAGCTTCCTCTTGGAGTTATAAAATACTGCTTGGTCAAAGCAACAAAATATAATAGAGAGAATGCAAGAACACTCAAGAACATAATATAAAAGAAGATTGTCGGGGAGCGCAACCAGGACTGCACACGCCCATTGCTGATGGAGGTGACTTGATAACGATTGAAACGACACATGTACTTGCACAATAACTCGAGTAAACACAGGGGTTTCGCAGGTTCGGGCCGCACGATGGCGTAACACCCTACTCTTGCTTCGTCTGATCTTTGCTTATTGTGGGATCTTGTACAGAAGTGTCCTCCGGAAGGAAATCCTATACTATACTTTGGCATTCTAGCTCTCTCCCGATCCTTTTTCCTCTGGGCTAGCCAGAGTGAGCTAAAGTAGGGGGAGTTCGCTTGCTAGGTGGTTGGCGTCTCCCTTTTATAGCTCAAGGGGATTGCCACAGGGACCACCGCTGTTTACAGAACAAATAAGATTACAATATTTTTCCGACGCGACGCATGGTGCTGCTTGATGTCTTCCATAAAGGCTCGGGGCGGGGAGGTGATAGCTGGTCGCATGCGGGCGCTGAGTAGCTGGGAAGCGCGCGCCAAGTGTCTCCCTGTGCCCGCCACACAATGGGTCTTGTCTTGTCCGCATTAAATGCTCTGACCGTCCGGTCTGGTGGTGGGGGCCAGCCTGGACCCCATTACCGCGCCGAGGTAGAGAGCTTCTCGGGGTCGAAACGTAGTTGTCGGAGGATGCCAGCGGCCTGCTTGTTCCGGTTGATGTCCTCTTGGAGGTGATGGTCACCGGAAGGTGATGCCGGGTCATCCGTCCCGATAACTTCCTTTATGTGTACGCTTGTTGTGCTTGCCTTGGATATAACTACGTGAGTTCCACCTCTTGTGGACTTCACTTTTGAGGAGGTAGACAACAGCAAGTTCCCTAAAGAAGGTTATCTTGGAGTGCTCTTCTGAATAGCGGTAAATGGAACAGCTTGGGTTCTCGGTTACCGACAAAGATCAAATATATTACTTCCACAATCTGAACATAATCTCATAATCCATCGGATCCCAGAAAACTCAACATAATAACAACATAGAAACTATAACATATGTGCCTTGATCAATGAAGATAAATAACAAGGGCTAATTAGTGAAGCACGATATTGGAGGGAAGACATCATCTAGCTACTACCATAGACCCTAGGTCCAAGGTGAATTACTCACACGTCATCAGGGAGGCAAGCATAGTTGATGAAAAGGTGTCAGAACCATCTGTTAGGTAATGTGCTAGGATCAAGTAACCTTGAATCATGTCAAATTTTCAAAGGAAATCAACTTCAAAATCCAAATGGAAGAAGGAACACCCCCCAGATGAATTAATTCAAAAGGCCAGATAAAAATCTTCTCCAAAAATTCATGTTAGATTTTTGAAAAGTCTTATAAATGAGTGTGATCACATATCAAGTGATGTGGGACCCATCCCATGCTCATAGATTTTTCAAATAATCAAACAGTGCCTTGGAATTATTGAAATACCCCTATTTGTTTTAAAATTCAAATCATTTGAATTTTAAAAATGTTGAAAGTTTATGAGTGGCTAGTCTATATTATTATGAGGCCACATAAAAGTTTTCAGCATTTAATAAAATGTTTAGCTATTTATTTTAGCTAAACAGAACAAATGTCAGAAGAGAAAACAGAAAGAAAAAGAAAACAGGAAAGTGGCCCGCTTACCTGGGCCACCCCGGCCCAACTCACCTCTCCCGCAGCCCAGCCCGCGAAACCCCCTTGTCGTCATCCACCCCGCGCTGCCAAGCAGCTCGGTGGCGAGGCGCCGACGCCGTGGACGCCACCGCGACGCCTTCGAGCGTCCAGGCCCCCCCGAGCTTATCTCTTCGTCCAGACGCATCCTCGAGCCGCCCTGCTTCATTCCCCCCCTCCAGGAACACCTCCCCTTCCTCTCTCGCCCGATTCATCGCCGCCCGAGGAACACGCCGGAGCGCCGTCGAGCACACGCGTGGCCATTGACGCCTAGAAGCCCCAAGACTGTGTCCAAGCGCTTCGTCGTCGTCGTCTTCACCGACTTGCAGAAGGAATCGAGCCCGGAGCCCACGTAGACGCCGGATTCTTCCTCGAGTTCCCGCCGGCCGCCGTGAAGGACTTCGTCAATTCCGCCGCCGTTGAGCCACCCCAGCCCTCGCCACCACCTTTACTGAGTTCCTGGTGAGCTCGGGTTCGAAACCCCTCTCTTCTCCCCCTGGATTACTCACTCTAGCGGGATCCGCCATGGTAGCCGAAGCTCCTCGCCGCCGGGATCAATGGAGACGTCCAACCGTTAAGTAATTGAGCCTGCCATGTTGTCCAACGTGTTCCCCGTGCTCTTCCTCGTCGAACCAGCCTAGCCCCGCATCAAGTCGTGCCCTGGAACGGAATCTCGATCACGACCGTAGCTAGGTCGCCGCAAAAGTTGACGCCGGCGAGCGTACGGTGCACCCCAGTGCTTGGTTTTGGTCCCGTTCGACGCGCGCGAGTAAGAGCTTCAAGATGGTGGTCTTCGCGCTCCAAATGACGGCCGGAATAGTGATCCCGTGCAGCGCCGCCACGACTCCAGTCGCCGGCGTTTAGCCGCCGGTGGATTAGCCCCTAAGCACTCGGCTAATGACCCCCTGGGTCACTGACCAGTGGGCCCAGTGGCTTAATTAAGCCACTGGATTAATTTAACCCACGGGTTAATTAACCCAGTCACTGACAAGGTGACCCCACATGTCAGCCCCCCCCCTGACGTCAGCACTTGCGCAATAAATCAGTTAAATGAATTTCCAGAGATTATTTGATTTAAAGAAATTCCAGAAATTTCCAGAAAATACCCCAAACTTTGGAAATTCATAGAAAATTCATATTAACTCCAAATTGGACAAATAATATATGAAAAATGATCAGGAGAAAATTATCTTTCCAAATATGCAACTTTCAACTCTGTTTGAGTTGAATTTAAAATGTGGTCAGTAGCATTTGCTATTTGATTTAAATGGAATTAAATCAAATTCAAATAAAATAATTTTTGCAACTTGAACCATGGCAACATGCTACATTTCAATCACACATTAGAGGCATATCATACACATTTGAAGATGATTCAAAATGATCAAACCATATCACATACAACTTGGTAAATGTTGAATTCAAATGTGGAGTTTGAATTTGCAATTCAATTTGCAATATACTCCATTTAAATGGAATGCTCAACACATCAGTACCATGAACATCACCCTTTCAATATTATTCATGTGATTGTGCATTGTACATTCTGTTGAGCATGATGCGATCTATCCAGTGAGGACCCAGATGCCTTCTCGAGTTGCTTGACCCGAGATTGGAGGAATTTTTCCACCCCGTGGTCCTTTGCTTCCACCCTACGCTGGACCTAGGCCCCATCCTTGCCCAAATGGATATCAGGGTCCACAAGCCTCCGTGTTTTCCGATGGTCACCTCCAGCTACCGGGATTCGCGGGTAACTTTTACGAGGACTACTATGGAGATGGAGATGAGTGAGACCGCCTGTGGTCTTACTTAGTGAAGATGTAGTAGTATCTTAGTGTATTGTATGCAAGGTGTCTAAGTTCCAGAGGCTTAGATAAATAATGTATAGGAAGTCAGAGTGCCTCTGAAGGATGTATCATCTTCATCACGTTTGTATTAGCTTAGTGCTTGTACTAAAATGATGTATGGTTTGTATGACAGCTTGTGAATATATGGCTTGTATGCTTTTATCACCATGTTGTCAAGATGATTACTTCCTTTGCTCTGTAATCCTTCCAGTACTTCAATACCTTGTTTAGACTCTTCCAATCAACTCTGTTTGACTTTGGTTTTCCCTTCAGGATGTCTCAAGGAACCCGTGGCCAGGTTGGTCGTAACCAGGGTCGTGGGAATGACCAGGAGGAAGGCAACCTTCCACCCCCACCCACGATGGCACAAGTTCTGATGGAGGTCGAGAGGAACCGCCGAGACTCTCACCATCTGTTGGAAGTCATTGCTCGCAACACCACTCAGCAGCGCAATGAGTTGGTGTCCCTGAACGACTTCATCCGACTTCATCCCCCGGTTTTAGTTACTCCACCGAGCCCCTTGACGCCGATGACTGGCTTCGCAGCATCGAGAGGAAGCTCCAAGCAGGCCGTGTTGCAACTGGTGACAAGGTCAGCTATGCCACCTATCACCTCGAAGGTGCAGTTAGTTCTTGGTGGGAGAACTTTCTGAATATGCGTCCCGATGGACCACCTGCATCTTGGGAGGAATTCTGCACTTCTTTCCGCGAGCACCACATTTCCAAGGGTCTTATGGACCGCAAGCGTGAGGAGTTCTGTAACCTCACTCAAGGCAGAAGGACCGTTGATGAGTTTAGTCGTGAGTTCAACCGACTGGCTCGTTATGCTACCGAAGAAGTCTCCACCGACTCCAAGAAACAAGAGAGGTTCCGTCGTGGCCTCAACACTGGACTTCGTCGTGAGCTCAATCTTCATGACTTTTCCACATTCCAGGTCCTTGTCAACAAGGCCATCAAAGCAGAGGACATGAACACCCCCAACGACTTCCGCAAACACCCCAGAGATGATGGTTCATCCAGTTCTGGCTCCCAGAAGCGCAAGATCTGGATCCCAAACAGCATGTTCCGCCAGAACAACCCACCGAGGCCATCCTATGTGGCGCCTCGTCCACCAACCCAGCTCCACCAAACAACCCCGCTCCACGCACTTTTTTCGGAGCCTGTTACAAGTGTGGTCAGGCAGGCCACTACTCTCGTGAGTGTCCCCAGAACCAGCTCCAACACCAGAATGCTCCACCACGTGCCGGAGGCAACAACAACAATGGTCGTGGCAAGCCACCCCAGAAGGTCTACACCGCCAAACCCGCTCCTCCCGCCACTCGTGGACGTGTGAACCAGATTGCCGCCGAAGAGACTGACGACACCACTGACGTCATTCTTGGTACGCTCCCAGTCAATTATGTTCCTACTTTCGTTCTTTTCGACCCAGGAGCATCTCATTCATTCATGTCGGAAAGTTATGCACTTCGTCATGAGTTAACCTTTGTTAAATTATCCACCCCAATGATTATTCAAACTCCAGGGTCAAGATGGCAAACTAATAGAGTGAGCCATGGTAATCAAATTGCAATTGAGGGTTTAGTATTCCTTGCTTCACTC
Source organism: Bromus sterilis (assembly GCA_950022295.1). Lineage (NCBI taxonomy): Eukaryota > Viridiplantae > Streptophyta > Magnoliopsida > Poales > Poaceae > Bromus > Bromus sterilis. Next base: position 283,287,684 of record OX465600.1, read on the forward strand.
ATAGCCCTCAAGTCTTCAGACATTGATGTCATCCTTGGCATGGATTGGCTATCAAGACAGAATGCCTACCTGGATTGCAAAGGAAAATCCGTGAAACTCACCCACCCTTCAGGCCAAACCGTCAGCTACACCTCACCCAGAACAAGAACCCAAGTGCATTCCTTGAATGTACTTCCCCTTCCCGAACTTGAAGATATTCCGGTGGTTCGTGACTTCCCGGATGTCTTTCCTGAAGAGCTGCCGGGAATGCCACTCGACAGATGTGTAGAGTTTATAGTGGATCTTGCCCCAGGAACCGCACCAATTTCTAGACGCCCATACAAAATGGCCCCACGTGAGTTAGCTGAGCTTAAAACCCAACTGGAAGCTTTGTTGGAGAAAGGCTTCATCCGCCCTAGCTCATCGCCATGGGGTTGCCCCGTTCTGTTCGTAACGAAGAAAGATGGAACAGAAAGGATGTGCGTAGATTATCGTCCGCTAAATTTAGCGACGATAAAGAACAAGTACCCACTGCCCAGGATCAATGATCTTTATGATCAACTTGCAGGATCCTCTGTCTTCTCAAAGATGGATTTGAGGTTAGGTTATCATCAAATCAAGATCCGAAACGAGGACATTCCCAAAACGGCTTTTACTACTCGTTATGGTCTTTCTGAGTATACCGTCATGTCCTTTGGTTTAACCAATGCCCCCGCCACTTTCTCACGCATGATGAACTCGATCTTCATGGAGTATTTGGACCAGTTCGTCGTGGTTTACCTTGATGACATCCTTATATACTCGAAGAACGAAGAAGAACATGCCGAACACCTAAGGCTGGTATTGATGAAACTTAGAGAGCATCGCCTGTATGCTAAATTCTCCAAGTGTGAATTTTGGCTACCAGAAGTGACCTACTTAGGCCACGTGATTTCTGCAAAAGGCATTGCTGTGAATCCCGAGAGAGTTCAGGCCGTCCTTGACTGGACTCCACCTGAATCGGTTAAGCAAGTTAGGAGTTTTCTTGGCCTAGCCAGCTATTGCCGCCGCTTCGTCGAGAACTTTTCTAAAGTTGCAAAGCCTCTAACTGAACTCCTCAAGAAAGATAAGAAATTCCTATGGACTCCCAAGTGCGAGGAAAGCTTTCAAGAGCTAAAAAGAAGATTGACTTCTGCACCCGTACTTGCACCTCCAGACACCAAAAAGGATTTTGAGATCTATTGTGATGCATCACGGCAAGGGTTAGGATGCATACTTTTGCAAGATCGACATGTGGTAGCTTATGCTTCACGCCAGTTGCGGCCACATGAAGAGAACTATCCTACCCATGACCTTGAACTCGCTGCCGTAGTTCATGCCCTAACAACTTGGCGACATTACCTCCTTGGTAATCGTTGTGAGATTTATTCCGACCACCAAAGCCTCAAATATATTTTCACCCAGCCAGATCTTAATCTCAGGCAAAGACGCTGGATTGAGTTGATAAAAGATTACGACGTAGTAATTTATTACACCCCAGGCAAAGCCAATGTCATGGCTGATGCACTAAGTCGTAAGTCGTATTGTAACAACCTCATGTTACAACAGTATCAACCACTTATTCATGAGGACTTTCGCAAGCTCAATCTTGAGATTGTTCCTCATGGCTATCTTTCTACCTTGGTGGCGAAACCAACTCTTGAGGATCAAATCATAGTTGCCCAAAGGCGTGCACGAGGTGTTCGCCGGATCAAGGAGAACATTGCTAGCGGAGTTGCTAAATGTTTCTCCACAAATAGCAAAGGAACGATATTCTTTGAAAATCGTTTGGTAGTACCTAAGAATAAGGAACTAAGGCAACTCATCCTCAAGGAAGCCCATGACACACCCCTCTCAATTCATCCCGGTAGCACAAAAATGTACCGAGATCTACGCCAGAGATTTTGGTGGACTAGGATGAAGATAGACATTGCTCAATTTGTTGCCGAATGTGATGTTTGTCGTCGCATTAAGGCAGAACATCAAAGACCTGCTGGTACACTTCAACCTTTGTCTATTCCCGAGTGGAAATGGGACAAAGTCGGTATGGACTTCATCACCGGCTTTCCAAGAACCCAGAAAGGAAACAATGCCATCTTCGTTGTCATAGATAGGCTTTCCAAAGTTGCTCATTTCCTTCCGGTTCGCGAGTCTATAAATGCTAGCCAGTTAGCAGACTTGTACATCTCTAGAATTGTATCCCTTCATGGTGTTCCTTTGGAAATCAATTCTGATCGTGGTAGCCTTTTTACCTCTAGATTTTGGGGAAGCTTTCAGAATGCTATGGGAACTCATCTCTCCTTTAGTACAGCTTTCCATCCTCAGTCTAGCGGTCAAGTCGAAAGGGTTAACCAAATTCTTGAAGACATGCTCAGAGCTTGCGTTATCTCATTCGGAAAGAATTGGGAGAAGTCTCTTCCATTTGCCGAATTTGCTTATAACAATAGTTTTCAATCTAGTCTAAACATGGCTCCTTTTGAACTCCTTTATGGACGACGATGTCGAACACCACTAAACTGGTCAGAAACCGGTGAAAGACAATTCTTTGGACCGGACATGATCAAGGAAGCAGAAGAGCAAGTTCGCATTGTTCGTGATCAATTGAAAGCAGCCCAGTCTCATCAGAAAAGCTACTATGATCGTCATCATAGGCAAGAGAGCTACAATCTGGATGAGAAGGCTTACCTTCGGGTTACTCCTCTGAAGGGAACCCAACGTTTCGGTATCAAAGGCAAGTTGGCCCCACGTTACATCGGACCTTTCCGCATTATTGCTAAACGTGGAGAAGTTGCCTACCAACTTGAACTACCTCCGCACCTCTCCCGAGTACATGATGTGTTCCATGTGTCCCAGCTCAGGCGTTGCTTCAAGGACCCCATCCGCGAAGTCGACCATGAAACGCTTGATCTTCAAGATGACCTTTCTTATCGGGAATACCCCGTTCGTATTCTTGATTCCGCAGAGCGTGTCACTCGTCGTCAGAAGATTAGGTTTATGAAAGTGCAATGGTCACACCACTCTGAAACAGAAGCTACGTGGGAAAGAGAAGACCGTCTCAGTGCCGAGTACCCCACCTTCCTCCCGCAGACTTCTGAATCTCGGGACGAGATTCTGTTGAGTGGGGGCGAGTTGTCAGAACCCTCTGTTAGGTAATGTGCTAGGATCAAGTAACCTTGCATCATGTCAAATTTTCAAAGGAAATCAACTTCAAAATCCAAATGGAAGAAGGAACACCCCCCAGATGAATTAATTCAAAAGGCCAGATAAAAATCTTCTCCAAAAATTCATGTTAGATTTTTGAAAAGTCTTATAAATGAGTGTGATCACATATCAAGTGATGTGGGACCCATCCCATGCTCATAGATTTTTCAAATAATCAAACAGTGCCTTGGAATTATTGAAATACCCCTATTTGTTTTAAAATTCAAATCATTTGAATTTTAAAAATGTTGAAAGTTTATGAGTGGCTAGTCTATATTATTATGAGGCCACATAAAAGTTTTCAGCATTTAATAAAAAATTTAGCTATTTATTTTAGCTAAACAGAACAAATGTCAGAAGAGAAAACAGAAAGAAAAAGAAAACAGGAAAGTGGCCCGCTTACCTGGGCCACCCCGGCCCAACTCACCTCTCCCGCAGCCCAGCCCGCGAAACCCCTTTGTCGTCTTCCACCCCGCGCTGCCAAGCAGCTCGGTGGCGAGGCGCCGACGCCGTGGACGCCACCGCGACGCCTTCGAGCGTCCAGGCCCCCCCCCCGAGCTTATCTCTTCGTCCAGACGCATCCTGGAGCCGCCCTGCTTCATTCCTCCCCTCCAGGAACACCTCCCCTTCCTCTCTCGCCCGATTCATCGCCGCCCGAGGAACACGCCGGAGCACCGTCGAGCACACGCGTGGCCATTGACGCCTAGAAGCCCCAAGACTGTGTCCAAGCGCTTCGTCGTCGTCGTCTTCACCGACTTGCAGAAGGAATCGAGCCCGGAGCCCACGTAGATGTCGGATTCTTCCTCGAGTTCCCGCTGGCCGCCGTGAAGGACTTCGTCAATTCCGCCGCCGTTGAGCCACCCCAGCCCTCGCCACCACCTCTACTGAGTTCCTGGTGAGCTCGGGTTCGAAACCCCTCTCTTCTCCCCGTGGATTACTCACTCTAGCGGGATTCGCCATGGTAGCCGAAGCTCCTCGCCGCCGGGATCAATGGAGACGTCCAACCGTTAAGTAATCGAGCCTGCCATGTTGTCCAACGTGTTCCCCGTGCTCTTCCTCGTCGAACCAGCCTAGCCCCGCATCAAGTCGTGCCCTGGAACGGAATCTCGATCACGGCCGTAGCTAGGTCGCCGCAAAAGTTGACGCCGGCGAGCGTACGGTGCACCCCAGTGCTTGGTTTTGGTCCCGTTCGACGCGCACGAGTAAGAGCTTCAAGATGGTGGTCTTCACGCTCCAAATGACGGCCGGAATAGTGATCCCGTGCAGCGCCGCCGCGACTCCAGTCGCCGGCGTTTAGCCGCCGGTGGATTAGCCCCTAAGCACTCGGCTAATGACCCCCTGGGTCACTGACCAGTGGGCCTAGTGGCTTAATTAAGCCACTGGATTAATTTAACCCACGGGTTAATTAACCCAGTCACTGACAAGGTGACCCCACATGTCAGCCCCCCCCTGACGTCAGCACTTGCGCAATAAATCAGTTAAATGAATTTCCAGAGATTATTTGATTTAAAGAAATTCCAGAAATTCCAGAAAATACCCCAAACTTTGGAAATTCATAGAAAATTCATATTAACTCCAAATTGGACAAATAATATATGAAAAATGATCAGGAGAAAATTATCTTTCCAAATATGCAAATTTCAACTCTGTTTGAGTTGAATTTAAAATGTGATCAGTAGCATTTGCTATTTGATTTAAATGGAATTAAATCAAATTCAAATCAAATAATTTTTGCAACTTGAACCATGGCAACATGCTACATTTCAATCACACATCAGAGGCATATCATACACATTTGAAGATGATTCAAAATGATCAAACCATATCACATACAACTTGGTAAATGTTGAATTCAAATGTGGAGTTTGAATTTGCAATTCAATTTGCAATATACTCCATTTAAATGGAATGCTCAACACATCAGTACCATGAACATCACCCTTTCAATATTATTCTTGTGATTGTGCATTGTACATTCTGTTGATCCTATGATTGTCATGTTGCTGATAGACGTGGAACCGGAGCAAGAGGTTGCAACCTTCGTTGAAGACCCCGAACCCGAACCTCGTCAGCAAGGCAAGCAAACCCCCATTGATCATGTCGATAAAATCCCACTTCCCTCTCATGTCTCGCTTATGCATTGTTTAGGATGATCACCATACTTCGTTTCTACCGCATAGATGAACCCATTCCTTTGCATGACCTATCATTTTGTCACAGTAGTAAGCAAACCACAATCCTAGCAAATGTAGGAGTTGTTTGATGTCATGTGGCCCCTGCAATGTTATCGCTTATTGCATGCTTAGTATGATACCATGTTGTACTGTGATGTGAGTCGGGATGGGTATGATCACGTTGATGATGGTAGAAAAGTGTTGGTGAATCGACCCTAATACAAGGTGAACGATGAGAGGCTGTGTAGGAGTACACAGTGGGTTGTCTCGTTGAACACCGCCCTAGTACGAGTTCTTGTGTGGTGATCCAAGATGAAGAGTACAACCACACATTGGGCTCACTGACCCCTCTCAACTTACTAACTCATCCCTTTCGATGTCCAGATGTCGCAATAGTTCGGAGTTCTGGTAGGTCAGTGGCCTGGTTGCTAAGTGAGAGAACGGCTCATCCGAGACCGGCTTATGCACCACACACACATCACTTGGGTCCACTTCGGTAAACCGGCCGGGTTCACGATTGTGGTAACCAACCCAAGTAGGCGGCTTTCTCGGACTAGATCGGCTATGAGGTAACAGTTGTGGTGAGCATCCTCGCTGGCACCCCTTGAATGGTGTCGAGATCAAAGGCGGTAAATGATGATCATGTGTGTGTAGCGGTACACCCTTGCAAGGTTAACAAAACTATTCGAATAGCCGCGTCCACGGTTATGGACTGCTTGGAAAGCTTAGCTTGATTATTAGACAACTTGAACTGGATACTTCTAAAACACACCAAGATAAGTGTGAGTGCTATGGCGTGCTTTCTCGTGGAGAAGTCGAGGAAGGCACCATAGTAGTGTATTGGTTGGAGAAAGTAGTGGACTCGTGTACGCTTCTTACCTCAAAGTCTGGTACTCGTAGTTCAGGATTAGCCAAGTCAAAGCTGGCATTTCTGCAAGTGAACCCCACCTCCCTTTACCTTGACACATATGCATGAGTAGTATAGCTCCTATGTAAGTCTTGTTGAGTACGACTTTGTACTCACGTTTGCTTAATCTATGTTTTAGATGATGCCACTGACCCCGAAGGTGGCTTTTTCATCGAGCTGGACGACTGAAGACCAACTAGTCTAGTCCCAGTCAGACGACTGGTTCCCTCGTGGAGGGCTTTGTGTTTAAATAAGGCTTCTTAAGCCATTTGTTAAACTTGTCTGTACTCAGACATAATTTGCTTCCGACTGTGTTGTAATGTTGGATCACATGTATGTGATCTCTGTTTGTACTCTATAAGAGTTATAAATAAAATGTACACTTTATAGAGAATTGCAATGGTACCTGCTGTTCATACAAAGCATGTGTGCTGCGTGTATGTTTATAACATGCATGTCTTTGTATGGGTTTTCGAGACCTTAGTTGTGTTCTGGCTGGCGGTCTTTCATACACCAAGTGGCCCTTAGATGTGCGCAGCTTGGGGCATCGCGATGCGATTGCTCGAGACTCTGTCTCGTGCACACTTTGTGGTATGATCGAGCCCGCCCTAGACCCCGACTAAGTGATCGGGCTGGAGTAAGTCTATGTAAGAGTTTTGAGATAGTCGGTAGTATGGTTGAGGTGACTTGTCTTTGAATATGGGAGTTCACCACCCATATCATTTAACTTGTGTGCGGACGATGAGGACCCATCTCAGTTGATCATCCGGCCTGGATGGGATGCCCCTCACGTACGATGCTTTCCGAGAATGTTCAGTGCTTGGCCTTGTCTGCTTAGACAAGTGGGTGCGGTTCTCGGCTCTCCATATGACTATGTCTTAACTGTACTTGCATACGCTAACCCCGGGTCCCGACAAAAGGCCTCCGGGGATGATTCCTCCTTCGTCAGGGTACCGAGACAGGACTGCAGGGCCTCCCAATCTGACAGTTGTGGTGGTCGTGGAATGACGATGGCTACTGGAACAAAAACTCTACCTCGAGGGTTTTCAAGAAATAGGGGATATATAGGTGAAAGAATAGGGCCAAGGAGGGTAGGGGGCGTGACCCATTCACCAGGCGGGTAGGGGGCGTGACCCAACCCTAGTCAAGCCCCAGGGATCATGGCCAGGAGGTGCCCCATATGGTCCCTGTTTAGTCCATCCGGTGTCTTCAGAAAACTTGAAATTTTAGGAATTTTTCTGAGAATATTGATTTTTCACCTTTTTTTGCGGTGCATAGACAATAACATACGTGAACTGGCATTGGGTTAATAGGTTAGTTTCCAAAAATATTGTAAAAGGTATAAAAGCGCATCAAAAACATATAGCAATGTCAATCAAATGAGCATGGAACAAGAAAAAATTATAGATACGATTGGGACATATCACTACCCAAATAGGAGTGGAAGGTTTATGCAGTAGGCAGTTTTTATGAGTTGTCACAAGGCAGTGGTACTGGTACGAAATGAAATTAGTAAAGCTTAAACCAGGGAGATTGCGCCTAACATGTTGTGATACATGAGAGTGGGTGGTTGAGATCTTCTCTGCATGGGGCACTACGTCGGAGCCACCATTGGAGAAGGCGGTACTGTTCCAGATCTAGATGTTTCCATCCAGATCCGAGGACCAAGCACATATCGGTCCCACCGCGACATATGACAATGCCATATGCCCCGGATTTCCAACATGATATCACAACATTACAGCTACATACAACATCTCATACAATTGGCATACAGCTGCCTTAATTCAATACATCAGCAAAAGATACATGTCTGAGTACAGACTACAATCAAATGCCTAGTGGCAAAGAGAAAAATACATCGCTCCCATAACCACACGGGTCCAGGCCCTCCGGCGGGATCCGCCTAACTAGTAGTCACCGAGTCTCCACGTGAAACGTCGATCACCATACCTGTTGTCGATCAAGAACCCTGAAAAGAATTTGGGGGTAGTATCATGAGTACATAAGTACTCAGCATCCAACTGTAGTGGTCAACTGACCCAGCAAGGACTTCATCACTCATCATTCTAGGATAACCAGTAGTTCACGGTAAGGATGGGGTAAGTGGTGAGTTTGCTGCCGCACTAGCATTTATGAAGTGGCTAACGACCTAGAGAGTAAGATAATAAGCCAAGCATTCGATGAGGAATCGCCTCCAACAAGTCTTCTATCAGCTACTTACGCAAACATAACACCTATCCTATCATTGTCCTCCCCTTCATCACCCGATGAAGAAGAAGCAGTCAAGGCACACACACGTTGATCAAGTTATTAAGATTATCTCAGTTGTTGTTGTCTATGAACAAGGAGTAGGTCTCAAGTCGTCCATAACCGTTGACACGACTTCTCGAAAAGATTTAACCCTGCAGGGGTGTACCAACTGCCCATTACAAGGCTCCATACGCACGTCCATCTCTCTCAGTTGCTACCCATCATAGGTAACCATTTTATGATTTAGTTCCGAGAGATCTGAAACGACAGGTCCCCCTAGCTAACAACGAACAAATCCGGGTGGCCCCCGGGGAGTCGACATCCAATCCAAAAGCCGTCCGCGTCCTCGGATCGGCCTCTTCCGTCTCAACAGGGTTTGGGTTACCGGGACACCTCACGTGAGGTATCGGGCCCTCAACGTCCAAGGGTAGACCAATAGGGAAACCATGTTACCGCTGGCCCAGGTTGTTTTAAAGGATATCTGCTAGGAGCGACCCGACAGACACATATGCATGGTTTAAAATGGTAAATCAGCTTGGGCCACCTCTAGAAATGTTTGAAGCTAGGTAGGTAAGAAAAGTGACCCCATAGTATCCCACACGCGGTTAGGCATGCTCGTCAAGAGACACAATACCCGAAACTCGGGTCCTAGGTGACTCAAATGGAACAAAGCGTCGGGGCGGGATAGCCTAGACCTTCCGTCCTTCGTCGAATATAGTCAACATTATAATAATCATATCATCCACAACAATATAATAATGTGATAGCCCAATACAAGGAGTAACAGGGTAACATCGTAGCATCCTAAGCATGCATACGAAGCAAGGGCTGAGTAACGAGCAATAGTAACATAGCATTACATGGTTTGCTGGGAGGGGAACATGGCTGTATCGGTTTGAGAGAGGCTGTAAACATGTGGTAGGATCAAACATCGAACCTAACCTAGAATAGCATGCAAACCGCTGATTATAATAGAATGGATCATAAGTAATGTATAGTCCTTGCATGTTGATAAGTCGGGTTCCGAAGGTGTACGCGATCGCGAGATTGCACTGTCTCCGAGAGTATCCGCGGGACCACACAGGAAGGAAACACTGGAAAGCAATCGACGAGCAAGCATCTATTACTACGAAGCAATCACGAGAAATCAACAACAAGAAAGCAACACGAGACAACACACTACGGTATCGCATCTATCATTGAGAGCAGTTACTAACAGGTTAAGTGGGGTACTCGTGATGTCTACGCACACTTCTATTCTTGTAGACTATGTTGGGCCTCCAAGCGCAGAGGTTTGTAGGACAGCAGCAATTTCCCTCAAGTGGATGACCTAAGGTTTATCGAACTCAGGGAAGTAGAGGTTGAAGATGGTCTCTCTCAAGCAACCCTGCAATTAAGATACAAGAAGTCTCTTGTGTCCCCAACACACCTAATACAATGGTAAATTGTATAGGTGCACTAGTTCGGCGAAGAGATGGTAAAATATGGGTAATAGGTGTGGCAAAGCAAGGTAATATAAATCTGTAATAAAAAGTGCAGCAAGGAAACATGTAGTAAACGTGAATGTAAACGGTGTAACAATGGTGGAAACAAGGCCTAGGCTTCATACTTTCACTAGTGGCAACTTCCAACAACATTAACATAGTCTAATCACATGATATTTCCCATAAAACATGCAATGGAGACGTACTCGGAGGTCATTCCTTTGTGGTCAAGAGAGGGCGAGAATTGTGTAGGGCTACAAAAGCACACCTCAGAGTTCGTAGTTCCCATCTATGGATTTCCCAATGTCACCGCGGACATCCAAAGAGAGAACCACAATCACCACAACATATCTAAAGGATAGTCAAAGACAAGCACCAAGAGACTGTCAATCTTCAATCCACACACAAAAGAGGAAAATCACTCATGAAAATATTCTTCTAACCCATGTCCAATAGACCGCTGTCACCATGGTCTCGGGGATTATACTAAATAGGATCAAGTGAGTACATCAAAACCAATACATAGAAGAAGGGGAAACATCATGGGATCATACTATATTAACATAGCCAATGATGACAACAAAGATCACATCATGGAAGAGAGAGAGAAACCACATAGATCAAGATACAAGCCTTAGCCCCGATGGGGGACTCCTCACACATGGACATGGTGAGAGGGAGAGTTGTTGATGGAGAGGTGCATCCCGGAGGAGATGAAGGAGGCGGCGACGGCAGCGGCGGCGCCCACGGCCACGGTGGTGGCCACGGCCCTTGGGGGCAGCGGCCCTTGGCCCCCTTATTCTTCCTTGGAGATGGTGCTGCTGTGGAGATTGATCTCCCCCTCAAGACGGCTGCCAAGGGGGAGGAAATTTCGTAGTGCCCTTTGACCTAGGTTTCCTCTCTTTATATAGACTCTCGGATTCCCGTCATCCAGATTACTTCTTCGGTATTTCTGGGCTACATGGAGCATCTGAACTCCGATTGGGCCGAATTTTATATCTAGATCCACCGGAAAAAAAATTCCCTACAACTTTGTAGTTTTAAGTGTTTCCGTTTGAGAACGTCTTCTAGCGTTTCCGAGGCGATTTTTAAAACCTGTCTGGTGGGGACAGATTTCGGGAGAGTTAGAGTCCAACTCCTACAAGGCTTCTTTTTGTGATTTTTCCTTTATCCAAGTAATTCCTACACATAAAGTACAAAAAACAAGAACTTGTGCACTCTTGCAACCATTAATAGGTTAGTTCCAAAATATGCTATAAAAAGATATGAAGGTGTATCAAAAGCATAGCAATATCACGCAAAACATGCATGGAGCAAGTAGAAATTATAGATACGTTTGGGACGTATCAACTCGTCACACACGACGATACCGCACATTTAGAATGGTTCAAGTTGTTTAATTAGCTACGCAATATGAGCAAAGGTTGTTAACATGGCATATCACTCAAGCATGGCATATCACACAAATATGGTAAGAGATGAAGCATAAATAAACTATCTATGCTAGTCAATTTAAGTGGGGCAAACTCCTAAACATGGCAAACTGCTAAGTACCCCATGATACTTTATAGTTTTACTACTGTTCCGCCCTAAACCATATTTTATATTTGTTATTAGCAAGCAAGAGCCGCATAAACACAATCCACACAAAATTCTAGTCAAGTTACATATAAGAAACATTTTAATCGGAGCAACGGTTAAAAAGTTACGGCCTATTACATTTATGGTGGCATGCGATGTAAATAACAAGTAAACAACATGTAAACAATTGCAAACATGGAAAAGGAGCACATTTTAATAATCTACACAAAAAACTAAGCAAGGTTCATATTTAAAGCGCCGCGATCCGAGCTACCGTTAAAAAGATACGGGCATTGCAAAATAATAATACAATCTGCCAAATTATCTGCCAGGAAAAATATAACGATGCAATGGGCCGAAACAGCAGCTATCGGGCCCAACAAGGAGCGCATGATACTATCAGACGCACTAGGCGAGAACTAGTCACGGGCCGGCCCAACAGCGGCAAGAAAAAAAAGGGAAGGCAGAGGGCGTGCTCACCATGGGCCAAGGCCCAGCCGACGGAGAGTGGGCGCTGGATAGCACACGCGCGCCCTGGGCGGAGGTTAGCGCGGCCGGCGTGGCCACGGGCGGTGGTGCGCGGCGGCCCGAGCGTCCAGGGAGGAGCTACTCCACGGGGGTGGGCTGCAAGTGGTGACATGGACGACCGAGAGTCGTCCGATCTGGATCCGACGGTCCAGATCGGGTCGCCAGATCTGGGAAGATGTGGTTGGTGGGGAGGGCTTATCCATGTGGCGGCTGGGGAGAGGGATGGCACGGAATTGGAGGGGGTAGGGGCTAGGTTTTACAGATTTGGAAAGGCAGGCTGGTCCATTTATAGTAGGTGCTTAGGGAGAGCTAAATGGGCTACAAAACGGGCTAGTTAGAGGAGTTTTTGGGCCAGATTTTGGGTGGGCTAGGGTTAACAGATAAGAGGGAAATATCGGGGGTCTAGTTATCAGCGCGCACGATTTTTATAAATACGGCACCGGAATTACGCCGACTACTATGCTTGGCACATCCGATCGTTTACCTACCCGACGAAGTCGGAATCGCACAAAATTCGAAACACCGCCCGATAAAATAATCAATTTATTGAATAAATGGGGTTTTTTCGTTACGATGGCGATGGCTGGTCTTGTGCCGGTTGCGACGGTGCTCGGGTGAAACCCGGTGTCGCAAAGGCGTGTGTCGTGGTGGAAAAGGGGCGGTCTCGCATCCGATACGATAAAGAGGGTGGAATATTCACCGATTAATAAACCGGCGAAGCAAACACTACAAACAATCTAACAGGCAACAAAATAAAGCAACAAACAAATTTTTAATTAGGGTAAAATTTTTGGGCTGTTACAAGGCGCTTGCATGCAAGGGACCCACCACATCCATCTCCACCAACCTAGACACCGCCACTAGATCCACCCGAGACCGCGGGGCAACTGCGGGAGCTTGCGCCCCGAAAGGAGGACTTGGGGTAGACCTTGATGCAACGGTGAGAGAGGAAAATAGCCTCGAGACGTAGATCGGGGAGGCGGCGGCGCTGATGCCGGCCATGGCGTGCGAGCTAGAGAATGTAGAGAACTGGTTCGAAGCCTCTTGCATCACCTCGATATTAGAGTGCTGACCACCAAAACGCAGGAGGAGGAGAGCTTTAACTAGGAAAGAGTCCACTGGTAAATCAGTTTTGTGTACAAGGAATATGCCTTTGGAGACACCGGGACATGCGTCATGCTTGCAAAGAAATTTGGTTTTGAAACATGGTTATAGGTTTGCCTGGAACTCACGGCCAGGGAGATCCGTCAGGTTGAGATGATGTGTGAGAAAGGTGAGCGCATGTTTGAGCCTATCACCGATATCAGAGGTAAAGGAAGTCAGTGAAAGTTTTGGGGGAGTTGTGTGTGTGTGTGGATGTCACCGGAGGGCGGACGATGGGTGGGGCGGGGGAGGAACTGGATCTTAAAGCTTTTGTTCAATATTAGAGGTTCCGATACTATAGAGGAGACAATCATCGGATAGGAGACAATGAGACTAAAGAGATCTTGCTTCATATGCCTAACTTTGAAAGTTGTTGCGTAGCCGCAGAGGCAAGCTTGGAGAAGAAGGAAGACGAGCATGACGTTGAGATGTAGCGAGCAGTAGGAGGCCTTGACAGAGAGGTGTCATGGTTGGTCCTGCACCCTCGGGTCAACAAGCATCTAAAGGGACTGCCACATCTCGCATTCGAAGTCATGGCCCATGCCATCGCCCACACCTAGCGCCGCCTGCATGGCGCACTGAGCCGTGGACTCATTAGGGGTGAGGAAGGGATCTGGATGGGCCAGAGGATTCACCGGCGACGAGAGGTTGTGGAATGGCAGGGGTGAAGGTGGGGGACGGGCCCGGGAGAGTGGGGGGAGACAAGAGAGATCCATTGTCCCCCCCGCGTCGCCCCTCCTCTGGCGACACAGGGGAACCTCCCTTGCGCCGCCGCCTTCGTCCCACCCCCTCCCTCCCCACCTCCCCACCACCAAAGAACGGCGCTGGCAAAGGCCGCTCGCTCTCCAGGGAAGGTGGCGGCGGGGCATGATTTTTGCTTCCTTTCGCAGCCTCACAAGAGGAGGGGTGGGGCGTCGCGATTGGATCTGGACCCTTCCCTCGGGGGCGGTCGTCGGCTGCTGCCCAGTGCGCGAGGAGGTGGAGGCCCGTGGCCGTCGCGCGGATCTGGCGTCCAGCTCGTTCGGCGTGGACTCACCGCGGCCAGGATACGCGAGGAGATGGTGGCATGTGCCCGTCGCGCGGATCTGGCGTGAGTGGCTGTGGCCAGGACGCTCTGGTCCGCGGCAGAGGCGGGTCAGGCCGGTGGCTGTGGGTGGCAAAGCTAGGATGCCGGGGCGGCGGCCCCGGACGAGGGCTGCGGTGGCAAGGCTTCTGCAGCGGCGGGGGACGGTGGATTCGGAGCTCTGCCCTCGGATCCAATCCCGACAAGAGTGATACTCTCTGTTGTATGAGGTACTGCAGCGGGTCTCCGCGGATGAGATTTGGCGGCTGACGGTGGGGTGGTCCTCACAACAGGCTTGGCTTCCTTGGTCTGGGTATTGTGTGCCCAGATCTCCAAGCTCAAGGATTGAAGGCGATGAGCTTGGGCGAAAGCTTTTGATGACATCGGCGCCTGCAGGCGTCGTGACCTTCTTGGAGGTGTCATCGTAAAGCTCTTCTTCCTCCTTGGACTTGAGATCTCCGGGTGAGAACCTAAACTTCAGTGTTCTGGAGTGGGCGGCGGCGGCGTTTACGTCATAACCTTCTTGGAGGCGTCGCTTAGGAGGGTCAGTCTTTGCATGTTGTGCGGATCTCTTCCGTTCTCAAGGGCGGTGTATGCCGGAGCGGCGGCTCTGGGACCTTTTAGTGGAAAGCCGAGGCGGCGGCCTCGGGCAGCAGTGCGACATCGGCTCCATGAGGTAGGGATGTCTGTCGGCATGGCTTGGGTGAGGACCTTGAGCTGCAGGGGCGGCTAGGTTGTTGGCCCGGTCGATGCGTCCCAGTGGGGGCGGTTGGACGGCATGTCGGGTCGGCGGCCCCGGATTTGGTGCGGCGTTCGTGGTCTGCGTGTGGTTATCCTGAGCAGTGTGGGCTGCGGTTAGCCATATCGTGCGGCGTTGCTGCTCGACGGCGAGATGTGGCATGCCGGGGCGGCGGCCCCGGAAGGCGGTGTTGGTTGACTGCGCAGGGCGTGGCGGAGGAGTGGATGTCGAGGCGGCGGCCTCGAGAGAATTGCAGCTTCGAGGGCATGGACCTCGTGTCGCTAGGGCGACGTGGTTGCCATCGATGCTGGTGTATTTGTTGTTGTTTCGACATGTCGTCGATGAGAGTGGGCTTTTGCCTTGTGTCTGGGCTTGGCCCGTGTTGTACCGGTTTTTGCCCGGTTTCCCGTGATAAACTGGGCAATCCTCTTTCTAATCTATAATGAAAAGGCAGAGCACCTGCCGTTGCCCTTCAAAAAAAACTATACGGTCCAATACTAAAGTTATATGATATGAAAACTAAATTCATGATGCATCTAATGATATAAATTTTGTATTACCTCCAATCCATATTAATGGACTCAGCTTTGTCTAAATTCGTATGTATCTAGTTAAGTATTTAAACTAGATGCATGTATATCTAGACAAACTTGAGTCCATTAATATGGATCGGAGAGAATATTTTAATTGTTAATATATTTTCCTATAAATTTAATTGAACTTGATTAAGTTTGATTTCAGACAAATCTTATCTGCAAGCTAAATAGAACCGGAGTGAGTAATAGAAGGATGAAGACTTGAGTTAATGTGATTGGTTGGACGTTGGTGTGGGCATAGGCGCGTCAATTTGTAGGTGCCAGTTGGAATTACTGGGGTGGCAACCATTGTGATGACTTCCTGATTTCTATGAGCTTATCTCCTTTGCCGTCTTTGGATCGTACGCCAACTTGGGGTGGACTTGCCAAAAGCATCATCCTGTTAATTGGCTTGCCTGGCAATGTTGTCCACTGAATACTTCACTTCTGCATTGCCTCATCTGCCTGCCAATTAAAAAGCAGAGGAGATGAGTACAACTCCAGCACAGCACCATCATGATATAATTTGCTTGCCAGTAGTGCCAATCCACTGCATGGTAAGCTTCTGCATTGTTTGTCCGACCCCCCGAGATGATATTGGATCCACAGATTTTAAAAACTTCAGACTTGGTAGGTGCTGCTGGCACTCTGAAAGTAGGCTGGAGAAATGTCGACCACTAACGAATTGCTGCATTTAAAACTTCAGATTTGATAGGTTTTCGCACTTCGAAAGTTCGCCGCCGGAGAGATCTCAACCACAGTAGCGCACTACAACAGTCGGTCGTGGTGCAGAAATTATATTACTACTACTATCATGGGTCAACTGAAAGATATTATATCTAGTTACCGCTGACCAAATTAGCGCATAAGAAAAGGTTGCACTACCGACTTTAAATTAAGACATTCCTTTTAAGGACAGAGTTGTATTAAGTGTGTGCCCATTAATATGGATCGGAGGAAGTACTGTAATTAGGACAAAAATTCTTACGGTAGCTCCTAAGCCACCCTCTTTGCATTGGTCGTTATCATCACAAGCAAGTGACCTATCATCCTAGTAGTCACTGTCGTAATTCCCTCCATCTTCCTACTAAGCGTCTATTCGTGGGCTATGTAATATACCTCACTTGCGTTTGAACTGAACTATTGATTTTTTTTCCGAACCCCCCTGCTCAACGTTGCCTGTTTGGTCACTCCCAATACATTGAAAGTGTGCTGGAGAAAGCTCGACCACAATTGTAACTAGCTGGGGTATATTTAAAACTTCAGATTTAGTAGGTTGTTGCACTTTGAAAGTTCACCGCCGGAGAGATCTCGACCACAACCGTGTGAAACATGTGATATGTCTTTGTAGGCTCTGTTGGATATGTGCCCTAGAGACAAATTAATAAAGATATTTGTCACATATCCGTTTTGTTCATAATACGTTTTATACTGTGCTATAACTGTATTACTTGGAAATACTAATACAGGTGTAGTATAAAACATGGTCCGTAGTTTAACTCGGGTAAACTATCTCATTGGGCAATTGATTGATCAAGCTTTCCTGATCATGGCGACACTTAAGTCCATTGACAATGAGGTCATATCATTAAGGGGAATGATGTGATGGACGTACACCCACCTAAAGTATTGCAATGTGATCGAGTCACATAGTTCAGCGTTGCTATGACTTTGTAACGTATGGCTTAGTCCTTAAACCGTAATGATCATACGTAATCACGATCTATGAGGAGACTTTGATTTGTATCCCACCGCCTGACTGAAATATGCTGGCTATAACGGAGCACTTTGGGTATTCCGAAATAGATGGTTGATGAGTATGTTAATAGATCAGAGCGGGATTTGTCAGTCCTTGTGACAGGATAGGTACTCTGGGCCCACTCGGTGATATTGCATCAACACCTTGCAAGGACGTGACTAGGTCACAAGAGATGCAATGATCATGGACGAGAGAAGTTGTTTGTTGTGAACGAGATGTGAAGACGGTATGTGGGATACCGACGATCAAACCCCGGACAAACAAAGTACCGCAGCACAAAGGGATTACGTCGTATCGTTAACGGTTTCCAAAAGCGATCGAAGTTCATTCGATGGAAGCGCAGGGGCTGTCAAGGATTGTAACCAGGTCCAACTAACTAGTCATTGGTCAATGAGAAGAGTCTCGACCATGTCTGCTGTTTCCCGGACCGTTAGGGTGTTACAGTTAAGGGCAATCGATGCATAGGACAGTTACGGGATCAATCGGTGAAATAGGAGAAATCACCGGAATAGTTCCGGAGGAGGACGGAATGGTTTCCGGACATTTTGAATAGTTCAAAATAAAGTTTAATTGTTTTAATAATGTTTTTATTATTTAATTATCTGAATTAAATATTTAAAACATATTAAATAAATTAAAAATGGGAAAAAGGCTATATGGGCCCATGGGGCCCATTAGGGGAGGAGGGGGTTTCCCCCCTTGGGCTTGGCGCCAAGGGTGGGGCCCATCCCCCCCTATGGCCGGCGCACCTCCCCCCCTTGGGGGTTTAGTCCCACATGGGGGAGGGGAGGAGGATCACACCCCCCTTTGGCCTATATAAGGAGGGGTAGACCCCCCCTTTTCCCAACACACCAAATCTCCTTCTTTCTTCCTTCTCCTTCTCGGAAGTGGACTCCCCTTGTTTGGAGTCTGCACCAGGATTGGAGTTCTCCACCATAAGGCTGGTCGTCGCTCTGCTGGAGTCGGGATCCGTAGCCATCTTTCTTCCGCTGCTCGCCTGGTTCGGGGCCCGGGAGGAACATCGATTGTACCGTACGTGTATAATCTCTTCGAGGCACTACACCTGTGGTGCTACTTCGTCGCTGGAGGTTTACCGAGAGTCATCCTCGCCGGTGGTGGTCTTCTACACGACAGGGAGGTCGTAGTTCTGAGTCTACGCCAACCACGTTCGCAAGAACGTTTCCCTCTTTCGGTCTTCAAAGGTATGAACACCGATTCCCTCCGTTAATTTACATCGCCATAGCATAGATCTTGGGTTCGGGTACCGTAGGTATGAAAATTTTGTGTTTTCTGCCCCGTATCCCAACAGTGGTATCATGAGCTAGCTATGCGTAGATGTTTTGTACGGATAGAACACATCTAGGATGTGGGCATCGAATCTTCATTCGTTACCCTCCCACGTGTACTCATTTAGCGTTGCGGCAATGTTTGATGAAGCGGCCCCCGACCGACCTTACGCGTTTACGCGAGACTGGTTCCACGCTTGACATATGGCTTGTACCATATAAAGTGGCTGGGGGTGTCTGTCTCTCTGCATTAGCGATGCGAAGATGTTTGCAACGGAGGGCCCCGATAGGGGTGTAATAGAGATGGATGGGAGACGGTGTTGTGGCATGTTTTTCGCAGGATAGAAACGGTTCTCTCTCTCGAAACCCCTAGAAGCCACGTAAAACTTGCACAAGCTAAAGTAGAAAGGCGTTTAACTTTGATTTGCATGAAGGGGGATCATAGGTTGTATGATTTACAGTTTTACTTCCTGTTTTATGCTAGTATGCTAGATATATCGACGGTAGCACGAAACAGGACCATCTCTCACAATACCAACATTGTGTTCTCCCTTGGTGGGCACCGCCTGGAAGGTTCTCCCATATGGCTTGATGCTCCGTACATACCGGAGTTGTCCTACATATTAAACGGAGTTCGCATGAGGTTGGGTTCGGCAAGCCTGGCATATGCAGATATGGCCTTGCTGAACAGCTAACATCAAGGTCCGATTGGCAGGCTTGACGTATGTAGATGCGGGCCTGGAACATAGAAGACCGAAAGGTCGAGCACGAGTCACATGCCTGATGTGATTGGCTTAGAGGCCTACCTGGTTCGCATACTGATGGCCGTAACGATCGGGGGAGGTATGGGGGCTGGGATTGTGTAATCACTTAGTTAAATTGAGAGGTGTTTATCTAAGTGGGAGCTTTCTAGAATTTTGAGATTAAATTGAAACTCCACATTATGAACAAAAGTCTAAATATGTATCCTTGTGAATCAACCTTGTAGATGGCAGCACCTCGCCCCTCGTTCAACTTAGGATCATTCCTAGAGAAAGATAAACTAAAAACAGATGGGACAAACTTCACCAACTGGTTCCGCACCCTAAGAATTCTCCTCGTTCCCCTCAAAATGGCATACGTACTAGAGGACGTGTTAGGTGACGCACCAGCAGATGATGCCAGTCAAGACGAGAAGAATGTCTATCTCTCCAGGACTGATGATTACAACCTTGTCCAGAGTGGCATGCTCTACTCCATGGAGGATGAGCTGCAGAAATGCTTTGAGAGTATGGGTGCATATGAGATTATCACCGACCTCAAGGCGGTCTTCGCACCTCAAGCCAGGGCTGAACGGTACGAGGCTTCTGAAGCCTTCTTCTCAGCAAAGATGGACGAGCACGACAGCGTGAGTGAGCACGTAGTCAAAATGTTTGTCTACGTTCATCGCTTGAATGCTCTGGAATGCCAGATTCCAGATGAACTTGCTGTTGATAGGGTGTTGCAGTCGCTTCCCCCTAGCTACAAAGGCTTTGTGCTGAACTACAACATGCAGGGGATGACCAAAACCCCTTCTGAGTTGTTCGCCATGCTGAAGAGCGCCGAGGTTGAGATCAAGAAGGAGCACGCCGTCTTCATGGTCAACAAGACCATTGACTTCAAGAAGTCAAGTAGGCGGGAGAAGGCCTAGAGAGGTGGCCCCAAGAGGGATGGCAAGTCAGTTGCCGCTCCTCCCAAGGCACCCAAGCCTAAACTCGGAGTGGAGTGCTTCTACTGCAAGGGTGAAGGTCACTGGAAACGCAAGTGTCCCAAGTACCTAAAGGACAAGAAGGTTGGCAAGGTCACCAAGAGATACGAAGGTATATTTGATATACATATTGTTGATCTTCTCTTGACAAGCGCTGGGAACACATCCTGGATATTTGATACAGGATCTGTCGCTCATATTTCTAATTCCATTCAGGGACTAAGGAATAGGAGACGCTTGCTCAAAGATGAAGTGACGATGCGCGTGGGGAATGGCTGCCGGATTGAGGTCTTGGCGGTCGGCACGAAGCATCTTAGTCTCCCTTCGGGATTGGTTTTAGTTCTGAATAATTGTTACTATGTACCCGCGTTGATTGTGAACATCGTTAGTGGCTCTTGCTTGAAGCGAGACCACTATTCTTTTAAGTCTGATACAATTGGTTGTTCGATTTATAAGGATGAAATGTTTTATGTTCACACACCGGAGTTGCATGGTTTATTCATACTTGATCTCGATGGTGACGTGTGTCACATTAACAATATTGAGGCCAAAAGATTGAAGAATGATGAAGATCACATGATGATGTGGCATTGCCGACTTGGTCATATTGGTATAAAACGCATGGAGAAGCTCCATAAGGATGTACTTCTTGAGTCATTGGATTTTGGATCCCTTGATACATGTGAACAATGCCTCATGGGCAAAATGACAAGGACTCCATTCAATGGCGTAATGGAGCGTGCGGATGTCTTATTGGGGATCATACACTCGGATGTATGTGGACCCATGAACGTCCCCACTCGCAATGGTCTTCATTACTTCGTGACCTTTACTGATGATTTGAGTAGATATGGGTATATTTACTTAATGAAGCACAAGTCTGAAACCTTTGAAAAGTTCAAGGAATTTCAGAATGAGGTCGAAAATCAACTCGGAAGAAAAATCAAGCACCTTCGATCGGATCGAGGTGCCGAGTATTTGAGTCACGATTTTGGCAATCATCTGAAGTCTTGTGGCATAGTACCACAACTTACGCCGGAAGTCACACCTCAGAGAAACGGTGTGGCTGAGCGACGTAATCGAACCCTATTGGATAGTGTACGATAGATGATGTCTCATACAGATTTGCCTGTGTCATTCTGGGGGTATGCATTAGAAATTGCCGTTCATATTCTTAATAGGGCACCATCCAAATCCGTAAAGACAACACCATTTGAAGAATGGCATGGCACAAAACCTGAGTTGTCTCACCTGAAGATTTGGGGTTGTGAGGCTTATGTTAGGAAACTACAGCCTGACAAACTTGAATCCAAGGCGGAGAAGTGCATCTTTGTGGGCTATCCCAAGGAAACTTGTGGATACACCTTCTACAACAAGTCTGACAACAAAACGTTTGTTGCCAAGACGGGACACTTTCTTGAGAAGGAGTTTCTCGCGAAAGAGTTGAGTGGGAGGAAAATAGACCTCGATGAAGTGACTGACCAATCACTCCAATTGGAAGAAACGGCTACGGAAATTGTTCTGGAACCATCTTCCACAGTGGGAGCTGAAGAGAATGGCCAGAACGACATTCATAACGATCATGACATTAATGATGATCATGATGAGAATGAAGAGGAACCTTTTATGCCCCGTAGGTCATCAAGAGTCCGTCAACCTACTGAGTTTTACGGACAGCTTTTGAATGCAATCTCGGCTGATGAGTCGGATGAACCTACAAGTTACAAAGAAGCAATGGAGGGACCCGAGTCCGAGAAATGGCTTGAAGCCATGAAATCCGAAATAGACTCCATGTACACCAACAAAGTATGGACTTTGGTGGATATTCCCGAGGACCGCAAGGCCGTCGAGAATAAATGGATTTTCAAGAAAAAGACTGACGCAGACGGAAACGTATCTGTCTATAAAGCTCGACTTGTCGCGAAGGGTTTCCGACAAATTCAAGGAGTTGACTACGAGGAGACGTTCTCTCCTGTAGCGATGATAAAGTCTATTTGGATCCTACTAGCAATAGCTGCATATCATGATTACGAGATATGGCAGATGGATGTGAAAACTGCATTCCTAAATGGCAACATTGAGGAAGAGTTTTATATGATGCAACCAGAGGGGTTTGTCGATCCAAGGAACGCTGGTAAGGTTTGCAAGCTTCAACGGTCCATCTATGGGTTGAAGCAAGCATCTCGGAGCTGGAATCTTCGATTTGATGAGGTCATTAAAGCTTTTGGATTTGTCCAAAACGTCGAAGAGTTCTGCGTCTATAAGAAACTGAGTGGGAGCTCTGTAGCATTCCTTGTGTTATATGTAGATGACATATTACTAATAGGGAACGATAAGAAATTCTTAGAGGAAGTGAAGGAATATCTGAATGGACAATTTTCCATGAAGGACCTAGGTGAAGTTGCGTACATATTGGGGATTAAGATCTATAGAGATAGACCTAATCGACGGTTGGCCTTGAGTCAGAACACTTATATTGACAAGATATTGAAAAGGTTCAAAATGGATGACTCCAAGAGAGGTCTCTTGCCAGTTATAAAAGGTGTCAAATTAAGCGTGACTCAATGCCCAACCACGGCAAAAGAGAAAGAGGAGATGTCCTCAAAGCCCTATGCCTCAGCCATAGGTTCTCTCATGTATGCTATGTTATGTACCAGACCGGATTTAGCGCTGGCCATTAGTATGACTAATCGCTACCAGAGTAACCCGGGAATGGCTCACTGGACAGCAGTAAAGAACATCCTTAAGTACTTAAGAAGAACCAAGGATCTCTTTCTCGTTTATGGAGGAGTTGATGAGGAGCTCACCGTAAAAGGTTACGTTGACGCAAGCCTCGGCTCAGATCTAGATGACTCGAAATCCCAGACGGGATATGTTTTCATGTTGAACGGTGGCGCAATTAGCTGGAGGAGCGGCAAACAGTCAGTCGTCGCTCAATCTTCAATGGAGTCGGAGTATATTGCCGCTTGCGAAGCGTCAAACGAGGCGCTGTGGCTGAAGAAGTTCGTGATCGAGCTTGGCGTCTTTCCCAGTTGCACTGACCCCGTGGGGATCTTCTGCGATAACACGGGTGCCATTGCTAACGCGAAGGAGCCAAGAACTCACTCTACAGCCAAGCACATCCTCCGAAAGTTCCATGTGACGCGAGACTACGTCAGGGATGGATACACTAGGATTCACAAGATACCTACGGATCTGAACGCAGCAGACCCGATGACTAAACCTCTTCCACAGGGCAAATTTGAAGAACACCGAGAGACCATTGGTGTTAGATACATACCTGATGTAAACTAGTGTAATTTGTACTCTAGTGCAAGTGGGAGATTGTTGGATATGTGCCCTAGAGACAAATTAATAAAGATATTTGTCACATATCCGTTTTGTTCATAATACGTTTTATACTGTGCTATAACTGTATTACTTGGAAATACTAATACAGGTGTAGTATAAAACATGGTCCGTAGTTTAACTCGGGTAAACTATCTCATTGGGCAATTGATTGATCAAGCTTTCCTGATCATGGCGACACTTAAGTCCATTGACAATGAGGTCATATCATTAAGGGGAATGATGTGATGGACGTACACCCACCTAAAGTATTGCAATGTGATCGAGTCACATAGTTCAGCGTTGCTATGACTTTGTAACGTATGGCTTAGTCCTTAGACCGTAATGATCATACGTAATCACGATCTATGAGGAGACTTTGATTTGTATCCCACCGCCTGACTGAAATATGCTGGCTATAACGGAGCACTTTGGGTATTCCGAAATAGATGGTTGATGAGTATGTTAATAGATCAGAGCGGGATTTGTCAGTCCTTGTGACAGGATAGGTACTCTGGGCCCACTCGGTGATATTGCATCAACACCTTGCAAGGACGTGACTAGGTCACAAGAGATGCAATGATCATGGACGAGAGAAGTTGTTTGTTGTGAACGAGATGTGAAGACGGTATGTGGGATACCGACGATCAAACCTCGGACAAACAAAGTACCGCAGCACAAAGGGATTACGTCGTATCGTTAACGGTTTCCAAAAGCGATCGAAGTTCATTCGATGGAAGCGCAGGGGCTGTCAAGGATTGTAACCAGGTCCAACTGACTAGTCATTGGTCAATGAGAAGAGTCTCGACCATGTCTGCTGTTTCCCGGACCGTTAGGGTGTTACAGTTAAGGGCAATCGATGCATAGGACAGTTACGGGATCAATCGGTGAAATAGGAGAAATCACCGGAATAGTTCCGAAGGAGGACGGAATGGTTTCCGGACATTTTGAATAGTTCAAAATAAAGTTTAATTGTTTTAATAATGTTTTTATTATTTAATTATCTGAATTAAATATTTAAAACATATTAAATAAATTAAAAAATGGGAAAAAGGCTATATGGGCCCATGGGGCCCATTAGGGGAGGAGGGGGTTTGCCCCCTTGGGCTTGGCGCCAAGGGTGGGGCCCATCCCCCCTATGGCCGGCGCACCTCCCCCCCTTGGGGGTTTAGTCCCACATAGGGGAGGGGAGGAGGATCACACCCCCTTTGGCCTATATAAGGAGGGGTAGACCCCCCTTTTCCCAACACACCAAATCTCCTTCTTTCTTCCTTCTCCTTCCCGGAAGTGGACTCCCCTTGTTTGGAGTATGCACCAGGATTGGAGTTCTCCACCATAAGGCAGGCCGTCGCTCTGCTGGAGTCGGGATCCGTAGCCATCTTTCTTCCGCTGCTCGCCTGGTTCGGGGCCCGGGAGGAACATCGATTGTACCGTACGTGTATAATCTCTTCGAGGCACTACACCTGTGGTGCTACTTCGTCGCTGGAGGTTTACCGAGAGTCATCCTCGCCGGTGGTGGTCTTCTACACGACAGGGAAGTCGTAGTTCTGAGTCTACGCCAACCACGTTCGCAAGAACGTTTCCCTCTTTCGGTCTTCAAAGGTATGAACACCGATTCCCTCCGTTACTTTACATCGTCATAGCATAGATCTTGGGTTCGGGTACCGTAGGTGTAAAAAATTTGTGTTTTCTGCCCCGTATCCCAACAGGCTCAACATACATAATGTGACGTAGTGAGTCTCATGGTTGAAAAACATCCAGGTTTCAATTTTCACAAATTTAACTCTTCTAAATCTCATTAATTATTCAATAATTATTTCCAACTACATCGTTAATTAAAAATATCAATTGCATTTCACTAGTATTTCACCGCAACTATATTTTCATACTTCACAGGTAATTTAGAACAATTTTACATGTCCAGTCTGCAACCATTTCACCAACATTATTTCAAAGAAAGTAAATAATGGAGATCAATTCAGAAATTGTGATGGAGACCGAGCTCCATGGAGCAAAACTCAAAATTCATGAAATTTCACATTTTTACATTTCAAGTGTGTAAAATTTCAGGACGAAAAACTAAGAAATGAAGGCTGAGCAAAGACAAACAAGTCTAGGTTTTTTTGAACACATGGTACAATTCACCCTTCCATACCATGAATTTGTCTTTTTGTGTAGATCACATTTCAAAGTATTGCATCCTGAAATTTTACACACATACACCTCACATCCTAGATTACTTGTACAGTTTTTTCAGTTTTTTGTAACTTAAAATAGGTTTTTTTTTCAAAAAAAGGAGCCATGGGGCTCGAGCTCCAAAAATCCTCTCCTAGATCAATTCCACAATGATCTTGACACATTTTCTAATACAATTCCAGAACTATTTCAGATAAGTTCGCCGATCAAAACCATTCATTCACTAGAATTGAAATTTAAGATCTCAAAGATTTCACGAAGCTATTTCTATTATGTTTTTCCTCGGGTTTAAAAGTTTCTTTTCGGCAAATAAGGTGTTTTAGGAAAATAAAGTTTTCCCAGAGAAATATTTTCCAGGTAAAATATATTTTTCAGGTTAAAATATTTGTCCTTTTGGGAAAATTCAATTTTTGTCGGGTCATAAATTAAAAAAAATCAGAAAAGGGTTTTTCAGGAAAATAAGTATTTTCCATGTAAAAATCATTTTTTGCCGGTCATAAATATTTTTTCGTTATTAAAAGTTTGTTTTCGGCAAATAAAAGGTTTCCAGGTAAAATAATGTTTTCCCCGTAAACTATTTTCCGGGTAAAATGATTAGTGTTTTCTGGCACAAAAACATAGAAGGGGTTTTTTTTGACAATTCACTCGAAAAAAGAGATCCAGAGGACCATATCAAAGGACTATTGTTCATGGCAGTAGCCAAGATGTAATCATTCCCTCTTTTCTCAATACATTGTCGACATGAGCGACATATCATTATTGTGGTCCATCAGATGTACTCTTATTTCCCCGCAAAAAAAGATGTACACTCTTATTGTTGATATTGATTGTGTGACGAGCTAATTTTTATGTTTAATATGTTAACGCTTCTGTTTGGTTTATTAATGCATGCTTTTCTTCAATTATTTGTCATTTCGTGGTCAGTTTAAATGGACAATGAGTAGCGAGAGCGATGGCATCAGGTTGATTTAACCTGCAACAAAAATACCACAGTGAAAATAATTAAAAAAAGGCTTATTTGTGTTATTGTCACTAAGGATAAATGATAGCATGAGGCTCTAATGAAATTATGTTCATCGGCAGTATGTCACCTTGCCCAAGGCAGTGCTTTGTATAATTACTTAATACTCCGTCCCTCCCTGCCTCCGTCCCTCCGTCAAATTGAACTAAAACCATGACAAGAATTATGGGACGGAAGGAGTCCTTGAATATGCAGATGGTATTAAGGGATAAAGTACTAGCCATAGATCGATGTAGATAGTATTTAAAACATGTCATCTTGACAAAAATTGATCTGCCATCCCAACAAGTTGTCTAGAGATATGTTGACTACCCAATGTGCGGTAACTAGAGACTGTTGTCTAGAACTAGTAGTAGAAGGATGAAGGCTTGAATTTTTTTGAAGAACATGAACGCTTGAGTTAATGTGATTTGTTGGGTATTGGTGTGTGCATATGTGCGTCAATTTATAGGCGCCAGTTGGAATTACTGGGGTGGCAATCTGTGTGCTGACTTCTTGATTTCTATGGGCTTATCTCCTTTGCCGGCTTTGGATCATACGCCAACTGGGGGTCGACTTGCAAAAAGAAGGATCATGTTAATTGGCTTGCCTGGCAATGCTGTCCACTGAATACTTCACTTCTGCATTGCCTCATCTGCCTGCCAATTAAAAAGCAGAGAAGGGGATGAGTAGAACTCCAGCACATCACTATCCGGATATAATTTGCTTGCCAGTAGTGCAATCCACTGCATGGTTAGCTTCTGCATTGTTTGTCCGACCCCCTGAGATGATATTGGATCCACAGATTTTTATAAACTTCAGACTTGGTAGGTGCTGCTGGCACTCTGAAAGTAGGCTGGAGAAATGTCGACCACTATCGTAACGAACTGCTGCATTTAAAACTTCAGATTTGGTAGGTTTTTGCACTTTGAAAGTTCGCTGCCGGAGAGATCTCGACCACAACAGCGCACTACAACACTCGGTCGTGGTGCAGAAATTATATTAGTAGGATCATCGGTCAACTGAAAGATATTATATTTAGTACCGCTGACCAAATTAGTGCACAAGAAAAGGTTGCACTACCGACTTTAAATTAAGACTTTCCTTTTAAGGCAAGATAATGTACTCTAATTAGGACCAAAATTCTTAGCTCCTAAGCTACCCAGTGACATATCATCATTGCATGGTCGTTATCATCACAAGCAAGTGACCTACCATCCTAGTAGTCACTGTCGTAATTCCCTCCATGTTCCTACTAAGCGCCTATTCGTGGGCTACGTAATATACCTCACTTGCGTTTGAACTGAACTATTGATTTATTTTTTCCAGCACCCCCTGCTCGACGTTGCCTGTTTGGTCACTCTCAATAGATTTTGTCTTAAACAACCATTTCACATACATTATTTCAAAGAAAGTAAATAATGGAGAGCAATTCCACAACGATCTTGACACATTTTCTAATGCAATTCCAGAACTATTTCAGATAAGTTTGCCAATCAAAACCATTCATTCACATGAACTGGAATTTAAGATCAGAAAGACAACTTAAACCAATTTTGATTAGCTATTTTGAATACATTTGAGAGCAAGTTAATAACTTAGAAAAATTCTACAGTAATTTCATAAATTTTTATTTCATTTTCAGAAATTCATTTCATGAATTGTTTGGGATACAATTCACAAGTCAATTATTTCATTCACAGTTTATAATTACAGATATACTCCATATGCATTTCACAAAAAAATTAGTGATATCTCACAATAAGTGGTATTTCGTAAACTACACTGCAACAAGTAAATCAGTGGCTTTTCACGAGCACATTGGCACATTGCAACATGTTTTCATCTCATTTAAGTGTAGGTTTAGTCATGAACATAAATAACTTATAGACACATCGCAGTGCAATTTCAGAAAGCTGGCATTGGTTAAAACTTGAAGTGACCATGTTTCAAAGTGATTTCACTGTATTTCACTATCATTACACAAATCATGGATCCTGTTCCATGGTGGATCCTTCAACTGCAGAGAGTGTACACACTTAGAAAATCCGCTTTCGCACTCTACCTACAGCAGCAACGACCGACTAGATCAATTAATCATGATCGACACCAACTTAACTTTATTTCCTTAAGAGGGATAATAGATGAAGGAAAGTTCAAAGAAAAATGCTACTACCCACAAACCCAGAATATATACTCCAACACTCTAGTGATGTATGTATGCAGAGGATGTTCCTGCTCCCTAGTCAGCCAGCTTCACCGATGGCCACCCTTTGGCGCCGCAGCCGCTATGGAGGATGTGCATGGATGCACTCTCCCTGCGGTCCATGAGTTGCAAGCTGACTTCTTCTCCTCCTCACCCATGGAACCCTCCCTTTTCTTCTCTCCTTCTCCTGTCATTGCCTTGCCCATCGTCGTCGTTGAGATGGGTTTCTCGCTGATCTTCTTTCTCAGCCTCTCTTGCTTCACATGTACCTGTGCGTAGCTGAACCCCATGGAAGCCATGTTGATCAGAGAACTAAGAGAAGTTGGCTAGTACTAGAAGGATGCAAGCTTAAGGCTTGAGTTAATGTGATTGGTTAAGTTGGAGATTAGTGTGTGCAAACGTGTGTGTATTTATAGGCGCCAATTGGGGTTATTAGGGTGTGCTGACTTCTTAACATACTACTAGTCTACTACCACTAAAAGCAAGGAGATGAGTAGGACTCCATTACCATCAAGTCAATCTGCTTGCCTGGCTGACAGTGCAATCCGCTGCATACTTCACTTATGCATTGTTTGGCCTTAAAACTTAATCAAAGGGATATCTCTCCGTTTCCCATAGATGTTATGGGTCCACAATTTTTGAAATCTACAGCTTTTGGTAGGTACTCTCACTTTGGAAGTAGGCTGGAGAAAGCTCGACCACAATTGTAACTAGCTGTTGTATTTAAAACTTCAGATTTAGTGGGTTGTTGCACTTTGAAAGTTCACCACCGTAGAGATCTCGACCGCAAGTAGCACATTATTCGCCACTTCATCGAACATGGGTACTTAAAGATAAGCAAGATTTATACAACTCTGAATGTGTTAGACCCATTGACGAAGCCTCTACCACTCGTGAAGCATGAAGAAAACCGTAGTGCCATTGGTGTTAAGGAACTGATATAAGTAGATTATTGTCTCTAGTGTAAGTGGGAGACTGTTAAAATTATGTCCTAGAGGAAATAATAAAATATATTTTTATAATTCTTGATTCATTATTAATGTTTATATTTCTGTGTTATAACTTATATGGTATTATTCAGAGGTTTTCAAAGTGCATGTTAACTGTCTTCAGAAGAAAACTCATTTACAGGCGTGAAAGATCGTCCTTGCGTGTCCTCTTGTTGCTTGCCATGAGTTCGGTAGGAGGAGCAGGGCAAAATGATTGGAGCTTTGCCTCGCCGTACACAAAAGTGAGTCTCCAATCGGCATGGTTTGAATTAGAAACCATAGTATCTATATGATACTCAGATTCTCCAGCAGTAGTCATGTTAGTGTTATCATTCCAGAAAATGCCTAGCCCTCCCGAAAATGCATTTCTGTGCACGAGCACACCTGCTCCCGGAATATGGTACCTTAGCTGGCGTTTGATGATAAGAGATATGTGCATTGATTGGATAACTCTCAGCAGAATCATGTGCCATGGATTGCATTCGTTCAACCGTCGCGTGACACGGTTCAGCAAAACTACCAGATGGAATCATCACTGCATCACTCAAATGCAAAAATCTCTTATCAGGAGACGCCACCTAAGGGACCATCTTCCGAGAGCAGCTGTGCTCGGGCGTCAAAACACCATGTCCCAGCCCTCAAATTTACCCAGATTGCCAACAACATGACTTCATTCAAAGCCTAGAGTTCCTAGAAGACCTTCGACCTGAGCTTTTGAGATATGTGTTTCCATTATGCACAACAAGGCTAGGGTAAATTTATTCACAAAATCTCGAAGATCACAAATTTTCGCAGCTTTACCCATGCCACAACAGTTCCAGCAAATTAGATTCATTGGGATCAACAGGATCCCTTCTTTTTTTTACCAATTTAGCTTTAGTTTTCTTTAATGAATTCCCATGCTTCTTTAGCATGATCTAGATAAATAACCATCTGGGAGAACATGTATCTAGATCTATATATCGAGGGAATTGAGTTTAATGGAGGATGGTTTAGTGAAGCCGTCCTACCGTGCAAGAACAACCGTGTTTCTTCTGAAGGTCCATGAACCCTCACACACTACTCTCTACCAAACATCTAGATAAGAGAATTGCAAAATGTATAAATTATCCTTCAGAGGACGGATTTGCACATGTTGGGCATGATATCATATCACCCTCAAGTTCTTGAAGAACCAAGGCTGATTATAAGCCTTATCTTTTTTTGCGAAATTAAAGGGAGTACTATTCCAAAGTTACAGAGTTACAGTCAGCTGACAAAAGTTTAGCGATACAAGGAGGCCCTCTATGTAGCCAACATGCAGTGCTACATTCAGTACGACCATGATTTGTCAGATGATCTGCTACTATGTTTTGAAGCCTGTGAATCTTTGACGGAATAAACTCCCCTGCCACCATGAGGCCTTGAATTTTCGAGACAATATGAGCATAAATCAAGCCATTTAGATCTCGAGAGGTTAACGCTTGGAGGGCCGTGGACGAGTCAGGTTGAACTATCACTGGTAATCTTGCATACTCTCGAGAAAGCCTCATCCCTTCCAACATCATTATAAGCCTTATCTATATGAAATCTAGCTATCACCATCCATCGCAATGCCTTGGGAAGCATGGCCTCCTCCTATTCTACCACAACATCATCCAGATCATCCTCGATGGGCCCATGTTTTTTCACCATCGCCCCAAAATCGCCCACATCTAAGCTTGAAGACAACCCCTCCATGTCGTTCCCTTTCCCGACGACCCAATTTGTGAATCCACCCTTGGAACCTAAAACCCCTCACCCTATCAGCAAATGACCAACCAAGATTGGGCAGTGACATCAGGTCGCCCTTGAGTCAATCCGAGCTAGAACGGGAGAAGGGAAAACGGAGGCGAGTCACCGATCGTAGGAAAAAAAACATATGTGAGGGGAAACGATTAATCATATACAAGACCACAAGATCTCTTGCTAGTTAGCATCTATTTAGTAGTCTAGAATTGAAAATAGGACAAAGCAGCACATGGTGGCCTCTAGGTAGAAGGCACCACTTCGATGCAAATATTTGGTTTGATTCTTTTTATCTCTTTTTTCCAACTTATATTTGGTTTTCTTATTTTATTTTCATCATCTCTTATTACACTTTTTAAAAATTAAGTTATTTTATAAATTTGCAAAAAATAAAGATTTTATTTTAAGAGTCATAAAGTTTTTAAATTTATGAACTTCAAAAAATAATTATTCCCAATTTGTGAAAAGAAATCATGTTTATTTAATTCCAAAATATTTCAAAATATTTGTGAATTTATTTTTTATTACACAATATTTTTTATTTCCGAACATTTTCGTATTGGTGGATATTTTCATTTTCGCAAATTTTTTTTATTTCATGAACAATTTTTGCATCCATGAATATTTTTTGAATTCTCTAACAAAAATAAATTCGATGAAATTTTCTAAAATTCAAAAGACACATATTTAATGCTCTGTTGCATCCGTGACGCCCAAAGACCGTTAGCTGTACATGACACCGAGCGCAAGAGTGTTCCCGCGAGTGTGCTTTTGTTTCGTTGTATGTTTGTTTTTGCACAATAGTTTTGTTTAAAAAAATGGTAGTTGCATATCTTACATATTAATTTAATACAATAAGATAAAAATAATAAGAAAAATATTAAAACAAATGTTTTTAGTTGCTCCCAAAATTTGAAGAACATTATTGAATACAAGTATGTTTTAGAATTTTAAAATTTTGTTTGTAAAGTATAGAGTTTTCTTGAATTTCAATAGGATTCTTGGATTTTTAAAAATGTTCTAAGTTTATAAAAATTGTTATTTTATACCAAACAAATTCTCAAGTATTTCGTCTGTTGAATTCTATAAACGTTGTCGGAAATAATAATTATTTTAATATTCTTGGATTTTAAAAAGTCTTCTGAAAAAATAAAAAATGCTATCGAATACAAATTCATTCTGAGATACAATTTTTTTGTGGAAGATATTTCTTAAAAATTAATTTTGTAAATTGTTTTTTTTTATTTGCGATCATCTTGAAAGCATAACTTTTTTCATATTGACGAACATTTTCCGTAGTCGGCGTGCAATTGGCGTGTTTCAAAAAGAATTTTTCAAAATCCATCAACAATTATCACCTAGTTGCAAATGGATATAACAAAGCATGCAAGGACATATAAATTACATGGAAGCACTATATATGCACTGACGAAGCCAGGGGTGGGTAAGCTAGGGGCCACACACACACACACCTATGATTTTTATCTAAAAATACCTTATATTGTTAGGTTAAAATGATATATATTTTTGAAAATATCCTACATAATAATTAGCTTAAAATGGTCGTCTTATAATGATGTGTGTAGAAGCTCAAGGCAAGCAGGGCAAGCAAGGAAGTATATATATAAGTAGCACAATATTGAGCATATTATGTCGAGTATTGCTTTTTCTTTTTATTTAACGCGGGGTAAGTGGGGTTGTATATATAAGTAGCACAATATTGGGCATATTCGTCGAGTATTGTCCAAATGCATGAGAGCTATGTTTTGTATATCTAACTACACCGTCGAGGTAGAAAAAGGAGGCGTGCGCACATATAAACTGCATCATTGGCGTGCTAACTCTCTTTCAATTTACTTAATGGTAAGGTGATATTAGGTTCTAAAAAAATCAGAACACAGTAGGAGAGAGTGTTTTCTTTTGAACACGGTAAGTTGTTGCCTTTTCCCCTAGAGGCTACCGTCTAGGGTTCCCCCTCCCCTGGAGGCTACCGTCTAGGGTTCGATCTGTAAACCGAATTGGTGTTTGTTCCCAAGTCCTCCTGGGAGTAGAGATCGCGCGGATATATCTTGGACGTGGGCGGCTGGTTCCCGGCTGCTTAGGGTTGTAAGTTGCGGAATCATGGCGGCATCAGGCTCAAATTCATCGGCGAACAGCGGGACGAAGGCCGGGCTGTCCGCCGGTGTGGACGACATGATCGGCAGACTGAATCTTCAGGAAAGAGAGGAAGACGACCTGAACTTTGACGAGGAATTCCCCGACGAGGTTGATGCAGCGGAGTTCATGGCGATTGCTAGAGTTCATACTAACAAACCTTTTTCTAGGGTTTCTTTCTATGAGAGTATGAAGATGGCGTGGAGCCTGGAACAGGGTGTGTACTTCAGCGCTCTGGGAGAGAACCTATTCTCAATTACTGTCAACTGCCTCGGTGATTGGAAGCGGGTGACGGAAGAAGGACCATGGTTGTTTATGGACCATGGGGTACTCATCGAGAGCTATGATGGCTTCACGAAATTTGAGTAGGTGATCCTGGACAAGCTCTCAGTTTGGATCCAAGTGGTTGATCTTCCCCCTATGTACAGGAAAGAACCAGGGGTTCGATCTTTGACAAAGAAAGTTGGCTCGGTTGTGAAAGTTATGCTCAACCCTAGATGGGGCAATGGTAGAATTGTGAGGGTACAGGTGAAGCTTGATGTCAATAAACCTCTCATGCGATTTGTGTCTATTATCAAGAATCAGAAAAAAAAATCTACTACTCAATTCTCTACGAGAAGATGCCGGTGTTTTGCTATGTCTGTGGCTTTATGGGCCACACACACTTGGAACATGGCAATGGAAAACATGACCCTAGTTCTATGGTGTGGGGAGATTGGATTCTAGCTCCAAGGCCAGGATCACAAACGCAGATACCTAGCCAGCCTCCACACTTTGCGGGGAGAGACCAAACCCACAGGGTAGAGCGGGGGAGGAAATGCAAAAGCTGCTGAGCTGCGGGATGATGCTAGTAGTCCTTTAAAGAACAGCAAAGGGCTACCAGGGGAGATTGATAAAACAAGGAAGAGGCTAACTTTTGAGGGCCCAATAGTGGATCCATCTACCTTGGTTGTGGTAGTGGTACAAGACCAGGGGAATAATGTTTCCCCAATGGACCTCCAAGACCCAATCCACCCAGGAGAGGAGATAGAGGAGGATGATGTTTCATCTTAGGAGTCCAAAAGGTCAAAGACAGACGATAAAACTACAATGGATGCAAGTCATCAGATATCGGCGAGCTCTGAGAAAGAGCTCGACCGGACGCAATGAAAATTCTCTGTTGGAACTGCCGTGGGATGCGTAAGCCTGCGGCAGTTCGAGCGCTCTTGGGGCTCCAAGGGCGGGTGAGACCGGATGTGCTTTTCCTGTCTGAGACGCATCTGGATAAAGCTAGGCAAAAAAATTGAGGAGGAGATTGGGTTTCGATCAAGTTGCAGTGGCGGAAAGTGATGGCCGGAGTGGAGGTTTGGTGATGCTCTTGTATAGTAGTCTAGGGGTTACTTCCTCAGAAGTTCACCCGAATTTTATTTATATTCGGATCAATGAACATAGCCCTGGTGGATGGAGGTTTACAGGATTGTATGCCGAGCCAAGCGGTGAGCGTAAGCATCTCACTTGGGACTATGTTAGACAGTTACATGCGATGAAGGCGTTGCCCTGGTTAATGGCAGGGGATTTCAACGAGATTCTTCAGAGCAACGAGAAAGAAGGCGGAGCTTTAAGACAATTCAGGTGCATGCAAGCTTTCAGTGATGCACTAGCAGATTGCAGTCTGGATGATCTGGGTTTTACGGGCGACAGATTCACATGGCGCCGTGGTAATATCCGAGAGAGATTAGACCGTGTTGTTGGAAATCTACAGTGGGCTGATCTCTTCCCGGACTTTGGAGTGTCTAATGAGTACTTTGATAAATCCGACCATCGACCTATACTTATAGATACTGAGTTCATCTCCGGTGTGCAACGCCGGGGACAGTGCGGCGTCAGGAAATTTGAAGCCCGGTGGCTGGTGGAGGAAGATATTGAAACAAGTGTGCAAACAGCTTGGGATAGACGTAAAGAGGAGGGCTCGCTCCTCTGACAACAGTGGTTGCTGGTGTTCATGCTGACCTTCATAAGTGGGACAAAGAAACGTTGAAGGGGCCTAGAGCCCGCCTGCGAGTACTACATGAAGAACTGAATAGAGTACTATCGGGACCATTATTGGATGTGGCAGCATCTCGGCAGCATGAACTTCATTTGGAAATAGAGAAATTGCTTGAACAAGAGGAATTATACTGGCTTCAACGAGGCAGAGTGGATTGGCTATCCAAGGGTGACCAGAATACCGAACGGCCGAAAAAGGAAAAACCTTATAAAAAAGATCAAAGGGGATAATGGAGACTGGCTAGAGGATTTGGATGATATTCACCAACACGTCTCCAGCTATTTCTCCGGGTTATTCACTTTAGAGGTCCAGGATGTCGATGATACCATGCTTCATAAAGTTTTGCCTCGGGTTACTCCGGAGATGAATGGTGATCTTAACAAGGCGCATAGCAGAGAGGAGATTAAAAAGGCACTGTACAATATAGGAGACCTGAAGACTCCGGGACCGGATGGACTTCATGCAGTGTTTTATAAAAGATTCTGGCATATAATTGGAGAGGACCTGGTTGATGAGGTTTTGCTGGCTATCAACAATAAGAAAATCCCTCAGGGATGGAACAACACTACTATTGTTTTAATCCCCAAGGTCCAAAACCCTGAGACCATAACTCAGTTTAGACCGATCAGTCTTTGTACCGTCTTATACAAAGTCATCTCAAAAGTGCTGGCTAGTAGACTGAAGTATATCATGTCAGAAATCATCTCGCAAAATCAGAGCGCCTTTGTTCCAGGGCGTCTGATTACTGACAACTTTCTTGTGGCCTTCGAATCTTACCATACTATTAAAAGGAAGACGACAGGCAAGTATGGCCTTTGTGCAGTTAAGTTGGATATGCACAAGGCATACGATCGTGTCGAATGGAAATTTCTGGAGAGAATGATGCTTCGCTTGGGATTTTCGAAGGACTGGGTTCGGCTCATTATGGAGTGTGTCAAATCTGTTAAATACCAAGTGCGCATCAACAATAAGCTCATTGACTACTTCACCCCAACGAGAGGGCTGAGGCAAGGGGACCCCCTCTCTCCCTACTTATTCCTCCTGTGTGTCGAGGGATTATCGAGTCTAATTGCCCATGAAGAGAATGAAGGAAACATTCTAGGTGTCAAGGTCTGTCGGGAGGCTCCGTCTGTGTCACATTTGCTCTTCGTTGATGATTCGTTGATTCTAATGCAAGCGGATACACAGAATGCTACAAGCCTCCGGCGAGCCCTCAACGATTACTGTGCAGCGTCGGGACAGTTGGTGAGTGATGCAAAATCCAGTATATTTTTCAGCCCATGTACCCCAGTTCAAGTGAGGATAGAAGTGTGTACTTCCTTGAATATCTTGGCTGAAGCGATGACAGACAAGTATTTGGGGCTACCCCCAATTGTTGGCGTGGAGAGATCCGACTGCTTCCAGCATTTAGTGGAAAGAATCCTCTCTAGAATAAGAGGATGGAAGGAGAAGCTCCTCTCGGTTGGAGGGAGAGAGATCATGCTGAAGGCGGTCATCCAGGCGATTCAATCCTATGCAATGTCGGTTTTTAAACTGCCAAAGGAAATTTGTAACATTATAACATCTGCAATGTCAAAATACTGGTGGGGAGATGATGAGCACAAGAAACATATACACTGGTTTGCCTGGTGGAAGATGTGTGTTCCTAAAGAGAAGGGCGGTATGGGGTTCAGGGATATCCACTGCTTCAATCTCGCCCTCCTTGCAAAGCAGTCCTGGAGGTTGATCAACTTCCCGGACTCGTTGTGTGCTAGAGTCCTGAAGTCAAAGTACTTCCCGGATCGGGATCTTCTCAATTGTGCGCTAAAGAAGGGTAGTTCATACACATGCCAAAGTCTGTGGAGTGGGATGCAAACTTTCAAGAAGGGGTTTATCTGGAGGGTAGGCAATGGCTCACAGATCAATATATGGGACGACCCCTGGGTACCGAGCAGCCCTAGTAAAAAAGTCATGACTCCGAGACACAATGTTATCCTCACCAGAGTGGAGGAGCTCATTGACGAGGAGAATAGAGCATGGGATGAAGAGCTGGTCCGCCAGATCTTTTGGCCCGTTGACGCCGAACGCATCCTGAATATCCCGCTGGCGTTGGGTATGATGACAGATTTTATAGCATGGCATCCGGACAAGAACAACCTCTTTTCTGTGAGATCAGCTTATCATGAAGAATGGGAACACCAGCATGGACGAAAGTTGAGGGTGACAGTCCAAAACCAAAACTCAGGTAATAGTCCTATCTGGAAAACCATTTGGAAACTGCGGGTGCCAGCAAAGATTAAGATACATCTTTGGAAAACTTTGTTGGGGGAAATTCCATGTCATGGTGTGCTGGCTAATAGGCATATCATGTTATGTACCTCTGACTGTGAGAGAATTAAACATGCAATGTTCAAATGCCCAAGGGTGCAGGAAGTGTGGCGCATTCTAGGGATCCAAGATCTAGTGAATGAGGTCAGTACATTGGAAAGAGATGGAAGTGCATTGCTTCTAGAACTCCTACTGTCCAAGAGCAAGGAGAAGGCGCATATCTCGGATGTGAGCCGCAATGATCTCATAGCCACGACGGTTTGGTATGTTTGGTGGGAAAGGAGACAATTTACTCATGAGGAGACAATCTTCGAACCACCTAGATCAGCACATGCAATATCATCCCTTGCGAAGAACTTTTCTAGAGCAAGAGGAAAAACCAAAGGAGTTCTCCGCCATGGGTGGATCCCACCGGATGAAGGATGCTACAAGCTGAATGTGGACGCATGTTTCAACCCTGATGCGGGTTCTGGAAGCACCGGGGCGATATTGCGCGATGGAAAGGGCATTTTCTTGGCATCCTCTTGCAGCGACATACCCTTTGTGGAAGAAGCATGCACAGCAGAAGCTAGAGGACTTAGAGACGGATTGATCCTGGAAACTGAGTTGGGCTGTGACAGACTCATTGTGGAATCTGATTGCATGGAGGTGGTGGAGATCATGAGCAATGGTGGTAATTCCTTTGGGGCAGCGGCGGCATACTATGAGGAGTGCTGCTTCTTAGCTAGTAGTTACAGTTTTATTAAGTTTCAATTTTGTCCTAGGGAAGCAAATATGGTAGCGGATCTTCTAGCTAGACATTCCGAGACCACTCGTACTATAAAGTGGCATGAGGAACCCCCTGATTTCCTTTTGGATGTACTGGCAAACGATGTAACTTTGATTCCTCATGCAATATAGAGGCAGTGGGGACCTTCCCTGCGGTCATAAACCCTAAAAAAGGTGATATTAGGTTCAAGCGCATCTCGTGTTACTCCGTGTCTACATCACAATTATTCATACTACATACTAGCTTTTACCTCAACTTCCCTCACAAAGAAAACATTTGCCCCAACTGATCAGTGCACCTCGCATCTTTTGTATGTGCTCATTCCAGCTCTCGTGATCAAGGAAGGAAACTAGTTGTGTCCTCGAGTATACATTTCTTTTTGACATGTTATCGAGTCATTTTCACTCATATCTCACTTGAGGGAGTAGGCGAATGGAGCGCACCATCGTCGTTTGCTCTTGCTACCTTCCTTGTGAAACTGCACGCATTCGCTGAGTCACAGAGTTATCGACTATCGGTTTCCTAAATCTAGCGGACATTGTTATTTGTTGAATGTTTACTGTGAGGCAACAACCCCACAGTCTTTTGAACCCAGGGTCTAACGTTCTACTAGGTTTGCTGCAACCACTAGGCTACAAGCATGTTCGCATCCACTAGGTTTGCTGCAACCACTAGGCTAGCTCCCACAACGATCTAGCGGACATTGCTGAGGCAAAAGATGGGCGCGAAGTTAAATTTACTTTTGTTTGGAGCGAAGGATTTGTCCAACTTTAATTAATGGTCAGATTAGACCCGGATGTGCACATCATCTCGTGTTACTGAGTAAATAACAAAAGAAACTACCACATTACGGGTTAGGGTTGTAGAAAACTATTGTTTTTCTTAATTTTTAAATCAGTACCACTTTTTTGGTAACCTATGGAAAAAAACAACCCAAATCTCAAATCTGAAATCGGTTTAATTTTAATGTGGTTTATGACACATGTGGCTCACCTGTCAGGAGCCGTTACCTTTGGCCATTATGATAAATAGGCCCACATGTCAGTCCTCTCCATTTTCAAAAAAAAATAAAAAATTAAAAAATGAAAAGAATCAATTTTTTTGCCCAAAATAATTATTTGTTACCAAAAAAATTACCGTCAAAAATAATTTCTGAATTTTTTACCTGAAAATAATTATTTCGACCCAAAAATACCAAGTTTTTCCCCAAAATAGTTATATATTTTACCCAAAAAAATTTATTTTGACCCGTAATAACATTTGTGGCCCAAAAAATCAATTTTCCAAAAATATTTTTTTAAAACTAAAATGAATATATTTTTCTTGATAAACAATTATTTTTTACCCCAAAAAATACCAATATTTCCCTTGGAACTTTTTTTTACCTGGAAATAAATGGTTTTCCTCCGTAAAAACTTTTTTGGCCAAGAAAATACATTTTACCTGGAAAACTATTTTCGGCCAATAATCTCCAGTTCTTCCCAAAAAAATGTTTCGGCCAAAACACAATTTATTTTGTCCCTAAAAAATTATTTTCCCATGGAAATAAAATATTTTGCCTGGAAAATATATTTCAGTGCAACAAAACCCTAGTTTTCCCTGGAAAATATATTTTCGTACCCGAAAATAATTATTTTTTGCCTAAAAATATTCTTCAATATTATTTTAATTTTTCTTGAGTTTTTTTAAATGGAAGGGACTGATATGTGGGCCCATCTGTCATAACGGTCAAAGCTAACAACTCCTGACAGGTGAGCCACAAATGGGCCACATTAAATTTAAACTGTTTTGAGATTTGGGTTACCAAAAAAGTGGTAGTGATTTAAAAAATTAAGAAAAGCGGTAGTTTTCTGCAACCCTAGCCCATAATCTATTAGTTTTTTTTGCTATTTACTCCGTGTTATTCCAATGGATGATCGCCATCACCGCAAGGTTTTTTTTAGAACACGATATAACGTAAATGCTCACATGCACGAGTATACACTCACCCCTATGAACGCATGCACGCACACCCTATCCTTATGAGCATCTTCGTAATACTGAGCCGACACATCATCTTGAGATTGACGTAGTCACCACAGGCGCCTCGTAGTCGACGGGAATGTCTTCTCTCACTGAAAGCACATCGCCGAAAGCCCTGAAAATAATGCAAGCACCAATGTCAAGTCGGGACTTAAACCCTGGCGGACTGGGTTACCACAGTCCACCTAACCAACTCAACCACATGCCATCACCGCAAGGTTGGATATGTTGTTTGATAGGGCTCTCCTAGATTGTGGCATTTGTCCTCTATGTTTATGCTGTTTGATATGTTGTTTCCTACTTAATATATTTCGGGTCTTCGTGGCCCTTTCCTATTAAAAAAAGAACAATAGTGGTATAACTGTACAAATTACAAACATAAATCCAGTTTGGAATTTTCAACTTGTTACGAAGGGAGAAGTAGAATCAATTCATAGTTTTTTCAAGCGTATTGGTTGAAACTTCGAATTAACACATATGTTAATTTTCATTCACATATTGCAAAACAGTGGGCGTATTTTGACAATTATAAACCTTGCATTATTCACTGTGCTATGTATTCTAAGATTTTGAAACTTTGATGTGGCTAGTTCTAGCCCCCTCTATCTCAAATTACTTGCTCTGTTTCTGTATATATGTACACATGAAAATGGATTTAATTTAGTGCTTGGGCAACATGCGCTTCAGTACTAACAAATCTTCCAGCTGCATTCAGGTACATAGTAGAAAACAACTCATCGGTATGTGCAATCTGGAGCTCAACGAGAACGTAAAGACAGACAAATATTTATCACGCCGATACAAAATTACTAGTATTTCTGAGAATTGGAAGAATACACCTGCAAACAGGACATCAAAGACCAACAGAATTCCAATGTATCTTTGCACTGAGAATGTTCACCACATCATTCCAACTGCGAACATGACTACAACTGAAGAGAACAAGCTGAAGAAAAGATTGGCAAGACAAAACTGAACTCAGCACTCCACATCGTGATTTATTGAGTCTTGCACATCCAGTCCTATACATAAGCTCTAAAAGAACAATGAACACCATCTCCCCAAAACAATTCAAGTGTGATGTTTCTTTTTCTAGTAAAAATTGTAAACATGTCGTGGCTAACCAAAATAAATAAAAAACTAACCCAATACGCCTACATGATGAGATCTAATGCCTTTGACAAGACGGGTCCAAACCTTGACATGTTAAGCACAATGTCCTGCTTGGACATGTAGAACTCCCCAACCTTCTCCCATCCACTGCTCCTGATGGCTTCGGGATCTTTGATCACAGTATGGTTCCACCCATATTTCTCCAGCAACGTACTCTCCTCTGGACTGATGCTGTATTTGACATGGCTTAGGCCCATGTCCCGTGCCGGTTTACCATAGAACCCATCAGCCATGAACTCAATCCCATATGGCACAATGTGCACCACCACTCCTCCTGATCGCAGAAACACCATATTAGTCAAGCCCGCGCCATGCGCGCCCATGATTGCATCGCACGAGTCAACAAGGCGGACAAATTCATCAAGATCAGAGTCCAACTTCGGGTCAACCTTGACCACCTCCAAACCAAAAAACTCCAGACCCTGGACAACATATGGTGCATTGATGAACCTCCGGGTTTTGTTCCGATCAATGAGCATTACCCGGGGCTTCTTGTCAGGATCATCTCTGTCAGCCTTGTAGGGTATGGCCACTTCAGCTGCAGGCAAACCATAGGCTTCCCGGACAAACAACCGAAAGTCCATCAGTGTGTAGTTCTGCGGTGACAAGTTTGTATAGATTCCAAGATCACCATGGCTCCTCAGACCAACAATGACATGCGGATAGCACCTGACCTGGTTGTCTATATCAAAATCTATGATGTCGTGTCGTGTGAGTTTGCTCAAGATTTTTATGTACTTCTTGCTGAACCAGGGTTGATTGTTGGTGATGAGGAATTGAACATCCCTGTCAAACTGTCGTGCAGTGAGGAACAGTGGAACAAGGACATCACTGAAGTCATGCCAGACATTTGCTGTGAGCCCACCAAGGGCAAATACAATGGCTGGCATGGCGTGCTTGGAGGTGCACCTTGGCGCTGGTTGGGAAGTATTCAGAGATTTCACAGTCACCTTCTTGATCCAGGGAAGGTTCTTTCGGGACTGGGCTCGGATACTCCACTCTTCACCATCGTAAGTTTGTGTGTGTGGGACAAACATGACAGTGGACGACTGGCCAATGGTGCGAGCATCGCCACACAACTCACATATGTCGAAGCGCGGGTTGGAGAGGTCACAGACCGTCGAGTTTGGTGGAGGTGTGCACTTGGTGTATGGTGCTGAATCTGTTCCACAATAATTGTTAGTCAGACTTTGAATGATCACACATAATAATTCCATGAGTACACAATTTGACGGTTTTGATTCACTGAATAATTTAATGGGGGTAGCTGGTAGCAATAGTAGATATTTGACTACGATAGTTTTAATGCAAGATGTTAGTGAAAATAACAAATCATAACAAGAAAACACCAGGTCATGCAGACATCTAAAAACCGAAAAGAAGATAAAGTGAAAAGCTCGGAAATGGTGATGTTCAGATCAGAGTGTACACTGTTCTATAAATAGACAACATTTGGAGTTCTATTCAAACATCATTTAAAATTTTGCACAGTTCCAAAGTGAAAGATGACCAGGCAAAAAATCTATGTTGCTAGTATAATTTAGAGGTTTCTACTGTTCCTTTCCGAAACTGTTATTAGTTCCGCAGATAAATAGTAGATTCTTGATAAGCTAAGAAAAACTTGCGTGTGGTCAATGTACCATGTTCTAAACCAGGTTTTCTTAACAACTTGAAAAAGAAACAGGCTTGATAATGTGGTCACTGGCTGAATTACAGTCTAGAAAAGAAGTTTATATTAGCCTAGCAAAATTGTGCTGAATTCAGAACCTCCTAAATCTTTATTTCTAGACCTTTATATTATTTAGAACCATGAAATATTCCATGCTTAATTTTCACAGAACAGGGCACTTG
Source organism: Bromus sterilis (assembly GCA_950022295.1). Classification (NCBI taxonomy): domain Eukaryota; kingdom Viridiplantae; phylum Streptophyta; class Magnoliopsida; order Poales; family Poaceae; genus Bromus; species Bromus sterilis. The sequence goes on from OX465600.1 coordinate 283,331,887, forward strand.
AGTTCTAGGTATTCCACAACAAAGTAAAAAAGCTTTATGTTAGTGTGCACCACAAGCCATCCAAATGTGGACCACTAGGATGAATAATTAGCTGCTACCCTCTAGAAAGACTGCCTATAACCAATTAGTATTTCCATGTCTTCATAATGATAGTATTCACCGTTAGCTTTAGCCCACCACAAGAACCAACTTTCCATATAAAAGCCTATCACTCAATGCTAGTAATAATCACCTCTTTACTGCACTACAGGTGAAGTTGCTTTGGGAGCAAAAACAAAAAGATTATAAGATTAGCTAAAGATCTAGTAACTCATTTGCAGTGTAATAACAAGCCTCACCAGATCCTCCTGCACTGATTTCTTCTTGGTCCGGCGCTGTCGTAGTCGCAATTTCCCCCTGACCAGCAAAGTCAGAGTTTGCTGGAGTAGTGCCTTGAGATGCTGGTTCAGTCTCTACATTTTGTTCACAGTCAAAAGAATTCAGAACAATGAAACAAAAGTATACTACCTGATCTGTCAAAAATAGCCCAATGAAACAAAGAATAATGTCGCACCGAGAGTGTCCTCCTCTCGAGGTTGTTTCTGCTCCTCCATTGCCTCCATGGAAGATTCATCGAGCTCTGCATCTCCAAGACCGAACCGTCAATGTCTCCCGAATCCGGTTTGGATTCCGAAACTGACAAGCTACATTAACTAAAGGAAAAATACCACCTAATTTCTATGTGTACTATCTACTATGCTTACCATTTTTGCGGTCACTCCCCTCCACTTCTTGCTCTGACGATTCAGATGTCTCCAAGTCTGAAACATGGGAAGCGGTCAACAATCAGAAAGAACGATGAACAAGGCACAAGCGATTGAAAAGATGCTTAAAAGCGTATGGATTTCATCTTCTTGCCTTTGCCCGTGGAGACTGGACGATCGCGCACCGTCCGGAGGCCGGACTCGTCCTCCTCCTCCACATGGACCGGAGTGAACCGCGAGGAAGCTGAAGGAAATCTCCAGTAAGGACCATACAACACGACGGTATAGAGTAGAGGACAAGGAAAAAAAAGATAAGAAGGCCAAGTCGTTTAGACTTGAATCCAAACTGACCGTCCGGGCCGTGCGGGAACTGGCCGGTGAAGATGACGAGGACGAGGACGGCGGACACCAGGAGGACGGCGAAGGGCGCGCCTATCCTGCGCCGACAGACGCCGGTCACGCCGCCCAGCTGACCCGCCTTGCTCTTGGCCGCCTTTGGTGACCCCATGGTTCCCCCGGTTGCTTTCTTGTTTCCTTGCTCCCTCGAGCTTTGTCTATGCCGATGACCTTCTTCTTCTACTACTACTGCTCTTACTTGGTGAGCTGCGCTGCACCATGAAGAGACAGAGCGACAGCTACAGACGGCAGCAGTGGCATGGGCTCGCGCTTTCCCAGTGGAGTTTGGATGCTTGCGGGGAAAGGAATGGCGAGAGCTGTGATTGGAGAAAGCTTGCCTTGTTCGGTGGATTAGATCATTAAAAGGGGAAAAGGGGATCTGGGACTGGAGCGGGCAAGAACTCTCAGCAGCGGCGACAGACAGAGAGAGAGAATGGTGGTTTTGTTTTGTTTTTTCGACGCCGAGAAGGATGGTTGGTTCGTTTTCGTTGAAGATAATTGAGTTCACGTGGGATCCACTGTGCAGAGCAGACTGGGAGAGCAGGCGCTGCAGAGAGAATGGTGCTACTGCTCTACACGGCTGACGGGCTGAGCATGCCCGATGTTAGTCAAAATAGGGTGCTGTGTCCCTTAAAAAAACATATCGTGCTATGAGCATCTTCAACGCCATGTTTATATTTAAATGTGTGTATATATATATATATACCTATAAAATAAACAATGGTTTACACATAACTAGGCGTTTTGACACTCGGAGCACACACTTCTGTTTTTTAAAGACGTTTTGAAATGTCATAAAATTTGATAAAATATTTCGCACATACATCTTGACATTCTACGTGCTCATAAAGTCGCTTAGTAAAATATCGACAACTTTTATGTCGTATGTGAAAAAAAACTAAATTCAATCATAAAAAGGGTTTTTCATAAGATACTATTTTAATCTTTTTATACAAGCCATAAAATATATATATATATATATATATATATATATATATATTGTGAAACTTGTGATATGCACATTGAATATCGAGATGTATGTCATGGTCATACCTAAGGCATACCCTTAAGTATCGCATATCATGGGGTATCCTTAGCGAGATAATAAGAATGAGATAACATGACATATAACCGAGTCAGGTGTTACTCGGATGGGCTTACTCGGATGATCCAACTCGGATACACCAACTCGGATGCTCCAACTCGGATGGATTTACTCTGCACGTGTCAACTCTGCATTAAAAGGGGATGCTCAAGACATCCCACTACTCCAAGCATTACTTCATGTAATAAGTAGCACTAAAAACAACTGCATTTATTAGGCATTAATCTCTCATTAATTCCCCATTTATGTAATTTAAGTGGCATGGGGGTGGCGCACTCTATATAAGTCATCCCCACCACCACTTAAGGGGGGGGCTAACTCTCTCTTCTTCTTCCTCTAGTTTTCTTCTTCCTCTCCCACGGAAACGACCTCATATGTACATCTTGTTCATACAAAGATAAAGAAAAGCTCCTCCAGGGGCACGAGACGTAGGGATTTTATCTCCTCCGCGAGAGTCCCGAACTCGATAAAATCGCCTGCGTCACCCGTTTGCATCTCGATAGATCATGCTCCGTTCATACTCCTCTCTCTATTGTCAAGATTATATCCACGACAATGTACGCGTCAATTTTTTTGAAACTTATTTAACAATTAAAATATTTTTTACGATGGCAAGAACATATGCTCCCATGTGCCAAAGTGAATTTCCGTTTATTTTATATACTTTAATAGTATTTGATAACTATTAATTTGATTACCATTTTAATAGTAATTGGAACGATTTATAATTGTAATGGTTAATCTTAACTGCTAGTATTACTTTTTAAATGACTATATTTTCAATAATTACTCTTAAATGGTTTAGTTTTGTTATGAATTTGAAAAGGTTGTTGCGCACTTGAGTTATAAGGCCCAGTATGCAGTAATGTTCTAGATCTAGATGTTTTCGTCTAGATTAGGGAGCGAAGCACATATCGATCCTACCGCCACATATGATGCTGCTATATGCATCAAATTTCAACAATGATATCACAACATTATCACTTACATAGATACAACATATAATACAATAGATATACAAGTGTCTTAATACAATACAACAACGAAAGATACATGTATGAGTACATATTACAATCAAATGACTAAGAGTCAAAGAAGAAATATTGATCCCATAACCACTCAGGTCCAGGCTCCCCGTCAGGGATCCGCTAAACTAGTCGTCGTCGAGTCTCCACATGAAACGACGTTCACCATACCTGTTATTGATCAAGAACCCTGAAAAAGGTCGAGGTAGTATCATGAGTATGCGAAGGTACTCAGCAACTAGAGTTCGATCGTACCCAGCAATATCACATCACTCGTCACCCTATCATAACTAGAGTTCACGGTAAGAATGAGATAAGTGGTGAGGTTGCTGCCACACTAGCATTTATATGAAGTGGCTAACGATCTATAGAGTAAGATGAGAAGCCAAGCATTCGATGAGGATCGCCTCCAACAAGACTGCTATCCACCTAGTTACATGGTCATACCACCTATCCTATCCTTGTCCCTTTCTTCGTATCCAACCGAAGAAGTGGTAATCGAGACACGCCCATAGTTGGAAAGTTTTTTTTATTTTACTGTTGATGTTGTATATGAACAAGACGTAATAGTGGACATGACTTCTCGAAAAGGTTTAATCCTGTAGGGGTATACCAACTGCCCATTATATGTTCTACATGTACGTTCATCTCTCTCAATCTCTGTCTATGGGGACCCCGGTTTGGTTATCAAACTGAAGCCTCCGATTGTGCGTGTAAAGTGATCCCAAGATCAATGCTCACTGAACACAATGAACTGAATATCAAAGTACACATCTGATACATAAGTGGCATAGTCTTACACAAATATGACCATAAGGTCTTAGTCTTACACACATCAACAACAAGTGGAACTTCAAATAAAACGACAGCGGAAACTTCAATGATAACTTGGACCCATGCCATCATGCCTTAACCTACATGCATTTCGATTGGGAAGCGGCCTAATTCGCATCAACATCATCAAAGAACTCTTCTTCAACCTGATCATCTTCCATACATGTCGAAGATAAGCCAGAGATAATGGGTACTTTTGAATGTACTCGCAAGCAAGCACGAAGAGGTATAACAGATATATATATATATACATGCATGGCTTAGTACAAGGGAAGACTTCTACATTAACTTTTAGCAGACTTGCGAAAAGCCAATTTTAACTTTAACAAAGGAAGAAGCTTACAAAAGCATTTTCGTAAAACTCGACTAAGTACTATACTATAAGTAATAGCGTGAATATTTCATGTGACTATACGGTTAATCTTATGTAATCAACTCCGATCAACATCATGGTTCAACTCCGAAATCACAAGATTCAATCCAAGAGTAATCCGCACACTACTATGGCACCATCCCCATGGTGCCATCCCATACTAGCTCTCCACTAAGCTTTGAAAACACTTTGAAAACCAAAACATCTAATAAAGTGTGGACTTACTAGCTATCCTTGACTGTGTACACGGCTATTCGAATAGTTTGACACTCTGCAGAGGTTCTACACTTTACCCACAATATCCGAAATGCTTATCGTGGTAGCCACAACCCACCATACCTCAAGTATGTGATATAAGTACTCGATCGAGACTTTTGGCAAGCGCAACACTAACATGGAGCCTACTCGATGATATTGTTCCCTCGTTCTCATTCTCACACTTTCTTTTCAATCAGAAAAGAAAAAGATCCAAACTAGATCATCATACATACTCATCGTAACATTACAAGGGTATCATCGTTGTGCTCGGAAGTGAATTATAACCATTGACCATCCTATTCGAGGCATGGCCCCGTAATGAGGGAAACTATGTCTTCTCCCATCACTAAGAAATGCGGGCTCCAAGCTAGGACGTTCAAGCTACTAAGAGTCAAGCTCCGTCCCATACCGCAGTAATGTGGTCACACATGTAAGGCTAGTTTAGCGGCATTTAGCTTAATCCCTAAGAAGTAACACCTTACACCATCGTCTTTACCATGACATCAACATGCCCTCATCTCAATCCAACAAGGATTCCAACACCATACCATCCACAACTTACTCAAGAACTTCTCATGCCTATCCTTCAACTACTGGCTAAGCTTTCAAAACTTTCTCTTGAACAATACCCTTGGGTAATAACTTTCCCCAAGAGGTTTCGAAATCAGCTAGCTAAAGCCCAAAATAGCCCTTTCCCTAGCTAAAGAACTACATGGCATGGCTAAGCGTAATACTATAACATGGAAATGTAGTAGTATTATAAGGGTGACAATGAATGGTATTAGCAAATCATGGCGGAGTAGTTATCTATAATCTATAATACCCAATGTTGGGGATATCGCTTATCGTGAACTTATCGGTCGACCAAAGATAAGGGGTAAATCGGACGATTTATCGGTATATCAGGCCATTAATCGGCATATCAGGCCATTTATCGGCCAATTTATCTTATCGGTGAGACAACGATAAGGGATAAATCGGACGATATATCGAAAGATATCTGGAACAGTATTAATACCTAAATAGTTCACCCCCACTAACCTATTTATCTTGACACGCAAACTATCCACATCACCATGTAGGTACATCATGTTTAAACTTCTTTCCACTAACTGTTCATGCACATGCTCCCATTAAATCGGCATGTGCATGCAACCTTTCACAAATAAATATTAACTATTTTTTGCACTCAACCTCAGATTTAGAACTAATTTCTTCTATAGAAAATCAAATTATGAGTTACCTCACTTTTTTTTCCTACGAGACAACTTTTTTTATGAATCCATATATGTAGTTGCTATCATTATTTTAGCTTTAGCCAAGGATGATTCTCCATTGTCTCTACTTAATGTTGTTTTCATTTCATATCGTCTTGCTGATATATTGTCAATGTAATAAATAAATAAAACAGACATCACACACAATTTTCGATTTTTAATCAATTCTCTTAGATTTCTAATCTAAACAATATTTCTTTCAAAAAATAATTTATGATCAAATTATACTAGATTTCATAATTTTTCTCATATTTTAAACATTAATTTTTTTTGTTAATAGTTCCCATAGCAACGCGCGGGATATGATCTAGTATCAATCGATAGGTCATAACTATTCCTAAGCTACCGCAAACTTTACCGAGAATAGCAAGTTGAGGCGTGAAAATAGCTTGGAAACATAATGCACAAATAATGGTTTCAACATGGTCAAATTGGTATGCTCGCCTGGCTCAGAAAAGTTTTCAAACACTTCTATCCCTTAACCAAATTCCTCGATGTGATCGTAATCTATTGCCGCAAGAAAAGTATCGCGAATAAGAAATCAATCAAACAAACGTCAGAGAAGAAGTGCTCAGAGAAAAGAAAAAATAATTTTATTGTGCAGGGGGCATTATTCTAAGATTATAGAAAATTGTCTCACTAGATTTGGAGCTAGAATGAATTTTCTACGTACTACTACATCATTTGGAAGTTTGTTGGTGAACAGAAAAAGGAAAGGCTATGTTAACAGACCGACCCGCTGGGTTCAGGCGCGCTGTGAGAACACAGAGATAGGCAAAAGGAGCTTTGGGCCGTGGTGGCTGCGGGGGCGCCACGTTGGAAGTGTAAAGCAGATCTTCGCCTCGCACCGCGTCGGCTGATTTGTTGCTGACGGCCAGGGCCCGCGCGTCCGTATGAGAGAGGGAGGTGAAGGGGTTTGACTGTTAGAAATATATTAATACGTCCAAGCGTCGTACGGATGCCTGTGTCCGTAGGGTGGCATCCCTTCCCATGTGCGGACGCCTGTGTCCTGTACAGGTGCCTCTTCCTATGTCCAGCTATTTTTTTTAATCGTTGATAGGATCTTAATTATAGCAACAAAATCGTGCAAAAAGATCCCTATTTTATCTCCGATTTGCTACATTTACTACTCTAGGAGGAGAAACTTGATGAAATCTTTAACAATCATCATTACAACCATGTCGGTTTTTCTCCTCTACATGTTGTATATGTACATTTTTTTGGGATATCAAGTTTGCTGGCTCTCCTAGAAGCCAATCAACAAACTGCAAAGGGAAATGCAAATGCAACAAGAAGCACAAGCCACATGCATCAGATCGTGGGAAAGGCACTACAAAGATGAAGTTTCATAAAAACTAATCTTTGTCAAAAGCGTGTATGCTACCAGCATCTCCCAAAATGCCATATCCTACAACATATGATCAATTTGTTCAAATAATCCATGATACAACAGACCCGCTGAAGGGTAAAGATATGAAGCACACTTCATTCTTCAATCTGACTGTATCAAGGAAGCTATTGTTCACATCATGTAACAACGAAGCTCTCCAACAGTCATGAAATCCCATGAACAAGGAGAACATGGTCATTAAATATACTTTACATGACATGTTTTTGAGACTTCACTGGTCTCCCAACTCCTTATCAACATCCATTTATTGTTGTAATAAATACATTGTTGTCGTTGTCATCATATATTGTTCATCACAATATACTGTATCAACACTTTGATACAATTACATTTGTATGTGTTCTATATATCTAATAAATATTTCTCATATTGAGAATCTTCAAAACTATATATGGATTTTCATGGGGGTCAGTATGATGAAAGAGTATAAGTGCCTTGTGGACATATGCACCATGAACTCTATACTTAGGGCAATAAAAAAAACATTTCCACTCTTATTTAGAGAAAAGGAGATATTTTAACAATCGCTAGACACGATGATATAATTATTGGTTCAATTTGAATCATATTACTGTCCCTATGGATACTCAAGAACCATCAAGGATTTTTTTAATTAAATCCAGGTTCAACTCATATCCCACTAAACTATAGAGATATCTGTCAAAATAGTTTCTATATAGAATCTCATGATGACAACAAAGAGGAATATATTCTCTTTACCATATGCAACAGATATAAAAGCACATTCTCCGTGTATCATCAGAATTGCACTACACATACTACAAAACCTGTAGCACATGTTGCATACATGATAGTTTTCCAGAATGTTATTTACATGATAAACTTGGCACACTCGCTTTGGTCATTCTGACATTGACATGAAATGAAAACTATCTGCAATTCCATTAATCATGCCTAAAATGATGTTAAGTTCTAGCAATATTTGGATTTTATGTGCACTACATGTGACAAGGAAAGCTAATTTTAAGGTCCAAGCACCTTAAAATGTTTAACCACTCAGATTCCTTGAACGCATCAAGTCGAGGTAAGTGGTACCTCTTAATCATTTATTGGACTATTCAGGTTGTTCCATGGTTCTAAAAGGCACATCTACACGATGGTCTTATGTGTGCATCTACCCACATGAACCATTGACTCATTATCTTGAAGATCAATTTCAATGAAATTCGAATGGACAATGTTGCAAATCTCTTTGCATGCCATGAACATGGCCCTGTGATGTAAATTAAGCACTTTGTCCCATATGTCCAGTTTCAAAATGGTTTGATAGCATCCTGTATCCAAATAATTAAACTCATTGCATGATCTTTACTTCGGAATTGTAGCTTACCAACTTCACGTTGGAGTCATGCAGTTTTACACACCGTTTACTTAATTCAATTGTAACATACTACGTATCGTAGTACCCCCCCTCTAAAATCAGTACGTGGAAATCAAAAATATTTCCCATCTGCGATAATTCGGTTCCATACCGATATCACCACTATAACATACATCAATAGCCCTTCACATAAAATTTGGATCTATGTGTGGAATAACCGTATTTCCGTCATCTATAAATACCTTAAGCCCCTGTCAGGGGGAGTTATTCATGGCTCGTATGCTCAATGAGGAACATTTCCAGGCATTAGGGGGAGATTGTAAGTACCAAAAAGAATGCCAGGAAATCACTTGGAATGTTCAACACATTTCCACCTCAAATCCGCGTACTCGAAGATCTAAACCCATTGTTTAGAAGATTTGCAAAACATTGCAAATAACCTGCCAATCTCATTTACCGACTATAATGGTGTCACACAATCCTATAATCCTATGAAAATGCGCCCAAAAGAGTGGAGGTACCAACAAAAACCACTCAACTACCCATTCAAAACAAGAAGGGTAGAAGTACGGCCACAACATATCAGGATTCAGCTTTCCGCAAGCAACAAAGGATATCGAGGTCTCTGACTCGGTAAATGCAAGTCAACTTCACGTTGATAGACACCTAATGGGTAGTATACACCCAATGAGAGGGAAACCTCCATAACCCAGCTCAATAGTGCACACAATGACTGGGACATCGGAAACCTAGACTCGACTGTATTGGGAAACACGAAGAGTCATCAAGGGTAACAAGATTTCACCAAAACTTTATGAGAATCATACAAATGAAAGCCTACAATTGTCAGCATACATTTCTCATGATTGCAAACAACCTTTATAAAGATCCGGATCCAAAGACCATGGCCATGGCAGAGTTTAAATAATACTCGCTCGGACTGGACTCAAACAAAGGGTGCAATCCAAGAAGAAATAGCCTCGCTCAACAAAAGGAAGGTATTCACAAAAGTAATACCTACACTAGTTTTCATCCTAAAGTGGAATGAGAACATAAATGGGGTGAATAGCAAGGCTTGTAGCATAAGGGTTCACGCAGATACCCAAATCGATTCTCCATACACAAGTGAAATCAATTTCCGATAATTATCTCAATGGAAGTACAAATCATTTATTTATGCAGTTGATAGATGTAGTGACCACATATATTAATGTGTCACTTGATTCAGACTTATAGGTTCCTCATGGGAATCCCAATTCTGAATCCAAATGAAAGTGCAACATGTTTTGTGTAAACTCAATAAGTCACTACATGACTTACAATAGTCGAAATAAATTTGGTACAATCGACTTAGTGAGTTCCTTATGCAAAAGGATACTCCAATAGTGATGATTCCCATGCGTGTTCATCAACAAATCCTCATTAGGATTCCACTATCAGTGCATGGTAATGATTATAACATCATTGACAACACAGAAGATATTGATGAAGAACGTAATCATCCATAGACGGAATTTGAGATGAAGGATGTAAGTAAAAACAAACTTTGCTTCAGCTACAATTCGATGCCCTTCACTCATATATTATGATACACCATGTTGTCTATATCCAGAATATATTGGACATGAACAAGTCTTATCCATCTATAACTTTCATGGTTGTTCAATCTCTAGACGTAGAGAAAGATCCATTTTAAACCATGAGAAGATGGAAATAAGATATTGGAACCCAAGGTTCCATAATCTAGTGCCACTAGATCCACCAAACACAATTGGTTTGGACTCATGAATATCTTTGATATCTCCAAGGCACAAAACACATTGTCCTAGTTTTTCAATTAAATATGGACACCAATATCATCGGATACACCGATCAGATCCCCACTATGTCAGATCGTTGACACACGTCGTGTACTCACTTGATGTGATAGCAATCCTATGGAAGTATTTAAAATAGACCTTAGTGGCTACATTTACCAATCATTTTGAAATACATGACCTCATATTAATATATGTTGCTTTACAAAATGATAAACCACATACAACATTCATGTGGAATTGGGTCTATTGAATCACTAACTATTATCTACAACGATAATAATACTTGTGTTGCTTAGATGCAAAGGGGTTATATAAGAAGCAATATCACTAAGCATATTGCCCCAAATTACAAGGATCAGGGGGAGTCTCTTCCTGAAATATAACCTATACAAGCATTATATTATACTCCTTTTCTCATTATGAGTTTACTCTCTAGGTTCTCATCAAGGTTTTTAATGAGGTAATATCAACACAAGAATATATGTCATACCTCCTATTTTTCCCCATCGGGGTTTTTAACGGATGTATACAAGGCATATTAATTGTCCTCTAAACTTACTAATTGAGTTTTGTCCTTTCAAGGTTTTCTCATATAAGTTATCAAAGAGACAATTACCATCATATGTCATATCATTTTCTTCTTATATTTTTTCCACTGGGTTTTAAAGGAGTTTTCAATGACATATCAGATCACACTCTTTTTCCTTATGAGCTTTCTCTCTAAGTCTCTCATAAAAGGTTTTAATGAGGTGATATATGCAATACTTTCAACATTCCCCAAAAGGGATTTTAAATGAAAGTATACCAAGCATATATATTGTTCTCCAAACTCATCAAAGAGTTTTTCTCCTTCTTCAAAGGTTTTTCTCATATGAGTTATCAAGGAGACAATAATAATTATATGTTGCATCACTTTCTCCTTATTTTTTCCACTGGATTTAAAGGAGTTTTAGCAACATATATACACCACTCTCTTCATATTTTTCCCACAGGGTTTTTGGAGGAGTCATTCAAGATGATCAGTTAGAAACACTGGACTTTTCGAAGATTGATGATTACTAATACAAGACGACGTTGTACAAGGGGGGTGTTAGAAATAGATTAATATGTCCAAGCGCCGTACGGACGCCTGTGTCCGTAGGGTCGCATCCCTTCCCCTGTGCGGACGCCTGTGTCCTGTACATGTGCCTCTTCCTATGTCGGTGCTTTCTTGAGGCGCCCTTCAACTTGTATATATACCCAGTTAATCAATGGAAAGAACACACTGATTCATTCAATCAATTACATCTCGTTTTTACTCTAACATTGACGATGCTCGGGGCGCGGGGCGCCGCTCTATAGACGATCCGCGGTGCACCTTACGCTGGGTTCACAGCTAGCTCGGGGAGGTCACGGGGAGGGCTCAGCGGGTCAAGAGGGGATGCAGTGAGGTGCGAGAGGGTCGCAGGCGCGTGCTTGGCTCGCCCACGGCTGCTGGTCGCTCAGGGTCATTGGCGCGCTCTGGCTCACGGGTTCGCGTCGGGCGCACGCGTTGGGAAGGGGGGATTGACGGGAGGGGCATGAGAGTGTGTATCCGCACGCGTGCCCGTCTCCGATCCGGGGAAGGCGGGGAGAAGCGAGGTATCGTCATGTCCTCTCTAGCGGGGAGCGGCAACAGGGCGCGCTGCGCGTGGCGAGGTGGAGACACGGCTATCTAGATCAATGGATCACGAGGGAGTGGAGGGAAAACGAGTGCAGGGTCCATGGACTCTTCTGAAGTGCTGCTGCCACGAGGTTTTCCTCCATTTCTTCTCCACATGAGGTTAGATCTCGAGCACTGGGATGAAGAGGATGTTGAGGTGAGTCTGCGGTAGAAAATGGGGCTCAATTGAAGTTTATTTCATTTGAAAAGATTCAAAGCAAAGATTTCAGCAACATGTGTTTGTAATGAATTTTGCATATCAAATCGATGCAAAAATTTGTGAATTTTGGCTCACAAGGTTAAAGCAAAACAAGGTTGTGCTCAACATTTTGGCTCAATGGAGAAAGTTAAATTGCAAAAACAACAAACCCTAGTTTAAGGCAGAAATTCCATTTAGTTTGTAATTCCTAAAAAATGAAGGTTAGGTCATAAGGGAATTTTTGGAATAATTTTTATGTTTAAAATATTCTAAATCTAAGAAATGGCCAGAAAGGTTTAAGGGCTAACAAGGAAATTTTTGAACATGATCATGTGATGAATTCCACATGTGATCATGCTGTTAGGCTTGGGCTTAGGATAAGGAAAGGTGAGAACAAAGTTAGTCAACAGGCTAGCACAATAGAGAAAACATAAAAAATACAAATGCAAACAGGGTAAACAATCCCCATCTAGCTATGGATCTCAAACACAGATCTTACTACTCAGGGAAATACTACAGAACACGGGTTGTAACACTGCCCTGAGAGGAACCCATTTGATGAGTGTCCCAAGAGTAACCGAACTCCATTGCACCTCTAACTAACAACACATAAATTCGGGTGGCCCTCAGGGAATCGACACCCAATCCAAAAACCGACCACTCTCGAATCAGACTCTTTCGTCTTGTCAAGGTCGGGGTAGCTCAGCCCAGACACGGGGGAACATCCTAGATCACCAAGGGTGGACCAACATGACAGACTATCCCACCGGTTCGGGTTGTTTAAAACCTGCGAGGGGATCCGAACCTGCACACACACACAGAGGCTTGCAAATTGTAAATCAGGTTAGGCCACCACTAGAAATGTTTGGAGTTAGGTAGGTAAGACAAGGGGACCCCATAAATCCCACACATGGTTAGGCATGCTCAGTCTTAGAACCAATATCCGAAACTCGGACCCTAAGTGACTCGAATGGAACAAAACGTCGAGGCGGGAATAGCCCGAACTTCCATCCTTTGTTGGAGATACTCAACATCTTAAATAATCATAACATCCATCAATATAATAGTATGATATGCCAATCTGAAGTAACAAGGTAACATTGTAGTATCCTATGCATACTAAGCAGGGCCTGAGCGAGCGAGCAATGTAACATATCAAAATATGGTTTTCTAGGATGTGGAGGACATGGTTGTATCAGTTTCATGAGAGGTTGTAAACATGTGGTAGGATCAAGCAACGAAGCTAGCCTAGACTAGCATGCAAACCTCTAGTTATAATAGAATGTCAAGTGATAGTCCCTGTTGAGAAGAAGGGTTCCAAAGTGTAGTCCATCGCAACTTGAATAGTCTTTGAGTCTATCCGCGGGAGTGCAGAAGCAAGAAACTCTGGAAAGCAGACAATCGGGACACATTCTATCACTACGAAGTAGATCAAGCATGAACAAGCAACCATGATCAAGTATGATGCATGTCGGGTTAATAACATGGCATGAGCATATGACCAGACAACTTTAATGAAGCTCAGGAAGCATGGATGCAATGTTCCCAACAACCTGCATATGCATTAGGTAGTTGATTAATGGATCCGGAGGATCCTTATGTTGTAGTTGCATTAACGCCATGATCTTTATATGCATTAGAATTTTATGTTTTTTCCACCTAGGACAGTACCATACTTGTTGTCACCTGCTACACTACTGTTTTTTTTTCATCTAGCCTTTTTCCGTGCATCTTTTGTTTTTCATATCTATTGTTGATCACTTTTTCATCAACAACATTGCACCACTCATTAATGTGATGTTGTTCACTTCTTTCATAAGTGATACAACATCGCTTTCCTTATTTACTCAGGAAGAAAAGGATTTGATACTACTATAAGTTGTTCCTTTTCTCATTAAAGGCCCATGATATCGTAGCAAAATGCTGCAAGTTGCTTCATTTATTTTGGATGGTTCTCGTAGCCGCACAAATAGAAAATTCAAAGCGGCATAGTGATACCTTCTCTTCCTCCTCCAACATTTTTCATACTAAACTTTTATACTTATTCAAACTAATCATACACTTTATTACTATTTTAGTGAGTATAATTTCATATTACTTAGTTCATACTTGCAACTATGCCACATCAGCAAGCCATGCATGTTAGTCATTAGTTACATTATATATTTTTGTTGTGTTATCATGGAATGTGTCGGAAGCTTACAACATTCATATGGAGTTCCTGATTCACATCTTTGTCAGAAAATGGTACATACATAACTCCAATCCAAAAAAAATCTCTTTAAATACATTATTTTTTGACATATTTTGTATGATTTATAGTTTGTGCATACAAATCGAGAACACTCTTACATTAGCCTTTAGAGTAGTTTTAGTTGTTTTATAGTACCATTTTGTACATTATGTTTAATAAGTTTCTCGTAGCAATACACGGGATATCATCTAGTGTATTATAGTGAGTTTGTGTGTGCCACCAAATATATATATAAAGAGTACGTAGAATGTCTTAGATCACATCTATCAATTAACTGTAGATGCTTCTAGAGTATAAGGTGGTGTTTAGTTCATAGACCTATATTTCCTAACTTGGGCGTAATTGTTACAGCTACATATAGTTTAACTTTTGTTATCATGGCAACAACTATGAAAACTAGGTGATATCCTGCGCGTTGCTGTGGTAAATTATGCTATGAATTTTATTGAAAAAATAAATAACATAGGACTATATCTATATACCTAATTATAAAGGAAGCTGGATTTCTAAGTCCGTTTTTTAAATTTTGCAAAAAAAACCCTTCTTTTTCTGTCAATTAACCCGCAGTCCTATGTATCCAGCAAAAAAAAAACGATTCGTTCTTTATGTTTCGCACGTAGGCGTTCATTCACTCCTCTCGTTGGCTCGTCGCTGGCCCAATAAGCTAAGCTGAGGTCGTGACAATAATGCTGGCCCAATGAAGTCGGCCCATTAAGCATAAAAATGTCAAAGTGTTAGAAAGATGGTTATGTAAATTTAAGCAATTTTTAAAAAAATCGTAATGACATACAAAATAGTTTATGTAATTCACTTTTCAAGAATTTAAAGATGTTTTCATGATTTATGAAAAATAATAAAATGGGGTGTTAAAATAATGTTAAAAATATATTAGAAATTACATAGAAAAACATGTAAATAAAAAATATTCCCACATTTAGAGAAAATTTCCATAATATTTTAAAAAAAAAATATAAAGATGATCACGTATTTTTTTTTCTGTTTTAGACTATTCGCAAAAATGCATGTCACATTCGTTTAAAGTACTACCTCTATTTTAGCCTACCAAAACGTCATATATTTCTAAACGGGAGTATTATACAATATGCAAAGATATTCAAATAATTTTGATATAAATGACATTTACATAAATATCGTGTTTCAGATAATATATTCTTGAACATTTTTCTAAAATGTTTATAGGACGTAAACACAAATATTCACCGAGTTAAAGAAAGTATATTGTATCATCAAAGAAATCGTTCAGCGTGTGTTTGAATAATGTTTAACACATATTCTAGAAAACATGAAAAAAAACTCCTATTTGGAAAAAGGACCGCACTAATTGATGAGCATTTCATTTTTTAGCTATAGATGAGAAGGACTTTTTGTAATAAAAATATGCTCATAAATTATTGTGGTCCTATATATTAAGTTTATTGGACCAGTTATGACTATTGTGTTTAGCAGGGTGAATAAAAATTATGTTTTTTATGAAGCCTATAGATAACGAGACGATGTGAATAAAAGTGAGGAACATAGAATTTATATATTAATTATTAAATATTTTTTAAATAACTATTTTTAGAGTAAAAAACTAGAGTGCGGATTTTGTACATGTGTAAGCGGGTACATGTGATATCTTAACCGTGCATTGTTGTTTGAGATTTTTGTTAAAAATTTCTATATTTTTGCACTATGCATTTATTTTTATTATAGCTTACATAAATTGTAGTTATTTGAATACATACCATAACTTTCTAGTTTCTACCAACATATATGAAATGGAACTTAAAATTGCTTCATTGTTTGTAAGATTCTAAAAACATAGGAGAAGTAAAACATATGACTAATATGCTATTACGTATTCGTTCCTATATAATTTGAAAATGCATGGTTCAATTCACTGGAAAAAGGAAAAATTATTCTTAAGGATTAGGTATATTGCATTGGTTTTTGTATAAAATATGCAATGTTCCTAAGACAGATTTTACGGATCTCAAAGCAATCTTTTAGCATTGTGCGGACATGATATCACATGTACCCACTTGTACATGTACATATGCATTTCTGTAAAAACTATTAAAAATTAATGAAAATATGAAAATAAGTGTTTTTATTAATTTATTACCTTCAAAATATACTGGCGAGACGATGTGAGACGAAACAACATTGAATGGAGTGAGTGGAGACATAACTATTAACTAAACCTAAAATAATGATAGCAACTACATATGTGAATTTATAAAAATAATTATCACATAAAAAGTTAAAATGCGAGGTAATTAATAATTTAATTTTCTATAAAAAATCACTTTGAAATCGTGAGGTTTAGTGCATATTTTTTTTTATTTAATTGTGATAGATCGGACGGAGTATTTGTTTTTTCAAATTTATCAAAAATATACAACACCTCATAATATTATTAATAGATATTTGATTTGAAATTTAATTGCATTTACGGTTAAATAATTAATATTTAAAGTGATGACATCCCAAACCTTAAAAATTTATAATGGGTCGTATTTCTGGAGCTTTGAAGAACATTTATTTAAGCACACTTTTTTTAAATACATTTTAAAACATTTCAAAAGTTCTAAATTATTTTTACATGCGTGCACTTTCGATTTTTATCGATTTTATTTTTAGATCATCATCTTGAGATGGACCAGGACACATTGCTATTAGGTTGATATCGTGGTTATTGTCGAAGAGGACGAAAAGGAAGATAAACGGCAAAAAATGTGGGGTACAACGATTGAACGATAGTTATTAGCTAGGGGCATACAAAAAATTTCTCCCGTTGCAACGCACGGGCATGTTTCCTAGTAGTATCAAAATGGATAGCTGAAGGTTCTGGATGGTAGCAATGCTACGGAGCCCCTAATGTGCAAAATAAATGGAAACGATTGTATGCAAATTGTGTTTGGTTCTCACGTCAGCGTGCAACTGCATGCATCAATTTGATCTCACAAAGAGGTACTACATTATATATTCGACAGTGAAAACCATTTGGAAACTAATATGATGGAATTGATATGCCTTGGTGTCAATCCAATCCTGTAAAATTACATGTGTGAGACACCAAAAAGATAAAAACAGTGATCAATGTAGCAAATCCATCAGTACCTAGGCTTTAAAAAATTAAAATCGCATAATAATAAATTATGTTAAATATTTACTATATTGATTTTTCTTTTAAATTCAATTTTTTTATTAATTGGAAGATCTAGTTTATTTACGAGATGTATATAGTTGTGACCTTCACAACCAATGAAATATGGGAACCATGTGGTATCTGTACGTATATGCCATGCATGTTAAACTGTAAAAAATATTCAATCGTTCAAGGATAAGCTAGTAAGTGGTGGCTAAGTGTAAGTATGCTAGTTATACACAGGAGTTAATCCAAAATAACATATGATGTTATAAACTATCATATATACGGCTGGCAAAGTTTAATCATCAAAGAAGATAAACCATAATTTGAATGCCCAGTTGTCAGAACCCTCTGTTAGGTAATGTGCTCGGGTTAGCAAGTCACTTGCATCATGTTAAAAATTTCAAAAGAAGTCTTTGAAATCAAATTCAAAAGCAAAATGGAAGAAGGAACCCCTCAGATGAATTAATTCAAAAGGCCAGATAAAAATCTTCTCCAAAAATTCATGTTAGATTTTTGAAAAGTCTTATAAATGAGTGTGATCACATATCAAGTGATGTGGGACCCACCCCCATGCTCATGGATTTTTCAAATATTTAAACAGTGCCTTGGAATTAATCAAATACCCCTATTTGATTTAAAGTTTAAATTATTTGAATTTTTAAAATGTTCAAAATTTATAAGTGGCTAGTATATTATCTTGTGAGGCCATATAAAATTTATGAGCATTTAATAAAATGGTTTGCTATTTATTTTAGCTAGCCAAAACAAATGACAAAAGAAAACAGAAAAGAAAAACAGAAAAGGAAAAGAGAAGGACTTACCTCTCGCCCAGGGGCGAAGCCCACTCACCTCAGCCGGCCCAGCCCACCTGGAGGGGGTACATGCGTCTTCTTCCCCTCCAGGCAGGCAAGCAGGTCGCCGGCGAGCGGCGAGGGCGCGCCAGGCAGCTCCCTGCCTCCCTGGACCTTATCCCCTCGCCCGGAGACGTCTGGGAGACGCCCAGCTTTTTTCCCCTCCCTCCAGAGCCACCTCCCCCTCCTCCCTCGCCGTGTTCGTCGTCGACAGAAGGAACCGCCGGAGCGCGCCGCCGCACCCGCGTGGCCACCGGCCTCATCAAGCTGCCACGAGATGTCCAGGACGCGCGCCGTGCTCGTCTTCGTCGCCGTGTAGGAGTAATCGAGCCCGGAAGCGTTGTAGCCGCCGCCCCCTTCATCGCCTTCACCTCCGGCCGCCGCGAGTCATCTTCGAATTCCGGCAGCACCAGGGCCTCCCCAAGCACGTTGTCTGCACCGTTGAGCTCAGGGTGAGCTTCTCACCGTTTTCCCCAACCTAGCACCGCCCCTTTCGTCCTCTATGCTGCTCCACCATGCGAGCAGAAGCTCGCCGCCGCCATGGACGACGGCGAGGAGGTTCCCGTGCCCCCCCCCCCCCGTTCCTTTCGTGTGGTCCATCGTGTTCCTAGACCTCCCAGGAGCACAACGCACTTACGCCTGCGTCTGGACGGGCTCTACAGCGACGACTGCTTCAAGGCCGTGGCTCTGCCGCCGCCTTCGCTCGTCGTCGGCGTCCCTCCGGCGCCCCCCGATGTCGCTGAAGTGCTCGAGGAGATGCGCGCGACCAAGAGGAGTCTTCTGGTGGTTGCAGCGCGTCATTTGAGCCACGGGAACGCCATCCCGTGCGGACGCCGCCGTGCTGGAAGGTCGCCGGCGTTTAGCCGCCGGAGAACTGACGTGGACGTGATTAGCTTAGTGCTAATCCCCCCCTTACAGAGGCTGACAAGTGGGCCCAGGGCCTTAATTCTCCCCGGTTAGTTTAAACTAACCGGGTTAATTAACCCAGTGACTGACACCCCGACCCCACACGTCAGAGACCCCCCCACGTCACCCTTGCGCAAGCATGACGCAATAAAAGAATTTCCAGATTAAAAGAAAATCAGAAAAATTCAGAAAATTCCAGAAAAAGGCTGAAACTTTGGAATTTCATAGAAAATTCATATTAACTCCAAATTTAACAAATAATATATGAAAAATGATCAGGAGAAAATAAGCTATCCAAATATCCAACTTTAAACTATGTTTGAGTTGAATTTAAATTGGGACCAGTAGCATTTGTCATTTGATTTAATTGGAATTTATTCAAATTAAATTCAAATGCTTTTGCTTTTTGAACCATATCAACATATCACATTATACTTGAACTTCAGAGGCATATCATACACATTTCAAAATGTTTTAACTTGATCAAACAATGTCATGTGCAACTTGGCTAAATTGAATTCAAATTGGAGTTTGAATTTGCAATATACTCCATTTAAATGGAATTGCTTCACACATCAAAGCATATACATCAAGTTTCAACCTTCAACCATGTGATTGTGAATTGTATTTACTTTGCTACCTTGTTTGTTGTTTGTCGAGTAAAGGTGGAACCGAAACAGGAGGTTGCCCCCTTCGTTGAAGACCCCGAACCCGAACCTCGTCAGCAAGGCAAGCAAACCCCCATTGATCATGTCGATAAAATCCTACTTCCCTCTCATGTCTCGCTTATGCATTGTATAGGATGATTACCATGCTACATTTCTGCCGCATAGATGAACTCATTCCTTTGCATGACCTATCATTTGTCACAGTAGTAGGCAAACCACAATCCTAGCAAATGTAGGAGTTGATTGATATCATGTGGCCCCTGCAATTGTTACTGCTTATTGCATGCTTAGAGTGATACAATGATGTTACTGTTATGTGAGTCGGGATGGTAGTGATCATGGTGATGATGGTGGAAATGTGTTGGTGAATCTACCCTAATACAAGGTGAACGATGAGAGGCTGTGTAAGAGTACACGATGGGTTGTCTCGTTGAACACCGCCCTAAGTCTGAGTTCTTGTGTGGTGATCCAAGATGAAGAGTACAACCACACATTGGGCTCACTGACCCCTCTCAGCTTACTAACTCATCCCTTTCGATGTCCAGATGTCGCAATAGTTCGGAGTTCTGGTAGGTTTGTGGCCTGGCTGCTAAGTGAGAGAACGGCTCACCCGAGACCGGCTTATGCACCACGCACACATCACTTGGGTCCACTTCGGTAAACCGGCTGGGTTCACGATAGTGGTAGCCAACCCAGGTAGGCGGCTTTCTCGGACTAGATAGGTTATGAGGTAACAGTTGTGGTGAGCATCCTCGCCGACACTTCTTGAACCGTGTCGAGTACAAAGGCGGTAACTGATGATCATGTGTGTGTAGCGGTACACCCCTGCAGGGTTAACAAAACTATTCGAATAGCCGCGTCCGCGGTTAAGGACTGCTTGGAAAGCTTAGCTTGATTATTAGACAACTTGAACTGGATACTTCTAAAACACACCAAGATAAGTGTGAGTGTTATGGCGTGCTTTCTCGCGGGGAAGTCGAGGAAGGCACCATAGTGGTGTAATTGGTTGGAGAAAGTAGTGGACTCGTGTACACTTCTTACCTCAAGTCTGGTACTCGTAGTTCAGGATTAGCCAAGTCAAAGCTGGCACTTCTGCAAGTGAACCCCACCTCCCTTTACCTTGATACATGTGCATGAGTAGTATAGCTCATATGTAAGTCTTGCTGAGTACGACTTTGTACTCACGTTTTCTTATTCTATGTTTTAGATGAACCCACTGACCCAGAAGGTGGCTTCTTCATCGAGCTCGACGACTGAAGATCAAGCTAGTCTAGTCCCAGTCAGACGACTGGTTCCCTCGTGGAGGGCTTGTGTTTAAATAAGGCTTCTTAAGCCATTTGTTAAACTTGTCTGTACTCAGACCTACTTTGCTTCCGCTTGTTTGTTGTAATGTTGGATCACATGCTTGTGATCTCTGTGTGCACTCTGTGAGAGTTATCAATAAAATGTATACTTTGTAGAGAATTGCAATGATACCTGCTGTTCATACAAGGCATGTGTGATGCGTGTATGTTTATAACATGCATGTCTTTGTATGGGTTTTCGAGACCTTAGTTTTGATCTGGCTGGCGGTCTTTCATACACCAAGTGGCCCTTAGATGTGCGCAGTTTGGGGAATCGCGATGCGATTGCTCGAGACTCCGTCTCGTGCACACTTTGTGGTATGATCGAGCCCGCCCTCGACCCCGACTAAGTGATCGGTCTGGAGTAAGTCTATGTAAGAGTTATGAGATAGTCGATAGTATGGTTGAGGCGACTTGTCTTTGAATATGGGAGTTCATCACCCATATCATTAGACTTGTGTGCGGACGATGAGGACCCATCTCAGTTGATCATCCGGCCTGGATGGAATGCCCCTCACGTACGATGCTTTCCGAGAACGTTCTGTGCTTGGCCTTGTCTGCTTAGACAAGTGGGTACGGTTCTCGGCTCTCCATATGACTATGTCGTAGCGGGACTTGCATACGCTAAACCCGGGTCCCGACACCAGTGTACGAACAAACTGGAAGTTTGAAGCCATATGTGATAAGCGAGATAGAAAACTGATGTTGCTCCATGGGCGAGATCTTAAAATATTCATGAACATGTACATCAACCTTTTTAGTTTCCAAGGGTATTTTAGATGCTTCAGAATTTTCATTTATAAATAAGAATATCTCTTGTCAGTTTCGTAAGGTGAACACGCTGACAGAGATAACCCTATACAATGAAAAGAGGGTCATAACTATTGGATCATGGACTATGTCAACTAAAATGGTCTATTCTGCTAATATTAGAAAAATAATTATTCCGCTAACATTTCTGCACTGCATCGTATCGCTACTGACAACCTCATTGCTGACTCACGAGCAGTGCAGATCGGGTAAAACAGAATCGCATGCAGTATTTTCGCTGTAACTTTTTAATCGTTGATCGGAATTGAGCATATGATACACCGTTGGATTCGTATGGAAATGGAGCATCTTTCGTATGTTGAACACTTCTTACAATTCATCACGGATTAAGAGCAGTTTTGAAAACGGTGCAACGGCCCATTTTCACACCGGGAGTTTTTTTGCGATTTCTCTTAAACCGTTCGTCGAAACGATGCATATGATACACCGTTGGAAAGATATCGATTAGGCACTTCGTACTTATGTAGAACACTTTCTTTAATTCCTAATGGTTTGAGAGGAATTTCAAATTGAAAAAAACGCACAAACTCTGTTTTTTTCCGGGGAATCTTGTAGAGAGTCAAACTTTCTAACCGTTTGTCGGAACGATGCGTATGATACACCGTTGGATTCGTATGGAGTAGGAGCATCTCGAATATGTTAAAACACTTTTTGAGATTCTTCATGGTTTTGAAGGAATTTTGAAAACGGTGTTCTGCCCTCTTGTGGACAGCGGGCATTTTTGCGTAATTTTTTTGATTCCTTCGTTAGATCGATGCAATTCATACACCGTTAGTTAGATATCATCGAGGTGCTTCATTTTCATGTAAAACACACTCTCTAATTCATCACGGTTTAAAAGCTACGTCAAATTTACTAAAACGCGGAACTCTGTTTTTCGCCGACCCGAAATCGACCAAGTGAACTGTATTCTCCTGGCAACCGCACCGCATCGGACGGGCAAGCGCACTGCATTATCGTCAAACATAACGCTCTTGTTTTTCGAACCGAAAGCACTGTTTTCGCTCTAACTTTTTCACCGTTGGTCGGAATTGAGCGTACGATACACCGTTGGATTCGTATGGAAAAAGAGAAACTTCCGTATGTTGAACACTTCCCTCGATTATTCACGGATTAACAGCAGTTTCAAAAATGGTGCGGCGGCCCACTTTCGCAGCGGCAGTTTTTCCGCGATTTCTCTTAAACCGTTTATCGTATTGCTGCAAATGATATACCGTTGGAAAGATATCGATCAGGCGCTCCATCCATATGTATAACACTTTGTCTAATTCACTACGGATTTGAGATAAATCTGGCCATAAAAAAACGCGCACACTCTATTTTTCGCCAGCGGATTCTGTAGAGAGTAAAACCTTTTAACCGCTTGTCCGATCAATGCGTATGATACACCGTTGGATTCGTATGGAGTAGGAGATTAATCCACATGTTGAACAATTTTCCAGATTCCCCACGGTTTTGAAGTAATTTGAAAAACGGTGTGGCTGTCCACATTTGGGGCAGCGGGCGTTTTTGCGTAAATTCTTTTGATTCTCTTATCCGATCGATGCAATTCATACACCGTTGGATAGATATCATCGAGGTGCTCCATTTTAATGTAGAACACACTTTCTAATTCCTTACGGTTGAAAAATTGTGTCGATTCTATTAAAAACGCGGAACTTCGTCTTCGCGAACCCGAAATCGACTAAGTGAACTGCATTCGCCGGGCAACCGCACCGCATCCGACGGGCAAACGCACTGCATTATCGCCAAACGGAACACACTTATTTTTCGCGAATCTGGAATCGGCCAAGTGAACTACATCGGACGGGCAACCGCACCGCATTTGTCGACACAAAGCACTGCACGCGCTAGAAACTTGGGTTAGAAGGGTGTTTGCAGAATAAGGTTTTTTTTGTTAGAATAAGGTCTTAAGGGGTGTTATCATAATATATATATATATAGTTTTTTGAATAAGACTGCTAAATGAACCATTGATTCACATCTATACAAAACTGAGAGAGAAAACATCACTTCCCAAAAAATACAGTTCTAATCCAATCTCTAATTCGATCATAAAGCATATACTACATCCTAAGATTAACCTAGGTGTACTTAATATTCATTTGGCATTCAGTCATTCAGTGCAATCATCATACCAACATACTGGTTGCAGTCATGACAGAAATAAGACATGGATCTGTATTACCACAAGCTAGCTCCAGCTAGTCTCATACGTGACACTTTAATTCAACTATGCCCATTCGTGTCGTAAGGAAATCAATGCCCCATACACATAAAACCATTAGAATGAAAATGTGGTGAACATACATGCAGAATTAATTTGGATGCAAATGTAGCAATGGCCTGCCGGCAAAAATCACTGGACCAAGTGTACCGAATTTTCACATAAATCTAACTAGTTATCTAAATCTCAATCAAACCTGACTGGTTAAAAGGAGGCGGCAGATCAAGATGTGTGAGGTAAATGCCCCTCAAATCTGGTACATGAAAAAATTGAACGAGAAGGAAGCAAGACTCCATAGATTAGAGATTAATAAACACATCATTAGGCTAAAAGATTGAGCAGTTGGTAAGTGAGGAAGATCTACCTGTAGATGGATATTGGCGACCTGTGCAAGGACTCCCGATTTGTGATGCACAACAAAAAGAGAAAAATAGGTGGCGGAAACCATAGAGTCTAGACCAACGACGAATCAGGCCTAGTCAGGCATGGCCGGAGGGAGGAGGGATGGAGGTAGCTTACATGTAGAGCTGAGCTGCAACTCCAACATGCTCTCAAGGATGTTGATGAGATTGTTGATGATGCCCTTCTTCTTAAACTTCCACCCGTCCTAAAGATCGATCGCCTTGCTCCTGAACTTGACCCCTCCATAGCCGCCGCAGCCACCAGTTCTACTTCTACCACCGGTGACAGAGGCGGCTGTGTTCTGTTCTTTGTGATGCATCCATTGTCGTGTGGGTGTCGTTTGGGGAGAGACCGAGAGAGAGATTTCTTTTGTAGCGACCAATTAATGAGGGATTCCCTCGCACGTTTCGGCTGGCGCTTGCGTTTCAGCTTCCGCGGGTCGAGGAAGGAATCAACCGGAGGGGGTGGAGCACGGGGAAAACAACTCAGATCTGAGTCAGACATGGTCAATCAAACGGCTGAAAATAATTGTAGTGACGTGGACGCACGGGAGCGCAGATAAATCAAATAGTGGGGTGCTCCTATTTAGATATAGATGATGTCACACTTTTCGTAGCAACATTTTCCAATTGACACTCATATTTTTCTGCAAACGCTGCAACATTTTTGGCAACCAATTTCTTATTTATAAATTTATGGATTAGCACAACATAGTAGAAAAGTGTGTCAAAGTTTGCTACGAACAAAATTGTCCTGAATGCCAACTATGCAGCTGACATAGGCTCCATAAATTTGGGGGGCCCAAATTGTTTACATAAACCTACTAGCAATCAAAAGGAAATCAGGGTGGTTTTTGGAATCTGGACGCTGGGCTGCATCCCGTTAGGCTATTGGGCCACGTCAGCCTCTAGCCGTGTGTGTTTTGTCAATGGTTGTTGGGAGCTCGTAGATCCGAGAGCAACTAATTGGACGGTACTTGTTCGCAACCCTGTACACCGAACAACGCTACGTGTCGCGCTCACAGCGATCTTTCGCAATTTTGTGTTTTTTATTTTTCTGTATGCGTTTTTATGTTTAAAATTGGTTTTTTCGGTGGGATTTTTTGATTTTTCCGGTTTTCATACGTTTTGGTGAGAAAAAAATTTAAATTTTTTTTTGGAAAAAAGAGGCACGGCCGTGCCTTCGTGGGAGGCACGAGTCGTACCTCAAAAAAAGAGGCACAAGTGTCTCCGCGAGAGGCACGTTGGTGCCTCTGCAAGAGGCACTGTCATGCCTCAAAAAAGAGACACAAGTCGTGCCTCGTGCCTCCGCGAGAGGCACCATCGTACCTCCGCAAGAGGCACTCGTGCCTCTAAAAACAAAAAAAAAACGGAAAAGCACCAGAGCACGCCACTTGGCGTGCGCGGAGCGAACGCGCTGTTCGTAGGCACGAGTACTCCCTAATTAGTGATTTCACGTAGATCCTGAAGCTGCCTGTTTGGCCACTTTATTATGTCAATTCAGCACTAGTTTCCGTTTTACTGCTATTATCATCAAACCAAATAGTGATTCCTGCATGTTTGTCAATAGTTGCTGAGACTTACATATCCTGAAGCTACCATGCATATATGTCTACTGTCATGTTAAATTCTAAGCAGTCCAACCTTTTTCTTAGTATATTCATATGATTTTGCAGCTATTTGAGGTTGATTGCCTCCATATCTTGACACTTGGCATGTTGTTGCTGAGCTGTGTTGTGCCAGCTGCTTAGTTGGTTCATGGAAGCTTACACACGCATTCTTCCCACGTTAATCATCATCACATACATATTCAATTTTTCCCTCTCACAAAAAGAAATAAGGGTAGTTTCCGTATTACTTTTTGGTAATGTAGTGAAACAAAGTGCCATCTATTCATGTAATTCGAACTGTTGTATCATCCAAATGATACAACTCTCTTTTTGTATCATGATTTACCGTAAAATCTCTCTAGATATAATGGATAGCTGGATGAGATGATAGATTTTCTGTAACGGATGACTGTGTGTGTGCCACCGCAGAAAGAAAGAAATAAAGGTTGTGTGAGAGTTTGCAATATGTGGTCATATGTGAACACCACGGTAGCCACATAAATATTAAGTGGATTGACATAATCCCGTGTAAAGATTGATGGTTGATGTGGGCAAAGTCCCAAATGGTCCAATGAACTGTCCACTTACATCCTGAGTCACACTAAAATTACACTTTTCAGCGGGAAACTCAGACATAAACAACTCTTAGATTTCTTAGGGTTTAACAAAACCACATATCTTCTTCCCAAAAGATGAAGGCGCCGCTCTCAAATCCTCTTGAGTGCATCCGAAATCAGCACGCACCGACGGGAAAGAAACCTGTCGCCATCCAGCGACCAATAATGGGAAGTGAAAAGCAACAAAGCTGAACGGTAACCGGCCTCCGGTTTCGCCATGCGTGGCCAAGTAAAGCTATATATAAGGCCTAGCCCGTGCCCTTGAGCTACAACTGCAAACCACTGAGCCGAGCCAAGAAACCTTCTCTAATCAGCTTTGATCCTCGCATAATCCTTGGATTGTTTTTATATGACGACGACGGAGGCCAAGGCGGTGCCTGCTGCGGTGGAGGCGAGCCCGGTGGAGGAGGGGAGGAGCAAGACGGTGGTTGCTGCGGCGGAGGAGGGTCCGGTGGTGGAGGAGGAAACCGTGGTTGCTCCGGTGGAGGAGGGGAAGAGCAAGTCGGTGGTGCTGGTCGCCGTGGACGACAGCGACGCGAGCTACCGCGCGCTCGAGTGGGCCGTGAGTCACGTGGCGGCGGTGGCCGGCGCCGGAGCGGTGGAGCTCGTTATCATCCACGCCAAGCCGCCCCTTTCCACCGCCGTCAACATGGGCGGGCCCGGTGCGTCAGACTCCTCTTTAATCAAGGATGCTTCATCGTTTCGTACTCCCGGAATCGGAGCGAGCTGAGTCCCTGACTGATCGAATTCCGTGGGTTTTCGTTTCAGGCGTGGCCGGCGACGTGGTGGGACTAGTGGAGGCGGACCTGCGCAAGCAGGCCGACGGGGTCGTCGACAAGGCGCGCCGCCTCTGCGCTGACAACTCGGTACCTACTCTCTCTCCGCTCGCCGCATTGCTCCATGGACAGATATTAACAACATATCACTCTCATTGCTCGATCACGCATGGCATTGTTACGTACCGAGTCTTATACGAAACTGCATGCAGGTGCAGGGTGTGGTGGATGTGATCGACGGGGAGCCGAAGCACGTTGTGTGCGACGCCGTCGACAAGCACCACGCCGATCTGCTCGTCGTCGGCAGCCAAGGCCACGGTGCCATCAAGAGGTCCTTAGTTTTCTCCTGCACTGCAGTATACCCTGGTTCCGCGGCGACACTGACACTAATGGCGATGAGATCTTTTTGTCACAACTCTTTGTTGCAGGGCATTGCTTGGGAGCGTGAGCGACTACTGCGCCCACCATGCCAACTGCTCTGTGGTGATTGTCAAGGAGCCCGGGTCCAAGAACTGATCGCCATTTTCGGTGTTGGATCGCCCAATCAAGTTCCGGTGTCGGGATTGTGCCATTTGGGTGTACACAATGTATCCCTGCTTAATTATTTCTACTCCAACGTTTGTACTCTTTCTTTTATTTACTCTGCATATTAGCAGTCGAGCTTTGTAAACTTTTGATCAAATTTATGTTAAATAATATTAACATCTATAGTACGCAATTCAGCAAATTAAATTAATCATTGAAATACATTTTCACATCGGATATACTTGGTTTTGTAAAGGTTTGTATTGTTTTATATAAACTTAGTCAAACTTTATGTTGTTTGATTTACGACAAAGATAATATACAAAGTAAATAAAAATGGAAAAACATTATCAGTGCCATATATGATGCTTTGGGTCTTCATCCTGCGATATCATCATCAATTTGCCCTTTTTCGAGAGACTCACTATTAAATGAACTTTTTCTTTTGTTGCATTTTATTACATCATTTTAAAGTTTCTAGTGGATCTGCTTTGTGCGTCAAATGCTTTGTCAGCTAGCACAGTCGCTCGTGGGCACTACATTGAATAATTGCTATCTCTCCTACTCCCTTCGTCATAGTTTATAGGGCATGCGTGTATCCCTAGGTCACCGATTTAACTAACATAACATAAGCTATGTGTTATAAAAATTATATCATCATAAACTTTAGATGTTATATTTTTGAATGATATAATTTTTATAACATATATCTTGTGTTATGTTGATTAAATTGTCGACCAAGGGTTACGTGTACGCCCTGTAAACTGTGACGGAGGTAGTATTATTTATAACTAAAATATATAATACGAACTCTTTTCCATTTAATCTTTTATATAAAGCTTGGTAAAGCTAGATGAATCAATAGAATACATTTTATGCCTCGCAACAATGAGGACCTCTTATATTATGCTCTCGTTCAATTTTACTTTTGACCTTATCAATTGCAATCGAACCAACGGGTATACATAGGAGTGGAAACCAAAGGTATCCATTCGCTACAAGACTCGGTGGGTGCATCACATAATGTGGATCCTCCTCGCAGTCGAGCCAGGGTGCTGGATCATAGTGTTCCTTCTATCATTTGAATCCAGAACTCGTTGAGCTGCAGCAGCCCAGTGGCCTGGCCAAAAGCTCGCAGAAGGTCCATGAGAGAGCTCACATCCTGAAGGTCCGGATTTGCGTAAATAATGGCGTCGTCGGCGTAGAGACTAACACTTAAAGTTGATCCTCGCCCAGGTACCGGTGCCAGAGCGCTGCCCTCCGTTGCCGCCGCGATCAACCGTTGGAGGGGGTCGATGGCGAGGATGAAAAGCAAAGGTGAGAGCGGATCACCCTGGCGGAGGCCGCGTCGATGCCCAAAACTTTCGCCAACAGTACCGTTTAGCAGGCACGAAGAGGATGCCGTGGCGAGCAGGGTAGCGATCCAATCCCGCCAGCGAGCACTAAAACCCATGGATTGAAGCAGCTCAAGCAAGTACTCCCAGGAGATCGAGTCGAAAGCCTTGGCGATGTCCGGTTTGAAAAGAAGAGCGGGGGTGCGCGATCGAACTCTGCCTTGGACGAACATGTAGCTGTCATGTATGCATTTCCCTTTCTGAAAAGTTGTTTGCGCCGGTGAGATGAGAGACTGGAGGGCAGGGGATAGTCTAGCAGCAAGGACCTTGGCAATGAGCTTTGCCATTGAATGAATCAGACTGATGGGGCGAAAATGTCCTAGCTCCGAGGCACCATCTTTTTTGGGCAGGAGGGCGATAAGCGCGCAGTTTAAATCATGAAAATTTGCGGTGCCGAGACTGTAGAATTTGTGGAAAGCCGACATGATGTCATTTTTTATGATAGACCAGCAGCTTTTAAAAAAATCTACGGAAAACCCGTCGGGGCCGGGCGCCTTCTCTGAGGGGGACGAACGGACGGCCTCCCATACCGATCAGATGTGAGGGCATCGACTTAGACCAAGTGCTTCAAAACTTCCATGGCCAGCGCTCTTGCTTCCCCATCACATACCTTGGTCTGCCGGTGACAACCACTCGACTTCGTACGGTGCATTTGCAATTCATATTGGACGGAGTGAAAGCCAGATTAGCCGGCTGGAAAGGGAGACTGATGAACATCGCAGGACGACGAGTCCTTGTCAGAGGGGTACTATCCGCCCTGCCCACATACCTGCTCACAACCATGAAGATTCCGAAGAAAATTTTGAAGGAAATTGACAAAGCTCGTAGAAAATTCTTGTGGGCGAACGACGAGGAAGCGACTGGTGGCAGATGCAAGGTCGCATGGCCCAAAGTATGCTCTCCAACTGAAAACGGCGGCCTCGGCATCCTGGACCTGCAGCAGTTTGGACGTGCGCTACGACTGAGGTGGTTATGGCTTGAATGGACGCGACCGGAGCTGCCTTGGGTGGGGCTCCTAAACCCTTGCGATGATGTTGATCGAAAGGATTTCCATAAAGCCACAAAGGTGGACATTGGCGA
This sequence comes from Bromus sterilis, assembly GCA_950022295.1. Classification (NCBI taxonomy): domain Eukaryota; kingdom Viridiplantae; phylum Streptophyta; class Magnoliopsida; order Poales; family Poaceae; genus Bromus; species Bromus sterilis. The sequence continues at coordinate 283,362,994 of OX465600.1, forward strand.
CGGTAGAAAGGCTTCTTTCTGGCACTGCAACTGGCTGGATAATGAGCCACTTCGGGTCTCCTTTCCCGCTCTATTCGCGCGCTCGAGGAGGAAGAACAAAACTGTGTATGATGCCCTTTTCCGCCAAAACTGGATAGTAGACTTACGCGGACGAAATGTGGCGTCCATTCTTCATGATTTTCTGTAGATCCACCGCAAAATCACCGCCTTCGGGCCTCTGTCGGACGACACCCGGGCAGATTCCATCACTTGGACTTCCTCTCGGGACGGCTGCTACTCCGCCAAGGTCGCATATAAGTTTTAACTCTCTGGAAACAACCCTAGCAACTTCAAAACCATCATCTGGAAGCCGTGGGCTCCTCCCAAGATTAAGATGTTTACTTGGCTGCTGCTTCAGGACAAGTTGTGGTGCTGCGATCGCCTCCAGCGTAGAGGTTGGCCAAACTGTTATTTCTGCCCTCTTTGTATGCGAAACCTGGAGACATCGTTGCATCTGGTCTGGGAATGCCCCTTCTCCCGCCAGGTCTGGAGCATCGCTGCATCCTGGTTCGGCTGCTCCTCTCTTCGTCAGGCGTTGACACCCCGAGGCTCTGCGGAGAGGTCCTGGAACCTGATAATATCCACTACGGCGGCAGAGCATAGGAAAGGAATCCGATCCCTGGTCATCATGATTCCCTGGGAAATTTGGAAGGCAAGAAATGCGATCCTGTTTAACGCCAAGACGCCCTCTGTTCAGGACGTCATTCTGGCCATCAAGGACAACATCGAGCAATGGAGGCTCGTCGGGGCAGTTTGCTTGGAGTCCCCTTTCGGGATCTTTTTGGGAGATAGTCCCCTCTTTTTATTCTTTCTCCTGGGTGGTTTTTCTTGACCACCCACTCCATGTAACCCATTGATCACTTGATCATCACGTTTTCCGCTTGCTTCCTTCTAAATCAATAAAGCCGGGTATACCGGATCTTTCAAAAAAAAATCCAGGGGCTACTCCATATATATAGTTACCGACCCCTCCCATTGGAGGTTGTATCAATGTAAAACCATACGTCCATGAAGATATACGTCGACCTATATAAAAACAACAAAAATTCTCTGCAAAGGAGCCTTGAGACCACCAATGGGTTGTGCCAGCCTCCCAGTCCCATGGGCTTGCCCATGCATCAAATCGTGACCTCGGGATAATTATTTCACCTTTAGTCATTATAAATTGTTTTTTTACCCAACTGAAGAACCGTTGGTGGTCGCACTGAAGTTGTGGTTGCGGTGAAAATATTTTTTGTTGGTTCCTCCTCCTCTATCTCTCCTCCTCCATCCCTGACCTACCATTTCTCCCTGAGTAGGGCCTAATATCAATTTAAACTGAAATGGAAATCAAACAATTGTTAACTAGACAGACCCTAAAATTAAGCTCATTATTTTTTATTCTCTAAACAGAGTCTTGGGCATCAAACACAAGAAGAACAGAGTGTCAACATATCATGTTGTGAACTAGCTACTAGTACCTTCTAACACATGACCTCTTAATTTACATGATATCGACGAAGGACCGCGATATGTGCTGAATCGTGTGGGCTGGGAGAGGTTGGCCCGAACACACTGATGTCACGCTGACATCAGCGCATGCATGTATACGGAGAAAAACAAAATAGATAACGTCAGCAAAATATTTTGGGTTTTCAATTTTTAAAATGTTTTATTTCTTAAATAAATAATTAAATTATAAAACTATTTTCACTACTAAATTGATCGCAACGAGATCTTCGAAATTAGATCCCATATCGATATGTTTCCATCACTTTTTTTCGGGTTGAAAGTTGTTATGTCTATTACACGTAAATTGTCATGTTGTTTATATTATTATCATCATTTGCTTCAACTATGTTTTTTGTATGTTTTCTACAATGTTCTAAGTAAATTTATTGTAACTGGTAAATTAAAACTTTAGAAAACTTGCCTTAGATAAAACACATGTTTATTTGCCATGGCAAAAACACATCTTAAATTGCCATTGTGAAAGATATGTGAAATTTGTCATAGACACAAAAAGGAAATATTTTGACATTGATAGATAGAAAAAAACTTGGGACGCTGATAACTACCATATGTGTGGCACGAGTACATGGCAATCTCTGATGTTTTTCTATCACAAGGTAGTTAAGTGAGGCTGGCAACTTCAAGTTGTAGACGCTAGTAACTTTTGTTTCAGTTGACAATTTTTCCTTTTTCAGATGGCGATTGTAGACGCTACAAATAAAACATGAAAAAATTGTCGTTGGGGTGAAAAACTATTGCACCATTATGACCATGGTAAATTTATCATTTCTACTAAAAAATAGTCGTGTCCAAAATTTTCAAAAAATAAATAAATCCATGTTCCACACACTATCATGTCCTACGAATGTAAATTTTCATTTCCTACGAATAAATATTACCATTTCCTACAAAAAAGAATTGTCATGTCCTATGAATAAGAACAGTCATATTCTATGAATAGGAATTGTCATATATAGGAGACACTTTCGCGAATACGTTTTTTCGATAACAATTTTAGGTGTACATAGATGACGATTATTAACCAAAGTTATCATGTATTTAGCGAAGTTGCCATGTATTAGCAAAAATTGGCATCTCACATATGCTAAAGTTGTCACCAAAACATGTGGGGTTGTCATCTTTTCACTCACACACGTGGCACGTTTTTATTGTAATTTTATCGTGCGCGGGTGGCAAGTTTAGTCGCTAACCAGGACAACTTTTACGTTCCAGACCGTTTTTGCTATTAATAAAGTTATCTATTTTTCTAAAAAATACCATCCTCGCATTCTTAAAAGTTGTCATCCAAAAAAATGTGAGGGCGAGGTGTCTCGGCCTTGATGCCAGGTCGTTATCACTTGAAAAAGGAAAGAATTTTTCATATATAGATAGAAGAAAATTGTCGTGGTTTGTATAATAAATTTGTCATGGGCACAAAAAGAGTCACCGCCAGAGCAGCACCACACCGTTGACAAACGCTCCCTCCGATCCATGTCCCCTCTCTCACCGTCACGTGATGAGACGCACCGGAGAATCTCTTCGACGCATTCGTAACCCAGGAGACCGCCATGCCCCCCCCCCCCCCTCCCCCTCGCGCGCGCACGAGATATCTGCTCGGGTTTCACTATGCATCACCAAAGCTCTCTGAGGTCCAAGCCGATGAGTCAAAAAGAGTAAAATACAAGCATGCAACTTTTGGTTTAATTTTTTTTTCGAAACATATCAATATGAAATCTAGTTTTAAAGATCTCGTCGCGACGAATTTAATGGTGAAAACAGAATTTTAATCGGATTTTTTTATTTAAGAGATAAAACATTTTAAAATTTAAAAAACGCAAAAGCTGATTGGAGATGCACCGTGAATCAAAATTGATGCACGGGCGTTCAGACAGACCTCCCCAACCCGAAGTTCGGCACATATCATTTGGGATCGACGAATCATGAACAAAGTACGTATACAACTCCTACTTACTTAAGATATTCTGAAAACATCAAGAGCTGGAGCAAAGCGCATATGCCTCAATGCGCAGCATACAGCGTGCGTATTTGGCACGGCGCGTAACCGGCCTGCCCCGGGTTCACTCGGCACACTCCCAAGGACTCGCGGGTGGAGCACTCCCGGCACTCCCACCACAGAGATTGCCCCTCGGGGAACCACATCCTCGTCTCCACGTCCAGCTCCAGCGCCCCGGCGAGCATCTCCGACTCAAGGCGACGTCGCTGGTCATCGTTCAGAACCACGTCGGCGCTCGACACGCCGTGCGGGTCGAGGCCGTACGCGCCGGTCAGCTTGACGGAGAAGCTCGGGCCCTCGCTCGGAGAAGACGAATACCCCTCGTAGACGAAGAGAAGGACGACGAGGGCCATGCAGCCAAGGAGGATGCACCCGTCTCTTTTCCTCGTCGGCGGCCAATCCGTGCCGCCGCTGGAAGCTTCCATGATGTACGTTGTGCGCCGCAAAATCGATCAGACGGCGATCGATCGATCGATCGAGGTTAATCAAAGAACGTGCTACAGCTCGATCGTTAATCGACTGGTGATTTTATGGGGGGATCGGACGCGACGGTGCTGCTGCCAGGAACACACGTACGGTGAGTTGGACTCTCGGATAGTAGTACGCGGCCGCATATAATATGCTACGCCCGACTTTACAAATAAACCCATATGCATGTCGCATACTGATGAGGTTATCTCCTACGGGTGGGAAGGCCTTATGTGTGTTGTACGTTGCTGAGTTGCATATTGCATATAACATACGATTGTTGAGTTGCACGAATTGCCTTGTTAAAAACCTTGTGTGAGAAACATCTGAAAAACTCACTCAAGGGAAAAATAGTACAATCCACTCAACCGATAAATTGAGTATTCGATCATCGAGATCAAGATTTTACGATGAGTTTGTGAAGTTTCTCCCCCTGAACCTTGCATTTCCCTAAGTCTCATCATACCAATTCCATACACACATCTTTTAAAAGATGATGCCAATAATGACTTAGTGAGTAAATCAACAGGATTTTCACACGACTTAGAATGCAAAATCCTTACTTCGTTCAACTTTTGCAACCCATGTGCATAGAAGAACTTGGGATTGATATGCTTCGTGAGATTGCTCTTCACATAACTCGCCTGAACTTGGGCAACACAGGCGTCATTATCTTCATATATAATAGTGTGGGTTTGGATGATGTTCAGTCCACATGTCACCTGGATGTGGCCGATCATCCGATGAAGCCATACACATTCTCGTGATGCTTCATATATAATGTTATGATTTCCGAGTGGTTCGTCGAAGTCGATACAATCTTTGTTTAGACGATTTCCAGGAAACTGCAGTTCCACCATAAAGAAAAACATATCCAGTCTGAGACTTGGAAGTATGTGGGTCCGACAGGTACCCAGCATCAGCATAGCCTACAACCGAGAGATCTTGATTTCTTCGGTAAAACGACCCGAGATCTTTGGTCCCTTACAGGTAACGGAAAACGTCCTTAATGCATTTCCAATGTCTTTTGGTAGGCCCAGAATTGTACCTAGCAAGCAAATTGACAGCAAAGCAATGTCCGACCGTATACAATTTGCGAGGTACATGAGTGCGCCAATTGCACTCAAGTAGGGGAATTCTGGACATAGAATTTCCTCCCCTTCTTCCTTAGGCCTGAACGGGTCCTTATCTTACTGTAAAGATCTCCAAATCATCGGAGTCTTGGAAGGATATGCTTTTTCAAAACCAAATCTTTCCAACACCTTCTAGGTGTAGGCAGACTGGTGCACTAGAATCCCAGCAGGGGAAAGCTCAAGTTGCAGATCTAGGCGGAATTTGGTTTTGCCTAAGTCTTTCATCTCGAATTCCTACATCAGGTAGGAACCCACTTCCTCAATATCTTCAGGTGTACCGATTATGTTTAAATCGTCCACGTACACCAAGATAATACAGAAACCATCTTGTGATCTCCGTATAAAAACACATGGGCAATCTTCATTGCTCATGTATAATCTTCTATTTGCTCTGTCGTGGTTCCAGACAGGGATACCTTCGGGGTACCTTCATATATATGTTTGAATCCAAGTTACCATATAGGTAAGCGGTGACAATATCCATAAGTTTCATTTTCAAGTCCAAGTTTACTGCCATTGAGATCAAGTATCTAAAGGTAATTCCATCCATGACAGGGGAGTAAGTTTCCTCATAGTCGACACTTGGTCGTTGAGAGAAACCTTGAGCAACGAGCCTTGCTTTGTACCATACTACCTTGTTATTTTCGTTCCTTTTACAAACAGAACCCACTTATGGCCAACAGGGCGTATGTGGGTAGGAGTTTAGACAAACAGGGTCCAAACACCTCTCTTTTGTTGAGAGAAACTAACTCAGCAGTTATTGCCTTCTCCCAATCTTTCGAATCCGACCTTTTCAGGGTCAAGATCTATGATTGAGGCAATTTTCTTGGCAAAATAAATGTCGACATTTGCCATGGCTCGATTAATTGACTCGCCCAAATTAACATAGTTAATGGTCATTATGTCATGGGGTGCATCAGGCAGATTCCCTTCCTCCACCCGATTTCCCAATCCAGGAGCAAGGTCCTTTAGCTTTCCCGCTCCGATGTGTGCGCACACATCTTCGCTGGGTATTTTCAATATGGGAAAATTCAAGTTCGGAATTTCGTGCACTGAAACTTTCGAACTTGTGCCAGGTCTCAACTGGCTCGCCTCTTCAGGGGCAGACCGCGATAAATCCCTCTTATCCTTTTTCCTCGGGCGTCCCCGCGTACTTGGGATTTGAGGAACCGGATTTCTCGTCCTTTTAGGCCTAAGGACGGGAGCGGGTATACCATTATTTTCTTTGGTATTTCAACCCTTTCCGGTGCATTGCGCGCAGGCACATGCGACTTTGTCATAGTCTTTAGGTCACTTAAATGATCAGGCAGTTGATTCGCTAATGAGTGCAAATCTATTATCTTTTGGACTTCTCTATTAGTCTCAGCAGTGCGCGGGTCATGAGCGTGGATCCCCGTGGCTCCCCACGTGATTTTACGACTTTTATCATCAAGGGGTTGATTATCTCCCCCTAAAGTCGGGAAAAGATCCTCGTCGCAAATGCAATCATCAAAGCGGGTCGTATGACAGTCACCTGTCGCGGGGTCCAAAGACCTGATTATGGACGAAGTCGCATAACCAACGTATATCCCCGACTTACGGAGCGAACCCGGTGCTAATCGCCAAAGGGGCGGTATTGGTACAGATACCTGGCAACCGAACCTATGAAGGTGGGAAATTTTCGGTGCCAACCCTTGCGCAAGCTGCATAGGAGAGTGGATGTTTGTAGGCCGATGGTCGAAAGTTGATGAGATTAGTCGCGTGTAACACGGAGTGAACCCAACATGTAGTTGGTAAATTACAACCCTGAAGGAGCGTTCTGGCAATGAATTTAACTCTTTTAATCAATGCCTCCGCAACTCCATTTTGTGTGCGGACATGCGACACAGGGTGCTCGACTTTGATTCCCTTTGCCATGCAATAATCATCGAACGCCTATGAAGTAAATTCACCAGCATTGTCCATGTGAATAGACTTAATAAGATGATGAGGAAATTTATTCCTTATTTCTATGATCTGTGAGATCAATTTTGCAAAGGCATGGTTCCTTGTTGACAGCAGGCAAACATTGGACCATTTGGAGGAAGCATCGATGAGAACCATGAAGTACCGAAACGGCCCCGAGAGAGGCTGAATTAGACCGCATATGTCCCCCTGGATACGTTCCAAGAACGCAGGGATTTCATCCTTCACTTTTAAGGGGGTGGCCTAGTTATTAATTTCCCCGTAGCGCATGGGAGCATACGAAATCATCAGGATTCGGGAAATTTTCGGCATTAACATTATGGTCATCTGATATATTTCTCATCATCCTATGACCGGGTGACCTAATCTATCATGCTTCAGGCAAAATAGTTCAGAGCTTCTAAACACAGTTTTGACGGCAGTGTACATGGGCGGTCCTACGATCTTAGTGTAGTGTAGCCCTATGTCGAACGGAGGAAGCCTTTTGATAGCGTGTTTACCATTTGCATCCCGCTTGGTGATGAGTATACACTCATGTCCATAGTAATCAGTGGTCTCAAGGTGGAAACCATTAGCACGGATGTCTTTTGAAGCTCAAAAGAGCATGAGTCGACTCCGGGTACAACAATGCAACATGAATGATCGCCGTTGTCCCCATAGGAAGTATTAAGGTGGCTTATCTGGAGCTAAATATGTTCGGACCGCAACAGGCGATTGTCACAATACTTCTCGGAGATTAATATTAATAGACTCAAGGTACTAAGTTGCTCATAAAATGGTATTAGTGGTACTGCTATCAACAAGGTACGTTTCCTCACCCGGATGCTACACACGTTCTAAATATGACATCTAATTAATATAATGTAGCTAGGAAGAAGCTACATAAATAATAAAATGCACACATTTCAGAACACAGCAGGCTACCATAATTAAATAAAGGAATAAATGGATGCACCATCCAATCGCCAAGTGATGAATAAGGTTTTGCTCGGACAAAGTACAACCCACCGGAGATGAAAGTGAAATTATAAACAAACGGGAAACTATGCGAGTAAATGAGGTAGGCATTCACTCTAACCGAGATGTCGAGTCGGCTAAGTATCTCTAGATAGGAGAGACTCTTTGCCAGGATAACATCAACATCGAATTAGTGTGTCGAGAGAGGCGTCAATGGATCTACCATGGGAACCTATAGGGTGCCGCCATAGGATCCGATGTTGCTCCCCCTAGACAATGTAGACATGCCCACGTGGTTGTGCAATAATGGTTCTATTTCTCCTCTCTGTGGGGACAAACAATGTGCTCTAGCCTCTCAGACCACATTGTGAGAGCGATCTAAAAGGCTAGGACACTTTGTTTTGTCATGTACGCATGTAGCATGGTACCTTAGAGGTGGAGTTCAAGAAAATGCAACAACCGGGCATGCACGTTACTACGCTAGGAGTGGCGGGGACCATGTGGGTCTCCAAGCCTATCACCGACTCGAGGATGACCTCCACGTTGAATGAGAAGGTGGGCTACCCTATCCATACATTGCCCACGCATTCACATGAGAACTGACGAAGACCATCTGGGTCCACAAGCCTATCATCCTCTAGGATCACTCGGACCCGAGGATGATTTTCATGTCGAATGCTCGGTGGGTAGAAGAACCATTTATGTGACAACTCAATAAGTTTCCAGTTTATTGATTCCGGCCTTTAAGGATTTACGCAAGTATGAAGGGATTACATCAGGTAATCTACAACGTAAAAGCGAGGTGGTATATTTTATTCATCAAAATAGCGTTCCAATATTTAAAAACATGTGATTGTATGTCCTACTGGAGATTAAAATTGCTAAACAATTAATCTACAACAATGCGAACATATAAAAAAACATATATACATATGTAGCATGTAAAACATGTTAAAAACACACAAAACAGTCCAAAATCTGAATTTCCGAGATATATTTAAGCCTAAAAATTACTATTTTTTTAGCGTAAATAAAACCTTTATTCAACCAAGCTCAAAATAGCCGGAATACAAACTGGGTCATGTGGGGCTAGTAGCCACACATGCCTACCAGGGTCTAAGGAAGAACTAAATTTACCTACTTTCACCACCTCACTACCCCTAGATCTTTTTTCAAAAGTAAAAATACAAGATTGAAAAAGCCGCACATTGGCCTTGATCTCTTTTACTATCATTGCATGAAGTCCCTCTGTCCCCTGCCTGATGTCCTGCACCAAACTTCGGTCATCACATGTGATAATGATATTTTGCAGCAAGAGATCTTGGGCTAAAGCTTGCGCCTCCCTACATGCTATTGCTGCCAAGCAATGGTCATCGCCAACGCATTGCGTCACGAGAGATGAGGATCCTATGTAACGCCCCCCGCTGTCTCGAACAAGTACAGCCGCCGCCGCCCTCTATCCCGATCTTGCCCGAACACCTCCAGATCGAATTACCCCTTCACCCTGCGTCGGTTGTATCATTGCCACATGTGGCCCAGAACGGGGTCTCGGCGTCTGTTGCTCATTAGAACCCAGTTCGTCAAGTTCAGAGATGCACCTGTTAACAAACTGGAAAGTAGTCATCGGACTCTGATGAATGTCCTCATGTATCGCCTTGCGCCTCGAATGCTAGATAGCCCATAGCGTTACAATCACCACTAGGAGCTCTTCCTTTTTCAGTGACGAGATCAAAGTAAACAGCCACTTCTTTGCATTGCTTTCATTTGTAGCTCTCATGTGATCAACTATGTTCTCATCCACCAGCGCCCATACACATATGGAACTAGAGCACTCGACCAAAGCGTGTTTCCATGAGTCAGGCATGCCACACAGAATACACGCATCAGTTGTCGCCATCTTTCGGTGATGGCGCACATCTTCTGTTGGAATGGACTGTCTCCCTAGTCTCCACAAAAAATGCCTGATCTTTCCTGGGACTTGGATCTTCCATAAGGATCGCCACCCCCCTTGCATCTGCTTCTGGATTCGAATGGCCCGGCCTCCCCTCCAGCCAGTCCGTGCGGCGCTGGACAGTACCAGACAGCATGGCATAACAAGATTTCACCGAGAATCTACCTTTCCTGTCAAAATGCCATGACCACTCATCCTCGCAGTTTTGCGTGGCCAAAGGGATCCGCATGATCTCCTGAACATCTACAGGGAGGAAGTTCTCATTCAGGACATCCAGCCGCCACGAAGATGTGGTAGCATCAATCAAGTCTGCAACTAGATTAGGTCCTTGGGGGCGGAGTCTAACCAGCGGTCGCATATTTATCTCCCTTGGAATCCAGTTGTGCCCCCAGATGCTTGTTGTCCTTCCATTGCCAATTCTACGTATAAGTCCTTGTTTCATAATATCACGGCCCTCCAGAACTGACCTCCAAATAAGAGACGGATGGCTGCCCAACTCAGCAGAGAGGATGTCTCTGTCTGGGTAGTAGACTGCCTTCAACAGCCGTGCACAAAGAGTATTATCACATGTCAGTAGCCTCCACGATTGCCTCGCCAGCAGCGCCAGATTGAAAAGTTCGAAATCACGGAAGCCTAGGCCCCCCATGTGCTTTGGCTTCGTCATGTCACTCCACGACACCCACGCAGGTTTCCTCTTGCCTTCCTTGCTCCCCAACCAAAATTTCCGGATTGTTTTGTTAAGTTGTTCCAGAAGGCCCCGAGGTAGCTTGAAACATGACATGGAGTACACTGGCACCGCCTGTGCCACTGACTTAATTAAGATCTCTTTGCCTGCTGAAGCAAATAATTTCTCAAGCCATCCCTTCACTCTGCCCCACAAACGTTCCTTTAGGTATTTAAAATCCCGTTCTTCGAAGACCCCACATCAGACGGCAATCCTAGGTATTTATCATTCAGTGTTTCATTTGGAACATTTAGGCGAGCCTTTATATTCCCTCTTATGGTTTCCGGGCATCCCTTGCTGAAAAAGACCGTGGACTTTGCTGGATTAACTCTTTGGCCTGACGCATGGCAATAGGTCTCCAACAGGTTTGATACTTCATCTGCTCCTTCCCCAGTTGCCTTAAAAAACAGCAGGCTGTCATCTGCAAACAACAGATGGTTTATGGACGGCGCCAACGGTGCCAACTGCAAACCACCAATCTGAGACGACTGATCACTAGACTTTAGGAGGCACGAAAGGCCCTCTGCTGCAATAAGGAATAGGTAAGGGGAGATTGGATCTCCCTGTCGAATACCCCTTGTAGGAGTAAATTCATCCAACTTTCTTCCATTAAACAGGACTGAGAAGGAAACTGAGCTCACCATGCCCATAACAATGGACACCCACCTCTCCGAAAAACCCAGCTTCAGCATGATGGCTTGGAGATAGCTCCATTAAACTCTGTCATACGCTTTCATCATGTCCAGTTTTAGAGCACAGTGACGATGCTTGATCGCCTTGTTTCTTTTCATAAAATGCAAACACTCATAGGCTACAATGATATTATCAGCAATCATCCTGCCCGGAACAAAAGTTGATTGCTCTTCAGAAATTATGAATGGGAGAACCACCTTCAACCGATTAGCAATAAACTTTGACGCTATTTTGTACAAAACATTGCACAAGCTAATTGGCCGAAATTGTGAAAGTAACAAAGGGTTCTTTATTTTCGGGATCAGCACCAGGATGGTCTTATTAATGAGTTATGCACTCTCCATACCTTCCACAATTCTCAACACCACTTTTGTTATTTCAACTCCACAAATCGCCAAGTGTTTCTTGAAAAAATGAGCTAGGAACCCATCCGGTCCGAGGGCTTTGGATGGCGCCATCTGAAAAAGCGCAGTTTTCACCTCTTGACCACTGTACGGGGCATCAAGGCTGATTCTCATCTCTTCAGTAACCTTAGCATGAACCTTATCTAGAACTTCTTGCATGTTCTGGACACCCTCACTGGTATACAGATTTTTATAGAACTTTGAAGTCATCTCGGCCATCTCACTTTCATCATCGATTTCTGTCCCATCAGCCCGTTCAAGTTTCCTTATAAAGTTTTTCCTTCGGCGTCTAGATGCCCTCATCTGAAAAAACTTCGTGTTTTTATCTCCCTCCCTTAACCAGTTAATGCGAGACCTCTGTCTCTCTAGGATTTCTTCACGGCAGTACAGCTCCACCAGCCTCGCATTGATCTCAACTTCTCTCAGACTCGGCGCAATTCGCCCTGGCACTCCCAGAAGAATCTCCTTCTCCCTTTTCAGTTTTCTGATCTCACCTTTAACATGGCCAAAAGTTTCTCGATCCCAAAGCGACAGGTTTTCAGAGAGTGCCTGAAGCTTGGTCTCCAGTAGCGCTACTGAATCCCCTTCTCCCCCTGCTGTCCAGGAAGATGCAATGTAACTCTGGAGATCGGGGTGCCTCTCCCACATCAACTCATACTTGAATGTCTTCGGGCGCTTTAGAACGGAAGAGTTATCGAATCGCAGCAAGATTGGGCCATGATCGGATGCTTCCGCTGTCAGGTTGGTCACTTATGCCGCCGGGAACAGATTGCACCACAGCGGATCTGCGACAGCCCTATCCAATCGTACCCTCGTAAAATTCCCGCCCACAGCGCGTTTTTCAAACGTCCATCTCAAGCCATTATATCCCAGGCCAGCTAGTCCGCACACGTCCAAGGTGTCCCGAAATCCGTCCATCTGCGCCTGGCTCCTGTTGTTTACTCCTTCATGCTCAGATTGATGCAATACTTCATTAAAATCCCCCAACGCAAGCCATGGCAGTCCCGAGGCACCCGCTATCGATTTTAGATCATCCCATATCTTGTACCTTTCACTGGTTTGTGCCTCCCCGTAGACAAAGGTTATCCTCATCTCCTCCCTGCCGATTCCTTTAACTCTTGCGTCAATATGATATCGGGTGACACTAATTATCTCAGTCTCCACCTCCTCATTCCAAAAGATCACAATTCCTCCGCTGCGTCCCACACTACCAACAGCATATGATTTGTCAAAACCCATAGAACCCGCCAGTGACTCAGCATGCTCCTTTGAAATCCGAGTTTCAATTAGACAGAGCATTACTGGGGTAAATTTGGCCACCAAAATGCGTGCCTCTCGAACTGTCGCGGGGTTACCCAAACCACTACAGTTCCAGGATATGAGACACATTATGCCCGGCGGTGCCCCTCTGGGAGGCCCGCCGATTTTGCATTGATTGTTTTACCATCACTGATAGCTCGCTTCGTAAAAGACTCACTTTGTAGCCCTGTCTTCGTTCGTTTCGGGTCACTGGGACGTGGAGGTGGACTGAGCGGGATGTTCCCTTGAGGAACTTGTCCACTAAAGGCCAGCGAGGTGAAGCGATCACTCGAGTCACCTAAGTCATCTTTCGCCACCGTACCTCTCTTCTTTTCGTTATCTGCCTCAGTCATCTCTGCATCCGATGCCTCTGTCCTGATTTCATTCCCAAGCTGATCACTCATGCGCTGAGTTGGTGTTGCCAAGATGTTGTTAACAGCCTCCTTCTGAATCCCGCCTGCGTCAGATACTGGGCGGGTTCTAAAGACCCAATCAGCACGCAAGTTTTTATAGATTAAAGCTGACTGGGGATGCAATCCAGTCCCATGTTCCTTATAAACGTGGCCAAAGCACCCACAAACTGCACACCAGTCCGGAAGTTTCTCAAACTTAACGATGAAGATGTCCCTTTTCCCTCCTCTGATAATGGATACATGGTTCCTCAGAGGCTTTCTAACATCCAGCTTAATTTTAACTCTGACGAAATTCCCTGGAAAATCTCGTGAGGGTGTTTCAGCTACCACAAACTCACCCACCTTCGATGCCATAGCTTTGATCACAGGGTAGTATCCATCCGGCAAATCGTGAATCTGCATCCAGATCTCAAAAGTATCAAGCTTGATCAAAGAGGGCTTTGTGAAACCATCGTATTCTGCCAGCAGCACAGGGTAGCCTCGAAAATTCCATGGCCCCCCTCCATCGCCTTTTCCCACTCAGCGAGACATCTGAATTTGATCGAATACAAGTTGTTCTCCAATGGCCGGAACCGTGTCTCACGGTCCAGATCCCATGCCGCCCTCATGCTCCTGAAGAACGCCGCTTGGCTATAAGTTTTCTCTGTGTAAACCCTAATCAGTACCAACCATCTAGCTCTTCTGCCGGGTTCTGTACCTCCTCCTCAAAAACCACATCGTCCAGATCATCATCCTGTAATCCCAACTGGTCCATCAGAGAGGTGATCTCCGCCTTTGATCCTGCATCTGCTTGCCGCTGTTCCGAGGCTTCTGGTTGCGCCGGAGTCGCCATCTTCTGAGGAGAAGATCAGAGAACTACCGCCCCCGAGATCGAACCCTAGAAAAGAGTCAGGCCTGCCGCAGGGGATCGGTGGTCCTTTGCCGCAGGTAGATCGGTGGTGAGATCGGAAGTAAGGTCGGAGACGAAAGAGAATCGCCGTCGAACTCGGCGAGAAAAAAACCCTAACAAGAGGGGATAGTAGGCCTGCCGCAGGGGATCGGTGGTCCTTTGCCGCAGGTAGATCGGTGGTGAGATCAGAAGTAAGGTCGGAGACGAAAGAGAATCGCCGTCGAACTCGGCGAGAAAAAAACCCTAACAAGAGGGAATAGTAGGCCTAAAAATTACTATATCTAAAAAAATAGGCGCCCAGCCTTCCACGTTCTGGACGCAGGCCGAACCTGGGCTTTCGCCCGTTTAACACGCACAAGCCACCACAATTTTTTTTAATTATCCGCCTAGTGGGCCAAAAGTGGCCCGAAGAGGCCCAGCAGGGGCCAGCCGTGGCTAGCCAAGAGCCCAGGCTGCCCCACGCGCAGACCGAGCCAGAGGCTCAGGTCGCGGTGGTGGCTGGCCATGGAGGGGCTCGAGGCCGGTGGCCGCAGCCGGCGGCGCGGGCGGTGGTGGCCCTCGGCCGCAGCGGGCGGCGGCGGCCCCGGGCGGCGCGGGCGCAACGGGTGGCTAGGCGTGGAGCGCGGCCGGCGGAAACGTGGTTGGCGCCATGCGGGCACGCGGCGTTGGCAGGGGACAGCGTGCGGCGCGGTCAGTGCGACCGCAGAGGGCGGCGAGCTCGCGGCCGGCGCGACGGGGCACCGTCGGCCGCAGCAGTCGGCGGCCAGGCGGGCACGCGGACGGCGAGCGCGGCTAGGCGCGGCCATCGCGGTGAGGGGCGCGGCTGCAACAGGCGCGACCGGCACGGACGGTGGACGAGGGGTGCGGGAGCGCGGCCGTCGCGGCACGGCGTCGCGGCACAGCGGATGCGGCCCGGAGCGGGGCGGCCGGTGCGTGTCGGCGCAGCGGGCGCCGGCGCGGCCTTGGCCGTGGTGCAGCATGCGCACGCGCGCAGCGGGCACGCGACGGCGGCTCGGAGCGCGGGCGTCGACTCGGCACAACAGCGGGCGGCGCTTCGGAGCGCGGCCGGCGGGCGGGCCGACGGGCACGGCTAGCGCGGTGGGTACAGGATCGATTCGATCCATCCATTCGATTTATGGCTAGCTCACGTACGGGATCGATTCGATCCATCCATCAGGCTAGCTCACGTACGGGATCGATTCGATCCGTCCATCTCCCTGGCGCCCGTACAGAGGCGGCGAGCAGAGGACTCGCACGGCACGGCCGGCCGGTACGGCTCCGGCAACATACAGTGGCACGCGCAGCGCGGCACAGCGGGTGCGGCCGGTGCGCGGTACGGCGGCGCGGCACAGCAGGTGCGGCCGGTGTGCGGCACGGCGGCGCCGATCTACGATCAAAACTAACCGATACTGATGCCCCGTTGTTGCGGAATATTTTTGCAAAACATTTTAGTGAAATTTTCTGTTACATGAAGCGTGTATATTTGAAACATTAACTTTTGAACTAATATATAGATTTAATATAAATATCATAATAAAATAAAAATTTCCAGTCATGCATGTTGCATGTGGGTTTTATTATGCATAGTGGCATATTGAGGTGGGTCTTTCTCATGCATGTTGGATAATGAGGTGGCATGCTTGCATGTTGAGAGAAATATGCTAGTGGAGGGTGATGTGGCATCCATGATGAGGTGGAGTGTGTGCATGTTGAGAGAATTGGTAGTAGTGGGGAGCAACTTCTTAAGAATGTAAGATACGTAAAAACGGAGAGAAAAACTCGAGGCGAATCCATTTTTGCAGTCAGATCGGAGTTATACCTTCGACCATGGGGCGATGAAAGCCTGCTTGATGCAGGCTGGACGTGGGCTCAACGGAGAGGCGGTGCTGATAAGGTGTTGTACAACCTCTGCCGGCTGGCCGGTCCCGAGGGTGTACATCGTAGGCGAAGGAGTCAAAGGCGCAATCATCACACAATACAGAAGAATAAAAGGATACAAAGATGTAGAGGTAGAGCTTTCTTTATTATTCATTGATCAACTATACATACAATGGTGCTCTCCTCTTTATATAACTACTAGGGGTAAAGGATAAGTGCCCACTTAATGTTAGATAGGAAAACGTTCGGTCAACAGTGCTAGCGCTGGCCGAGTCGGGCCGTTGCCGCGTCCATCGGCCCAACGGTTTCCCAACAATGTGAAGAGCTAGCACAACTCGTAAACTGTAAACCGCATATAGAGTTTAAGTTTTGTTAATTTTTACGGGCTGAAATCGGCTTAGTTTTATCACTCGGTTTTGCGGATTTTGTTCGGCCGCGGTCGATTACAACCCATAAAATTCACAATTGTTTTCAACATTTGAAAAAACTTGCATACAAAATCAATATGAAAAAAATACAAATACTTGATTTCAATTGTACAATACAAGTATAATTATGAATTGTACAATACAAATATGATTGAAATTACACATGAGTAAAATCAAATAAATTATTCAATGATCCAATGCAAGACTTGTGCCGAATACAAATAAATAGTTTTTATTACACATAAATAAAATCAAATAAGCTAAGTTTTATCAGTCTGATGGAATTTTTGTTAATAGTGTTTCGCCGTGCGTGGTGATTTCTAATGAATTGCTGTATTACCTCCGATCCATATTAATGACACACACTTAGTACAACTTGAGGGAGTACTAACATTTTTAATTAATTAGTACATGGGTTGTTTAGAAAAAAACAAGAATTAAGAGTTAATTAACCATATCCAACGCCTACATTTTACAAAACTTGTTTGTTATATACGGAGTATATATGAGGTTATTGTAGTGGCGATATGTACAATCATATGGTAAGAATTGAGAATGAAAAAAACTGTACCTCGCTAGATCTGCTTCATGGTGGTGTTGAACTGCTAATAGAAACGTGGAACCGTCTTCCATCTTGCCGGCTTGGCCTAGGCTATGTAGTGCGCTCCAGCATCCAGCGCCTATGCACATTTGAGGCTTCGTTTGGTTTTCAGTTATTTCCCTGGGTGGAAATAGCCACGGGCCGAATTGGCCCAGGGGTTTGGCACCGGCCCATTTGGGTGTCTTTTTTTTCATGGCAGCCCTCCCCCGCCCCCCGTCGATTTCACGGGAAAAGAAACCATGACCTCGGCCTCCTGGGAGAGAATCCACGCCTTGCGACCGCGCCGTCACACCCAAGATTCGTCGCGTCCACCGGCGACGCGCCCGCCCCCCTCTCCACCGGTGACGCGCCTGCCCCCTCTCCAGCGGCGACGCGCCTGCTCCCCTCCGCCAGTGACCTAGGCGACGCGCCCACCCTCCTCCACCGACGACGCGCTGGACCCTCTCCACCGACGACGCGCCCACCCTCCTCCAACAACGACGCGCCGGACCCCTCCCTTTGGTGCTCATCCACTTTGCCCCTCCAGCGACGGCGAGGACAACTTCGACGGCCTCCACACGGGTAACAAAGCATCTCATCTCTCTCTGATTTCTTCTGCCCTACAGATGTGCTAAACTGAACTTATCAACTGTGATTTCTCTGATTTTTTACATGATGATTGTGGTCTGATCTGGTTTGGTAGCATGTGTGCCTGAACTTTATTTGTGTAGCTAAACTGAATTTGCCACTGTGATTGCTTAGTTCGATGTTGTTGTGGTAGCCCCATCGTTGTTGCCATGAATCTCATGCTAGCACTCAAGAAAATGTATGTAATTTGTGTAGCTAAACTTTGTGAAATCTGTGTAATTCTGCTCCTATTATTTTTCTCTGCCTACTATACTATTCATCATATTTGTGTAGCTAGTATTAATTTTGTTTCTTACTGGATAGAGTAGTGATGGATTCTAGAAGAAATAAAATTAGCAAGATCATCTTGCAAGAACAAGAAGAAGATGATGAACTGTTCTTCATTCTGGTTCCCGCTTTATATTCTTGCCTTTATGAGGAAAAGCAACCAGTACACACATCATCTTTATCCGGTGCTGGAAAGGTTAAGGAAATATTAGAAGGGCATGAGAGTTGGTCTAGGGTTGAGTTTCGGATGGAACCTCAGATTTTTAGGTCGATCTCGGATTATCTTAAAAGGGAACATCTTTTGGAGGGCACGTCACTTGTAACCGTTGAGGAGTAGTTGGGAATGTTTATGTATATGATTTCACACAATGCTAGTGTAACACCCTTAGTTGCTTTAACAGTAATCATCATCACTGTTGACCATCACTGTTTATTAATCACTGTTATCCCCTGTCCTTAATCAAACTTTGCTTCTGCTCTTTTCAAACCATGCTGGTTGGTAATCAAAACCCTAATCCCAATGCATCTCCCTCATCAAGAAACTATACCCTAGTTGAAACTACTTTGAATGGAAATTAAAACAAAAGTGCTCAATTAAAGTTGTTCCAAAAATCATAAAACTATTTTTGTAAATTGCCTAAAATCATTATAATCATGTTGGACCAACTTTGGTAATTTTTGAAGTTGCAGAAAATTCCAAACAATTCAAACAGTAGGTTAAAACCCTTACTTTGGGCATTTAATAATTAAAAGAAATATCTAATGATTTTATTTTGCTGCAAAAACTTTTGTGGCACCTTAGTAATATGTAACCCTAATTTACAAACACCAATAACCTTTTACAAAAATGCTAGGGTTAATAAATCAATTACAAAAGGAAATAGAACAAACAGGAAAACAAAACAAAATATAAAAGGCTTAAAGCTCGCCTGGGGCGAGGCCCACCCCAGCCCAGCCCACCTCACCCTTGTCTTCTTCCTCCCCCACCTGCTCCCACCTGCCCCGTACGGTGGCCGCCGTGGGCACGCCGCTGCCAGCCCGGACCCGCCTCCACCTGTTCCCTCCCGGCGTCGACGCGATAAGGGCGACGCCCCCTCCCTCCTGGACACGCCCAACACCTTTTCCCCTCCCCCTGCAGCTCGCCATCGACGGGGAAAAACCCACCCGACTCCGCCGTGGTTACCCCGGTGAACCACCGTGGCCACTGACGCCCTCTCGCCTGTCCGAGCTGTCCGGAGTGTGCGCCCGTGTCGTCCTCGTCATCCCCCTGGAGCAATCGAACCCGTGCGCCCTCAAAACGACGCAGTCGTCGTCGTCGTCGTCTTCCTCTGGCCGCGGAGGTCGTCGTCCGATTCCGGCGACGCCAGGACTTCACCGAGCTCGCTGCCTCCCTCAACACCTCCCCGGTGAGCTTCTCACCCGTCGCCAACCGCCCTTTGTAGCCCGTAGGGTCCCAACGCGAAAGCCCACTTCTGCTAGTTCCGGCCGCCGCGGTCGTGCTCACAGGTCACCCCAGCTCACGATTTTGGCGTGCACGAGTTGCTGCTGGACTGCACTTCCAATTTGACGCGTTAGACTGCTCGTTTGCCTCACGAATCGGGATATGCCATTGACGCCCGAGCTCGGTTCCGCCGCGGTTGACCTAGCCATCGCCTCGGTGCGTCCCCGCTCGTGAAACAAGTCCAGGTCAAAGCGCCGTTCTCCTGCGGTTCGAACGCGACCGACGGCGTGCCCAACGGTGCCCTGTGGCGAGCTCCCCGTCGACCTCGCCGGCGGCGGGCTCGGGTGACCCTCCGGTGAGGCTGCCATACGGGGCCCCCTCGTCAGTGGTGTGATTAGCGTTAAGCTAATCCCCCGTGAGCCACTGACAGTGGGCCCAGCCCCGGTTAATTATCTCTCTGGTTAATTAAAATGGAAATAACTTTCAGCCACTGACATGTGGGCCGTAGTCATTAGGATAATCACTGGAATAATAAAAAGGTTTAATTAGTGCTGGGTCAATGACACCTGGGCCCCCTTTGTCAGTTTATTATTTAAAAGATTTAATAAGAAATTCCAGTGGCTGACAGGTGGGTCCAGAGGCATTTACTGATTTAATTAAATGTTTTATAAATAACAGAGGCTGACATGTGGGTCCCACATGTCAGCACTGTTCTGGATAATGTTCTGGATAATGTTGAATAAATAATAAAAGAAATCCAGAAAATCATTTAAATTGATTTAAACTTTGAAATTCAATAACTTTTAAACCGTAACTCGGATTCAAAAACTTTATACATGAAAATTGATCAGAAAAATATAACGAATACAAATACGCTATCCGTATGTCTACCACACCCTTCTAACACAACGAACATCGAACATTCCCCCTCAAGACCGACTGTCCGATAAGTTGTCCGGTACTGTTAGAGTGCCCGGATGAATTTATTCCGAACACGAATGTTTCTCGGCATAGATCAACTAGCACGGATACACCCCCCCTTATGTTGTTCCGGTAACCACGACACCCCGGCTTGATCCTTCCCCTCCGGACACCCTGTCCGGTAATCATCCGGAGCCGGTAGTTCATCCTCGGATGAATTTCCGTTCCGAGCAACGTGCATTGCACTGCGTTAGAATACCGATAACATTTCATCTATCATGTCATGCATCTGTTTGTATATGCTTGCTGTGTATTTATTGTTTCTTCCCCCCTTAATCTCCGGTAGACCCCGCTGCTGCCGTCGACTACACCGCTGCTGAGTACGACTACGTCGTCGACGACCCTACTACTACCGTCGAGCTTGCAGGCAAGCAGAGCCGTTCTCTTCCCCAGATATCGCCTATCTTTCCGTACATTTCTTGCACTAGGCATTGTTACTGCTGCTGCTACGATTACAATCCTATTCAATTGCATAGCCTGTTTTTGTCGCCCCTTGATGTACCTTCCTTTAATCCTATGCTGCCTATTATTACTTATGTATTGTTCCGCAGTAAACCCTGTGCATTGTTAGCTAGGTCTAGAATAGAGGGTCATGATCACTTTGGGAGTGATCGCGGGAACGATATATTACAACTGCAACAGGTACGGATCAATGCAGACACCCTAGGGAACCTACAACGGCGAGACTCTGCCGAGTCGCTTCGAGTTTGACTTACGAGTGGAATGGACTCGTATTTCACTCTCGTCGGCTCAGTAGCGTAGCATCACCGGGATGATATGAGGTTTACCTCTTTAATTCATTCCGCTGATGTCTCAGTCGAGCCAGCTCAAGTGTACCATCGAGGGTGATTCTTCCTGGTTTCACTTAATGGTAGGGACTCGAACCAACTGGTGTCCTTAAAGGTAAGAAGTCGGGCGACCCAACGGTACCCGCGAGTGGTATTGCGACGGGACGACAGGGAGGGTACGACCAGTGTAACGGTGTGCTTGGCCCCTGATCGTTGGCAGCGAGAGTTACCAAAACCACGAAAGTCAAGCTCCTCCAGGAGCACACGCGAGACAAGGTAAGGAGACGGTTCACCTTGTTGGTAACCGCAGTGACTTGGTGGGACGACAGGGCAGGCACCGATGTACTGGTGGTCCTGGCTGCTGTCGTTGTCCGCGGGTCGGTTAAGTCGAGGCAACGATAACGGTTGTCACGCAGGTTAATTAAAATACTAAATGGTTCAGTGAATGTCTTGAGTTGGCTATATGCCATGTACGCACTACCTACCCGTGGGAATTACGAGTTATGGGCTCCTCTGCTTCGTAGTGTCGTCCGAGGACTCTTCAGACGTCAGCAGTACCGCGGCCTGCGCCGGGAAGTGGTGTTGTCTTATTTGCTCGCGCGGTGGTGTCTTATTTGGATTTGCTTTAACTTCACCGGCCAGCCACGCACCGTGCAGGAGTACGTTCGGGTTGGGGTCCAAGGCCCGGCGTACTTAGGATTTAGACCGGCGGATGGCCTCTCTATTGAGTTTGAAAGATGGGCTATGAAGTGTCGGATAGCCTCGGTGGAGCGTTCCCTAACAAGGTTCCCGCCACCCTGGAGATCCGTGCGTGTAGCGTAACACAAGTGCACCCCTGCAGGGAAGATTAATCTATTCGAATAGCCGTGTCCACGGTAACAGGACGCTTTATGCTGAAGCTGGATCTTACCACTACCAACTATTATTATTAAACCGTATGGTTCTGGGTTTTCTTCCTCGCGGGGATGTTGAGGAGGTGAAACCGGAGGCATTGTTAATTAGTACAACTTATTATTATACAATGCTGCAGCAACTTCTGCTGCATTGTTACTTTATGCTTTATATAAACTGTTGGCTGATTCTTACCTCATGCTGCAAGACATCGTCGGAAGATGCTAGTCTTCGATAGGCCTAGCTTCTTACCCTTGCTCTGAATTTCTGTCTTCCAGTCCACTATATACAGCCTCTTCTTTCCGTTGATACAATGCATAATGCTTAGTAGCGGACGTAAGACTCGCGGGTATACTAGGTACTCACCTGCTTTATTTCCTTTACTGTTTTGCCTGATCGGCCGCTGCAGCCGACGTTGGAGCCCAGGAGCAGGAGTACCCCGGAGGCGCCTACTACGACGTCGAGTTCCCCGTTGACCAGGAGTAGTTCGGTGGATCCCAAGCAGGATGCCTCGCCTTTTCGATCTGTATCCCTGATGTGATTTGTGCTAGCCTTCTTAAGGCAAAACTTGACTAACTATGTCTGTACTCACATATTATGGCTTGTATGACTTATGTATTCGGGTCCGCGTGACCCCCTCTATTGTAACATATTTGTTTATCCTTTTGTGTTTAGTGTTGTGCTGTGATATTATCACCGTGGCACCCTAATTTCAGTCGTGTACCCTGTGTGTATGATTACTGTACACGGTCTGATTTTGGGGGCGTCACAAGTTGGTATCAGAGCCGACTGCCTGTAGGAAGCCACCCCACCACTACCTGGTCGAAGTTGAGTCTAGACTTTGAAAAACTATTTTGCTAACTTAATGTTTGGCTTACGGGCCCACATCGATGTCACTACGTGTGATATCTATGGTATTAGGATCCTTTTCTCCTTACCTATGCTCTGGGAATCTGCTCTCTTATCCTTGCTGGTAAGTTTTACAAAAGCTGACATTAGGATCATGTTCTCTTGATTCCACCCGACGTTTTTGGTGCTTCCCCCCATTGATTGAGTCGTGTCGCAGGAGTCGTACGCCAGATCCTAGACCGCGGATCCCATTCTCATTCTGGGCAGGCCGCGCGTTCTCTGGCATCAACTCCTGTGGCCAACAGTTTTCTTGCGGCGTGATTGACATAGTGGAATCTATGTCGCGTCGTGTAATCCTTACCGCGGTCTGCGCGCCGCCTAGTGAGTCCTTTTCCCTTAATTTCTACGACGTTACACTGCCCGATTTTTGATTGATTCTGTGTGCGAATGTGTATGTCTTATATGACTACTCCTATATATATCTGCGCCTCTTTTTCGTTGTCATTTTACTTCAGGCTTGATTCCGGTATCTCGTTAAATTTTCATCGCTGAAATACCCCTGTTAAATTCTAGCAGGATGGCTGGTCGTGGTGGTCGTGGTCGTGGTCGTGCTGCCAACGACCCACCTCCGCCGCCGGATTACATGGCCGCGATGATGCAACAGTTCGAGATGAACCGTCAGTTCATGCAGAATATCATGGCTCAGTTCCCCCAGCCGAATCAGAATGGGCACCACCATCAGCATGCCACCGTGACTCTGCACGACTTCACCCGCCTCAACCCCACTATGTTCCGTAACACTGTTCAGCCGCTGGATGCTGATGACTGGCTTCGCGACATCACTCACGAGCAGGAGTCCGCTAATGTCGATCCAGCCGACTATGTGAACTTTGCGTCTTATCATCTGAAAGGCGCCGGTGCTCAGTGTTGGAGCACCCACAAGCGTTCCCTGCCCGTTGAAGAAGTCATCACTTGGGATGAATTTCAGTCTGCCTTTCGCACCCGCTACATTCCTCAGGGGATCATGGATCGTAAGGCGGAAGAATTCCGTAACCTCACTCAGGGCGACATGACTGTTGAAGCCTATCAGCGCGAGTTCCTCAACCTCTCTCGCTATGCGGAAGGAGAGATCACCACTGATGCTCGCAGGCAGCAGAAGTTCCGTCGTGGCCTCAACCCAGAACTCAGGCTCGCTCTTGCCGTTCATGATTTCGCCAACTTCGCCACCATGGTGAACAAGGCTATCACCGTCGAGACTGCCCAGATGGAGCACAAGACCTCTCTGAAGCGTTATCGTGACGTTGGCTCATCTTCGGGCGCAACGCAGAAGCGTCGTATCTGGCTCCCTACCAGTGTGACCCATTCAGCTGTCCCTGCTCCAAGGCCGTCTTATGCTGCACCCCGTCTGCCTCCGCCACCGCAGATGCCAAGAGCTCTGCCTGCACCACCCAATGCTACACCCCTCCGTCCTCAGGATGGATTATGCTTCACGTGTCGCCAACCTGGGCATTTTTCCAGAGAGTGCCCCCAGAAACAGAAGCAACTGGTAGTTCACCCCGCTGGCCGTGGAAATGGTCGTGGCAACAACAGGACCCCCAACTATAATAATGGGTCTGCCGCTTATGCTCGTGGACATGCGAACAACGTCAATGTTGAAGAAGCTCAGCAACAACCCGCTACCGTGATGGGTACCCTTCTCGTTAATTCCGTACCTGCTACTGTTTTATTTGATACGGGAGCATCGCATTCCTTCATGTCGGAAGCATTTGCATTGTCGCATAACTTCGCATTGGAAAAGATGAACCCACCGATGGTTGTCCGCACCCCGATAGGCCAATGCCGAACCACCAAGGTAGTGCCCGAAACCATCGTTGAAATTGAAGGAATTGAATTACATGCTTCCCCCATAATCCTGATGTCTTCCACCATAGATCTAATTCTGGGAATGGACTGGTTGAAATTCCACGATGCCGCACTTTATTGTGGCACCAAGTCTGTCCAACTTTTTCACCCCTCCGGCGAGATTGTTAACCACACCACCCGAGTTACCCGTAATGCTGAAACACAGATATTTATGATGAATGCTTTGAATGCCGCCCCCCTCGAAGGCATCGAGAACGTTCCGGTCGTTCGCGATTTTCCCGACGTCTTTCCAGAAGAACTGCCGGGAATACCCCCGATCAGAGAAGTTGAATTCGTCATCGACTTGAAGCCAGGCACTGTTCCTATTGCCAAGCGTCCTTACAAGATGCCGCCACATGAACTCCTTGAACTTAAGGAGGAAATCGACAAGGCACTTCAGAAAGGATTCATTCGCCCCAGTTCCTCAGCTTGGGGAGCACCTTCGCTCTTTGTCAAGAAGAGCGATGGGACAAACCGATTGGTCCAATATTATCGGCCCATTAACCAAGCCACCATCCAGAACAAATACCCACTTCCCCGGATCAACGATCTGTATGATCAACTTGCCGGATCCAAGGTGTTTTCTAAACTCGACTTGAGGTTGGGTTATCACCAAATCCGAGTCCGTGATGAGGACATTCCGAAGACTGCCTTCATTACTCGCTATGGTTCATACGAGTACACTGTCATGTCCTTTGGCTTAACCAATGCTCCAGCCACCTTCTCCAGATTGATGAATTATATTTTCATGGAGTACCTCGACCAGTTCGTCGTGGTTTATATGGATGATATATTGATATATTCCAAGAATGAAGAAGAACATGCTGAACATCTTAGTCTTATACTGGAGAAGCTTCGAGAACACAAACTCTACGCTAAGTATTCTAAGTGTGAGTTCTGGCTTCCCGAAGTAACCTACCTTGGGCATGTGATCTCCAAGGATGGCATTGCCGTCACCCCAGAACGTATCCAGGCTATTCTTGACTGGACTCCTCCCAAGACCGTCAAGCAAGTCCGCAGTTTCCTCGGGCTCGCTAGCTATTGCCGCCGTTTCATCGAGAATTTTTCCAAGATTACCAGGCCTCTGACTAATCTGCTTCACAAAGGCGTCAAATTTGAGTGGACAGATAAATGTCAAGAAAGTTTTCAAGCACTCAAGGACAAGCTAACTTCTCCCCCAGTGCTCGCTCCCCCTGATACTCAGAAGGACTTCGTGATATATTGCGACGCGTCTCGTCAAGGATTAGGCTGTGTCCTATTGCAAGAGCGCAAGGTGATTGCTTATGGCTCTCGTCAGTTGCGTGCTCACGAAGACAAATACCCAACACATGATCTCAAATTGGCAGCAGTAATTTATGCACCGAAGCTGTGGCGACATTACCTCGTCGGTAATCGTTGCGAGGTCTACACCGACCACCAAAGTCTGAAGTACCTGTTTACTCAGCCAGACCTGAATCTTCGTCAACAACGATGGCTCAAGACAATAGCCGACTTCAACATGGATATTTCGTATACCCCTGGCAAGGCTAATGTGATGGCCGATGCCTTGAGCCGCAAAGATTACTGTTCTGAACTCGAGGTTCAGGTGCAGCAACCACTTCTGTATGAAGAGTTTCGCAAATTGAACCTTGAGATTGTTCCTCAAGGTTACGTCAATAACCTGGTTCTCGAGTCAAAGCTCGATGCTCTCATCAAGAGTAGACAATCTCTGGCCCCGGACATTGTGAAGATCAAGCAGGACATCGCAGAAGGAAAGCCCTCCTCTTTTACCATTGATACTAATGATGGTGATACTGTGTACTTCAAGGGTCGCTTAGTAGTTCCTGTGAGCCCGGTCCTCATTAACTGTGGTCCGGATATCATGGAAGAAGCCCATAATTCTCCCTTGTCAATCCACCCTGGCAGTACCAAGATGTATAAATACCTTCGTCAACGGTACTGGTGGCCTTACATGAAGCAAGACATCGCCCGCTATGTTTCTCAATGTGACGTTTGCAGTCGCGTCAAAGCCGGACATCAGAAACCTGCTGGTTGGTTGCGACCACTCCCTCCTCCTGATTGGAAGTGGGACAAAGTCGAAATGGACTTCGTCACCGGTTTTCCTAAGTCACAAAAAGGTAACGATGCCATCTTTGTCGTCATCGACCGATTCTCCAAGATTGCACACTTCCTGCCGGTCAAGGGGACGATCACTGCTAGTCAGTTAGCACACTTGTATATCTCCCGAATTGTGTCACTCCACGGTATTCCGATGGAGATCAGTTCAGACCGTGGCAGCATTTTCACCTCACGATACTGGAATAGTTTCATGGAAGCTTTCGGGACTCGTCTGAATCTCAGCACCGCTTATCACCCCCAGTCGCAAGGCCAAGTTGAACAAGTTAATCAAGTGCTGGAAGACATGCTTCGCGCTTGTGTCCTTTCTTTCGGCATGAAATGGGAGGATGCCCTCCCGTACGCGGAATTCTCGTACAACAATAGCTATCAGGCTAGCTTGAAGATGGCCCCCTTCGAAGTTCTATACGGACGTAAATGTCGAACCCCCCTGAATTGGTCGGGAACTGGGGAACGACCCTACTTCGGACCGGATCTTGTCCAAGAAGCTGAAGAACAAGTTCGCATTGTGCAAGAAAATCTCAAGGCCGCACAGTCTCGTCAGAAGAGCAACTATGACCGCAAACACCGTGAAATGGAGTATCAGCCTGGTGAATACGCATACCTCCGTGTCACTCCCATGAGGGGCACTCATCGCTTCGGTATCAAGGGCAAGTTGTCTCCTCGCTACATTGGCCCGTTCCGTATCCTTTCCAGGAGTGGACCCGTGGCATACCGGTTGGGATTGCCGCCGAACCTCTCCCAAGTCCACGATGTTTTCCACGTGTCGCAACTCCGTCGCTGCTTCAAGGATCCTATCCGCGAAGTGGAGCATGATATGATCGAGCTGCAACAAGACTTGACTTATCGGGAACATCCGAGCCGCATTCTCGATCAGTCTGAACGCCGAACCCGCAACAAGACCGTCAAGTTCCTCAAGGTCCAATGGTCGAATCATTCTGAAGATGAAGCCACTTGGGAACGCGAAGATCGCCTTCGCGATGAATACCCCGATCTTTTCCTCGCTACCACTTAAATTCTCGGGACGAGAATTCTTGTAGTGGGGGAGATTTGTAACACCCTCAGTTGCTTTAACAGTAATCATCATCACTGTTGACCATCACTGTTTATTAATCACTGTTATCCCCTGTCCTTAATCAAACTTTGCTTCTGCTCTTTTCAAACCATGCTGGTTGGTAATCAAAACCCTAATCCCAATGCATCTCCCTCATCAAGAAACTATACCCTAGTTGAAACTACTTTGAATGGAAATTAAAACAAAAGTGCTCAATTAAAGTTGTTCCAAAAATCATGAAACTATTTTTGTAAATTGCCTAAAATCATTATAATCATGTTGGACCAACTTTGGTAATTTTTGAAGTTGCAGAAAATTCCAAACAATTCAAACAGTAGGTTAAAACCCTTACTTTGGGCATTTAATAATTAAAAGAAATATCTAATGATTTTATTTTGCTGCAAAAACTTTTGTGGCACCTTAGTAATATGTAACCCTAATTTACAAACACCAATAACCTTTTACAAAAATGCTAGGGTTAAGAAATCAATTACAGAAGAAAATAGAACAAACAGGAAAACAAAACAAAATATAAAAGGCTTAAAGCTCGCCTGGGGCGAGGCCCACCCCAGCCCAGCCCACCTCACCCTTGTCTTCTTCCTCCCCCACCTGCTCCCACCTGCCCCGTACGGTGGCCGCCGTGGGCACGCCGCTGCCAGCCCGGACCCGCCTCCACCTGCTCCCTCCCGGCGTCGATGCGATAAGGGAGACGCCCCCTCCCTCCTGGACACGCCCAACACCTTTTCCCCTCCCCCTGCAGCTCGCCATCGACGGGGAAAAACCCACCCGATGCCGCCGTGGTCACCCCGGTGAACCACCGTGGCCACTGACGCCCTCTCGCCTGTCCGAGCTGTCCGGAGTGTGCGCCCGTGTCGTCCTCGTCATCCCCCTGGAGCAATCGAACCCGTGCACCCTCAATACGACACAGTCGTCGTCGTCGTCTTCCTCGGGCCGCGGAGGTCGTCGTCCGATTCCGGCGACGCCAGGACTTCACCGAGCCCGCTGCCTCCCTCAACACCTCCCCGGTGAGCTTCTCACCCGTCGCCAACCGCCCTTTGAAGCCCGTAGGGTCCCAACGCGAAAGCCCCCTTCTGCTAGTTCCGGCCGCCGCAGTCGTGCCCATAGGTTGCCCC
Source organism: Bromus sterilis (assembly GCA_950022295.1). Classification (NCBI taxonomy): domain Eukaryota; kingdom Viridiplantae; phylum Streptophyta; class Magnoliopsida; order Poales; family Poaceae; genus Bromus; species Bromus sterilis. Next base: position 283,392,368 of record OX465600.1, read on the forward strand.
AGCTCACGATTTTGGCGTGCACGAGTTGCTGCTGGACTGCACTTCCAATTTGACGCGTTAGACTGCTCGTTTGCCTCACGAATCGCGATACGCCATTGACGCCCGAGCTCGGTTCCGCCGCGGTTGACCTAGCCATCGCCTCGGTGCGTCCCCGCTCGTGAAACAAGTCCAGGTCGAAGCGCCGTTCTCCTGCGGTTCGAACGCGACCGGCGGCGTGCCCAATGGTGCCCTGTGGCGAGCTCCCCGTCGACCTCGCCGGCGGCGGGCTCCGGTGACCCTCCGGTGAGGCTGCCATACAGAGCCCCCTCGTCAGTGGTGTGATTAGCGTTAAGCTAATCCCCCGTGAGCCACTGACAGTGGGCCCAGCCCCGGTTAATTATCTCTCTGGTTAATTAAAATGGAAATAACTTTCAGCCACTGACATGTGGGCCGTAGTCATTAGGATAATCACTGGATTAATAAAAAGGTTTAATTAGTGCTGGGTCAATGACACCTGGGCCCCCTTTGTCAGTTTATTATTTAAAAGATTTAATAAGAAATTCCAGTGGCTGACAGGTGGGTCCAGAGGCATTTACTGATTTAATTAAATGTTTTATAAATAACAGAGGCTGACATGTGGGTCCCACATGTCAGCACTGTTCTGGATAATGTTTTGGATAATGTTCTGGATAATGTTGAATAAATAATAAAAGAAATCTAGAAAATCATTTAAATTGATTTAAACTTTGAAATTCAATAACTTTTAAACCGTAACTCGGATTCAAAAACTTTATACATGAAAATTGATCAGAAAAATATAATGAATACAAATACGCTATCCGTATTTCTACCACACCCCTCTAACACAACGAACATCGAACATTCCCCCTCCGGACCGACTGTCCGATAAGTTGTCCGGTACTGTTAGAGTGCCCGGATGAATTTATTCCGAACACGAATGTTTCTCGGCATAGATCAACTAGCACGGATACACCCCCTTATGTTGTTCCGGTAACCACGACACCCCGGCTTGATCCTTCCCCTCCGGACACCCTGTCCGGTAATCATCTCGAGCCGGTAGTTCATCCTCGGATGAATTTCCGTTCCGAGCAACGTGCATTGCACTGCGTTAGAATACCGATAACATTTCATCTGTCATGTCATGCATCTGTTTGTATATGCTTGTTGTGTATTTATTGTTTCTTCCCCCCTTAATCTCCGGTAGACCCCGCTGCTGCCGTCGACTACACCGCTGCTGAGTACGACTACGTCGTCGACGACCCTACTACTACCGTCGAGCTTGCAGGCAAGCAGAGCCGTTCTCTTCCCCAGATATCGCCTATCTTTCCGTACATTTCTTGCACTAGGCATTGTTACTGCTGCTGCTACGATTACAATCCTATTCAATTGCATAGCCTGTTTTTGTCGCCCCTTGATGTACCTTCCTTTAATCCTATGCTGCCTATTATTACTTATGTATTGTTCCGCAGTAAACCCTGTGCATTGTTAGCTAGGTTTAGAATAGAGGGTCGTGATCACTTTGGGAGTGATCGCGGGAACGATATATTACAACTGCAACAGGTACGGATCAATGCAGATACCCTAGGGAACCTACAACGGCGAGACTCTGCCGAGTCGCTTCGAGTTTGACTTACGAGTGGAATGGACTCGTATTTCACTCTCGTCGGCTCAGTAGCGTAGCATCACCGGGATGATATGAGGTTTACCTCTTTAGTTCATTCCGCTGATGTCTCAGTCGAGCCAGCTCAAGTGTACCATCGAGGGTGATTCCTCCTCGTTTCACTTAATGGTAGGGACTCAAACCAACTGGTGTCCTTAAAGGTAAGAAGTCGGGCGACCCAACGGTACCCGCGAGTGGTATTGCGACGGGACGACAGGGAGGGTACGACCAGTGTAACGGTGTGCTTGGCCCCTGATCGTTGGCAGCGAGAGTTACCAAAACCACGAAAGTCAAGCTCCTCCAGGAGCACACGCGAGACAAGGTAAGGAGACGGTTCACCTTGTTGGTAACCGCAGTGACTTGGTGGGACGACAGGGCAGGCACCGATGTACTGGTGGTCCTGGCTGCTGTCGTTGTCCGCGGGTCGGTTAAGTCGAGGCAACGATAACGGTTGTCACGCAGGTTAATTAAAATACTAAATGGTTCAGTGAATGTCTTGAGTTGGCTATATGCCATGTACGCACTACCTACCCGTGGGAATTACGAGTTATGGGCTCCTCTGCTTCGTAGTGTCGTCCGAGGACTCTTCAGACGTCAGCAGTACCGCGGCCTGCGCCGGGAAGTGGTGTTGTCTTATTTGCTCGCGCGGTGGTGTCTTATTTGGATTTGCTTTAACTTCACCGGCCAGCCACGCACCGTGCAGGAGTACGTTCGGGTTGGGGTCCAAGGCCCGGCGTACTTAGGATTTAGACCGGCGGATGGCCTCTCTATTGAGTTTGAAAGATGGGCTATGAAGTGTCGGATAGCCTCGGTGGAGCGTTCCCTAACAAGGTTCCCGCCACCCTGGAGATCCGTGCGTGTAGCGTAACACAAGTGCACCCCTGCAGGGAAGATTAATCTATTCGAATAGCCGTGTCCACGGTAACAGGACGCTTTATGCTGAAGCTGGATCTTACCACTACCAACTATTATTATTAAACCGTATGGTTCTGGGTTTTCTTCCTCGCGGGGATGTTGAGGAGGTGAACCCGGAGGCATTGTTAATTAGTACAACTTATTATTATACAATGCTGCAGCAACTTCTGCTGCATTGTTACTTTATGCTTTATATAAACTGTTGGCTGATTCTTACCTCATGCTGCAAGACATCGTCGGAAGATGTTAGTCTTCGATAGGCCTAGCTTCTTACCCTTGCTCTGAATTTCTGTCTTTCAGTCCACTATATACAACCTCTTCTTTCCGTTGATACAATGCATAATGCTTAGTAGCGGACGTAAAACTCGCGGGTATACTAGGTACTCACCTGCTTTATTTCCTTTACTGTTTTGCCTGATCGGCCGCTGCAGCCGACGTTGGAGCCCAGGAGCAGGAGTACCCCGGAGGCGCCTACTACGACGTCGAGTTCCCCGTTGACCAGGAGTAGTTCGGTGGATCCCAGGCAGGAGGCCTCGCCTTTTCGATCTGTATCCCTGATGTGATTTGTGCTAGCCTTCTTAAGGCAAAACTTGACTAACTATGTCTGTACTCACATATTATGGCTTGTATGACTTATGTATTCGGGTCCGCTTGACCCCCTCTATTGTAACATATTTGTTTATCCTTTTGTGTTTAGTGTTGTGCTGTGATATTATCACCGTGGCACCCTAATTTCAGTCGTGTACCCTGTGTGTATGATTACTGTACACGGTCTGATTTTGGGGGCGTCACAACCAGTGTATATTTTTGCTGAAACTTGTAATCTTTTTTGCTACAATCTCGTTTTCGTTTGCTACAACCGAATCAATGAAAGTTTTCCTGTTGAGTTTTTTTTTGCTGGAACCAGTGTATATTTCCGCTGGAACTAGCAATATTTTTTTTGCTATAATCTCTTTTTTGTTTGCTACAACCGAATCAATGGAAGTCAACCCGTTGAGTTATTTTTGCTGGAACCGGTGTATATTTTTGCTGGAACTGGCAATCCTTTTTGCTACAATCTCTTTTTTGTTTGCTACAATCGAATCAATGGAAGTCAACCTGTTTAGTTATTTTTGCTGGAACCAGAGTATAGTTTTGCTGGAACTAGCAATTTTTGTTTTGCTACAATCACCTGTACCACTTTTCAAAATCATCGGCTGCAGGGTTTGTGCTACAACCATCTATGGATTTTTGCTTCAACCTATTCAACTTTTTGTTACCACGTTGTCAATTTTTGTTACATCCTTTTTTGCATGACGAGCTGAGATCTACGCACCATGTGTTTTTTACTGCAATCATTTATAATTTTTGCTACCATGGGCGTTCAAAATTGATACTACATACGTTATCAGTTTTTACCACGGGGTCATTGAATCTTTTTTGTTGCGTTTGACGGCGGCGGGCACCGGCGTTAAGATACAACGGTCAGCGTCGGGGGTAAGACAAATAGTTAGGGTATTCTATAGGATGCAAGGGCGAGAGAGCGGCCGCCATGTTTTCTGACGGTGCTAGATCCAACGGTTTCTGTAGGGCCGGCCTGGGAGTTCGCCGTCCTATTGTCAAGGGTTGACTGACGGTGGCAAATGAGAAGACAAACGGCTGCTAACGGCGCGTCACAGACCCACTTCCTACCGTGTGAAAAAAAAGAACCCGCCTTATCACTAACCTCCCCGCTCCCCGCTGGGTCGTGCACGCGCGCGCAGCCGGCGGCGGCTGGAGGCCCTGCACCTCCGCCTCCTCCTCTTGCCAACGACCCGCCGCCGCCTCCTCTTTTCATTGTCGTCTACAGGCGGCGCCGCCCCTTCCATGCCGCGGTGCCGCCTCCCCGTGCCCCATCTCTTCCCCTGCTGGTGGCGGCACCGCCGCACCGGCCATCTGCTGCTGCCGCCGTCGCCGGACATATGCTTCTGCCTCCGTCGCCTTCCCTCTGCTGCTTCCGTCGTCGCTCACTGTTTTGAACGTCTATTGCTACCGACTGATTCTGGCTGTGCCTCTGCGTCTCGCGATGGCGTACATAAAATTTCTGCCAAGATTTGCTCTTGGAATTTTTTTTTCTCGATTCTGAAGCATTTCTCTCTATCTGGTTCCAAGGCTTCACTCAATATACTGGCATACAAGATTGCTCAAGAATTTCAGTGAAGAAACTACCATTTTTTCACTCAATACAGTATGCGCCATCGCCATCCAGACGAACGGGCGAGGGCTTTGTGCCTCTGTGCTAGCGCGGAGGAGTGGATGCGGCGGCCTGGACTCACCGGCCGGCGAGGCTGGACGGAGAGGTTGGGACGGACATGGGAGCAAGACTAGTGCTGCTCTCTCTGGACATGCACATGAGGTGTTTGACATAATTCCAGAGAGAGAGAGTAGGTGAAGGAAGAAGAAGACCCCGTCTGTTATCTCCGTGTTGTCAAACTTGCGGTCAAGCTGCGTTTAGTGCTTTCTAACAAAATTTAATTTTGCGTTCGGTGTTTTTTGCCATCTGCCTCTATTGTGGTGTTTTTTACTAATAACGTTTGTATTATGGTAGTTTTATGCGAGGACTAAAGATCGATTTCTTTCACTCCAGCTCTTGATTAACAAAACCAGATCCTACAGCCCACAATGCCACACCCAGCCTGACCACATCAGAACAAGGCTGCTGCACATTTGTTTCGGCAGCCTGATGTATAGATGTGTGTTTAACCTGATCCACATGCAAACAATAGCACCCAATTGCTACACTAAAGCAAAATTTTTGACCTGATGCCTGTGCAAACAGTAGCCTGAGGTTTTGAGGAGTAACTCCTCAAAATTATTAGGAGTTGTAGAATTTGAGTTAGTGTCCAACTCAAACTAGAAAATGTAAGGAGCTATAGCATTTTAAGGAATGGCTAGAGATGCTCTAAACCTAGCTTATTTTTTGTTCTCCCATTTTGGCCTTGTTTTAGTTTTACCTTTGCTTCCTGTTAATAGGTCAAGTTAGCCGCCTAGTATTTTTGTTTTTTTTCCATCTGCCTGCAGTCTTGTTTTGTCTTGTTTGTCTTTGTATATTTGACGTGTTCTTCTAATAGGTTGTTTTGTTGTAGTTCTAGGTTCTGATATTTACGTAGTCATCATGTTTACCCCAGATGTGAGCTTCTGACTATATTAATCAATCAAGTTGCACTACCATAAAATGGAACTGTGCTCAAAACAATTAATGGATTATAAGCTAACTTGCAAAATGTTGCTCTCAGGATGATGGCACAATGATAGCCTTGCGGACTTTTAGTCGCATGTACCTGTTTTTTCCTGCTCCGATGGTAGTGTATGCGTTTTGTAGTGCCGAAATCTGACTCAGTAGAAAATAGCAAGTAGAAGCTATGGAATTCAAAATAAATGTTGGTAGCTGATAACAATGGGTTAAAATAGGCCAGAATCTGTGATTGATCCTGCTGATGCTATCACCCCACTGAATATGAATATGCACCTTCTATTTATACCCCTCTTACTGTGAGGGATGCCAGAGGCAGAGACAAGCAGTAATCCGGAGGAGGAAGAAAAAACGCCATGGCACTTGGAGTTTTTGTGGACTGGAGGGGAAACGCCATCAACAAAGAGGTGCACGGAGGAGTCAGAGCAGCATGGTTTTTGTATGGTAATTAAGTCACTACAGACTGTTCTTTTTTGCAGACATGTTTACATATGCATGTGCATGCAATATCTCATTGTAAGCTTCTGAGTTTACAACATTGGGTCATTTTTGTACTTTGTTTCCCCTTGCAGTTCTGACGGTGGTAACAAACGTGGTTATTGTCCCAAACGTGCTGAATATGGTCACCTATCTCATTGGAACAATGCATATGGGTGTTTCGGGCTCTGTGACTACAGCCGCTAATTTTTTTGGCGCCACATCCGGGTTTGCGATGTTGGGAGCTTTCCTCTCAGACTCCTACATTACTCGTGCTCGAACTATGCTGCTCATTGGTCCATTTATGTTTCTGGTAATATGCATCTTCATCTGTTCAGTTATCTCTTTTCGGAGAAAATAATCTGTTCAGTATCTTCATGGTTTCTATATTTTAGCATGATCCAAAGGAGTTATTCTGGTTATATCTTCTCCTACTTCCAAAAAAAAAAAAGACTAGAGCCCCCAATAATAGAGAAGGCAATACTACTTGTGTGTCTGTATCAATTACTATTTTTAAATGTAAGCAGTTTTATGAGTTAAGTAAGTGAATATGAAATCCTATACTTGTGTGTCTGTATCAATTACTATTTTTAAATGTAAGCAGTTTTATGAGTTAAGTAAGTGAATATGAAATCCTAGTATCTTAAGATATACTTTGAGAAGTGCTAAAAATGACTAACATAATATCATAGATTTATTTTGGTATGTTGTAATTTTCCTAATTTTGATGTGGTCTCATAAAATTTGAGGAAATTGTTGTCGGAGATCCGGATCTATATATCCAAAGCTCAAATATAATTGTGATACACACATTTTCTGCTAAAAGGAAATATATACCTGATTTTATTGGCAAAATAATTGACAACCATTGTTTTGACAAAAAAGATGAAATACCATCCAACCATTTAGCCTGGCATCTAACAAACACCATGAGCAACAATCAAGTTTTTGATATACAATTTTTTTTGCGGGTGAGGGTATACAAAACTGTCAGGGGCGTGGTGATATGATAATGGACTACAAATATACCTTACCTTACTAGAATAGTGACGCACCTTTAACATACTAACGAGATGCTGAAACATGGAACTGACTTCTAAATTGTCATGTTTTCATATAGCTCAATTCCTGACAAAGATAGAATACCTATTTTGGCATAAACTTGACCGTGAAACCCACTTTTTAATTTGCACAGGGATACGGATTGCTCGCACTGCAAGCCTACCTACCCTCCCTCCATCCACCCCCTTGCAATATCGTAGCAGAGCCAAACAGCTGCAAAGAGGTCCATGGCGGGAACGCTGCCTTACTGTACGCAGGCTTGTATCTGAGTGCATTTGGTGATGGTTGCATACGATCTTGCTTGCCATCACTTGGAGCAGACCAATTTGACCATGAAGATCCCAAGGAGTCCCACCAACAGTCCAGCTTCTTTAACTGGTACACCTTCGGAATATCGCTTGGAGGTTTCGTAGGGCTGATTCTCATAGTGTGGCTCCAGGACTACAAAGGGTGGGATATCGGACTTGGGTTGTGTGCGGTCCTGGTTCTGCTCGGATTGCTCGTTGTTGCTGCTGGTCTCCCTTTCTACCGCAACCAAGTGCCTCAAGGAAGTCCTCTAACTCGAATTCTTCAGGTGGTACATGCTACTTATTTCCTGGCTAAGAAGTCAAAACATGATAGTATGTTACTTGTGTTGACTTTAAAGTTGCTTCTCCCAGGTTCTTGTTGTTGCAGTCCGCAACAGGAATATTGAGGTTGGTGAGAGACTGGAGGAAGCAGATGAAAGCATTACTGAGCTGGGGACAGGTTACATTGGCTCACTCTCTCAGACAAACAGCCTGAAGTAAGACTCACTGAATCAAACCATTTTTTTCTTACTTTTGTGAGTGTTGTACAGCATAGGGTTTTGAGAATTGACAAAGCCTAATTCTTCGTTGCATCATGCCAGGTTCCTCGACAAAGCTTACATCAACAGTGGCAAAAAGGGAGCCTGGTCGGTCTGCAGTGCGACCAAGGTGGAGGAAACCAAGATCGTGCTCCGCGTGCTCCCCATCTTCGTGAGCTCGGTGATCGGATACATATCCAACATCATCCTCTTCACGTTCACCGTGCAGCAAGGAGGCCTGACCAACACAAAGCTAGGCACGATCCACGTTTCCCCGGCGACGCTCTTCGTCATCCCCATCACATTCCAGATGCTGATGCTCGCCGTCTACGACCAGTTCATCGTGCCGTTCCTGCGAAGGCGCACGGGCTACAGCGGCGGCATCACCCACTTGCAGCGCGTTGGCATAGGCTTCGCCTCCATGATCCTCGCCTGCGTCATCGCGGCGGTCGTCGAGAAGAAGAGGAAGGAGGCTACCGTGCAGATGTCCCTTTTCATGCTCGCGCCTCAGTTCTTCCTGCTCGGCGTGTCCGACGTGACGTCCTTCACCGGGCTCCTCGAGTTCTTCAACAGCGAGGCGCCGAGGGGCATGAAGTCGATCGCCACGGCGCTGTTCTGGTGCGATCTGGGGCTCGCGTCGCTCATGGCCACGTTCCTGGTGGATGCCGCGAACTGGGCGACAAGGCCTGGTCACCACGGGATAGGCTGGCTCGAGGGCACCAGCTTGAACAACAGTCACCTTGATCTCTTCTACTGGGTTGTGGCTGTTGTCGGATTCCTCGGCTTCGTCAACTACCTCTTCTGGGCCAACAAGTATGTGTACCAGAACAATCAACGCGTTGCCGTTGTCGCTCACGCTGTGCTAACGGTTGATCAGGATTCGCCTCCTTGACATGTGACGTCAACTACGTAGGCTTCGGAGAAGAGAAGGATGTCTCATTCACTATGTCATGGATTAATTAATCAAGCCTGGACCAGTATTCTGCTGCTGTCATATAAGTATACATGTGCTGATTGCCAGTCCATTTGTTTCATACTGTATGTTTCATATCCATTGAGACCGAAACTGACCGATCTCATGCATAGGTCCATATCACAAATATGTAAATCTAATGAGGCCTCTGTGTACCAATGCTGAGCAAAATTAAATTAGCAGCATGCATGATGCACAAACTAAAGGCAATGAGTGAATTAAAGCAATACGCATCAACATAGCCCAGGAATGTGTGGAACTGAATTAGTACTCTTCGCAAGTGGCCAGAGATCACAAACGATGCTAATGCTGGAAATATACATCGGCACAACAAAGGCAAGAACAACTACAAGGAGGTGAATGTGATAAAATGGTCTCTGCTATGTTTAGTTTCTTAGAGCCTCTCCGATAGGTGTTCTATTTTAGGGCATCAATAAAGATTAGAGTGAAAATTTTGAGCATCAAAAATGTTTTCCTTTGCATGAAAAAGTGGTATCTTCAACCGCTGCCCTAAAATAGGGAACACAAATGTAATAAAAAATATTTTTAAAACTTCGATACATTGCATACCACTCATTCAAACTATAAACATGCATAAGTTTTAAACTATTAGAGTACTAACAAATACTACTCATCACCTATGGAATCATCACCCTGTTCAAGGCCTTCATGAAGGAGTCATCTTTGATGTACTCTTCCTTCTCATCCTTCTTCACCCGTGAAGCCCGACCTTGTGATCATTTTTACTTTTCTTCGCCCTCTTGAGCTACCGGTCTCTCTTCCAGTACCACTCCACCTCGTACTGGACGTACTCCCGGTGCTCATGAGCGAAACTCGCCATCACCTTCGCATCGCTCTCCCGAATTTTGTCCTCCTCGATAACAATGTGGGCCGGAGGATGAGAGTTCATTGGACGAGGAGTGTCCATCGGATGGGACTAATGTTCACTTCCGGGTCGAGAAACTCCGCCTCGGTCATAGATTGGATTTCTGGAAAATTCAACTTCGACGAGGGAAGCGAAGCCTCCACGCTCCATGTCGTAGGCGCAAGCGGCGATGTCGGCCGTCGGGAATGTCCCAAGCCAGTACGATAGACGTTGGCTTGGAACTCCACGACGTACCAGCCTAACTCTCGGGAGCCATACCCCCTTCTAGTTGATTTTGCTCTTAGGATCCATGACAAAGCCGACGGTCGGGGACGACGGCTTAGAGGTGGTTGCCCGCGGGTGGAGGCGGCTCGGCCTCGCCACGTGAAGGAACGATAGAGAAGATGGTGACATCACGGTTGCGGCACGACAGATCATTTCATATAGTGGGTTCTCCTCCACTACACTTGGTGGGGTATGAGGAGAGAAAGGAAGCGCCGCACTCGCGCGCGTCTCGCTTGGCCTGGCTCGTGGAGAAGGGAGTGAGCATGAGACATGCGACATGCACGTAGATGGTTCGTTGAAATCTGACCAGAGGCCTTACATGAGTGCGGTTTTCTTTTGCCGTTTTATTTATTGATGTCTTAACAGATAAGTTGATCGTTTCTTTCTTGATCCGGAAGTTGGAAACCAAATTGGTTTGAGATCATGATTGCGACACAATGCCGCCTAAGTCCTCATATAAATATTTCTTACAGATCATGTCCAAAGATACACCAAAATTGTTAAGGTTTCCCTTCTCTTGCTACTTGCGCCGCCATCATAATCTACTTCTGTAACACCCTCAGTGTCAGGAACAGTAATCACTTTTGCTAATGATGTTTACTGTTGCAAATCATTCCGGCCTTGATCATCTTTGGATCAATTCAAATTCAAATTTCCCTGTGATTGATATTAAAAACAATGTGGCAAATAAAAGTTCAACCAAAAACTTTGCAACAACTTTTGTAAAATGCCCAATATTCAGTGGACCATGTCCATGTGGATATGAAAATTTATTAAGCTATAAAATAAATCAAACAATTCAAACAATAGCAAACCAGTAGCATTCAATCCCTTTTAAATCAAACAAAAATGAAATTGATTTTATTTGGACACAAAACTTTTTGTGACATTGTTATTCTATGTGACACTAATAATAGAGCAAGTTTCATATTTTACAAAAACCATCTGGTGGCTAAATAAAATATAACAGAAAAAGAAAAGGAACAAAAAGAAAGAGCTAAATCCCGCACTGGGCGAGGCCCACCCCGGCCCCCTCCATTTTTTCCCTCCCTCTCTCTCTGGATAGATCGCGCCCAAGCCGCCATGGCCGCGTGTTCGTGAGCTTGCGCGGCCACCGCGCCGCCCAACCTCTACGTTGTGTCCTGCCGCTTCCTTGTCGTCGCCTACGACTGCTCATGCGCAGAATCGAGCCCGAAGGCTGCGTGCGCGACGCATTCGTCACCGCCATCCTGCACGGCCGCCGGCGGATGCTGCTCTGATTCTCCGCCTCCCGCTCTCCATCACACCCATTGCCACCTCTACGTGTTCTCGGTGAGCATGCGAGTCGAATGCCCCATTCCCCCGTCGAATTGAGCGTCTCTGCCGTCGTGGCCCCTGTAGCCTGCTCCGGCCGCCGCCGGGTTCAACCGTGGCCGCCGCCGTAGTCGTTCCCCGCCTCCCATTCGATTGATATTTCGAACCGTGTAGTGGTTAGGATCCTCTTATTGCCGTCAAGGGCTATTTTGGTCGATTCCAGACTGACGCTTTCTCCTTTCTTTGTAAAACAAACCCAATATCTTGACTTCCCAATGTCGCCAATGTCGCATTAATGATTGTTTCTCAATCAGGAGCCTCTACTTCGAAGTGTTCCGTTGACCAAAGACCTGGTGCACCCATGGGTGCAGCGCTTCGTGCGTGTGCCGTTTGTCGTCGTCGCCGCCCGGACCACCGCCGTGACGGGCCTCGCCGCCGATGTCCTGTGCGCACGCGTGACTAAACCAGGGGTTGACCCCCCCCTAACACGTGGGCCCCGCTACTAACTAATTAGATTAGTGGCTAATCTAGATGCTAATTAAATGTCTAATAAAATGGGTACCCCCTGAGTTTATTACAGGTGGGCCCTATGGCTTAGTATAATCCAGTGTTAAGTTAACTGCTAATTTAAATCCCTCCTAAGACTTACATGTGGGACCCCTCTGGTTATTAGATAAATAAAAGAAGTTTTAAAACAACAGAGTATGACACCTAGGCCCAGCTGTAAGTTATTGAAAATAATGATTTATTAAATCTGTAAGTGTATGACATGTGGGCCCTGACCATATTTGAATTTAATAAAATGAATTATTAATATGTGAGGCTGACCAGTGGGACCCACTGGTCCGGTTTTACTGTTTTGTATAATGTTTGGATAAATGAATTAAATAAATTCGGAAAATGATTTAAAATGATTTAAACTTTAAAATTCAATATCTTTTAAACCGTAAGTCAGATTCAAAAACTTTAGACATAAAAATTGATCAGAAAAATATAATGAATACGGATACGCTATCCGTATATCAACCACACCCCTCTAACACAACGAACATCGACATTCCCCCCCTCCGGGCTGTCTGTAGATAATCACTCAGAGCCGGTATTTCATCCCCGGATGAATTCCCGCTCCGAGCAAAATACATTGTACTACCTTAGAGCACCGTTAACATTGAATACGTCATGCCATGCATCTGTTTGCTATGATTGCTTTGTATTTACTGTGCCTCTTATTCTCCGGTAGACCCCGCTGCTACCGCCGACTACACCGCTGTTGAGTACGACTACTTCCTCGACGACCGTACCCCTACCGTCGAGCTTCCAGGCAAGCAGAGCCATTCTCTTCCCCAGATATCGCCTATATTTTTCATACATTTCTTGCGCTAGGCATTGTTACTGCTGATGTTATGTTGCTTACCTATTCAATTGCATAGCCTGTCATTGTCGCCCCTTGATGTGCCTTCCTTTATCCTATGTTGTCTTATAATTATATTATATTCAACAATAAACTTTGCGCATTGTTAGCTAGGTTTAGAATAGCGGGCCGTGATCACTCTGGTGAGTGAACGCGGATTACAAAATATTATAACTACAACAGGTACGGATCAATGCAGACGCCTTAGGGAACCTACAACGGCGAGACTGCCGAGTCGCTTCGAGTTTGACTTACGAGTGGATGGACTCGTATTTCACTCTCATCGGCTCGGTAGCGTATCATCACCGGGATGATACGAGGTTTACCTCTTTAGTTCATTCCGCTGATGTCTCGGTCGAACCTCTTCAAGTGTACCATCGAGGGTGATTCCTCCTGGTTTCACTTGATGGTAGGCACCTGAATCAACCGGTGTCCTTAAAGGTAAGTAGTCGGGCGACCCAACGGTGCCCGCGAGCAGTATTGCGCCGGGAACGACAAGGAGGGTACGACCGACGTTACTGGCGTGCTTGGCCCCTGCTCGTATCTCGTGAGAGTTACCAAACCACGAAAAGTCGAGCTCTACCAAGAGCACACGCGAGACAAGGTAAGGAGACGGTTCACCTTGTTGGTAACCGCACGCTTTGACGGGACGACAGGGCAGGGCCCGACGTTACTGGTGGTCCTTGTTGTTGTTTGTTGTCCGTTGTGTTGTTAGTCAGACAGCGATAACAGTTGTCTGCGAGATAATATTAAAATGCAAAATGGTCCGGCGGATGACTTGAGAGGCTCGTTGGTCTGTACGCACTACCTTCACGTGGGATAAGGAGTTATGGGCTCCCATGCGTCGTAGTTCATTCGAAAGCTCTTCAAACGTCAGCAGTACCGCGGCCTGATTGCCGGGAAGTGGTGTGTCTTCTTCGTACGGACAGTGTATTTGGATTTTATTTTTGCTTCACTGGCCAGACTCGCCCGTGCAGGAGCGTGGAAGGGTGAGGGACCTATACCCCTGAGCGCATAGGATATAGTCCGGCGGATGACCTCTCTGTTGAACCTAGGATGGGTTGCGCCGTGTCGGATAGCTTTGGTGGAGCGTTCCCTAACAAGATGCCCGCCACCCTGGAGATCCGAGTGTGCAGGCTGAACAATAGTGCACCCCTGCAGGGAGTTTAATCTATTCGAATAGCCGTGTCCACGGTAACAGGACACTTTATGCTAAAGCTGGATCTTACTACTACTATTAAACTGTATGATTTCGGGTCTTCTTCCTCGCAGGGAAGTCGAGGAAGGGAACTCAGAGGCATTATTAATTGTTATTTAATACAACTTACTATTATACAATGCTGCAGCAACTTCTGCTGCATTGTTACTTTATGCTTTATATGAACTGTTGGATGTTCTCTTCTTGTGCTGCAAGACTCGACAGAAGATGCTAGTCTTCGATAGGCCTAGCTTCTTACCCTTATTCTGATTTCTACCTTGCAGTCCACTATATACAACCTCCCCTTTTCATTTGATACAAATGCATAAATGCTTAGTAGTGGACGTAAGACTCGCGGGTATGCTAGATACTCACTCTTTCTTTATTTCCCCCTTTTTGTTTTGCCTGATCGGCCGCTGCAGTCGACGTTGGAGCCCAGAAGCAGGAGTACCCCGGAGGCGGATACTACTACGTCGAGACCCCCGCTGACCAGGACCAGGAGTAGTTTCGGAGGCTTCCAGGCAGGAGGCCTTTCCTTTTTTATCTGTATCTCTGATGTGATTTGTGCTAGCCTTCTTAACGCAAAACTTGATTAACTATGTCTGTACTCAGATATTATGGCTTGTATAACTTATGTATTCGGGTCCGTGTGACCCCCTTACCTTGTAACATATTGGTTTATCCTTTTGTGTTTAGTGTTGTGCTGTGATATTCTCACCGTGGCACCCTAATCTCAGTCGTGTACCCTACGTGTATGATTACTGTACACGGATTGATTTTGGGGGCGTCACAAATTCAACCCAGAAAGTAGGCTTTCGTCTCCCTTTATAGATAAAGAAATCGGACAAGGTACACGACCAGACGATACAAGATGGTGAGGTAAACCTTTTACAAAGACGATCCTAAAAAAGGCAGCGCCTGCACGCTACCAGCAAAGAGCAACAGAAGACCTACACACAACGCCACACTACACCCTACCACACCTAGCCACCACGACAACGCCCTCAAGAGGGAGGACAGCGTGCCGCTGCCGAGTCCAGTCGGACAAAAGTCGAAAGAAAATTTTCACTAGAAATTTCGGCAGCATAACACGTTTTCTTGTTCATTCATCAATTCACCCTCATTCTCCACTTTGAATAGTCACAGCTCATCAATTTAGCAAGATAACCTTTCCTTGTGTTTAATACAAAAAGGAGGCATCAGGCACTCCACACCACTATAAACCTATCAAACTCAGCAGCAACCCAATTACAACCAATCTGCGTTACAAGCTCCAGCCACCCATTGGTCTTCTTACCCTTCGCAATATCAAACTTCTGGGTGGCCACAAGTCCAGACCAGTACCTGGACAGGGAGAGACATATAAAGAACAAGATTAACCAGTCGTCTCAAACCATAAATAAAGGACAGACCAAATATAGATTTATTCAAATTATTAAGTATGAGTGTTCTTGGAGAGCAGGCTTTCTACAAGTTTGGAGTCTATACCACCTCATGATAAGTGAAACATGATGGTGTTTACTTTAAGATGATGAAGTGGATGAAAAGTTCAAACCAAATACCAAATTGTAGAAGTACACTTACAAGCTGAGGAATCCAAATATGCATGCAATGCTTGCTGCCTTACAACATTCTCAATTATAGGACCAATTAAGATATGCATGCAAATAAATGCTTGTTGTCTTACAGCATTCTCAATTATAAGACCAATTCACTCGATGTACGTAAATATGCATGCAAATAAAGGCTTGCTTCCTTCAACCATTTTGAATTATATATACGACTGATTAATATGAGAATGTTCAATTCAGTTTTTGTGGGACTAGAAGGTTAAGATGCATGCACTCAAGACATGACTAAAGTTCTCATGCTTTGTAAAGTAATAAATGATACTAGAACCGAAAATAGCAGTACAGGTTCATGTTTATATATACAATGACATTAGTAAGGAGTTCACGGACGTTTGAGGCGAAACAGATTTTAAGGTCATTAATTAGGAACATATGTTAGAACAGAAGCAATCTGGGAGCTCACAATGTAGGTCGAGGTCACCGCCGCATGCTGTCCCCTTGAGCTTGCTGCCTGCCTACGTGAGGAAGGAAAAGGAAATCAATGACGCGTCAGCGAAGGGAAGAAGAGCAAATGAAAGACCTCGATGGCGTCGACACTCACTAGGGTCCAAGCAGTAAACCTTGACGAGCAACAAAGCAACTCCATGGCGCCGTAGCACGCAGACAGAACCACACTCATGGCCGAGCTGCTGATTTCCTATCCCAGCGTGGATCTGGCCACCAACATGGTCTGTTGGATCTCCCTCTCTCTCTCGACGAGGAGACAGAGAAGCCATCAGGCGGCCATGTCCTATCCAGTGCACATGGCCGGCGAGCAGGTAGCTAAGCAGCCTTCTTCGGTAGACGATAGCGCAGATCCTCTAGCCAGCTGGATCTACAACCTTAAATAGGAAGAGAAGGTGAGGAGGAGAGGGTAAATCAACATTTTGGTAGGAAAATAAGTAAGAAAGCAACTATTGAAACCAATGATGTATCATCATTTCTCTAGAAAGCTATCTGTATGTGTTTTGACGTTCACTAGGACTTTAGCCAAACAATCACTAGACAAGCTCTGATGCAAGTTTCGAGATCAAATGGAGCCGCTGAGTGTGAAGACATATGCTCATCCATCATCAGTTCTTTGATAGATTAACTGTGATCTTAACACCCTCTTTTTGTTCCAGCAGCAAGCATGTCAACTCTGAAAAATTCTGAATAAAGCAATGTAATGACAAATACTAACTTCACATTTGAATTAAACACCATGCCACCATGTTCTAAATAGTATGTGAAGAGATAGATTGTAAACTGAGACAAATTATTAAGCTGGGGTTCCTAGCAGTTCTTTGATGTCTAGGTGAGGAGATGACTGCTAACAGTACGTTTCCTATCATATGATTTTGCTTACACACTTCAGTGGACCAAATTTTTTTTGCTGCCTTGATAAGAGTGAATGAGACATCCTTCTCCTTTCAAAAACCTCTAATATAACCATGCATACGTTGTTAACGTCATATGTCAAGGCGAATCCTCATCAACCGCTAGCACAGCGTCAGCGACAGCAGCACGTTGATTGTTCTGGTACACATACTTGTTCGCCCAGTACAGGTAGTTGACGAAGCCAAGCAATCCAACAACAGCAACAACCCAGTAGAACAGGTCAAGGTGACTGTTGTTCAAGGTCGTGCCCTCGAGCCAGCCTACCTGATGGTGACCACGCCTTGTCGCCCAGTTCGTGGCATCCACCAGGAACGTGGCCATCAGCGACGCGAGCCCCAGGTCACACCAGAACAACGCCGTGGCGATCGACTTCATGCCCCTCGGCGCCTCGCTGTTGAAGAACTCGAGGAGCCCGGTGAAGGACGTCACGTCGGACACGCCGAGCAGGAAGAACTGAGGCGCGAGCATGAAAAGGGACATCTGCACGGTAGCCTCCTTCCTCTTCTTCTCGACGACCGCCGCGATTACGCAGGCGAGGATCATGGAGGCGAAGCCTATGCCTACGCGCTGCAAGTGGGTGATGCCGCCGCTGTAGCCCGTGCGCCTTCGCAGGAACGGCACGATGAACTGGTCGTAGACGGCGAGCATCAGCATCTGGAATGTGATGGGGATGATGAAGAGTGTCGCTGGGGAAACGTGGATCTTGCCCAGCTTTGTGTTGGTCAGGCCACCTTGCTGCACGGTGAATGTGAAGAGGATGATGTTGGATATGTATCCGATCACGGAGCTGACGAAGATGGGGAGCACCCGGAGCACGATCTTGGTCTCCTCCACCTTGGTCGCACTGCAGACCGACCAGGCTCCCTTTTTGCCACGGTTGATGCAAGCTTTATCAAGAAACCTGGCACGATGCATTGAAGAATTAGGGACTGTTAATTCTCAAAACTTTGTGCTTCACACAAGTAAGAACAAAATGGTTTGATTCAGTGAGTCTTACTTTAGACTGTTTGTTTTATGGAGTGAGCCAATGTAACCTGTCCCCAGCTCAGTAGTGCTTTCATCTGCTTCCTCCAGTCTGTCACCAACTTCAATATGCCTGTTCCGGAGTGCAACAACAAGAACCTGGGAGAAGCAACGTTCAAATCAACACAAGTAACATACATACAATCATGTTTTGACTTTTGAGCCAGGAAGTAGGTAGCATGTACCACCTGGAGAATCCGAGTGAGAGGACTTCCTTGTGGCACTTGGTTGCGGTAGAAAGGGAGACCAGCAGCAACAACGAGCAATCCAAGCAGAACCACAAGGGCACACAACCCAAGTGCGATATCCCACCCTTTGTAGTCCTGGAGCCACACTATGAGAATCAGTCCTAGGAAACCTCCAAGCGAGATTCCAAAGGTGTACCAGTTAAAGAAGCTGGACTGTTGGTGGGACTCCTTGGGATCTTCATGGTCGAATTGGTCTGCTCCAAGGGATGGCAAACAAGATCGTATGCAACCATCACCAAATGCACTCAGATACAAGCCTGCGTACAGTAGGGCAGCGTTCCCGCCATGGACCTCTTTGCAGCTGCTTGGCTCTGCTACGATATTGCAAGGGGGTGGATGGAGGGAGGGTAGGTAGGCTTGCAGTGCGAGCAATCCGTATCCCTGTGCAAATTAATAAGTGGGTTTCATGGTCAGGTTTATGCCAAAATAGGTTTTCTATCTTTGTCAGGAATTGAGCTATATGGAAACATGGCAATTTATAAGTCAGTTCTATGTTTCAGCATCTCGTTAGTATGTTAAACTAGGCGCGTCACTGTTCTAGCAAGGTAAGGTATATTTGTAGTCCATTCTCATATCACACCATGCCCCTAACAGTTTTATTTACCCTCACCCGCGAAAAAAAATTGTATATCCAAAACATGATTGTTGCTCATGGTGTTTGTTAGATGCCAGGCTAAATGGTTGGATGATATTTCATATTTTTCTCCAAACAATGGTTGTCAATGATTTTGCTAATAAAATCAGGTATATATTTCCTTTTAGCAGAAAATCAATTATATTTGAGCTTTGGATATATAGATCCGGATCGCCGACAACAACTTCCTCAAATTTTGTGAGACCACATCAAAATTAGGAAAATTTCAACATACCAAAACAAATCTATGATATTATGTTAGTCATGTTTAGCACTTGCCAAAGTATATCATAAGATACTAGGATTTCATATTCACTTATTTAACTCATAAAACTGATTACATTTAAAAATAGTAATTGATACAGACACACAGGTAGTATTGCCTTCTCTATTATTGGTGGGCTCTAGTCTTTTTTTATATAAGTAGGAGAAGATATAACCACAATAACTCCTTTGGATCATGCTAAAATATAGAAACCATGAAGATACTGCACAGATTATTTTCTCCTAAAAGAGATAACTGAACAGATGAAGATGCATATTACCAGAAACATAAATGGACCAATGAGCAGCATAGTTCGAGCACGAGTAATGTAGGAGTCTGAGAGGAAAGCTCCTATCATCGCAAACCCAGACGTGGCGCCAAAAAAATTAGCGGCTGTAGTCACAGAGCCTGAAACACCCATATGCATTGTTCCAATGAGATAGGTGACCATATTCAGCACGTTTGGGACAATAACCACGTTTGTCACCACTGTCAAAACTGCAAGGGGAAACAACGTAAAAAAAATGATCCAATGTTGTAAATCCAGAAGCTTACAATGGGATATTGCATGCCCATGCATATGTGAAGATTTCTGCAAAAAAAGCACTCGGTATGTAGTGACTTAATTACCATACAAAAACCATGCTGCTCTGACTCCTCCGTGCACCTCTTTGTTGATGGCGTTTCCCCTCCAATCCACAAAGACTCCAAGTGCCATGACGTTTCTTCCTCCTCCTCCTGATTACTGCTTGTGGCATGCCTCACAGTAAGAGGGGTATAAATAGAAGGTGGATATTCATATTCAGTGGAGTGATCTGCCTCAAAAAAAAAATCAGTGGAGTGATAGCATCAGCAGGATCAATCAAAGATTCTGGACTATTCTATCCCATGCCATCCCTTGCTTTGTTCTAATCGCCTTTATTGTTATCAACTAGCAACATTTATATGAATTCCAGTGCTTCTACTTGCTATTTTTTTACCGAGTCAAATTTCGGCACTACAAAACGAATGCACTACCATCGAAGCAGAAAAATAGGTACATGCGACTAAAAGTCCGCAGGGCTGTCAGTGTGCCATCATCCTGAGAGCAACATTTTGCAAGTTAGCTCATAATCCATTGACTGTTTCGATCACATGCAGTTCTTTTTTATGGTAGTGCACATTTGATTGATTAATGAAGTGGGAAGCTCGCATCTGGGGCAAACATGATAACTACGTAAATATCAGAACCTAGGACTACAACAAAACAAACTATTAGAAGCACACGCCAAATCTAGAATGACAAAGACAAGAAACAAAACTGCAGGCAGATAGCAAAAACAAAATCCTGGGCGGCTAACTTGACCTATTAACAGGAAGAAAAGGTAAAATTAAGACAAGGCCAAAAGAGATAACAGAAAATAAGCTAGGTTTAGAGCATCTCTAGCCATTCCTTAAAATGTTATAACTCTTTAAATTTTCTGGTTTGAGGAGTTGAACACTAAGACCCTCTTCGGATCTCCTCCGCTCCTAGAGCGGAGCGGCTCGTTTCCAGTTCTTTTTTTTGGAGCAGCAGAAATGATGCCCCACGTTTTTTTTGGAGCGGAGCTGCCTGAGAGGAGAACCGAACAGGCCCTAACTCAAATTCTACAACTCCTAAAAATTTCGAGGAGTCACTCCTCAAAGCCTCAGGCTATTGTCTGCACAGGCATCAGGTCCAATTTTTATTTTAGTATAGGGATTGGGTGCTATTGTTTGCATGTGGATCAGGTCAAACTGATATGGGTGCATCAGGCTGTTGAGAAAAATGTGCAGCAGCCTTGTTCTTACGTGGTCAGGCTGGGTATGGCCTTGTGGGCTGTAGGATCTAGTTTTGTTAATCAAGAACTGGAGCGAAGGAAATCGATCTTTCGTCTCCTCAATCGAGTAAGGGTCTTCTTCTTCCTCCACCTACTCTCTCTCTCTCTGGAATTATATCAAACACCTCATGTGCATGTCCAGAGAGAGCAGCACCAGCCTCCCTCCCATGTCCGACCCGACCGCTCCGTCGAGCCTCGCTGGACGGTGAGTCCAGGCCGCCGCATCCACTCCTCCGCGCTAGCACAGAGGCACAAAGCCCTCGCCCGTTCGTCTGGATGGGGATGGCGCGTACTGCGTACAGTATTGAGTGAAAAAATTGTGGTTTCTTCACTGAAATTCTTGAGATTACTGAGCGAAGCATTGGATGATTGGAACCATAACGAGAGAAATGCTTCCGAATCGAAAAAAATCCACGAGCAAATCTTGGCAGAAATTTTATGTACGCCTTCGCGAGCCGCAGAGGCACAGCCAAAATCTGTCGGTAGCAATAGACGTTCAAACAGTGGGGGACGACGGCAGCAGCAGATGGCCGGCGCCGCCACCAGCCACCAGCCGTCCTCCACGACCTGGGGCGGCGGCAGCAGCAGATGGCCGGCGCTGCCATCATCAGGGGAAGAGATGGCACACTGGGAGGCGGCACCGCGGCAGGGGAACAGGACGGGGCGGCGCCGCCGGTAGACGGAGACGAGTAGTGGAGGCGGCGGCGGGTTGTCGGCAAGGGGAGGAGGCGGAGGTGCAGCGACTCCGGCCGCCGGGGGGTTAGGGATAAGGCGTTTTTTTCGCACGGTAGGAAGTTTTTTTTTATGTTGGCAGCTTGCCAAATTCATTTTTAAAACAGTAAAACTGGACCAGTTTCCAGCCCTCTCACGCTCTTAGGGCTCATTTGGTAGCCAATGGAGAAATACCCAGTGCACCAAATCCCGAGCGGAGATTTTTACCGGCACATGGGGATCCCCTTCTCTCCATAGGGGAGATCGCACATGGTAGTTTGGCAGCAAGGAAAGTGGTGGGCGGGGGAGAGAAGAAGAGCTGGAGGCAGTCAGGGATCTCCTTCCCGTGGCGCTGAGGTGTGGATAATTATTCCGTGAAAGGGGCGTGGATTGGGGCGGTTTACCCCGGCCAGATAGACATCCAAATGCTCGAGCGGTTTTGCCCAGGCCTGAGTTGCCCGGTGGTTAAGATGCCCTGGTTTTTGGCCATTGAATTTCATTTTTGGGACGTTTTTGACCATTGGATCTTCCTCCAACGCTGTTCTATGGGAAGCTACTCCCGTAGCTTTTTTGGAGCCATGTGGTTAATTCGGTTGTTCATCTCCCATCCCCATCCCCGACCTTTCCTTCACAGCCGCCACGCCCGGCGACCTTCGCCCTGTTCCCCATCCGGACTGGCAATCTCCACCCTCTCCCAACCATTGGCGCCCCCATCCTTCCTTTCCCCCGAGCTTCTCTCATCGCCCAGATCGAGCAGGGAGGAAGCGTACATATACGTGACAGTGACACTTGGGCTTCCCATCCATGCCATCGTCGAGCTGGTCCGCGACTGTCGGTTCCTTCTTCACCACAATGCGCTGGGAGAAGAGTAGTGATGGGGTGGCCCTTGGCCACTGCTTCCTCCGTCTGCTGCTCGACAGGAGGTACACGTTGCTGCAAGTTTTCATAGAATTTGTGGATGAATTTAAAGGGAATTCCAAAGGGATTGTGTAATTGTGTTCATAGAGGTTTACTTTCTGTTGCACTGTTCAAAATGCACAGGAAACGCACACGCTAAACCAGAGGGAAATTGCTCTTCTGGTACCGATTTCAAAGGAATCCTAGCACCCACTTGAAAGTTGAAACTCATTTTTCTCGCGGAAGACTGAGGTGATCCTCTCTGGCCGTATCACCAGAGGATTAGAAAAGCATGCATGTCTGAAATGGTGAGACGAGAGAGAGATAAAGTTGTCTTGCTTCAATTAAAAAAGTACTTGAGATAATTTTTATACTCCTGCTAATGGTGTTTCCACTAATTTGGTGTACGTACTTTCTCCAAGGTGAAAAAGACTTGTTTTGGTACAGCAAAATTCTTCAGGTGAGGATCCCCAATGGCTGCTGGTCAGGTTAGTTCAAGTGGAATGACATATCTTATCAAGTAACCAAGTATACCTTCATACGGTTGCTTAGTTTCCATGCTTTTTGTGTCTGTAATGACTCGTGCCATGCTACTACTGGCTATTATTGTTGTTGTATATGCACAGGATAGGAAGGTAGATCCATTTTGCATATGTAAACTGTAAGCATCTTGTTGTAACTCTTCCTAAACACTCTTAATTCATTTCCAATCTGATGAAATGATGTATCTACTATTTGTACATATCTGCAAAGAATAACGGATTATTGAGCGTTCGTTGCTTCCAGCGTGTGCTTGATTGTGGGACTTTTTAGCATCTTGGATAGTTTATAGAAGATTTGAATTCAAGATGATGGTAATAAATTTCTTTACGCATGAGTGATG
This sequence comes from Bromus sterilis, assembly GCA_950022295.1. NCBI lineage: Eukaryota > Viridiplantae > Streptophyta > Magnoliopsida > Poales > Poaceae > Bromus > Bromus sterilis. The sequence continues at coordinate 283,416,033 of OX465600.1, forward strand.
ACAATGTATTTTAGCTGAGGTTTGAGAAATCGAATTTTCCATTCCATCATGTGAGGACAAATACATATTAAGGATAGTCACACTTCTCGAAAATCAACCTAGCACTGAGAATCCCAGTCCACGAAGAATTAGCAAAACCATTACCTTAGTGCGCAAATTAGTATGATGATCATTGATCAAAGGTAGACACATACATGATTGTTCTTATAATACTGTCTAATTTTCTATTTCAGTTTTAAAAATTCTGTGACCTATCATGAAGTAGTGTACTATTACAAAACATATATTTGCATCTGGTTGTGTTAATCATTACACAAATGTCTCTCCACTTCAAATTATATTGCTTGCATTTCCTACAAATTCATGGTTTAGTTCACTGCCATCCATCCACTCAGTGTGGGCTAGCTGCTCTGCTCCTTGATCAAGGCTTAATTTCTGAACAAATTTTGGAGTAAGTTCATAGTCAAGTGGCAATTATAAATCAAATTGAGCTACAACTGGAGACATATAATATTGACAAATTAATTAGACATGTCAGATTAGTAATTTCCTTATCGGTTATTTAGAACAGTAAAACCGAGACACTTTCCTGCCTTCTCATGCTCTCAGTGTTTTTGTGCTTAATACTAAGTGGTATACCTCTTGTTTCGAAAGTAAAAGTTCAAAATTTTGTGAAACAACCTATTTCACTCTATTTTATATACTTTATCTTCCAGTTATGCCTTGTTTCGATTCCATGGATTACATAGACTTTTTGACGATTCAACGGATTACATATACTTTTTGATTATTCTGACATAGAAAAAGGATGTAAATTAAAAAACATATAAAAAGGATGGACACATCAACACATGGTGGGAGACTTTCCATTCCCTCCATGATTAACGGGTGTACTTCAAATGGCCAACGACCTTCTTTGCGAATGGTACCAAATATGGAATTTCCTCCTTTCATCACACATTTTCTGGTTTACGCTCTCATGCATTTGCGAAAATTAGAAGAGTTATACAAATCTTAGAGGTAAATACACCAGTGGTCTTAGAATTAGCTAGCAACGGTCACTTTGGTGCACAAAGTTGCAAAATACGTGTTTGTGGTCAGCAAACTTGCGAGGCCGTTCAAATACAGTCATTCTCATCGTACGCGTGTGTATCTATCAACGCCAGCGTGGCACAATGTACAAGCTTGTAAGTACGTGTCATTTTAAAAAGTGTACATTCTAAAAAAACGTTTGTATCACTCAAAATATGTTCATGCATTAAAAAACAATGTGAACATTTTTGTACATTGTATAAACTATACGAATATATATATTTTGAAATGTGTCAACATTTTTTTCATCCAATATATAATTTTTAATTTAGACAAGTATTATTTACAGTGTTTATATTTTTTTTAAATGTCACGTAGTTTTTCTAATGCATGTACATATTTTGGATTGCACAAATATTTTTTATAAAGTTTAAACATTCTTTATAAATAAAGAAAATATAGTTAATATAATTTAAATATTAACATATGTATAATTTTTATTAGTGACTTATATTCAATAAAACTATAATTTAAATATTAGAAATGATTAAATATTCATACCAACACTTTAGTTTTTAAATTATGAATATTGTAAAGTATACAAACAATGAAATGTACACATGAACTATACGAACATTTTTATTAGTCATAAATATTATTTTAAAATATAATACATAAAATTATTTTTATGATCCAGGAATTTATAAAATAAAATGAACAGGTGTAATGATATATAATTTTTTTAATTATGAATATTTTCAGGCCATAATGTGTCACTAACAGCGGCCGTGCCACGCCGGTGTAGACGGATACGCCTGCGTACGGGGAGAGTGACTGTATTTGAACGGCTTGTCAAGTTTAGTGATCACAAACACGTATTTTACAATTTTATGCACCAAAGTGACCGTCGCGTGCAAGTTCTAAGACCTCTGGTGTATTTACCTCCAAATCTTACACTATAGCACTTAATCAATGTTTCCTGTTTCCTTCCATTACAACATTGAAGTGTGTGGGCTTCATTTCCATACTGATATAATGTAGGTTTCCAATTTGAGAACAAATATTTTCTATTTATTTTTATTCAAGGTAATAGAAGCAATTCTACCATGTTTGAAGTATTGTATTCCTTTGACATGTCTATTCAATTATTGGGTGACAGAAAAAACAAAATAATTTCCCTATTGGTGCAGTTTAGATGGTTGATGTGCATACATGTCAATCAGATGGTGGTGACTTGATACAGATAAGAGTGACAAGTATATTTTGGGACCTTAACTTACATAGGTTGCTTTTGTAGTAATTCAGTATATGTATTCATTTTATTAAGACAAATGATATTGCCTGATCCAAATAATCACTGATTATTGATATTGTATGGTTGTCCGCGAATAAGTGGTGGTATGATGATGTGATCTTTTGGGAGATTGTTCACCATAATGTGGTATACCTTATAGGCTTTCTTTACCAGACTATTGCTTAACTACTGCACTCCTTTGTTGCTTCAGATTAAAATATACTTTCTATTATTTTTCAATACATGGATCATTTTTACCAATTTTCCTAAATATTTTGTGTCAGAATATTTAAAAAATTCCTAACAATCCATTGTAGAAATAGATGGGTGCAGCAACACGTGCCTTCAATGATCTAGTTTATCAGGGAAATAGAGTACAGGCGCACCGGCGGTGCAAGAGGAATAGGGGCGGGGGAGAATGGACACAAAAAGCAAAATAAGAAGGACGACACTATCGCATCGGCGCGGTATTCGTGCGGCGGCCTTCGGGTCATTAGGAAAATATGCTAGCTTAGTTTAACTTCGATTTTTTAAAAAATTTATTTCTTAAACCGTTAATCCGATTGATGATCTGTTTTCACCATTATCTTTCTCGCGACGAGATCTTCGAAACAAGAACCCATGTCAATATGTTTTAAAAAACTTTTTTTTTCATCAGTATTTGCCACATTACTGTTCTACTTACCCGATAATTATTTATACCTAAAGCATATGGAGCGAACGCCAGCGCTAGTGTCGCCCGACGTGACGCACTGTGCCCCGTTCATTTCTTGATGATGGTCGGACCCTCCACGTCAGCCACGCATGGGTCGCGCTATAGTAACAGAGCGCGAACAAGTTAAAACTAAATCTGACTCGCTGGCGTAGTGGTGTGCACATGAGGTTCGAAGTACGAGGAGCAAGGTTCGAATCCTGTTGCCTCACCTTTTTTGCAAGACATTTTTCTAGGTTTTTACTGACGGTAAAAATATCTTCAAAAAATACATGTTATTATTACACTATTGATAATTTTGCAGTTTTTTTCCTTTTTGTGTGATTCTTCCGACTAGTTGCCCTGGTTGCCTATGGCAACTGAATTTGCTTTAAGCATGACAATTTTAAATCATATAGCATGGCAATTAAAATTTGGTTGAGATGAAAATTAAAGATAATCCCTTGCCATGGCAACTAAGCCATGTGTTTTTCTTTTTTTTTACGATTTTTTCGACTAGCTTCTATGGAGCATGGCAACTGAAGTTGCTTTAAACATGGCATTTTTTTGGGAAATCATAGGGAGTGATCATGTGCTCGAGGACATGGCAAGCGCGAAATAAAGATGGCAACTGCCATGTTCGCGCGAAGAAGAAATGTGGCAACTGCCAGCACGTGCGGCAACTGAAAAGAAAACCTACAACGAATTGCCATGTCCTATATACTACAACTGACACCCGCGTCTACAACGATTGCCACCAAAATAATTCGTGCTTGCCATGGCATTTTTTAATAAGGTAATATGGCAAATGTAGTTTTTGGACATTGCATTTGTAGTATATATATCATGACATTTTTTAGTTAGGTAAAATGACAAATGTAGTTTTTGGACATGGCATTTGTAATATATATAGTATGGCATTTTTTAGTTACGTAGCATGGCAAATGTAATTTTTGGACATGGCATTTGTAGTTTATATAGCATGGCAACTGCAAGCATGAAGCATGGCATTTTTTCATTCTTTGCAAAATGGCAATTAATTTTGCATGGCAATTGCAAAGCTAGGTTTATAGAGAATACAAATTACATTTGCCATGGCAATTCCAAATATAGTTTGAAGAGAAATCAAGTTATATTTGCCATGGCAATTGAAATTTTTAAGCATGGCAATTGCAAGCACGAAGCATGACATTTTCTTTTTCTTTTTGCAACGTGGAAAAATTCCCTTTTTAAGGTACCACGGCAATTGAAATTATTAAGCATGGCATTTGCAACATGACAATTAAATTTGCATGGTAATTGTAAAGCTAGTTTTATAGAGAAATCAAATTAAAATTTTCCATGGCAATTCCAAATAAAGTTTAAAGATAAATCAAGTTATATTTGCCATGGCAATCTAGTTTGAAGAGAAATCAAGTTATTTTTGCCATGGCAATTCTAAATAAAGTTTAAAGAGAAATCAAGTTATATTTGCCATGGCAATCTAGTTTAAGAGAAATCAGGTTATATTTGCCATGACAATTAATTTTGCATGGCAATTGCAAAGTTAGTTTTATAGAGAATTCAAATTAAATTTGCCATGGCAATTTCAAATATAGTTTGAAGAGAAACCAAGTTATATGCGCCATGGCAATTGAAATACCCCACTGGGTTCCCATTAGGCAGATCTGGCCCATAAGGGGAGCATCCCAACGCTATTAGACGCCCACGGGCAAAGAAAACAACTGGGCCAAACTACATGCAGCAGCAAAAATATGGCAAGGGGGGGGCTTGCGCCCAGTGGAATTTGATCCCAGGACCTCTCTGATATGAGCAAGGTGCCCAAGCCACTCCACTACAGCTGCTGAACTCGATAGGCAAACGCTACGACATGATCTGATCAACTAGCTGTGCCGCATTAAACTAAAAGAGGAAAAAAGAAGCCTCCTTGCGTAGGCTGGGAATCGAATGTGCAACCTCATGGATTAAACCAGGGGTGCGCTACCACTGCACCACCACTCGAATCACAAGAAGCTCGGGTGGTTGCGCTTCCCTCCCTCTAGCGCGAATGGGAGGGTTCGCGCCAGCCTCGCCTAGAGCGAACGACAACTCTAAATTGGGGTCCTTATTTATATAGTTGCCAGATTATACCAACTTGGTTGTTAATACTTTTTTTTCACCAGTACTTGCCACAATAGTGTTCTACTTACCTGATAATTATTCATATAGTTGTCAGATTATATCAACTTGTATGTTAATACTTTTTTTCATCAATATTTGCCAAATTACTGTTCTACTTACCTGATAATTATTCATATAGTTGTCAGGTTATACTAAATACTCCCTCTATTCCATTATCTAAGGTGTATTTGTTTTTTACTAAAATTCCATAATCTAAGGTGTATTTGTTGCAATTTCATCTAATGCCCCTTTTACCCCTCCACCAGCCCCTATTAGTATGGTAGGTGACGTGATGTGCTTTATTAGGAGGGTAATCATTCACTTGTCAAGTCATAATGGCTAATTGGAATACTAATCTGTATTGATTGATTCTTCTCTATTCATATCCATTCTTTCTCTCACGTATAGCTAGCCATCAGGATGCTTAAATATGAATAGAACACCGGCTCATAATTTCCCATCCTACATCATTCTTGTTCTACGCCATGGACACGTTTAAGCTAGAGGAAGAAGAGTCATTGGGGCTATTCAGTGAAGTGCAAGAAACTCAATTTTTCAGCCAAGAGGAAGATAGTGATGAATCATTGGGACTGTTTAGTGAGGTACAAGAGCAAGGGAAACGTCTAGTCTGCAACTTCTTTGAAGGCGGAAGTCGTCGTCGTCAACGTGTTCGTCGCGTGCGTGGCTTCGGATCCCTGCGCACTCTCGGCCATAATTTTAAACATGCCATGTCAACCAATGCTCGTCTAGTGAGCCTTTGCCGTAGCTATGGAATTGGGTTAGTTGCACTTGTTCGATTTCCGTTTTTGATTAATTTTAGTTCGTGTTCTGCGTACATGTATGACAACACTTGTTCAAATTATTAGGGCCAGAAGTGGTTACATCGATCAAGAGGAGCACACCAATGGTGAGAATGACGATAAGAATGATGTGTTGAATAAAAATGGCAATGCCATCAAGTTTGATGAGATAGGTAGCGACGCCGAAACTATAGACTTAGAGTTTGAAGCTGCCCGAGCACATGAGGTGCATGTGCCACAATGTTATGCCCCAGATTCTATACCAGACTCAGTGCCCCCAGGAATGGAACCATTCAGGGATTTCGTACTACAGTCCTTGATGACCTCGTATGATCCGAAGATGATGAAGAAATAACTACATAATCCATGTTGTTAGCATGATCAGTCACCGGATCAACGTCATTGTTTAAGACCAAACGGGTGCACTGGTTAACCTTTCTGGTAGGGCTGGTTGCAACATCGGCGCTGCCATTTACTCCTTCTTTGTGGCCGCCTTGCCACTTCGTAAGAGCCGGAGGCAATCGACCGCGACCAGCCAATCCCAAGATACGACGACCACGCCCGGCATCCTCGGCGTCCCCGGCGTTGCTGTCACCTCCACGCCCACCCCCAAGGCTAGGACCCGCGAGCTGTGCTGCGCGTACGCGCCCAAGTACGGCATCCCGTGCACCACGATAACCTCTGGCATCCCCGGCGTCCCCGGCGTTGCTGCACCTCCATGCCCACGCCCAAGGCTAGGACCCGTGAGTAGTGTTGCGCACACGCACCCAAGTATGGCATCCCGTGCACCACGACCACCTCCGACATCTACATGCATACGGACATCTTCTTCTTCTTGGTCACCAGCGACAATGTTTGCAATATGCCAGGGGAACAAGACAGCCGTGCCATGAATGAAGATTTGACCGGTACGTCGCGCAACGGTGTCGACGAGAACATGCTCGTCATTGAAGAGATAGGCTCTGGTGGAACCAATCCTGATCGTCCTTGGATAAAACGTCTCCATACTTCTAAGTGAGATGGTCGTGCAGAAGGACACTGTAAGGCCCGATATGCGGTACTGTTCCAGATGTAGATGTTTCCATCCAGATCCGGGGACGAAGCACATATCGGTCCCACCGCGACATATGACAATGCCATATGCCCCGGATTTTCAACATGATATCACAACATTACAGCTACAAGGATACAACATCTCATACAATCGGCATACAACTGCCTTAATACAATACAACAACGGAAGATACATGTCTGAGTACAGACTACAATCAAATGCCTAGTGGCAAAGAGAAAAACATTGATCCCAATAACCACACGGGTCCAGACCCTCCGCCGGGATCCGCCTAACTAGTCATCGTCGAGTCTCCACGCGAAACGTCGATCACCATACCTATTATCGATCGAGAACCCTGAAAAGAGTTTGGGGGTAGTATCATGAGTACAGAAGTACTCAACATCCAACTGTAGTGGTCAACTGACCCAGCAAGGACTTCATTACTCGTCATTCTAGGACAACTAGTAGTTTACGGTAAGGATGGGGTAAGTGGTGAGGTTGCTGCCGCACTAGCATTTATGAAGTGGCTAACGATCTAGAGAATAAGATAAGAAGCCAAGCATTCGATGAGGAATCACCTCCAACAAGTCTGCTATCCACCTACTACGCAAACGTAACACCTATCCTATCCTTGTCCTCCTCTTCGCAGCCCGGCGAAGAAGAAGCAGTCAAGGCACACACACGTTGGTCAAGTTATATTAAGATTGTCTCAGTTGATGTTGTCTATGAACAAGACGTAGGTTCCAAGTCGTCCATAACTGTGGACACGACTTCTCGAAAAGATTTAACCCTGCAGGGGTGTACGAACTGCCCATTACAAGGCTCCGCACACACGCCCATCTCTCTCAGTTGCTATCCATCACAGGCAACCATTTTATGATTTTCATGCTGTACAAACATGAGTAAAACTATATGCAAATGTGCAGCAACATGACATAGCAATATATGAGCATGAAGTAGACATGATGATGATCATTTACAAACAAGAATCATGGTCATAGGCATCACAGATCAAAAGATATTAAGCATGCAACATGGCATCGAAAAGTTACAGACTTAGTGAAAAACAGAGGTGGTTGTCAACAACAGCGGCATAGCAAATTTGGAGCTAAACATATCTATGACCAGAATGCAAACATGACAATGAAATACATATAATGGAAGTAGACATGATGCTTAACAGTATGCAACAAGAATCAATGCAATAGGGCTCATGGACGTGTCACAATCATCATGCAAACTTGCAATAAAATAACAGCAGCGGCACACTAGCAGAAAATAATAGCAGTTAACAGCCTGATGCCCACTTCAACAGAGATTAACAACATCAAGATGCTCTCAAATGAAAATGCTCACGAAAGATGAAAGTTAGAGCCCATCAAGCACAACAATTTTCCTTTTGGGCGCAACGTCATCCGACCTACAGTTCACTCGTAAACGACAACGCAAAATTGAATCAGCAGCAGAAATTTCCAGACTTAGCAAAAATTCCAGCAGGGTTCAATATAGAAAAAAAGGGGGCTCGGGCTGCTCACCCTAGACCTCGGCCCATGAGGCCAGCGGCTGGCGCTGGGCCGCGGCCTGGCAGGCTGGCCCAAGGCGGCGCTGGCTGGACCGGCTCGGCGGCCCCGATCCCGCCTGGATCGAGCTCGGCGGCGCGACAGCCGGCCGCGGCTCCTCCGGCGAGGGCGGACGGGCAGCACTGGGTGGCTGGGGCAGACCGAGGTCGGAGGATCCGGGCGTGGCGGCCCCGTTCTGGTGCTGGTCGCCGGTGGAGCTCTTGGGGCGGCGCAGTGAGCTCGAGGTCTCGGCCTCCCAGGGCGGCTGATACGTCTCAAACGTATCTACTTTTCCAAACACTTTTGCTATTGTTTTGCCCTCATTCTTGCATGATTTGGACGAAACTAACCCGGACTAACGCTGTTTTCAGCAGAGCTGCCTGTATGGTTTTATTGTGTGCAGGAAAATGGATTTTTAGACATCCCGGAAAATTCCCAGAAAAATACCAGAAAATCCACGCACCCGATGGAGCCAGGAGCCAGAAGTGGGACCAGAGGGGAGCCCTGGGGGCCCCAGGCGACCCCCTGGCGCGGCCAGGGGTGGGGCCGCGCTCTCAGGCCGCCTGGGCTGCTCCCCCTCCTCTGGTGCCCTACCGAGGCTTCTATTTATCCCCATGACGAGAAAGCCCCAAAACAGAAGTCGTTTTCCCAGTTTCCATCGCGGAGCCGCCACCACCCTCTGTTCTTCTTCGGGAGGGCTAATCTGGAGGCTGAATTGGCCTCCGGAGAGGGGAGATCGTCGCCATCGTCATCACCATCACCACTCCATCCATCCTCCATGACTTCTCTTCACATGTGTGAGTAATTACCTGCTGTAGGCAAAGGGGATGGTAGGGATTGGATGAGTTTAATCATGTAATAGTTCGTCAGAGTGTTGGGGGCATGTTGCCTATTATCTAGATTGGTGTTTATCTTCTTTGCTACAACTTGTTGTTCTTACTGCTTGTCACTTTGGGCCCGAGTGCCATGTTTTCAGATCTGAACCCTATGTGTTTTCATGAATATATTTGTGTTCTAGATCCTATCTATGAGTTGTATGCACCTATTATGGTCCGGAACCGGCGATCCCAAAGGTGACAGCTTGGGACACCAAAGGGGATGGTCCATGATTTGAGGATTCCATGTATCCATTGAGTTTATTGCTTTGTTTCGGTGCTCTTTGACAGGAGTACCTTAATCTCCATAAGTTCCTTTTGGCCCCGTTCGTAGCGGGATGGTAGGACAAAAGATGTTGTGCAAGTTCTTATTGCAAGCACGCACAACTAACTACGGGATACATGCCTAATTTTTGATATTTGCCTAGATGATCTTTGCTTTTCTGTGTGCCTTGCCCCGTGTTAGAATCTATTATATGTTTACTCTCATCCATGCAGCGCCCAACCATCCGTCTCCCTAGCCTACAGTGTTTTCAATCCTGCTGGTTATTAGTCGTTACTTTTGTTGCTATTTTTACTGTTGCTATCATCACTATCATATCACCGTTACCACTTATCTATTGTTGCAAACAAGTGTATTTCAGGTGCGGTTGAATTGACAACTCAACAGTCAAATATTATAAATACTCTTTGGCTCCCCGTGTGTTGAATTAATAAATTGGGTTAACTTACCCGCGAAGACTATCTCGATCCCTTACGCCTGTGGGGCATCAAGCAGCGTTTTCTGGCGTCGTTGCCGGGGAGCATATCAATATTTATAAGTCTACTTGAAGTATCCTGCCTGATGCATATCATCCTCTATGGGTAAGAAAGGAGACCCCAAGGTTCCTATCTTACCATCCCGTACAAGAAAAGGTACTGTTCTGAACACTAGTGCTACACTTGATTCACCTTCTGTTATGAGTAAGTTTACTTCACCACCACTACATGATGCTTCTATTGAGTCTGTTACTATGTCCGATACTTTTGATGATGCTTCCACTACTCTTGATGATGCTACTTTTCTTGGTCACTATATTGAAACTCAGACTGCTAAGACTGCAGCAAAATCCAAGACCGAGACCCCTGCTACCTATATTCCTACCTGCAAAACCTTTGGTTACCCGAGCTTAGATGAACTCAAGGAGAGAATCCTTGATGATGATTATGTTACTCTTGATGATGATTTTTGCAGGGAACTCAGAGAGTGTGTCGATTCTGACCCTGGTGTTGTTAAAGAGTTGCTCAAGAGGCACGCCATGAAGAACAAAGTTATTCCTGATCCTAAATTTTCCACATCTCCTATATGCATCACTGATCCCGATTATGATTTCTCTGTTGATCTTTCACTTATATCTACAGTCGAGGCTGACCCCTTTTATGGCAGAGAAAATGATGATGCTATAGCACACTTGACCAAACTCGCTGAGTTAAGCAACCTATTCACTACTGATGAGAAGATACGAAACTTCTATGTGGCCAAGCTTTTTCCTTTTTCTTTGAAGGAAGACGCTAAATCATGGTACGATGCACTACCTTATGGTTCCATTAAAAGTCCTCAGGACTCAGTCAAATTCTTTGTTGATAAATATTTCCCAGCTCATCTGCAACATGCTGCTTTGCAAAGAATCTATAACTTTAAACAATTGCAGGATGAGCACCTCCCTAAATCTTGGGGGAGGTTTTGTGATTTACTTAAGGTTATGCCGGGACATGGAGTTCCCAAGAATGAACTGCTTGATATATTTTACGCTGGTTTAACCGATGAATCCAGATCCTATCTGGATAGTTGTGCTAGTTGTGTTTTCAGGGAAAGAACACCGGACGATGCAGAAGAACTAATGTGCAAAATTGCCAAGAACTATGAAGATTGGTCCGTCCCTGAACCACTTCTACCACCGAAAAAGAGGGGCATGCTTGTTTTGAACCCCGAAGATATGCAAGAAGCAAAGAAGTCTATAAATGAGAAAGGTATTAAAGCCGAAGACGTGAAGAATTTACCGCCTATTGAGAAGTTGTGTGAGCCTACTACTCACCCTCCCTTGGTAGAGGTACACTCTCTATTAGATTTTATTGAAAGCGACATCCCTAGAGGTAAGCCTCCCGACCAATGTTTAGATGAGCTTGATAATTTTATTGTTAAGCAAGACCATTTTAATAGGAAGTTACAAAGTCAGTTGCATGATAATTCTCTTGCTATCAAAAGTTTATGTGATGTTCTAAAGAGAACAGTTAATGATGTTAAATGTCTTGTTAAGCATTTTCATATGGTTCAAACTCAGCTTGAACAAATTTCTAATGTGCAAAAAGATTTGCTTGTTAATAATGCCAAACAGGACATACAAGCTTATGGAATTAAAACGAGGGGTGGAACACACACCCAGGACCCACTCTATCCTGAGGGGCATCCAAAGAGGATCGAGCAAGATTCTCAAGTACAAGAAGAGGACGAGGCTGTTAGCTCTCCAAAGAAGAAAAAGAAGAAGAAGAAACACAAGGAGGCTGACAATCCCGATGATCCTATTACAAGTAAAAAGCCAGCTGTTGATCCTAACAGCATATCTACCTGTGATGCTGAAATAGAAGACGATGCCGAGCCTGAAGAAAAAGACGCCGAGAAGGATGATCCACCCAAGGTAAGAGAAGAAGAAGCACCCGATAAACGCAAAAGGTACTCTAAAGAAGACTTCATCGCAAGAAGACATGGGAAGGAAAGAGAACCATGGATACAGAAACCCATGCCCTTTCCAGGTAAGTCCCTCAAATCTAAAGAAGAAGAGCATTACAATAAATTTTGTGAATGGATGAAGCCTCTTTTTCTTCAAATTCCCTTGACTGATGCTATTAAGTTACCTCCTTATTCGAAATATATGAAAGATATTGTCAGTAATAAAAGAAAAGTTCCTAATGAGGCTATATCTACTATGCTTGCTAACTACTCTTTCAGTGGCAAGATTCCTAAGAAGCTCGGTGATCCAGGTATACCCACTATTCCTTGCTCCATAAAGAATAATTACGTCAGAACTTCTTTATGTGATCTTGGGGCAGGAGTGAGTGTTATGCCTTTCTCTCTTTACAAGAGGCTTTGTTTAGAGAAACTAATCCCTACAGATATCTCCCTTCAGATGGCTGACAAATCAACAACTGTCCCAATAGGTATTTGTGAGGATGTACCCGTTGAAGTTGCTAACTGTTTGATCCTTACAGATTTTGTTGTGCTTGACATGCCCGAGGATGGGAGCATGTCCATTATCCTTGGTAGACCTTTTCTTAACACCGCAGGTGCTATTATTGATTGCAATAAAGGAAAGGTCACCTTCAACGTTGATGATAAAGAACACACGGTATATTTTCCAAAGAAGATCGACAAAAGGCATGGCCTTAACTCTATAGAGAATATCGAGACCGTGAAGATTGGATAATGGGACTGTCCACTACATGTGCACCACAAATACAAAACAATTATGGTGGGGAAAATGTCCATCAAAGTAAATGTGCAATGATCACTTCATAAGAGGGGAGACTTCTTGTTCTATATATCGCCGGTTTGTTGGTAAGACTTGATCAACCTTACTAGTGAGCTTGTTTTATATAGGTAAAAAGTTAAGCTTGTTATGTTTTCATTTGCTTTAGCTTTCATTCTCTTTGCTGTACCAAGTTTTTATGTTTTTGAAGCTTCATAATACTAATCACCACTTTAAGTTTTCAGAAAGTTTTGCAGCTTTTTGAACTCCGAGAAATTTTCAACAGTGAAGTTTTCAAAAAAATTCCAGAAAAATAAGAATAAAAATTTCCATGCCGGGAGTGACCCAGAGGCACCTGGGGCTGACCAGAGGGGGCCACCAGTGGCCCAGGCGGCCAGCTGGCGCGGCCTGCCCCTTGGCCGCGCCCACAGGGCGCCTGGGGCCCACAGGCCCCACTTCCAGGTATGTCTTCTTCCTCCTCCTTCATCTCTCTCCAAAAACACGAGTTCTGCATTTGGTTCTTGCGTTCTTGCTGTTCTTGGAGGCGATTTTTGATCTCTCTCTACAGCCCACCATTCCCAGCTGAAATTTTGAGCAAATACTCCCTGGTATGTAACTCCTTCACCCCTCCAATTAGATTTTTGATTGGTGGCTTCATTTGTGAGTATTTAGTAGCTCTTGGTGCTGTTTATATGAGCTTGCATGCATGTGTAGAATTTTATTTTCCAAGTTTTGATGCAAGTTTATGCCTTAGGTAAGTGAGTTGAGTAGTTTGCCTTAACTCACTTTGTTTAAATCCTTGTTTTTGTAATTTGTCAAAAAAATCAGAAATGAGTTTGCTAGGAAGAGCAAAGGGGTGGCTTGGGAAGAAGAGGCCCGAGCGCTCCGATCGAGTTACAAGAGCTGCAGCTTCACCCTCGACTGCTAGGGTGAGTACAACGAAGATCATGTGCCCTTAGAGTTGTTGGAGGACACAAATCAAGCACGTGCAATGACTTTCCCATGCGATGTATTCCTTGAAGCTGCAGGAATTAGGGAGGAGTTCTATAATCTTTGTGCTAATGCAGGTTTGACGCGGCTCGCAACGTGCTGTGTTACCCAGTATCAAAAACTCACCTCCTGTTTCATTAACAGTTTTAGATATGACCTTGATGCTGGTTCTGTTGAGTTTAAAATTTACAATGATCTTTTGACCATGCCTTTGGAAAAGTTTTGTGAAATAATAGGTGTGCCGAACGTGGGACAGACGACGAAGATGAGCTCTCATCCCTCCGAGCTGAGAACCGTCTTCAACTCGCTCTGTAGCATGGATACGAGGGATATTCATCGGTCAAAGATCTCCAACATCTTATTTCCACACCTCAGGTATTTTGCGTATTATATTGCTAGAGGGGTGTTAGCTCGTGACAACACGAGCAACATATCTGCGCCGGATATTGCTATCCAGGCAACCGCCCTTTCGGGGAGGTTTGATTATAATGTGGGTGCCTTAATTGCTCGACGCCTTGCTATGAACGGTAACAAGGGAGACTTATTTGGTGGCGTTTACGCCACACTTATACTAGAGTCTCTTAATGGCACCCCACACCCCGATGATAAGCCTTTTACTTATTTAAGTTTTGATCTTGCTGCTATGAAAAGGCATAAGTTTGTTACCATGACTTCCGAGTTTGGTAACCTTGATTATATCTTGCGTTTCGGAGCCAGCACGGAACGCAAGATCCGTCTACCTGCACCTCTTTTGTTTGATTTTTCTCGCAGGAACGGATGGTCCTTTGATGTTATCCAGTTCGATGAGTTCGTGGTCCAGCATCAGTTTCATAACCCCATGGAGGGGGTTGTGCCCAACGAGGAGGAGCATGGTGAGTTCCCACCTTTCCAGGGAGAGACCGTCACCCAGTTTGCTGAAGGGTCTTCCTCTGCTTGGAGCGCGGATCCTTCTTCGTGGGAGGATCCGAGGACTTTGGTGTACGCACCGGAAGCCTCATACGATCCTTGGACTCACCCGTACTACTCTGGAGCAGGAGGCTCCTGGGGACATTAGCTACTACCAACTTAGGCCAAAAGCCTAAGCTTGGGGGAGTACGTGCCCTTCTTACTTTTCCATTGTATTATCCATTTTATTCGCTTTGATCTTTTCGAAGCTTTTGCCCGTTTTTCTTTCTTTCTTTCTTTTTGCAAAAACAACAAAAAACATTTTCTCTTTTCTTTCGCTTTCTTTTAACCTTTAAAAAACCCAAAAAGATTTCCTTTCTCTCTTTAGTTTGCTTTGTTTTCAGAGATCAACCCGAGTCCGTGATGGCATTTGAATATATTTCCTACGTTCGATCGTGCAAGTGACCAGGCAGTAATGACGAAGATCGACGGAAGGGAAGCAACAAGGAAAACCGGTATGAACTCTTCTTGTTTCTACTTTTGTACATATGCCTGTACTTATGATCTAGAGACCAACTTGTAGCGACATAGTTCTATGTTTACAATGCTTTCCCAGTGTTCATGCTTTCCTTGTGGCTAGTCTCAAATAGCTAGAGTACATAATGTGTTGTTGAAATGATTTACATGCATTGCATAGTTCATGGTTTGGCATACTGAAGTGGTATTTCACTTCGGAGAATTTTTGGATTGACTTGGCACATGTTCACACATGCTTACGACTAAAAAGTCTATTATGCCTTGATGATCTTTTTGTTTCAGAATAGTTATATCACTTTCATGCCCGATTCAATGTTGCTTTGTCGCTCTGCATGATTATGACAGTTATTGCTCTCTAGTTGGTCGCTTCCCAGTCTTTTGCTAGCCTTCGCTCGCACCAAGCGGATTTCTACTTGTGCTTCCAAACTCCTTTTTCAAACCCAGTTGTTCCATTTGATTCCACCATACCTACCTATATGTGGTATTTACCGGCCACTCCTAACTTAGACTTTCTTGTGCCATCTCGAAATTTATTCAAAAGTTTCCCTTTTGTAACCGTACAACCTCATGGTGCGGTGAAGGGAAATCAGTATCTTTCATGCCAAAAATATTTTGACGGAAGTTTTAACTAGTCAAAACAAAACAAAAATATGAGAGTTACACCTCCCCCATACTCGATGATGGAGTGATATGGACCAAATGCTGCTTATGATAGGTGGAACGATACCCTCCTTCCATCCTTGAGGCAAAATAAAAGGTTCCATAGACCATCGAAGGATTCATGGATAAGGGAATATGTGTAAGCAAAAGGCATTTTATATGGTTGGCATGGGAGATATTGAGAGACCTTTGCCGTTCACCGTTGACTGGAAAGTTGCTCTTCTCAAAAATGTTTTATCTCTGTTTTCAAAACCAAGAGCTCTGGCACATGTTTAGTCTTTGCTTCCTTTCACGGGTTTTCAACCTTGCCATCAAAAGCCACGGTTCGAGAGTCTCCCCTTCTTTCTTCAAAGCACCAACTATGAGAGCATAATTGTCATTCTTATTGTAACATGCATTGTCCCAAAGTATTACATTGTCTTCTGCATGCTTGTGTTATTGCTAGTCTGAAATACTGAGTTCTAGTCACCTTTAAAACTCCGGAGGAGTTTCTGCATTTATGTTTTGCTTCACTCATGGAGGCTAGCGAAATGCCACTCAAGTATGTTCAAGCTATGTGCATTGTGATCATGTCTTGATTTTCAGTAGCTTATTATTTACTTTTAGTTGTTTGTGACTGATCACATGAAAGAAGAATTGCTTCGTGCATTTTTCTTATAGCATTGTTTCGATACCTACTACACTCTTTTCGTAGTACTTTCTTATGTACATCTATTGAAGCAAAAGAGTTTGTCAAAGTTTTCTTTGTCGCGTCCAGTTCGTTGAACTGAATTGCTTGAGGACAAGCAATATGCTAAGCTTGGGGGAGTTTTCTATTGTTTTGCCCTCATTCTTGCATGATTTGGACGAAACTAACCCGGACTAACGATGTTTTCAGCAGAGCTGCCTGTATGGTTTTATTGTGTGCAGGAAAATGGATTTTTAGACATCCCGGAAAATTCCCAGAAAAATACCAGAAAATCCACGCACCCGATGGAGCCAGGAGCCAGAAGTGGGACCAGAGGGGAGCCCTGGGGGCCCCAGGCGACCCCCTGGCGCAGCCAGGGGTGGGGCCGCGCCCTCAGGCCGCCTGGGCTGGTCCCCCCTCCTCTGGTGCCCTACCGAGGCTTCTATTTATCCCCGTGACGAGAAAACCCCAGAACAGAAGTCGTTTTCCCAGTTTCCGTCGCGGAGCCGCCGCCACCATCTATTCTTCTTCGGGAGGGCTAATCTGGAGGCTGAATTGGCCTCCGGAGAGGGGAGATCGTCGCCATCGTCATCACCATCACCACTCCATCCATCCTCCATGACTTCTCTTCACATGTGTGAGTAATTCCCTGCTGTAGGCAAAGGGGATGGTAGGGATTGGATGAGTTTAATCATGTAATAGTTCGTCAGATTGTTGGGGGCATGTTGCCTATCATCTAGATTGGTGTTTATCTTCTTTGCTACAACTTGTTGTTCTTAATGCTTGTCACTTTAGGCCCGAGTGCCATGTTTTCAGATCTGAACCCTATGTGTTTTCATGAATATATTTGTGTTCTAGATCCTATCTATGAGTTGTATGCACCTATTATGGTCCGGAACCGGCGATCCCAAAGGTGACAGCTTGGGACACCAAAGGGGATGGTCCATGATTTGAGGATTCCATGTATCCATTGAGTTTATTGCTTTGTTCCGGTGCTCTTTGACAGGAGTACCTTAATCTCCATAAGTTCCTTTTGGCCCCGTTCGTAGCGGGATGGTAGGACAAAAGATGTTGTGCAAGTTCTTATTGCAAGCACGCACAACTACCTACGGGATACATGCCTAATGTTTGATATTTGCCTAGATGATCTTTGCTTTTCTGTGTGCCTTGCCCCGTGTTAGAATCTATTATATGTTTACTCTCATCCATGCAGCGCCCAACCATCCGTCTCCCTAGCCTACAGTGTTTTCAATCCTGTTGGTTATTAGTCGTTACTTTTGTTGCTATTTTTACTGTTGCTATCATCACTATCATATCACCGTTACCACTTATCTATTGTTGCAAGCAAGTGTATTTCAGGTGCGGTTGAATTGACAACTCAACTGTCAAAGCTTATAAATACTCTTTGGCTCCCCGTGTGTCGAATCAATAAATTGGGTTAACTTACCCGCGAAGACTATCTCGATCCCTTACGCCTGGGGGGCATCAGCGGCTCCCTGCGTGCTCATCCAGAGAGAGAACAAGAAATGAGGGAGAGGGGAAGAAGAGAAGGGAGGAGGAGAGGGACACGTGCTGCGACCTGCAGGGGAACCGGCTCAACGCCGCCGGCGGCGGCGCGGCCTCTGGACGACGGGAGGCGACGGTGATGCGGCTCCGCGGCCCAGATCGGGCCCGGAGCGGGCTGCCGGCGGCGGTTGCGGGCCCGCGCGGCCCGTGGTGCGGTGGAGGACGACTGGGGGCGACGTGGCCTCTCCTGGACCGTGGATCTCCAGATCCAACGGTTGTGAGGGCTGGGAGGCTAGGGTTTCGGCTGGTGGAGGGGCTATTGCGCAAATTTGGGGATTTTTGAGGGTGGTGGCTGAAATTTTTGGCTAGGCAAACCCTAGAAAGGGGTGGGAGAGTGGTGGTCTTTATATAGCCCAGGTGGCTGGCAGTTTGCAAAAACATCCCCGATTTTTCTCTCGCGCGCGCGGCGTTTACGTTTCTGACCGCCGAGGGTCCGCAAGACCTCCGATTCGGGTAAGACTTTGAACTACGCGATCAGCGCGTCGAGTCGACGGCATTCACCTCGCGCTGGAACCGTTCCGAAAACACTTTCCCGCGCGCTATAAAAATAACCCGTTTAATTATTAAACGGGATTTTTCGTTCCTTTGGCTACGGCTGGTCTTGTGCGGGTTTTCGCGACGGTGATCGGGTGAAACCCGGTGTCGCAAGGTCGAGTGTCAGGGTGGTAAAGGTCGGTCTCCGTCCGATACGAGATAAGAGGGAGGGAAATAATCGCCGATCGATAAATCAGGGATGCAAGCAAATCAGACAATCAACAATTCACACCGAAAACATTTTTTTTAATTTTTGTGAAATCTGGGTTGCTACAGACAACGGCCAACATTTATCATCCATTGTGTGGCCGCGTCTGCCGGTGCGTTGGCCTCGCGCTCGTCCACGCCCACCGCCGGCGAGTTGGCCTCGCGCGAGTCTGCGACCCACCGCGGGTTGGGCTTCATCTTCGTCGCCTTCACCGGATTTGTTAGTTTCAACATCTACACAAAGACTACTATGAAACTTTTTCCTTTTATCAAGAACAAATTCAACAACAGTTATGAACAACTGAACATACCGCCGGAGTCGTCAAGCTATCCAATCGTAGTCATACCCAAGATCAAAAGCCGAGTCGTCGTTTGTCAGATCCCTCTGTTAGGTATGTGCTAGGTTTAGCTAGTACCTTTGCATCATGCAAAAGTTTCAAAAAGAAACCTTGAAAATCAAATTCAAAATCCAAATGGGAGAAGGAACACCCCCCAGATGAATTAATTCAAAAGGCCAGATAAAAATATTTTCCAAAAATTCATGTTAGAGTTTTGAAAAGTCTTATAAATGAGTGTGATCACATATCAAGTGATGTGGGATCCACCCCATGCTCATAGATTTTTCAAATATTCAAACAGTACCTTGGAATTAAAGAAATCCCCCTATTTGATTTAAAATTCAAATCATTTGAATTTTAAAAATGTTGAAAGTTTATGAGTGGCTAGTTTATATTATTATAAGGCCACATAAAAGTTTTCAGCATTTAATAAAATGTTTAGCTATTTTTTTTAGCTAAACAGAATACATTACAGAAAAACAGAAAGGAAAGATTAAACAGAAATCAGAAAAGGCTTACCTGTTGCCTAAGGCGAAGCCCACCTCTCCAGCCGGCCCAGCCCACCTGGACCCTCCCCTGTCGTCTTCCTCCCCGCGCCCCCAAGGTGCTCGGTGGAAAGCCACCGACGCCACCGACGCCACCGCGACGCCCTGCAGCCCTCCACCTGCCTCCCCGGCCGCCTTCTAGCGACGTGGAGAACCCTACGAGCTCATCCTCTCCATTTCCCCCCCTGGAAACCTCTTCCTCCTCTTCCCCGTGTGAATCCCGCGAAGACCCGAGCGCCCCGTAGCTCGCCGCCGTGCGCCACCGTGGCCACTGGCCTCCACTCGTCGCCCCACCTTGTCCAGGACGCGCGCCGTCGTCGTCTTCATCGCCGTGTGCAAGCAATCGCAGCCAGGAGCCCCGAGCCCGTCGTCCTCTTCACCGAGCCGCCGCTGAACCCGCAGGAGCTCGTCGTCGATTCCACCACAGCCGCAGCTCCTCCGGCTTCCTCGAGCCCTTCTCTGCAACCAGGGTGAGAAGGCGCGCTTTTCCCCTCACCTTGCCGCTTGAATCCATGCCGTTTGTATGATTCCGGCGAGGTCCGAGACCAAGCGCCGCCGCTCGTCGTCGAAGTCATTCACCAGAGCCCCCGTTTGACCCCTGGACGGCTCCACTAGCTCCGCACGAACCCCAGCTTCGTTTCCGTGCTCTCAGTGTCCAAATCCGTGCATGAATGGAAGAACCCGACGAGTTCCGTGCAGACTTCCGCCGCCGCTCGTCGCCGATGACCCTCCGGTGATCCCCGTGAACCCCTGATGCCACCAGACGACGCGGACGACTTCAAGGAACAGATCCATGCCCTCCAGGCCCCTTCCCGTGCACTGGAACCAACTCCGGCGAAACTCCGGCAGGTTTCCGGCGACGTCACGGCGAGCCCACCATTAGCCCCCCCCTAATTACCCTGTTAAGCCTAACCCAGAGGCTGACAGGTGGGGCCAGCCACTAATTAACCCTCGGGTTAATTTTAATCAGGGGATTAACCCCCTCTGTGGATGACAGGTGGGACCCCCTAGTCAGTTTGACTGGTCAAACCCCCCCCTGCTGACGCAATAAATCAAAAATGTTTAAAAAGAATTCCAGAAAATCCAGAAAATACCCCAAACTTTGGAAATTCATAGAAAATTCATATTAACTCCAAATTGGACAAATAATATATGAAAAATGATCAGGAGAAAATTATCTTTCCAAATATGCAACTTTCAACTCTGTTTGAGTTGATCTTAAAATGGGACCAGTAGCATATATCATTTACTTTATTTGAATTTATTTCAAATTCAAACCAAATGATTTTGCCACTTGAACCATGGAATTATGTTGCAACTCAACCACACTTCAGAGGCATATCATATACTTTTGAAGTTAATTCAAATTGATCAAACTATATCATGTATAACTTGGTTAAGGTTGAATTCAAATGTGGAATTTGAATTTGCATTTTAAAAATGCAATATATTCCACTTAAATGGAATTGCCTCACACATCAAACTTGTACTTCAAGATTACACATTCAATCATGTGCTTGAGCATTGCATTCTTATTGATTGCTACTTCGTGCTTTGTTTGTCGAGTAGAGTTGGAACCGGAGCAAGAGGTCACCCCCTTCGCTGAAGATCCAGAACCCGAACCTCGTCAGCAAGGCAAGCAAAACCTCATTGATCATGTCGATAAAATCCCACTTCCCTCTCATGTCTCGCTTATGCATTGTATAGGATGATCACCATGTTACGATTCTACCGCATAGATGAACCCATTCCTTTGCATGACCTATCTCTTGTCACAGTAGTAAGCAAACCACAATCCTAGCAAATGTAGGAGTTGAATGATATCATGTGGCCCCTGCAAATGTTACCGCTTAATGCATGCTTAGTATGATACCTTGTTGTTACTGTGATGTGAGTCGGGATGGGAATAATCACGTTGATGTTGGTAGAAAAGTGTTGGTGAATCAAACCTAATACAAGGTGAACGATGAGAGGCTGTGTAGGAGTACACGGTGGGTTGTCTCGTTGAACACCGTCCTAAGTCCGAGTTCTTGTGTGGTGATCCAAGATGAAGAGTACAACCACACATTGGGCTCACTGACCCCTCTCAACCTATTAACTCATCCCTTTCGATGTCCAGATGTCGCAGTAGTTCGGAGTTCTGGTAGGCTTGTGGCCTGGATGCTAAGTGAGAGAACGGCTCATCCGAGACCGGCTTATGCACCACGCACACATCGCTTGGGTCCACTTCGGTAAACCGGCCGGGTTCACGATTGTGGTAGCCAACCCAAGTAGGCGGCTTTCTTGGACTAGATAGGCTATGAGGAAACAGTTGTGGTGAGCATCCTCGCTGGCACCCCTTGAATGGTGTCGAGATCAAAGGCGGTAAATGATGGTCATGTGTGTGTAGCGGTACACCCTTGCAAGGTTAACAAAACTATTCGAATAGCCGCGTCCGCGGTTATGGACTGCTTGGAAAGCTTAGCTTGATTATTAGATAACTTGAACCGGATACTTCTAAAACACACCAAGATAAGTGTGAGTGCTATGGCGTGCCTCCTCGTGGGGAAGTCGAGGAAGGCACCATAGTGGTGTATTGGTTGGTGAAAGTAGTGGACTCGTGTACGCTTCTTACCTCAAAGTCTGGTACTCGTAGTTCAGGATTAGCCAAGTCAAAGCTGGCATTTCTGCAAGTGAACCCCACCTCCCTTTACCTTGATACATGTGCATGAGTAGTATAGTTCCTATGTAAGTCTTGCTGAGTACGCCTTTGTACTCACGTTTGCTTAATATATGTTTTAGACGACGCCACTGACCCAGAAGGTGGCTTCTTCATCGAGCTGGACGACTGAAGTTAAGCTAGTCTAGTCCCAGTCAGCAGACTGGTTCCCTCGTGGAGGGCTTTGTGTTTGAATAAGGCTTCTTAAGCCATTTGTTAAACTTGTCTGTACTCAGACATAATTTGCTTCCGCTTCGCGATGTAATGTTGGATCACATGTATGTGATCTCTGTGTGTACTCTATAAGAGTTATAAATAAAATGTACACTTTGTAGAGAATTGCAATGGTACCTGCTGTTCATACAAGGCATGTGTGCTGCGTGTATGTTTATAACATGCATGTCTTTGTATGGGTTTTTGAGACCTTAGTTGTGTTCTGGCTGGCGGTCTTTCATACACCAAGTGGCCCTTAGATGTGCGCAGCTTGGGGCATCACGATGCGATTGTTCGAGACTCGGTCTCGGGCACACTTTGTGGTATGATCGAGCCCGCCCTAGACCCCGACTAAGTGATCGGGCTGGAGTAAGTCTATGTAAGAGTCTAGAGATAGTCGATAGTATGGTTGAGGCGACTTGTCTTTGAATATGGGAGTTCACCACCCATATCAGTAGACTTGTGTGCGTACGATGAGGACCCATTTCAGTTGATCATCCGTCCTGGATGGGATGCCCCTCATGTATGATGCTTTCCGAGAATGTTCAGTGCTTGGCCTTGTCTGCTTAGACGAGTGGGTGCGGTTCTCGGCTCTCCATATGACTATGTCTTAACTGTACTTGCATACGCTAACCCCGGGTCCCGACAGACTTGGTATCAGAGCAGGACTGACTGTAGGACTAGTAGCCTTGGCCGAAGTTGAGTCTAGCTTGCTATAGTTATATAGTTACTCTGGGTATATAAGGGAACAACGTAAGGCTTCATTTTTCTCCTTACCCCCTTCGTTCTGAGTTCTGAGTCACCCTCATCTTACTCTACGGGAAGATAGGACTAGGCTCTCCTCTGTCTGATTAGCATATCTCGTTGATTGCTTCCTTATAGCCGTAGGAAAGTTGTGTCCAGGTTTTCCTAGCATTTTTGTAATGCTGATTTCTTACATCGTATTATGTAAGTGTTGTTTTGCATGATTGAAAGAAATTGTCATTTCTTACAATTACAGCCGTTATGCTGTCCGAGTCATTCCAGGTTTATCATATAATCTGATGCATTTGCAAACTCTTGCTTTCTGTTTCAGATGGCAAATCTTCCCCCTCAGCAGATTGTTCGTTTGACCAGGTGCCTCGGTGTGCGTGGCCACCCCGCCACGTTGATCGAGATGATGTCCTACGTGGGATATCGATGGTACCCTGAGTACACCATCGAGGAGCAGTTCCACGACTTCAACCAGACGCAGTTCCACTGCATTGTCCGGATCTACCCACACCACGTTGGAGTCACCCAGCCTATCCACTTTGGACATGGCATCGGCGTTACTGAGAACATGGCTGTGCAGGATGCTGCATATTCATGTATCACACTGCTGAGAGAGGAGAACACCCTACTGAGAGAGACTTCTTTCCGCTATATCCCAGCTGCACTTCCAGGAGAAGAGGGATATTACACCGGACTCTACTCAGATCACTCTGCAGAGGATCCAGCACTTCAGGTGACTGCTAGGTTTGCTAGTGACCGAGACCGTGATGCACGTGCTCTCCGTTTTGAGCTCCACGCTACTCGTGTTCGTCTGTACCGGGCACTGACGCTCTTGGCACCCTTTGTGAGCGTGGGATCAGTGGAGTACGATGCGATCTATCCAGCGAGGACCCAGATGCCTTCTCGAGTTGCTTGGCCCGAGATTGGAGGAGTTTTTCCACCCCGTGGTCCTTTGCTTCCACCCTACACTGGACCTAGGCCCCATCCTTGCCCAAATGGATATCAGGGTCCACAAGCCTCCGTGTTTTCCGATGGTCACCTCCAGCTACCGGGATACGCGGGTAACTTCTATGAGGATTACTATGGAGATGAGTGAGACCGCCTGTGGTCTTACTTAGTGAGGATGTAGTAGTATCCTAGTATATTGTAAGCAAGGTGTCTAAGTTCCAGAGGCTTAGATAAATAATGTATAGGAAGTCAGAGTGCCTCTGAAGGATGTATCATCTTCATCACGTTTGTATTAGCTTAGTGCTTGTACTAAAACGATGTATGGTTTGTATGACAGCTTGTGAATATATGGCTTGTATGCTTTATCACCATGTTGTCAAGATGATTACTCCCTTTGCTCTGTAATCCTTCCAGTACTTCAATACCTTGATTAGACTCTTCAAATCAACTCTGTTTGACTTTGGTTTTTCACCTCAGGATGTCTCAAGGAACCCGTGGCCAGGTTGGTCGTAACCAAGGTCGTGGGAACAACCAGGAGGAAGACAACCTTCCACCCCCACCCACGATGGCCCAAGTTCTGATGGAGGTCGAGAGGAACCGTCGTGACTCTCACCACCTGTTGGAAGTCATTGCACGCAACACCACTCAGCAGCGCAATGAGCTGGTGTCCCTAAATGACTTCATCCGGCTTCATCCTCCGGTTTTCAGTTACTCCACCGAGCCCCTTGACGCCGATGACTGGCTTCGCAGCATCGAGAGGAAGCTCCAAGTCGGCCATGTTGCAGATGGCGACAAGGTCAATTATGCCACCTATCACCTCGAAGGTGCCGCGAGCTCTTGGTGGGAGAATTTCCTGAATATGCGCCCAGTTGGACCACCTGCATCTTGGGAGGAATTCTGTACGTCCTTCCGCGAGCACCACATCCCCAAGGGTCTCATGGACCGCAAGCGTGAGGAGTTCTGTAACCTCACTCAAGGCAGAAGAACAGTTGACGAGTTCAGTCGTGAGTTCAACCGACTTGCTCGTTATGCCACCGAAGAAGTCTCCACCGACTCCAAGAAACAAGAGAGGTTCCGTCGTGGCCTCAACAGTGGACTCCGTCGCGAGCTCAACCTTCATGACTTTGCCACATTTCAGGTCCTTGTCAACAAGGCCATCAAGGCAGAGGACATGAACACCCCCAATGACTTTCGCAAACACCCTAGAGAGGAAGGTTCATCCAATTCTGGCTCTCAGAAGCGCAAGATCTGGATTCCCAATAGCATGTTCCGCCAGAACAACCCACCGAGGCCATCCTATTCGGCGCCTCGTCCACCCACCCAGTTCCACCCAGCTCCACCAAACAACCCAGCTCCACGCACTGTTTTCGGAGCTTGCTACAAGTGTGGTCAGGCAGGCCACTACTCTCGCGAGTGCCCCCAGAACCAAGTCCAGCACCAGAATGCTCCACCACGTGCCGGAGGCAACAACAACAACAATGGTCGTGGCAAGCCACCCCAGAAGGTCTTCACCGCCAAACCCGCTCCTCCCGCCACTCGTGGACGTCTGAACCAGATTGCCGCCGAAGAGACTGACGACACCACTGACGTCATTCTTGGTACGCTCCCAGTCAATTTTGTTCCTACTTCTGTTCTTTTCGACCCAGGAGCATCTCATTCATTCATGTCGGAAAGCTATGCACTTCGTCATGAGTTACCCTTTGTTGAATTGTCCACCCCGATGGTTATTCAAACTCCAGGGTCAAGATGGCAAACTAATAGAGTGAGCCATGGTAATCAAATTGCAATTGAGGGTTTAGTATTCCTTGCTTCGCTCATAGCCCTCAAGTCTTCAGACATCGTTCCCGACATCGTTCTCCTCAATCAAATCCCAGTTTAGCGAAGGTTCCAGATCATCCATTTTTTTCTTACGGTCACGTACTGTGAGAAGGGATGAATGGGCAAAGGACTAAGGAGCCAGCCTCCTTTTGTACATGAAAATGAAAAGCGTTGGTGATACGTCCAAAACGTATCTATAATTTATGCTTTCTCCATGCATCTTTTGTGTGATATTGTTGTGATATTGATGAACTTCCATACACTTTTGATCATATTTGGACTAACCTATTAACTCAGTGCACCCCAGTGCCAGTTCCTGTTTTCTGCTGTTTTTCTATTTCAGGTTTCCCCCATATTAAAAGTGCTCCAAAAATTCAGGAAAATCCAATAAAAAATCAGCGTACAGGAAGCTTCCGGAATCACCGAGGGAGGGAAGAGGGGACCCACCAGGGCCCCAGGCGCCCTCCCGGCGCGCCCCAGGGTGGGGCCGCGCCTGGCCCCTTGGTGACTCCCCTGGCTGCCCCCTTCGCCTATTTAATCCTCGTGACGTGAAACCCCCGTGACGGGATCCCTTTTTCGCGATCTCTCCTCTGTTCCGCCGCCGCTGCGCTTCCAAGATCGGGAGCACCATAAGACCTCTTCCCGGCACCCTGCCGGAGGGAGGAACCACCTCCGGGAGCTTCTCCACCACCATGGACGCTTCCCGGATGAACCGTAAGTAGTCCACCTTGGACCATGGGTCTATGATCAGTAGCTATGTGATGTTCTCCTCCCCTCTTTGTTCTTCATGGATTAGACCTCGTGAGCTGCCCTACATGATCGAGGCACATATGTAATATTTTCTGCTGTTGCTATGCTGAGTTTGCTGGGATCCGATGGATTATGAGATTATGTTCAGATTGTGTTTGAGTAATATATTTGATTCTCCTCTTTTATATTTATGTTCTTGAGTAACTCTTGCATGTTCTCCGTTGCTGTTTATTGCTTTGGCCAAGTAGTAGGTAGTGAGTCCAAGAGGGAGCGTTATGCATGATTGTGGGTTCATGCCCCCCGATGACTAGCTTGAGTGACAGAAACATGAGTCTAAGGGATGTGTTGTTTCCACAAGGGGGAAAACAACGGTGCTTGTACTTGCGGGTGCAAGGATTGTTTACTTTACGCAAAGTTCTTTAATGCAATTGTCTGTTGCTTTGAGTTTACACTTTGGGTGGGATTCGCAACTTAATACCAGCGAGATGTTTTGAATAGATATATCAAGGTGGATAATTAGTAGGTAGATGCAGATGGATTTCGGTCTACTTGTCTTGGCGTACCGCCCATGCTTTTGAGCCTCTTCCTTTCTTCATAGCATAATTAACATTGGTTTGCGCACATAATCATGTCAATTGCCCAGCTGTGATTTGTTTACCTCGCATAGCTATTTTATCGTCTTTTGGGAGAGAGACATCACTAGTGAACATCATAGGACCCCGGTCCATATTTCCTACACTGTTTACACTATCAATTTACTTTCAGTATTTACTTTTCCATAGCTATCACTATCATTATTATCCCGTGCGTTTTATCCTTTGTAAACAACAAGGCCGGAGGGATTGACAACCCCTTTGTACTCGTTGGGAGCAAAGTTATCTGTTGTGTGTGCAGGTCCACGCCTACCGCCAATCTCTGGCGCCGTTGTCACCTTCCTGTCGTTATCGGAGTCCTACTGGAGACAAACCTTGGTATCTTCACCGAGGGAAATTTGCTGCTGTCTACATATCAACCTTCCACTTTGGGTAACCAACGAGGTGGCGTTAATTCGTACCATCATTTGGCGCCATATGCTTCCCTCCAGTTTTTTGCTCCATAAAATTTGAGCACAAACCATTCCCGCATGATTAATAAGGAAGTTTTTCTCCATTCCTTGATTGATGCTTTATTTGCTCCGGTCGCATGGGCATTAAGTGCTGGAAATCAATCAGGCGTGGATGCTTTATTTGCTCACTTAATTGATTAAACCTTCTACAAATAGATCAAGGATAATTCTGTCCATCCATCAACAAATCTTAGTGCCTTGGTCACCGTGCTAGACAAAATACACCTTAGAAAACGGAACGGAGGGAGTAGATTGTTAAAACACTGTACACTAATATACCTAAATGAAAATTTTGTTTTGTGGTATTTGTATGTGTTTCTCTTTAGAATCACCTAAAAATACGCCCATACTTGTCATGTTATTTATATCCAAATGTCATAATGACTTGTTGTGCTTCAATGATTGGTTACTGATACGTCCAAAACGTATCTATAATTTCTGCTTGCTCCATGCATGTTTTGTGTGATATTGCTATGATCTAGATACACTTTCATATACCTTTGATCATATTTGGACTAACCTATTAACTCAGTGCACCCAAGTGCCAGTTCCTGTTTTCTGCTGTTTTTCTATTTCAGTTTTCCCCCATATAAAAAGTGCCAGAAAAAATCGGGAAAATTCAGATAAAAAATCAGCGTGGAGGAAGCTTCGCGAAGAGCCCGGGAGGGGCCAGAGGGGAGCCAGGGGGCCCAGGCGGCCACCCGGCGCGACCCCATCCCTGGTCGCGCTAGGGGGGCGCCTGGGGCCCCTGGTCCACCTCTGGCTGCCCCCCTTCGCCTATTTATTCTCCGTCACGGGAAAACACCAGAAGAGGAACCCTATTCCGCGAAATCGCCTCTGTTCCGCCGCCGCCGCGCTTCCGAAGATCGGTAGCACCAGAAGACCTCTTCCCGGCACCCTACCGGAGGGAGGATTGACCTCCGGGAGTCTCCTCTCCACCATGGATGCTCCCCGGATGTCTCGTGAGTAGTTTTCCTTGGACCATGGGTCCGTGATCAGTAGCTATGTGATGTTCTCCTCCCCTCTTTGATCTTCATTGTTTAGACCTCGTGAGCTGCCCTACATGATCGAGGCACCTTTGTAATATTTCTGCTATTGCTATGTTGAGTTTGATAGGATCTGATGGATTATGAGATTATGTTCAGATTGTGATAAAGTAATATATTTGGTTTTTATCTCTCATATTTTTGTTCCTAAGTAATTCTTGCATGTTCTCCGTTGCTGTTTATTGCTTTGGCCAAGTAGTAGGTAGTGACTTCAAGAGGGAACGTTGTGCTATATTGTGGGTTCATGCCCCCCGATGACACGCTTGAGTGACAGAAACATGAGTCTAGGGGATGTGTTGTTGCCACAAGGGGGAAAACAACGGTGCTTGTGACCGCGGTCACAAGGATTGTTTACTTTAAGCAGAGTTCTTTTTAATGCAGTTGTCTGTTGCTTTGGGTTTACACTTTGGGTGGGGCTCGCAACTTAATACCAGCGAGATGTTCTGGATAGATATCTCAAGCTGGATGATTAGTAGTAGATGCAGATGGATTTCGGTCTACTTATCTTGGCGTACTGCCTGTGCTTTTGAACCTCGTCCTTTCTTTTGTAGCATAGTTAGCATTGCGGTGCGTTCATAATCCTGTCAATTGCCTTTCTGTAATTTTTTTACCTCGCATAGCAATTTTATCGTCTTTTGGGAGAGAGACATCACTAGCGAACATCACGTATCCCGGTCCATATCTTCATTATTGTTTCCACGCTATATTTACCTTACTGCTTTTACTTGCTATCATTATCCCTTGCATTTTATCCTTGTGAACAACAAGACCGGAGAGATTCACAACCTCTCTGAACTTCGTTGGGAACAAAGTTATCTGTGTCTGTGTGCAGGTCCGCGTCAGTTGCGCCGCTGACACCTACTTATCATCTCTGGAGTCCTGTTGGAGACAAACCTTGGTATCTTCACCAAGGGAAAACTGTTGCTGCACTACATCTCAACCTTCCACTTGGGGTAACCAACGAAGGGGCGAGAAGCCATCAAGCAAGTTTTCTGGCGCCGTTGCCGGGGACTCCAAGTGCTAAGATAGGGGAGTTGCACACTACCCTTTACCTTTGTTTTTTTAGTCTTGTTAGTTTATCTTTCAGTTTTTATCTTTGTGTCTTTTATCAAAATTTACAAAAAAATTATTTATCTTTCTAGTTGTCATTATGTCTGGCCCTTCTGCCTTTTTTGAGACAGAGGTTCTCACCTTTAAAAAAAAGATGGATAAAGCCTAAAAGATGCTTGGTATAGAATTAATGATTCTCAAAAAAGAGCCACCAAGAAGCAATCCACTACTATCCTGCTTAGAAATTTTTATGTCGGGATTACTCCTTGGAACAGGTTCATATTAGATACTGCTATCAATGGGAATTTTCTAAGCCCCGACTCGGGAGTCTCTTAATGTTATTGGAAATCTTGTTGGAAATCTCCCTATTGCTAGCGTGCAAGAAGATATAACTCTATCTCATATTATGAAGAAACTTGAAAAGATAGAGTTAGAAATACCAAGTATAACTAGGATAAATGAGTTGGATCGCAAGATTCAAGGGAATTTGAATAGGCTTGATAGCTCCATGCTTAAAATTATTAAAACCTTGGAGGTCATAAAATCCCGTGATACGGATCCTTCTAGGATAGATAAGATTGAGGAAATCATTAATACTCTAGGAACTACTTTCTCCTCAATCAAACCAAAAAAGGTAGAGACTTCGGCAAGAAGGTAACCTAAGTTCAATTATGTCCCTAAGGTTCCCCGACCTAAAAATAAACCACCTATTGCCAAAGAAGTTGAAACCGTGAAAACTTTGGAAGAAATACCTCTCTTTGACAATTTTATAAATGAATCTTCCATTGATTTTCCACCCTTTGGTTTTCTCCCTAGAAGTATCTTCATTAGGCCTTTATTTGAAAGACCTCTTAAGACTAGTTGTACAATTGAAGAGATTTTTGATGATCTTGATAATGATTCGATTGCTACAACTTGATCTTTTTGCATTATGCCTAGCTAATGGCTTTAAAAAAGCGCTTTCGGGAGGCAGCCCGCAACGAATTTAGGTGTTTCTTTTTGCTTTTGTTGTTTCTTGATGATTGTTACTACTGTAGCAACATCATTGTATCTTTATTTTTCAGCTTTGTGCCAAGTTATAGCCTCTTACGGCAAGGGAAGTAAAAGTTGTGACATGCTGTCCAGAAAACAGATTCTGTCCTCGTGACCAGAAAAATTCCAGCAAAATCCCAGTTCATCTTTTTGAGCTGAAATTTTTACACAGTATGATCTATACAATTACGAAACTTCCGTATGTTCTGAGTTTTTTTATTTGAGTTGCAGAAGTGCCCCTAAAAAATTCTTTACTATCTGTTGTTCTGTTTTTCACAGATTCTGCCACGTTTTGTCTCTCCTTACTTTTGCAAACCTTAAGCTTGCTTTTTCTTTGCAAAAACTTTTTGGCACTCTTGAGAAACAGTAGATCTTCAAGATTATCTTTATATCCAGTGGGGAAAATTATTTATTAAGGGTACTAACCTCTCTAATCAGCTTATGATGAGTTATGTATGAAGGGAGTTTTCAAGTGTGCGATGGAAGATTGGGGATGCCCCCATGCATCCCCAATAAATATTCAAGGAGACTCAAGCGTCTAAGCTTGGGGATGCCCCCGTGCATCCCCTTCTCCATCAACAATCATCAGTTCGTCCTTCGTCTCACTATATTTTTATCACTTCATGCGTTATGTGCTATGCTTGGAGCGTCTCGCTCTTAGGTTTTGTTTTTAGTTTTCTTTAGCTTTGCTTGCTGTTCATAAAAATTTAGATCCTTTCTTACTTTCTGTGGGAGAGAAACACGCTCCAATTTCAAAATTTAGAACACATCATAGGATTTTTCCTGCCTATCTTTTTGCTGTTGTGTGTTCTTTATCTTTTCATAGCTACTGCCTTGTTTAGTTTTAGTCTTAGTTTGTCTTTAGCAAGAGCCTTGGATTTTGTTTAGTTTTTTGCTGCAACTCTTTTTAGTTTTCATGTTTATCTTGTTAAGAGAGTTGGTTGTTGCATTGAGTTGTGTCTTGTCTTGAAAGTAGGTAATTGAGGTTGCTATTTAATTTTAGTAGTAGCTTGTAATAGTTTTGAGGTATTGATGTGAGTAATGTTTGAACTTTTGGTGTCAAGAGCTCTAGCCTATTAGTGATAGGTGTCGTATTTTGGGCAATCCGTGTGTATTTTCAAAACCTACAAAACTAGTTGAGAACTCTAGCTACTAGATGGATCACTACTCTTCTGAGGGGTCGAATATCAGAGAACACTCACGTACCATGAGTCGAGGATGCGCAAGGATAACCAAACCCCCATACACTCCTCCTCGGGGTACTTGTCTCTTTGTGAACCTCCTCATTAGATTGAGAGTTACCGATAATAAGTGCATGAGTTCTTCGGACTAATGTAAGTATTGAAAGTTGACACTTCCACCTTCCCATATTTTGCTAGCCTCTCCTGTGCCGTGCATTGCCTTCTTCTCACTCCGAGAGTTGGTGTCCACCTTCGCCGGTACATCCAAACCCTTGGCATGATACGCTCTGTCATCATAAGCCTCCTTATATCTTTCCTCAAAACAGCCACCATACCTACCAATCAAGGCATTTCCATAGCCTTTCTGAGTTACATTGCCATGCAACTTCCACCTCTTCATTACTTGATCTTCATGTCATACATGTTCCTGCTACACTGGCAGCGACATACATTGCATACTTCATGATAGTTACATCTTCTTTATGTTTTGAGTACCTTGTAAAGTGTGAAAGATTTCCTTTACCTTCTTGTAAAATAGAGTGTTTCCCTTAAGTGAGGAAAAGATCCCAAAGTGGACACAATAAAAGATTCCAAAGATGACAAATGAGAGTTAAATAGAAAGAGCCATTGAGGCCACCAAAAAATACAAAAAAATAGAAAAAAGAGAAAAAGAAATAAAAAGAGAGAAAGGGGAAACACTACTATCCTTTTGAGAGATCCACACTAGTACTCCATTTATATCCTTGTACTCCATAGAGATGATCGTTATGCATATAGCTATGTGGGGACCTTCACACTATAGAACTTGGCTTGCATATTCCAAGGATGAGCCTCCTCAAACGAGCTCTAGGTCTTCATGACCGAGCAAGTTAGATGCACCCCCACTAGTTCCATTGGAGAGCTTCTTAGCTCGTATGTGCATCCGTTGCATGGCAATCCCTACTCCTCACATCGTATCTATCATTTGGCATCTCCTGCCTATGATTGTCCTCATTGGTGTGAGCCTTTCTCTTCCTTTTTGTCTTCCTCCTCCACCATATTTCTCTCTTTGCCATCCTAAGTGTCAACTCTCGTGCTTACGCTCATCCATTGCATGAGTGCTCGAAATATCGAAAAGGAGTGGATCAAATTGACTTGTACCTGGCTAGTGGTCTGGGGACGAGTCAAGATAAGATTCCAAAGAAGACCAAGTGTGAAACTTTAGTAGATTGACTTCTCAACACAAAAATATTTTTTCTCGTATTCCCTATCCCCCTTCTTGCACGCAAACACCATTTGGAGACATTCGAGTCACGGACAGCGAGAGCTCTTGCACCTAATGTTCTTTTGTTACTTGTTTCAATGCTAATATAGACTCTTGCATGTTATGACTTGAATTGAGTCTCTAACCTTGATTGCTTTACTTTTCAAAGTTCTTTTATGGTTGCTAGCATGTCACCACAGAAATTATGCTGTTATCATTTACCTACTCGAGGACGAGCAGGAATTAAGCTTGGGGATGTTGATACGTCCAAAACGTATCTATAATTTCTGCTTGCTCCATGCATGTTTTGTGTGATATTGCTATGATCTAGATACACTTTCATATACTTTTGATCATATTTGGACTGACCTATTAACTCAGTGCACCCCAGTGTCAGTTCCTGTTTTCTGCTGTTTTTCTATTTCAGTTTTCCCCCATATAAAAAGTGCCAGAAAAATTTGGGAAAATTCAGATAAAAAAAATCAGCGTGGAGGAAACTTCGCGAAGAGCCCGGGAGGGGCCAGAGGGGAGCCAGGGGGCCCAGGCGGCCACCCGGCACGGCCCCACCCCTGGTCGCGCCAGGGGGGCGCCTGGGGCCCTTGGTCCACCTCTGGCTGCCCCCCTTCGCCTATTAATTCTCTGTCACGGGAAAACACCAGAAGAGGAACCCTATTCCGTGAACTCGCCTCTGTTCCGCCGCCGCCACGCTTCCGAAGATCGGGAGCACCAGAAGACCTCTTCCCGGCACCCTGCCGGAGGGAGGATTGACCTCCGGGAGTCTCCTCTCCACCATGGATGCTCCCCGGATGTCTCGTGAGTAGTTTTCCTTGGACCATGGGTCCGTGATCAGTAGCTATGTGATGTTCTCCTTCCCTCTTTTATCTTCATTGTTTAGACCTCGTGAGCTTCCCTACATGATCGAGGCACCTTTGTAATATTTCTGCTATTGCTATGTTGAGTTTGATAGGATCTGATGGATTATGAGAATATGTTCAGATTGTGATAGAGTAATATATTTGGTTTTTATCTCTTATATTTTTGTTCCTAAGTAATATTGCATGTTCTCCGTTGTTGTTTATTGCTTTGGCCAAGTAGTAGGTAGTGACTTCAAGAGGGAACGTTGTGCTAGATTATGGTGTCATGCCCCCCGATGACACGCTTGAGTGACAGAAACATGAGTCTAGGGGATGTGCCGTTGCCACAAGGGGGAAAACAACGGTGCTTGTGACCGCGGTCACAAGGATTGTTTACTTTAAGCAGAGTTCTTTTTAATGCAGTTGTCTGTTGCTTTGGGTTTACACTTTGGGTGGGGTTCGCAACTTAATACCAGCGAGATGTTCTGGATAGATATCTCAAGGTGGATGATTAGTAGTAGATGCAGATGGATTTCGGTCTACTTATCTTGGCGTACTGCCTGTGCTTTTGAACCTCGTCCTTTCTTTTGTAGCATAGTTAGCATTGCGGTGCGTTCATAATCCTGTCAATTGCCTTTCTGTAATTTGTTTACCTCGCATAGCAATTTTATCGTCTTTTGGGAGAGAGACATCACTAGCGAACATCACGTATCCAGGTCCATATCTTCATTATTGTTTCCACGCTATATTTACCTTACTGCTTTTACTTGCTATCATTATCCCTTGCATTTTATTCTTGTGAACAACAAGACCGGAGAGATTCACAACCTCTCTGAACTTTGTTGGGAACAAAGTTATCTGTGTCTGTGTGCAGGTCCGCGTCAGTTGCGCCGCTGACACCTACTTATCATCTCTGGAGTCCTGCTGAAGACAAACCTTGGTATCTTCACCGAGGGAAAACTGCTACTGCACTACATCTCAACCTTCCACTTAGGGTAACCAACGAAGGGACGAGAAGCCATCAGTTACCGATTTACTTATGTTCGGTTGCCGTATTCTTTACATCTAATTGACATGATGATTTATTGTTCTTGTCAGTTTTCTCATTTTGAGTTGCCATTTATTTTATTGGGTTGTATTCTAAGATTAAGTAAATTCCCCCGACAACTATGTATAAATATTTGTGGGAACAATTCACGATAAAAATGGCAACTAGGGTGACATAATCTGGCAACTGGCGATGACGAAAAAAATTCGTCGAAACATATTAATATGGGATCTTGTTGCGAAGCCCTCGTGAAAACAAACCCAACGATGAAGACGGAACGCAAATTAGATCAATGGTTTGTAAGATAAATCATTTTAAAAATTTGAAAAATGCATTTAATGCGATGGTATCAGCATGAGGTAATAGTCTTGCATGCCCAGCCTTTTGCATTAACAACCACCACACCACATGACACCCATGCGGCGGTGCTAATTAGCATTCCCCTTCTTTCTTTCCTGAGTCCGCAAGCAAAGTTTATTTTTTTGGAGTTTAATTCCTTCATGAGACATCATGTTCCTTTTTTTCTTGGAAGCTCCTTCTTTGGTGTTGCACAGCCCCAGTTTAATTCCTTCATTAGTCAGGAAGCAGAATTTATTCCGCCCCAGTTAATTCCTTCATGACAGGAAGCAGAATTTATTCCTTCTTTGGTGTGTTGCACAGCCGCCTCTTTACTTCCTTTTTACCCAGAATCCCTTTAATTTCTCCAGTCAATTGAAATCTTATTATTTTGGCTCCTTGGTACACATCAAACTCAAGGGCGTATATAATCTGGAAGGATTATGCATAAGGAGGCGATGTGGTACTATTGTTTAGGCTAAACAAACTTTTGTCCCAGCGATCAGGCCTATCGGGATACATACAATTTTTTTTTTTGAGAAAAACCGGGACACGTACGTGATCTATTGTGTTTGTCGTGAGTTCAATTCTGCAGCCCATCAAACGTTTTGCCCTGTTTTATATGTTGGCCGGCTTTGTTGGGCCACATAACTGCGGGGCGGACGAAAACTTTCTCAGGAAAAGACGACGTATCAAGATGAACGAAAATAGCGATGGATGCATTGGCCTCTTCTAATAGTCCCACCTCATATGAACCGGTTCAACTACCTCCATGGTGAATGACGACCACACTTTGCATAACGAAAATAGCGATGGATGCATTGGCCTCTGCGATGGATTAGAACGATCGAAACACCACATGACGGACGAAAAGACGTACGAAATTTTTGTGGAAAGAAACGCTTTCTCTTTTATTAGTAGGTAAAAATGTTCTATGACCAGCGTGAATGGCGACCACACTTTGCATAACGTCCACACGCTGACAGTTACCGAAAAATTTGCAGTCCAAAACACCAGTCATTCGAGAACGATGCCGACTATCGTGCTCTCGATCTTTCTCAAAAAAAAAACTATCGTGCTCTCGAGGACAACCAAGCGGGGCGGTCAACGGCTCCAATCGCGCCTTTGAGAATGATGGTGAAGACCGAAGATAATACTCCCTCCGATCGATAATAAGTATCGCTTATTTTGTACTAAGCTAGTACAAACTTTGTACTCCCTTCGATTCATATTAATGTACTCCCTCCGATCCATAATAAGTGTCGCTTGTCTAGTATAAAATTTGTACTAGCTTAGTACAAAATGAGCGACACTTATTGTGGATCGGAGGGAGTATTTAAATTTGTCTAAATACATATGCATCTAGTCTAAATACGTATTTAATTAGATACATACGAATCTAGACAAAGTTGAGTCCATTAATATGGATCGGAGATAATATTAGATAAGCGACACTTATTATGGATCGGAGGGAATACATAATTCGTCAAATATAGTTTTCACCCTGTAGCATAGTACGGCTAATCAGGTAGTCAAGTGTACGATACATCTTTAGAAAACTACTATACATAACCAATACAAGAACTATCCATAATATTGTGGGAAGAAACTGAAGTATTGGCAGGGAGTAGGTGGAGATGTGCGCTTATTTGCATCCAACGTGGTGCGGCAACGCACCCACATGGCGCCGCCGAAGCTGAGGTCCACCTCCACCTCCACTCCGCCGTGCCGTCGGTCTCCCTCGATGCGCTCGAGAAATTCCTTGGGCAGAGCCGGCCAGCCGGAGGCGGCGGTCGCCGCGATCACGGTGTCCCCTTTCCCCTGCGCGCAGAAAGGTGCGACGTCCGCCTTGGCAATGACCACGCCGGAGTAGGCTACTTCCACGGCGGCGCCCTCGCTCCAGCAGAAGGTGTGCCGATAGGTGCTCTTAGCGTGGAGAGTGACGTTGAACGACGGTGGCTTGGCGTCGTGATCGGCAGCGAGGTCGACGTCGTCGAGCCCGAACCCAGTGTAGGCGACGGGGTCCATGGAGAACTTGATCCTCCCGACGAACTGCAGGCCGTGAGCTATGATGCAGCCGTAGACGAAAGCCGCAAGGAGGGCGGTGAAAAAGACGACGTTCTTCCAGCTGCCGAAGAAGCTATCGTCGTGCTCGCCCCTCAAAGTGGCGAGGAGGCCGTTCTGATCTATGGAAAGAACGGCGTTATAGCATATTAGGAAAGAAAACGCTATATTTTAGCAAATTTAGCCGCTACGATGCTATTTACGCTATTAGCGCGATGCGCGCGTTATAACGTTGTAACTTGTAGCGTTATAACATACACATGAGGCATTTTTTAGAAAAATAGGGAAGACATGCCTCACAAAACTACCCTCGGCCACACTCCTTTCACTCCATTTTTTACACGAAAATGATCATTCCACTATGTTTGGGAAGAAACATGCACTAGCCTGGTTGATGACTGATTAATTGAAATAAGGGCATCTAATCAATGTTGTACTTGGTTACCATATATAATAATGGATGAAAAGAGTTTTCTTGGACTGCCTTTTCTTTGATGTTGATGTTGGGATGTGGCACCGTGCTTGACCAGTTTAAAATTTATTCTTCCACGCAAATATAGACTATTTTTCTGAATATAAATTTAGAGTGGACGCAAGCAAAATTCTAGTTATAGGTTATAGTTGATGTTTAAATGTATAGTATTTCTCTGAATATGAATTTTACTTGCATATGGCTGAGAACAGAAATAAAGTATTATTCTGAATATATATACTAATGTTATGCTTCGATTTAGCTGATAAGACCATATACAATGCAAGGTGCTTAGAAGAGGTGCTTAAATAAAAAATCAGATTATTCTCTAAGCACTGGTGCTTAGATGTAAAGAGTAGACGCTTAATTAGGCACCTCTCCTATAAAAATAAGCACTAGTGCTACAGAAAAGGTCGGTTTATTTTGCTAAGCACTCTCCTAAGCACCTTGCATTGTACAAGGCCTAACAGTGTCTTGGATTTGGCCCTTGTGCATATATTGCCCTTGGGAAAAAATTAGTTGCTGAAAATACTTTTTTTCTTGATATATTTATTATTATTTTGCAAACGCTATTTTGAAATATAGCACGCTATTAGCACGCTATAACTTGTGTAGCATTTGAAGAATGATCTCGCTATATTTTATAGCGCACTATTTTTTTCATTGGTATATATCGATCGTGTCAAACGAGGAAAGAAGAAGGTCTACGTATATGCTTGCCTGATTGGTCTCTGAGTCCAACTCGATGTGTATCTGGCAAAGCCAGATAAAAATACAACATGGATCGATCGTCGTCTTGATTGATCGTCTGTTTGAGAACGAACTATAGGAAAGAATTGCATAGTACCACTTCGCGGCGCCGGCGCCGGGCGCTGCGGCTCGGCGGCCCTCCCGGCGTTGGCCGGCGACGGGGTGGAGAAGCCGTGCGGTGGGCGGCGCGGTGGCGGAGCAGACCGGCGGTGGTGGCGGCGTGGACCTCACGGCGGCGGCGCTCTGATCTGGCCGTGTGCTGCGGCTCGTGGGCGGCCAGGGTCGCGGGCGGCATCCCTGGCGGGGAAGGCGGCGCGACAGAAGGTGGTTGTGGACAGTCGTTGTTCGGTCGGGCCCTTGCGGCCGGACGGCGGTGTTCGGCATGGATAGGCTCTCCGGGGAGCAACCTCGGAGATGGGCGGCGGTCTCTGAAGTCCCCTAGCCGATGGACGGGTCGACATCGATGGCATTGCGCGGATTTGCTTCGTCCAGCGCGGTGAGGCGATGGGGAGCTTGGTGAAAGGGACGAGCGGCGTCGCGCTAGGTCTGCCCGTCGCCGGCACGGGGTGTGCCGGTCGTGGATGTGTCCGCTTCCCCTCCTCCCCATTCCTCGTCCGTCTGTGTGCGGCGGCATATTTGGCATTGTTCAAGGCGGGATGTGGGTTGCGGTTCCATTGGTCGTGGACGTCCCCTAGGGCTAAAGTCGATCACTTTGGTTGGTCTTGGGTGGTCTGGATGCAGGGCGGCGGCCTTGGCGGCGGGAGGCGTGATGGTCGTGGGTTGAGCATGCGTCTCAGGTGCGGACGAGTAACCATGGCCACGCGAGTTGCTTGGCTGCAGGTGGATGACAAAGCTTGGAATCGACGGAGGGATGCGAGCGCCGGGGTATATACCTGTCCAGGTTTGGCCGACGGGGCGGCATCCACGGATATCGTATCCTTCATGGAGGCTTCGTCGCGGCGTTCTCCCCCCTTCCGTCTTGCTCCGGGTGAAGACTTGATCTCTATGATCGGGCGGTGGCGGCTATCCGAGGTCGTTACCTTCTTGGAGGCACCGCTTTGGAGACCGAGTTTCGTTGTGGGTGTCCGACACTTTGTATCTTGCCTTGGGTGTGTGTGCCGTGGGTGGTGTTGGCGTGTGTTTGTATCAAGATCGTGCTTGTCATGTGGTGATGGCTTTATCTATAAAGCGGGGGAACCCCTTTTTCGGTAATTGATCGTCTGTTTGCCGCGCACAAGCTGCTATTCGGTCGATAGTCTGTTTGCCTTGATCGAGCTGGTTGTTGGTGCCGTAGTAGGGAAGCTGATATGCCTCCGGTCAAGCCAACGCATGTTTGGATGCCGTCCTCCCAGGCCTTGCTCGTGCCCGCCCTACCCTCATCCTATCGGTGTAGATCATCAACTTATTGCTCAGCCTTCGGTTTGACATGTCAAACTTGTCGTGAAGCCGAATTTATCTTGCGGGCAGCCGCCTTGGTCGCATCATCCACCTCTCGTAGTTCTTCCTGAGTCTCCATGCGGCGGTGCAAGCGAAAACAATAGGGATTGGGATGGAGGACACCGGAGAAAGTGAGGAATAGGAAGAAAATGACGGGTTTTAGTGCGGAATTAGTCAGGATGGCTACAAAAGTGTGGGCATCGTTGGTTTTGTGTGGGTTGGTGGTGTCAAAGTCCTACGTCTTTGCGGTCCGAACCCCGCACCCCCCCCCCCCCCGGTCTGGGTCACATGAGAAAACGAACGAATGCAAGGCCGCGTTACATGACAAAACTGGTTCGTACAATCCAATCCGAATGGATGCGGAAGGTTCGAAGATCCGCATTGAAGGTACCCTTACGTCTTGTGTTACTCTACTCTTTTTAACCGCAAAATGAAAGTGTTACTCTACTCTTTGCTGGCCTAATGTGTGCTCATTTTTTATCCCCTTTGTCCTAGATTGTCTGTCAATAAAAAAGTACCATTTATCTAAAATAACTGATTTTTTGTATAACAGCGAAAACAGAACAATCTCAGAAAGCACGACGCAATCAGATATGTTATATTTCAAAAGCTATGCTCAAGCGAGAGCGAAAAGGGGGTAATCAAACTTTTAACTGTTGGACTGATCACCAGTGCTGAAGCAACATATAAACATATGTCCATATCCTTTAGGTAACTAAAGGATGGTGATGCATGATCCCAGCTGTTCTTGTAAAACTCAGGGGATCTTTGAAAGGTTCCGTAGTGTCCCTGCTTCATTTCCGGGGTTCGAAGTCATCATCAACATCATATGCGGGGTTGCATAAGCATCTAAATAGCCTGCCAATTCCCTGTACAACAACATTTTTCAACTTATCTTGCTACAAATATTTGAATGTGTAACGCATATATTTTTGCATAGTTGTTGAGAACTTGCCTGAGTAAGCGCAGGCGTCCGATACGTCACTGTCCGCGATACGTCCTCGTCTGAACTTTCATCCGAGCTGCTGTCATCATCGAGAATGGTTGGCTTTGATGGCCCTGGTAATGCCTCCTTTTCCCTCTATTCGCATTCCAGTTCATCAAAGATGGAATTTATGAAATATACTCAATTCAGGTTTGTTTATTTACACAGGAATTGTCCGAAAGAAAAGAGAACATCGAATGTACCTGAAATATTTTTCCGAGATTTCTTAAGGCCACTGCACGGGCCTTGAGATCCTCTTTCTTGACATTACTTTCGTGCAGCACCTGAAAAGAAGTCAAAAACGTGTCAAATCATATTGATGTACTAACCACTTCAACAGATCTACTAACATGGGTGAACGACAAGCGTAATTGCCACAGTTCCAGGCTTACTATTCATCTACCACCGTGATAAATTTACAAAGATGATATTTCAGTGAACACACATACCATTTCACAGACGTGTAGGAGAGTCACTTCAATATCGACAACGTTTAGCTTCCAAATTGAACTCATCAACAGGTCCTTGTTCATTCTCATCTGCATGTCGACGTCCTTCTCAGTGGTACTCTGCCGGCATGCCTCCTCTTGCAGCTGCAGAAGCTGCAGAGCTCCTACATTGTTCTTTTCACCCCTTAATCAGTCAACAATTTTAACAATCCCATGACAACAATTGAGAAAGTTTTCACCTTTAGCTGCCGTGATCTGTGACCTCCAGAGGTGGCCCTTGTTCCTCACCCACTCGGTCAGGAAAGGAACTCCGAGGTACATGGCCTTCTTGCCAAGCTCCTTGGCAGCTTGTCTGCAGTAAACGTATCCGATGGTGCGACGAATGTCTAGTGCATATGCTGTGAGTATCATTTCACAAAAGATTCAGATAAAAAAATCATGCAGAGAACAGAAGCGAAGTTTGTAGGGATCATGATACTGACAAGTGCTGGAAAGCTTTTTCGCCTCAGATTCGGCACGATGAGCGAATCCTTCCGTGTCGCCACGGACATACTGCATGAGGAACTCCTTGAGGAATCTAGCTAGCTTCTCTTCTCTTTCCCTTTGTACACCCTTCATCACATCAGTGTAGAGTGAAAAAAGGGACTTTTGGGAAATGGGCGCCTACCACAGATATGCATGTGCCTACCTTAAGCCTGTCCTGGAGCTTCTCGGCGTTGTTGTCGTTGTCGCCACTCGCCATCTCTGAGGAAGCCATTGTTGCCATCGCAAGATGTCCAATGTAGTCCTCGAACAGCTCACTCCCGAACAGGAGGGTGAACACCAGAGCACCATCTAGAATGTTGTCCCTGGAAAACAAAAACAAAAAAATATTGTCAGAAGGAAGCTTGAGTTGCTGCTACTTCCAAGCTGAGTTTCATCTCGGATCACTTGGGGCAGGCAGACACCTGGATAAGCTAGCCTTGCCATAGCCATCGTAGGCCTTCCTCTGCAAAGGGTCACTCAGGACCTGGTAGGCCTCTCCAAGAGCCTACACACCATAATAACAAGAAGCTCAACACCCACCAAATTAAGAAATCAAACCAATCCTGATACATGATCATAGCAAAGAACCTGAAACTTGTCGGATGCCTGCGGATCGTCGGGGTTTTTGTCAGGATGCACCTGCCTCGCCTGAAGAAAAGGCAAAAGAAAAACCACCAAATCAAACCAGCTAGATCATCAGCTAGCTGAAAAGCAAACAATGTGCTAGGCAGGAAAAACAGGGACCTTGATGTAGTACGCCTTGCGGATCTCATCGTCCGAGGCGGTGGGGTCGACGCCGAGCGTGTCGTAGTACTCGGTCTCCTTCGCCATGGCGGCCGCAGCTCCCTATCAACGAACACTCCAGAAAGGAAGCAGGAAGCCACCGGAGAGCATGGATGGGAGCACGAAGTGGTGGTCTGGTGGAGGAAGAAGACTAGAGTAGAAAGCAAAGGCGCATCATCAGCATTCATTGCCAAGGAGGTGGTGAGCCCCCACAGGCCACAGGGCCTGTCTTTCTTTCCAGTAAGTAACGCAGCATTAAACAAATGGCAGTGGTGGAATGGAACATGGCACTGCATTTTCCTGTCTCCAGATCTTCCTCTTACAGTTGTTCCTGATTCTCTTTGTTCTTTTTTTATTTTTCTGTGAGAGCCTTGTTCTCTTTGTCCATGTGTCTTTGCTGGCGTTTGCCGTCAAGAAGTTTTTCTAATCACCAGTCTAGAGAAAGTGGAACGAAGAAAAATCCCTGCATGCCACATATAAGTAAGAAAAAGAAATCTTCATCGACGAAATGTTGCCGCGTCATTTGCTTACTGAAGTTGGCAATTGTATACATATAATTTTCTCGATATATCAAGGCATATGCGAACAATTTATTCAATGATCACTCATCATTGATCTTTTATTTTTTTACTTCACTAGACATCACCCAGAAACAACAAACGATGGTCTTCTGTTTGGTTGGCTTGGATAAGCCCATTTCAATCACTAGGCAAGGGTGCAGATGAACGCATATGCCTCTATCAACTAATGGCTAATGTCGGACTCAGACATTATTAGGCTTGTTGAACACCACTGGGCCAGGTTAAGTTTTTCACAGGCTCTAGAATTGCTTCGACTTCGTGAAGAAGTTCTTCATCTATGCCTGAAGTTGACAACTCCACTGCAGCGGCAACATTCTCCTCCACCTTGAATCAGGTAAGCACAAAATGTTTTTTCAGGTATAAGCACAAGATGAACAATTCCTCAAAAAGTCTAAAGCTTCAGACCTAACATGCTTTTAATGATGAAACCTATCAAAGGTACAAATAATACTCCCTCCGTCGCAAAATTAATGTCACTAACTTAGTACAACTTTGTACTAAACCAGTGACATTTATTTTGACACGGAGGAAGTATCAGTTTGCTTCCTCCCATGGTAATACATTTTATTTTCTACTCTCTCCGTTCCTAAATATAAGTCTTTTTGAGAGATTCCTATATGAACTACATACGAAGAAAAATGAGTGTATCTACACTCTAAACTATGTCTATATACATTCGTATGTAGCATCTATTGAAATCTCTAAAAAGACTTATATTTAGGAACGGAGGGAGTATTACAATAGGTTTGTATCATTTTA
This sequence comes from Bromus sterilis, assembly GCA_950022295.1. Taxonomy (NCBI): domain Eukaryota; kingdom Viridiplantae; phylum Streptophyta; class Magnoliopsida; order Poales; family Poaceae; genus Bromus; species Bromus sterilis. The sequence goes on from OX465600.1 coordinate 283,460,810, forward strand.
ATTCCGGAACTAGAATACATCAGGTTACTATTTGTTTCTTCCTAATATAATAAGGACACAACTGTACTCCATTTTTTACTTTCTAACATGGCCTGGTATTTCAGCAATTGTTCCAACTCAAACAAATACACTTGTTAATAAAGCATTAAGTAGTACTCCCTCCGATTCATAATAAGTGTCGCAAGTTTTGTACTAAGCTAGTATAAACTTTGTACTAGACGAGCGACACTTATTATGGATCGGAGGGAGTACAAAAAATATTAGGCTATGTTTACTGGAAAAATATAGGTTGCAATTAACATGGCTCATCTGCATTAAAATTCAAAACAGCATTCAAAAATACGAGAAGCTAGTACATAAACTAAGACTGATATGTTCAATGTAGCATTACTTCAGTGATTATTCTATGCGAACAATATCAATTCTCTCCTATAACTAAAATAGTTATTATATTATTTTTCCCTTGGCAATCCACATGTGAGTACATCAAGCCAAATATACTTTACACAACCACTCAGCAGGTGGTTCGTTAAGTTTAGGCAAGTTCAGGCATGGAAATGGGATATTTAACATATACTCCCTCTGTAAACTAATATAAGATGTTTTAGATAACTAAACTAGTGATCTAAAACATCTTATCTTAGTTTACGGAGGGAGTACACACTTAGATTTATGCTTAATATGCTGTGTAAAAGTCCCAAAGCCAATAAAGAGTGGCAAATTTGTATACCTGTTCGGGAGAGTTCATTCCAACAAGAACTGTAGAAATTTCATTGTTCATCAAGCTATATTTCATAGCTAGCGTTGTAATATGTTTCCCCTTCTTTCTACAGTGATCTGCCGCTGCCCTGCATGCCAGCTGATAGCACATCGTGTTATAAGAGTGATCCTTCTACAAGCTAATATAATACATAACTAATCAGATTTCTCAATTTCAACTATTACTTCACCCACGAGAAAGTTCTTGTTTGTTAATTACGCTCAGTTTGTGATTTCTGAACTGTGTTGCGCTGAAGTTATATTTTATAATCTTCTGTGCAAAAGTAATCACGGAAATAAGAAGAGGTTGGTTAACAAAAAAATAAAAAATAGGCAAGAGCTAGTTGGGCAGAAGGATTGCAAGATTATCATAAACCAAGCATCCTTAGTATGGAACAATGGATTAGAAGTGATTAAAATATACCATCCAGTGTGATAATTTAGTGTAAGCAGTAAGTGCATAACTATACCAAACACATAACTCAACTTGAAGAAATGGAAGAAGATACATGTTGTTTCAGAATTGCACTCTTGAGATATTTCTTCACCAGAAACTGAGGTAAAACCACATTGAAAGGGATCATAGACCACTCTATCATTCCCTTTCGCTCACTCTCTTACTGCTTCACTCAACTAGGGTGAACCGTGATTCACCAAACAAAAATGGTGACAAGGGGTTACTGACCTTTGGACAAAACCAGCGATCATGTTTAAAAGTCTCATGGACTTCCCTTCATACGAATAAATAAATTTATTATCATTGCCAAAAAGAATAAAGTCGACCAACTTATCAATTCACCTAGGCAACCTGTGTCAGAAAGTACACCTTTGAAGTTGCATACACCCACATCCACATGGACACGATGATAATGTAGATAGTTTGTTTACTGAAATTTTCAAGCAATACAATTTTAAGGTGGAATTCACAAACCATTTTCGCCCCCACCACCTATGGACGGATTTGTAGTTACCAACTTACCATCAGAAGCTATATTTTTTACTTAGTTTTTGTTATAAACATTCCATTGTTTTTGAAAAACTTTTAAAACCAAAATACTCAAATCGATACTTTATAACTGACAAAAAACATAAATGAACGACCAAATTGTGATAACTGAGCGTAGAGTGCAGAATGTTTTGGTCCAATTTCATACTAAGTCTACTAATCTTCCTTAACTGTCCCTCATTTTCCATCTCAACAACCCCTACCAACCAACATCACTTTATCTGTGACGTGGGGATTAGTAGTAGCAGGAGTTGTATCCAGCTTTCAAAGTCAATTAGAGAAAAGAAAGTGCAGGGCTTAACCCTGTTAGGTAGGCCAGCAAGGACATAGAGTCGGCTTAGCCCGCAGGCTGCTACATGGTCTGATCCTATATACTACAAAGGATCTTGAGTGTACTAGAGAATACAAATAATATCCAATAAAATATGGTTTCCCTAATCTCCGATACGCCTGCTACCGCGACAGTGAGGGCATCCCTATAATTGTGCCAGTATCTTATATCTGGTTATTCTAACTACAATAGTTAATTTGTGAAGAAATAGCTTGTCCTGCAAACAGTCAGATGGAAAATAAATACAAATCGTACTACAGCAATACCTTGAGTTGTTCTGGTGCAGGGTGCCACTCAGGTGGCCCGTTATCCGTGAGAAGCCCCATGGCAAGGGGTGAAGCACTGATCACCCCAACGCCTTTGCTCTTCAAGTAGGGCAGCAAATCCACCAGCGCGGTATCATTGATTCCGTAGTGGCAGTAGGACAGAATCAAATCTACTGAGCCAGGAGGCACCCGGTCGAGAACGTAGGTGAAGATGCTCAACGGCAGTCCAGTAATTCCGATGAACCGCGCCTTGCCACTCTCCTTGATCTTTTGGAGCGCGGGGATCGTCTCGTTCACAATCTGCAAGCATCCAAACAGCAGTGCATACATAGCGTCACATAATCAATTAATCAATCGATCAATCATGGGTTGAAGGTGATAGAGGAAATTCGTCGAACAGGTGGTGGGCGGCGCGGCGAGGCGAGGCGAGGCCGACCTGGTCTAGGTTAGTGAACTCGATGTCGTGGCAGTGAAGGATGTCGACGTAGTCGAGGCCGAGGCGCGCGAGGCTCTCGTCGACGCTGCGGGTGACGCGGGCGGCGCTGAAGTCGAAGCCTTCCTTGTAGCGGCCGCACTTGGTGGCGACGACGATGGTGTCGCGCGGGACGGCCGCGAAGCGGAGGCAGTCCCCGAGCACCGACTCCGACACCGTGCCGCCGTAGTACCTGCAGGAGGGCCAACAACAGCGGCGGCTCAGAAGAGAGTGGGGGGGGGGGGGGGGGCTAAGGAAGGGAGGGAGGGAGTTATTGTTACGGGGATGTGTCGAAGAAGTTGATGCCGAGGTCGAGGGCGCGGCGGACGGTGGCGCGGGCGACGTCGCGGGGGACGTCGCCGAAGACGTTGCCGAGCGGAGAGGCGCCGAAGCCGACGGGGCTGACGCGGAGGCCCGTGCTGCCCAGGTTGCGGAGCTCCATTGCTGCCTGCTTTGGTTGCTGCTGCTGCGTCGAGTGGAGGAGGGTCGGCGGTGGTTGCCTGGTCTGCTTGGTGGCCCTTGTCTTGCGTGCTTTAAATTGCAGATTGGCACTTCTGCGCAAGAGTTCAATAAGAACAAATTAGCACAGCCGCCAGCCAGTCTAATAAGAACAACTCTAGCACAACCACTATAAATTTTCCTTTTTTTGCGGATAACCCCTATAATTTTGATCCGCAAAAAAAAAAATACAAACTGTTTGTAAAAATATTAGTACAGTACAATATTTGGTACGCACCGGAGCTTTCGAAGTATCACAACTATTTTTTTGCGACAAATATAAACATGATCTATAATTCAAAATGATTTACGAAATTCATATAAAGTAAACATGACGCAACGGTTCACATCCAAAGTCATGCGTAATACTAGTATCAAAAAATAGCAAATTTATCACTGTGTATAGGCAATAAAATAAAATAGAATTTGATCAAATCACATCTGACCATGATCAAATCATGCGACATCATCATGATCATTGTGGCCAAGATCATCGCCACCATCACCGGCCATAGCAGAAGCATCATCCTCATCATCATTTGGGACGGCCCAAGCGTCAACACCATCACCATCGTTGGCTGAAAGCATGAACACTACCACCGGTCGAAGCATAAACACCACCATAATCATTGTCAAAACTAACACCACTACCATCATTGTTGAATTCAGAACTGACGAGGGGGTGACCCCGTGACTCTTATGGATGGGCCTACCCGGTGTACCCGAAGACAGAAGGCCCACAAAGATGCCGCCTGGGTCCAGCCTTGGCCCACTAGTGGCACCGACGTAGGAGTCCACGACTCGTAAGGAAGTGCAAACCTGCCGTGCGGTACAAGATTAGGGTTAGGAAACCTCATCTGTAATCCAAGATTGATTCCCCGAGACCTAGCTTAGTATATAAGGGCTGGAAGGGGAGACGTCGAGATCAACCAATACACAATCTGTAACCCTAGCCTTGTGCGCACTAGCCTTGGCCTTCCCTGTAATCTCATCTCCAAGCAATAATATCGAGCAGGAACGTTTGCCGACGAGCTATCGTCCAACCTATGCCTCTCATGATTAACCCAGGGTCCCTGACCATGGGATTTGCCGGGGTTGATCCCCGTCAATTGGCGCCGTCTGTGGGAACTACACAGGTTGGAATTACGATCTCGGCGGTTCCGTCTTCACCAAGCCACAACTCAAGAGCAAGAACCAGATCCAATCCACCCGAAGAATTCAAGATCACGGCAAACATCTCTGCCGCCCCATCGAGATCGCTCGACCTGCAGCTGTGCCAAGACCAACACTACGGCCGCAACCGAGTCCACCGCCAGCGAAGGAAAAATCGACGACCCGAAAGAAAGGCGAGAGGGTTCTACGCAGGGATCCCGATCGACGAACTACAGCACGAAGCAGAGGACCTGCCGACCACTCGACGACCCACCGCCACCCAGGCACCCGCCGCACAACAAGACACCGACTCTGAGCTCGAGATCAGCGATCGTCAAGATCATCGCCAACGAAGAAGAAATCGACGACCTAGAAGACAGGCGCGAGGATTCTACGAAGAGACCCCACTCGACGAGTCGCACTATACAGCTACGCGCTCGCCGACCACTCGACGACCCGCCTTCGCGCGCATAGCTGTCGCCCGCCCGGACAGCGACTCTGAGACTCAAACCGGCGAATACTACGACCCAGATCGAAGACCAGACGAATTCGCCAACCTTATAAAGAACCAGAATTTGAGCGAGTGAATCGAAATCGGCCCGCGAGTCCACGAGCACCCGGCGGATCACGCGCATATCTTCCGAATCTCAAGGAGGAGAGGACACACCGGATACAGCAAACTCACGGTCAGGGAGCAGCTAGAAGGATCCTGCACGATCCACTGCTTTGAAGACGACTAGGGATACATCAGATCGGGTCACACTCTGGGAGACTGCCGCCTGTTCAACGAACTCGCCGACAGCCTCAAGGAGGAAAAACAACAAGTCCCGAGAAGCCAAGCGCACCCGACGAACCGAGCAGTCGCCTACTCCAAGTCCCGAAAGACGCTACAACCCGCTTCAAGGACAGGTGTACACGATCCAAGAAGGCATGGTATCGCAAGCTCAACAGGACGCCTACACCCTGCAAGCCAGAGCAGCCGAGAACCTAAACACAGTCGAAGTCTACCAGCTACACGACGCAGAAACTAGTATCACGTTCTCCCAGAGCGATCACCCACCTGCAGTCCCAAGGCCGGGGCACGCGCCCCTGGTACTCGATGCTCAAATTGGAGGGTACGACATGCACAGAATCTTCATGGACGGAGGCAGAAGCATGAACATAATCTTCGTCAGCACCCTACACAAGATGCTGATCCCACGATCAGCATGGAAAAAATCAAGCACCGTCTTATACGGAGTAGTCCCAGGAGAAGCGGATACTTCCCATGGAATAATCGAGCTCGAAGTTGTCTTTGGCAGCAGACGCAATTTCGCAAGACACACCCTCAAGTTCGAAGTACTCGACTGGCAGTCGCAGTACCACACCATACTGGGACGTCCAGCATTCGCGCAATTCATGGCGATTCCGCACTACACCTACCTCAAACTCAAGATGCCAGGATCCGCGGGCATCATTACAGTCAACGGGAGCTTCACCAAATCAGACCAATGTGATCGCGATTTCCAAAAAGTTTCCGACACCTTTGGAGCCGAGCAAGAACTCACAGAAATAGCCATGGCGACAGATAAAAGTATCTTTCCACTAGCAAGTCGAAGCGAGTCAAAAGAGTATGGGCGGGACTTCAGCATCGACAGCGACACGGTCACCCACCAAGTGCACCCGACGGACCCAGAAAAAACAGTCTGCGTGTACGCCCACCTCCCGGAAGAGCAAGCAACTGCCCTCATCGCTTTCCTCCGTGAAGAATGGGAAATCTTTGCCTGGTACCCAGCCGACATGCCAGGAATACCGCGCGAGTTCGCGGAACACGCGCTGCACATCAAGCCAAACACCAAGCCAGTGAAGCAGGCACTATGAAGATTCTCAGAACCCAAGCGCAGAGCAATCCGGGAGGAGGTCAACCGATTACTCGACGCCCAATTCATCCGAGAGACGAAGAAAGCCACCTGGATCGCCAACCCTGTGCTGGTCCCCAAGAAAGACACAGACGTGCTGCGGATGTGCGTCGACTACGGGCCAGTCAACAAATACTTCCCAAAGGATCACTTTCCCCTGCCAAGAATCGATCAGATAATCGAATCGACAGCAGGATGCGATCTACTATCGTTCCTCGACGCCTACTCAGGATACAATCAGATCAGGATGAAGGAAGAAGACGAAGAGCATACATCATTCATCACCCCTTACGGCGTATTTTTCTACAGGACAATGCCCTTCGGACTCAAGAACGCCGGTGCCACATACCAGCGGATGATACAAGCCTGCTTGAAAGAGCAAATCGTAAGAAACGTGCAAGTCTACGTGGACGACATCGTCATCAAAACTTACAGTGCAAACACGCTACTTGAAGACCTGCGCGAGACATTCACAGCACTCAACAAGTACAGAATCAAGCTCAACCCGAAGAAGTGCGCATTTGGCGTCCCAGCCGGGAAGCTGCTCGGGTACATGGTCTCCGCTCGAGGAATCGAAGCGAACCCTGAGAAAGTTCAAGCAATCGCCAGGATGCAGGAGCCAACCGACATCAAAAGCGTGCAGCAGCTCACCGGAAGACTCGCAGCCTTGAGTCGTTTCATCAGCAGATTGGGAGAGCGCACACTACCATTCTACCAGCTGCTCAGAAAAGGGGAGAAATTTGAGTGGACCGAAGAAGCCCGCAAAGCATTCGCGGACCTGAATAAGACACTCTCGACCCCACCGATCTTGGCGGTACCCAAGGAACGAGAAAAGTTGTACCTCTATGTGGCAGCACGCAACAGCGTGGTAAGCACAACACTCGTCGTCGAGCGCACAGAAGAATGCAAGGTCCAGAGCATACAAAGGCCGATCTACTACCTCAGCATGCTCTTGACAAAATCCCAGCAGCGGTACCCGCGCTACCAGAAGCTACTACTGGCCATCATCATGACCTCAAGAAAGGTGTCGCACTACTTCGACGAACATCCTATCACAATCGTGAGCAGCGCACCACTCGTGGACATACTCAACAACCACGGAGCGACTGGGTGAGTCGCAGAGTGGAACATTGAGCTCAGCCCGCGGGATCTACAGTTCAAGCACCCAACAGCAATCAAGGCCCAAGTACTCCCAGATTTTCTGGTCGAGTGGACGGAGGTCCAGACACCAGGCCCCCCGGACCTGTCGAACTCATGGACAATGTTCTTCGACGGGTCCAAAAGACAGCAAGGAGCCGGAGCAGGAGTCGTTCTGGTCTCACCCAAAGGAACGAAGCTCAGATACGTCCTCCAGATCAACTTCAGCCACGCCTCCAACAACGAAGCCGAATACGAGGCACTACTCCATGGCATGTGCATGGCCAAAACATGCGGTGCCACTCTCCTCGTAATCTACGGAGACTCCAACCTCGTCATCCAGCAGGCGATGAAAGACTGTAATGCAGTAACCGACAACATGGCGGCCTATCAGAAGCTCTAGAACACGCTTAAAGGAAGTTTCGACGGTTGTGAGCTCAATTATGTCTCCAGAGCAAACAACACAGAAGCCGACGAACTCGCAAACATCGGCTCGACTCGAGGACCAGTACCACCCGGCGTCTTCCTCGAAAGCATCAGCCAGAGATCCATCAAAGTAAAAAACAGCAGCACCCGAGGCAGCTGTAGGTGACGACACCACTGAGCCAGCACAGGTGGCATCAGCGAGTCCATCCGAAGACAACAGCAGCCAAGCGGTCGAATCTATAGATCCCACAGCACTCGAAGGACCAGCGTGGACGAAACCGTTCCTCCGATTCCTAATCGAAGGCACGCTGCCACAAGATGTCACAGAAGCTCGGCGCATCAGTCGTCGATCCAAGGCATTCACAGTGATCAACAAACAGTTATACAAGCGTAGTATCACCCAGATACTCCAAAAGTGCATCGACGAAGAAGACGGCAAAGCCCTACTGCTTGAAATCCACGAGGGTACCTGCGGGGACCACGCGAGCAGTCGAGTGCTCGTGTCCAAAGCATTCCGAGCAGGGTTTTATTGGCCCACTGCCATGAAAAACGCAGAAGACATCGTGCGGCGCTGCATCGCCTATCAAAAATTCGCCAGCAGACCGCACGCTCCAGCCTCAGAACTCAAGACCATACCACTATCATGGCCGTTCGCCACTTGGGGACTCAACATGGTGGGGCCGCTCAAGAAATCATCAAAGGGAGGAAGAACACACCTGCTAGTAGCAGTCGACAAGTTCACCAAGTGGATCGAAGCAGTGCCCATCACCAGCTCCATAGCCCTCACGGCAGTGAATTTTATCAAATCAATCATCTTCAGGTTCGGGGTACCACACAACATCATCACGGACAACGGTACGAACTTTACAGCGGCAGAATTCCAGAACTTCTGCGAAGAACTGGGCATCAAAATCAACTACGCATCAGTCGCGCACCCGCAGTCCAACGGCCAGGTGGAAAAAGCAAATGGCCTAGTATGCAGAGGAATCAAAAAACGACTCCTTGCACCACTCGAACAGGCCGCAGGCAACTGGATATAAGAACTCCCTGCAGTACTATGGAGCCTGCGCACTACCCCAAATACCGCAACCCAGTACACGCCTTTCTTCATGGTGTACGGGGCAGAGGCAGTACTACCACATGACCTCAAATTCGGGGCACCCCGGATCTCGGGGTATGAAGAAGAGGAAGCAGAAGAAGCACTGCAAGATGACAAGGACACAGCAGACGAAGCAAGAGACACAGCCCTAGCAAGGTCAGAGGGGTACCAGGACAAGCTGCGCACTTACCAAAGCAGCCGCCTGCGCACCAGAACCTTCAACAAAGGAAACCTCGTCCAGCGACTGATACAAGAGAAAGTCCACAAGCTTGCCCCCAAATGGGAAGGACCGTTCATAGTCTCAGAAGTCATAGGAGGAGGCGCCTACAGGCTAAAGAACCCAAAGACGGACGAGGACGTGGGAAACCCATGGAACGTAGCGAACATACGCCTGTTCTACCCATAGTCTCCACCAGTTACGCTCGACTGGCAACTCATGTAACCGTTCGATGCAATAAAATGGCGTTGCCCAAATGCTACCACCTCAAAGCACTCGGGGGCCCGAGTACAAACTCCCCCCGAGAGACGCTATCGCCGCTCACGCGATCTTTACCTAAAGCACTCGGGGGATTGAGTACAAACTCCCCCCGAGAGACGCTATCGTCGCTCACGCGATCTTTACCTAAAGCACTCGGGGACTCGAGCACACCTCCCCCCGAGAAACGCTATCATCTCCCGTGCAGTCTGTAACTTAAAAATATGCAAGGGTCCAAACAAAAACCCCACCGGAAGGCGTCCACCTATGGAACTGACAATTGGCCGGAGAAATCAAAGGGAAGCCACATTAATACACGACCAGCCCAGCAACCTGGCGGAGCACCAAGCACTTTGGAAAGAGATATAAACGGAGGCATCAAACAAAGAAAATCCTTTAGCCTTCACCTGATCGCCAACGATCACCTAAAGACTCGGGGGCTACTCCCATCGGGAGCACTGTCGCGCACCCGATATTACCGGCAGCAAACACACACAAAAACGGCAAAGGAGACAAATCTTAGCCTACGTTCGACTCTACAACTCGAACGTAGCCTCGGGGGCTACTCCCATGGGGAGCGCTGTCACGCACCGATAGAATCCATAGTACAAGGACTTGATGAACTCGAAGACAGCTTTCGTCGAAAGACTTAAAGATAGATCACATTGCAAAGGAATCGAAGACAGATTCCATTACAAGGACTCAAACACAGTTCGTATTACAAGGACCCGAAGATCATTCTCAGTACAAAAGACTTGAGTACATTGGATAGAAGGAAGCTCTGATTACTCGAAGGCAATCCTCATTACATGGAGAACTAACCTAGTTACAAAAGACACAAACAGCCGATAAGCCTACAGCATCAATCACCCAAGGAATTACGACTTTTACATGTGTGCCCATGCTGGGATGATTGGCACTAATAAGACGAGCATCATCACAGACAAAGGAGGAGTCAAAGCAGCCAGCTCATGATGTCAATGACATAACAAAAGGTGAAGCTTGACTTATTTGCGGAGCACCGAAGCCGATGTTGCACCAGCTTCTTCTCCAGCTCCACCAACTTCTTCTCTAGCTGCACAGCTTCTCCTCCAAGCTCCACCCGAGCTACCGGCGAAGATGACGTCGCTGCCTCCTGTTCTACAAGGTCGCCTGGCGTGCCCGCTTGATCGGTGGCTTGACGTCGAGGTCCTCTTCAGAGCTGGAGGGCACAGCACCACCACCCGAGGAGTCGTCAGAAGATGAAGTCGTTGAAGACATGGGCGTACGACCCCCCGACCTGTCGGAATTGTCACTGCTTGTATCCTGCCAGTACGGATCCATGCGATTGCCGCTCGGGTCAAAAGCGCGGATGGTAAGAGTATTTTCTCCATCAAAATGGATACAAAGAGTGTCACCATCACGCAAGTTCAAACACCGAGAAAACGACTTCCAGCCAAAACCAAGAAAAATCAAGAGGGAACTGTCGGTCTCCAACTCAACATAAGAAAGAGACCGAGAGCACCCTTGAAGACGAAGAAGCAGGCCATCCAGGCTATGCTCAGAAACAATGGCAGCAAATGCAGAAGGAAGAAGAATGCGAGAAGCGTTCCGGCCAAGAACGCGTAGGAGAAAGTCGTAGCGCCAAAAACCCTCCTCTGAGGAAGAGGAGGAAGGAATCAACGCCTGATACGTCCAAAACGTATCTATAATTTCTGTTTGCTCCATGCATGTTTTGTGTGATATTGCTATGATCTAGATACACTTTCATACACTTTTGATCATATTTGGACTAACCTATTAACTCAGTGCACCCCAGTGCCAGTTCCTGGTTTCTGCTGTTTTTCTATTTCAATTTTCCCCCATATAAAAAGTGCCAGAAAAATTCCGGGAAAAATACAGGAAAAATCAGCATACAGGAAGCTTTGAGAAGAGCCCGGGAGGGGCCAGAGGGGAGCCAGGGGGGCCCAGGCGGCCACCCGGCGCGGCCCCACCCCTGGCCGCACCAGGGGGACGCCTGGGGCCCCTGGTCCACCTCTGGCTGCCCCCCTTCTCCTATTTATTCTCTGTCACGGGGAAACTCAGAAGACAAAACCCTATTTCGCAAACTCGCCTCTGTTCCGCCGCCGCCGCGCTTCCGAGATCGGGAGCACCAGAAGACCTCTTCCCGGCACCCTGCCGGAGGGAGGATTGACCTCCGGGAGTCTCCTCTCCACCATGGATGCTCCCCGGATGTCTCGTGAGTAGTTTTCCTTGGACCATGGGTCTGTGATCAGTAGCTATGTGATGCTCTCCTCCCCTCTTTGATCTTCATGGTTTAGAACTCGTGAGCTGCCCTACATGATCGAGGCACTTTTGTAATATTTCTGCTATTGCTATGTTGAGTTTGATAGGATCTGATGGATTATGAGATTATGTTTAGATTGTGATTGAGTAATATATTTGGTTCTTATCTCTTATATTTTTGTTCCTAAGTAATTCCTGCATGTTCTCCGTTGCTGTTTATTGCTTTGGCCAAGTAGTAGGTAGTGACTCCAAGAGGGAACGTTTTGCTCGATTGTGGGTTCATGCCCCCCGATGACACGCTTGAGTGACAGAAACATGAGTCTAGGGGATGTGATGTTGCCACAAGGGGGAAAACAACGTTGCTTGTAACCGCGGTTACAAGGATTGTTTACTTTACGCAAAGTTCTTTTAATGCAGTTGTCTATTGCTTTGGGTTTACACTTTGGGTGGGGCTCGCAACTTAATACCAGCGAGATGTTCTGGATAGATATCTCAAGGTGGATGATTAGTAGTAGATGCAGATGGATTTCGGTCTACTTATTTTGGCGTACTGCCCATGCTTTTGAACCTCGTCCTTTCTTTTGTAGCATAGTTAGCATTGCGGTGCGTTCTTAATCCTGTCAATTGCCTTTCTGTAATTTGTTTACCTCGCATAGCAATTTTATCGTCTTTTGGGAGAGAGACATCACTAGCGAACATCACGTATCCGGTCCATATCCTCATCACTGTTTACACGCTCATTTATTTTTCTGCTTTTACTTTTACTTGCTATCATTATCCCTTGCGTTTTATCCTTTGTGAACAACAAGACCGGAGAGATTGACAACCTCTCTGAACTTCGTTGGGAACAAAGTTATTGTGTCTGTGTGCAGGTCCGCGTCAGTTGCGCCGCTGACACCTACTTATCATCTCCGGAGTCCTACTGGAGACAAACCTTGGTATCTTCACCGAGGGAAATTTGCTGTTGTGCTACATCACGCCTTCCACTTGGGGCTCACCAACGAAGGGCGAGAAATCACTATCATCATCTCGCACATCAAGCCAAATTTCTGGCGCCGTTGCCGGGGACTCCGAGTGCTAAGATAGGGGAGTTGCACACTACCCTTTACCTTTGTTTTTTAGTCTTGTTAGTTTATCTTTCAGTTTTTATCTTTGTGTCTTTTATCAAAAATTACAAAAAAATCTGCCACACTTGCTGCTACTATGGGTTCCACTGAAAACACTAAGTTGTGTGACTTCACTAGTCACAACAACCAAGACTTTATCTGCACCCCCATTGCCACACCTGCCACTTCAGCTACCTCTTATGAAATTAAACCTGCTTTGCTAAACCTTGTTATGAGAGATCAATTCTCTGGTGCTGGAGATGATGCTGCTTTACACTTGAATAATTTTGTTGAATTATGTGATATGCAAAAGTATAAAGAAGTAGAGGGTGATGTTGTTAAGCTCAAGCTCTTTCCTTTCTCTTTAAGGGGAGATGCTAAAATCTGGTTTCAATCTTTGCCTAGAAATAGCATAGATTCTTGGGGGAAGTACTACCCTCCTGCTAAGATTATCCAATTGAGGAGTAACATTATGAATTTTAAGCAATTGGATAATGAACACGTTGCCCAATCTTGGGAACGAATGAAATATCTTGTTAAGAAAATACCCTACCCATGGTTTGACTACCTGGATGGTTATCCAGACTTTTTATGCAGGCTTGAACTTTACCTCGCGGAACCTGTTAGATTCGGCCGCGGGAGGAACCTTTAGGTCAACTACACTTGGTGCTGCCACAAAGCTTCTCGATGAGATGATGACCAATTATTCCCAATGGCACACCGAACGCGCTCCAACAGGTAGGAAGGTAAATTCTGTCGAGGAAATTACCTCCCTCAATGAAAAAGTTGACTTAATTATGTCTCTACTTACCAAGCAACCCTCTATGGATCCTCATGATGTCCCTTTAAATTCCTTGGTTGCTCAAGAACTAGAAACAACTTCAACAACAATGCTTATAGGGGAAATTTTGCTAGCAATCCTAGACCGTTTCCATCCAACTACGGGAACAACAACACCTACCCTAGCAACAAGAACCCCTCTTCTGAATTAGAAAGCATGCTTAGAGACTTTATCACTACCCAAAAAGCCTTCAACAAAAATGTAGAGGAGAAATTAGCTAAAATAGATAATCTCTCTTTGAAGGTAGAAAGCTTAGCCCTTGATATTGAGATGCTTAAAATTAGAACCTCTCCCCTTGAGGAGAATAAGGCCACTCCTATTAATGCTATCCAATTACAAATCAATGAAAACATTAGGATGATGGCTAAACTTAAAGAAAGATGGGCTAGAGAAAAAGAGGAAGAGGATAGAATTAAGAGCCTTCCTACACACCACACAGTTTCCACTATCCAAATTGTTGGGATACTCAAACTATTAGCACCCAATGCACTCCTAGTCCCGTTGGACCTATTAATGGTGATGCTAATACCTCAACCGTAGATAAAGAAACTCCTATGAACATAGAGGATTTCAAACAAGTGAGCCTAGATGACACTACTACCACCTTTGATAGTAGTGATATTGATTTTGATAGTTGTACCCTCTCAGAAGTTATTAGCTTGTTACATAAAATGTCTAGAGACCCCCACACTAGCACACTTAATCTTGCCTTCACAGAGCATATCACAAATGCTCTTATCAAAGCTAGGGAGGAGAAGCTTAGAGTAGAAGCCTCCATACCTAGGAAGCTAGATGATGGTTGGGACCCTATGATTAAAATTAAATTGAATAACTTCTCTTGCTATGCTTTATGTGATGTTGGAGCCAGTACCTCCGTTATGCCCAAAATAATATTTGATATGTTTGAATTGAAGCCTTTTGAGCCTTGTTCTTTTGGTGTTCGTCTTGTTGATTCTTCCATAAAGAAACCTTTGGGTAAGATCGACGATGTTCTTATCATTGTCAATGACAACTATGTTCCCGTTAATTTTATTGTTATGGATATAGAGTGTGAACCTTTGTGTCCAATTATTTTGGGACGTCCTTTTCTTCGCACCGTTGGTGCGGTTATTGACATGAAAGAGGGGAATATAAAATTCCAATTCCCATTCAAAAAGGGGATGGAACACTTCCCTAGAAAGAAAATCAAGTTACCTTTTGAGTCCGTTACACGGGCTAGTTATTCTCTTTCTCTTGATAAAACTTGATTCTTCTTTTTGCATCATGCCTAGCTAATGGCTTTAAAGAAGCGCTTTCGGGAGGCAGCCCGCAACGAATTTAGGTGTTTCCTTTTTGCTCTTGTTGTGTCTTGATGATTGTTACTTCTGTAGCAACATCATTGTATCTTTATCTTTCAGCTTTGTACCAAGTTATAGCCTCTTACGGCAAGGGAAGTAAAAGTTGTGACATGCTGTCCAGAAAACAGATTCTGTCCTCGTGACCAGAAAAATTCCAGAAAAATCGCAGTTCATCTTTTTGAGCTGAATTTTTTACACATTATGATCTATACAATTACAAAACTTCCGTATGTTCTGAGTTTTTTGATTTGAGTTACAGAAGTACCCCTAAAAAATTCTTTACTATCTGCTGTTCTGTTTTTCACAGATTCTGCCACGTTTTGTCTCTCTTAACTTTTGCAAACCTTAAGCTTTCTTTTTATTTGCAAAAACTTTTTGGCACTCTTGAGAAAGAGTAGCTCTTCAAGAATATCTTTATGTCCAGTGGAGAAAAAAAATTATTTATTAAGGATACTAACCTCTCTAATCAGCTTATGATGAGTTATGTATGAAGTGAGTTTTCAGGTGTGCGATGGAAGATGATGAAAGAAGATCCAGGAGTGTCAAGCGCTCAAGCTTGGGGATGCCCCCATGCATCCCCAATAAATATTCAAGGAGACTCAAGCGTCTTAGCTTGGGGATGCCCCCGTGCATCCCCTTCTCCATCAACAATTATCAGTTCGTCCTTCGCCTCACTATATTTTTATCACTTCATGCGTTATGTGCTATGCTTGGAGCGTCTCGCTCCTAGGTTTTGTTTTTAGTTTTCTTTAGCTTTGCTTGCTGTTCATAACAAGTTAGATCCTGTATTACTTTGTGTGGGAGAGAAACACGCTCCACTTTCAAAATTTAGAACACATCATAGGATTTTTCCTGCCTATCTTTTTGCTGTTGTGTGTTCTTTATCTTTTCATAGCTACTGCCATGTTTAGTTTTAGTCTTAGTTTGTCTTTAGCAAGAGCCTTGGCTTTTGTTTAGTTTGTTGCTGCAACTCTTTTTAGTTTTCATGTTTATCTTGTTAAGAGAGTTGGTTGTTGCACTGAGTTGTGTCTTGTTTTGAGAAGTAGGTAATTGAGGTTGCTATTTAATTTTAGTAGTAGCTTGCATTAGTTTTGAAGTATTTATGTGAGTAATGTTTGAACTTTTGGTGTCAAGAGCTCTAGCCTATTAGTGATAGGTGTCGTATTTTGGGCAATCCGTGTGTATTTTCAAAACCTACAAAACTAGTTGAGAACTCTAGCTACTAGATGGATCACTACTCTTCTAAGGAGTCGAATATCACAGTACACTCACGTACCATGAGTCGAGGATGCGCAAGGATAACCAAACCCCCATACAGTCCTCCTCGGGGTACTTGTCTCTTTGTGAACCTCCTTATTAGATTGAGAGTTACCGATAATAAGTGCATGAGTTCTTCGGACTAATGTAAGTATTGAAAGTTGACACTTCCACCTTCCCATATTTTTCTAGCCTCTCATGTGCCGTGCATTGCCTTCTTCTCATTCCGAGAGTTGGTATCCACCTTCGCCGGTACATCCAAACCCTTGGCATGATACGCTCTGTCATCATAAGCCTCCTTATATCTTTCCTCAAAACAGCCACCATACCTACCTATCAAGGCATTTGGATAGCCTTTCCGAGTTACATTGCCATGCAACTTCCACCTCTTCATGACTTGATCTTCATGTCATACATGTTCTTGCTACACTGGCAGCGACATACATTGCATACATCATGATAGTTACATCTTCTTTATGATTTTGAGTACCTTGTAAAGTGTGAAAGATCTCCTTTATCTTCTTGTAAAATAGAGTGTTGCTCTTAAGTGAGGAAAATATCCCAAAGTGGACACAATAAAAGATCCCAAAGAGGACAAATGAGAGTTAAATAGAAAGAGCCATTGAGGCCACAAAAAATACAAAAAAATAGAAAAAAGAGAAAAATAAATAAAAAGAGAGAAAGGGGCAACACTACTAAATTTTTGAGAGATCCACACCAGTACTCCCGTTATACCCTTTGTACTCCATAGAGATGATTATCTTGCATATACTTCCATTGGAGAGCTTCTTAGCTCGTATGTGCATCCGTTGCATGGCAATCCCTACTCCTCGCATCATATCTATCATTTGGCATCTCTTGCCTATGATTGTCCTCATTGATGTGAGCCTTTCTCATCCTTTTTGTCTTCCTCCTCCACCAAATTTCTCTCTTTGCCATCCTAAGTGTCAACTCTCGTGCTTACACTCAGCCATTGCATGAGTGCTCAAAATATCGAAAAGGAGTGGATCAAATTGACTTGTACCTGGCTAGTGGTCTGGGGATGAGTCAAGATAAGATCCCAAAGAAGACCAAGTGTGAAACTTTAGTAGATTGAGTTCTCAACACAAAAATACTTTTTCTCGTATTCCCTATCCCCCTTCTTGCACGCAAACACCATTTGGAGACATTCGAGTCACGGACAGCGAGAGCTCTTGCACCTAATGTTCTTTTCTTACTTGTTTCAATGCTAATATAGACTCTTGCATGTTATGACTTGAATTGAATCTCTAACCTTGATTGTTTTACTTTTCAAAGTTCTTTTATGGTTGCTAGCATGTGACCACAGAAATTATGTTGTTATCATTTACCTACTCGAGGACGAGCAGGAATTAAGCTTGGGGATGTTGATACGTCCAAAACGTATCTATAATTTCTGCTTGCTCCATGCATGTTTTGTGTGATATTGCTATGATCTAGATACACTTTCATACACTTTTGATCATATTTGGACTAACCTATTAACTAAGTGCACCCCAGTGCCAGTTCCTGGTTTCTGCTGTTTTTCTATTTCATTTCCCCCCATATAAAAAGTTCCAGAAAAATTCCGGGAAAAATACAGGAAAAATCAGCGTACAGGAAGCTTCGAGAAGAGCCCGGGAGGGGCCAAAGGGGAGCCAGGGGGCCCAGGCGGCCACCCGGCGCGGCCCCACCTCTGGCCGCGCCAGGGGGGCGCCTGGGGCCCCTGGTCCACCTCTGGCTTTCCCCCTTCTCCTATTTATTCTCCGTCACGGGGAAACTCAGAAGACAGAACCCTATTTCGCAAACTCGCCTCTGTTCCGCCGCCGCCGCGCTTCCGAGATCGGGAGCACCAGAAGACCTCTTCCCGGCACCCTGCCGGAGGGAGGATTGACCTCCGGGAGTCTCCTCTCCACCATGGATGCTCCCCGGATGTCTCGTGAGTAGTTTTCCTTGGACCATGGGTCCGTGATCAGTAGCTATGTCATGCTCTCCTCCCCTCTTTGATCTTCATGGTTTAGACCTCGTGAGCTGCCCTACATGATCGAGGCACTTTTGTAATATTTCTGCTATTGCTATGTTGAGTTTGATAGGATCTGATGGATTATGAGATTATGTTCAGATTGTGATTAAGTAATATATTTGGTTCTTATCTCTTATATTTTTGTTCCTAAGTAATTCTTGCATGTTCTCCGTTGCTATTTATTGCTTTGGCCAAGTAGTACTACCTCTGTCCCTAATATAGTAACGTTTTTTGAACTAGACTAGCTCAAAAAACGATACTATATTATGGGACGGAGGGAGTAGGTAGTGACTCCAAGAGGGAACGTTTTTCTCGATTGTGGGTTCATGCCCCCCGATGACACGCTTGAGTGACAGAAACATGAGTCTAGGGGATGTGTTGTTGCCACAAGGGGGAAAATAACGGTGCTTGTAACCGCGGTTACAAGGATTGTTTACTTTACGCAAAGTTCTTTTAATGCAGTTGTCTGTTGCTTTGGGTTTACACTTTGGGTGGGGCTCGCAACTTAATACCAGCGAGATGTTCTGGATAGATATCTCAAGGTGGATGATTAGTAGTAGATGCAGATGGATTTCGGTCTACTTATTTTGGCGTATTGCCCATGCTTTTGAACCTCGTCCTTTCTTTTGTAGCATAGTTAGCATTGCGGTGCGTTCTTAATCCTGTCAATTGCCTTTCTGTAATTTGTTTACCTCGCATAGTAATTTTATCGTATTTTGGGAGAGAGACATCACTAGTGAACATCACGTATCCCGGTCCATATCCTCATCACTGTTTACACGCTCATTTACTTTTCTTCTTTTACTTTTACTTGCTATCATTATCCCTTGCGTTTTATCCTTTGTGAACAACAAGACTGGAGAGATTGACAACCTCTCTGAACTTCGTTGGGAACAAAGTTATCGTGTCTGTGTGCAGGTCCGCGTCAGTTGCGCCGCTGACACCTACTTATCATCTCCGGAGTCCTACTGGAGACAAACCTTGGTATCTTCACTGAGGGAAATTTGTTGTTGTGCTACATCACGCCTTCCACTTGGGGCTCACCAACGAAGGGCGAGAAATCACTATCATCATCTCGCACATCAACGCCACACCACGATGGCCACCGCGAGAAGAGCGCGGAGTACGACTACCGCGGACACGGCGAACACGGACGCGGCCAGTCATACCTGCACCTCGCTTGGGCCCCATGAGAAGATGAAGAAGAGGAGCAAGATGGGCAGAGGACGAACACTGCTGCTAGATGAAGAAGAGGGGTCTATTTATAGCACAAACCCAAGAGCACGCAGAAGCCCAGACGATGGGAGCAATTAATTCAAAGACCGAGCGTGTTGGGCGATTCGAATTCCGAGACAAAGATGCTTTCACACGGGCGGCACTGTGCGCTGGACGCGTCAAATCTCGCGCGTTTTCAATACGTGCATCGGTAACTCAACAGGCGGCTGCAGCACGCCACAAAGGCCATCATTATGACCGGTCATGAAGACATGATGGTTCGCAGACAGAGCATGTTTGACGGTCCCCCGGCAAGGAGATCGTTATCCTTACCAAGAAGAGGTAAATTAAAGTGGCAGCGCAAAAGAAAATGCAGCCTGCAAGCTCCGTTTTTTACTGATTCAAATACATTTTTCAAATATATTTAACTCCCATCGGGAGCGTATCCACCCATGAGAGTCTCAAGTGCTCCCTCACCTAGAAGAAAAATACGTGCTCGAGTGATTACTCGCACCCATGAGAGTCTCGGGTGCTCCCTCACCTAGAAGAAAAAGACGTGCTCAAGTGATTACTCGCACACATGAGAGTTTCGGGTGCTCCCTCACCATGACACAAGATAAGCAGACTTCGCTGAATGATGTTTCTTCGTAATTTTACCAGCTTCACAAGCACTGCAGAGACGATCCTTATCGAATTTTACTTCGCTAAGGCCAATAACATGATTCTTCTTCACTAAGTTATGAAGATTTCTCATCCCTGCATGACCAAGTCTTCGATTCCATAACCACCCAGATGAAGCTTTTGCCATTAAGCATGTGGATACAGCAGGGCCCGAAGAAAAATCAACAATGTATAAATCTCCTTTTCGGTAACCCTCGAAGACAAACGTATAATCATCCTGTGAAAAGACAACACAACGCGAAGCAGAAAATAGAACAAGCATACCCATATCGCATAACTTAGAAATAGACATAAGATTGTATCCAAGGGATTGGACTAACATAACCTTGTCAATGTGCTTATCTTTCGATATGGCAACCTTACCCAAACCTAAAACTTTACCCTTGTTGTTATCACCGAAGGTAATGTACTTCTGAGAAGAGTGAGATAGTTTTTCTTCGGTGAATAACTCCTTGTCTCCGGTCATATGATTTGTGCAACCACTATCCATGACCCATTCGGATCCACCAGAGACATAGCCCTGCAGAAGAATTAGTTCTTCTTAACCACCCACAAACGAGCAGGTGACTGAGAAGATGTTGAAGAACTGGTTGAAGCAATATTAAAGCGAACAGGAGTGTATTGCTTCGGTGTACCATCAAGCACACCATAAATGTAAGTCCTCTGCGAATGGTTAGCATAAGAATGAGCATATGCAATCTTAGTATGATTATTATGAGGACGATAAGTATGACGACCAGTGCGATAGTATTGCTTCTGCGGAACATTTGATTCGGTCACCAGAGGATCATTTCTCGTTTCAAGAGAATAGAAATTATTCGGTGGTACCGAAGACTTTCCCTGCATGGTATGGTTAGCAGGTAGTTTTTCCACAAGTGCTTTCTGCACCCATATTTGCCTCTTATAGAAGCCATTCTTAGGAGGAGTACCAACATACTCAGCTGTAACCTTTCCCTGTTCATCTTTGATGAGCTTGTAGTCTGAATCAAGTGATTCGTCTACAATAGCTTTGTTCATCTTGCAGTCAAAACCTAAAAGGTTAGCTATATCAATGGGGTTCCCCTTCGCAAGGACCCAAACAGTCTTAGGATACTGCTCAGGTTCCCAATAGGTGCCATCAGGGTTTATCTTTCTCTCGAAACCAACACCTTCATTCCTGGGATTCCTGTGAAGGAGAGCCTTCCTCAGGATATCACAGAGATACTGGTGACCTTGCACACTTTTGAACATGCCTGTTTCAAATAAGTTTTTCAACCTGAGAAGTTCCTCGGTAGCAGCAGGATTTTCCTCATCAGAGGCATTAGTATCATCAATAACAATAGGAGCTTTGCCTTTGGAATCAATTTTGCTTCGTTCCAAACAATCCAAACAAGGTGATTCAGTTTTATGATTTGCTTCAGAACCTTGTTGAGCCATGAGAGAGAGATTGACATTTTCCAACTCTTCATGAGCCTCTTTCAGTTTTTCGAGAGCCATTTTCCTATGAAGAAATTCATAGGTGAGCTTCTCATAATCAACTGAAAGAAGATCATGCCGAGAGGATAATTCTTCAAACTTTTCCTTCAGAGCAGCATGCTCATTAGTCAAAGTTTGACCTTTCTCTATCTCATCGATCAACAGAGTTTCTGACTTCTTAATTGTTTTGCTTAGTGAATCAAGTTCATCTTGTTGGATTGAAGCAATTTTAGCAAGTTTAGCATAGCTTATCTTTGAATCACTGTCATATGAGGAACAATCAGAAGTATCATAGTTAGATTTTGATGAAGATACCTTCGCCTTGGCCATGAAGCAATATGCAGGAGATTCATCTTCACTACTGTTGTTGGTGAAGAATGAGCTCGAAGCTTTTGCCGAAGCATCTGCTGAAGCGAATGCCAAACCAGCAACACCATCTAATTCATACCCAGACCCAGACCTTGAGCCTGAATGAGCTTCCGACCCAGAGGCTTCGCCTTCAGAGTTCATCTCCTTTCCCAGATAGGCCTTGGCTCGGTGAGAGCTGCTTCGACGAGACGAGTGAGTCTTCGATGAAGAACCCTCACGCTTGTTGTGATACTTCTTCGATGAAGAGCCCGAGGTGCGGAATGACCAAATTGACCCGAGGTGACAGCTTGACACGTGTCCACAACGGTCGGATTTGTCATCAATGCGCAACTTTACTTGAGGAACAAGTAAAGCTGACTCACGGACTTAGTTCTGCTTCAGTAGCCAAAGAACGAAGTCTTTGCTACTGAAACTCAACTCAGTGCACATGAGATTTCTTCGCTCAGGCTTCTCACTTGGTTTGGATTTGATCTGAGCAATTTCTCAATGACTTCGGTGTCCACAAACTAAATACCCCTCTTGATAGTACGGTTTGTCCTATGACTCAAAGAACCGAAAAAGAACTACAAAAACATCTAAGTCTTGCGCCGTCCTCTTCATTTCCTTCAATGAGTAGAGCTTCAGGACACCTTCATTTTTGGGGGTCATCCTTCGTGATTAAGCTTCGCTCCGTGGGTTATGCTTCGATAACTTGAAGACCTTCCCTGAAGCTTTATCACCTAGCTTGTCCTTCAGGAACCTATACAACTGTTTACACTAGAAAACATTGTTAGTTCCTCTACTGCCTTGTCCAACAATATCCAAAACACACGGGGGCAAAACTTTGCTCTTACAGTCTTGCACTCGCCAGATCGTACGGCCCCAGAGTATCGGGGTGCTCCCTCACCCCGAGAGCGAAGGCGATACCCGAGTGATTACTCGCAGAACTCTGAGTACCCGAGCACTCGAAGACCTCCCAAGCAAGTACTCCTCTACATTATTCCTCGTCCGAGCGCTCGAAAAAGCTCCGCGAGTGACCGCTAAAACAGCTCACTTGATTGTTTATTCCAAGTGGGTGCATTACTAACTAGGCTCCGCGCCTCGATAAAAAATACATATTCCTAGAACACGATACACTGTGCCCAAATGCTACGCAAGCTTAGCGTGTAGGTAAGACCCCACTGCGCAGATCGGCCGGGCTGGGACTTGCCGCAGAGCGATTTCACTCCCAATCTTTTCCATGCGCTTGCATGATAGAAAAATCTGGGCGGACGCGCCTAGGCTACGAACTTTACTGGCGGCAATTGATCACTGTAAGACCTGCAACGGCATGACTTTTGCTCGACACCAGTGTTCCAAGCTCATGTCGAGGGACGTGAGTTTGATTGGGCTACTGTGGTATTTTCCACTAGCGCAATTCACCAAGGCTCGACCAGTCGACTCCTTGGGCCCTTTCAGCTTAGCATTCCCTCGAAACAGGTTTTGTCATGGCCCTAGACTGCCAGCGACACGCGGTTGAACCGTGCATACATTGAAACAACGCAAGAATGGACTCGAGTCCCCCAAGCACTCGGGGGGCTACTGACGAGGGGGTGACCCCGTGACTCCTATGGATGGGCCTACCCGGTGTGCCCGAAGACAGAAGGCCCAGAAAGATGCCGCCTGGGCCCAGCCTTGGCCCACTAGTGGCACCGACGTAGGAGTCCACGACTTGTAAGGAAGGTGCAAACCTGCCGTGCGGTACAAGATTAGGGTTAGGAAACCTCATCTGTAATCCAAGACGGATTCCCCGAGACCTAGCCTAGTATATAAGGGCTGGGAGGGGAGACGTCGAGATCAACCAATACACAATCTGTAACCCTAGCCTTGTGCGCACTAGCCTTGGCCTTCCCTGTAATCTCATCTCCAAGAAATAATATCGAGCAG
This sequence comes from Bromus sterilis, assembly GCA_950022295.1. Classification (NCBI taxonomy): domain Eukaryota; kingdom Viridiplantae; phylum Streptophyta; class Magnoliopsida; order Poales; family Poaceae; genus Bromus; species Bromus sterilis. The sequence goes on from OX465600.1 coordinate 283,484,780, forward strand.
GAACGTCTCCTCCTGTTTGCCGACGAGCTATCGTCCAACTTGTGCCTCTCATGATTAACCCAGGGTCCCTTACCATGGGATTTGCCGGGGTTGATCCCCGTCAAGAACCCTCTCTAAAACTGTAACAACTCAGGATCTCAATAGGAATGATAGACTACTCATATTAACAAGGTGCACCTTCTTTTCTGGAGGCTTGAAGTAGTCCTGGGATGGGTGACCGACTGGGAAGTTGATCCTAGGTGCGCACGAGTGAGGACAAAGTGTAGAATACACAAAGTTGCTAGTCATGGAGTATGTGAGGACTGTCTGGATCCCATGAGCACCGGCCATGGAATCGGTGGTTAACCGGTGGGTTATTGGTAGACTTGGTAGATCCATAAAGAATGTCAATAATACTCTGGAGACTTATTCTCAATCAAAACTAAAAAGGGAGAAACCACGGTGGGGAAGGGCCTAAAATATATTTTTGTGCTAAAAATCCCTCAACCTCATTTTGACACGCCAACTACCAGGGGGGTGAAACTTTTAAAACCATGGAGGAAGTGCCTACTTTGAATAGAATTAAGAGTGATCCTCCTACTGGAAAAAGTACCTTTGCTTTTGTTCGTAGAAGTGTTAGTGCTAGAACAAAAAGTCTTCTTAAAAGGACTAGTTGCACTATTGAAGAGCTTTTTGATGATCTTCATGATGATTGAATTGATAAGACTTGGTTTCTTTTCATCATGCCTAGCTAAAAGGCATTACAGAAAGCGCTTATTTGAAGGCAACCCAAAATGCAATTTACTTTCAGTAAATTTTTTTGTGTTTTGGAGTGTGCTACTTCTGTAGCAACTTCATTTTATCCTTTTCTTTTAAGTTTTATGTTAAGTTTAGCCTCTAGTTCTTAGGAAGAGCAAAGTTGTATATTGTAGTCTAGAAACAGATTATGTACGATCCAGTAAATAATTTATTAAAAATCATGAGATCATATTTTTAATGTGAATGTTTTACATAGTAAGCAACATACTTTTATCTACCTTTCATTAGTTTTGAGTTTTCTGATTTGAGCTACAAAAATGCTTCTAAAATTTTGATCTTTACATATTGTTCTGTTTTCACAGATTCCTACCTCTTAAGGACACTCTCAATGCTAGTATCTTAGCACGTAATCATAGATATTTTGCTTATGTGGCATAGTATTTAATGAAAAAAGAGATGAAGGTTGTATCTTAGCTAAGATACAATCCTTGCACCTGGCCATATGCAAAAAGCATGATTAGACCAATCACATATATGCATGAAGCTGAAATCATTAGATAAGATGCAACATCTAAGAAACAATGAATTGTGGTAGTTGTATCTTAATTTTTATTGTCCTATGATATTGTGCGAAGAAACAATGCATTGGGAGAGCCCTAATTGCATTTGCCTCGTTGCGAGCTTTTTTCTCAGTTATTTGGGGGAAGTGTCTTAAATAAAGTTGGGTAACAAAAGGTAATATTTAAATTGAGTGTTTACATGTGTTCTACATCACCTTATTGGGATTTTATTTATTATGCATTAACCGTTTAATGAAGTCTATGAGAAGTTTTGTGTCAACAAAGTTTTCAAATGTTACGAGAGAAAATGATGAAAGAAGATCAATGAGTGACAAAAAGCTTAAGCTTGGGGATGTTTCACGGTACCCCAAGAAATGGTCAATGAGACTCAAGCATCTAACCTTGGGGATGCCCCGAGACATCTTCTCCTTCATCAATAATTATCATGTCGTCTCTCCTAGCGCTATATTTTTACTGGTTCACATGTTAGGTGCTGCGCTTGAAGAGTCTTTTCTTTCGTTTTAATTTATTTTGCTTTGTTTGCTGGTCATAGCTTGTTGGGCCCTATGCAAATCCATGTTCCTTATATCGCCTATTGTGGGTTAGAAGTAGCGCTCGCCTGCATGCACGTGCTCGTGGGCCGTAACCCATCAAGCGATTTTATTTTTCATTTTTGGTTAGATGTTGTTTTCTGCTATGTTTCTGGTGTGTGTCGTGTGTGTACAATATGTTTTTTTTCTAATTTTGATCAGAGTGTTGGTTTTCCTTAGCACATTGGTATTCCGTGTTGTGGTGGTAGCGTGTGTCCAATTTATTTTCCTTTACTTGTTTTTATTTTTTATCCCATGATTTTCCTTTTTGTGTTGCTTTGTTTTTTCTTTTCTTTTCTATTGCGGGAGCTCTTTTGAATCCCCTGTTGTGTATAAGTATTATGAAAGAGTTCTACTTTGATACACCCTCTTAAAAGTTTGCACAAAATATACAGTTACCTAAAAAGGTTATGACCATAAATTTAAATTATTGATGCTCCTTTTCTAAAACAAACTTTAGGATAAACATATGCTACATTATCTTATTGCACATAGTTGATGATGCATCAAACTCCGTAGTTCTTTGTGAGTATGGATACTTGTTACTTGAACCCACTTAATAGGATGTATCTGCATTTTTATGCTTTGATTCTTAGTTTAAGACAATCGGTTGAATTTATTGCTTTAGTCAAGATCACAACCACTGTCAATTAACTCACTCTACCTTAGAGTACTATCTTTATAAGCATTTCCAGCTTAGGTGCGGGGTCTACATCTAGTTAGGTACGACATATCTATGCTGCAAATTATCAGTAACTAGTGAGTCAATTGCGCGTTTAACTGATAGGGTTTCATGTGCATTTGCTCTAGGAAAAAAAGGGTTTCATGTGCATTCGAGCACATGTCCTTGAATTATATGTATGTGATAGCAACCGATCGAATTGGATAAGACCGTGGCATCTATCTCCGGTTCTCCGTAGATATACTCAAAGTTGTTGGACAAACAAACAAATGATACATAGTACAATGATCGCGAATATTCATTTTTGATCCCGAGCACAGCTGCTCCCTATATCTCAGCCTTTATTCATCCATCGGGATCTGAACGTACAATACAAAGAATAGGCTTTACAATCATTTACAGTTTCCAAAACTAAACAACATCTACTTCAGCTGCCTCCTCGCCTACTCCTATTCGGCCACGCGACGCCTCTTGGCCTTGTATTGCATCTCGTTGGCGCGCTCTCCCGACGCAGCTCGTGGACGTGTTTGGGATGGAAATCCCTAAAAACTTCCCCCCATGGCCAATCGTGGATGCTGCGGGGGTCGATAGCGCCACTGCCCCGGTGCCGACATCTACCTCTGCCATGCCCACCCCGGCGCCGCCATCTACCTCTGCCATGTCCCCCGAGCTGTCATCGACCTCGTCCATGCCCATCCCGGCGCCGCCAACTACCTCTGTCATGTACACCGAGCTGCCATCAACCTCGGCCATGCCCATCCTGGCGCCGCCAACTACCTTCGTAATGCCAACCCCGGCGCCAATGTCTACCTCCCCCAGGGCCACCATTCCCGCTGCCGGCAAGTCCCACAAGAAGCCTGGACATGAAGCTCAAAGGCAAGATTCCAAGAAGAGCAAGAAGATTGCTACTCAGGTAATACTTTTGATCTCCAAGTTCTTCACTTTAATCTGTGCTAGCTAGTAGTTATTGTAACAGTCACTGAAACTAAAATCATGGCATTTTCTTCGGGCCAGTTTGTGGAACGTGATGCTGCGGGGGATGAACATGCCATTGCCCCGACGCCGCCGTCTGCCTCCTCCATGCCCACCGAGCTGCTGTCGACCTATGCGATGACCTCCGGCAAGTCCCACAAAAGGCCAGGTTCCAAGAAGAGCAAGAAGGTCTCCACGTTCTTCCTTTTTGAACAATCTAGCTATTGTATCTGTCACTTAAATATGAAAATCTGAACAAGTAGCCACTGTTTGTTGTACTGTGCTTGTGATTTTGCCTTGCAGTAGGTGATGTGGTACTACTTGATCAATGAAAATGTTTGTTAATTGATTTTTTACAATCACATAATGTTTTTGTACAGTCTCCTTTTTGCAGCTTGCTGTATGTATAGTTTAATTGGGTTATTAGTGCAACAATCTAGATTCTTTGCGGAATATTACATATTTCTGATATTTTATTTAACTTGTTTTAGGCATCTACGATGATAACGACGAGGTCACCGGTGGTCAATATTATAGCGAGATCAACTGCATTGAAAAGGGCATCATCAGCGGTGAGGCATGCTTTTGCAAAAAGGGCAAAGTCAACCCACCCACTTGAGTCTCCTTCACAACTGACAACAAGACAAAATAATCCTTCACTTCAGGACCTATCTCCGCCTGCTGGAACAACTAGTTCACATGGTAAGATCTTCAAATTCTATGTTCCCATGAATGTTCTATTTGTTTTAGAGTATTAATTATGATTTCCCATGCATGCAGGGTGGATGCGTAGACGCCGCAAGTTGGTACCACGCATTTGAGAGGAGGTCGAGCCAATATATATGATGGCAAAAGACTTGTGGAAGGGCGATGCATTCATTGTCACCAAGTTTTTCCGGCTATACGAGACAGCGGGAGCAGTCACATAGGTCGACATTGGAAGGTATGCCCAATGAAAATTGCAATGAGTGACATGGTTGATAAGTTAGGTCCTCCTGAAGGTGCAGATCCGAATTGGAAATTTGATCGGGGATTCTGATGTCGTGCATTAGTTAAGTTAATTGATGTGAACGAAATGACATTCTCTCTTGTTGAATACAAACCGTTTTGAGAATTTGTCGCTTCATTAAACCCATGGTTCAAAATGATTTCGAGAACAACCGCAAGAAGTGATTGCATGGAAAATTTCAAAATTTATAGTTTGAAATTGAAGAAATATTTCAATGACTCTAGCAGTAGAGTATCTTTAATCGCGGATATGTGGACCTCGAACCAAACATTGGGTTATCTGTGCATTACATGTCATTTGATTGACAATGATTGGGAACTTAAAAAATGGGTCATAAGATTTTTCATGATGGAGATCCCTCACAATGCTATCAACATCTATAATGTGGTACTTAGGTCATTCAAGATTGGAACTTAAAGGATAAGCTATGTGGTTTCACATTAGATAATGCACCCGTCAATACGAAAATGGTTGAGTATTTGAGAGATAATTTGGTTGATAAGTACATCTTCTTCATTCAAAAGGAACTTTGTTTCACTTCTGATGTGCCGCTCACGTATTCAATATAATTGTTCAACATGGTTTGCTTACAATGAAATCCATGGTTAATAATATTAGAGAATCGGTCAAATATGTGAAAAGTTCACAAGACAGGGGCCAAAAATTTCAACAAATAATCAACCAAGTAGGATGTTGTTTTGATAAGCAACCTACAGTTGATGTCCCCACTCGATGGAATTCCACATATTTGATGCTTGAATCAACTGTACCCTTTAGAAGTGCTTTTAATTCCTTAGTACCACAAGAAAAGAATTACACATATGGTCCTTCTGTTGATGAATGGAAAATGGATGAATCTGCATGCAAGCTCCTAAAGGTGTTCTATACAGCAACCAATCTTCTCTCGGGCTCAAACTATCCAACTAGCCATCTCTACTTTCCTCAGCCATGGAACATTAAGAAAATCTTGAAAAAGGGAGCATCAAGTGATAATGAGACAATTGTATACATGGTGGAGCAGATGGAGATCAAGTTTATGATATATTGGAAAGAATCATTCAAGAAAATATGTATTCCTGTCATATTTGATCCAAGATTCAAGTTTGATCTTCTTGAATATCTCTTAAAGGACTTTGGAAGTGAAACTGAAATTGATACATGGATGTATGAAGTGAAGAAAGCTCTTTGATGAATACTCTCTAGATATTCTCATTCATCACCAACAAGAAGATCATGTGAGTCCCGTTGAGCAAGAATTGGAAGAGGAGGAGGATCCACTTGCAGAATTCGATCATTATATCAGTCGAAAAAAAGTGTAATCAAATAATGACCTGGATCAGTGGAAGAAAGATCTGGACATATTGCAATGGTGTAAATTCAGTTCATCAAAGTATCTGGTTCTCTCTAGGATGGCTCGTGACATATTGGTTATTCCGGCGTCCACGGTGCATTCCGAGTCGGCTTTTAGTTCTGAAGGACGCATCGTTAGTGACTACAGGTGCAGTCTTTCATGCTCCACTGTTGAGGCTTTGATTTGCCTACAAGACTGGCTAAGGGCAGCCGGTTAGTAATTTTTTTTATTTTTCTCTTCACAAAGCTTTATAACCACAAGACCTCTAATATTATCATTGTTTTGTGTTTTCCAGATATAGAAGGAAATAAAGCTGCATCATTAGAGCGTGAGGAAGCAGATCTAGGTATATGTGATGTGCCCATGCTTACTACATATTCTAACACATGGAAATATATGCATTGCTACTTACTCTTATGTGTTTGTGGGAATCACAGAGCCTCAGTTGGACCTGATGAAGCAAGCTTCAACTTCTGAACAGAGGATATCTTAAAATAACAAGGTAAGAATCCTTATTGTTTGTGCATATTGCAACTAGTATACTAAAAATACTTGATCGATGTGTGTCCATGAAGTCTCCCTGTAGTTTGAGTTTGAAGTCTGATATGTTTTTCGTTTTGCAACTGGGGATTTTATTATTAGCACAAAAATTTGAGTTTGAAGTCTGATGTGTTTTCTTCTTCTAGTTCATCCATATTTGCAGCAATGGTACGACTGATGGATTTTCCAAAAGATTCCAGCTTAGTGTTAATTCATTAATGCATAGACATGAAAGAACTATGAATGAAGCAGTGGCCTGTAACTGGAGTGTAACGACTGATGGACTTTTAAATTTATTCTACTTTGTGTCATTTCTATGAAACCATGTAGTGTTCTGGAGTCAATACCATGAAAGAATTTCGTATGAATTGATGTATATTTAGTCAAAACTGGGGATGAGCTGATTGTGTAACGTATTATGTTTTGTGAATGCTGATGAGAAGTGGGTATCCCATAAAACTCACTTATCCCGTTTCAATTTACTAGCAAATATACCCGTGCGTTGCAACGGGAGAAAAATATAAATACATCGAGGATCAATAGTATTGTATGTGTTGAAAAACGCCGCATAAGATGCATGATGATCAACCTTTCATAATATAGTCATTCAAGCCAGAATGAATTGGGGCATCATGATCGAAGACATGAGAGAGGGTGTACGATAGAGCGTTTAGAGAGTGAAGGTGAAGCTTGACGAGAAGTGCTTAGACTGCATTGTGCATGCATGATTAGTATCGTTTTCTACGTGGTCACCGCGTGTTTCAACTATCTTCGAAGCTGGTGGCCTTCTTTGTTGTGGCACCCCATCCGACATCAACGTCACACTTGGAACCCCTCTTATTCGCCCCTCTCCATTAATGTCCACGCGTTAGTGTGACTTCGACACTTCTTGTTGCAGTTTAGTTGTTGGGTCGCGCCATATCGTGGATGCATTTGTGCTAGATCATTGTTTTAACGCATATTTTTTTTTAAACATGATAACCATATTAAAATATGTTTAAAATTTATATTTTAAATGAAAGGATATTTTCTTGAAAATGCGATAATTTTCTTTTAGTAAAAGTAATATTTATATTATATCACAGGGGCATGTTTTTAAGACATACGTATATATATATATATATATATATATATATATATATATATATATATATATATATATATATAAAGCTATTCATCATCCAGGATACAGAATAATTTATTCTTCACCCGAGGTAATTTTACGAACCTTTCATAATTTTTTTACATTTGTAATACAAATAGTTACATTAATATGGATTCACTTCATAAATTTTGATATAAAATAACAAAGTATTGATCATAAGATAAAAAAATACATTTTATGTATATTTTACACTATCATTTTTAACTTTGTAATTTTACGTAATATAAAATATATTTTATGGCGATTATATTTTTTTACGTTCTCTTATTACGTATGAAATAAGACAAAATTTACGAAATGTAAAATTACGGTGCATTGATGTCAAAACAGAGGGGTGTGAGGAATAACTATTCCTCACCCAGGGTGACGAATAGTCTCACCCTATATATATTAGTGCATGATTTTAAAGTCCATGAAAAAATAAACGACATACACTAAGAAAATTAAATTGTAAAAAAGCTAGTAAATTATATTTCTATCAAAAACTTATTACAATATGTATTTAATTTATATTTTAAAATGCAAGGACATTTTCCTGAACGTGCATGAACTTTTTTTAGTAAAAATAAAAATTTCATTATTGCATGGACATTTTTTAAAAACATACTAATGGAATAAATATAATTTTATTATGCATGATTTTTAAATATGCGAAAAAATGAAGAATAGAAAATTAAAGTGTAAAAAAACGTGTTAGGGCTAGGCGCCTAGGTCTTGGACCGAAGAAAATTAAAAAAACCACGATTTATAACGTATTTGGGCCGGCCCATAGAATGTCCTTGTGTTAGGTCCGACAAGTGACACTATATATTAATCTACTACTGTTCCTCAGAGATAATATCACGCGGGATTTGCTTGAGCCTGTTGGGTGCTTATGAATGTTTATGAGTGCCTTCACTTCATGAAACGAAACAGAGCTCAGAGGAACAAATTTTGTGCTGTCAAACTTGACATCATGAAGGCGTACGATCGAGTGAAGTGGGAGTATTTACGGGCTATGATGCTTAAGTTGGGTTTCGCACCATCTTGGGTGAATCTAATAATGAAAATGGTGAGCTCGGTTAAATTCTCAGTCCTTTTTAATGGAAGCAAGCTTGAGGGATTCATACCTTCCAGAGGGATCCGTCGGGGCGACCCTATTTCTCCATACCTCTTCTTAATAGCAACGGAGGGCCTTTCGTGCCTCTTCAAATCAACACCTGAATCATCGCACATAAAAGGGATTCAAGTGGCCCCATCGGCTCCGCCGGTGAGTCATTTGCTCTTTGCGGATGATAGCCTGTTGTTTGTTAAGGCGAGTGTAGAGGGAGCAAATGAGTTGACCTCGTTATTGGAATCCTACAGTCAGGCGTCGGGGCAGAGAGTGAATCTCTTAAAATCATCTATCTTCTTTAGTAAAGGCTGTCCTGAGGGACTAAGGTCAGAAGCGAAGGGTATCCTTGAAATTCCAAATGAATCTTTATCTGATAAGTATTTGGGCATGCCATCTGATGTGGGGAACAATAAAAATGGGGCTTTCAAATTTCTGAAAGATAGAGTTTGGAATAAAGTGAAAGGCTGGCTGGAGAAAATATTATCGGTGGGAGGAAAAGAAATCTTGATTAAATCGGTGGCCCAGGCAGTCCCGGTATACTCAATGTCATGCTTTAAATTACCGAGGGGACTTTGTGAACATCTCAACTCGCTGATCCGGAAATTCTGGTGGGGCAGCAAAGAAGGCAAAAGAAAGGCTAGCTGGGTGTCATGGAGTGTGATGACCAGACCAAAACAATGTGGTGGTTTAGGCTTTTGAGATATTGAACTTTTTAACCTTGCTCTTCTTGCTAGACAGGCTTGGCGAATTCTTGTGACCCCGAAATCTCTGAGTGCCCGGATTTTAAAGGCGAAATACTTCCCATCTGTAGACTTTCTGCATGCTGAACTGGGGTCGGCTCCCTCGCAGGTATGGCGGTCTGTTCTGGAGGGCAGAGATGTGATGGTGCAGGGTCTAATTCGCCGCGTTGGAGATGGGCAAACCACTCTCATCTGGGAGCAGAACTGGTTGTCGCGTCCTCATAATATGCGCCCAATCACCAGCAGGGTTACTAACCCCCCGGTGAAGGTCGGCCAACTAATCCTGCCAGACAGGTCTTGGGATGCAGCGGCGATCCGGGAGATCTTTCTTCCAACAGATGCTGAGGCGATCATGTCCATCCCATTGTGCACGATGAATATCCCTGATTTCTGGTCATGGTCCCATGAGACGAATGGTGCGTTCACGGTTCGGTCGGCCTATAGGATGCTTGTAGCTACAAAATTCAGAAGGGAGGCGTGGCTTGAGGGACGAGCGGACTCTTCTAACTCTGAGAAAGAGAAGAAAAGCTGGTTGAAAATGTGGAAGGTCGATGTTCCCTCCAAGCTGAGAATTTTCCTCTGGAGATTGGCCCAACAGTCTATTCCCACTGCTGATCTGCTACATCACCGTAAAATGTCGAAGTCTACCACATGCGGGTTATGTGGAGCTGAGGATTCATGGCAACACTCCCTACTTCATTGCATTGTGGCAAGGTGTGTCTAGGCGCTCGAAGATGCTGATTTGGTGCAGCTGGTGAACGATACAAAGGAACCTGATGCAAAAAGGTGGTTGTTTGCGCTTCTGGAGGCACTGTCTCCAGCTTCTTTTATCCAGCTTGCTACTACGCTATGGGCAATCTGGTACTCCAGGAGGCAGGCGCTGCATGAGCATATTTTCCAAAGCCCCATGGCGGCACATCAGTTCATTGTCAAGTACATCCGGGAACTAGAGGAGTGCAAACCGATCAGAGGTGGGCAGCCTAGGGTTGCGTCAACATGCAATAATAGAGCTAGTTGGATTCCACCATCCGAAGGGACGGCGAAGATAAGGGTGGATGGGGCAGTCTCCAGGGACAAGATGGAAGGGACGTTCAACGCTGTTTGCAGGAACCATGAGGGGAAGTATCTAGGCGCTTCAGTGATAAGAGTCATGGACATCTCTGATCCTCTTCGCTCGAAGCTCTCGCTTGTCGAGAGGCGTTGGCTAGGGATCTATCCCTCTCGAAGATCCAAATTGCCTCGGACTGCAAAGATGTGGAGAGAAACATAAATCAGAATGAAGGAGGAACCTATGCGAGCATTGTGAAGGAGATCAATTTGACGGCAAGACAGTTCCAGGAGTGCGTCTTCATCTTCGAAGGGCGCGAACTCAATATCGAGGCACATAGCCTTGCTAAGCCACTAGTAGAAAACGGGGCATCCGTCTAAGCCTTTAGTACCGGTTTCATTACGAACCGGTACTAAAGGGGGCTTTCGTACCGGTTTGGGCGTCCAGGCGGGCGAGGAGCTGTCGTACCGGTTCGTCCGGAGCTTTAGTACCGGTTCTAGTTAGGAACCGGTACTAAAGGTTTTCCAGACGGTGGGGGGGTCCTTTGGTACCGGTTCAAGTCTAGAACCGGTACTAATTAACATACCCTGTCCCATGCACCCAATTAACCCGATTCATCCTTCATTTCTACCTCCCTCTCACACATTTGTAAACATTTTGCACCTCTCACACTCAACAAATCTTCATTTTTTGTCCACCATTTTAACAAGATTAACGACATCTATCTATCCAAGGGTTAGCAATATCATCCTTTCTTCCGGCGTTCCTAATTTAGCTCGTCTCTTTGCTAGTTAACTCGTATTATTTTTCTAGTGCTAGCAAGGTGTTCGATGAAATGCCTAGCTAAGTTTGGGATTTTATTTTATTTATTTGAAATTTGAGCTGAAACTATATTATGTTTTGTAGGTTTTGGTATCATCCCCGTCCTCACCGTTGTCGATCGTCAGCGTCGTCCCCTAGCCGACACCGTACCACCTCGGTGAGCCCCTTTCTTTTTTATAAAATCAGAAAGGGTTGAAAATTGATGGTTACGGCGCAATAAGCAAATGACACAAGCGAATAAAAAATGAAGACAGATGAAGTCAGAGAGGGTTGAAAATTGATGATGTGGCTTTGAATGGTTCATTTTGAAGACACAAAAAGTCTCGATGAACTGAAGGATTTCTAGATATATCAACAAAACACACGGTTTCGCCTGCATACAACCCAACTGTGGCTCGTGAGTGCCCGCACATCAAATGCACCGTTGGGCGTATGCAGGCCAATCCGAATGATTTGTATTTGGTCGATGAACTGAAGGATTTCTAGATATATTAACAAAACACACCGATTCATCCCTGTCCCATGCCCACCCGATTCATCCTTCATTGATGATTTTTGATATACATATATACATATATAATGATTTTGATATATCTATGATGTTGTCTAATTAATGATTTTTGATATACATATATAATGCAGATGAGTCGGCAATGGATGTACGGTGACCGGTGCCATCCCGACTTCATTAAAGGCATGCATTATTTTCTCAGCGTGGCTGAGGCAAACAAACGGACGAATGGTTTCATCTATTGTCCATGTAGTTCCTGTAAGAATATGAAGGATTACTCTACCTCAAAGACCATTCACGTCCACCTGCTGGAGAACGGTTTCATGCCCAGCTATAATTGTTGGACCAAGCACGGAGAAAGGGGGGTTATATTGGAAGACAACGAAGAAGAAGAGGATAGTGACAACTATCCTATTTTCACTGAAGACGGTGATAGTAGAATGGGGGAAGACGAAGATGAAGAAGAGCCCATTTTTGATGAACCGATTTTTGATGACCCCGGTGACAATTTGGGTCGGGCCATTCTTGATGCGAAGATAAACTGCGAAAGTGAAAAGGAGAGGTTGAAGTTGGAGAAAATGCTAGAGGATCACAACAAACTGTTGTACCCAAATTGCGAAGATGGCCAGAAAAAGCTGGGTACCACGCTGGAATTGCTGCAATGGAAGGCAGAGAATGGTACTACTGACAAGGGATTTGAAAAGTTGCTGAAAATAATAAAGAAGATGCTTCCAGGGGAGAACGTATTGCCCTCTAGTACGTACGAAGCAAAGAAGGTTGTCTGCCCTCTAGGATTAGAGGTGCAGAAGATACATGCATGCATCAATGACTGCATCCTCTACCGCAAGGAGTACGAGAATTTGAATGCATGCCCGGTATGTGGTGCACTGAGGTATAAGATCAGGCGAGATGACCCTGGCGATGTTGAGGGCGAGTCCACCCCCAGGAAGAGGGTTCCTGCGAAGGTGATGTGGTATGCTCCTATAATACCACGGTTCAAACGTTTGTTTCAAAACAAAGAGCATGCCGAGTTGTTGCGATGGCACAAAGAGGACCGTAAGAATGATGTGATGCTAAGACACCCCGCTGACGGGTCGCAGTGGAGAAAAATCGACAGAAAGTTCAAGTCATTTTCAGATGACGCAAGGAACTTAAAACTTGGTCTAAGTACAGATGGCTTTAATCCTTTCGGGGAGCAGAGCTCCAGTCATAGCACCTGGTCAGTGACTCTATGTATCTATAACCTTCCTCCTTGGGTGTGCATGAAGCGGAAGTTCATTATGATGCCAGTGCTCATCCAAGGCCCGAGGCAACCAGGCAACGACATTGATGTGTACCTGAGGCCATTGGTTGAAGAACTTTTACAGTTGTGGCGTGAAGAAGGTGTACGTGTGTGGGATGAGCACAAAAAGGAGGAATTTGACCTGCATGCCTTACTTTTTGTAACCATCAATGATTGGCCTGCTCTTAGTAACATTTCAGGGCAGTCAAACAAGGGATACAATGCATGCACACACTGTTTAGGTGAGACTGACAGTATATATTTGGGAAACAAGAATGTGTACCTGGGGCATCGTCGATTTCTTCCAAAACAACATCACGTAAGAAAGAGAGGAAAGCATTTCAGAGGTGAGGCAGATAACCGAACGAAGCCTACCCGCCCTACTGGGGATGTTATATATGATATGGTCAAGGATTTAAAAGTGATCTTTGGAAAGGGTCCTGGCGGACAATCTATTCCGCATGATGTTGACGGACACGTACCCATGTGGAAGAATAAGTCTATATTCTGGGAGCTACCCTACTGGAAATTCCTAGAGGTTCACTCGGCAATCGACGTGATGCACGTGACGAAAAATCTTTGCGTGAACCTGCTAAACTTCTTGGGCGTGTATGGGAAGACAAAAGATACACTAGATGCACGGCAAGACCAGCAAAGTATCCACGAAGGAAACAACCTGAATCCAGAGAAGTATCAAGGTCCTGCCAGCTACGCTCTTACCAAAGAAGAGAAGGAGATCTTTTTTGAAGTACTGAGTAGCATCAAGGTCCCGTCTGGCTTCTCGTCGAATATAAAAGGGATAATAAACATGTCAGAGAAAAAGTTTCAAAACCTAAAGTCTCATGACTGCCACGTGATTATGACACAATTACTTCCGGTTGCATTGAGGGGGCTTCTGCCGGAAAATGTTCGAGTACCCATTGTCAAGCTATGTGCGTTCCTCAATGCAATTTCTCAGAAGGTGATCAATCCACTAACTCTACAAAATTTACAGAAGGATGTGGTGCAATGTCTAGTCAGCTTCGAGTTGGTGTTCCCACCATCCTTCTTCAATATTATGACACATCTCCTAGTTCACCTGGTCGAAGAGATTAGCATTCTCGGTCCTGTATTTCTACACAACATGTTTCCCTTTGAGAGATTCATGGGAGTCTTAAAGAAGTACGTTCATAACCGTGCTAGGCCAGAAGGAAGCATCTCCAAGGGATATGGAACAGAGGAGGTCATTGAGTTTTGTGTTGACTTTATTCCTGACCTTAAGCCGATCGGTGTTCCTGAATCGCGCTATGAGGGGAGACTGGGTGGAAAAGGCACGCTAGGGAAGAAAGCAACAACGTGTATGGACGGACATTCTTTCACTCAAGCACACTACACAGTTCTACATAATTCTATCTTGGTGGCTCCGTACATAGTGGAACACAAGGATATCTTACGCTCCGAATACCCGGAGCAACGTGAAGATTGGATAGATGGAGAACACATGAAGACTTTCGGCGGTTGGTTGCAAAATCGTCTAATGAATGTCACTGATGAAGAACAATTATACTTGTTGGCCAAGCAACCATCTTCGACTATATCGACTTTTCAAGGGTACGAGATTAATGGGAATACATTTTACACGTTCGCCCAAGATAAAAAGAGCACCAACCAAAACAGTGGTGTCCGCTTTGATGCAGCAGAGGGCAACGGGAAGAAGGTCACATATTATGGGTACATAGAGGAGATATGGGAACTTGACTATGGACCTAATTTCAAGGTCCCTTTGTTCCGGTGCAAATGGTTCAACCTGAAAGACGGGGTACAGGTAGACCCGCAGTACGGAATGACTACAGTGGATCTCAAGAATCTAGGGTACGACACCGAACCATTCGTCCTAGCCAGTGAAGTGGCTCAGGTTTTTTATGTGAAGGACATGTCTACCAAACCGAAAAAAAGAAAAGAAAGGCAAGAGTACACATTATACGATGAGCCAAAGCGCCACATAGTTCTTTCAGGAAAAAGAAACATCGTGGGAGTAGAGGACAAGACAGACATGTCAGAAGATTATAATAAGTTTGATGATATTCCACCCTTCAAGGTAAAAACTGAACCAAGCATCATCTTAAATAATGAAGATTTTCCATGGTTGCGTCGCAATCCGAAGAAACGGAAACACACGAAGAAAACTAGCTAGATAGGGATCATAACTTTGGAAATCACTTTTGTGTAATGATGCTACTGTATGTAAGATATGGAAATCACCGCGACATCGGCGACTCCAACATTCGAATCTAGCCATGTGTATCTTAATTTTCAGTTGAGCTATGTACTTTAATTCGAGTTCAATCGTAATAAAATTTTATTCCGTGTGCTTCTTCCTGATTGATCGGCGACATCGGCAACGCCAGTCGGCACTAGTTCTTTCCCCTTCCGCGCCACCGCCACCATGCCGCCTCGCCGCCGCCGACCAAGCTACCACGGCGTCCGCGAGCGCTCGGACGGCACATTCATGGCGGTGATCACTTGCGCCAACAACGAGCGTGTGTGTCTCGGCAGGTTCTGGCATGCATATTTAGCCGCCCGCGCGTACGACGTTGCGGCGTGAGGCTCGGCCGTCCGCGCGCGGAGATGAATAACAGCCACTGTCGCAGTTTGGAAGAGGCAGAGGACATTGCAGATCCGCCGCTCCTCCTCACTGAAGAGGACCACCGCCTCCATCGTCGAAATAGAAAAATAAAGAAATAGAAAACAGAAAGAAATAGAAAAAGAAACATAAAAGAAAATAAAAGAAAAAGAGAAAGAAACAGAAAAGAAAAGAAAAAGAAATAGAAAAGAGAAATAAATAGAAAAAGAAACAGAAAAGAAAAGAAAAAGAAACAGAAAAAAAGAAATAGAAATAGAAAAATAAAGAAATAGAAAACAAAAAGAAATAGAAATAGAAAAATAAAGAAATAGAAAACAGAAAGAAATAGAAAAAGAAACAGAAAAGAAAAAGAGAAAGAAACAGAAAAGGAAAGAAAAAGAAATAAAAAACAAAAAAGAAAAGGGCCTTTCGTACCGGTTCGTATTGACAACCGGTACGAAAGGTTTTCGGGAGGTGGAGTGGCGCCAGGGCTGGACCTTTGGTACCGGTTCACCGCTATAACCGGTACCAAAGGTCCCTTTGGTACCGGTTATAGCGGCGAACCGGTACCAAAGGTCCTTTCCCCCGCCAAAAGAGCCCGCGCGACCACTTTCTTCTCACAAACTTCCCCAACTCTCACACAGTACTGCTGCCCCGAGGAGAAGCTCGCCGCCGCCGCCGTGGACGCCGTGGCCTCGCTCCCTTCTCCGCATCGCCGTCGTCCCCAAGCACGCTGCCCATTCCCCTCGCGCCACCGGAGCTGCCTCGCGCCACCGCCTCGCGCCACCGGAGTGCCCGGCCCCTCTCCTCGCCGACTGCCTCCACTGGAGACGCCCCCGCCCCGGCCCACCCCTGCCGTTCACCGGAGCTGCCCCAACCCCTCCACGGCGACGCCCCTCCACCCCCAGCTGGTACCCCCTCCCTCCCCTTGCTGGCTTCCGACGACGGCCGTGGTGGCCATGGAGCCGCCCCCAATCCCCACTGCTCCTGCTGCTCATAAATCCCCACTGCTCCTGCTGCTGTTGATTATTGATTATTGATAGGATTATTGTTGTTGAAGTGAAATTGATAGGATTATTGCTGTTGAAGTGAAATTGGTTATGTGCCATGTACAATTGCTAGTATAAATAAAAATATAAATTCTGAATTTGATGCATAGCATATGTTCTTATTAATGGAACACAAGTTTTTTGTTTTGTGTGGTAGCAAATAAAGAATAATTTAGAGCATGTTTGTTTTGTAAAAAAAATGAAAATTAAAAATGTTAAAATAAAATTCATAGGAAAAAAGGAACAAGTGTTACATAAATTATATATTCTTTATTTATTATTTATCAATAAGTATTACATTTCATAAGTCAAAATAATAATATTCATCTCTGAATTTATTCCAAGGATTAAACAGATTAAAAAAATGGTATAAATCAATTTAATCCCTTAGAAATTGGCAAATAAAGAATAATTTAGAGCATGTTTGTTTTGTAAAAAAAATGAAAATTAAAAATGTTAAAATAAAATTCATAGGAAAAAAGGAACAAGTGTTACATAAATTATATATTCTTTATTTATTATTTATCAATAAGTATTACATTGTTTTCTTAATTTTGTAGTGACATTGAGCTATGGAGGACAACACCTTCGTCCGAAATGAGGATCAAGAAGAAGCCGTGCAGAGAATGATATTTGAGAGTGCCCGTGGGCCGGAACCCGATGGAGATGACTTTGAGCTCACACAGTTTCTGAACGATGTCGGTGAGGGCGTTGAGTCTGAAGAGATTAGAAGAGAGAATGAAGTGTCCATAACAAACTCTGGCGAGGTGTATATTTATGTATCAAGTCTATGTTCATCAGTAGATGCATTCATTTATTTGTGTTGCACTTATTAACGAATCATTTTTCTTTTAGCCTTCTGGATCAATATCGAGCAAGTCTGTTAAAACAAAACGAGGCCCGACGCAATTGCTAAAGGGCGAGGGTAGGTTAGCCCTCATCGCATTTGATGATAACGGTGAACCGGTGCATCCGAAAGAGCACTGCCGCAAATTTATAAATCAAGCTGGAGTTCTTGTTAGGGACCATGTACCGATCAGCATTCAAGAGTGGCATAAGCCGAAGAACGCGGGGACTGAAGCTAGTCATGTCAACGACGCGTTGAAATTTTTTCTTTTCGACAATCTACTGACACGCTTCAGCCTACCGGAAGACATGACGGAAGGCCAGAAGAAGAAACTGAAGGAATGGACTCTCAAGAAGATGGCCATGCTATTCCAGACATGGAAGAAAAAATTATGGGAGAAATATAAGGATGAAGATCCAGTATTCAATGATAATCTAGTGAAGATGAAAGATCACTGGCCCGCATTTAAGAGGTATAAGCAATCGTCTACTCATGTGTCCCGATCGGTCACAAATAAGAAAAATGCTTCAAAGAAGGAATTTTTCCATCATTTGGGGTCAGGTGGCTACAAGACTGCCATTCCGAAGTGGAGAGCGTTTGAAGATAAACTGGTGGGTGCAGGAATCACTCCACAGACATGGGACTGGCCCGACCGGTCCAGGCTCTGGTTGTTCGCGCATGGGGCAGGGTTGGACCCAATGACAGGGAAGATCGTTGCGCGGGGGAAATGGAAGAGCAAAATTGAAGCAGTCACGAAGAAGCTTATAGATGCAATTGAAAAGGTCAGAAAGGGAGAGTACATTCCCGATAGAGAGAATGACGAGCTGACACTCGCTTTGGGAAATCCTGAACACGTTGGACGGGTTCGAGCTCGCCCAGGTCTCAACAAGAAGGAAGCGTGGCCGGAGTGCGCTGACACTTATAGAAGCCATTCGCGAAAGAAGAAGAAGGAGTCAGACAGGTTAACGGAATTGATAAATAGGGTGGAGGCACTTGAGAAAAATCAGAGGGAGCCTCATGATGATCCTCATGTCGATGCCGCCCCATCTCAGCGTAGAAGCAGTGTGGGTTCCTCGCATCTTGACGGATGTGGAGGAAGCTACCCCGTGGATTATGTCACGGAGAAGACAGATTGCGAGCTACACATGTTATTCAGGAACGTGTCCGTTAAGGTGGCGTTCGGCTATGTTTACCCTAATGAAGATGGAGCAACGCACCATCATATGCCCATTCCACCTGGCTGTGTTCGTGTCGGGGTGGATGAAGTTGTTTCGGGTTACGAAACATTGGAGCTTGATTTTCCTACAGGTGACGATGAGAAGACAATGGCCGATGTCAAGCACGGTTTCACCCTATGGCCCAAGAAACACATCGTCCTTTTGCAAAGGCCACAAACTCCTCGCAGTCCACCTGAGCAGGAAAGGCCACCGACTCCTCTTCGTAGCGGTCCACATGAGCAGCAAAGGCCATCGACTCCTCCTGGTAGCAGTCCACATGAGCAGCAAAGTCCACATCTACCTGAGAGGGACCCCAGCGTGAGTCCGCCATCTCGAGATCCTCCGCGTAAGACAGCGTCCTTTAAGCGGAACGGTACACCGCCTAGGAAGAGACCTAGAAAGGAGAAACCACTGCTTCCTATTGAGAAGTTACCTTGGGAAAAAACTATCGAGGAAAACACGGAAACCTCTAAGTCCGAGCTGAAATCCTTTTTTGCTAAGAAAGTGCCAGAGATCCCTTTTAAGAAGACTCTAGATCCGGTGAAAGTTGTGCGTACTGTTGAGAATCTATATGACCCTGTACCATCGCCGCCATCTGACTATAGGCGTTCTATACAAAAGTCTTATGACGAGATGATGAGGGCTAAAAAACCCACTCAATCGGGTGTCACAGCGAAAAAAGGGAAACAACAAGTGCACCAGCTCGGACAACAACCCGTCCAATCGGCCCCCCCTCTCATGGTGTTTGACGAGAAGGCCGTTGAAAGTTCTCGACAATCCATCGAGCACCCCTTACATGAAGGAGCATATCAATATGTTGAAGGGAAAGATTTGGTCGAGAATCTCAGGAAGCTACCAACAAGTATGCGTAATTTGCATACGTGGTACAGTAATTCCATAAAGAAAGGGATGCAGTGTATCATGGTTGGAGTTAAGGAAGAGCACTACTTCCAAGAATACATTGTGAGCGTTGACTTCAGAGAACTTTTCCAGTTATACAATCTCCGGGCCCTCGACAAATCTATCATCAGTTGCTATTGTCTGTAAGTGATTTATTTATGTAATTTGAGAAGTCTTTAGCTCAGCTCTTTCTTTGTCTGCAAATTATAATCTTTTGTGCGCTATATTATGCAGATCGAAGATGCTCGAATGCAACAGAAATGAAATCAAGCACATTGGGTTCATTGACCCGAATACAATGCATGAAGTAACCATAGATGATCCCATCTTTAACAGGGATACACCGGAGACTTTGCTAAGGTTTTTGAAGCGACAACGTGACAAAAAGATAATACTTTGGCCTTACAACTTCAAGTGAGTGTTACTGTCTTATAAGACATTTCTCTTTTTCTCACGAGATGTTCAAATTTTAACTGATGACTTATATATATGGCACTGCATATTTAAACGTGCGCAGGTTTCACTATATTCTTATCGTTATTGATATGTACGAAGGAAAAGTTGAAGTCTTGGACTCGCTTAACAAAGAGGCTATACAATACAAGACGGCTTATTTTATGCTCAAAGAGTAATTTTAATTCATATCAGTTTTTTTCGTTAATTTCCTAATATCAACTTATTGATAACTTTTTTATGCATTTTCTTTTGTCGGGCAGCGTATGGGAAACGTTCATCAAGGAAGATAAGTCCCATGAATGGAAACCGAAGCTGACATGGCGTTTGAACAAAGTAAGTAGTACTACCTAGGTCCACACACCTTTATCATACTTGATTATTGTTTAATTGAATTATATTCTTGTACAGAAATCCCCGCAACAACCACAGGGAACTGATCTATGTGGATACTACGTTTGCGAGAACATCCATAAAATTGTCAGCGAGAGAACAAATAATGAAATGAATAAAGAGGTACGAAAACAATATTCACAAATTTATTTTGTTATCATATATAAGTTGTGCTTAGTTTCAGTAATAATTGTTTGATTGTGATTTGATATATATATACACACACATAGCTCATGTATTCATTTGTATCTCATTCTTTTACAGTTGGCAAGAAAGCGGGACAAGATCTCAATCGAGGAACGGTTCAAAGCAATTGGCGATGAATTGGCGGGATTTTTCCTTCGTGAAGTCATACCGCCATTCGGAGAGTACCACTATGAATGATGTACATGTAACATATAGTTTGACTCGGAGATCGAGTACCACTATTCTACATGTAATAGATAGTATGCCTCGGAGAGTACCACTACTATATATGCATGAAGATCAATCTTCATGCATACGTATATACTACTTAATTTGCGATCGCAATTATATATGCACCAAGTTGCTATGCATCACCTTTTATCTTCATGTACTACCTAAACCCAAACGCGTAGCAGGCGCATCGACGCGATATGAAACGGTCCGATACCCCTAAACCCCTCTCTAAGCATCGACGCGATATCCGATACCCGTAAATCCCTAAAAACCCTAAACCCTGAATCAACCTTTGGTACCGGTTCGTATTGCAAACCGGTACCAAAGCTCCTTTGGCCTGCGCACTCCCGGAGGCCCACGTGGAGGCCCCTTTAATACCGGTTCGCAAGGAACCGGTACAAAAGGGGGGGGCTTTAGTACCGGGCCTTTAGTACCGGTTAGGAAACCGGTACTAAAGGCCCTCCCGAACCGGTACTGATGAGCGATTTTCTACTAGTGGCATGCTTTTGGTCTGGAGGTGGGTCGCCATTTGTGGCTTTTAAACCCACCAAATATCCGTTGTATCCCTAGGAACATCCAGTTTAATTAAGTAGCGTGTTTTAGATGCAAAAAGAAGTAATCTACTACTGTTTTCGCATGAGGCATCCCTGGTGGGTTGGTTGCTAGAGTGCGTAACATAACCAGAGATACGCCGGCTCGGATCATAGGATTGGCAGCGTTTTTCCCTTATAAAACTGTACGACTTCCTTTGGTTTGGAGGACAGAAAAGTGTAGAAATAGAAATTCATAGGATTGGAGTGGCATGTCTAATAGAATCCTAAGTTCTATTAGACATTTTCTAGGATGCTAGACCTAAGGAAAAAAAATTATAGGATTCCTTCTATCCTATCAAATCCTTTGAAAATCCTATGAAGGGAGCCCGTCATTGCTTGCCTTGCCCTCGCTTCACCCGCACGTGTCCTGATCTCTCTGGACTGGATGGACGGTTGTCATGCGGCCGCTCTAGCACATCACGGCCGGATAATACAAGCCAGAGGAGTAGGCCTCGTCGCCTCCACATCAGTCCGTACTCCATAGCCAGCTGCAGGCAGCTCACTGGAGCAAAAATGATGGACATCACGGCGGCGCTCTCAGCGTTACTCTTCCTCTTCTTCCTCCTTGTCCTCCTCAAGCTCACCATCGGCCGGTACACATCACCGACCGGCGGACAGCGGCTCCCGCCCGGCCCATGGCAGCTGCCGCTGGTCGGCAGCCTGCACCACCTCCTGCTGTCGCGCTCCGGCGACCTGCCCCACCGCGCCATGCGCGACCTCTCCCGCACGCACGGCCCGCTCATGCTCCTCCGGCTTGGCGCCGTGCCCACTCTCGTCGTCTCCTCCGCCGAGGCCGCCAGGGAGGTCATGA
Organism: Bromus sterilis; assembly: GCA_950022295.1. NCBI lineage: Eukaryota > Viridiplantae > Streptophyta > Magnoliopsida > Poales > Poaceae > Bromus > Bromus sterilis. Next base: position 283,507,168 of record OX465600.1, read on the forward strand.
AGACCCACGACGCCGCCTTCGCCAGCCGCCACCTCAGCGCCACGCTCGACATCATCAGCTCCGGCGGCAAGGGCATCCTCTTCTCCCCCTACGACGACCGCTGGCGCGAGCTCCGCAGGGTGTGCGTGCAAGAGCTCTTCAGCCAGCGCCGCGTGCTCTCCTTCCGCGCCGCCCGGGAGGACGAGGTGTCGCGCCTCCTCCGCGCCGTCTCCGCCGAGTGCCACGCCGTCATCAACCTCGGCGAGAAGATGTGCCGCATGACCAACGACTCCGTGGTGCGCGCGGCCATCGGCGGGAGGTGCGCCCACCGCGACGAGTTCCTGCACGAGATCGACGAGGCCGTGCGCCTCACCGGCGGCATCAACCTCGCCGACCTCTACCCGTCGTCGCGGCTCGTGCGCCGGCTCAGCGTCGCCGCGCGGGACATGGTCAGGTGCCAGAGGAACATCTACCGCATCGTGCAGAGCATCATACGAGAACGCGCCGGCGCGCCGGCGCCCGAGGGAGACGACGACCTGCTCGGCGTCCTCCTCCGGCTGCAGAAGGACGGCGGCCTGCAGTTCCAACTCACTAACGAGATCATCAGCACCGTCATCTTAGTAATTAAGATCCTCCTCCCAAGTCCCAACCATCATTTCTTTTACTACATCATTTGATCAGTGTTAATTTTGCTCTGCTGCAGGACATTTTGGCTGCTGGGAGCGAGACATCGTCGACGACGCTAGAATGGGCCATGGCGGAGCTTCTCAAAAACCCTCGAGTCCTCCACAAGGCGCAGTCGGAGGTGAGAGGCGCCTTCAAGGGGCAAGAAAATCTGAAGGAGGACGACATCGCCAAGACGAACAAGCTGGGCTATCTGCACCTGGTGATCAAGGAGGCCCTGAGGCTGCACCCGCCGGCGGCGCTGCTGCTCCCGCGGGAGTGCCGGGAGACGTGCCGAGTGATGGGGTACGACGTGCCCAAGGGCACCAAGGTGTTCGTCAACGTGTGGGCGATGGGGAGGGACGGCGCGTACTGGGGCGACGACGCCGAGGCCTTCAGGCCGGAGAGGTTCGAGAAGAGCGCCGTCGACTTCAAGGGCGCCGACTTCGAGTTCCTCCCGTTCGGCGCCGGCCGGAGGATGTGCCCCGGCGTCTCCCTCGGGATGGCCAACATGGAGCTGGCCCTGGCTAGTCTCCTCTTCCACTTCGACTGGGAGCTGCCCTGCGGAGATCTGGACATGACGGAGACCTTCGGTATCACGGTGAGAAGGAAGTCCAAGCTGTGGGTGCACGCCAAACCCCACGTCCCATGTGCGAATTGATCTCATTTTTGTTTGCTAATGCACGTAGGGAGACATCATTTTGTTTGGTCAAGCAAGATATGTAGCTGATTGGTACCACTTACCAATACGTTGTTCATGTAGCTGCAAGCGTGTCATCGTCGTCGTCTTGGTACAACTAACCTAAATATTCTGTCTAAATCTTGCCGATCTAGTACAGTATCATTTGTTTATTTGTTTGTCCAACAGCTTTGCCATCTAAGAAGAACAGGATCGAGATAGAGGACAAATGTCCACACTCTCGTCCAATTCAGTTTTCATCCAATTCAGTCGCTACCACATGAACAATAATGGAGGGGACATGTGCCCGGAGCCTCTGATGCACGCTGAAACCCTATATAATAGTAGATTTTTAGATAAAAGACTACTGCCCAACTTTATAAATATTCGATACGACAACATCATAATCAACATGGATAAACATAGAAGAAAATAAGGATATATTATCTTGAAGTGAAAAAGAATTACGCGAGGCAATGAACACTTGATCAGCTTCACCAGATGGTTTCTAGCATCTACCATGGAGATTGAAAACCCTATATAATTGATTCACTAGCTACAAAGCTTATTGGCAACATGCGTGTCTATCTTCTTATTGTCATTTTACACCACTGGTAAACCTGCACATGCAATACACGTAATTGTTGAAAAATCTTTAATATTTTGATTTCTTAAATTGTTTTTTTTATCCAATGTCGCCTTAAATTTTATTTTTGATTGTCACCTAGTGACTTTGCCCACTTAAATATAAACATACACCATGAAGGCAAGCATGAATCGTTGATGCCTTGGGCCGTCTCAACACCACCTTGCCAACCGAGCTAAGATCAATCCTCTGCAGGGAGGGCATAATAAATATGCTAGATTTCTTATCACCAAGGTTAAAATATTCGATACAACATCGGCATAATCAAGATGGATAAACATAGAAGAGAATAGATAGATATTATTCTCAAGTGAAGAAATTTACCCGAGGCAATGAACAGCTTCACCGGATGGTTTCTAGCATCTACCATGAAGATTGAAAATGTCGTGGTTCCAGTATTTCCTTCACCGCTTAAAAAATATTCATCAAATCACGAGCATAATGACATATGTAACACATCCTTGACTGCTTCAGTATTTTTTTCAGAAAATCACAAACATATGTAGAAAGTACTAGGCACTACCGCCCTTGACCCATTCCTCGAAACTTCGACGCCTGAGGCCTAGTTTGGCAGCAAAGTATTTTTGAAGTATTTAGAGAATACTTCAGTTTCTCAAAATAATGAAGTATTAAATACTTTAAGGTGTTTGGGTTCAATAATTACTGTGGTTTTAAAAGTGAAGTATTCTCTAAAACTGTGGTTTTTTTGAAGTATTTGAGAAAGAGGTTAGACCTTCTTTTTTCAAAAACTGAGAAAGGAGAAAAACTATGGTATTTGTTAGCCAGATGGTGGAATACTTTGGTTTTAGAATACTTCAGTTTTAGAAAAATTGTGCTGCCAAACTAGGCCTGAAAATGATCAAGAAGGCGACAAGTCTATCCCTCCATATTTTGCAGAATTGCTATGTTTCGGTAGGATTTTATTCTATCAATGGGACTCCCCCTAAGACACACACAAAAAACCGAAGCACACATTTTATTCGTTTTAAAGAAAACCGGTAAGTCGCGTTGCTACCAAGCAATAGGCGAGCCATAGCATCTCCCGCCCGGAGAAGCCCAAGTCGGCACGCTTTCACGGAGGTTATTTTTCTCGCGCTCCGGAGTTGCCATGTGCCACGTTTTATACGCACATCGCGTAGCCATAGCGCAGACCAGATTCACCCATAGTTTTTCGCGTAGCCATAGTCCTGTCATAGCTCAGTTTTTCAGCCACAACCCTTCCACAACCCAGTTTTTCAGCCACAGTTTTTTCATCCACAACCTCTGTCAAAACCACAGTTTTTTCAGCCACAGTTCCTGCCACAGTCCAGTTTTTCAGCCAAAGTCACAATTTTTTCAGACACATCCATAGTTTTTTCAGCCACAGCCAGTTTTTCTGCCAAAGCCACAATTTTTTCAGCCACAACCACAGTTTTTTCAGTCACAACCACAATTTTTTTCAGCCACAGGTCCCCGCGCAGCCACAGTTGTTGTTCGCGCGGGACACAGTAAAAACGCGACACGTGCCGGATCCAGAGAGCGCCAAAAGTAACCTCTGCGGGAAGGTGCCCGCTAATTAGTGATTGACTTATTTTATGTGCTTGGATGCACGTAAAACCCTGTATGTTAAAAGTGTGATTTATTTGTGAACTAAACTTAGCTTAGATGTTTAAAACAATTATGGAAAAATCGGTCCATCAGAGATTAAATCTAAGGCTTAATATTAGTGTTCGGATTTCTCTAAAATTATTTTAGACTTTCTTAAAAAAATTGGATACATGGCAAACATTAATAGACAATGAACAATTTTGAAAAAGAAGATGTGTTTTTTTAAATTCACAATGAACACTTTCTATATACATTACAAAAAATTAATACATTATAACCATTTTTGTGTACACAACAAACAATTTGTCATTCATGATGAACTATTTGAAAAACAAATGAACGCATTTCCATACACCATGAACAAATATTTGTACACACAATGATTTTTTTATCAATGAAGAATTATTTCTACGTACATGCCAATCATTTTTTATTACACGGTGAACAATTTTGGAAAAATAAATACATGCACAATTTTTAGATAGATGATGAATAATTTTTATTTCACGATGAGTTTCAATACATGCTATACATTTTTTAAGTACATGAATTTAATACATGACAGAAAAATTGAAATACTCATCATTTGTTTTTCAAAATACACTATGATCATTTAAAATTGGACAACATACTTTTTTCGAAAACACTATGAGCATCTTTTTATACACCCTGGACAAAGGAATGCGATCTGAAAAAAAATAGAAGAAAAAATAAAATGTAAAACTATGTTAATGTAAAACCATGGTCTGGCATTCCTTTTTTTTAAGTCACGAACTTTGAAAAAGGAGGAAAATAAATGGTGAATAGAAAAAATAATAAAATTTAATAAAACTAAAATAAATCCTTAAACTTGTGGAAAATAATAAAATAATAAAATAAATACACAAAAATCGGAAAAAACAAAAAACTCGATGCACACATTTTATTCGTTTTAAAGAAAACCACTCAAGTGGCGTCGCTACCGGGTCACGGCCTATGTTGAGCGCTACCAACAAAAAAAGGCGAGCCATAGCATTTCCCCTCTGGAGCAGCCCGAGTCGGGCGGATAACGATGGCTCGTGCGTGGTAAAGAGACTAATGTGAAACGGAAATGCTCTTCGAAGCTCGAGCTCCATATTCATCGAATTTCATATTTCTACATTTCAAAAAAAACTGAAAAAAATATGGATATACATGGAGGCATAACACACAAGTGTGTGAATTTTTAGGACAAAATACGTTGAAATGAGGGCTGTGCAAAAAAGACAAATCTGAGGCTTGTTAACACATGATACTATTCATCCTCTAAGAACATGAATTTGTTTTTTTTTGTACAGACTGAAATTCAAGGTATTTCATGTGAATTTTTACACACAGATGCATTACATCATTACATACTTACATTTTATTTTTTTGCAATCAATAAATTTAAATTTTGATTTTTTTCAAAAAGTAAGGAACAATGGAGCCCGAGCTCCAAAACACCTCACTTGATGTGAAACAATTACCAATTATATAGGAGTGTGTGTGGTTCCCGCTGCGCTTAATAATGGAAACGCTCTTTAATGGAACTTTTGTTTTACCTGGGTGTCACCAAGAAACCACCAAGTAAACCATTCGCAATTATAGAATATTTTATTTTTTTTCTAAATCAGATGTATTTCTATACATTTTACTATGTTTGTTCATCCATTTCTATTCATATATAATTCACATAGAAATACCCAAAACATGTTATATTTGTGAAAGGAGAAAATAGTATATACTTGAAAAGTTTTTTTTTGCAGGAAATATACTTGAAAAGTTGATGCAACTGCTTGCCGCCTCATAAAAAAACCAGTCGAATTTTCGATCTGATCATGTCAAATAAACTTTCTTACGAGCCATCCATACGTGGTCCAATTGGGCGTGCAAGTTTGTTACTGCTAGACTAACTATAGCTCGGACAGAGCGACCGATCATTTGTGCTGGAGAGCACGCGCCTGACTAAGGAGTAAGGAATAAGGTGCGGCAAATGGCACATGTTTATTGCTCACTGACACTGAGCAGGGTTTTGTCCATACTCGATACCGTTAACAATCCACAAAGCCACGATTAGGACCAAGACAAGTTGGTGACGAGAAGGCGTGCATGCCGCATGCGCTGCTTCCTCTGCATGCCTGCGATGATGATATGATCATGTCTCTCTGAAGGCAGGTTTGCTGCAGGTGAGGCCTCTGCCGCTGATGGACGGAATCGTTCCGGTAACTAACTAACTAGTCGACCTCTGCTTAGCATCATCGGTTGATATATGTATGTACTCTGGCCGGGTGTAGCTTAGTAAAGGCCCTTTTTGTTTCAACCCAGATCCATGATTGAATGATTACGGGGATGGGCGTGAGAAACGGAAAGCGGATTAACACGAGAAGATGTTAAAGAAGGATGGATTGATGGAATTGATGCCAAGTTGATCGATTAGAGCAAAGAGAAGGGAATTCCCCTTCAGTGGTGTGGTGGGACGAATGATGGTGTCGTCCAACATCAACATGGATGCCGCCGCGCCTACTTACGACCTGCACCTCAGCTGCATCTTGAATGCTGCTATGCGTGGGCTGCAAGAGCTTCCACTGACACTGAGCCTAGCCTTGCGCAGGACTTGAATGCAACTGCCCCTTCTTCGCCGATGGATCCATGACGAGTTAAAAGCGTCCTCAGCTCACAAATTTGTCACGTTTCAGCACTATTCATTCACAAACTTTAAAAACGTCACCCCGCCCCCTCAACCAATTTGATATGGGTGATAAAAAAAAAGTTGCAGACCAATCAGCACGCATCATTTGGCAGCTACGTGGAATCTGTCAACCAAGATGACTACGGATTTAGGGCATCTCCACCGCGAACATTTAAACTTTCCGCAAACATTCAGATTGAACGAGTTGAACGTGTTTTACAATCCATCACGGTTTTATATTTATTCGCGGATCGGTTCGTATCTCTCTTTCCTCACAAATCAGCGCGTGTTTTATTCATAGCATTTACTCCCTCCGTTCCATTTTATATGGCGTTGTAGCTAATCCAGTTTGCATAGCTGTGTGTCTGTGTCGCAAATGTCAAAACGACATATAAAAGGGCGCAGAGGTAGTACAACCGAAGCCCACAGATCTGTCTCAAACATTTTGGCGGCCTGCCCGATCATTGCCCAGACATGATTTTGCCATCCAATTGGAGATGACAAGTTCGGCCCAAACGTTTAGCTTGACCAGCCCTCCTCATATTCAATCCATATATGGAACATACGTGAGGACGCGTTCGGGTCTGAGTCATAATGGCCCGCCTCGATTTTGCATATATACATCCTTATCGGACATCTAGACCAAACTCTAGTCACTTTACTCTATTTCACTTCGCCCTAAGCTTCCCTCTAACAATCTTCGACCTTCCCTCGCATGGTGCACAGCGAATCCGACGTCGATTCCTCCCGATCCACCGAGTTGGACCTCAAACCATGCGGGGACGAGGAGGAGATGACCATCGTTCTGGCTCTCTAACGCCCATGGGAGCAGAATGCCCGACCGTGATTGTGTCGGGCGGCGTCGATGGTGACCACGACTTCACCAGAGTGGCGCTGCAACGACGAGAGTGGCAGCGCAACCCCTGCGGTGGTGCCTCATCCCCGTAGCGCGGGGCTCCTAATTGGAGGTCAACACCGACATGCGTGCTTCGAGGATGAAGGGCCAGCAAGTCACGGAAGCACTCGAGGGCTTGGCTGTGGAGACATAGTCACACGCCGCCTTGGACCCGATGAAGGAAACTCTCAGAGCTTGGATCTTTAAGAAGTGGCAAAGGTGTGCATCACGCCCTTGTGAAGGGAGCAAAGCTATGCACTCTTCGTCATGGCAGGACAACCCCCTAGGAGGAGGACGATGAGTTTGACGGATCGCTCAGCTCCAACATTGTATGTCGTGCTCGATCCATTTTCCGTCTTTGATAGCTACTTTCACAAAGAAAACGGCAATGCCAAATACAAGGGCGAGTGTGAATGACTTTCTCCATCCGTAGTATTGTTGGTAGTAGTAGAACATGTTAAATTTCGATAGTTCGACGATAATAGTAGAACATGTCAAAGTTTGTGAAAAAATAGTGTTCAAGCATGTCAAATTTATGTCCTGGTGATGCTTTGAACTCATCCCTGAGCTCGCTTGTTTTCCTCCGATTTTGCTGCTGCTGCTGCTGCTTCGTGCTGGTAGCTACCAGTGCAACGCATGTGCGTGTCAGTTCGGGGCAGTTCAAGTGTCAACTACGTAGGTGTAGATGCCATCGCTGTGCATGCCATGTGAGTGTACGTATGTAGTACTACGTACTCCTACCGGTCAACAACTGAAAGAAAACCCGTAGCATCATCTATCTCAACTGCCAGTCCTCCTACTGTCCTTTGCTTGCTGCTAAACAGTCGATGATTGTCCAATTGGATCATCATCTACTCCATACGTATCTTTCAGTAGTACTCCATGAAGATTAGTAGAGGAGAGAAGAAACTGATGCACGAAGACTTGCTGGCCTGTCACGACTGAGGCCGCCCGCCCAGCGAGAAAAGAATCTCACACTGTTTCTGTTTGGGCTAAGCGCGATGGAGACCCTGAAGCGGAAGCCATTGCATTCAAGGCAACACAGCGAAATTTGTCTCTGGTTGCGTCTTCAACTCTTCATCATTGGCATTGGCTTTCTTCTCTGCTGCGGCCACCGGAGAGGTGATCAAGCAAAGCAGTGCTTCCGGTGGGCCCCACAAACAGTGACCCGTCCACAGCTTAATAATTAATTAGCAGGCAGTTGCTGAGTTGCACCAACAGATGTGGTACTGCTAGGGTCCTCCTCCATTTCAGTGAAGATGCGAATGATTTGAATCCTCCAAAATTTCTGCCAAAATAGTCCTGAGAGTTGACATAGTAATCCCTCTGTCCCGAGTTATAAGTCGTTGTGAATTCTTTCGACCAGGTGAAAAGAAGCTGAAAATATATTTGTACTCCTCGTCCGTCCTCGAACATCCACGGTGAATCGGGTCACAGCGAAATCAGCAATCACAGCTGGTCGAAGATTCAAAGAAGACGAGGACGCCGCGGCCGATGACCGTCCAGTTTAGCGCGTCGTGGCGCTCCATCAGCCGCCCCAGCGCGTCATCCTCCTTCGGGCAAGTCCAGGGAACCTGCACGACGCTTGGGAGGGAGTCCGGGCGCCGGCTCGTGCTACATGGGCTAGGCGGGCGGCGCACCGGTGTGGGGGAGGGAGGCCGGCCGTGCGACACCGGGGAGGGACGAGGGTCGACGACGGGGAGCGGCGAGGAGGATGCCGACGAGAGTGACGGCGACGGGGAGAATTTTTCTTTGGACCTATAAAAAGCGGGATTTGCGCTGGCGCGAAGTAGGTTTTTCTTGCAGTTACACGGATAATATGCTTATTGGTACTGTAGATGGGATCCAGCCCAATCAAGCAAGAGAACAATGCAAACTAACACGCCGTGACGATTGGAAAAGCGCACACACATGAAGCCAGTGCATCTCAAGTTTTCAACAACTTGTGAGCAAAAGAACGTCAGTGTTGCACAAGCATCCGACTTCAGACGTGTGTCCAAGTGTGGGGTTCACAGTTGTCTTTTTTCAGCACAAAAAGGCAGAATGGCAAACAAATTCCTATGTTTATACGACATACATGAAAAGAGATGGCAAAAAGGCAAAAACTAACAAAAGCAGATAAGGATGGTGGATCCCAAAAGACAAAAAGAATGCTTGACATTATTATTGGTACATCTGCCAGAGATAAAATAGTAGACCTCTTTTTAGAAGAAAAAAAAAATCCATGCATTGTGGAGCCTATGCCTTTACTTGTGACAGCAACTAGATTAATATCCCCCTTCTTGTCCATCCAGACCAAACAGGGTTCATCGCCGGGCGTACCATCGCGGAAAATTTCCTCTACGCCGCTGACATCCTACACGTCTGCGCTCGTAAAAAAAGTCCCAACAATGGTTATCAAGGTCGATTTCTCAAAAGTTTTGACTCTGTTTTTGTTGGTCGTCCCTTATTGACCTGCTACAAATTAGGGGATTCTCCTCCACGTGGATAGCATGGATAAAAAATCTACTATACTCAGGGAAAACTGTTGTCCTTATGAATGGAACCCTGGGTCCTTGGATCTCATGCAAACGCGGGCTTAGGCAGGGAGGCTCACTCTCTCCTTTCCTTTTTATCATCATCGCCGACGTACTTCAACGTATGCTCAACCATGCCTCTGATCTGCAACAAATTGCACACCCAATTAATAATGAACTACACTGCCCCGTCCTCCAATACACAGATGACAGGTTAATTATTCTCAAAGCAGACTCACAAGCCGCCGCAAACCTGAAACACATCCTCACGGACTTTTCAGCGACAACTGGCCTCTCTATTTACTCTAAGACTACGCTTGTCCCCCTTAACATTGATGACCAACTAGCCGCCGACATTGCCCTCACCCTAGGTACGGAACTGGCGGCGTTCCCACAAAAATACCTTGGCCTCCCACTCTCGCCCCATAAATTACCGCCAAACGCCTTCCAACCAGTTATCGACAGATGTGACGCCTATCTTGCCGGATGGTGTGCATTCCTTCTCTCCAGGGGTGGACGTCTCATCCTTCTATCCGCGGTTCTTGACAGTCTCCCAACCTATTTCATGTTATGTTTCACACTACCAAGAAGTGTCCCGGAAGAAATTGATAAGCGTAGGAGGATTTTTTTTGTGGTCTAACGATGACTCCTTCTCAGGGGCAAAGTGTCTGGTTGCGTGGGATAGGGCATGTATGCCTAAGCAAGTGGGTGGTCTCGGTGTCAAAAATTTAAAAGCACAATTTTTTGCCTTATGTTGAAATTTGCTTTCAAATTCATGCACTCTCCCATGCTTCCCTGGAAAGAGTGGATCCTCAATCACTCACCACTTCATATAGTATTAGGTAAAAACGCCTCTTTCCTTGGCAAAGCAATTTATAAACACTTGCATTCACTCAGAGAAATATCCCAAGTTACCATTGGGGATGGAACTGCTACTTTATTTTGGCTTGATAGGTGGATTCTTCCTGAGCCCCTATGTTTGACCTTTCCTGCTCTGTTCACCCACCATACACGACAAAATGCTAGGGTAGCCACTATTACGATGGATGGAATCGATCTGGGCTTGCGTAGCCGGCTAACCCAAACTGCCTCACGTGAATTGGTCTCTTTAAGATTGTTGTTGCATGATGTGGCTCTCTCTGATGCTCCCGGTGTGAGGTTGCGGCTAAATGGATCCCCCTTCTACACCAAAGATGCCTACGACGCCCTTGCGTCCCAGCTTGCAGATCCAAACCTCGCACATATTTGGGACAGCCGGGTCCCAAGTAGGGTGCGAGTCTTTCGGCTGTCTCTTCTATCTGGATAGGCTCAACACAAGGGCAAATCTTCATCGAAATACCATCATTGCATCTTCTGCATGCCCACGCTGCATCGCCGCTCCGAAAGATCGAGGACACCACTTCTTTACATGCCGACTTCACAGGGCATATGGGAGGCTATTGGTGTCGCACCGCTCCACACCCCCTTGGCGAGCATATGGTCACTACCGCCTTCACTCGGCCTACCAACAGCTATATGGCCTTTCATTCTATTGCTTCTACTCTGGAAAATCTGGGATGCTAGAAATGCAAAAACTTTCAGGGGTTTAACCATGTCTCCCAATGATGTAATCAAGGCGGTCATAGATGACCTAAATCTTTGGTCCCATCGCCTTCATAAGGCGGAGGCCAAACAACACGCCGGCTTGTGGCGTGATTTCTTCTCTTCCCACCTCTCCTAATCCCTTGTAAAGTGACATAAAAAACAGAAAATGAAATTTATTCAGGTGGGGAGCCCCCCCCCGGTGACATTTTCCAAAAATAATAATATTTCAAGGTTGCCGCATGTTATTTTCTTATCAACCTTCACGATATCTTTTTTTTAGCAAACTTCAACAGTATCGCTATGAAATAAAACTATATGTTGCAAATGAAATAAAATCTGTAATGATGCTAAATACCGTGTGTTTGCTATGAAATCGATGGGAATGAACTCATAGCTATGCCCTCACGACTTTTTGGCCGATATCACACGATGTCGGCTTTATTGGAATAATGACTTTAAAAGAAATTTCATCCATTACAATTAAAGTTATCATAAAAAACATTCGCAAACGTCATCTTTCCTGAAAAATGTTCGCCAGCTAAGATGATTTCATAAAAGAATTTCAGGATACCGTACTTCTTTTTTGGGCATGAGTGTCATCAAGCCAAATTTTGTACTACCTCACGGCTAATGTTGATGTTCTCGCCTCCGCCGATCAGTGTGACCTTTTGGTACTTCTTTCGTTCGTGCATCTTCTCTCCTATACAATATAACATGCGAGTATTTTCTTTTGTTATGAATTAGTCATTTATCTTTGTTACTTACTAACCCAACCAATAACAGTACGACAGTATACATCCACCCATCAACACAATGATGGAGTTCTATACTGACTGAAAGCATTTCCACCACTTCAAGTCTTACCCCCCTCCCCCTCCTCAGTATCTATACTGACTAAGAGCATTTCCACTACTTGAAGTCTTACCCCCATAACCCTCCTCGGTATCAATATTTATTGTACTCATTCGTCTACGGGATCACCTTGGAATCACCATTTTTTCCTAGCCGACATTTATGAGTAAGTGTGCAATGAAAACAACTCGAGGCATTTTTGGTTGTTTATGTGAAAAAAAGACTTATTCATGAATACCTTGAAATTCAAATGCTAAACTAAGAACTTTGGTATGTACGATGCCTTAGCTGTGAGATATGGGAACTAATACAAAAAATATGGTACATTGGAAGGACTATACTACAAAATATCCAAAGAGATGAGTCTCCTCGCTTCATGCTTTTACCAATCTCCCTTATCATCCTGCAATAATTATGTATTAATTAATTTATTATTTTAAGAATTGAGAAGATTATATGATCAATAACATTCATTAATCACTAGTGCACAACGGGGCTATTAAGCTCCTTCAATCGCACATGACGACATGAGTTGTGTGTGATGACCATATCACACATGATACAAAAATCAAACCATATGTCGAAAACCTAAACGATTCATCGAGCACGACATTAAAAGGTAAATAGTGTGTGATATTGTGTCCATTGTTCAGCTATCGAAATTGCATGTGACGTTAGAAACAATCACATGATTCACTGTAAAATGGTTGTGCGCAGGGTTCTACAGACGGAGGCCGAACCCTAACGTAAGAGGTCAAGTCGAGGTTCGGGCGATGAGCTTGGATCATCATAATCCCCTCGCGCGCTCCCTCGAAAACTGGTACTCCAGCAGACAATCTGATATCTTCATAGTACGACCCGGGAGCACAACAAGCGTGATATTGGCTTCGTCATCCTTCGCCCAAAGGGAGGACATGACGACAACGCAAGAGTTTTTTGTGTCTTGAATTAGAGGGATGATCCCTTTCAAACGAGTCTTAGCATCCTATTAATTATTTTGGAGAAGTCCGGAAGGACATCTACAAAAACAAATAAGTGAGGAAGAACTAAAGAACAAATGCAAAAGAAGTAGGACCCTGATATCCACCGAACGTTTGGTTGGGAAGGTGGCAATCCGAACGATTTTGATGGCAATTTTAGTTAGTGGTAGATGGTAATTTTTAGGTGGTAGATGACAATTTCTGCTTATACATGGCAATTTTGCTGAACACATGGCAACTTTAGCTCATAATTGCCATATGTGTACAACTGAAGTTGCCATAAAAAATCGTTCGGATTGCCACCCTCCCCACCGAACGTTCGGTGGATATCATTATGCAAGAAGTATAAGCCCCGAACTAGCCTTCTCAAGTAGAGCATAGCAAGCACGGGATTCCTCCAATGACTTGGGGAGATCATCACTCTAGTTACAAAAGGCTTTCATATCCTTTCCCTTCTAGAGGAGATCTTAATTCTATTGATCGATAGAGCCCTTCGATAGATCGACCTACTTGCGCAATTGCTCCCTTTCAGCCCTCTTTGTCTCCAAAGAAGCACAAAGAGACTGGATGGCCTTCTGATCCTCCTTGGGACCTTCTTCGAAGCCTTAGGGGCATCATACAAGGCACAAACTCCGGCCTTAGCCTCTTCAACCCTCCTAAGAGCACCATCACAGTCCTTCTCGCCTATTGGAAAATAGGCTAGAGATGTTTGGCCACTTTGGGAGCTATTTATAGGGCAAACAACTACATACTACAAAGGCCTCCAAATATCACAAGCCGAGAAGGAAGAACCAACACTTACAAATGGATGCACAACGCATCTTCTAAAGGTATTCATTAACCTTGCGCTGCTCCTTCATCTGCCGACGAAGATCATCAAGTTTTGAAGGCAAAGCCAGCTTTTCTTACACCAGTTTCTGCAACAACCAGTAAACATAAGGTCTCGAGCAACGCAAAGTATACATACATGCAAGACCTTCTTAGGCACCAACACCACCCTAATTAGGCCAACCATGATCCGGTGGGATACAACAATATTTCAAAGAAAGAAAGGAGACACAGGTCGGGTCGGTCCTGCAGAAGAACAATAAAAATGGATATTGGAGACAAGATTATCTTCGTGCTCCACCATGGAAACGTAGGGAATTTTTTCTTCCTCGCTTTCATGTCAGCTGAACCACATGAGGAGTAATTATGTCTTACTGTCATGGTGCCTCATGATCCTCCACCTCTTTTGGTCATGTTTTATGCTAGTGTTGGTACTAATGCGTTGATGATCCACATGTATGTTCTATGGTTAATCCTAATAAATAGTGTTAACAAATTATGTCCTTTTAAAGTACCGCTACCAGACTTGATGGTCCCTTGTTTCCCGCATACGCTATTTTAAGTGGTTCAAGAACATTAATTGTACGCTATTTTCTATTATCATATTTCCCATCCATGCTATATTATAGCATTAATATGTAATTTCATAGTTTAGTGTCAATCAAAAACTACTAGGGAGGAATTTAACAAATAATTGACAAAGCAATGCATAGTAAAAACCCTAAAAATGAGCTCATCTTGAATGTGGTGCATTTATATTATATTATCACATCGACGTACAAGTTCAAATTTGAGATGCACAATCTTGAGAATATTTTAAACAAATGTTTTTGATGATACATGATTGATTATATAAATGAAAGCACATATAAAAATACTGGATTCAAAATTGAGGATCTCATGTAATATTCAAAACAATTTGACTCTAATATGTTTAAAACTCCGTCATGGTCAAAATAACACGAGATCATGTTCCTGAACTCCACATCATCATTTCATTTCCTTTTTAACATTGTCTAAACTGTCCAACATTTTTTCTGACACTCAAAATTGTCATTGAATATGCACATGCCTAGTGACACTCAATTATGTCACATGAAATCAATCTAATTCATCACCAAAGATTCCAAAGAGGTTGCCCAGGGCTGGCATTAGCTTGAGACTATGGACGCCACAAAAGATGATCTGAGGTGATGGTTCATACATGCTAGGAGAACTTTCATCACTAACAATTGCATGCATGAGAAAACACATGCCTGGACTTGTATCATGCATGTAAATTATATTTAATAAACATTTACAAATATATAATAATAAAATAAACAATTTATTTATATTTTAGTTTAAATTACATTTAAAATTAAATTGTTGCTATATATATATCCTTTAAATATTTGTAACCAATTTTCGCAACAACGTGTGAGGTATCATCTAGTTTATAATATAAATATGTTGTAAATTTCCGTTGTCCCTATCTTAAGCCGATAATTTTTTTTACAATTAATTGGACACTAACTTTATTTCAAATACTTAACCCTTTTCTTTTTCATCTCAATATACTACACACATATAAGAAGCCACCAACTGCCCTAAAAACTAGCACTTTGCTAGAATGGTAGCATTATGGCTTTGTGACTGACGATATCATCTTTTGTAGCCCATTGGATTGGGCCCGTCAAGACTGGGGCCAAAATTTCCCATTTTGGCTCCAAGCTAGATGATGTCACACTGTTTGCCCCGCTATCCATACATCCAAACATTTGTTAAGTCCTAGGTCAGCAGAGAGAAGAACAAATCCAAAATGCACAACCCTTAGTGGGAAGGAGGATCATAAAAGACAATAGTGTTGAAGTGCGCCAAAAGTGCAATTAGTTGAAATAAGGTGCCAAATCAAATGTTCACTTTAGAGGGTCATAAGAGAGACAATGACATTTAAAAGAGGCTAGCTGAATAAAGGATCCAAATCAAGTGTCAACTTATGAGGCTTCTAGCAGGCGACAATGTTGAAAAAGTATTAGTGATAAAATTAAGGGGCGGAGGGAAGCAACAATAGAATGCAAATATAAGATTTCAATGTTATGGCATGTAATTTTCTTAACTATCGACTCTATATCCTGTTTGCAAGTTTGGGTAGATAAGAGCGGTCAAAATATTATGAACAATAGAAAGCGAGATACCTACAACTACAAGTCCAAGAACTAGATTTGATCCATCCCCCATTTCTTGTATCAACAAAATTTAAAGGGGGTCATTAATTTCCGATCATATTTGTGTCTTGACAATTTCTTGCCCAACGTCATCAATGATTAGAACGTGAAACTAAGAGTAAGACAATTTCCTTAATGTCAAATCATTTTCTACAGTAGTCATGTATAAACAATGACTCGTAAGTCCTAAGTAAAACATGAGCATACACTAAGTAGAGAAACAACATTTCATACATACAAAATGGCGAAGCTAATTAGTTTGGTACAAACATTTGGTATTACCCATATTTGGCAAGGAAATTTTTTGGCAATTTTTTGAGCTTGATGAGAAAAGTTAATAGCCAACTAATCACTAGTTAACATTTGGTATTTTGCAAATTTTGTTCCGCCAACTTTTGATGCTAAACCAATCATGCTTGTGGTTTCAATTCGATAAGGTGATGTCACAACTGAGTAAAGGGAGCGAGTGAAGCTACTCAAGTCCAATACCACCAACATGCTAAAAACATGCCACAGATCAATCTAGGGTGTGCCTGGCTGAGCTTCTTCGCCCGACAAAGAGTTTGTTGTGATATTTTCCCGATGATTTTTGGATTTAGTTTACTGGACTTGAAGGCAACGCCGACCTAGTTAGTTTGTGATAGCCGGCTTGATATTGTACTGTGTTAAAACATCTATTTTCTATCTAAAATGTAACGTTATCAGATTTTTGCCTCGTAGTGCACAATCCAACTGATAATTCCTTGGGGTTCTCCTTTTCCTGTCTCTCCTCCTATAATTTTTGCTTTCCAAATGATGTATTTTCGTTATGTAAGTAACGAAAAAGGGAGAAGTCCGGTTCAACAAAATGCTCCTGGTTTCAACGCATTTCAAACTTTTTAGCAGCTAAAATGTGAACACTGTGTTTTGGTTCTCGGATGCATCTGCATCCCGTGGCTGAACGGTAAATCATTTTAAATAGTAAAACAATTCAAAAAATTCTGGTTTTCTCATGCAAGATGCTCATGTGCGTAAAGTCATTGCCAAATTTTGTGGAGTTCGAACATTTCAGGAACTCTCAACAAAAAAAAAACAAATTTCAAAGCCGTGAAGAACTTTTAAAAACAACATTGTTACTATGTGATTTTGTCTTTTTTTTTGTTACGAACTCTTCAAGTGTCCAAACACGCTGAAATTTTTGCACGGATATCACACAGGTGAGCATCTTGCATTCAAAAGAATCAAGTTTTATCTTATTCACTGAATCTATATGAGCTCGGGCACTGTTTTGAATTACCGCTAAAATGTTTGCATCCCCTGTGTGCAGTTACCATCTCAAAGCAGCACGTATTAATGAATTTCCAATCTTAGCATCCAAAGCTTGTGGAAAAAGCCTCGCAAATAATGAGACACCAACTTTATGCCCCCCCTCTCTTCTTCCTCCTCTCGACACTCGACCATGTATAAAACCACCCACTTCCCTAAAAGCCAAGCGCTCTCCTCACTCCTCAGTCAGTCCGCAGCATTACCTCCTCCTCTCCGCTCACCCCACCACCTTTACGCGCGCTCCACACGCACGCGAACAGCAACCGCCGCCGCGATGAACGGTTCAGGGAGGGCGAGCGGGAGGGGCGGCGGCGGCGGCGGCGGGGAGCTCCGGCCGCCGGAGCCGCAGCGCGACCCGCTCGAGTTCCTGTCCCGCTCCTGGAGCGCGTCCGCCGCCGACGTCTCCCGCGCGTTCGCCGCCGCGCCGCCGCCGGCGGGCGCCATCGCGGAGGACATCTCCGGGGAGCTCGACGACGGCGCGAGCGCCGGCACCGGCGGCACCGGGAGCTCCTTCTCCTTCGCCTCCGCGGCCACCTCGCAGCTCATCATGGACCGGATCATGTCCCACTCGGTGCGTTTCTTGGCCCTTCCCCTTCTTCTTTTTCTAAGGGAAAATAATCAAATCGGTCTTTTTTAATTGCGCTGGGATTCAGCTTCAAGCTCTCCTCCTCCTTCTCCCCAAAATCCACCATTTCCTGTCCTTCTTATTAGCTTGATTTCATCTGTTCATGGCGTCCTATTTTTGTTTGACCAATTAGCAGTTGCTTTATTGAATTCCACCTGACCTGATCCCGTGGCTCCCCTCTGTACTATTGGAATAATAACCCCTCTCCCCCGTAGGGAAACAGCGACCTCTTTTTGGACGGTGCAGCTGAATCCCATCTGCTGATCGTTTGAATTGAATGTCTTCTTCCGCTGTGCAGCAAGAGGTGTCGCCGCTGACCTCCGGCCGCCTCTCCCACAGCAGCGGCCCCCTCAACGGCGGCGGCTCACTCTCCGACAGCCCGCCCTTCTCGCCGGACGTCGACGACAGCAGGGTATGTACAGTACCATCTTTTCGCCCCCTCTGCATTTCTCTTCGTCTTTGAGATGAACTGGCAATTTCAGTTTCTGTTTGGCCAAAATAAAAGGCCAGATTAATAATAAGATTCTAGTCATTCTAGAGTGGATTTCACTTGTATTCCTCTGGTGGCTGCAATGCATTGAAACGAGAATGGTAGATGATCATTTCAGCAAGAGTTCTGTGAATTTTGGATGAGCTAGTTACTTGGTTGCTGCTATATTCTTTAGGCTCTTTTTGGCCCCTTGGAAACTGGATATGTTGTTTGTTTTCTTCTTTCACACTATGCCAAAAGGGTGGAGTTGCATAATTTAATCTTGCCTAGCAACAAGTTTTCAGGCAGCTGAGAAAAACAAATTCTCACCATAATTTATTCAAGTTTCCTGTGTTTTCTAGTGTGTAGTAGTACAACCTGTCAGACTGGTTGGGACAAAAACACTGCTTGCAGTTGCAGGCTTGCAGACTTTTTCTTGCACAAAACGGATATGGAAAAAGAATTTAATACCATCTGCATTTATCTTCACCCATTGAGACAGGCAGTTACCACTGGAGTAGTATGCATCAAGCTTTTATGTCTTTGTGCACACATCTTATCCTATCTACTCTACCAAATGGATCATGCCATCTAATTAGGTAGGGCATTCCAACAGATATTAGTATGGTTCATGAAAGAATCAGAGGCTTTGTTGCACAGGAGAACAAAGCCTGGTGACTGGGCCATATCACCTGACCTTTAAATTAAAAGCATCTATTTATTGATAATATTTCAAAGCCCTTCTCTTCCTTTAGGAAAGATTCTCTCTTTCTTTACTTTGCTGATACACAAAGCAAGCAAGTGAGTGAAATGAATTCAGTGTGCACTGTAGTCAGGTCAAGCTTTGGTCATGGTCCAAGAGATGAGAAGCACACACCTGTCATGACACAGAGAGATCATGTCCATGCAATGATTTAGCAACACTTTCATGGCAAAATTGGTTAGCAATTTGGCACTATGTGTCCATCAATATGGCCATTATCTCAAACTGAAGAAAGAGAGCAAGAAATCAGCTTGCTGGTGTGATGAGTGTGACCCTCTGCCCTGTGTGCTCTTGTAGCTCTGACCAGGAAGGAGGAGGAGGAGGTCCTCTTGATTTGATGGTCTTTGGAGCTTGCTTGCTTGCTGTGCAAAAGAAGCTTTGATTCTGGCTGCCATTTTCTGTCCTTGCTCTGCCACTCTGGTCTCCTCCTTCCACAAGCAAACACTGCAACTTGTCCAGTGCCCCACTTCCTCTCTCTCTTCCTCTAGACTGGTAAAAAGCAGCTCACACAGGCTTGGCTAGCAGGCCTATGCTATGCAGCTCTTGTCTTTACCCATCTTCTTCACTTTGACCTTTAGCTGCCTTTTCTCATCCCTAATCAATTGTTCTTATGCCCCCAGCTTTCTGCTCTAATCTAATGATACATTCCCTTTTAACTGCTGTAATTAGAGTATACAGTAGTGTGTGCATTGTTCCCCACACGCAGTCCTTCCATGATTATGTCATGTGTCAGTGGTGTGTGCATTAACCTATGGCACGCCTCGGCTGTTCATTAACTAGATCTGTACCCTGGATTAATCCCGTGGAGGCACAATGATTTGTACTTCTTGGCAGTGTGAGAATCATTGCTACAGCGTGTGCTTTTAATTAGGAATCTTCAGAGACTGTTCTCCTATTTAAAACTACCTGCTTTGTGCTTTGGACACTGACAAAAAGTCTTGAAAATACAATTTAATACTAGTAACTGATTGATTTTTAAACATCTGTCTTGTTTGATTGATTTATAGATCCGGTTATTAGATGAAAATATGATTTGTAATGGTGCTGATAGTATTTTTTGTGGCAAAAAAAAAGATGCAGTTTTGCAGAGCGGTGAGCACGCCGAAGGCGCAGCCGCCCCGGGGCGGCAGCAAGACGGTGGGGCGGTGGCTCAAGGACAAGAAGGAGAAGAGGAAGGAGGAGACGAGGGCGCACAACGCGCAGGTCCACGCCGCCGTCACGGTGGCGGCCGTTGCCGCTGCCGTCGCCGCCGCGGCCGCCGCCACCGCAGGGTCCGGCGGTAAAGACGACCGTGGCACGCGCACCGAGTTGGCGATGGCGTCCGCGGCCACGCTGGTCGCGGCGCAGTGCGTGGAGGCGGCGGAGTCCATGGGCGCCGACCGCGAGCACCTCGCCGCCGCCGTCGGGTCGGCGGTCAACGCCAGGACCCCCGGCGACATCGTCACCATCACGGCCGCGGCCGCCACCGGTGAGTTCGTCGTCCCAACCGAATTCTTGATCACAATGGCCATCAACCGGCGCATGACTGACTGCTTTTCCGTTTCTTGATCCGCATGCAGCGTTACGAGGCGCGGCGACGCTGAGGGCGAGGGTGCAGAAGGAGGCGTGGAACGTGGCAGCGGTGATCCCGGTGGAGAAGGGCTCCATTGGTGGAATGGGAGGTCACAGCCACAAGCACGGCGTTCAGAGGCAGCTGCAGCATCACAAGGTGCAGGAGATGGGCAGCAGCAACAGCAGCAGCTTCAGCGACGACCTGCCGGCGCTCGATCAGGACGAGAACAAGTTCCTCGGCATCTGCTTCCAAGAGCTCCTCGCCCGCGGCACCGAGCTCCTCAAGCGCACCCGCAAAGGTACCGCTCCCGGCCGTCGAGTGGTAGTCAGTCGCCGGCGCATTTTGATTACAGAACAGATGCTGTTCTGAGTGGTACTGATAGATGTTGCTGATCATGTTCATGTGCAGGATCGTTGCATTGGAAGGTTGTATCGGTGTACATCAACCGAACGGGCGTGGTACATCTCCTGGCATTGTTCTTGATCTCGTTTTGTGTTGCATATTGATTCTGGTAAATAGTGTGTGAATTCGGCCATTGAATTTTGCAGGTGATGCTCAAGATGAAGAGCCGGCATGTCGCCGGGACCATAACCAAGAAGAAGAAGAGTAAGTGCACAAGCTACTCCCACAATGCATACACAGCATTGTCTTTCTGTCATGGTCACCGGTGACATTCACTGACGCCGGAGTTGTGCCCCACAGGCGTGGTGGTGGACGTGTGCAGGGACCTGGCGGCGTGGCCGGGGCGGCACCTGCTGGAGGGTGGAGAGCACCGTCGCTACTTCGGCCTGCGGACAGCTGAGCACCGGGTGATCGAGTTCGAGTGCGCGAGCCAGAGGGATCACGACATGTGGACCAAGGGCGTGGCGCGCCTCCTCGCCATCGTCGAAGGGCGCAAGCGCTACGCATGACCGATGCCGCGATCGATCAAAACCGGCGCAGCCTGTGATCTGATTGACCTTACTAGCAATGTGTGTTCTTGTAGTTCTTGCTATTGTTTTATTTGCTCTGAATCTCATGTAAGTTTTAGTTTCTTCTCTCCCCCCTTGTCTGAACTTGAGTGAGTGGGTGTGGCAAATTGGCAATGGCAGGCAGTACAAAACCGAGCAGCTCTAGTTTCTGATTGAACTGCGGTAGCTGCAGAGAATCATCACAAAGTAGCTAGTCAGTTAGTTTGTTTTCATGTATGTTTGGTGTAAACTCTCATAACTTTGGGAACAGGAAGAACATCTGAACATGGCTGTGTCACTGTACAAGGTTTTACTTAGCATCTTTGCAGACGGAATCTTGGACTCACTGTCCACAAGGTGAAAGCAAAAGCAAAAGGCTGGGTTGCCATTGCCATGCCATGGGCACCTTAACATGATCTGCCCCTACCAATCTAATCTAAGAGCTCAACAAGGTAGAGGTCTAGACCAACTTGTCTGTCGGCTCTTTGAATTGCTGGGGCCGTTCTCGTCTCTGGATGCAGATGATTGGGGCTGTGTTTGTTCTGTCTATGTTTTGCAACAACTCTGCATCTATCTACCTGTGAATCTATCTATCTAGGGGTCGATATGGAGCTGGAGGATTTGTTTGGCTGTGACCCATAACTGTTTGTGGATCATTTCAGGAATCACAGGACCAACTAGCTGTTGGGCAGTTTGGTGTAAGTAGAGGACAGGGCCATGCATTACTTTTTTGAATCATGATGCATTGGTAGTCCAGGACAGGACCTGGGCATTGATGCAGGTTGCTGTCCCGGTTGGTGAATGGATTTTGCGGTTAAGATGATACTTTTGTGGTTACAGAAATTATAATGATGGAATGGCCAAGTATGTAGCAAAGGGACTCGATGCTTTTAAGAGCCGAAATGGTAGGCAGAGTTTGAATGGTCTGAGCGTTATGATCCGATGGCTAATCTTACTTTTTTTTTATCTTTTGTGGTTAGTTTGGACTTTTCATTTGCACAAATAAGAAAGTAAAGTAAATTATGCTGTGTTTTTTTAAGAAAGTAAATTATAGTGTCATTAAAACATCTTCGGGTGTTCGATGAAGACCGGTGCCTTGATCTTCAGCTCCTCCATCTTCTCGGCTCTCCTCTTCCGGCATTGCCGCGCCTTTTACCTTACCATCTTCTTGGTATCTGAGAATGAATAGAGTATTCGCCCGAAGTAGCATCCAAATCTCATGTGTATCGGAGTATAGTTTGAAAATGAGCGAGTTCACCTTAGCTCTAATGGCGCATGCTTGTGCCCTTGTCATGGGTTCACTCGCAGGCATAAGAGATGTTGTGGGGCCCATGGTGATGTCGGAGAGTTGCCTCACACCATCCTCGACTTACCTAACTAGCCCTAAATGTATTTAGGATTGCGCGAACAGGTTTTCTCCTACGACCACACAGACGCATACAATTTGGTCAAGTAAGGATTGCGGATTGTGCATGTTACGCGGCTGATGGGTTAGAGACCCTGTTGGTCCAAATTTGGCAGGCTACGAGCGGGTACCTCAGATCAATACTAGCCACCTTCGAACTTGAACATCCAGTAGAGTATGATTCAGAAGTATGACGACTCTCGTTTCTTGTGTCAACTCATCGGAGGCCATGTGTATTTGTTTGTGGTTAGTTAAAGGCTCATGCAGTTTCGAAACTTTCGATGCCAACTCATTAAATGAGTATCTGTAATGGGTTGATTCCGGTTGCAAAGAGCGTACTTGTGAAGCTTATACTGGGTGGTTGGTATACCCCTGCACGGTTAAATATTTTTTGAAAAGTCATGTTCACAATTATGGATGACTCAGAATCTACTATTTGTCCATAGGCAACATCAACATGAATAAATTAAACTTGCCAAAATGTGTGTGTGCGTTGATGATCTCTTCTTCGGTGGGTTACAAAGGAAGGAACATGGTTAGGTGTTATGATTGTGTAAGTAGGTAAGTATCGTTGCTTGGCTTATCTCCTTCTGATAGACCTAGTCGTAGTTGGTAACTTCTTAGTGTTGTTGTAACCTCACCACTTATCCTTCCTTACGTGAAAATTGTTAGTTATAGTATCATGGTTATGTTGAAATATAAATATAGTGCTTAGTCTTCTCCATCAGTTTGAACTTTTGGAGCAACTGGCTATTGCATCAATTCAATACAGTATCTGAGCCAAGAGGTCTTGAGTTTAAGACCCTGCCAACGCAGTATTAAATAAAACGATTATGCGTCCTGGACCAAACCCACACTAAGGACTAAAATAGCCTAGGCGTGAGGAAGAGTGTTAGAATATAAATATATTGCATAGCCTTCTCCATCACTTTAGACTTTTGGAGTAACTGGCTGGTGCATCAATTCAATAGTTTAGTCTACTGCTGAGTACCTAGTCCTATAGATACTACTACAACAACAACATGCAGGTTACAACCTAGGTATTATGGTCAACAATGTTCTATGTGGAGACTTTGGCGATGACTAGTTCGGTGGGCCTCAACTAGCAGCGTGGAAACGACGAGTTATGGTATAACTTGCTTTATCTTTCAGCCTCTTAGGTAATTTGGATTTTGTCTATACTCATACCATGTATATTCCGTTATTGTAATCTGAATCTCGGCACTTGTATCATTGTTGTATATTATGATCTGTCAGTGTCATCGAAGATGATTTTCTCCATGAACTCATTATAGTAGTCCAGGTTAGTTGTTGGTATCAGGGCCATAATACTATAAAAAAGGTTACGGGCATTGAGAAAGTAAGTGTAGGAATCTCCCACGACCCTTTTTTGTGTGTCCCGGTGGGTGGGCGGCCACAGGGTGTGACTTTGAGGCCGTGGGGTGCCGGCACCATCACTATTGGTGAGTTGTCCCAAGGCGAGGTGGAGAAGCTTGACGAAGTCAAGTCGTGTTGGGGAGGGAACCCGAGCGTCGCCGGCGTCATGAAGGTGCGAGGTGACTCCGACTGTGGTGGGCAGGCAACCAACAAGGCCATGCTCACCGCAACCATGGCCACAATGGAAAAGATGATCAGCTCACCGCGAGGAAACCCCATCATGGGAAGGGCCTATTGTGTGGCCTTTGCGACGTTGACCTCCTTCTCCCCAAGGGCGACCTCCTATTGTGCGATGTTGGCGGCCTTTTTTCTGCATCGGCTTTCCTTCGACCAATCCTATTGGAGGATTCTGCTGCCCTTTGCTTTAGAATGAAGTTATTCCTAGGATTTTTCGGGCGCACAGGGCCGGTCACCACGCCGTTGATCGTGGCAACCGGGGAGGGGCGAAGGGGTTTAGCATATCGGACATGGCGAGCGCGTGGGAGGACGGGAGGGTTTTGGGAGAGAGGGATAAAATGAGGTGAATGTGGCACCGATGGACGGGGCGGGGCAGGGAAAGGACAAGAGCGGGCATTGTGGGTGTCCATATCGTGTTCGCACTGATGCAAACCCGATCAAAATTTGAATTGAAAATTGATAGCTACGGTAGAATAACGAACGTCCGTTCATTTTTATCAACGCGTTGGATTATGTTTTTTATCCGCGTGGATCCAAATAAACGCAGGCGAACGAATGTTGTTCAACATTGGAGTCATTGGAGTTGCCCTTAGAATAACTTTAGCAGATGCACCATCCCGCCGCCGGCCCGTATACATACGGGGTTTTTGGCGGAAGGGGGATTTTTCGGCTAGAACAAATCTTCCAAAGTCTCCTCCCGATCGGTATATCTACGATGCGGGGGAGGGGGCATTTAGGGTTACCGTCCCTCACCCCTCCCGCTGCCGCTGCATTTTGTTTTCCCCGCCGCATACAGTGCGCAACTCCGATAAGGAATTACATGACGATCCACGGGAAAGGAGGTCCCGGCCGGTGGCGTGACCGCCCACGGAAGCGGTTGGCAGCCCTCTACCTCTCGCATGCCGACGATGATCTTTTCTCGTACCGGCAACGAAGCCCTCGACAAACCGTGGGAGCGGTACCTTTAGCTCTACCGATACCTCACGGCGTACACCGTCGCATTTCACGTGGCTGATGATGTTCAGAATGCCGCCATTATCTGCCGAGAGAACCTAGCGGTCGAGCGGCTCGCCGAGGCCCAGACGGTGTATGACTTCGCCATGGTGGAGTACACCGTCGCGTGCACCAGCCTCTAGCCTATCTAGTGGGCGGCCCGCACTACTACCCAAGCGACTTCCGGCAACCTCCTATGATGTAGTATAGTTCTTAATTTTTGATCTTTTAGTTGCCCTGGCGATGTTTCGGCCTTCTGTATTCCGTTCAAAACTTTAAATTTTCAAATGTGTATATATAACGTTTCATTAGCATATCTATTCTACCGCACGTGATTTGGTGTGTCATCTTATTATTTATTATTTAACGGACCAGCTGAGGTTTTAGCAGATAACACCACTTGTTGGGGCTTTTTTTGTGCAAAACCACAACTCCTGAACCTTTTTGCGGAGAACACCACTATTTGGGGTAATTATTTGCAGAGAACACAAAAACACTATTAGCTCATTTGATCCCAAATTAACAAACTGGACCCACCAATCAAGACCTCAAATTTTGTTTGTTCAAATTTTTGGGCTACTTTCAGCAACTATTTTATGTTTCCATTTCATGATGTATTGATTTGAAAAATAATCAAACTGTGCAATGAAAACCTACACAAGACATAGCTGTCTAAACTATTTGAACAAACAAAATACAAAATATGAACTGCATGTCAGACTAATCATCATATTTATACATATTAATAGTGTATCTGACAGATCGGACCCGCATGTCAGAGCTGTCTAAACTATTTGAACTGGAAATACAAAATAGTTTTATGAAGTACTCCCTCCGTTCCAAAATAACTGTCTCAACCTTATACTAGCTCTAGTAAAAATTTGTACTAAGGGTGCGACAGTTATTTTGGAACGGAGGGAGTACCCCACAAAATTTGAACAAACAAATTTTGAAGTTCTAATGGATGGGTCCAGCCGAAAATGTCTTGTGTAGCCTGAGGTACAATAGCTCGTTTTTTGTAAAATAAAAAAAGAATATTAAAACAGTTAAAAAATTGATTTTTTTATGGATATACAATTATACATACACATGTATAGGACATTTGTGCAAATTTTTAGACCATTATACTCTAATGCGCCGCGGGATTTATTTTTTTGAAAAATATTTGGTTTTAACTGGGCCTTTTTTTTCTTGGATTTGGGACAAAAATTTGTTATTTTTATGCAGACTGCATATTACAATATTTTTAAATGAAATTTTACACGTTCGTGCAAAATTCATATAGCTTTCCACGATATTTTTTTGATTTTTTCAAATTATCAGGGAACATATAGCCTGAGCTACACTAGTTCCAGCTTGCTAATTTAGGATCAAACGAGTTAATAGCATGTTATGTGTTTTCTGCAAGTAATTACCCCAAATAGTGGTGTTCTCTACAACAAAGTTCAAGAATTGTGGTTCTGCGCAAAACAAGCCCCAACAAGTGGTGTTATCTGCTAAAACCTCGGACCAGCTAGAGTTGCTGGTGTGAAATGAGCATCGGAGAAGGATTACTGTGGTATCTTTCATAGCTATGGCCCTGTTTAGATACTCTAACTCGGTTACAGGTTAAAATTAAATTTTAACTCTAGGCTAACCTTGAACTAACTCTAACCAAAAAGGTGTTTAGATGACGGGGTTAGGTTGATAATAAATGTACCTTTTTTAATTATTTGACTACTTTATTCAGGATTTGGTATGATAGAGGTAGATGGAAAAGTAATTTTTTTGGCCTCACCTAACTCTAACCCAAATAAGCATCTCTTATGTGTGTTAGATTTTTTGAATGGGTTAGATGCATCTAACCAACTTTAACCCTCCTGTTTGAATATTTTGAATTAGTTCGGTACAATCTAACTAACTTTAACTCTAAACCATGAATACCTATGGCCTAGAATAAAGTAGAACAGTTCTGGCGAACTGAAGCTACTGCTCATTTTCTTTTACTGCTCCTTAGTTTATTCCTTCCGTTCTGTCACACGGAAAAAAGGTGAAAGTTACAACAACCTTTCTTGAATGAAATTCAGTCGTAGTACGTACTAACTTTGTTGATAATGCAAGAAAAACACATTATAAAATTGGTTTGATGGGAGCTATGCCTATGAGCCAGTGATCTTCTTGAAAGTCGAAAGCATGTTGAATTCATGTAGGCGTTGGAAGTTGAGCTCCGTTTCGCTCGAGAGACGGCGCCGCCGGCGACTGCTTTGCAAAGACACAGGACTAAACGGAAAACACAAAAAAGCTGGACACACCGTGTCGATGTGCGAATGCAGTACGGAAAGCAAAGGAACCATATGTACGCAATCATCAATCATATCATGATATATGCAACCAATCATCAATCAATCATCAATCATATATGTAAGCAAGATATGTAAGCAATATTTGTGAATTGCTGATCTCCCATGCTGGGGGATGGAGTCCTGCCTCCGGGACCAGGTTATAAACATAGTGCTCATCGCCTACGCAAGCCGTGTGGTACTAAACGTGATGAATCAACGTGGGAAATACAGAGGTCATCCTTTGTGTACAGTTAATTGGGCCGTATTCTTTGCCAGTTCATTTAGGCGGTCCAACTAGGCACAACCACCTACCGTGAAACCTATTCCTTCCATTCCTAATTTTTTTTTAGAGATTGCAATACAAACTACATAAAAATGTATATAGCGGAAATTGCTAATGGAGACCGAGCTCCATTGAACCCTCCATGGAGCAAAACTCAAAATTCGTAAAATTTCATATGTTTACATTTCAAAAAATTCTGCAATTTTTTTTACAAAGATAGATGAAGCCATAATGCAGTAATGTGTACAATTTTAGGACGAAAAACTACAAAACAGGGATGTGCAAAAAAAACAAATATATAAGATTTTTTAACACATGGTACTATTTAGGGCCGGCCTGAGCAGGTGCGTCCGGTGCGGCCGCACCGGGCCCTCGCTTGCCAGGGGCCCCCACCTAAGTAGTACGCATAAGAAGGCAAGTACACAACTATCTGATTGACTCACGCTGATGTGCGAATGCATTACGGAAAGTAAAGACTACTTAAATCAATCAATCATCAATATACAATCAAGATTTGAAGATTGCTGATCTCCCTTGCCGGGGATGGAGTCCTGCCTCCGAGACCATGTTATAAACATAGTGCGCGTCGCCTACGCAAGTCGTGTGGTACTAAACGTGATGAATCAACGTGGGAATTAGAGGGGTTATCCTTCGTGTACAGTTAATTGGGCTGTATTTTTTGCCAGTTCATTTAAACTCGCTTGATATATACTCTAGGCCTAGGCCTAGGCTTCATATTTTCACTAGTGGCAACTCCCAACAACATTAACATAGTCTAATCACATGATATTTCCCATAAAACATGCAATGGAGACGTACTTGGAGGTCATTCCTTTGTGGTCAAGAAAGGACGAGAATTATGTAGGGCTACAAAAGCGCATCTCAGAATTCGTAGTTCTCAATCTATGGATTTTCCAATGTCACCGCGGCCATCCAAAGAGAGTACCACAATCACCACAACATATCTCAAGGATAGTCAAAGACAAGCACCAAGAGACTCTCAATCTTCAATCAACACACAAAAGAGGAAATCACTCATGATAATATTCTTCTAACCCATGTCCAATAGACCGCTGTCACCATGGTCTCGGGGATTATACAAGATAAGATCAAGTGAGTACATCAAATCCAATACATAGAAGAAGGGGAAATATCATGGGATCACCCTAGATTAACATAGCCTATGATCACAATGAAGATCACATCATGGGAGAGAGATAAGAACACATAGCTACTGGTAGAAACCTCAGCCCCGAGGAGGAACTACCCCCGCTTCATGGAGGAGGGAAGCAATGACGATGGAGATGAATCCGGGGGCACTTCCCCGTCCCGGCAGGGTGCCGGCACAGGAATTCTGTCCCCCCGAAACTTGATGGCGATGGCGGCGGAGATCGGAATTGCTTCTGGAGAAAAGGGGTTCGGAATCAAGGTTTCCTCCGCGGGGGTAAAAATAGGGCCAAAAGGGGGCACCAGGGGGGCCACAGGGCAGCCAGGAGGGTGCCCGGCGCGACCTAGGGTGGGTCCGCGCCAGGGACCTTTCTGGAGTCCCTGTGGTGGCACTCCCCTCCTTCCTTGGTGATTCCGGAAGCTTCTGGGACCCTAATTTTTTATATATTTTTTCCAGAATTTTTGGAGCACTTTTAATGGTCGGAAAACCTGAAATACAAAAGCAGCAGAAAACAGGAACTGGCAACTGGATGCATCCCCAAAAATATATTCAAGGAGACTCAAGCGTCTAAGCTTGGGGATGCCCCCGTGCATCCCCTTCTTCATCAACAATTATCAGTTCGTCCCTCGTTGCACTATATTTTTATGACTTCATGCGTTGTGTGCTATGCTTGGAGCGTCTCGCTCTTAGGTTTTATTTTTGTTTTCTTTAGCTTTGCTTGCTGTTCATAACAAGTTAGATCCCGTCTTACTTTGTGTGGGAGAGATACACGCTCCGCTTGAACTAGAACTCCTCATAGGATTTGCATGCTTATTCTTTTAGCTGTGAGTTGTTCTTTTTCTTTTCTTAGCTGCTGCTTTGTTTAGTTGTAGTGCTTTAGTTTTTCGAGAGCTTTTCTTTTGTTTTAGGTTGAACTTTCTATAGGTTGCATGTTTTATCTTGTTAGAGAGTTTGCCTGTTGCACTGAGTTTCGTGTCTTGACTAGAAGTAGGTAGTTGAAGTTGCTATTCTCTTTGTAGTAGTAACTTGCAATAGTTTTGAGGTATTGACTAGAGTAATGTTTGAACTTTTGGTGTCAAGAGCTCGAGCCTATTAGTGATAGATGTCGTATTTTGGGCAATCCGTGTGATTTTCGAAAACCAAAAACCCCTGTTGAGAACTCTAGCTACTATATGGATCACTAACCTCTGGAGGCTTCGAATATTAGAGTACACTCACGTACCATGAGTCGAGGATGCGCAAGGATAACCAAACCCCCATACACTCCTCCTCGGGGTACTTGTCTCTTTGTGAACCTCCTGATTAGATTGAGAGTTACCAATAATAAGTGCATGAGTTCTTCGGACTAATGTGAGTATTCGAAAGTTGACAATTCCACCCACCTATACTTTTTCTAGCCTCTTCGGTACCGTGCATTGCCCTTTCTCACCTTGAGAGTTGGCGCATACTTCTCCGGTGCATCCAAACCCTTGGCACGATACGCTCTGTCATCATAAGCCTCCTTATATCTTTCCTCAAAATAGCCACCATACCTACCTACAAGGCATTTCCATAGCCTTTCCGAGATACATTGCCATGCAACATCCACCTTCTCATGACTTGATCCTCATGTCATACATGCTACTTGCTTGATCAATGAGCCACATGCTAGTTGGGCCTTGCCCTAATCATTGATACATGACGCGCTAGTATCATTGCATATCCCGCTATCCTGGCAGAGGCATACATTTGCATCATGATAGTTATATCTTCTTTATGTGAGTACCTTTGTAAAGTGTGAAAGATCTCCTTTATTCTTGTAAAATATAGAGTGTTGCCCCTAAAGTGAGGAAAATATCCCAAAGAGGACAAAATCAAAAGATCCCAAAGAGGACAAATGAGAGTTAAATAGAAAGAGCCATTGAGGCCACAAAAGAAATAGAAAAAAAGAGAAAAAGAAAAATAAAAAGAGAGAAGGGGGCACACTACTATTCCTTTTGAGAGATCCACACTAGTACTTCATCCTTTATCCCTTGTACTCCATAGAGATCATCATCATGCATATAGCTATGTGGGGACCTTCACACTATAGAACTTGGCTTGTATATTCCAATGATGAGCCTCCTCAAACGAGCTCTAGGTCTTCTTGAGCAAGCAAGTTAGATGCACCCCCACTAGTTCCCTTGGAGAGATTTTAGCTCACATGTGCATCCGTTGCATGGAAATCCCTACTCCTCACATCATATCTATCATATGGCCTTCTCTCGCCTATGATTGTCCTCACTGATGTGAGCCTTTCACACCTTTTTGTCTTCCTCCTCCACCTTCTTTTTGTTTCACCTTTTAGGTGTCAACTTTCTTGTTCACGCTCATCCATTGCATGAGTGCTCAAAATATCTAAAGGGAGTGGATCAGTTTGACTTGTACCTGCCTAGTGGTCTGGGGACGAGTCAAGATAAGAATCCAAAGGAGACCAAGTGTGAAACTTTAATAGATAGTTGTTCTCAACAACCTTTTTTCTCTCCTTTTCCCAGTCCCCTGCTTGCACGCAAACACCATCTGGAGACATACGAGTCACGGACAGCGAGAGCTCTTGCACCTTTTGTTCTTTCGTTGCTTGTTTCAATGCTAATATAGACTCTTGCTTGTTAAGACTTGAATTGAATTGCATGCTTTGATTGCTTTACTTAAAAGACCTTATATGGTTGTGTGGAATGTCACCACAGAAATTATGCTTGTTATCATTTACCTACTCGAGGACGAGCAGGAATTAAGCTTGGGGATGTTGATACGTCCCAAACGTATCTATAATTTCTGCTTGCTCCATGCATGTTTTGTGTGAATTTGCCATGTTTTCCTTGAACTTTCATACACTTTTGAGCATATTTGGCCTAACCTATTAACTCAGTGCACCCAGTTGCCAGTTCCTGTTTTCTGTTGTTTTTGTATTTCAGGTTTTCCGGCCATTAAAAGTGCTCCAAAAATTCCGGAAAAATTATATAAAAAATCAGTGTCCCGGAAGCTTCCGGAATCACCAAGGAAGGAGGGGAGGGCCACCACAGGGACTCCAGAAGGGTCCCTGGCGCGGCCCCACCCTAGGCCGCGCCGGGCACCCTCCTGGCTGCCTTTGGCCCCCCTGGTGCCCCCCTTTGGCCCTATTTTTACCCCCGCGGAGGAAACCCTGATTCCGGACCCCTTTTCTCCAGAAGAAATTCCGATCTCCGCCGCCATCGCCATCAAGTTTTGGGGGGACAGAATTACTCTGCTGGCACCCTGCCGGGACGGGGAAGTGCCCCCGGATTCATCTCCATCGACGTTGCTTCCTCCCTCCATGAAGCGGGAGTAGTTCCGCCTCGGGGCTGAGGTTTCTACCAGTAGCTATGTGTTCTTCTCTCTCTCCCATGATGTGATCTTCGTTGTGATCATAGGCTATGTTAATCTAGGGTGATCCCATGATATTTCCCCTTCCTCTATGTATTGGATTGATGTACTCACTTGATCTTATCTAGTATAATCCCCGAGACCATGGTGATAAAGGTCTATTGGACATGGGTTAGAAGAATATTTTCATGAGTGATTTTCTCTTTTGTGTGTTGATTGAAGATTGAGAGTCTCTTGGTGCTTGTCTTTGACTATCCTTGAGATATGTTGTGGTCATTGTGGTACTCTCTTTGGATGGCCGCGGTGACATTTGGAAATCCATAGATTGAGAACTACAAACTCTGAGGTGTGCTTTTGTAGCCCTACATAATTCTCGTCCTCTCTTGACCACAAAGGAATGACCTCCGAATACGTCTCCATTGCATGTTTTATGGGAAATATCATGTGATTAGACTATGTTAATGTTGTTGAGAGTTGCCACTAGTGAAAGTATGAAGCCTAGGCCTTGTTTCCACCATTGCAATACCGTTTGTGCTCACATTTACCACTTGTTTGCTTGCTGCACTTTTTATTACAGATTTATATTACTTTGCTTTGCCACACCTATCACCCATATTTTATCATCTTTTCGCCGAACTAGTGCACCTATACAACTCCTAGTTGTATTAGGTGTGTTGGGGACACAAGAGACTTCTTGTATCTTAATTGCAGGGTTGCTTGAGAGAGACCATCTTCAACCTCTACTTCCCTGAGTTCGATAAACCTTAGGTTATCCACTTGAGGGAAATTGCTGCTGTCCTACAAACCTCTGCGCTTGGAGGCCCAACATAGTCTACAAGAATAGAAGCGTGTGTAGACATCACCCGTCTCTTGCCCCCTCTTAAGGAAGCACATACCACAATCACCTCTTGTTGGCGAGGAGTGCAATGCAGAACCCTCGACGAGCTGTGTGTGGCATGTAACCATCACGTCATAGAATGCGTTTCCTTTAGAGAAGGTATGCTGACGGTGTCCTTCCAAGAAGGCATGCTGACGGTGTTTTTGCACGATGATGGGTAGGTCCTATCAAACCGAATGCTTCTGGCGGTGTTATCCTGTGCGAAGAATTGCGGCAAGTAAGGGCAACTCCAACGCGCTGACGCAAAATGCATTTTCTGTCTGTTTTGGTTCGGATGCGTTGGCGTGGACCGGAATCGCGGCCCAACGCACTGACGCAAACGGAAATGCATCCGTTTTCTTGTCCGTTCTGACCCATTGCTGGCCCAAAAATTGGGCCTGGTTTGCGTCGGCGTGGACACACTCTGGACGTCCGTGCCGCGTCCACTTCCTTCTCCCTGGCCCGCTCGTCATCGGGAGAAACATCCACTTTCTCCTCCACACGCCCCGTTCGTGGTCGCGTCGCCAGCTCCATCCTCTTGTGGTCGCCGCCGGCATCTCATCCGCCAACTGCTAGCAGTCGCCGCCGCGAGCACCCGCGCCAGTTGTCTCTCAGCGCGCTTGTTCACCGTCGCCAGTGGTGGTCGCGCCGCTAGCTCCATCCGCTTGTTCGTCTGCTGCGCCGCTTCCCCAGCTCGACGTCGCGGTCCCTTCGCCGCACCCTGCGCCGAACTCCCTCGTCGGCAACGACCGTCATTGCGTCGTACGCCGCTGTGGAAGGCGTGCGTCGCTGCTGCTGCGTCTCCCACTGCTTCATCGCGCCTGCAAGGTGTTCGACGCTTTGCCCACAAGGTAAAATGGACAATGGTGATGAGTTCTTTTTCGAGAATTTCCTTTGTTCGTCGGATGAGTCAAGTGATGGCGACTTTGATCGTAAACAACCACATTGAAAACCAGCAATCGTTGTTTAGAGGGTCGATTGTAGGACATGAACCTGCTTTGAATCGCAATCGAGTGAATGGCCACGTCCTGCTGTGGGATGATTACTTTAGGGTACCAAAACCATTGTATGGCCTAAACATTTCCGCCGTCGGTTTAGAATGGCTAAGCATGTGTTTAATCGCATTAGGGAAGGAGTGGTAGAATATGATGACTACTTCAGATGCAAAAAATATGCACTAGGCAACATTTGGTTTACTTCTTATCAGAAGTGCATTGCTGTCATCCGAATGCTCGCATATGGAGTACCGGGTGATCTCATTGAGGAGTAGGTTCGGATGAGTGAATCCACATGCCTTGCATCACTTTACAGATTTTGCAAGGCTGTGGTAGCAGTGTTCGGTCCCGAGTACTTGAGGGAACCAAATGAGGCCGATACTACTCGATTGTTAGCAATCAATGTCGAGAGAGGGTTTCGGGGGATGCTTGACAGCATAGATTGCATGCATTGGGAGTGGAAGAACTGTCCATTTGCTTGGCAAGGACAATACAAAGGTCATGTGAAAGCTTGCACGGTCATACTTGAGGCGGTGGCATCTCAGGATCTATGGATATGGATTTTTTTTGCATGGCTGGTTCTCATAATGACATCAATGTGCTTCAGAGATCTCCTGCGTTTGCTAGACTAGCTGAGGGGCATAGCCCGGAGGTTAACTTTGAGGTCAATGGCTATCAGTACGCCAAAGGATACTACCTTGCAGATGGTATCTATCCTCAGTGGTCAACCCTTGTCAAGACAATCTCAAACCCCCAAGGAGAGAAGAGGGCTAGGTTTTCTCAAGCACAAGAGAGCGCAAGAAATAATGTGGAGCGTGCATTTGGTTTGCTTCAGTTTTGTTGGGCTATTGTTTGGCATCCTGTTAGAACATGGAGTTCAAAGAAGATGTGGGAGGTGATGACTGCTTGTGTGATCATGCACAACATGATCGTAGAGGATGAGCGTCTGGAGGATATCGGCTTCCAGGGCTTCCAGTTCCATGGCGCAAATGTTGTGCCTCAGCGTGTACCTGCTACGTTTGCACAGTTCACCCAGTTTCATGCCGAGATGCGAGATTATAAGACACATATTCAGCTCTGGAATGATTTGGTTGAGCACATGTGGGGACACGTTGGCAACCAGTAGATGTATCAACTTTTATTAATTTCAATTTGGTTGTAATAATGATTTGGTTGTAATAACTTCAGTTTTGTTGGGCTATTGTTCGGCATCCTGTTAGAACATGGAGTTCAAAGAAGATGTGGGAGGTGATGACTGCTTGTGTGATCATGCACAACATGATCGTAGAGGATGAGCGTCCGGAGGATATCGGCTTCCAGGGCTTCCAGTTCCATGGCGCAAATGTTGTGCCTCAGCGTGTACCTGCTACGTTTGCACAGTTCACCCAGTTTCATGCCGAGATGCGAGATTATCAGACACATATTCAGCTCTGGAATGATTTGGTTGAGCACATGTGGGGACACGTTGGCAACCAGTAGATGTATCAACTTTTATTAATTTCAATTTGGTTGTAATAACGATTTGAGACTATATTTTTTTGGACTTGTAAAACTATTTGTTTTCTGTGAGTTAAACTTGTTATTTGATGAAATTTCGATAAAAAATGAGTATATTTGGGTGCCGATGCGCGGACAACGCCCAAATGCGCTCGCGCGTTGGCCGAAGCGACCACAAAAGCGCGAACGCGCACGGAGAGAGGCGCTCCAGCTGATGCAAACGAACTAATTCCCGACAAATCGCGTGTCCGTTTGCGTCAGCGCGTTGGAGTTGCCCTAAGGTCCATGTAGCGTGTAGTATGGTTGATTCCTCTCCACCAACGTCTAACGCGCACGATATTCAGCGATGGCTCACAACATGGTGGGTGAGCTGGCGGTCGGGAGCCCCCATGCTGAGATGACAGACCGACGACATCCGCGTGTCAGACGGCTCGATATCACTGTAGCGGGCGATAAGCTCGTCCTCCTGGACCCCGAGCTTACGCGACATGCCTCGTGATGCCCTTAGCGACATCGATGGCTGGTTCTCGTCCCACCGTCGTGGGCTCACATCATCGTGGAAGGGGAGGTGGTAGAGGAGATCTAGGATTTGGGCGTGAGCTCGGTCGAGATGGCTAGAGTAGAATACATCATGGGGGGCGAACAACGAATATGGGAAGCCTATATGATGGGGGAGGGGATGAGGGTGGCGATGGCGTGTTAAACCACCATTAATGGTCGTGCCACGGCGCGTCGATAACACGACTTCTGATGCCGGGAACTACACACAGTCAACCTCTAGGAAACAACCAGCATCAACACGATTACTCGACGCGACTTCTCATTTCATGCGGCTGGACAGATGGGCCCAGGGGCATCTTTAATAGTACCACATGGCAAGGAGGGTGGCCCACACATCAGTAACACAACAGTGAAAAGTTTTGACCCCACGACAAGCCCTTGTTTGGACATCTTTGAGGGTTTGCTCAGCAGTGGAAGGGAAAAATGATAAATGTTAGACGAGGGAACAAACTGTGTATAACTAAGAAAATGGGGCATGAAAATATATTTTTATTTGAATATACATTTAAAAAAGTGTACATAATTAACATTTTTACCCGTGATTAATATTATTTAAATACATGATTAACATTTTATCATATATAAGTTGTATGCCTATTTTCATACACATTGTACTTTTTTGGAGATATTTGAAACATTGTTTTATGCACGACTAAGATTATTCAAGTCAATTTTGGGGATATGACTTATGGGGAATTTATCCGTTGACCCAACATAAGAGGGTAAATCGGTCGGCTTATCGGCATATGGGCCGACTTATCTGTATATCGACAAATTTATCATCCGATTTATCTTATCGATCAGACACCGGTAAGCGATAAATTAGCCGATTTATTCGTCACATCTGAAGATATCTTGAACAGTGATTCAAATATATAATTAATATAGTTTTTATGTCTACATTTTTCACAAAGTGTATATTTTACATATACATCAAAAACATTTATATATACACGTCTAATATTATTTAAATGCATAATTAACATTTTGATAATACATGTTGTAATTTATAATTTTTCTATACATGTTGTACATTTTTTGTATACATTATAAATATGTTATATATACAAAAAAAATCAGTTAGATAAATAATATTTTAAAGATATTGTTTTCTGTCTATTTTTTCATATACATTATAATTTTTTAGTACACTTTCCGTATAAAGTGGATTTTTTTCTTCTATTTTTTCAAATACATAATTTATTTTTTAAGGATTTTTCGTAATATATAAGCAAAAGTATAAAAAGAACAAAAAAATGTGAAAAACAACTGCAAAGGAAACAAGCACTTTAAAGCCTACTGCCGCCGCCTCCCATGCGCTGGGTTGGCCCAGTCTAGTGCTCACTTCACCTTTCTTTTAATGTGAAACTAGTGCTCACTTCATGCGAGGAAGTCATATGGCCCAACCAGTCTTTGTACCTGAAGTGTGGTGTGTGATATGTATGTATCGCTCGTTGTGACCGATACAACCGAACGAACCTACTTTGCTCCATTCATGGCCCTACCTCTGCACGCTCGCTTGTTCCATTTGTTGTTCGCTGGCTTCTTTAGAAAATGTTCGTGAGCATAAAAAATGTTAAACGAATTAAGAAAAGTGCAAGAGAATTAAATAAAATGTTACTCCATGGAAAATGTTTGTGATTTCGACAAATATTCATTGATTCGCGAGTAACATTTTAAAATTTGGAGTATCGATTTTGAATATCGGATTTTGAAAATGTTAGAGAATCTGAAAAAATGTTCATGAATGATTAAAAATATTCATATATTTAAAAATTCATGAATTTAATGAAATGGTTACGACTTAAAAATATTATTTTAAAATTCATCACGAATTAAAATAAATGCTAAAGGATTTTTTGCGTGAATTTTAGTTTATAAAAAATGTTTATGAATTTGGAGAAATGTTTGAGAATTTTGAAATGATCATGAATATTAATATTTTTACGAATTAAAAATGTTCACAACAATTAAAAAGTTGTTGCATTAAAAATATTTGTGAAATTTGTTTTTATTTATTTTAAAATATTTATGAATTTGAAAATTTCTTCTTTAGTTTTAAATATAATTGCAAATTTGATGATGCTAAACTTCTATTGCTCGAGTACTTGAACATTACTTATTGTATGTCCTATGCATCAATCATACAAATTGGGCACAGTGATACCACATAAGTATTCAATATTAAAGAAATATTAGATTTTATAGTGCTAACCAACTATCCCGAGATAGAGCAATAAGTGTTTAGAACATTCATCAAGGTGGTTGCATTGTGTATATCAACCTTCATTAAAGTCAACGAGTCATCAGTAAAAAGTAAATGTGAAATAGAGGGGGAATTACAACACACCCTTCTACCTTCCAATGCTTTATTTTCCTCCTCCTATGGAAGCAAGAATGAGAACCCTTCTCAGCAAATAAGGAAGAGGTATGAAGATAAAGGGTCTCCCTGTGTCTCAAGCCTCTGGTTGGTACAAATTCTTTTGTTTCGGTGTTATTGAACCAAACCCTATAACTGACAGAAGAGACACACTCTATGAATTCCTGTTTACTTAACTTCACCCAATTCTCATGAAATCCTATTCTTAACATAACATTTCCAGAAATTTCCACTACACCCCTTTGATAAGCTTTGTTCGTATCTAGATTAACAACACAGTAACCATTAAATCCATGGGTATTTTTCTTTATTGCATGGAAGTATTCATATGCGACAAGCACTTTATCAGTAATAAGCCTTCCTAGAACAAAATCACTCTGAGTAGGGGATATAATATCACGAAGAATTATTTTCAATCTATTTGCTATCATCTTGGAGATAATTTTATATACCACATTAATAAACTGATAGGCTTATACTGTGTGATTATCTCAGGGCTCTCTGATACGTCCCAAACGTATCTATAATTTCTGCTTGCTCCATGCATATTTTGTGTGATATTGCTATGTTTTAGATACACTTTCATACACTTTTTATCATATTTGGACTAACCTATTAACTCAGTGCACCCCAGTGTCAGTTTCTGTTTTCTGCTGTTTTTGTATTTCAAGTTTTCCCATTACTTAAAGTGCCAGAAAAATTCCGGAAAATTATATAATAAATCAGCGTACCGGAAGCTTCCAAACGCCCGAAGGGGGCCAGAGGGACCCCACAAGGAGTCTAGGCGGCCAGGTGGCGTGACCTAGGGTGGGGCCACGCTGGGAGTCCGCCTGGACTCCCTGGTGGCCTCCTGGCCGCCCTCTTTGGCTCCTATTTATTCTCCCATCGCGAAAACCCTGATTCCAGAACCCTTTTCTCCAGAAGCAATTCCGATCTTCGCCGCCATCACCAACAAGCTTCGGTGGACCAGAATTATTGTAACGGCACCCTGCCGGGACGGGGAAGTTCCCCCGGATTCATCTCCATCGACGTTGCTTCCTCCCTCTATGATGCGGGAGTAGTTCCTCCTCGGGGCCGAGGTTTCTACTAGTAGCTATGTGGTCTTCTCTCTCTCTCTCTCTCCCATGATGTGATCTTCATTGTGATCATAGGCTATGTTAATCTAGGGTGATCCCATGATATTTCCCTTTCCTCTATGTATTGGATTGATGTACTCACTTGATCTTATCTAGTTTAATCCCCGAGACCATGGTGACAATGGTCTATTGGACATGGGTTAGAAGAATATTTTCATGAGTGATTTCCTCTTTTGTGAATTGATTGAAGATTGAGAGTCTCTTGGTGCTTGTCTTTGACTATCCTTGAGATATGTTGTGGTGATTGTGGTACTCTCTTTGGATGACCGCGGTGACATTGGGAAATCCATAGATGAGAACTACGAACTCTGAGGTGTGCTTTTGTAGCCCTACATAATTCTCATCCTATTTTGATCACAAAGGAATGACCTCCGAGTACGTCTCCAATGCATGTTTTAGTGGAAATATCATGTGATTAGACTATGTTAATGTTGTTGTGAGTTGCCACTAGTGAAAGTATGAAGCCTAGGCCTTGTTTCCACCATTGCAATATCGTTTGCGCTCACGTTTACTACTTGTTTGTTTGCTGCACTTTTTATTACAGATTTATATTACCTTGCTTTGCCACACCTATCACCCATATTTTACCATCTCTTCACCGAACTAGTGCACCTATACAACTCGTAGTTGTATTAGGTGTGTTGGGGGACACAAGAGACTTTTTTTATTATAATTGCAGGGTTGCTTGAGAGAGACCATCTTCAACCTCTACTTGCCTGAATTCGATAAACCTTAGGTCATCCACTTGAGGGAAATTGCTGCTGTCCTACAAACCTCTGCGCTTGGAGGCCCAATGTGACGCCCCCAAAATCAGACCGTGCACAGTAATCATACACGCAAGGTACACGATCGAGATTAGGGACTCACGGTGGGATATCACAACACAACTCTAAAAAATAAAATAATACAAGTTGTTTAATACAACCCAGGGCCACGAGGGCTCGAATACAACAGCTCAAGAGCACAAGGTTAGCGGAAGCAATAGTATCTGAGTACAGACACAAGAATACAAGGATGCCTTAAGAAGGCTAGAACAAATAACAACAGATCGAAAAGGCGAGGCCTCCTGCCTGGGAACCTCCAAACTAATCCTGGTCAACGGGGGGACTCGACGCCGTAGAAGGCATCAGGGATCTTCATGTGTAGGTGGTCGGCGTCGGGGCTCTCCTGCTCCTGGACTCCAAGGCTCCAACGTCGACTGCAGCGGCCGATCAGGCAAAACAAAAAGAGGAAATAAAGCAAAGGTGAGTATCTAGCATACCCGCGAGTCTTACGTCCGCTACTAAGCATTATGCATTGTATCAAATGGAAAGGGGAGGCTGTATATAGTGGACTGCAAGATAGAAATCAGAATAAGGGTAAGAAGCTAGGCCTATCGAAGACTAGCATCTTCCGACGATGTCTTGTAGCACAAGAAGAGAACAACCAACAGTTCAATAACCTGAATGTAATAACAATGCAGCAGAAGTTGCTGCAGCATTGTATAATAATAAGTTGTAATAATTAGTAATAATAATGCCTCCGAGTTCCCTTCCTCGACTCCCTGCGAGGAAGAAGACCCGGAACCATACAGTTTAATAGTAATAGTTTGTAGTGGTAAGATCCAGCTTCAGCATAAAGCGTCTTGTTACCGTGGACACGGCTATTCGAATAGATTAATCTTCCCTGCAGGGGTGCACTGGCGTGACTCTACAACGCTCGGATCTCAAGGGTGGCTTACACCTTGTTAGGGAACACCCCACCGAAGCTATCCGACACAAAGTAGCCCATCCTTCGGCAATCAACAGAAGGTCATCCGCCGGACTATATCCTATGTACACCGGGCTTTGGACCCTAACCCGAACGTACTCCTGCACGGTGCGTGACTGGCCGGTGAAGAAAAATCAAAGCAAATACAAATACACCGCTCGAGCAAGAGAAGAAAACACCACTTCCCGGCAATCAGCCCGCGATACTGCTGGCGTCTGAAGACCCTCGAACGAGACTACGATGTAGTGGATCCCACACTCCTTATCCCACGTGTAGGTAGTGCGTACAAGCCAAAAGGCTACTCAAGACATCCCCCGAACCATTTAGCATTTTAATTAACCCGCGTGACAACCGTTATCGTTGCCTCGACTTAACTGACCCGTGGTCATCGACATCAGTCAGGACCACCAGTACATCGGTGCCTGCCCTGTCGTCCCACCAAGTCTCTGCGGTTACCGACAAGGTGAACCGTCTCCTTACCTTGTCTCGCGTGTGCTCTTGGTAGAGCTCTACTTTTCGTAGTTTGGTAACTCTCGCGAGATACGAGCAGGGGCCAAGCACGCCAGTAACGTCGGTCGTACCCTCCCTGTCGTTCCCGACGCGATGCCGCTCGCGGGCACCGTTGGGTCGCCCGACTTTCTTACCTTTAAGGACAACCGCTCCGGTACCTAGAGCGGCTATACAGAGTCAGCAACGAGTGGAGGTACGAGGATTACTCTTGATGGTGGCTCGGCAGAGCCGAGCTAGGGGGCCTCAGGCGGTGTCTGCATTGTACCGTACCTGTTACAGTTAATATATCGTATCCGTGTTCACTCCCAGAGCGATCACGGCCCGCTATCTAATCCTAGCTAACAATGCGCAGGGCTCACTGCTGAATATATGCATAATAATAATAGGCAGCATAGGATAAAGGAGGTACAACAAGGGGCGACAAAATCAGGCTATGCAATTGAATAGGATTGTAATCGTAGCAGCAGCAGTAACCATGCCTAGTGCAAGAAATGAACGGAAAGATAGGCGATATCTGGGGAAGGAAAATGGCTCTGCTTGCCTGGAAGCTCGACGGTAGAAGTAGGGTCGTCGACGAAGTAGTCGTACTCAGCAGCGGTGTAGTCGGCGGTAGCAGCGGGGTCTACCGAAGAACAAAGGGGGGAAGAAACAGTAAATATAAAGCAATAATAGCAAACAGATGAATGGCATGACGTATGCAACATTAACGGAGTTCTAACGCGGCGCAATGCACGTTGCACGGAGCGGGAGTCCATCCGGGGATGAACTGCCAGCTTCGGGTGATTACTGGACAGGGTGTCCGGAGGGGGAAGGGTTCATGCCGGAGGTGTCATGGACATCCAAAAAACATGTGAAGAGTGTATCCATGTTAGTTGATCCATTCTGAACAACTTCCGTGTTCAGAATAAATTCATCCGGGTACTTTAACAGTACCGGACAAATCATCGGACAAACGGTCCGGAGGGGGTCAGTTCGATGTTCGGTATGTTAGAGGGGGTGGTTGGTATACGGATAGCGTATCCGTTTTCTTTATATATTTTTGATCAATTTTGATGTATAAAGTTTTTGAATCTGACTAACGGTTTAAAAGATATTCAAATTCAAAGTTTAAATCATTGTAAATTAATTTCTGGATTTTCTTTTATTAAATAATACAACATTATGCAGAACAGTATATTTGACCAGGTCAACCCCGACATGAGGGTCCCACATGTCAACCTCACAATTTATAAAATAGTTTAATTTAATTACCTGGGCCCACATGTCATAGACTCTAGTGTTAAATATGATTATAGTTAATCCAGTGATTATTTTAACTACCTGGGCCCACTTGTCATACTCTAAGGGAGTTTTCCTCTGCTTTATCTATTTACTTATTTCAATACAATATTCCTTTTCCCTTTTTTTAATTCGCAGGGGGTGGCCCACCTAGAAGTGGCTCACCCAGCCTCACGCACACAGCACATGGCATAGCCATGGCCGTGGCCAGCGCCGAGCATGGCGAGGCCGGTCAGCCCAACGGAGCGGGGGCGCAAGGAGCTCGGTG
The DNA here is from genome assembly GCA_950022295.1 of Bromus sterilis. Classification (NCBI taxonomy): domain Eukaryota; kingdom Viridiplantae; phylum Streptophyta; class Magnoliopsida; order Poales; family Poaceae; genus Bromus; species Bromus sterilis. The sequence continues at coordinate 283,551,332 of OX465600.1, forward strand.
AGCGCGGCCGATACAGGGGTGCGGCCAGGCGTAGGGCACACACGGGGTGCGGCCATGGCCCGCCGGTGACAGGAGCGGCACCCAAAGGCGGGGAGCCCGGCCATGGCGGTCGTGGGCAAGGAGACGAACCTGAGCACCACTCCGGTGGCCATTTGGACGATGGATGGCACAGATCGAACGCGGGTGGCGCGACGCATTAATCGGCGCAGAGGTAGCGGCTGGGCGCGGCCTCCATCGTCGGCGGCGATGAGGTCCGACGGCTGCCGGAGCGCGGCATGGCGGGGAGGGTAGCCCAGTACACGAAAAGTGGCACGAGAAAAATGGGGAATGGAGCCTAGCTCACCAGGATCACGAAGAGGGTGGCCATGGGCTCGCAGAAGCTCGGAGTGGGCCGAATTCATCGCCGGTTGCCGGCGACCGAGGCGGAGGGGAGCGGACCGATTCCGGCGAAGAAGAGGCTAGCGGCTTGAGCTGGAGGGCGGAAACGGCGTGGAGGAGTGCGACGACCCTCCCGGACGCCCTTCGGTGGCTCGGGGTGGCTGGTGGCCGCGGGTACGACAGCGGCGCGGCCACGGGCGCGTGACGGCTGTGGAGGAGACAGGGGAGGACGGCGGTGCTATGGAACGGGGAAGTGAGGCGCGGCTAGGGTTAGTGTATAGGGGCGAGGTGGCCCGGGGCTACTTCACGTCGTCGGCGGCCGCCGGATGCCTGCCACGGCGGCATGGCCGGCCATGGAGCTGATGGATGCACTCCACGCAAGGTGAACATGGGATTTGGGGAAGAAGACAAAGGGTGGGAAAGTGGGCCGGGCCTAGTGGAGGGGAGCGAGTGGGCTTTTGCCCAGTGCGGGAGTTAGTGTTCTCCCCTTTTCTTTTTAATTTTTGTTTTCTTTTCTGTATTTAATTGTTTTAGGCACTTTTGCATTTTTGTAAAATATGTAACATAGTCCAAAATTAGTATTGCACATTAAGAAAGTGCCACAAAAGTTTGGTATTTTTATAAATTCATTTAGTATTTTATTTAAATAATAACTTATAAAATTGGACCGATTGAGCTACCGTTTGAATTGTTTATTATTTTAATCAAAGTAATAAATGCCCAAAGTTAGTTTAACATGGCCCATTGATTTTTAGTTATTTAACAAAATTGGTTGCACAATTTTTGGACAAAGTTTTATTTATCACATATTTTTAATATTCATGAAAATGCATTTTGAGTTTGTGTTGATTCAAAAGTGATCAAGGCGTGATTAGCAACAGTAATTGTGATTACTGTAGGTGATTACTGTAGCGTGACACCGGGTGTTACACCCAACATAGTCTACAATAATAGAAGCGCGCGTAGACATCAAGCTTTTTCTGGCGTCGTTCCCGGGTAGGTAAGGTTTGAAGGTATATCTTTAGATCTTGCAATTAAATCTTTTCGTTTCTTGTTTTTATTTTCACTAGTTAGGCTTTATGGAAAACAACAAAAAATTAATGAGAGAGCTTTATGAGATGTATCTTGAGTTAGGACATGAAATGTTTGAGGAGGAGATAAAAAAACTTATGGATCTTTATTATTTGCATAACACTCATGTTAGTAGAAATGTTATTAGTATGTCTTCTTTGAATAATTTTTATTCTAATGATATGCAAAATTATAAGCTTGGGGATGCTATGTTTGATGAAGATGATATTTTTAGCCCCCCAAATTTTGATGAGAAAATTTATTTTGATGATACTTTGCCTCCTATCTAGAATGATTATTGTGACGATACTTATTCTATAAAGAATAAATGTTTGCAAGTGGATCATGATAAAAATGATTCATGTGATAACTATTTTGTTGAGTTTGCTCCCACTATTACTTATGAGAAGGATTTTGATTATGTGGAGGGTAATAAATCTTCTATGCTTGTGGATCATGATAAGAATTTTTATGTGATACTTATATTGTTGAGTTTATTCATGATCCTACTAAAAATTATTATGAGAAGGGAACATATGCTTCTAGATATTTCAAAAATATCAAGTTCCCTCTCTTTATGATGAGATTTTTGAAGCTGCACTTGTTTTGTCTTCCTATGCTTATTGCTTTGTGCTTCAATGAATTATTCTATTGCAATATTCTATGCATAGGAAGCATGTTAGACTTAAATGTGTTTGGTATTTGCTTCTTGATGCTCTCTTTTGTTCTTCAACTCTTATTTGTATGAGAGCTTCATTAAAATCTTAAGCCTATCTTTATGGCTATAAAGAAAGAGCTCTAGGGAGACAACCCTTGTTATCTTTATTTTGAGTTTTTACTTTCAGTTTTTAGTGGTCTTGATGTTTGTTACTACTGTAACACCATCATTGCATCTTTATTTTCAAACTTTGTGCCAAGTTTTAGCCTCCGATTGCAAGAAAGTTCAAAAGTTGTGACATGCTGTCCAGAAACTGATTCTGTCCCCTTGACGGAAAAGTTGGCTATAAATCACCAGATCACCTTTTTTATCTGATTTTTTTGACAGCGTGCTCCATACAATTGGTTTTCATGCATCTGTTCTGAGTTTTTTGATTTGAGTTGCAGAAATACCCCGAAAAAATTATTTACTACCTGTTGGTCTGTTTTTCACAGATTCTGCCACATTTTGCGTTTTCTTCGTTTTTCAAACCTTAAGCTTGCTTTTTCTTTGCGATTTTTTTTGGAAATCTTGAGAAACATTAGCTCTTCAATAAAATCTTTATTAAGGGTACTAACTTCTCTAATCAGTTTATGATGAGTTATGTATGAAGGGAGTTTTCAAGTGTGCGAGGGAAGATGATGAAAGAAGATCCGTGAGTGTCAAACGCTCAAGCTTGGGGATGCCCCATGCATCCCCAATAAATATTGAAGGAGACTCAAGCATCTAAGCTTGGGGATGCCCCCGTGCATCCCCTTCTCCATCAACAATCATCAGTTCGTCCTTCGTTCCACTATATTTTTATCACTTCATGCGTTATGTGCTATGCTTGGAGCGTCTCGCTCTTAGGTTTTATTTTTAGTTTTATTTATCTTTGCTTGCTGTTCATAACAAGTTAGAACCCATCTTTCTTTGTGTGGGAGAGAAACACGCTCCGCTTTCAAAATCTAGAACACAACATAGGATTCTTAATGTTCTTATGTTGCTTGTTTCAATGCCAATATAGACTCTTGCCTGTTATGACTTGAATTGAATTACATACCTTGATTGCTTTACTTAAAATTTCTTATATGGTTGGCAACATGTCACCACAGAAATTATGCTTGTTATCATTTACCTACTCGAGGACGAGCATGAATTAAGCCTGGGGATGTTGATATGTCCCAAACGTATCTATAATTTCTGCTTGCTCCATGCATGTTTTGTGTGATATTGTTATGCTTTACATACACTTTCATACACTTTTGATCATATTTGTACTAACCTATTAACTCAGTGCTAACAGTGCCAGTTTCTGTTTTTTGCTGTTTTGTATTTCAGGTTTTCCCATTACTTAAAGTGTCAGAAAAATTCCAGGAAAAATATATAAAAAATCAGCGTACCAGAAGCTTCCAGACGCCCGAAGGGGGGCCAAATGGGCTCCACCAGGAGTCTAGGCGGACAGGTGGCGCGGCCTAGGGTGGGGCCGCGTCGGGAGGCCGCCTGGACTCCCTGGTGTCCCCTGGCTGCCCCCTTTGGCTCCTATTTATTCTCCCACCGTGAAAACCCTGATTTCAGAACCCTTTTATCCAGATGCAATTCCGATCTCCGCCGCCATCGCCAACAAGCTTCGGGGGACCAGAATTCCTGTGCCGGCACCCTTCCGGGACGGGAAGTGCCCCCGGATTCAACTCCATCGACGTTGCTTCCTCCCTCCATGATGCGGGAGTAGTTCCTCCTCGGGGATGAGGTTTCTACTAGTAGCTATGTGGTCTTATCTCTCTCTCCCATGATGTGATCTTCATTGCGATCATAGGCTATGCTAATCTAGGGTGATCCCATGATATTTCCCCTTCCTCTATGTATCGGTCTATTGGACATGGGTTAGAAGAATATTTTCATGAGTGATTTCCTCTTTTGTTAATTTATTGAAGATTGAGAGTCTCTTGGTGCTTGTCTTTGACTATCCTTGAGATATGTTGTGGTGATTGTGGTACTCTCTTTGGATGGCCGCGATGACATTGGGAAATCCATAGGTGAGAACTACGAACTCTGAGGTGTGCTTTTGTAGCCCTACATAATTCTCGTCCTCTCTTGTGCACAAAGGAATGACCTCCGAGTATGTCTCCAATGCATGTTTTAGTGGAAATATCATGTGATTAGACTATGTTAATGTTGTTGGGAGTTGCCATTAGTGAAAGTATGAAGCCTAGGCCTTGTTTCCACCATTGCAATATCGTTTGCGCTCACGTTTACTACTTGTTTGCTTGCTGCACTTTTTGTTATAGATTTATATTACCTTGCTTTGCCACACCTATCACCCGGATTTTACCATCTTTTTGTGCACATATACAACTCCTAGTTGTATTAGGTGTGTTGGGGACACAAGAGACTTCTTTTATTTTAATTGCAGGGTTGCTTGAGAGAGACCATCTTCAACCTCTACTTCCCTGAGTTTGATAAACCTCAGGTCATCCACTTGAGGGAAATTGCTCCTGTCCTACAAACCTCTGTGCTTGGAGTCCCAACATAATCTACAAGAATAGAAGCGTGCGTAGACATCACTCTCCACCTTCATTATTATAACAAAATTGGTTGAGTTCCCTCCAGAAGGGATCTTTCTATTGTTTATAGCCTCAAAATCCTCATCAGTTAGCTCATCTCCAATAATGTTCCAAAACCTCTTAAATAAAATTGCATGTAGTACATTTGGCCAGGAGCTTTCATACCCCTATTTTAAAAGGGCCTTCTTAACATCTCCTCTAGAAAATCCAACCATTAAAATATCATTCATCCAATCGGTAACAGTGGGCTTCACAACTTGCATTAAGCCAGAGTAAATCATGTTCGAACGAGAAGAGTATAAAACAACAAAGTAATCATGTATTAGCGGATGGATATTACCACTACCTCCGACCCAACTACCACTAGTATATTTTAGTTTTTTAATGAGGTTCCTCCTCCTTCTGGTCGATGCACAATGGTGGAAAAAGTTGAGTTCCGGTTACTATGATGCAGCCAACTCCCTTCTACAACCAATAGATCTCATCTTGTTCGAGCTAATTCTCATTAAGACTACCCATGGTGGGGAGTAACATCAACTAGTAACATCCATATGTTGCTAGTCTATGTTACTACCTCTATAGTGGAGAATAACATCAACTAGTAACTTCATTTATTGTGTTGTAGACTCATATTATGTTGGTATGTGTTATGTTACTCCAAGAGCAAGTAACTATCTAAGACTACCCATATTGGGAGTAACATCACTGGTAACATCACGCATATCTATGCAAAATGGATGATGTGGCATGAAATGAGGAAAGAGAGTCATGTGGTAACTTAGGTAGTTACTTGCTTTTGGAGTAACATCACACATACCATTACAATATGAGTCTAGAACATAATAAATGAAGTTACTAGTTGATGTTACACCCCACTATAGAGGTAGTAACATAGACTAGTAACATATGGATGTTACTAGTATATGTTACTCTCCACTATGGGTAGTCTAAGGCTGCTCATAGTGGGGAGTAACTTAGACTAATAACATACACAAGTTACTAGTCTATGTTACTACTTTCATAGTGGGTAGGGTCATACGAGTAGTAACATAGAGATGTTCATTTATTGCTTTGTAGACTCATTTTGCATTTTGCTATGTGATGGTAACACATTATGTTACTGTATGCATCTCTCTCCTCTTTAATTGCTTGCCACATCATCTCTTTTGCCTATGTGGCATTTATTTTACTATCTATGTTTCTTCCACTATGAGCAGTCTAATAGGGCTAGTTCCTTCTGCTTCATACGTACTTCTTCGGTAGTTGTCGCTTGCATCAATGATTCCAGTTCTTTTTGGTTCCATCGAAGTTGGTTATGCGCTTCCTTTAAAATTCATCTATCCCACGTGTGAAGAGTAGTATGAACTGAGTTTAGTTTGGCGTTGACAATGGGACAAGAACCTCGTTGGATAGCCTTTAGCCAAGTCGTCTTCATTGTATCCTCGATGGTCTCCTCAATAGCCATCTACTCATGTCGTGGGAAAGTCAAGGTAGATGTCCGTAGAGTCGGACTTATCATGGGACCTTTGATGCGAGGCGAATTCGAGGAGAGAGTCGACATAGACACGGGACTCGGTGGTTTACCCAGGTTCGGCCCCGTCGATGCGGTAAAGACCTACTCCTGCTTTTTGACTATTGTGGGATCGGCTCCTCAATAGGAAGAGTCGATCTTATCGATTACAATGATGATGTTTCACAACCTTAGTCTCGTGGAGATCTAGGTTATAGCGCGAGTTGTCTAGTCCTGGCTTGAGGTAAGTTCTGGCTCTGTCTCCCATGGTCCTCGGCTTATAAAGGTGCCGGGTCCCGTGATTCCGAGAGTCCGACTCCTACACGATGTGGAGTTCAATTCTACTTTACAAATTTACTACGTGCTATGCAAGGTAAGTCGAATTCCTTCTCGGGCTTCAATCTTCACGCTTGGCACGTCAGACTCCTGGACGGGTCTTCTTTGTGGGCCTTCATATGTAAGTCGGCCCAGAGGTTTCTAATGCCGGGTCTATGGGACTGATCCATCCCCCCGACATTAGCCCCCAGGATTGTTGTGATGCTTTAGTCTTCACAACAATCTTCTTTATCTTCTTTAATACCACCGACTCTTCTTGGATCAAGGGCCAACTTCATGCTTGGCGTTGACTGGGAGTCGGAATCGTCTCTCTTCAATATTTCTTTAGTCCTTTATCTTTATAGGGCCGACTCTTCTGGCTGAGTCGACTCATATTTGATGTTTACTTGGAATCGAAGCCAACTCTCTTTAGCTTCACATCATCTTCTACTTTGAAAATTTTCTTTGAATTTTGGTCAAAGATCCGTTTTTATATTAATAGTCTCTCTTCCCGAGATGCCACTATTAGGCATTCACGGCGTTGTGGGAATCGAGGAGTCTTTCCATAAATGTCACCCACCATGGGTAATTTACCCGTAGCATTCATTGATCTTCCTTGTAGTCTCTATAAATAACCATCATGCAGTTTCATCTTTTGAGTGCTCATATCTTCTTCCTTCGTTTCTTTTTCTCACAGCCCTCCATGGCTCCCAAGCTAAGCACCCGTGTTCCTTTAGTGACCGATGATCCTGGTTCCAGCACTGGCACTCGCGATGGTCGAGGCCGTGGCTGTGGTCGTGGCCGTGGACGGGGCCGTGGCCGTGGCAGGGGAAGAGGCACGCGTTCTGCTTCACCATCTAAATCTCCACCTTCTTCTCCTGAGAGGAGTGAGTTCTTGGTGAAGGTTCAGGAAACCTGCCGTTGGGTAAAACTTCCTGAATCTTTTTCTCAGTTTGTAATGGATTCCAAACCCCCAAGTTTCTGGCTTCGTTTTGAAAGGTGCCCTCATGGACCCATCCGAGTGGCTACCAGCTTTTCTGGCCAAAATGCCATGTTTTTGGAGAAGGGTTGGAAAACTTTCCTTCGCTCTAGGAACATTCAGAAGGGAGATACTATCATTTTCAAATATGATGGTGATGAGACCCTATGGGCCAACATTTTCGACTCAGATGGTGATCGAGCCGGCTGCTGCATGGAGAGCTCGAGCAGTAGTGATGAAGCTCAAGCTTCCTTATCTGATGATGAAGCCGACTCTGAAGACGACCACTGAAGCTGTAGTTTAGGAAGTAGTTTGATATAAGTATTGTCGGCTTTTTTCTTGTATGATTCTGATGTAAGACCCGGTCTTTGATGAATGATTTTATTTTATTTCCCATCCAATCTGTAAGTCGGTTTTTGTACCTGATTTGATAAGATAATATATGTATATATGAGGGTAGACTTCCTTAATATATTATGTAGCCCCCTGAGTTGATTTGGACAGATCTGCATCATGTCGACTCAATGATAAGATGGACTTGTAGCCCCCATGGTTGGTATGGACACCTTGTGTGTCAAACCAAATCATAGAATTTTGAAGTAATACTCCCCCAATAGTCGGTCCTAGCATCTTTGCGTTGTGCCGAATCTTTGAGAAGGAATTTTCGAGGTATAGTCCCCATGAGTCGGTAAGTGCATCTGGGTGCTATGACGAATCACAAAGGCCTAACTCATTTGAACTGGAGTTCGTGTTCCCTTTCTCAGAAAAAACGAGACAACATCGTATAGAGTCGACCAGTGTTTTAGACTGAGACGGGTTCACTTTTTTCTATATGTGTTTTGACAAATGTTGCCAAACCATAGAATTTCAATTTGTCATCCCCATGAGTCGGTATGAGAATCTATTGTGTCATACCGAGTCATAGAGAATTTTTGAGCTATAGTCCCCATGAGTCGGTATGAGCATCTTTTGTGTCATACCGAGTCACATAGGTTAATGCTCATGGTGCATCTTTGTTGATTACATAAAAAATGTTTAAAAGAAAAAAGTATGCTATGATTGTAAGCTCAAGAATGATCAGAGGGGGAGGGGGTGAATGATCACTTCTAAAAATTCTAAGGAGCTTATAAGGAATTCATGCGAACTGCGAAGGACTACAGGCATCTCGAAGGAAATACAGTATCGAAAGACATGCATGGCTCGAAAGGATTGGAAGCGAAGGAAAACATCGAAGGCAAACAGGCAACGAGTAAATACTTAATGTAAATGCAAGAAGGAAAACGAGCCTGACACGACGATGTTTGGTAAACCAGTTCACACTCTGCAAAGTGCTACATCTGGTTGGAGGGACTAGTGATTGAACACCTGGAGCAAAACTCTCTCCGTCCTATTCTCCACTGCAACAAACTCCTCGAGCTTGTCCAGTTTTCACTCGTGGTAGATGAGTCAGGACATCTCCGAGACCTTTACAAACTTCCTTCAGCAGCGACAATTTCTCTTCGACTGCTTGACAGGCGACGCCTAACCGTCTAGGAGACTTGTAGTTCTCCAAGATAAAAAAGATCGGCTAATCTCGACCTAAGTCTCTGTGACTCAGTTCAGACTTGGGTTTTGGTTTTCTCTCGATGAATCTCTCTTGGGATGCTCACAATACTTATGTCTTAGAATCTTCAGTGGAGCAGCCAACCCAAAATGGCGGGTAGGTGCGGGGTATTTATAGGTGGAGATCCCGATGAGTGAAATGACTAAAGTGACCCGCTGCAACCGCTTGACGCATGTCCACAACGGTCGGATTTCAATCACCGCACAACTTTACTTGAGGAACAAGTAAGATGACTTACCGAATGAATTCTCTCTCGAAGGCACGAAGTGCGATGACTTTGCCTTCGAGCTATTCACTTGACTTAGTAAGATTTCTCTCGGTACGCTTTTGTGGGTTTAGTTTGAGCAGAGCAAATTCACTTCGACAAAGATCTCAACTAGCAAACCCCTCTTGATAGTACAGTTTTTCCTACGACTCAAGAAAATAAAGAGAAACTAGTAAAAAGACTAAGTCTTCAACCAGCTTCATCTTTCTCCTCGTTGCGCTTTTACTCGAGAGTGTCTTCTTCTTCAACGACATTTTTGGGGGCCGTCTTCCTTCAAAGGTTTCAGTAGATGACTGCAGCTTCACTGCAGTGAGTTGTCCTTCGACCTTCTACTTGCAATCTCCATTCTTTCAGAACCTAAGTATCTTTTTATACTCGAAAAAAATATTAGTTCCACTTCTGCTTTGTCCAACAATCTCCAAAACCTTCGGGGGCAAAACTTGCTCTTACAATCTCCCCCTTTTTGGATGATTGTTGACAAAATAGGCATCGATAAATAATTTGAAAGTTTTGAGTTTTTGATGATAAACCAGTGCTAAGATCGATGAAATACTTCCCCTTGATGTATGCACGGAAGATGTGAATTTCCAGTGAAGTGCATATTTGACAATAATTGAGTTGAGGGAAAAACATCAATAATCTTAGAGAGCAAGATTGTAGTCCAAATAATTTTCAATGAGAAATATGCAATCTCCTCAAATAACCTGTGAACTTATATGAAAGATAAATTCCTGCAAAAGGTTAAGTATCGCAAGCAGCAGATAGATATCTTACGATAAAAGTAGCAGTTCACAGCCCTACTTAGAGTTAGTTACAACCAGATCGAATATGAATCGAATGTTTGTTGAAACTTCTCAGAAACTTCAAAGTTCAAAAGTTCAACGAATGAAAAGCAAAGCCCTTAACCCCGATGGCAAACAAATTTCTTCGATGCCACTACATCTCCCCCTTTTTGTCACAACGTACAAAAAGTCGAGAGAATAGGGTCGAAATAAATCCCTACTCGCTTGGGCGGCGCTGGCGACGTCGAGAAGATTCGCCGAGCGTTGGCGGACGATGAATGGGGCGACCGCCTGGTGGAGTAATCTTCGTTCTGAAGGAATGGTGAGCTTCAGAAGATTCCAGTTGCAATTCCGGCGGGGTCCTAGGGCTTCGAGGTAATGGAGGGTAAACTCTCGCTCGGCGTCGAGGAGCTTCATCTTGATCGGAGTCGGAGGAAATGGTGTTCACCATGATGTGATAGTAATCATCAACACTGAGCACTTCCCTGTTCTTCGGCAGCAATGGAATATTGAAGTCTGGTCGATCGACACGATCATCATTCGTCCAGTTCCAGTTGAGATGAGGAGGATATTCTTCGAAGCCGCAGTGCTTAAGTTGACTGAGGGAATTGAACTTGCGCAACCCTTTCCAATCGCGGCGAAGACATTCACGCAACATCTGATTATTGTTCATGGAAATGTTTCGCAGATGGTTGATTTCATCCATCATCTTTTTCTTCTGAAAGAAATCTTGGTCAATATGATGTTGAAGCATTTGCTGAATCTAAAGAGATACCTCCATGTGGTGCACTGGCTTGATAAATTTCGAGAGAATATTGCGATCAGTCATATGGGCGCGGATGCCAGTGTGCTATGCAAACTAATCGTTAGGTCGAGTAATAATCTGCAATACTTCCGTTACGGGTGGAGTAAAAATCTTGGGGAAAATTGATACGGGGAATGGCACGTCCTGAGAGTAATTGCAGATTGCCATCATCCAAGGTACATATGGCTTGTGATAAATATGATCATCGGCACAAGAGACCAACGTGCGAATGAAGTAGTCTTCAAAATCGAAGGGATGACCATGGACTAACTTCAACAGAGCAAGTTGCACATCGCGAGGAATTGGAAAATCATCATGCACATCGAGCATTGGCATCAACGTATTCGAAAGAATATAGAACCATGACTTTGCTTCAAAAACTAGATGCCTTGGCTTCGGCTCATATGGGTAGTGATCTCCTACGACATCTGGATTCATGAGCGTCGATAGATCAGCAGGAGTTGGGGCAAGAAAATCATGAATCTTGTGTGGTAATCCTTCGAAACGAGGAAAATTGATGATGGCCAGAAATTGATCGACGGCCATATGGAATACTTGGCCTTGAATCATATAATCAAATTTCCACATCTTCGAATTCTCAGGATCACCAGTGACATACAACGTGGCATAAAACTGCTTGATGAGCTCGGGATTGTAGCCACAATCGAGAGCAAACATTTTATGAGCATGAAAACCATCAATTTTTTAGGCAACATTTTCGAAACATGAAGTGGTGTACACCGAAGGCATATCAAGGTACTGATGTTGGAAAACTCTACCTTGTTGTACATCACACGACTGTAATAGATGGCTTGATCTTGAGTCCAAAACCGAAGAGAATATGAATTTCTGGGCTTCTCGTAGGGATTGGGCCTGAAGAAAAATGGCTTGTGTTCCCGCCTCTTGAAGATAGGGCCTCCTCGAGGAACATCGGGGAGGAACAATGGCAACATTTCTCTCGGATGAGAAGAGTGCAGCAGCTCATCGACGGGGAATACCTCAGCTGCATTCTCTGGCATTTGAAGCATTTGCTCAGTAGGGCGAGGAATGGAAGATTGAACATTTACAATGTCCTGAGATGGGATGGCTGCAGGAGCATTTTCCTCGGCCTGCTCTTCGACGACATCTCTTTCGTCGGCATTGGCATGTTTCTCGGCCTCAACTGTTTCCATAGCCTCCATATCTTCATTTAGTTGTGCAAAGGCATCAATAATCTCTTCGTTCGAAAAGTTTGAAGAGGAGGAGGAAGAACTTTCACTCGAACTGGCATCGCTAGAACTTGCTCCTTCTGCACCATCTTGACGAGAAGAGATAGTGGTTATATCAAATTCGGCGTATTCTCCTTCGTTCAGAGTCTGGGCAGATGAATAATCCTTCTGTGCAGATGGAATGGGGGCATGATATTCTTGCTCGACCTGAGCAGGTTGCTCGGTCACAATCTGAGCTTGGGGCTCGATGGCTGGGGTGGACGATGGAATGACGTGTGGTGGTGATGGTGGGTTTGGTGGTGGTGATGAAGCTTTTGGTGGTGAGGGTTGACGAGGGGGAGGAGTTTGTTGTCGAGGTGGAGGGGTGGCTTGGCGAGGTGGTGGAGTGGTTTATCAAGGTGGTGGAGTTTTCGTACGGGGTGGAGTGGGTTTCTTGTCGGGGGGTGGTGCAGTTTCCTGTCGTGCTGTTGCAGCAACGACCTCGGTAGACTTTTTCTTCTTAGCATTTGTCTCGATCTCTAGCGTCCCATGCGCAGAGGTTGGGGCAGCAGACTTTCTCTTTTGAGATTGTATCTTGGATAGGGCTTTATTGTGCTCCTTGCACATAGCAGATACTATCTGTCGAACCTTTTCATTGACAGCAGTGATGTTTTCTTTCTGTGCCCTTCTGGATTCACCAATAATTGCAAGCTTGGTCTTGAAAAACTGTCGAGACACAAGGTCCTCAGTTTCTTCTCGCAACTGCTTGGTGTAAAACTTCTCTTGCTCTTTGTCCTTCCGATCCTGGGTAAGATATTCTTCCCAACGAATCATGTAGCGAGAAATTCGTTCTTGAATCTTTGGAGGAACATCATCCTCGGCAGTTACTTTGATCGGTGTGGTGGCCATTCGCCAAAGAACGTTGGAAATCTGCACTGCATCCCATGCAGCATTTGCAGCAGAATCTCCTTCGTTGGAGCTTTCTTCATCGGCACGAGGGCCGGACACAACTGGTGCAGCAGGGGCAGGAGCAGGGGCAGCTCTAGGGACTGGAGAAGCCTGAGCCTTCTGCCTAGCCTCTCTGGCTTTCATTTCGTCGTCCTTGGTGGTCTTGGCAGCAGCAACTGGTTTTGTTACGGCACTGGGGGCCGCAACTTTATCCTTCGAGGCACTTGCAGCCTCAGCATTTTCCTTCGCAGCACTGGCGGCTGCATCCTTTTCCTTCGTGACTGTGGGAGCCACTACTTTCTCGGTGGCACTAGGGGCCACAACCTTTTCCTTCGGAGAACTGGGGACAGTGCCTCCTTCAGTCTGGCGTCTATATTTTGCTGGGATACGGGGCAGAAAACACAATTTTTTCATACCTACGGTACCCGAACCCAAGATCTATGCTATGGCGATGTAAAGTAACAGAGGGAATCGGTGTTCATACCTTTGAAGACCGAAAGAGGGAAACATTCTTGCGAACGTGGTTGGCGTAGACTCAGAACTACGACCTCCCAGTCGTGTAGAAGACCACCACCGGCGAGGTGACTCCCGGTAAACCTCCAGCAACGAAGTAGCACCACAGGTGTAGTGCCTCGAAGAGATTATACACGTACGGTACAATCGATGTTCCTCCCGGGCCCCGAACCAGGCGAGCAGCGGAAGAAAGACGGCTACGGATCCCGACTCCAGCAGAGAGACGGCCTGCCTTATGGTGGAGAACTCCAATCCTGGTGCAGACTCCAAACAAGGGGAGTCCACTTCCGGGAAGGAGGAAGAAGGAGATATTGGTGTGTTGGAAAAAGAGGGGACTACCCCTCCTTATATAGGCCAAGGGGGGGGGTGTGTGATCCTCCTCCCCTCCCCCATGTGGGACTAAAATACCAAGGGGGGGGGTGCGCCGGCCATAGGGGGGGTTGGGCCCCACCCTTGGCGCCAAGCCCAAGGGGGGAAACCCCTTCCTCCCCTAATGGGCCCCATGGGCCCATATAGCCTTTTTCCCATTTTTTAATTTATTTAATATGTTTTAAATATTTAATTCAGATAATTAAATAATAAAACATTATTAAAACAATTAAACTTTATTTTGAACTATTCAAAATGTCCGGAAACCATTCCGTCCTCCTCCGGAACTATTCTGGTGATTTCTCCTATTTCACCGATTGATCCCGTAACTGTCCTATGCATCGATTGCCCTTAAGTGTAACACCCTAACGGTCCGGGAAACAACATACATGGTCGAGACTCTTCTCATTGACCAATGGCTAGTCAGTTGGACCTGGTTACAATCCTTGACAGCCCCTGCGCTTCCATCGAATGAACTTCGATCGCTTTTGGAAACCGTTAACGATACGACGTAATCCCTTTGTGCTGCGGTACTTTGTTTGTCCGAGGTTTGATCGTCGGTATCCTACATACCGTGTTCACATCTCGTTCACAACAAACAACTTCTCTCGTCCATGATCATTGCATCTCTTGTGACCTAGTCACGTCCTTGCAAGGTGTTGATGCAATATCACCGAGTGGGCCCAGAGTACCTGTCCTGTCACAAGGACTGACAAATCCCGCTCTGATCTATTAACATACTCATCAACCATCTATTTCGGAATACCCAAAGTAAACCGTTATAGCCAGCATATTTCAGTCAGGCGGTGGGCTACAAATCAAAGTATCCTCATAGATGGTAATTACGTATGATCATTACGGTCTAAGGACTAAGCCATACGTTACAAAGTCATAACAACGCTGAACTATGTGACTCGATCACATTGCAATACTTTAGGTGGGTGTACGTCCATCACATCATTCCCCTTAATGATATGACCTCATTGTCAATGGACTTAAGTGTCGCCATGATCAGGAAAGCTTGATCAATCATTTTCCCAATGAGATAGTTTACCCGAGTTAAACTACGGACCATGTTTTATACTACACCTGTATTAGTATTTCCAAGTAATACAGTTATAGCACAGTATAAAACGTATTATGAACAAAACGGATATGTGACAAATATCTTTATTAATTTGTCTCTAGGGCACATATCCAACAGTCTCCCACTTGCACTAGAGTACAAATTACACTAGTTTACATCAGGTATGTATCTAACACCAATTGTCTCTCGGTGTTCTTCAAACTTGCCCTGTGGAAGAGGTTTAGTCATCGGGTCTGCTGCGTTCAGATCCGTATGTATCTTGTGAATCCTAGTGTGTCCATCCCTGACGTAGTCTCGCGTCACATGGAACTTTCGGAGGATGTGCTTGGCTGTAGAGTGAGTTCTTGGCTCCTTCGCGTTAGCAATGGCACCCGTGTTGTCGCAGAAGATTCCCACGGGGTCAGTGCAACTGGGAAAGACGCCAAGCTCGATCACGAACTTCTTCAGCCACAGGGCCTCGTTTTGACGCTTCGCAAGCGGCAATATACTCCGACTCCATTGTAGATTGGGCGACGACTGACTGTTTGCCGCTCCTCCAGCTAATTGCGCCACCGTTCAACATGAAAAAATATCCCGTCTGGGATTTCGAGTCATCTAGATCTGAGCCGAGGCTTGCGTCAACGTAACCCTTTATGGTGAGCTCCTCATCAACTCCTCCATAAACGAGAAAGAGATCCTTGGTTCTTCTTAAGTACTTAAGGATGTTCTTTACTGCTGTCCAGTGAGCCATTCCCGGGTTACTCTGGTAGCGATTAGTCATACTAATGGCCAGCGCTAAATCCGGTCTGGTACGTAACATAGCATACATGAGAGAACCTATGGCTGAGGCATAGGGCTTTGAGGACATCTCCTCCTTCTCTTTTGCTGTGGTTGGGCATTGAGTCACGCTTAATTTGACACCTTTTATAACTGGTAAGAGACCTCTCTTGGAGTCATCCATTTTGAACCTTTTCAATATCTTGTCAATATAAGTGTTCTGACTCAAGGCCAACCGTCGATTAGGTCTATCTCTATAGATCTTAATCCCCAATATGTACGCAGCTTCACCTAGGTCCTTCATGGAAAATTGTCCATTCAGATATTCCTTCACTTCCTCTAAGAATTTCTTATCGTTCCCTATTAGTAATATGTCATCTACATATAACACAAGGAATGCTACAGAGATCCCACTCAGTTTCTTATAGACGCAGAAATCTTCGATGTTTTGGACAAATCCAAAAGCTTTAATGACCTCATCAAATCGAAGATTCCAGCTCCGAGATGCTTGCTTCAACCCATAGATGGACCGTTGAATCTTGCAAACCTTACCAGCGTTCCTTGGATCGACAAAACCCTCTGGTTGCATCATATACAACTCTTCCTCAATGTTGCCATTTAGGAATGCAGTTTGCACATCCATCTGCCATATCTCGTAATCATGATATGCATCTATTGCTAGTAGGATCCGAATAGACTTTATCATCGCTACAGGAAAGAACGTCTCCTCGTAGTGAACTCCTTGAATTTTTTCGGAAACCCTTCGCGACAAGTCGAGATTTGTAGACAGATACGTTTCCGTCTGCGTCAGTCTTTTTCTTGAAAATCCATTTATTCTCGACGGCCTTGCGGTCCTCGGGAATATCCACCAAAGTCCATACTTTGTTGGTGTACATGGATTCCATTTCGTATTTCATGGCTTCAAGCCATTTCTCGGACTCGGGTCCCTCCATTGCTTCTTTGTAACTTGTAGGTTCATCCGACTCATCAGCCGAGATTGCATTCACAAGCTGTCCGTAAAACTCAGTAGGTTGACGGACTCTTGATGACCTACGGGGCATAAAAGGTTCCTCTTCATTCTCATCATGATCATCATTAATGTCATGATCATTATGAATGTCGTTCTGGCCATTCTCTTCAGCTCCCACTGTGGAAGATGGTTCCAGAACAATTTCCGTAGCCGTTTCTTCCAATTGGAGCGATTGATCAGTCACTTCATCGAGGTCTATTTTCCTCCCACTCAACTCTTTCGCGAGAAACTCCTTCTCAAGAAATAGTCCCGTCTTGGCAACAAACGTTTTGCTGTCAGACTTGTTGTAGAAGGTGTATCCACAAGTTTCCTTGGGATAGCCCACAAAGATGCACTTATCCGCCTTTGATTCAAGTTTGTCAGGCTGTAGTTTCCTTACATAAGCCTCACAACCCCAAATCTTCAGGTGAGACAACTTAGGTTTTGTGCCATGCCATTCTTCAAATGGTGTTGTCTTTACGGATTTGGATGGTGCCCTATTAAGAATATGAACGGCAGTTTCTAATGCATACCCCCAGAATGACACAGGAAAATCAGTATGAGACATCATCGATCGTACACTATCCAATAGGGTTCGATTACGTCGCTCAGCCACACCGTTTCTCTGAGGTGTGCCTGCCGGCGTAAGGTGTGGTACTATGCCACAAGACTTCAGATGATTGCCAAACTCGTGACTCAAATAATCGCCACCTCGATCCGATCGAAGGTGCCTGATTTTTCTTCCGAGTTGATTTTCGACCTCATTCTGAAATTCCTTGAACTTTTCAAAGGTTTCAGACTTGTGCTTCATCAAGTAAATATACCCATATCTACTCAAGTCATCAGTAAAGGTCACGAAGTAACGAAGACCATTGCGAGTGGGGACGTTCATGGGTCCACATACATCCGAGTGTATGATCCCCAATAAGACATCCGCACGCTCCATTACGCCATTGAATGGAGTCCTTGTCATTTTGCCCATGAGGCATTGTTCACATGTATCAAGGGATCCAAAATCCAATGACTCAAGAAGTCCATCCTTATGGAGCTTCTCCATGCGTTTTATACCAATATGACCAAGTCGGCAATGCCACATCATCATGTGATCTTCATCATTCTTCAATCTTTTGGCCTCAATATTGTTAATGTGACACACGTCACCATCGAGATCAAGTACGAATAAACCATGCAACTCCGGTGCGTGAACATAAAACATTTCATCCTTATAAATCGAACAACCAATTGTGTCAGACTTAAAAGAATAGTGGTCTCGCTTCAAGCAAGAGCCACTAACGATGTTCACACTCAACGCGGGTACATAGTAGCAATTATTCAGAACTAAAACCAATCCCGAAGGGAGACTAAGATGCTTCGTGCCGACCGCCAAGACCTCAATCTGACAGCCATTCCCCACACGCATCGTCACTTCATCTTTGAGCAAGCATCTCCTATTCCTTAGTCCCTGAATGGAATTAGAAATATGAGCGACAGATCCTGTATCAAATATCCAGGATGTGTTCCCGGCGCTTGTCAAGAGAAGATCAACAATATGTATATCAAATATACCTTCGTCTCTCTTGGAGACCTTGCCAGCCTTCTTGTCCTTTAGGTACTTGGGACAGTTGCGTTTCCAGTGACCTTCACCCTTGCAGTAGAAGCACTCCACTCCGGGTTTAGGCTTGGGTGCCTTGGGAGGAGCGGCAATTGACTTGCCATCCCTCTTGGGGCCACCTCTCTTGGCCTTCTCCCGCCTGCTTGACTTCTTGAAGTCAGTGGTCTTGTTGACCATGAAGACGGCGTGCTCCTTCTTGATCTCAACCTCGGCGCTCTTCAGCATGCCGAACAACTCAGAAGGGGTTTTGGTCATCCCCTGCATGTTGTAGTTCAGCACAAAACCTTTGTAGCTAGGGGGAAGCGACTGCAACACCCTATCAACAACAAGTTCATCTGGAATCTGGCATTCCAGAGCATTCAAGCGCTGAACGTAGCCAGACATTTTGACTACGTGCTCACTCACGCTGCCGTGCTCGTCCATCTTTGCTGAGAAGAAGGCTTCAGAAGCCTCGTACCGTTCAGCCCTGGCTTGAGGTGCGAAGACCGCCTTGAGGTCGGTGATAATCTCATATGCACCCATCCTCTCAAAGCGTTTCTGCAGCTCAGCCTCCATGGAGTAGAGCATGCCACTCTGGACAAGGTTGTAATCATCGGTCCTGGAGAGATAGACATTCTTCTCGTCTTGACTGGCATCATCTGCTGGTGCGTCACCTAACGCGTCCTCTAGTACGTATGCCATCTTGAGGGGAACGAGGAGAATCCTCAGGGTGCGGAACCAATTGGTGAAGTTTGTCCCATCTGTTTTTAGCTTATCTTTCTCTAGGAATGATCCTAAGTTGAACGAGGGGCGAGGTGCTGCCATCTACAAGGTTGATTCACAAGGATACATATTTAGACTTTTGTTCATAATGTGGAGTTTCAATTTAATCTCAAAATTCTAGAAAGCTCCCACTTAGATAAACACCTCTCAATTTAACTAAGTGATTACACAATCCCAGCCCCCATACCTCCCCCGATCGTCACGACCATCAGTATGCGAACCAGGTAGGCCTCTAAGCCAATCACATCAGGCATGTGACTCGTGCTCAACCTTTCGGTCTCCTGTGTTCCAGGCCCGCATCTACATACGTCAAGCCTGCCAATCGAACCTTGATGTTAGCTGTTCAGAAAGGCCATATCTGCATATGCCAGGCTTGCCGAACCCAACCTCATGCGAACTCCGTTTAATATGTAGGACAACTCCGGTATGTACGGAGCATCAAGCCATATGGGAGAACCTTCCAGGCGGTGCCCACCAAGGGAGAACACAATGTTGGTATTGTGAGAGATGGTCCTGTTTCGTGCTACCGTCGATATATCTAGCATACTAGCATAAAACAGGAAGTAAAAACTGTAAATCATACAACCTATGATCCCCCTTCATGCAAAGCAAAGTTAAACGCCTTTCTACTTTAGCTTGTGCAAGTTTTACGTGGCTGCTAGGGGTTTCGAGAGAGAGAACCGTTTCTATCCTGCGAAAAACATGCCACAACACCGTCTCCCATCCGTCTCTATTACACCCCTGTCGGGGCCCTCCGTTGCAAACATCTTCGCTTTGCTAATGCAGAGAGACAGACACCCCCAGCCACTTTATATGGTACAAGCCATATGTCAAGCGTGGAACCAGTCTCGCGTAAACGCGTAAGGTCGGTCGGGGGCCGCTTCATCAAACATTGCCGCAACGCTAAATGAGTACACGTGGGAGAGTAACGAATGAAGATTCGATGCCCACATCCTAGATGTGTTCTACCCGTACAATACATCTACGCATGTCTAGCTCTGATACCACTGTTGGGATACGGGGCAGAAAACACAAATTTTTCATACCTACGGTACCCGAACCCAAGATCTATGCTATGGCGATGTAAAGTAACGGAGGGAATCAATGTTCATACCTTTGAAGACCGAAAGAGGGAAACGTTCTTGCGAACGTGGTTGGCGTAGACTCAGATCTACGACCTCCCTGTCGTGTAGAAGACCACCACCGGCGAGGATGACTCCCGGTAAACCTCCAGCAACGAAGTAGCACCACAGGTGTAGTGCCTCGAAGAGATTATACACGTACGGTACAATCGATGTTCCTCCCGGGCCCCGAACCAGGCGAGCAGCGGAAGAAAGACGGCTACGGATCCCGACTCCAGCAGAGCGACGGCCTGCCTTATGGTGGAGAACTCCAATCCTGGTGCAGACTCCAAACAAGGGGAGTCCACTTCCGGGAAGGAGAAGGAGGAAGAAGGAGATATTGGTGTGTTGGAATAAGGGGGACTACCCCTCCTTATATAGGCCAAGGGGGGGGGTGTGATCCTCCTCCCCTCCCCCATGTGGGACTAAACTCCCAAGGGGGGGGGGTGCGCCGGCCATAGGAGGGTTGGGCCCCACCCTTGGCGCCAAGCCCAAGGGGGGAAACCCCTTCCTCCCCTAATGGGCCCCATGGGCCCATATAGCCTTTTTCCCATTTTTTTAATTTATTTAATATGTTTTAAATATTTAATTCAGATAATTAAATAATAAAACATTATTAAAACAATTAAACTTTATTTTGAACTATTCAAAATGTCCGGAAACCATTTCGTCCTCCTCCGGAACTATTCCGGTGATTTCTCCTATTTCACCGATTGATCCCGTAACTGTCCTATGCATCGATTGCCCTTAAGTGTAACACCCTAACGGTCCGGGAAACAGCAGACATGGTCGAGACTCTTCTCATTGACCAATGACTAGTCAGTTGGACCTGGTTACAATCCTTGACAGCCCCTGCGCTTCCATCGAATGAACTTCGATCGCTTTTGGAAACCGTTAACGATACGACGTAATCCCTTTGTGCGGCGGTACTTTGTTTGTCCGAGGTTTGATCGTCGGTATCCTACATACCGTGTTCACATCTCGTTCACAACAAACAACTTCTCTCGTCCATGATCATTGCATCTCTTGTGACCTAGTCACGTCCTTGCAAGGTGTTGATGCAATATCACCGAGTGGGCCCAGAGTGCCTGTCCTGTCACAAGGACTGAAAAATCCCGCTCTGATCTATTAACATACTCATCAACTATCTATTTCGGAATACCCAAAGTGCACCGTTATAGACAGCATATTTCAGTCAGGCGGTGGGATACAAATCAAAGTCTCCTCATAGATGGTAATTACGTATGATCATTACGGTCTAAGGACTAAGCCATACGTTACAAAGTCATAGCAACGCTGAACTATGTGACTCGATCACATTGCAATACTTTAGGTGGGTGTACGTCCATCACATCATTCCCCTTAATGATATGACCTCATTGTCAATGGACTTAAGTGTCTCCATGATCAGGAAAGCTTGATCAATCAATTGCCCAATGAGATAGTTTACCCGAGTTAAACTACGGACCATGTTTTATACTACACCTGTATTAGTATTTCCAAGTAATACAGTTATAGCACAGTATAAAACGTATTATGAACAAAACGGATATGTGACAAATATCTTTATTAATTTGTCTCTAGGGCACATATCCAACATATTTCTCGCTTACCAGATGCAAGATGCCCAATTGTTGAGCAACTTTTGCCTTCTTGTCCTCGGGCTGACTGTGAAAGTTGAGAAGCTTGGACTTTATCAAGTCTTGCGCTTCAAGTTCCTGTTGTTTGGCCAGCCTTTCCTTTCCCTGGATCAGGGTTTCATCATCTTCAGCCACTTGGTCATGCTTTCCCTTTGACCTGACCGAAGGTTTTTGTCTGCGAGTTTGCACGGGGGGAGCAAAGGAAATTGGTGGATCAGTGACCAATTTGGTCATATCAATTGTTACTCGAGGAGCCTTAGAAGATGGCTCCGGGATCCTGACACCTCTATTGCTTGGTTTCTTCTTCAGAGAAATGTCTTCGACATCTGCCTCTGTGCCAGGGTCTTGACCATCAGAATGGTCTTCTTCTTCGTCAGAAGTTGCCTCAGGTGGAGAAACAATAACTTCCTTTTTCTTACGCTTGCCAGATTTCTTTCCAGCCTTCGATGTGGTGCTAGGACCAACATCCTAGGTGCCCTCAGCAGCAGCAACCTCCTTTCTGGCTTTAGCTTCCTTCCTCTTTTGCGCTCGTTCAGCTCGAGCAGCAACTAGCTCTTTGAAGTCTTCAGGAGTTTTTAGAGCGTATGGGTGAGCATCAGCCGTAGGAAGTGGTCTATTTTCCTTCGTCCACTTGGGCCTTAGTGACTTGACATCAGACAAGGGATTCTTCAATGCAAACAATCTCTCCCAGCTAGGAATAAGTGACTTGTATTCATACCATCGAAGTGCTTGGAGCCTTCGAATCTCTTGCAATCTGTTTTCTCTCATACGATCATCTTCTGAGCCTTCAGGTGTTCTCAAGTTCTTCTCGATAATAAAATCCTCTGGCAGACCTTTAGAGTTGTTGGTGATTCTTGTACGACCTCCATCACGCTTGGGTTCTCTGAAATTTCCTTCGTTCTCAGACATTTTCCTGCAAAATAGATAGGTACGAGGGAATATAGGAAAGTTGTGAACAAGTACCAGCCATTTTTGAGGAAAAACATTTTGAATGCAGTAAGCATATCGAGGAATTTGTCTTGAAGCAAGTTTTTCATGGAAGTGCTAGGCTAGATTTTCATCGGGTGCAAATCTAACGAAGAACTTGTATGAAAGAGTGCACAAGTGTAAATCAATCGATATGCATCTGTGGGATATGCCTAAGTGAGAGAATTCGAGGGATTTATTACCTAGATCAGATGGGAAATCGACAGAGAACTCAAGAAACATATTTCCCAAAGTTAAACGATCCGAACGGATCAAACAGACCTAAAAAAAATAAGAGAAAATCAAGAACAAATCTGGACAACGAAGAACAGATTCAAGGGGAAATCGTGTCCCGCGCCTCACATACCCTAACTTGGTGACGTGGGGCAACTACGACGGCGTGGATGAAGATCCTCGTCGACGGGAAGGTCTCCGGCGACTTCCTTCCGGCAGCAAAGCGGAGACGGAATCGACGGCGACGAACAACACGACGGCGCGCGAGAGCTCGGGAGCGGAGAGATGAAGTCGGGGGAATGCGAGGTCTGTGCCGGTGGGGGTGGATCGGTATTTATAGAGGTGGGGTCTGACATAACTGTCAAATCCGATCCAATGGCGCAGATTCTGCGTCTCTTCGAATTCAATAGACGGGTTTTGTGGCGGTAATCGCGGGAAAATCCCAACGAACCGAAAGAAAGTTGCTCCACGTCCGAGACCAAACTCATCGAACCTCGAGTATAAAAGTAGATAAAATTTCGATAGATTTTCCTTCGGAATCAATGACATTCGAAGGGAATCTTAATCGAGTACAAATATACATGTTCACGAGAGAAAAGCAAAGATGGGGTAGGGATAGAATAGAGAGAAAACAGGGTCTGATACTTAATCAATCTGAGAGAAAAAAATGATAAGAAAACTCGGAGTGATAAGTGTATAGGACAACACCAAACGAACAAAAGCAAACGAAAAAGAAACATGATAGAAAAAACAACGAAAGTAAATTACTTAAGAACATATAATACATAGTACCGACAGTTATAGTCTTACTGCACATTGCGTGAGTCTAATATAGTCAACTCACACCTTAGTGCACAAAACCTTTTCTCATCCAGGGGCTCCGTAAAGATATCAACCAATTGATCTTCGGTGCGAACATGGCTGATAACAATATCTTCTCGCTGAACGTGATCTCGAAGAAAATGATGACGAATATCAATATGCTTCGTTCGAGAGTGTTGCACTGGATTATGGGCAATTTTGATAGCACTCTCGTTATCACATAGCAATGGAATTTTCTTCACAAGAATACCATAATCTTTCAGCATTTGCTTGAGCCACAGAATTTGAGTGCAGCATGAACCGGCAGCAATATACTCGTCTTCAGCCGTAGAAATGTATACACAATTCTGTTTCTTCGAAGCCCAACAGACGAGAGATCTATCGATAAAATGACATGTGCCTGAGGTAGATTTCCTGTCGACTCGATCACCAGCCCAGTCAAAACCAGAATATCTAATGAGATCAAACTGGGCACCTTTGGGATACCATAGTCCCAATGTAGGTGTGTGAGCCAGATATCGAAGAATTCGCTTGACAGCAATATGATGTGATTCTTTCGGGTTTGCCTGAAAACGAGCACACATACAAACTGATAGCATAATGTCAGGTCTAGATGCACAAAGGTAAAGGAGCGAACCGATCATCGAGCGATATTTTTTTGATCGAAAGGTTTGCCCTTCTCATCTGCATCTAGATGAACATTCGTAGGCATTGGAGTCTTGATGGTTTTGCAATTTACAAGATCAAACTTCTTCAGGCAATCTATGAGGTACTTCTCTTGAGAGATAAATGTCCCATTCTTCTATTGACGGATTTGAAGCCCGAGAAAGAACTTCAATTCACCCATCATAGACATTTCATAGTTCTTCGACATCATACGAGATAATTCTTTGCTGATATCAGGGTTAGTACAGCCAAAAATAATATCATCGACATAAATTTGACACACAAAGAGATCATCTTTGTATGCACGAGTAAAAAGAGTCGGGTCAGTGGTTCCTGGTTTGAAGCCCTTCTCCAGAAGAAAATCCTTCAACGTTTCATACCAAGCACGAGGTGCTTGCTTTAACCCATATAGGGCCTTGTGCAACCTGTACACCTTATCAGGATTCTTCGGGTCTTCAAAACCTGGTGGCTTCATAACATATACTTCTTCTTCGATTTCACCATTAAGAAATATGCACTTTTGACATCCATTTGATATAGCAATATACCATTGTAATTGGCAAAAGCAAGCATGACCCGAATGGATTCAAGTCGAGCAACAGGAGAATAAGTCTCACCGAAATCAATACCTTCAATTTGGGTGTAGCCTTGTGCAACTAGTCAAGCTTTATTCCTTATAACAATGCCATCTTCATCTTGCTTGTTGCGAAAAATCCACTTCGTACCAGTGATATTATGCTTCTTGGGATCAGGTCTATCGACAAGGGACCAGACTTTATTTCTCTCGAACTGGTTAAGTTCTTCGATCATAGCAGTCATCCAGTCTGAGTCCTTCATGGCTTTATCGAATTTCGATGGTTCTAGCATGGATACAAACGAAAAATTTCCACAGAAGTTAGCTAAACGAGTGCGAGAACGAGTGATGGGACGACCTGGTAGACGAATCTCTTCGAGTATTGAGTCGACGTCCACTCTTATTCGAACAAGAGGTAAAGCTTCTTCAACAGCTTGAGGACCCGGTTGTTCTTCGGGATCAGCTTGACCGTCAGGATCAGCTTGTCCTTCGGGATCATTTCCTTCGGGTTCAGCTTGACCTTCGGGTTGAGCATTTTCTTCGTTTATGCGTTCTCCTTCGACCTGTACATCATTAGCTTCAGGATGTTGATCTCCAGCGCCCCGGGCTATGTGTGGGAACATTGGACCATCATCATCCTTGTTGGCTTGATGTGCATTTCCATCGACAGACCGAATATCTCCAATAGCCATGTAACTGATAACTTCACCCAAAGGTGGTTCATCTAGGTTAAGATGTAATTTATCTTTGTGAGAGCCGTTAGTTTCATCAAATCGAACATTTATAGTTTCTACAAATTTGCCTAGATGAGAGTTGTAAACTCTGTAAGTGTGAGAATTTGAACCATAACCTAGGAGAAAACCTTCGTGTGCCTTTGGGGGCAAACTTGGAGCTGTGATTCATATCTCTGATATAACATGGAGCACCAAAAATCCTGAGATATGAAACATTCAGCTTTTTACCAGTGATAAGCTCATGTGAAGTTTTCTTCAGAAATTTGTGCAAAGAAACCTTGTTGATGATATGACATGATGTATTAATAGCTTCGGCCCAGAACCTGATAGGAGTCTTGTATTCAGCAAGCATTATTCTGGCCATTTCAAGAAGTGTTCGATTCTTTCTCTCGACCACACCATTCTGTTGCGGTGTATAAGCAGCCGAGAATTCATGAGTAAAGCCATATTCATCAAGAAATTCTTTGATATGAGTGTTTTTGAATTCTGTACCATTATCACTTCTGATATGCTTGAGAGATAATTCATATTTAGTCTGAGCTCTCTTTGAGAAAGTTTTGAAAATTTCAACAACCTTGCTCTTGTCATCTAGAAAGAAAACCCAAGTATATCGAGAGAAATCATCAACAATAACCAGACCATACTTGTTACCTCCAAGGCTAGCATAATTCTTAGGACCGAATAAATCCATATGAAGCAATTCAAGAGGACGAGTAGTAGTCATGATAGTCTTTTCTGAGTGATGTTTCTTGGCAATCTTTCCTGCTTCACAGGCAGTGCAAAGACGATCTTTATCGAATTTCACATTATCAATACCAACGATATTCTTCTTCGAGATAAGAGTTTGAAGATTTTTCATTCCTGCATGACCAAGTCTTCGGTGCCATAACAAACCAGATGTGGCTTTAGCCATTAAGCATGTGGACACTACAGGTCCCGAAGAGAAAATCAAAAATATAAAGATCACCTTTGCGATATCCTTTGAACACAAAGGAAGAATCATCCTGTGAAAAGACAACACAACAAGAAGCATAAAACAGTACAAGCATACCCATATCACAAAGTTTTGAGATAGACATGAGATTATATCCTAGAGATTGAACAAGCATAACCTTGTCAATATGCTTATCCTTCGATATCGCAACCTTACCCAAACCGAGTACTTTTCCTTTGTTGTTGTCACCGAAGGTAATATATCTCTGAGAAGATTCAGTAAGTTTGTTTTCGGTGAACAAATCTTTGTCTCCCGTCATATGATTCGTACAACCATTATCCATGACCCATTCGGATCCACCGGAGACATAGCCCTGCAGAAGAATTAGTTCTTCTTAACCACCCACAAACGAGCAGGTGACTGAGAAGGCATGGAAGTGCTAGAAGAAGCAGCGATATTATAGCGAACAAGATCATATTGGCGAGGGGGACCATCAAGCACACCATAAACATAATTCCTCGATGAGGGGTTAGAGTACTGATAGGTAAATGCAGTTTTGGTATTATTGTCACGATGACAATAAACATTTCTATCAACCTGATAGTATTCCTTCTGGGGAACATTTGAAGCAGGCACCAATGGTTCATTTCTATCCTCTAGAGAATAGTAGTGTTTCGGTGGTACCAAGGATTTTCCCTGCATAGAATGGTTAGGGGGAAGTTTTTCTACGAGAGATTTGCGAACCCAAATCTGTCGCTTATAGAAACCATTCTTTGGAGGAGTACCAACGAATTCCACAGACACCTTTCCTTCTTGATCTTTGATAAGCTTGTTGTCAGAATCAAGTGATTCATCAACAATAGCCTTATCAATCTTGTAGTTGAAACCTGAAAGGTTAGCAATATCAATGGGCTTTTCTTTCGCCAGAACCCAGACAATTTGAGGATACTGCTCGGGTTCCCAGTAGGTGCCATCAGGGTTGAGTTTCCTTTCGAAACCAACTCCTTCGTTTCGAGGATTCCTATGAAGTAGAGCCTTCCTTAGGATATCACATAGGTACTGGTGTCCCTGAAAACTATTGAACATGCCTGTTTCACATAAATCTCTCAACCTGAGGAGTTCCTCGGTAATGGTTTCCTCGTTCGAGGGATTAGCATCATCAATGAAAATAGGTTGCTTTCCTTTCGATTTCTCAGAAATAGACTCAATTTTACTTTTTTCCAGGCAAGTTAAGCAAGGTAAAGTAATTCATTTTTAGCTTATGAGCCTTGTTGAGCAATGAGCGTGAGATTGACATTCTCCAATTCTTCATGAGCCTCTCTCAGTTTCTCGAGAGCCATTTTCCTTTGAAGGAATTCATAGGTTAACTTCTCGTAGTCCACTGAGAGAAGATCATGCCGAGAGGAAAGTTCATCATACTTTTCCTTCAGAGCAGCATGCTCATTTGTCAAAGTTTGACCTTTCTCAATCTCATCGATCAACAACGTCTCAGATTTTTGAATAGTTTCACTCAGAGAATCTAGTTCATCTTGTTGGATAGAAGAAATTTTAGCAAGTTTGGCATAGCTTATCCTAGAGTGACTTTCATAATCAGATCCATCAAAAGTATCGTAGGAAGTCTTAGAAGAGGATACCTTAGCCTTGGCCATGAAGCAGTAAGCTGGAGATTCATCTTCACTGCTTTGGTTGGTGAAGAATGAACTTGAAGTATTGTTCGAAGAAAATGCTAGACAAGCATCACCATCAGATTCAGAACCAGAACCAGAACCAGATCTTGAGTTTGATTCAGCTTCGGAACCGGAGGCTTCATCTTCAGATTTCATCTCTTTACCCAGATAGGCTTTGGCACGGTGAGAATTCTTGCATCAAGAGGAATGTGACTTCGAGGAAGAACTCTCTCGATGTTTGTGGTACTTCTTCTTCTTCTTGTCATCATCAGAACCATCTTTCTTGTCTTTTATGGACTTTGAATCATATCTCTTCGAATCATAGTTTTTGCTCGATCTATGTGACTTGCTCGAAGAGTTGCTATGAGAGTTCTTTGATCTATGTTCAATTTCCTAGAGAGGACAATCAGCAATGAAGTGACATGGTTTCTTGCACTTGTAGCAACAGTTATCTTTCGCTTAAGAGTTTCTAGATGATTAACGATGCTGTGATGAATTGCTCGAATGTCTGGAAGAGTGGATTTTCTTCGGTGAAGAGGAATTCCTTCTCTGGAAGCGGTTGAATCTTTTCATTATCAGTGCCAAATATTTTCCAATGTTCTCGGGGTCATCTGAGGCACCACCAGATTTTGAACTAGCTTCAGGAGAGGAATGATGTGAAGCTTTGGCCTTAAGTGCATGAGATTTTCTGCGAGTTCCATTAACATCTCGTTTTTCTTCTTCTTCCATCTCGAAGGTGTTGAGTCTCTCGAGAATATCATCGGCAACAAGATCCTTGAAATCAGTCCTTTCCTTAATCATCAACACAATGTGATCGAAGAAATCATCAAGGGAACGGAGCAAAGTTCTGACAATAATCCGATTGGTAATGTCTTCGGCACCGAGGGAAATCAGTTCATTTGACAGAGCAGTGAGTCTGTTGTGTATGGAGTTGACTTTCTCTCCCTCGTGCCTCTTGAATCGATAGAATTTGCTTCGAAGGGTGTCAATATTAGCATATTTCTGAGTAGAGACACCTTCACCAATCTTCTCGAGATAGTCCCAGACACCATTGGCCGTAGAAATATTCTTGACTTCATGATATTTTTCTGGTATTAGATGGTTTGTGATGAACACCCAGACTTCAGAATCAAGGTCCATCTTCTTTTCCTCCTCATGAGTGATAGCATTTTTGTCTTTGACATTTACACCATTCTTGACAACATCCCAAGCGGCAGAGTTGATGGCCATGATGTTCCTCTTCATTTTGTCCTTCCAATAAGGATAGTCCTTCCCATTGTAGATAGGAATCGGTCCCCCCAGGCGAACAGCTGCAAATGACATTCTTGACAACACTCCAGGTGGTTAGACCAAAATACGCAGAGCGTAGTGAGTGCCTAGCTCTGATACCAATTGAAAGCTCAAGAAAGATCAGAGGGGGAGGGGATGAATGATCACTTCTAAAAATTCTAAGGAGATTAGAAGGAATTCATGCGAACTGCGAAGGACTACAGGCATCTCGAAGTAAATACATTATCGAAAGACATGCATGGCTCGAAAGGATTGGGAGCGAAGGAAAACATCGAAGGCAAACAGGCAACGAGTAAATACTTAATGTAAATGCAAGAAGGAAAACGAGCCTGACATGACGATGTTTGGTAAACCAGTTCACATTCTACAAAGTGCTACGTCTGGTTGGAGGGACTGGTGATTGACCACCTGGAGAAAAACTCTCTCCTTCCTATTCTCCACTGCAACAAACTCCTCGAGCTTGTCCAGTTTTCACTCGTGGTAGATGATTCAGGACATCTCCGAGACCTTTACAAACTTCCTTCAGCAGCGACAATTTCTCTTAAACTGCTTGACAGGCGACGCCTAACCGTCTAGGAGACTTGCAGTTCTCCAAGATAAAAAAAAGATCGGCTAATCTCAACCTAAGTCTCTGTGAATTGCTCAACTCAGTTCAGACTTGGGTTTTGGTTTTCTCTCGATGAATCTCTCTTGGGATGCTCATAGTACTTTTGTCTTAGAATCTTCAGTGGAGCAGCCAACCCGAAATGGCGGGTAGGTGCGGGGTATTTGTAGGTGGCGATCTCGATGAGTGAAATGACTGAAGTGACCCGATGCAACCGCTTGACGCGTGTCCACAACGGTCGGATTTCAATCACTATGCAACTTTACTTGAGGAACAAGTTAAGCTGACTTACCGAATGAGTTGTCGCTCGAAGGCACGAAGTGTGATGACTTTGCCTTCGAGCTATTCACTCGACTCAGTAAGATTTCTCTCGGTAGGCTTTTGTGGGTTTAGGTTGAGCAACGCAAATTCACTTCAACAAAGATCTCAACTAGCAAATCACTCTTGATAGTACTGTTTTTCCTACTACTCAAGAAAATAAAGAGAAACTAGTAAAAAGACTAAGTCTTCGACCAGCTTCAGCTTTCTCCTTGTTGCGCTTTTACTCGAGAGTGTCTTCTTCTTCAACGACATTTTTGGGGGTCTTCTTCCTTCAAAGTTTCGGTAGATGACTGCAGCTTCACTGGAGTGAGTTGTCCTTCGACCTTCTACTTGCAATATCCATTCTTTCGGAACCTAAGTATCCGTTTATACTCGAAAACAATATTAGTTCCACTTTTGCTTTGCCCAACATTCTCCAAAACTTCGGGGGAAAAACTTGCTCTTACAATGATGCTTATGTATGCAAAAAGAAAGTATGAAGGCTCATATAGAGGTCGACTCTGGAATTAAACATGCCTCATCTTCTCGCGTTTGAGATAGATTATTGGGTTATCCAGGATTCGGATCCTCTCTGTAAGCCATCTACATATGACTAGCGTTCGCTGTACTTAAGACTAAACTCTGTAGGCATTGCTGTCAGCCCCCAAGGTTTTTAGGCTAAGCCGGGTACACGTAAATCATATGAGTCTGGGCTATACAGGCCAAGATTAAGGCGTAGTTTAGCCAGTTCATGTGTATGCCGGGATTTCTTCAGATAAGAGTCGATGAGTGACATCGAGCTCCCCTACTTCCCCTGAATAAGCTTATACACATGTGGATTTTTACATATATATGCCAAGTTTTAGGATAAAGAGTCAATGATTGTCATCAAGCTCCCTGATTCCCCTGAATAAGCAATATACATGCTCAGTACCAATAGAGGGGTTGATCAAGCTCCCAGGTCTCAGAGATATAATAATGCTGAGTATGTAATGTATGATGCAAAGTAAATAACATGAAACAAAAAATTAAAGAAGAGTCGATATGGCGAGAGACGGTGTGACAGATGTCGACTGAGATATATGTGGTGAGAGCCAGTGCGAAGAAAATTTGACTTATGTATTATAGGTGGCGAAAGCCGGCGCGACGATTGTCGGCTTATATATATGTTAATATGGCGAAAGCCAGTGCGACGTATGTCGACTTTAGATAAATGTACAGTAATGTTCCTGTTCTACTCAAGTGTAATATGGATGGAATTGTGCCATGTTCCACGGCCGGGGAGTCTCCTCCATGCATGTGCGCGTGTCTGCCTTCTCGCGTATATCAACTAGGTAGTAGGATCCATTGTACATGTTCTTGCTGACCACAAACGGTCCTTCCCAAGGAGAGGATAACTTGTGCATTCCATCTCTTTTCTGTATGAGTCGGAGCACTAAATCACCTTCCTGGAAAGTCCGACATCTGATGCGGCGACTATGGTAGTGTCGCAGATCTTGTTGGTAAATACCCGACTGAGCTGCGGCCAAATCTCGTTTTTCATCGAGGATATCCAAGGAATCTTGTCTTGCTTTCTAGTTTTCGGCTTCTACGTATGCGGTGACTCTTGGTGAGTCGTGGCGTATGTCTCTTGG
The DNA here is from genome assembly GCA_950022295.1 of Bromus sterilis. Lineage (NCBI taxonomy): Eukaryota > Viridiplantae > Streptophyta > Magnoliopsida > Poales > Poaceae > Bromus > Bromus sterilis. The sequence goes on from OX465600.1 coordinate 283,583,709, forward strand.
GAGGACGGCTTCCGCTCCATAGACTAGGAAGAAGGGCGTGTAGCCTGTCGACCTATTAGGAGTCGTCCTGATGCTCCACAATACCGAGGGTAACTCCTCCTCCTAGCAACCCGGAGTCCTTTTCAAGTGGACAACGAGTCGGGGTTTAATGCCTCGGAGTAACTCTTGGTTGGCTCTCTCGGCTTGTCCGTTGGACTGTGGGTGAGCCACTGATGCAAGGTCGAGTCGGATATGCTCGTTCTGGCAAAATCGCTGCATAACCCCTTCTAATAGGTTAGAAACATTATCAGTGATGATGCTATGGGGGTAGCCGAATCTGTATATGATCTTTTTCAAAAAATTCAATGCTGTCGCAGCGTCGCATTTGCTGACCGGCTCTACCTCAACCCATTTGGTAAACTTAACCACTGCCACTAATATGTGGGTATTCTTGTTGGCTGACCTTTTGAAAGGTCCTACCATATTAAGCCCCCATACCGCAAAGGGCCAAGTGATAGAGATCATCCTGAGTTCTTGAGCCGGCACGTGAGCTTGCTTTGCATAACGCTGACATCCATCACATTTCTTGACTATGTCCTCTGCATCCGCATGTGCTGTGAGCCAGTAGAAACCATGTCGAAAGGCTTTAGCCACAAGCGAACGAGAGCCAGCATGGTGTCCGCAATCTCCAGAGTGTATTTCATTGAGGATGGCTCCACCTTATTCTGGTGAGACACATCTCTGGAAAACATCTGCGGCACTCTGTCGATGTAACTCAGCATTGATGAGTACAAAGGATTGGCTTCTCCTGACAATTTGTCTGGCCAAAATCTCATCTTGAGGAAGGATTCCCCGAGTCTTGTAATCCAAGTAAGGTACGACCCATGAGGGTGTAGCATGAATTGCAGCAACCAAAGCCGGGTCTGGATCCGGCTCCGCTTGGTCTTCTTCTGTAGGTGGTTGTACAGAAGGTTTTGTTAGAACATCCTGGAATATGTTTGGAGGGACCGACTTTCATTGAGAGCCGAGTCGGGACAAGGCATCTGCTACTTCGTTTTGCCTATGGTCCACATGATCCACCTGGTATCCAACAAAAAATCCGTCTTGTCTTTGCACTTCTCGTCCATAAGCTGCCATCATGGGATCCTTGGAATCCCATTTTCCTGACACTTGTTGGGAGACGAGATCAAAGTCGCCATAACATTGGATCCAATTTATGCTCATCTTACGAGCCAACCGTAGCCCATGAAGTAAGGCTTCATACTCTGCTGCGTTGTTGGTGCAGGTGAACTGCAACTGCAGAACGTAGCAGAACTGCTCCCCTTTAGGTGATTTAAGGACCACGCCGGCTCCTGTCCCTTGGAGCTGCCGACTTCCATCGAAGTGCATAGTCCAATATTTGGTGACCGGCTTCTCCGGAGATGTTTGCATTTCCGTCCAGTCATTGATGAAGTCGGCTAACGCCTGGGATTTTATGGCCGTTCGAGGTTTATATTTGATGTGGTAAGCCCCCAACTCTATGGCCCACTTTGCAATCCTTCCCCTGGCTTCCCGGTTTTGGATGATATCTGCAAGTGGTGCTGAGCTGGCTACAGTTATGGGGTGCTCTTGAAAATAGTGTTTAAGTTTCCGACTTGCCATGAATACACCAAGGACCAATTTCTGGCAATGAGGATAACGTTGCTTCGATGAAGTCAAAACCTCACTGACATAATAAACTGGCCTTTTCAGGGGGTGCCCTTTACCGGCTTCCATACGCTCAACAACAGCCACAACGTTGACTGCTCGATTGTTGGCTGCGATATAAAGTAACATAGGCTCCTTGGGCTTGGGAGCCGCCAAGATTGGAGCCTGGGATAGCTGCTTCTTTAATGATTCTAGGGCCTGATCGGCTTCGTCATCCCAAAAAAATGTTTCTGATTTCCTCAGAAGTCGGTACAGGGGGATTGCCTTTTCCCCGAGCCGGCTTATAAACCGACTTAGGGAGGCTACACATCCTGTGAGTCGTTGGACTCCCTTTACTGAGGCCGGCTTCTGAAGAGTCCTGATAGAGTTGATTTTCTCCGGGTTTGCTTCGATACCTCTCTCTGATACTATGTATCCAAGGAGCTTACCTGCAGGTAACCCAAAGGTGCATTTGGCCGGGTTTAACTTCATTTGGTACTTGCGCAGATTTCTGAAGGTTTCCTGCAAGTCACTGATGAGCGAGTCGGCCAGTTGGGATTTGATTACATATCATCCACATAAGCATGCACGTTGCGCCCAATCTTCTCTTTGAGGAAACTCTGCACTGTCCGTTGATATGTGGCTCCCGCATTCTTGAGGCCGAAAGGCATAGAAGTGTAACTGTAGATCCCGAAGGGAGTGATGAAAGCCGTTTTCTCTTGATCCTCAAGGGCCATCTTGATCTGGTGATAGCCAGAGTAGGCGTCAAGGAAACATAGAGATCACATCCTGCAGTCGAGTCTATGATCTGATCAATACGAGGCAGCGCAAAGGGATCCTTTGGGCAGGCCTTATTTAAGTCAGTGTAGTCAATACACATACGCCAGGTCCCGTTCTTTTTCAAAACAAGGACCGGGTTTGCGAGCCATTCTGGATAGAAGACTTCCATGATGAATTCGACAGCAAGGAGCCGGGCTATCTCTTCCCCAATAGCGTTTCTCCTTTCGTCGTTAAAACAACGAAGAAATTGTTTGACGGGCTTCAACTTTGGATCTATGTTTAGGTGGTGCTCAGCGAGTTCCCTCGGGACACCTGGCATATCAGAAGGTTTCCATGCAAAGATGTCCCGATTCTCACGGAGGAACTCGATGAGCGCGCTTTCCTATTTATCAGATAACTCTGTCCCAATGATGAACTGCTGAGAAGAGTCACCTGGGACAAAATCAACTTTCTTTGTATCCTGAGCCGGCTGGAACTTCGGATTGTTGTCAGGAGTTGGTTTCTTCAGGGTTGTGGGGTCTGCCGGGTCTACCTTTTCTTGGTATGCTGACAAGTCCTCTTTGGCGCATGCCGACTCGGCAAATTTGACGTGTTGTTCGTCACACTCCACTGCCATGGACCGACTTCCATCCACTGTGATCGGGCCATTAGGACCTAGCATCTTTAGCTTTAAGTAAACGTAACATGGCCGAGCCATGAACTTTGCATAAGCCGGTCTGCCTAAAATGGCGTGATACGGGCTCTCGAGTTTTACCACTTCAAAGGGTACTAGCTCGGAGCGGAAATTTTCGGAGTTTCCAAAAGCCATCTCCAGGTAGATCTTGCCTATCGGACGTGCCGACTTGCCTGGGACTATGCCATGGAAAACGGTGTTGGAGGGTTGCAGCTGTTTTTGGGTCAGTCCCATCCTGCGGAAAGTTTCTTAGTAAAGGATGTTGATGCTGTTTCCTCCGTCCATGAGTACTTTGTCAAGTGTGTATCCTCCAATTTGTGGAGAGACTACCAGAGCCAGGGCCCTCGGGTTATCCACCACTGGGGGGTGGTCATCCCTTGTCCAAGTGATTGGCTGTTCTGATCACTTAAGCCACCTGGGCCAAGCCGGCTCTGCAGTCACAGCCATAGCAGCTCTCCGTTGTAATTTCCTATCCCTCCGGCAACTGCTGGTGGTTAAAACGTGATATGCTGCACGGTCATGGAGTTGTTTTGGGTTTGCTTGAAATCCCGAAAGCCCTGACTGATTTTGGTTGTTACCGTTCTGGTCGGCTCCCCCGCCTGACCCGGGAGGTCCCTGGTTCGCACGTCGTGCAAATTCTTTCATGAAATTACAATCTTCCCAGGTGTGGTTGGCTGGGCGACCAGGTTTACTATGGGTTGGGCAAGGACTCTTCATAGCTGCTTCAAAGCTGTTTGGGCGAAAACTCCCTTCCGACTTGCGGTAGTTGTTGCCCTCCTGCTTCTGTCTTTGGGATTCGACATTTGTGTTGGCTACCAAGTCAGAAGTGGCCTGATCAAGCCGCCGCTTGGTTTGCTGATTCTGGTTCTGTGATGTTTTTCCACCATTTTTGTTCCGGCCGGCTTTATCCTGTTGAGGCTCATTATCCTTGGTTTTGTCAGACTCGGCATATTTGATAACCGCGTTCATGAGCTCTCCTATATCCTTGACCGTCCTCTTGAGTCGACCAAGTTTGTGTACTAGGGGATCGAATTTGCAGTTCCTTTCCAGGACAATGACGGTTTTTTGGGCAGTGATAGTGTCCGAGGAGTGGATTATGTCTGCTACCCGTCGTGCCCAACTCAGGGTCGACTCTCCTTCCTTCTGGACACAATGTTCCAAGTCAACAATTGTGGTAGCTCGCTGACATGTGCCTTGGAAGTTCTTGATGAATTTTTCCTTGAGATCCGCCCAGGAGGTGACATAATTCTCTGGGAGGTTTTTGAACCACGTGCAAGCCGGCCCTTCCAGCATCATTGTGAGGTAACGGGCGCAAACTCCTTCGCTAGCTTGTAACATTTCCATGGCTAGGTCATAGCTTTCGATCCAAGCTGCTGGGTCCATGTCAGCAGTATAGTTCGCGATCTTACGTGGGCCCTTAAAATCTGATGGCAGGGGTGTATTTCGTAGAGTCGGCACCCGACATCGGTTGCCAACGGATCGGCTGGTGAACTCGGTGTCTTGATCTTGGGGTGGATATTGGGCCATCGGCTCTGCACGGCGTTCGGGATTGAAGCCGGCCGACAGGTCTTGGATCCTTATTGCCCCCTGGGGGTCCGGAGGTCGTGGAGCTCTACGCTGGCGATGGCTGCTCGAGCCGGCTGGAGCCGGTGAGTCTGCTTGCCGGCTCATACTTTGATATGGGGTCTCATGCAAGTATTGGAATCCTTGTGAGTACTGGGCTTATTGTGTGATTGCAGTTTTGAGCAACTCAACTGTCCCTCGAGTGGCCTGGTCTACCGGAGCGTCTCCTTGCGCAGGCACGCTGGCGAGGAACCGTGTCGCTGCCACCACATTATCCATGGGGTTATTGAAGTGATTCGGAGGTGTATGGAACCGTTCCTGTCGTGGTGAGGGGACAAGTTGCCTTGGTGGCGTGTACCTGGAGGCGTATCCTGGAATAGTATCTGTGCCTGGAGATCAGCAGGAATCCGTCTCGTGGGCCCTGCAGGGCGTGTGTTGGCAAGACTCGGTTTCTGAGCTTCTTTCAACTCTGACTCGTGTCGTAAGCGCCTGGCTTCTTGGGTGAGTCGGGTTTATCTCTCCAACATCTGGGCGTTCTGGGAGTTAATTTCCCTCTGTATGCTCATCACCTGGGCCTTGAGTCCATTGACCCTGGTTCTCCATGCTTCCTGGTTTTCCGCAGTCATTGGCGTAGCTAAGGCTTCATCCAGGGTGTTTAGGGCATCTGTGAGGACTTCTGCTCCCGTGAGCACTTCTGGCTGTTCCCTATCCGGATTAGGGGCCGTGTTGTGAGCCGTCTCTACGTTCCGATTCTGCGCTGCGCCCTGAGCCGGCTGACTTCCCTGTTCTTTGGTGCCTGCCATGAACACTGTCACACAGTATGGAGGCTCATACTGCGGGAAGTCGGGGTCGTATTCTGCTGTTCTTGGGCCGAGTCTGTTGCTCCCGGTGGATCGGATGGAGACGGTATCTGAGAAGCTTGTATCACTGGGATGTGAGTCAGCGTCAGACGTTTCTCCTGAGGCGTCGGGCGTCGGGCGTCAGGGACTCGACAGAGCGCGCCGGCTCTAGAGATCCAGCAATGAACCCAACAAAAGTGTGCCTTGGGCCGGCATGTCGCCGACTCGAGGTTTCCAGTGGGACTTCAGGATTCGGCTATGGCTCAGATCCGTCTGTCTTCCCAATGAAGATGTGAATAGATCCGATCGAGACCCGATAACCGGATTCGACGGAATCAGCGTCAGGGCCCCAAGTTGAGTCGTCGATGCAGAGCTTTCCACACCGGCTCCTGGTGATTCGTCGAGCCAAGAATCCTTCCATACCTTGCAGAGCTCCCCCTAGAATCTCAACACCTGCGAGCACAGGCCCCACGGTGGGCGCCAACTGTCGTGGGAAAGTCACGGCAGATGTCCGTAGAGTCGGACTTATCATGGGACCTTTGCTGCGAGGCGAATTCGAGGAGAGAGTCGACATAGACACGGGACTCGACGGTTTACCCAGGTTCGGCCCCCTCGATGCGGTAAAGACCTACTCCTGCTGTTTGACTATTGTGGGATCGACTCCTCAATAGGAAGAATCGATCTTATCGATTACAGTGATGATGTTTCGCAACCTTAGTCTCGTGGAGATCTAGGTTATAGCGCGAGTTGTCTAGTCCTAGCTTGACGTAAGTTCTGGCTCTGGCTCCCGTGGTCCTCGGCTTATAAAGGTGTCGGGTCCCGGGATTCCGAGAGCCCGAATCCTACACGATGTGGAGTTCTATTCTAGGGCTTCAATCTTCACACTTGTCACGTCAGACTCCTGACCGGGTCTTCTTTGTGGGCCTTCATATGTAAGTCGGCCCAGAGGTTTCTAATGCCGGGTCTATGGGCCTGATCCATCCCCTCGATAAATCCCTCCGCCCCAAGACCATTTCTCTTAGACCAAAGCACATAGTAATTTGCTCACATTAATCACTCCATCTCACTCCCAATGCACTTTCTCATATGCTAGCTCTCTCATGTAGCCAATGAAAAAAATGTGCATGCAATGTATTTATTTTCTAGCAATGGGACTAGCAAAAATAACTCTTCATGCAATCAATGAAGAGGATGCATGCATGCAACTTCCCAATACAATGACTTATAGAAAGAGACATTCTTATGCCACTTTGGGGCCTACTAAACCGGTACGGATGGAGTAGCTTTGAACTTCTTCCGCCTAGAATTATTGCTCTCGCTTACACCTTCTAGATAGTCAGTATCCAAGCATATGGGCCTATGATCAAATTTTTCCCATCTCTAAATTAAGCGGTCCTGCTAACGGATGGAGAATCATGCAACCAACATCTCATACCGCTCAATCAAGTCTCTCGTGTAGCCCTCCCCCGAACCAGGTGAAGCGGTCACCCACATAGCCCAAGTCCTCCAAGAGAAAAATCAGATAACGCATCTCGAAAAGCTTGCAATCTATTTTGGTGGTGAGGAGAAGCACCATCCTTCTCATGTGAAAAGAGGATTTCATTGAAATCTCCTAGGACAACCCACGTGAGAGTATACTAAGCCCTTCGTATCACGTAACATACGATATGTTCTCTATTATCCCAATTAGGTTAACCATATATACGATTCATCCTCCAAAGAACCACATTCGCCTCTTCCACTATGACATATATTAAACCAAAGGTAACCGTCTAGGTGAATATCTTGACCTCCTTCTTCCAAACCATTAAAAAACCACCATTTCTCAATCTATACTCGAAACAACTAGCATGTGATCCATTTCAGTTTTTTCCTCAAAACATCCACATTATCATCACCCAAATGTGTCTTGGACAGAAAGAACACATCTGGCTCATGTCGCCTCTGGAGATCCAGACAAGAGCAAACGGTCAGCGCACCTATTAGATCCCAACAATTCCATCCAACGATTTTCTTTGTGTTCGGCAATCCCCTTCGAATGGGGTCACCGTTATCATGTTAATATCATTATTACTCCCTCTATAAATTAATATAAAATGTTTTAGATAACTAAACTAGTGATCTAAAAAATCTTATATTAGTTTACGGAGGGAGTACCATTCTTGTTGCCATCTCCCACTTTTGATGATTTTCTCCGCCACATCTGATCTTGGTATTTCCGAGGAGTACTCAAGGTACGTTTATGAATTGGGACTTAGAGTTGGCCTTCCAACACAAGAACCCGACTAGTTACAATACCCAAAGGGACAATGTCCACTACTCCACAATCAGAAGTTGTTAAGTCCATATTAAGCTCTCTTCATTGTTCGGTTGTCTCAGGGTAAAACCCTGCCTCTACCAAAACTACCATGACACCCAAAAGGCCCAGCTTGCTATAGATCTGCCATAAATCATTGGGTTCGAATCTAACAAGAAGCCATCTCCCCGGTCACAAGTTACTGATTCATGGATTCCATCGACGCATTTAGTGACAGTATGACCAATCAACCCGCATAATGAACAAAATTCAGGAAGTTTTTCGTAGGTGACTGGATACTTCTTACTCTCCTTAAATGTGATTGGAATAAAATGAACAATGGGAACACCGATATCAATGTACATACGAGCCCTCAAATATTTTGTTGCCAATATACAACCATCATTTACCATCACTTTAATCGGAGGTTTCCGAACCTCTCTAGCAATTTTTCGGCCACCTCTTTCTTTCTTGTCAGGGCATCATGCACCCCCATTATGCTGGACCAAACTAGAATGCGATTCAATTTGTATTCATGGATGTTGGTAATCCCATCATACTCCTCGACCTCCACTGCACAACCCCTGAAGATCCAAGGCCCTCCGCCCATAACTCTATTCCAATATCTCACACAAGTGAATTGGATAATTAATAAGTTAATATCCATGACCTTGACGGTTTCTCCCTACGCTGCTACCCATGCATTGTGCATTCCCTTGAATAGGGCCGCATGAATAGACGGTTGGTTGGTATGCACTTTGAAGATGCCCAACCGATGGACATCACCGATGAGTTCACCGATATCACCAGAAAGATCCAAATCTTCACTTTACTCCCCATTTAGGTTGAGACCCGAGAACCTATCATCCAAATTGATCCTAAGGCCAGATCCATCATTAATCTCAGAGATGTCGCCTAGATCAACACCAATGTCGCTTCCATATGCCTTCTCGACCATCACCATGGATTTTCTTCATGCAACTGTCCAACCGTGATCCTCGTACTACCAAAAACAAGGAGAGAGAGAGGGGGTCGCGTGAGATGCTACGTGAAACAAAGGAGAACCGCACTGTTAGATGGGTACTTGGGCAGCGCCACCGCCAACGGATGTGTTGGAACCCTAATCTCCTAGGCGCAGGAAAAATATTACCCAACGACACTCCTACTTTCTATAATGCCTTACAATCATACATTGTCAGTGGTGTTCTCCTATCACAAAAAGCAGCGTCGGTGTTGTTTCATTTCATTAAGAGGAGTAAACAAGTACAAATGATTCAAAAATAAAAGAGAAAGAGGAAGAGGAAACTACACCTCTCCAAGAGAGAAGAGGAGAGGCAACACACCACGACATACAAGGAATTACAAAATTTGTAGCGGGGATAGAAGGTCGACATCAAGCCATGACCAATCGACAAAGACATTGGCGAGCTTCAACTTCATCTTCATCTAACCAGCGCGGCAGACGCCATGACCGCGGGTTGTATGGTCGCCACCAGTCGACGCCACTCGAAGAGGCAGAGGGGTGTCAACATGAACGAGGTGATCCAAGGGTGGATCGGGAGCTCGCTACCCCGACTTCCAACAAAGACATCGACACCTACAAAGCTTGGACAATCTGCAGGAGAAACCAGTAGACCTCGATAGAGAGCATCATCGTCTGCACCGAAACATCAAACAACACACACGGAGATGGCGAACCAAGGAAATGCCCCAGAAGGGGTCGCGACGTTACTAACACCATCATCGTTCGATCCAGAAGCTAGATCTAGGCTTTTGCCTGGAACACGCATGGGGTGGGTGAACTGCGGAGACTTCCCGATAATACCTCAACGAGGAATGCGACACCCATTGGCATCATTGTTATCGACACCGGCCAGGACCGCCAGAGGGTTTTCACCCAAATCAATGCATGGCACACCATCCACAAATCCACAACAACCATTGACAACGGTCATACCGGACTGTGGAGGGGAGCTACCGGCTGATACGTCCCAAACGTATCTATAATTTCTGCTTGCTCCATGCACTTTTATGTGACATTGCTACATGTTTTTCTACACTTTTATATCATTTTACACATATTTGTACCAACCTACTAACTCAGTGCACCTAGTGCCAGTTCCTGTTTGCTGATGTCTTTAGTTGCAGTGATTTTTCGCCAATTTAAAAATCCAGAAAAAACAAAATAAAAATCAGGGTTCAGGAAGCTTCCGGAAGCACCAAAGGAGAGCCTGATACGTCCAAAACGTATCTATAATTTCTGCTTGCTCCATGCATGTTTTGTGTGATATTGCTATGATCTAGATACACTTTCATACACTTTTGATCATATTTGGACTAACCTATTAACTCAGTGCACCCCAGTGCCAGTTCCTGTTTTTTGCTGTTTTTCTATTTCAGTTTTCCCCCATATAAAAAGTGCCAGAAAAATTCGGTAAAATTCAGATAAAAAATCAGCGTGAAGGAAGCTTCGCGAAGAGCTCAAGAGGGGCCAGAGGGGAGCCAGGAGGGCCCAGGCGGCCACCCGGCGCGGCCCCACCCCTGGCCGCGCCAGGGGGCGCCTGGGGCCCCTGGTCCACCTCTGGCTGCCCCCCTTCGCCTATTTATTCTCCGTCACAGGGAAACTCCGAAGACAGAACCCTATTTCGCAAACTCGCCTCTGTTCCGCCGCCGCTGCACTTCCGAGATCGGGAGCACCAGACCTCTTCCCGGCACCCTGCCGGAGGGAGGGTTGACCTCCGGGAGTATCCTCTCCACCATGGATGCTCCCCGGATGTCTCGTGAGTAGTTTTCCTTGGACCATGAGTCCGTGATCAGTAGCTATGTGATGTTCTCCTCCCCTCTTTGTTCTTCATGGTTTAGACCTCGTGAGCTTCCCTACATGATCGAGGCACTTTTGTAATATTTCTGCTATTGCTATGCTGAGTTTGATGGGATCTGATGGATTATGAGATTATGTTCAGATTGTGATAGAGTAATATATTTGGTTTTTATCTCTTATATTTTTGTTCCTAAGTAATTGTTGCATGTTCTCTGTTGCTGTTTATTGCTTTGGCCAAGTAGTAGGTAGTGACTTCAAGAGGGAATGTTGTGCTCGATTGTGGGTTCATGCCCCCCGATGACACGCTTGAGTGACAGAAACATGAGTCTAGGGGATGTGCTGTTGCCAACAGGGGGAAAACAACGGTGCTTGTAACAGCGGTTACAAGAATTGTTTACTTTACGCAAAGTTCTTTTTAATGCAGTTGTCTGTTGCTTTGGGTTTACACTTTGGGTGGGGCTCGCAACTTAATACCATCGAGATGTTCTGGATAGATATCTCAAGGTGGATGATTAGTAGTAGATGTAGTTGGATTACGGTCTACTTATTTTGGCGTGCTGCCCGTGCTTTTGAACCTCTTCCTTTCTTTTGTAGCATAGTTAGCATTGCGGTGCGTTCATAATCCTGTCAATTGCCCTTCTGTAATTTGTTTACCTCGCATAGCAAGTTTTATCGTCTTTTGGGAAAGAGACATCACTAGTGAACATCACGTATACCGGTCCATATCCTTATTACTGTTTCCACGCTATCTTTACTTTTCTGCATTTACTTTCCAATTTCTATCATTATCCCTTGTGTTTTACCCTTTGTGAACAACAAGACCGGAGAGATTGACAACCTCTCTGAACTTCGTTGGGAAGAAAGTTATCTGTGTCTGTGTGCAGGTCCACGTCAGTTGCGCTGCTGACACCTACTTATCATCTCTGGAGTCCTACTGGAGACAAACCTTAGTATCTTCACCGAGGGAAACTTGCTGCTGCGCTACATCTTAACCTTCCACGTGGGGTAACCAACGAAGGGCGAGAAGCCATCAAGCGAATTTCTGGCGCCGTTGCCGGGGACTCCGAGTGCTAAGATAGGGGAGTTGCACACTACCCTTTACCTTTGTTTTTTTAGTCTTGTTAGTTTATCTTTCAGTTTTTATCTTTGTGTCTTTTATCAAAATTTACAAAAAAAAAAATTATCTTGCTAGTTTTTCATTATGTCTGGTCCTTTTGCCTTTGTTGAGACAGAAGTTCTCACCTTTAAACAAAAAGGTGGAGAAAGTTTAAAAGATGCTTGGTATAGAATTAATGAGTCTCAAAAAAGAGCCACCAAGAAGCAATCCACTACTATCCTGCTTAGAAATTTTTATGTCCGAAATACTCCTTGGAATAGGTTCATATTAGATACTGCTATCAATGGGAATTTTCTAGAAGGCCCGACTTGGGAGTCTCTTAATATCATTGAAAATCTTGTTGGAAATCTCCCTATTGCTAGCATACAAGAAGATATAACTCTAGCTCACATTATGAAGAAACTTGAAAAGGTGGAGTTAGAAATACCAAGTATAACTAGGATAAATGAGTTGGATCACAAGATTCAAGGGAATTTGAATAGGCTTGATAGCTCCATGCTTAAAATTATTAAAACTTTGGAGGTCATCAAATCCCGTGATACGGATCTTTCTAGGATAGATAAGATTGAGGAAATCATTAATACTCTAGGAACTACTTTCTCCTCAATCAGACCAAAAAAAGTAGAGACTTTGGCAAGAAGGGAACCCAAGTTCAATTATGTCCCTAAGGTTCCCCGACCCAAAAATAAACCACCTATTGCCAAGTAAGTTGAAACCGTGAAAACTTTGGAAGAAATACCTCTCTTTGATAATTTTATAAATGAATCTTCCATTGATTTTCCGCCTTTTGGTTTTCTCCCTAGAAGTATCCTCATTAGGCCTTTATTTGAAAGACCTCTTAAGACTAGTTATACAATTGAAGAGCTTTTTGATGATCTTGATAATGATTCGATTGATACGACTTGATCTTTTGCATCATGCCAAGCTTAAAGGCATAAAAGAAAGCGTTTTCGGGAGGCAGCCCGCAACGAATTTAGGTTTTTCTCTTTGCTTTTGTTGTGTCTTGATGATTTTTACTACTGTAGCAACATCATTGTATCTTTATTTTTCAACTTTGTGCCAAGTTAAAGCCTCTTACGGCAAGGGAAGTAAAAGTTGTGACGTGCTGTCCAGAAAACAGATTCTGTCCTCGTGATCAGAAAAATTCCAGAAAAATCCCAGTTCATCTTTTTGAGCTGAAGTTTTTACACAGTATGATCTATAAAATTAAGAAACTTCCGTATGTTCTGAGTTTTTTGATTTGAGTTGTAGAAGTGCCCCTAAAAAATTCTTTACTATCTGATGTACTGTTTTTCATAGATTCTTCCACGTTTTGTCTCTCCTAACTTTTGCAAACCTTAAGCTTGCTTTTTCTTTGCAAAAACTTTTTGGCACTCTTGAGAAACAGTAGATCTTCAAGAATATCTTTATATCTAGTGGGAGAAAAATTACTTATTAAGGGTACTAACCTCTCTAATCAGCTTATGATGAGTTATGTATGAAGGGATATTTCAAGCGTGCGATGGAAGATGATGAAAGAAGATCCAGGAGTGTCAAGCGCTCAAGCTTGGGGATGCCCCCATGCATCCCCAACAAATATTCAAGGAGACTCAAGCGTCTAAGCTTGGGGATGCCCCCGTGAATCCCCTTCTCCATCAACAATCATCAGTTCGTCCTTCGTCTCACTATATTTTTATCACTTCATGCGTTATGTGCTATGCTTGGAGCGTCTCGCTCTTAGGTTTTGTTTTTACTTTTCTTTAGCTTTACTTGCTATTCATAACAACTTAGATCCTGTCTTACTTTGTGTGGGAGAGAAACACGCTCCACCTTCAAAATCTAGAACACATCATAGGATTTTTCCTGCTTATCTTTTTGTTGTTGTGTGTTCTTTATCTTTTCATAGCTACTGCCAAGTTTAGTTTTAGTCTTAGTTTTTCTTTAGCAAGAGCCTTGGCTTTTTTTTAGTTTGTTGCTGGAACTCTTTTTAGTTTTCATGTTTATCTTGTTAAAGAGAGTTGGTTGTTGCACTGAGTGTGTCTTGTCTTGAAAGTAGGTATTTGAGGTTGCTATTTAATTTTAGTAGTAGCTTGCAATAGTTTTGAGGTATTGCTGTGAGTAATGTTTGAACTTTTGGTGTCAAGAGCTCTTGCCTATTAGTGATAGGTGTCGTATTTTGGGCAATCCGTGTTTATTTTCAAAACCTACAAAACTAGTTGAGAACTCTAGCTACTAGATGGATCACTACTCTTCTGAGGGGTCGAATATTAGAGTACACTCACGTACCATGAGTCGAGGATGCGCAAGGATAACCAAACCCCCATACACTCCTCCTCGGGGTACTTGTCTCTTTGTGAAACTCCTTATTAGATTGAGAGTTACCGATAATAAGTGCATGAGTTCTTAGGACTAATGTAAGTATTGAAAGTTGACACTTCCACCTTCCCATATTTGCTAGCCTCTCCCGTGCCGTGCATTGCCTTCTTCTCACTCCGAGAGTTGGTGTCCACCTTCGCCGGTACATCCAAACCCTTGGCATGATACGATCTGTCATCATAAGCCTCCCTATATCTTTCCTCGAAACAGACACCATACCTACCTATCATGGCATTTCCATAGCCTTTCCGAGTTATATTGCCATGCAACATCCACCTCTTCATGACTTGATCTTCATGACATACATGTTCCTGCTACACTGGCAGCGACATACATTGCATACATCATGATAGTTACATCTTCTTTATGATTTTGAGTACCTTGTAAAGTGTGAAAGATCTCCGTTACCTTCTTGTAAATTAGAGTGTTGCCCTTAAGTGAGGAAAAGATCCCAAAGTGGACACAATAAAAGATCCCAAAGAGACAAATGAGAGTTAAATAGAAAGAGCCATTGAGGCCACCAAAAAAATACAAAAAAATAGAAAAAAGAGAAAAATAAATAAAAAGAGAGAAAGGGGCAACACTACTATCCTTTTGAGAGATCCACACTAGTACTCCCTTTATATCCTTGTACTCCGTAGAGATGATCTTCATGCATATAGCTATGTGGGGACCTTCACACTATAGAACTTGGCTTGCATATTCCAAGGATGAGCCTCCTCAATTAAGCTCTAGGTCTTCATGAGCGAGCAAGTTAGATGCACCCCCACTAGTTCCATTGGAGAGCTTCTTAGCTCGTATGTGCATCCGTTGCGTGGCAATCCCTACTCCTCACATCATATCTATCATTTGGCGTCTCTTGCCTATGATTGTCCTCATTGATGTGAGCCTTTCTCATCCTTTTTGTCTTCCTCCTCCGTACTTCTCTCTTTGCCATCCTAAGTGTCAACTCTCGTGTTTACGTTCATCCATTGCATGAGTGCTCGAAATATATAAAAGGAGTGGATCAAATTGACATGTACCTGGATAGTGGTCTGGAAACGAGTCAAGATAAGATTCCAAAGAGGACCAAGTGTGAAACTTTAGTAGATCGAGTTCTCAACACAAAAATACTTTTTTCTCGTATTCCCTATCCCCTTTCTTGCACGCAAACACCATTTGGAGACATTCGAGTCACGGACAGCGACAGCTCTTGCACCTAATGTTCTTTTGTTACTTGTTTCAATGCTAATATAGACTCTTGCATGTTATGACTTGAATTGAATCTCTAACCTTGATTGCTTTACTTTTCAAAGTTCTTTTATGGTTGCTAGCATGTCACCACAGAAATTATGCTGTTATCATTTACCTACTCGAGGACGAGCAGGAATTAAGATTGGGGATGTTGATACGTCCAAAATGTATCTATAATTTCTGCTTGCTCCATGCATGTTTTGTGTGATATTGCTATGATCTAGATACACTTTTGATCATATTTGGACTAACCTATTAACTCAGTGCACCCCAGTGCCAGTTCCTGTTTTCTGCTATTTTTCTATTTCAGTTTTCCCCCATATAAAAAGTGCCAGAAAAATTCGGGAAAATTCAGATAAAAAATCAGCGTGAAGGAAGCTTCGCGAAGAGCCCGAGAGGGGCCAGAGGGGAGCCAGGGGGCCCAGGCGGCCACCCGGCGCGGCCCCACCCCTAGCCGTGCCAGGGGGGCGCCTTGGTCCCCTGGTCCACCTCTGGCTTCCCCCCTTCGCCTATTTATTCTCCGTCACGGGGAAACTCCGAAGACAGAACCCTATTTCGCAAACTCGCCTCTGTTCCGCCGCCGCCGCGCTTCCGAGATCGGGAGCACCAGAAGACCTCTTCCCGGCACCCTGCCGGAGGGAGGGTTGACCTCCGGGAGTCTCCTCTCCACCATGGATGCTCCCCGGATGTCTCGTGAGTAGTTTTCCTTGGACCATGGGTCCGTGATCAGTAGCTATGTGATGTTCTCCTCCCCTCTTTGTTCTTCATGGTTTAGACCTCGTGAGCTGCCCTACATGATCGAGGCACTTTTGTAATATTTCTGCTATTGTTATGCTGAGTTTGATGGGATCTGATGGATTATGAGATTATGTTCAGATTGTGATAGAGTAATATATTTGGTTTTTATCTCTTATAGTTTTGTTCCTAAGTAATTCTTGCATGTTCTCCGTTGCTGTTTATTGCTTTGTCCAAGTAGTAGGTAGTGACTTCAAGAGGGAACGTTGTGCTCGATTGTGGGTTCATGCCCCCCGATGACACGCTTGAGTGACAGAAACATGAGTCTAGGGGATGTGCTGTTGCCAACAGGGGGAAAGCAACGGTGCTTGTAACCGCGGCTACAAGGATTGTTAATTTACGCAAAGTTCTTTTTAATGCAGTTGTCTGTTGCTTTGGGTTTACACTTTGGGTGGGGCTCGCAACTTAATACCAGCGAGATGTTCTAGATAGATATCTCAAGGTGGATGATTAGTAGTAGATGTGTTGGATTACGGTCTACTTATTTTGGTGTGCTGCCCGTGCTTTTGAACCTCTTCCTTTCTTTTGTAGCATAGTTAGCATTGCGGTGCGTTCATAATCCTGTCAATTGCCCTTCTGTAATTTGTTTACCTCGCATAGCAAGTTTTATCGTCTTTTGGGAGAGAGACATCACTAGTGAACATCACGTATCCCAGTCCATATCCTTATTACTGTTTCCACGCTATCTTTACTTTTCTGCATTTACTTTCCAATTGCTATCATTATCCCTTGTGTTTTACCATTTGTGAACAACAAGACCGGAGAGATTGACAACCTCTCTGAACTTCGTTGGGAACAAAGTTATCTGTGTCTGTGTGCAGGTCCACGTCAGTTGCGCCGCTGACACCTACTTATCATCTCTGGAGTCCTACTGGAGACAAACCTTGGTATCTTCACCGAGGGAAACTTGCTGCTGCGCTACATCTTAACCTTCCACTTGGGGTAACCAACGAAGGGCGAGAAGCCATTAGAGCCGTAGGGGGGCAACCCCTCCCAGGCGGCCAGGTGGCGCGGCCCCACCCCTGGCCGCGCCACCAGGGCTCCTGGGAGGTGGGCCCCACCTTTGGTGCCCCCCTTCGGCCATGCGCCACCCCTGGCCGCGCCACCAGGGCGCCTGGGAGGTGGGCCCCACCTCTGGTGCCCCCTTTGGCCTCTTTTTACCCCTCGTCCAGAAACCCTCGAGGAGAACCCCGCATTGCGAATTACCTCTTTGTTCCGCCGCCGCCGGGCTCCGAAGATCAGGAGCGCCAGAAGATCTCTTCCCGGTACCCTGTCGGAGGGAGGATTGACCTCCGGGAGCCTCTCCACCACCATGGACGCCTCCCGGATGTGCCGTGAGTAGTCCCCCTTGGACCATGGGTCCATGATCAGTAGCTATGTGATGTCTTCTCTCCACCCTTGTTCTTCAATGTTTAAACCTTGTGAGCCGCCCTACATGATCAAGGCACCTATGTAATTTTCCTGCTGTTGCTATGCTGAGTTTGGTGGGATCCGATGGATTATGATATTATGTTCAGATCGTGATGAGTTATTGATGACCCTCAACTGTAGGGGATCGAGTGTAACACCCCAAAAATTGGGTTATCGATTTTTGTGCTGTTATTCCTTCCTAGCTTTCCTTCCAGATCTTTTCCCCTGGAGTTTGGTTGATAACCAGATGAATCAAGACAATCCTTGACCATGCAACCCTTTCCCCTGCCCTTTGTGCAATTCAAGATCCCTCTCCCATGTCATTTCCCCCTGGATATGCAAGAATGTTGCCGAGTCAGGTGCAATGTTCTTCATTTGAACCTAATTCCATTTCTGACGGTTAATGGAATTAAATACAGAAAAATACCTAGACATCTCTAAAGCTTGTGAAAACTTGTGGAGATGATCTTGGTGATCCCCATGACCCCTCCCATAGGTATTGGCTATGACTGAATAAAGGAAATTGTCATTTCCTTTATAAAGCCAATAATCCCATTTTAGCCATTTCTAAAGGAGCTACTATTTTGGTTGCTCCATTGGTGCTATGGAGCTCCTACTAACCAACCCATGGCAAGTTCTATCAAAACATGGGGTTCCATAGTTCAAAGTTTGAGCATAGCTTCTATTTCCAAATTCCGGGCAGAATAACACTTTACAAAGGGAGTGTTATTTATCTTTTCCCATTGCCTCCCAAACTTTTTTTTGCATTCTCTCCTATACTTATCATAGTTCCGTGCCAAGTTTCAGCTACAATGGCCAAGCCAATACTTCACACAAAATTCCCAAAGTTTCTGTCCAGTAGACAACTTTGTGAAGGAAGTGCAAGCTAGCCTTGCCCATTTGTGCTGAAATTTTGTGCACTTGCTTCCCCTAGCAAAAGATTAAGCTCAGCCAAAATTCAAGCCAAGGGGACCAGTGTGGTAGCCACACCACAGCACAAACACCTTCTGCCCAAGTGGGGACCAGTGTGCTAGCCACACCACAACACAAACACCTTATGCCCAAGTGGTGCATTTGCAAAGGATCCCTTTAACCCCTAAGTGAACCAGATATCCTCACCCTGCTTGCTAACCGTGGTATATCTCTCCTCATATCTAGTTTCCTTTGGGAAACGTCAATTCTATCTTTCCCCAAGACAACCATAGACTAGTTGACTAAGCCACCTTGGTCTCCCTGAGGAAGTAGTAGAAGCTATACGCCAATTGCTACCAGGAGCATGGTGTGATTTTGCTTCTAAATCCTTAGAGAGGCATCAAGTGCGCTAAGTTAGTGTTATTAGTGGATCTGCATCCACGGGTGGTTAGCCCGTAGATGCCGAGTTTTGTTTGTTTCTTGGTGCCTTGGGTGTTCCTTCTGTGTTGGCTTCATTGTTTGGCTTTGAGTCGGCCCATCTGTAGGAATACTAATAGTAAGCCCCATAGTGTTGCCTCATCCAGCGAAATCCGGCATGGACACTGTATATCAACAATTGACGTAGTCGGATTTGACACCGGCCTAACATGTGGACCGACTACCTAGCTACCCTAGGATTAGACCCCAGCCAAACCTATTTGGCTGCCGTACCAGGCGTATCCTTTTCTCTGTAGGAGAAAGATCTCTGCCATGCCTGTGTGCCCCCAGCCTTGCTTCCTATAAAACCCCGTCTTCCTTGCCGCAGCATTCCTCGCTCAGTAAGCCAGACCGCCATAGAATCTCAACTAGTTTTCCCCGGAAGCTATGTCTGGAGTTTTCAAAGCCCCCACCTTTCATAGCAAGACCTCGGCGGTCAACCATGCTGACTTCCCACGTCTCCTTTGGGAAATGCTTTCCCAAGCCCTTGGTTGTGTTGTTAACCCCGACTACCGGGTGTTCCAATCCGAGCCTGTCCCTCACCTTTGCCGATATTTTACCAAGGTGATCATCCACTTTGATCCCGATAAGATTGGAGAGCCCGTGGTCTTTGAGGGCAAGCCCATGCCCACCCCAGCGTTGGAGTTTCAGGAGGTTGCTGCAGAAGCTGTCAGTCATCTTCGGTCCAGGTTTCCACACATCGGGGAGATGCGGGAGTTCCGCTACTTCCCGAATGCGTCAAGCTTTGGCTGCGAGTCCGCCGACACCAAGGAAGCTGACCCAACAATAGCTCACCTGGTTCAGTTCTTCACCGCCCAGGGACTAATCCTAGGTGGCATTCTTGGGGAGTTCAAAGCCATGGACAGTGGAACAACTAACCTGTTGCAGCCGCGTACTGATACACGAGAGAGGATAATTGCTTCTCGCCCTTCATTGGTTACCCCAAGTGGAAGGTGAGATGCAGCGTAGAGGCAAGTTTCCCTTGGTGAAGATACCAAGGTTGAGATCGACCAGTAGGACTCCGATAATGATAAGTAGGTGGTGAAGTGAACAATGGCGCCGTTCACAATCTTCGAGATTGCTTACTTCACCTGGACCTGCACACAGACACAAATAACTTTGCTCCCAACGAAGTTCAGAGAGGTTGTCAATCTCTCCGGTCTTGTTGTTTACAAAGGATCAAAAACACAAGAGATAATGATAATGATAGCAACTGAAAGTAAATACTGAAAAGTAAATTAGCGTGTAAACAATGATGAGAAGATGGACCGGGGTCCCTTGATGTTCACTAGTGATGTCTCTCTCCCAAAAGACGATAAAACTGCTATGCGAGGTAAATAGATTACAGATGGGCAATTGACAGGATTATAAACACACTGCAATGCTAACTATGCTACAAAAGAAAGGAAGAGGCTCAAAAGCATGGTCCTTACGCCAAAATAAGTAGACCGAAATCCAACTGCATCTACTACTAATCATCCACCTTGAGATATCTATCCAGAAAATCTCGCTGGTATTAAGTTGCGAGTCCCACCCAAAGTGTAAACCCAAAGCAACAGACAACTGCATTAAAAAGCACTTTGCGTAAAGTAAACAATCCTTGCAACCGCGGTTACAAGCACCGTTGTTTTCCCCCTTGTGGCAACAACATATCCCCTAGACTCATGTTTCTGTCACTCAAGCGTGTCATCAGGGGGCATGAACCCACAATCGAGCATAACGTTCCATCTTGGAGTTACTACCTACTACTTGGCCAAAGCAATAAACAACAACGTAGAACATGCAAGAATTACTTAGGAACAAAAATATAAAAGATAAGAACCAAATATATTACTCTATCACAATCTGAACATAATCTCATAATCCATTAGATCCCATCAAACTCAGCATAGCAACAGCAGAAAGATTACATATGTGCCTCGATCATGTAGGGCAGCTCACGAGGTCTAAACCATGAAGAACAAAGAGGGGAGGAGAACATCACATAGCTACTGATCACGGACCCATGGTCCAAAGGAAACTACTCACGGCACATCCGAGAAGCGTCCATGGTAAAGGGGAAGCTCCCGGAGGTCGATCCTCCCTCCGGCAGGGTGCCGGGAAGAAGTCTGCTGGCGCTCCCGATCTTGGAAGCGCGGCGGCGGAACAGAGGCGAGATCGCGAAAAAGGGTTCTCTTCTCGGAAGTTTCATGTCAAGGGGAATATATAGGCGAAGGGGGGCAGCCAGGGGAGCCACCAGGGGTCCAGCCGCCCCCCTGGCGCGGCCAAGCCCTAGGCCGCGCCAAGTGGCCGCCTGGGCACTTGGTGGTGGCCCCCCGGCCCTCTTTCGGGGTTCTGGAGGCTTCCGATGCGCTGATTTTTTATCCGATTTTCCCGAATTTTTGGAGCACTTATAATATGGGGGGAACCTGGAACAAAAAAACAGCAAAAAACAGAAACTTGCACTGGGGTGCACTGAGTTAATAGGTTAGTCCAAATATGATCAAAAGTGTATGAAAGTGTATCTAGATCATAGCAATATCACACAAAACATGCATGGAGCAAGCAGAAATTATCGATACGTTTGGGACGTATCAACATCCCCAAGCTTAATTCCTGCTCGTCCTCGAGTAGGTAAATGATAACAAGCATAATTTCTGTGGTGACATGCTAGCAACCATATAAGAACTTTGAAAACTAAAGCAATCAAGGTATGTGATTTAATTCAAGTCATATCATGCAAGAGTCTATATTAGCATTGAAACAAGTAACAAAAGAACATTAGGTGCAAGATCTCTCGCTGTCCGTGAGTCGAATGTCTCCAAATGGTGTTTGCGTGCAAGAAAGGGGACAGGGAATACGAGAAAAAAGTATTTTTATTGAGAACTCAATATACTAATGTTTCACACTTGGTCTTCTTGGAATCTTATCTTGACTCGTCCCCAGACCACTAGCCAGGTACAAGTCAATTTGATCCACTCCTTTTCGATATTTTGAGCACTCATGCAATGGATGAGCGTAAGCACGAGAATTGACACTTAGGATGGAAAAGAGAGAAATATGGTGGAGGAGGAAGACAAAAAGGTGAGAAAGGCTCACATCAATGAGGAAAATCATAGGCGAGAAGGCCAAATGATAGATATGTGATGTGAGGAGTAGGTATTGCCATGCAACAGATGCACATATGAGCTAAGAAAAGCTCTCCAATGGAACTAGTGGGGGTGCATCTAACTTTCTCGCTCATGAAGACCTAGAGCTCTTTTGAGGAGGCTCATCCTTGGAATATGCAAGCCAAGTTATATAAGGTGAAGGTCCCGACATAGCTATATGCATGAATGATCATCTCTATGGAGTACAAGGATAAGAGGTAGTACTAGTGTGGATCTTTTCAAAAGGATAGTAGTGTTGCCCCTTTCTCTCTTTTTATTTTTCTTTTTCTCTTTTTTCTATTTTTTGTATTTTTTGGTGGCCTCAATGGCTCTTTCTATTTAACTCTCATTTGTCCTCCTTGGGATCTTTTATTTTGTCCACTTTGGGATCTTTTCCTCACTTAAGGGCAACACTCTAATTTACAAGAGGGTATAGAAGATCTTTCACACTTTACAAGGTACTCAAATCATAAAGAAGATGTAGCTATCATGATGTATGCAATGTATGCCGCTGCCAGTGTAGCAGGAACATGTATGACAAGAAGATCAAGTCATGAAGAGGTGGAAGTTGCATGGCAATATATCTCGGAAAGGCTATGGAAATACCTTGATAGGTAGGTATGGTGGCTGTTTTGAGGAAAGATATAAGGAGGTTTATGGAAATACCTTGGATGTACTGGCGAAGGTGGACGCCAACTCTCGGAGTGAGAATAAAGCAATGCACGGCACAGGAGAGGCTAGCAAATATGAGGAGGTGGAAGTGTTGATGGTACGAATTAATGGCCCCTCGTTGGGTACCCAAAGTGGAAGGTTGATATGTAGACAGCAAAATTTTTCCCTCGGTGAAGATACCAAGGTTTGTCTCCAGTAGGACTCCGACAACGACAGGAAGGTGACAACGGTGCCAGATATTGGCGGTAGGCGTGAACCTGCACACACAACAGATAACTTTGCTCCCAACGAGTACAAAGGGGTTGTCAATCCCTCCGGCCTTGTTATTTACAAAGGGTAAAACGCACGGGATAATAATGATAGTGATAGCTATGGAAAAGTAAATACTGAAAGTAAACTGATAGTGTAAACAGTGTAGGAAATATGGACCGAGGTCCTATGATGTTCACTAGTGATGTCTCTCTACCAAAAGACGATAAAATAGCTATGCGAGGTAAAAAAATGACAGCTGGGCAATTGACAGGATTATGTGCGCAAACCAATGCTAATTATGCTATAAAGAAAGGAAGAGGCTCAAAAGCATGGGCGTTACGCCAAGACAAGTAGATCGAAATCCATCTGCATCTATCTACTAATCATCCACCTTGAGATATCTATCCATAACATCTCGCTGGTATTAAGTTGCTAATCCCACCCAAAGTGTAAACTCAAAGCAACAGACAACTGCATTAAAGAACTTTGCGTAAAGTAAACAATCTTTGCACCCGTAAGTACAAGCACCGTTGTTTTCCCCCTTGTGGCAACAACACATCCCCTAGACTCATGTTTATGTCACTCAAGCTAGTCATCAGGGGGCATGAACCCACAATCATGCATAACGCTCCCTCTTGGAGTCACTACCTACTACTTGGCCAAAGCAATAAACAGCAACGGAGAACATGCAAGAATTACTCAAGAACATAAATATCAAATATATTACTCAAACACAATCTGAACATAATCTCATAGTCCATCGGATCCCAGCAAACTCAACATAGCAACAGCAGAAATATTACATATGTGCCTCGATCATGTAGGGCAGCTCACGAGGTCTAATCCATGAAGAACAAATAGGGGAGGAGAACATCACATAGCTACTGATCATAGACCCATGGTGCAAGGTGGACTGCTCACGGTTCATCCGGGAAGCATCCATGGTGGTGGAGAAGCTCCCGGAGGTGATTCCTCCCTCCGGCAGGGTGCCGGGGAGAGGTCTTCTGGTGCTCCCGATCTTGGAAGCGCGGCGGCGGCAGAACCCTGGGTCGCGCCGGGAGGGCGCCTGGGGCCCTGGTGGGTCCCCTCTGCCCACCCCCCTCGATGATTCCGGAAGCTTCCTGATCACTGATTTTTTATTGGATTTTTCCCAAATTTTTGGAGCACTTTTTATATGGGGGAAACTTCAAATAGAAAAACAACAGAAAATAGGAGCTAGCACTAGGGTGCACTGAGTTAATAGGTTAGTCCAAATATGATCAAAAGTGTATGGAAGTTCATCAATATCATAACAATATCACACAAAAGAGGCATGGAGCAAGCAGAAATTATAGATACGTTTTGGACGTATCAAGTGTCAACTTTCAATACTTACATTAGTCCGAAGAACTCATGCACTTATTATCGGTAACTCTCAATCTAAAAAGGAGGTTCACAAAGATACAAGTACCCCGAGGAGGAGTGTATGGGGGTTTCGTTTGTTGGGAAACGTAGTAGCAAACAAAAAATTTCGGCCTACGAATCAAGAACCCAAGATCATCCAAGAAGATTGCATACAAGGTTTTGGGTCATGGCTCACCAACCGATGTAGCGGAAGTAGAGTTGGTGAAGCTCGTGGACGTAGTGGAAGTAGATCTCGCAAGTTCTCCCACGAACAGTCCCTCGATCAATCCCACGAACAAGTCCCGCGATCTAGTCCCACAGACAAGTCCCATGAACAAGCTCCTCGAAGAAGGGTCGAAGGTACGACCCCTCCATTAGTATCCACACATCCCGTAGCAGCAATCCAGCAGCGCTCCGCCGTCCAGAGATGAACGCCACCGAGAAAACTAGAGGGAGAAAACCCTAACGGATTCCGATCTAGAACAGCGTTTAAACCGGGGTCTAAAAGTGGAGCAACGGGGTTTAGAGGGAGGGAGGGTGGCGCATAGGCCTTGGGGACAAGTTGTCTTGCTCCCCCCCTCCCCTTGGATCACCTTATATAGGTGGCCAGGAGGCCTAGGGCGCAGCTCAAGGAGGATTGGGAGTCCAACTTGGACTCCCAAGCCTTCCAAACCTTCCCACACCTTCCCACCGGAAACCTGCCATACTGGGTTTTGGTATTTCCACCTGGAGGGGAATTCCTTCCCCTTGGTGCGCCCCCACCCCCTTGGCCGGCCAATGCAGCCTAGTTGGCTTGCCCCCAAGGCCAGGGGCGCAGGGGAGTGGGTGGTACTGCCCGGAACCTTTCGGAACCTTCCATGACCTTCTAGAAGCTTCCAGGACCTTCCGGGACATACCGGGACCGTTTCGGGACATTCCGGACACTTCTGGAGCACTTCCAGGACCTTCCGAGACCGTTCTCGGACGTTCCGGAGCCATCCGGATAGTTTACAAAACCATCCGAGTTACAATTTAAGCCACCCGATGACCGCGAAGGTTGTCGGGACGCCCAGCGATTATCCGGAAACTATTCCGGTTGATCCAGGACTTCCCCAGTACCATTCTCATATGTTCCGGAACCACCTGGGACTACTCCAGAATGATCCGGACATAACCTTAAATACCCAGAACTACTTCTGGTGCCCTTATGAACAATTCCATAAATCTCCGGAACTACTTCCGGTACCCGTATGAACTATTCTGCTTTGCTTCCACTAAACCTTCTACCATACTAGTATTCTAACAGACTACTGCTCGTTAAGTGTGTGACCCAATAGGTTCGGTATAATGCGGACATGACTCAGAACATCTTCCGGACATAGGTCAACAGCCTTTTGTCAATAGCCAATAATCAACAGCGGAGCCATGGACACCCATGTTGACTCCCACACATACACGAAGAAACTTCGAGTGAACCATTATGTTTATTCATGTACCATTCCCTTTGCTTCGTGATATATGACAAAGTTAGAGGAGAGATGTTTGGCACCCATGTGTAACAACTTCTTGAACACAAGCCACTCGTTATCCTCTTTGCTCGTTTGTCTCTATTTCTTGTTATTGTATTCCGGTATCCCCGGGATTAAATCACAATGCGTTTGGCCAGACTAGAATGGATACCGTCATACCGAGTGGGCCCGAAGTAAATATCTTCTTCATCGTGAAGGAGCAAATCCCATTCTTGAACTATCACAGTCACTAGCCACACCATCTGACATACCCAGAACTTATTTTACTACTTCCCATTTACGGGAGGATTCATCTAAGAACCAAAGCATGTCTTCCTGTGTGAAGCAACTCGATACTCTCATGGTCTAAGGAATTACGTATATGATAACATTTCATGATATGACTTATAACGTAGTTACGATGTGATCTCTAAGTATATCATTCAATACTAGGGTCGGTTCAACATCATTGTTCTGCTAACAATATGTTCCCATTGCTCCTGACATCCTTGTTACAAGAACAATGTCCATGATTAAGAAAACGTAATCATCAGTTAGCACATGAGCTGGTCTTAGAGGCTAAACCAGGAACTCTTGGTGTTTACATTTCCACACATGCAAGTGAGTTTTCTTCTGAATCTCACAGTCAGGGTCATTGCAATTATAGCACAGAAATATAAACATTAATTACGAACGTGGAAATATATATATAATAACATTTTATTATTGCCTCTAGGGCATATTTCCAACAGTCTCCCACTTGCACTAGAGTCAATAATATTGTCAGTGCTTGAGCACTTTACACCTATGGCATACCGGTGTAATAAATGCCTCATTTGTGGTATAGACCTCATCTTCGGATCTGACGTTTCAGACCCGTTTGTATCTTGGATATCTTCGCGTTTTCACGCTATCATCAAATTCACTAATTTTATCAGTTTAGCTTTGTATATGTTTGAATCATTTGGTAGGACCTTGGTTCCTTAGAATAAGTCATGAAATCATTCATCAATGTTCCATGAGCTTCAAGCATCTAGGAAACCATACCATGTTCATAAATGAACTGATGATTCAAAATACCCTCCCTTGTTACTTCTTTAAGCAACAATATACTTAGCCTCTGTTATAGAATTCGCCACAGTATCTAACTTTAACACAGTTCCTTCATACTGTGCCACCCTTATGTGTGAAACACATAATCCCATTTAATATCGAAAATCGATCGGAGTAAGTATGAAGACTGAATTGGTGTAACTGTTTACATCAAAATTCAGCTGGTGTAACTTGTTACAACGAGCTCTTCATTATCTCCATTTTCCGAGAAACATATCTTATCTATCATAAGTTTAACTTTTCACTGTTTGTCCAATGATCAACATATTGATCACTTTGGTATCTTGCTCATAACCTTTTGAAGCACTTGACATATCTGGTCGTTTTACATATTATGGTGTACATGATTAATCCAAACACACGGGTGAGTGGAATTCAATTCACGTGTTTTTGCT
Organism: Bromus sterilis; assembly: GCA_950022295.1. Taxonomy (NCBI): domain Eukaryota; kingdom Viridiplantae; phylum Streptophyta; class Magnoliopsida; order Poales; family Poaceae; genus Bromus; species Bromus sterilis. The sequence continues at coordinate 283,611,054 of OX465600.1, forward strand.
TATCTGTGTTCATCAACACCGATTTCTGCAAACAACTTTTTACCACGACTTCGGCAAGAACATGTTTCTTGGCATTTCATACTAAACTACTTTAGTATCATGTCAATATGTAGTGTTGGCTTTAGCATGATCAGGCACTTACTATCTTCATAGATCACTATGCTCAATACTAATGCTATATCAGCCCCAAGTTCTTCAACTAAAAACTATTTCCAATGAAGTCCTTATTCGTGTCAAGAAATTTACATCATTTCTAATCAACAATATGTCATCTACATAAGGTTTTTAGAAATATCATTCAGCCCCCACTTACTTTCTTGAACATTCAAGCATCTTCGTTATTCCCGATGAAAAACAAACTCTTTTGGCAATTTCATCACAACGAAAATTCCAACTCCATTATGCCAGCTTCAGTCCATCACTGGATATCCAAGGCTTGCATCTATTTTAGCATCCTTTGAATCGACAAAACATTCCGGTCGTATCACATATACGTCCTTTGTTATATTTCCGTGTAGGAACTTTGTTTTGACGTTCATTCTACCATATCCTATAAATGAGATATGTAGTAATTGCTAATATAACCCGAACTGACTAAAGCATCTCTACGGTCGACACTATTTCTCCGTAGTCAACTTTTGAACTTGCTACAAAACAATTTTCCAACGAGTTGAGCTTTATAGATAAAACAATTTCATCCGAATCAATTATAGATCCATTTATATTCTTCAGACTTTTAGTCTGTAGGAGGGTCTACCAAGTTCAAAACTTGACTTACTTGCATGGATACTATCTCGGATTATTTGGCATTTAGCCAAATCCTGGAGTCAGGGCCCATCAACGCTTCTTTGTATATCACAGGTTTATCGTTGTCGAACAGCAATATCTCGTGTACATAAAAATGTTTGTACGAGTTTTATCTAACCTGTGTGGTTTAGCTGCGCACTTCTCTGAAGATTCAACAATCTTTGACAAGTTGCACTGTCCTCCCACTCACTCTTTTGTAAGAAACTATTTTTCTTCAAAACACATTGTTCTTAACAGCAAACAGTTTTGCTTTTGTGTAGTGATAGAGGAATACCAAAACTTTTGGCATAACCTTAACAAAGTAGCACTTATCTGATTTGGGGTTTTGAGTATGTCAAACATATGCCTCATATACCCAAATTTTAAGAAAAGACAACATGGTTTTAACAGTCCATACCACATATAATATGGTGTCATTTCAACAGATTTGATGATGCTATTTTCAGTGTAAAAGCCGTAGTCACTAACGCATAACTTTAATAAGTATAATGGCAAATTGATAAACGTCATATTTGATCTTACCGTGTCATACATGGCTTGATTACATCTCTCGAACACTTTACTCATAGTGGTGTTCCGGGAGACGCAAGTTATGACACTTCTTCACAACTCATCAGACGTTCGCTAAACTTGTAACTCAAATATTACTTTCTACAATCTAATTTGCAGAAGCTTTATTTTTCTTGTTACAATGAATTTCTATTTCACTCTAAAATTCCTTAAACATTTCAAAGATTTCAGACGTATGTCTTTATTGAACAGATATCCACATATCTACTTCAACTCATGAGTGAAGATAGGGAATCCACTGCACACAACTACACTTATTGGACTACACACATCATCATGTATGATTACCAATGATTTAGTTGCCCGTTCATGTATGGCCTATCAACGGTGTTTTAGTCACATTACTTCGAGACAAAGATCGCAAGCGTCAAGTGATTCCTAATCATATGACTCGAAAGTCCATCACTTATGGAAATTCCTCATGCATGTTATGTCACTTGTGATAAACTGCAGTGCCACATCTATGTGGTATTTCTGTCAGTCTTGCGACGTTTAGCGTCAGTGTTATGGATGTTTAGCATTATTATCAAGATTCATAACATACAACCTATTCATAATGGAAGTATGGCCTTTACGTTATTCATAGCATTGAACAACTCTCTTGCAACAAACATGATTCAAAATGATGTTTTGAAACAAGGCTAAAGTGTAGTAACAATTTACTCAACTCTAAAATGAATTATGAAGATAATCATAGAGTCAACACACGGTATAGTAAACCTTTTACTGTGTTCCCGAGCGTGTCAAAACTCATCATTAGCTATTCATAAAGGCCATAGTATTTCTTGCATCGAGTTGCAACAATATGCAATCGATGTGATATTCTGGTGATCAACAGTTTAATCACAATATATAGAATCCACGATTAACTGCTTAATCCTGATTTCCCAAGAATTACATCTTTTGACCAGCAATGAATTCATCTATAACTTCATATGACTTTCATTTATGAGCTGGTTATTCCAGTCTTCTTTCGTTTTGCCTTTTTACGTATCATAGTTCTATTTCCAATGTCACTCCTACTCACAGAAGATCACACATGATCAAGGGTGGCGCATTCCATGGATTTTCCGGCGTGTAAGTCTTACTAACACCCTATGGAACTTCCTTTCCCTTAATCCTCATCATCATATGATCATTGTTCTTCTGGATCCCACACTTATCAGTTTTGTTTAGAGCACAATGAACATTTTCACTAATGCTTACAATCATACATTGTACTAGATATCTTATATCCAACATTAATTGTCTTACTACTGAAAACTTATTTTTCAGTTCCATGAATATAACATAACTATCCCAAACTTTTCGAAGTTCAGGTTTCATGGTGGTGAAGACAATGCACTTAGCTGTCGTGGAATTCTAGCATTTTGGATTATGGACATAAGTCACATCATCCATAGCATCAGCGGGAGAGCATCAAAAATTTGCGATAGGACAAGCTCCTTCTCGACACTATTGAGGATAGTCCTCACAATACGGTACCAATCGTAAAGTTTTTACCAGATAATACAGTTAATCAAAATCAATTGGGAAGGTGGTAACGCAAGCCATTATTCTACAACGATAATGCAAATACTAAGACTTTGTTCATAATTAAGTTGCACTTGTGATTAATCAATTTAATTACTAAGTGCACTCCCACTCAGATCAATATCTCTCGTAATTGATGCTGGAGTGATTCAAGATCCAACCCAATCGTCCGCCATTGATGTGACATCACTGATGACTTAGACTGGACCGGTAGGCCAACTTGCCAATCACGCCAAAGGTGATTCTTGTTCATCTTTCGATGGGCGTGTTCCGGTAGCAAACTTTTATCCAAACCGTCAAGACAACCAAGTGTAATTGCTGTGTGTTCTTTTAACACACCCGTCTTTTATGCGTCACACCGTGTGCACCCATGTGACATGACCTGCTCCGGTGTGAAACATAGTATAGACGGTGCTACAGTTGGAAGAACACTATCAACTTGATATTGTTTTGCGAGAGATCACCCTAATAAAACACGACTACCGCGCATCAAACAAGGGTGCATCAAAGGGATAAACATCACAGGCAGTTCATAAAATTTTGTGATATAGTATAGCCCTTTGCTTCGTGAAGTCTTCATTGTCTTCACGTCGTCGTGGTTGAAGTCACCGTGTCCACCAACTTTGTCCTTGGCGCCGGGAACATCACCACGGCTTCCGGCATGTGCGTCGGGGTCCACCTCCGCATCGTAGATCATCACCTTTGCATCTATCTATTGCTTTGCCTCGAGCTAATAAATAGTTCTGGCACGCAGGCCATAATTAAGTGACAATCATATGACTCCAGTCATCATGCCGTACCACGACACGCAGGTCGCGAATAAATATTACATATATAGCATCTCATACAAACACATTGCAAATCTTGAAGGCTATACCACATCACATGCATACTCTGCAAAAACAAGTTAGATCGCCATCTACACGGGTTGTTGCAACTTTTATCGTGGTTGTTAAGCAGGTTTACAAGGCAAACGAGAAACCCTAGAAAAACAAAACACGATACTTCTTTTGTTGCTAGTTTAACATACGGGGTGCGTGCAGCAACTAATGCCACAAGCCAAACTTCGTTAAACGCGTGACCCCCGTGTGGATTTGAGTTCATAAAATCCACAAGCCCCTCCATGTTAAATCTTCTATTGCGAGATTAAGATGAGATCCAAGGAGTCTGATGTAGACCATGATCAAGGCAACCAGCATACTGAAAGCAGCATAGAGGGATCGATGGAAAACTCAATCCTTGTAGCAAAACCTCAACTTGCCATCAAGCATAGAAAAAATCACATGACAGGGAAGCAACAAGAAAATCAATGCCTCATATCACACATATGATCTAGACCTAAACATGCATCTAATCAAGGATCGCTCTGATACCACTGTTGGGAAACGTAGTAGAAAACAAAAAATTTCGGCCTATGAATCAAGAACCCAAGATCATCCAAGAAGATTGCATACAAGGTTTTAGGTCATGGCTCACCAACCGATGTAGCGGAAGTAGAGTTGGTGAAGCTCGTGGACGTAGTGGAAGTAGATCTCGCAAGTTCTCCCACGAACAGTCCCTCGATCAATCCCACGAACAAGTCCCGCGATCTAGTCCCACGGACAAGTCCCATGAACAAGCTCCTCGAAGAAGGGTCGAAGGTACGACCCCTCCATTAGTATCCACACATCCCGTAGCAGCAATCCAGCAGCGCTCCGCCGTCCAGAGATGAACGCCACCGAGAAAACTAGAGGGAGAAAACCCTAACGGATTCCGATCTAGAACAGCGTCTAAACCGGGGTCTAAAAGTGGAGCAACGGGGTTTAGAGGGAGGGAGGGTGGCGCATAGGCCTTGGGGACAAGTTTTCTTGCTCTCCCCCTCCCCTTGGCTCACCTTATATAGGTGGCCAGGAGTCCTAGGGCGCAGCTCAAGGAGGATTGGGAGTCCAACTTGGACTCCCAAGCCTTCCAAACCTTCCCACACCTTCCCACCGGAAACCTGCCATACTGGGTTTTGGTATTTCCACCTGGAGGGGAATTCCTTCCCCTTGGTGCGCCCCCACCCCCTTGGCCGGCCAATGCAGCCTAGTTGGCTTGCCCCCAAGGCCAGGGGCGCAGGGGAGTGGGTGGTACTGCCCGGAACCTTCCGGAACCTTCCATGACATTCTAGAAGCTTCCAGGACCTTCCGGGACATACCGGGACCGTTTCGGGACATTCCGGACACTTCTGGAGCACTTCCAGGACCTTCCGAGACTGTTCTCGGACGTTCTGGAGCCATCCGGATAGTTTACAAAACCATCCGAGTTACAATTTAAGCCACCCGATGACCGCGAAGGTTGTCGGGACGCCCAGCGATTATCCGGAAACTATTCCGGTTGATCCAAGACTTCCCCAGTACCATTCTCATATGTTCCGGAACCACCTGGGACTACTCCAGAATGATCCGGACATAACCTTAAATACCCAAAACTACTTCTGGTGCCCTTATGAACAATTCCATAAATCTCCGGAACTACTTCCGGTACCCGTATGAACTATTCTGCTTTGCTTCCACTAAACCTTCTACCATACTAGTATTCTAACAGACTACTGCTCGTTAAGTGTGTGACCCAATAGGTTCGGTATAATGCGGACATGACTCAGAACATCTTCCGGACATAGGTCAACAGCCTTTTGTCAATAGCCAATAATCAACAGCGGAGCCATGGACACCCATGTTGACTCCCACACATACACGAAGAAACTTCGAGTGAACCATTATGTTTATTCATGTACCATTCCCTTTGCTTCGTGATATATGACAAAGTTAGAGGAGAGATGTTTGGCACCCATGTGTAACAACTTCTTGAACACAAGCCACTCGTTATCCTCTTTGCTCGTTTGTCTCTATTTCTCGTTATTGTATTCCGGTATCCCCGTGATTAAATCACAATGCGTCTGGCCAGACTAGAATGGATACCGTCATACCGAGTGGGCCCGAAGTAAATATCTTCTTCATCGTGAAGGAGCAAATCCCATTCTTGAACTATCACAGTCACTAGCCACACCATCTGACATACCCAGAACTTATTTTACTACTTCCCATTTACGGGAGGATTCATCTAAGAACCAAAGCATGTCTTCCTGTGTGAAGCAACTCGATACTCTCATGGTCTAAGGAATTACGTATATGATAACATTTCATGATATGACTTATAACGTAGTTACGATGTGATCTCTAAGTATATCATTCAATACTGGGGTCGGTTCAACATCATTGTTCCGCTAACAATATGTTCCCATTGATACTGACATCCTTGTTACAAGAACAATGTCCATGATTAAGAAAACGTAATCATCAGTTAGCACATGAGCTGGTCTTAGAGGCTAAACCAGGAACTCTTGGTGTTTACATTTCCACACATGCAAGTGAGTTTTCTTCTGAATCTCACAGTCAGGGTCATTGCAATTATAGCACAGAAATATAAACATTAATTACGAACGTGGAAATATATATATATAATAACATTTTATTATTGCCTCTAGGGCATATTTCCAACATGGTTATCTTTGCGCATCCTCGACTCAGGGTACGTGAGTGTACTCTAATATCCGATCCCTCCAAAGATTAGCGATCCATGTAGCTAGAGTTCTCAACTAGCTTTGTAGGTTTTGAAAATACACACGGATTGCCCAAAATACGACAACTATCGCTAATAGGATAGAGCTCTTGACACCAAAAGTTCAAACATTACTCACATCAATACCTCAAAACTATTGCAAGTTACTACAAAAATTAAATAGCAACCTCAATTACCTACTTTCAAGACAAGACAATACTCAGTGCAACAACCAACTCTCTTAACAAGATAAACATGAAAACTAAAGAGAGTTCCAGTAACAAACTAAATAAAATCCAAGGCTCTTGCTAAAGACAAACTAAGACTAAAACTAAACATGGCAGTAGCTACGAAAAGATAAAGAACACACAATAGTAAATAGATAAGCATGAAAAATCCTATGATGTGTTCTAGATTGAAGTGGAGCGTGTTTCTCTCCCAAACAAAGTAAGATGGGGTCTAACTTGTTATGAACAGCAAGAAAAGCTAAAGAAAACTAAAAATAAACCTAAGAGCGAGACACTCCAAGCATAGCACATAACGCATGAAGTCATAAAAATATAGTGAGACGAAGGACGAACTGATGATTGTTGATGGAGAAGGGGATGCACGGGGTCATCCTCAAGCTTAGACGCTTGAGTCTCCTTGAATATTTATTGGGGATGCATGGGGGCATCCCCAAGCTTGAGCGCTTGACACTCCCGGATCATCTTTCATCATCTTCCAGCGCACACTTGGAAACTCCCTTCATACATAACTCATCATAAGTTGATTAGAGAGGTTAGTACCCTTAATAAAATAATTTTTCCTCACTGGATATAAATAAATTCTTGAAGAGATACTGTTCCTAAAGTTTTCCAAAAGGTTTTTTTGCAAAATATTCAGCTCAAAAAGATTAACTGGTGATTTGTTCCGATTTTTTCCGTCAAGAAGACAGAATCTGTTTTCTGGACAGCATGTCACAACTTTTGCTTCCCTTATCATAAGAGGCTATAACTTGGCACAAATCTTGAAAATAAATATACAATGATGTTTCTACAGTAGTAAAAATCATCAAGACCATTAAAAACAGAAGTAAAAACATCTTGGGTTGCCTCCCAACAAGCGCTTTCTTTTACGCCTTTAAGCTAGGCATAAGGCAAAAGAAGAATCAAGTTTTATCAAGAGAAAGAGAATAGCTAGCCCGTGTAACGGACTCAAATGGTAACTTGATTTTATTTCTAGGGAAGTGTTCCATTCCCTTTTTGAGAGGGAATTGAAATTTTATATTCCCCTCTTTCATGTCAATGATAGCACCAACGGTGCAAAGAAAAGGACGTCCCAAAATAATTGGACATAAAGATTCACACTCTATATCCATAATAATAAAATCAACGGGAACATAGTTGTCATTGACAATGATAAGAACATCGTCGATCTTCCCCAAAGGTTTCTTTACGGAAGAATCAACGAGACGAAGACCAAAAGAACAAGAATCAAAAGGTTTCAATTCAAACATATTATACATTCTTTTGGGCATGACGGAAGTACTAGCTCCAACGTCCACTACAGGAAAAAGGAGTTTTGCCATCAGCTTTGTGCTTTGCCGTCAGCTTTCTGTCGGGGCTGACGGCAACGCAAACTATGTCGTCCGCCAGACGGTAAGCTGACGGCAAAGACCTGGCTGTGGGCAAAACGGAGCTATGCCGTCAGCCAGTTCAACGCCGTCAGCTGGCTGACGGCAGATGCCATTCAAGCTGACGGCAACAGACTAGCTGACGGCGAACAACCAACCTAGCCCCACCAGGAGGAGCTGGCTTAACTGCCCACTACTTGGCCGTCAGCCAGCAGACGGCCAAGCCTCTGCCGTCAGCCAGCTGACGGCAAAGCAGCTAGCGCCGTTAACCCACGTCGGGCCAGCCCTAACCCCCACAACCCCCCACATCTCGCCGCCGCGTCTCCCTTGCTGCGCCCCGCCGCCACCTCCCCACGCCGGTGACCCGCCACCTCCCCACGCCGGCGCCCCGCCGCCACCTCCCCGCCGCCACCTCCCCACCGCCGTCGGGCCGCCGTCACCTCCCCTGGTCGCCGCCACCGTCACCTCCCCTGCTCGCCCTCCCCCTCTAGGTCTCGGCGGCGCCGTCGGTCTCCTCTCCCCCAGCCGTCGACCCCCCCTGCAGGTGAGCACCGTCCCTCCCATTTTTTGCATTTTTTCTATTTTGTATTCATTTTTGTTTGTATTTAATGTAAGTAGATATTTATGTTAAATTTTAGTTAGCTTATCATTAGTTAGGTAAAAATTTAGCTAGGTAGATCAGTTAGGAGATTAGGGCTAGGGTTTGTTAGGTTTAGAAATTAGTTAGTATACTAATTAGGATTCAATTTTGTTTCTATTTATGATAAATTTTAGTTAGCTTATAAGTATTTAGTTAAAGAAATTAGCTAGCTAGATTTGTTAGTAGATTAGGGCTAGGGCTTGTTAGATTTAGGAATTAGTTACTACTAATTAGGATATATAGTTAGTACTATTTGATTTCGGTGATATGAAACCGGGGGCAAGAGCTCTTATTTATCTAAAAAAACAAAGGTGCTAAGTGAGGTGCTAAGAGTATTAAATGTGTTAAGTAACTATAGTCTCCAATGTATTGGTGCTTAGCTTGTTGTTGCTAAGGTTGCCTTATTTAATTGCATAGGTTCCCGTGACTAGCAGTTTTTCCTACTGGGACACCAAACGTCTCTCTCCTCTTAGTTTCACCCTACCCTAGTTTCACCCTACCTAGAAGATAGGCGTAGCTAGTTCTTTCCTTCTCAACTCATGCAAGTCACGTAACCCATATGCGTCTCCCGTTCGAAAGATTCCATTTATAAATATGCATTCATTTGCATATTTATAATTGGATTCTTTCGAATTGTCCAACGTTATCCATGGACAGCCCGAGTATGTGTAGATTGGATTCATTTCCCCATATATGCTCTCCTCCGGATCGGACGCAGGATTTCGTCAGCGCCACCTTGTTGTTCTCCGGGTACACATCCTCTCGGTTTATGCTGAGACGTGTATCAGGAGAACAGCGGGGAGGTGCTGTCGAAATTTTGCGTCGGATCGGGAGGAGAGCATGGGGAAATGAATCCAATCTGCACATACTCGGGTGGGATTAGGACCTATCTTTACCTATTAGCTAGTGTGCATATGCCGTATCACCGTAATTAATTATATGCCTTCTGGTGTTAATTTGTACTAGCTAGCTAGCCAGAATGAATGATCGTGCGTGGATGTACACCGGTCACCCTAGTCAAAAAAATATGACTGAGGAATGGTTGGCCAAGACCGAGGAGTTCCTAGAGGTTGCATTTAGTGCTGGCCAACCAAGAACATGGTGCCCCTGCACTAGATGTAAGAACTATTCACAACAGACAAAGGATTTAATGGGTAAACACCTGCAAATACGTGGTTTCATGCCTGATTATACGTTGTGGTCATTTCATGGCGAGTCGGCCCAACGTGACAGACATGAGGTAGTGCGTCAGCGCATTGAGGATTGTGGTACAGGGATCGAAGACATGGTCAATGACTACAACGATGCTCGTCTTGAGGACGAAGAACCGGAGGAAACTGCCAAGGCCTTTTATGCCATGCTAGAGTCTTCAAAACTCCCACTGCATGCGCACACCAAGCTTTGTCAACTAGATGCCATCGCACAAACAATGGCTCTTAAGGCACAATTCAACTTGTCCAGAGAGTGCTATGTTGCGATGATGACCTTATTCGGGCGCTTTCTACCGGACGGTCATATTATGCCTGCAAACCTATACCACTCAGACAAAATACTCGGTGCACTGAAGATGCCCATCGAGAAAATACATGCTTGTGAGAAAGGATGCGTCTTATTTAGGCATGAGTATGTGGATGATAATTATTCTCCACGCTGCAAGTCCTCCAGGTATATTGTCGTAGACAACGGTCTTGGTGAGAAGACGCAGAGCAAAATACCCGTAAACATTCTTCGGTACCTACCGATCTTACCAAGACTTCAACGGCTTTACATGCTTGAAGAAACAGCAAAACAAATGACATGGCACAGAGATGGAATTAGACGTGCTACAGATGAATACGGGAATTTGATGTTGACCCACCCCTCTGATGGTGAAGCGTGGAAGATGTTCAATGAAATACATAAAGAAGGTAAAGCCAAAGACCCAAGAAACGTGGCACTCGCCATTAGCCTCGATGGGTTCAATCCTTTCGGTATGACGGCAACCCAGTATAGTTGTTGGCCCGTATTCATCATGCCCCTCAATCTGCCCCCTGGAGTACTTATGCAAAGAAAGCACATCTTCTTGACGTTGATAGTTCCGGGGGCGAACTATCCCGGAAAAAATATGAATGTGTACTTGCAACCACTGATGGATGAGTTCAAAGAAGCTTGGGATAATGGGATCCGGACATATGACGCAGCTAGCAAAAGAAACTTCCAACTGCATGCTTGGTTGATGCAATCCATGCATGACCTGCCGGCGTTTGCACTTTTTTTTGCATGGTGCGTGCACGGAAGGTTCCCATGCCCGCAATGCAAGTCTGCTCTTAAGTTTCATTGGCTGCCGGAGGGTCGCAAGTATTCTTGCTTCGACTTGCATAGACAATTCCTGCCTCTGGACCATGGATTCAGAAAAGACAAGAAGAATTTCACCAAAGGTAAAGTTGTCGAGCACGAGGCACCACCTATGATGAAGGGCGCACAAATTCTTGATCAGTTGAACTCACTAGAGCCTGATCCGAACCGGCCATGGTATTTCTTGGGATATAATACGGAACACGCCTGGACCCACAAGCCATGCTTTTGGGATCTCCCGTATTTCAAAGACCTTGCTCTTCCACACAACATTGACATGATGCACACTGAAAAAAATATGGGTGAGGCCCTTTTTGGTACATTGTTCGGCACTGATAAGGGGAAAGATAATGATAAGGCTAGAGTCGATCAGGAGAGTCTGTGTAATAGGAAGTCACTGAACATGCGACAACCGAAAGGGAAGAAGAATTGGGAGAAGCCAAAGGCATGGTTCAATCTTAAAAGGGAACACATGAGGGAAATCCTCATCTGGGTGAAAAAAAAGTTGATGTTCCCCGATGGGTATGCAGCGAATCTAGCAAGGGGAGCAAGTCTTGAAAAGTTGAAAATCTTTGGGCTGAAGAGTCACGATTGGCACATATGGCTTGAGCGGATAATGCCGGTGATGTTGCGCGGCTACATCCCCGAGGATGAATGGCTAGTAATGGCAGAGCTAAGCTATTTCTTCCGTGTTCTTTGTGCTAAAGAATTATCGCCTATTGTGATAGAAGAGATGGAAAAACTGGCGCCGGAGTTGATATGCAAGTTAGAGAAGATTTTTCCACCAGGTTTCTTTAATCCGATGCAGCATATGATTTTGCATCTACCGATGGAGGCAAGATTGGGTGGCCCTGTGCAAAACCGTTGGTGCTATGCAACCGAGAGAATGCAGAAGACGCTTCGAGCAAAATGTAAAAATAAACGGAGAATTGAAGCATCAATGGCTGAGGCATTCGTTGTCGAGGAAGCGGCAAACTTCGTGACAGCACACTATGCTGCCACTAATTACAGTTTGCATAATCCAAAGCCTCGGTACAATACTGGCGACCCCGAGCGACATGAATCCAAGTTCAAACTCTTTAAAGGGAGCCTCGCACCTTGTGGGGTTATGAAGACAAAGACGTTGACCTTTGAGGAATGGAGCATCATTACATTGTATATCTTGACCAACATGACAGAAGTGCGGCCATACATCGAGTAAGTGCGCGGTACATATTAATTGTTCTGCAACTTCTTGACGAGTTGTGTGTCTAACTTCTCTTAATTATTTTATACAGTCGATTCGTCGCGCAATTCTCGAATGGAGTGGCGATCGAAAAAGACTCCATCGAAGAGATTAATCTTCTTGAGAAGCGGGGAGGCGGCAATCCCGGTTTCATCTCTTGGTTTACACAAACGGTACTTCTTATATGATATACAGGCCATTGTTATTTCTTCGTCGTCTCAGTACCGACTAATACAACAAGCCTTTCCGTTTCAACTTGTAGGCTAATTCAGAGTCGATGGACGCTGAATTGAGACAAATCGCAAATGGTTTTGACTTTAAGGTCCATACATATGAAAAATACGACATCAATGGGTATCGCTTTCGTACTGGTATGAAAGAGCAAACTATGCCCGATCGGAAAACAACGAATTCCGGTGTGTCCGCTATAGATGGAGGAGTCGAGTATTATGGAATAGTTGAAGAAATATACGAACTGCTATATTATGGTGAAAATCCTCCGAATGCCGTTGTCTTTAAATGTCATTGGTTCGATACGAAGGACACTAGACGAACTCATGAGCATGTTGGGCTAGTTGAAATTAAACAGAAGAACCGTTTAAATGTTGCCGAAGTTTATATTGTGGCTCAACAGGCCACACAGGTTTTCTATCTTCCATGGGCCTGCCAAAGTGTAAAGAATCTCGAAGATTGGTATGTCGTCTATGACGTGCCGCCACATGGTAAACTACCTGCCCCCAATGAAGAAGAGGATTATCAACCTCACATAGACCCAGACACATATGACGGAGAATTCTTCCAAGAAACACGTGTGGCCAAAAAACATTTCGGAAAAACCTCTACGTTTGGTCAAAACATGGAAATAGAGAATGACAATGAGGAGGAAGAGGAAGAAGTGGAACACGAAGAGGTTACCGATGATGATGCGGAGGGCGATGAAGAAGTGAAACACGAAGAGGTTACCGATGCGGATGACCTATCATTGCTTGACCGGTTACAAAAAGGCTTTCGAAATGTGGTTGACGCTGAACCCGATCCCGGAGAAGAGATCATTCATGACGACACGCGTGATAGTGACGATGATGTTTTTATTGATCCTGGAGAAGATATAGATGATCCCGACTATTAGTTGTATGCATCCCAACTTTCTTTTGTTTTTTGTATATATGAATTTGTATTATTTATTTCCTTAATGTAATAATTCATCTTTATATGCATATGTTTGTTTTTTGTATATATGAATTTGTATTATTTATTTCCTTACTTTACTAATTCATCTTTACTCCGTAACAGGTGTTGACACATGGCGAGCCGTAGGGACCCACCGGTGGAGTCTCGACCACCTCTACCTCTACGGAGAGAGTTGCTGGCGGGTATTGTCGCAGCCAGCTCGCCGCCGGCGCGTGCTGAGCAGCCTCGTGGGAGAGGTCGGGGAAAAGGCACAAAGAGAGCTAAACCCGGTGGTCGAGGAGGTGGTCGAGGAGCAGGTGGAGCCCTAGCCGAGTCACCCACTCACAGGACAGTCTCACCGGTGCAGGAGCCACCGCTGGTGCAGTCGGAGGCACCGGAGCAGCGGCCACCGCCGGTGCAGTCGGAGGCACCGGAGCAGCAGACACCGCCGGTGCAGTCAGAGACACCGGAGGCACCGAGGCAGTCGACGGAGCCTCGTTGGGATGATCCTTGGGAGGATGATGATGATGCTGATGAGGATGATGATAGCGATGACGACGGGGCTGAGGGGGGTGAGGGGGATGATGGGGCTGAGGGGAGCTCCTCTTCCAAGAAGCCGGTGTACCAGCGTGGTATGACACGGCTCCCACCACGTCCGGACCCTGCGCAGAGGGTATTAATTGCGCCAGATGGGGAGAAGTAAGTTGATGAATTTTTTGTGTTCCTTGTATATATATCATACATGTACATATGGTCCAACAAGAACTAATGTCTTTGTGTTCTTATTTTGCAGGGCGTGGACTTACCCGGAAGGTGCCCGGAATCCGAACTGCCTCCTTGGTGTCGTGCTTAAGGAGCAGTTTCCCGGGCTAGTCCAGTTGCCTATTGAGGGTAGGGTTCCTGAGCCCGGCCTCACTTGGCCACAATACAAAGCCGCCCGGCCCCGCCAGATGAACGCATCAACAACGTTGAATGTCGTACCAAAGCCGACATGGTGGTGGCTACTTTTTGGGTAAGTATTCTAAGCATTGCAATCATTTATTAGTGTTGGAATCATTTCACTCATCTTTTCATATGTTCGATGCTTTTTTCAGTGCTACTATAGGGTTGAGGAGGGGATGGAGCCGGCGGCCCAGAAGAATCTCGAGAAGGAGATAGTGAGGCTACTCACGAACACTAGGCACGAGATGCGTGTCCAGTGTGTTCGAGATTGGTACGCCAAGAAGGGCGTGAAGAAGGCCAAGAAGAAGTGTAGAAAAGTTTTCCTTAAGAAGGATGAATACTTGGAGGTAAATTCCTACACTTATAAGTAAGGCCTAGTTAGCTCCAACTTTTCTTTATAAGCTTATGAAGCTCAAACTTGGCTTTATAAGCTTATAAGTGTCAAACTTTTCTTTATAAGCTTATGAAGCTCAAACTTGGCTTTATAAGCTTATAAGTGTCAAACTTGGCTTTATAGTTTATAAAGGTCAAACTTGGCTCTATAAGCTTGTAAAACTAAAAAATGATAATAATAGATTAGTTACATAAAACTTGACTTGTACTTGGCTTAAAAAAGATATTCAATGACTTTATAAGATTATTAATTCATAGGCGCCCCCGAGATGGTGTGCAAATAAGATGGATTGCTTTGAGGCGATAGTGGACAAATGGCTCAGTGATGCCTGGCTGTCCACCCACAAAAGCGCCAAGGCTAGGCGTGCTCAAATGGTAGGTGTGGCACACCACCAAGGCAATCTCAACGTCAACGAGTACGCAAAAAAATGGGTATGTGCCTTTTTGTTTTAAGTTTCATGTCCTTTCATCATTAATCAATTGATTTGTTTCATGCCTTTTCTTTGCTTTTCATTGTAGGCGAAGCACCATAATCAGCCTGTGCCTAAGGGATTTCGCTCATTTGCCATGGCCCATAAGGGAAAGTACAAAATGGTGACGACATATTCCGAGGGCGACGGTGTTGAGGCGTACACCAGCGCTGCAGCCTACCACAAGATGATGGCCTATTCTGAGGTGGCGAAAGAGCTACGCGGTCCTCAGTTTGACCCGAGCGAGGAGGAGATTGATCCGGAGGCCTTGATGATTTCTGGTGGCGGTAAGCATCATGGCAGCACCTCCATGTGCAATGGCTTCGTACATTGCCCGGAAACTCTACCTCAGATCAAGGCGAGGCAAACGAGCTCCGCTCCTGCTGTACGACCTCGCCCGCGGCCAGTGGACATTGCTATCTAGGTATAACTTTGTCTCAATTTTTCTTTCCGTTCTTTAGACTACGTAGCGATGATGACAATAATTGCTATATTATTGAGTGTTCTCAGGACGCCATTCAGAGGGAGAGACAGGCGACACAAGAGATGTTGTCGGAGCAGCTTGCGGAGAGGGACCGGCTGGCGGAGGAGAGGACCCAGAGGATACTCGAGGAGGAGAGGGCACGCAATAATGCCCAGACGAAGGCCATCTACGACCTCTTCTCGGTAAGTTACTACTTTTGCATATATCCGCCAAGAATGCATATGCATATGTTTGGTTAACTTGCTAATATGCTAGTCCTCAAAACCTAACTCGCAGAGTATGTGGGAGAAGCAAGGTCTTACCCCTCCACCGATGCCGACGCCTATCGTTTCTCCTCCCGGAACGGTAAGTTTCTTTCAATGATCAATATATCCCGGTCTTATACCATCAAGTGTCATCATGCTTACCACATTGCAACTCATCCTTTGTTGCAGCATAATTCCGGAGCTGCATCTCACAACCCACAAGAATCTCCTAGTGAATCCCCGAGCAACCCACGTGGCGGCGCTTCTCAGCCTTGAGGTGGCCTCCGGTAAGTTACATAAAGCTCATCAATGACTTTATATGCTCATAAAGCTCAATAATGGTAGTAATAGCTTAGTTACATAAATATTTACTTATTCTTGGCTTATAAAAGCTAAAAAATGACTATATAAGCTTATAAAACTTACACTTGGCTTTATAAGCTTGTAAACCTAAAAAATGAATTATACTTGGCTTATAAAAGCTAAAAAATGACTATATAAGCTTATAAAACTTACACTTGGCTTTATAAGCTTGTAAACCTAAAAAATGAATTATACTTGGCTTATAAAAGCTAAAAAATGACTATATAACCTTATAAAACTTATACTTGGCTTTATAAGCTTGTAAACCTAAAAAATGAATTATACTTGGCTTCTAAAAGCTCAATAGTGAATTTATAAGCTTATAAAGCTCAAACTTGGCTTTATAAGCTTTTAAAGCTCAAATTAGATTTATAAGCTTATTAAGTTCAACAATGACTTATACTTGTCTTATAAAAGCTCAATAATGAATTTACTAGCTTAAGATAAACCTAAAAATGACTTATACTTCGCATATAAAGCTCAAAAATGAATTAATGACTTAGTTAGATCTAAAATGAGATAAATTTAGCTCTTGAGGTCTAAACAAGTATTGTAGAATAAGAAGAAGGATAGGAGGAAAAGAAAGAAGTGAAGAAGAAAGAGGTGAAAAAGAAAGTAAAAGAAGAAAAGTTCTTCTTATTCTTACTTTTTCTCTTCTTTCTTTTTCTCCATCTTCTCTTCTTCCTTTCATCTTATTCTTATTCTTCCTCTTCTTCTCCTTACTCTTCTTCTCCTTGTTCTTCTTTTTCCTTTTTATTTTCATCTTTTCATCATTTTGGATTTCTTCTTTTCCGTATGTAACATATGATTATGTTTTCATTTTGCAGATTTGCCTTTATGCATGGATGGATGCTTCTTCGTTGTAGATATAGTATGTTAGGATGGAGATGACTTGTAGATGTATATCATGTTGGGCACTTTTCTTTTGTATATATGATGACTTGTTGTTTTAAACTTGGAGATGGCTTGCTGTTTTAAACATGGAGATGACTTGCTTTTTTAAACATGGAGATGGCTTCTTTTTGTTTATATGACTTGTGGATGGCTTCTTTTTGTATATATGACTTGTGGATGGCTTCTTTTGTATACGTGACTTGTGGATAGCATTATGATTGTATATATGACTTGTGGATGGCATTCTGTACATATATATATTATTGTTTATATGCAGGGAATTAAAGAAAAACAAATTAAAAAGATAGATACAGAGAGCTTTGCCGTCAGCTTGCTGACGGCAAAGCCGTTGCCGTTAGCAAGCTGACGGCAAAGCGGACACGTGGCGGCAGCCTGTGTAATCTGGGCTGTGGCAGTGACCATTTGGTCACGGCTTTGCCGTCGGCCTTCAACCGGCTGACGGCAAAGCGTAGGGCTGGCTGACGGCAAAATGCTGACATGTGGGCCCAGGTATGGGCTTTGCCATCAGCCAAGGTGCTAGCTGACGGCAATGAACACCGTTAACTCAGCCCACGGGGTTAAGTCAGAGTTGGCTGTACGAGCGGCGTTGCCGTCAACCTGTACAAAAAGGCTGACGGCAAAGACGTTGCCGTCGGTCGATATTGAGCTGACGGCAAAGCAGCTCACTGCCGACTGATGAGCTGACAACAGGTCACATAAAGCATAGCAAGAGAAGTTATTTAATTTAATTTTTATCATAGGGTCCCAACCATCATCTAGCTTCCTAGGTATGAAGGCTTCTATCCTAAGCTTCTCCTCCCTAGATTTGATGAGAGAATTTGTGATATGCTCCGTGAAGGCAAGATTGAGTGTGCTTGTGTGGGGGTCTCTAGACATTTTGTGTAGCAGGCTAATAACTTCTGAGAGGGTGCAACTATCAAATCAATATCACTACAATCAAAGGTGGTAGTAGTGTCATCTAGGCTCACTTGTTTGAAACCCTCTATGTTCATAGGAGTTTCTTCTTCTACGGTTGAGGTATTAGCATCACCATTAATAGGTCCAATGGGACCAGGAGTGCATTGGGTGCTAATAGTTTCGGTATCCTCAACAATTTGGATAGTGGCAACTGTGTGGTCTGTAGAAAGGATCTTAATTCTAACATCTTCCTCTTTTTCTCTAGCCATATTTCTTTAAGTTTAGCCATCATCCTAATATTTTCATTAATTTGTAATTGGATAGCATTAATAGGAGTGGATTTCCTCTCCTCAAGGGGAGAGGTTCTAATTTTCAGCATCTCAACATCAAAGGCTAAGTTGTCTACCTTCAAAGAGAGATTATCTAATTTAGCTAGTTTCTCTTCTACACTCTTGTTGAAGGATTTTTGGGCAGCGATAAAGTCTCTAAGCGTACTTTCTAGTTCATAAGTGGGGTTCTTGTTGCTAGGATAAGTGTTGTTGTTCCCATAGTTGGATGGAAACGGTCTAGGATTGCTAGCAAAATTGCCCCTATAAGCATTGTTGTTGAAGTTGTTTCTAGAAATAAAGTTCACATCTACTTGTTCCTGAGCAACCAAAGAATTTAAAGGAACATCATGAGGATCAATAGAGGGTTGCTTGGTAAGTAGAGACATAATTAAGTAAACTTTTTCATTTATGGAGGTAATCTCCTCGAGAGAGTTTACCTTCCTACCCGTTGGAGCGCGTTCGGTGTGCCATTGGGAATAATTGGTCATCATCTCATCGAGAAGCTTTGTGGCAGCACCAAGTGTAGTTGACATAAAGGTTCCTCCCGCGGCCGAATCTAACAGGTTCCGTGAGGTAAAGTTCAAGTCTACATAAAAAAGTCTGGATAACCATCCAAGTAGTCAAACCATGTGTAGGGCGTTTCTTAACAAGAGATTTCATACGTTCCCAAGCTTGGGAACGTGTTCATTATCCAATTTCTTAAAATTCATAATGTTACTTCTCAATTGGATAATTTAGCAGGTGGGTAATACTTCCCAATAAAAGTATCTTTGCACTTATCCCAAGAATCTATGCTATTCCTAGTGTAACAACCCAGATTTCACAAAAAATAAAATTTTGTTTTCGGTGTGAATTGTTCAATTGTCTGATTTGTTTGCGGTGTTTGCATCCCCGATTTATCGATCGGCGATTATATTTTCCCTCTTATCTCGTACCGGACGGAGACCGACCCTTGCCACCCTGACACTAGACCTTTGCGACACTGGGGTTCACCCGAGCAACGTCGCGAAAACCGCACGAGACCAGCCGCAGCCAACGGAACGAAAAACCCCGTTTAATAAGTAAAAGGGATATTTTTACAGCGCCGGCAAGTGTTCTCGGAACGGTTCCAAGGCGAGGTGAACTCCACCGGCTCGACGCACTGATTGCGCAGTTCGAAGTTTTACCCGAATCGGAGGTCCTGGGGACCCTCGGCGGTCAGAAACGTAAGCCACGCGCGCGAGAGGGAAAAACCGGGAATGTTTTTGCAAAGTTCCAGCCACCTGGGCTATATAAAGATCACCACTCTCCCACCCCTTTCTAGGGTTTCCCTAGTCCAAAATTGCAGCCACCCCCCTGAAATTGCCCTATTTTCGCCCAAAACGCCCCTAACCCAAAAATTTCCAGATCCAGCAGCTCCCAGCCGTCGGATCTGTCGATCCGGTGGCTAGGATAGCGCCACGTCAGGGGATGGCATCCCACCCCGAGCCGCATCCATGCCCGAGCTCCTCCTCCTCCCATGCGCAGCCTGCGCCGCCACCGTGCTCCTTTCGGTGAGCTGCCCCGCCGACGCCCCCCGTAGGTCGCGCCCCTGCCGCTCCTCTCCTTCCTCCTTCCCTCTCTCTAATCTCTCATTCTCTCTGCTTCTAGCCGCGCCATGGACCGGACCGCGTCGACCTCGAGCTTGGACGCCGCCACGAGCTCAGAGAGCGCCGGCGAGCCTCGAAGCCAGATCTGGCCGCCCCACCTCCGTTGCACACGTTCCGCCCCCTCCAGCCGTCCTCGCGCGCCGCCCTCGTCGGAGATGGTCGCCGGCAACGGCCGCCGTCTTCGCTGCTGGATCGGGAGGATCTAGTGCCCCGCTCGCTGTGGCCCCGCATGGGTCGGCGCGCCCTTGCGTCCCAAGGCTTCGCGAGAGGCCCAGTCCAGCGCCCGATCCCGTCTCTCCTCACGCCCGTGGGCGAGCTAGAGTATCCTCCGCCCACCTTCGTAGCTGGGCCGCGACCCACGAGGTGAGCGCCCAACCGTCCTGTTTATTTATTTTTTATTTTTGCTGCAAGTTGGGCTGGCCCAGTAGCTAGGTAGCACCGATGGGCACTTGTTAGCTATCTAGCGCCGCCTCCTGTTGGGCCTGTTTAGAGCAGTTTCGGCCCAGTGAGGCTTATTTTTTTTTCTGGTTATAAATAATTGCAGATTGTGTTTTAATTTTGTGATGCCCGTATCTTTTTAACCGTAGCTCGGATCGTGACGCGTAAAACATGAAAGTTGTCAAATCCCTCTGTTAGGTATGTGCTAGGTTTAGCTAGTGCCTTTGCATCATGTCAAAATTTCAAAAAGAAATCTTGGAAATCAATTTCAAAATCCAAATGGGAGAAGGAACACCCCCCAGATGAATTAATTCAAAAGGCCAGATAAAAATCTTTTCCAAAAATTCATGTTAGAGTTTTGAAAAGTCTTATAAATGAGTGTGATCACATATCAAGTGATGTGGGACCCACCCCATACTCATAGATTTTTCAAATATTCAAACAGTACCTTGGAATTAAAGAAATACCCCTTTTTGATTTAAAATTCAAATCATTTGAATTTTAAAAATGTTGAAAGTTTATGAGTGGCTAGTTTATATTATTATGAGGCCATATAAAAGTTTTCAGCATTTAATAAAATGGTTTGGTATTTTTATCAGAGCCAAAACAAATTACAGAAAAAGAAAGGATAGATTAAACAGACAGAAAAAGGAAAAGAGGGATTACCTCAAAGAGGCCCAACTAGTCCCCCAGCCGGCCCAGCCCACCTCCCCTCCCTGTCGTCTTCCTCGAGCAGGCACGGGCACAGCTGCGTGCCGGCCATGCCGAGCCCCGCCGCCGTGCCTGGCCACTTCCTGCTTTCCCCTTGCCACATCCGCACGCCTGGAGACGCCCTGAAGCTTCCCCAGTCCATTCCCCCCTCCACGAACTCCCTCCCCTCCTCTCTCGCCCGTCTCGTCGTCGCCCGAGAAGAACGCCGGAGCGCCGTCGAGCCCCCGCATGGCCACCGTGCTCCCCGCGACGCCTCGAGCTGTCCAGAAGAACCGCAGCCATCGTCTTCATCGACCTGCAGAAGGAATCGGAGCCGAGCGCCTCTACGAGATCGCTAGCTTCATCGTCTTCACCGCCGGCCGCCGTGGATCGACCACCTCCCCGAGAAAGCCACCACTCCAGATAGATTCAGGGTGAGCTCACGGTCGGAACCCCTCACTTCTCCCCCTCGTTTGCTTCCTCTAGCCGGATCCGCCATGGACGCAGTAGCTCGTCGCCGCCATGGTCGTCGTCCTCCTCGCTCCAGTGCTCGTCGTGAACCCCCAGTGCACGCGTTTGACTCCTGCACGTGCTAGCGTTCGAACGAGCTCCGAATCAACTCCAACCGTGTACCACAATGTCATCTACGACCTCGCCGGTTCTCTGTTTCCGCCGGAGTCGTCGCCGTCGCCGATTCCGAGCACCCCGTGACCCCCTGTTGCCTCCAGAAGACGCGGACGACCTCCAGGAGCAAGCCGGTGCCCTCCGTTTCCCCTCCCGTGGCAGGATTCGCATTCCCGTGCAGCGCCACCGTGACTCCAGTCGCCGGCGTTTAGCCGCCGGCGAGTTAGCCAAACCCCCCCTGTTAATTACTCGGCTAATGACCCCTGGGTCACTGACCAGTGGGCCCAATGGCTTAATTAAGCCATTGGATTAATTTAACCCACGGGTTAAGTTAACCAGTCACTGACAAGGTGACCCCACATGTCAGGCCCCCCCTGACGCCAGCTTGACGTCAGCCTGACGCAGTAAATCATTTAAATGAATTTCCAGAGATTATTTGAATTAAAAGAATTCCAGAAATTCCAGAAAATACCCCAAACTTTGGAAATTCATAGAAAATTCATATTAACTCCAAATTGGACAAATAATATATGAAAAATGATCAGGAGAAAATTATCTTTCCAAATATGCAACTTTCAACTCTGTTTGAGTTGAATTTAAAATGTGATCAGTAGCATTTGCTAATTGATTTAAATGGAATTAAATCAAATTCAAATCAGATATTTTTGCAACTTGAACCATGGCAACATGCTACATTTTCATCACACATCAGAGGCATATCATACACATTTGAAGTTGTTTCAAAATGATCAAACTATGTCACATACAACTTAGCTAAGTTGAATTCAAATGTGGATTTTGAATTTGCAATTCAATTTGCAATATACTCCACTTAAATGGAATTGCCTCACACATCAAAACGTATACTTCAAGCTTCAACATTCATTCATGTGATTGTGCATTTTACTTTATGTTGATCCTATGATTGTAATGTTGCTGATAGACGTGGAGCCGGAGCCCGAGGTCACCCCCTACGTTGAAGACCCCGAACCCGAACCTCGTCAGCAAGGCAAGCAAACCCCCCATTGATCATGTCGATAAAATCCCACTTCCCTCTCATGTCTCGCTTATGCATTGTTTAGGATGATCACCATGTTACGATTCTACCGCATAGATGAACCCATTCCTTTGCATGACCTATCTTTTGTCACAGTAGTAGGCAAACCACAATCCTAGCAAATGTAGGAGTTGAATGATATCATGTGGCCCCTGCAATGTTACTGCTTATTGCATTCTTAGTAGGATACCATGTTGTTACTGTGATGTGAGTCGGGATGGGAATGATCATGTTGATGATGGTAGAAAAGTGTTGGTGAATCGACCCTAATACAAGGTGAACGATGAGAGGCTGTGTAGGAGTACACGGTGGGTTGTCTCGTTGAACACCGCCCTAGTACGAGTTCTTGTGTGGTGATCCAAGATGAAGAGTACAACCACACATTGGGCTCACTGACCCCTCTCAGCTTACTAACTCATCCCCTTCGATGTCCAGATGTCGCAATAGTTCGGAGTTCTGGTAGGCTTGTGGCCTGGATGCTAAGTGAGAGAACGGCTCATCCGAGACCGGCTTATGCACCACGCACACATCACTTGGGTCCACTTCGGTAAACCGGCCGGGTTCACGATTGTGGTAACCAACCCAAGTAGGCGGCTTTCTCGGACTAGATCGGCTATGAGGTAACAGTTGTGGTGAGCATCCTCGCTGGCACCCCTTGAATGGTGTCGAGATCAAAGGCGGTAACTGATGATCATGTGTGTGTAGCGGTACACCCTTGCAAGGTTAACAAAACTATTCGAATAGCCGCGTCCGCGGTTATGGACTACTTGGAAAGCTTAGCTTGATTATTAGATAACTTGAACCGGATACTTCTAAAACACACCAAGATAAGTGTGAGTGCTATGGCGTGCTTCCTCGTGGGGAAGTCGAGGAAGGCACCATAGTGGTGTATTGGTTGGTGAAAGTAGTGGACTCTTGTACGCTTCTTACCTCAAAGTCTGGTACTCGTAGTTCAGGATTAGCCAAGTCAAAGCTGGCATTTCTGCAAGTGAACCCCACCTCCCTTTACCTTGATACATGTGCATGAGTAGTATAGCTCCTATGTAAGTCTTGCTGAGTACGCCTTTGTACTCACGTTTGCTTAATCTATCTTTTAGATGACTCCACTGACCCCGAAGGTGGCTTCTTCATCGAGCTGGACGACTGAAGTTAAGCTAGTCTAGTCCCAGTTAGCAGACTGGTTCCCTCGTGGAGGGCTTTGTGTTTGAATAAGGCTTCTTAAGCCATTTGTTAAACTTGTCTGTACTCAGACATAATTTGCTTCCGCTCTGTGTTGTAATGTTGGATCACATGTATGTGATCTCTGTGTGTACTCTATAAGAGTTATAAATAAAATGTACACTTTGTAGAGAATTGCAATGGTACCTACTGTTCATACAAGGCATGTGTGATGCGTGTATGTTTATAACATGCATGTCTTTGTATGGGTTTTCGAGACCTTAGTTGTGTTCTGGCTGGCGGTCTTTCATACACCAAGTGGCCCTTAGATGTGCGCAGCTTGGGGAATCGCGATGCGATTGCTCGAGACTCCGTCTCGTGCACACTTTGTGGTATGATCGAGCCCGCCCTAGACCCCGACTAAGTGATCGGGCTGGAGTAAGTCTATGTAAGAGTTTTGAGATAGTCGATAGTATGGTTGAGGCGACTTGTCTTTGAATATGGGAGTTCACCACCCATATCATTAGACTTGTGTGCGTACGATGAGGACCCATTTCAGTTGATCATCCGGCCTGGATGGGATGCCCCTCACGTGCGATGCTTTCCGAGAATGTTCAGTGATTGGCCTTGTCTGCTTAGACAAGTGGGTGCGGTTCTCGGCTCTCCATATGACTATGTCTTAACTGTACTTGCATACGCTAACCCCGGGTCCCGACAAAAGTTGCTTAGAATTTTGTGTAGATTAATAAAATGTGCAAATTTTCCATGTTTGACCTTGTTTACATGCTGTTTATCTGCTATTTACATTGCTTGCCACTATAAATGTAATAGGCCGTAACTTTTCAACCGTTGCTCTGATAAAAATGCTCTTTATATGTAATTTGACTAGAATTTCATGTACTTTGTGTTTATGCTATTGTTTGTTGTTGTTCACCAACCTAAAATATTGTTTAGGGCAAACAGTACCAAACGTTATAATTTTCGTTGGGTCTGCAATAGTTTTCCATGTATAGGTTTTACCCCCACTTAAATTGACTAGATCAGGTAGTTTATTTATGCTTCACCTCTTTCCATGTTCGTGTGATATGCCATGCTTGAGTGAGATGCCATGTTAACAACATTGCTCACCTTGTGTAGCTAAACAACTTGAATCATTCTAAATGTGCGATATCGTCGTGTGTGACGAGTACTCCACTTAACCTGTTAGTAACCGTTCTCGACGGTAGGTGTGATGTCTCGTGTTGCCTTCTTGTTGATGCTTGCTCGTGTTTGCTTCGTAGTAATAGATGCTTGCTCGTTGATTTATTTCCAGTGTTTACCGTCTTGTGTGCTTCCGCGGGTACCTCTCAGAGACGATGCGAGCTTGCGATCAACTACACCTACGGAACCCGACTTATCAACAGGCAAGGACTATACATTACTTATGATCCATTCTATTACAACTAGCGGTTTGCATGCTAGTCTAGGATAGGTTCGATGTTTGATCCTACCACATGTTTACAGCCTCTTTCAAACCGATACAGCCATGTCCCCTCCCAGCAAACCATGTACTGCTATGTTACTATTGCTCGTTGCTCAGCCCCTGCTTAGTATGCATGCTTAGGATGCTACGATGTTACCCGGTTACTCCTTGGTTTTGGGCTATCGCCATTATTATATTATTGTTGATGATATGATTATTATAATGTTGAATATATTCGACGAAGGATGGAAGGTCTAGGCTATCCCGCCCCGACGCTTTGTTTCATTCGAGTCACCTAGGATCCGAGTTCCGGGTATTGGTTTTAAGACTGAGGATGCCTAACCGCGTATGGGATTTTATGGGGTCGCCTCTTCTTACCTACCTAGCTTCAAACATTTCTAGTGGTGGCCCAAGCTGATTTACCATTTGAAAAACCATGCATATATGTCTGTCGGGTAGCTCCTGGCAGACATCCCTTAAAACAACCCGGACCAGTAAGGACATGGTTCCTTGCTGGCCCATCATGACCGGCTGAGGACCCGGTCTCATGTGAGATTAATCGGCAATCCAAACCTGGAGTCATACGGTAGAGACCAGATCGAGAGAGCGGCCGGCTCCTGAGCTGGATGTCGACTCACCGGGGGGCCACCCGGATTTGTTCGTTGTTAGCTAGAGGGACCTGTAATTTCGGATCTATTGGAACTAAATCATAAAATGGTTGCCTGTGATGGGTAGCAACTGAAAGAGATGGGAGTGCGTGTGGAGCCTTGTAATGGGCAGTTGGTACACCCCTGCAGGGTGAAATCTTTTCGAGAAGCCGTGTCCACGGTTATGGATGACTTGAGACCTACTCCTTGTTCATAGAAAACAACAACTGAGATAATCTTAATATAACTTGATCAACGTGTGTGTGCCTTGACTACTTCTTCTTCGTCGGGATGCGAAGAGGAGGACAAGGATAGGATAGGTGTTATGTTTGCGTAAGTAGGTGGATAGCAGACTTGTTGGAGGCGATTCCTCATCGAATGCTTGGCTTCTTATCTTAGTCTCTAGATCGTTAGCCACTTCATAAATGCTAGTGCGGCAGCAACCTCACCACTTACCCCATCCTTACCGTAAACTACTAGTTTTCCTAGAATGACGAGTAATGAAGTCCTTCCTGGGTCAGTTGACCACTACAGTTGGTTGCTGAGCACTTCTGTACTCATGATACTACCCGCAAACTCTTTTCAGGGTTCTCGATCGACAACAGGTATGGTGATCGACGTTTCACGTGGATACTCGACGACGACTAGTTAGGCGGATCTCGGCGGAGGGTCTGGACCCGTGTGGTTATGGGGATCGATATTTTGCTCTTTGTCAATATGCATTTGATTGTAGTCTATACTCAGACATATAGCTTCCATTGATGTAATGTATTTAAGGCAGGTGTATGCCGATTGTATGAGATGTTGTATCCTTGTAGCTGTAATGTTGTGATATCATGTTGGAAATCTGGGGCATATGACATTGTTATATGTCGCGGTGGGACCGATATGTGCTTCGTCCCCAGATCTGGATGGAAACATCTAGATCTGGAACAGTACCGCATATCGGGCCTTACACCTAGGCAAAGATTGAAACCAGATTTCAGCTCCTTCCCTCAAAGAGAAAGGTAAAAATCTTGAGCTTAACAACATCACCTTCTACTTCTTTATACTTTTTCATATCACATAATTCAACAAAAATATTCAAGTGTAAAGCAGCAGCATCTCCAGCACCAGAGAATTGATCTCTCATAACAAGGTATAGCAAAGAAGGTTTAATTTCATAAGAGGTAGCTGAAGTGGCAGGTGTGGCAATAGGAGTGCAGATAAAATCTTTGTTGTTGTGACTAGTGAAGTCACACAACTTGGTGTTTTCAGTGGAACCCATAGTAGCAGCAAGTGTGTCAGATTTTTTTGTAATTTTTGATATAGGACACAAAGATAAAAACTGAAAGGTAAACTAACAAGACTAAAAAGTAAAGGTAAAAGGTAGTGGGAAACTCCCCTATCTTATCACTCGGAGTCCTTGGCAACGGCGCCAGAAATTTTCTTGATACGCGAGAGAGGATAATTGCTTCTCGGCCTTCATTGGTTACTCCAAGTGGAAGGTGAGATGTAGCATAGTGGCAAGTTTCCCTTGGTGAAGATACCAAGGTTGAGATCGACCAGTAGGACTCCGATAATGATAAGTTGGTGGTGAAGTGAACAATGGCGCCGTTCACAATCTTCAAGATTGCTTACTTCACCTGGACCTGCACACAGACACAAATAGTTTTGCTCCCAACGAAGTTCAAAGAGGTTTTCAATCTCTCCGATCTTGTTGTTTACAAAGGATAAAAAACACAAGGGATAATAATAATGATAGCAACTGAAAGTAAATACTAAAAAGTAAATGAGCGTGTAAACAGTGATGAGAATATGGACCGGGGTCCCGTGATGTTCACTAGTGATATTTCTCTCCCAAAAGACGATAAAACTGCTATGCGAGGTAAACAAATTACAGATGGGCAATTGACAGGATTATAAACGCACCGCAATTCTAACTATGCTACAAAAGAAAGGAAGAGGCTCAAAAGCATGGGCCATACGCCAAAATAAGTAGACTGAAATCCATCTGCATCTACTACTAATCATCCACCTTGAATTATCTATCCAGAACATCTCGCTGGTATTAAGTTGCGAGTCCCACCCAAAGTGTAAACCCAAAGCAACAGACAACTGCATTAAAAAGCACTTTGCGTAAAGTAAACAAGTCTTGCAACCGCGGTTACAAGCACCGTTGTTTTCCCCCTTGTGGCAACATCACATCCCCTAGACTCATGTTTCTGTCACTCAACAGGCAAGAACTATACATTACTTATGATTCATTCTATTTCAACCAGCGGTTTGCATGCTAGTCTAGGATAGGTTCGATGTTTCATCCTACCAATTGTTTACAGCCTCATTCAAACCGATACAGCCATGCCCCCTCCCAGCAAACCATGTACTACTATGTTACTATTGCTCGTTGATCCGCCCCTGCTTAGGATGCTACGATGTTACCCGGTTACTCCTTGGTTTTGGGCTATCACCATTATTATATTATTGTTGATGATATGATTATTATAATGTTGACTATATTCGACGAAGGATGGAAGGTCTAGGCTATCCCGCCCTGACGCTTTTTTCCATTCGAGTCACCTAGGATCCGAGTTCCGGGTATTGGTTTTAAGACTGAGCGTGCCTAACCGCGTGTGGGATTTTATGGGGTCCCCTCTTCTTACCTACCTGGCTTCAAACATTTCTAGTGGTGGCCCAAGCTGATTTACCATTTGAAAACCATGCATATATGTCTGTCGGGTAGCTCCTGGCAGACATCCTTTAAAACAACACGGACCAGTAAGGACATGGTTCCTTGCTGGCCCATCATGACCGGCTGAGGACCCGGTCTCATGTGGGATTAACCGGCAATCCAAACCTGGAGTCATACGGTAGAGACCAGATCGAGAGAGCGGCCGACTCCTGAGCTGGATGTCGACTCACCGAGGGCCACCCGGATTTGTTCGTTGTTAGCTAGAGGGACCTGTCGTTTCAGATCTCTTGGAACTAAATCATAAAATGGTTGCCTGTGATGGGTAGAAACTGAGAGAGATGGGCGTGCGTGCGGAGCCTTGTAATGAGCAGTTGGTACACCCCTTCAGGGTTAAATCTTTTCGAGAAGCCGTGTCCACGGTTATGGACGACTTGAGACCTAATCCTTGTTCATAGACAACAACAACTGAGATAATCTTAATATAACTTGATCAACGTGTGTGTGCCTTGACTGCTTCTTCTTCGTCGGGATGCGAAGAGGAGGACAAGGATAGGATAGGTGTTATGTTTGCGTAAGTAGGTGGATAGCAGACTTGTTGGAGGCGATTCCTCAACGAATGCTTGGCTCCTTATCTTACTCTCTAGATCGTTAGCCACTTCATAAATGCTAGTGCGGAAGCAACCTCACCACTTACCCCATCCTTACCGTAAACTACTAGTTTTCCTAGAATGACGAGTGATGAAGTCCTTGCTGGGTCAGTTGACCACTACAGTTGGATGCTGAGTACTTCTGTACTCATGATACTACCCCCAAACTCTTTTCGGGGTTCTCGATCGACAACATGTATGGTGATGGACGTTTCACGTGGAGACTCGACGACTAGTTAGGCGGATCCCGGTGGAGGTCCTGGACCCGTGTGGTTATGGGGATCGATGTTTTTCTCTTTGCCAATAGGCGTTTGATTGTAGTCTGTACTCAGACATATAGCTTCCGCTGATGTAATGTATTTGAGGCAGTTGTATGCCGATTGTATGAGATGTTGTATCCCTATAGCTGTAATGTTGTGATATCATGTTGGAAATCCGGGGCATATGACATTGTCATATGTCGCGGTGGGGCCGATATGTGCTTCGTCCCCGGATCTGGATGGAAACATCTAGATCTGGGACAATACCGCATATCGGGCCTTACAACTTGGTATCAGAGCCTTACCGACCGTAGGATCCTTTTTCTGGCCGAAGGTGAGTCTAGACAAAAACTATTATGTAGTTACTAAGTTAGTTATCAGAGAGTAGGATTCTTTTTACTCCTTACCCTTTCTCTGGTCAGGACAAGTGTCGTAAATGTTTTAATCTCGCCTTATCCCCTTTCAAACTCTAGGATCTCGAGTGTGTGGAGTATCGTAACCGTTACAATGCCTTGCTTGCAGCGTAGTGTCTCGACTCCGATCTCAGGTTGGGAAATCCTGTAGTATCTTTAGTTCTTCGAATTCGGGTTAAACATCTTGGTCGTCTGTTGACTTCATTCCTCTCTTGCCCAGTATCCTCACAATTTCAGTGAGAATGCTTCCCTTGATCGTCACTTTCAACTATCGTTCTTCCTCTTGATCTCCCGATGATTTCTTTTTTCGACGTTGCCGTCTGTCTGTGGAAATTTATCTGGACAGAAGTTCGACGTCGACATGGAGCAGAGTCCCTTGTTGGTGGTGTTGAAGATTCTCGACTCTCTTTTCTCTCTCCCCTCTCCCCCGGATCTTCCTGGATCTCGGGACGATATCCCTTGTTGGTGGTGTTGTATTGTAACAGCCCAGATTTCAAAAAAATTAAAATTTTGTTTTCGGTGTGAATTGTTCGATTGTCTGATTTGTTTGCGGTGTTTTCATCCCCGATTTATCGATTGGCGATTATATTTTCCCTCTTATCTCGTACCAGACGGAGACCGACCCTTGCCACCCTGACACTCGACCTTTGCGACACCGGGGTTCACCCGAGCACAGTCGCGAAAACCGCATGAGACCAACCGCAGCCAACGGAACAAAAAAACCCGTTTAATAAGTAAACGGGATATTTTTATAGTGCGCCGGAAAGTGTTCTCGGAACGGTTCCAACGCGAGGTGAACGCCACCGGATCGACGCGCTGATTGCGCAGTTCAAAGTTTTACCCGAATCGGAGGTCCTGCGGACCCTCGGCGGTCAGAAACGTAAGCCACACGCGCGCGAGAGAAAAACCGGGGATGTTTTTGCAAACTGCAAGCCACCGTGGCTATATAAAGACCACCACTCTCCCACCCCTTTCTAGGATTTCCCTAGTCCAAAATTGCAACCACCCCCCTGAAATTGCCCCATTTTCTCCCAAAACACCCTAACCCAAAAACTTCCAGATGCAGCAGCTTCCAGCCGTCGGATCTGTCGATCCGCTGGCCAGTATAGCGTCATGTCAGGGGATGGAATCCCACCCCGAGCCGCATCCATGCCCGAGCTCCTCCTCCTCCCATGCGCAGCCTGCGCCGCCGCCGTGCTCCTTCCAGTGAGCTGCCACGCCAACGCCCCCCCCCCCCCCGCAGGTCGAGCCCCTGCCGCTCCTCTCCTTCCTCCTTCCCTCTCTCAAATCTCTCCTTCTCTCTGCTTCTAGCCGGGCCATGGACCGGACCGCGTCGACCTCGAGCTTGGACGCCGCCACGAGCTCAGAGAGCGCCGGCGAGCCTCGAAGCCGGATCCGGACGCCCCACCTCCGTTGCACACGTTCCGCCCCCTCCAGCCGTCCTCGCGCGCCACCCTCGCCGGAGATGGTCGCCGGCAACGGCCGCCGTCGTCGCTGCTAGATCGGGAGGATTCAGTGCCCCGCTCGATGTGGCCCCGCATGGGCCGGCGCGCCCTTGCGGCCCAAGGCGCCGCGAGAGGCCCAGTCCAGCGCCCGATCCCGGCTCTCCTCACGCCCGTGGGCGAGCCAGTCTATCCTCCGCCTACCTTCGCAGCTGGGGGGCGGCCCACGAGGTGAGCGCCCAACCATCGTGTTTTTATATTTTTATTTTTGTTGCGAGTTGGGTTGGCCCAATAGTTAGGTAGCGCCCATGGGCACTTGTTAGCTATCTAGCACCGCCCCCTGTTGGGCCTGTTTAGAGCAGTTTCGGCCCATTGAGGCTTAGTTTTTTTTCTGGTTATAAATAATTGCAGATTGTGTTTTAATTTTGTGATGCCCGTATCTTTTTAACCGTAGCTCGGATCGTGACGCGTAAAACATGAAAGTTGCTTAGAATTTTGTGTAGATTAATAAAATGTGATTCTTTGCCATGTTTGACCTTGTTTACATGCTGTTTATCTGCTATTTACATTGCTTGCCACTGTAAATGTAATAGGCCGTAAGTTTTCAACCTTTGCTCCGATAAAAATGTTCTTTGTATGTAACTTGACTAGAATTTCAAGTAATTTGTATTTATGCTATTGTTTGTTGTTGTTAACCAACCTAAAATATTGTTTAGGGAAAACAGTACCAAACGTTATAATTTTCGTGGGGTCTGCAATAGTTTGCCATGTATAGGTTTTACCCCCACTTAAATTGACTAGATTAGGTAGTTTATTTATGCTTCACCTCTTGCCATGTTCGTGTGCTATGCCATGTTAACAACCTTGCTCACCTTGTATAGCTAAACAACTTGAATCATTCTAAATGTGCGATATCGTCGTGTGTGACGAGTACTCCACTTAGCCTGTTAGTAACCGCTCTAGACGGTAGGTGCGATGTCTCGTGTTGCCTTCTTGTTGATGCTTGCTCGTGTTTGCTTTGTAGTAACAGATGCTTGCTCATTTATTGCTTTCAAGTGTTTACTGTCTTGTGTGCTTCCGCGGGTACCTCTCGGAGACGATGCGAGCTTGCGATCAACTACACCTACGGAACCCGACTTATCAACAGGCAAGGACTATACATTACTTATGATCCATTCTATTACAACTAGCGGTTTGCATGCTAGTCTAGGATAGGTTCGATGTTTGATCCTACCACATGTTACAGCCTCTTTCAAACCGATACAGCCATGTCCCCTCCCAGCAAACCATGTACTGCTATGTTACTATTGCTCGTTGCTCAGCCCCTGCTTAGTATGCATGCTTAGGATGCTACGATGTTACCCGGTTACTCCTTGGTTTTGGGCTATCGCCATTATTATATTATTGTTGATGATATGATTATTATAATGTTGAATATATTCGACGAAGGATGGAAGGTCTAGGCTATCCCGCCCCGACGCTTTGTTTCATTCGAGTCACCTAGGATCCGAGTTCCGGGTATTGGTTTTAAGACTGAGGATGCCTAACCGCGTATGGGATTTTATGGGGTCGCCTCTTCTTACCTACCTAGCTTCAAACATTTCTAGTGGTGGCCCAAGCTGATTTACCATTTGAAAAACCATGCATATATGTCTGTCGGGTAGCTCCTGGCAGACATCCTTTAAAACAACCCGGACCAGTAAGGACATGGTTCCTTGCTGGCCCATCATGACCGGCTGAGGACCCGGTCTCATGTGAGATTAATCGGCAATCCAAACCTGGAGTCATACGGTAGAGACCAGATCGAGAGAGCGGCCGGCTCCTGAGCTGGATGTCGACTCACCGGGGGCCACCCGGATTTGTTCGTTGTTAGCTAGAGGGACCTGTAATTTCGGATCTATTGGAACTAAATCATAAAATGGTTGCCTGTGATGGGTAGCAACTGAGAGAGATGGGCGTGCGTGTGGAGCCTTGTAATGGGCAGTTGGTACACCCCTGCAGGGTGAAATCTTTTCGAGAAGCCGTGTCCACGGTTATGGATGACTTGAGACCTACTCCTTGTTCATAGAAAACAACAACTGAGATAATCTTAATATAACTTGATCAACGTGTGTGTGCCTTGACTACTTCTTCTTCGTCGGGATGCGAAGAGCAGGACAAGGATAGGATAGGTGTTATGTTTGCGTAAGTAGGTGGATAGCAGACTTGTTGGAGGCGATTCCTCATCGAATGCTTGGCTTCTTATCTTAGTCTCTAGATCGTTAGCCACTTCATAAATGCTAGTGCGGCAGCAACCTCACCACTTACCCCATCCTTACCGTAAACTACTAGTTTTCCTAGAATGACGAGTAATGAAGTCCTTCCTGGGTCAGTTGACCACTACAGTTGGTTGCTGAGCACTTCTGTACTCATGATACTACCCGCAAACTCTTTTCAGGGTTCTCGATCGACAACAGGTATGGTGATCGACGTTTCACGTGGATACTCGACGACGACTAGTTAGGCGGATCTCGGCGGAGGGTCTGGACCCGTGTGGTTATGGGGATCGATATTTTTCTCTTTGTCAATATGCATTTGATTGTAGTCTATACTCAGACATATAGCTTCCATTGATGTAATGTATTTAAGGCAGGTGTATGCCGATTGTATGAGATGTTGTATCCTTGTAGCTGTAATGTTGTGATATCATGTTGGAAATCTGGGGCATATGACATTGTTATATGTCGCGGTGGGACCGATATGTGCTTCGTCCCCAGATCTGGATGGAAACATCTAGATCTAGAACAGTACCGCATATCGGGCCTTACACCTAGGCAAAGATTGAAACCAGATTTCAGCTCCTTCCCTCAAAGAGAAAGGTAAAAATCTTGAGCTTAACAACATCACCTTCTACTTCTTTATACTTTTTCATATCACATAATTCAACAAAAATATTCAAGTGTAAAGCAGCAGCATCTCCAGCACCAGAGAATTGATCTCTCATAACAAGGTATAGCAAAGAAGGTTTAATTTCATAAGAGGTAGCTGAAGTGGCAGGTGTGGCAATAGGAGTGCAGATAAAATCTTTGTTGTTGTGACTAGTGAAGTCACACAACTTGGTGTTTTCAGTGGAACCCATAGTAGCAGCAAGTGTGTCAGATTTTTTTGTAATTTTTGATATAGGACACAAAGATAAAAACTGAAAGGTAAACTAACAAGACTAAAAAGTAAAGGTAAAAGGTAGTGGGAAACTCCCCTATCTTATCACTCGGAGTCCTTGGCAACGGCGCCAGAAATTTTCTTGATACGCGAGAGAGGATAATTGCTTCTCGGCCTTCATTGGTTACGCCAAGTGGAAGGTGAGATGCAGCATAGTGGCAAGTTTCCCTTGGTGAAGATACCAAGGTTGAGATCGACCAGTAGGACTCCGATAATGATAAGTTGGTGGTGAAGTGAACAATGGCGCCGTTCACAATCTTCAAGATTGCTTACTTTACCTGGACCTGCACACAGACACAAATAGTTTTGCTCCCAACGAAGTTCAAAGAGGTTTTCAATCTCTCCGATCTTGTTGTTTACAAAGGATAAAAAACACAAGGGATAATAATAATGATAGCAACTGAAAGTAAATACTAAAAAGTAAATGAGCGTGTAAACAGTGATGAGAATATGGACCGGGGTCCCGTGATGTTCACTAGTGATATTTCTCTCCCAAAAGACGATAAAACTGCTATGCGAGGTAAACAAATTACAGATGGGCAATTGACAGGATTATAAACGCACCGCAATTCTAACTATGCTACAAAAGAAAGGAAGAGGCTCAAAAGCATGGGCCATACGCCAAAATAAGTAGACTGAAATCCATCTGCATCTACTACTAATCATCCACCTTGAATTATCTATCCAGAACATCTCGCTGGTATTAAGTTGCGAGTCCCACCCAAAGTGTAAACCCAAAGCAATAGACAACTGCATTAAAAAGCACTTTGCGTAAAGTAAACAAGTCTTGCAACCGCGGTTACAAGCACCGTTGTTTTCCCCCTTGTGGCAACATCACATCCCCTAGACTCATGTTTCTGTCACTCAAGCGTGTCATCATGGACATGAACCCACAATCGAGCATAATGTTCCCTCTTGGAGTTTCTACCTACCACTTGCCCAAAGCCATAAACAGCAACGGAGAATATGCAAGAATTACTTAGGAACAAAAATATAAAAGATAAGAACCAAATATATTACTCTATTACAATCTGAACATAATCTCATAATCCATCAGATCCCATCAAACTCAGCATAGCAACAAAGAGGGGAGGAGAACATCACATAGCTACTGATCACGGACCCATGGTCCAAAGGAAACTACTCACAACACATCCGGGAAGCGTCCATGATGAAGGGGAAGCTCCCGGAGGTCGATCCTCCCTCCGGCAGGGTGCCGGGAAGAAGTCTGTCGGCGCTCCCGGTCTTGTAAGCGCGGCGGCGGAGGAACAAAGGTGAGATCACAAAAAAGGGTTTTCTTCTCGAAAGTTTCACGTCGCAGGGAATATATAGGCGAAGGGGGAAACCAGGGGGCCACCAGTGGTCCAGGCACCCCCCTGGCGTGGCCAAGCCCTATGCCACGCCAGGTGGCCCCTAGGCACCTGGTGGTGGCCCCCCGGCCCTCCTTCGGGGTTCTGGAGGCTTTCGGTGCGTTGATTTTTTATCCGATTTTTCCCAAATTTTTGGAGCACTTTTAATATGGGGGAAACCTGGAACAAAAAAACAAAAGAAACCAGAAACTGGCACTGGGGTGCACTGAGTTAATAGGTTTGTCCAAATATGATCAAAAGTGTATGAAAGTGTATCTAGATCATAGCAATATCACACAAAACATGCATGGAGCAAGCAGAAATTATCGATGCGGTTGGGACGTATCACGTACCATGCCGGTCGCCAAGACACCTCCCAAGCCGTTGACCCTCAGCTGCCAAATCCAGTGCTATACTCTCAGGTCGTGCCACCCTCTCAAGTGGTGCTACCCTCCCAACCCGTGAACCAGTGCAACCGAGGCACATCGATGCCAACTCCACCAACAGAACCATTCTTCAGCTGTATCGGTAAGGCCTGCTCTAGCAAGCTCCAACCGATACCCTAGGAGTTGAGTCCCGACTAGTTGAGTACCTTGAATTCGGGAAGCATCTCAGCCTCCATCCACCAGGAGATCCTGAGCGGGACTTGTTCTTTAGATGTTGCCTAGTTTGTCTTCCGTCCTCGCCAGAGGATAGAAACCGTAGTCCCGAATAAGTTGTTATCGTGAGGTGCGTAGTCAAGTTGCATTTGCTTGTGTTTCTTATGTTGCTTGTGTTGTAATGCTATATGCCATGTTTGATTGTGGATTTGTTTCATCTGTCCTCTGTTAAGCAGAAATGTTTAACAAAGATGATAGTGGTTTTCCAAGATGTTTGAGTGCATATACCCTCTAGCATTAGAAGATCTTAGTGTGATTTTATCTGGTGTGCTTTCTTGCTTGTCTGCTAGATTGAGTATGCTGCTAGCACGTTGCATGCACACGCACGCACGAGATTTTTCCTCACGGGTACGATCACCACAATACCTAGGTGGAATGCAAGGACACGTCTCACGCCCACCTGCGCATGCCCCGTTTTGCTAGACCTTTGACCCAGGATTCAGAGGAAATTTACCCAGCCACTGAAACCCAGTCCCAAGCCAGTCGCAAACTCGGATAAACTTTGTGAATTTTATTGCGACAAGCCCTTGCGACCCCTACAATACAATTTTAGACCCAAATCCTACCCCGATGCCCGCTCAACCTGGTTGTCACTCGCTGAGGAGCAACCAAATGCGAGACCCCCACGTTGGCAGAGTCCCGTCGCCCTTACCACGCAAGCCCCCGAGACAGTGGCGCCGCCGTCACCACCTTGCGTGACACCAGGCAGGCCAATGCCTCGCCTCGCCGCAGCCCCGCTTACTCCGCCGGCCCTAAGCGACGGTGGAACAAGCATGGAGGACCACCAGCCACCGCAACCTCTTCATCTCGCTCCCGAGCTGCCGCCTCCCTTCCCTCCTTCTCGCGAGCTCTCTCCTGCCACGTGACCACCCACATCAAGAGCGACGAGCCGACCAGCGCAACTAGCATCCCCACGAGAAAGCACCATAGCAGCTCCCGGAACACGACATCGCTAGGAGAGCGTGGCTCCAGCTAATCCAGGCCGAAGAGGTAGTAGAGCGGCATGGCGTGAGCTAGGATGAGCCACGTTGCTGTCTTTTATAGCCGAGCTTGGTGTACGGTGAACGATGTGCAGGCGTGATACAGACTGGCAACTCTCCTCGTTGGTTACCCCAAGTGGAAGGTGAGATGCAGTGTAGCAGTAAGTTTCCCTTAGCAAACATGCTAAGGTTGAGTATCGAACCAGTAGGACTCCAAGAGATACAAGTAGGTGTGACGGCGCTTGACGTGGACCTGCACACAGATACAAATAACTTTGCTCCTAACGAGTACAAAGGAGTTGTCAATGTCTCCGGCCTTGCTGTTTACAAAGGATCAACGCAAGAGATAAAAGTGGAACTGAAAGTAAAGACTGAAAGTAAACTAAGGGTGTAAACAATAATGTGAAGATGGACCGGGGTCCCGTGATTTTCACTAGTGATGTCTCTCTCCCAAAAGACGATAAAAGTGCTAGCGAGGTAAACAAATCACAGCTGGGCAATTGGCAGAATTATGAAGGCACCGCAATGCTAACTATGCTGCAAAGAAAGGAAGGGCTCAAAAGCAATGGGCAGTACGCCAAGGTAAGTAGACCGAAATCCAACTACATCTACTACGAATCATCCACCTTGAGATATCTATCCAGAACATGTTGTTGGTATTAAGTTGCGAATCCCACCCAAAGTGTAAACTCAAAGCAACAGACAACTGCATTAAAAGAACTTTGCGTAAAGTAAAAAATCCTTGCACCCGCGGGTACAAGAACCGTTGTTTTATCCCTGGTGTCAACATCACATCCCGTAGTCTCATGTTTCTGTCACTCAAGCTAGACATCAGGGGGATGAACCCACAATCAAGCATAACGCTCCCTCTTGGAGTTGCAAGCAAACTACTTGGCCAAATCAAAATACTGCAACGGAGAACATGCAAGAATTTACTCAAGAACAAAATATAAAAGAGAAGAACCAAATATATTACTCATCACAATCTGAACATAGTCTCATAATCCATCAGATCCCAGCAAACTCAGCATAGCAACAGCAGAAATTACAAAAGTGCCTCGATCATGTGAGGCAGCTCACGAGGTCTCGAAAGTGGAAGCACAAAGAGGGGAGAGGTACATCACATAGCTACTGGTCACGGACCCATGGTCCAAGGGGGACTACTCACGACACATCCGGGAGGCGTCCATGGCTATGGATGGTCTCCCGGAGGGGGTTCCTCCTCCCGGCAGGGTGCCGGGGCAGCTTCTCCAAGCAGCCCCGATCTTGAAACGATGGCGGCGGCGGTACAGAGGCGATTTCGCGGAAAAGATATCGATATTAGGGGTTTCCACCCCGACGGCTAAATATAGGCGGAGGGGGTGTCTAGGGGACCCACCAGGCACACAGGAGGCCTCCTGGCGCGGCCTAGGGTGGGGCCGCGCCAGGGACCCTCCTGGTCTCCTGGTGGTGGCCTCCCTCCTCTACCTTGGTGATTCCGGAAGCTTCCGGGTCGCTGATTTTTTATCTGATTTTTCCGGATTTTTTGGAGCACTTTTAATGGCCGGAAAACCTGAAATACAAAAACAGCAGAAAACAGCAACTGGCAGCTGGGTGCACTGGGTTCATAGATTAGTCCAAATATGCTCAAAAGTGTATGAAAGTTCAAGAAAAACATGGCAAAGTCACACAAAACTTGCATGGAGAAAACAAAAATTATAGATACGTTTGGGACGTATCAAGGCGCCACACGCCACTCGATCACCGGCGTACCCGCGACGAATCCGCGAGCAGTGCCGACATCGGTGATGGCCCGCCATGCGAACGTTCTCGCCGCATCGTGCACGCTGCGCACTATCTTCGTAGAGTTCTGAGTGCCCTAAGGTCAAGACGTGTGTAGCCCCCGCTTCACTCAGTGCAGCACCAAAGCTAGAGAAGAGGAGTAGCTGGAGGAATAAGAAGAAGAGGCTAACAGCGGTCCCTGGGTCCACATGTCAGCAGGAGGAATCACTTATAATTGGGGTGGCTTAGTATTTTTGGAAAAGTGAATTTTTTGGCTTTTCTAAAAATTGGTGACCCATAACAGCGGAGGTGATCCCGCGATATACGTATCTCGATCGTAGCGCAACTGTTCATCATTTTCCCCAGTTCCGTAGTTTTCCTAGGAGGAGTAGATGTGATTCTAAGCCAACCCTAGGAATCTCGAGGACGAGATTCTTTTAAGGGGGGGTAGGTTTGTAACACCCCAAAAATCAGGTTATCAATTTTTTTGCTGTTATTCCTTCCTAGCTTTCCTTCCCGATCTTTTTCCCTTGGAGTCTGGTTGATAACCAGATGAATCCAGACAATCCTTGACCTTGCAACCCTTTCCCCTGCCCTTTGTGACAGTCAAGATCCCTCTCCCATGTCATTTCCCCCTCGAGATGCAAGAATGTTGCTGAGTCAGGTGCAATGTTCTTCATTTGAACCTAATTCCATTTCTGCCGGTTAATGGAATTAAATACAGAAAAATACCTAGACATCTCTAAAGCTTGTGAAAACTTGTGGAGATGATCTTGGTGATCCCCTTGACCCCTCCCATAGGTATTGGCTATGATTGAATAAAGGAAATCGCCATTTCCTTTATAAAGCCAATAATCCCATTTTAGCCATTTCTAAAGGAGCAACTATTTTGGTTGCTCCATTGGTGCTCAACTGAATTATGGAGCTCCTACTAACCAACCCATGGCCATTTCTATTAATACATGGGGTTCCATAGTTCAAAGTTTGAGCATGGCTTCCATTTCCAAATTCCGGGCAGAATAGCACTTTACAAAGGGAGTGTTATTTATCTTTTCCCATTGACTCCCAAACTTTTTGTGCCTTCTCTCCTATCCATATCATAGTGATGTGCCAAGTTTCATATACAATGGCCAAGCCAATAGTTCACACAAAATTCCCAAAGTTTTTGTCCAGCAGACAACTTTGTGAAGGAAGTGCAAGCTAGCTTTGCCCATTTGTGCTAAAATTTTGTGCACTTGATTCCCCTAGCAGAAGAGTAAGCTCAGCCAAAATTCAAGCCAAGGGGACCAGTGTGCTAGCCACGCCACTGCACAAACACCTTCTGCCCAAGTGGTGCATTTGCAAAGGAAGTGCTATGTTCTTTGGTCCAAGTTAGCTCAAAGTTGGCAGAGGTAATCACCTTAGGATAAGATTATTTTAACCCAAGTTTGAGACCCTTTCCCAGATGCTCCTCCCCCAGGTCAACACAAGCACCTTGCTGGTCAAACCTAGTTCAGGTCACTATCAGCCACTCCAGGCCTAGCAAGTCAGCCCACCTTGGTTCTAGCACCTGCTGAGAGGTCACCTCACACAGTGGACATGGTCCCTGGTCAAACGCATGCGTTGGACACGAAGACACCTTGGTGACCACGCCTGGGGCGTGCACCCACAGTGCCCAGTACACTGTTTGTACTGCGAGCTCATCCTCATTGTCGTCTTTAGCTCGTCCACGCATGGCTTTCGTGATCCTCACTCCACGCTCTCCCTGCTCGACCCCGACACCCTCGTCCCCTAGCCCTTGGCTGAGCGTGTCGGCACCATGTTCTCCGCGAACTGGCCGCCACGTGGCCATAGCTCGAGATCCTCAGAAGTCCTTATCCAGAGCCCCCATTGGCTATTTAAGCACCGCACCCGAGCCCCAACAACTGCAGCACCTCCATCCCAACCCCCCTCGTCGCCGTGGCCTCCCCGTATCGCCGCGTCCCCTAGCCCCTTGCTCCCCGAGTTTGCGGCCCCTGCGCCCCTTCGGCGTCGGGTGCCTCCCGGCCAGGAGCCGCCACCAGCCGGCCGGGCCTTGGAGCCACCAGCGGCCGCCGTGCCATGGTCGTGGGGGCGGCGCTGCCAGCCACACCGCGCGGCCTGGCGACCTCCGGCGGGCGAGCCTCGGCGAGTCGCGTCCGATGGACACGCCAGCGCCCCCATCGTGCCCGCAACCGTCGACGATCGTCGTCCCCACCGACCTCTGCCCCGCGTCGTGACCTGAGAGAAACAAAGAGAGGAGAAGATCAGAACAGAGGAGGAGAGAGGAAGGCCGATGCATAGGACCCGCGCGTCACTGGTTAAGCCACGGCCCCACGTGGATTAGTGAACACGTACTCCAGAAAATACGCCTTTCAGAAGCGGAAGCGTATTCTGCGCAACTTCAGGGTGAAATACGCTTTCCTTAGGCGAAAGCGTATTCTCGGGCTACTGCGGCTGGAAGTGCGCTTTCCTTTTCGGAAAGCGTATTCTCGGAAATACACTTTCGACGTCAGCCCCAGGGACCCAGAAGTAATTCTGGATTTGTAGATCAGCCCCTGGTTTCTTCCCCCTCGTAACTTCGCGATTGTAACTCCGATTGAGGTGATTCAAAGGCCCACGTTCCTCTTTTTCCGAGCCCATTTCATTGGAATCACTTTAATGATGTTTTGACATTGTGAAAATGACCCTTTTTGCCCCCGGTTACCGTTAGGCCTCGCCGGAGACTCATTTGCTCCGCTGAATCTTTTTGGAAGGCGATTGCGCATCGACCCATTATATTCACCGACCCCCTCCCACCCCAGGCAAGCAAGCCATCCAATATATGCTCTAAAGCATTGCTCTGTGTGTTCTTGTGTGCTTTTAACTTTAATCTTGTCATGTTGCATTATTGATTGTTTAAACCCTAATATGCTTGTTTGAATTGCTATGCTTATACCGTGCTATTGTGATATGATATGTTCACTCATGAGTACCATGATCGTGTTGTTCATGACATGCCTACTGGATATGATAAGCTAGAAGTGATCATGCCATGCTTAGTGGTTATAATCATGCCAGGTTGTTCATGTCATGTCCATGCTAGTATTCCGTTCATGTTGACCATATCCATGTTTATTCGTGTGCTTATGACTAGATCATATGCATTCACCATGCTTATGTGATATCATGCTCATACTAGTATTGCTTTGGTACATTTTGTTGCTATGCTTGATCATATGTTCCTCAGTTAATGTTGATAGTCGGGTTGGACTGGAGTAACGGTTGATCAAGTGCCACCGAATTGAGCTTTACTAGTGCAGCCACACTCGCCTGTATGGGAAGGCCTTGGCTCGGTATATCGGTGTGCTCTCTTATGCATATCACCAAAGAGGGGAGGTTATGCCCGCGCGCTACCCTGATCAGGTAGGCGGCGATAACCTTGAAAGCCGGTTGGTTATATTGGGCCCGTCCCCGTTTGGGACAAAGTTGAGTCCCCGTTTGGGACAACATTGTTTGCCATGTGATGGCAGGTGTTTGGGGGTATACAGGGCTACCCAAGACGGGATGTTGGTGATACGATAAGGGAGGCATGCAGTAGAACGGTCTCGTTGGAGAAGTCCTAGTCCACTCCTAAGGTACGAGTTCCGAGGTTCCTGTGGGAGAAGTTCCAAGGTACTGGATGGAGGAAGAGCTCCATAGTGTGGGTAAAGTGCGCAAACTCTGCAGAGTATTAGAATCTATTCGAATAGCCGAGTCCACGATATTGGACACGGCTCGTACTAAGTCACACTTGGGATCAACGTGAGTTCGGTTTAGTGATGGTGATGAGTTGTTGGTCATGCGATGACCCGTTCGGTCATGCGATGATCGGATTGGTTGGGCGGTAACATAAGGACACCTAACCCGTTGAATGGTCGTGCGACGACCCGTGTATGTTTTTGGGTTATGTGATAACCCGTTTGGTCGTGCGAAGACTAGTATACGTTGTTGGTCATGCAATGATCAGATTGGTTGGGTAGTAACATAAGGACACCTAACCCGTTGAAGGGTCATGCGATGACCAGATTGGTTGGGTGGTAACATAGGGACACCTAACCCGTCGTTTGGTCACGTAATGACTCGATACTTGAGTCTGTAAGGACTCCGAGGTAAGCTGCATGATCATGCGATGATCATGAATGTTCTGGGTGTTGATTGTTATTGCACTAGTCTTATTCATGGTGGTATACCCACTTCATCATGTTAGCATTGCTGGAACTGTTATGCTGTGATAACTAATATTGCTCTAATAACTAATGTATGCTTGAATGCCATGGATTGCTTTGCTTGGTGTATATGTTGCTTGGTTTGCTTGTTTGCGAGTACATTCAAACGTACTCACATGGCTTTGTCCCTGGCTATTCGTGTAGCCAGATTTTTAGGTTTACCTAAGGATTTGTCTTCCCTTAGAAGGAGTCGAAGCGTTCGCGAGCTAGGAAGAGTAACCCAGTTAGATCCCTGTGGATTGGAGCCGCTCCAAGTCCGTGCTGCATTAGATAGTGTATCCTCTGCTGCCCCCATCTCTGTAAGGTACCATATATAGTTGTAACATGTTGATTCAAGACGCTTTGGCTAATGAATCCTTCTATAGTTGTGCCTATGTTCTTGGTACATGTTGTAAGCGCGCACACCCGAGTGATTCATGGGCTGGTGTGTGGGCGTCGCCCGTTGTGTACAGTGGTATTCAGGAGGGGTGTCTCATCGAGATAGTCTTCACGAGTAAGATAATCCAATTTATTGATTCAACACAAGGGGATACAAAGAATATTTATAATCTTTAACAGTTGAGTTGTCAATTCAATCGCACCTGAAATATACTTGCTTGCAACAAAATATTAATAGCAACGGTGATATGAAAGTGGTAGTGGTAACAGAGAAAGTAACACATCAAAAGTAAAATACTAGTAACCAACAGGATTAAAACACTATAGGCTAGGGATATGGATGGTTGGGCGCTGCTTCGATGAGAGTGAACATGTAATAGATTGTAACACGGGGCAAGGCACACAGAAAAGCAAGGATCATCTAGGCAAATATCAAACATTAGGCATGCAACCCAAGGTAGTTGTACGTGCTTGCAATAAGAACTTGCGCAACATCTTTTGTCCTACCATCCCTCTACGAATAGGGA
The DNA here is from genome assembly GCA_950022295.1 of Bromus sterilis. Classification (NCBI taxonomy): domain Eukaryota; kingdom Viridiplantae; phylum Streptophyta; class Magnoliopsida; order Poales; family Poaceae; genus Bromus; species Bromus sterilis. The sequence goes on from OX465600.1 coordinate 283,655,798, forward strand.
CAAAAGGAACTTATGGAGATTAAGGTGCTCCTGTCAAAGAGCACCGAAACAAAGCATGCACACTCAATGGATACATGAAATCCCCAAATTATAATCCATCCCCTTTGGTGTCCCAAGCTGTCACCTTTGGGATCGCCGTTCTGGACCATAATAGGTGCGTACAACTCACAGATAGGATCAAGAACACAAATAAACTCATGAAAACACAAGTGGTTCAGATCTGAAAACATGGCACTCGGGCCCAAAGTGACAAGCATTAAGACTAACAAGTTGTAGCAAAGAAGATAAACACCAAAGTAGATGATAGGCAACATGCCCCCAACAATCTGACGAACTATTACATGATCTAACTCATCCAATCCCTACCACCCCATTTTCCTACCATAGGGAATTACTCACACATGAAAGGAGAAGTCATGGAGGGATGATGGATTGGTGATGGTGATGATGATGGCGATGATCTCCCCTCACCGGAGGCCAAAATAACCTCCAGATTAGCCCTCTCGGAGAAGAACAGAGGGTGGCTGTGGCTCCGCAACAGAAACTGGGAAAACGACTTCTGTTCTGGGGTTTCCTTGCGACGAGAATAAATGGGGGCCTTGGTAGGGCACCAGAGGGGGAGGACCCACCCAGGCGGCCTCCCAGCGCGACCAGGGGTGGGGCCGCGCCAGAAGGGCGCCTGAGGCCCCCTGGCTGCCCTCTGGCCCCACTTCTGGCTCGGCGTCCCTCAGGGTGCATGGATTTTCTGTGATTTTTCTTGGAATTTTCTGAGACACCTAAAAATCCATATTCCTGCACATAAGAAAACCATACAGGCAGCTCTGCTGAAAACAGTGTCAGTCCTAGTTAGTTTCGTCCAAATCATGCAAGAATGAGGCCAAAACAATAGCAAAAGTGTTTGGAAAAGTAGATACATTTGAGACGTGTCAACTCCCCCAAGCTTAGCATATTGCTTGTCCTCAAGAAATTCAGTTCAACGAACTGGACGCGACAAAGAAAACTTTGACATAATCTTTTGCTTCATAAGATGTATATAAGCATGTACTACAAAAAGAGTTTAGCAAGTATTAAAACAATGCTATGAGGACAATGCACGACGTAATCCTTCTTTCAAGTGATCAATCACAAACAACCAAACGTAAATAATATGCTACTGAAAATCAAGAAAACATCACAATGCACATAGATTGAATATACTAGAGTCGTATGTCACTAGCCTCAATGAGTGAAGCAAAACATAAATAAGGAAACTCCTCTGGAGTATGTCACTACCGTTTTAAAGGAGACTAGAACTAAGAATTTCAGAACAAGCAATATCACAATCATGCATAAGACAATGTGGTACTTTGGGACAATGCATGTTACACTAAGAATGACAATTATGCTCTCAATAGTTGGTGCTTTGAAGAAAGAAGGCGAGACTCTCGAACCGTGGCTTTTGATGGCAAGGTTGAAAACTCGTGGCTGGAAGCAAAGGCTAAACAAGTACCAGAGCTCTTGGTTTTGAAAACAGAAATAAAATTCTATTGGGAAGTGAAACTTTCCAGTCAACGGTAGACGTTAAAGGTCTCAATATCTTCCATACCAACCATATTAATGGCGGTTCCCATGCTTTGTGCTTACACTTATGTTCCCTTATCCACCTATCCTTTGACAATCTATAGTGCCTTTTTATTTTGCCTCAAGTATGGAAGGAAGGTTTCTCGTTCCATCTATCATTAGCAGCATTTGGCCCATTTCATTCCATCATCAAGTATGAGGGAAGTGCGAATTTTTTATAAAATGTGAAACAAGTGAGAACTGGGCATTCTCCAGACCGGCCTCTACCTCTTAAATTTGACTAGTTAAAACTTTGTCAAGGAGTAAAACATTTTTGGCATGGAAGATACTGATTTTCCCTCACCTCACCATGAGCTTGTACGGTTACAAAAGGAAGCTTTTGAATAAATTTCGAGATGGTACAGGAAAGTCTGAGTTACGGATGGCAGGTAAATACCATATATATGAAGGTATGGTGGACTCAAGTGGAATAACATGTTTGAAAAGGAGTTTGGATGCACAAGCAGAATTCCTCTTAGTGCAAGCGAAGGCTAGCAAAAGACTGGGAAGCGACCAACTGGAGAGCAATAAAAGTCATAATCATGCAGAGCGACAAAGCAGCATTGAATCGGGCATGAAAGTTACATAACTATTCTGAAATAAAAAGATCACCTAGGCATGATAGACTTTTTATTCATAAACATGTGTGAACATGTGCCAAGTCAATCCAAGAATTCTCCGAAGGGAAATACCACTTCAATATGCCAAACCATGAACATTGCAATTCATGTAAATCATTTCAACAACACATTATGCACTTGGCATCAGCTACTACGGTCCCTAGGAGCCTCCAGCTCCGGGGTAGTACGGGTGAGTCCAAGGGTCATACGAGGCTTCAGGTGCGTACAACGAAGTCCTCGGATCCTCCCACGAAGAAGGCTTCACGCTCCAAGAAGAAGAAGACCCTTCAGCCCATTGCGTGACGGTCTCCCCCTGGAAAGGTGGAAACTCACCGTGCTCCTCCTCATCGGGCACAACCCCCTCCATGGGGTTATGAAACTGTTGTTGGACCACATACTGATACGTCCCAAACGTATCTATAATTTCTGCTTGCTCCATGCATGTTTTGTGTGACTTTGCCATGTTTTGCTTGAACTTTCATACACTTTTGAGCATATTTGGACTAATCTATTAACCCAGTGCACCCAGTTGCCAGTTGTTGTTTTCTGCTGTTTTTATATTTCAGGTTTTCCGGCCATTAAAAGTGCTCCAAAAAATCCGGGAAAATCAGATAAAAAATCAGCGCAACAGAAGCTTCCAGAATCACCAAAGGAGGGAAGGAGGGGCACCACCAGGCAGCCAGGAGGGCAGGTGGCATGTCCCCACCCTGGGCCGCGCCAGGCACCCTTCTGACTGCCTCGTGGCCCCTCTCGGTGCCCCCCTACACCTATATTTACCCCTCGTGATGGAAACCCTTAAGACGAATCCCTCTTTCGCGATCTCTCCTCTGTACCGCCGCCGCCGCCGTTTCAAGATCAGGGCTGCCTGGAGAAGCTGCTCCGGCACCCTGCCGGGATAAGCTACCCCCTCCTGGAGACCATCCATAGCCATGGACGCCTCCCTTATGTACCGTGAGTAGTTTCCCTTGGACCATGGGTCTGTGACAAGTATCTATGTGATGTTCCTCTCCCCTCTTTGTGCTTCCACTTTCGAGACCTCGTGAGCTGCCTCACATGATCGAGGCACCTTTGTAATTTTTTGATGTTGCTATGCTGAGTTTGTTGGGATCTGATGGATTATGAGACTATGTTCAGATTGTGATGAGTAATATATTTGGGTCTTCTCTTTTATATTTTGTTCTCTAGAAAATTCTTGCATGTTCTTTGTTGCCGTATTTTACTTTGGCCAAGTGATTTGTTGCAACTCCAAGAGGGAGCGTTATGCTTGATTGTGGGTTCAGCCCCTTGATGTCTAGCTTGAGTGAAAGAAACATGAGACTAGGGGATGTGATGTTGCCACCAGGGATAAAACAACGGTGCTTGTATCCGCGGATGCAAGGATTGTTTACTTTACGCAAAGTTCTTTTAATGCAGTTGTCTGTTGCTTTGAGTTTACACTTTGGGTGGGATTCAAAACTTTATACCAGCGAGATGTTCTGGATAGATATCTCAAGGTGGATGATTCGTAGTAGATACAGTTGGATTTCGGTCTACTTACCTTGGCGTACTGCCCATTGCTTTTGAGCCCTTCCTTTCTTTGCAGCATAGTTAGCATTGCGGTGCCTTCATGATCCTCTCAATTTCCCAACTGTGATTTGTTTACCTCGCTAGCACTTTTATCGTCTTTTGGGAGAGAGACATCACTAGTGAAAATCACGGGACCCCGGTCCATCTTCACATTATTGTTTACGTCCTTAGTTTACTTTCAGTTGCCACTATTATTATCTCTTGCGTTGATCCTTTGTAAACGGCAAGGCCGGAGGAATTGGCAACTCCTTTGTACTCGTTGGGAGCAAAGTTATTTGTATCTGTGTGCAGGTCCAGGTGAAGTAACAACCTCGGCGCCATTGTTCACTTTACCACCTTCTTGTGTCCTTCGGAGTCCTACGGGAGACAAACCTTGGTATCTTTGCCAAGGGAAAACTTGCCGCTACACTATATATATATCACTCTGCACTTGGGGTAACCAACGAGGCTTGAAGAGTATTAACACTCTCTTGCCATCAGCAAGTTTTCTGGCGCTGTTGCCGGGGACTCCAGCCTACAAGATAGGGGAGTTGCACACTATCTTTTATCTTTGCTTTTTAGTCTTGTTAGTTTACCTTTCAGTTTTTACTTTTGTGTCCCTTATCAAAAATACCAAAAATACCTGCTGCTACTATGGGTTCCAATGAAAACACCAAGTTGTGTGACTTCACTAGTCACAACAACAGTGACTTTATCTGCACTCATATTGCTTCACCTGATACTTCAGCACCTTCTTATGAGATTAAACCTGCTTTGCTAAACCTTGTTATGAAAGAACAATTCTCTGGTGCTAGAGATGATGCTGCTTTGCACTTAAATAATTTTATTGAGCTTTGTGATATGCAAAAGTACAAAGAAGTAGATGGTGAAATTGTTAAGATTAAGCTTTTTCCTTTCTCTTTGAGGGATGAAGCTAAAATCTGGTTTCAATCCTTGCCTAAGAATAGCATAGATTCTTGGGATAAGTGCAAGGATGCTTTTATCGGGAAATACTATCCCCCTGCTAAAATTATTCAATTGAAGAGTAACATTATGAATTTCAGGCAATTGGATAATGAACACGTTGCCCAGGCATGGGAACGTATGAAGAAGCTCGTCAAGAACTGCCCCACACATGGACTGACTACCTGGATGGTTATCCAGACTTTCTATGCAGGATTGAACTTTACCTCGCGGAACCTGTTAGATTCGGCCGCGGGAGGAACTTTTATGTCAACCACACTTGGTGCTGCCACAAAGCTACTTGATGAGAAGATGTTGAACTACTCTCAGTGGCACACCGAAAGATCTCCAACTGGTAAGAAGGTAAATTCTGTCGAGGAGATCTCCTCTCTAAATGAAAAGGTTGACTTTATCATGTCTCTAATTACCAAGCAAGCTCCTATTGATCCTCAGGATGTTCCTTTAAATTCCTTGGTTGCTCAAGAACAAATAGATGTGAACTTTATCTCTAGAAAAAACTTCAACAATAATGCTTATAGGAGTAACTTTGGTAGCAACAATCCTAGGCCGTTTCCGTCCACTTATGGGAACAACAACACTTATCCTAGCACCAAAAACTCCACTTCTGAACTAGAGAATATGCTTAGAGACTTTATCACTACCCAAAAAGCCTTCAACAAGAATGTGGAAGAAAAACTAGCTAAATTAGATAATCTTTGTTTGAAGGTAGACAACTTAGCCCTTGATGTTGAGATGCTAAAAATTAGAACCTCTCCCCTTGAGGAGAGTAAGGTCACTCCTATTAATGCTATCCAGTTACAAATCAATGAAAATATTAGGATGATGGCTAAACTCAAAGAAAGATGGGCTAGAGAAAAAGAGGAAGAAGAAAGAATTAAGAGCCTTCCTACCTACCACACAGTAGCCACTATCCAAGTAGTCGAGGATGTCCAAACTGTTAGCACCCATCACACCCCTAGTCCCACTGGACCTATCAATGGTGATGCTACCACCTCAACCATAGATGAAGAAACCTCTATGAACATAGAGGCTTTCAAACAAGTGAGCTTAAATGATATCACTACCTCCCTGATAGATAGTAGTGATCTAGACTTTGACAACTGCTCTTTATCTAAAATTATTGGTTTCCTACACAAAATTTCTAGAGACCCCCACACTAGCACACTTAATCTTGCCTTCACATATCATATCACCAATGCTCTAATCAAAGTTAGGGAGGAGAAGCTTAGAGTAGAAGCCTACATAACTAGGAAGCTAGAATATGGTTGGGATCCTATGATAAAAATCAAATTGAATAACGTCTCTTGTTATGCTCTTTGTGATGTTGGAGCAAGTACCTCTGTTATGCCCAAAAGAATGTATGATAAGCTTTAATTGAAACCTTTTGATACTTGTTCTTTTGGTGTTCGTCTTGTTGATTCTTCCGTAAAGAAACCTTTGGGGAAGATTGACGATGTTCTTATCATTGTCAATGACATTTATGTTCCCGTTGATTTCACTATTATGGACATTGAATGTGAGCCTTCTTGTCCAATTATTTTGGGACGTCCTTTTCTTCGCACCATTGGTGTTGTTATTGACATGAAAGAGGGGAATATAAAATTCCAATTCCCTCTCAAGAAAGGGATGGAAAATTTCCCTAGGAAAAATATTAAGTTACCTTTTGAGTCCGTCACACGGGCTAGTTATTTTCTTGAAAAGACTTGATCTTTTGCACTAAGCCTAGCTAATGGCTTTAAAAAGCGCTTTCGGGAGGCAGCCCGCAACGAATTTAGGTTTTTGTTTTTGCTTTTATTCTGTTCTTAGTGGTCTTGATGATTGTTACTACTGTAGAAACATCATTGTATCTTTACTTTTCAAGCTTTGTGCCTTTTATAGCCTTATACGGCAAGGGGAGTGAAAGTTGTGACATGCTGTCCAGAAAACAGATTCTGTCCTCGTGACTAGAAATATCAGAGAAAAATCCTAGTTCATCTTTTTGAGCTGAAATTTTTACACAGTGTGATCTATACAATTACGAAACTTGCGTATGTTCTGTGTTTTTTTATTTGAGTTGCAGAAGTATCCCTAAAAAATTCGTTTCTATCTGTTGTTCTGTTTTTCACAGATTCTGCCACGTTTTGCCTTTCTCTACTTTTGCAAACCTTAAGCTTGCTTTTTCTTTGCAAAAACTTTTTTTCACTCTTGATAACCAGTAGCTCTTCAAGGTTATCTTTATTTGCAGTAGAGGAAAAATAATTTTAGTAGGGTACTAACCTCTCTAATCAGTCTACAATGAGTTATGTATGAAGGGAGTTTTCAAGTGTGCGATGGAAGATGATGAAATAAGATCTTGGAGTGTCAAACGCTCAATCTTTGGGATGCCCATGTGCACCCCCAATAAATATTCAAGGAGACTCAAGCATCTAAGCTTGGGGATGCCCCCGTGCATCCCCTTCTTCATCAACAATTATCAGTTCGTCTCTCGTTGCACTATATTTTTATCACTTCATGCGTTGTGTGCTATACTTGGAGCGTCTCGCTCTTTACTTTTCTAGGTTTGTTTTTTTCTTTGTTTGCTGTAGTGACAAGTTAGACCCCAGCTTACTCTTTTGTGTGGGAGAATTACACGCTCCGCTTGAACTAGAACTCCTCATAGGATTTGCATGCTTATTCTTTTGAGCTGTGAGTTGTTCTTTTTCTTTTCTTAGATGTTGCTCTGTTTAGTTGTAGTGCTTTAGTTTTCTAGAGCTTTGCTTTTGTTTTAGGTTGAACTTTCTATAGGTTGCATGTTTTATCTTGTTAGATAGTTTGCCTGTTGCACTGAGTTTTGTGTCTTGACTAGAAGTAGGTAGTTGAAGTTTCTTTTCTCTTTGTAGTAGTAACTTGCAATAGTTTTGAGGTATTGACTAGAGTAATGGTTGAACTTTTGGTGTCAAGAGCTCGAGCCTATTAGTGATAGATGTTGTATTTTGGGCAATCTGTGTGTTTTTCGAAAACCAAAAACCCCTGTTGAGAACTCTAGCTACTAGATGGATCACTAACCTCTGGAGGGTTCGAATATTAGAGAACACTCACGTACCATGAGTCGAGGATGCGCAAGGATAACCAAACCCCCATACACTCCTCCTCGGGGTACTTGTCTCTTTGTGAACCTCCTGATTAGATTGAGAGTTATCGATAATAAGTGCATGAGTTCTTCGGACTAATGTGAGTATTCGAAAGTTGACACTTACACCCACCTATACTTTTTCTAGCCTCTCCTGTGTCGTGCATTGCTCTCTTCTCACTCCGAGAGTTAGCGTCCACCTTTGCCGGTACATCCAAACCCTTGGCACGATACGCTCTGTCATCATAAGCCTCCTTATATCTTTCCTCAAAACAGCCACCATACCTACCTACAAGGCATTTCCATAGCCTTTCCGAGATACATTGCCATGCAACATCCACCTTCTCATTACTTGATCTTCATGTCTTACATGTTCCTGCTATCCTCGCATAAGCATACATTTGCATCATGATAGTTATATCTTCTTTATGTGAGTACCTTTGTAAAGTGTGAAAGATCTCCTATATTCTTTTAAAATATAGAGTGTTGCCCCTAAAGTGAGGAAAATATCCCAAAGAGGACAAAATCAAAAGATCCCAAAGAGGACAAATGAGAGAGTAATAGAAAGAGCCATTGAGGCCACCAAAAAATACAAAAAATACAAAAAAGAGAAAAAGAAATAAAAAGACAGAAGGGGGCACACTACTATTCCTTTTGAGAGATCCACACTAGTACTTCATCCTCTATCTCTTGTACTCCATAGAGATCATCATCATGCATATAGCTATGTGGGGACCTTCACACTATAGAACTTGGCTTGTATATTCCAATGATGAGCCTCCTCAAATGAGCTCTAGGTCTTCTTGAGCAAGCAAGTTGGATGCACCCCCACCAGTTCCCTTGGAGAGCTTTTAGCTCACATGTGCATCCGTTGCATGGCAATCCCTACTCCTCACATCATATCTATCATATGGCCTTCTCTCGCCTATGATTGTCCTCAGTGATGTGAGCCTTTCACACCTTTTTTGTCTTGCTCCTCCACCTTCTTTCTGTTTCGCCTTTTAGGTGTCAACTTTCTTGCTCACGCTCTTCCATTGCATGAGTGCTCAAAATATCGAAAGGGAGTGGATCAGTTTGACTTGTACCTGACTAGTGGTCTGGCGACGAGTCAAGATAAGAATCCAAAGGAGACTAAGTGTGAAACTTTAGTAGATAGTTGTTCTCAACAAAAATACTTCTTATCTCGTATTTCCCTATCCCCTTTCTTTCACGCAAACACCATCTGGAGACATTTGAGTCACGGACAGCGAGAGCTCTTGCACCTTTTGTTCTTTTGTTGCTTGTGTCAATGCTAATATAGACTCTTGCTTGTTAAGACTTGAATTGAATTGTATGCTTTGATTGCTTTACTTAAAAGTCCTTATATGGTTGTGTGGCATGTCACCACAGAAATTATGCTTGTAACCATTTACCTACTCGAGGACGAGCAGGAATTAAGCTTGGGGATGTTGATACGTCCCAAACGTATCTATAAGTTCTGCTTGCTCCATGCATGTTTTGTGTGACTTTGCCATGTTTTTCTTGAACTTTCATACACTTTTGAGCATATTTGGACTAATCTATTAACCCAGTGCACCCAGCTGCCAGTTGCTGTTTTCTGATGTTTTTATATTTCAGGTTTTCCGGCCATTAAAAGTGCTCCAAAAAATCCGGGAAAATCAGATAAAAAATCAGCGCGACGAAAGCTTCCGGAATCACCAAAGGAGGGAAGGAGGGCCACCACCAGGCAGCCAGGAGGGCAGGTGGCGCGGCCCCACCCTGGGCCGCGCCAGGAACCCTCCTGACTGCCTCGTGGCCCCTCTCGGTGCCCCCTTCTCCTATATTTACCCCCCGTGACGGAAACCATTAAGACGAATCCCTCTTTCGCGATCTCGCCTCTGTACCGCCGCCGCTGTCGTTTCAAGATCGGGGCTGCCTGGAGAAGCTGCTCCGGCACCGTGCCGGGAGAAGCTACCCCCTCCGGGAGACCATCCATAGCCATGGACGCCTCCCGTATGTACCATGAGTAGTTTCCCTTGGACCATGGGTCCGTGACCAGTAGCTATGTGATGTTCCTCTCCCCTCTTTGTGCTTCCACTTTCGATACCTCGTGAGCTGCCTCACATGATCGAGGCACCTTTGTAATTTTCTGTTGTTGCTATGCTGAGTTTTTTTGGGATCTGATGGATTATGAGACATGTTCAGATTGTGATGAGTAATATATTTGTGTCTTCTCTTTTATATTTTGTTCTCTAGTAAATTCTTGCATGTTCTCCGTTGCCGTATTTTACTTTGGCCAAGTGATTTGTTGCAACTCCAAGAGGGAGCGTTATGCTTGATTGTGGGTTCAGCCCCTTGATGTCTAGCTTGAGTGAAAGAAACATGAGACTAGGGGATGTGATGTTGCCACCAGGGATAAAACAACGGTGCTTGTATCCGCGGATGCAAGGATTGTTTACTTTACGCAAAGTTCTTTTAATGCAGTTGTCTGTTGCTTTGAGTTTACACTTTGGGTGGGATTCAAAACTTTATACCAGCGAGATGTTCTGGATAGATATCTCAAGGTGGATGATTCGTAGTAGATACAGTTGGATTTCGGTCTACTTACCTTGGCGTACTGCCCATTGCTTTTGAGCCCTTCCTTTCTTTGCAGCATAGTTAGCATTGCGGTGCCTTCATAATCCTGTCAATTTCCCAACTGTGATTTGTTTACCTCGCTAGCACTTTATCGTCTTTTGGGACAGAGACATCACTAGTGAAAATCACGGGACCCCGGTCCATCTTCACATTATTGTTTACGTCCTTAGTTTACTTTCAGCTTCCACTATTATTATCTCTTGCGTTGATCCTTTGTAAACGGCAAGGCCGGAGGAATTGAAAACTCCTTTGTACTTGTTGGGAGCAAAGTTATTTGTATCTGTGTGCAGATCCAGGTGAAGTAACAACCTCGGCGCCATTGTTCACTTTACCACCTTCTTGTATCCTTCGGAGTCCTACGGGAGACAAACCTTGGTATCTTTGCCAAGGGAAAACTTGCCGATGCACTATATATATCACTCTGCACTTGGGGTAACCAACGAGGCTTGAAGAGTATTAACACTCTCTTGCCATCACATACTCATCGAACTGGGTAACATTGAAGGACCATCCGCTCCTGCGAATATAATCAAACAAAAGAGGTGCAGGTAGAAGAATCTCCCGAATAGTGGTCAGTCCAAACCTCAGAATATAACTAAGGTTACCAAACTCGGAAGTCCTGGTAAAAAACTCATGGATCTTCATGGCAGCAAGATCAAAGCTTAAATAAGTAAAAGGCTCATCATCAGGATGTGCAGTGCGATTAAGAGATTCAAGGATAAGTGTGGCATAAACGCCACCATAGAGATCTCCCTTGTTGCCATTAGCAGCAAGGCGACGAGCAATTAAGGCACCCACATTATATTTACTCTCCCCTGAGAGGGCGTTCGTCAGGATAGCAACATCCGGTGCAGAACTGTTGCTCGTGTTGTCACGAGCTAACACCCCTCTAGCAATAAATACGCGAAATACCTGAGGTGGGGGAATAAAATGCTGGAAATCTTCGAACGCCGGATATCCTTCGTGTCTTAGCTGCAAAGAGAACTGAAGATGGTTCTCAGCTCAGCGGGCTGAGTGTTCATCTTTGTCGTCTGTGCAACGTTTGGCACACCTAATATTTCACAAAACCTCGCAAATACATGGTCAAAAGATCATCATAAATTCTAAAGTCAACAATACCAATGTCATGATTATATCCGAAACTATTAATAAAATAGGAGGAGGTGAGTTTACGATACTGAGCAACACGGCATGTTGCAAGCCGTGTCAAACCTGCATTAGCACAAAGGTTGTAAAACTCCTCCTTGATTCCTGCAGCTTCAAGGAAAACTTCGCACGAATATGTCATTGTGTCGGACTAGCATCTTCCAACAGCTCTAGGGGAACATGATCTTCATTATAGCTCACCCTAGCAGCTGAGGATGAATCTGCAGCTCTAGTAACTCGGTCGGTGCGCTCGGGCTTCTTCTTCACAAGCCACCCCTTTGCTTTCCCTAACAAACTCATTTCTGAAATTTTTGACAATTCACAAAAACAAGATTTAAGAAAAATGAGTTGAGGCAAATTACTCTACTCACTTAACTAAGGCATAAACTTGCATCAAAACTTGGAAAATAAATTTCTACACATGCATGTAAGCTCATATGAACAACACCAAGAACTACTAAATACTCAAAAATGAGACCATCGACCAAAAATCTAATTGGAGGGGTGGAGGAGTCACATACCAGGGAGTATTTGCTCAAAATCTCAACTTAAATGATGGGCTGAAGAGAGAGATTGAAATTCGCCTCCAAGAACAGCAAGAACACGGGTTCCAGCAGCAAAACTCGTGTTTTTGGAGAGAGATAAAGAGAAGGGAGGAAGAAGTACCTGGTTGGCTGCCTTGTATGCCCCAGGCGCCTAGTGGGCGCGGCCAGGGGGCAGGCCGCGCCAGCTGGACGCCTGGGCTACTGGTGGCCCCCCTGGTCAGTCCCAGGTGCCTCTAGGTCACTTTTGTCATGGAATTTTTGATTTTTATTTTTGTGGAATTTTTTTGACAACTTCACTGTTGATTTTTTTAGGTTCAAAAAGCTGTGAAACTTTCTGAAAACTTGAAACAGTGGTTAGAAATGTGAACCTTCAAAAACATAAAAACTTGGTCTAGCAAAGAGAACAAAACCTAAAGCAAATGAAAACATAAAAATATCCACTTTTTACCTATATAAAACATGCTAGCTAGCAAGGTTGATCAAGTCTTACCAACAAACCGACGATATATAGAGCAGAAAGTCTCACCTCTTATGAAGTGATCATTATACCTTTACTGTAATGGACATTGTCCACACCATAATGGTTTTGTATTTGTGGTGCACATGTTGAGGACAATCCCATTCTCCAATCTTCACGGTCTCGATATTCTCTATGGAGTTAAGGCCATGCCTTTTGTCGATCTTCTTCGGAAAATACACCGTGTGTTCTTTATCATCCACATTGAAGGTAACCTTTCTTTTATTGCAATCAATTATAGCACATGTGGTGTTAAGAAAAAGTCTACCAAGAATAATGGGCATGCTCCCATCCTTGGGCATGTCAAGCACAACCAAATCTGTAAGGATTAAGCAATTAGCAGCTTCAACCGGAACATCATCACAAATACCAATCGGGACGGCTGTTGACTTGTCAGCCATCTGAAGAGAGATATCTGTAGGGATTAGTTTATCTAAAAAGAGCCTCTTATAAAGAGAAAAAGGCATAACACTCACTCCCGCACCAAGATCACATAAAGCAATTTTGACATAATTATTATTTATGGAGCAAGGAATGGTGGGTATACCTAGATCACCAAGCTTCTCAGGAATCTTCACACTAAAAGAGTAGTTAGCAAGCATAGTAGATATTGCATCATTAGGGACTTTTCTTTTGTTAGTAACAATATATTTCATATTCTTTGAATAAGGAGGTAACTTAATAGCATCATTCAAAGGAATTTGAAGAAAAAGAGGTTTCATCCATTCACAAAATTTATTATAGTGCTCTTCTTCTTTGGTTTTGAGGGACTTACCTGGAAAGGGCATGGGCTTCTGTACCCATGGTTATCTTTCCTTCCCATGTCTTCTTGTGATGAAGTATTCTCTAGTATATTTCTTGCGTTTATTGGGTGCTTCTTCTCGCACCTCGGGAGGATCATTCTTCTCCTTATCTTTTTCGGGCTCAGCACCGTCTTCAGTCTTAGCATCGGAGGTAGATATACTATTTGGATCAGCAGCAGGTTCTTCTTATACTATGGGATCATTTGAATTATCAGCTTCCTTGTGTTTCTTCTTCTTCTTTTTCTTTTTCGGAGAGCTAACAAATTCTTCTTCCTGCATTTGAGAATCTTTCTCGATCCTCTTTGGATGCCCCTCTGGATAGAGAGGGTCTTGGGTGTGTGTTCCACCCCGAGTCTTTATACCATAAGCCTGTAATTTATCTTGTTTGTCATTGTTAGCAAGCAAATCTTTTTGCACATCAAAAATTTGTTCAAGTTGAGTTTGAACCATATGAAAATTCTTAACAAGACATTTAACATCATTAATTGTTCTACCTAGAACATCAAATAAACTTTTGATAGCAAGATTATTATCTTGCAGCTGACTTTGAATCCTCATATTAAAGTGATTTTCCTACATAATAAAATTATCGAGCTCATCTAAACATTGACCAGGAGGCTTACCTCGAGGGATGTCACTTGCATTGAAATCTAAAAGAGAGTGTACCTCTACCAAGGGAGGGTGAGTAGTAGGCTCACACAACTTCTCAATAGGAGGTAGATTCTTCATGTCTTCAGCTTTAATACCTTTCTCTTTTATAGACTTCTTAACTTCTTGCATATCTTCGGGGCTTAGGACAAGCATGCCCCTCTTCTTTGGTGGTGGAGGTGATTCAGGGACGGACCAATCTTCGTGGTTCTTGGCAATCTTGCCCATTAATTCTTTAGCATCATCTGATGTTCTTTCCCTGAAAACACAACCAGCACAACTATCCAGATAGGATCTGGATTCATCGGTTAGAAGGGCATACAATATATCAAGTAATTCATTCTTAGGGACCCCGTGTTTCGGTCTAGCCTTAATTAAATTGCAATACCTCCCCCAAGCTTTAGGGAGGTGCTCATCCTGCAATTGTTTAAAGTTATAAATTATTTGTAAAGCAGCATGTTGCATGTGAGCAAGAAAGTACTTATCAACAAAAGATTGAGCTAAGTCCTGAGGACTCTTAATGGAACCATAGGGTAGTGCATCATACCATGCTTTAGCGTCTTCCTTCAAAGATAAAGGAAGAAGCTTAGTCACATAAAAGTTCCGTATCTTCTCATCGGTAGTAAACAAGACACCTAACTCAGTGAGTTTGGTCAGGTGTGCAATAGCATCATCATTTTCTCTGCCATAAAAGGGGTCAGATTCAACTGTAGATATAAGTGAAAGATCAACAGAGAAATCATAATCAGGATCAGTGATGCATATAGGAGATGCAACAAATTTAGGATCAGGAGTAATCTTATTCTTCATAGAGTGCTTTTCAAGAAGCTTCTTAACAACACCAGGGTCAGAGTCGGCACACTCTGTAAGTTCCCTGCATAAATCATCATTAAGAATAATGTAATAATCCTCAAGGAGTCTCTCCTTGATTTTGTCCAAGTCTGGGTAACCAAAGGCTTTAGAAGTGGGAAAATAGGTAGCAGGAGTTTCAGTCTCGGACTGTGCTGCAACCTTAGCAATTTGAGATTCAATATAGCGACCAAGAAAACCAATTTCCTCAAGAGTAGTGGAAGAATCATCAAAAGTATCGGGCAAGTAACAGACTCAGTAGAAGTAGCATGTGGTGGTGGTGAAGCAAACTTACTTATAACTGAAGGTGAATCAAGCGTAGCACTAGTGCTCAGAACAATACCTTTTCTTGTAGTGGATGGTAAGATCGGAACCTTGGGGTATCCTTTCTTACCCATAGTGGATAAAGTGCAGCAGGAAGAATACTTCCAGTAGACTTGTAAATAAAGTTATGCTCCCCGGCAACGGCGCGAGAAAACAGTACTTGATGACCCTCAACTGTAGGGGATCGAGATAGTCTTCGCGGGTAAGATAACCCAATTTATTGATTCGACACAATAGGATCCAAAGAATATTTATAAGCTTTAACAGTTGATTTTTCAATTCAACCGCACCTAAAATATACTTGCTTGAAACTAAATATTAATAACCAAGGTGATATGAAAGGGGTAGTGGTAACAGCGAAATTTAAACAACAAAAGTAAAATACTAATAACCAGCGGGATTAAAACACTGTAGGCTAGGGAGATGGATGGTTGGGCGATGCTTAGATGAGAGTGAACATGTAATAGATTTTAACACGGGTCAAGGCACACAGAAAAGCAAGGATCATCTAGGCAAATATCAAACATTAGGCATGTATCCCGTAGGTAGTTGTGTGTGCTTGCAATAAGAACTTGCACAACATCTTTTGTCCTACCATCCCGCTACGAACGGGGCCAAAAGGAACTTATGGAGATTAAGGTGCTCCTGTCAAAGAGCACCGAAACAAAGCATTAACACTCAATGGATGCATGAAATCCTCAAATTATAATCCATCCCCTTTGGTGTTCCAAGCTGTCACCTTTGGGATCGCCGGTTTCGGACCATAATAGGTGCATACAACTCATAGATAGAATCAAGAAGACAAATACACTCATGAAAACACAATGGTTCAGATCTGAAATATGGCACTCGGGCCCAAAGTGACAAGCATTAAGAGCAACAAGTTGTAACAAATATGATAAACACTAAAGTAGATGATAGGCAACATGCCCCCAACAATCTGACGAACTATTACATGATCTAACTCATCCAATCCCTACCATTCCATTTTCCTACAGCAGGGAATTACTCACACATGAAAGGAGAAGTCATGGATGGATGATGGATTGGCGATGGTGATGACGACGACGATGATCTCCCCTCACTGGAGGCCAAAACAGCCTCCAGATTAGCACTCCCGGAGAAGAACAGAGGGTGGCAGCGGCTCCGCGACAGAAACTGGGAAAAGAACTTATGTTCTGGGGTTTCCTCGCGACGAGAATAAATAGGGGCCTTGGTAGGGCACCAAAGGGGGGAGGACCCACCCAAGCGGCCTCCCGGCGCGGCCAGGTGTGGGGCCACGCCACCAGGGCGCCTGGGGGGGCCCTGGCTTCCCTCTGGACCCACTTCTGGCTCGGGGTCCCTCCGAGTGTGTGGATTTTCTGTGATTTTTCTTGGAATTTTCTGAGACACCTAAAAATCCATATTCCTGCACATAAGAAAACCATACAGGCAGCTCTGCTGAAAACAGCGTCAGTCCGGGTTAGTTCCGTCCAAATCATGCAAGAATGAGGCCAAAACAATAACAAAAGTGTTTGGAAAAGTAGATACGTTTGAGACGTATCAGTTATATATTTGGTTTTCCTTTCATATTTTGTTCTTAGTAATTCTTGCATGTTCTCCGTTGCTTTTTATTGCTTTGGTCAAGTAGTAGATAGTAACTCAAAGAGGGAGCGTTATGCATGATTGTGGGTTCATGCCCCCCCCGATGTCTAGCTTGAGTGACAGAAACATGAAACTAGGGGATGTGCTGTTGCCACCAGGGAGAAAACAACGGTGCTTGTAACCGCGGTTGCAAGGATTGTTTACCTTACGCATAGATTGTTAATGCAATTGTCTGTTGCTTTGAGTTTACACTTTGGGTGGGGCTCTCAACTTAATACCAGTGAGATGTTCTGGATAGATATCTCAAGGTGAATTATTAGTAGTAGATGCAGATGGATTTCGATCTACTTGTCTTCGCGTACTGCCCATACTTTCGAGCGCTCTTACTTTCAAGTAGCATAATTAGCATTGTGGTGCGTTTATAATTCTGTCAATTGCCCAGTTGTAATTTGTTCACCCAACTTAGTTGTTTATCGTATTTTGGGAGAGAGACATCACTACTGAACGTCATGGACCCCGGTCCATATTTCCACCATTGTTTACACCTCCACCTTTATTTATCGTATTTACTTTACTTTGCATTTATCACTACCACTATCATTATCTCTTGGTTTGATCCTTTGTGAACGGCAAGGCCGGAGGGATTGACAACCCCTCTGACTCGTTGGGAGCAAAGTTATTTGTATCTGTGTGCAGGTCCAAGCAAAGAAAGTGATTATCATAAACAGTGCGTCACTTACTGAACCACCTACTTGTCGTCGTTGGAGTCCTACTAGAGACATAAATCTTGGAATCTTCACCGAAGGAAATTTGCTGCTAGCTACATCTCAACCTTCCTGGACCTGGAAGTTTGGCAAACAGGGGGCCTACTCGGCCAATAAGTTTTATACCCATGTTCATGAGCCCTTGAACACAAACCCCTTGTTATCTTGGATTTGGAAGTCCTGTTGCACACTCAAGCTGAAGGTTTTTGCTTGGCTTGTCACCATGGATAGAATTAACACCAAGGATATGCTGTTAAGAAGGCACTGGCACATTGAAGATGGACCTGAATGTGTGCTATGTCCCACCCTGCAGTTGGAATCCAGAGATCATATGTTCTTCCAGTGCAATTTCAGTGCAAGGATATGGAATTACATGTAGATTGATTGGAGTGCTGGGCAAACTATGGTGGAGATTGCACAATCTGCAAGGAGGGTTCTTCACCAGCCTTTTTTCTCAGCGGTGGTGTTTGTAGCTTGGTGGAACATTTAGACTGTCAGGAATGCCAAAGTGTTAAACCATGAAAGGCTAAGCTTTGCTAAATAGAGGGCGGGTTTTGTACATGCCTTAACTTTGCTGGGGTACAGAATCAAGAACAAGTTCAAGGATGATTTGTTTAGATGGATAGGGTTTCTGTCCCCTTAATTTTCTTACTTGTATATACTAGGCATATAAAATTGTAAATATTTTACCCAGCTTTCAATAAAGTGCTATGGGGTGCTTTACCTCACAGTTTTACATTAAAAATATCTCAACCTTCCACTTGGGGTAGCCAACGAGGAACACTACTTTAGTGCCATCAAGCATAATTTCTGGCGCCGTTGCCGGGGACTCCAATCTTCAAGATAGGGGAGTCGCACACTATCTTTTATTTTTTGCTTTTTAGTCTTGTTAGTTTACTTTATAGTTTTTTCCTTTTGAGTCTTATATGAAAAACCAAAAAGATAGTTACTACCTTTTGTCTTTGTCTTTTTCTGCCTACTGATGCTATCTTTACCATGGGTGTTGAACCACCCAAATATGGTAGGATGGACATGTTCCACTTGGATCGTCTTCGATCAATATGTGCTCGCGCTAAAAACCCAACCGACTTGGCTGAGGGAAAATCATTGGATGAGCATGCTCATTATACGCGGCACCGACTATCTCAGAAAGGGAAACACTTATGGGATCAAATACAAGTTTCCCATTGCTATGTTGAATCTTTGTGCCACATTTATGATTTCACTTGTTCTAAAATAAATCGTAAACACATTCCTTTTGAATGTGACTTTAATGAAAATGAGATCTTATCTTCCTATGCTAAAGGTGTTTATCATTACTTTGATGTTGAAAAGATTGAATAATTTGTTGCTTTTAAGGGTGCTTATGAGATTGCTTCTTTGATTAAAAAGTATTGCGATACTATTCACAAGTCCGAAAATCTTATAGTTCTTGCTTATTGCTTTGAGAATTATGTTTGCAATGATTATATTGAGGATTTTAAAAATAAAATGCTTGTTTCCCAAGAAGAGGCTAATGATTGCCATGATGAGGAATCCTATGATTTTGAGGACTCACTTAAAAAATCCCTTTCTGAAGAAATTGATACTTGCTTTTTTTATGGCCATGATGCCACTATGGATAATGCTTACGGAGATGAACTTGCTATAGTTCCTTATCTTAAGCATGAAATTATTGCTATTGCACCCACACTTGATTGTCCTATTATCCTTTTGAAATTTCCAACTCATATTCCTGAGAATTGTGCTCTTATTAAGGCTCAATGTGATGGGTTGCATTTATCTTATGATCCTAAAAACCATGTTGAAAACAATACACGTGTGCTTGTAGGTCATGAACAACATGCTTTATTTGATAGTTATATTATTGAGTTTGTTCATGATGCTACTGAAAATTACTTTGAGAGAGGAAAGTTTGGTTGTAGAAACTTTCATGTTACAAAAACACCTCTCTTCATGTTGAAAGTTTTGAAGTTCTTCTTCTTATTTTACCTTCCTATGCTTGTCACTTTGTGCTTATTTATTTATTTACTTTCTAACAAGATTCCTATGCATAGGAAGTGGGTTAGGCTGAAATGTGGTGTTGCTTCTTGATGCTTTCTTTTTCTTCAAATTCTTATTCTTGTGAGAGCATCTTTTATAATCTTCATGCCTAGCTCAAAGGCATAAAAGAAAGTGCTTATTGGGAGGCAACCCAAGTTGTTTTTTACTTTCAGTTTTAGTGGTCTTGATGCTTGTTACTTCTATAGCAATATTATTGTATCTTTATTTTCAATCTTTGTGCCAAGTTTTAGCCTCCGATTGCAAGAAAGTTCAAAATTTCTGACATGCTGTCCAGAAACAGATTATGTCCCCTTGACGGAAAAATTCGGCTAAAATCACCACATCATCGTTTTGATATGAAATTTTTTACAGCGTCCTCTATACAATTGGCTTTCGTGCATCTGTTCTGAGTTTTTTGATTTGATTTGCAGAAGTACCCCCAAAAATTTATTTACTACCTGTTGGTCTGTTTTGTTGGGGTTCTGGGCAGAAAACATAAATTTTTCATAACCTACGATACCCAATCCCAAGACCTATGCTATGGCGATGCAAGTAACGGATGGAAATAGGTCACATACCAGTATGTAGTCCGTTAAGCAGGAAACGTTCCCACATGAACATGGTTGGTGTAGTCGTACCGGCAATCCATGATGCCGCGCAGCTCCACGATGACTCCAGTTGCCACCCGGTCCTTGAGACCGATGACGGGATTAAGGCCCCGTCGGAACGTTGTCGGTGAAGACGTCGCGATACGGCCACGACGATGAAGTAGCACCACAAGTGTAGCGCCTCGCAGGATTACACACATACGCTGTACTCGACGTCCCTCCTGGCTCCGAACCAGAAGAGCAGCGGAAAGAAGATGGATTAGGATACCGATTCCAGCAGCACGACGGCGTGCGTATGGCGGAGAAATTCCCAACCAATTGTAGACTCCAAACAAGGGGAGTCCACTCGAGGAAGGAGAGAGGAGGAAGAGAGATGAGAAAGTTGTCTCAAAATTGAATGATGGAAAAAGGGCACCCTATGCCTCCTTATATAGGCCAAGGAGGGGGGCACACCTCCCTCAACTTCCCATGTGGTACTAAACCAAAGGGAAGGGGGGAATGCACCTAGGGGGGACATGGGCCCCTCCCATGGCTCCATGGGCCAAGGAGGGAGGCTCCCTCCTCCCATAATGGGCCTCTTTAGGCCCATATGTCTTTTCTTCTTTTATTAATTATATTTAATTGTATTTTAATATTTAATTCAGATAATTAAATAATAAAACATATTTAAACATTATTAAATAACACTTTGAACCTTTCAAAATTCCTAGAACAATTTCTGGTCTCCACCAGAAACAATTCCGGTGTTCTTTCTTATTTCTCCGGTGATCCCGAATCAATCCTTAATGCGTCGAATGCCCTTAAGTGTGACACCCTACGGTCCAGGAAACAGCAGACATGATCAAGACACTCTCTTGATCAATGACCACAGGTCAGACCTGGTTACAATTCTATATGGCCCCTGCGCTTCCATGGAATGAAACTTCATCGATGTTGGATTCGTTTAACATTGAGCATTATCCCTTTGTCCTGCGATACTTTGCTTGTCCAATGATTGATCGTTAGTATCCAATATACCTAGTTGATCCTCGTTACCGAAAAACATGTTTACTCATTCCTGTGATATTACAACCCCGTGACCTAGTCACATGATTGCAATCTTTATGATGTAATATCACCGTCACTCGGATGGAAAAATCCCACTTTGATCTATTTGCATACTCATTAATGTATCTATTCAGAATACCCAAAGTGCACCTTTATGGCCAGCATATTTCAGTCAGGCGGTGGGTTACAAATCAAAGCATCCTCATAAATAGTAATTACGTATGATCATTACGGTCAAAGGATCTAGTCATTACGTTGTAGTTATCGCAATGTTGAACTTATGTGACTCGGTCACATTGCAACACTTCTGGTGGGTGTGTGTCCATCATATCATTCTCCCAACGATACGACTCCATTTTCAACAACTTAATTGCTCATGATCGGGAAACCTTGATCATCAATTCCCAATGGACTAGTATACTAGAGTTAACTAGGGACCTGGTTGTTTTATACCACACGTGTATTAATGTTTCCGCTTAAAACAATTATAGCACAGTATAAAATGTATGATGAACTTATGGAATATGCTAATAAACATATTTTATTTGCCTCTAGGGCACATTCCCAACATCTTTTTCATAGATTCTGCCACGTTTTGTGTTTCCTTCATTTTGCAAACCTCAAGCTTGCTTTTTCTTTGCAAAAAAAATTCGGCAATCTTGAGAAACAGTGGCTCTTCAAGAATATCTTTATTTCCAGTAGAGAAAAATTATTTTATCATGGGTACTAACCACTCTAATCATCTTATGACGAATTTCGTATGAAGGAAGTTTTCAAGTATGCAAAGAAGATGATGAAAGAAGATTCGGGAGTGTCAAGCTCTAAGCTTGGGGATGCTGATACGTCTCAAACGTATCTACTTTTCCAAACACTTCTGCTATTGTTTTGACCTCATTCTTGCATGATATGAACAAAACTAACCCAGACTGACTCAGTTTTCAGCAGAGCTGCCTGTATGGTTTTCTTATGTGCAAGAAAATTGATTTTTAGGTGTCTCGGAAAATTCACAGAAAATCCACGCACCCGAAGGAGCCCGGAGCCAGAAGTGGGTCCAGAGGGCAGCCAGGCGCCCTGCTGGCGCGGCCCCACTCCTGGACGCGCCAGGAGGCCGCCTGCGTTGGCCTTCCCCCCTCTGGTGCCCTACCGACGCTCCTATTTATTCTAGTGACGTGAAAACCCCAGAAAAGAAGTCGGTTTCCCAGTTTCCGTCGCGAAACCGCTGCCACCCTCTGTTCTTCTTCGGGAGGGCTAATCTGGAGGCTGTTTTGGCCTCCGGTGAGGGGAGATCATCGCCATCGCCATCGTCATCGTCATCACCACTCCATCCTCCCTCCATGACTTCTCCTCTCTTGTGTGAGTAATTCCCTGCTCTAGACAAAGGCGATGGTAGGGATTGGATGAGTTAGATCATGTAATAGTTCGTCAAATTGTTGGGGGCATGTTGCCTATCATCTACTTTGGTGTATATCATGTTTGCTACAACTTGTTTCTCTTAATGCTTGTCACTTTGGGCCCGAGTGCCATGTTTTCAGATCTGAACCACTTGTGTTTTGATGAGTATATTTATGTTCATGATCCTATCTATGAGTTGTATGCACCTATTATGGTCTGGAACTGGCGATCCCAAAAGTGACAGCTTGGTACACCAAAGGGGATGGACTATAATTTGAGGATTTCATGTATCCATTGAGTGTTAATGATTTGTTCCGGTGCTCTTTGACAGGAGCACCTTAATTTCCATAAGTTCCTTTTGGCCATGTTCATAGCGGGATGGTAGGACAGAAGATGTTGTGCAAGTTCTTATTGCAAGCACACACAACTACCTACGGGATACATGCCTAATGTTTGATATTTTCCTAGATGATCCTTGCTTTTCTGTGTGCCTTGCCCCATGTTAAAATCTATTACATGTTCACTCTCATCCAAGAAGCGCCCAACCATCCATCTCCCTAGCCTACAGTGTTTTAATCCTGCAGGTATCTAGTAATTTACTTTCACTGTTTTACTTTCGCTATCGCCACTATCACTTTTATATCACCGTTGCTATTAATATTTTGTTGCAAGCAAGTATATTTCAGGTGCGGTAGAATTGACAACTCAACTATTAAAGCTTATAAATATTCTTTGTCTCCCCTTGTGTCGAATCAATAAATTGGGTTATCTTACCCGTGAAGACTATCCCGATCTCCTACAATTGAGGGTCATCAGATGCCCCCGTGCATCCCCTTCTCCATCAAAAATCATCAGTTTGTCCTTCTCCATGCTATATTTTTATTGATTCATATGTTATGTGCTAGACTTGGAGCGTCTCGCTCTTTAATTTTTAGTTTGTTTTAGTTTTGTTTGTTGTTCATAACAAGTTGGATTCCAGCCTTCCTTTTCTTGGGAGAGAAACACTCTCCACTCCACCGTAGAACACAACATAGGCTTGCATGCTTATCTTTCTTTTCGTGTGTGTTCTTTATCTTTTCATTGCTACTGTCATGTTAGCTCTTAGTTTTCATGCTTATCTTTTTAAGAGCTTTTATTTAGGATGTTCTAGGAACTCTCTTGAGTCTTCACGTTTATCTTGCTTAGAGAGTTGGCTTGTTGCACTGAGTTGTGTGTCTTGCATGAGTAGGTAATTAAGGTTGCTATTACAAGTGTAGTAGTAACATGCAATAGTTTTGAGGTATTGATTAGAGTAATGTTTGGACATCAAGGTGCCAAGAGCTTGAGCCTATTAGTGATAGGTGTCGTATTTTGGGCAATCCGTGCTTATTTACATAACTACAAAAATTAGTTGAGAACTATAGCTACTAGATGGATCGCTAACCTCTGGAGGGGTTGGAATATATAGAGTACCCTCACGTACCATGGGTCGAGGATGCGCAAGGATCATGAAACCCCCATACACTCCTCCTCGGGGCACTCGTCTCTTTGTGAACCTCCCGATTAGATAGAGAGTTACCAATAATAAGTGCATGAGTTCTTCGGACTAATGCGAGCATTCGATTGTTGGCACTTCCACCTTCCCATATTTTTCTAGGCTCTTCGGTACAGTGCACTTCCCTTTCTCACCTCGAGAGTTGGCGCATACTTCGCTGGTGCATCCAAACCCTTGGAACGATATGCCCTGTCATCATAAACCTCCTTATAACTTCCTCGAAACAACCACCATACCTACCTATCAAGGCATTTCCATAGCCTTTCCGAGATACATTGCCATGCAACATCCACCATCTCATGACTTGATCTTCATGTCATACATGATTATTCTTGATCGAGGAGCCACATGCTAGTTGGGCTTTGCCCTTATTATTGCTACATGACGCGCTGGTATCATTGCATATCCTGCTACACTGGTAGAGGCATACATTTGCATACATCATGATAGTTTTCATTATTCTTTACGTTTTAGTACTTCTTGTAAAGTGTGAAGATCTTCTCTTTTCTTGTAAAATATAGAGTGTTTCCCTTAAGTGAGGAAAGGTCCCAAAGATGACAAATTAAAAGATCCCAAAGAGGACAAATGATAGATAAATAGAAAGAGCCAAAGAGGCCACAAAAATACAAAAAATACAAAAAATATAACAAATAAATAAAAAAAGAGAAGGGGGCAACACTAATATTCCTTTTGAAAGGTCCACACTGGTACTCCATTGCTATACTTGTACTCCATAGAGATTATCATGCATACATAACTATGTGGGGACCCTTTCACTATAGAACTTGGCTTGCATATTGATACGTCCAAAATGCATCACTATTTTATATCGTAATTCACCCCTATTTATTGATATATTTCATGTTATGATGTTGTTCTTATGTTGTTTTGGCTTGTTTTACACATTTTGCAACTTTCCGGTGTCGAAACAGCAGACGCATGATTCAGCGGAGAAAAGTGGACATTGAGTTTCTTAAACAAAACATCTCCAAATGCGCTGAAAATCGACGGAGGATATTTTTCTGAAGAATAACGAAGCTTCGCCGAAAAGGAGCCAGAGGGGGCCACCAGGCACCCCCCCCCCCCTGGCGCGACCCCCACCAGGGGCGCGCCGGGAGGCCGCCTGGACCCCTGGGGCCACTCCCGGCTCCCTCTTTGGCATATATATTCCCCGTCATCCAAAAACCCTAAAAAGAGAGGAGTTTCGCGAGTTCCGCCGCTGCTCCGTGACGGAAACCTACAGAGAAGAAAATGCATCTCTGGCGAGCAGATTCCACAGGGGAGAACACTTCCCGGAAGGGGAGATCATCGCCATCGTCATCACCATCGTCACGGGCATCATCGAGATCATCATCAACATTATCCCCAACATCAGCACCATCTGCATCTTCATCCTATCGCATATCACCATTGCAACTTGTGTTATAACTCGTACCATCTATCCTCTCTACTCTACCAGTGTTGATTACTCCTTTGTGGTGAATGCTATTCAGTTTTGTTTGAGAAATATTGTTTTGTCCAGATTGTTTATCATCTATTTATCACCACTGATCATGATCTCTTTTATGTCTTGTGAGTAGTTACTTTAGTTCTTGAGGACATGGGATAAGTCTAGTTGTTAGTAGTCATAGCATGTTGAAGTAATATGTGTGTTGTTATTTTCCTAGTGGTGTTGTGTGAGTGGAACACATAACACTTCACCTTGTTAAGGACTGATACGCGAGAGAGGATAATTACTTCTCACCCTTCGTTGGTTACCCCAAGTGAAAGGTGAGATGTAGGATAGCAGCAAATTTCCCATATGTAGAGGATGGGGTTTGTCTCCCGTAGGACTCCGGTAATGATAAGTAGGTGGTTTGGCAAGTTAGGCACCGAATCACTTGCCTCGCCTGGACCTGCACACAACACAAATAACTTTGCTCCCAACAAAGTTCAGAGAGGTTGTCAATCTCTCTGGTCTTGTTGTTTACAAAGGATCAAAAACACAGGATAATGATAATGATAGCAACTGAAAGTAAAAGCAAGAAAAACAAATGAGCTTGTAAAGAATGATGGGAATATGGACTGGGGTCCCATGATGTTCACTAGTGATGTCTCTCTCCTAAAAGACGATAAAACTGCTATGCGAGGTAAACAAATTACAGATGGGCAATTGACAGGATTATAAACGCACCGCAATGCTAACTATGCTACAAAATAAAGGAAGAGGCTCATAAGCATGGGAAGTACGCCAAAATAAGTAGACCGAAATCCATCTTCATCTACTACTAATCATCCACCTTGAGATATCTATCTAGAACATCTCGCTGGTATTAAGTTGCGAGCCCCACCCAAAGTGTAAACCAAAAGCAGCAGGCAACTGCATTAAAAAGAACTTTGCGTAAAGTAAACAATCCTTGCAACCGCGGTTACAAGCACCGTTGTTTTCCCCCTTGTGGCCACAACACATCCCCTAGACTCATGTTTCTGTCACTCAAGCGTGTCATCAGGGGGCATGTACCCACAATCGAGCATAACGTTCCCTCTTGGAGTCACTACCTACTACTTGGCCAAAGCAATAAACAACAATGGAGAACATGCAAGAATTACTTAGGAACAAAAATATAAGAGATAAAAACCAAATATATTACTCTATCACAATCTAAACATAATCTCATAATCCATCAGATCCCATCAAACTCAGAATAGCAACAGCAGAAGAATTACATATGTGCCTCGATCATGTAGGGCAGCTCACGAGGTCTAAACCATGAAGAACAAAGAGGGGAGGAGAACATCACATAGCTACTGATCAGGGACCCATGGTCCAAGGTAGACTACTCACGGCACATCCGGGAAGCGTCCATGATGGAGGAGAAGCTCCCGGAGGTCGATCCTCCCTCCGGCAGGGTGCCAGGAAGGGTCCTGACGGTGCTCCCGATCTTGGAAGCGCGGCAACGGCGGAACAGAGGAGATTTTGCGAAATAGGGTTCTGTCTTCGGATTTTTCCCGTGACGGAGATTAAATAGGCGAAGGGGGCAGCCAGGGGGGCCACCAGGGGTCCAGGCGCCCCCTGGCACGGCCAGGCCCCTTGCCGCGCCAGGTTGCCTCCTGGGCACCTGGTGGTGGCCCCCTGACGCTCCTTCGGGGCACTAGAAGCTTCCGGTACGCTGATTTTTTATCTGATTTTTCCCGGATTTTTGGAGCACTTTTTATATGGGGAAAAACTGAAATAGAAAAACAGCAGAAAACAGGAACTGGCACTGGGATGCACTGAGTTAGTAGGTTAGTCCAAATATGATCAAAAGTGTATGAAATTGTATCTAGAACATAGCAATATCACACAAAACATGCATGGAGCGAGCAGAAATTATCGATATGTTTGAGACGTATCAACATCCCCAAGCTTAATTCCTGCTCATCCTCGAGTAGGTAAATGATAACAAACATAATTTCTGTCGTGACATGCTAGCAACCATATAAGAACTTTGAAAAGTAAAGCAATCAAGGTATGTGATTCAATTCAATTCATAACATGCAAGAGTCTATATTAGCATTGAAACAAGCAACGAAAGAACATTAGGTGCAAGATCTCTCGCTGTCCATGACTCGAATGTCTCCAAATGGTGTTTGCGTGCAAGAAAGGGGATAGGGAATACGAGAAAAAAGTATTTTTGTTGAGAACTCAATCTACTAAAGTTTCACACTTGGTCTTCTTTGGAATCTTATCTTGACTCGTCCCCAGACCACTAGCCAAGTACAAGTCAATTTGATCCACTCCTTTTCGATATTTCGAGAACTCATGCAATGGATGAGAGTAAGCACGAGAGTTGACACTTAGTATGGCAAAGAGAGAAATATGGTGGAGGAGGAAGAAAAAAAAAGGGTGAGAAAGGCTCACATCAATGAGGAAAATCATAGGCGAGAAGGCCAAATGATAGATATGATGTGAGGAGTAGGGATTGCCATGCAACGGATGCACATATGAGCTAGAAAGCTCTCCAATGGGACTAGTGGGGGTGCATCTAACTTGCTCACTCATGAAGACCTAGAGCTCTTTTGAGGAGGCTCATCCTTGCAATATGCAAGCCAAGTTCTATAGATGAAGGTCCCCACATAGTTATATGCATGATCATCTCTATGGAGTACAAGGATAAGAGGGAGTACTAGTGTGGATCTTTCAAAAGGATAGTAGTGTTGCCCCTTTATCTCTTTTTATTTTCTTTTTCTCTTTTTTTCTATTTTTTTGGTGGCCTCAATGCCTCTTTATATTTAACTCTCATTTGTCCTCTTTGGGATCTTTTATTTTGTCCAATTTGGGATCTTTTCCTCACTTAAGGGCAACATTATAATTTTACAAGAGGATATAGAAGATCTTTCACACTTTACAAGGTATTCAAATCATAAAGAAGATGTAGCTATCATGATGTATGCAATGTATGCCTCTGCCAATGTAGCAGGAACATGTATGACATGAAGATCAAGTCATAAAGAGGTGGATGTTGCATGGCAATATATCTCGGAAAGGCTATGGAAATGCCTTGATAGGTAGGTATGGTGGCTGTTTTGAGGAAAGATATAAGGTGTTTTATGATGACAGAGCGTATCATGCCAAGGGTTTGGATGTACCGGCGAAGGTGGACGCCAACTCTCGGAGTGAGAAGAAGGAAATGCACGGCACGGGAGAGGCTAGCAAATATGAGGAGCTGGAAGTGTCAACTTTCAATACTTATATTAGTCCAAAGAAAGCATGCACTTATTATCGCTAACTCTCAATCTAATAGGGAGGTTCACAAAGAGACAAGTACCCCGAGGAGGAGTGTATGGGGGTTTGGTTATCCTTGCGCATCCTCGACTCATGGTACGGGAGTGTACTCTAATATTCGATCCCTCCAAAGATTAGCGATCCATCTAGTAGCTAGAGTTCTCAACTAGTTTTGTAGGTTTTGAAAATAAATACGGATTTCCCAAAATACGACACCTATCACTAATAGGCTAGATCTCTTGACACCAAAAGTTCAAACATTACTCACATCAATGCCTCAAAACTATTGCAAGCTACTACTAAAATTAAATAGCAACCTCAATTACCTACTTTCATGACAAGACACAACTCCGTGCAACAACCAACTCTCTTAACAAGATAAACATGAAAACTAAGGAGAGTTACAGCAACAAACTAAACAAAATCCAAGGCTCTTGCTAAATACAAACTAAGACTAAAACTAAACGTGGCAGTACCTACGAAAAGATAAAGAACACACAACAGCAAAAAGATAGGCATGAAAAATCCTATGATGTGTTCTAGATTTTGAAAGTGGAGCGTGTTTCTCTTCCACAGAAAGTAAGACGGGGTCTAACTTGTTATGAACAGCAAGCAAAGCTAAAGAAAACTAAAAATAAAAACCTAAGAGCGAGACGCTCCAAGCATAGCACATAACGCATGAAGTGATAAAAATATAGTGAGACGAAGGACGAACTGATGATTGTTGGTGGAGAAGGGTATGCACGGGGGCATCCCCAAGCTTAGACGCTTGAGTCTCCTTGAATATTTGTTGGGGATGCATGGGGGCATCCCCAAGCTTGAGCGGTTGACACTCTCGAATCTTCTTTCATCATCTTCCATCGCACACTTGAAAACTCCCTTCATACATAACTCATCATAAGATGATTAGAGAGGTTAGTACCCTTAATAAAACAATGTTTCCCCAATGGATATAAATATATTATTGAATAGCTACTGTTTCTCAAGATTTCCAAAAGGTTTTTGCAAAGAAAAAGCAAGCTTAAGGTTTGCAAAAGTAAGGAGAGACAAAACGTGGCAGAATTTTTGAAAAACAGAACAGCGGGTAGTAAAGAATTTTTTAGGGGTACTTCTACAAATCAAATCAAAAAACTCAGAACATACGAAAGTTCCACGATTGTATAGAGCATGTTCTTTAAAAAATTCAGCTCAAAGAGATGAAGTGGTGATTTGATCCAATTTTTTCCGTCATGAGGACAAAATCTGTTTTCTTGACAGCATGTCATAACTTTCGCTTCCCTTGTCATAAGAGGCTATAACTTGGCACAAAGCTTGAAAATAAAGATACAACGATGTTGCTACAGTAGTAAAAATCATCAAGACCACTAAGAACAGAAGTAAAAACATCTTGGGTTGCCTCCCAACAAGCGCTTTCTTTTACGCCTTTAAGCTAGACATGAAGATTATAAAAGATGCTCTTGTAGGAATAGGAATTGAAGCAGAAGAGAACATCAAGAAGAAAATATGAAACACATTCAAGCCTAACCCACTTCCTATGCATATGGATCCGGTAACCAACTAAATCAATGAAGCACATGGTAACAAGCATAAGAAGGTAGAACAAGAATGACTTCAAAACTTCATCATGGAGAGAGGGAGTTTAATATCATTGAGATATGTGAAGCCACGTCTCCCTTTCTCATAGTAATTTTTAGTGGAATCATGAATAAACTCAACAATATAAGTATCACATAAAAAATTCTTATCATGATCCACAAACATAGTAAATTTATTACTCCCCTCATAAGCAAAATCATCAATGGTAGTGGGAGCAAACTCAACAAAATAGCTATCACATGAATAATTCTTATCATGATACACTTGTAAAAATTTATTCTTTATAGCATAAGTTTCATCACAATAATCATCATAGATAGGAGGCGAAGTATCATCAAAATAAATTTCCTCATCCAAACTTGGGGGGCTAAAAATATCATCCTCATCAAACGTAGCATCACCAAGCTTATAACTTTGCATATCATTAGCATCAAAATTATTCAAAGAAGACATACTAATGACATTGCTACTAACATGAGTGTTATGCAAATAATAAAGCTCCATGGGATTTTTGATTTTCTCTTCAAACACTTCATGTCCTAATTCAAGGTAGAGCTCATAAAGCTCTCTCGTTTTGTTGTTGTTTTCCATAAAGAAACATAAGCAAAGGTAAAAACTGGAAAGTAAACTAACAAGACTAAAAAGCAAAGGTAAAGGGTAGTGGACAACTCCCCTATGTTATCACTCGGAGTCCCCGGCAATGGCGCCAGAAATTTGCTTGATACGCGAGAGAGGATAATTACTTCTCGCCCTTCGTTGGTTACCCCAAGTGGAAGGTGAGATGTAGGATACAAGAAAATTTCCCCTATGTAGAGGATATGGTTTGTCTCCCGTAGGACTCCGGTAATGATAAGTAGGTGGTTCGGCAAGTTAGGCACCGAATCACTTGCCTCGCCAGGACCTGCACACAACACAAATAACTTTGCTCCCAACGAAGTTCATAGAGGTTGTCAATCTCTCCGGTCTTGTTGCTTACAAAGGATCAAAAACACAGGATAATGATAATGATAGCAACTGAAAGTAAAAGGGAGAAAATAAATGAGCTTGTAAACAATG
Organism: Bromus sterilis; assembly: GCA_950022295.1. NCBI lineage: Eukaryota > Viridiplantae > Streptophyta > Magnoliopsida > Poales > Poaceae > Bromus > Bromus sterilis. The sequence continues at coordinate 283,687,450 of OX465600.1, forward strand.
ATGAGAATATGGACCGGGGTACCGTGATGTTCACTAGTGATGTCTCTCTCCCAAAAGACAATAAAACTGCTATGCGAGGTAAATAAATTACATATGGGAAATTGACAGGATTATAAACGCACCGCAATGCTAACTATGCTACAAAAGAAAGGAAGAGGCTCATAAGCATGGGAAGTACGCCAAAATAAGTAGACCGAAATCCATCTGCATCTACTACTAATCATCCACCTTGAGATATCTATCCAGAACATCTCGCTGGTATTAAGTTTTGATACGTCCAAAATGTATCTATAATTTCTGCTTGCTCCATGCCTCTTTTGTGTGATATTCCTATGATATTGATGAACTTCCATACTTTTGATCATATCCAGAACATCTCGCCTATGATTGTCGTCATTTATGTGAGCCTTTCTCACCTTTTTTTTTACTTCCTCCTCCACCATATTCTCTCTTTGCCATCCTAAGTGTCAACTTTCTTGCTTACGCTCATCCATTGCATGAGTGCTCAAAATTGTCAAAAAGGAGTGGATCATTTTGACTTGTACCTGACTAATGGTCTGGGAAGAGTCAAGATAAGATTCCAAAGAAGACCAAGTGTGAAACTTTAGTAGATTGAGTTCTCAACACAAAAATACTTTTTCTCTCATATATCCCTATCCCCTTTCTTGCACGCAAACACCATTTGGAGACATTCGAGTCACTGACGGCGAGAGCTCTTGCACCTTTATGTTCTTATGTTGCTTGTTTCAATGCTAATATAGACTCTTGCCTGTTATGACTTGAATTCAATTACATGCCTTGATTGCTTTACTTAAAAGTTCTTATATGATTGTTAGCATGTCACCACAGAAATTATGTTTGATATCATTTACCTACTCGAGGACGAGCAGGAATTAAGCTTGGGGATGTTGATACGTCCAAAACGTATCTATAATTTCTGCTTTCTCCATGCATCTTTTGTGTGATATTGCTATGATATTGATGAACTTACATACACTTTTGATCATATTTGGACTAACCTATTAACTCAGTGCACCCCAGTGCCAGTTTCTGTTTTCTGGCGTTTTTGTATTTCAGGTTTTCCCATTATTAAAAGTGCTCAGAAAATTCCGGGAAAAATATATAAAAAATCAGCGTTCCAAAAGCTTCCTTACGCCCGAAGGGGGGCCGGAGGGGCCCCACCTGGTTCCTAGGCGGCCGGTGGGAGGGGCCTAGGGGGTGGTCGCGCCGGGAGGCATCCTAGACTCATGGTGGTCCCCCTGCCTGCCCCCCGTGGCCCTTATTTTTACTCGCGACGCGAAAATCCTGATTCCAGACCCCTTTTCTCCAAAAGCAATTCCGATCTCCGCCGCCATCGCCAACAAGCTTCGGGGGACCAGAATTCATGTGTCGGCACCCTGCCGGGACGGGGAAGTGCCCCCGGATTCATCTCCATCGACGTTGCTTCCTCCCTCCATGATGCGGGAGTAGTTCCTCCTCGGGGCTGAGGTTTCTACCAGTAGCTATGTGTTTCTCTCTCTCCCATGATGTGATCTTTGTTGTGATCATTGGCTATGTTAATCTAGGGTGATCCCATGATGTTTCCCCTTCTTCTATGTATTGGATTTGATGTACTCACTTGATCCTATCTAGTATAATCCCCGAGACCATGGTGACAGCGGTCTATTAGACATGGGTTAGAAGAATATTTTCATGAGTGATTTCCTCTTTTGTGTGTGTATTGAATATTGAGAGTCTCTTGGTGCTTGTCTTTGACTATCCTTTAGATATGTTGTGGTGATTGTGGTACTCTCTTTGGATGGCCGCGGTGACATTGGGAAATCCATAGATGAGAACTATGAACTCTGAGGTGTGCTTTTGTAGCCCTACACAATTCTCGTCCTCTCTTGACCACAAAGGAATGACCTACGAGTACATCTCCATTGCATGTTTTATGAGGAATATCATGTGATTAGACTATGTTAATGTTGTTGGGAGTTGCCACTAGTGAAAGTATGAAGCCTAGGCCTTGTTTCCACCATTGCAATACCGTTTGCGCTCACGTTTACTACTTGTTTGCTTGCTGCACTTTTTATTACAGATTTATATTACCTTGCTTTGCTACACCTATCACCCATATTTTACCATCTCTTCGCCGAACTAGTGCACCTATACAACTCCTAGTTGTATTAGGTGTGCTGGGGACACAAGAGACTTCTTGTATCTTAATTGCAGGGTTGCTTGAGAGAGACCATCTTCAACCTCTACTTCCCTGAGTTCGATAAACCTTAGGTCATCCACTTGAGGGAAATTGTTGTTGTCCTACAAACCTCTGCGCTTGGAGGCCCAACATAGTCTACAAGATTAGAAGCGCGCATAGACATCAAGTTGCGAGCCCCACCCAAAGTGTAAACTCAAAGCAACAGACAACTTCATTAACAAACTTTGCGTTAGGTAAACAATCATTACACTCGCGGTTACAAGCACCGTTGTTTTCTCCCTGGTGGCAATAGCACATCCCCTAGTCTCATGTTTCCGTCACTCAAGCTATACATCGGGGGGCATGAATGTAAGGCCCGATATGCGGTACTGTTCCAGATCTAGGTGTTTCCACCCAGATCCGGGGACGAAGCACATATCGGTTTCCAACATGATATCACAACATTACAGATACAGGATACAACATCTCATACAATCGGCATACAACTGCCTTAATACAATACAACAGCGGAAGATACATGTCTGAGTACAAACTACAAGCAAATGCCTAGTGGCAAAGAGAAAAGCATCGATCCCATAACCACACGGGTCCAGGCCCTCCGCCGGGATCCGCCTAACTAGTCGTCGTCGAGTCTCCACATGAAACGTCGATCACCGTACCTGTTGTCGATCAAGAACCCTGAAAAGAGTTTGGGGGTAGTATCATGAGTACAGAGGTACTCAGCATCCAACTGTAGTGGTCATCTGACCCAGCAAGGACTTCATCACTCGTCATTCTAGGACAACTAGTAGTTTACGGTAAGGATGGGGTAAGTGGTGAGGTTGCTGCCGCACTAGCATTTATGAAGTGGCTAACGATCTAGAGAGTAAGATAAGAAGCCAAGCATTCAATGAGGAATCGCCTCCAACAAGTCTTGCTATCAACTACTTACGCAAACATAACACCTATCCTATCCTTGTCCTCCTCTTCGCATCCCGACGAAGAAGAAGCAGTCAAGGCACACACACACACGTTGATCAATTTATTAAGATTATCTCAGTTGTTGTTGTCTATGAACAAGGAGTAGGTCTCAAGTCGTCCATAACCGTGGACACGGCTTCTCGAAAAGATTTAACCCTGCAGGGGTGTACCAACTGCCCATTACGAGGCTCCGCACGCTCGCCCATATCTCTCAGTTGCTACCCATGATAGGCATGTTGGGAAACGTAGTAGAAAACAAAAAAATTTGGCCTACGAATCAAGAACCCAAGATCATCCAAGAAGATTGCATACAAGGTTTTAGGTCATGGCTCACCAACCGATGTAGCGGAAGTAGAGTTGGTGAAGCTCGTGGACGTAGTGGAAGTAGATCTCGCAAGTTCTCCCACGAACAGTCCCTCGATCAATCCCACGAACAAGTCCCGCGATCTAGTCCCACGGACAAGTCCCATGAACAAGCTCCTCGAAGAAGGGTCGAAGGTACGACCCCTCCATTAGTATCCACACATCCCGTAGCAGCAATCCAGCAGCGCTCCGCCGTCCAGAGATGAACGCCACCGAGAAAACTAGAGGGAGAAAACCCTAACGGATTCCGATCTAGAACAGCGTCTAAACCGGGGTCTAATTATGGAGCAACGGGGTTTAGAGGAGGGAGGGTGGCGCATAGGCCTTGGGGATTGATTGTGTGTTTCTCCCCCTCCCCCTGGCTCACCTTATATAGGTGGCCAGGAGGTCTAGGGCGCAGCCCAAGGAGGATTGGGAGTCCAACTTGGACTCCCAAGCCTTCCAAACCTTCCCACACCTTCCCACCGGAAACCTGCCATAATGGGTTTTGGTATTCCCACCTGGAGGGGGATTCCTTCCCCTTGGTGCGCCCCCCACCCCTTGGCCGGCCAGGGCAGCCTAGGTGGCTTGCCCCCCAAGGCTAGGGGCGCAGGGGAGTGGGTGGTACTGCCCGGAACCTTCCGGAACCTTCCATGACCTTCTAGAAGCTTCCAGGACCTTCCGGGACATATCGGGACCGTTTTGGGACATTCCGGACACTTCTGGAGCACTTCCAGGACCTTCCGGGACCGTTCTCGGACGTTCCGGAGCCATCCGGATAGTTTACAAAACCATCCGAGTTACAATTTAAGCCACCGGATGACCGCGAAGGTTGTCGGGACGCCCAGCGATTATCCGGAAACTATTCCGGTTGATCCAAGACTTCCCCAGTACCATTCTCATATGTTCCGGAACCACTTGGGACTACTCCAGAGTGATCCGGACATAACCTTAAATACCCAGAACTACTTCTGGTGCCCTTATGAACAATTCCATAAATCTCCGGAACTACTTCCGGTACCCGTATGAACTATTCTGCTTTGCTTCCACTAAACCTTCTACCATACTAGTATTCTAACAGACTACTGCTCGTTAAGTGTGTGACCCAATAGGTTCGGTATAATGCGGACATGACTCAGAACATCTTCCGGACATAGGTCAACAGCCTTTTGTCAATAGCCAATAATCAACAGCGGAGCCATGGACACCCATGTTGACTCCCGCACATACACGAAGAAACTTCGAGTGAACCATTATGTTTATTCATGTACCATTCCCTTTGCTTCGCGATATATGACAAAGTTAGAGGAGAGAAGTTTGGCACCCATGTGTAACAACTTTTGAACACAAGCCACTCGTTATCCTCTTTGCTCGTTTGTCCCTTTTCTCGTTATCGTATTCCGGTATCCCCGTGACTGAATCACAATGCGTCTGGCCAGACTATAATGGATACCGTCATACCGAGTGGGCCCGAAGTGAATATCTTCTTCATCGTGAAGGAGCAAATCCCATTCTTGAACTATCACAGTCACTAGCCACACCATCTGACATACCCAGAACTTATTTTACTACTTCCCATTTACGGGAGGATTCATCTAATAACCAAAGCATGTCTTCCTGTGTGAAGCAACTCGATACTCTCATGGTCTAACGAATTACGTATATGATAACATTTCATGATATGACTTATAACGTAGTTACGATGTGATCTCTAAGTATATCATTCAATACTGGGGTCGGTTCAACATCATTGTTCTGCTAACAATATGTTCCCATTGCTATAATGTCCATGATTAAGAAAACGTAATCATCAGTTAGCACATGAGCTGGTCTTAGAGGCTAAACCAGGAACTCTTGGTGTTTACATTTCCACACATGCAAATGAGTTTTCTTCTGAATCTCACAGTCAGGGTCATTGCAATTATAGCACAGAAATATAAACATTAATTATGAACGTGGAAATATATATATAATAACATTTTATTATTGCCTCTAGGGCATATTTCCAACAGTCTCCCACTTGCACTAGAGTCAATAATATTGTCAGTGCTTGAGCACTTTACACCTATGGCATACCGGTGTAAGAAATGCTTCTTTTGTGGTATAGACCTCATCTTCGGATCTGACGTTTCAGGCCCGTTTGTATCTTGCATATCTTCGCGTTTTCACGCTATCATAAAATTCACTAATTTTATCAGTTTAGCTTTGTATATGTTTGAATCATTTGGCAGGACCTTGGTTCCTTTAGAATAAGTCATGAAATCATTCGTCAATGTTCCATGAGCTTCAAGCATCTAGGAAACCATACCATGTTCATAAATGAATTTATGATTCAAAATACCCTCCTTGTTACTTCTTTAAGCAACAATATACTTAGCCTCTGTTATAGAATTCGCCACAGTATCGAACTTGACATAGTTCCATCATACTATGCCACCCTTACGTGTGAAACACATAATCCCAATTAAAATCGAAAATCGATCGGAGTAAGTATGAAGACTGAATTGGTGTAACTATTTACATCAAAAATTCAGCTGGTGTAACTCATTACAACGAGCTCTTCATTCTCTCCATTTTCCGAGAAACATATCTTATCTATCATAAGTTTAACTTTTCACTATTTGTCCAATGATCAACATATTGATCACTTTGGTATCTTGCTCACAACCTTTTGGAGCGTTGGACATATCTGGTCGTTTTACATATTATGGTGTACATGATTAATCCAAACACACAGGTGAGTGGAATTCAATTCACGTGTTTTTGCTTATCTGTGTTCATCAACACTGATTTCTGCAAACAACTTTTCACCACGACTTCGGCAAGAACATGTTTCTTGGCATTTCATACTAAACTACTTTAGTATCATGTCAATATGTAGTGTTGGCTTTAGCATGATCAGGCAATTACTATCTTCATAGATCACTGTGCTCAATACTAATGCTATATCAGCCCAAGTTCTTCAACTGAAAACTATTTCCAACGAAGTCCTTAATCGTGTCAAGAAATTTACATCATTTCTAATCAACAATATGTCATCTACATAAGGTTTTAGAAATATCATTCAGCTCCCACTTACTTTCTTGAATATTCAAGCATCTTCGTTATTCTTGATGACAACAAACTCTTTTGGCAATTTCATCATAACGAAGATTCCAACTCCATTCTGCTAGCTTCAGTCCATCACTGGACATCCAAGGCTTGCATATATTTTAGCATCCTTTGAATTGACAAAACATTCCGGTCGTATCACATATACGTCCTTTGTTATTTTTCCGTGTAGGAACGTTGTTTTGACGTTCATTCTACCATATCCTATAAATGAGATATGTAGTAATTGCTAATATAACCCGAACTGACTAAAGCATCTCTACGGTCGACATTACTTCGCCGTAGTCAACTTTTGTACTTGTTAGAAAACATATTTCCAACAAGTTGAGCTTTATGGATAAAACAATTTCATTCGAATCAGTAATAGATCCATTTATATATTCTTCAGACTCTTAGTCTTTCGGAGGGTCTACCAAGTTCAAAACTTGACTTACTTCCATGGATACTATCTCGGATTATTTGGTATTTAGCCAAATCCCGGAGTCAGGGCCCATCAACGCTTCTTTGTCTATCACAGTTTTATCGTTGTCGAACAACAATATCTCGTTTACATAAAAAGTTTGTACGAGTTTTGTCTAACCTGTGTGGTTCAGCTGCGCACTTCTCTGAAGATTCAACAATCTTGATAAGTTGCACTGTCCTCCCACTCACTCTTTTGCAAGAAACCATTTTCTTCAAAACACATAGTTCTTAACAGCAAACAGTTTTGCTTTTGTGTAGTGATAGAGGAATACCAAAACTTTTGGCATAACCTTAACAAAGTAGCACTTATCTGATTTGGGGTTTTGAGTATGTCAAACATATGCCTCATATACCCAAATTTTAAGAAAAGAAAACATGTTTTTAACAGTTCATACCACATCTAATATGGTGTCATTTCAACAGATTTGATGTGCTCTTTTCAGTGTAAGAGCCGTAGTCACTAACGCATAACTATAATAAGTATAATGGCAAATTGATAAACGTAATATTTGATCTTACCGTGTCATACATGGATTGATTACATCTCTCGAACACTTTACTCATAGTGGTGTTCCGGGAGACGCAAGTTATGACACTTCTTCACAACTCATCAGACGTTCGCTAAACTTGTAACTCAAATATTACTTTCTACAATCTAATTTGCAGAAGCTTTATTTTCTTGTTACAATGAATTTCTATTTCACTCTAAAATTCCTTGAACATTTCAAAGATTTCAGACGTATGTCTCTATTGAACAGATATCCACATATCTACTTCAACTCATGAGTGAAGATAGGGAATCCACTGCACACAACTACACTTATTGGACTACACACATCATCATGTATGATTACCAATGGTTTAGTTTCCCGTTCATGTATGGCCTATTAACAGTGTTTTAGTCACATTACTTCGAGACAAAGATCGCAAGCGTCAAGTGATTCATAATCATATGACTCGAAAGTCCATCACTTATGGAAATTCTTCATGCATGTTATGTCACTTGTGATAAACGGCAGTGCCACATCTATGTGGTATTTCTGTCAGTCTTGCGACGTTTAGCATCAGTGTTATGGATGTTTAGTATTATTATCAAGATTCATAACATACAACCTATTCATAATGGAAGTATGGCCTTTACGTTATTCATAGCTTTGAACAACTCTCTTGCAACAAACATGATTCAAAATGATGTTTTGCAACAAGGCTAAAGTGTAGTAACAATTTACTCAACTCTAAAATGAATTATGAAGATAATCATAGAGTCAACACACGGCATAGTAAACCTTTTACCGTGTTCCCAAGCGTGTCAAAACTCATCATTAGCTGGTCATAAAGGCCATAGTATTTCTTGCATCGAGTTGCAACAATATGCAATCGATGTGATATTCCGGTGATCAACAGTTTAATCACAATATACAGAATCCACAATTAACTGCTTAATCATGATTCCCAAGAATTACATCTCTTGACCAACAATGAATTCATCTATAACTCCGTATGACTTTCATTTCTGAGCTGGTTATTCCAGTCTTCTTTCGTTTTGCCTTTATACGTATCATAGTTCTATTTCCAATGTCACTCCTACTCACAGAAGATCACACATGATCAAGGGTGGCGCAGGCCATGGACTTTCCGGCGTGTAAGTCTTACTAACTCCCTATGGAACTTCCTTTCCCTTAATCCTCATCATCATATGATCATTGTTCTTCTGGATCCCACACTTATCAGTTTTGTTTAGAGCACAGTGAACATTTTCACTAATGCTTACAATCATACATTGTACCAGATATCTTATATCCAACATTAATTGTCTTACTACTGAAAACTATTTTTCAGTTCCATGAATATAACATAACTATCCCAAACTTTTCGAAGTTCGGGTTTCATGGTGGTGAAGACAATGCACTTAGCTGTGGTGGAATTCTAGCATTTTTGGATTATGGACGTAAGTCACATCATCCATAGCATCAGCGGGAGAGCATCAAAAATTTGCGATAGGACATGGTCCTTCTCGGCACTATTGAGGATAGTCCTCACAATACGGTACCAATCGTAAAGTTTTTACCAGATAATACAGTTAATCAAAATCAATTGGGAAGGTGGTAACGCGAGCCATTATTCTACAACGATAATGCAAATACTAAGACTTTGTTCATAATTAAGTTGCACTTGTGATTAATCAATTTAATTACTAAGTGCGCTCCCACTCAGATCAATATCTCTCGTAATTGATGCTGGAGTGATTCAAGATCCAACCCAATCGTCCGCCATTGATGTGACATCACTGATGACTTAGACTGGACCAGTAGGCCAACTTGCCAATCACACCAAAGGTGATTCTTGTTCATCTTTCGATGGGCGTGTTCCGGTAGCAAACTTTTATCCAAACCGTCAAGAAAACCAAGTGTAATGCGCTGTGTGTTCTTTTAACACACCCGCCTTTTATGCGTCACAGACGTGTGCACCCATGTGACATGACCTGCTCCGGTGTGAAACATAGTATAGACGGTGCTACAGTTGGGAGAACACTATCAACTTGATATTGTTTTGCGAGAGATCACCCTAATAAAATACGACTACCGCGCATCAAACAAGGGTGCATAAAAGGGATAAACATCACAGGCAGTTCATAAAATTATGTGATATGATATAGCCCTTTGCTTCGTGAAGTCTTCATTATCTTCACGTCGTCGTGGTTGAAGTCACCGTGTCCACCAACTTTGTCCTTGGTGCCGGGACCAACACCACGGCTTCCGGCATGTGCGTCGGGGTCCACCTCCGCATCGTAGATCATCACCTTGCATCTATCTATTGCTTTGCCTCGAGCTAATAAACAGTTCTGGCACGCAGGCCATAATTAAGTGACAATCATATGACTCCAGTCATCATGCCGTACCACGACACGCAGGTCGCGAATAAATATTACATAACATATAACATCTCATACAAACACATTGCAAATCTTGAAGGCTATACCACATCACATGCATACTCTGCAAAAACGAGTTAGATCGCCATCTACACGGGTTGTTGCAACTTTTATCGTGGTTGTTAAGCAGGTTTACAAGGCAAACGAGAAACCCTAGACAAAACAAAAACACGATACTTCTTTTGTTGCTAGTTTAACATACGGGGTGCGTGTAGCAACTAATGCCACAAGCCAAACTTCGTTAAACGCGTGACCCCCGTGTGGATTTGAGTTCATAAAATCCACAAGCCCGTTCATGTAAAATTTTCTATAGCAAGACTAGGATGAGATCCAAGGAATTTGATGTAGTCCATGATCAAGGCATCCAGCATACTAAGAGCAGCATAGAGGGATCATGGCAAAACTCAAACCTTGTAGCAAAATCACATCATGCCGTCGAGCAAAGAAAAGATCACATGATAGGGAAGCAAACAAGAAAATCAATGCCTCATATCAACATATGATTTACCTAAACATGCATCTAATCAAGGATCGCTCTGATACCACTGTTGGGAAACGTAGTAGAAAACAAAAAATTTCGGCCTACGAATCAAGAACCCAAGATCATCCAAGAAGATTGCATACAAAGTTTTAGGTCATGGCTCACCAACCGATGTAGCGGAAGTAGAGTTGGTGAAGCTCGTGGACGTAGTGGAAGTAGATCTCGCAAGTTCTCCCACGAACAGTCCCTCGATCAATCCCACGAACAAGTCCCGCGATCTAGTCCCACGGACAAGTCCCATGAACAAGCTCCTCGAAGAAGGGTCGAAGGTACGACCCCTCCATTAGTATCCACACATCCCGTAGCAGCAATCCAGCAGCGCTCCGCCGTCCAGAGATGAACGCCACCGAGAAAACTAGAGGGAGAAAACCCTAACGGATTCCGATCTAGAACAGCGTCTAAACCGGGGTCTAATTGTGGAGCAACGGGGTTTAGAGGAGGGAGGGTGGCGCATAGGCCTTGGGGATTGATTGTGTGTTTCTCCCCCTCCCCCTGGCTCACCTTATATAGGTGGCCAGGAGGTCTAGGGCGCAGCCCAAGGAGGATTGGGAGTCCAACTTGGACTCCCAAGCCTTCCAAACCTTCCCACACCTTCCCACCGGAAACCTGCCATAATGGGTTTTGGTATTCCCACCTGGAGGGGGATTCCTTCCCCTTGGTGCGCCCCCCACCCCTTGGCCGGCCAGGGCAGCCTAGGTGGCTTGCCCCCCAAGGCTAGGGGCGCAGGGGAGTGGGTGGTACTGCCCGGAACCTTCCGGAACCTTCCATGACCTTCTAGAAGCTTCCAGGACCTTCCGGGACATATCGGGGCCGTTTTGGGACATTCCGGACACTTCTGGAGCACTTCCAGGACATTCCGGGACCGTTCTCGGACGTTCCGGAGCCATCCGAATAGTTTACAAAACCATCCGAGTTACAATTTAAGCCACCGGATGACCGCGAAGGTTGTCGGGACGCCCAGCGATTATCCGGAAACTATTCCGGTTGATCCAGGACTTCCCTAGTACCATTCTCATATGTTCCGGAACCACTTGGGACTACTCCAGAGTGATCCGGACATAACCTTAAATACCCAGAACTACTTCTGGTGCCCTTATGAACAATTCCATAAATCTCCGGAACTACTTCCGGTACCCGTATGAACTATTCTGCTTTGCTTCCACTAAACCTTCTACCATACTAGTATTCTAACAGACTACTGCTCGTTAAGTGTGTGACCCAATAGGTTCGGTATAATGCGGACATGACTCAGAACATCTTCCAGACATAGGTCAACAGCCTTTTGTCAATAGCCAATAATCAACAGCGGAGCCATGGACACCCATGTTGACTCCCGCACATACACGAAGAAACTTCGAGTGAACCATTATGTTTATTCATGTACCATTCCCTTTGCTTCGCGATATATGACAAAGTTAGAGGAGAGAAGTTTGGCACCCATGTGTAACAACTTTTGAACACAAGCCACTCGTTATCCTCTTTGCTCGTTTGTCCCTTTTCTCGTTATCGTATTCCGGTATCCCCGTGACTGAATCACAATGCGTCTGGCCAGACTATAATGGATACCGTCATACCGAGTGGGCCCGAAGTGAATATCTTCTTCATCGTGAAGGAGCAAATCCCATTCTTGAACTATCACAGTCACTAGCCACACCATCTGACATACCCAGAACTTATTTTACTACTTCCCATTTACGGGAGGATTCATCTAAGAACCAAAGCATGTCTTCCTGTGTGAAGCAACTCGATACTCTCATGGTCTAAGGAATTACGTATATGATAACATTTCATGATATGACTTATAATGTAGTTACGATGTGATCTCTAAGTATATCATTCAATACTGGGGTCGGTTCAACATCATTGTTCTGCTAACAATATGTTCCCATTGCTACTGACATCCTTGTTACAAGAACAATGTCCATGATTAAGAAAACGTAATCATCAGTTAGCACATGAGCTGGTCTTAGAGGCTAAACCAGGAAATCTTGGTGTTTACATTTCCACACATGCAAATGAGTTTTCTTCTGAATCTCACAGTCAGGGTCATTGCAATTATAGCACAGAAATATAAACATTAATTATGAACGTGGAAATATATATATAATAACATTTTATTATTGCCTCTAGGGCATATTTCCAACAAGGCAACCATTTTATGATTTAGTCCCAAGAGATCCGGAACGACAGGTCCCTCTAACTAACAACGAACAAATCCGGGTGGCCCCCGGTGAGTCGACATCCAACTCAAAAGCCGGCCGCGCTATCGAGTCGGCCTCTACCGTCTGGACGAGGTCGGGTTAGCTACCCAAACAGATGTGGGCAGCCCCCTAGCTTCCAGGTGTGGACCAACAAAGGAACTAAGTCTCCGCTGGCCCGAGTTGTTTGAAAACTTACGAGGTCGACACTCGCACACACACGTTTGCAAAAGGTAAAACCAGCTTGGGCCACCACTAGAAATGTTTGAAGCTAGATAGGTAAGAAGAGGGGACCCCATAAAATCCCACACGCGGTTAGGCACGCTCAGTCTTAAAACCAATACCCGGAACTCGAATCCTAGGTGACTCGAATGGAACAAAGCGTCGGGGCGGGATAGCCTAGACCTTCCATCCTTCGTCGAATATAGTCAACATTATAATAATCATATCATCAACAACAATATAATAATGTGATATCCCAAACCCAGGAGTAACAGGGTAACATCGTAGCATCCTAAGCATGCATACTAAGCAGGGGCTGAGCAACGAGCAATAGTAACATAGCAATACATGGTTTGCTGGGAGGGGACATGGCTGTATCGGTTTGAAAGAGGCTGTAAACATGTGGTAGGATCAAACATCGAACCTAACCTACACTAGCATGCAAACCGCTGGTTGAAATAGAATGGATCATAAGTAATGTATAGTCCTTGCCTGTTGATAAGTCGGGTTCTGAAGGAGTAGTTCATCGCACGCTCGCATCGTCTGTGAAGGTACCCGCGGAAGCACACAAGACGATAAACACTGGAAAGCAATCAACGAGCAAGCATCTATTACTACGAGGAAAACACGAGCAAGCATCAACAATAAGGCAACGCGAGACATCGCACCTACCGTCGAGAGCGGTTACTAATAATTTAAGTGGAGTACTCGTCAAACACGACGATACCGCACATTTACAAGGGTTCAAGTTGCTTAGCTACAGGTGATCAACCAACGGTTATTAACATGGCAACTCAAGAAAGCATGGCATAGCACACAAACATGTCAAGAGGTGAAGCATAAATAAACTACCTAAGCTAGTCAATTTAAGTGGGGTGAAATCCTAGACATGGCAAACTATTACGGACCCCACGATAATCATTGCATTTGGTACCTGTTGCCCTAAACAATATTTTATTATTTTTATTAGCAAGAAAGAGCAGCATAAACACACTCTACATGCAATTCTAGTCAAGTTACATATAAGAAACATTTTAAACAGAGCAACAGATAAAAAGTTATTGCAGTTACAGTTTACAGTGGCAGGCAGTGTAATTAGCAAGCAAACAACATGTAAACAAAGTCAAACATGGCAACAAAGCACAAATTATTAAACTAGACACAAAACTAAGAAAGTTTCATATTTTACGCATCGCGATCCGAGCTACGAGCAAAAGATACGGGCACTGCAAAAATCCTAATACAATCTGCAAAAAAAACAGATAAAAGAAAAAAAAACATAACAGAGAAAAAAAAAGAGGGCCTCACCCAGCTGGGCCGGCCCAACACGTTGCACAGTAAGGAAAAAATAAAAATAAAAAGGTGGCTCACCCTGGGCCTTGGCCCAGCAGGCCGGGGACGCTGGACTTGGGCCGCTGGTGGCTTCGGGCGCAGACCGGCCCACGCGCAGGAGACAACCCAGCCGGGCGGCGGTTGACTGGCTCGGGGAGGCCGAGCTCCTCCCGAGCGGGACCTGTGGCGGCGGCCGCCGTTGTTGACGCCGGCGACAAGCGGCTGGAGGGGAGGCGCGGCAGCCGCTGAGGGGATGAGGGCCAAGGGCGGCGCGGATCCAGTGGCTGTGGCCGTCAACGGGGCGGCCCAGCGTGGATCGGGTGGCGCGAGCTTCGTGGCGGCCGGCGGCGACTTCCATCCATGGCGCTCGCAAACTGCAGGGAGGAGAAGAGGGAAGCGGCTGTGAGGGAGGAGGAGAGGAGAAGGGGTGCGGGAGGAGAGGTCACCGGAGCGAGCTGCCGGTTTGCCGGAGGCTGCTCGCCGGAGTTGGCCGGGGCGAAGCCACGAGAGGAACACGAGACCTCGGGTGCGGTGACGTGATCTGGGCCCGAGCGGGCTTCCACGGCCCTTCGGGGCCCGGTCGGCTAGGCTGGCTGAGGGGGAAGAACTGGAGTGATCTGGTTCGTTGGTTGGCAGATCCGACGGCTACGATTAGCTGAGGCTAGGGTTTCGGGGAGAGAAGGCTATTTGGGGCAGATCTGAGGTTTGTGAGGGGGGTGGCTGCAAATTTGGACTAGGGAAACCCTAGAAAGGGGTGGGAGTGTGGTGGTCTTTATATAGCCCCGGTGGCTGGCAGTTTGCAAAAACATCATCGGTTTTTCTCTCGCGCGCGTGGTGCTCACGTTTCTGACCGCCGGGGGTCCGCAGTACCTCCGATTCGGGTAAAACTTCGAACTGCGCGATCAGTGCGTCGAGCCGGCGGCGTTCACCTCGCGCTAGAACCGTTCCGAAAACACTTTCCGGCGCGCAATAAAAATATCCTGTTTAATTATTAAACGGGGTTTTCGTTCCGTTGGCTGCGGCTGGTCTCGTGTGGTTTTCACGACGGTGATCGGGTGAAACCCGGTGTCGCAAAGGTCGAGTGTCAGGGTGGCAAAGGTCGGTATCCGTCCGGTACGAGATAAGAGGGGGGGGAATAATCGTCGATCGATAAATCGGGGATGCAAACACCGCAAACAAATCAGACAATTAAACAATTCACGCAGAAAATAAAATTTTTGATTTTTGTGAAAACTGGGCTGTTACAATGAACCCACAATCAATCATAAACGCTCCCTCTTGGAGTTACTATCTACTACTTGTCCAAAGCAATACAAAGCAACAGAGAACATGCAAGAATTACTCAAGAACAAAATATAAAAGGAGAACCAAATATATAACTCATCACAATCTGAACATAATCTCACAATCCATCGGATCCCAGCAAACTCAGCATAGCAACATCAGGAAAATTACATAGATGCCTTGATCATGTAGGGCAGCTCACAAGGGATAAGAATTGAAGCACAAGATTGGAGAGAAGACATCACATAGCTACTGGTCATGGACCCATGGTCCAAGGGGGACTACTCACAGCCCATCCGGGAAGCGCTCATGGTGGTGGAGATGCTCCAGGAGGTCAATCCTCCCTCCGGAAGGGTGCCAGCAAGAGGTCTTCTGGTGCTCCCGATCTTGGAAGCGAGGCGGCGGTGGGACAAATGTGAAAATCGCGATGCAGCACTCCTCTCGAGGGTTTTCAGAGAGAGGAGTAAATATAGGCCAAAGGGGGGCATCATGAGGTGGCCCCTCCCCCTAGGCGCACTGGTGGCGCGGCCAAGAGGGGGGCCACGCCAAGTGGCTGCCTGGGTGGGCCCTGGCTCCCCTCTGGCCCTCCTTCGATGATCTGGATTCTTCCGTCGTGCTGATTTTTTATCTGATTTTTTTTCAATTTTTGGAGCTCTATAAATATGGGTACAAACCTGCAACTTACAGACATCAGCAGACAGAAACTAGCACTGGCTGCACTGAGTTAGTAGGTTAGTCCATATATGTGTAAAAAGGTCTCAAAGTGTAGCAAAACACATAGAAATGTCACCTAAAAGAGCATGGAACAAGCAGAAATTATAGATACGTTTGGGACATATCAGTACCAGATCTGCGTCAACCGATGGGGCACTCTCCGTCTCACGGGTCGAGCCCGATCGCCTGCATCAGCAACCTCTACATCAGCAACAACCAAGGTCGAATCCAAGCTACTACGACCAAAATCACCCGCCCACACGACGACTCCCCGAGTCGTCCGTGCCTCCCACCTCAACCTGATCTTGCACAACACTCTCAACAACCAAGAGGAGGTACTCGACTGGGATAGCCCCAGCAGCAGTGCAACACTGCCAAAAAGCAAGTCACCGTTCCAGGTGTACATGACAAACCATGACGAGCCAGCCTTAGACGATAGAGCCAAATCTGTCGACCCCGAAAACCACGGCGGAACCAGTGGATCGGAAGGAACAATGATAGTACCAATGACATCCCACCTACAGTCACACTCGGTGCCCCTGGATCTATACCGCAAAAGACCTTAAGGCTCAAAGGGAGCAATCCTACAAGTGGGCTTCCCAAAGGCAATGCGAGAAGAAACGACCAACCCGAAAGAAGCAAATGTGCGGCAAAAAGAAAAACCTCTAGAGAAAGAATCATCTTACCCAGTGTAAGGCCCGATATGCGGTACTGTTCCAGATCTAGATGTTTCCATCCAGATCCGGGGACGAAGCACATATCGGTCCCACCGCGACATATGACACTGCCATATGCCCCGGATTTCCAACATGATATCACAACATTACAACTACAAGATACAACATCTCATACAATCGGCATACAACTGCCTTAATACATTACATCAGCGGAAGATACATGTTTGAGTACAGACTACAATCAAATGCCTACTGGCAAAGGTAAAACACACCATTCCCGTAACCTTGCGTAAAGTAAACAATCCTTGCAACCGCGGTTACAAACATCGTTGTTTTCCCCCTTATGGAAACAACACATCCCCTAGACTCATGTTTCTTTCACTCAAGCATGTCATCGGGGGGCATGTACCCACAATCGAGCATAACGTTCCCTCTTGGAGTCACTACCTACTACTTGGCCAAAGAAATAAACAATGACGGAGAACATGCAAGAATTACTTAGGAACAAAAATATAAGAGATAAAAACCAAATATATTACTTTATCACAATCTGAACATAATCTCATAATCCATCAGATCCCATCAAACTCAGCATAGCAACAACAGAAGAATTACATATGTGTCTCGATCATGTAGGGCAGCCCACGAGGTCTAAACCATGAAGAACAAAGAGGGGAGGATAACATCACATAGCTACTGATCACGGACCCATGGTCCAAGGTAGACTACTCACGGCACATCCGGGAAGCGTCCATGGTGGAGGAGAAGCTCCCAGAGGTCGATCCTCCCTCCGGCAGGGTGCCGGGAAGGGTCCTGAGGGTGCTCCCGATCTTGGAAGCGCGGCGGCGGCGGAACAGAGGCGAGTTTACGAAATAGGGTTTTGTCTTCGGAGTTTTCCCGTGACGGAGATTAAATAGGAAAAGGGGGCAGACAGGGGAGCCACCAGGGGTCTAGGCGCCCCCTGGCCGCGCCAGGTGGCGGCCTGGGCACCTGGTGGTGGCCCCCTGGTCCTCCTTAGGGGCATTGGAAGCTTCCGGCACGCTGATTTTTTATCTGTTTTTTCCCGGGTTTTTGGAGCACTTTTTATATGGGGAAAAACTAAAATAGAAAAACAGCAGAAAATAGGAACTCGCACTGGGATGCACTGAGTTAGTAGGTTAGTCCAAATATGATCAAAAGTGTATGAAAGTGTATCTAGAACATAGCAATATCACACAAAACATGCATGGAGCGATCAGAAATTATCGATACGTTTGAGACGTATCAAGGACCTAGAGGAATGCATTGTGTATAAAGAATGCTTACGATGGGTTGCCGGAGTGACAGAAACTTGAACCCCAGTTTGCACACTTTTGCACAAGGGAATAATGGATCCTTGATCTTATTGTTGTGGTTAGGCTTTTGCCTTAATTTCTACTTTGTATTTGCGGATGCTTGCAAGGTGTTGATACAGAGTGGCAACTCTCCTCGTTGGTTACCCCAAGTGAAAGGTGAGATGCAGTGTAGCAGCAAGTTTCCCTTAGCAAAGATGCTAAGGTTGAGTATCGAACCAGTAGGACTCCAAGAGATACAAGTAGGTGTCACGGCGCTTGACGTGGACCTGCACACAGATACAAATAACTTTGCTCCCAACGAGTATAGAGGAGTTGTCAATTCCTCCAGCCTTGCTGTTTACAAAGGATCAACGCAAGAGATAAAAGTGGAACTGAAAGTAAAGACTGAAAGTAAACTAAGGGTGTAAACAATAATGTGAAGATGGACCGGGGTCCCGTGATTTTCACTAGTGATGTCTCTCTCCCAAAAGACGATAAAAGTGCTAGCGAGGTAAACAAATCACAGCTAGGCAATTGACAGAATTATGAAGGCACCGCAATGCTAACTATGCTGCAAAGAAAGGAAGGGCTATCGTCTTTTGGGAGAGAGACATCACTAGTGAACATCACGGGACCCCGGTAAATATTCTCATCATTGTTTACACGCTCATTTACTTTTCAGTATTTACTTTCAGTTGCTATCATTATCATTATCCCTTGTGTTTGATCCTTTGTAAACAACAAGACCGGAGAGATTGACAACCTCTCTGAACTTCGTTGGGAGCAAAGTTATTTGTGTCTGTGTGCAGGTCCAGGTGAAGTAAGCAATCTCGAAGATTTTGAACGGCGTCATTGTTCACTTCACCGCCTACTTATCATTATCGGAGACCTACTGGTCGATCTCAACCTTGGTATCTTCACCAAGGGAAACTTGCCGTTGCGCGGCATCTCATCTTCCACTTGGGGTAACCAACGAAGGGCGAGAAGCAATTATCCTCTCTCGTGTATCAAGGAAATTTCTGGCGCTGTTGCCGGGGACTCCAAGTGATAAGATAGGGGAGTTTCCCACTACCTTTTACCTTTGCTTTTTAGTCTTGTTAGTTAACCTTTTCAGTTTTTATCTTCGTGCCTTTTATCAAAAAACCAAAAAAAATAGTTGCTACCTTTTGCCTTTGTCTTGCTTTGCCTAGTTATGCTATCTTTACTATGGGTGTGGAACCACCCAAATATGGTAGGATGGACATGTTTCACTTGGGTCGTCTTCGATAAATTTGTGCTCGCGCTAAAAATCCAACCGACTTGGTTGTGCGAAAATCATTGGATGAACATGCGCATTATACGCGACACCGCCTATCCGAGAAAGTGAAAAATTTATGGGACCAAATACAAACTCTTTATTGCTATGCTAAATGTTTATGCCACATTTATGATTTTAGTTGCTGCTCTAATATAGATCGTAAACACCTTCCTTTCCAATGTGAGTTTAATGAAGATGATATCTTATCTTCTTATGCTAAAGGTGTTTATGATTACTTTGATGTTGAAGAGATTGAAGAGTTTGTTGCTTTTAAGGGTGCTTATGAGATTGCTTCTTTGATTGAAAAGTATTACGATAATATTTACAAGTCTGAAAACTTTGAAGTTCTTTCTTATTGTTTCGAAAATTACACTTCCAATGCTTATATTGAGGATTTTAAAAATAAATTGTTTGCTGCCCAAGAAGAGGATAATGATTGCTTTGACGAGGAATCCCTTGATTCCGAGGACTCACTTGATACTTCCCTTTCTGAAGATCTTGATACTTGCTTTGTTGATGGCCATGATGCCAATATGGATTATGCTTACGAAGATGAACTTGCTATAGTTCCTTACATTAAGCATGAAATTGTTGCTATTGAACCGACACTTGATTGCCTTATTATCCTTTTGAAATCTCCAACTCATTTCCGGAGAATTTTCCTCTTATCAAAGCTCAATGTGATGGGTTGCATTTATCTTATGATCCTAAAAACCGTGTTGAAAACAATACACGTGTGCTTGTAGATCATGAACAATATGATTTATGTGATAGTTATATTCTTGATGTTGTTCATGATACTGCGGAAAATTATTTTGAGAGAGGGAAGTTTGGTTCTAGAAACTTCCATATTTTCATCCCCAAAGCTAAGCTTCAATCCACCACATTCAGCAAGGACATGACACATGCGCGCATCGATATAGCCCGATAAGAGATCTTGTGTTTCCACCGGATTGCATAAACTCGTCGTTGAAGACGCTTGTACCATCCTCCCTTGTCCGTCTACCGACGCCACGGTAGCCGGATACCTCTGGAGAAGACAACAGAAGACAAAGACGTCCCATACTGTCTGCCTTTCGCTGCTATCGCACCACCTTCGATCCAGCAACAACGGGCTAAACAGGCACCTCCGTCAGACCCATCGTGCATCACCTGCCGAAAGCAGGCATGACTTGATGTCTCCACATAAGACGTCGTGCGTAACATCCCCCGGTAGCGCATCCACGGGTGGCTTCACCTGTCGATGACAGGCATTGCCTGACAACTCTGAAAGAGGCACGTGTGTCACCTGCCGAGTCACATCGAACCCGATCTATTGATAGAGGGGACGTTCCATACCGCCGCCAGCCTCATGCCGTCGCCATCTCGAGATCCAGACACCAAGTCGCCCTCACGACCCCAGAGTTCGCCACCGCTGATGAAGAGGGGTCGCTGCCCCGGTTTCGGGAACTACAGGGAGTACCCACTATCGCGCCAACCGCTAACGTTGCCCATACAACGGTAAGAGCCGCCGTGATCCTGCATCCAGCGCCGTCAACACCGTAGGAAGCTCTAGCCGCCATGCGCGTCCTGCGTCGACCCCGGGTACGGGATCCCAAGATCCGCCACTACCAATGCAGCCACCAGGACCCTCCACCTGGCCTTCTTCCCCGGCAAAGGGGACGACACCACCATCATAGTTTAATATGGGCCAGACGTGGCCATGGCCATCGCCAAGCCTAGATCCAGGCTGACCACTACCGCCGCCACCACCATCGGCCACGTCTAGCCCTACCATCATCCTTAGGCCATGACCACTCGATCACCATAACGCGCCCAATTGAGACAACCACACCCCACGGATCCGACGCCCTCGCCACCCAGGAGAGGAGGAACATCCCTCGGACATCGTCGGCCAACACATGGGCTTAGCCCGGCGCCAACCATCATCGGTGACCAAGGGGATGGGGAGGGCGGATGGAGAGGCGATGGCAGCCAAGGTCGGGGCCCCTCGGCCATCCGCGCGGGGGGCGACGGAGGGGAGAGGAGAGACAGGAGGGGCGAGTTGACGGTGGCGGCGCTAGGTTGGCAGCAGCGACGGCGCTAGGTTGGCAGCATGTCAGGCCCGATATGCGGTACTGTTCCAGATCTAGATGTTTCCATTCAGATCCGGGGACGAAGCACATATCGGTCCCACCACGACAAATGACAATGCCATATGCCCGGATTTCCAACATGATATCACAACATTACAACTACAAAGATACAACAACTCATACAATCGGCATACAATTACCTTAATACATTATATTAGCGGAAAATACATGTCTGAGTACAAACTACAATCAAATGCCTAGTGGAAAAAGTAAAACACACCATTCCCATAACCACACGGGTCCAGGCTCTCCGCCGGAATCAGCCTAACTAGTCGTCGTCGAGTCTCCGCGAAGGCGTCCAGAAGAAGGGTGGTCGAGCTCCTCTGAAGTCCAAGATCGTTTGCATAACATGAGTAAAAGAGAGAAGAAAGGGGTGAGCTACATCAACAAGTCTTGTAACTAACTTCTCACGGTAAGATGGGGGTAGTGGCGAGGTTGCAGCCGCTCTAGCAATATATGAGGTGGCTAACGATCTATTTAGAGTGAGATAAGAACCAAGCAGTCAATGAGGAATCGCCTCCAACAAGTCTTGCTATCAGCTACTTACGCAAACATAACACCTATCCTATCCTTGTCCTCCCCTTCATCACCCGATGAAGAACAGCAGTCAAGGCACACACACGTTGATCAAGTTATAGCTATGATTCAATTGATGTTATCTATGAACAAGAAGTAGGTTCCAAGTCGTCCATAACCGTGGACAGGACTTCTCGAAAAGATTTAACCCTGCAGGGGTGTACCAACTGCGCATTACAAGGCTCCGCACGCACGCCCATCTCTCTCAGTTGTTACCCATCATAGGAAACCATTTTATGATTTATTTCCGAGAGATCCGAAATGACAGGTCCCTCTAGCTAACAACAAACAAATCCGGGTGGCCCCCGGGGAGTCGACACCCAATCCAAAAGTCGTATGCACTCTCGGGTCGGACTCTTCCGGCTGATGCAGGTCGTATTACCGGGTCACCTCACATGGGGTCGGGTCCTAGCTGATCGTGTGGACCAACAGAGAAACAATGTCTCCACTGGGCCAAGTTGTTTTAAAAGATACCTGCTAGGAGCGACCCGACAGACATATATGCACAGTTTGCAAATGGTAAATCGGCTTGGGCCACCTCTAGAAATGTTTGAAGCTAGGTAGGTAAGAAAAGGGGACCCCATAAAATCCCACACGCGGTTAGGCACGCTCAGTCTTAGAACCAATACCCGGAACTCAGATCCTAGATGACTCGAATGGAACAAAGCGTCGGGGCGGGATAGCCTAGACCTTCCATCCTTCTTCGAGTATAGTCAACATTATAATAATCATACCATCCACAATAAAATAATAATGTGATATCCCAATCCAAGAAGTAACAGGATAACAGTTGATAGCTTACTAAGCATGCATACTAGCAGTGGTTAAGCAAGCAAGGTACATGGCCAATCAATGGTTTGCTAGGATGTGGGGAACATGGTTGTTTGTGTTTATTTGAGAGGCATCAATATGAAGTGGTAGGATCAAGCAATATTTATATCCTATACCTAGGCACAAGTGATCTGAAAGTTATAAGCATGATATATTCTCCCCCTTACCTGGTGAGAAGACGAAACCGAAGGTGTAGTCAATCGCAAGCTCGCATCGTCTCCGAGAGTAACCGCGGAAGCACACAAGAAGGAAACACTGGAAAAGGCAATCGACGAGCAAGCATCTATTACTACGAAGCAATCACGAGCAATCATCAACAAGAAGGAAACACGAGGAAACGAACTACGGCATCGCATCTATAATGGTTAAGTGGAGTACTCGTCACACACGACGATACCGCACATTTATAATGGTTCAAGTTGTTTAGCTACACAACATGAGCAAAGGTTGTTAATATGTCATATCACACAATCATGGAATGAGGTGAAGCACAAAGTAAACTAACTATGCTAGTCAATCTAAGTGAGGCACAATCCTAAACATGGGATCACACTATGGGCCCCACGACAATTAAAGCATTTGGTACTGTTCTTCCCTAAACCATATTTTAGGTTGGTTAACAACAGCAAAAAAAATAGCATAAACATAAAGTACATGAAATTCTAGTCAAGTTACATGTAAAGAACACCCCAAACGGAGTTACGGTTAAAAAGATACAAGCAACACAAGTTATGCACACATGTTGTTAACATCCGGTAGCATACATTAGAGCAATGAAATGAATAGATACTGAATGCAAGCATGCATCAAAATGATATGGAAATGCATTATACATGACAAGGAAGGCATGGAAACAACGTTTCATGTATATGAGCATCAGGAACAATTAATTGTAGCTCATGAAAAATGCAAGAATATACTACTGGTCTAGGGACTTAGTGAAAATCAGGGCATATGACAGCAAACAGCAGGGTTTCACTTTGGGAGCTTGATAACTATATGTACAGTAAAGACATCATGGTAAATCAAAGCATGACATCAAAGTACACATAACAAGGAGCAAATAATTACATTGGAGCTAATGCATATGAAGCATGGATCAATAACTATAAGGCATCAAAATAGCAACTTTATACAAACAACAACACATGTTATCAGTGTCACCACTTTGGAACAAGCAATAAAATATCTATAGCAGGCAAACATGACAAAGGAACGCATCTAAATGAAGTACACATGATGCTTAACACATAAAAAAGAATCGCTAGCATAGGCCTCATGGATGTGACACAATCATCAATCAAACTTTGAATAAAATAACAGCAACAACAGTAAACAATCTGGTGCCCACTTCAACAGTGATTTGCACCATCCAAATGACCTCAAATGAATTAACTTACTAAAGAAAAAAAGTTAGAGCACATCATCAGCAACAAATTTCATTTTGGGGGCAAAGTCATACGGGCTACGGATCACTCGCAAAACTACTCGCAAACAGGCAACCAACAACAGTTATTCTCACACTTAGCAGAAATAATAGAAAAGAAAAAGGGAAGGGAAAAAAGGGAGGCTCACCATGGGCTAGGCCCAAGAGTCCGAGGTGAGCGGCGGCTAGCTAGGCGACGCCTAGGGCGAGGAGGGTGGCCGGGTCGTGCTGGAGATGGGTCGGGGCGCGCTGCAAGGGCCAGCTGGCGAGGGCGGCTGGCTGGCCACCGGTGCCGGCCCAGCTTGCCTGGCCGAGCGGGCGGCGGCGGCGCCCCACACCGGCGATGACCGGTGGCCACGGGCGGCTGGAACGACGGAGGAGGGCGCTGGGCCGCGGATCCGGGAGGCGGCGGCAGGGATCCCGCCAGCGAGCTCGGGTGGCGGCCCTCCATGACGGGCGGCGAACTTGCAGGAAAAAGGGCAGGCCGGGATGAGGAGAAGGAAGGGGAAGATGAGAGGGAAGAGAGGGAGGGAGAGATGGCCGCGGGTTCAGGGGCGGCGCAACGCGGCCCGGTTCGGCCTGCGGTGGGCCGGCGGCGCGGTGGAGCGGGCCCTGCGGGGCCTGGGGAGGCTGGAGCTGCTGTGGAGGTGGGGAGGAGGTGATCTGAGCCTCGGATCTCAGATCTAAGGGCTGAGAATTAGGGGTTGGCTAGGGTTTCAAACTTTGAGGGCTAGGGGCAAAAATTGGGGATTTAGGAGGGGGTGGCTGCAATTTTTACAAGAAGGACACCCTAGAAATGGTAGGGGGGTGGTGATCTATTTATAGGCTGGCCTGGGTGGCAAGTTTACACAAACACCCCCGGTTTCTCTCTCGCGCGCGTCCGGTACTCCACGTTTCTGACCGCCGGGAGTCCATACGACCTACGATTCAGACGAAATCTCGAACCAAGCGCTCAGCGCGGCGAACCCGTCCATTCAATCTCACTTCGATAACGTTCCGAGAATATTATTATGTCGTCCAATAAAACACTCTGTTTATTAAATAAATGGTGTTTTAGTTCCGATGGCGATGGTTGGTCTTGTGCCGAAAGTTGCGACGGTGATCGGGTGAACACCCGGTGC
The DNA here is from genome assembly GCA_950022295.1 of Bromus sterilis. Lineage (NCBI taxonomy): Eukaryota > Viridiplantae > Streptophyta > Magnoliopsida > Poales > Poaceae > Bromus > Bromus sterilis. Next base: position 283,713,124 of record OX465600.1, read on the forward strand.
CGCAACAAGGTCGTGTGCCATTGGGGAAAAGGTCCGGACTCGCAACCTATACGAGAAGGAGGGGGAAATATATTCACCAATTAATAAATTGGCGAAGCAAACACTCCAAACAGTACAGGCAAAAATCACAGCAACGCAACAAACAATTTTTTAATTTGGGTGAAAATCCCAGGATGTTACAATACAACACCACCAACAAGGGATCTCGTCCCGAGATCCTGGACGATCCGGGGGAGAGGGGAGAGAAAAAAGAGTCGACAATCTTCAACACCACCAACAGGAGACTCTGCTCCATGTCGATGACGAACTTCCGTCAAGAAACTTTCCGCAGGGAGATGGCGACGTCGAAGAACGAAGCCATCAGGAAATCAAGAGTAAGAAGAGCATTATAGCTACAAGGATACAACAACTCATACAATCGGCATACAATTGCCTTTATACCTTACATCAGCGGAAAATACATGTCTGAGTATAGACTACAATCAAATGTCGAGTGGCAAAAGTAAAACACACCATTCCCATAACCACACGGGTCTAGACTCTTCGTCGGGATCCGCCTAACTAGTCGTCATCGAGTCTCCGCTAAGGCGTCCAGAAGAAGGGTCGTCGAGCTCCTCTGAATTCCAAGATCGTTTGCATAACATGCGTAAAAGAGAGAATAAAGGGGTGAGCTATATCAACAAGTCTTGTAACTAACTTCTCATGGTAAGATGGGGGTAGTGGTGAGGTTGCAGCCGCACTAGCAATATATGAGGTGGCTGACGATCTATTTAGAGTGAGATAAGAACCAAGCAGTCGATGAGGAATTGCCTCCAACAAGTCTTGCTATCAGCTACTTACGCAAACGTAACACCTATCCTATCCTTGTCCTCCCCCTCATCACCCGATGAAGAAGAAGCAGTCAAGGCACACACACGTTGATCAAGTTATAGTTATGATTCAATTGATGTTATCTATGAACAAGAAGTAGGTTCCAAGTCGTCCATAACCGTGGACACGGCTTCTCGAAAAGATTTAACCCTGCAGGGGTGTACCAACTGCCCATTACAAGGCTCCGCACGCACGCCCATCTCTCTCAGGTGCTACCCATCACAGGCAACCATTTTATGATTTAGTTCTGAGAGATCCGAAACGACGGGTCCCTCTAGCTAACAACGAACAAATCCGGGTGGCCCCCGGGGAGTCGACGCCCAATCCAAAAGTTGTCCGCACTCTCGGATCGGACTCTTCCGCCTAACACAGGTCGGATTACCGGGTCACCTCACATGGGGGCGGGTCCTAGCTGATCGGGTGGACCAACAGAGAAACCATGTCTCCACTAGCCCAAGTTGTTTTAAAAGATATCTGCTAGGAGAGACCCGACAGACATATATGCATGGTTTGCAAATGGTAAATCGGCTTGGGACACCTCTAGAAATGTTTGAAGCTAGGTAGGTAAGAAAAGGGGACCCCATAAAATCCCACACGCGGTTAGGCATGCTCAGTCTTATAACCAATACCCGGAACTCAGATGCTAGGTGACTCGAATGGAACAAAGCGGAGGGGCGGGATAGCCTAGACCTTCCATCCTTCTTCGAGTATAGTCAACATTATAATAATCGTACCATCCACAATAAAATAATAATGTGATAGCCCAATCCAAGAAGTTACAGGATAACAGTTGATATCTTACTAAGCATGCATACTAGCAGTGGTTAAGAAAGCAAGGTACATGGCCAATCAATGGTTTTCTAGGATGTGGGGGACATGGATGTTTGGGTTTATTTGACATGCATCAATATGAAGCGGTGCGGTTGCAATAAATGATAAGGGAGAGTTCTTGGCAGCAGTGAACTGGTTTATGCCTCATATTGGTTCCGTCGATTCGGCTGAAATCCTAGCAATCAGGAATGAAATCTATCTGGTTGCTCGTATTGTTGTAACAGCGTGGTGATCGATTCATATTTCCTCAATGTTGTTGAGCTATTTAATCACAATGATAAATCGCAAAAAAAATAGGATGATGGGATGATGAATACATGGGGCAGGACATTGCGGTAGTTCTAGAATGCAAAGGTCTAGAGAATGACTTTGGCAGAATCCCTTTCAAGCACTGCTTCAGAGAGGCAAACCAGATAGCTCTCATGAATCGTCAAAACATTCCTTCAGTAGTACAGTAACTCTTCAAGTATTTGGAAAGATTTTATTGATAAAGTGAATATATTAATATCAAAATGATACCAATTACACCCGGCCTCTGCAACAACATAATGTCCAGAGCAAATCTAAGCATCAAGGATGCACACAACCAGAAAGAAAGAAAATTAAACAAAGACCCCGTCGAAGCAATCAGAAACTCGCAACAGCAAGAGCACCACTAGGGTGTGATACGTCCCAAACGTATCTATAATTTCTGCTTGCTCCATGCATGTTTTGTGTGATATTGCTATGATCTAGATACACTTTCAATCACTTTTGATCATATTTGGACTAACTTATTAACTCAGTGCACCACAGTGCCAGTTCCTGTTTTCTGCTATTTTTTTATTTTAGGTTTCCCCCATATTAAAAGTGCTCCAAAAATTCGGGAAAATCAGATAAAAAACAGCGTGAAGGAACCTTCCGGAATCACCTGGGTGGGGCCAGAGGGCCACCACCAGGGACCCAGGCGGCCACCTAGCGCGGCCTAGGGTCTGGCCGCGCCGGGGGGCGCCTGGACCCCTGGTGGCCCCCCTGGCTGCCCCCCCCCCCTTCGCCTATTTATTCTCCGTGTCGCGAAACCCCCGAGGACAAAACCCTTTTTCGCGATCTTGCCTCTGTTCCGCCGCCGCGCTTCCAAGATCGGAGCGCTAGCAGACTTCTTCCCGGCACCCCGCCGGAGGGAGGATTGACCTCCGGGAGCTTCTCCTCCACCATGGACACTTCCCGGATGTGCCGTGAGTAGTTTCCCTTGGACCATGGGTCCGTGATCAGTAGTTATGTGATGTTCTCCTCCCCTCTTTTTTCTTCATGGCTTAGTCCTCGTTAGTGGCCCTACATGATCGAGGCACATATGTAATTTTCTGCTGTTTCTATGCAGAGTTTGATGGGATATGATGGATTATGAGATTATGTTCAGATTGTGATTGAGTAATATATTTGGTTCTTATCTTTTATATTTTTGTTCCTAAGTAATTCTTGCATGTTCTCTGTTGCTGTTTATTGCTTTGGCCAAGTAGTAGGTAGTGACTCCAAGAGGGAACATTATGCTCGATTGTGGGTTCATGCCCCCCGATGACACGCTTGAGTGACAAAAACATGAGTCTAGGGGGTGTGTTGTTGCCACAAGGGGGAAAACAACAGTGCTTGTAACCGCGGTTGCAAGGATTGTTTACTTTACGCAAGGTGCTTTTTAATGCAGTTGTCTGTTGCTTTGGGTTTACACTTTGGGTGGGGCTCGCAATATATACCAGTGAGATGTTCTCGATAGATATCTCAAGGTGGATGATTAGTAGTAGATGCAGTTGGATTTCGGTATACTTATTTTTGCGTACCGCCCATTCTTTTGAGCCTTGTCCTTTCTTTGAAGCATAGTTACCATTGCGGTGCGTTTTTAATCCTGTCAATTGCCCAGATGTATTTGTTTACCTCGCATAGCAGTTTTATCTTCTTTTGGGAGAGAGACATCACTAGTGAACATCACGGGACCCGATCCATATTCTCATTAATGTTTACACACCCTGCTTTTACTTTCCAGTTGCTATCACCATTATCATTATTATCTGTTGCATTGATCCTTTGTGAACAGCAAGGCCGGAGAGATTGACAACCTCTTTGTACTCATTGGGAAGCGAAGTTACTTGTGTGTGTGCAGGTCCAGGTGAAGTAAGCAACCTCGGTTGTGAACGGCGCCATTGTTCACTTCACCACCTACTTATCATTGTCGGAGTCCTACGGGAGACAAACCATATCCTCTACATAGGGGAAATTTGCCGCTACATTACATCTAATCCTCCACTTTGGGTAACCAACGAGGATAGAGTATCAAGCAAATTTATGGCGCTGCTGCCGGGGACTCTGAGTGGTAAGATAGGGGAGTTGCACACTATCTTTTACCTTTGCTTTTTAGTTTTGTTAGTTACCTTTCAGTTTTTATCTTTGTGTCCTATATAAAAATCGCAAAAAAATTATTTATCCTGCTAGTAGCTGTCATTATCTCTGGTCCTTTTCCTTTGTTGAGACAGAGGTTCTCACCTTTAAACAAAAATGTGGTGAAAGTGTAAAAGATGCTTGGTATAGAATTAATGATTCTCAGAAAAGATCCATCAAGAAGCAGTCCACTACTATCCTGCTTAGAAATTTTTATGTTGGGATTACTCCTTGGAATAGGTTCATTTTAGATACTGCTATCAATGGGTATTTCCTAGAAGCCCCAATTTGGGAATCTCTTAATGTTATTGAAAATCTTGTTGGAAATCTCCCTGTTGATAGCATACAAGAAGATATAACTCTAGCTCACAATATGAAAAAACTTGAAAAGATAGAGTTAGAAATACCAAGTATAACTAGGATAAATAAGTTGGATCGCAAGATTCAAGGGAATTTGAATAGGCTTGATAGCTCCATGCTTAAAATTATTAAAACTTCAGAGACCATCAAATTCCATGATATGGATCCTTCTAGGATTGATAAGATTGAGGAAATCATTAATGCTCTAGGAACTACTTTCTCCTCAATCAAACCAAAAAAGGTAGAAACTCCGGCAAGAAAGGAACCTAAGTTCAATTATGCCCCTAAGGTTCCCCGGGCTAAAAATAACCCACCTATTTCCAAGGGAGTTGAAACCGTGAAAACTTTGGAAGAAATACCCCTTTTAGATAATTTTATAAATGAAACTCCCATTGATTTACTGCCTTTTGGTTTTCTCCCTGGAATTATCTTCATTAGGCCTTTATTTGAAAGACCTCTTAAGACTAGTTGTACAATTGAAGAGCTTTTTTTCATGATCTTGATGATGGTTCAATTGATACAACTTGATCTTTTGCTTATGCCTAGCTTAAAGGCGTAAAAGAAAGCGCTTGTTGGGAGGCAACCCAAGATGTTTTTACTTCTGTTTTTAGTGGTCTTGATGATTTCTACTACTGTAGCAACATCATTGTATCTTTATTTTTAAGCTTTGTGCCAAGTTTAGCCTCATATGATAAGGGAAGCAAAAGTTGTGACATGTTGTCCAGAAAACAGATTCTGTCTGCTTGACGGAAAAAATTAAAACAAATCACCAGTTCATATTTTTTAGCTTATTTTTTTACACAGCGTGATATATAAAATTGTGAAACTTTCTTATGTTCTGAGTTTTTTGATTTGAGTTGCAGAAGTGCTCCGAAAAAATTCTCTACTACCTGTTGTTCTGTTTTTCACAGATTCTGCCATGTTTTGCCTTTCCTTACTTTTGCAAACCTTAAGCTTGCTTTTTCTTTGCAAAAACTTTTTGGCAATCTTGAGAAAAAATATCTCTTCAAGAATATCTTTATATCCAGTGGGGAAAAATATTTTATTAAGGGTACTAACCTCTCTAATCAGCTTATGATGAGTTATGTATGAAGGGAGATTTCAAATGTGCGAGGGAAGATGATGAAAGAAGACCCGGGATTGTCAAACACTCAAGCTTGGGGATGCCCCCATGCATCCCCAATAAATATTCAAGGAGACTCAAGCGTCTAAGCTTGGGTATGCCCCCGTGCATCCCCTTCTCCATCAACAATCATCGGTTCGTCCTTCGTCTCACTATATTTTTATCACTTCATGTGTTATGTGCTATGCTTGGAGCGTCTCGTTCTTAGGTTTAATTTTTAGTTTTCTTTAGCTTTGCTTGTTGTTCATAAAAAGTTAGACCCCAACTTACTTTGTGTGGGAGAGAAACACGCTCCACTCCAATCTAGAACACATCATAGGATTTTTCATGTCTATCTTTCTGCTGTTGTGTGTTCTTTATCTTTTCGTAGCTACTGCCACGTTTAGTTTTAGTTTTAGTTTGTCTTTAGAAAGAGCCTTGGATTTTGTTTAGTTTGTTGCTGGAACTCTCTTTAGTTTTCATGTTTATCTTTTTAAGAGGGTTGGTTGTTGCACTGAGTTGTGTCTTGTCTTGAAAGCATGTAATTGAGGTTGCTATTTAATTTTAGTAGTAACTTGCAATAGTTTTGAGGTATTGATGTGAGTAATGTTTGAACTTTTGGTGTCAAGAGCTCTAGCCTATTAGTGATAGGTGTCGTATTTTGGGCAATCCGTGTTTATTTTCAAAAACCTACAAAACTAGTTGAGAACTCTAGCTACTAGATGGATCGCTCTCTTTGGAGGGATCGGATATTAGAGTACAGTCCCGTACCATGAGTCGAGGATGCGCAAGGATAACCAAACCCCCATACACTCCTCCTCGGGGTACTTGTCTCTTTGTGAACCTCCTTATTAGATCGACAGTTACCGATAATAAGTGCATGAGTTCTTCGGACTAATGTAAGTATTGTAAGTTGACACTTCCACCTCCTCATATTTGCTAGCCCCTTCCGTACCGTGCATTGCCCTCTTCTCACTTCGAGAGTTGGCGTCCACCTTCGCCGGTGCATCCAAACCCTTGGCATGATACGCTCTGTCATCATAAACCTCCCTATATCTTTCCTCAAAACAGCCACCATACCTACCTATCAAGGCATTTCCATAGCCTTTCCGAGATATATTGCCATGCAACATCCAGCTCTTCATGACTTGATCTTCATGTCATACATGTTCCTGCTACACTGGCAGAGGCACATTGCATACATCATGATAGCTACATATTCTTTATGTTTGAGTACCTTGTAAATTGTGAAGATCTTCTATACCCTCTTGTAAAATAGAGTGTTGCACTTAAGTGAGGAAAATATCCCAAAGAGGACAAAATAAAAGATCCCAAAGAGTAAAAATGAGATTTAAATATAAGGAGCCATTGAGGCCACCAAAATAATACAAAAAAAGAGAAAAAGAAAATAAAAAGAGAGAAAGGGGCAACACTACTATCCTTTTGAAAGATCCACACTAGTACTCCCTCTTATCCTTGTACTCCATAGAGATGATCGTTTATGCATATAGCTATGTGGGGACCTTCACACTATAGAACTTGGTTTGCATATTCCAAGGATGAGCCTCCTTAAACGATCTCTAGGTCTTCATGAACGAGCAAGTTGGATACACCCCCACTAGTTCCATTGGAGAGCTTTTCTTAGCTCATATGTGGATCCGTTGCATGGCAATCCCTACTCCTCACATCATATCTATCATTTGACTTTCTCGCCTATGATTCTTCTCATTGATGTGAGTCTTTGTCATCCGTTTTGTCTTCCTCCTCCACCATATTTCTCTCTTTGACATCCTAAGCGTCAACTTTCGTGCTTACGCTCATCCATTGCATGAGTGCTCCAAATATCGAAAAGGAGTGGATCAAATTGACTTCTACCTGGCTAGTGGTCTGGGGACAAGTCAAGATAAGATTCCAAAGAAGACCAAGTGTGAAACTTTAGTAGATTGAGTTCTCAACAAAAATAATTTTTTCTCGTATTCCCTATCCCCCTTCTTGCACGCAAACACCATTTGGAGACATTCGAGTCACGGATAGCGAGAGCTCTTGCACCTAATGTTCTTTCGTTGCTTGTTTCAATGCTAATATAGACTCTTGCCTATTATGACTTGAATTGAATCACATACCTTGATTGCTTTACTTTTCAAAGTGCTTATATGGTTTCTAGCATGTCACCACATAAATTATGCTTGTTATCATTTACCTACTCGAGGGCGACCAGGAATTAAGCTTGGGGATGTTGATACGTCCCAAACGTATCTATAATTTCTGCTTGCCCCATGCATGTTTTGTGTGATATTGCTATGATCTAGATACACTTTCATACACTTTTGATCATATTTGGACTAACTTATTAACTCAGTGCACCACAGTGCCAGTTCCTGTTTTCTGCTGTTTTTCTATTTAAGGTTTCCCCCATATTAAAAGTGCTCCAAAAAATCAAGAAAATTAGATAAAAAATCAGCGTGAAGGAACCTTCCGGAATCACCTGGGTGGGGCCAGAGGGCCACCACCTGGGACCCAGGCGGCCACCTGGCGCGGCCTAGGGTCTGGCCGCGCCGGGGGGCGCCTGGACCCCTGGTGGCCCCTTTGGCTGCCCCCCTTCGCCTATTTATTCTCCGTGACGCGAAACCCCCAAGGACAAAACCCTTTTTCGTGATCTTGCCTCTGATCCGCCGCCGCGCTTCCAAGATCGGAGCGCTAGCAGACTTCTTCCCGGCACCCTGCCGGAGGCCTGGAGCTTCTCCTCCACCATGGACACTTACCGGATGTGCCGTGAGTAGTTTCCCTTGGACCATGGGTTCGTGATCAGTAGTTATGTGATGTTCTCCTCCCCTCTTTGTTCTTCATGGTTTAGTCCTCGTTAGTGGCCCTACATGATCGAGGCACATATGTAATTTTCTGTTGTTTCTATGCAGAGTTTGCTGGGATCTGATGGATTATGAGATTATGTTCAGATTGAGATTGAGTAATATATTTGGTTCTTATCTTTTATATTTTTGTTCCTAAGTAATTCTTGCATGTTCTCCGTTGCTGTTTATTGCTTTGGCCAAGTAGTAGGTAGTGACTCCAAGAGGGAACGTTATGCTCGATTGTGGGTTCATGCCCCCCGATGACACGCTAGAGTGACAAAAACATGAGTCTAGGGGATGTGTTGTTGCCACAAGGGGGAAAACAACGGTGCTTGTAACCGCGGTTGCAAGGATTGTTTACTTTACGCAAGATGCTTTTTAATGCAGTTGTCTGTTGCTTTGGGTTTACACTTTGGGTGGGGCTCGCAACTTAATACCAGCGAGATGTTCTGGATAGATATCTCAAGGTGGATGATTAGTAGTAGATGCAGTTGGATTTTGGTCTACTTATTTTTGCGTACCGCCCATGCTTTTGAGCCTTGTCCTTTCTTTCTAGCATAGTTACCATTGCGGTGCGTTTTTAATCCTGTCAATTGCCCAGCTGTAATTTGTTAACCTCGCATAGCAGTTTTATCTTCTTTTGGGAGAGAGACATCACTATTGAACATCACGAGACCCCGGTCCATATTCTCATTACTGATTACACGCTCATTTATTTTCCTGCTTTTACTTTCCAGTTGCTATCACCATTATCATTATTATCTGTTGCATTGATCCTTTGTGAACAGCAAGGCCGGAGAGATTGACAACCTATCTGTACTCATTGGGAAGCGAAGTTACTTGTGTGTGTGCAGGTCCAGGTGAAGTAAGCAACCTCGGTTGTGAATGGCGCCACTGTTCACTTCACCACCTACTTATCATTGTGGGAGTCCTACGGGAGACAAACCCTATCCTCTACATAGGGGAAATTTGCCGCTACATTACATCTAACCTTCCACTTTGGGTAACCAACGAGGATAGAGTATCAAGCAAATTTCTGGCGCTGTTGTCGGGGACTCCGAGTGCTAAGATAGGGGAGTTGTACACTATCTTTTACCTTTGCTTTTTAGTCTTGTTAGTTACGTTTCAGTTTTTATTTTTGTGTCCTATATAAAAAATCACAAAAAAATTATTTATCCTGTTAGTAGCTGTCATTATGTCTGGTCCTTTTGCCTTTGTTGAGAAAGAGGTTCTCACCTTTAAACAAAAATGTGGTGAAAGTTTAAAAGATGCTTGGTATAGAATTAAGGATTCTCAGAAAAGAGTCACCAAGAAGCAATCCACTACTATCCTGCTTAGAAATTTTTATGTTGGGATTACTCCTTGGAATAGGTTCATTTTAGATCCTGCTATCAATGGGAATTTCCTAGAATCCCCAATTTGGGAATCTCTTAATGTTATTGAAAATCTTGTTGGAAATCTCCCTGTTGCTAGCATACAAGAAGATATAACTCTAGCTCACAATATGCAAAAACTTGAAAAGATAGAGTTAGAAATACCAAGTATAACTAGGATAAATAAGTTGGATCGCAAGATTCAAGGGAATTTGAATAGGCTTGATAGCTCCATGCTTAAAATTATTAAAACTTCGGAGACCATCAAATTCCATGATATGGATCCTTCTAGGATTGATAAGATTGAGGAAATCATTAATGCTCTAGGAACTACTTTCTCCTCAATCAAACCAAAGAAGGTAGAAACTCCGCCAAGAAAGGAACCTAAGTTCAATTATGCCCCTAAGGTTCCCCGACCTAAAAATAACCCACCTATTTCCAAGGGAGTTGAAACCGTGAAAACTTTGGAAGAAATACCCCTTTTAGATAATTTGATAAATGAAACTCCCATTGATTTTCTGCCTTTTGGTTTTCTCCTTATAATTATCTTCATTAGGCCTTTATTTTAAAGACCTCTTAAGACTAGTTGTACAATTGAAGAGCCTTTTGATGATCTTGATGATGGTTCAATTGATACGACTTGATCTTTTGCTTATGCCTAGCTTAAAGGCGTAAAAGAAAGCGCTTGTTGGGAGGCAACCCAAGATGTTTTTACTTCTGTTTTTAGTGGTCTTGATGATTGTTACTATGTAGAAACATCATTGTATCTTTATTTTTAAGCTTTGTGCCAAGTTTAGCCTCATATGATAAGGGAAGCAAAAGTTGTGACATGATGTCCAGAAAACAGATTCTGTCTGCTTGACGGAAAAAATCGAAACAAATCACCAGTTTATATTTTTGAGCTGAATTTTTTACACACCGTGATATATACAATTGTGAAACTTTCCTATGTTCTGAGTTTTTTTATTTGAGTTTTAGAAGTGCCCCGAAAAAATTCTCTACTACCTGTTGTTCTATTTTTCACAGATTCTGCCATGTTTTGCCTTTCCTTACTTTTGCAAACCTTAAGCTTGGTTTTTATTTGTAAAAACTTTTTGGCAATCTTGAGAAACAGTATCTATTCAAGAATATCTTTATATCCAGTGGGGAAAAATATTTTATTAAGGGTACTAACCTCTCTAATCAGCTTATGATGAGTTATGTATGAAGGAAGATTTCAAATGTGTGAGGGAAGATGATGAAAGAAGATCCGGGAGTGTCAAACACTCAAGCTTGGGGATGCCCCCATGCATCCCCAATAAATATTCAAGGAGACTCAAGCGTCTAAGCTTGGGTATGCCCCCGTGCATCCCCTTCTCCATCAACAATCATCGGTTCGTCCTTCGTCTCACTATATCTTTATCACTTCATGCGTTATGTGCTATGCTTGGAGTGTCTCGTTCTTAGGTTTACTTTTTAGTTTTATTTAGCTTTGCTTGCTGTCCATAAATATTTAGACCCCAACTTACTTTGTGTGGGAGAGAAACACGCTCCACTCCAATCTAGAACACATCATAGGATTTTTCATGTCTATCTTTCTGCTGTTGTGTGTTCTTTATCTTTTCGTAGCTACTGCCACGTTTAGTTTTGGTTTTAGTTTGTCTTTAGCAAGAGCCTTGGCTTTAGTTTAGTTTGTTGCTGGAACTCTCTTTATTTTTCATGTTTATCTTGTTAAGAGAGTTGGTTGTTGCACTGAGTTGTGTCTTGTCTTGAAAGCAGGTGATTGAGGTTGCTATTTAATTTTAGTAGTAACTTGCAATAGTTTTGAGGTATTGATGTGAGTAATGTTTGAACTTTTGGTGTCAAGAGCTCTAGCCTATTAGTTATAGGTGTCGTATTTTGGGCAATTCGTGTTTATTTTCAAAAACCTACAAAACTAGTTGAGAACTCTAGCTGCTAGATGGATCACTACTCTTTGGAGGGATCGGATATTAGAGTACACTCACGTACCATCAGTCGAGGATGCGCAAGGATAACCAAACCCCCATACACTCCTCCTCGGGGTACTTGTCTCTTTGTGAACCTCCTTATTAGATCGACAGTTACAGATAATAAGTGCATGAGTTCTTCGGACTAATGTAAGTATTGAAAGTTGACACTTTCACCTCCTCATATTTGCTACCCCTTCCGTACCGTGCATTGCCCTCTTCTCACTTCGAGAGTTGGCGTCCACCTTCGCCGGTGCATCCAAACCCTTGGCATGATACGCTCTGTCATCATAAACCTCCCTATATCTTTCCTCAAAACATCCACCGTACCTACCTATCAAGGCATTTCCATAGCCTTTCCGAGATATATTGCCATGCAACATCCACCTCTTCATGACTTGATCTTCATGTCATACATGTTCCTGCTACACTGGCAGAGGCATATATTGCATACATCATGATAGCTACATATTCTTTATGTTTGAGTACCTTGTAAAGTGTGAAGATCTTCTATACCCTCTTGTAAAATAGAGTGTTGCCCTTAAGTGAGGAAAATATCCCAAAGAGGACAAAATAAAAGATCCCAAAGAGTACAAATGAGCGTTAAATAGAAAGAGCCATTGAGGCCACCAAATGAATACAAAAAAAGAGAAAAAAGAAAATAAAAAGAGAGAAAGGGGCAACACTACTATCCTTTTGAAAGATCCACACTAGTACTCCCTCTTATCGTTGTACTCCATAGAGATGATCGTTTATGCATATAGCTATGTGGGGACCTTCACACTATAGAACTTGGCTTGCATATTCCAAGGATGAGCCTCCTCAAACGAGCTCTAGGTCTTCATGAGCGAGCAAGTTGGATACACCCCCACTAGTTCCATTGGAGAGCTTTTCTTAGCTCATATGTGCATCCGTTGCATGGCAATCCCTACTCCTCACATCATATCTATCATTTGGCTTTCTCGCCTATGATTCTCCTCATTGATGTGAGTCTTTGTCATCCTTTTTGTCTTCCTCCTCCACCATATTTCTCTCTTTGACATCCTAAGCATCAACTTTCGTGCTTACGCTCATCCATTGCATGAGTGCTCCAAATATCGAAAAGGAGTGGATCAAATTGACTTCTACCTGGCTAGTGGTCTGGGGACGAGTCAAGATAAGATTCCAGAGAAGGCCAAGTGTGAAACTTTAGTAGATTGAGTTCTCAACAAAAATATTTTTTTCTCGTATTCCCTATCCCCTTCTTGCACGCAAACACCATTTGGAGACATTCGAGTCACGGACAGCGAGAGCTCTTGCACCTAATGTTCTTTCGTTGTTTGTTTCAATGCTAATATAGACTCTTGCCTATTATGACCTGAATTGAATCACATACCTTGATTTCTTTACTTTTCAAAGTGCTTATATGGTTGCTAGCATGTCACCACATAAATTATGCTTGTTATCATTTACCTACTCGAGGGCGACCAGGAATTAAGCTCGGGGATGTTGATACGTCCCAAACGTATCTATAATTTCTTCTTGCTCCATGCATGTTTTGTGTGATATTGCTCTGATATAGATACACTTTCATACACTTTTGATCATATTTGGACCAACTTATTAACTCAGTGCACCACAGTGCCAGTTCCTGTTTTCTGCTGTTTTTCTATTTAAGGTTTCCCCCATATTAAAAGTGCTCCAAAAAATCGGGAAAAATCAGATAAAAAATCAACGTGAAGGAACCTTCCGGAATCACCTGGGTGGGGCCAGAGGGCCACCACTAGGGACCCAGGCGGCCACCTGGCACGTCCTAGGGTCTGGCCTCGCCGGGGAGGGGGCGCCTGGACCCCTGGTGCCCCCCTGGCTGCCCCCTTCACCTATTTATTCTCCGTGTCGTGAAACCCCCGAGGCCAGAACCCTTTTTTTGCGATCTCACCTCTGTTCCTCCACCGCCGCGCTTCCAAGATCGGGAGTGCCAGCAGACTTCTTCTCGTCACCCTGCCGGAGGGAGGATTGACCTCCTGGAGCTTCCCCTCCACCATGGACGCTTCCGGGATGAGCCGTGAGTATTTTCCCTTGGACCATGGGTCCGTGATCAGTAGCTATGTGACGTTCTCCTCCCCTCTTTGTTTTTCATGGTTTAGTCCTCGTGAGTTGCCCTACATGATCGAGGCACATATGTAATTTTCTGCTGTTGCGATGCTGAGTTTGCTGGGATCTGATGGATTATGAGATTATGTTCAGATTGTGATTGAGTAATATATTTGGTTCTTATCTTTTATATTTTTGTTCCTAAGTAGTTCTTGCATGTTCTCCATTGCTGTTTATTGCTTTGGCCAAGTAGTAGGTAGTGACTCCAAGAGGAAACGTTATGCTCGATTGTGGGTTCATGCCCCCCGATGACACGCTTGAGTGAAAGAAACATGAGTCTAGGGGATGTGCTGTTGCCACAAGGGGGAAAACAATGGTGTTTTTAACCGCGGTTGCAAGGATTGTTTACTTTACGCAAGGTGCTTTTTAATGCAGTTGTCTGTTGCTTTGGGTTTACACTTTGGGTGGGGCTCGCAACTTAATACCAGCGAGATGTTCTGGATAGATATCTCAAGGTGGATGATTAGTAGTAGATGCAGTTGGATTTCGGTCTACTTATTTTTGCGTACCGCCCATGCTTTTGAGCCTCGTCCTTTCTTTCTAGCATAGTTAGCATTGCGGTGCGTTTTTAATCCTCTCAATTGCCCAGCTGTAATTTTTTTACCTCGCATAGCAGTTTAATCGTCTTTTGAGAGAGATATATCACTAGTGAACATCACGGGACCCCGGTCCATATTCTTAATACTGTTTCCACGCTCATTTATTTTTCTGCTTTTACTTTCCAGTTGCTATCACCATTATCATTATTATCTGTTGCGTTGATCCTTTGTGAACAGCAAGGCCAGAGAGATTGACAACGTATCTGTACTCGTTGGGTAGCAAAGTTACTTGTGTGTGTGCAGGTCCAGGTGAACTAAGCAACCTCGGTTGTGAACGACGTCATTGTTCACTTCACCACCTACTTATTATTGCCGGAGTCCTACGCGAGATAAACCCTATCCTCTACATAGGGGAAATTTGCTGTTACATTACATCTAACCTTCCACTTGGGGTAACCAACAAGGATAGAATATCAGGGTGGCGACACCTAGACTCCAAATTTGGTTTTCCATAACAACGCCTTCAAAAAGGTAATAGTGCACTATCGTCGTCCGGATCTAACCAGCACGATTAGATCTTGAGTTTTCACCCCGAAAAAAGTCCAATCTCCAAACAATGCCTTCAACAAAGAAACGACTAGAGAGCCTTCATTGCCAGATACAACCATCGAAGGTCAGACCTAGGTTTTTCACCCCGAAATCTGAGACACGATGCTAAAAACACCACCAAGAACAAAGTCAGCTAGTGTCGCCGCCCCACTTGTCGAGAACACTGCTGCAAAACGCCAATCGTTCGATACACAAACTTCTTTCGAACCGATGCGAGAACTCCTTGAAACCTTTACCGACTCTCCACTCGAGACGAGCATGCGAGATGGAGCCTCTAGCATGTAGGTTGCCACAAATTCCCCATCAACACCTAGTCATCGCGGCAAAGTAGGTGCCAAGGCGGACCAAAGGTGGATGTAGGTTGCCACTAGCCATAAATGGATCTTCATCACCATCAGCAAAGGCGGCACAATGGGTCGCTGTCCCATGGCTCCGGTGCCTGCAGATTCAAGCACATGTAGTAGTCCACGGGAGATGGCGACATCACCTGCATACCCCAGAGGGCCTCGACGTCTTCACCCCTGTCTTGTCTTGCAGAGGTCGTGAGGTGTGCGAGTTCGGCTTTCTTGAGCAGACTGGGCTCAGCCTCCTCCAGCGTCGTGGATGTCCACAAGGGAACGCACCTGACCAAGGTCAGTACGAGGCTGTCCGGGTGGAAGGTGAGGGCGCCCCACGGCGAGGCCTCCACTAGGGGGCGGATCTCGAGAATGTCCAACCTCCATCGGGTGGCCACATGGATGGAAGCAAGCCGCACAGGGCTAAATCGAGCAGAAAAGAAAGGAAAAAAGGGAGGAAACGAGCCGCGCAGTCCACCGTCCGCCGACTAGCGGCCTCCTCCTCCGGCGGCGAGGAGGATTGAGGTGGTTGGAGAGGCCTTTTGCGGTGGCGGCGGCGGTGACCTCCTGAGTCGCGCGAGGCGGCTCGGGAGGCCCAGGGTTAGGTTAACCAAGAGGTTCTCAAGTGTCTGGAAAGATAGTATCCCTTATTTTATTTCTGTCTGCATTGCAAATGACATGGCCATTATTTCAGAAATAAAGTCGTATTCCCGTAAAAAAAACACGCATCGACGGCCAAAAAGAAAAGGAAAAGCGCGCGAACGTCTGATTTGCCGTCCGGCTACGCCGAGTCAGCTTGAATTGACACACGCGACGCACCGCGACGGGTCGCGCCACAGTAAATCCCATGTTTCCCACGTCTGCAGTGGTGTAGTGGCAGTGGGTAGATAGATAGGGTTCGCGCAGCCCAGCGGCGTCGCCCTCGCGCGTCGTTAGCTTCGAAATTGAGGAATTGAGAGACAGAGAGCGGGAGCGGGACGGGCCAGATCCAGATTTCCCTCTAATCCCCCACGTCCTCTGATACAGAGAGAGAGAGAGAGAGAGAGAGAGAGAGAGAGAGAGAGAGAAGGGTTGTTGATGGTTTTGCTCCGGGGAAAGTCCAGATCTGCTGCCTCACGTCCCCGCCCGACGGCGAACTTGCTGGATTCGAATTCAGATCGATTTCGGAAAGCCTCTTCCTATCCTTGTCGGGTCAGTTGGTCCGGAACTCCAGATACTAAATATATAACCCGAGCTAGGGGCGGGGGGAGCACAAGGAATCGTGATTTCTCGAGTCATGGGGTCATCCAAGCTCAAGCAGGTCTCGTCCGTGAAGCGGGATCGCCGCCAGTGCCAAACCACTGGTAAGAGCAACCTCTCCTCTTTTCTTCTCTTCTCTTCTTACATGGTTGGTTGAGAATAAAAATCTTAGCTTTGTCCTGATCTCCCCCAAAATTGTTTGACCTCTCCCAGCTGTGATGCTAAATTGATCGATTGACCTAGTACGTACATCTTTTCTCCGTAGATAGCTGGCTGAGAATAAACAATCTTGCTTTCTCCCTTTTTTCTTTCCTTACGAAATACTCCGTACAGTAGGAAGGAGGGGCAAAACTTCTCCTTTTTAGGCTTTGTTTGGCTGTCAGGGGAGATAATCTCGGGGAAAAAGGGCCCTGGTGAAATTTTCTTGACAAAATAAAAACCCTGTGGAAAATCTGCATGACCATTTGGGGGCCTGGGAGGGTGGGGATTTATTTCTGCTTCTTCTTCCCTGAGGCGCTCACGCTCGTTTCATTCCGGCAGGCTAAAGTATCAACAAGTTGCTCGCACCAGGCAGCCACAACTGCCAGCTAAATCAAAACAACACACACACAAACAGCCTGCAGCCAACATAATTCTAATTCTTCAGCTAGCATAAAACCCGGCTTATTAGAATGGTCAGGACAAAAGCCTATTCCAACGAAATAGACATAAAGTTGCCACCTTTTACTCTGTTACTGTCCATATTTCTGCTCTGAAGTTTACTCTGATACTCCCTCTGTCCTGTAATATAAGGTCATTTTACAAACTATCTTAGCTTGCAAAATGCTCTTATATTATGGAACGGAGGGAGTACTACTGTCCATATTAGCCATTAACTAATCACGCATGACGTGTCACAGATGGATTGATTGCAGGTTCTTCAAGGGGTAAAAGAATAAAGACCTCGCCCTGCCAACAAGATTGTGTTCCAGGTGCATCAACTTATGCAAATGGCCAGACAAAGACAGAGGCATCACCCTGCCAACAAGGTGCAGAGGAGTGTTCAGATCCAAATCTTCCAGAGGTATGTCATATGATGTAGTTAATAAATGCAGTTCCCTTCCGCAAAGAATTTCAAATACTATTAGTCTGCTTCAATGGCAACCTATCACAAGTATTTGTATCTCAGCTTCTCGGAACGTACAATTGTAGTAATAACTTGGTCGCTTTCTTCGCTCATGAATAGAATAGTCAGGCAGGTAGATTCCCATTGCAAGCAATACATTGTAACTTTTGAAGTGCATATTCATCCTTTATCTGGCATTTTCAACCTATCATATCCTCATCTTAGTGACTCAGGTTTGTTTGCTGTATATTGTGACCTAGCTGCCAACACTGTTGAGTTGTATCAAATGTGTTCTTTGTGCAGTATGCATACATGCTTACTTCTGATACTTCATCTTAATTTGCATCATGCTAGTGCATATTCTGCCTGTGCATCTTGGTTAACAAGATGCGCAGAATTAATATTTGCTCCATGCGTAAATAAAGTAGGAACATACCAGGTAACAATGGCGTCTTCCTTTCTTAGCAAAAATCATCGCCGACACTTTGGAAAATATGCTTGATATAGCTAACCTTCATTCATGGTGTACATCTCTACAACATTGGTGCACTCTGTGCAGTCATGCACATGTATCTTACGTTGCTGATGTTTAGCTCCCTCATGCTTGTGCTTGCAGGACATCTGGCATCATATTCATTCCTTGATGCCACTGAAAGATGCTGCCAGAGCTGCCTGTTTGTCTCGGTCCTTTCTGTTTTCTTGGAGGCGCCATCCGAACCTCATTTTGAGTAGGCGGTCATTTGGGTTGGATGTAGATTCGTGTTTCGAGAAAACAGCTAGAGTTTTTAGGAGAAGAATTGACCACATTCTGAGAAATCACTCAGGCACTGGTGTGAGAAAACTGAACCTTTGGTTGGTTCCAGTTGACAAAGCAAAGGACTATGATTATATCGACAAATGGCTTCATAAGGCTGTTGCACCAGGAATTGAAGAACTCACTCTTATTCTGCCTATGACTAATCGTCGCAAATACAAGTTCCCGTGCACAGTTTTATCGCATGGGCTGGGAAACTCGCTTCGGTATCTTTACCTTTCCAGTTGTTCCTTTCATCCTATAGCTGGGCTCTATTGCTTGAGAAGCCTGACAAAATTAGAGCTGCTCATGGTTGGTGTTACGGGGGATGAGCTATGCTGCCTTCTTTCCAGCTCTCCTGCTTTAGAGCAGGTTATACTCAGGGATTGCAGTAAGGTAAAGTGCTTGAAGATACCTTGCCATCTTCAGTGTTTAAGCTACTTGAAGGTGGAAGGTTGTAGTAAGCTGCAAGTGATAGAGAGCAAAGCTCCAAATCTCTCTAGGTTTAACTTTGAAGGTAACCTCAAGGTTGAAGTCTCACTTGGAGAAGTGTTGCAAGTGAAGAAATTAGACCTGAACAGCACTGAAGCAGGTTGTTACACTCATGCAGAGCTGGTGTCCAGCATGCCAAGCCGGGAGGTATGCTCTAAAACTGTTCTAATTAATGGGATTACATGAGTTAATACTTGGAATACAATTGACCTGACATCATTTATGCAGATGTTCTCACCAATGGTACCTTGCAAACTTGCTGACCTGAATTATCTTACTATCTCTATTGGAAACTTGCCATATATTTCGGGCTTTGATTGTCCTCCTCTGTTTTCTATCCTTGGTGCTTCTCTTTCGTTGGATACTTTCATCTCGCAGGTAAGTTGCTTACTGTCCTGTAAATATGTTGGTACTGAGTTAATCATTAACTGAATGAAAGTTGCCCTTTTGACTCTAGATATCCACTGACCTCAAGCAGCATGTGTCAATTTGCGCGGGCGTTGTGTCCCCATGTCATAAGAGTCTGGTTGAGCTAGCCTGTCATGTTCTGAGGGCCTGGTTGAGCTAAACATGGCCCAGTTCTTGGAGTGCAACGATCGTCACAGAGACATGTTAATGCCAAATGCTTCAAATAATGAACATGCATACAGCACTCTGCAGTTGAAAAATAAATCAAGGGCAAGTCTACTATCCTGAGTTTCCAGAGTCTCGCGCATGATGTTGAACAATGATGTCATAGTATGGTGACTATTAGGTTATGAAGTTGTAGCTTGATCTTTTTCCTTAAAATTGTTAATGGAACCGGTGATTATTGTAGTTGATGTATTTGCTACTGTATAAGGGTTAAATAAAGCTACTTTTTGCTCGTTGTTGGTTGCTTTCATTTTCATTTATTTTGACGTGCATAAAAGAACCAATAGTGAAGAATCAAATAGTACATCTTATCCATCCATCAGGTTGGTCTAAAGGTTCAAATAACTTTAGTTAATCAAACACATTTTATTAGCCTCTAATTACCTACCATGTCATTCACTAATTACCCACCACGAATCAACAATCAGTTTTCCGCCGTCACGTCTACATGAATACCTGCCCAATCACCTCGTCTTTGACGGGAACGTCTCCTCTCACTGAAAGCGCATCACCGGAAGCACTGGAATAAATCCAAGAAAATGCGAGCATCATTGTCAAATCTGGGATTTGAACTCAACCATAGGTTGATTCGCTTCATCGGCCCTATCCATCCATCCATCTATCTATGAATCTATCACGAGGTCACTGCCCTTGCCACCCTCTCGCGCTATCCACGAAGCCGCCCGTCGTTTCTCCCACGCCTAGCATCGGCCACAGGACAGCGAGGCAACGAGGAGGAACAAGGGGGAGGAGGGGCTCGGAGGAGAGCCCCGGCGTGTGCTGCAGGTGTGCATCATCTCACCTCCATTGGCATGTATCTTCAGTTAATTTTTTCTGAAATCTATTTTCTTATCAAACAATATTCGTCTACTACACGGATTGATGTTAACAAATTTGGATCGCCCCACTTAGCAATCCTGATCTTTAAACAACAAGACTGGCGCACTTGCATATAAACTCTTTGCTATATATGGTAGTGGAATACGAAACTACTGTACGTACGACAGTTGGGTGTCCGATTTACATACGACGTTAAATCAAACAACGTTCAACACTTTGCTTTCACGCATCAACGGCTTGATTAGCAGCATCATACATATTAATCACCTGAAGGGGTACTCCACAATATTTATTTGTGGTTACCATTTTGCATTCGATATCTTTCTTTTTGACAGTATAATGAGCTCCAACTGTTTAAGAAAGGCAACCGATTCATGTTGATAATTGTGTGTGACAAGATGTAATTTAAGTAGCACATGTTTTGAGCCAGTTGCATGGAAATTAAGTCTTGATCTGTCAGATTCTCATGTTTAGGTGGAAAGCGGGAAATTTATGTGGCTGATGCACTAGAAGCCTTTTACAGTTCAGCCATATGTCCCAAGAACATGGCTCTCTCTACATTCTACCTATAAAACCTCCTAGCCTACCCAGCCCTGAGAGCGGTTTCAGATCGTTTAGAGAATCTGGCCCGTTAATTCGCTGCTAAACAGTTCCACTAGCATCGTTGGGTTCAGATCTACCGTGGGCTAATTAAGCCTCTCTGTAAACTTGGTCTAGCGCCCATGACTGGTGGCCCTGCTTCTTCTGGTTCGTGTGCGCGGGCGGCGTGGGCGGTGAAAAACGGCTTCGTCAGCTGGTTGGTAACTTTTGGTCATGTGCTCTCCCTCTGACGATGGGTCCCGGTGGTTCCTGTAGACCCCGGTGAGCCGTGAAGAGCGCAACCTCCCCTGCGCTGCCCTCTTCCTCTTCCTCAGTTGCAGCTTCCGGTTCCGCTTCCACCGCCGCACCCTCTCTCTCGCCGCCGCCATGGCCTCCCCCGCCGCTCATCTCCATCTCCTCCCGCGCGCAATATTGCTGGTCGCCGCATCACCTCTCGGCAGACACCTCTCCTCCTCTCCTTCCCTTGTTTCCTCCCAGGTTCTCGATCTGGAGAAGCAGATACAAACGCAGCCAAAGCGCCGGCGCCGGCGTGGGATGATAGAGTATACCACTTCTCCTCCCATGTTCTGGTGGCGGCGCCGTCGGGGATGAGGGGAGCATCGGCTGTATCAGGCGCGGTGTTGGCGAGCGCGGGCAGTAGCAGGCGGTAGTGCTTGCGAAGCGGTGGTTCAGCAAGACAAGGGCAAGCCAAGATGTATCTCTCACATTCTCTAGGAAGGTCATCAGCCAAGGAAGATGTAGAGGAAAAATTCATGTAAGTTCCTCTAATTGTCTTACACAATTTATTATCCTCTCGGTATATATAAATATTGTAGTACAAAAAATATTTTCTTTGCCTCTCGACCATGTCTAATTTTGGGTAAGAGAGATAGAAATTTTAGAGAGATACACAACCTGAAGAGTTTTGTTTCTTTGTAGTTTTGATCGTATCTAATTTTGGGGAAAGAGAGGGGAATTTCAGAGAGATAGACAACTTGAAGATCTTTGAACTTTCAAGAGCAGCCATGTCCTCGGTGTGCTGTCGGCCTCCTCGCTACTGGTGTCGCGTGGATAGGACCGGTCTGTAGAAAGAGCATCATGGTATCAGGAACGAAAATCATCATAAGAGCTATTGACCATGAGGATTTTAATGAAGTAACCTTCACTCAACCTGTAAGTAGGACATAATGCAGTAAAATGTCTCGCATTAAAAATGCATTATGCTTATGATCACGATGAACTCTGGGATATACGCTCAGGTTTTGGAAATTTATTAATTAGCATCTTGCATATGCTTTTCCTGTGCATTTGAGTTTCTGAACTGTGTGTTGATACAAATAAACATATTGTGATATGTACAGTCTTAGGTTTAGTTTATTTATATTTTGGTCGCCCAACTTAAATTGGTTGAAAATTGTTATTTTGTTTCCAAGAGTTGGCATGGGACGAGCATGCGTGATGAATGGTTGTAGCATACTTTCATATTTCCACACTTCCACTTTAGGTTTCTTATTGGGAATTTGCTATCTCATGGATGGGAATGGATGAGCATCAGCATGGATGACGAATCTCGCCACTCTCGGTGACAATAGATTTTCGATCGATCAGCACCAGCGAGGATGCAAACTGCAGGTAATATTACTGTCTTTTGCACATATTTCTGTCAGGTTTGATTTTATTATTTGTTTTCTTCCCAAATTTTTTCCAGGTTATTCATATTCTATTAATTAATGACCTGTACATACATATTTATCATGTCTATTAAGAATCTCATCACATTACATTCATATATTGGGTTATTTTATCATGTTTCCTTCAGGTTTGTATTTAGGTTGTTCTTTTTTCCTTTTTGAGATGTTGTCATGTACGTGTAGCCATGGTTCTGAAACACACCAATTCCTTTTCTTCGTATCAATTTCCTTTGATTCGGTTATTGGACTAAATGGTATTATATGCCCAAGGATTAATTAGTAGCTAAAATGCTACCTTTAGTTTGTGAAAAGGGTCTAAAGGGATTCTGCAACTATTATTATGTTTTATTGATTCAGTCCTGTAGTTCAATAGCTCCACTGGATTTTACTAAATGGTTTTGTATCTTCAATTAGTGAAAAGGCCTCAGTTGGTTTCTGCAATAATTTCCTTGCAGCATTCTGCAGTTGAGCCATTTATTAGTTATTACACGTATAGAACTCTTTAAGGTCTTCGAATATAATTGACATTCCCTCATATTTTTGTTATTTCAAGAGTATTTTCTTTTGATGTGACTTGTGCTTTGTTATGTGCAGATTGCATCACAAGGACGAGCTGGCCGACCATGTCAGCAAGGCCAACGCAACAAAGTTGAAGGAAAACTTTCCTGGACCATGGATATGTGGTACGCCGCCTTGCTTTCCTTGGTCATGATGTGGCAGTCCGCAGCCTGAAACGCTTGGCTGTGTGGCAACCACTGGTAATTTGAGTTTCGTATAGGGAGCTGGCACACCGGGCAATACCCGGTGCATCACTTGATAACTATCCTTCCAAAACATGGGTAAGGGTGGGAGATGGGGAGGTGTCGGTGACCGGAGATAACTAGCCTTGTCATGACATCTATAGTCGTCCAACCTCTCCACACTATACTACTTTCAATAGAAGTGCTCATGTGTTCACTTTTTCCTTGCCCCTGAGCTACTACAACAACAATATCAACAGAAGCTCGCGTGTAGTAGCAGCCAAAGACTACTACATGAATCATGTTCTTGGTATTTTCTCACTCTTGCTTCATAGATGATGTATTGTGATCACTTTAGGTGATTATCAATTGATCTTTTTGTAGAAATTCCATTATATATTTTGCAAATTTCCTGATTGGTGGTTAACTGATTATCCATTATATATGATGTTTTTAACCTGCAAGCGCTGAGTTTTTTCATTTCAAGTTTCTGTCTCCTGGTCTATTTCTCGTCTAATTCCATCCCTAATTCCTTTTCCTTTCTTCAGTGTGTGGTTTGACTAAGATGTTTGTTCTGTTTGTAGGTGCTGATCTTGCTACAAGTCGCTGAGTTGTTGGTGTTTACCATTGGTGTCGGTCAAGGCTATGGAGATGGACGATGCGCCGCAGACGCTTGCTTGCTGACCTAGGTCTCCAGCCGCAACTCGTCGCCACGGTATCTACCCCCCCCCCCCCCCCTCTTCATTCTTTCTGCTTGCATATATCCAAACACCAGTAACTTTACAATGAGTTTCCCTTTAAATTTATGCAATGTTATTTACCCCTTATATTGATTTCCGAGTGTTTTCATGCTCCAGATACCTGGATTTTAACTGACAGAGACAACGGACCATGCTGCCACCACTACCCTCGATGGTAAGCAAATTCATATGTCCATCAAGAATATCTTCTTTGAGTTTATATGCTACATGGATAAATAACTCGTCACAATGCAAATGGAGGGTTCAGTGGCTCGGTCCTTTACATTGTTGATGAGAATCTGGGAGCATAAATAAATAGAAGTTGTTAACAACAATGTAATTTTATTGGCTCAGTATGTCCTTATGTATGAGGAATTGCATGAATTTTGGGTTTCCTTTGCCTGTAGCGAATAATAGGAGCATAAATAAATAGAAGTGATCAACAATGGTGAATCAAATAATAGGATGGGAGATCGAGGAAAGAGCAAGTAGTTGCAGAGAGGGGAAGCGAGGGTGCATCGGTAACGGAGATGCGGATCCGCGGCAGAGTGTGAGAGGTGACACCGATCGGCCCCCGCCTCACCACTGACTCCTATTTGGCGGCTATGCTCTTTGCATAGCCATTGAATAACAACATCGCTATGCTGTCTGTGGTTTCTCTATTTTCCTCCTATTGCTTTGTTCCCAGTTTTACAAACTGATAAGTTGCTTCTGTATTTCGTTTCTTTTAGATTCTAATTTTCTATGGGTTTCTCCATAAGAATATTTCTCCTCAATGCCTGTATCAATCTATCTGGCATTTGCAACTGTTATTTTGGTTGAGGTGTGTGCAAGGTCATCCCTCTCTGGACTGTAAATTCGTTTGTGGGTTTTGGTAGATTTGATTTATTGGTGGCTAAGGCAGTGGTGATGGCGCAGGCTGACTGATTGGGCCTTTTCCTTTGAATATCTGTACTGCTCTATTTCTTAATTATTGAGGCAAAAAGAATAACCTTATGTGATGTATGTTTTTCCTTGACTGCAGTTTACTGAATGTATAATAACTTTACTTATATAGACAGGCAATGGCTTAATCTCAGTAAATTGCATGCTATATATAATAAAGTCGTAAGGGAACATGTTCGATGTATATAGGTCTGCTACAACCCACAGGTATTACACTTTAGATGGGGTTTTAATATTTTTTTTTCACATTTTGTATGAATGCTGGACGTATCCAACTCCATACTCTATAGTTGAATTCTATCCAACAAGAGATGACCTACGTTCTTCAACTGGCCGTGCATCAATATCAAGTCCAGTATGCAACAATGGGGAAGACTCAATAAACAAAGCAGCAACCCGAGCAATCAACTATATGAAAAAACGTCAGCAGAAGGTCACAAAATAAATTGCTGATTGACATTTGTATGAATTTTAGAGTTGATTTCCATGGAATCAAACTTTGCTACATGTTAAGCAACAGTCAGAAAAGCCATTGTATATTTAATATAGAAGCCTAATACAACTTCATAATTAGTCATCGCTTTAAATAAACTAATACCTCTTTATTTTGGATAGCTTGTTTTTTCATTTTTTACATCCATCATTTATATATCGATTACATTTGAACGCTTGCGAAAACCTCAACATATTCTATTTTCATTTATGAGCAGGACTATCCATAATTTTCCCATGGGCACATCTACTTCTACAGCTTCATACTCCCTCCGTTCCAAAATAACTGTCGCAGCCTTAGTACAAATTTATACTAGAGCTAGTATAAAGTTGAGACAGTTATTTTGGAACGGAGGGAGTAATATATTGTTAGCTATGTACCAATCCAAATTTATGTTCCATTTTAATGTTCATGTTTATGATTGTATTAAAGATCTTCACGACTGCCTTTCCATGCCACTTCAGGGACTGTATTATGGTTTTCTAATTTTGTGTACTAATGGTTTGCTTTCAGAGGATGTCATAAATAAAATAATTTGTGTTTGAGCTTTGTGGCTGATCTTAGATTTCCCATTTGGCAAGGCATGCTTCACTAAAGCCAACGTTGTAAGCCCCAGCTCAATACATCCTTGATCTATTTTATTTCCTTGCCATGAATGCTAATAACTTTTACTGTTTGTGTTCTTGGATAAGAATTGAATTATATTTCTCTATTTACATAAGAAAAACTTTGCATACTATCATACTAAAGCTTTTGTTGATCTAAAACCTGATTATGTAGTCTTATGACTTGCGAGGAAGGTTTACATATGGCCATGCCTATTAAAAACCCTATGCATCCCATATACAGGCGGCCCAGCCCATCCAGTCAACGAGATTAAGGCAACACTCCCACTCCTACCACCTAAACCCTACCTCATTCCCAACTCCTTCGACCATCCTCTCCAGATGAGCTCTGCCGTCGCCTGCTAATCTGCTCAGAGTACAGTCTACTCCTTACCATGCCGCCACGCAGGCGAGGAAGCAATGGAGATCACACATGGCCCAGCACCAGAAGCCTTCCACCAGGTGCAACCCTTGGCACAAGCCGCCACATCAAAGGTGGATCCAACCAGCAACAACCTCGATCTGCATCCCCTCAGGTAATATCAACGTTTAATCTTATCATTTCATGTTCAATCACCCACCTTTCATCTCTTTTTCCACCTAAATGTGCTCTGGTACTCTAATCTCTGAAACTCTAATCCTCTTGTCAAGCATTCTCTCAACCAATGCTAGCAGAT
Source organism: Bromus sterilis (assembly GCA_950022295.1). NCBI lineage: Eukaryota > Viridiplantae > Streptophyta > Magnoliopsida > Poales > Poaceae > Bromus > Bromus sterilis. Next base: position 283,740,070 of record OX465600.1, read on the forward strand.
GAGTTGTTACAATAATAATGCCTACCCAGAGTATACTGAGCTATCATTTCTATCAGTGATCTCAAAGAAACATCCATATATGAGAAGGATTGTATCTAAAGAAACCAATACATGTGAAAACATGTTTACTCTGCAAATTGTTCAGATACTTTTCCAACTTGCTGGTTTAGCTTACGGACTTCAGTGCTTAATGACCATAACGATATCTTTCTGTGAATACAACTGTTTAGATTTCTTTTAGCTTTTCTTATGTAATTTTATTCCCTGCCAATACTTCACATTCCTGCTGAGCTTGATCCAAGCTCTGGTTCATCAATTACCTTATTATTCTTTGATAACCATGATTCTTGCACCAATTAGATAGCAAATATTTGAGCTAAAACTGCAAACTCATCAGCAGAAATGTACACTGAGCCATAATACCATGTATATTATCAATTTCACTTGTAATGGGGACACCACACCCCCACCCCCTTTAAAACCAATGTTAAATACCAATGTGTGTAGATCCTTTTACACAAACCTTCCACAATCCCAAGTTTCAGTTAAAATTCACTCATCAGCTAAAAACTAAATTAACCATTATCCATTCCTGCTATTCATAGCTAATGAAACTAAGCTCGATTCACGCGGGGGGTAACCATTAAGGTAGAAGACACAAGCATTAACATCATGCCAATTGAAGATGAATTCAACACCGATGATTATTCCACTTGAGATGGCATAAGCACATCTGAGTCCGAAGATCAGATCAGTCCGTACATCATCTCTTTGATTTATACTTGCTCCAGTTTACTTAACCTGTTTACCTGGTCTACAATTAAATAAATTCATTCCCTACCAAGTAATTCTATTCAAATGCATATTCAGTACGCACCACGAAACGCCCCACGATAAACTTACCTTCAGGACGATACATAGTGCGTGGTACGAACTGATCTTTTACAGTTTATGCAATATATACTCATTATATTTACATGCCACTTTGTTGCTTATGAAACTTGCTTAAACAAGCATTCCTGGCAATTTGTATGTCAATGAACTCAGTGCTGCCTGTGTCTGGGGAAACACAGTTCCCCTCTATAGAGACCATGTCATACGCCTACGTCACGTGATCAACAATAAGAAAACCTCCAACCCCTACTATGTTTGCCACCTGAACAAGACATTCGCTGCTCCAACACAAAGGATGGTAAAATACTAATTGTTCAGACTTTACCCTTCTATTTGCTAGCAAACTATTCTTACACCAAAATACCATTTCCCTTGCATTACTTCAAGACACACTTTTCCAAGACACACCTCTTTCAACACATGCATGGAAAAATAAATACATTGCCAATCACAAGCGCAGATAGAAGCACATCTGCGTCTTAGTTCGACTCATCAAAGGGGTTGACAACAAAGCTACAATTACAGCAGGTTGGAAGGTCTTCTTCACTCACACAGACATGATCCAAGGAAACATCTACGTCTTCGCTTTCAAACCTGCAGCTGCTGGGGTCCATCTTACTATCTATAGTCTCTAAGGCATAGTGTAGCTAATATCGAAGTTGATAACCGCCACTACGATAAACCTGCCATAACAAACTACCCCGTATTTAGAATGCTTTTGTCAAGTCTGCAATCTAAGCTACTTCTATATGCATCTACCTGCCATGACATTATGAGCTCTCTAATCTACCGATGTATATATCTGTTGCACTTATGTTTCAACTCAAGTATGTTCGATCAGCTTCTCATTCTGCCTTATCTTATTGCACATTGATGGTCTATGAGAACCTGGTTTCATTATTCCCTTTGCGCCATTGGCGCAACGGGTCATCTAGTATGAAAAAGAAGCATTGGCAATCTTAGAGGCCTTGAAAAGGTGGAGACACTACTTAGCTGGAAATCAGTTAATAATAAAAATTGATGAGCAATCCTTGAAATTTATCACTGACCAGACAATTACAGAAGAAGTTCAACATAAATTAATAATGAACTTGCTGGAATTTGTTTTCAAGATTCAATACAAGAAAGGAGTGGAAAATAAGGTGGCGGATGCACTTTCCAGGATTCCATTGAAGTGATGTGCTATTTCCACCGTACAACCAGCTTGGATAACAATTTTTTTGGCCAGTTACTTACAGGATCCTGTCAATCACAAATTGCAAGAACAATTACTCTTGAATAGTGGAACTGCCCCCTCAGATTACTCCATTCATGCGGTATTATTGGATATAAAGGAAAAATCTTGGTTGGCAATGTCCCTGAGCTCAGGATTAAATTATTGCAGGCACTCCATGATTATAGTATTGGAGGACATTCAGGCAGGAGAGCAACTTATTAAAGAGTTAAATGTATTTTCTATCGGCGAAAAGGCTTGGGGCGACCGCCTCCTCAGCCGCGGCCCTAAGGTCGCCACCCCCCCCCCCCCCCCCCCCCCCGGGCGCCCTGGAATCGGCGCAGATTCGTCCCAGTTTCGGCTCTGTCAGCACAAATTCGCTACTTTCGGCTATAAATTCAACGCAAACATGAAATTTTGGCGCAAATTCGACGCAACTCGGCGCACAACATGCGGTACAAATACATAGTTCGACACAAATACTAAAAACAGTACAAATCAAACTTGGCATTGCTTTTGCGCATCCATGATCCACTAGATCTTTTTGCAGTTGACGATGCACTTACGGGCCTCAGATCTCCTCACGCATGTTGAGGTAGGCTGTCCAATTTGCCGGTATCTTGTGATCAGCAAATGCAAGAGGCCCCTGGTTGAGATATGGTTCAGAGTCATACACTGGATCCTCTTTCTCGCTCTCAATGATCATGTTGTGCAAGATGACACAACAATTCATCACTTCCCACATTTGATCTTTCGACCAAATCTGAGTGGGGTACCGGAAACAGCAAATCGAGATTGGAGCATCCCAAATGCCCGCTCGACATCCTTCCTGCAAGACTCCTGTCACTTGGCAAAGTGGACGTACTTCCCTGCTGGCACAGGGTTTGAGATAGTCTTCACAAATACTGGCCATCTTGAATAGATGCCATCAGCTAGGTAGTATCCCTGGTTGTACTAGTGCCCATTGACCTTGAAGTTCACCGAAGGAGCATGACCTTCGACAAGCCTGGCAAAGACATCTGAGCACTGCAGGACGTTGATGTCATTGTGTGTTCCTGGCATGCCTAAGAAGGAGTGCCAAATCCAGAGGTCATGTATAGGAACTGCCTCCAGTATCACACTGCAGTGACCTTTTGCGCCCTTGTACGTCCCCTGCCAAGAAAAATGAACACTTCTTCCATTCCCAAAGCATGCAGTCGATGCTTCCAAGCATCACAGGAAATTCTCTTGCTTCATTCTCTGCTAGGATCCAAGCAGTGTCTTCAGCATTGGGTGCTCGCAAGTATTGTCGTCCAAAGCAGCCCACCACTGCTCTGCAAAACTTGTACATACACTCAAGGGCATTGGACTCGGCCATGCGTGCATAGTCTTCCTGTTGATCACCAGGAGCTTCGTATGCAAGCATCCTCATGACCGTTGTGCACTTCTGAAGTGAGGAGAACCCAACTTTGCCGGTGCAATCTTTCTTGCAAACGAAGTAGCCGTCGTACTCTCGGAGTGAATTGACAATGCGAAGAAAGAGCTTTCGGCCCATGCGATACCGACGCCGGAATACCTTCTCGCCATGCAGGGAACATCGGCAAAGTATTCAGAGTAGAGCAAGAAGTATCCCTCCGAACGTCACCTCTCTTTTGCCTTCCGGTGGCCCATCTTGGAGCCGCCTCGCTGCGACGTCGTTTTGGCGTCGAACAGGTCGCCCAGGACGGCGAGCATCAGGAGGTGCTCCTCGTACTGGGCGCAGGCGGCGGCCTCTTCCTCCATCAGCACGGTGAACAACGCCTCATCACTCCATCACGACGCGTGGTTCAGGCAATTCGCCGAGCACTCTGGGCGCGACCAGCCGCCGGTGTGCTCGGCTGGGCACCGCCAGCCGGCTAGCCGCTGCTGTTCTAGGTCGGGAAAGGAAAGGGGGGCGAGGAACGGCCCTTTTGCGGCATGTTTGGCGGCGGGGCAACGGCTGCCTTGCGGTGGCGCGGCGGCGGCGGCAAGGGTGGTGGGGAGAGAGGTGGCTGATTTTGGACGGTTTGACCTGACAGTGGGCCACTCGGCACTTTTCGCTTCGTCCGGCGCCCCCAAGCGACCCGCAGCGCGCTGGGTCGACTTGGGATCGTCGGAGTCAAGTTAGTCCCTACCCGGCGCTATTTAGACCCTTGGGGGCGCGACTGGGCGGAATTCGTCCGTCCGACGCAAATAACGCCTGCTTGAGGGCCTTTTGGGGGCGCGGCTGGAGATGCTCTAAGGATGAGCATTGCTTACAACCTAGCTTGCTGAATCCTCTCCCTATTGCTAATATGGCATGACATCACATTTTCATGGATTTCATAGAAGGTTTACCAAGTTCTCAGGGCAAAGAAGTGATCCCGGTAGTTGTCAACAGATTTACTAAATATGTCAATTTCCTAGCTCTACCTCACCCTTATTCTGTGCATTTTGTCGCTAAAGCTATTCTGGATATAACATTATCAAATTGCATGCCCCTCAAATGATAATTTTTGACAGAGATAGAATCTTTACCAGCCATCTCTAGAAGCACATCTTCGTTGCACTCCACACCGAGCTCAGATACAACACAACATACCATCCCCAGACTGACGGCCAAACTGAGCATGTAAATCAGTGTTTGGAAACGTACTTGCGATGCATGACTACACAGGAACCCAAGAAGTGGTGCTCTTGGTTATCTCTGCCAAGTACTGGTACAATACTACTTTTCACACTGCTTATAAGATGTCTCCTTTCCAGGCTTTGTATGGTTTTCCTCCTCCCCTATTACAAGTTAGCAATACCTAGTCCAGATAATATAGAAGCAAGGGAGTTCTTGGGAAGAAAAGCAAGTTATGATGGACCAGCTTAAAGAGAATTTACTTCAAGCTCACAATCGTATGAAAAGATATGCAGATTTGAACCGAGTGGAAAGATTCGATCTTTGTTGTGGGTGATCCTGTATACTTGAAGATGGCACCCTACAGACTAGCAACATTTTTATTTCGTGGGGCCTGAAGCTGTAGAAGAAATACTATGGTCCTTTCCTCGTAATTCAATGAATTGGTAATTCGGCTCACATGCTGCGGTTTCTTGAGCATGCCAAAATCCATCCTATGTTTTACAAGAAGCACATTGCTTTTTACAAGAAGCACATTGGCGCTAAGTCTATTCCCAGTCTCGGTTTACCACTGGTGAACGAAGATGGAAGCCTGAAGAAAATGCCGACAAAAGTTTTGGAGGTTCGACGAATTCCTCGACATGATCTACCAGTGGACATGATCTACCAGTGGTACAATGGAGAATTCGTTAGGAAAATATTACAGCAACAAAAGCAACCTGGGAGGATGCGGAGGTCATCAAGCACACCTTCCCGACGATTTTTCGTACTACCACTCAAGCATGGCGTTGTGACGTCCTGAGGGCATGTCGAAGCTCAGAGGGGGCATTGTCAAGACGGCAACACATTCATATATTGTTGCTCATCCTACAAAGTTACTTCTTCAGATGTGTGACGCCCCAGCCACATCTACCGATTCCCGGTCGTTATGCCTGGCTGGATCTAGACTACCCTCACATACCGACATTAGTCATTTCTATGCACTTTTTCCTCACTTCCGACCGTTACGCCTGGCGAGATCTAGACTGTCCCCACATACCGATACTAGTCTTTTCTGCGCACTTTATGCTCACTCGTGCGCACCTCAGAAGAACTTCTCAGCCGGTCATTCATCTTCAAATTGCTCCAACCCAAGCATGCTTAACTTTGAAGTTTTTTGGAGATGAGCTTCAAAAAAAGAAGACGCACCTTGTTGATATGCGTATCCTATCATTCCTATTAAGCTAGGATGTCACATACACCCTCACTCAAAGAAACCGATGTCCCACAGGAACGCTCCCTCTTAGCACACGTCTGTGCGTCGAATGCCGACACATATCCCACATGTTCGCGCATCTGACCCGCACATGCCCATGTAAACACGAGGGTTGGATGTGATACCATTTGTAACGCCCCGGCCTCAGCCATCGGTTCCCGACCGTTACGCCTGGTGGGATCTAGACTATCCCCACGGACCAACTCCAGCCTTTCATGCGCACTTTGTCCTCATTCGTGAACACCTGGAAAAAACTTTCCAGTCAATCACCCATATCCTCAAATCGCTCCAAGCCAAACACGCTTAACTTTGGAGTTCTTTGGAGATGAGCTTACAGAAAAGAAGGTGCACCTTGTTGATATGAGTAGTTCATCATTCCTATTAAGCCAGGATGTCACACGATGGACGGCTGGATTCGCTCCTTGAGTTACCCCTTCGTCACTACACTGTTGGATGAGTTACCGTTATTGACGAGGGGATACCCCCACGACTCCTCGACGTGAGGGTACCTGGTGCGTGTCAAGACGGAAGGCCCACTAGAAGCTCCAGCTGGGCCAAGATGAGCCCACCCGAAGCACCGACGGCCGCGTTGACATGGAGTCCAATACGGTACAGAGTCCAAGACGTGACCGCCAGACTAGTTAGATTAAGCAACTATCTATGTAAACCTAGAAGGACTCCTCGAGACCTAGCCTACTATATAAAGGCTAGGAGAGGGGACATCTAGGTCAGTCAATCTCGCATAGCAATACCCTCGGCTAGAGAAATCTCGCCGAGACTTCCACTTTAATAGCCTTCATCATATAATACAATGTAACAACCCGGGATTTTCACCCAAATTAAAAATTTGTTTGTTGCTTTATTTTGTTGATTGCCTGTAGTGTTTGCAGTGTTTGCTTCGCCGAATTATTAATCGGTGAATATTTCCCCTCCTTCTCGTATCTGATGCGTGATCGAACCTTTTTCCCAAACGGCACACGACCTTTGCGACACTGGGTTCACCCGAGCACCGTCGCAACTCCCGACATAGGACCAACCATCGCCATCGGAAGAAAAAACCCCATTTAATAATTAAATGGATTATTTTATTGGGCGCCGGAAAATATTCTCGGAACAATATCGAAGTGAGGTACGATTGACGGGCTCGCCGTGCTGAGCACGTGGTTCGAGATTTTGTCCGAATCAGAGGTCGTATGCACCCCCAGCGGTCAGAAACGTGGAGCATCGGGCGCGCGAGAGAGAAACCCGAGGGTGTTTGCGTAAACTAGCCAGCCAGGCCACCTAAAGACCACCACTCTCCCACCCCTTTCTAGGGTTTCCCCTAACACAAAATTGCAGCCATCCCCCCTCACAATTTCCCCAAATTTGCCTCCCAAGCCTCCAAAATCCGAAACCCTAGCCACAGGCCCTCCGGAGCCGTCAAATCTGAGATCCCACGCCTCAGAAGGCGCCACGTCGCCCTTCTCCCACCTCCAGCCAGCCACCAACCGCACCTGGACCCTGCGGGCCCGCATCTGCCGCCGCCAGGCCCGCCAAGCCCATCCGAGCCGTGAGCCGCCGCCGCCCGTGGAAGTCGGCCTCGTCGCGCCGCCGAACTCCGATGAGCTCGCCGCTCCGGTCACCTCTCCTCCTCTCCCCAACCCTCACTTCTCCCTCCTCCCTCGCAGGTTGCAGCCGGCGGGAGGCCGCAACCGCATCCATGGCTGGAGGTCGCCGCCGTCCCAAGACACCGCGGCTGCCCGAGCCAAGCTCGACAGCCGCGCCTCTCCTCCACCTCGCCGCCGATAGATCTGCGCGGATCCCAGCCTCCGCGGCCCTCCAGGGTCCCCTCCGCCTCGCCGGAGCCTGCCTGGCCTCGCCGGAGCCGGAAACTACCGCTGTGGACGCCCTCCCGACGGGATCGGGGCGAGCAGCGCCGCTGCTGGCTGGGCCGCCTCCTGGGCCGGCGCGCCCCTTCCAGCCACCCCACGGCCCAGCGCGCCAAGGCCCAGCTGCCTCGTTCAGCCCACGGCCTCCCTCCGCCCCGGGCGAGCACGAGTTATCCCGCGCCCACGCCTCCATGGGCCGAGCCCACGCGGTGAACGCCCGCAACCCTTTTTTTTATTTTTTTTCACTGCGCTGTTGTTGGGTCGGCCTATTAATTTATATCGCATAGTGCGTCTTCTGACTATCCAGCGTGCACCCATGTGTTAGGCCCGTTTGGGCAGATTCGGCCCAGAGACATGTAATAGTTTTTTTTTCTGGTTTAATAATTTGTCAGATTTGTGTTATATTTTGCGATGCCCGTATCTTTTAAGCCGTAGCTCGGATCGCGACGCGTAAAACATGAAAGTTGCTTAGAATTTCGTGTATATTAACAAAATGTGCTCCTTTGCCTTGTTTGAACTTGTTTACATGTTGTTTTGCTGTTATTTACGTTGCATGCCACTGTAAAATGTAATCTGCCATAACATTTTAACTGTTGCTCCAATAAAAATGTTTCTTATATGTAACTTGACTAGAATTGCGTGTAGATCTTGATTATGCTGCTTTTGCTTGCTAATAAAAATAATAAAATTATGTTTAGGACAGAACAGTACCAAATGCAATAATTATCGTGGGGTCCGTGATAGTTGTCATGTATAGGTTTTACCCCCCATTAAAGTGACTTGCATAGATAGTTTACTTTATGCTTCACCTCTTGCCATGATTGCATGATATGCAATGCTTGAGTGAGATGCCATGTTAACAACCTTGCTCATGTTGTATAGCTAAACAACTTGAACCATTCTAAATGTGCGGTATCGTCGTGTGTGACGAGTACTTCACTTAACCTGTTAGTAAGCCCTCTCGACGATAGATGCGATACCGTAGTGCGTTGTCTCATGTTGTCTTCTTGTTGATGCTTGCTCGTCGATTTCCTTTTCCAGTGTTTCCTTCTTGTGTGCTTCCGCGGGTACCTCTCGGAGACGATGCGAGCTTGCGATCGACTACACCTTCGGTTTCGTCTTCTCATCAGGTAAGGGGGAGCATATGTCATGCTTATAACTTTCAGCTCACTCGCGCCTAGGTGTAGTATAGAACGATTGCTTGATCCTACCACTTCATATTCATGCCTCTCTAATAAACCCAAACAACCATGTCCTCCACATCCCAGCAAACCTTGTTCGGCTATGTTACTATTGCTCGCTGCTCAGGCACTGCTTAGTATGCATGCTAGGATACTATCAACTATTTATCCTGTTACTCCTTGGATTGGGATATCACACTATTATATTATTGTGGATGATGTGATTACTATAATTTTGACTATACTCGACGAAGGATGGAAGGTCTAGGCTATCCCGCCCCGATGCTTTGTTCCATTCGAGTCACCTAGGACCCGAGTTCCAGGTATTGTGTCTCTTGACGAGCGTGCCTAACCGCGTGTGGGATTTTATGGGTTCCCCTTTTCTTACCTACCTAGCTTCAAACATTTCTAGTGGTGGCCCAAGCTGATTTACCATTTGAAAACCGTGTGTGTGTGTCTGTCGGGTAGCTCCTGACAGATATTCTTTAAAACAACTTGGGCCAGCGGGGACATGGTTTCCTTGTTGTTCCAACCTGTCCGGCTGAGGACCCGGACTTATTTGAGAATTTACCGGCAATCCAAACCCGTGACAGACGGTAGAGACCAGATCGAGAGCGCGGCCGGCTCCTGAGATGGACGTCGACTCACCGGGGCCACCCGGATTTGTGTGTTGTTAGTTAGAGGGACCTGTCGTTTCAGATCTTTTGGAACTAAATTATAAAATGGTTGCCTATGATGAGTAGCAACCGAGAGAGATGGGCGTGCGTGCGAAGCCTTGTAATGTGAAGTTGGTACACCCCTGCAGGGTTAAATATTTTCGAGAAACCGTGTCCACGGTTATGGACGACTTGAGACCTACTCCTTGTTCATAGACAACAACAACTGAGATAATATTAATAACTTGATCAACGTGTGTGTGCCTTGACTGCTTCTTCTTCGTCGGGATACGAAGGGGAGGACAAGGATAGGATAGGTGTTATGTTTGCGTAAGTAGATGATAGCAAGACTTGTTGGAGGCGATTCCTCATCGAATGCTTGGTTCTCATCTTACTCTAAAATAGACCGTTAGCCACTCATATATTGCTAGTGCGTCTGCAACCTCACCACTACCCCCATCTTACCGTGAGAAGTTAGTTATAAGACTTGTTGATATATATCTCACCCCTTCTTTTCTCTTTTACGCATGTTATGCAAACGATGTTGGACTTCAGTGGAGCTCGACGACCCTTCTTCTAGACGCCTTCGCGGAGACTCAACGACGACTAGTTAGGCGGATCACGCCGGAGAGCCTGGACCCGTGTGGTTACGGGAATGGTGTGTTTTGCCTTTGCCACTAGACATTTGATTGTAGTCTATACTCAGACATGTATCTTCCGCTGATGTAATGTATTTAAGGCAGTTGTATGACGATTGTATGAGATGTTGTATCCTTGTAGCTGTAATGTTGTGATATCATGTTGGAAATCTGGGGCATATGGCATTGTCATATGTCGCGGTGGGACCGATATGTGATTCGTCCCCAGATCTGGATGGAAACATCTAGATCTGGAACAGTACCGCATATCGGGCCTTACAACTTGGTATCAGAGCCTTACCGACCGTAGGATCCCTTTTCTGGCCGAAGTCGAGTCTAGACAAAAACTATTTTGTAGTTACTAAGTTAGTTATCGGAGAGTAGGATTCTTTTTCCTCCTTACCCATGCTTTGGTCAGAACAAGTGTCGTAAGTGTTTTATTCTCGCCTTATCCCCTTTCAAACTTTAGGATCTCGAGGAGTGGAGTTTCGGAATAGTTACAATGCCTTGCTTGCAGCGTATTGCCTCAATTCCGATCTCAGGTTGGGAAAATCCTGTAGTACCTTTAGTTCTTCCGACTCTGGGTAAACATCTTGATCGTCTGTTGACTTCAGTCCTCTTTCCCAGTATCCTCACGATTTCAGTGAGAATGCTTCCCTTGATCTTCGCTTTCAACTATCGTTCTTCCTCTTGATCTCTTGATGGTTTCGTTCTTCGACGTCGCCATCTCTCTGCGGAAAGTTTCTCGACGGAGGTTCGTCGTTCGACATGGAGCAGAGCCCCTTGTTGGTGGTGTTGAGGACGTCGTCTCTTTTTTCTCTCCCCCCTCTCCCCCGGATCGTCCATGATCTCGGGACAAGATCCCTTTTGGTGGTGTTGTATTGTAACAGCCCGGGATTTTCACCCAAATTAAAATTTTGTTTGTTGCTTTATTTGGTTGATTACCTACTCCCTCTTATCCTTGTACTCCATAGAGATGATCATGCATATAGCTATGTGGGGACCTTCACATTATAGAACTTGGCTTGCATATTCCAAGGATGAGCCTCATCAAATGAGCTCTAGGTCTTCATGAGCGAGCAAGTTAGATGCACCCCCACTAGTTTCATTGGAGAGATTTTCAGCTCATATGTGCATCTGTTGCATGGCGATCCATACTCCTCACATCATATCTATCATTTGACCTTCTCGCCTATGATTGTCCTCATTGATGTGAGCCTTTCTCACCTTTTTGACTTCCTCCTCCACCATACTTCTCTCTTTGCCATCCTAAGTGTCAAATTTTGTTCTTACGCTCATCCATTGCATGAGTGCTCAAAATATCAAACAGGAGTGGATCAAATTGACTTGTACCTGGCTAGTGGTTTGGGGGCGAGTCAAGATAAGATTCCAAAGAAGACCAAGTGTGAAACGTTAGTAGATTGAGTTCTCAACAAAAATATTTTTTCTCTCGTATTCCCGTATACCCCTTATTGCACGCAAACACCATTTGGAGAAATTCGAGTCACGGACAGCTAAGAGCTCTTGCACCTAATGTTCTTTCGTTGCTTGTTTCAATGTCAATATAGACTCTTGCCTGTTATGACTTGAATTGAATCACATATCTTGATTGCTTTACTTTCAAAGTTCTTATATGTTTCCAAGCATGTCACCACAGAAATTATGCTTGTTATCATTTACCTACTTGAGGACGAGCAGGAATTAAGCTTGGGGATGTTGATACGTCCCAAACGTATCCATAATTTCTGCTTGCTCCATGCATGTTTTGTGTGATATTACTATGCTTTTGATACACTTTCATATCTTTTTATAACATATTTTGGAACTAACCTATTAATGGTTGCAAGAGTGCACAAGTCCTTATTTTTGTACTTTATGTGTAGGAATTACTTGGATAAAGGAAAAAAATTCACAAAAAGAAGTCTTGTAGGAATTGGACTCTAACTCTCCCGAAATCTGTCCCCACCAGACATGTTTTAAAGATTGCGTCGGAAACGCTAGAAGACGACCTCAAACGGAAAAACTTAAAACTACAAAGTTCTAGGGAATTTTTTTCCTGTGGATCTAGACTTAAAATTCGGACCCAATCGGAGTTCGGATGCTCCCTGCAGCCCAGAAATACCGAATACGTAATCTGGATGACGGGAATCCGAGAGTCTATATAAAGAGAGGAAACCTAGGTCAAAGGGCACCACGAAATTTCCTCCCCCTTAGCAGCCGTCTTGAGGGGTAGATCAATCTCCACATCAGCACCATCTCCAAGGAAGAAGAAGGGGGCCAAGGGCCGCTGCCCCCAAGGGCCGTGGCCACCGTCGTGGCCGTGGGCGTCGCCGTGGCCGCCGTGGCCGCCGTCTCCTTCATCTCCTCCGGGATGCACCTCTCCATCGACAAATCTCTCTCTCACCATGTCCATATGTGAGTAGTTCTCCTCGGGGCTGAGGTTTCTACCAGTAGCTATGTGGTCAATTCTCTCTCCCATGATGTGATCTTTGTTGTGATCATAGGCTATGTTAATCTAGGGTGATCCCATGATATTTCCCCTTCCTCTATGTATTGGATTGATGTACTCACTTGATCTTATCTAGTATAATCCCCGAGACTATGGTGACATCGGTCTATTGGACATGGATTAGAAGAATATTTTCATGAGTGATGTCCTCTTGTGTGTGTTGATTTAAGATTGAGAGTCTCTTGGTGCTTGTCTTTCACTATTCTTGAGATATGTTGTGGTGATTGTGGTACTCTCTTTGGATGGCCGCGGTGACATTGGGAAATCCATATATTAAGAACTACGAACTTTGAGGTGTGATTTTTTAGCCCTACATAATTCTCGTCCTCTCTTGACCACAAAGGAATGACCTCCGAGTGCGTCTCCATTGCATGTTTTATGGGAAATATCATGTGATTAGACTATGTTAATGTTTTTGGAAGTTGCCACTAGTGAAAGTATGAAGCCTAGGCCTTGTTTCCACCATTGTTACACCGTTTGTGCTCACTTTTGTCACATGTTTGTTTGCTGCACTTTTTATTACAGATTTATATTACTTTGCTTTGCCACACCTAACACCCATATTTTACCATCTCTTCGCCGAACTAGTGCACCTATACAACTCCTAGTTGTATTAGGTGTGTTGGGGACACAAGAGACTTCTTGTATCTTAATTGCAGGGTTGCTTGAGAGAGACCATCTTCAACCTCTACTTCCCTGAGTTCGATAAACCTTAGGTCATCCACTTGAGGGAAATTTCTACTGTCCTACAAACCTCTGCGCTTGGAGGCTCAACATAGTCTACAAGAATAGAAGCGTGCGTAGACATCAATGAACAGGGTTTGTCGTGAGGTAGACCGCGGAGAAATTGTCACAGTAGACAAGTGTGGCCTTGGGGACCTCACAGTGCAACTCCTGAAGAAGCTGACGTAGCCAGGCGCACTCCGCGACGGCATTAGCCACGGCCCTGTACTCGGCCTCAGCGCTCGATCGTGAGACTGTGGGTTGTCTCTTAGACGACCACGAAATTAGAGTGGGCCCGAGGTTGACGCAGTAGCCGGAAGTGGAGCGCCAAGTGTCGGGACACCCAACCCAGTCGGCGTCGGAGTAGGCGACTAGGTTGTTGTCAGGTGATGCCGTCAGGGTGAGACCCATAGCTGTGGTGCCACGTATATACCGGAGAATACGTTTCACCAAGGCCCAATGGGTGTCACGAGGAGCATGCATGTGGAGGCACACCTGCTGGACAGCATACAGAATATCCGGACGCGTCAGGGTGAGGTACTGGAGAGCACCGGCGATGGAGTGGTAGAAGGGAGCGTCGGACGCCAGAGAGCCCTCGACAGCGGACACCTTAGCCTTCGTGTCGACAGGCGTGGGGGCAGTCTTGCAGTTGAGCATGCCAGCTCGCTCCAGAATCTCGTAGGAATACTTCTGCTGATGAAGATGAAAGCCAGTAGTACTGCGAGTGACCTCAATGTCGAGGAAGTAATGAAGAGCCCCCAAGTCCTTGAGGGCGAACTTTGTGCTGAGGCGACTGGTGATCTGCTGAAGTAGCGCTAGCGAGGACGCAGTCAGGATGATGTCGTCGACGTACAGGAGAAGGTATGCGGTGGCGGCTCCCTGGTGGTAGACAAATAGGGAGGCATCAGACCGTGTGGACCGGAACCCCTGCTGCTGAAGGAAGGCCGCAAACCGCTGGTACCACGCCCGAGGCGCCTGCTTTAGCCCGTAAAGAGAACGGGAGAGCAAGCACACGTGATCCGGATGGTCGGTGTCAACGAAACTAGTAGGTTGCTGACATAACACCTGCTCGTCGAGATGGCCATGCAAGAAAGCATTGGACACATCGAGCTGGTGATCTGGCCAGGTACGAGAGGCAGCAAGCTGGAGGACGGCTCGTACTGTGCCCGGTTTGACAACCGGGGAGAAGGTGTCGTTGAAGTCCACTTTGGCGCGCTGGTGAAAACCGTGCACCACCCACCGCGCTTTGTAGTGCTCAAGAGAACCGTCGGGGCGAGTCTTGACGTGGAAAACCCACTTTATAGTGATAACATTGGCACAGGGAGGTCGCGGAACAAGCTGCCACGTGCGGTTGCGCTGCAGGGCGTCGTACTCCTCACACATCGCAGCAAGCCAGTTCGGATCCCGAAGGGCTGCGCGTGCGGAAGTGGGGAGCGGAGCCGGAGCCAAGTTGGAGGCAGCACACGCATACTCGTCATCACCGTAGAGCGTGTTGGGACGAAGCGTCCCTGTCCGAGCCCGAGTGACCATACCGTGGAGGGGTGCGGTGACGGCCGGCGGAGCCAAGGGGAGGACCGGCGAGGTGGAGGTCAAGCCGGCCTCCGGGGGCACCGACAGTCGTGCCAGGGGCCGTGACGTCGGGGCGGCGTCAGAGGCCGCGGCCGCGGGGTCGGCCGGGGCGGCGGGGGAGCCGGCAGGGGCAGCCGGGACGCTGCGGGAGGTGGCGGCCGACGCTGGGAGCGCAGACAGGGCCGGGCCGGCTCGGCTCGGCGTGAGGGGCGGCTCGCCATGGGTGGTAGCAGGGGCATGTCGCGCCGCGGGAGATGCCAAGGTGGATGGTACCTGCTGAAACGGGAACACCAGGTCATCAAAGTACACGTGACGCGAAGTGAAAACGCGGTCGGACACTAATCATAGCACCGATAACCTTTGGTGTTGGGGGGATAACCAAGAAAGATACAGGGGACCGACCGAGGAGCGAGTTTGTGAGGAGTGTTGCAGTGCTGGGATAACAGAGACACCCGAAAATGCGGAGAGCATCATAAGATGGAACCGCACCGAAGAGAAGCTGGTGAGGAGTGTAGTTCCAGCGAGGACGACGCGGGCGGATGTTAAGGAGAAGGTTGGCGGTCGCAAGGGCGTCTGGCCAGAAACGAGTAGGCACGTTGAAGTGGAAGAGCAACGTGCGGACACAGTCATTAAGGGTGCGGATGACGCGTTCGGCTCGGCCATTCTGCTGGGACGTGTAGGGACAAGTGAGGCGGAAGATGGTGTCGTGAGACGCAAGAAGGTGGTGGACGGTGACATTGTCAAACTCTTTGTCGTTGTCAGTTTGCAGGGCAAGGATGGGACGACCAAATTGGGTGGTGACATAGGCGTAAAAGGCGGTGAGTGTGGCAAGAGCGTCGGACTTGCGACGAAGAGGAAAGGTCCACACATAATGTAAAAAATCATCCAAGATCACCAAATAATATAGATAACCCGTGTTGCTCGCTGATACGTCCAAAACGTATCTATAATTTCTGCTTGCTCCATGCATGTTTTGTGTTATATTGCTATGATCTAGATACACTTTCATACACTTTTGATCATATTTGGATTAACCTATTAACTCAGTGCACCACAGTGCCAGTTCCTGTTTTCTGCTGTTTTTCTATTTCAGTTTTCCCCCATATAAAAAGTGCTCCAAAAATTCATGAAAAATCAGATAAAAAATCAGCGCAGAAGAACCTTCCAGATGAACCTAGGTGGGGCCAGAGGGCCACCACCAGGGGCCCAGGCGCCCTGGTGGCGCGCCCCAGGGGCTGGCCGCGCCAGGGGGGCGCCTGGACCCCTGGTGGCCCCCCTGGCTGCCCCCCTTCGCCTATATATTCTCCGTAACGAGAAACCCTCGACGCCAGAACGCTTTTTCGCGATCTCGCCTCTGTTCCGCCGCCGCCGCGCTTCCGAGATCGGGAGCACTAGCAGACCTCTTCCCAGCACCCTGCCAGAGGGAGGGCCGACCTCCGGGAGTCTCCTCTCCACCATGGATGCTTCCCGTATGTGTCGTGAGTAGTTTCCTTTGGACCATGGGTCCGTGATCAGTAGCTATGTGATGTTCTCCTCCCCTTTTTGTTCTTCATGGTTTAGACCTCGTGAGCTGCCCTACATGATCGAGGCACTTTTGTAATCTTTCTGTTGTTGCTATGCTGAGTTTGATGGGATCTGATGGATTATGAGATTATGTTCAGATTGTGATTGAGTAATATATTTGGTTCTTATCTCTTATATTTTTGTTCTTAAGTAATTCTTGCATGTTCTCCGTTGCTGTTTATTGCTTTGGCCAAGTAGTAGGTAGTAACCCCAAGAGGGAACGTTATGCTCGATTGTGGGTTCATGCCCCCTGATGACACGCTTGAGTGACAGAAACATGAGTCTAGGGGATGTGTTGTTGCCACAAGGGGGAAAACAACGGTGCTTGTAACCGCGGTTGCAAGGATTGTTTACTTTACGCAAAGTGCTTTTTAATGCAGTTGTCTGTTGCTTTGGGTTTACACTTTGGGTGGGGCTCGCAACTTAATACCAGCGAGATGTTCTAGATAGATATCTCAAGGTGGATGATTAGTAGTAGATGCAGTTGGATTTCGGTCTACTTATTTTGGCGTTCTGCCCATGCTTTTGAGCCTCTTCCTTTCTTTTGTAGCATAGTTAGCATTGCGGTGCGTTCATAATCCTGTCAATTGCCCTTCTGTAATTTGTTCACCTCGCATAGCAGTTTTATCTTCTTTTGGGAGAGAGACATCACTAGTGAACATCACGTATCCCGGTCCATATCTTCATCACTGTTTCCACGCTCATTTACTTTTACGCTTTTACTTTCAGTTGCTATCATTATCCCTTGTGTTTGATCCTTTGTGAACAACAAGACCGGAGAGATTGACAACCTCTCTGAACTTCGTTGGGAACAAAGTTATTTGTGTCTGTGTGCAGGTCCGCGTCAGTTGCGCCGCTTGTTGGATATGTGCCCTAGAGACAAATTAATAAAGATATTTGTCACATATCCGTTTTGTTCATAATACGTTTTATACTGTGCTATAACTGTATTACTTGGAAATACTAATACAAGTGTAGTATAAAACATGGTTCGTAGTTTAACTCGGGTAAACTATCTCATTGGGAAATTGATTGATCAAGCTTTCCTGATCATGGCGACACTTAAGTCCATTGACAATGAGGTCATATCGTTAAAGGGAATGATGTGATGGACGTACACCCACCTAAAGTATTGCAATGTGATCGAGTCACATAGTTCAGCGTTGCTATGACTTTGTAACGTATGACTTAGTCCTTAGACCGTAATGATCATACGTAATTGTCATCTATGAGGAGACTTTGATTTGTATCCCACCGCCTGACTGAAATATGCTGGCTATAACGGTGCACTTTGGGTATTCCGAAATAGATGGTTGATGAGTATGTTAATAGATCAGAGCGGGATTTGTCAGTCCTTGTGACAGGACAGGTACTCTGGGCCCACTCGGTGATATTGCATCAACACCTTGCAAGGACGTGACTAGGTCACAAGAGATGCAATGATCATGGACGAGAGAAGTTGTTTGTTGTGAACGAGATGTGAACACGGTATGTAGGATACCGACGATCAAACCTCAGACAAACAAAGTATCGCAACACAAAGGGATTATGTCGTATCGTTAACGGTTTCCAAAAGCGATCGAAGTTCATTCGATGGAAGCGCAGGGGCTGTCAATGTTTGTAACCAGGTCCAACTGACTAGTCATTGGTCAATGAGAAGAGTCTCGACCATGTCTGCTGTTTCCCGAACCGTTAGGGTGTTACACTTAAGGGCAATCGATGCATAGGACAGTTACGGGATCAATCGGTGAAATAGGAGGAATCACCAGAATAGTTCCGGAGGAGGACGGAATGGTTTCCGGACATTTTGAATAGTTCAAAATAAAGTTTAATTGTTTTAATAATGTTTTATTATTTAATTATCTGAATTAAATATTTAAAACATATTAAATAAATTAAAAAATGGGAAAAGGCTAAATGGGCCCATGGGGCCCATTAAGGGAGGAGGGGGTCTCCCCCCTTGGGCTTGGCGCCAAGGGTGGGGCCCACCACCCCCCTGGCCGGCGCACTCCCCCCTTGGGTGTTTAGTCCCACATGGGGGAGGGGAGGAGGATAGCATCCCCCCTTGGCCTATATAAGGAGGGGTAGACCCCCTTTTTCCAACACACCAATATCTCCTTCTTCCTCCTTCTCCTTCTCGGAAGTGGACTCCCCTTGTTTGGAGTCTGCACCTGGATTGGAGTTCTCCACCATAAGGCAGGCCGTCGTTCTGCTGGAGTCGGGATCCGTAGCCGTCTTTCTTCCGCTGCTCGCCTGGTTCGGGGCCCGGGAGGAACATCGATTGTACCGTACGTGTATAATCTCTTCGAGGCACTACACCTGTCGTGCTACTTCGTCGCTGGAGGTTTACCGGGAGTCATCCTGTCACAACCCTAGTTTTGGTATGTGCTTTCATTATTAAAATAAATGCATCATGTTTAAATTCTTGGTTTAAGAATTGGGGATTTGGAAAAGCCTCAAAAGAATTTAAATAAAAGGCCAGATAAAAAGTTTTTCCAAAATTCCTCCAAACAATTTTGAAAAATCCTATAAATGAGTATGATCATTTTAATAATGATTTGGAGTCAAACCCATACTCCTGGATTTTTCAAATATTCAAACAGAGGCTTGGAAATTAAATTTAAATGCTATTTGAATTGAATTCAAATAATTTGAATTCCAAAAATCTCCAAAACTTGGGAGTGACTAGTACTAGGTCACATATGTCCAAGATAAAAATTTGGGGATTTTTAAAATTGCTTTGATATTTTTTCAGAGCAAAACAAATAAAAACAGAAGCAGAAAAATAAAATTAAAAGAGAAAGGCCGAAGCCACTTACCTGGCCCACCTGGCCCAGCAGAGGAGGCCCAGCCCAAAAGGGCAGGGTCGTCTTCCTCCACTGGCCAGGCAGGCAGGCAGGACGCCGGCGAGCCCGGCATGGCCGCCAGCGAGCTGCCTGGCTGCTGCCGCCCCCCTTAGCGGCGCCGTGGACGCCCGCGCTTCTCCTCTTCCGTTTTTCCCCTCTGGAACCACTCCTCTCTCTCTCCCGAGCGCTTCCCGCGAAGAACCGAAGCTCCCCGTCGCCGCCGTGTGCGCACAGACGTGGCCACCGAGCTCCTCTGCCCTCGCCTTGATGTCTAGGACGAAGCTCAGCCTCGACTTCGTCTAGCCGCACCCCCAATCGAGCCGGATCCGCCCCGGAGTCGCCGCCACCTTCACCAACTCCCCGCCGGCCGTCGTGCCTTCCTCCGGCGAATTCGTCGCCGCAGCTGCTCCTCCGGCCTCCCCGTCCACTCCGGCACGATCAGGGTGAGCACGCGCTCGTTTCTCCCCAAACCCCGACCCCTCTCGCGCTCCGTTTCGCCGTGGCCTCCGAGCTCCACTCCGGCCGCCGCCTGTGCCCGACGCCGGCAAGCCTACGGTGCCCCCCGTGCCTCCCCGTGGGCACCAGAAGAAGCGGAAGTGCGCGGGGAGCACTCCGGTGGTCTCCCCGCACCTCCCCGTGGCCGGAGCCGTCCTCCCGAGCGGACGCCGCCGCGTCCAGAGGTCGCCGGCGGCTAACCGCCGGCCGGCTGAGTTAATTAGGGGCTAACCCCCTGGTTAATTGGCCCCAAGCCAATGACAGGTGGGGCCCTGGCCCCCTTAGCCCTCTGTTTAATTTTAATTAAAACGGGATTAACCCCAGAGTGGATGACAGATGGGTCCCGCGTGTCAGTTTGACCAGTCAGCGCCCAGTGATTTCATCCTGATGTCATGCTTGCGCATTAATCCCTTTTCTATTTATCAGAAATTCCAGAAAATGCTTAAATCTTTGAAATTCAATAACTTTTTATCCCTAACTCCAAATCAAATAAATTATATATGAAAAATCATCAGAAAAATGCAAGGATTCCAAATATCATACTTTCATGGATGAAAAACACATCTATGATGATGAACCAGTAGCATTTAGCTATATGGCTTATTTGGGATAATTCAAAATAAATGTTTAAATCTTTTCAAAATAAATCTTTGCAATGCCAACCTTATCACATGAACATCAGAGGCATACCATACACATGACCACATGGTTTACCATATCCAAACAATAGCAAATGCAACTTTGGCTAATTTGAACCACATTTGGAGTTTGAATTTGAATTTCTTATTCAAATCAACTTCAATTAACTTGTTGCAAATTGAACATAGATCACATCAGTACCATGCCATGTGTCATTTTGAATGTGCATTACAATGTGATGTTTATACTTTGTTGTCTCGGTGTTTGCTTCTTCTCGATAGATCCATCGCCGGACGTAGTCCCTGTTTTCTCCGAAGAGTGGCAACCCCGAGTCTCGACAATAAGGCAAGCAAAACCCCCTTTGATCATATCTATAAAAACCCAGTTTCCCTCTTGTTCTCTTATGCATGATTAGGTGTTTCACATGTTACCGTTCTTCCGCTAGTTGAACCCATCCTTTGCATGACCTATCATTGCTACCACAGTATTAAGCAAACCTCAACCTAGCAGATACCAGATTGTTGTGCTCATCATGTAGCCCTTCATCCATGTTATGCTATGCCATGCTAGAGTTGTTTGCAATGAAGTTGATCCATCTGGGTGATGTATCGGGATGGTAGTAAACACATGCAACAAGGTGGTAACGTGTTGATGAAGTCACCCTAAAATAAGTGAACAATGAGAGGCTGTGTAGGAGTACACAGTGGGTTGTCTCATTTACACTGCCCTAGGCCCCGAGTTCTTGTGTTGTGATCCAAGACACAGATTACTACCACATGTTGGGCTCATTGACCCCTCTCGACCTATTAACTCACCCCGACTAAGGTCCAGGATTCGCATGGGTTAACTTTATTCTATTTGCTTTCCTAACGTAGCACGGTTTTAGGCAAGCGCAACACCATCCATCGAGGTGGGCTTGTCGGACCGTCCATACATCGTCTGGGTCCTGAACGGAAACCCCGGCCGAATTCCCGATTGGGGTACAACTCAGATAGGCGATTCCCTGGACTAGAGTTGGAGCCGTGAGGTAAGTGTCGTGGTACTATCCTCGCCGACACCGCTTGAAGGTGACGAGTTATGGGCGATAAGTGGTAGCTACGTATGTGAAGAAGTACACCCCTGCAGGGTTAATGAACTATTCGAATAGCCGTGTCCGCGGTTATGGACTACTTGGAGATCTTTACTTGATTATTAGACAACTCAAATGGATACTCTAAAAATCGCAAGATAAGTGTGAGTGCTTTGGGTTGCTTCCTCGTGGGGAAGTCGAGGAAGGATCCATGGTTGTGTATTGATGTGGTGATCAAGATTAGATGGACTCGTGTGCGCCTCTCATCTCAACTCTGTGTAGTCGTAGTACAGGATAGCCAAGTCAAAGCTTTCTGCATTACAACCCCACTTGCCTTTACCTTGATACCTGAGCATGAGTAGTATAGTTCTGACGTAAGTCTTGCTGAGTACGACTTTGTACTCACGTTTGCTTATTCTATGTTTTAGAGACGAGACCACTGACCCTGATGGTGGCCTCCCCCTTCAAGCTCGACATTCGACGAAGTTATGTAGTCCCAGACAGCAGCCTGGTCCCTCTGGAGGGTCGTTGTGTTTTCTTAAAGGCTTCTTAAGCCATTTGTTAACCTTGTCTTTACTAAGACATAATTTGCTTCCGTTGTTGTATGTTGTAATGTTGGATCACAGTGATGTGATCTCTGCTTGTAACACTACTATATCTGCTCTGTTTAGCAGATGAAATAAAACTATGAGTTTGTAGAGTTCATGTTGTGTTACCTGCTGTTATACACTTGGCATGCATGCTGCGTGTATGTTTATATCGTGCATGTCATGTGTGGGGTTCGATACCTTAGTTGTGTTCTCGCCGGCGGTCTTTTATATACCAAGTGGCCCTTAGATGTGCGCAGCTTGGGGCATCGCGATGCGATTGCTCGTGACTCTGTCATGTGGCACACTTTGTTGTATGATTGAGCCCGCCCGAGACCCCGACTAAGAGATCGGGCTGGAGTCTGTTTATGTAAGTGTTAGGATTCAATCGATAATATGGTTGAGGCGACTTGTCTATGAGTATGGGATTTCACCACCCATAATCATTTAGACTTGTGAGCGGGCGATGAGGACCCATCACAGTTGATCATCCGGCCTGGATGGGATGCCCCTCACGTTCGAGCTTTCCGAGAGTGTCTTGTACTTGGCCTTGTCTGCTTAGACAAGTGGGTATGGCTCTCGGCTCTTCATATGATTGAATTATGACTGGATTACATATGCAAACCCCGGGTCCCGACACATCCTCGCCGGTGGTGGTCTTCTACACGACAGGGAGATCGTAGTTCTGAGTCTACGCCAGCCACGTTCGCAAGAACGTTTCCCTCTTTCGGTCTTCAAAGGTATGAACACCGATTCCCTCCGTTACTTTACATCGCCATAGCAAAGATCTTGGGTTCGGGTACCGTAGGTATGAAAATTTTGTGTTTTCTGCCCCGTATCCCAACGGTGGTATCAGAGCTAGCTATGCGTAGATGTATTGTACGGGTAGAACACATCTAGGATGTGGGCATCGAATCTTCATTCGTTACCCTCCCACGTGTACTCATTTAGCATTGCGGCAATGTTTGATGAAGCGGCCCCCGACCGACCGTACGCGTTTACGCGAGACTGATTCCATGCTTGACATATGGCTTGTACCATATAAAGTGGTTGGGGGGTGTCTGTCTCTCTGTATTAGTGACGCGAAGATGTTTGCAACGGAGGGCCCCGACAGGGGTGTAATAGAGACGGATGGGAGACGGTGTTGTGGCATGTTTTTCGCAAGATAGAAACGGTTCTCTCTCTCGAAACCCCTAGGAGCCACGTAAAACTTGCACAAGCTAAAGTAGAAAGGCGTTTAACTTTGCTTTGCATGAAGGGGGATCATAGGTTGTATGATTTACAGTTTTACTTCCTATTTTATGCTAGTATGCTAGATATATCGACGGTAGCACGAAACAGGACCATCTCTCACAATACCAACATTGTGTTCTCCCTTTGTGGGCACCGCCTGGAAGGTTCTCCCATATGGCTTGATGCTCCGTACATACCGGAGTTGTCCTACATATTCAACGGAGTTCACATGAGGTTGGGTTCGGCAAGCCTGGCATATGCAGATATGGCCTTGCTGAACAGCTAACATCAAGGTTCGATTGGCAGGCTTGACGTATGTAGATGCGGGCCTGGAACACAAGAGACCGAAAGGTCGAGCATGAGTCACATGCCTGATGTGATTGGCTTAGAGGCCTACCTGGTTCGCATACTGATGGCCGTGACGATCGCGGGAGGTATGGGGGCTGGGATTGTGTAATCACTTAGTTAAATTGAGAGGTGTTTATCTAAGTGGGAGCTTTCTAGAATTTTGAGATTAAATTGAAACTCCACATTATGAACAAAAGTCTAAATATGTATCCTTATGAATCAACCTTGTAGATGGCAGCACCTCGCCCCTCGTTCAACTTAGGATCATTCCTAGAGAAAGATAAGCTAAAAACATATGGGACAAACTTCACCAACTGGTTCCGCACCCTGAGGATTCTCCTCATTCCCCTCAAGATGGCATACGTACTAGAGGGCGCGTTAGGTGACGCACCAGCAGATGATGCCAGAGAGGACGAGAAGAATGTCTATCTCTCCAGGACTGATGATTACAACCTTGTCCAGAGTGGCATGCTCTACTCCATGGAGGTTGAGCTGCAGAAACGCTTTGAGAGGATGGGTGCATATGAGATTATCACCGGCCTCAAGGCGGTCTTCGCACCTCAAGCCAGGGCTGAACGGTACGAGGCTTCTAAAGCCTTCTTCTCAGCAAAGATGGACGAGCACGGCAGCGTGAGTGAGCACGTAGTCAA
The DNA here is from genome assembly GCA_950022295.1 of Bromus sterilis. NCBI lineage: Eukaryota > Viridiplantae > Streptophyta > Magnoliopsida > Poales > Poaceae > Bromus > Bromus sterilis. The sequence continues at coordinate 283,764,608 of OX465600.1, forward strand.
AATGTCTGGCTACGTTCAGCGCTTGAATGCTCTGGAATGCCAGATTCCGGATGAACTTGCTGTTGATAGGGTGTTGTGGTCGCTTCCCCCTAGCTACAAAGGCTTTGTGTTGAACTACAACATGCAGGGGATGACCAAAACCCCTTCTGAGTTGTTCGCCATGCTGAAGAGCGCCGAGGTTGAGATCAAGAAGGAGCACGCCGTCTTCATGGTCAACAAGACCACTGACTTCAAGAAGTCAAGCAAGCGGGAGAAGGCCAAGAGAGGTGTCCCCAAGAGGGATGGAAAGTCAGTTGCCGCTCCTCCCAAGGCACCCAAGCCTAAACCCGGAGTGGAGTGCTTCTACTGCAAGGGTGAAGGTCACTGGAAACGCAACTGCCCCAAGTACCTAAAGGACAAGAAGGCTGGCAAGGTCGCCAAGAGAGACGAAGGTATATTTGATATACATATTATTGATCTTCTCTTGACAAGCGCCGGGAACACATCCTGGATACTTGATACAGGATCTGTCGCTCATATTTCTAATTCCATTCAGGGACTAAGGAATAGGAGACGCTTGCTCAAGGATGAAGTGACGATGCGCGTGGGGAATGGCAGTCAAATTGAAGTCTTGGAGGTCGGCACGAAGCATCTTAGTCTCCCTTCGGGATTGGTTTTAGTTCTGAATAATTGCTACTATGTACCCGCGTTGAGTGTGAACATCGTTAGTGGCTCTTGCTTGAAGCGAGACCGCTATTCTTTTAAGTCTGATACAATTGGTTGTTAGATTTATAAGGATGAAATGTTTTATGTTCACGCACCGGAGTTGCATGGTTTATTCGTACTTGATCTCGATGGTGACGTGTGTCACATTAACAATATTGAGGCCAAAAGATTGAAGAATGATGAAGATCACATGAAGATGTGGCATTAACGACTTGGTCATATTGGTATAAAGCGCATGGAGAAGCTCCATAAGGATGGACTTCTTGAGTCATTGGATTTTGGATCCCTTGATACATGTGAACCATGCCTCATGGGAAAAATGACAAGGACTCCATTCAATGGGATAATGGAGCGTGCGGATGACTTGTTGGGGATCATACACACGGATGTATGTGGACCCATGAACGTCCCCACTCGCAATGGTCTTCGTTACTTCGTGACCTTTACTGATGACTTGAGTAGATATGGGTATATTTACTTGATGAAGCACAAGTCTGAAACCTTTGAAAAGTTCAAGGAATTTCAGAATGAGGTCGAAAATCAACTCGGAAAGAAAATCAAGCACCTTCGATCGGATCGAGGTGGCGGGTATTTGAGTCATGAGTTTGGCAATCATCTGAAGTCTTGTGGCATAGTACCACAGCTTACACTGGCAGGCACACCTCAGAGAAATGGTGTGGCTGAGCGACGTAATAGAACCCTATTGGATAGCATACAATCGATGATGTCTCATACTGATTTTCCTGTGTCATTCTGGGGGTATGCATTAGAAACTTCCGCTCATATTCTTAATAGGGCACCATCCAAATCTGTAAGACAACACCATTTGAAGAATGGCATGGCACGAAACCCAAGTTGTCTCACCTGAAGATTTGGGGTTGTGAGGCTTATGTTAGGAAACTACAGCCTGACAAACTTGAATCCAAGGCGGATAAGTGCATCTTTGTGGGCTATCCCAAGGAAACTTGTGGATACACCTTCTACAACAAGTCTGTCAGCAAAACGTTTGTTGCCAAGACGGGACACTTTCTTGAGAAGGAGTTTCTCGCGAAAGAGTTGAGTGGGAGGAAAATAGACCTCGATGAAGTGACTGACCAATCACTCCAATCGGAAGAAACGGCTACGGAAATTGTTCTGGAATCATCTTCCACAGTGGGAGCTGAAGAGAATGGCCAGAACGACATTCATAACGATCATGACATTGATTATGATCATGATGAGAATGACGAGGAACCTTTTATGCCCCGTAGGTCATCAAGAGTCCGTCAACCTACTGAGTTTTACGGACAGCTTGTGAATGCAATCTCGGCTGATGAGTCGGATGAACCTACAAGTTACAAAGAAGCAATGGAGGGACCCAAGTCCGAGAAATGGCTTGAAGCCATGAAATCCGAAATAGACTCCATGTACACCAACAAAGTATGGACTTTGGTGGATATTCCCGAGGACCGAAAGGCCATCGAGAATAAATGGATTTTCAAGAAAAAAGACTGACGCAAACGGAAACGTAGATGTCTACAAAGCTCGACTTGTCGCGAAGTGGTTCCGACAAATTCAAGGAGTTGACTACGAGGAGACGTTTTCTCCTGTAGCGATGATAAAGTCTATTCGGATCCTACTAGCAATAGCTGCATATCATGATTACGAGATATGGCAGATGGATGTGAAAATTGCATTCCTAAATGGAAACATTGAGAAGAGTTGTATATGATGCAACCAGAGGGGTTTGTCGATCCAAGGAATGCTGGTAAGGTGTGCAAGCTTCAACGGTCCATCTATGGGTTGAAGCAAGCATCTCGGAGCTGGAATCTTCGATTTGATGAGGTCATTAAAGCTTTTGGATTTTTCCAAAACGTCGAAGAGTTCTGCGTCTATAAGAAACTGAGTGGGAGCTCTGTAGCATTCCTTGTGTTATATGTAGATGACATATTACTAATAGGGAACGATAAGAAACTCTTAGAGGAAGTGAAGGAATATCTGAATGGACAATTTTCTGTTGGGAATGTGCCCTAGAGGCAAATAAAATATGTTTTATCGAGCATATTCCATTAGTTCATAATATGTTTGATACTATGCTATAACTGTATTAAGCGAAAACATTAATACAGGTGTGGTATACAAACAACCAGGTCCCTAGTAAACCCTAGTATACTAGTCCATTGGGCGATTGATGATCAAGGTTTCCTGATCATGAGACAATGGCGTCTGTTGACAATGGAGTCGTATCATTGGATAATGATATGATGGACATACACCCACCAAAAGTGTTGCGATGTGATCAAGTCACATAGTTCGACATTGCGATAACTATAACGTAGTGACCAGATCCTTTGACCGTAATGATCATACGTAATTGTCATCTATGAGGAGACTTTGATTTGTATCCCACCGCCTGACTGAAATATGCTGGCTATAACGGTGCACTTTGGGTATTCCAAAATAGATGGTTGATGAGTATGCAAATAGATCAAAGCGGGATTTGTCCATCCGTGTGACGGATAGGTACTCTGGGCCCACTCGGTGATGTTACATCATAAAGTTTGCAAACGTGTGACTAGGTCACGGAGTTGTAATATCACGGGAACGAGTAAACTTGTTTGTTGAGAACGAGGACGAACTAGGTATAGTGGATACCGATGATCAAACCTCGGACAAGCAAAGTACCCCAGGACAAAGGGAACAGGCACACGGTTAACGGATCCAACAGCGATTGAAGTTCATTCGATGGAAGCGCAGGGGCTATCAATGATTGTAACCAGGTCCAATTGATTAGTCATTGATCAATGAGAATTGTCTCGATCATGTCTGCTGTATCCCGGACCGTAGGGTGTTACACTTAAGGGTACTCGACGCAGTAAGGATTGATTCGGGATCACCGGAGAAATTGGAGAGAACACCAGAATTGTTCCGGTGATGACCGGAATTGTTCCGATGAAGGCCGGAAGTTGTTCCGGGTATTTTGAAAGGTTCAAAATATATTTAATAATGTTTAATTACTGTTTTATTATTTAATTGTCTGAATTAAATATTTAAATATATTTAAATATAATTAAAAATGAATTAAAAGGCATATGGGCCTCATAGGGCCCATTAGGGGGAGAGGGAGTCCTCCCCCATGGGCCATGGCGCCAGAGAGGGGCCCACCCCCTTTATTCATGGCGCACCCCCTCCCCTTGGGATTAGTCCCACCCCGGAAGTGGAGGGGGGGTGGCACCCCTCCTTGGCCTATATAAGGAGGGGTAGAGGTGCCCTTTTAATCACGAATTTTTGAGATAAGTTCTCATCTCTCTCTCCCTCCTTTCTCCTTCCTCGAGTGGACTCCCCTTGTTTGGAGTCTACACTTGGTTGGGGATTTATCCACTATACGCACGTCGTCGTGTTGCTGGAATCGGGATCCGAATCCATCTTCTTTCCGCTGCTCTACTGGTTCGGAGCCCGGAGGGACGTCGGGTATACTGTATGTGTATAATCCCGCGAGGCACTACACTTGTGGTGCTACTTCATCGTCGTGATCGTATCGCGAGGTCTTCATCAGCAACGTTCCAACGGGGACGTAATCCCGTCATCGGTCTACAAGGATCGGGTGGCTACAAGAGTCATCGTGGATCTGCGCGGCATCGGGGATTGCCGGTACGACTACACCAACCACGTTCATGCGGGAACGTTTCCCGCTTAACGGACTACATACTGGCATGTGATCTATTTCTGTCCGTTACTTGCATCGCCATAGCATAGGTCTTGGGTATGGGTCTCGTAGGTTATGAAAAATTTGTGTTTTCTGCCCCGAACCCCAACAGTGGTATCAAAGCAAGGCTATGCGTAGATGTATTGTACGGATAGAACACATCTAGTATGTGGTCATCAATTCTCCAATTGTTACCCTCTCACGTGTACTCATTTAGCGTTGCGGCAATGTTCGATGAAGCGGCCCCCGACCGACCTTACGCGTTTACGCGAGACTGGTTCCACGCTTGACATATGGCTTGTACCATATAAAGTGGCTGGGGGGTGTCTGTCTCTCTGCATTAACGATGCGAAGATGTTTGCAACCGAGGGCCGCGACAGGGGTGTAATAGCGACAATTGCGGGATTGGTGTTGTGGCATGTTTTCGCAGGATAGAAAGCGGCTCTTTTCTCGAAACCCCTAGCAGCCACGTAAAACTTGCAAAAGATAAAGTAGAAAGGCGTTTTCAACTTTAATTTGCATGTCGGGGGGAATCATAGCATGTATGATTTATACTATTGCATCATGTTTTGCTAATATGTTAGATATACGACGGTAGCATAATAGGATGATCCCTCACTAATCCAACAAAGTGTCCTTCCTTAGTGAAGCGCCATCTGGAAAGTTCTTCATTATGGAGGCATCACGTGTCACACGGGTGTCAAACATTTTTACGTTCACAAGAGATGGGTGGAGCAAGCCTAGCTTGTCCAGAAACATGGCCTTGCATACGCGGCATATACTCACTAAGGTTATTGTGGCGAGCCTGGCATGTGCCGACATGGCCTCGGGACACAAGAGACCGAAAGGTCGAGCATGAGTCACAGGGATGATGTGATTGGCATTATGGCCTACCTTGAACAACATACTAATGGTCGTGTCACACGGGGGAGGTATGTTCTTCAAGGATCGTGTAATCACTTAGAATAAACTATGAGGGATGTTTGTCTGAGTGGGAGTTCCAGAATTGTTTTTGAAACATGAACTCCATATTATGAACTTAATCTTCATGTCTTAGCAAATATCATTGTAGATAACGTCATACCAATGTTTAGAACTATGGCTCTTTTAGTATGATAGAACTTAAGGTAAATGGGTCTTACTTCATTGATGTGTACCAACACCATTAGAGACATACTCATTAGTAATGACTTGCTAAACATAATACGAAGAACTGCTAGGAGATACACCTGACAACTCCGTAATCAAGGAAGATGATGATGAGTATCGCACTCACCGTCACTTATGAATGACTGTCCAATACACCATAATTCATTCTATGGAATCTGAATTGTGAATGCATGTTAACCAACACGTATGACGTGCTAGGTGAACTTGAAAGCACTTGGTCACAAATCAGAGTAATGGAATATGAGTATATGGACAGGGTTTCTTTCAACTATGGTGGAAGGAACAACCTGCTGAGAAAGTCACTTGGAAAATGTATAAGATACATGGAACACCTTGTGTATAACTTGGACTACTGAATGACTGGTTACTTTGCGATAACTGGGGAGTTGCATCCGCTTCCTCCCAGTTACAAAGACCATGTATGGACTATGTCATGAAGGAGAATCGTTCACCTGTCATGAGGTCATGGTTAAAGTCAAGAACTTTAAGAGTAGAACCAATGCAGGAATGGTCATTGACGGAGAAGGTATATTTGATATACGAGTTATAAATGTCTTTCCCACGAAACACTAATTGCGGTTGATTAAGTATTCGATGCTTGAACTTACTGGTTGAGAATGACTTGGAAGGGATGAGGTGACAATGTGTGCTGATGGCAATCAAGATAGTTGATGGTCAACAACACTCTCCCTCTACATCTATCAATTGATTAATATATGAATAAATTTTATGATCGTTTGAATGAGGACTTTATTAGTGTGTCTTGCATCTCGCGAAGACAATTATTCATATTAGTGAGAAACAAGTCAGTTGTTCTCCTTTTATGAATGATATCTCTTATGGTCACATTACGATTATGAATGAGTTATTCTTATATTGATGATAGTTGTTTGATAATTTATAAGAAATATTGTAATGCCAAGAAATATCCAGGCTTAATAATGACACTACAGTTTAAGTCATGAATGGTATGATGATGTCTTAATATACTTGATCTCTTGACACATACAAACCATGCCTTTTAGGTGAGATGACTAAAACCTCGCATTCTGGTAAACGGAATGTGTACTGATTGTTGAGTATCATACATTGTGATGTATCGTATGTCAGCATGTGGTGAATTTCATTATTTCGTGAACTTCGTATGTGGACTTAGATGAATATTTGTATTCACTGATGAAACATGAGTCTGAAATAATTTGATATGATCAAAAGGGATTTCAGAGTAAAGATGGATATTAAATTAACAAGAAAGACAAGTCTCTACGATTTGATCAAAGTGACAAATGTTTTGAGTTAGTCTTGGGCATAAAGACTTGTGTGAAAGTTGTTCCACAAATTGCAATGTCTTGAGACACTTCAATATGATTGACGTGCCTGAACATTGTGATCATATTCTATCGAAAAGTGTATGGTCTAAGTTATCTCTTACCAAGTTACGTTATTATTGTTTAGAGTTATTAATTTAATATGCAAACACTCACTTCAGCATAGGGAACCATCTGAGTTCGTGGAAACCAACACTATATATGTCATGGTGTGTTGTGGTTTCTAGGAAGCTTGATTTATGTAAGATAAATTATCTTTGTAGTGTATCCTTAGACAACTATGGATGCATCTTCCACAACTAGAACCAAAAGGAGCAAAACTTGTATTGCTATGCTTGGTGTTTGTCAAGAATTGTTCTTGATAAATGTGTTAATGGAAGAAAAGTGAAAGTTCAACCAAGGTAATTGACCTTGCCTCCAAATGTCAGAGTAGTGCAACGGAATATGTTCTGGAAGCAAAGATCTACAATAAGAGGAGAAACTAATGATAATGATCATGATCTTCTGATGGGAGCTTTTACTGAGAAAGGTAGGATTCAAGAATATATATTTTCCCCTGGTGCAAAATGATATTCATGATTCACTTGTCATGTTAATGGAACAAGACATTCCTACGAACTACAAAGAAGCGATGGTGGACCTAAGTACGAGATATGACTACGAGTCATGAAATCCTATGTTGAGTTATATTTAAGATTGCTTGAATCTTATCAAGTAAGGAGGTTACTTGATATTCACAATAACTTCATAGTTATAAGGAATAAATGTGAACATCAAAGGGACGTCAAGATTGGTTTGTCACAAAGATTGTTGCTGACAAATTCAATGGGTTGACTACAATGTGTAGCAATGCTTGAGTCAAAGGGATATTCACTACGATTGATCCAGGATTGTTATCAATACCGTGACTTCCTCAAATCCTGTATTTGAAGAAGTGTTGTAATTGGTACAACAAGAAGGTTTTTGAAAAACATATGGATACTAGTGTCTCGTAACTGAATTCTCATTTTGATGGATGATCAAAGGATTTTGGACTTAACCAAAATATCGAGGAAACATGCATTTGCATGAAACTGAGTGGGAGCTGAATAGTTTCCTGAAACTTAATATGTAGACGACATATTTTGAGTGGGAGCTATGGGAGTATTATCCTAGACTTATATGTAAATGACATATTTGAGTAGGAGCCATGTGGTTAGTACCCTGAACTTAATATGTGTCTGACATATCTAAGTGGGAGCCATGTGGATGTTATCCTTGTCTTATATGTGACCGACATATTTGGAGCAATATGAGTGTTATCCTATAACTTAATATGTGCATGACATATTTGAGTGGGAGCATGATAACATTCTCATATATGGATAACATATTATGAATGGTGCAGTTGGTGTTAATGATTATTTGAATTTTTTCATAAATGAAGATGAATAAGTATTAAGCATTGAAGATCTATTAAGATAGACATGTGTTTAATAACATTGAGTCGTAATACTTTCCTAGATAAGATTCTGAAGGAGTTCAGAATGGGACAAGTCAAGAAGTGGTCCTTACTTGTATATCCAAGAGAAGTGTTGAGTTAATCTCAGTACAAGAACAATGGTTAATGAAAGAAATGGATGTGATGGATCCTCTATGCCTTTGTCATAGGTTCTTTCATATAAAACCAAAGTTATGTACTCGACGTAATGTGACCCAAGTTCTTAGTAGTAAGAACATGTTGTGATATGATTTATGAGTAAATCATTGAACCAAGTGTCTAAAGAGAACTGAGGATACATCTCAAATTTGTAAAGGATAGTGGACTTGACCATAAATGTTATGCTGGTTCAAGTTTTGACACTAACCTGGAAAATTGATACATCATACTAATTAATGCCTAAGTTGAAAGAAACATGGTTAGACATCAAAGTTGCATACAATGCACGAAGGATTGAATCTACATTGATGTGGTTGCTTTAGAAGTAGCAGGAGTTATATTATGGCTTAAGAAGTTCGACTTCTGATTGAGTGAGTTTCAAGTGTGCATGACTATGGGAAAGTCCGCGTGACCCACCGGATGTCATTGCTATGACACAGCAAACGAAGTCTCACTTCACCGCCAAATATATATACCTCATAATTATAGTGGATAATGAAGGAATGTCAAATTAGGTGACATTATGATTTGCAAAAGGACATACAGTTCTGAATGGTACCCAGACCGTTGATACAACCTCTTCCACGGGCAAGCATGATCAATAAGGAGTTATGATCCAGAGAAAATGCAACTAGATTATTTGTACTCTAGTGCAAGTGGGAGACTGTTGGGAATGTGCCCTGGAGGCAAATAAAATATGTTTTATAGAGCATATTCCATTAGTTCATAATACGTTTGATACTATGCTATAACTGTATTAAGCGGAAACATTAATACAGGTGTGGTATATAAACAACCAGGTCCCTAGTAAACCCTAGTATACTTGTCCATTGGGCGATTGATGATCAAGGTTTCCTGATCATGAGACAATGGCGTCTGTTGACAATGGAGTCGTATCATTGGATAATGATATGATGGACATACACCCACCAGAAGTGTTGCGATGTGATCAAGTCACATAGTTCGACATTGCGATAACTATAACGTAGTGACCAGATCCTTTGAGCGTAATGATCATACGTAATTGTCATCTATGAGGAGACTTTGATTTGTATCCCACCGCCTGACTGAAATATGCTGGCTATAACGGTGCACTTTGGGTATTCCGAAATAGATGGTTGATGAGTATGCAAATAGATCAAAGCGGAATTTGTCCATCCGTGTGACGGATAGGTACTCTGGGCCCACTCGGTGATATTGCATCATAAAGTTTGCAAACGTGTGACTAGGTCACGGAGTTGTAATATCACGGGAACGAGTAAACTTGTTTGCTGAGAACGAGGACGAACTAGGTATAGTGGATACCGATGATCAAACCTCGGACAAGCAAAGTACCCCAGGACAAAGGGAACACGCACACGGTTAACGGATCCAACAGCGATTGAAGTTCATTCGATGGAAGCGCAGGGGCTATCAAGGATTGTAACCAGGTCCAATTGATTAGTCATTGATCAATGAGAATTGTCTCGATCATGTCTGTTGTTTCCAGGACCGTAGGGTGTTACAATTAAGGGTACTCGACGCAGTAAGGATTGATTCGGGATCACCGGAGAAATTGGAGAGAACACCAGAATTGTTCCGGTGATGACCAGAATTGTTCCGATGAAGGCCGGAAGTTGTTCTGGGTATTTTGAAAGGTTCAAAATATATTTAATAATGTTTAATTACTGTTTTATTATTTAATTATCTGAATTAAATATTTAAATATATTTAAATATAATTAAAAATGAATTAAAAGGCATATGGGCCTCATAGGGCCCATTAGGGGGAGAGGGAGTCCTCCCCCATGGGCCATGGCGCCATAGAGGGGCCCATCCCCCTTTATTCATGGCGCATCCCCCTCCCCTTGGGATTAGTCCCACCCCGTAAGTGGACGGGGGGTGGCACCCCTCCTTGGCCTATATAAGGAGGGGTAGAGGTGCCCTTTTAATCACGAATTTTTGAGATAAGTTCTCATCTCTCTCTCCCTCCTTTCTCCTTCCTCGAGTGGACTCCCCTTGTTTGGAGTCTACACTTGGTTGGGGATTTCTCCACTATACGCACGTCGTCGTGCTGCTGGAATCGGGATCCGAATCCATCTTCTTTCCGCTGCTCTACTAGTTCGGAGCCCGGAGGGACGTCGGGTATACTGTATGTGTATAATCCCGCGAGGCACTACACTTGTGGTGCTACTTCATCGTCGTGATCGTATCGCGAGGTCTTCATCAGCAACGTTCCGACGGGGACGTAATCCCGTCATCATTCTACAAGGATCGGGTGGCTACAGGAGTCATCGTGGATCTGTGCGGCATCGGGGATTGCCGGTACGACTACACCAACCACGTTCATGCGGGAATGTTTCCCGCTTAAGGGACTACATACTGGTATGTGATTTATTTATGTCCGTTACTTGCATCGCCATAGCATAGGTCTTGGGTATGGGTCTCGTAGGTTATGAAAAAATTGTGTTTTCTGCCCCGAACCCCAACATTTTCCATGAAGGACCTAGGTGAAGCTGAGTGCATATTGGGGATTAAGATCTATAGAGATAGACCTAATCGACGGTTGGCCTTGAGTCAGAGCACTTATATTGACAAGATATTGAAAAGGCTCAGTATGGGTAACTCCAAGAGAGGCCTCTTGCCAGTTATAAAAGGTGTCAAATTAAGCGTGACTCAATGCCCAACCACAGCAAAAGAGAAGGAGGAGATGTCCTCAAAGCCCTATGCCTCAGCCATAGGTTCTCTCATGTATGCTATGTTATGTACCAGACCGGATTTAGCGCTGGCCATTAGTATGACTAATCGCTACCAGAGTAACCCGGGAATGGCTCACTGGACAGCAGTGAAGAACATCCTTAAGTACTTGAGAAGAACCAAGGATCTCTTTCTCTTTTATGGAGGAGTTGATGAGGAGCTCACCGTAAAGGGTTACGTTGACGCAAGCCTCGGCTCAGATCTAGATGACTCGAAATCCCAGACGGGATATGTTTTCATGTTGAACGGTGGCACAATTAGCTGGAGGAGCGGCAAACAGTTAGTTGCCGCCCAATCTACAATGGAGTCAGAGTATATTTCCGCTTGCGAAGCGTCAAACGAGGCGTTGTGGCTGAAGAAGTTCGTGATCGAGCTTGGCGTCTTTCCCAGCTGCACTGACCCCGTGGGAATCTTCTGCGACAACACGGGTGCCATTGCTAATGCGAAGGAGCCAAGAACTCACTCTACAGCCAAGCACATCCTCCGAAAGTTCCATGTGACGCGAGACTACGTCAGGGATGGACACACTAGGATTCACAAGATACATACGGATCTGAACGCAGCAGACCCGATGACTAAACCTCTTCCACATGGCAAGTTTGAAGAACATCGAGAGACCATTGGTGTTAGATACATACCTGATGTAAACTAGTGTAATTTGTACTCTAGTGCAAGTGGGAGACTGTTGGATATGTGCCCTAGAGACAAATTAATAAAGATATTTGTCACATATCCGTTTTGTTCATAAAACGTTTTATATTGTGCTATAACTGTATTACTTGGAAATACTACCTCATTGTCCGTAGTTTAACTCGGGTAAACTATCTCATTGGGAAATTTATTGATCAAGCTTTCCTGATCATGGCGACACTTAAGTCCATTGACAATGAGGTCATATCGTTAAGGGGAATGATGTGATGGACGTACACCCACCTAAAGTATTGCAATCTGATCGAGTCACATAGTTCAGCGTTGCTATGACTTTGTAACGTATGGCTTAGTCCTTAGACCGTAATGATCATACGTAATTGTCATCTATGAGGAGACTTTGATTTGTATCCCACTGCCTGACTGAAATATGCTGGCTATAACAGTGCATTTTGGGTATTCCGAAATAGATGGTTGATGAGTATGTTAATAGATCAGAGCGGGATTTGTTAGTCCTTGTGACAGGAAAGGTACTCTGGGCCCACTCGGTGATATTGCATCAACACCTTGCAAGGACGTGACTAGGTCACAAGAGATGCAATGATCATGGACGAGAGAAGTTGTTTGTTGTGAACGAGATGTGAACACGGTATGTAGGATACTGACGATCAAACCTCGGACAAACAAAGTACCGCAACACAAAGGGATTACGTCGTATCGTTAACGGTTTCCAAAATCGATCGAAGTTCATTCGATGGAAGCGCAGGGGCTGTCAAGGATTGTAACCAGGTCCAACTGACTAGTCATTGGTCAATGAGAAGAGTCTCGACCATGTTTTCTGTTTCCCGGACCGTTAGGGTGTTACACTGAAGGGCAATCGATGCATAGGACAGTTACGGGATCAATCGGTGAAATAGGATGAATCACCGGAATAGTGTGATGAAGTTAGAGCTCTTGATATTTTGCAGAGTCTATCTAGTTATTTTGTTTATGATCGTAGTATTGATACTGTCATAGATAGACTTGCCACTATTGAAATAAGATTGGATGCTCTAGACTTGAGGAAAGTAGAGGAACTTAAGTCCAACAAGAAAGAAATGTTGGAGATAGATGATGATTGGGAGCCCTTTGTTAGGATTAGCATCTCTAACCAAGGCTTCCTTGCTCTTTGTGATATTGGATCCACGGTTTCTACTATGCCAAAAATAGTTTATGATTCTTTGAAGCTAGATATGGATAAATTATCATCTTATCATGAACATTCTAATGGAGATATTTCAGAGATTAAAGGAAAGGTAAAAGAATTCCAAGTTGCATTCCTTCATAGGACTGCACCAATGGATTTCTTCATCATGGAGCTAAACCAAAGTAACATTGTGCTCGGAAGAGACTTCCTCCGTGCTATGAAAGGCTTCATTGATGTTGGTAGCGGGCACATACGCTTACGCGGTATGGAGAAAGGTAAGTACCTCTTTCCTAGGAAGAAGAAGAATGAGCTTATTGAAAATCAATTTGAAGGTTTTTATGATTCTGATCTTGGAGACCCTTGATTCTTCTTTTGCATCATGCCTAGCTTAAAGGCATAAAAGAAAGCGCTTTTGGGAGGCAGCCCACAACTAATTAGGTTTCTTTTTTATTTTGTTGTGTCTTGATGTTTGTTACTACTGTAGCAACATCATTGTATCTTTATTTTTCAGCTTTGTGCCAAGTTACAGCCTCTTATGATAAGGGAAGCAAAAGTTGTGACATGCTGTCCAGAAAACAGATTCTGTCTCTTGACAGAAAAATTCGAATAAAATCACCAGATCATCTTTTTTATTTGAATTGTTTTGACAGCATGCTCTATACAATTGTGATACTTTCGTATGTTCTGAGTTTTTTATTTGAGTTGCAGAAGTGCCCCGAAAAAATTCTCTACTACATGTCGTTCTGTTTTTCACAGATTTTGCCACGTTTTGCCTCTATCCACTTTTGCAAACTTAAGCTTGCTTTTTCTTTGCAAAAACTTTTTGGCACTCTTGAGAAACAGTAGCTCTTCAAGAATATCTTTATATCCAGTGGGGAAAAATTATTTTATTAAGGGTACTAACCTTTCTAATCAGCTTATGATGAGTTATGTATGAAGGGAGTTTTCAAGTGTGCGATGGAAGATGATGAAAGAAGATCCAGGAGTGTCAAGCGCTCAAGCTTGGGGATGCGCTCATGCATCCCCAATAAATATTCAAGGAGACTCAAGCGTCTAAGCTTGGGGATGCCCCCGTGCATCCCCTTCTCCATCAACAATCATCAGTTCGTCATTCGTCTCACTATATTTTTATCACTTCATGCGTTATGTGCTATGCTTGGAGCGTCTCGCTCTTAGGTTTTATTTTTAGTTTTCTTTAGTTTTGCTTGCTGGTCATAACAAGTTAGACCCCATCTTGCTTTGTGTGGGAGAGAAACACGCTCCACTCTAATCTAGAACACATCATAGGATTTTTCCTGCTTATCTTTTTGCGGTTGTGTGTTCTTTATCTTTTCGTAGCTGCTGCCATGTTTAGTTCTAGTCTTAGTTTGTCTTTAGAAAGAGCCTTGGCTTTTGTTTAGTTTGTTGCTAGAACTCTCTTTAGTTTTCATGTTTATCTTGTTAAGAGAGTTGGTTGTTGCACTGAGTTGTGTTTTGTCTTGGAAGTAGGTAATTGAGGTTGCTATTTAATTCTAGTAGTAACTTGCAATAGTTTTGAGGTATTGATGTGAGTAATGTCTGAACTTTTGGTGTCAAGAGCTCTAGCCTATTAGTGATAGGTGTCCTATTTTGGGCAATCTGTGTGTATTTTCAAAACCTACAAAAACTAGTTGAGAACTCTAACTACTAGATGGATCACTAATCTTTGGAGGGATCGAATATTAGAGTACACTCACGTACCATGAGTCAAGGATGCGCAAGGATAACCAAACCCCCATACACTCCTCCTCGGGGTACTTGTCTCTTTGTGAACCTCCTTATTAGATTGAGATGTACCGATAATAAGTGCATGAGTTCTTCGGACTAATGTAAGTATTGAAAGTTGACACTTCCACCTTCCCATATTTTGCTAGCCTCTCCCGTGTCGTGCATTGCCTTCTTCTCACTCCGAGAGTTGGTGTCCACCTTCGCCGGTACATCCAAACCCTTGGCATGATACGCTCTGTCATCATAAGCCTCCGTATATCTTTCCTCAAAACAGCCACCATACCTACCTATCAAGGCATTTCCATAGCCTTTCCGAGATATATTTCCATGAAACATCCACCTCTTCATGACTTGATCTTCATGTCATACATGCTTTTGCTTGATCGATGAGCCGCATGCTAGTGGGGCCTTGCCCTAATCATTGCTACATGACGCGCTAGTATCATTGCATATTCTGCTACACTGGCAGACGCATACATTGCATACATCATGATAGTTACATCTTCTTTATGATTTCGAGTACCTTGTAAACTGTGAAAGATCTCCTTTACCTTCTTGTAAAATAGAGTGTTGCCCTTAAGTGAGGAAAAGATCCCAAAGTGGACACAATAAAAGATCCCAAGGAGGACAAATGAGAGTTAAATAGAAAGAGCCATTGAGACCACACAAAAAATAGAAAAAAAATAGAAAAAAGAGAAAAAAGAAATAAAAAGAGAGAAAGGGGAAACACTACTATACTTTTTAGAGATCCACACTAGTACTCCATTTATATCCTTGTACTCCATAGAGATGATCATTATGCATATAGCTATGTGGGGACCTTCACACTATAAAACTTGGCTTGCATATTCCAAGGATGAGCCTCCTCAAACGAGCTCTAGGTCTTCATGAGCGAGCAAGTTAGATGCAGCCCCACTAGTTCCATTGGAGAGCTTCTTAGCTCGTATGTGCATCCGTTGCATGGCAATCCCTACTCCTCACATCATATCTATCATTTGGCATCTCTTGCCTATGATTGTCCTCATTGATGTGAGCCTTTCTCATTCTTTTTTGTCTTCATTCTCCTCCTCTGTACTTATCTCTTTTCCATCCTAAGTGTCAACTCTCGTGCTTACGCTCATCCATTGCATGAGTGCTCAAAATATTGAAAAGGGAGTGGATCAAATTGACTTGTACCTGGCTAGTGGTCTGGGGACGAGTCAAGATAAGATTCCAGAAAAAGACCAAGTGTGAAACTTTAGTAGATTGAGTTCTCAACAAATAAATATTTTTCTCGTATTCCCTATCCCCCTTCTTGCACGCAAACACCATTTGGAGACATTCGAGTCACGGACAGCGAGAGCTCTTGCACCTAATGTTCTTTTGTTACTTGTTTCAATGCTAATATAGACTCTTGCATGTTATGACTTGAATTGAATCTCTAACCTTGATTGCTTTACTTTTCAAAGTTCTTATATGGTTGCTAGCATGTCACCACAGAAATTATGTTGTTATCATTTACCTACTCGAGGACGAGCAGGAATTAAGCTTGGGGATGTTGATACGTCCAAAACGTACCTATAATTTCTGCTTGCTCCATGCATGTTTTGTGTTATATTGCTATGATCTAGATACACTTTCATACACTTTTGATCATATTTGGACTAACCTATTAACTCAGTGCACCATAGTGCCAGTTCCTGTTTTCTTCTGTTTTTCTATTTCAGTTTTCCCCCATATAAAAAGTGCTCCAAAAATTCAGGAAAAATCAGATAAAAATCAGCACAGAAGAACCTTCCAGATGAACCTAGGTGGGGCCAGAGGGCCACCACCAGGGGCCCAGGCCGCCCTGGTGGCGCGCCCCAGGGGCTGGCCGCGCTAGGGGGGCGCCTAGACCCCTGGCTGCCCCCTCTTCGCCTATATATTCTCCGTGATGAGAAACCCTTGACGCCAGAACCCTTTTTTGCGATCTCGCCTCTGTTCTGCCGCCGCCGCGCTTCCGAGATCGGGAGCACCAGCAGACCTCTTCCCGGCACCCTGCCGGAGGGAGGGCCGACCTTCGGGAGTCTCCTCTCCACCATGGATGCTTCCCGGATGTGTCGTGAGTAGTTTCCTTTGGACCATGGGTCCGTGATCAGTAGCTATGTGATGTTCTCCTCCCCTCTTTGTTCTTCATGGTTTATACCTCGTGAGCTGCCCTACATGATCGAGGCACTTTTGTAATCTTTCTGTTGTTGCTATGCTGAGTTTGATGGGATCTGATGGATTATGAGATTATGTTCAGATTGTGATTGAGTAATATATTTGGTTCTTATCTCTTATATTTTTGTTCTTAAGTAATTCTTGCATGTTCTCCGTTATTGTTTATTGCTTTGGCCAAGTAGTAGGTAGTAACCCCAAGAGGGAATGTTATGCTCGATTGTGGGTTCATGCCCCCTGATGACACGCTTGAGTGACATAAACATGAGTCTAGGGGATGTGCTGTTGCCACAAGGGGGAAAACAACGGTGCTTGTAACCGCGGTTGCAAGGATTGTCTACTTTACGCAAAGTGCTTTTTAATGCAGTTGTCTGTTGCTTTGGGTTTACACTTTGGGTGGGGCTCGCAACTTAATACCAGCGAGATGTTCTAGATAGATATCTCAAGTTGGATGATTAGTAGTAGATGCAGTTGGATTTCGGTCTACTTATTTTGGCGTTCTTCCCATGCTTTTGAGCCTCTTCCTTTCTTTTGTAGCATAGTTAGCATTGCGGTGCGTTCATAATCCTGTCAATTGCCCTTCTGTAATTTGTTCACCTCGCATAGCAGTTTTATCGTCTTTTGGGAGAGAGACATCACTAGTGAACATCACGTATCCCGGTCCATATCTTCATCACTGTTTCCACGCTCATTTACTTTTCTGCTTTTACTTTCAGTTGCTATCATTATCCCTTGTGTTTGATCCTTTGTGAACAACAAGACCGGAGTGATTGACAACCTCTCTGGACTTCGTTGGGAACAAAGTTATTTGTGTCTGTGTGCAGGTCCGCGTCAGTTGCGCCGCTGACACCTACTTATCATCTCCGGAGTCCTACTGGAGACAAACCTTGGTATCTTTACTGAGGGAAATTTGCTGTTGTGCTACATCACACCTTCCACTTGGGGTTTACCAACGAAGGGCGAGAAATCACTATCATCACCTCGCACATCACTCGCAACCAGGGACGTCCAAACAGCACTATGCAACGGAAAGGTGGAAATGTTTATGGACTCACTAAATGGAAGACGCACGTGCTTGCCAAGACGGCAGGCCTCACAAGTGTGGTTATCAACCTTACTACATGAGAAGGAAAAACTATGGAGAATTTGACGCAAAATGGTATAGTTGGGGTGGCCCAGGCGAGCATGCCACAAGTCGACGCCGGCGGCAAAAGAGACTCGACGTGTGGTTGTGGAGGTGGGGTTGTGGGTGGTGGAGACGGGGTGGTGCACTGGGTAGAGGTCGCCTGGGCTATCACATCAGTGAAGAACCATACGGATACGGGCATCCTTCACAGAAAAACCAGTGGCGTCAAATTCAACGGTAACAGAATTCTCACAAGCAAGACGACGAATAGAGCAAAGATTGGTAACGAGATCAGGAGACACAAGAACATTAAACATGTTAATAGGAGTGGACGTGGAAGGAAAGAAGGTATGACCAACATGTGTAATGGGGAGGGAAGATCCGTTACCAACGGTTATGCGAGTGAGGGTATTGACAGGGGTGAAAGAAGTGAGGTTACCGGGCTGTTATGTCATGTGAGATGTGACGCCAGTATCCATGTACCAATTACCTCCATCACCGTAGTTGCTCCGCGAGGGAACCGAGTGGAGGGAAGCGAGGTGGGCGGGGTCCCACGGCGGTGGCACCTGGGGCGGGTAGAACCCACCGTAGGCCGGCACGGGAGCGGCGCCGTAGGCGGGCGCGGGGGCAGCGCGGTAGGTGGGCGTGGGGGTGACGCCATAGCCGCCCGTGGCTGCTAACGTCGGATAGGGGGGCGTCGGGCGCGGCGAAGGACGCCTGATGGATCGACATGGAGGAGTGGCAGCGGCCCGGATGGCGGCGACGGCGGCTCGGGAGGAGCGGCGGCGACTCGGGAGGAGCGATGGCCCGGATGGCGGCGGAAACTCGGGAGGAGCGACAGCGGTCCGAGAGGAACGGCGGCGGCGGCTTACAAGATGCAGCGGCGACCTCAAGGCAGTATCTAGAAGCAACGTACGGGTTAGATGGATCACGTACGGGAGTGTTAGAGCATCTCCAGTCGTTCGCCCCCCAAGCTGATTTTCGGCGCTATTTTAGCGTCGCTCGGGGGCGTTCGGGCGGCAAAACCGGCTTGGGGGCGGATCCCCAGCCGCGGCCCCAAGATGCCCCCCAAGTTCGACCAAATTCCATCAAATATAGTCGAAATTCAGCGAAATTTATAATATTCGGTCTAAATTTATTACATAGGTAGGAAATAAAAAACTACTAGGTCGCCGCCTTCACAGCTCGCCTCCTCCTGCGGAACCGTCGACGCCGCTCGCCACCGTCCCTTCACGGGTACTCGAGGCGCGGCTTGTTGCGGGACTGGACGTGGTAGAGGACATTGAGGAGCGTGCGCTCCTCGGGGCTCCACCACAGCATCCGGCCGAGGCGGTTCATCGGGCCCGACACCGGTTCCAACCCTTCGATGGAGGCGAGCGCCTGGTTGCGGCGCTCCTCGAAGTGCGCCGTCCAGCGAGTGACGTTGTCCGCCGCGTTCGCTGGGTCAGCGAGCTCGGACTCCGTCATTGTGGCGCGAACGGCGAGGACTTCTTGGTCGAACTGCGCCCCTTGAGGCAGCGGCGGCACTGAGCACCCAGCCGGGCGGTGTCCGCATGTCCGGCGGGCAGGGGTAGTTCCCCTGGGACAGGAGGATCGCCTCAACGCGGGTGAGGGCGCGACGGTTGCCGTTCATGTTGCGGGGATTGCGGTCCATGGCGAGCGGAGTGCGGCGATTGGGCAGGAAGTAGAGTGTGGCGAGAGGGGACGAAAGGAGGAGTAGAGTGCGCGGTGTCCCTCGACGGCGAGCCCGCTTTATATAGCGGTGGGGGGTGCATGCGGCGGGACACGCGGCGGACGCGCGGCGGCGATTGGACTACTCCGCGGTGTTTGATTCCCACTGCAGCGGTGATTGGACTGGACTCCGACGCCGCATTGATTTCCTTGCGACGGTGTCAGGAGCGAGGAAGATGAGGCGAGAGGGTGAGCACGCCGCGTGGGAAAGACGCCGACAGGTGGGTCCGTGGGGAGGACGTGCGTCGAAGATTCCCGAGTTCGCGCGCTTTCCTTTCATCCGGCGCCCCCAAACGACCCCCAGCGCGTCGGGTTTGGCTTGGGATCGCCGGACTCAATTTTGGCTCAATCCAACGCTATTTGAGCCCTTGGGGGCGCGACTGGGCGATTTTCCTCCATCCGGCGCAAATAGCGCCGTCTTAGGGGCCTCTTGGGGGCACGGCTGAAGATGCTCTTAGCTAAAAGGAGGAGCAGTACGACTAGGCACTAGCTAGGAGGAGGAGCGGCAGGGGGGGCGTGCCAATACAACCGCGCGGCTGGATAGATGGATGGATGCGCGGCTGCAACTGCGGCTGGATGGATGCGCGACGGCAGATGAGGAGATGCGGCGGCGGCGTGCAGAAGCTAGCTTTAGAGGAACGTGGGAAAAGTGATACTCCCTCCGATCCAAATTAATTGACACACATTTAGTACAACTTTGCATTAGAGTTGTACTAAGTGTGCGTCAATTAATATGAATCAAAGGGAGTACCATGTGTAAGGCCCGATATGCGGTACTGTTCCAGATCTAGATGTTTCCATCTAACTTGTTAAGTGGAGTACTCGTCACACACGACGATACCGCACGTTTTACGAGGGTTAAAGTTATTTAGCTACACAACATGAGAAAAGGTTGTTAACATGGCATATCACTCAAGCATGGCATAGCACACAAACATGGCAAGAGGTGAAGCATAAGATAAACTACCTAATCTAGTCACTTTAAGTGGGGGTAAAACCTATACATGGCAACTATTACGGACCCCACCATAATTATAATGTTTGGTACTGTTTTTCCCAAAACAATATTTTATTATTTTTATTAGCAAGCAAGAGCAGCACAATCAATATCTACATGCAATTCTAGTCAAGTTACATATAAAGAACATTTTAATCAAAGCAACGGTTAAAAAGTTATGGCAGATTACACTTACAGTGGCAAGGGTTGTAATTAGCAGGTAAACAGCATGTAAACAAAGTCAAACATAACAAAGAATCATATTTTTATTAAACTATACAAAATTCTAAGCAACTTTCATGTTTAATGTGTCGCGATCCGAGCTACGAGGTAAAAGATACGGGCACCGCAAAAAAATAACACAATCTATAAATTTTATTAAACCAGAAAAAGAAAAAAAACTAATGGGCTGAAAGCTGCTGTACATGGTATAACCAGAGGTGGTGCAAGATAAAAAAAAGTCGCCCATGGGCGCTACTTAGCTATCGGGCCGGCCCAACTACCGCAGGAGAAAAAAAAATAAGAAAAGAGGGGGCGGCTCACCGAGTTGGGCCGCGCTGGGGGAGCTGGGCCTCGCTTCCTGGGGGGCCTCAAGGCGCCGGGGAGTTGGGCCGAGGTGGCACGCCGGCCCACCTGGCTGGAGGCAGCGAGCGGGCGCTCGTCTCGCTCCCGACAGGAGTTCCAGGCGGCGGCGGATGGAGCTCGCCGGCCGTCGGCTTCTGGCGAGGCAGTCCAGGGGACACGGGCGACGGGACGGAGCTTCGGCGGTCAGGATCTGGTGGTTGGTCGAGGCGGGGGCGAAGTCCTGGCCGTCAGCGTGCATCAGGGTGGCGCGAGCTCCGAGCTTGAACTCCAGCCATCCATGGCGCGGTCGGGTCCTGGGAAGAGGGAAAGGGGGAGGTGAGAGGGAGAGGAGAGGAAGGAGAAGAAGGGCCGCGGGTGGAGGACTTCACCGGAGCGGTGGCGGCCGGCGGCGAGTTCCTGACACGGTTGTCCATGGCGGGGGCAGCCGCGGCTTCCGTGGCAGCGCGACCTGGAGGAGAGGAGGGAGGTCGCTGTGAGGAGAAGGGAGAGAGGAGAGGGCCGGCGGTGGAGCGGGCTCACCGAGCGGCTGCGGCGCGCGGTGGCCGGCCGGAGGAAGACGGCGGCGGCGCGGCTCGGCCTCCACGGCTGGAGAGGGAGAGGAGAGAGAAGCGGTTGGTGGGGAGCTCCCTGGGCCGTCGGATCGCGAGATCTGACGGTTCAGGATGGATCTGGCTAGAATTTGCTAGAAAAATGGGCAAAATGCAAAAATTGGGGCTATTGTGAGGGGGTGGCTGCAATTTTGGCTCAGGGAAACCCTACAAAGGGGTGGGGGAGTGGTGGTCTTTATATAGCCGAGGTGGCTGGCACTTTGCAAAAACATCCCCGGTTTTTCTCTCGTGCGCGCGGTGTTTACGTTTCTGACCGCCGGGGGTCCGCAGGACCTCCGATTCGGGTAAAACTTCGAACTGCGCGATCAGCGCGTCGATCCGGTGGCGTTCACCTCGCGCTGGAACCTTTCCGAGGATAGTTTCCGGCGCGCTATAAAAATATCCTGTTTACCTATTAAACGGGGTTTTTCGTTCCGTTGGCTGCGGCTAGTCTTATTCGGGTTTCGCGACGGTGATCGGGTGAAACCCGGTGTCGCAAGGCCGAGTGTTAGGGTGGCAAGGGTCGGTCTCCGTCCGGTACGAGATAAGAGGGGGGGAAATAATCGCCGATCGATAGATCGGGGATGCAAACACCGCAAACAAATCAGACAATGAAACAATTCACATCGAAAACAATTTTTTTAAATTTTTGTGAAATCTGCGCTGTTACAATACAACACCACCAACAATGGATCTCGTCCCGAGATCCAGGACGATCCGGGGGAGAGGGGAGAGAAAAGAGAGACGACGATCTTCAACACCACCAACAAGGAACTTTGCTCCATGTCGACGTCGAACTTCCGTCGAGATAAATTTCCGCAGAGAGACGACATCGTCGGAAAAACGAAACCGTCAGTGTCAAGAGGAAGAGCGACAGTTCAAGGCGACGATCAAAGGAAGTACTCTCACTCAAATCATGAGGATACTTGGCAAGAGGAATGAATTCAACGGATGAACAAGATGTTTACCCAGAGTCGGAAGAACTAAAGGTACTACAGGATTTCCCAACCTGAGATCGGAATCGAGACAATACGCTGCAAGCAAGGCATTGTAACGGTTCCGGAACTCCACACACTCGAGATCCTAAAGTTTGAAGGGGATAAGACGAGAATAAAACACTTACGACACTTGTCCTGACCAGAGCAAGGGTAAGGAGTAAAAAGATTCCTACTCTCCGATAACTATCTTAGTAACTACAAAATAATTTTTGTCTAGACTCGACTTCGGCCAGAAAAGGGATCCTACGGTCGGTAAGGCTCTGATACCAAGTTGTAAGGCCCGATATGCGGTACTGTTCCAGATCTAGATGTTTCCATCCAGATCCGGGGATGAAGCACATATCGGTCCCACCGCGACATATGACATAGCCATATGCCCCGGGTTTCCAACATGATATCACAACATTACAGATACAAGGATACAACATCTCATACAATCGGCATACAATTGCCTTAAAACAATACAACAGCGGAAGATACATGTCTGGGTACAGACTACAAGCAAATGCCTAGTGGCAAAGAGAAAAACATCGATCCCCATAACCACACGGGTCCAGGACCTCCGCCGGGATCCGCCTAACTAGTTGTCGTCGAGTCTCCACGTGAAACGTCGATCACCATACCTGTTGTCGATCAAGAACCCTGAAAAGAGTTTGGGGTAGTATCATGAGTACAAAGGTACTCAGCATCCAACTGTAGTGGTCATTTGACCCAGCAAGGACTTTATCACTCGTCATTCTAGGACAACTAGTAGTTTACGGTAAGGATGGGGTAAGTGGTGAGGTTGCTGCCGCACTAGCATTTATGAAGTGGCTAACGATCTAGAGAGTAAGATAAGAAGCCAAGCATTCGATGAGGAATCGCCTCCAACAAGTCTTGCTATCAGCTACTTACGCAAGCATAACACCTATCCTATCCTTGTCCTCCTCTTCGCATCCCGACGAAGAAGAAGCAGTCAAGGCACGCACACATTGATCAAGTTATATTAAGATTATCTCAGTTGTTTTTGTCTATGAACAAGGAGTAGGTCTCAAGTCGTCCATAACCGTGGACACGGCTTCTCGAAAAGATTTAACCCTGCAGGGGTGTACCAACTGCCCATTACAAGGCTCCGCACGCACGCCCATCACTCTCAGTTGCTACCCATGATAGGCAACCATTTCATGATTTAGTACCAAGAGTCCGGAACGACAGGTCCCTCTAGCTAACAGCGAACAAATCCGGGTGGCCCTCGGTGAGTCGACATCCAACTCAAAAGCCGGCCGCGCTCTCGAATTGGCCTCTACCATCTGGACGAGGTCGGGTTAGCTACCCAAACAGATGTGGGCAGCCCCCTAGCTCCCTGGGGTGGACCAACAGAGAAACCATGTCTCAGCTGGACCAAGTTGTTTTAAAGAATATCTGCCAGGAGCGACCCAACAGACTCACACACGGTTTTCAAATGGTAAATCAGCTTGGGCCACCACTAGAAATGTCTGAAGCTAGGTAGGTAAGAAAAGGGGACCCCATAAAATCCCACACGCGGTTAGGCACGCTCAGTCTTAAAACCAATACCCGGAACTCGGATCCTAGGTGACTCGAATGGAACAAAGCGTCGGGGCGGGATAGCCTAGACCTTCCATCCTTCGTCGAATATAGTCAACATTATAATAATCTTATCATCCATAACAATACTAATAATGTGATATCCCAAACCAAGGAGTAACAGGAGGTAACATCGTAGCATCCTAAGCATGCATACTAAGCAGGAGCTGAGCAACGAGCAATAGTAACATAGCAGTACATGGTTTGCTGGGAGGGGACATGGCTGTGTCGGTTTGAAAGAGGCTGTAAACATGTGGTAGGATCAAACATCGAACCTAACCTATACTAGCATGCAAACCGCTGGTTGAAATAGAATGGATCATAAGTAATGTATAGTCCTTGCCTGTTGATAAGTCGGATTCCGAAGGTGTAGTTGATCGCAAGCTCGCAACGTCTCCGAGAGTAACCGCGGGAGGCACACAGGAAGGAAACACTGGAAAGCAATCAACGAGCAAGCACTATATTACTACGAGGCAAACACGAGCAAGCATCAACAAGAAGGCAACACGAGACATCGCACCTATCGTCGAGAGCGGTTACTAACATGTTAAGTGGAGTACTCGTCACACACGACGATACCGCATGTTTTACGAGGGTTAAAGTTGTTTAGCTACACAACATGAGCAAAGGTTTTTAACATGGCATATCACTCAAGCATGGCATAGCACACAAACATGGCAAGAGGTGAAGCATAAGATAAACTACCTAATCTAGTCACTTTAAGTGGGGGTAAAACCTATACATGGCAACTATTACGGACCCCACGATAATTATAATGTTTGGTACTATTTTTCCCTAAAAAATATTTTATTATTTTTATTAGCAAGCAAGAGCAGCACAATCAAGATCTACACGTAATTCTAGTCAAGTTACATATAAAGAACATTTTAATCAGAGCAACGGTTAAAAAGTTATGGCAGATTACACTTACAGTGGCAAGGGTTGTAATTAGCAGGTAAACAGCATGTAAACAAAGTCAAACATAACAAAGAAGCACATTTTATTAAACTACACAAAATTCTAAGCAACTTTCATGTTTAATGCGTCGCGATCCGAGCTACGAGGTAAAAGATACGGGCACCGCAAAAAAAATAACACAATCTGTAAATTTTATTAAACCAGAAAAAGAAAGCTACTGTACATGGGCTAACCAGAGGCGGTGCAAGATAAAAAAAAGTTGTCCATGGGCTCTCTTAGCTATCGGGCCGGCCCAACTACCGCAGGAGAAAAAAAATAAGAAAAGAGGGGGCGGCTCACCGAGTTGGGCCGCGCTGGGGGAGCTGGGCCTCGCTTCCTGGGGGGCCTCAAGGCGCGGGGGAGTTGGGCCGAGGTGGCACGCCGGCCCACCTGGTTGGAGGCAGCGAGCGGGCGCTCGTCTCGCTCCCGACAGGAGTTTCAGGCGGCGGCGGATGAAGCTCGCCGGCCACCGGCTTCTGGCGAGGCAGTCCAGGCGACGCGGCGACGGGACGGAGCTGCGGCGGTCGGGATCTGGTGGTTGGTCGAGGCGGGGGCGAAGTCCTGGCCGTCGGCGTGCATCAGGGTGGCGCGAGCTCCGATCTTGAACTCCAGCCATCCATGGCGCGGTCGGGTCCTGGGAAGAGGGAAAGGGGGAGGTGAGAGGGAGAGGAGAGGAAGGAGAAGAGGGGCCGCGGTGGAGAACTTCACCGGAGCGGTGGCGGCCGGCGGCGAGTTCCTGACGCGATTGTCCATGGCGGGGGCAGACGCGGCTTCCGTGGCGGCGCGACCTGGAGGGGAGGAGGGAGGTCGTTGTGAGGAGAAGGGAGAGAGGAGAGGGCCGACGGTGGAGCGGGCTCACCGAGCGGCTGTGGCGCGCGGTGGCCGGCCGGAGGAAGACGGCGGCGGCGCGGCTCGGCCTCCACGGCTGGAGAGGGAGAGGAGACAGAAGCGGTTGGTGGGGAGCTCCCTGGGCCGTCGGATCGCGAGATCTGACGGTTCAGAATGGATCTGGCTAGAATTTGCTAGAAAAATGGGCAAAATGCAAAAATTGGGGCTATTGTGAGGGGGTGGCTGAAATTTTGGCTCAGGGAAACCCTACAAAGGGGTGGGGGAGTGGTGGTCTTTATATAGCCCAAGTGGCTGGCAGTTTGCAAAAACATCCCAGGTTTTTCTCTCGCGCGCGCGGTGTTTATGTTTCTGACCGCCGGGAGTCCGCAGGACCTCCGATTCGGGTAAAACTTCGAACTGCGCGATCAGCGCGTCGAGCCGGTGGCGTTCACCTCGCGCTGGAACCTTTCTGAGAACAGTTTCCGGCGCGCTATAAAAATATCCCGTTTACCTATTAAACGGGGTTTTTCGTTCTGTTGGCTGCGGCTAGTCTTATTCGGGTTTCGCGACGGTGATCGGGTGAAACCCGGTGTCGCAAGGTCGAGTGTTAGGGTGGCAAGGGTCGGTCTCCGTCCGGTACAAGATAAGAGGGGGGGAAATAATCGCCGATCGATAGATCGGGGATGCAAACACCGCAAACAAATCAGACAATCAAACAATTCACACCGAAAACATTTTTTTTAATTTTTGTGAAATCTGGGCTGTTACACCATGTTAGGGAAAGGACTCCTCCACGATCGAGCGTAGCAACGCTCGGTGCGAGCGCTTCTGGGATCCTGTCATCCTAAATATTGAGCAATTAATCCCCTTTCCTTAATTTAATTGTGTCCCCCTGAATTAACCTGCAAGCCTGGGTAATTAATCACCTTCCCTAATTTAATTTTGGGTTGTCCAACTTCCGCTTGGTGGCGGCGCTCGTGGGACCTCAGGGCAACTCCAACGCGCCGACGCAAACGGACGCGCGATTTGTCTGCTTTCTGTCCGTTTGCGTCGGCGCACGGACTATTGTCCGCGCCTGTCTGTGCTTTTCTGGACGCGTCGCCCAACGTGGGACGCATTTTGTCCGCGCCACGCGCCATTTCGTCAATAACAAAAATTATTGGATTCCTCTTTGATTTATAAAATAGAGTTTTCCCTATAAAATATTGACGACTGATGGCCCAGCTTCAAATTCAGTAAAAAAAATCATCGGCGAAGAAAGAGTTTCCCCTTATAAAATATTATATTGACGACCGGTGACCACTACCCCCAGTTTCAAACTCAAAAGTCATCGGCGATGAAAGAGTTTCCCCTTATAAAATATTGATTCATTTCAAATTTTCATCAAATAACAAGTCTCAAATAACAAGTTCAACGCACAGAAAATAAATAGTTTTATAAGTCTAAATAAATATAGTCTCAAATAGTTGTTACAACCGAATTGAAATTAATAAAAGTTGATACATCTACTGGTTGCCAACATGTGTCCACATATGCTCAACCAAATCATCCTGAAGTTGAATATGTTTCTGATAATCTCGCATCTAGGCATGAAACTGAGTGAACTGTCCAAACGTAGCAGGTAAATGCTCAGGCTCAACATTTGTGCCTTGGAACTGGAAGCCCTGTTGGGAAATATCCTCTGGACGCTCATCCTCTACGATCATGTTGTGCATGATCACACAAGCAGTCATCACCTCCCACATCTTCTTTGAGCTCCATGTTCTTGCAGGATGCCGAACAATAGCCCAACGAGACTGAAGCACACCAAATGCACGCTCCACATCTTTTCTTGCGCTCTCTTGTGCTTGAGCAAACCTAGCCCTCTTTTCTCCTTGGGGGTTTGAGATTGTCTTCACAAGGGTTGCCCATTGAGGATAGATACCATCTGCAAGATAGTATCCCTTGTTGTACTGATGGCCATTGACCTCAAAGTTAACCTTGGGGCTATGCCCTTCAGCTAGTCTAGCAAACACAGGAGATCTCTGAAGCACATCGATGTCATTATGAGAACCAGCCATCACAAAAAAAGAATGATATATCCAGAGATCCTGAGATGCCACCGCCTCAAGTATGACCATGCAAGCTTTCACATGACCTTTGTACTGTCCCTGCCAAGCAAATGGACAGTTTTTTCACTCCCAATGCATGCAATCTATGCTGCCGAGCATTCCCGGAAACCCTCTCTCGGCATTGATTGCTAACAATCGAGCAGTATCGGCCTCATTTGGTTATCTCAAGTACTCTGGACCGAACACTGCTATCACAGCCTTGCAAAATCTGTAAAGTGATGCAAGGCATGTGGACTCACTCATCCGAACATACTCATCTATGAGATCACCAGGAACTCCATATGCAAGCATTCGGATGGCAGCAGTACACTTTTGATAAGAAGAAAATCCAATGTTGCCTAGTGCATCTTTTTTGCATCTGAAGTAGTCATCGTATTCTACCACTCCTTCCCTAATGTGATTGAACACATGCTTAGCCATTCTAAACCGACGGCAAAAATGTTTAGGACCATACAATGGTTTTGGCACCTTAAAGTAATCATCCCACAGCAGCACATGCCCAGTCACTCGGTTGCGATTCAAAGCAGGTTCATGTCCTACAATTGACCCTCTAAACAACGGCCGCTAATTTTCAATATGGTTGTTTACGATCAATGTCGCCATCACCAATTCTTCATCATCACTAGACTCATCCGACGAACAAAAAAAATGCTCGAAGAAAAACTCATCACCACTGTCCATTGTACCTTGTGGGCAAAGCGTCGAACACCTTGCAGGCGTGGTGAAGCAGGGGGAGACGCAGCCGGAGCGATGCGCGCCGGAGCGATTGCGCGCCTTCCACAGCGACGCACGATGCCGACGAGCGAGTCCGGCACTGGGGACGGTGAAACTGCAGAGTCGGGGCGGGGAAGAAGCGCAGCACGGGGAAGGGGCGCAGCAGCCGCGCAAGTCCGGCGACTGTCCGGCAAGGTGAACAAGCGCGCGCGCGGAGAGACAACCAGCGTCGGTGCTCGCGGCGGCGAGTGCTACCAGTTCGCGGAGGAGATACAACCGGCGCGGGTGCTCGCGGCGGCGACCACAAGCGGATGGAGCTGGCGGCGCGACTGGTGTGGAGGATATAGTGATTCTTCGCCTAATGACGAGCGGGCCAGGGGAGAAGGAGTGGACGCGACACGAACGTCCGAAGCGTGTCCGCGCCGACGCAAACCAGGCCCAAATTTGGGCTGGAAATGGGTCAAAACGGACAAGAAAACGGACGTGCATCCGTTTGCGCCGACGCGTTGGGCCGCGACTTCTGTCCGCGCCGACGCAGCCGGACCAAAACGAACAGAAAAATGCGTTTTGCGTCGGCGCGTTGGAGTTGCCCTCACGTCTCAAATATTGTGCCCCCTGAATACATCTGCATGCACGTAATTAATCACCTTCCTTAATTTAATTATGGATCTGCTTTCCTACTCTGGACATTTATTTCTGTCGGAATCGCCCGTTGTAACGAGCGCGCGTGAATTAGCGTCCCCCCATGTTAGAGGAGATATTATGCATCGATAATTGATTGCTTGTGCACTAGGCGCATATATATAGGTACTCCCTTCATACCGGTGCATTAGGCACATTACCATAATCAAATATTCCCAAAACACTTAGGCGCGGAGTATTAACTTTCACCTCGTTCCTTGTTTTTTGACATAAATAAACGAATCAACCAATAAGAAACGTGAAACATGTATACTTTCAATGACATTAAATTACTTAGCACGGCATGCAGTGGTCAATCTATTGCATATGATAGTATTAATTAGCAAATAAGCATTTAGTTTTCTCGTTTTCCCTTCCACCTTGGTCGTAGTGCATAACCTAAGGGCACTCCCAATGCTAGTATCTTAACGTGAAATCATAGGTATTTTGTTTATGTGGCATGGTACTTAATGAAGAAAGAGAGGAAGGTTGTATCTTAGCTAAGATACAACCCTTGCACATGGCCATATGTAAAAAACATGATTAGACCAATTACATGTATGCATGAAGATAAAATCATTAAATAAGATACAAGATCTAAGATACAATGCATTGTGATAGTTGTATCTTAAATTTTAATTACCCCTATGATATTGTGCTAAGAAACAATGCATTAGGAGAGCCCTAAGATGACTAATGCACCGGTACGGAGGGAGTACAAGGGATGCGATCGGTGTCTTGTCTCACAAGATATAAGTAAATACAAGGGAAGAGAAACACTACATGTGCGACATACAAAACCCGGATCTACGTACATGTACACATGTTCAACACAGTAAAACAAATTGTTACAAACTGTTCATGGACAGCATAAGCTCTTTTTATTGAAACAAGCATTGGGGTCAAAGCCTTGTGTTTCAAAAGCATTTAAAGCAACAAAGGAACCCAGGCTGCCGAAAAAGCCTGGTGTAGGCTGAGCTACTAGTTCCATAGAATCCAGCCCGTCCATATGTTACGGGGATCCGAGTCATCCCGGTATTCTCGCTTGTTGCCCCATGGCACGGATCGCCCCACGACTGGCGTCGGTGACAGAGCACGACGCTGGACTAACCAGATTAAGTAATCATGTAAAATATACATTAATTAACGACTAATCCATGCGGTCGTGAGTTGTTTACTAACTGGACCATTTTTTAAGATGCATCTTATGCGGTAGATTACCCATAGTGGAAGTAACATAAGTAATAACATCGATGCCATATAAGCTAAAATGATGATGTGGCAAGTAATTAATGATGAAAGAGAGGCATGCAGTAACTTAGACTATCCATAGTGGAAAGTAACATCAACTAGTAACATCGGTATGTTACTAGTCTAAGTTACTATCTCTATAGTGGGGAGTAACATCAAATAGTAACTTCATTTATTACGTTATAGACTCATATTGTTTAGGTATGTGTGATGTTACTCAAAGAGCAAGTAACTACCTAAGTTACCACATGACTCTCTTTCTTCATTAATTGCTTGCCACATCAGCTATTTTGCATAGATATGTGTGATGTTACCACTGATGTTACTCCCACTATGGATAGTCTTAGGTAGTTACTTGCTCTTAAAGTAACATCACACATACCAAATAATATAATAAATGAAGTTACTAGTTGATGTTACTCCCCACTATAGAGGTACTCCCTCCGTTTCAAAATAACTATCACAACTTTGTACTTACGCCAGTTATTTTGAAACGGAGGGAGTAGTAACATAAACTAATAATATATGAATGTTACTAGTTGATGTTACTCCCCACTATAGAATAGTCTGATGGAAATTGCTTCACGTACGACATTCAACGTACGATTTCCATACGACAAACAGACCCGGGCTCTTGTAGCACTTGCTTTTCCTTTCTTTGTGCTTCCAATTGATACGGCTCAATCAATTAGCAAATGGAACAACTCTTAAAGCAATAATCTCAATCTTCCTCAATTTGAACACAATAGATGACAGAAATTTAGTTGTTTACTTACGGTCATAACAGTTACTCCCTCCGATCCATAATAAGTGTCGCTAATCTAGTACAAAGTTTGTCCTAGCTTAGTACAAAATGAGCGACACTTATTATGAATCGAAGGGAGTAGAAAATACGCTTTCGTCATTTTTATAGATAAAACGAATCCAAACATTTTTAATCTGTTGCAAAAAAACACGCCCTACCCCAGGTCGCCCCCGCGGCAACATGGGAGAACCCTAGCGCCGCCGTGGTCCCCTCCCCTCCTGCACGACGGGTTGTTGGACGGCGACGACCTCATGGCGTCCGTAGTAGCCGATGTGGATTTGGCCGGCGGCCGAGACCAAATAGGGCGGCTCCGGGCGGCGTGCCAGCGAGCAAGGCAGCGGGGGCGTGGCGGCGGGCTCGACGGTCGTCAGGCGGTGGTCGGTGTGGTCGGGCAATGGCGAATCTAGCTCGCTGTTGGAAATATGCCCTAGAGGCAATAATAAAATGTTATTATATATATTTCCACGTTCGTAATTAATGTTTATATTTCTGTGCTATAATTACAATGACCCTGACTATGAGATTCAGAAGAAAACTCACTTGCATGTGTGGAAATGTAAACACCAAGAGTTCCTGGTTTAGCCTCTAAGACCAGCTCATGTGCTAACTGATGATTACGTTTTCTTAATCATGGACATTGTTCTTGTAACAAGGATGTCAGTAGCAATGGGAACATATTGTTAGCAGAACAATGATGTTGAACCGACCCCAGTATTGAATGATATACTTAGAGATCACATCGTAACTACGTTATAAGTCATATCATGAAATGTTATCATATATGTAATTCCTTAGACCATGAGAGTATCGAGTTGCTTCACACAGGAAAACATGCTTTGGTTCTTAGATGAATCCTCCCGTAAATGGGAAGTAGTAAAATAAGTTCTGGGTATGTCAGATGGTGTGGCTAGTGACTGTGATAGTTCAAGAATGGGATTTGCTCCTTCACGATGAAGAGATATTGACTTTGGGCCCACTCGGTATGACGGTATCCATTATAGTCTGGCCAGACGCATTGTGATTTAATCACGGGGATACCGGAATACAATAACGAGAAATAGAGACAAACGAGCAAAGAGGATAACGAGTGGCTTGTGTTCAAGAAGTTGTTACACATGGGTGCCAAACATCTCTCCTCTAACTTTGTCATATATCACGAAGCAAAGGGAATGGTACATGAATAAACATAATGGTTCACTCGAAGTTTCTTCGTGTATGTGCGGGAGTCAACATGGGTGTCCATGGTTCCGCTGTTGATTATTGGCTATTGACAAAAGGCTGTTGACCTATGTCCGGAAGATGTTCTGAGTCATGTCCGCATTACACTTAACAAGCAGTAGTCTGTTAGAATGCTGGAATGGTAGAAGGTTTAGTGGAAGCAAAGCAGAATAGTTCATACGGGTACCGGAAGTAGTTCCGGGGATTTATGAAATAGTTCATAAGGGCACCAGAAGTAGTTCTGGGTATTTAAGGATATGTCTGGATCACTCTGGAATAGTCCCAGGTGGTTCCGGAACATATGAGAATGGTACTGGGGAAGTCCTGGATCAACCGGAATAGTTTCCGGATAATCGTTGGGCGTCCCGACAACCTTCGCGGTCATCCGGTGGCTTAAACTGTAACTCGGATGGTCTTGTCAACTATCCGGATGGCTCCGGAACGTCCGACAACGGTCTCGGAAGGTCCTGGAAGTGCTCCAGAAGTGTCCGGAATGTCCCGAAACGGTCCCGGTATGTCCCGGAAGGTCCTGGAAGCTTCTAAAAGGTCATGGAAGGTTCCGGAAGGTTCCGGGAAGTACCACCCACTCCCCTGCGCCCCTAGACTTGGGGGGCAAGCCACCTAGGCTGCCCTGGCCGGCCAAGGGGTGGGGGGCGCACCAAGGGGAAGGAATCCCCCTCCAGGTGGAAAGTCCAACTCTCCAATATGGCAGGTTTCCGGTGGGAAGGTTTGGGAGGTTTGGGAGTCCAAGTTGGACTCCCCACCCCCCCTTATTGCGCCCCAAGGGCCTCTTGGCCACCTATATAATGTGGGGGAGGGGTGGGGGCGCAACACAACTTGTCCCCAAGGCCTATGCGCCACCCTCCCTCCTCTAAACCCCGTTGCTCCACTTTTAGACCCCGGTTTAGACGTTGTTCTAGATCGGAATCCGTTAGGGTTTTCTCCCTCTAGTTTTCTCGGTGGCGTTCTTCTCTGGACGGTGAAGCGCTGCTGGATTGCTGCTACGGGATGTGTGGATACTAATGGAGGGGTCGTACCTTCGACCCTTCTTCGAGGAGCTTGTTCATGGGACTTGTCCGTGGGACTAGATCGCGGGACTTGTTCGTGGGATTGATTGAGGGACTGTTCGTGGGAGAACTTGCGAGATCTACTTCCACTACGTCCACGAGCTTCACCAACTCTACTTTCCGCTACATAGGTTGGTGAGCCATGACCTAAAACCTTGTATGCAATCTTCTTGGATGATCTTGGGTTCTTGATTCGTAGGCCGAAAAATTTTGTTTTCTACTACGTTTCCCAACAGTGGTATCATGAGCGATCCTTGATTAGATGCATGTTTAGGTCTAGATCATATGTGTGATATGAGGCATTGATTTTCTTGTTGCTTCCCTGTCATGTGATTTTTTCTATGCTTGATGGCAAGTTGAGGTTTTGCTACAAGGATTGAGTTTTCCATTGATCCCTCTATGCTGCTTTCAGTATGCTGGTTGCCTTGATCATGGTCTACATCAAACTCCTTGGATCTCATCTTAATCTCGCAATAGAAGATTTAACATGGAGGGGCTTGTGGATTTTATGAACTCAAATCCACACGGGGGTCACACGTTTAACGAAGTTTGGCTTGTGGCATTAGTTGCTGCACGCACCCCGTATGTTTAACTAGCAACAAAAGAAGTATCGTGTTTTGTTTTATCTAGGGTTTCTCGTTTGCCTTGTAAACCTTCTTAACAACCACGATAAAAGTTGCAACAACCCGTGTAGATGGCGATCTAACTTGTTTTTGCAGAGTATGCATGTGATGTGGTATAGCCTTCAAGATTTGCAATGTGTTTGTATGAGATGCTATATGTTATGTAATATTTATTCGCGACCTGCGTGTCGTGGTACGGCATGATGACTGGAGTCATATGATTGTCACTTAATTATGGCCTGCGTGCCAGAACTGTTTATTAGCTCGAGGCAAAGCAATAGATAGATGCAAGGTGATGATCTACGATGCGGAGGTGGACCCCGACGCACATGCCGGAAGCCGTGCTGATGGTCCCGGCGCCAAGGACATAGTTGGTGTACACGGTGACTTCTACCACGACGACGTGAAGACAACGAAGACTTCACGAAGCAAAGGGCTATACTATATCACATAATTTTATGAACTGCCTGTGATGTTTATCCCTTTGATGCACCCTTGTTTGATGCGCGGTAGTCGTATTTTATTAGGGTGATCTCTCGCAAAAAAATATCAAGTTGATAGTGTTCTCCCAACTGTAGCACCGTCTATACTATGTTTCACACCGGAGCAGGTCATGTCACATGGGTGCACACGTGTGTGACGCATAAAAGGCGGGTGTGTTAAAAGAACACACAGCGCATTACACTTGGTTGTCTTGACGGTTTGGATAAAAGTTTGCTACCGGAACACGCCCATCGAAAGATGAACAAAAATCACATGTGTTGTGATTGGCAAGTTGGCCTACCGGTCCAATCTAAGTCATCAGTGATGTCACATCAATGGCGGACGATTGGATTGGATCTTGAATCACTCCAGCATCAATTACGAGAGATATTGATCTGAGTGGGAGCGCACTTAGTAATTAAATTGATTAATCACAAGTGCAACTTAATTATGAACAAAGTCTTAGTATTTGCATTATCGTTGTAGAATAATGGCTCGCGTTACCACCTTCCCAATTGATTTTGATTAACTGTATTATCTGGTAAAAACTTTACGATTGGTACCGTATTGTGAGGACTATCCTCAATAGTGTCGAGAAGGAGCTTGTCCTATCGCAAATTTTTTGATGCTCTCCCGTTGATGCTATGGATGATGTGACTTATGTCCATAATCCAAAATGCTAGAATTCCACGACAGCTAAGTGCATTGTCTTCACCACCATGAAACCCGAACTTCGGAAAGTTTGGGATAGTTATGTTATATTCATGGAACTGAAAAATAAGTTTTCAGTAGTAAGACAATTAATGTTGGATATAAGATATCTAGTACAATGTATGATTGTAAGCATTAGTGAAAATGTTCATTGTGCTCTAAACAAAACTGATAAGTGTGGGATCCAGAAGAACAATCATCATATGATGATGAGGATTAAGGGAAAGGAAGTTCCATAGGGTGTTAGTAAGACTTACACGCCGGAAAGTCCATGGCCTGCGCCACCCTGGATCATCTGTGATCTTCTGTGAGTAGGAGTAACATTGGAAATAGAACTATGATACGTATAAAGGCAAAACGAAAGAAGACTGGAATATCCAGCTCAGAAATGAAAGTCATACGGAGTTATAGATGAAATCATTGCTGGTCAAAAGATGTAATTCTTGGGAATCATGATTAAGCGGTTAATCTTAATTCTTGTATATTGTGATTAAACTGTTGATCACTAGAATATCACTTCAATTGCATATTGTTGCAAGTCGATGCAAGAAATACTATGGCCTTTATGACTAGCTAATGATGAGTTTTGACACGCTCGGGAACACGGTAAAAGGTTTACTATACCGTGTGTTGACTCTATGATTATCTTCATAATTCATTTTAGAGTTGAGTAAATTGTTACTACACTTTAGCCTTGTTGCAAAACATCATTTTGAATCATGTTTGTTGCAAGAAAGTTGTTCAAAGTTATGAATAACATAAAGGCCATACTTCCATTATGAATAGGTTGTATGTTATGAATCTTGATAATAATACTAAACATCCATAACACTGACGCTAAACGTCGCAAGACTGACAGAAATACCACATAGATGTGGCACTGCCGTTTATCACAAGTGACATAACATGCATGAAGAATTTCCATAAGTGATGGACTTTCGAGCCATATGATTATGAATCACTTGACGCTTGCCATCTTTGTCTCGAAGTAATGTGACTAAAACACCGTTGATAGGCCATACATGAACGGGCAACTAAACCATTGGTAATCATACATGATGATGTGTGTAGTCCAATAAGTGTAGTTGTGTGCAGTGGATTCCCTATCTTCACTCATGAGTTGAAGTAGATATGTGGATATCTGTTCAATAAAGACATACGTCTGAAATCTTTGAAATGTTTAAGGAATTTTAGAGTGAAATAGAAATTCATTGTAACAAGAAAATAAAGCTTCTGCAAATTAGATTGTAGAAAGTAATATTTGAGTTACAAGTTTAGCGAACGTCTGATGAGTTGTGAAGAAGTGTCATAACTTGCGTCTCTCGGAACATCACTATGAGTAAAGTGTTCGAGAGATGTAATCAAGCCATGTATGACATGGTAAGATCAAATATGACGTTTATCAATTTTCCATTATACTTATTAAAGTTACGCGTTAGAGACTATAGCTTTTACACTGAAAAGAGCACCATCAAATCTGTTGAAATGACACCATATTAGATATGATATGGAAATGATAAAACCATATTGTCTTTTCTTAAAATTTGGGTGTATGAGACATATGTTTGACATACTCAAAACACCAAATCAGATAAGTGCTACTTTGTGAAGGTTATTCCAAAAGGTTTGGTATTCCTCTATCACTACACAAAAGCAAAACTGTTTGCTGTTAAGAACAATGTGTTTTGAAGAAAATGGTTTCTTGCAAAATAGTGAGTGGGAGGACAGTGCAACTTGTTAAAGATTGTTGAATCTTCAAATAAGTGCGCAGCTGAACCACACAGGTTAGACAAAACTCGTACAAACATTCATGATATGTAAAACGAGATATAGTTGTTCGACAATGATAAACCTGTGATATACAAAGAAGCGTTGATGGGCCCTGACTCCGGGATTTGGCTAAATGCCAAATAATCCGAGATAGTATCCATGGAAGTAAGTCAAGTTTTGAACTTGGTAGACCCTCCGAAAGACTAAAAGTCTGAAGAATATATATATATGGATCTATAATTGATTCGGATGAAATTGTTTTATCCATAAAGCTCAACTCGTTGGAAAATTGTTTTCTAGCAAGTTCAAAGGTTGACTACGGCGAAATAGTTTCGACCGTAGAGATGCTTTAGTCAGTTCGGGTTATATTAGCAATTACTACATATCTCATTTATAGGATATGGTAGAATGAACGTCAAAACAACGTTCCTACACGGAAAAATAACAAAGGACGTATATGTGATACGACCGGAATGTTTTGTCGATTCAAAGGATGCTAAAATAGATGCAAGCCTTGGATGTCCAGTGATGGACTGAAGCTAGCACAATGGAGTTGGAATTTTCGTTTTGATGAAATTGCCAAAAGAGTTTGTTGTCATCAGGAATAACGAAGATGCTTGAATATTCAAGAAAGTAAGTGGGAGTTGAATAATATTTCTAAAGCCTTATGTAGATGACATATTGTTGATTAGAAATTATATAAATTTCTTGACACAAATAAGGACTTCATTGGAAATAGTTTTCAGTTGAAGAACTTGGGCTGATATAGCATTAGTATTGAGCATAGTGATCTATGAAGATAGTAAGTGCCTGATCATGCTAAAGCCAACACTACATATTGACATGATACTAAAGTAGTTTAGTATGAAATGCCAAGAAACATGTTCTTGCCGAAGTCGTGGTGAAAAGTTGTTTGCAGAAATCGGTGTTGATGAACACAGATAAGCAAAAACACGTGAATTGAATTCCACTCACCCGTGTGTTTGGATTAATCATGTACACCATAATATGTAAAACGACCAGATATGTCCAGTGCTTCAAAAGGTTATGAGCAAGATACCAAAGTGATCAATATGTTGATCATTGGACAAACAGTGAAAAGTTAAACTTATGATAGATAAGATATGTTTCTCGGAAAATGGAGATAATGAAGAGCTCGTTGTAACAAGTTACACCAGCTGAATTTTGATGTAAACAGTTACACCAATTCAGTCTTCATACTTACTCCGATCGATTTTCGATTTTAATTGGGATTATGTGTTTCACACATAAGGGTGGCACAGTATGAAGGAACTGTGTTAAAGTTAGATACTGTGGCAAATTCTATAACAGAGGCTAAGTATATTGTTGCTTAAAGAAGTAACAAGGGAGGGTATTTTGAATCATCAGTTCATTTATGAACATGGTATGGTTTCCTAGATGCTTGAAGCTCATGGAACATTGATGAATGATTTCATGACTTATTCTAAGGAACCAAGGTCCTACCAAATGATTCAAACATATACAAAGCTAAAATGATAAAATTAGTGAATTTTATTATAGCGTGAAAACGCGAAGATATGCAAGATACAAACGGGCCTGAAACGTCAGATCCGAAGATGAGGTCTATACCACAAATGAGGCATTTATTACACCGGTATGCCATAGGTGTAAAGTGCTCAAGCACTGACAATATTATTGACTCTAGTGCAAGTGGGAGACTGTTGGAAATATGCCCTAGAGGCAATAATAAAATGTTATTATATATATTTCCACGTTCGTAATTAATGTTTATATTTCTGTGCTATAATTGCAATGACCCTGACTATGAGATTCAGAAGAAAACTCACTTGCATGTGTGGAAATGTAAACACCAAGAGTTCCTGGTTTAGCCTCTAAGACCAGCTCATGTGCTAACTGATGATTACGTTTTCTTAATCATGGACATTGTTCTTGTAACAAGGATGTCAGTAGCAATGGGAACATATTGTTAGCAGAACAATGATGTTGAACCGACCCCAGTATTGAATGATATACTTAGAGATCACATCGTAACTACGTTATAAGTCATATCATGAAATGTTATCATATATGTAATTCCTTAGACCATGAGAGTATCGAGTTGCTTCACACAGGAAGACATGCTTTGGTTCTTAGATGAATCCTCCCGTAAATGGGAAGTAGTAAAATAAGTTCTGGGTATGTCAGATGGTGTGGCTAGTGACTATGATAGTTCAAGAATGGGATTTGCTCCTTCACGATGAAGAGATATTGACTTTGGGCCCACTCGGTATGACGGTATCCATTATAGTCTGGCCAGACGCACTGTGATTTAATCACGGGGATACCGGAATACAATAACGAGAAATAGAGACAAACGAGCAAAGAGGATAACGAGTGGCTTGTGTTCAAGAAGTTGTTACACATGGGTGCCAAACATCTCTCCTCTAACTTTGTCATATATCACGAAGCAAAGGGAATGGTACATGAATAAACATAATGGTTCACTCGAAGTTTCTTCGTGTATGTGCGGGAGTCAACATGGGTGTCCATGGTTTCGCTGTTGATTATTGGCTATTGACAAAAGGCTGTTGACCTATGTCCGGAAGATGTTCTGAGTCATGTCTGCATTACACTTAACGAGCAGTAGTCTGTTAGAATGCTGGAATGGTAGAAGGTTTAGTGGAAGCAAAGCAGAATAGTTCATACGGGTACCGGAAGTAGTTCCGGGGATTTATGAAATAGTTCATAAGGGCACCAGAAGTAGTTCTGGGTATTTAAGGATATGTCTGGATCACTCTGGAATAGTCCCAGGTGGTTCCGGAACATATGAGAATGGTACTGGGAAAGTCCTGGATCAACCGGAATAGTTTCCGGATAATCGCTGGGCGTCCCAACAACCTTCGCGGTCATCCGGTGGCTTAAACTGTAACTCGGATGGTCTTGGCAACTATCCGGATGGCTCCGGAACGTCCGAGAACGGTCTCGGAAGGTCCTGGAAGTGCTCCAGAAGTGTCCGGAATGTCCCGAAACGGTCCCGGTATGTCCCAGAAGGTCCTGGAAGCTTCTAGAAGGTCATGGAAGGTTCCGGAAGGTTCCGGGCAGTACCACCCACTCCCCTGCGCCCCTAGCCTTGGGGGGCAAGCCACCTAGGCTGCCCTGGCCGGCCAAGGGGTGGGGGGCGCACCAAAGGGAAGGAATCCCCCTCCAGGTGGAAAGTCCAACTCTCCAATATGGCAGGTTTCCGGTGGGAAGGTTTGGGAGGTTTGGGAGTCCAAGTTGGACTCCCCACCCCCCTTATTGCGCCCCAAGGGCCTCTTGGCCACCTATATAATGTGGGGGAGGGGTGGGGGGCGCAGCACAACTTGTCCCCAAGGCCTATGCGCCACCCTCCCTCCTCTAAACCCCGTTGCTCCACTTTTAGACCCCGGTTTAGACGCTGTTCTAGATCGGAATCCGTTAGGGTTTTCTCCCTCTAGTTTTCTCGGTGGCGTTCTTCTCTGGAAGGCGGAGCGCTTCTGGATTTCTGCTACGGGATGTGTGGATACTAACGGAGGGGTCGTACCTTCGACCCTTCTTCGAGGAGCTTGTTCATGGGACTTGTCCGTGGGACTAGATCGCAGGACTTGTTCGTGGGATTGATCGAGGGACTGTTCGTGGGAGAACTTGCGAGATCTACTTCCACTACGTCCACGAGCTTCACCAACTCTACTTTCCGCTACATAGGTTGGTGAGCCATGACCTAAAACCTTGTATGCAATCTTCTTGGATGATCTTGGGTTCTTGATTCGTAGGCCGAAAAATTTTGTTTTCTACTACGTTTCCCAACACTCGCGGCATAGTCGGGCAGCGGCGGGCTCGATGTCGTCGGGCAGCAGCGGATCTGACCGGCAGCGAAGTCAGCGGCGGATCTGGCCAGCGACGAAGTCGGGAAGCGGCGGGCTCGATGGTCGTCGGGCAGCGGCGGATCTGGCCGACGGCGAAGTCGTGCAGCGGCGGCTCGATGGTCGTCGAGCAGCGGCGGATCTGACCGTCAGGAAAGTCGGGCAGCAGTGGATCTGGCCGGCGGCGAAGTCGGACGGCGACAGGGTCGATGGTTGTCGGGCAGCGACGGATCTGGCCGGCGGCGAAGTCAGCGGCGGATCTGGCTGGCGGCGAAGTCAGCCGACGGCGCGCTCAATGGTCGTCGGGCGGCAGGGTCGATGGTCATCGGGCAGCGGCGGATCTGGCCGGTGGCGAAGTCGGGCAACGACGGATCTGGCCGACGGCGAAGTCGGGCAACGACGGATCTGGCCGACGGCGAAGTCGAGCAGCGGCAGGCTTTATGGTCGTCGGTCAGTGGCGGATCTGGTGGACGGCAAAGTTAGGAAGCGGCGGGCTTGATGGTCATCGGACAGCGACGGATCTGGCCCGCGGCGAAGTCGGCAGCGGCGGGCTCGATGGTCGTCGGGCAGCGGCGAATTTGGCCCGCGGCGAAGTCGGGCAGGGCGGGCAGTCGCGCGGAAGCGAACAGACTGGTGGTTGGGTGTTGGCTTGCGGCTACCTGTTTTATAACATTTGTATCTGGTGATGCAAATTTGCGTGACCAAGTGATATACGATACAATACTTAGAGGTGGTGATGTATTTTATTTTCATCTACATTATTTGTTGAAGCATCGTTTTTAGACTTTAAAGATGTAACAATTAATTATTTTTGCATCTACATGACTACATTATTTATTGGAGATGCTCTAAGATTACGTTTTGATCTTGAATTTAAGGTGGATTTAACTTGCAGGCTGAAATCAAACGTGTGTTGTCATGAGTAGCAAACCTTCACGTGTCACGTTGAATCGTACAATAATCGGACGAAAATCGTCGTATGTATAGCAGGACCGTAGTCTGATATAGGCATGATAGTGCAAGAACGTTAATCAAGGTAACAGGATCATCGTAACACTGCACACGAAGCTGGAGATAATTCGCCCACGTGGACCAGCGCTTAGAATATCTATAATACCTAAATAGTTCATCCCCACTAACCTATTTATCTTGACATGCAAACTATCCACATCATCAAGTAGGTCCACCATAAAAAAATCCACTAATTATGTATGCACATGGTCCTATTAACTATGCATGCACATGCAACCTAAATAAATAATAACTTTTTATGCATTTAGCCTCACAATTTATAACAAACTTTTTTATAAAATAAATAAATTATGATTCATCTCATATTTTATTTTTCTATGCACATCTATAATTGATATTATTATTTTAGGTTTAGTCAATGGTGGAGTTGTCTCTACTATCTCTACTCAACATTATTTTGGTCTCATATTGTCTCATCAATATATTATCAAGGTAATAAAATAACAAAACAAATATCATACTCATTTTTTTGGTTTCTCATCAATTTTTCTTATATTTTAGCTTGAAAAAATATGTATTTCAAAAAAGAATTTATAATCAAATTATACTACACTTAATAATTTCTCATGTTTCAAAAAAGAGTTTTCTTATGTTTTTGCTCCAAATAATTCCCGCAGCAACGCGCGGGGTATCATCTAGTTTTACTAATAGACCAAGACTGGGCGCCATGGAAGTACACAATCGATGAAATTTCGAGAGCCCGCCACCACTATAAATAGAGGATGAAAATTTCATTTTCCCTACAATCTTGTAAATTCAAATTTCAAAAACGGAACGCTCCATTCCTACCAAGTTTGATTACCGGATTTTTGGGGAACAACAACGCGTACGCCCAACGCTGAGTTCGGTACAATTGATACTTTCCAGACACAAACAATCGTACAACCAGCGGCTGCTTACACCACGCCCACGCGAGTTTCTTAACAATTGTACAATCGCTGACAGAAATAGTCTTTATCCGGCTCTCATCGTCAACTTGAACTGTGTAATTGAAATCTGGATCGTTCGCCTTCATCTCAGACAATACGTCCATGGTCTTCCTTGCGACTGAATTTGATTGCTCTTTATTTAGCTTCCGACACAACGTCTTCAAACATTTTTTTGTGAATGGTATGTTTTCGACTGAACCAAAAAAACTACCAACAATGCTGAACACTTTCCCAAACTGACATTATTCTGCCGGAGTTGCTTAACAAGATCCTTGGTGTACCTGTCATTGTGCCGCCGTGCCGGTGTGACTGCCAGTGCATTTTTTTCTCCACAGGTTGAGGAAAGACTATGGTTGTGCACAGCTTTGTGCTCACATATGTACCATCCATTATCTCCGACCTCAACAACCTTATCATTGGTTGGCAACCGGTCCAGGCTTCCCCTATTACGAAATATTGAACTGTTATAACATGAATAAAAAACGCATGCCCAGTTGCGCAAATGGGAAAATTGTCAGAGTACTAACCGCACATCCGCCTACATACATTTGGACCTGTGGACGTTCAACCTGCTCTTGGCAAATTTGATTCCGAACCCAACCTCCCACGAAAACAAATTGTAGAACTGATAGGCTTCGTCCAAGGAATCGAAAGATGTACCGATTATCGGTTCTACCACATTGCCAGCCCGGTTCGTAATGTATGCTCTCATAGATAATTCTAGTGCACTCTTCCGGTTAGGGTTCACTTCGCGCTCCGCCAGCGCTTTTTCTATCCTGACCCTGGAAAACCGGGCAATAATTAGTTAACTTGGTATGCTTATGTCGCCTTGTACTCTTGGTATGAGCTTTCTCTCCAGCAAAGCTTCAGGCTCAATGAGTATGCTGCCATCAGTGTGTAACAGGGGTAGTTGTGGCCTTGTGGGTTTGGTACTGCTGTAGGTCCCAATTGTTTCTTTCATTGGCTTACATGGAAGGTGTCATGTAGCTTGCATTGCTCTGGGAGAAGCAGTTCGTAGGAGACAGCACCCACCTTTGCCAGTACTCTAAATTGTCCATAATACTTTGAATGTAGCTTCAAATGCTTATGGATGTTGAGGGAAGTATGTCTGTAAGGTTGGAGTTTCATATAGACCATGTCTCCAACAGATAGCTCTCTTTCCACTCTTTTCTTATCTGCAAAGTAATTCTTTCTTTCAGTAGCTTTCAACAGGATTTGT
The DNA here is from genome assembly GCA_950022295.1 of Bromus sterilis. Classification (NCBI taxonomy): domain Eukaryota; kingdom Viridiplantae; phylum Streptophyta; class Magnoliopsida; order Poales; family Poaceae; genus Bromus; species Bromus sterilis. The sequence continues at coordinate 283,809,498 of OX465600.1, forward strand.
TTGATTTGATAGAATTTGGTGTTTCATCAGTTTCATCAGGAGGGTAGAGGGCTGCTTCAGCAATCATGGTTGGTGGTCTCCCATAAACAGCTTGGAAAGGTGTCATTTTAAGGGCTGAATGGTAGTTTGTGTTGTACTTGTACCACCATTCTGCCAGAGATAACCAATTGTGCCACTTAGTTGGTTGAGAAAAAGCCATACACCTTTATTAGTTTTCCAAGAGCTGATTTACACTCTCTGTTTGACCATCAATTTGTGGGTGATAGGATGTACTGGAATGTAGTTTGACATTCATTGTTTTACACATCTTCTGCCACAGAGTACTTGTACAAATCTTGTCTCTTATCAGTCACAATCACACAAGGGAGTCCATGTAGTTTAAAAATGTTGTCAATGAAAGCCCTTGCTACAGATAAAACTGTAATTGGGTGAGTCATAGCAATGAAGTCTGCATACTTGGTAAATCTGTCTACAACCATCAGAATAAGATTTTTGTGATTTGACAAAGGCAACCCTTCCACAAAGTCCATGCTTATGTGGGTCCAAGAAAATTCAGGCACTGGTAGTGGCTGTAATAGACCAGGGTACTGAGAGGGCTCTGGTTTATTAATTTGGCAGACAGGACAGGTCTGAATGTATCCTTGGTGTCTTGTTTTAATCCAGGCCAATGGAATAATTGGTATGTTGCTCTTTGTCTAGAATGACCCCAAGTTCAGACTGATGTAATGCAGAAATAAGTTTAATTCTGAGTGCAGGGTTAGCTTCAATGATTAATCTGTTCTTATATTTGAGCAAGCCACCTTTAAATGGTGATTTGGCATGCTGTCTGATCTCACAGATAATTGAGTTTACAGCTCTTTGCATTTAACATCTTCAACTGCTTGGCTAACAAATACCGATCTGACAGAGTGATGAAGTCCAGATAAAGCATACGCCACTTTGTTATTCTTGTCCTGATTGTATTACACAGTGTAGTCACATCTCAGTAATTTAACCAACAATTTGTGTTGGATTCCCTCAGTCAACTTCTGCTCTTGTATATACACTAAAGCTTGCTGGACAGTTCTAATAATCAAAGAGCTGGCCACAAAGTAATGCCTACATTTCTTAAGTGCTTCTATTATTGCCAATGCCTATCATATGTACACCAGGTGGTAGCTTTAGTGCCAATAGTTTTGCTCATGTAAGAGATAGGTTTCCCTTGTTACATTAAGACAGCCCCAATGCCATAACCAGAAGCGTCCGCTTCAAGTCAAAAGGTTTGCTGACATCTGGCATTGCAAGAACAGGGGCAGTTGTCATAGTTTTCTTTAAGAGATCAAAGGCTTTCTGCTGTTCAGATTTCCATTGGAATTGGTCTTTCTGTAATGCAGTGTACATGGGTTTGCATATTATTCCATAATTTCTTATGAATCTCCTGTAATATCCTGTTAGACTTAAAAAACCTCTGAGCTGAGACATATTCAGAGGTGCTGGCCAGATTGCAATGGCCTCAATTTTTGCAAGGTCAGTTGCCACTCATTGAGAAGTAATTATGTGTCCCAAATACTCCACTTTATTCTGGCCAAAGGTGCATTTAGATAGTTTAGCACACGGTTTGTTTTTGCCTGAGAATTGAGAAGACTATAGATAAATGTGTTAACTGGTCCTTATGACTTTTACTGTAGATGAGTATGTCGTCAAAGAACAGTAAAACAAATTTACTTAAGACTGGGGATAAAACAGTGTTCATCAGTTGTTGAAATGTTGTGAGGGAATTAGTTGAGCCAAATGGCATGACCAGATATTCATAATACCCCTGATGAGCCCAAAATGCTGTTTTGGGTATGTCCCCTTCCGGCATTCTTATTTGATGGTACCCACTTCTGAGGTCGATTTTGGAAAAAATAATAGATCCATGCAGCTCATCCAATAAGTCTTCAATCACAGGAACTGGATACTTATTCTTAACAGCTTTCTATAATCATTATATAGCCTCCAGGTATAGTCTTTCTTTTTAACCAGTAAAGCCGGGGAGGAGTATGGGCTGACGCTTCCTCTTATAACTGCATTTTTTAGCAATTCAGCTACTATAGCTTCCATGACACTCTGTGGTGGGGCAACCTATAAGCCACCTGGTTTATTATCTTAGGGTCAGGCAACAGAGGTATGGTATGGTCACAAGCTCTCTTTGGTGGTAATTCTTGAGGCTCTTGAAATATGTCTGCAGAAGTGGTGTTCTTATTTGTAGAAATTTCAGGTGATGAATGAGGAGAATAATGTCACAGACTGAGTGTTGCAGAAGTTTGTGGACCTGAGTTGTGGCCTTGATGTTAGCTTAGCTGATAGCGGCAAACTCTCATCATGGAAAATGACTATCCTTTCATCTGCTAAAGCAGCTTGGATGATCATTTTCTTCGAGTCCAAAGTGACTGGGCTGTGTTCATGGATTCAATCAGCTCCCAGTATAATGGCATATCCCTGAAGGTTGAGAATTCTGAAGTCTGATAAAAAAACTCCCTGAATCGAACAGCGCAATTTACTGCAACAAATTCAGTCCATAACTTCTGTCCATTTGCTACTACTACTCTGACTTTAGTAGTAGGAATCCATTTGCAAGATGCTTGCGCAAATTGAGGTGTCGAAAATGTGGTCGTACTCCCACTATCAATCAGTGCCATAGCTCTTGTGCTGCCAAAGTTCAGAGTCACAGATCTTTAGTGCCTAGCAAGGCATGCATAGAAATTTGCAGCGGTGTGTCTGCACTTGCTTATCATTGTAATTGTCCTCTCCATAATCCGTTAAATGAATGATACCATCATCCTCAGGGAATTGAGCTTAGTTATGCCTGTTGAGAACATTTGCACAGCTTTTAATGTCCAGGAGACCAAGGTTCTTCGCATTTGTTTAAACTGCACTTGACTTCTGACTGGGATGTGTTGAAATGGCATTGTATTTTTCAGGGTTAGCTTGTTCTACTCTGCTACCCATCCACATTGCAGTGACATAGTAATCATTTGGGATAAAACTAGTGACATAGTAATCATTTGGGATAGCTGGTTATCTCTTCTCGTTATAGTCATGACTGCTTCGAATTTCTGAATATAAGCGGCAACTGTTGTGGTTTGAGTAAGCAAATGGAAGCTCTAAGAGAGGGATGAGGATTTCCCTCCATTACAGATCTGGTTGGTAGCAATTTCAGGAGAAGGAAATGGAGCAAATGAGCACTAATATAATTAAATTATGTTTTACTGATATCCAACACTTTTAACTTACAACTGGGGAGATGGTTAGCCATAAACAAGGATACTAGTACTACTCTGATTAACTTAACTAACAGGCAGTTACTCCATCACACACAAAAAGCAGGAACGCCTAGGCCTGGAAGATCACCGTCCTTCGAAGCTCAAACCGGATCTTCCTGCGGAGGGCGGAGATGTCCTTCTCGAGCGTGGCCGTAGCAAGGAACCGGTTCACCACCTTGGAGATCTGGTGAAGATCCATGACAACGAGCCGCCCTTGCACATCACGCCGAACATTCTTCATGGAGTTCTTCATAGTCTCGACACGCCTCCGGATCGTCCTGGCTATGTTGAGCTCGCCAGAGTGAGTCAGAGGCAGAAGCAACCTCGGAAGCAGATCCTTCTCGATCTCCCGAAGAATGACCGACACGTTGCTGATGTTATAGAAGACGCCGATGTTAGGCCAGCAGCTCCACCCTTCACCTAACTTGGCGTTCAGGAGATTGAAAATCTTCGGCGCGTCCCCGAGCTTGGTGATCTCAACAATCTTGAAGTGGCACGGATCCAGACGGCGAGAGAGAGACCTCTGGAAGTTGGCGGTGGAGGTGATGTTGTACTGTGGAAGCTCTTCAATTCGCACCGCCTGACCCAGCGCCGCCGGAAGGAGGATGGCGCTCTGCACGTCCGGGCCTGCCGGCTTGGGGAGGGGGCCCATAGATGCGTCGTACGGCTGGAGGACGATGAACGACTTGGCCCGCATGAAGTTCTCCGAGGCGACGGGGCCAGTGACCTGGTGGACGAAGCCCGGCAGCGCGACGGAGATGGCCTCGGCTTGGGTGGGCGACGGCTGTGGTAGATCTGCGGGGTCGGCGCCAGGAAGGGGAAGCATCACCCCATACGACACGGCCTCAGGAATGGACACGGGCAAGGTATGCCCATATTTAGGCGGCTGGACGCCGGCGGCGAGGGCGCCAGCGTAGGTGGGTGGGTACAGAAGTGCGATGGCGAAAGGGGCGGGGGCTGGCGGTGGAGCGGGGGCGGGGGCTGGCGCTGGAGCGGGGATGGAGGCTGGTGGTGTAGCGGGGGCGGAGGCTGGTGGTGGAGCGGGGGTGGAGGCCGGCGGTGGAACGGAGGCGGCGGCGGCGGCGGGGACTGGCGCACGGGAGGTCCTTTGCCTTTTTTTAGGGGCCATGGCTGTTGACTTGTGTGGCTTTGGAAACTGTGTGACGGGATGCCCACTGCGGGTGCCCTTTTATTTAGGAAGATGGATCCCCCGGATCGATGAGGTGGAAAATCGAACGGTGGATGGGCACAAGATCGGACGGCGGGTGTCTGCAGCACGCGGATCGCGACTATGGATCGCGGAGGGCTGTGTTAGTTGGGAAGCCGCTTTGCGTGACGCGCCCGGATCGAGGTAGCGAATCAGACGGTGACCAAAGGCCATCCGACGGCTGTTTATGCACATCACGTGGATCGCCATCCACTCGCCATTCTCCTGTGTTTTCTATCAATCCTGTTTAGCACGAGAGCTTGGAATTGAAATGAAAAGTTATTTCTCATAAGTCCCATTTGTTCGATATTATTTTGAATGAAGTTGTAAAATTCAATCCCCGCCTACCAAATATGCGGTTCTCCTCCTTTGTTTTGTCGGTTCTTTTATCCGCCTCTTGGGTTGGCGTGAAGAAAATTTCCGCGCCCTTCACAACCCACTCTCTCATGATGTCATCATCACCACCGTCATCTCGCCGCGTCTCCGCCCGCCCCATGGAGTGTGCATTTCATGCGCCGCCTCCTCCCCCATTGGTGACGACTCGACCTTACGGAGCCATGCTCCCCGCCGCTGCGCTAATACCTTTCGATGCCATCGGCGGGAAGCGGAAGCGACAAGGGAATCACATCTTCCACGCCGTTGCGCCACCTTCTCCTATCGATGTTGTCTCCTTCCCGTCGTGGTCACCGAATTAAGGTCGGGTGCCTCCTCCACCCTCGCTAGTGGTGGGGGTGGGTTTTCTGGAGGAGAATATGTTGGTGGTGGCGGCGGGGTTTTCGAAATTGGTGAAGGTTTTGTCAATATATGGTGGCGGTGAAGCTTTCGGTGATGGGGGTGTTGGTGCTTCGGCCAATGGAGACCATTCTTCAATCACTGTCAATGAAGATGATGATCGTGGTGTTTTCGGGAAGCAAAGTGATCATGCTCCGACCAATAAAGATGATGCTCCTTGTTTTGATCATGGCTGATGGTGGTTTGGTCATGTTTCATCTTGTTTGATTATGGGCATTAGTTCGGATTTGAAGTATTGCGGTGTCACTATTTTATATATATTTTTAGTTGATTTCAAGCATATAAATGAATTAAAGTTCATGTCAAAATGTACCCGCGAAAATATTTACGACACCATGAAGGCTCTGACGCAGAACAAATCATGTAAACTTGTACCACAAAAATGTGGTATGGGTTTACATGTTTTATTCCGCGCTGGAGCCCTCGTAGTACGGCAAATATTTATGCAGACGACCCTTAAAATGCTTTTTGCGGGATGGCGATATAGCGGATCTCCTAGAGTTGCTCTAAGTGCATATATAGCCAGATATCCCTTAAATATAGGTGGGTCGGTCGCAGCTTAAAATTTGTTTCTGCATCTGAATATCTCGAAACCTCAATACCATACAATTAGATTTAACATACAAATAATCTAAATCTTCAACGATGCTTGTCCGGCTCTACGACCGTGCCCATGTTCGACGTTCAACTGAGCCCCTTAAAGTGAAGGTGCGGTCAAAGATGAGGCAGTGTAGGACATGGGACACAAACCAGTCACGAGACACGAGGCACCATTTACACGTCATTGGTTGATGTGAGGTTAACGACGGATCTGTCGTATTCGAAGCTCATCGCGTCCATCGCAACGCAGTCGCGGCATCAGGGGTTGTCGGTCACCCATAAAGACGTTGTGAGGTGCGACTCCCGCCTCGTCGGTGTTTGTTGCGAGGGCTAAAGTTGATTCCCGCGACCTCTACCTCGCACGACGGGCCATAACCTCCCATCCAAAGCCGTAATTATGGGTGTTACCTTCGACCCGGTGCGCCAACGAAGGGGTTGTGCCTCCACCACGATGTTCGAACGTGAACAGACCGCGCCGCCTCCAACGAGACAGCAACAAGGTGCGCAACGCGATGACCATCCCCTTCACGGTCCCATGTGGGATGAGCTCCTAGTCAAGAAATGGGGCGAAGGAGGACCCGAATCCACTACCCGACATGTAAAAGATTGTCGAAACGGAACTTGGGGGGAGTGGAGTGGAGCCGACTTGCTATATTTCGTCCGGAAAGCGGACGAGGTCAAATTTATGTGGGGTCAAGGTGGGCTACTGTGGGTTGAAGTTATCTACCCCATATATGGGCTAGATATAGGGAGTGTCAATCAACCCAGACGCTTGGGTCAGATTTGCCCCCTCCGGTTGGGTGGCAAAATCGTATACATGCAACGTTCGGGTAGCTTTGTCTCGAGTTTTATTTTAGCCATAACTTTAAGCGGTTAATCCAATTTAGATTATTCCAAAGCCCATATTATTCTTTTAAAACACTATTTCCAGTCCAATTATGATTTCAACTCTTTTTAAAAATTCAAACCTATACATATTCAATTTAATCTTATTTTGGCCATAACTTTTGATCCATAACTTTATTTTAAGTGATTCTTTCTGCAAGTTGAAACCCTATCATCTAGAGCCATAACCACCTACTTTTAACTCAATTGTGGTATGTTATTTACAAAATGATTCATATTTTTGGAGTTTCTGAGCTTTGTATTTACCTTTGTTTGTGGATTGTGAATGGATAGTCTGTACGCTTGCTTATTTGTGATAGATTGTCCGAAGTGCGAAGCAAAGTATTTTTAGTTTCTAGAGTTCAGCAACCAACAACATGATAGGTCACATCTTTGATCATACTCCCTCTATACCTATGTTTTCAATGCATTAGTCATCTTTTTTAGTATGCATGAATAGGATTATATTACCATGCTATTACACGAGTAGTTCATTATGGTAGGTTTACATCTTGTCACCAGCGTAGTTTGCTCAGCCAGACCCCGGCGGGAAATCAACCAAACACATCCCAAAAGGTGTTGTGATACAAAAACATATCCTTCATTAGTAAGACAGATCCATGGCCCGCCTAGCAGTGGGTGTACATGGAAAATGTTAATGTAATCCTTGTAATCTAGACTCTGTATTAACCATGCTCGTGTGTAGCAGCATGGGGAGTTGACAGTGGGCTGCTTCTGTGGCAGCTGCTAGTCAACAGTAGGGTTGTTGTGTGTGTCCCTGCACTGTGGCGACGTGTGTGTGCTGACATATATCGTACCATCACTCACTAATCATCCCCCTTGAGATATACATCCAGAACATCTCGCTGGAATTAAGTTGCGAGTCCCACCCAAAGTATAAACCCAAAGCAACAGACAACTGCATTAAAAGAACTTTGCGTAAAGTAAACAATCTTTGCACCCGCAAGTACAAGCACCGTTGTTTTCCCCCTTGTGGCAACATCACATCCCCTAGACTCATGTTTGTCACTGAAGCTAGTCATTGGGGGGCATGAACCCACAATCATGCATAACGCTCCCTCTTGGAGTTACTATCTACTACTTGGCCAAAGCAATAAAAAGCAACGGAAAAAATGCAAGAATTACTCAAGAACATAAATATAAAAGGAGAAGAACCAAATATATTACTCATCATCTGAACATAATCTCATAATCCATCAGATCTCAACAAACTCAGCATAGCAACAACAGGAAAATTACATATGTGCCTTGATCATGTAGGGCAGCTCACAAGGTATAAACATTGAAGAACAAATATGGAGAGAAGACGTCACGTAGCTACTGATCATGGACCCATGGTCCAAGGTGGACTACTCACGGCTCATCCGGGAAGCGTCCATGGTGGTGGAGAAGCTCCCGGAGGTCAATCCTCCCTCCGGCAGGGTGCCGGGGCAGGGTCTCCTGGCAGCCCCGATCTTGGAAGCGCGGCGGCGGCGAAACAGAGGGGAGATCGCGAAAAAGGGTTTTGTCTTCAGGGGTTTCAGAAGACGGGGTAAATATAGGCGAAGGGGGCAGCCAGGGGTGGACCAGGGAGTCCAGGCGGCCCCCCGGCGCGGCCTAGGGTGGGGCCGCGCCCCCTGGGCACCTGGTGGCCCCCCCTTCGGCCATCTGGAAGCTTCCGCATCACTGATTTTTTATATATTTACCCCGGAATTTATTGGTCATTTTAAGTAAAGGGAAAACCTAAAATACAAAAACAACAGAAAACATAAACTGACACTGAGGTGCACTGAGTTAATAGGTTAGTTAAAATATGATCAAAAGTATATGAAACTGCATCAAAAGTATAGCAATATCACCCAAAACATGCATGGAGAAAGCAGAAATTATATATACGTTTGGGACGTATCCATAGTCTTCTTTACTATGATGATATTATGCTTCCTATATCTTTGATGATTGTGATGAAGACAAAGTTGTGTATGATAATTATTGTAATTATACCTATTCCATAAGAAATTACTCCCTTAACGAATACCATGTCCCCAATACAGAATTAGTCTATTGTGTTCAAGTTATTTATGGTAGTCCTACTCCCACAGTCCCACTATTACCAACAAGAAATATTATGCTTACGTGGAGAGTAGGAATACCTTTTTGCACGTGGATCATGATAATAATGCTTTATGTGATAGTTATATTATTGAATTTGTTCATGATGCTACTGAAAATTATTATGAGAGAGGAGATATATGATTTCACTTATCTCAATAATATTAGCTTCCTCTCTTCGTATTGAAACATTTGAAGTTGTACATGTTTTTCCTTCCTACGCTTATTACTTTGTGCTTCAATAAATTATTTCATTGCTATATACCTATGCATAGAAAGCATGTTAGACTTAAATGTGGGCGATATTTTCTTCTAGATGCTCTCTTTTGTGCTTCAACTCTTAGTCTTATGAGAGTATCATTAAAATTTTAAGCCTATCTTTATGACTGTAAAGAAAGAGCTCTTGAGAGGCACCTCATGTTATCTTTACTTTAAGTTTTTCCTTTTTGTTTTAGTGTGTCTTGGTGGTTGTTTCTACTGTAGCAACACCATTGTATCTTTATTTTGAAGTTTTGTGTCAAGAGCCTTTGATGACGGGAAAGACGAAAGTTGTGACATGTTGTCCAGAAAACAAATTATATTTGGTTCATTGCAAAAATATTTTAAATTCACCAGATCATATTTTTGACCTGAATTTTTTGCACAACATGATCTATATAATTGTCCAATTTTCATCAGTTTTGAGTCTTTTGATTTGAGCTAAAGAAGTGCCTCCAATAATTCAAGTTTCACGGACTGTTCTTTTTTCCCAGATTTCTGCCTTGCAATTGCATTTTCTTCTTTTGGGCATTTTGTTCATGGTTTTTCTTTACAAGAATCTTAAACAAAGTTGGTAAAAAATAGCTAATGTTTAATGTGAGCATTCCAATGTGTTTCAACAGTACCCAAGTGATGGGTGTAGATAACACCTCCTTGTTGGTTATCCCAAGTGGAAGGTGGTGACGTAGATAACAACAAATTTTCCTCAGCAAAGATACCATGGTTATCAATATAGTAGGGTTCCTAGATCAACAATTAGGTGTCTGCTGCTCCAGCGTTGACAGAAGACATGGACCTCACACAAGACACAAATAAATTTGCTCTCAATGAGTACAGAGAGGTTGTTAATCTCTCCGGCCTTGCTGTTTACAAAGGATCAAACACAAAGGGAATAATAATTGTGCGGCTGAAAGGAAATAAAAGCAGTAAATGAAAGCGGTGTAAACTATGGTGGAAATATGGACCGGGATGCCATGACTTTCACCAATGATATCTCTCTTCCGACAGTAAACAACTATGCTGGGTGAACAAATTACAGCCAAGAAATTGACAGAATTATAAACGCATCACAATGCTAATTATGCCACTCGAAATTAAAGAGGCTCAATTGTATGGGCATTACATCAAAACAAGTGGATCGTTTATTCGTCAGCATCTACTCACTAATATCCACCTTGAGATATCTATCTAGAACACCTCGCTGGTATTAAGTTGCGAACGTCAATCAAATTGTAAGCGCAAAGCAACGGACAACTTCCTTAAAACTCTATGCGTAATGTAAGGATTTCTTATAACACACAGTCATAATCACCAATGTTTTCTTATGTTTAGTCTCAAATAGCTGAGAGTGCATAATGTGTTATTTGAAATATCAGTATGATTCGTTTGCTTATGATGTGGCATCGTTTAGTGATATCTTCCTCCAAGAATTTATTTGGATTGACTTGGCACATGCTCAAACATATTTAAAACGGTAAAGAAAGTCTACCAAGACTTGATGATCTTTTATTTCCGAACAGTGATATAACTTCCATGCCCTATTGCTTTGTCGCTTTGCATGATTATGACCGTTAATGCTCTCTAATTGACCGCTTTTCAGTCTTTTGCTAGCCTTAACCCGTACTAAGCGGACTGACTGCTTGTGCATCCAAATACTTGAAACCAGTTATGCCATGAGAGTCCACTATATTTTCCTATATATGGTATTTATTTGCCATTCCTAACGAAGACTTTCATGTACCATCTAAAAAACTTTCAAATAAGCTTCCTTTTTATACCCGTACAAGCAAATGGAGCGGTAGGGGTAATCAGTATTTTCCATGCTAAAGATGTTTTACTCAACGACAAAGTTTAATCTAATCAAATTTATGAGCTAGAGGATGGTTGGTGAATGCCCAATTCAAATTGGTTTATAAAAAATAATAAACTTACACCCCAGACTTGAGATTGTATGGAGGGCACCTGCGGATGCGGCTAGCCATGGATTGTGATTGTTTGGTGGAGGGGAAGTGTAAGCAATATAAAAAAGCATGAGAATCGCAATTAACACGGTGATCCTCGCATGGTTAAAGTTGTCATAAAAACGTAAGGTGTCTCGGCCTTAACGTCAGATCGTTATCATTTGAAAAAGGAAAGAGTTTTCCATTGGTAAATAAAAGAAAATTATCGTGGTTTGTATAATAGATTTGCCATGGACACAGAAAAGAGTCATCGTTAGCGCAGTACCACACCGTCGATAAACACTCCACCCGATCCACATCCCCCTCCCACCATAGCACGTCGAGATGCGCCGTAGAATCTTCTCGACACATCTGTATCCCAGGAGCCAGTCATGCCGCGGATCACCCCACGCAAGATATATGCTCGGCGTCCATTGACCATCACCGCAACTCTCAGGGGTCCTCGCTGAGGAGTGAGAAGTAGTTGAAATACAATGATAGCTTTTAATCTATAAGAAAAAATAGATAAAATAAATCATTGCAACATTAATGTAAACACCATGACAACTTCAGTGGTAACAACGTAACAACTTTTGGTCAAATTTTTTTTGTCAAAACATATGAAATATGGGATCTAGTTTCGAAAATTTCGTTGCAACGAATTTAATGATACAAACAAAATTTTAAACGAAATTTTTATTTAAAAGATAAACTATTTTAAAGTTAAGAAATCCAAAAGATTGTTGATAATATCATTCTAGGGAAATGATAAGGAGCTCCGCCGCATTGACGTACACATGTGCGGCGGTTCGATCCATCCAAATTCATAAGCCATAAGTGTTAGCTTTTCCAAATTCATTTTTTCTAAAAGATTTATCTCTTAAACCGTTAAGCCGATTGATGATCCGTTTTCATAATTAGATTTGTCGCGACGAGGTCTTCGAAAAAAGATCTCATATTGATATGTTTCGATGCAACATTTTTGTCACCGTCGGTTGCCAGATTTAGGTCATCCTAGTTGCCATTTTTATTGTGAACGATTGCCACAAATGTTATTACATAGTTACCGGATAATAGTTCCGTACACTTAATCTTATTATACAATCCGATAAAATAAAATGGCAACTCAAACTGATAAAATCGGCTAAAACAATAAATCATCGTGTCAATTAGATGTAAAAAAATACGGCAACCGAATATAATTAAGTAAACCGGTAACCAATAGTTCAAGCACAACAAGTCATTACAAGTATGTGTGCCTTTTTAGGTGGTTCTAAAGAGAAACTCATGCATATATCATAAAACAAGTTTTTCATTTATGTATATTAGTGTGCAGTGATTTGACAATCAAGTTGGTATAATCTGACAACTATATGAATAATTATCAGGTAAGTAGAAAACAATAATGTGACAAGTACCGATGGAAAAAAAATTAGCAACCAAGTTGATATAATATGGTAACTCTATGAATGATTATCAGGTAAGTAGAATAGTAATGTGGCAAGTAATGATGAAAAAAAAAGTTTTTCAAAACGTATTGACATGAGATCTAGTTTTAAAGATCTCGTCGCGAGAAAGCTAATGGTGAAAACGAATCATTAATTGACTTAACGGTTTGCAAGATAAAACTTTTTAAAAATTTGATAATACAAAAGCTAACTCATTTTGCTACTTTGCTAATAGTACGTATCGGAGAAGGGTGAGCCGCCGCACCATAAGTCACGTGTGCGGCGCCGCCGAGTAGTCAGTTCCTTTCCTTAATCTTCGGTGACTTATTAGACTTGCTCTTAGTTGTCTAAGCAAGACACATTCTCGACACTACCACACCCGAGCGGACGGGCGGACCCCGCCGGATCTTCTCGAACCTCCCTTTCTACTACATCCTCCTCCTCCTCCCAAATCACAGAGGGACTAGTTGTTCAAGGACCCGCCGGCCGCCGCCGTCATGCAGGAAGCCCCCCTCCCTCCGGTCCACCCAACGGCGGGCTTCGCCGATCGCCGCCTCTGCTCCCCCGACGGGGACGGCCTCTTCTTCTACGGCGGCTACGCCCCCTTCAACCCTAGCCCATGGGCGTCGCCGCACGCCACCCCCTTCACCCCGAGCCCCAGGGCAGCGTCCTCCTCCTCCGTCTCCCGCGACGATGCGGCGAAGGCGGTGGAGACGGAGCACCGCCTCACGCTACAGTACCAGGACGCCGCCAACCGCTACGAGCTCTGCCTCTCCCACCTCGCCGACGCCGCGCGCGATGCCGCTGTGCTCCGCCTGAAGAACGCCGAGCTCTACTTCGCGTACAACGAGCTGGCAGGATGCTTCGCCATGATCGGTGGCAACCAGGGCTCCGCCGTGGCGTTGGCTGAGCCGCTCCTCCCCTGGCAGATGCAGGTGCAGGCCCTGCAGCCCATGACGCGCCCGGCCTCCCCGACCGAGAAGCACGCGGTGATGCCAAAGAGCATCTCCATCCGCTCGACAGGCTATCTGAACATGGCCAGGGGCGCTGGCAACTGCAAGAGACGGGCGACGAAACCGATGGACGTCGGCTCGGTGAGATCATCAAAACCCGGTCCCTGCACTCCTTCGACTCAATCCCGTGATTCTGTGCCAATCCGATCCATGACGCTCACCTGTTCGATAATTTGCTGGTCTCTGTGCGATGCTAGCACCAACGCGTGGACGTGGACGGCCCGAAGATGGAGGAGCACCAGGGCGGCGGCAGCGGCCAGAGGGAGAAGGGAGACCAGGAGGTCAAGGCGGTCAAGGCAGCCGACGGGCCAGAGTTCAAGGCATATAACCAAGGAAGATACAAGACAGAGCTGTGCAACATCTGGGAGGAGTCCAGGGCGTGCCCCTACGGCGACCAATGCCATTTCGCGCACGGCATCGCCGAGCTCCGCCCCATCATCCGCCACCCGCGCTACAAGACCCAGATCTGCCGCCTAATCATCGGAGGTGCCGTCTGCCCCTACGGCCACCGCTGCCACTTCCGCCACTCCATCACCCCCGCCGATCATCTCCCCCTCCCCTGATCACTTTTCATGCGACTAAAACTATCTATGCCACATTGGAAAACAAACCAAAAAACACAAAAATGGGAGACGTAAATAAGACAGGTTTTGATTCGATGCACTCGAGGTAACAGAGTTAGTACATGCACGCAAGAATGTTGATATTGCTATTTGAGGTGCTTACCGGTGGGTTACATGGGGGTTGATATGGGATCATGGATCATCGGACAGGTGAAATTATATGTTGATCTTCTTTCTTACATGGTTTGTGATATAGCCATTGGTTATAATTACATACTTACATGATCTTGTTCCTTAGTTGCATTTTGAGAGGAAATGGTCAGTGAAATTATATGCTGTTATCTGGGTACTGTCTTCTGACAAGTGAAGCTGATTTCAGACTTTAGTTGTAGTATTGTTTTCCAATGATCTGTTGATTTGTCCGGTTATTTGTTTTGAGGTACTCCACATCTCAAATATAGATGCCAATGATCTGTTGATTTGTCCGGTTATTTAAGCTTGGTGTTTGTGTTCCCAGCTGCAGCCGGCCAATCCAGCACTGCACTGGCTGGTGATTCACCTGGACTTGACTACTCGAGGTCTAATGTTTGTTTCGTAAAAGAGTAACTAATGAGTAATGATGGATAAACAAAACTTGTTTCCGAGTTGTGCGGGTGTAGATTAGTACTGAAACTAAATGTGTTGCTGTCTTGAGTATTTTACTGAAGTTATTTGGTCGCTTCCCACTGGAAAGCATACCCTGACGACTTTCAGTTGTGTTTGTTCTGAACAGTAGGGGTACATATTTTGTAGGGGAATTTGTTTCTACTCTGTACTGCTCTGTTCTCTCCCCAACTTAAACTTTGATGTTCCAACTCCGAGCTGCAGTCTGTCAGCGTAGAACTGGAAGTGGCTGGTGGCTGGCGATTTATCTGCGTTCTAATGATGCCAGAAAATCAATGCTTAGATTTTTCTGTCTCATAGAAAGTGACTAGTGCCGGATGGATGGACAAGTGCTACACTACCTTTGCAACCTGTGTCTATGCCGACTGCAGCAGCTCTGGTTTGGCTCTGATACGTGAATAGTCAAAATGTTCTACATTTACAGTGTTTGAGCTATCCTATTTGAGCTGTTCATCAGCCGGTTACATTACATGGGGGGTCATGGATCATCGGATATGTGAAATTATATGGTGGGTGGGGTTATTTGTTACATAGACAATGGTTACTTGCACGATCTTGTTTTTTTTTGCCGGTACCGTACAATCTTGTGAGTTTCTTAGCTGCCTTTTGGGAGTGAATTACTACTGTAAGTTTGTAACTGAATCTGCTGTGTGTATATCATTGATGTTATTAGGGTACTGTCGTCTGGAAGTGTGTACAGGCGATTTCGAACTTCAGTTATGCTATTTGGTTCTGGACGATTGGAGAAATGAATTACAGTTTATGAGGAGCATAGGTGCCATATTGTCAATTTGTTTTACTCCAGTTTTCTGTTGCTCTGTTTTAGGCTCTGACGATTCAATGGTATTTCATAATAAAGTTTATAGCAATTCATATGGTCGAGTGCTCTACCTCTGATGAGAAACAATAAGCTTTACCGGTTATCTGTTCCTAGTATTACTCCCAGCTGCAAAGGAGAGAGGACACTCCCATTAGATCTTATACACAGCAACATACAACAACTCCACTATCCCCATGTCTACAGACTCGGGCTTTCTATCATACTAATTTATCAGACATGCTTATTTTGTTACATAGCTGAACACTTGTTCATAAGAGAAACAGCAATCTCCAAAGGATTAATGTGACACATGAAATTCTACAACCCATTAGCCTTTGCAACTTGAAAGGACATTAACAAAAGTTATCGGAGCTGAAACAACAAGCAGGTAAGGTTTTATCCATGGTAGCACTTGATAAGCTCTATTTCGACCCAAAAAGAACAAATCAGCCTAAGCGTATACCCAAAACGACCTAGACTTCAGTACACTTGACCTCAGCTGTACTTGGAGTGAGACTGAGAAACCTACAGTGGATAAATTTCCATGACGCTAAAATAGAATATATATCTGCCATTCTTTGACCTAACATAGTATCAAAGTAGAATCAGGGACTGAGAGATATCATGGACGAGAGTGCTACAAAGTTGAAGGCTGCAGAATCATACGAAAAAAACAGAAGACCAAGACAAACACAATTATGTAGGGGCTGTTTGGTTTGTAGCTAACTTTGCCACATATTGCCACAACATATTTGCCACACTTGCCTAACTTGAGGTGTTCAAATCCATAGACACACTTTGGCTTGCCTAAGGGAATCTTGCCACACTTTTTATATGTATGACATGTGGGACATAAAGAATTTTGCCACAAAGTGTGGCTAGAACCAAACACACACCTAACTTGGTCAAACTTGCCTAACATGAGTTATGACAAAGTGTGGCAAGTTGTGGCTGGGAACCAAACAGCCCCGTAGTTCCATTCTTTGATAAGCAGTCTGAATTTGTAGCACAGTTTTATCTATTACTCCCTCTGTTTTGAATTAAGTGTCACAAGGGAGCTTAGTTTTGTATACATAATTAATTTTACACTCAAGTCCCTCGATTTTTAAGAAACAATCAATCAAGGTCGCACTCTTCCGCCTCCGTCTTGCTCCTCCTCCATGCCATGCTACAACGATCAGGTTTCTCTTGCAGTAACAATGGTGGGCCGCTTATATTAACGATAGATGGTCATTGCAACATCACACGTCTTGCTTATAGGGACGATGGTTGATCATTGTAGCATCGCGTGTCCCGCTTGTAGCATAGCGGTCGACGCTTGCAATGTTCTGCGTCTCGCCTATATTAATTGTGATTGATCATTGTAGCACCACACGTCCCGCTTGTAGAAACAATGGCCGACCCTTGCAACATTGTGTGTCTCGCCTATAGTAACTAGGAATGATCATTGCAGCATCGCACGTCCCACTTAAGAAATAACGATTGACCCTTGCGACATTGTGCATTTCTCCTATATTAACTGCGATTGATCATTGTAGCACCACATGTCCTTTTGCAGTAATGACTACCGAGCCCTGCAACGTCTTATCTCCCGGTAGTGATGACGACTGACTAGTGTAGCATTGCACATCCTTCTTGCAATAGCATTGGTTGATCATTGTTGTGTCGTGCATCCTAACATGCGACAACAATAACTGGCCCTTTGCAACATCACAAGTCTCGTCTTGCGTGGGGCAACCCACCACTTACAACATAGCATGTCCTGTCTTAAAGCTAAGATGTTCACCCATTGCAATGTCGTGCATTTTGGCTCGCAACAGTGACATCTAGCTCTTCAACAACGTAGCCAGCCTTTGCAGCATCACACGTCTCATCTTGCGATGATGGCAGTCACTCCCATGTAGCATTGCATGTCTCGACTTGCAGCGACAATGGTCAGTCCTTGCTACATCCCACATCTGATGTTGCACATGTTGGCTTGCGGCTTCCACCCTTGTATGGGTGTTATGGTGACCCATATCTTCGGACTGCAACAACATGGCAACATTTGTTGTTTTCTTCTATAGTATTGCAGATACTAGCAAGTGCATATGGCGTCAACTCAAAACTATGCTTATGCAAAACATCTATCATCATTACCATGTGATGCCGTGGTAGGGTAAGACGATGGAAGTGAATCAAGCTATGCCCATAGGGCCACATGGGCCACTCGTTCGAACAAAACAAACTAATTTGGGAACGTTGCGTGCGTCGGGAAAACTAAATCACGCTCGAAGCGAACAGACGGTAAGCTCGTTGTGGGCACGACGATGCTGCGACGCAGACTGACTGCTTTGATGATGTTGCGACAACGTGCTTCGTTGGTCACGGGGATATTGCGACGGTGTGCTTCGAATGGTCATGGCGATGATGTGATGGCGTGCTTCGATGATTGCGGAGAAGCTAAGGTGAAGTCCTGGCTTCTTCGACGAAGTTGCGCCGAAAGCCCGACTGCTTCGATGATGCTGGGAAGGCGTGCTTCACGGTTGCGACAATGATGCAACGACGGCATGGCTGCTTCGATCATGCTTCAATAGTCGCGGTGATGCGCAAACAACGACTCGGCCGTATGTTTCACATGTATGTTGGTTGAGGGAGCACAAGTGAAATATGTTGTAAAAAGGAAGAACGAGTTGTTGTGGTGAGGCGCTACGAACATCAGTGATAGTATCATCACGTGACCAACAGTAAAGGTAAATCAACTTGGAGCGGCGACGCCTAACCGGCACTACGAAAAAAAATGGAAGAAAAAGGAAGTGCTTGTCTCAAAAAAAAAGAGAAAAAATGGAGCCACGAATCTGTGTGGAAGTGTAATAGCGCTTTGTCCAAGCAACGTTCACTTCATGAGCTTGCTAAGACCAAATCACAATCAGCATACAGACGATGGTGTTCTAGAATCCTTGTTTAGTGCTTGCTACATGTTTTCTCTCGACATTATTTGTAATATCACATTTGTAGTTTTTTTTGAGAAAATATCACATTAGTTATTTGTAGCTAAATACTCCCTCCGTTCCAAAATAACTGTCTCAACTTTGTACTAAAGCTAGTATAAAGTTGAGACAGTTATTTTGGAACGGAGGTAGTATCAGTGTATGAGGTACATGTAAAATGAAAGGACAGCCGGTCGAGCAGCCCAAATTTCGGCTAGTCGGTCCGCTGTAGTGGAATTGTTTTTTGTAGGGTTACACTTGTTTATCTTTATCGTTGCATCAATTTTTTTAATATTTATGTGTAAATTTTTAAATTTTAGCATTGCAACAGCAAAATTTGTGACATCGTTGTTGCATATTAGATTTACCGTCAATTAGAGGCAATAAATTTAGTCATCGGTGGTAGCTTTTTCGCTACCGGTTGCAATAAAGTGTGCTGCTCCATCATCGTTGGTCACACTTTATCATTTTTGCTATAGCAAAAATCAAGATTTTGTGGTAGCTTTTCCCGTTGCCTTTGCAGCAAAAAAATTAGCGTCATCTTTGTTGGCTACGCTCTCTTAAATGAACTAGATAATACCCCGCCCGTAGCTGTGGAACTGTTAACAAATAATTTATTATTTTAAATAAGAAAATTTATGAAACTTAGTATAATTTAATTATTAAATATTCTTTGAAAGAAATATTGCTCAGAGTACAAATCTAATTTTTTGAGGAAAAATCTAAAAATGAGTGTGATTTTTGTTTAATTAATTTATTACCTTGAGAATATATCATTCAGACGATATGAGACAAAAGTAAAGTACTGTGGAAACATCACTCTTAGCTAAACCTAAAAAAATGATAGCAACTGCATATGTGCATTCATAAAAAAATGCCACATAGAAAAATAAAATGTGAGGTAACTCATAATTTGATATTTTGCAAAAAAAGTATTTATTTGTGATAGTTGAATGCGCATGCGGATTTAATGAAAGCTTGTGCATGAAAAATTAGTGGAAAATAGATGAATCTACTTGATGATTTGGATAACTTGTATTCCAAAAGAAATAGGTTAATGGAGATGAACTATTTAGATAAATACATATTTGAGCAATAGGTAATATGGATAAAAGATAGTAACATTTTAATATCACAATGGTAGAGATAACAGAAAAACAAAGTCACCATCCGAGTGTTATTAAACGTTTTCCCACTCTGATCTGGCTCGTGTAAACGACTAAAGTATAATAAAGATTCAAAAAGCTGGACACACCTTGTCGATGTGCGAATGCAGTACGGAAAGTATTATCGCAAAAAAAAAAGAATGCAGTAAGGAAAGTAAAGCTACTGAAATCAACATATAGAATCAGGACTTATAGATTGCTGATCCCCTTGCCGGAGGATGGAATCCCGCCTCCGAGACCAGCTTATAAACGTTCTTCTCATCCTGCGCGCAAGCCGTGTGGTACTAAAGGCGGACCAAACCTGGCAACCACGTTGGCGTTAATTGGGCCGTATTCTAACGAGCTCATTAACAAATCAGCGGCCGATCTAGAATTTGACTAAGGTGGAAACTTGTGGAAAATCAGTTCGCTGTGGAAAATCCAAGTTCCAGGATCAGACACTTTTTATGAAGGTTGGTGTAACAGCCCATGTGCAATAAATAAGAGTCACCATAAATTTGTACTTTGTCTGTTGACTTTGTAATTTAGCATGATGCTAAACATTATAATTTCATGTGGTGATTTAAATTTGCATTGGGATTGGAGCCCATTTGGTCTGTTTCTTTTTGCATTCAAAATGGTTCAAGAAAGATGTTGGAAGAATTCTAATTGTTGCATGCATGCTCTCCCTGACCCCAAACTTGGCCTAACCTTTTCCTTTCCTTTGACAAGGTTTTCTAAAACTTCAATCCATTTTTGCCATCAACAATAATATGGGCTCTAGTTCAGAGTGGTTTTGAATTCAAAAATGAGCTCACACTTTTGTTGTGACCAAAGAATATTACAAGGATCATTTTGCATATTCCTTTCTGTTTATTTTTAAATGGAAAAGAACCTGCAGAGGACGTTTTCCTTTTCTCCCCGGGGTCCCTGTTGCAGGCCCAGCCCGCCTGGCCTTTCCCTGCGTCTTGGGCTAAAGCCCAGCCGCGAAGGGGTAAGTGAGGCGCGCCTGGGGCCGCTCGATCTGCATCCGACGGCTCCCTGTCGTCTTCTTTCCACGCTGGACAGGTCCCCCCGCGCCTCTCCTCTCACGGCGCAAGTCCGGCCAAGAGCCGTGGAGCCCTCCGGCCAGGGAGAGGCGAGCTCACTTTAAGAGCACGCGAGACGCGCCGCGGGGTGCCCTAGCCCCAATTTTTCCCCTCCACTTCCTCTCGCCGCCGCCGCCATGGCCGATTTGAACCTCCCCTGTTCCGCGTGACAGGTGAGCCTCCCGGTGAAATTCGTCGCCGTTCCTCGCGCACGGTGAGCCCGCGTTCGTCTGCGCCTTCTCCTAGCCCGTTCTCACCGATTCCCCCCTGCAGATTCGGCCTGCAAGCCCCAAGAACCGACGAGCCGCGGCGTTGCGCCTCGGATCCGTCTTCCTCGACGACGATCCCGTGGGTCTCCTTCTCCCCGGCAAGGTCAAGGTCACCGACGAGCCCCTCTAGGTGAGCCTCTGCGCCTCCGTTCCTTCCCTAGTACCCGTAGGACGTTTGGCGCCGTGAAGGCGTCTCTGTTGCCGCTCCGGCGAGCCGTGCACGCCAAGTGCGTGTCTCCGGCGAGTGTGTGTGTGCGTGCGGTTGCGCCGTTCGCGAGCAGAGCGTGCGGTGAGCGTTAGCATCAGGATTGCTCTTCGTTCCCCTCGACGGCCTGTTGTGCGGCTCTGTTCCGCCATAACCGTGCCGGCGAGGAAAGCCGCTCCCTTTTGGGTTGCCGGCGGGGGAGGCGAGCAAAATGGAACCACGGAGGGTCCAGCTTCGGGTAGCCGCTGGCCGTTGCGCCATCGGAGCACCGTAGCCGATGTGAGCCTCACCGGAACGTCTCGACGCCGCCGGTCTGAAGTTTTCGTCAGTTCGTCAGAAATAGGTTCGTCGCGGTAGGATTCAGGCGAGACTAGCGTCTTCTCTGATGCGTTCTAGGTGCAGCGCGGCCCTGGGATCTGTAGCTGGATGTGCCAGCTTCCGTTCCCCAGTGACCGCGGGGCTGCCGGCGTTGAAGCGGCGAGGCGAGGTTCGCCGCAAGTCGTCGTCATCGCCGGGTTTTTCTGAAGCTCAGTCCGAGGGGTGCACACCTCTTCTGTTTTCGTATCTTTTTCGGTTCAGTAACGTGCAGTAGCTTAGTGGTAGAGGGGGCTGTGGAGTGGAGGCACGTCCTGGGTTCGAATCCCAGCCGATGCACCCCCCCTTTTTTTCTTTTTCTTAGTTTGCCTGGGCCGTGGAGACAGACTGGGCTCGGCCCAGTAGCTGCCGCAGTTCTGGTGGGCTGGCCCAGAGGGAGAAGAGGAGAGATGGGCTGGTTGCCGAATCCAGCCCAGTGTTGGAGCCCCTTTGTTCTTTTTTTTCTCTTTTTCTTTTTCTTTTTCGTTTTGTTTTCCTCAATTTGAATTTGAATTCAAATTCAAATTGGATTTTGACTCCAATTTCATCCAGGGGCATATCATATATGCTTTTGGGGTAGCTTGAGCTACTGAACAGCATGGTGAGGTATATTTTGCACTTTTCCCCCTCTAATAATTGAGGTGTGGTAATTTTGCAATATAACCCCCTCCTTTTCTTTTGTTTTGATCAAGTTTTATCCAAATTCAATTTTAGCCATACCATATATGGATTTTGGGTAGTTTCATCCAAGGATTGCAATGGTGATGTCCTCATGATGTTTTGTGCAACCCATTTGGACCAGGTGTGACCACCTCAACCAGTATCAATCTGTCTTTCCCTGATTGCATCATTTCATCTTTAGTGCATTTTGAGATGATGATTATCAGTCCTTTTCTAGCTTTGTTTCATGTCGTCTTCAAATCATCTTTCTTCAAAGTCAGCCCCTAACATGTTGTCATATGCAATGTGGATGGTTTCCAACTATTGTTGCACCTTCCTTCTGTCAAATTCACCGACACTACTCCGTCTCCGGAATCGATGATTACTTTTCACGTTGTTTTATTTATGTTATATGCATTGTTGATCATGCCATGTTGCCAGGTTAATTACACTAAAAATAAGGCTAAGACCAAAGCCAGGATTACGTAAATATAATGCATATGAAGTTGTTGACGTGTCGTCACCACCTTCATTTAAATCTGACTAGATTGGGTCACATCATGTAATTTAAACTTGATCATACCATCCTTGCCTGTGCATTGTACCCGTTACTTACTTGTGTGCCTTTTCCTTGCCGGTACCTTACGTTAGCACCTGAGACCACTGAGGAGACTTACGTGGAGATTTCCGACACCGAGCCCGAGGACCCTGCCGCGTCTGCTTCGACGACCGATTACCCAGGCAAGGGGAAGATTCATACCATTACTTGATACCTTTCTGCCTATTGCCTAGCTGTAGCCTAGAACGTTTGTTTGATCCTATCCACTTCGAAAATGCCACCTTCAAGAACCAAACAGCCATGATCCCCACATCCCAGCAAAACTTTGTATTGCCAAGTTACCGCTGCTCAGCCATTGCTTAGTATGAGTAGGAAAACTTGATGCTTACCCTATTGCTATGGGTTGGGATATTATGTTATTTAAAGAAGTTGGTTGATATTTATTACATTTATGATGTTAATTTTATACTTGACGAAAGATGGGAGACCCGGCTGTTCCCGCCAGGTGTTTTGTTCCATTTGAGTCACCTAGGTCCCGAGTTCCGGGTATTGTGTTTCTTGACGAGCGTGCCTAATCGTGTGTGGGATTCTATGGGGTCCCCTTGTCTTACCTACCTAGCTTCGTACAATTCTAGTGGTGGCCCGAGCTGATTTACTATTTGCAATGTGTGTGTGCTGGTGGTACCCCAGTTGTTTACAAACCACCTTGGGCTAGGAGGACTTGTGCCTTGGCTGGCCCACTCTGACCGGCTGAGGACCCGGTCTCATATGAGAATTTAACCGGCTATCCAAACCCGAGTTATACGGTAGAGGCCGATTCGAGAGCGTGGCCAGCTTTTGAGTTGGGTGTCGACTCACCGGGGGCCACCCGGAGTTGTGCGTCGTTAGTTAGAGGGACTCTGACGTACCGGAGTTTCAGGCGCTTACTTAGCCAAGTGGAAACCGGGCGTACATGCGAAGCCTATGATGGGCAGTTGGTACACCCCTGCAGGGTTAAAACTTTTCGAAAATCCGTGTCCGCGGTTATGGACGACTTGAGACCTACTCCTTGTTCATAGAATAACATCAATCTGAATCATAATTAAAACTTGCCTATCGTGTGAGTGCCTTGGTTGCTTTTCTTCGTCCAGGGGGACCGAGAGAAGATCCAGGTTGTGTTATGCTTGACGTAAGTAGGTGATTAGTGGACCTATGACACGATGTCACGTGCTACTCTTGGATCTTATCTCTACTCTAATAGAACGATAGCCACTATAAATGCTAGTGCGGCTGCAACCTTCACCTTTACTTTGTCTTACCGTAGGAAGTCAGTTATCCTGTAATGATATAATCTCACCCCTGTTTTCCTTTGTGCTTTTAATGTTTTGCCTGATCGGCCGCTGCAGTGGAGTACTTTCTTGACCCGAGCTCTGGACGATACTTCGTGGAGGTGCCCCCGGAGGATGACGATGAGGACGACCTCGTTCAGTAGATCCTACAGTTGGGTTTTCGACGATCCGTGGGTGGACTCTTTATGTGCAGCCCTCTCTAGGGAAATTTGGCTTTTGACCGTACTCGGTCGTGTTTGTCTTCCGCTTGTCGCATGATGTACTGTTGGGTCTACGGACCTCTGAGATGATGTAATAATTATCCAATGGCAATGTATGCCTTGGACTTTATATATTTATGTCTTAGTTACAATTCTCGTTCTTATACTTGTTGCTGAGAATCCGGCAGCGACACGAGTGCGAGTGTCGTGAGTCGGTGGCTCTTTATGCGCTACTAACTTGAGCGGGACGCGAAAGCGACTAACTCGAGTTAGCACCGCATCGGGGGCCTTACAACTTGGTATCAGAGCAGGACTGACTGTAGGACCACTTACTGGCCGAAGTTGAGTCTAGAAACTATTTTGTAGTTATTAAGGAAAAATCGGAGAGTAGGAACTCTTTCTTTTTCTTCTTACCCCACCCTCCCACCCCTTTTTCCGTGAGGAAGTGAAACGTTGTTTTCTCTCTGCAACTTATCCCCTTTCAAAAACAAATCTAGGTTCTCGTTTACATGAGGCTCCGATTCCTCTATAATTTTTGCTAGCAACGAGATGTGTTGGCGTCTTTGAGACCACTGAGCCGCCACTTGGGTTTGACTGCTCTACCTCGCTTACGGCGTACCCCAGGTGAAACGTCCATACAGGATTGGCGGGCATCCTATGGTAATATGGATGTGGTGTCTTTTCCCCTATGGACGACCGCGATGGCGGGCCGCTCAGGGCAGATGTCTCATTGTTCAGGTTTCCAACCGCTCGTATATATTGTTGTGTGCTCGCTAGCAGATTATTATCTTAGATTCGGATGATCTAGGTTTGGGGATTCCAGTAGCACCTAGCTTTCGACTTTCGGGTTAACCTTGGTGGAATTTCAGCCTTCGGCTTTCTCATACCTCGTGAGGAAGTTTTGTTGTCAATATTGCTTTATCTTCTGGTTACATCAATGTTTCGACCATGTTCTCACAAGTGTTCCTGTAAACAGGATGCCAAGAGCGAACATGCCGCCGCCAGAGAACCCTATCCTTGGAGAGGCTGTGGCCGCAGTGGCTCAGGGCATAGCTGCAATCCTACAGATGCTGCAGAACCAGACTGGCCAGAGGAATGATCGACCACAGTACACCACACTACAACAGTTCCTCGCGATCAACCCCTCCAGGTTCTCCGAGGCTCGAGACCCGCTGGAGGCGGATGACTGGATCGCAGAGATCAAGAAGCACTTCAATGCTAACACCGTCAGACCCGTCGACTACGTCACCTTCGCCTCCTTCCAGCTTCAGGGTGCAGCAGCCAGCTGGTACGACACCTACAAGGCCAACAAGGGCGATGCTGTCATCACGTGGGCAGACTTCGTCGCAGACTTCAGAGCAACGCATATTCCGAGTGGCCTGATGGACAGGAAGCGTGAGGAGTTCTTGGCTCTGAGACAGGGTGACAGGTCAGTTCAGGAGTACAACCTGGCCTTCGTCAGGCTCGCCAGGTACGCTCCAGAGGAGGTCAACACAGAGGCTAAGAAGATTGCGAGGTTCCGTGGAGGTCTCAGCACAGAGATCAAGTACGCGCTCACTCAGTGCAGTCCCACGCTGTTCTCACAGTTCGTGGATCAGGCTATCCGCCAGGAGTTAGCCAGAGCAGAGTGGGATGCAGATAGGAAGCGCCAGCGTGAGCACAGTTCCGCAGTGATGATCCACAAGAAGGCAAAGACTTGGGTTGCAGAGGCACCACCGCAGAGGCAGCAGTACCAGCAGAGGGGCGCAGTTGTCCGCACTTTTTCCCGCCCTCCCGTCCCAGTTCAGCAGGGGCCTCGCTCTACACCACCACACGCGAGGCCACCCAGGCCGCAACAGCAACCCAGGCCGGGCGTGATTTGCTACAAGTGCAGAGAGCCAGGGCACACGTCTCCCAACTGCACCGATCCGCGCTTTGCTCGGCTCCCACCGCCTCCACCTCTCTCTACTCCGAGCACCGCGATGGTGAAGGCACAGCCGCGTGTAGTCCGAGTGAACAACGTGATGCTCAGCAGTCTTCAGAGATCGTTCTTGGTAGGTTGCTTGTGTGTTCAGTTCCAGCGACTGTTTTGTTCAATTCCGGAGCTTCCCATTCCTTCATGTCCGATGCTTTTGCTAAGTCCCTTGACCTTCCGAGAGAGAGGTTGCCTACACCTCTAGCAATTGCTTCTCCAGGATCGAGGATGCAGTCCTCAGGCAGTATCCTAGATGTGGAGATTTGTATTCAGGGTGTTATCTTTTCAGCATCCCTGGTTGTCTTGCCTCGTTCCGACATTGATGTCATTTTGGGCATGGATTGGCTTGTGCAGCACAAGGCCAATATTGATTGTCCGACCAGATCAGTGAAGTTGACACATGATTCAGGTGCAGAAGTCTTGTACACTTGTGGCTCTATGACAGGACCAACACAGTTGTACGCATTGAACGCAGGAGTTGCACCTTTGCTCGAAGAGGTCAGAGTTGTCTGTGAGTTCCCAGACGTCTTTCCGGAGGAGTTGCCAGGAATTCCCCCAGTTCGAGCTATTGAGTTCGTTATTGAGCTAGAGCCTGGTACCCGGCCGATTTCTCGGCATCCGTACAACATGTGTTTGAAGGAGTTGATTGAGCTCAAGAAGCAGTTGACAGAGTTGGAAGCAGGCGGTTTTATCCGCGCGAGCACTTCCCCTTGGGGTGCACCAGCTTTGTTTTTCCAGAAGAAGGATGGGACTAGCCGCTTGGTCCAGGACTATCGCGGTATCAACAAGAAGACCATCAAGAACAAGTACCCTCCGCCCCGCATCAATGATCTGTTCGAGCAGTTAAACGGGGCTAAGGTGTTTTCCAAGCTTGACTTGAGGATGGGGTATCACCAAATCCGTGTTCGTGAAGAGGATATTCCCAAGACCGCGTTCAGCACACGTTATGGGCTGTACGAGTTTACAGTCATGACTTTTGGGTTCTCAAATGCCCCTCCGACATTCATGAGAGCTATGAACTATTTGTTCCAGGATTGGCTTGATGTGTTTGTGATCCTCTACCTCGATGACATTCTTGTCTATTCCAAGTCAGAGGCTGAACATGAGGAACATTTGCGCTTGGTGCTGCAGAAGTTAAGAGAGCACTGGTATTACGCCAAGTTCTCCAAGTGTGAGTTTTGGCTGGACAAGGTCAATTTTCTGGGCCATGTCATCTCCGCTGAGGGAATTGCGGTTGACCCAGAGCGAGTCCGCACTATTCAAGAGTGGGCTCCGCCGAAGAATGTGAAGCAGCTAAGGAGTTTTCTCGGCCTCGCCAGTTATTGCAGGAGGTTTGTGCATAATTTCTCCAAAATAGCCAAGCCAATGACTGAATTGTTGTGCAAGGACAAGCGGTACACTTGGTCACCAGCTTGCCAGTCAGCCTTCGAGGAGTTGAAAGAGAAGCTGACCACAACTCCAATTCTCACGCCGCCAGATGAGTCACAGCCTTTTCAGGTGTTTTGTGATGCCTCTTTGCAAGGTCTGGGCGGAGTTTTGATGCAGGGCAGGAATATTGTGGCTTATACCTCACGGCAGTTGAAGACAAGTGAGAGGAATTATCCCACACACGACTTGGAGCTTGCAGCAGTTGTGCACGCTTTGGTCACTTGGCGACACCTCCTCTTAGGGAGGAAGGTGGATGTGTTCACGGACCACAAGAGTTTGAAGTACTTGTTCACTCAGCCAAATCTGAACTTGAGGCAAAGAAGATGGCTCGAAACCATTACTGAGTACACAGTTGATATTCAGTACACGCCTGGGAAGGCGAATGTCATAGCTGATGCGCTGAGCCGCAAGGGCGATTGCAATAATATTCAGGTGCAGAAGATCCACCCTGATTTGTGTGAGTCCTTTCGAAGGCTCAATCTCGAGCTAGTTCCAGCAGGCTATCTTGCCAACCTTGTGGTAGAGCCCACTATCCGTGAGAAGATTCGTGAAGCTCAGTCTGGCAGCTCAATGAATCAGAAGATCAAACAGGGTATTGCCGCCTCAGTTCCGAAGTACGGTTGCTTTTCAGTGCATAATGACGGCACCGTGTTGTTCGAAGAGCGAGTTGTTGTTCCCAAGGAGGGAGATCTTAGAGAGGTCATCATGAAGGAAGCCCATGATTCCAAGCTATCGATTCATCCCGGCAGCACAAAGATGTATCAAGATCTCAAGCAAAGCTTTTGGTGGACTCGTATGAAGCGGGATGTTGCCCGTTACGTGTCTCAGTGTGATGTGTGCAGGAGAGTGAAGGCACAACACCAGAATCCTGCCGGGTTGCTTCAGCCACTTGAGATTCCGGAGTGGAAGTGGGATCACATAGAGATGGATTTCATCACAGGCTTCCCATTGTCGCAGAAGAAGAACAATGCCATCTTTGTTGTCATTGACAATCTTTCCAAAGTTGCCCACTTCTTTCCAGTGAAGGATTCCATTTCAGCAGCTCAGTTGGCGGATTTGTACACCGCAAGAGTTATATCTTTGCATGGCATTCCCAAGAAGATCAGTTCTGATAGAGGCAGCCTTTTCACCTCTAAGTTCTGGCAGGCCTTCCAAAAGGCGATTGGTACGATAGTGTTGTTCAGTACCTCTTATCACCCTCAGACAAGTGGGCAAGTCGAGCGCGTGAACCAAATCCTCGAGGACATGCTTCGGGCATGTGTCATCTCCTTTGGCATGAAGTGGGAAGAGTTCTTGCCGTATGCTGAGTTCTCTTACAACAACAGCTATCAGGCAAGTCTGCAGGCAGCGCCGTTTGAAGTCTTGTATGGCCGCAAGTGCAGGACACCTTTGAACTGGTCCGAGACAGATGAGAGGCAGTTGTTCGGTCCAGATGTGATCCAAGAGGCAGAGGACAGAGTGAAGATTGTCCGAGAGCACCTAAAGGCAGCACAGTCTAGGCAGAAGGCCTATTATGACAAGAGGCACCGTGGTGTAGCGTTTCAGGTTGGTGATTGGGCGTACCGGAGAGTTTCTCCGTTGAGGGGAACTCACCGCTTTGGCATCAAAGGAAAGCTCGCTCCAAGATTTGTCGGACCTTTCCGCATCCTTGAGACTAGAGGACCTCTTGCCTTTCGGCTCGAGCTTCCAGAGAGTCTGTCCATGGTGCATGACGTGTTCCATGTGTCCCAGCTAAAGCAGTGCTTCAAGAAGCCAGAGCAGGCTGTTGACTTGGGCGAGATACATCTGAGTGCGGACCTTTCCTACTCAGAGCGTCCAGTCCGTGTTCTTGAGACGTCCGAGCGAGGGACTCGCAACAAGACCGTCAAGTTCATGAAAGTTCAGTGGGCACATCATTCGGAGAAGGAAGCAACGTGGGAGCGTGAAGATCATCTCCGTTCTGAGTATCCTGAGTTGTTTCAGGCTTAGATCTCGGGACGAGATCCTGTGTTGGTGGGGGAGTGTTGTAACAGCCCATGTGCAATAAATAAGAGTCACCATGAAGTTGTACTTTGTCTGTTGACTTTGTAACTTGGCATGATGCTAAACATTATAATTTCATGTGGTGATTTAAATTTGCATTGGGATTGGAGCCCATTTGGTCTGTTTGTTTTTCCATCCAAAATGGTTCAAGAAGGGTGTTGGAAGAATTCTAATTGTTGCATGCATGCTCTCCCTGACCCGAAACTTGGCCTAACCTTTTCCTTTGCTTTGACAAGGTTTTCTAAAACCTCAATCCATTTTTGCCATCATCAATAATATGGGCTCTAGTTCAGAGTGGTTTTCAATTCAAAAATGAGCTCACACTTTTGTTGTTACCAAAAATGCCCAAACCATTTTTGGAAATTGAGGAATATTACAAGGATCATTTTGCATATTTTTATGCATTTTTAGTCCTTGTAATTAATCCTGGAAAACTCTTATTCCTTTCTGTTTATTTTTAAATGGAAAAAAACCTGCAGAGGACGTTTTCCTTTTCTCCCCGGGGTCCCTGTTGCAGGCCCAGCCCTCCTGGCCTTTCCCTGCGTCTTGGGCTAAATCCCAGCCGCGAAGGGGTAAGTGAGGCGCGCCTGGGGCCGCTCGATCTGCATCCGACGGCTCCCCGTCGTCTTCTTTCCACGCTGGACAGGTCCCCCCGCCCCTCTCCTCTCACGGCGCAAGTCCGGCCAACAGCCGTGGAGCCCTCCGGCCAGGGAGAGGGGAGCTCCCTTTAAGAGCACGCGAGACGCGCCGCGGGGTGCCCTAGCCCCCATTCTGTGACGCCCCCAAAATCAAGCCGTGTACAGTAATCATACACGCAAGGTACACGATCGAGATCAGGGACTCACGGCGAGATATCACAACACAACTCTACAAATAAAATAATACAAGTTGTTTAATACAAGCCAGGGGCCACGAGGGCTCGAATATAACAGCTCGAGAGCATAAGTCAGCGGAAGCAAAAGTATCTGAGTACAGACACAAAATACAAGGTTGCCTTAAGAAGGCTAGCACAAATAACAACAGATCGAAAAGGCGAGGCCTCCTGCCTGGGAACTCCAAGCTACTCCTGGTCAACGGGGAACTCGACGTCGTAGTAGGCGCCTCCGGGGTACTCCTGCTCCTGGGCTCCAACGTCGGCTGCAGCGGCCGATCAGGCAAAACAGTAAAGGAAATAAAGCAGGTGAGTATCTAGTATACCCGCGAGTCTTACGTCCGCTACTAAGCATTATGCATTGTATCAACGGAAAGAAAAGGCTATATATAGTGGACTGAAAGAAAGAAATCCAGAGCAAGGGTAAGAAGCTAGGCCTAACGAAGACTAGCATCTTCCGACGAAGTCTTGCAGCATGAGGTAAGAATCAACCAACAGTTTATATAAAGCAATAAAGCAATAAAGTAACAATGAAGCAGAAGTTGCTGCAACATTGAATAATAATAAGTTGTAATAATTAACAATGCCTCCGAGTTCACCTCCTTGACATCCCCGCGAGGAAGAGAACCCGGAACCATACAGTTTAATAATAATAGTTTCTAGTGGTAAGATCCAGCTTCAGCATAAAGCGTCCTGTTACCGTGGACACGACTATTCGAATAGATTAATCTTCCCTGCAAGGGTGCACTTGTGTTACGCTACACGCACGGATATCCAGGGTGGCGGGAACCTTGTTAGGGAACGCTCCACCAAGGCTATCCGACACTTCATAGCCCATCTTTCAAACTCAACAGAGAGGCCATCCGCCGGTCTAAATCCTAAGTACGCCGGGCCTTGGACCCCAACCCGAACGTACTCCTGCACGGTGCGTGGCTGGCCGGTGAAGTTGAAGCAAATCCAAATAAGACATCACCGCGCGAGAAAATAAGACAACACCACTTCCCGGCAATCATCCCGCGGTACTGCTGACGTCTGAAGAGTCCTCGGACGACACTAAGAAGCGGAGGAGCCCATAACTCGTAGTTCCCACGGGTAGGTAGTGCGTACATGGCATATAGCCAACTCAAGACATTCACTGAACCATTTAGCATTTTAATTAACCTGCGTGACAACCGTTATCGTTGCCTCGACTTAACCGACCCGCGGACAACGACAGCAGCCAGGACCACCAGTACATCGGCGCCTGCCCCGTCGTCCCACCAAGTCACTGCGGTTACCAACAAGGTGAACCGTCTCCTTACCTTGTCTCGCGTGTGCTCCGGGAGGAGCTCGACTTTCGTGGTTTGGTAACTCTCGCGGCCAACGAGCAGGGCCAAGCACACCGGTACACTGGTCGTACCCTCCCTGTCGTCCCGTGGCAATACCTCTCGCGGGCACCGTTGGGTCGCCCGGCTTCTTACCTGAAGGACAACCGTTTACAGGACCCTATGGCGGCAAGACAAAGTCAGCCTCGGGTGGAGTACAAGGATTACTCCTTGATAGCTCACACTTGAGGTGACTAGGCATAACCCAGATAGGGGCCTTTGGCGGTGTCTGATTTGTACCGTACCTATGCAGTTATAATATTTGTATCCGCGTTCACTCCCCTGAGTGATCACGACCCTCTATCTAATCCTAGCTAAAAATGCGCAGGGCTCACTGCTGAATAATACATAATAATAATAAGGGGCAGCATAGGATAAAGGAAGGCACATCAAGGGGCGACAAACACAGGCTATGCAATGGAATAGGATTGTAACGTAGCAGCAGCAGTAACAATGCCTAGTGCAAGAAATGTACGGAAAGATAGGCGATATCTGGGGAAGAGAATGGCTCTGCTTGCCTGCAAGCTCGACGGTAGTAGTAGGGTCGTCGACGACGTAGTCGTACTCAGCAGCGGTGTAGTCGACGGCAGCAGCGGGGTCTACCGGAGATTAAGGGGGGGGGGGAAACAATAAATACACAACAATAATAGCAATACAAATGCAAGACATAACAGATGAATTGTAAACGGGGTTCTATCGCAGCACAACACTAAACACAAAAGGATAAACAAATAGGTTACAATAGAGGGGGTCACGTGGACCCGAACACATAAGTCATACAAGCCATAATATCTGAGTACAGTCATAGTTAGTCAAGTTTTGCCTTAAGAAGGCTAGCACAAATCACATCAGAGATACAGATCGAAAAAGGCGAGGCCTCCTGCCTGGGATCCACCGAACTACTCCTAGTCAACGGGGAACTCGACGTCGTAGTAGGCGCCTCCGGGGTACTCCTGCTCCTGGGCTCCAACGTCGGCTGCAGCGGCCGATCAGGTAAAACATTAAAGGAAATAAAGCAGGTGAGTATCTAGTATACCCGCGAGTCTTACGTCCGCTACTAAGCATTATGCATTGCATCAACGGAAAGAAGAGGCTGTATATAGTGGACTAAAAGACAGAAATCCAGAGCAAGGGTAAGGAGCTAGGCCTAACGAAGACTAGCATCTTCCGACGATGTCTTGCAGCATGAGGTAAGAATCAGCCAACAGTTTATATAAAGCATAAAGTAACAATGCAGCAGAAGTTGCTGCAGCATTGTATAATAATAAGTTGTAATAATTAACAATGCCTCCGAGTTCACCTCCTCGACATCCCCGCGAGGAAGAAAACCCGAAACCATACAGTTTAATAATAATAGTTTCTAGTGGTAAGATCCAGCTTCAGCATAAAGCGTCCTGTTACCGTGGACACGACTATTCGAATAGATTAATCTTCCCTGCAGGGGTGCACTTGTGTTACACTACACGCACGGATCTCCAGGGTGGCGGGAACCTTGTTAGGGAACGCTCCACCGAGGCTATCCGACACTTCATAGCCCATCTTTCAAACTCAACAAAGAGGCCATCCGCCGGTCTAAATCCTAAGTACTCATGGCCTTGGACCCCAACCCTGACGTACTCCTGCACGGTGCGTGGGTGGCCGGGAAGCCGTAACAAAAACAACACAGCTCGAGCAAAGAAGACAGCGCACTTCCCGGCAATCAGCCCGCGGTACTGCGGACGTCTGAAGAGTCCTCGGACGACACTACGAAGCAGAGGAGCCCATAAACTCGTAATTCCCACGGGTAGGTAGTGCGTACATGGCATATAGCCAACTCAAGACATTCACTGAACCATTTAGCATTTTAATTAACCTGCATGACAACAGTTATCGTTGCCTCGACTTAACTGACCCGCGGACAACAACAGCAGCCAGGACCACCAGTACATCGGTGCCTGCCCTGTCGTCCCACCAAGTCACTGCGATTACCAACAAGGTGAACCGTCTTCTTACCTTGTCTCGCGTGTGCTCCTGGGGGAGCTCGACTTCCGTGGTTTAGTAACTCTCGCGGCCAACAATCAGGGGCCAAGCACACCGGTACACTGGTCGTACCCTCCCTGTCGTCCCGTCGCAATACCTCTCGCGGGCACCGTTGGGTCGCCCGACTTATTACCTGAAGGACAAACGTTTACAGGACCCTATGGCGGCAAGACAAAGTCAGCCTCGAGTGGAGTACAAGGATTACTCCTTGATAGCTCACACTTGAGGTGACTAGGCATAACCCAGATAGGGGCCTTAGACGGTGTCTGCATTGTACCGTACCTGTGCAGTTATAATATTTGTATCCGCGTTCACCCCCCTGAGTGATCACGGCCCTCTATCTAATCCTAGCTAACAATGCGCAGGGCTCACTGCTGAATAATGCATAGTAATTATAAAAGGAAGCATAGGATAAGGAAGGCACATCAAGGGGCGACAAAAATCAGGCTATGCAGTTGAATAGGATTGTAATCGTAGCAGCAGCAGTAACAATGCCTAGTGCAAGAAAAGTACGGAAAGATAGGCGATATCTGGGGAAGAGAATGGCTCTGCTTGCCTGCAAGCTCGACGGTAGTAGTAGGGTCGTCGACGAAGTAGTCGTACTCAGCAGCGGTGTAGTCGACGGCAGCAGCGGGGTCTACCGGAGATTAAGGGGGGGGGAAACAATAAATACACAACAATAATAGCAATACAAATGCAAGACATAACAGATGAATTGTAAACGGGGTTCTATCGCGGTACGATGCACGTTGCTCGGAGCGGGAATTCATCCGGGGATGAAATACCGGCTCCGGGTGATTATCAGACAAGGTGTCCGAAGGGGGGAGATATCATGTCGGAGGTGTCGTGGACATCCGACACATGTGTGGGTGGTGTATCCGGGTTGGTTGATCTATTCCGAACAACTTTCATGTTCAGAACAAAGTCATCCGGAAAGTTTATCGGTATCGGGCAATCTATCAGACAGTGCCACCGGAGGGGGGGAACAGTTCGATGATCGGTATGTTAGAGGGGTGTGGTGAGGATATGGGCATCGTATCTGTAATCGTTGATCCGTTCTGAGTAACTTTCGTATACAAAGTATTTTGATCCGGGCAATTTTTATCGGTACCGGGAATTATCGACAGACGGCCCGAAGGGGGGAATGTCGATGTTCGGTATGTTAGAGGGGGGTGGTAGACATACGGATAGCGTATCCGTATTCGTTATATTTTTCTGATCAACTTTCATGTATAAAGTTTTTCGATCCGAGTTACGGTTTAAAAGTTATTGAATTTCAAAGTTTTAAATCAATTTAAATCAATTTTTGAATTTTCTTTTATTATTAAATAGCAACATTATCCACAGAGGGGTTGACTGGTCAAACCTGACCAGTGGGTCCCACTAGTCAACCTCTGTTTAATAAAAATAATTTATCTAATACTAATGATCCAATGGACCCACATGTCATAGACTGAGATAAATAAAATTTTTTATTAAAAATTCTGGCATGTGGGGCCCATGTGTAAGTGAGTGTTAGTTAAATAGACAGTTTTATTTACTTAAACTGGCAAGGGGCCCACTAGTCAGTGACCTATTTATCTAACAGTTATTTTGTTTAAACAAATAGGGTTTAAGTGGGGGGGGGGTGGCCCACATGTCATGGACCCAGGGGTGCTAATTCTGGGGGGATTAGTCTAATAGCGGTTTACCCCTAATTACATATGGCCAGCCCCACTGGGCAGTGGGCTTTCCCGCTGGAGGTTAGCCCAGCCGGGCACGGCGGCGAGGCAGAGCACGTCGGCGAGGCCATCGGGGCACTCCGGCGACCAATCGGTACGGGGAGGGGTGGAATCGGACGTGCGAGCTGCCGCGCGTCGCCTGGTGCACTCCACGTTTAGCGTGGTGGCACAAGGCCACGGCGGCGAGCAGCCCTAGCGGCTGCCGGAGCGCGGCGAGGTGAAGGCGGCGACAGCGGGCATAAAAACGGGTGTGGGTTGGAGGGAAACGAAGAGCAGCTCACAGCAGAACTTGTAGGTGGCTCGGAGTAGGCTGGGGACGCTCGAGCCGGGCGAATCGACGGCGGCAGCGCGGTGGCCGTGGTGGGAGGAGATGAAAGGGGGCGGCGTCCTTGGGGCCTCCAGGGAGAAATTGGGCGTGCAGGGAGACGAGGTCGTCCACGACGGCTCGCCTGGACAAGCTCCCGCTTGCCGAGGTGGTCACCGGCCGCGTCGACAGCGTGGGCGCGGCGACGGCGGCCGCGGCTTGGAAGAAAACGAGAGGGAGGGAGGCGCGAGGGTTGGAGCGAATGGACATGGGGAGGAGGAGGGGGCCTTCGGCCTTATCCAGAGGGGGGCAGGTGTGGAGGGGAGGGAGCAGGTGAGCGAAGGGGGCCGGCGGCATGGCCTTCCTGCCATGGCGCGTGCGGCATGGGGGGAGGGGGGTTGGTGGGGATGAGACAGGGGAGGGGAGAGAGAAGGGGGGGGCTGGGCCCGGGTGGGCCTCGCCCCCGGCGTAGTTTAGGGTTTTTCCTTTTTTTTTTCTTTTCTTTTTTATTCTTTCCGTACTGTTTATATATTTTAAATATTTTTGTATTTTATAGAATATGTAATAGGTTCCATAATTAGTGTTATGCTCCATATTAGTGCTACAAAAAGTTTGGGGCATTTATAAACTCATTTGCATTTTGTTTTATTTTAAAAGATATTAAATGGTATTATTTTGCTACTGTTTTATTTGCTTAGCATTTTAAACATGGTATTAAAATCCCATATCACTATTAATGTAGCCTACAGATTATTAGGCATTTTATAAAATTGGTTCCATAATTTTTAGTTCATTTAAAAATTCCCACTTGTTTACTTTATTCCATGGAAATTTAATAATTCCCAAAGTTACTAGTTTTATTTCATAATATTTATAAAACACTTTAAAGAATATCCATTGTTATTTTTTTAACATGGCCCAATGATTGCTAGGCATCTTATAAATAGATTCCATCATTTGGTTTAACTATGGTTTCATTTTTGTATTAACTTTCAAAATACTTTTTGATGACACCACAAGATTGGTTTCACAATCAACATAGACTTGTGATTATTCTAAGGACTAAGGGTGACTTGGTTTAACCATGATCATGTTGATTGACTGGCATCCACAATCCTTGGAGCAAGATTTACAATCCACATTTATTTGAAAATTTTATCAGGGTTGGAATTTCAATAAGCTATGACCAAAGTTGTTCAAGGCTTGATCATCAACAGTAATGATCACAAACAGTGGAATCACTGTAGTGATTACTGTACTAGATCTGAGGGTGTTACAATTCTCCACCACTACAAAGAATTCTCGTCCCGAGAATTAAAAGTAGTGTTAGGGGTAGAGTTTCGGTTTCGCCTTCTAACAAATCTTCTTGTCCTGGTTGTCGTACTCGAAGAAATTAATCCATCACGTTGGGGCCTTCACTGCACGACATCGGTGCATCTCGATGGGTTTTCATCCTTTCGTCGGGGGCTTCATCGCACTTACGAACAGGTTAAGAGGCAAAGCTTAAGGGGGTCGGATCGATACAAGATCCATCAAATGGGGTTGTTCAAGGGTATGGGGTACAAGTCCTTCTGAGTTTAACATCAGGGAAGTACATCGTGAGAAGTTTCAAGCGGTTGGGCACGTATTCGATGCCGAGGACGGAAGATGGGAAAAGGGCCCCGATCATCAAACACAAGCACTGAGTTTGATATCGGACGGAATATCACAAGGTAGAGGACAAGAGTCAGGTTTCGGTCCTGTGGAACTGTGGGTTATGGGCCCACAGGAGGTAAGAAGGGTGGAGACATTCCATGCGAGCACGGTGCAAGGTTTGTCCGAGAACAATTTGTCAACCATGTCGGCAACATCATCAGTGCCAAGGGCGAGGAACGAAGAGAACCATTTTCCTGCTCGTTAAGATGAGGCGGACCAATTGGAAAAGTTCTCGTCCATCGGTGGTCACCGAAAAGTCATCAACAATCGTAACTGGTTGTACAGACAATTTAGCACACCAAAGTGTTTACATAAGCAGGGAAGTCCACTTCTTAGATAAGATACATTACAAGAAATGTTAAACATACCAATGGACAGGAAAATGTGATGATACACAAGTATGAGGTGTATATTTTTCCCAAGGAAAACACAACACGATATACACGACCAAGTTGTACTGGCACGGAGACAAGGGAGGTTGTCGACGATAATGCAAATCATCGAGGGGCATGGAGGGTATTTCACACGATGAATCCAGTTGACACATGGAAGAAGCCACGCAAGATTAGTCGGATAATAATCCACAAAAAGGTCGGATGGTTCGCAAAGGATCCGATGTGAGTATCGGCACTCAATCAGGAGGATAAAGAATGCATATCCATCGAGTGATAGAAGCATCGGAATAATGCGATGCTTGAGTACAAGGGAATCGTGTTTTCCAGATCGGGAGGTGGATGCAATCATCCATACGGACTTATCGGTGGCAGGGGATTGCAAAGGCGATGAACACGCAGGTTCTTGGGAATTCATCGGAGAGTAATCGTCGAAATCTTCAGGTGGATCAGGCGATCATCGAGAATGCAGAGCTCTCCGGGAGGAAGGAGGTACGTGAACCTAAGTCAGAGTTATTAAAACTTTACCAGCAAGGATAAGAGATCAGAGTCCCAGAGCATAGGTACGGAGAAAAAGATCCTAATACCATAGATATCACAC
Source organism: Bromus sterilis (assembly GCA_950022295.1). NCBI lineage: Eukaryota > Viridiplantae > Streptophyta > Magnoliopsida > Poales > Poaceae > Bromus > Bromus sterilis. Next base: position 283,848,231 of record OX465600.1, read on the forward strand.
GTAGTGACATCGATGTGGGCCCGTAAGTCAAACATTAAGTTAGCAAGTAGTTTTGCAAATACTAGACTCGACTTCGACCAAGGAGTGGTTAGGGGCTTCCTACAGGCAGTCGGCTCTGATACCAACTTGTGACGCCCCCAAAATCAAGCCGTGTACAGTAATCATACACGCAAGGTACACGATCGAGATCAGGGACTCACGGCGAGATATCACAACACAACTGTACAAATAAAATAATACAAGATGTTTAATACAAGCCAGGGGCCACGAGGGCTCGAATATAACAGCTCGAGAGCACAAGTCAGCGGAATCAAAAGTATCTGAGTACAGACACAAAATACAAGGTTGCCTTAAGAAGGCTAGCACAAATAACAACAGATCGAAAAGGCGAGGCCTCCTGCCTGGGAACTCCAAGATACTCATGGTCAACGGGGAACTCGACGTCGTAGTAGGCGCCTCCGGGGTACTCCTGCTCCTCGGCTCCAACGTCGGCTGCAGCGGCCGATCAGGCAAAACAGTAAAGGAAATAAAGCAGGTGAGTATCTAGTATACCCGCGAGTCTTACGTCCGCTACTAAGCATTATGCATTGTATCAACGGAAAGAAGAGGCTGTATATAGTGGACTGAAAGAAAGAAATCCAGAGCAAGGGTAAGAAGCTAGGCCTAACGAAGACTAGCATCTTCCGACGAAGTCTTGCAACATGAGGTAAGAATCAGCCAACAATTTATATAAAGCAATAAAGTAACAATGAAGCAGAAGTTGCTGCAACATTGAATAATAATAAGTTGCAATAATTAACAATGCCTCCGAGTTCACCTCCTCGACATCCCCGCGAGGAAGAGAACCCGGAACCATACAGTTTAATAATAATAGTTTCTAGTGGTAAGATCCAGCTTCAGCATAAAGCGTCCTGTTACCGTGGACACGGCTATTCGAATAGATTAATCTTCCCTGCAGGGGTGCACTTGTGTTACGCTACACGCACGAATCTCCAGGGTGGCGGGAACCTTGTTAGGGAACGCTCCACCGAGGCTATCCGACACTTCATAGCCCATCTTTCAAACTCAACAGAGAGGCCATCCGCCGGTCTAAATCCTAAGTACACCGGGCCTTGGACCCCAACCCGAACGTACTCCTGCACGGTGCGTGGCTGGCTGGTGAAGTTGAAGCAAATCCAAATAAGACATCACCGCGCGAGCAAATAAGACAACACCACTTCCCAGCAATCAGCCTGCAGTACTGCTGACGTCTGAAGAGTCCTCAGACGACACTAAGAAGCGGAGGAGCCCATAACTCGTAGTTCCCACGGGTAGGTAGTGCGTACATGGCATATAGCCAACTCAAGACATTCACTGAACCATTTAGCATTTTAATTAACCTGCGTGACAACCGTTATCGTTGCCTCGACTTAACCGACCCGCGGACAACGACAGCAGCCAGGACCACCAGTACATCGGCGCCTGCCCCGTCGTCCCACCAAGTCACTGCGGTTACCAACAAGGTGAACCGTCTCCTTACCTTGTCTCGCGTGTGCTCCGGGAGGAGCTCGACTTTCGTGGTTTGGTAACTCTCGCGGCCAACGAGCAGGGCCAAGCACACCGGTACACTGGTCGTACCCTCCCTGTCGTCCCGTGGCAATACCTCTCGCGGGCACCGTTGGGTCGCCCGGCTTCTTACCTGAAGGACAACCGTTTACAGGACCCTATGGCGGCAAGACAAAGTCAGCCTCGGGTGGAGTACAAGGATTACTCCTTGATAGCTCACACTTGAGGTGACTAGGCATAACCCAAATAGGGGCCTTTAGCGGTGTCTGCTTTGTACCGTACCTATGCAGTTATAATATTTGTATCCGCGTTCACTCCCCTGAGTGATCACGGCCCGCTATCTAATCCTAGCTAACAATGCGCAGGGCTCACTGCTGAATAATACATAATAATAAGGGGCAGCATAGGATAAAGGAAGGCACATCAAGGGGCGACAAAAACAGACTATGCAATTGAATAGGATTGTAACGTAGCAGCAGCAGTAACAATGCCTAGTGCAAGAAATGTACGGAAAGATAGGCGATATCTGGGGAAGAGAATGGATCTGCTTGCCTGCAAGCTCGACGGTAGTAGTAGGGTCGTCGACGACGTAGTCGTACTCAGCAGCGGTGTAGTCGACGGCAGCAGCGGGGTCTACCGGAGATTAAGGGGGGGGGAGAAACAATAAATACACAACAATAATAGCAATACAAATGCAAGACATAACAGATGAATTGTAAACGGGGTTCTATCGCGGTACGATGCACGTTGCTCGGAGCAGGAATTCATCCGGGGATGAAATACCGGCTCCGGGTGATTATCGGACAAGGTGTCCCGAGGGGGGAGATATCATGCCGGAGGTGTCGTGGACATCCGACACATGTGTGGGTGGTGTATCCGGGTTGGTTGATCTATTCCGAACAACTTTCATGTTCAGAACAAATTCATCCGGAAAGTTTATCGATATCGGGCAATCTATCGGACAGTGCCACCGGAGGGGGGGAACAGTTCGATGATCGGTATGTTAGAGGGGTGTGGTGAGGATATGGGCATCGTATCTGTAATCGTTGATCCGTTCTGAGTAACTTTCGTATACAAAGTATTTTGATCCGGGCAATTTTTATCGGTACCGGGAATTATCGACAGACGGCCCGAAGGGGGGAATGTCGATGTTCGGTACGTTAGAGGGGGGTGGTAGACATACGGATAGCGTATCCGTATTCGTTATATTTTTTTGATCAACTTTCATGTATAAAGTTTTTCGATCCGAGTTACGGTTTAAAAGTTATTGAATTTCAAAGTTTTAAATCAATTTAAATCAATTTTTGAATTTTCTTTTATTATTAAATAGCAACATTATCCACAGAGGGGTTGACTGGTCAAACCTAACCAGTGGGTCCCACTGGTCAGCCTCTGTTTAATAAAAATAATTTATCTAATACTAATGATCCAATGGACCCACATGTCATAGACTGAGATAAACAAAAAAATTTATTAAAAATTCTGGCATGTGGGGCCCATGTGTAAGTGAGTGTTAGTTAAATAGACAGTTTTATTTACTTAAACTGGCAAGGGGCCCACTAGTCAGTGACCTATTTATCTAACAGTTATTTTGTTTAAACAAATAGGGTTTAAGTGGGGGGTGGCCCACATGTCATGGACCCAGGGGTGCTAATTCTGGGGGGATTAGTCTAATAGGGGTTTACCCCTAATTACATATGGCCGGCCCCACTGGGCAGTGGGCTTGCCCGCTGGAGGTTAGCCCAACCGGGCACGGCGGTGAGGCAGAGCACGCCGGCGAGGCCATCGGGGCACTCCGTCGACCAATCGGTACGGGGAGGGGTGGAATCGGACGTGCGAGCTGCTGCGCGTTGCCTGGTGCACTCCACGTTTAGCGTGGTGGCACAAGGCCACGGCGGCGAGCAGCCCTAGCGGCTGCCGAAGCGCGGCAAGGTGAAGGCGGCGACAGCGGGCATAAAAACGGGTGTGGGTTGGAGGGAAACGAAGAGCAGCTCACAGAAGAACTTGTAGGTGGCTCGGAGTAGGCTGGGGACGCTCGAGCCGGGCGAATCGACGACGGCAACGCGGTGGCCGTGGCGGGAGGAGATGAAAGGGGGCGGCGTCCTTGGGGCCTCCCGGGAGAAATTGGGCGTGCAGGGAGACGAGGTCGTCCACGGCGGCTCGCCTGGACAAGCTCCCGCTTGCCGAGGTGGTCACCGGCCGCGTCGACAGCGTGGGCGCGGCGACGGCGGCCGCGGCTTGGAAGAAAACGAGAGGGAGGGAGGCGCGAGGGGTGAGGGGAATGGACATGGGGAGGAGGAGGGGGCCTTCGGCCTTATCCAGAGGGGGGCAGGTGAGGAGGGGAGGGAGCAGGTGAGCGGAGGGTGCCGGCGGCATGGCCTTCCTGCCATGGCGCGTGCGGCATGGGGGGAGGGGGGTTGGTGGGGATGAGACAGGGGAGGGGAGAGAGAAGGGGGGGGGGCTGGGCCCGGGTGGGCCTCGCCCCCGGCGTAGTTTAGGGTTTTATTCTTTTTTCCTTTTTTTTCTTTTCTTTTTTTTTCTTTCCTTACTGTTTATATATTTTAAATATTTTTGTATTTTATAGAATATGTAATAGGTTCCATAATTAGTGTTATGCTCCATATTAGTGCTACAAAAAGTTTGGGGCATTTATAAACTCATTTGCATTTTGTTTTATTTTAAAAGATATTAAATGGTATTATTTTTCTACTGTTTTATTTGTTTAGCATTTTTAAACATGGTATTAAAATCCCATATCACTATTAATGTAGCCTACAGATTATTAGGCATTTTATAAAATTGGTTCCATAATTTTTAGTTGATTTAAAAATTCCCACTTGTTTACTTTATTCCTTGGCAATTTAATAATTCCCAAAGTTACTAGTTTTATTTCATAATATTTATAAAACACTTTAAAGAATATCCATTGTTATTTTTTTAACATGGCCCAATGATTGCTAGGCATCTTATAAATAGATTTCATCATTTGGTTTAATTATGGTTTCATTTTTGTATTAACTTTCAAAATACTTTTTGATGACACCACAACATTGGTTTCACAATCAACATAGACTTGTGATTATTCTAAGGACTAAGGGTGACTTGGTTTAACCATGATCATGTTGATTGACTGGCATACACAATCCTTGGAGCAAGATTTACAATCCACATTTATTTGAAAATTTTATCAGGGTTGGAATTTCAATAAGCTATGACCAAAGGTGTTCAAGGCTTGATCATCAACAATAATGATCACAAACAGTGGAATCACTGTAGTGATTACTGTATTGGATCTGAGGGTGTTACACATTCTCCCCCTACACTTCCTCTCGCCACCGCCGCCATGGCCGATTTGAACCTCCCCTGTTCCGCGTGACAGGTGAGCCTCCCGGTGAAATTCGTCGCCGTTCCTCGCGCACGGTGTGCCCGCGCTCGTCTGCGCCTTCTCCTAGCCCGTTCTCACCATTTCCCCCCTGCAGATTCGGCCTGCAAGCCCCAAGAACCGACGAGCCGCGGCGTTACGCCTCGGATCCGTCTTCCTCGACGACGACGACCCCGTGGATCTCCTTCTCCCCGGCAAGGTCAAGGTCACCGACGAGCCCCTCTAGGTGAGCCTCCGCGCCTCCGTTCCTTCCCTAGTACCCGTGGGACGTTTGGCGCCGTGAAGGCGTCTCTGTCGCCGCTCCGGCGAGCCGTGCACGCCAAGCGCGTGTCTCCGGCGAGTGTGTGTGTGTGCGTGCGGTTGCGCCGTTCGCGAGCAGAGCGTGCGGTGAGCGTTAGCATCAGGATTGCTCTTCGTTCCCCTCGACGGCCTGCTGTGCGACTCTGTTCCGCCATAACCGTGCCGGCGAGGAAAGCCGCTCCCTTTTGGGTTGCCGGCGAAGGAGGCGAGCAAAATGGAACCACAGAGGGTCCAGCTTCGAGTAGCCGCTGGCCGTTGCACCATCGGAGCACCGTAGCCGATGTGAGCCTCACCGGAACGTCTCGACGCCGCCGGTCTGAAGTTTTCGTCAGTTCGTCAGAAACAGGTTCGCCGCGTTAGGATTCAGGCGAGACTAGCGTCTTCTCTGATTTTTCTAGGTGCAGCGCGGGCCTGGGATCTGTAGTTAGATGTGCCAGCTTCCGTTCCCCAGTGACCGCGGGGCTGCCGGCGTTGAAGCGGCGAGGCGAGGTTCGCCGCAAGTCGTCGTCGTCGCCGGGTTTTTCTGAAGCTCAGTCCGAGGGGTGCACACCTCTTCTGTTTTCGTATCTGTTTCGGTTCAGTAACGTGTAGTAGCTTAGTGGTAGAGGGGGCTGTGGAGTGGAGGCACGGCCTGGGTTCGAATCTCAGCCGATGCACGCCCCTTTTTTTTCTTTTTCTTAGTTTGCCTGGGCCGTGGAGACAGACTGGGCTTGGCCCAGTAGCTGCCGCAGTTCTGGTGGGCTGGCCCAGAGGGAGAAGAGGAGAGATGGGCTGGTTGCCGAATCCAACCCAGTGCTGGAGCCCTTTTGTTTTTTTTTTCTATTTTTCCTTTTTCTTTTCCGTTTTGTTTTCCTCAATTTGAATTTGAATTCAAATTCAAATTGGATTTTGACTCCAATTTCATCCAGGGGCATATCATATATGCTTTTGGGGTAGCTTGAGCTACTGAACAGCATGGTGAGGTCTATTTTGCACTTTGCCCCCTCTAATAATTGAGGTGTGGTAATTTTGCAATATAACCCCCTCCTTTTCTTTTGTTTTGATCAAGTTTTATCCAAATTCAATTTTGGCCATGCCATATATGGATTTTGGGTAGTTTCATCCAAGGATTGCAATGGTGATGTCCTCATGATGTTTTGTGCAACCCATTTGGACCAGGTGTGACCACCTCAACCAGTATCAATCTGTCTTTCCCTGATTGCATCATTTCATCTTCAGTGCATTTTCAGATGATGATCATCAGTCCTTTTCTAGCTTTGTTTCATGTCGTCTTCAAATCATCTTTCTTCAAAGTCAGCCCCTAACATGTTGTCATATGCAATGTGGCTGGTTTCCAACTATTGTTGCACCTTCCTTCTGTCAAATTCACCGACACTACTCCGTCTCCGGAATCGATGATTACTTTTCACGTTGTTTTATTTATGTTATATGCATTGTTGATCATGCCATGTTGCCAGGTTACTTACACCAAAAATAAGGCTAAGACCAAAGCCAGGATTACGTAAATATAATGCATATGAAGTTGTTGACGTGTCGTCACCACCTTCATTTAAATCTGACTAGATTGGGTCACATCATGTAATTTAAACTTGATCATACCATCCTTGCCTGTGCATTGTACCCGTTACTTACTTGTGTGCCTTTTCCTTGCCGGTACCTTACGTTAGCACCTGATACCACTGAGGAGACTTACGTGGAGATTTCCGACACCGAGCCCGAGGACCCTGCCGCGTCTGCTTCGACGACCGATTACCCAGGCAAGGGGAAGATTCATACCATTACTTGATACCTTTCTGCCTATTGCCTAGCTGTAGCCTAGAACGTTTGTTTGATCCTATCCACTTCGAAAATGCCACCTTCAAGAACCAAACAGCCATGATCCCCACATCCCAGCAAAACTTTGTATTGCCAAGTTACCGCTGCTCAGCCATTGCTTAGTATGAGTAGGAAAACTTGATGCTTACCCTATTGCTATGGGTTGGGATATTATGTTATTTAAAGAAGTTGGTTGATATTTATTACATTTATGATGTTAATTTTATACTTGACGAAAGATGGGAGACCCGGCTGTTCCCGCCAGGTGTTTTGTTCCATTTGAGTCACCTAGGTCCCGAGTTCCGGGTATTGTGTTTCTTGACGAGCGTGCCTAATCGTGTGTGGGATTCTATGGGGTCCCCTTGTCTTACCTACCTAGCTTCGTACAATTCTAGTGGTGGCCCGAGCTGATTTACTATTTGCAATGTGTGTGTGCTGGTGGTACCCCAGTTGTTTACAAACCACCTTGGGCCAGGAGGACTTGTGCCTTGGCTGGCCCACTCTGACCGGCTGAGGACCCGGTCTCATATGAGAATTTAACCGGCTATCCAAACCCGAGTTATACGGTAGAGGCCGATTCGAGAGCGTGGCCAGCTTTTGAGTTGGGTGTCGACTCACCGGGGGCCACCCAGCCGCGAAGGGGTAAGTGAGGCGCGCCTGGGGCCGCTCGATCTGCATCCGACGGCTCCCTGTCGTCTTCTTTCCACGCTGGACAGGTCCCCCCGCGCCTCTCCTCTCACGGCGCAAGTCCGGCCAAGAGCCGTGGAGCCCTCCGGCCAGGGAGAGGCGAGCTCACTTTAAGAGCACGCGAGACGCGCCGCGGGGTGCCCTAGCCCCAATTTTTCCCCTCCACTTCCTCTCGCCGCCGCCGCCATGGCCGATTTGAACCTCCCCTGTTCCGCGTGACAGGTGAGCCTCCCGGTGAAATTCGTCGCCGTTCCTCGCGCACGGTGAGCCCGCGTTCGTCTGCGCCTTCTCCTAGCCCGTTCTCACCGATTCCCCCCTGCAGATTCGGCCTGCAAGCCCCAAGAACCGACGAGCCGCGGCGTTGCGCCTCGGATCCGTCTTCCTCGACGACGATCCCGTGGGTCTCCTTCTCCCCGGCAAGGTCAAGGTCACCGACGAGCCCCTCTAGGTGAGCCTCTGCGCCTCCGTTCCTTCCCTAGTACCCGTAGGACGTTTGGCGCCGTGAAGGTGTCTCTGTTGCCGCTCCGGCGAGCCGTGCACGCCAAGTGCGTGTCTCCGGCGAGTGTGTGTGTGCGTGCGGTTGCGCCGTTCGCGAGCAGAGCGTGCGGTGAGCGTTAGCATCAGGATTGCTCTTCGTTCCCCTCGACGGCCTGTTGTGCGGCTCTGTTCCGCCATAACCGTGCCGGCGAGGAAAGCCGCTCCCTTTTGGGTTGCCGGCGGGGGAGGCGAGCAAAATGGAACCACGGAGGGTCCAGCTTCGGGTAGCCGCTGGCCGTTGCGCCATCGGAGCACCGTAGCCGATGTGAGCCTCACCGGAACGTCTCGACGCCGCCGGTCTGAAGTTTTCGTCAGTTCGTCAGAAATAGGTTCGTCGCGGTAGGATTCAGGCGAGACTAGCGTCTTCTCTGATGCGTTCTAGGTGCAGCGCGGCCCTGGGATCTGTAGCTGGATGTGCCAGCTTCCGTTCCCCAGTGACCGCGGGGCTGCCGGCGTTGAAGCGGCGAGGCGAGGTTCGCCGCAAGTCGTCGTCATCGCCGGGTTTTTCTGAAGCTCAGTCCGAGGGGTGCACACCTCTTCTGTTTTCGTATCTTTTTCGGTTCAGTAACGTGCAGTAGCTTAGTGGTAGAGGGGGCTGTGGAGTGGAGGCACGTCCTGGGTTCGAATCCCAGCCGATGCACCCCCCTTTTTTTCTTTTTCTTAGTTTGCCTGGGCCGTGGAGACAGACTGGGCTCGGCCCAGTAGCTGCCGCAGTTCTGGTGGGCTGGCCCAGAGGGAGAAGAGGAGAGATGGGCTGGTTGCCGAATCCAGCCCAGTGTTGGAGCCCCTTTGTTCTTTTTTTTCTCTTTTTATTTTTCTTTTTCGTTTTGTTTTCCTCAATTTGAATTTGAATTCAAATTCAAATTGGATTTTGACTCCAATTTCATCCAGGGGCATATCATATATGCTTTTGGGGTAGCTTGAGCTACTGAACAGCATGGTGAGGTATATTTTGCACTTTTCCCCCTCTAATAATTGAGGTGTGGTAATTTTGCAATATAACCCCCTCCTTTTCTTTTGTTTTGATCAAGTTTTATCCAAATTCAATTTTAGCCATACCATATATGGATTTTGGGTAGTTTCATCCAAGGATTGCAATGGTGATGTCCTCATGATGTTTTGTGCAACCCATTTGGACCAGGTGTGACCACCTCAACCAGTATCAATCTGTCTTTCCCTGATTGCATCATTTCATCTTTAGTGCATTTTGAGATGATGATTATCAGTCCTTTTCTAGCTTTGTTTCATGTCGTCTTCAAATCATCTTTCTTCAAAGTCAGCCCCTAACATGTTGTCATATGCAATGTGGATGGTTTCCAACTATTGTTGCACCTTCCTTCTGTCAAATTCACCGACACTACTCCGTCTCCGGAATCGATGATTACTTTTCACGTTGTTTTATTTATGTTATATGCATTGTTGATCATGCCATGTTGCCAGGTTAATTACACTAAAAATAAGGCTAAGACCAAAGCCAGGATTACGTAAATATAATGCATATGAAGTTGTTGACGTGTCGTCACCACCTTCATTTAAATCTGACTAGATTGGGTCACATCATGTAATTTAAACTTGATCATACCATCCTTGCCTGTGCATTGTACCCGTTACTTACTTGTGTGCCTTTTCCTTGCCGGTACCTTACGTTAGCACCTGAGACCACTGAGGAGACTTACGTGGAGATTTCCGACACCGAGCCCGAGGACCCTGCCGCGTCTGCTTCGACGACCGATTACCCAGGCAAGGGGAAGATTCATACCATTACTTGATACCTTTCTGCCTATTGCCTAGCTGTAGCCTAGAACGTTTGTTTGATCCTATCCACTTCGAAAATGCCACCTTCAAGAACCAAACAGCCATGATCCCCACATCCCAGCAAAACTTTGTATTGCCAAGTTACCGCTGCTCAGCCATTGCTTAGTATGAGTAGGAAAACTTGATGCTTACCCTATTGCTATGGGTTGGGATATTATGTTATTTAAAGAAGTTGGTTGATATTTATTACATTTATGATGTTAATTTTATACTTGACGAAAGATGGGAGACCCGGCTGTTCCCGCCAGGTGTTTTGTTCCATTTGAGTCACCTAGGTCCCGAGTTCCGGGTATTGTGTTTCTTGACGAGCGTGCCTAATCGTGTGTGGGATTCTATGGGGTCCCCTTGTCTTACCTACCTAGCTTCGTACAATTCTAGTGGTGGCCCGAGCTGATTTACTATTTGCAATGTGTGTGTGCTGGTGGTACCCCAGTTGTTTACAAACCACCTTGGGCTAGGAGGACTTGTGCCTTGGCTGGCCCACTCTGACCGGCTGAGGACCCGGTCTCATATGAGAATTTAACCGGCTATCCAAACCCGAGTTATACGGTAGAGGCCGATTCGAGAGCGTGGCCAGCTTTTGAGTTGGGTGTCGACTCACCGGGGGCCACCCGGAGTTGTGCGTCGTTAGTTAGAGGGACTCTGACGTACCGGAGTTTCAGGCGCTTACTTAGCCAAGTGGAAACCGGGCGTACATGCGAAGCCTATGATGGGCAGTTGGTACACCCCTGCAGGGTTAAAACTTTTCGAAAATCCGTGTCCGCGGTTATGGACGACTTGAGACCTACTCCTTGTTCATAGAATAACATCAATCTGAATCATAATTAAAACTTGCCTATCGTGTGAGTGCCTTGGTTGCTTTTCTTCGTCCAGGGGGACCGAGAGAAGATCCAGGTTGTGTTATGCTTGACGTAAGTAGGTGATTAGTGGACCTATGACACGATGTCACGTGCTACTCTTGGATCTTATCTCTACTCTAATAGAACGATAGCCACTATAAATGCTAGTGCGGCTGCAACCTTCACCTTTACTTTGTCTTACCGTAGGAAGTCAGTTATCCTGTAATGATATAATCTCACCCCTGTTTTCCTTTGTGCTTTTAATGTTTTGCCTGATCGGCCGCTGCAGTGGAGTACTTTCTTGACCCGAGCTCTGGACGATACTTCGTGGAGGTGCCCCCGGAGGATGACGATGAGGACGACCTCGTTCAGTAGATCCTACAGTTGGGTTTTCGACGATCCGTGGGTGGACTCTTTATGTGCAGCCCTCTCTAGGGAAATTTGGCTTTTGACCGTACTCGGTCGTGTTTGTCTTCCGCTTGTCGCATGATGTACTGTTGGGTCTACGGACCTCTGAGATGATGTAATAATTATCCAATGGCAATGTATGCCTTGGACTTTATATATTTATGTCTTAGTTACAATTCTCGTTCTTATACTTGTTGCTGAGAATCCGGCAGCGACACGAGTGCGAGTGTCGTGAGTCGGTGGCTCTTTATGCGCTACTAACTTGAGCGGGACGCGAAAGCGACGAACTCGAGTTAGCACCGCATCGGGGGCCTTACAACTTGGTATCAGAGCAGGACTGACTGTAGGACCACTTACTGGCCGAAGTTGAGTCTAGAAACTATTTTGTAGTTATTAAGGAAAAATCGGAGAGTAGGAACTCTTTCTTTTTCTTCTTACCCCACCCTCCCACCCCTTTTTCCGTGAGGAAGTGAAACGTTGTTTTCTCTCTGCAACTTATCCCCTTTCAAAAACAAATCTAGGTTCTCGTTTACATGAGGCTCCGATTCCTCTATAATTTTTGCTAGCAACGAGATGTGTTGGCGTCTTTGAGACCACTGAGCCGCCACTTGGGTTTGACTGCTCTACCTCGCTTACGGCGTACCCCAGGTGAAACGTCCATACAGGATTGGCGGGCATCCTATGGTAATATGGATGTGGTGTCTTTTCCCCTATGGACGACCGCGATGGCGGGCCGCTCAGGGCAGATGTCTCATTGTTCAGGTTTCCAACCGCTCGTATATATTGTTGTGTGCTCGCTAGCAGATTATTATCTTAGATTCGGATGATCTAGGTTTGGGGATTCCAGTAGCACCTAGCTTTCGACTTTCGGGTTAACCTTGGTGGAATTTCAGCCTTCGGCTTTCTCATACCTCGTGAGGAAGTTTTGTTGTCAATATTGCTTTATCTTCTGGTTACATCAATGTTTCGACCATGTTCTCACAAGTGTTCCTGTAAACAGGATGCCAAGAGCGAACATGCCGCCGCCAGAGAACCCTATCCTTGGAGAGGCTGTGGCCGCAGTGGCTCAGGGCATAGCTGCAATCCTACAGATGCTGCAGAACCAGACTGGCCAGAGGAATGATCGACCACAGTACACCACACTACAACAGTTCCTCGCGATCAACCCCTCCAGGTTCTCCGAGGCTCGAGACCCGCTGGAGGCGGATGACTGGATCGCAGAGATCAAGAAGCACTTCAATGCTAACACCGTCAGACCCGTCGACTACGTCACCTTCGCCTCCTTCCAGCTTCAAGGTGCAGCAGCCAGCTGGTACGACACCTACAAGGCCAACAAGGGCGATGCTGTCATCACGTGGGCAGACTTCGTCGCAGACTTCAGAGCAACGCATATTCCGAGTGGCCTGATGGACAGGAAGCGTGAGGAGTTCTTGGCTCTGAGACAGGGTGACAGGTCAGTTCAGGAGTACAACCTGGCCTTCGTCAGGCTCGCCAGGTACGCTCCAGAGGAGGTCAGCACAGAGGCTAAGAAGATTGCGAGGTTCCGTGGAGGTCTCAGCACAGAGATCAAGTACGCGCTCACTCAGTGCAGTCCCACGCTGTTCTCACAGTTCGTGGATCAGGCTATCCGCCAGGAGTTAGCCAGAGCAGAGTGGGATGCAGATAGGAAGCGCCAGCGTGAGCACAGTTCCGCAGTGATGATCCACAAGAAGGCAAAGACTTGGGTTGCAGAGGCACCACCGCAGAGGCAGCAGTACCAGCAGAGGGGCGCAGTTGTCCGCACTTTTTCCCGCCCTCCCGTCCCAGTTCAGCAGGGGCCTCGCTCTACACCACCACACGCGAGGCCACCCAGGCCGCAACAGCAACCCAGGCCGGGCGTGATTTGCTACAAGTGCAGAGAGCCAGGGCACACGTCTCCCAACTGCACCGATCCGCGCTTTGCTCGGCTCCCACCGCCTCCACCTCTCTCTACTCCGAGCACCGCGATGGTGAAGGCACAGCCGCGTGTAGTCCGAGTGAACAACGTGATGCTCAGCAGTCTTCAGAGATCGTTCTTGGTAGGTTGCTTGTGTGTTCAGTTCCAGCGACTGTTTTGTTCAATTCCGGAGCTTCCCATTCCTTCATGTCCGATGCTTTTGCTAAGTCCCTTGACCTTCCGAGAGAGAGGTTGCCTACACCTCTAGCAATTGCTTCTCCAGGATCGAGGATGCAGTCCTCAGGCAGTATCCTAGATGTGGAGATTTGTATTCAGGGTGTTATCTTTTCAGCATCCCTGGTTGTCTTGCCTCGTTCCGACATTGATGTCATTTTGGGCATGGATTGGCTTGTGCAGCACAAGGCCAATATTGATTGTCCGACCAGATCAGTGAAGTTGACACATGATTCAGGTGCAGAAGTCTTGTACACTTGTGGCTCTATGACAGGACCAACACAGTTGTACGCATTGAACGCAGGAGTTGCACCTTTGCTCGAAGAGGTCAGAGTTGTCTGTGAGTTCCCAGACGTCTTTCCGGAGGAGTTGCCAGGAATTCCCCCAGTTCGAGCTATTGAGTTCGTTATTGAGCTAGAGCCTGGTACCCGGCCGATTTCTCGGCATCCGTACAACATGTGTTTGAAGGAGTTGATTGAGCTCAAGAAGCAGTTGACAGAGTTGGAAGCAGGCGGTTTTATCCGCGCGAGCACTTCCCCTTGGGGTGCACCAGCTTTGTTTTTCCAGAAGAAGGATGGGACTAGCCGCTTGGTCCAGGACTATCGCGGTATCAACAAGAAGACCATCAAGAACAAGTACCCTCCGCCCCGCATCAATGATCTGTTCGAGCAGTTAAACGGGGCTAAGGTGTTTTCCAAGCTTGACTTGAGGATGGGGTATCACCAAATCCGTGTTCGTGAAGAGGATATTCCCAAGACCGCGTTCAGCACACGTTATGGGCTGTACGAGTTTACAGTCATGACTTTTGGGTTCTCAAATGCCCCTCCGACATTCATGAGAGCTATGAACTATTTGTTCCAGGATTGGCTTGATGTGTTTGTGATCCTCTACCTCGATGACATTCTTGTCTATTCCAAGTCAGAGGCTGAACATGAGGAACATTTGCGCTTGGTGCTGCAGAAGTTAAGAGAGCACTGGTATTACGCCAAGTTCTCCAAGTGTGAGTTTTGGCTGGACAAGGTCAATTTTCTGGGCCATGTCATCTCCGCTGAGGGAATTGCGGTTGACCCAGAGCGAGTCCGCACTATTCAAGAGTGGGCTCCGCCGAAGAATGTGAAGCAGCTAAGGAGTTTTCTCGGCCTCGCCAGTTATTGCAGGAGGTTTGTGCATAATTTCTCCAAAATAGCCAAGCCAATGACTGAATTGTTGTGCAAGGACAAGCGGTACACTTGGTCACCAGCTTGCCAGTCAGCCTTCGAGGAGTTGAAAGAGAAGCTGACCACAACTCCAATTCTCACGCCGCCAGATGAGTCACAGCCTTTTCAGGTGTTTTGTGATGCCTCTTTGCAAGGTCTGGGCGGAGTTTTGATGCAGGGCAGGAATATTGTGGCTTATACCTCACGGCAGTTGAAGACAAGTGAGAGGAATTATCCCACACACGACTTGGAGCTTGCAGCAGTTGTGCACGCTTTGGTCACTTGGCGACACCTCCTCTTAGGGAGGAAGGTGGATGTGTTCACGGACCACAAGAGTTTGAAGTACTTGTTCACTCAGCCAAATCTGAACTTGAGGCAAAGAAGATGGCTCGAAACCATTACTGAGTACACAGTTGATATTCAGTACACGCCTGGGAAGGCGAATGTCATAGCTGATGCGCTGAGCCGCAAGGGCGATTGCAATAATATTCAGGTGCAGAAGATCCACCCTGATTTGTGTGAGTCCTTTCGAAGGCTCAATCTCGAGCTAGTTCCAGCAGGCTATCTTGCCAACCTTGTGGTAGAGCCCACTATCCGTGAGAAGATTCGTGAAGCTCAGTCTGGCAGCTCAATGAATCAGAAGATCAAACAGGGTATTGCCGCCTCAGTTCCGAAGTACGGTTGCTTTTCAGTGCATAATGACGGCACCGTGTTGTTCGAAGAGCGAGTTGTTGTTCCCAAGGAGGGAGATCTTAGAGAGGTCATCATGAAGGAAGCCCATGATTCCAAGCTATCGATTCATCCCGGCAGCACAAAGATGTATCAAGATCTCAAGCAAAGCTTTTGGTGGACTCGTATGAAGCGGGATGTTGCCCGTTACGTGTCTCAGTGTGATGTGTGCAGGAGAGTGAAGGCACAACACCAGAATCCTGCCGGGTTGCTTCAGCCACTTGAGATTCCGGAGTGGAAGTGGGATCACATAGAGATGGATTTCATCACAGGCTTCCCATTGTCGCAGAAGAAGAACAATGCCATCTTTGTTGTCATTGACAATCTTTCCAAAGTTGCCCACTTCTTTCCAGTGAAGGATTCCATTTCAGCAGCTCAGTTGGCGGATTTGTACACCGCAAGAGTTATATCTTTGCATGGCATTCCCAAGAAGATCAGTTCTGATAGAGGCAGCCTTTTCACCTCTAAGTTCTGGCAGGCCTTCCAAAAGGCGATTGGTACGATAGTGTTGTTCAGTACCTCTTATCACCCTCAGACAAGTGGGCAAGTCGAGCGCGTGAACCAAATCCTCGAGGACATGCTTCGGGCATGTGTCATCTCCTTTGGCATGAAGTGGGAAGAGTTCTTGCCGTATGCTGAGTTCTCTTACAACAACAGCTATCAGGCAAGTCTGCAGGCAGCGCCGTTTGAAGTCTTGTATGGCCGCAAGTGCAGGACACCTTTGAACTGGTCCGAGACAGATGAGAGGCAGTTGTTCGGTCCAGATGTGATCCAAGAGGCAGAGGACAGAGTGAAGATTGTCCGAGAGCACCTAAAGGCAGCACAGTCTAGGCAGAAGGCCTATTATGACAAGAGGCACCGTGGTGTAGCGTTTCAGGTTGGTGATTGGGCGTACCGGAGAGTTTCTCCGTTGAGGGGAACTCACCGCTTTGGCATCAAAGGAAAGCTCGCTCCAAGATTTGTCGGACCTTTCCGCATCCTTGAGACTAGAGGACCTCTTGCCTTTCGGCTCGAGCTTCCAGAGAGTCTGTCCATGGTGCATGACGTGTTCCATGTGTCCCAGCTAAAGCAGTGCTTCAAGAAGCCAGAGCAGGCTGTTGACTTGGGCGAGATACATCTGAGTGCGGACCTTTCCTACTCAGAGCGTCCAGTCCGTGTTCTTGAGACGTCCGAGCGAGGGACTCGCAACAAGACCGTCAAGTTCATGAAAGTTCAGTGGGCACATCATTCGGAGAAGGAAGCAACGTGGGAGCGTGAAGATCATCTCCGTTCTGAGTATCCTGAGTTGTTTCAGGCTTAGATCTCGGGACGAGATCCTGTGTTGGTGGGGGAGTGTTGTAACAGCCCATGTGCAATAAATAAGAGTCACCATGAAGTTGTACTTTGTCTGTTGACTTTGTAACTTGGCATGATGCTAAACATTATAATTTCATGTGGTGATTTAAATTTGCATTGGGATTGGAGCCCATTTGGTCTGTTTGTTTTTCCATCCAAAATGGTTCAAGAAGGGTGTTGGAAGAATTCTAATTGTTGCATGCATGCTCTCCCTGACCCGAAACTTGGCCTAACCTTTTCCTTTGCTTTGACAAGGTTTTCTAAAACCTCAATCCATTTTTGCCATCATCAATAATATGGGCTCTAGTTCAGAGTGGTTTTCAATTCAAAAATGAGCTCACACTTTTGTTGTTACCAAAAATGCCCAAACCATTTTTGGAAATTGAGGAATATTACAAGGATCATTTTGCATATTTTTATGCATTTTTAGTCCTTGTAATTAATCCTGGAAAACTCTTATTCCTTTCTGTTTATTTTTAAATGGAAAAAAACCTGCAGAGGACGTTTTCCTTTTCTCCCCGGGGTCCCTGTTGCAGGCCCAGCCCTCCTGGCCTTTCCCTGCGTCTTGGGCTAAATCCCAGCCGCGAAGGGGTAAGTGAGGCGCGCCTGGGGCCGCTCGATCTGCATCCGACGGCTCCCCGTCGTCTTCTTTCCACGCTGGACAGGTCCCCCCGCCCCTCTCCTCTCACGGCGCAAGTCCGGCCAACAGCCGTGGAGCCCTCCGGCCAGGGAGAGGGGAGCTCCCTTTAAGAGCACGCGAGACGCGCCGCGGGGTGCCCTAGCCCCCATTCTGTGACGCCCCCAAAATCAAGCCGTGTACAGTAATCATACACGCAAGGTACACGATCGAGATCAGGGACTCACGGCGAGATATCACAACACAACTCTACAAATAAAATAATACAAGTTGTTTAATACAAGCCAGGGGCCACGAGGGCTCGAATATAACAGCTCGAGAGCATAAGTCAGCGGAAGCAAAAGTATCTGAGTACAGACACAAAATACAAGGTTGCCTTAAGAAGGCTAGCACAAATAACAACAGATCGAAAAGGCGAGGCCTCCTGCCTGGGAACTCCAAGCTACTCCTGGTCAACGGGGAACTCGACGTCGTAGTAGGCGCCTCCGGGGTACTCCTGCTCCTGGGCTCCAACGTCGGCTGCAGCGGCCGATCAGGCAAAACAGTAAAGGAAATAAAGCAGGTGAGTATCTAGTATACCCGCGAGTCTTACGTCCGCTACTAAGCATTATGCATTGTATCAACGGAAAGAAAAGGCTATATATAGTGGACTGAAAGAAAGAAATCCAGAGCAAGGGTAAGAAGCTAGGCCTAACGAAGACTAGCATCTTCCGACGAAGTCTTGCAGCATGAGGTAAGAATCAACCAACAGTTTATATAAAGCAATAAAGCAATAAAGTAACAATGAAGCAGAAGTTGCTGCAACATTGAATAATAATAAGTTGTAATAATTAACAATGCCTCCGAGTTCACCTCCTTGACATCCCCGCGAGGAAGAGAACCCGGAACCATACAGTTTAATAATAATAGTTTCTAGTGGTAAGATCCAGCTTCAGCATAAAGCGTCCTGTTACCGTGGACACGACTATTCGAATAGATTAATCTTCCCTGCAAGGGTGCACTTGTGTTACGCTACACGCACGGATATCCAGGGTGGCGGGAACCTTGTTAGGGAACGCTCCACCAAGGCTATCCGACACTTCATAGCCCATCTTTCAAACTCAACAGAGAGGCCATCCGCCGGTCTAAATCCTAAGTACGCCGGGCCTTGGACCCCAACCCGAACGTACTCCTGCACGGTGCGTGGCTGGCCGGTGAAGTTGAAGCAAATCCAAATAAGACATCACCGCGCGAGAAAATAAGACAACACCACTTCCCGGCAATCATCCCGCGGTACTGCTGACGTCTGAAGAGTCCTCGGACGACACTAAGAAGCGGAGGAGCCCATAACTCGTAGTTCCCACGGGTAGGTAGTGCGTACATGGCATATAGCCAACTCAAGACATTCACTGAACCATTTAGCATTTTAATTAACCTGCGTGACAACCGTTATCGTTGCCTCGACTTAACCGACCCGCGGACAACGACAGCAGCCAGGACCACCAGTACATCGGCGCCTGCCCCGTCGTCCCACCAAGTCACTGCGGTTACCAACAAGGTGAACCGTCTCCTTACCTTGTCTCGCGTGTGCTCCGGGAGGAGCTCGACTTTCGTGGTTTGGTAACTCTCGCGGCCAACGAGCAGGGCCAAGCACACCGGTACACTGGTCGTACCCTCCCTGTCGTCCCGTGGCAATACCTCTCGCGGGCACCGTTGGGTCGCCCGGCTTCTTACCTGAAGGACAACCGTTTACAGGACCCTATGGCGGCAAGACAAAGTCAGCCTCGGGTGGAGTACAAGGATTACTCCTTGATAGCTCACACTTGAGGTGACTAGGCATAACCCAGATAGGGGCCTTTGGCGGTGTCTGATTTGTACCGTACCTATGCAGTTATAATATTTGTATCCGCGTTCACTCCCCTGAGTGATCACGACCCTCTATCTAATCCTAGCTAAAAATGCGCAGGGCTCACTGCTGAATAATACATAATAATAATAAGGGGCAGCATAGGATAAAGGAAGGCACATCAAGGGGCGACAAACACAGGCTATGCAATGGAATAGGATTGTAACGTAGCAGCAGCAGTAACAATGCCTAGTGCAAGAAATGTACGGAAAGATAGGCGATATCTGGGGAAGAGAATGGCTCTGCTTGCCTGCAAGCTCGACGGTAGTAGTAGGGTCGTCGACGACGTAGTCGTACTCAGCAGCGGTGTAGTCGACGGCAGCAGCGGGGTCTACCGGAGATTAAGGGGGGGGGGGAAACAATAAATACACAACAATAATAGCAATACAAATGCAAGACATAACAGATGAATTGTAAACGGGGTTCTATCGCAGCACAACACTAAACACAAAAGGATAAACAAATAGGTTACAATAGAGGGGGTCACGTGGACCCGAACACATAAGTCATACAAGCCATAATATCTGAGTACAGTCATAGTTAGTCAAGTTTTGCCTTAAGAAGGCTAGCACAAATCACATCAGAGATACAGATCGAAAAAGGCGAGGCCTCCTGCCTGGGATCCACCGAACTACTCCTAGTCAACGGGGAACTCGACGTCGTAGTAGGCGCCTCCGGGGTACTCCTGCTCCTGGGCTCCAACGTCGGCTGCAGCGGCCGATCAGGTAAAACATTAAAGGAAATAAAGCAGGTGAGTATCTAGTATACCCGCGAGTCTTACGTCCGCTACTAAGCATTATGCATTGCATCAACGGAAAGAAGAGGCTGTATATAGTGGACTAAAAGACAGAAATCCAGAGCAAGGGTAAGGAGCTAGGCCTAACGAAGACTAGCATCTTCCGACGATGTCTTGCAGCATGAGGTAAGAATCAGCCAACAGTTTATATAAAGCATAAAGTAACAATGCAGCAGAAGTTGCTGCAGCATTGTATAATAATAAGTTGTAATAATTAACAATGCCTCCGAGTTCACCTCCTCGACATCCCCGCGAGGAAGAAAACCCGAAACCATACAGTTTAATAATAATAGTTTCTAGTGGTAAGATCCAGCTTCAGCATAAAGCGTCCTGTTACCGTGGACACGACTATTCGAATAGATTAATCTTCCCTGCAGGGGTGCACTTGTGTTACACTACACGCACGGATCTCCAGGGTGGCGGGAACCTTGTTAGGGAACGCTCCACCGAGGCTATCCGACACTTCATAGCCCATCTTTCAAACTCAACAAAGAGGCCATCCGCCGGTCTAAATCCTAAGTACTCATGGCCTTGGACCCCAACCCTGACGTACTCCTGCACGGTGCGTGGGTGGCCGGGAAGCCGTAACAAAAACAACACAGCTCGAGCAAAGAAGACAGCGCACTTCCCGGCAATCAGCCCGCGGTACTGCTGACGTCTGAAGAGTCCTCGGACGACACTACGAAGCAGAGGAGCCCATAAACTCGTAATTCCCACGGGTAGGTAGTGCGTACATGGCATATAGCCAACTCAAGACATTCACTGAACCATTTAGCATTTTAATTAACCTGCATGACAACAGTTATCGTTGCCTCGACTTAACTGACCCGCGGACAACAACAGCAGCCAGGACCACCAGTACATCGGTGCCTGCCCTGTCGTCCCACCAAGTCACTGCGATTACCAACAAGGTGAACCGTCTTCTTACCTTGTCTCGCGTGTGCTCCTGGGGGAGCTCGACTTCCGTGGTTTAGTAACTCTCGCGGCCAACAATCAGGGGCCAAGCACACCGGTACACTGGTCGTACCCTCCCTGTCGTCCCGTCGCAATACCTCTCGCGGGCACCGTTGGGTCGCCCGACTTATTACCTGAAGGACAAACGTTTACAGGACCCTATGGCGGCAAGACAAAGTCAGCCTCGAGTGGAGTACAAGGATTACTCCTTGATAGCTCACACTTGAGGTGACTAGGCATAACCCAGATAGGGGCCTTAGACGGTGTCTGCATTGTACCGTACCTGTGCAGTTATAATATTTGTATCCGCGTTCACCCCCCTGAGTGATCACGGCCCTCTATCTAATCCTAGCTAACAATGCGCAGGGCTCACTGCTGAATAATGCATAGTAATTATAAAAGGAAGCATAGGATAAGGAAGGCACATCAAGGGGCGACAAAAATCAGGCTATGCAGTTGAATAGGATTGTAATCGTAGCAGCAGCAGTAAAAATGCCTAGTGCAAGAAAAGTACGGAAAGATAGGCGATATCTGGGGAAGAGAATGGCTCTGCTTGCCTGCAAGCTCGACGGTAGTAGTAGGGTCGTCGACGAAGTAGTCGTACTCAGCAGCGGTGTAGTCGACGGCAGCAGCGGGGTCTACCGGAGATTAAGGGGGGGGGGAAACAATAAATACACAACAATAATAGCAATACAAATGCAAGACATAACAGATGAATTGTAAACGGGGTTCTATCGCGGTACGATGCACGTTGCTCGGAGCGGGAATTCATCCGGGGATGAAATACCGGCTCCGGGTGATTATCAGACAAGGTGTCCGGAGGGGGGAGATATCATGTCGGAGGTGTCGTGGACATCCGACACATGTGTGGGTGGTGTATCCGGGTTGGTTGATCTATTCCGAACAACTTTCATGTTCAGAACAAAGTCATCCGGAAAGTTTATCGGTATCGGGCAATCTATCAGACAGTGCCACCGGAGGGGGGGAACAGTTCGATGATCGGTATGTTAGAGGGGTGTGGTGAGGATATGGGCATCGTATCTGTAATCGTTGATCCGTTCTGAGTAACTTTCGTATACAAAGTATTTTGATCCGGGCAATTTTTATCGGTACCGGGAATTATCGACAGACGGCCCGAAGGGGGGAATGTCGATGTTCGGTATGTTAGAGGGGGGTGGTAGACATACGGATAGCGTATCCGTATTCGTTATATTTTTCTGATCAACTTTCATGTATAAAGTTTTTCGATCCGAGTTACGGTTTAAAAGTTATTGAATTTCAAAGTTTTAAATCAATTTAAATCAATTTTTGAATTTTCTTTTATTATTAAATAGCAACATTATCCACAGAGGGGTTGACTGGTCAAACCTGACCAGTGGGTCCCACTAGTCAACCTCTGTTTAATAAAAATAATTTATCTAATACTAATGATCCAATGGACCCACATGTCATAGACTGAGATAAATAAAATTTTTTATTAAAAATTCTGGCATGTGGGGCCCATGTGTAAGTGAGTGTTAGTTAAATAGACAGTTTTATTTACTTAAACTGGCAAGGGGCCCACTAGTCAGTGACCTATTTATCTAACAGTTATTTTGTTTAAACAAATAGGGTTTAAGTGGGGGGGGGTGGCCCACATGTCATGGACCCAGGGGTGCTAATTCTGGGGGGATTAGTCTAATAGCGGTTTACCCCTAATTACATATGGCCAGCCCCACTGGGCAGTGGGCTTTCCCGCTGGAGGTTAGCCCAGCCGGGCACGGCGGCGAGGCAGAGCACGTCGGCGAGGCCATCGGGGCACTCCGGCGACCAATCGGTACGGGGAGGGGTGGAATCGGACGTGCGAGCTGCCGCGCGTCGCCTGGTGCACTCCACGTTTAGCGTGGTGGCACAAGGCCACGGCGGCGAGCAGCCCTAGCGGCTGCCGGAGCGCGGCGAGGTGAAGGCGGCGACAGCGGGCATAAAAACGGGTGTGGGTTGGAGGGAAACGAAGAGCAGCTCACAGCAGAACTTGTAGGTGGCTCGGAGTAGGCTGGGGACGCTCGAGCCGGGCGAATCGACGGCGGCAGCGCGGTGGCCGTGGTGGGAGGAGATGAAAGGGGGCGGCGTCCTTGGGGCCTCCAGGGAGAAATTGGGCGTGCAGGGAGACGAGGTCGTCCACGACGGCTCGCCTGGACAAGCTCCCGCTTGCCGAGGTGGTCACCGGCCGCGTCGACAGCGTGGGCGCGGCGACGGCGGCCGCGGCTTGGAAGAAAACGAGAGGGAGGGAGGCGCGAGGGTTGGAGCGAATGGACATGGGGAGGAGGAGGGGGCCTTCGGCCTTATCCAGAGGGGGGCAGGTGTGGAGGGGAGGGAGCAGGTGAGCGAAGGGGGCCGGCGGCATGGCCTTCCTGCCATGGCGCGTGCGGCATGGGGGGAGGGGGGTTGGTGGGGATGAGACAGGGGAGGGGAGAGAGAAGGGGGGGGCTGGGCCCGGGTGGGCCTCGCCCCCGGCGTAGTTTAGGGTTTTTCCTTTTTTTTTTCTTTTCTTTTTTATTCTTTCCGTACTGTTTATATATTTTAAATATTTTTGTATTTTATAGAATATGTAATAGGTTCCATAATTAGTGTTATGCTCCATATTAGTGCTACAAAAAGTTTGGGGCATTTATAAACTCATTTGCATTTTGTTTTATTTTAAAAGATATTAAATGGTATTATTTTGCTACTGTTTTATTTGCTTAGCATTTTAAACATGGTATTAAAATCCCATATCACTATTAATGTAGCCTACAGATTATTAGGCATTTTATAAAATTGGTTCCATAATTTTTAGTTCATTTAAAAATTCCCACTTGTTTACTTTATTCCATGGAAATTTAATAATTCCCAAAGTTACTAGTTTTATTTCATAATATTTATAAAACACTTTAAAGAATATCCATTGTTATTTTTTTAACATGGCCCAATGATTGCTAGGCATCTTATAAATAGATTCCATCATTTGGTTTAACTATGGTTTCATTTTTGTATTAACTTTCAAAATACTTTTTGATGACACCACAAGATTGGTTTCACAATCAACATAGACTTGTGATTATTCTAAGGACTAAGGGTGACTTGGTTTAACCATGATCATGTTGATTGACTGGCATCCACAATCCTTGGAGCAAGATTTACAATCCACATTTATTTGAAAATTTTATCAGGGTTGGAATTTCAATAAGCTATGACCAAAGGTGTTCAAGGCTTGATCATCAACAGTAATGATCACAAACAGTGGAATCACTGTAGTGATTACTGTACTAGATCTGAGGGTGTTACAATTCTCCACCACTACAAAGAATTCTCGTCCCGAGAATTAAAAGTAGTGTTAGGGGTAGAGTTTCGGTTTCGCCTTCTAACAAATCTTCTTGTCCTGGTTGTCGTACTCGAAGAAATTAATCCATCACGTTGGGGCCTTCACTGCACGACATCGGTGCATCTCGATGGGTTTTCATCCTTTCGTCGGGGGCTTCATCGCACTTACGAACAGGTTAAGAGGCAAAGCTTAAGGGGGTCGGATCGATACAAGATCCATCAAATGGGGTTGTTCAAGGGTATGGGGTACAAGTCCTTCTGAGTTTAACATCAGGGAAGTACATCGTGAGAAGTTTCAAGCGGTTGGGCACGTATTCGATGCCGAGGACGGAAGATGGGAAAAGGGCCCCGATCATCAAACACAAGCACTGAGTTTGATATCGGACGGAATATCACAAGGTAGAGGACAAGAGTCAGGTTTCGGTCCTGTGGAACTGTGGGTTATGGGCCCACAGGAGGTAAGAAGGGTGGAGACATTCCATGCGAGCACGGTGCAAGGTTTGTCCGAGAACAATTTGTCAACCATGTCGGCAACATCATCAGTGCCAAGGGCGAGGAACGAAGAGAACCATTTTCCTGCTCGTTAAGATGAGGCGGACCAATTGGAAAAGTTCTCGTCCATCGGTGGTCACCGAAAAGTCATCAACAATCGTAACTGGTTGTACAGACAATTTAGCACACCAAAGTGTTTACATAAGCAGGGAAGTCCACTTCTTAGATAAGATACATTACAAGAAATGTTAAACATACCAATGGACAGGAAAATGTGATGATACACAAGTATGAGGTGTATATTTTTCCCAAGGAAAACACAACACGATATACACGACCAAGTTGTACTGGCACGGAGACAAGGGAGGTTGTCGACGATAATGCAAATCATCGAGGGGCATGGAGGGTATTTCACACGATGAATCCAGTTGACACATGGAAGAAGCCACGCAAGATTAGTCGGATAATAATCCACAAAAAGGTCGGATGGTTCGCAAAGGATCCGATGTGAGTATCGGCACTCAATCAGGAGGATAAAGAATGCATATCCATCGAGTGATAGAAGCATCGGAATAATGCGATGCTTGAGTACAAGGGAATCGTGTTTTCCAGATCGGGAGGTGGATGCAATCATCCATACGGACTTATCGGTGGCAGGGGATTGCAAAGGCGATGAACACGCAGGTTCTTGGGAATTCATCGGAGAGTAATCGTCGAAATCTTCAGGTGGATCAGGCGATCATCGAGAATGCAGAGCTCTCCGGGAGGAAGGAGGTACGTGAACCTAAGTCAGAGTTATTAAAACTTTACCAGCAAGGATAAGAGATCAGAGTCCCAGAGCATAGGTACGGAGAAAAAGATCCTAATACCATAGATATCACACGTAGTGACATCGATGTGGGCCCGTAAGTCAAACATTAAGTTAGCAAGTAGTTTTGCAAATACTAGACTCGACTTCGACCAAGGAGTGGTTAGGGGCTTCCTACAGGCAGTCGGCTCTGATACCAACTTGTGACGCCCCCAAAATCAAGCCGTGTACAGTAATCATACACGCAAGGTACACGATCGAGATCAGGGACTCACGGCGAGATATCACAACACAACTGTACAAATAAAATAATACAAGATGTTTAATACAAGCCAGGGGCCACGAGGGCTCGAATATAACAGCTCGAGAGCACAAGTCAGCGGAATCAAAAGTATCTGAGTACAGACACAAAATACAAGGTTGCCTTAAGAAGGCTAGCACAAATAACAACAGATCGAAAAGGCGAGGCCTCCTGCCTGGGAACTCCAAGATACTCATGGTCAACGGGGAACTCGACGTCGTAGTAGGCGCCTCCGGGGTACTCCTGCTCCTCGGCTCCAACGTCGGCTGCAGCGGCCGATCAGGCAAAACAGTAAAGGAAATAAAGCAGGTGAGTATCTAGTATACCCGCGAGTCTTACGTCCGCTACTAAGCATTATGCATTGTATCAACGGAAAGAAGAGGCTGTATATAGTGGACTGAAAGAAAGAAATCCAGAGCAAGGGTAAGAAGCTAGGCCTAACGAAGACTAGCATCTTCCGACGAAGTCTTGCAACATGAGGTAAGAATCAGCCAACAATTTATATAAAGCAATAAAGTAACAATGAAGCAGAAGTTGCTGCAACATTGAATAATAATAAGTTGCAATAATTAACAATGCCTCCGAGTTCACCTCCTCGACATCCCCGCGAGGAAGAGAACCCGGAACCATACAGTTTAATAATAATAGTTTCTAGTGGTAAGATCCAGCTTCAGCATAAAGCGTCCTGTTACCGTGGACACGGCTATTCGAATAGATTAATCTTCCCTGCAGGGGTGCACTTGTGTTACACTACACGCACGAATCTCCAGGGTGGCGGGAACCTTGTTAGGGAACGCTCCACCGAGGCTATCCGACACTTCATAGCCCATCTTTCAAACTCAACAGAGAGGCCATCCGCCGGTCTAAATCCTAAGTACACCGGGCCTTGGACCCCAACCCGAACGTACTCCTGCACGGTGCGTGGCTGGCTGGTGAAGTTGAAGCAAATCCAAATAAGACATCACCGCGCGAGCAAATAAGACAACACCACTTCCCAGCAATCAGCCTGCAGTACTGCTGACGTCTGAAGAGTCCTCAGACGACACTAAGAAGCGGAGGAGCCCATAACTCGTAGTTCCCACGGGTAGGTAGTGCGTACATGGCATATAGCCAACTCAAGACATTCACTGAACCATTTAGCATTTTAATTAACCTGCGTGACAACCGTTATCGTTGCCTCGACTTAACCGACCCGCGGACAACGACAGCAGCCAGGACCACCAGTACATCGGCGCCTGCCCCGTCGTCCCACCAAGTCACTGCGGTTACCAACAAGGTGAACCGTCTCCTTACCTTGTCTCGCGTGTGCTCCGGGAGGAGCTCGACTTTCGTGGTTTGGTAACTCTCGCGGCCAACGAGCAGGGCCAAGCACACCGGTACACTGGTCGTACCCTCCCTGTCGTCCCGTGGCAATACCTCTCGCGGGCACCGTTGGGTCGCCCGGCTTCTTACCTGAAGGACAACCGTTTACAGGACCCTATGGCGGCAAGACAAAGTCAGCCTCGGGTGGAGTACAAGGATTACTCCTTGATAGCTCACACTTGAGGTGACTAGGCATAACCCAAATAGGGGCCTTTAGCGGTGTCTGCTTTGTACCGTACCTATGCAGTTATAATATTTGTATCCGCGTTCACTCCCCTGAGTGATCACGGCCCGCTATCTAATCCTAGCTAACAATGCGCAGGGCTCACTGCTGAATAATACATAATAATAAGGGGCAGCATAGGATAAAGGAAGGCACATCAAGGGGCGACAAAAACAGACTATGCAATTGAATAGGATTGTAACGTAGCAGCAGCAGTAACAATGCCTAGTGCAAGAAATGTACGGAAAGATAGGCGATATCTGGGGAAGAGAATGGCTCTGCTTGCCTGCAAGCTCGACGGTAGTAGTAGGGTCGTCGACGACGTAGTCGTACTCAGCAGCGGTGTAGTCGACGGCAGCAGCGGGGTCTACCGGAGATTAAGGGGGGGGAGAAACAATAAATACACAACAATAATAGCAATACAAATGCAAGACATAACAGATGAATTGTAAACGGGGTTCTATCGCGGTACGATGCACGTTGCTCGGAGCAGGAATTCATCCGGGGATGAAATACCGGCTCCGGGTGATTATCGGACAAGGTGTCCCGAGGGGGGAGATATCATGCCGGAGGTGTCGTGGACATCCGACACATGTGTGGGTGGTGTATCCGGGTTGGTTGATCTATTCCGAACAACTTTCATGTTCAGAACAAATTCATCCGGAAAGTTTATCGATATCGGGCAATCTATCGGACAGTGCCACCGGAGGGGGGGAACAGTTCGATGATCGGTATGTTAGAGGGGTGTGGTGAGGATATGGGCATCGTATCTGTAATCGTTGATCCGTTCTGAGTAACTTTCGTATACAAAGTATTTTGATCCGGGCAATTTTTATCGGTACCGGGAATTATCGACAGACGGCCCGAAGGGGGGAATGTTGATGTTCGGTACGTTAGAGGGGGGTGGTAGACATACGGATAGCGTATCCGTATTCGTTATATTTTTTTGATCAACTTTCATGTATAAAGTTTTTCGATCCGAGTTACGGTTTAAAAGTTATTGAATTTCAAAGTTTTAAATCAATTTAAATCAATTTTTGAATTTTCTTTTATTATTAAATAGCAACATTATCCACAGAGGGGTTGACTGGTCAAACCTGACCAGTGGGTCCCACTGGTCAGCCTCTGTTTAATAAAAATAATTTATCTAATACTAATGATCCAATGGACCCACATGTCATAGACTGAGATAAACAAAAAAATTTATTAAAAATTCTGGCATGTGGGGCCCATGTGTAAGTGAGTGTTAGTTAAATAGACAGTTTTATTTACTTAAACTGGCAAGGGGCCCACTAGTCAGTGACCTATTTATCTAACAGTTATTTTGTTTAAACAAATAGGGTTTAAGTGGGGGGTGGCCCACATGTCATGGACCCAGGGGTGCTAATTCTGGGGGGATTAGTCTAATAGGGGTTTACCCCTAATTACATATGGCCGGCCCCACTGGGCAGTGGGCTTGCCCGCTGGAGGTTAGCCCAGCCGGGCACGGCGGTGAGGCAGAGCACGCCGGCGAGGCCATCGGGGCACTCCGTCGACCAATCGGTACGGGGAGGGGTGGAATCGGACGTGCGAGCTGCTGCGCGTTGCCTGGTGCACTCCACGTTTAGCGTGGTGGCACAAGGCCACGGCGGCGAGCAGCCCTAGCGGCTGCCGAAGCGCGGCAAGGTGAAGGCGGCGACAGCGGGCATAAAAACGGGTGTGGGTTGGAGGGAAACGAAGAGCAGCTCACAGAAGAACTTGTAGGTGGCTCGGAGTAGGCTGGGGACGCTCGAGCCGGGCGAATCGACGACGGCAACGCGGTGGCCGTGGCGGGAGGAGATGAAAGGGGGCGGCGTCCTTGGGGCCTCCCGGGAGAAATTGGGCGTGCAGGGAGACGAGGTCGTCCACGGCGGCTCGCCTGGACAAGCTCCCGCTTGCCGAGGTGGTCACCGGCCGCGTCGACAGCGTGGGCGCGGCGACGGCGGCCGCGGCTTGGAAGAAAACGAGAGGGAGGGAGGCGCGAGGGGTGAGGGGAATGGACATGGGGAGGAGGAGGGGGCCTTCGGCCTTATCCAGAGGGGGGCAGGTGAGGAGGGGAGGGAGCAGGTGAGCGGAGGGTGCCGGCGGCATGGCCTTCCTGCCATGGCGCGTGCGGCATGGGGGGAGGGGGGTTGGTGGGGATGAGACAGGGGAGGGGAGAGAGAAGGGGGGGGGGGCTGGGCCCGGGTGGGCCTCGCCCCCGGCGTAGTTTAGGGTTTTATTCTTTTTTCCTTTTTTTTCTTTTCTTTTTTTTTCTTTCCTTACTGTTTATATATTTTAAATATTTTTGTATTTTATAGAATATGTAATAGGTTCCATAATTAGTGTTATGCTCCATATTAGTGCTACAAAAAGTTTGGGGCATTTATAAACTCATTTGCATTTTGTTTTATTTTAAAAGATATTAAATGGTATTATTTTTCTACTGTTTTATTTGTTTAGCATTTTTAAACATGGTATTAAAATCCCATATCACTATTAATGTAGCCTACAGATTATTAGGCATTTTATAAAATTGGTTCCATAATTTTTAGTTGATTTAAAAATTCCCACTTGTTTACTTTATTCCTTGGCAATTTAATAATTCCCAAAGTTACTAGTTTTATTTCATAATATTTATAAAACACTTTAAAGAATATCCATTGTTATTTTTTTAACATGGCCCAATGATTGCTAGGCATCTTATAAATAGATTTCATCATTTGGTTTAATTATGGTTTCATTTTTGTATTAACTTTCAAAATACTTTTTGATGACACCACAACATTGGTTTCACAATCAACATAGACTTGTGATTATTCTAAGGACTAAGGGTGACTTGGTTTAACCATGATCATGTTGATTGACTGGCATACACAATCCTTGGAGCAAGATTTACAATCCACATTTATTTGAAAATTTTATCAGGGTTGGAATTTCAATAAGCTATGACCAAAGGTGTTCAAGGCTTGATCATCAACAATAATGATCACAAACAGTGGAATCACTGTAGTGATTACTGTATTGGATCTGAGGGTGTTACACATTCTCCCCCTACACTTCCTCTCGCCACCGCCGCCATGGCCGATTTGAACCTCCCCTGTTCCGCGTGACAGGTGAGCCTCCCGGTGAAATTCGTCGCCGTTCCTCGCGCACGGTGTGCCCGCGCTCGTCTGCGCCTTCTCCTAGCCCGTTCTCACCATTTCCCCCCTGCAGATTCGGCCTGCAAGCCCCAAGAACCGACGAGCCGCGGCGTTACGCCTCGGATCCGTCTTCCTCGACGACGACGACCCCGTGGATCTCCTTCTCCCCGGCAAGGTCAAGGTCACCGACGAGCCCCTCTAGGTGAGCCTCCGCGCCTCCGTTCCTTCCCTAGTACCCGTGGGACGTTTGGCGCCGTGAAGGCGTCTCTGTCGCCGCTCCGGCGAGCCGTGCACGCCAAGCGCGTGTCTCCGGCGAGTGTGTGTGTGTGCGTGCGGTTGCGCCGTTCGCGAGCAGAGCGTGCGGTGAGCGTTAGCATCAGGATTGCTCTTCGTTCCCCTCGACGGCCTGCTGTGCGACTCTGTTCCGCCATAACCGTGCCGGCGAGGAAAGCCGCTCCCTTTTGGGTTGCCGGCGGAGGAGGCGAGCAAAATGGAACCACAGAGGGTCCAGCTTCGAGTAGCCGCTGGCCGTTGCACCATCGGAGCACCGTAGCCGATGTGAGCCTCACCGGAACGTCTCGACGCCGCCGGTCTGAAGTTTTCGTCAGTTCGTCAGAAACAGGTTCGCCGCGTTAGGATTCAGGCGAGACTAGCGTCTTCTCTGATTTTTCTAGGTGCAGCGCGGGCCTGGGATCTGTAGTTAGATGTGCCAGCTTCCGTTCCCCAGTGACCGCGGGGCTGCCGGCGTTGAAGCGGCGAGGCGAGGTTCGCCGCAAGTCGTCGTCGTCGCCGGGTTTTTCTGAAGCTCAGTCCGAGGGGTGCACACCTCTTCTGTTTTCGTATCTGTTTCGGTTCAGTAACGTGTAGTAGCTTAGTGGTAGAGGGGGCTGTGGAGTGGAGGCACGGCCTGGGTTCGAATCTCAGCCGATGCACGCCCCTTTTTTTTCTTTTTCTTAGTTTGCCTGGGCCGTGGAGACAGACTGGGCTTGGCCCAGTAGCTGCCGCAGTTCTGGTGGGCTGGCCCAGAGGGAGAAGAGGAGAGATGGGCTGGTTGCCGAATCCAACCCAGTGCTGGAGCCCTTTTGTTTTTTTTTCTATTTTTCCTTTTTCTTTTCCGTTTTGTTTTCCTCAATTTGAATTTGAATTCAAATTCAAATTGGATTTTGACTCCAATTTCATCCAGGGGCATATCATATATGCTTTTGGGGTAGCTTGAGCTACTGAACAGCATGGTGAGGTCTATTTTGCACTTTGCCCCCTCTAATAATTGAGGTGTGGTAATTTTGCAATATAACCCCCTCCTTTTCTTTTGTTTTGATCAAGTTTTATCCAAATTCAATTTTGGCCATGCCATATATGGATTTTGGGTAGTTTCATCCAAGGATTGCAATGGTGATGTCCTCATGATGTTTTGTGCAACCCATTTGGACCAGGTGTGACCACCTCAACCAGTATCAATCTGTCTTTCCCTGATTGCATCATTTCATCTTCAGTGCATTTTCAGATGATGATCATCAGTCCTTTTCTAGCTTTGTTTCATGTCGTCTTCAAATCATCTTTCTTCAAAGTCAGCCCCTAACATGTTGTCATATGCAATGTGGCTGGTTTCCAACTATTGTTGCACCTTCCTTCTGTCAAATTCACCGACACTACTCCGTCTCCGGAATCGATGATTACTTTTCACGTTGTTTTATTTATGTTATATGCATTGTTGATCATGCCATGTTGCCAGGTTACTTACACCAAAAATAAGGCTAAGACCAAAGCCAGGATTACGTAAATATAATGCATATGAAGTTGTTGACGTGTCGTCACCACCTTCATTTAAATCTGACTAGATTGGGTCACATCATGTAATTTAAACTTGATC
Source organism: Bromus sterilis (assembly GCA_950022295.1). Classification (NCBI taxonomy): domain Eukaryota; kingdom Viridiplantae; phylum Streptophyta; class Magnoliopsida; order Poales; family Poaceae; genus Bromus; species Bromus sterilis. The sequence goes on from OX465600.1 coordinate 283,880,775, forward strand.
ATACCATCCTTGCCTGTGCATTGTACCCGTTACTTACTTGTGTGCCTTTTCCTTGCCGGTACCTTACGTTAGCACCTGAGACCACTGAGGAGACTTACGTGGAGATTTCCGACACCGAGCCCGAGGACCCTGCCGCGTCTGCTTCGACGACCGATTACCCAGGCAAGGGGAAGATTCATACCATTACTTGATACCTTTCTGCCTATTGCCTAGCTGTAGCCTAGAACGTTTGTTTGATCCTATCCACTTCGAAAATGCCACCTTCAAGAACCAAACAGCCATGATCCCCACATCCCAGCAAAACTTTGTATTGCCAAGTTACCGCTGCTCAGCCATTGCTTAGTATGAGTAGGAAAACTTGATGCTTACCCTATTGCTATGGGTTGGGATATTATGTTATTTAAAGAAGTTGGTTGATATTTATTACATTTATGATGTTAATTTTATACTTGACGAAAGATGGGAGACCCGGCTGTTCCCGCCAGGTGTTTTGTTCCATTTGAGTCACCTAGGTCCCGAGTTCCGGGTATTGTGTTTCTTGACGAGCGTGCCTAATCGTGTGTGGGATTCTATGGGGTCCCCTTGTCTTACCTACCTAGCTTCGTACAATTCTAGTGGTGGCCCGAGCTGATTTACTATTTGCAATGTGTGTGTGCTGGTGGTACCCCAGTTGTTTACAAACCACCTTGGGCCAGGAGGACTTGTGCCTTGGCTGGCCCACTCTGACCGGCTGAGGACCCGGTCTCATATGAGAATTTAACCGGCTATCCAAACCCGAGTTATACGGTAGAGGCCGATTCGAGAGCGTGGCCAGCTTTTGAGTTGGGTGTCGACTCACCGGGGGCCACCCGGAGTTGTGCGTTGTTAGTTAGAGGGACTCTGACGTTCCGGAGTTTCAGGCGCTTACTTAGCCAAGTGGAAACCGGGCGTACATGCGAAGCCTATGATGGGCAGTTGGTACACCCCTGCAGGGTTAATTTTTTTCGAAAATCCGTGTCCGCGGTTATTGACGACTTGAGACCTACTCCTTGTTCATAGAATAACATCAATCTGAATCATAATTAAAACTTGCCTATCGTGTGAGTGCCTTGGTTGCTTTTCTTCGTCCAGGGGGACCAAGAGAAGATCCAAGTTGTGTTATGCTTGACGTAAGTAGGTGATTAGTGGACATATGACACGATGTCACGTGCTACTCTTGGATCTTACCTCTACTCTAATAGAACGATAGCCACTATAAATGCTAGTGCGGCTGCAACCTTCACCTTTACTTTGTCTTACCGTAGGAAGTCAGTTATCCTGTAATGATATAATCTCACCCCTGTTTTCCTTTGTGCTTTTACTGTTTTGCCTGATCGGCCGCTGCAGTGGAGTACTTTCTTGACCCGAGCTCTGGACGATATTTCGTGGAGGTGCCCCCGGAGGATGACGATGAGAACGACCTCGTTCAGTAGATCCTACAGTTGGGTTTTCGACGATCCGTGGGTGGACTCTTTATGTGCAGCCCTCTCTAGGGAAATTTGGCTTTTGACCGTACTCGGTCGTGTTTGTCTTCCGCTTGTCGCATGCTGTACTGTTGGGTCTACGGACCTGTGAGATGATGTAATAATTATCCAATGGCGATGTATGCCTTGGACTTTATATATTTATGTCTTAGTTACAGTTCTCGTTCTTATACTTGTTGCCGAGAATCCGGCAGCGACACGAGTGCGAGTGTCGTGAGTCGGTGGCTCTTTATGCGCTACTAACTTGAGCGGGACGCGAAAGCGACTAACTTGAGTTAGCACCGCATCGGGGGCCTTACAGTTGGGTAGACAATCGATTCTAACAAAGGATGTGTGTCATAAGCGCATAAGCGTAATATGGCATCGACTGATTCATGCCATCTCTGCGGCATGCCCGACTCATGGAGGCACTCGCTGATTGAATGCTTGAGCTCGCGATGTGTGCGGGCCTTGGTGGACGATGACATAGTTGAACATACAAGGACTACTCGGGAAAGTAACGCAAAGCAATGGTTATTCATGTTGATCTCCTCGTTGAAGAAGGAAGAGCTCTTAGTGTTGGTCGCCACTCTATGGGCAATCTGGCATGCAAGGCGCAAAGCGATGCATGAGGACATTCATCAGAGCCCAATGACTACACATTTGTTTGTTAATCGGTTCATAGCATAACTTGATGGTTTGGGACTTCAGTCATCTCAAAACCCGGGTTCTAGAGATGGCTCACATGCAATAACGACTCAACCAAGGATGGGGGTCTCGATCATACGATCAGGAGGTGGGAAAGCCAGGACCGGTAGACGTGCGGCAGCGGCGGCGATTGTGAGAGACAACGATGGTCATTACTTGGGATCATCAGCTCTCGTCTTGCAAGGTGTGGAGGAGGACCATTGCCTAGCAGCACTTGCTTCCACGGAGGCGCAAGCACTGGCCCAAGACCTCATGCTGCAGCACATTGTCATCACATATGAAGACCGAAGCCTAATAGAAGATATCCAACACGGGACTAAAGGACTACATGCGATGATTATGAAAAGATCAAGGCCAACTCTGTTATTTCAATCCTGTAGTTTTACTTTTGAAAAAGAAACTTCTGATAGTGAGGTGGCACATGTGTTCACGCCGCGTGCCCCTGTCGAATTTCACACATGACATCACCCTGGCTTGCTTATTAGTTGCTCTTGCCAACTTACGTCCATCTCCAAGTCACCTGATCCCAGAAACGAATGTTGCATCCATGTGATGCAGGAACCGGCCATCTAATTATAGCAGCATCTATCCGTCAACAGTTTAACATATTTTTTTAAGATACACACAAACTCGAATAAATTCGAAAGATGTTCATTGATATCCACATAAAATTTACATAAACGAACGATGTTTCGTCTGTTGATACTCCACCTCCATCTCCTCGGCGGCCTCAGCTGGTACTTCTTCGTCAGAAGAAGGAGGAGAGCCGACGTTGAAGTAGTCGATTTTTTCATGTTACTCGCAGAGGAAGTAGACGTTCGCGCTCCGACTGAATGGAGTCGAGGATCACCTTTTGTTCCGCCGTGGCGGGATTCGCCAAGAAGGACTCCTCAACGACACGCCTATTCTGTTACTCCGATAGAGCTGGCGGTGGCGCACCGAAGTAAGTTTGTCCTCCTCTCGTCCTGATGCTGCTCCTCTTCATTTTCGTCGCTGTACTCCTCCTACAACTCTATGATCGACCTCCTCCGCCTCCACGCGTCGAGCCTCCTCCCACTCCGGCAGAATCATGGCTCGTTGTGCCGGAGTGAGCATCTTGTAAGTGATGATATTAAAGCAAACCATGGTGATCTGAATGGCGTAGATGAGATTGGGCGTGTATGAGAGTTTGGGGGCGGAAGCTCGCCGCACCGCTTTATAAAAACGCGAGCAAGAGGACGGGCGTGAAGATGGCTTCAATGCCATCGGGATAGTCTTCTCGACAGAAGCGTCTGCATTGAAGCGTCGCCGTCAGCCCGTCACTTCGAATTTGTCCCGTCGTGTCTCCGGCATTGAACACGCACAAACAACGTTGCACTGACGACATCATTGTCGCTTCAAAGCTGCCCCGTCGCGTCTCTCTGGTATTAACGACACGTAGAGAACGAATCTCTGACAAGAGACATACAGCCGCATCTTTACGGTATTGAAAGGCAGCGCCCAACAGCCAACCGCTTCGCGCGCTTAGATGAATTTTAGCACGAAGGGATTTTTGGAGGGTCAGACGTGTCAGGACATGACATGTTTGGTGTCCGAAGTTCCAAAAAAAACCTTTGGTTTGGACCAGATTTGCTAGAAAACGGACATGCCTACGGATGAATACAAAGCCGTTTTAAATGACAAAACTGATTCAGATAGTTTAATCCAAACGAATGCAGGAGCTTTGAGGGTTCGCTGCCCTTACATCCTCGGTGTCATTGGTTGCTGACAATGCCATTTATGAGTTTATGACATCATCTTTTCTTTATAGACCCTTTGTGACTTAAATACATGTGGTGCTTCTATATTTTCTTTGATGAAAGTGTTACCATTTGTTTAGAATTTTAGATGTAGGCTGGAGTAGATACGAGGAATATAAATGGGTTATATACGGATTTAAAGTTTAGTCTAAATTATATGTGTTAAGCTGCATCTTATTTTTGTATTAAGTCGATTACAACAGCGATGCTAGAATTTAGTGCCAGAATTACTGATATACATATTAGTAATGCAATATGTTTGCTTTCCCATGTAAATACAATGCAAATTGTGGTTTTGTACGGCAACAATGCTGACTAGGTGTACGGGATGGGCTCCATTATCAATCACCAGACGACAATTTTGCAAAAAGATCCTATATATGTTTTTTACAAAAAAGCCCTAGGAAAAATTCTATTTGCACGATCCACCTTGTTACCAATTTATGAGTAATTGATAAAAATGGAGGTTGCGGAGCCCGCCGAATTGCGCGCACGACTGACCCACTTGAGCTAGGAGCATTTCATATCATAGCTATATACAATTTTTTTGAGGAGTATATTATTTGGCTATCACGTCGGCTGCTAGTTAAGTGGGCCGCTGCACTAGCAGCCCATTTTACATTCTTTTTCATATAAATTCTATTCATATATGTAAACAATAATTGTATGTTATAGATATTAGATAATAAATACTCCCTCTATTCATAAATACTTGATATAATTTTATTTTAAATTTGTACAAAACCAACTTCAACTATTTCCGAACTGAGGTAGTATATAAGTAAAATAAAATTACATTATAAGAATAGTCAAGTATTAATCACGTATTAATTTAACAATTATCCATATATTAAATTATAAAATAGAAATATATTCATGTAATAATTTTAATATTTAATAAAAATCAAAGAAACTTTAAGTTATATATATATTTTTAGAAAATTCTGATATAAATTTAGTTTTTATGTTTTTTTAAATCACGTATTATTATCACACATATTCATATAAAAAACAAATGCATTTTCAAACATTCTAGTCTATCAAATTAATTTATACGAATTAATTTAATTTGAAGGAAATTTATTGGAAAGCTCTATACAAATTATCTTATTTAAATAAGGGTTTTTACAATAGAGTTTGCTTTATGAAAAAAAGTTCCATGTTTTATAAAAAGATATATATTATGAAGAAAATTAAATACAAAATAATGTCATTAGATATAAATTATTTTTAATTATATGGATAATTTTTAAGTTAATATATAATTTAAATTAAAATATATAGTTTTTTAAAATATATTGTATTTGTTTGAGGGTTTAAATATATTGTGTAGTCGGCCTGGATGAAACTGACTATGCCCAGTCGTTCCGGCCAGAGATGATAGAGCCCAGTCCGCCTAGGCGGAGCCGAATGATGGTTCGCGCATCATGCAGTCGGCCTGCCTGTGGCCGACAAACCAGTCGGGCCAGGCGTGGCCGACAGTCCAACTGGGTGCACGCTCGGTTATTAATTATTTTTCACACATTTTCCAATTTATTTTTGTTCAAAAAAATATTTTGATAAATACATAAACTTTACTTAAAACATGACGAACAATTTGAAGACTGGAAATAAATTTCCTAAAAGCATTTAAAAATTACATACTACACGAACATATATTAACACATGAAGATTTTTTAGAAGTATTAACATTATTAATAACAATATATAAACATTTTAAAACTATTCTCTTATTAAATATATATGATCTTTTTTTCACAATAATAGAAATAAACAAAGGTGGTTGAACTCGTTGGCAGAGTGTTAGTTTTTCTTGTCATTCAAGTGGTAGGCAATAAAGAAAGGTGGTAGACAGTGATAATTTATGCATTCAAGTGTTAGTTTTATTTTCCATTTTTGTTACAAAAATAAAGTATGTAAATTATATAATTGTAATTACAATAAATTTTCATGTAATTCCTTTATTAATTTTGCATTATATTTTATTTGCATTATTTTGAAAATTGTTCATATATATGTAATAAAAATAATATTTTAATGTGTTATGTATTTTATTAATAATATTATGATAATTTTTAAATCTTCATTTGTTAATATATATTATTGTAGTATGTAATTTTGAAATGCTTTTATGAAGTGTATTTCTAGTCTTAAAATTGTCATCATGTTTTGATAATGTTTATGTGTTTTTCAAAATATTTTTTACTTAATAAAAATAAGTTAAAAATGTGTGTAGAAAAATAATTAATAGACAAGCGTGTAACTCAGTTGGGCTGTTGCCCACGAGTAGGCTGTCGGCCACAACCATATCGACTATATGGTGGGAGCAACTAATTAGCGGGTACCCTCCCGCACGCTTCGCAGAGGTCACTTTTCGCTCGCTCCGGTGTCGCCGCGTGACACGTTTTGGACGCACAGCGCGCAGCCACAACGCAGGTCAGATCCAGCCAAAGTTTTCCGCGCAGCCACAGTCCTACCACAACTCAGTTTTTCAGCCACACCCTCACAGCCACAGTTTTTTCAGCCACAACCTCTGCCAAAGCCACAGTTTTTTCAACCACAACCCGTTTTTTCAGCCACAGCTCCCTGCCACAGCCCAGTTTTCAGCCAAAGCCACAGTTTTTCAGCCGCAACTCCCTGCCACGGCCAGTTTTCAGCCAAACCCACAGTTTTTTCAGTCACAGCCCTGCCACAGTCCAAAGCCACAGGTCCGCACGCAGCCATATTTGTTGTTCGCGCGGGACACAGTAAAAACGCGATACGTGTCGGCTCCGCCTAGGCTGACTGGGCTCTGTCGGCTCTGGCTTGACCGTCTAGTCCCAGTCAGTTTCGCCCAGACCGACTATAGAATATATTTGAATTTTTATAAAACTCTATTTTTTATAATTTAGCAAATAAAATGTATTATTTTAAAAAGTTATCTATGAAATAAGTGTCTTAACTTTGTACTAACTTTAAGTAATTATCAAACAAAACGGAGAAAGTATAACTATTCTATTTTTAAATATTTTTAAATAAATTTAGCATTTTATATAATTGTTTTAATAATAGTTAAATAAAATTATCAATCTTTTATATTATATGGATAACAGTTAGACTAGTTTGTGACTATTTTTATAATGTAATTTTTTTATATGTATATTATTGTGTGATATCTGTAACAGAAGATTTTATTTTCCATATATTATTTAAATTTCTAAAAACAAAAAATAAATAGGATCGGTTACTAGTACAATATCCCAAGTAAAAGTGAAATAAATTCGTTTATACCCTGGACAAGAAATGTTCCTACCTCAAATGGTTAGCTTAGACTGTAGGTCTTGCGTTTGAACCCCGCAACCACTATATTTTTTATTTATTCATGAATTGCTGATAGGATGGATCATTCGTGCCACTGATTTCTCATGAAATGTGTTAGGGGTTTTTCACATAATATTTGTTCGGTGGCTGATAACAGGATCTATGCCATACTGGTACGTGTAGTCAGCATTGTCGGGGGACAAAACCGAAATTTGCATCGTATTTACATGGGAAAAACAACATAATACATTATTAATAGGTATGCCAATAGTTTTAGCACTAAACTATAAACTCGTGCCAAGTTTTGAAATATTTAGTCTGACTCAAAAATATTATAATGGATATACGTATCCATGCAGTAGTAAAAAAAAGTTCAAAAAAATGTTTACCAGGCCATGGCCCCATGACCCCTCCTCAGAATTCGTCCATGCCAACAACAATAGATCCCTCGGTAAGGTATGCCGAACTAGACGACCGAGAGCCGATGATAACATGAGACAAGGAATGACCCAATTTCAAGCTCTTCAAAGAGATAAAGCCATATTCCTGCTTGTTCTTGATTATGATGAGGTGTATCGCAAAGTACAATGACCGAGTGATTGTTGTTCTACCCCTACAAGCCCCCCTCAACCACTAATTTATCTTTACCTAATAATAAAGGAAGGTGAGTTTCTCCTTTCGTCAGCTAGTTTTGCAGAAACACCCTTCAGCTTTTGATGAATCAACCCGTGGTACAGTAACTCTAGCAATCTCTATCTTTACTATCTAAAAAAACGGTTTTTCACGGTCCTTCCTTCGTGTTTTGCCAAGGTTTTCGTCAACTATATATGCCCCATCAATCAGTCTAGCACGAATTAAACCGTCCACCACTTTCCTTTGTAGCATTATTTAAACCGCATAGGATCATTGCATTAAACTGCCCAAGATTATCGTCATTCATTGTGTATGATCACGCATTCATCACTTTCCTTTCCTTTGTAGCACAATTAATTTAAACCGCCCAGTTTGTTTCCTTTTAACCATAAAATTAAACAGCCCAAGATTTTTCCTTTCATCCACTTAATTAAATAGCGCCCGATCTTTCCTTACACTCATTTTACATTCCATTTATTCTAATAGCGGTAAACCCAAAATTTGAACGAATATAGCTTGCCGCCTAGCATATTACAATATTTTAAACTAATAAAATTGCATATAAAATGATGCAACGATTAGTCTTCAACTATTAAAATATTTATGTTCCGTTGCAACGCACGGGCAATTACCTAGTATATTACATAGGGGTAATGGTGTTCACATGATTTCTAACTCAATACGGTCATGGAGACCATATCGACTATGATCATCTTTTCTTCTATGGCAAGTATGGAGACCTTCCTTTACGTGCCATAGCCTTCGTGCAACATCCTATCGAAGAAGTCTCCTGGGCGGCCCACGATCCAGCCCACGAGGCCGGATCCTTCCTCATAGGAGGACCTTTATCCCGAACACCGTCAATAGCCCCTAGACTAGTCTTCAAGTTCGATCCTCGGATGGTTGCCTCCCTATCTTCAATCATCACACTTGTTGGTCCAATAAAATAACATCTAGATCATTGCCTTCATTTTCGACCTTGTTACGACATCTCTTGCTTTGGGTGCTTCACATAAATTATTTCTTTAATTAAGGAAACCATTCAGACGTCACATGCTTTTTTAGGTCCCATTAGTCAACATGTCGTGTAGCAGCAGGCCAAGGGCCCTCTCATACCACATCCCATCAAAGGAATGTGTGCCTTGATTCATGCGATCCATAAGCACGCACCCCTTGATTTGTGTGCTTAATTATCACACTTATCAACGGGTTGATTAAATCCGCTACGCGGTGATGAGCCAACTATCATTACTTTGTATCCCCTCTCTATATTAAGACAATAGAAACTGGACCTGGGCACTGGGTTAATCCGTTAAAATGATATAAAATGTTATAAAAAGTATATGTAAATGATTATATAATATCATAAAATAATAAAAGATTATAGATACATTGGAGACATATCAATGTGGTCAGTGAAAAATCTTGCTCAAATCAATTTACTCCATGCTCAAAATCACTCACACGCTATAAAAACACAATTTCCAAATGACCTAGGAACCTTCTACATTTGATGGCTATAAAGAGACAAGTTGGATAGTCGAACACCAATAGGATGCCCGGGCCTTTCCTCACTGGTCGTGCATCCAGGCCTCACATGAAAATCCGGTCTCACTCCAGTAGCATTGGCAGCTACCTAGATAACCAGTCCGGACAACTAGACAAGTAGAGGTTTCTCGTCAAAGCATTAGGCTGGCCACAATGGGGAGTAATATAGACTAGTAACAACGGAGCCACATAAGCATGTTACTAGTCTATGTTACTACATTCATAGTGGATAGTAACATAGAGGTGATAACATAGAGAGTTGTATTTATTGCTTTGTCGGATCTATAGTAATACTTTAACTTTGTGGTATATATGTGGCATGTACTAATATGCTAATTTGTTTACCGGTACCTATAGATAAATATAAAAACTGCTATTCGGATCCAAAATAAATAAAGTGTCAATATAATATTATTAATATATATAAAACATATTTTGCAATACATGGATGAAGACTCGAATATAAACTATTGCTGCCTAAACTTCCTCCATATATGCTCAATCAGATCATTTTTTAGAGCCTTGTGCGTCGGACGATCACGAACTCTAGCATCTCTTTCAAGTACCTCGGCAAATACAAGGATGCATTGGAGGGAATTGTCCAAAACTTAGCAAGCCATCAGGTGTAGCCGTGTACATTGGCCTCTTGATACAAATATCAAAAGTCACGAGAATACTGTCAAACAGAGATTATACTAGTAGAACCTAGTGCCTAAAGATACAGACTGAACACTAGTTTCTTGTATACATGTTCTAATCAAAGACGTACTGCTCTATAACCTGACATATCACTAGTTCAATCAAGCAAGCAAAAATCTGAAGAAAAGCTCACTATTTAGGTAATTCAGGCTACAGAGTTGAATCTCTCTGCGTCAAAACGTACACACACTAAATCAGGTATTCTAGACCTGAACGCAAAATACAAATTACCTAATTCAACGTACAGGAATTGTAATAGCAATAGCAGAAGACTGAATTAGAAGTTATACCATCCAGGGTTGACAGAGGAGGTTTCCATCAGAGGGGGGGGGTACAGATGCGGCGGTGTCGAGGGGCTGGCGGAGGAGCTCGTAAGGGTGCCGGGGTAGTAGAGCGGTTGTGACGAGCGGTTGGCATACGAGCTCGCCGGGGCGCCGGGGAACTGCGGCGGCGGCGGCGAGGTCGTCGATGACTGTACTGGTGCCGCCTCCTTACGGGCTCCGGACTTAGCCATGGATTCGTGTCGCTGGCCAGAGCCGCCGCTGGCCGGCGAGACGGAGAGCGCAGCGAGGGAGTTCCCTGCGGCTGGGAGGAAGAAGGATGGAGAGCGGGGGGAGGAGTTCCAGGCGATGGGCTTTTTTCTCTCAGCGATGCAGCCGCACTAGATCGATTCGCATTAAAACAGTCTCGTACGAAGAGCTATGTTACGGTAACCAGCTATGTTACTCAAATCATCTCTTTCCTCGTTAACTCATTATCACATAAGCAAAATTGCTGACTTGGACTCTATGTTACTATTATGTTACTCCCCATTGTGGCCAGCCTTAGGCTGCTCCCAATGCTCCACCTTGGATAGGTGCTAAAACCTCCCGCAATGGGAGTATCATAGCTAGTATCATGCATGCCACCTAAGCAAAATTGATGACGTGGCATATAATTAAATGAAGAAAGAGAGGGTTGAGTATCATATTATGATACCGTATCATAATAAATGCTAAGCTTGTATGTGTCTTGCATGACAATAAATACTACTAGTTATGATACTAAGCTATGATACTATGCATTGTGGAGGTAGTATCATACACTAGTATCATGTGCATGATACTAACCTTATGATACTACCATTGCGGGAGGTCTAAGCATGTCAACAAGGCAAAAAATCCTATGTGACACCATAATTAAGAAGAAAGAAAGGAGTATAGTGACCCAAGAGGAAAACGTGCTAGTCACGGAAACCTATGCAAGACATTAAAAATAAGGGAACTAGCCAATGCATGCAAGACTTTAGTTGCTAAACAATTAAATGAGGCAACCTTAGCAACCACAAGCTAAGCATCAATGCATTGGAGACTACAGTTTCTTAACACATTTAATGGTCTTAGCACCTCACTTAGCACCTTTGCATTGGAGGAAGCTTTAGGCGAACATTCAACCTCACCCCGGATGTTCGGACTCTTGACTAAACGCTAGAAGTCCGTCCTGACGATGCAGTATTGACTACACTGCTGCTATAGGGTTCTCCCCCTGTCGGACACCCTAGCTCGGACATGTATCCATAACACTATTACTATTGAGAGTTGGTCGGATTTATGGGCCAGTGATGTCCTGCAAGGCACATGGTATTGTATCAGTCTCGTGATAAGTAAAATGTCAAATCCCACAGGGAGCAAAAATGAAGGTGCTATCTCTCAACTAGATAGTTCCGCCCCCCCCCAGTGCAAGGTTTTATAGGATTGTAGCAATTTTCCTAAAGTAGGTGACTTGTAAGGTTTATCGAACCAAATGAATCTATTGGTAAGGAAAAGAATCACAGATACCTGCACACACAGCTAAAACACTACCTCAACCCTTAACTTAACTAGTGAGGTTGTTAATATCAATAGCCCTGCTAGTTACAAAGGTAATTAAAGGCAACGGTGGCATGATAGGTATATGGTAAGTTAATAACTGAAAGTAAAAGCAAAGTAGTAAATGTTTTGGTTGTTTTTATGACGAAGATATACTAAGACCCATGGTTTCACTAGTGTCTCTCTCTCTCATAATGACAACAATGTGTGGTGAAAAAATTACAATGGTGCATCGATCAAGATTGCAATATTTATGATAGTTCATACATGGCATAATTAACACATGAACATCACATCCAAACATCTATAGCTAGTACTCCACTAAAGACCGCTATCCAACATGCATTTTTATGTATTAAGATAAATAGAGTATTGCATTAAGTATGGCAACATGAAGTAGATGATATATTGTCTTCACCTTGGTTTCCAAAGATCACTACTCAACCATATTTTTTATCTCTAGTGGAAAACAAATTACAAGCCTTTTTCTTTTCCTCTCACTATGGTAGATTACTTGCAATATTGAATCCAACTATAATATACCACTCCCTCTTGGAGATCACCCATCAAATTTGGCCAAAGAAACATAGATAGATGGGAGAGCATATATGACTAAGAATCATGCATATATAAAACACAATAGATCTCAAATTTAATCATGAATATAAATCTGATCATAAATTTACAATGCAATCATCTCACCACAAACACACCAAAATTACATCCAATAGACTACAATCATGTTAGGCAACTCATGTGATCGTTGTATTCAAGATTGAAATGGAGAGAGAAGCCATTTAGGTACTGCCATGGACACAGGATCCAAGAGGAACTACTCACAGGAGGGCATGGTGACCTTAAGTATGATGAACAAGGCCATTGTACATATTGGAGATATGCCCTAGAGGCAAATAATAAAGGGTGTTTATTATCACATCTCATTAGTTTATAATAAGTTTTATACCATGTTATAACTGTATCAATTGAAAACATTGGTACATATGTGGTATGTAAACAAACCAGAGTCCCTACTTAGCCTCTAGACAAACTAGCTCATGTGTCAACCGATGATCAAGCTTCATAGATCATGGAAATTTATGTCAATTGACAATGGGGTCATATCATTAGGCGAATGATGTGATGGACACATACACAATATAAATATTTCAACATGAAAGTTCATCGTTGCGATAATTAGGAAACTTAGTAACCTACTTCTTAGACCATGAGATCATATCTAATCACTATCACCAAAGGTTGCCTTGTGAGCATCAATCGTCACACCGTAACAGGGTGATCATAATGGTGTCTCTAAGGTATTCCGAAGGGGTATGTTGAGGCATATGTATCGAAATCATAATTTGTTCTTCCGTGAGATGGAAAAATACCATGGTCCCACTCGGTGAGATTACATCCGTAAAGCTACACAACGTGTGACTGGGTCACGAGGATGGACTATCAAGGGAAGGAGTTAAGTAGCACTTGTCGGTAACAAGATTGAACTAGGTATGATGATACCGACAATCAGATCTCAGACAAGCCTAGTATCGAAGTAACAAAGGGAATAAGACTTGACGTGTATTGTTCAACGACATATTCTCGTGGAATGCACATGGGACATTATGGGCATCCAATTCTCGTTGATGATCAAAGGCCAGAGAAGTGTCTCGATCATGTCCGGAGTATTCCTGAACCTTAGGGTAACACACTTAAGGATAAGATGATGCATCAAAGATAGTTTTGGAATCATTGGAATCACCGGAGAAAGGAGAAAATAGAACTGGAAAAGTTCTGTGTTGATCTACAGGATGTCCGGAGTGATCCGAAAGGTGTTTTGGAGCAAAGGAAATTAAATAATACTCCCTCCATCCCAAAAATCTTGTCACGGTTTTAGTTCAAATTTAAACTAAAACCATGACAAGCTTTCTGGGACGGAGGAAGTATGTATTTTTAACATTTAATTTATTTTATTTAAATTAATAATGGTGAATCCCACCTTAATGGGACCCTCTTGGAAGGAAGCCCATTAGGGTAGGCCACCTTCCCCCAAGTGTATAAGGTCGGAGTGGCGCCCTAGGGTTTGGGGGCGCCTTGGGAGCCCCTGGACCACCTCCTGGCCGCCGCCCCTCCTCCCTGGTGCGCCCTCCCCTCCCACCTATATAAGGTGGAGGGGCAAGGGGAGGAGCTCCACCTTGACCCAATCTGGAGGAGAACCCCTCTCTTCTACGGGCTAACTTTTCTCCGTTTTCTCTCCCGCGCGTGACTCCTCGAAGAGCCATGTACATGGGAGTTAACTCCGCCACACTACACCGTTGTTCTACTTGTGTTCTAGTCCAAAAGAATCTACTTCCGCAATCTTTGTTGGATCAGTGAATCGGGAGACATTATCGTATACCGTATGTGTGCGACTCCACGGAGGTGCTACCAGTTGTGACACCTCGAGTCGTGCGAGGATCATCTCGACCTTGAGGTCAGCTACGTGCATACGACAACATCAACCACCTACATGCGATAATGTTTCCCTCTTTCGTTCAACGAGAGTACGTCACAAAAGTCTCCCGTTACAACATTACTCCTAGATAGATCTTGGGCATTGACGTACGCTAGTTACAAAAATTATTGTTTTCTACTACGAGCCCTATCAGTACAAGTGTCCTCCCTCCGAGGATCTCCAGAATAAACCCGGATTGGACCGCGAAGGTGCAATAGGGTTGCGGCATAAGAACACAAGTTAAAACTCGGTATCATGGATGATGATGACGAATGGTAAATATAGGCACAATTCAGAAAATGATAAATATAGGCACTGAGAGGCGGTTCGGGGGAACCTCAGGGGGCTCACGCCCCCCATGCGCTCCCAGACTGACATGCAATGTGATTATCAAGTGCAAAATGTTGCCACAACAGGAATAAAACACTGCCATGGCAGAAAAAACTATTGCAACAATGATTTTTTCTTTTACCATGAACTTCTACTAGTGGTGGTTGAAACTAAAATCCTCTCACTTCTGCAACCATCAGTTATAGCGGACAACGAGGAAGGCCCCCCAGTGGAACTTTATAGAGATTGTGGCGGGTCCTTACACCCGCCCACCAGTAATTACATGTTAGCGGTGGAGGGAGGTATGTGGCGGATGCCCTCCATAGCAAAGCCCATCACTGGTAGGATTTTTGCACCCGCCATTAATAGCCTATTTTCTAGTAGTGATATCTCCTATTGGAAGGAGTCCATAGTCCCTTCGACAAGGATCTCTCCCGATTTTTTGGCAGGCCACAGATGGTCGGCGAAAATATCATATGGTCAAGTGGACAAATATCTTCTTTCCCAAGGAACTAGGTGGGCTTGGAATTCTAACGTCATCCTGTGTGAATGTTTCTCTTATAGTTTTGGTGGTTCTGGCGAATCATACGCGGGGAGGGAGTCTTATGGTTACAACTGACCCACGCAAAATACTTACATGGTTGCCCCCTTTTAGCTTGCGAATGTAAAGACGACTCACAATTTTGGAGAACCATCCAGAAGTTCAAGTGTGAGATCCGTCTTGGGCTCTTCTTCTCCCTTATCAGTGGAGAAGGGGCCCTATTATGGCTTGACGCTTGGTTGGTAGGTCAATTCTATATGAAGTTTCTTCACTTATTTGATATCTACTTGGACCCGATGATGTTGGTCTCCAGTCTCCACGATGGCCCTCAATGGACACTAGAACATCTTTTTTCGACGAACATTGGCGCCCATGGATACCTTAGAGTAGGCTAATTTGTGGGCATACATTCCAATGGTGCTCTAGACTCTCTTGACGTTGTATCTTTGTTCTTGACCCCCTCGAGGATATTTTCTGTTAGGTCATCGTATCATGCCCTTTACCAATGTTCGATGCTTTACTAGACCCTTCCTCTATGGAAAATGCCCATGCCTCTTATGATAAAAATCTTCGTCTAGCAACTTTTGTGAGATAAACTCCCATATTGGATGGCCCGACTAGGAGGCTTCAGACATGGTCGGTTCTTACAGCCCCGGGCTAACTAGGTCGGAGAGAGGAGAAACCTCTTCTTGCTAGTGTTGCCGACGTTAGCTTGGTGACCCTAGGGATGACACATAACATGATGGTGATTGAGTGGGTATTTTGTAGGTGGGCTTCTGACTCTATTTTCAAATTTCTCATTTTCCTGCAGCACTCACACCTACTTTCTAGACAGAAGGATCATGTATGACTAGGTGATACGTCCAAAATGTATCTATAATTTCTTCTTGCTCCATGCATGTTTTGTGTGATATTGCTATGATCTAGATAACTTTCATACACTTTTGATCATATTTGGACTAACCTATTAACTCAGTGCACCACAATGCCAGTTCCTGTTTTCTGCTGTTTTTCTATTTCAGTTTTCCCCCATATAAAAAGTGCTCCAAAAAATCAGGAAAAATCAGATAAAAAATCAGCGCAGAAGAACCTTCCGGAAGAACCTGAGTGGGGCCAGAGGGCCACCACCAGGGGCCCAGGCGCCCTGGTGGCGCGCCCCAGGGGCTGGCCGCGCCAGGGGCCCGCCTGGACCCTTGGTGGCCCCCCCTGGCTGCCCCCCTTCGCCTATATATTCTCCGTGACGAGAAACCCTCAGAAGAAGAACCCTTTTTCGCGATCTCGGCTCTGTTCCGCCGCCGCCGCGCTTCCGAGATCGGGAGCACCAGCAGACCCCTTCCCGGCACCCTGCCGGAGGGAGGGCCGACCTCCGGGAGTCTCCTCTCCACCATGGATGCTTCCCGGATGTGTCGTGAGTAGTTTCTTTTGGACCATGGGTCCGTGATCAGTAGCTATGTGATGTTCTCCTCCCCTGTTTGCTCTTCATGGTTTAGACCTCGTGAGCTGCCCTACATGATCGAGGCACTTTTGTAATCTTTCTGCTGTTGCTATGCTGAGTTTGATGGGATCTGATGGATTATGAGATTATGTTCAAGTTGTGATAGAGTAATATATTTGGTTCTTATCTTTTATATTTTTGTTCTTAAGTAATTCTTGCATGTTCTCCGTTGCTGTTTATTGCTTTGGCAAAGTAGTAGGTAGTAACCCCAAGAGGGAACGTTATGCTCGATTGTGGGTTCATGCCCCCTGATGACACGCTTGAGTGACAGAAACATGAGTCTAGGGGATGTGTTGTTGCCAAAAGGGGGAAAACAACGGTGCTTGTAACCGCGGTTGCAAGGATTGTTTACTTTATGCAAAGTGCTTTTTAATGCAGTTGTCTGTTGCTTTGGGTTTACACTTTGGGTGGGGCTCGCAACTTAATACCAGCGAGATGTTCTGGATAGATATCTCAAGGTGGATATTAGTAGTAGATGTAGTTGGATTTTGGTCTACTTATTTTGGCGTTCTGCCCATGCTTTTGAGCCTCTTCCTTTCTTTTGTAGCATAGTTAGCATTGCGGTGCGTTCATAATCCTGTCAATTACCCTTCTGTAATTTGTTCACCTCGCATAGCAGTTTTATCATCTTTTGGGAGAGAGACATCACTAGTTAACATCACGTATCCCGGTCCATATCCTCATCACTGTTTCCACTCATTTACTTTTCTGCTTTTACTTTCAGTTGCTATCATTATCCCTTGTGTTTGATCCTTTGTGAACAACAAGACCGGAGAGATTGACAACCTCTCTGAACTTCGTTGGGAACAAAGTTGTTTGCGTCTGTGTGCAGGTCCACGTCAGTTGCGCCGCTGACACCTACTTATCATCTCCGGAGTCCTACTGGAGACAAACCTTGGTATCTTTACTGAGGGAAATTTTCTGCTGTGCTACATCACACCTTCCTCTTGGGGTTTACCAACTAAGGGCGAGAAATCACTACCATCACCTCGCACACCAAGCAAAGAATTTCTGGCGCCGTTGCCGGGGACTCCGAGTGCTAAGATAGGGGAGTTGCACACTACCCTTTACCTTTGTTTTTTAGTCTTGTTAGTTTATCTTTCAGTTTTTATCTTTGTGTCTTATATAAAAAATCATAATTTTTTTTGTTTATCTTAGTAGTCCTCCTTGTTTAGATGAACATGTTAGGGCTAGGTGCTTTGCGGGAATCGGAAGTTCTCGATTTCCGTCAAAGAGACGGAGAAAATATGAAGAAGGCATGGGACAGAATCTCTGAAGCACATAAAATAATTATGCCTTGGATACCTATAAAAAATGTGCTTAGAAAATTTTACCATGGTCTTTTTAAGTGGTGTAAACACTCTCTTGATATTATAGCTGAAGGAGATTTTCTAGAGTGTGATGAAGTTAGGGATCTTGATATTTTGCATAGTCTATCTAGTTATTTTGTTTATGATCGTAGTATTGATACTGTCATAGATAGACTTGCCACTATTGAAAAAAGATTGGATGCTCTAGACTTGAGGAAAGTAGAGGAACTTCAGTCCAACAAGAAAGAAATGTTGGAGATAGATGATGATTGGGAGCCCTTTGTTAGGATTAGCATCTCTAACCAAGGCTTCCTTTCTCTTTGTGATATTGGATCCACAGTTTCTACTATGCCAAAAATAGTTTATGATTCTTTAAAGCTAGATATGGATAAATTATCATCTTATCATGAACATTCTAATGGATATATCTCAGAGATTAAAGGGAAGGTAAAAGAAGTCCAAGTTGCATTCCTTCATAGGAATGCACCAATGGATTTCTTCATCATGGAGCCAAACCAAAGTGACATTGTGCTCGGAAGAGACTTCCTCCGTGCTATGAAAGGCTTCATTGATATTGGTAACGGGCACATACGCTTACGCGGTGTGGCGAAAGGTAAGTACCTATTTCCTAGGAAGAAGAAGAATGAGCTTATTGAAAATCAATTTGAAGGTTTTTATGATTCTGATCTTGGAGACCCTTGATTCTTCGTTTGCATCATGCCTAGCTTAAAGGCATAAAAGAAAGCGCTTTTGGGAGGCAGCCCACAACGAATTAGGTTTCTTTTTGCTTTTGTTGTGTCTTGATGTTTGTTACTACTGTAGCAACATCATTGTATCTTTATTTTCCAGCTTTGTGCCAAGTTATAGCCTCTTATGATAAGGGAAGCAAAAGTTGTGACATGCTGTCCAGAAAACAGATTCTGTCCCTGGACAGAAAAAATTCGAACAAAATCACCAGATCATCTTTTTGATCTGAATTTTTTTGATAGAGTGCTCTATACAATTGTGAAACTTTCGTATGTTCTGAGTTTTTTTATTTGAGTTGCAGAAGTGCCCCGAAAAAATTCTCTACTACCTGCTGTTCTGTTTTTCACAGATTCTGCCACGTTTTGCCTCTCTTCACTTTTGCAAACCTTAAGCTTGATTTTTCTTTGCAAAAGCTTTTTGGCACTCTTGATAAATAGTAGATCTTCAAGAATATCTTTATATCCAGTGGGGAAAAATTATTTTATTAAGGGTACTAACCTCTCTAATCAGCTTATGATGAGTTATGTATGAAGGGAGTTTTCAAGTGTGCGATGGAAGATGATGAAAGAAGATCGAGGAGTGTCAAGCGCTCAAGCTTGGGGATGCCCCCATGCATCCCCAATAAATATTCAAGGAGACTCAAGCGTCTAAGCTTGGGGATGCCCCCGTGCATCCCCTTCTCCATCAACAATCATCAGTTCGTCCTTCGTCTCACTATATTTTTATCACTTCATGCGTTATGTGCTATGCTTGGAGCATATCGCTCTTAGGTTTTATTTTTTAGTTTTCTTTAGTTTTTCTTGCTGGTCATAACAAGTTAGACCCCATCTTACTTTGTGTGGGAGAGAAACACGCTCCACTCCAATCTAGAACACATCATAGGATTTTTCCTGCTTATCTTTTTGCTGTTATGTGTTCTTTATCTTTTCGTAGCGACTGCCATGTTTAGTTTTAGTCTTAGTTTGTCTTTAGAAAGAGCCTTGGCTTTTGTTTAGTTTGTTGCTGGAACTCTCTTTAGTTTTCATGTTTATCTTGTTAAGAGAGTTGGTTGTTGCACTGAGTTGTGTTTTGTGTTGGAAGTAGGTAATTGAGGTTGCTATTTAATTCTAGTAGTAACTTGCAATAGTTTTGAGGTATTGGTGTGAGTAATGTCTGAACTTTTGGTGTCAAGAGATTTAGCCTATTAGTGATAGGTGTCGTATTTTGGGCAATCCGTGTGTATTTTCAAAACCTACAAAAACTAGTTGAGAACTCTAACTACTAGATGGATCACTAATCTTTGGAGGGATCGAATATTAGAGTACACTCACGTACCATGAGTCGAGGATGCGCAAAGATAACCAAACCCCCATACACTCCTCCTCGGGGTACTTGTCTCTTTGTGAACCTCCTTATTAGATTGAGAGTTACCGATAATAAGTGCATGAGTTCTTCGGACTAATGTAAGTATTGAAAGTTTACACTTCCACCTTCCCATATTTTGCTAGCCTCTCCCGTCCCGTGCATTGCCTTCTTCTCACTCCGAGAGTTGGTGTCCACCTTCGCAGGTACATCCAAACCCTTGGCATGATACGCTCTGTCATCATAAGCCTCCTTATATCTTTCCTCTAAACAACCACCATACCTACCTATCAAGGCATTTCCATAGCCTTTCCGAGATATATTGCCATGCAACTTCCACCTCTTCATGACTTGATCTTCATGTCATACATGTTCCTGCTACACTGGCAGCGACATACATTGCATACATCATGATAGCTACATCTTCTTTATGATTTTGAGTACCTTGTAAAGTGTGAAAGATTTCCTATACCTTCTTGTAAAATAGAGTGTTGCCCATAAGTGAGGAAAAGATCCCAAAGAGGACAAATGAGAGTTAAATAGAAAGAGCCATTGATGCCACAAAAAAATACAAAAAATAGAAAAAAGAGAAAAAAAGAGAGAAAGGGGCAACACTACTATCCTTTTGAGAGATCCACACTAGTACTCCCTTTATATCCTTGTACTCCATAGAGATGATCATTATGCATATAACTATGTGGGGACATTCACACTATAGAACTTGGC
This sequence comes from Bromus sterilis, assembly GCA_950022295.1. Classification (NCBI taxonomy): domain Eukaryota; kingdom Viridiplantae; phylum Streptophyta; class Magnoliopsida; order Poales; family Poaceae; genus Bromus; species Bromus sterilis. The sequence goes on from OX465600.1 coordinate 283,901,750, forward strand.
TTGCATATTCCAAGGATGAGCCTCCTCAAACGAGCTCTAGGTCTTCATGAGCGAGCAAGTTAGATGCACCCCCACTAGTTTCATTGGAGAGCTTCCTAGCTCATATGTGCATCCGTTGCATGGAAATCCCTACTCCTCACATCATATATATCATTTGGCATCTCTTGCCTATGATTGTCCTCATTGATGTGAGCCTTTCTCATCCTTTTTTGTCTTCTTCCTCCTCCACCATATTTATCTCTTTGCCATCCTGATGGCTTCTCGCCCCTCGTTGGTTACCCCAAGTGGAAGGTTGAGATGCAGCGTAGCGGTAATTTCCCTCAGTAAAGATACCAAGGTTTGTCTCCAGTAGGACTCAACGATAAGTACGATAGGTGGCAACGGCGCGAGAAATTATTCTGATGCGTGGAGTTGTCGTGGACCTGCACAAAACAAATAACTTTGCTCCCAACGAGTTCAGAGGAGTTGTCAATTCCTCCGGCCTTGTCGTTTACAAAGGATCAAACGCAAGAGATAAAAAGGTACTAGTAAAAGTAAAAAACAGAAAGGTAAATAGTGGGTGTGAACAATGGTATGAAGATGGACCGGAGTCCCGTGATTTTCACTAGTGATGTCTCTCTCCCAAAAGACGATAAAAATGCTAGCGAGGTAAACAAATCACAGTTGGGCAATTGACAGGATTATGAAGGCACCGCAATGCTAACTATGCTGCAAAGAAAGGAAGGGCTCAAAAGCAATGGGCGGTATGCCAAGGTAAGTAGACCGAAATCCATCTGCATCTACTACGAATCATCCACCTTGAGATATCTATCCAGAACATCTCGCTGGTATTAAGTTGCGAATCCCACCCAAAGTGTAAACTCAAAGCAACAGACAACTGCATTAAAAGAACTTTGCGTAAAGTAAACAATTCTTGCACCAATAGGCACAATCACCGTTGTTTTATCCCTGGTGGCAACAGCACATCCCCTAGTCTCATGTTTCTGTCACTCAAGCTAGACATCAGGGGGCTGAACCCACAATCGAGCATAAAGCTCTCTCTTGGAGTTGCAAGCAAATAACTTGGCCAAAGCAAATACTGCAACGGAGAACATGCAAGAATTTACTCAAGAACAAAATATAAAAGGGCAAACCAAATATATTACTCATCACAATCTGAACATAGTCTCATAATCCATCAGATCCCAACAAACTCAGCATAGCAACAGCAGAAAATTACATAGGTGCCTCGATCATGTGAGGCAGCTCACGAGGTCTCGAAAGTGGAAGCACAAAAGAGGGAGAGGACATCACATAGCTACTGATCACGGACCCATGGTCCAAGGGGGACTACTCATGGTACATACGGGAGGCGTCCATGGCTATGGATGGTCTCCCGGAGGGGTGATCTCCTTCCGGCAGGGTGCCGGGGCAGCTTCTCCAGGCAGCCCCGATCTGAAAACGGCGGCGGCGGCGGAACAGAGAGGTTTCCACGAAAAAGAGTTCTTGTTTTGGGGTTTCTACCCCGAGGGGGTTATATAGGCGAAGGGGGGCGTCGAGGGGCCACCCAGGGCAGCCAGGAGGGTGCCTGGAGCGCCCTAGGGTTGGGGCCGCGCCAGGGACCCTTCTGGCTCCCTGGTGGTGGTCCCGTCTCTCTCCCTTGGTTATTCCGGAAGCTTCCTGCCCGCTGATTTTTAATATAATTTTTGCGGAATTTTTTTGGCACTTTAATCAGCCGGAAAACCTGAAAAACAAAAACAACAGAAAACCAGAAGCTGGCAACTGGGTGCACTGAGTTAGTAGGTTAGTTCAAATTGGTTAAAAATGTAAGAAAGTTCAACCAAAACATGTCAAAGTCACACAGAACATGCATGGAGCAAGCAGAAATTATAGATACGTTTGGGACGTATCACATCCTAAGTTTCAACTCTCGTGCTTACGCTCATCCATTGCATGAGTGCTCAAAATATTGAAAAAGGAGTGGATCAAATTGACTTGTACCTGGCTAGTGGTCTAGGGACGAGTCAAGATAAGATTCCAGAAAAAGACCAAGTGTGAAACTTTAGTAGATTGAGTTCTCAACAAATAAATATTTTTCTCGTATTCCCTATCCCCCTTCTTGCACGCAAACACCATTTGGAGACATTCGAGTCACGGACAGCGAGAGCTCTTGCACCTAATCTTCTTTTGTTACTTGTTTCAATGCTAATATAGACTCTTGCATGTTATGACTTGAATTGAATCTCTAACCTTGATTGCTTTACTTTTTAAAGTTCTTATATGGTTGCTAGCATGTCACCAAAGAAATTATGTTGTTATCATTTACCTACTCGAGGACGAGCAGGAATTAAGCTTGGGGATGTTGATACGTCCAAAACGTATCAATAATTTCTTCTTGCTCCATGCATGTTTTGTGTGATATTGCTATGTTCTAGATACACTTTCATACACTTTTGATCATATTTGGACTAACAATTAACTCAGTGCACCACAGTGCCAGTTCCTGTTTTCTGTTGTTTTTCTATTTCAGTTTTCCCCCATATAAAAAGTGCTCCAAAAATTCGGAAAAATCAGATAAAAAATCAGCGCAGAAGAACCTTCCGGAAGAACCTGAGTGGGGCCAGAGGGCCACCACCAGGGGCCCAGGCGCCCTGGTGGCGCGCCCCAGGGGCTGGCCGCGCCAGGGGGAGGCCTGGACCCCTGGTGCCCCCCTGGCTGCCCCCTTCGCCTATATATTCTCCGTGACGAGAAACCCTCAGAAGAAGAACCCTTTTTCGCGATCTCGCCTCTGTTCCGCCGCCGCCGCGCTTCCGAGATCGGGAGCACCAGCAGACCCCTTCCCAGCACCCTGCCGGAGGGAGGGCCGACCTCCAGGAGTCTCCTCTCCACCATGGATGCTTCCCGGATGTGCCGTGAGTAGTTTCTTTTGGACCATGGGTCCGTGATCAGTAGATATCTGATGTTCTCCTCCCCTCTTTGTTCTTCATGGTTTAGACATCGTGAGCTGCCCTACATGATCGAGGCACTTTTGTAATCTTTCTGCTATGCTGAGTTTGATGGGATCTGATGGATTATGAGATTATGTTCAGATTGTGATAGAGTAATATATTTGGTTCTTATCTTTTATATTTTTGTTCTTAAGTAATTCTTGCATGTTCTCCGTTGCTTTTTTTTTCTTTGGCCAAGTAGTAGGTAGTAACCCCAAGAGGGAACGTTATGCTCGATTGTGGGTTCATGCCCCCTGATGACACGCTTGAGTGACAGAAACATGAGTCTAGGGGATGTGCTGTTGCCACAAGGGGGAAAACAACGATGCTTGTAACCGCGGTTGCAAGGATTGTTTACTTTATGCAAAGTGCTTTTTAATGCACTTGTCTGTTGCTTTGGGTTTACACTTTGGGTGGGGCTCGCAACTTAATAACAGCGAGATGTTCTGGATAGATATCTCAAGGTGGATGATTAGTAGTAGATGCAGTTGGATTTCGGTCTACTTATTTTTGCGTTCTGCCCATGCTTTTGAGTCTCTTCCTTTCTTTTGTAGCATAGTTAGCATCGCGGTGTGTTCATAATCCTGTCAATTTCCCTTCTGTAATTTATTCACCTCGCATAGCAGTTTTATCGTCTTTTGGGAGAGAGACATCACTAGTGAACATCACGTATCCCGGTCCATATCCTCATCACTGTTTCCACACTCATTTACTTTTCTGCTTTTACTTTCAGTTGCTATCATTATCCCTTGTGTTTGATCCTTTGTGAACAACAAGACCGGAGAGATTGACAACCTCTCTGAACTTCGTTGGGAACAAAGTTATTTGCGTCTGTGTGCAGGTCCGCGTCATTTGCGCCGCTGACACCTACTTATCATCTCCGGAGTCCTACTGGAGACAAACCTTGGTATCTTTACTGAGGGAAATTTTCTACTGTGCTACATCACACCTTCCTCTTGGGGTTTACCAACGAAGGGCGAGAAATCACTACCATCACCTCGCACACCAAGCACTAGGTCACATGATGGATGCCTTGTCCACTTCCGCCTGATGCATGGCTTCGTTGTAGGATGGTTGGGAGCTCGTTCCACTTGTGAACCAAGATTTCTCCCCACTTTATAGATAAGCGTAATGCCAATACACCATTCCATCATCCATACTCAAATAAGTCCATTGGGGCCCCAACACAAGATGCCCAAACAAAAATGAAGCTAAAAAAGTCCACCAATTAGTGGACGTGATCTCAAAGAGAAGAGGACTTAGCTAATGTATATGTCATTGATGTGCGAGATATGATAATGGCTTCCCGCCCTTCGTTGGTTACCCCAAGTGGAAGGTGAGATGTAGGATAGCAGCAAATTTCCCCTATGTAGAGGATAGGGTTTATCTCCCGTAGGACTCCCACAATGATAAGTAGATGGCAAGAAAGCAATGACACTGTTTACGACAAACGTTGCTTCCTTGACCTGGACCTGCACACAACACAATTAACTTTGCTCCCAACGAAGTTCAGAGAGGTTGTCAATCTCTCCGGTCTTGTTGTTTACAAAGGATAAAAAACACAAGGGATAATGATAATGATAACAACTGAAATTAAAAGCGGAAAAGTAAATGAGCGTGTAAACAGTGATGTGAATATGCACCGGGGCCCCGTGATGTTCACTAGTGATGTCTCTCTCCCAAAAGACGATAAAACTGCTATCCTTTGTAAGCTATAACTCGGCACAAAGCTTGAACATAAAGATACGATGATGTTGCTATAGTAGTAATAATCATCAAGACCACTAAAAACAGAAGTAAAAACATCTTGGGTTGCCTCCCAACAAGCGCTTTCTTTTACGCCTTTAAGCTAGGCATAAAGATTATAAAAGGTGCTCTCATAAGAATTAGAATTTGAAGCAAAAGAGAGCATCAAGAAGAAAATATGAAACACATTTAAGCCTAACCCACTTCCTATGCATAGGCATCTTGTAAGAAAATAAATCAAAGAAGCACAAAGTGACATGCATAGGAAGGTGGAACAAGAACAACTTCAAAACTTTCAACATAAAGAGAGGAGTTTTAGTAATATGGAAGTTTCTACAACCAAACTTCCCTCTCTCAAAATAATTTTCAGTAGTATCATGAACAAAATCAAGAATATAACTATCACATAAATCATGTTGTTCATGACCTACAAGAACATGTGTATAGTTTTCAACACGGTATTTAGGATCATAAGATAAATGCAACCCATCACATTGAGCCTCAATAAAAGCACCGTTCTCCGGAATATGAGTTGGAGATTTCAAAAGGATAATAGAACAATCAAGTGTGGGTGCAATAGAAACAATCAATTTCATGCTCAACATAAGGAACTATAGCAAGTTCATCTTTGCAAGCATAATCCATATTGGCATCATGGCCATCAACAAAGCAATTATCAAGATCTTCAGAAAGGGATATTTCAAGTGAGTCCTCGGAATCATGGGATTCCTCCTCAAAGCAATCATTAGCCTCTTCTTGGGCAGCAAACATGTTTTTTTTTAAATCTTCAATATAATCATTGCAGACATAATTATCAAAGCAATAAGCAAGAACTGCAAAGTTTTCAGACTTGTAAATAGTATCGTAATACTTTTCAATCAAAGAATCAATCTCATAAGCATCCTTAAAAGCAACAAATTCTTCAATCTTTTCAACATCAAAGTAATCATAAACACCTTTAGCATAAGAAGATAGGATCTCATTTTCATTAAACTCACATTGGAAAGGAAGGTGTTGACGATCTATAATAGAGCAACAAGTAAAATCATAAATGTAGCATAAACACTTAGCATAGCAATACGAAGTTTGTATTTGGTCCCATAAGTGTTTCCCTTTCTGAGATAGGCAGTGCCACGTATAATGAGCATGCTCATCCAATGATTTTCCCTCAACCATGTCGGTTGGGTTTTTAGCGCGAGCACAAATTGATCGAAGACGACCCAAGTGAAAAATGTCCATCCTACCATATTTGGGTGGTTCCACACCCATGGCAAAGATAGCATCAGAAGGCAGACAAAGGCAAAGACAAAAGGTAGCAACTATTTTTTTGTTTTTTCATAAAGGACACTAAAGAAAAAAAATGAAAGGTAAACTAACAAGACTAAAAAGCAAAGGTAAAAGGTAGTGGGCAACTCCCCTATCTTATCACTCGGAGTCCCCGGCAACGCGCCAGAAATTTTCTTGATGTGCGAGATATGATAATGGCTTATCGCCCTTCGTTGGTTACCCCAAGTGGAAGGTGAGATGTAGGATAGCATCAAATTTCCCCTATGTAGAGGATAGGGTTTATCTCCCGTAGGACTCTGGCAATGATAAGTAGGTGGCAAGAAAGCAATGGCACCGTTTACGACAAACGTTGCTTCCTTGACCTGGACCTGCACACAACAGAATTAACTTTGCTCCCAACAAAGTTCAGAGAGGTTATCAATCTCTCCGGTCTTGTTGTTTACAAAGGATAAAAAACACAAGGGATAATGATGATGATAGCAACTGAAAGTAAAAGAGGAAAAGTAAATGAGCGTGTAAACAGTGACAGAATATGGACCGGGGCCCCGTGATGTTCACTAGTGATGTCTATCTCCCGAAAGACGATAAAACTTCTATGCGAGGTAAACAAATTACAGAAGGGCAATTGACAGGATTATAAACGCACCGCAATGATAACTATGCTACAAAAGAAAGGAAGAGGCTCAAAAGCATGGGCAGTACGCCAAAATAAGTAGACCGAAATCCATCTGCATCTACTACTAATCATCCACCTTGAGATATCTATCCAGAACATCTCGCTGGTATTAAGTTGCGAGCCCCACCCAAAGTGTAAACCCAAAGCAACAAATGTACTATATTAAAAAGAAATTTGCGTAAAGTAAACAATCCTTGCAACCGCGGTTACAAACACTGTTGTTTTCCCCCTTGTGTCCACAACACATCCCCTAGACTAATGTTTCTGTCACTCAAGCGTGTCATCAGGGGACATGTACCCACAATCGAGCATAACGTTCCCTCTTGGAGTTACTACCTACCACTTGTCCAAAGCAATAAAAAGCAACAGAGAACATGAAAGAATTACTTCGGAACAAAAATAAAAAGATAAGAACCAATTATATTAGTCTATCACAATCTAAACATAATCTCATAATCCATCAGATCCCATCAAACTCAGCATAGTAAAAGCAGAAAGATTACATATGTGCCTCGATCATGTAGGGAAGCTCACGAGGTCTAAACCATGAAGAACAAAGAGAGGAGGAGAACATCACATAGCCACTGATCACGAACCCATGGTCCAAAGGAAACTACTCACGACACATCCGGGAAGCGTCCATGGTGGAGGGGAAGCTCCCAGAGGGCGATCCTCCCTCCGGCAGGGTGCCGGGAAGGGTCCTGACGGCGCTCCCGATCTTGGAAGCGCGGCGGCGGCGGAACAGAGGCGAGATCGCGAAAAAGGGTTCTGTCCTCGGAGGTTTCCTCTGACGGGGATTAAATAGGTGAAGGGGGCAGCCAGGGGGGCCACCAGGAGTCCAGGCGCCCCCTGGCTCGGCCAGGTCCCTGGCCGCGCCAGGTGGCCGCCTGGGCACCTGGTGGTGGCCCCCCTGCCCTCCTTCGGGGCTCTGGAAGCTTCCGGTACGCTGATTTTTTATCTGATTTTCCCGGATTTTTGGAGCACTTTTTATATTGGGAAAAACTGAAATAGAAAAACAACAGAAAACAGAAACTGGCACTGGGGTGCACTGAATTAATAGGTTAGTCCAAATATGATCAAAAGTGTATGAAAGTGTGTCTAGATCATAGCAATATCACACAAAACATGCATGGAGCAAGCAGAAATTATCGATACGTTTGGGACGTATCAATCATCAACGTTAAGGCATAGATCATGCTTCCAAGGTAGTCTCGATATCGCCACTTAGATAGCGTCAACTAGAGTTGCAAGGAAGCCAAACACTTGTAAAGAGAGTCAAAAGCTCGTCGCGGAATTTTTTTCTCTCAATCACCATCTTGTTTAGCGGTCCACAGGGTCCAAGTAATTGCCGTGAATATAATCCAAAACGGACTCCTTCTCCACTCAGTCTAGTTGGTCCGGGTTTCTAAGAACTTGTCTAGATCTTAGATCTGCCACTCATTCCCGAAAGCCTCTAGACAAAGCACTAGATCAGACATGTCGTCGAGCAAGAGAAAAAAATGTGGGTACCCTTCTCGGGTACCGCACACAAGGGACAAAGTCCATCCACGGGACCCTAGCATTTGAGCGACTTAGTCCTAAACGGGAGGCGACCACGCGGAAGTTTCTATAGGAAGATTCTAATCTTCAGTGGAAACGAGGCGTTCCACATTGGAGAATCCCACGAGAGTGTGACATGTGGGAAAAGGACCCTATAGGCCGAACAGAGTGCCAAGAGAAGGAATCGGGGCATTCTAGAGGTTTCGAAGGAAGGGCCACCCGAAGGTTAGGCCACACTAAGGTCTCGTCAGGGCCAAATGTTTGCTAGAATGAAATGTTCCAGCTCCCATCTCTCATGGCCACGGAGACAAGAGGAAGAGGGTCTGATCAAAAAGTGAATAGATCAAGAAAGAGGCTTTGCAGGGTAGAGCCGTTGACCCAAAGGTCGAGCTAAAACATGGCGTTCTCACCTGTGCCTATGGAAATATACAACCCCAAGCTAATCTTATGCTTGATGGATTGGATGACCCACCAAAACTAAGAGCCTATCCTCTGGTCACATGTGAGAAGAGGATGGATGTGAAGGAACTTGGTCCGAATTGACTGAATCCAAAGACCCTCGTCACCACGCAAGATCCACCAAATCCAACGCAACATTAATGAGATATTCATGTGATGGGATGCAAGAATCCACACTCCTCCATGTCCATAGGCACACATATGTCCACCTATTTGACCATATGGTATTTATGATGACCATCAAAACCCTTCCAAAAGAATAGAGATATATCCTTATCGAAGGAACTATGAACGCATTCCGACAACAAATAAAGTCCCATAATATACATGAGAAGGTTGGAGAGGCGCGCGCCAATTAGGATGATTTTACTCTTCATGGAGGTAAATCGCTCGCGCCAAGGCTCAGCCGATGAAGTCACTTGTTGCATACGCAGGTCGAAACTTTCCATCGGAATCCTAAAATTTACCAAAGGTATTCCCAAATACGATTCGGGAAAGAGAAACAATTTGCAGTTAAGATGTCCGTAATCCATTGTTGTTGTTCCGGCGAATACCCCAAAACAATGAATTCACTCGCGTCGAAGTTCATTAGTAAGCTGAACATAGCTTTAAAATAGAGAAGTAAAAAACTTAAGGTTAACATTATCAAGTTCCGAACTTTCCACCATAACAAAGGTATCATTGGCATATTGCAAATGTGTAACCCCACTTTCAGAAATGAGGTGCCCCTCCACATCATTTCCTTTTTTTTTCTCATATTGTTCTTTGAGTGGGTATGTGTTGTTGCCTCAGCAACCTCTCGTTTCTTTTTTGTTGCATTTTAACAATTGATTTGTATGAATGTTTGCTTTGTCTATAAAGCAAGGCATAACCCTAGCTATTTCAAGAGTTATCAGGCGTTGGTTCTTATGCAACACCTCACGTAAGTCTTGTACATATGCGCGTGAATGTAATGAGAAATGAGGGGATCATGGCACGGCCGCAAGATAAATACATTGCGTACTCCCTCCATTTCATAATATAGTGCGTCCTCGGTTTTCGTGCTTTAACTTTGACCACAAATTTAACCAACAAGACCAATTGCGGCGGGGGCAAAAATTATACCAATGAATTCGTGTTTGAAAGAAGTTTTCGATTATATAAATTTTTCTTCCGCTGTAGTCGGTCTCGATGGTTAAATTTATGGTCAAAGTTGAACCTCAAAAAACGCGGGCGTGGCGCAACGTGTGTGTAAACTAGAAGAAGACGACGACGGCCCACGCATGGAGAACCGGGCCGGCAACCTTCTGGAGCCACACAACCGGCCGCACTCCAGCAAGCTAGCTAGCTAGGTCAAAATACACACATCATCATCATGCTGATATCGTAAATAGATATTCATGCATGGGTCCGAATTTTTTTTCCAGGGTGATACATGCATGCATATCCTCATGTGCCAGTTCATACCTACCAGCTGATTTCAATTTAAAAAATCAGTAGGAATATCGTGATGGAATTAATTAACAAAATGTATAATAAACTGAGTACATGTTCTAGATACTAAGTACTAACTTTTCTTTATAGATAGATAGGAGTAGCTCGAATGCTGATAAGAAGGCAAGAATACTTGAGTTACCAAAATGCTAAAGAGACTTTATACATTTTGGATCGGAGAGACGTGGACACGCTTGTGCTGTGTGAACAGGTACAAAAACCAAACTTTCCTGTGCATGCGTCCTCTCAGAAAGCTGGACATGGATGGAGAGGACGAGCTGGGTTGTAGTGGGCATCTTCTAACAAACTCGCCTATAGCTTACCAAATCGCCATAAAGGAAGGCTTGGAGCTATGCGCACACATGTGTGGCCCATGAATCTTCCAAAGGACCTTGCATGCATGCTAGGTGACAAATGTACTTGGATCGCCATGACATCAGGGAGCTGCGTGGTAGTTACACATGCCAACAAAAAGTTACAACTAATTAGAGAGAGAAAGAGGTGCACTCCCATGCACTGATGTACACCCTTGTGGTGTAAAAATAACTACCCTTCTTGCAAGAATTACGTATCATTTAAATGGATGTAGCTAGCACTAAAAATATACTATATACATCCATTTAAGCGGTAAATAATTCTGATCCGAGGGAGTTTTATTTTTGAAAAATGAAGTTTTTTTTTAATTAAGAATCAACAAAAAGTTAAAAACATCTAAGTATCTTTGTATGCTGTGAATTTTCATGAAAACTACTATCATCATTGCCCCCTTTGCAGAAAGAGAGATGTTAGTGATTTAGATGTTTTTTTTTTGTTCACTAACTTTTCATTCAAAAGATCCATGCCACCGTTTCTCCATGAAAATTTACGTGTAAAAGGAATTCAAGCATTTGCATATTCATTTGCTTTCGGTGATCTTTAAAATTTGGGAATATTTTTGCAATCTATTGTCACTTTGCGAGGGAGATTAACAACCCTATCAAGGAGAACAGCAAGGGAAGATATATTTTGTATTGCGTGATATGTATGTGGCGTGTCTCTTATAGTACAAGGCCCAAAAGAGGACGAAAGTGTGGGCAATCATGCGTGCAAAGGGGGATCATGAAAAGATGGATGGACGGCAGTTTCATCCTTCAAGCAAGGGCCAATCATTCAAGCTGTCCTACCTGCTCTTCTGTAGACATATCTTGCAAGCAAGAATTTGATAATTCATTATCTTGATGGACATGACAACTCATTGCATAATTCTTTTCCACACCCCTTGTTGATCCGTCCCTTAAGGAATAAGATTGATCATACCCACCTTTTCTTTAAATTATTGCTACTTGGTATTTTTTTATTTCAAACTATTGTCGACAAGACCAAATGAACGAATCATTATCACCGATGAACGAATCATTATCACCGATGATTTGCCTAAAAATCTAGCACCGAGGAAAGTAGTGTGTGATTCAGCAGCATGATTCTGATATTATTATGCAAGAAATTCAAGGCAATGTTATTAATACACCCACACATTCCATTTACAGGTGGATAATATAGCAGCATATGCGTAATAATAGATGTGCAACAATGATCAATCAATGAGTGAGATCAAGGAGAATGGTGTTCAGATACAGATCACGCAACATTTTTTTAATCTTCTAGACTAGTGATATCTGTATGTTGCTTCTTGTGCATCCAACTGCTCAATTTTCTGAAGAAAAAATCACTTTCTGCCCCATACAATCATCCAAGACATTCAAGATAAGATAGCCATGCCATAGATATGGAACAAAACCCTCTTTGTGATTAACTGGATAGAGAAAACTATAATCCTGGAATATCCTTCCTTCAAATGTCATGTCAAGGAATTGACCTAGCTACCTGAAACAGTTTAGTACGAACAGATTGATGGATCATTAGTTTGCTACAAGTGTTGATTAGATTAACATCCAAGTCTGAAAAATAATTGACATTGACATCGTACAATAATTTAGTAGATACATATTGATGGACCGTTAGTTGGCAATGAATGCTAATTAGACTAACATCTTAGTCAAACAAATAAGCACATACATTAACCTGAGTACTGAAAATCACTAATGCCAAAGGAGCCTAAATAGTACTCCTACAACATCACTACTGCCAAAGGCTGCCTAAACAGTTCATAGCATCTCATGTATGTAAAAAAAGAAGAGACAGAAATAACCTAAATTCTGATCTTTATAAAGCAACTAAAACACAAGCCACACGATCGGTTCAGATATTAATTACTACTGGCCTACTGAGAGAGGTCAATTTAAACGTCACCTCAAACAAGAAAGCTTTTCTTCTTAGCTGGTAAATCTTGGAACTGTAAGGAAAATGAATAATCTACCAAGATCTGAAGAAAACTACGCTAGTACTAGTACCCAAGAATCCCAGATCCGTTCTAAATATAATAAAAATAACGAACAAAGATAGAATCAACCTACACACTAAACGGGAATTAATGACTAGCCATGAAGGCACGACCGAGCATCGATCAATCGCCAGGAGGCGGCCGGCGAGACGAGTTGGATGGATCTCACCTTGGGGATAGCCTGCAGGATAGATGGCCCATGGACAGATTTCATGGGATTCTAGGGTTTTCGTTGTGCTCCGACCAGCAGATGAAACTCCAGCATGACCTGATTGCTATGGAATCCGATCCATGAGTTAGGTCATCAGATCATGCTGGCAGCTTCATCAACTTGTGGTGCACCTTGATCTACCCATCAAAGAGAAAGAAGAATAACTTTGGTGAGAGAGGAAGGGGGAGAGAGAGAGAGGTGGGAATAATTGGGGGCGGAGAAGGAGGTTGAAGAGAGCAGCAAGTGACTGGTGATATATAGGCCAAGCGGTGAGAGAGAAACTCAGAATTGCTCCCCTCTCTCTCTCTTATTTTTTCTTCTCTTGATTTATTTTGTAGGACGTTAACTTTTTTCCTTTTTCTATTTATTTTGTGATGGTACTGTGTGATGGGAACTGGGCAATAGTAGAGATGCATGGTTCATCCATCGATCAGTTTGTGATAGTTGCATGTGCTCCACAATTTATATTTTCCTAGTTACTCTAGCTCTTAGTTTCCCCGCAAAAAAACAAAACAAAAACTTGCTCCTAGTTAATTACAGCTCAAATTGAAACACATAATTCTAGTTCCTAGCTTCTTTCCCGGCAGAATTGAAAAAACTCTAGCGCCTAGTTAATTTCAGCTCAAACTGAAATAAATATTTTTAGAGTAGATCCACAAATTAATGGCCATATATCCAGGCTGGGTGCTTGTGTGGCACTCACATGGATAGTTAAGGTGTACATATCATGTCCATCCAAAAAATAGATTTAAAAGCTAGCTACTACTTGTAGTAGAGGAGAAATGTCAACGTTTCTCCGAATAAATACATGTATGAAATGTTTTGCGGTCCCAAATTTAAGGCATGCCACCAAAGGCATCCAAAGGCTTCTCACATCTTTCCATTCACCATCATTTTATAATATTACTAGGAACCTTTCTTTGTGTGAACTGAGATTGTTTATCCCACATTGATTCTGTGTGTAGCTACTAGCTAGGGACCATTTCGTGCATGTCGACGTCGCATTAATTTGGTTAGCGAATTTTATCTAGAGTTCCAATCATAGGCTGTCGTCTGAAATTGCAACTTCAAGATTCAAAATCAGGACTATTTTTTTCATTTTTTCAGTAAATAAAATACATCACAATGATGTAGAGGTCGTGCGTTTAACCTCCTTTCTGAAATTTCTTAAAGTACATACTCAATGGAGTGCTTCGGTACACCATTTTTAAAAGATTATAAATTTGGATGCAAATCAATGGATTAAATTAAAACGTACTCCCTCCGTTTTCAAATAATTGTCTTAACTTTAGTATAATTTTGTACTAAAACTAGGTACAAAACTGAGACGGTTTTATTTTAAAACGGAGGGAGTACTTCTTACTTACAAAGGATAATAAAGACAATTTATGTGGACATGAACAAGAAAGTTAGCCCTCAATTAGTACTATAGTCCTTTTCCCCTTTCCTCCTCTTGATAAAAAGTACAGACTTTCATACCCACAAAAAATGTCTTAATTATATCCTAAAATAATCTTAATTCAAACGAACGAAAATAAGTAAAATATGGGACTTCTAAATAATGACAATGAACAAGATGGATGTATCCTAAAATATTTATGACCTGTAGGCTGTAGTAATATATTTATTAGACTCACAATTTCGTTAGGTTAACTAGCATGGGAAAATGAGGGCTGCTCAGACTGGCAGTGGGATTGTGCAGTGACCCAGTTCTGGAACCGAGAAAGTGACAAGATCGATAGATATATCAGCACTTCCATGCCAGAGCTTGGAAGTAAATGGCTAGCTTTCTCCATATGCATACATGTAGCATTGCAGATCTAGTCCTTTTCTTAATCAAGCTAGCTGCCCATTTGGAACTTGCCATTCAAGTTCAACTATACATACACACGGCAGGAGGACATAATGTGGCCCTACATGTGTACATTTCTATTGCTTCTATCAGTATGCACATTTTAGATGAGAAAAAAATTGTTTATCTGTGTGCAAACTTAACGTGCATATATTTTAGTTGAAAGGATAAATGTTTGTAGATATATCTTGCAAGGAAATACAACCGTATGCGTATGTGTTACAGATCTACAGTATGGATTAGCTAGTGCAGGAACAAAGTAAATACTTTTTTTCTCCAAAAAACAAAGTACTAAATACATGTAGCTGTCATGAAATCATGATTAGCTAGGTCTGATTGGTTAAAGAAATATACTGGGGTAGTTAGTTGGTGGGCTTGTGGCCAAGTACTTTGGTTAGTACCTATTTAACTTAATAATCATACGATCTTCTAATAAAGAAGTACCTAACCAACTAACCCGTTAGTAGGTTTAGTAGTGCTCATAAACTAACAATGATGCACTTTCACACACATCGTAAAGCTAATCAAGAAGCCGGCGCATTAGAGCCAAAAGCTAAATATGTATCAAATGAAGTGATGGCCCCCCCACGAATTAACTTGACAACTACCATATGAAACAAGCAGAAAAGTGGTGGTAAATAGGCAAATATTGTGGTTTCCCTTGATGCCCAACTATGAAAGGATCCACAAGACCACAAATGATACGCAGTAAGTCAGTAAGTGCTGCTACAAAGTTCATCAGAACCTTCATGGTTACAGAGAGCTGAGTTAATTTAGTACGAGGAGCTAGCAGATCAACCTGCTAGCAACTTACCCCTGGCCCGTGATGATGCCTACCTCGCTGGCCATACTGCAAACACACATGCCCCCATTGTTGAGAAGAAATGAGGCTGTCAGTCATGATCTAGCGAAGATCCACACGCAGAAGCGAATCAAAGATAGATCATGCTGGCAGCTTCACTCATTCTCATGAGCATATTCCCTCTCACTAAGAACATCAACCTCCCGCATCTCACTAAGAAAATCTCACTCTGCTTAGCTAAAGAAAGGAAGAGGCCTCAACCAAGGAAAATGGAATGGAAGAAGAAGATGATGATCATGATCTGAAGCTCACAACTGCACCAGACACCAGGTCGCAGAAGTTTGCAGAAGAAACAAAAAGAGAAGAAGAGCCTTCGCCCTGTGCAAGTGCTGGATGGGCACGTCTATTTATAGAGGGAATGTGTGCGGTGATGGGTGATACTATGGTGATGAGGATGTGGCTTAAGTTTTACTACTCTCTTGAGGGCGTAGATGCAAAATAACACAGCTAAGCTAGGTCAAACCAAAATTCAAAATAATATTAGAAAAAATGTATTTTAAAAAATGAGCTTGACGTGTCTGCACAGGAGAGCGCAGGCAGACAGATAGGTGATAGGGGGGCGGCACACTGCATGCAAAGGCCAGCCAGCGTGCATGCATTGCACAGCATCGATGCAATGCATGCATCGAGCCTAGCCATAGGACCGTATCGATCCATGCATGCTCTGTACTACCTGTATTGGCACGCGTACACCTAGTAGCTAGCTATATGAGTTCAAAAATAAAAGTAGCTATCTATAGGCCTTGTTATTTTTCAATAAACAACTAAAGACCTTGTCGATTAAAAGCTCCATTATCAGAATGAACTAGCCCAACTTCAGCCATTTTTACATGTAAACTTTTAAACAAAGGTGTAAGCAGATATGCCATCTAACTTGAAAGTTTTCTTTTGAAAACCCACTTGCCACCGTTCGATTTTAAGCTTACCTAGAGCATAGAATTCTCGTAAAAACGGTTACTACATGGGCTTGGAAGCCTGCATGGGATCTGCCTGCCTGGCCAGCCTGCAACTGCTGCCATGCCTATGCAGGGATCGATATCTAGTTATTTATGCTTCCTAGTTCCTATATGTCACGCTACAAAATGTCAAGCGTGCATTAGTTAACTAATAAAATGTGAAAGTGTGAGATTTTGTTACAGAGATTTCGTTTTTTGCGGTCCTTCTATACCGCTGATAGTATGCTGATTGTAATGAACATAGTTGAGGCTGCATCCCCCACCCCCCCCCCCCCCCGCTCTCTCCCGCGACGCGCCCCCGCGCTCGCCCCCTCCCTCCCCTCCTCCTCCTCGCCGCCGCCGGAGGGCGTCCGCTGGGCGAAGCCCGTGCGGCGCTGGCGGCGGCGGGGCATCCTCCTCCCTCCCCTGTTCGGGCTCCTGGCGGCGCGGGTCGGCCACCCCGTGGGGGGCGCAAGATCCGAAGGAGTCTCCGGTGGCTGGAGCACGCGGATCCGGCGGTCGTTGGGCCGGGAGGCGGCGGTGTGGTCCCGCGGCGCTGCTCCTCGGAACTTGGGCGGAGCCTCCTCGCCCCAGATCCCGGGCGGCAAGGTGAGGACGCGGTGGATTGGCGGCGGTCCGGCGACGCGGCGTGGTCCCCGCGGGTCGGAGGGGCATCTGCACGACGGTACGAACCTTGGCCGTGGTTCCTCTCGCCGGAGCTGGTGGTGGCCGGCGGCACCTTCCTCGGCCCAGATCTGGGCCCTTCGGGCCCATCTGGGTCAGGGCGGGCTAGCTCGGTTGCTCGGCGGCGATGGCTCCGGTGGTTGAGGCGGGGAGGCGTGGCCTTGGATGGCGGCAGGGGTTGCGTCTTGCTCGCTGCAGCGTGGCACAGGACTTGGCCGAGCCTAGGGTGGCTCGGTGTGTCCCGGTTGCCACGTCCGGCCGGCGACTGCTTGATGGCGGTGGACGTCGGTCCCTCCCGCGTGGCTGCGATGCTGCTACCTCCGAGTTCGATGCTCTCTCATCCTCTCCCCGACCTCGTGTGATGTCCGCAAGGAGACGACGAAGGTGGTGTCAAGGCCGTGATGGTGCATGCTGGTGGGCGCGGAGCTAGGTGGAGCACGTCTGAGCTCCTGGGGTGGTGGTCTTGAGGGTCGAGAGAAATCCTTGTCGGCTTGTCTGACCCCGAAGTGGTGACGTCTGTGGGCGCCACTGCCCCTTCCTGAAGGGCTTCGGGGATACCCTCCTCCATTGCATTCCATGTACCGGGGGAAACCCTAGGATTCGTCCGGGCAACAGTGGCGTTGTCGTCGTCCTCCTTCATGAAGGTGTTGCTCGGTACTCGGAGTTTCGGAGTGCTAGGAGTGTGGTGGTACTTCTTCGGTGGGCGCAACGGTTGCGGATCACTCTCTGTTTCGTTCATTTGTCGGTGTCAGTTGTGTTTCAAATCTTGTATGTGTGCGGTGTTGAGTTGGCGTGCGTTTGTATCGAGTGCAATATTTGGTCAATGCTTTATCTATAATGCGGGGCGGAAGCCTTTTTCGGTAATGAACATAGTTATGCTTCAAACGTTTTGGGTTTCACCTTAGTTAAAAGAGTTTTTCTTCGTTACACCATACACCTCCCTTAGAAGTTTGCAGAATCTTAAAGCTACATAAAAATGTTATTCTCGTATATTTAGGTTCAACAAATTCTAATATATATTCCCCCAATGTATCAAACAATAGACCAGAACAATCTTAGATTTCTTATTGGAGGGGGATCATCTATTCTCCACGTTTAATCTGCATCAAAATATTTAAACTTGTAAGTCCAAGTATGTGATCAGAGGGGGAGGGGGTGAATGATCACTTCAAATTTTTGCATGAAACTACGAAGTGAAGCATAACTTAACAGCAGAAGAGTTTCAACAGAAAGGTAAACATTGAAGCAGAACATGATTGAAGCATAACATAGCGAATCAAAAGCATCGAATCAATTGCATAGAAGCAGATCACTGAAGCAATTGATAAACTGAATGTAAGTGCGGAAAGTAAAACGAACTCTTGACTCGACGATGTTTATTCGACCAGTTCACACTCTGCAAAGTGCTACGTCTGGTTTGAGGGACTTGTGATTGAACACAGGAGCTAACCTCTCTCCGTCCGTATCTCCACTGCACCAATCTCCTTGAGGTTGGTCAGTTCTTCACTCGTGGTTGATTATTGAGGAAATCACCGAAACCTTTGACAAACTAAACTTCGAGGCGACAATAACTCTTCGCTCTCTGAAGAACAACTCTCTAACCGTCTAGGAGAATTGCAGTTCTCCAAGATAAAAAGGCTAGCAAACTTCTTCCTAAGTCATAATGAATCAACTCAGATCAATAGGACTAATGCTTCGGTGGATGGGTTTTTGGTTTGCTTCAGTGGGGTTGCTCTCTCTCTCCTTCACTGTAAGGAAAATAATCTTGGAGCAGCCCCCGGCCAATGAGGGCGGGGGTGGCGTATTTATAGGTGGCAATCCCTAGGTGCGAAATGACTGAAGTGATCCGATGTGACAGCTTGACACCTGTCCCCAACGGTCATATTTCCAATCAAAGCGCAACTTTACTTGCGGTCCAAGTAAAGCTGACTCACGGACTTGGTTTTGCTTTAGTAGCCGAAAGAACTAAGTCTTCGCTGGTGAAGCATTACCTAGTGCACATGAGATTTCTCAACTCTGGCTACTCACTGGTTAGGATTCGATCTGAGACTTTTCATCAAAACCTTCGGAGTACATTTACTAAACCCCTCTTGATAGTACGATTTTTCCTATGACTCAAAGAAGTGAAAAAGAACTACGCAAAAACTACTAAGTCTTGCGCCATCTTGGTCATCTTCTTCGATGAGACGTGCTTCAGGATTCCTTATCTTTTTAGTGGTCGACATCTGTGATGAGCTTCACTCCAGAGGACATGCTTCAGTAAATATGTAAATCTTCGTTGAAGCTTTATCACCAACCTATAACTTCAGGAACCTAACCATCTGTTTTATACTAGAAAACTTGTTAGTTCCTCTACTGTTTTGCCCAACAATATCCAAAACTCATGGGGGGTATGACTTTGCTCTTACAATCTCCCCCTTTTTGGACTATTGTTGACAAAACAGGCATCGATAAAAGATATGGAATTTTGAGTTGAGTTGAGAGCAAACTCTAAGATATGAAGCTTTTGACTCCCCCTGAATGCAAGCATCGAAGATTTATAATCGAAGTGAATGCTTGGTGAAGAATATCATTGATGGGAAGCCTAACACATATCTTAGTGAATCAATTGCATATGGGAAATATTTGTCTTGAAGAATATGCAATCATCCAATGACCTGTGAACTTAAAGGATAATAACCACCTGCAAGATAAAAGATACGAGGGCAACTTGCAAGCACGGGGGTTATTAACACATAAGGTGTAGCAGTTCACAACCGAAGAAAAACTTAAGTTACAACCCAATCAAAGTGAATGGAAAGTTTGTCGTAACTTAACACGCAAAAGATCGAATCA
This sequence comes from Bromus sterilis, assembly GCA_950022295.1. Taxonomy (NCBI): domain Eukaryota; kingdom Viridiplantae; phylum Streptophyta; class Magnoliopsida; order Poales; family Poaceae; genus Bromus; species Bromus sterilis. The sequence goes on from OX465600.1 coordinate 283,921,655, forward strand.
AATCCCTAAACCCCGCAGCGAATCTAAACTCAATCGATGCTACTTTCTCCCCCTTTTTGTCAATAGTTGGACATAAGGTTGAGAGGTAGATCAAGAGCAATTATGCGTTAGCAGCACCCGGGGACCCTGCTGATTGTCTTCGCCTGAAGAAGATGCATCTCCTGAAGTATCTCCTTCGGTCGAAGCCGGTGACTCCAGCTCATCGAAGTCCATCGGCGCTTGAAGCAAATCAAGGTCGCTGTCGTTGAGAGGATCATCTTCTTGCTTCGAGGTGTGGGAGTCTTCATCAGAGAAGGTATCGGGGCGAATCTGTTCAGCTGGGTTTACAAACAAAACTTCATCAATCTTGTCCAGCGACGGAATCTTTGGGTTGGGGCGGTCGATCGAATCATTTCTTGAAAAGTGTCTCTGCAGATGTGGATACTCCTTGAAAATGCGATCAGCTTCGAGTTTCTTCACTGAATTGAACTTCCTTAATCCTTTCCAAGAGTGGCGCTTCAAAACCTTCAAGTATTGGTTGTTGTTTAAAGCAATGTTGCCCACTCTATTAATCTCATCTGACAGATATTGCATTTGGCGCTGATTTCCTTCAATGAAGTTTTGAAGCATTTGCTGGGTACGAATTCCAACTTCAAAATGGTAAACTTCTTTCTGGAACTTCTTCGACATGTTGCGTTCATTTACTTGCTGTCTGACTCCGACATATGTGTCAAAAGGATCATTGGGCCTTCTGAAGATATTCACCGTATCACGCACATGAGGACAGAACAGCTTCGGATGATGCTTCGCAACGAATTCTTCACTGCGTCCATGGTTGCAAATGGCTTGCAGCCAGGGAGCATATGGCTTCAATTGATGTACTAATTCAGCAGCTTGAACCATATACCGAAGGAAACAGTCCTCGAAGTCAAACACATGGCCATGAGAAAGCTTCAACAGAGCATGACGTGTATGATAATGAATGTTGGACTCTTCATTCGCAGAGCTGAGAGGCATCAGTGAGTTAGACAAGATGTAAAACCAAGTCTTCGATATGAATACCAGATGCTTCAGGCATGTGATCTCCAGTGACTTCGGGATCCATGAGTGAAGCAAATTCAGCTTCAGTGGGATCAGGCAGCAAATGTACCTTTGCTAGTTCTCCAGTGTGCCTTGGGATGTTCACTATATCCATAAATTCGTCAGAATGCATCCTAAACACCTTCCCTTGAATCATCCATTCAAGAATCCATGAGCTCGAATCATCAGGGTTTCCAGAGACACAGAGAGTGGCATAGAATTGCTTCACTAGCTCGGAATTGAATGGAGTCTCCATGGCAAACATGCCAGTTAAGTTCTGTGCTTCGATGGTTTCCATGATATTCTGGAAGCACGTTGCAGAAGATAGACTTCGCATATCTAAGTACTTGTGTCTGAACAGAACACCTTTCTGGCAGTATAGCTTCGTGTAGAGGATTTGTTGCTCAAATGTCTAGAAATGAAGGTCATCTGCAGTCCTTGGTGAATCATATGGACTAGTGCCAAAGAAGCGAAGCTTCTGGCGATGAACTTCAATATTGAATTCAGGACCATGTCTTGAAGAAGATCCATCTCCGAGGTATATGGGAAAAGTCTCTCTAGGGTAGATGGAGTCCAGTTGGGTGTCTTGGGCTGGGATACGGTGCCTTCGAGCAGCTATGACTCGCCCTTGCGGTTGAGTCATGATGGCCAATTCATTGGCTTCGGCTTCAGCATCTGCATCGGCTTCAGCATTGGCTTCAACAACATGGTCTTTGGCTTCGCCTTCTTGTTCTTCAGACTCCTCAGCAGAGTGAACTGAAGAATAATCCTTTTCAGGTATGTCTTGAGCAGGAGGAGAAGGCTCATGCTCAAAGTTGTCATGGGCGGACGGTTGAGGAGCGGGTGGAGTTTGAGCACGGGGTGGAATGACTTCGGGGGCGGATGGCTTCGCAGTTGGTTTGGAAAGTTTGATGATTTTGCATCGAGGGGGCGATGCTTGCCTTGGGGCCTTCTTGGCCGGATGAGATCTCACTTCATCAGCTTCGACTGTGTCTGAAATAAGACGACGCTTTCTCTGTTGCAGTTTGGGAAGTGGTGAAGCTAATTGCTTGAGCATGGCTTCGCACTTCTTGGAGTCAAGAGCCATGACTGAAGCATTGTGAGTTTTGCAACATTCTTCAACTGCAGACTTTATCTTGCCTTGATATACTTGAATGTTTTGCTTCGCTTTCTCATTAACATCAGCAATTTTCTTCGAAGCAGCTATGGCTTCGATTTTGAAATCCTCATCAGATTCAGCATCTGCTTTCTTCTTGAATTTCAGAATCTTTGCAGTTTCAGATCTGTCCCTAGCATGCAAATCCCTCAGCTGATTGTATAAAGTTTCAATCATAGCAGAAAGTGTTGGTGAAATGTAAACATTCCCAACATCCACAACCTTGGGATCAACAGCTTCAGCAAGCTGGCAGAATGCCTGATTCAGGCTCAAACAGTCCCAAAGTTCTCCTTCTCTTGAATCTGGGAAATTGTGTTCACTTTGCTCAGCTTCAACATGAGCTTCAGGGACAGGGTCTGCGACTGGCTTCGGAGGGATGTCCTTAGAGGCCATGTCAGCAGCAGCTTCTTTCTGAGCAGCTCTAGCAACTTTCTTAGCTTTCTTCGTGCGAAGAACATCCAATTGAGCTTGGCGCTTGGCTTCAGCTTCACCTAGCTGTTTGGCTTCGGCAGCAGCCTTGGCCTCTTGAGCTTTTGCTTCAGCTAGCTTGCGCTTCGCTTCAGCTCTCTGGTTGGATTTAGCCAGCTCTTTCCTTTGCTTTTCCAGCTCTGCAGTTTCTCTATCTGCTCTTTCTTTCTCTTTAGCTTCTTTATTAGCCTTAGCTTGGGCTTGTGCTTCCTCATGAAGGCGTTCAGCTTCAACACAGTCACGCTTACGCAGTTCAGCTTCAGACAACTTCTTGGTGCCGACCTGGGCATAAGTCTGGCCAGGCTTGGCAACAATTGTCTTCGGCTTCGAAGCTTTGGCTTGTTCAGGAGCTTTAGCTTTGGGCTTAGCAGCAGGCTGAACCTTCGGGTCATGCCTTTCCTTGGTTCTTTGCTCAGCAGGAACAAGGCGGCGAGGTGGCTTTGTAGCCAGGGGAGCCTCAACCACCAAGTTCGTCAAGTCGATGTTTTTCTTGGGAGCAGGAGGTTCAGTAGGATCTAGAGTCTTAACGCCTATAGGAGCAGGAGGTTTCTCTCCAGCCTTCTTCTTCAGTGGCTTCCGAATCTGTTTTCTCTTCGGACTGGGGGGAATGGGAGTGTGTTCATATTCATCATCTGCTTCGTCAGCAGGATCTTCATCAATCGAATCTTCAAGCTGTGCAGCTGCATCAGCTTCGTTATCACCCTCTTCTTCTGAAGCAGGAGGGGGTGAGTTACTAAATTTTCGAAGCTTTCGCCTCTTCTTAGGCTTTGATGCTTCGGCTTCATCTAGCCCTGCAAGAGCAAGTGCTTTTTCCTTCTTCTCTTCTCTTATCCTTTTCTTCTCAGCCAAAATTGCAAGTCTTTCTTGCTCTTATGGATAGTCATCCGGAGTTTTGAGTGTATTCGGGTGAGGAACAGCCGGAGGCTTCGGGTAATACTTCTTCCTGTTAGCAGCATTGTATTGGCCACACATAGCAGTAGTGTACCGATAAGGTGGGCTGAAGACAAACTGCATTGCCCACTTCCAATTTGGGATGCTCTTGTACTTATACCACCTAATTTCCCAATAGCGTCGAATCCTTTGCAATCGAATCTTTCGGTCATGATCTGTATCTTCAGGCGGAGTGTCATAGCCCATCTTGAGGCGAATGGCTTCGGGAATGCCTCGGGCATTATTGACTTCCTTCGTTTTGCCACCTTTGCCTTTCTGCTTCGGTGGCTCTGGGTAGTTTTCGAGCCCTTCAACGATGGGTGACTCATTCCCCATAGCAGCCTCTTCGTCAGACATCCTGTGATCAGAAATATAGACAAGAGGGAAACAAGAGAAGGGAATGAATAAGCACAGGAAAAAGTTTCGACCAAAACCAAAAGAATTTTGACAGGAACCCAGAGCAATCTAAGATTAGATGCACATCTGTTAATGGATTGGGCTAGAACTAGTTCAAGAACAAGACCTAACTCAGTCCACTCACAGAAAAGATCGAATCTCAAAACCGACCTGAGAAGATGGGATCACTTTGATGCTAAGAACAGATTTCCCAAGGATCAAAGATCAGCACGGATCAAAACAGTCCTATAAACAGAAAAAAACCCTAACAGAACTTAGATCCAAGCCCTAGATGAAGAACACAGATAAGATTGGATCCAAGAAGCTTGGCGTACCCTAACTTGGTGATGCGAAGCGGCTACGGCGACGGAGTGCGGAGACAAGCTCTTCGTCGACGGGGAACGTCCACGGCGGCGGCGGTCCGGCAGTGAAGCGGCGCAGTCGTCGTCGGGAACGGGAGCTCTGCGGCGTGCTCGAGGAGGAAGACGGGGAATCCGGGAGAGAATGAATCGTGGGAGAAACGGTTCGCTGGGGGGACGCCTTAAATAGGCCCGATCTGAAACGGTTGCCAGATCGTATCGAACGGTTCTCAGCGAGTGTCTCTTCCGATTCAACGGCTCAGATGAAGTGGCGTTTCGCGAGCGAATCTCAACGACCCGAAAAAGACGGGGACTCAACGTCCGAAGAATGAGTCTTGACCGAGAGAAAAAACTTCGATGAAGTTGGAAGCATTTGATTCGGAACTCAATGATGTTCGAAGCAGTATGCTTTCCGTTTCAATTGTGCTTATCATTTAAGATAGAGTAGATTTGGGAGCGAATCAGAATGGAGAGGTAGGGTCCGAAACTTATCACTTCGAAGAACCACAACGAAGCTAAAAGTGATAAGTATAGGGGACAAAAGAAACGAACAAATAAAGACAACACAGAACATAAAAAAAATGGCAAACGAAGCTAAACTTGGACGAAGGAAAACTCAAGCGAAACTAAACAAATTAATACACATCGAAGGTGAATATATATACAGTGAAAAGTTTCGATCTTACTGAACATTGTGTGAGTCTAAGATATTTAGCTCACATCTCAATGCACAAAACCTTTTCTCGTCCAATGGCTTCGTGAATATATCTGCCAATTGATCTTCAGTTCTTACATGGCTAATCTCAATGTCTTCGCGCTGAACATGATCTCGAAGAAAATGGTGACGAATATCAATATGCTTCGTTCGAGAGTGTTGCACAAGATTGTGAGCAATCTTGATGGCACTCTCATTGTCACAAAGCAGAGGGATTTTCTTCACAAATATACCATAATCTTTCAGCGTCTGCTTAAGCCAAAGTATTTGAGTGCAGCATGAGCCAGCAGCAATGTATTCAGCTTCAGCAGTCGATATTGAGACACAATTCTGTTTCTTTGAAGCCCAACACACAAGAGATCTACCAAGAAAATGACAAGTGCCTGAGGTAGATTTCCTGTCAACCCTATCACCAGCCCAGTCTGAATCAGAATATCCAATCAAATCAAACTGAGTACCTTTGGGATACCAAAGTCCCAAAGAAGGAGTATGTGCTAGATATCGAAGAATTCGCTTCACAGCAATATGATGCGATTCCTTCAGATTTGCCTGAAAACGAGCACAAATACAAACTGATAGCATAATGTCAGGTCTAGATGCACATAAGTATAAGAGTGAACCTATCAGAGACCGAAATTTCTTCTGATCGAAGGGTTTCCCTTTTTCATCTGCATCAAGAAAACCATTTGTAGGCATGGGAGTTCTAATGGTCTTGCATTCAGCAAGATCAAACTTCTTTAGGCAATCCTTCAAGTATTTCTCCTGTGAAATAAAGGTGCCATTCTTTTGTTGGCGGATCTGAAGTCCTAGGAAAAACTTCAATTCGCCCATCATAGACATCTCATATTTCTTCGACATCATTCTTGCAAATTCTTCGCTGATTTCAGTGTTAGTACAACCAAAAATAATATCATCTACATATATCTGACACACAAATAGATCATTGTTATATGATCGAGTGAAAAGAGTAGGGTCAGTGGTTCCTGGTTTGAAGCCTTTCTTCAGGAGGAAATCCTTCAATGTTTCATACCAAGCACGAGGTGCTTGCTTCAGTCCATACAAAGCTTTGTGAAGCCTGTACACCATATCAGGATTTTTCGAGTCTTCAAAACCTGGAGGCTGCATAACATACACTTCTTCTTCTATTTCACCATTACGAAATGCACTCTTGACATCAATTTGATATAGCAATATATTTTTGTGGTTAGCAAAAGCAAGCATGACACGAATGGATTCGAGATGGGCTACTGGAGCATAGGTTTCACCAAAATCAATGCCTTCGATTTGGGTGTAACCTTGTGCTACCAATCTAGCCTTATTCCTTACCACAATACCATCTTCATCTTGCTTGTTGCGAAATATCCACTTTGTGCCAATAACATTATGCTTCGTGGGATCTGGCCTTTCAACAAGTGACCAGACTTTGTTCCTTTCAAATTGGTGAAGTTCTTCCATCATATCTAATAACCAATCAGGGTCCTTCATGGCTTCATCATATTTTGAAGGCTCTAGCATGGAGACAAAGGAAAAGTTTCCACAGAAGTTAGCCAAACGAGTACGAGATCGAGTAGTGGGACGACCTGGTTGATTGATATCTTCGAGGATCGAATCCACATCAACTCTTCTTCGAACTCGGGATAACGTAGTATCATTTGCTTCAGGCTCATCTTCTGCTTCAGGATCTGCATCAGCTTCGGGATCAGCTTCACCTGCAGCTTCGGCATTTCCTTCAGGATTAGCATTTCCTTCGTTCCCTTGACCTTCTTCGTCCTGTTCATCATTTGCTTCAGGATGTTGATCTCCAGCGCCCCGGGCTATGTGTGGGAACATTGGACCATCATCATCCCTAACAGCTTGACGTGGATTAGCTTCAACAGGACGAATCTCACCAATAGCCATGGACCTGATCACTTCATCAAGTGGAGGTTCATCTAGATCATGAGGCAAATGCTCCTTTTGAGAGCCATTAGTTTCATCAAACCTTACATTCACAGTTTCCATAACTTTCCCAAAGTGAGAGTTATAGACTCTGTAAGTGTGAGAGTTTGAGCCATAACCTAAAAGAAAACCTTCATGTGCCTTAGGGGCAAATTTGGAGCTATGATACATATCTCTAATAAAGCATGGGGCACCAAATACCCTAAGATATGAGACATTTGGTTTGTTACCAGTGATGAGCTCATGTGAAGTTTTCTTCAAGAATTTGTGAAGGTAAACCTTGTTGATGATGTGACATGTAGTGTTGATTGCTTCGGCCCAGAACCTAATAGGAGTCTTGTATTCAGCAAGCATAGTTCTGGCCATCTCAATAAGAGTTCTATTCTTCCTTTCAACTACACCATTCTGTTGAGGTGTATAAGCAGCAGAGAACTCATGAGAAAAACCATAATCATCAAGAAAATCTTCAATATGAGTATTTTTGAATTCAGTTCCATTATCACTTCGGATATGCTTCAGAGATAATTCATATTCTGTTTGAGCTCTCTTAGAAAATGACTTGAAGATTTCAACCACTTTGCTCTTGTCATCCAAAAAGAAAACCCAAGTATAACGAGAGAAGTCATCAACAATAACTAGACCATATTTGTTTCCTCCCAGGCTTGCATAATTTTGAGGACCAAAAAGATCCATATGAAGCAATTCAAGAGGACGAGTGGTAGTCATGATGGTCTTCGCTGAATGATGTTTCTTCGTTATTTTACCAGCTTCGCAAGCACTGCAGAGACGATCCTTATCGAATTTTACTTCGCTAAGACCAATAATGTGATTCTTCTTCACTAAGTTATGAAGATTTCTCATCCCTGCATGACCAAGTCTTCGATGCCATAACCAACCAGATGAAGCTTTTGCCATTAAGCATGTGGATACAGCAGGGTCCGAAGAAAAATCAACAATGTATAAATCTCCCTTTCGGTAACCCTCGAAGACAAACGTATAGTCATCCTATGAAAAAACAACACAACGCGAAGCCGAAAACAGAACAAGCATACCCATATCGCATAATTTTGAAATAGACATAAGATTATATCCAAGAGATTGGACTAGCATAACCTTGTCAATGTGCTTATCCTTCGATATGGCAACCTTACCCAAACCTAACACTTTACTTTTGTTGTTATCACCGAAGGTAATGTACTTCTGAGAAGATTGAGATAGTTTTTCTTGGGTGAATAACTCCTTGTCTCCGGTCATATGATTTGTACAACCACTATCCATGACCCATTCGGATCCACCGGAGACATAGCCTTGCAGAAGAATTAGTTCTTCTTAACCACCCACAAACGAGCAGGTGACTGAGAAGATGTTGAAGCACTGGTTGAAGCAATATTGAATCAAACATGAGTGTATTGCTTCGGTGTTCCATCAAGCACACCATAAATGTAAGTCCTCTGCGAATGGTTAGCATAAGAATGAGCATATGCAATCTTAGTATGATTATTATGAGGACGATACGTATGGCGACCAGTACGATAGTATTGCTTCTGCGGAACATTTGATTCGGGCACCAATGGATCATTTCTCGTCTCAAGAGAGTAGAAATGATTCGGTGGTACCAAAGACTTTCCCTGCATAGAATGGTTAGCAGGCAGTTTTTCCACAAGTGCTTTCTGCACCCATATCTGCCTCTTATAGAACCCATTCTTTGGTGGAGTACCTACATACTCAGCTGAAACTTTTCCCTGTTCATCTTTCATGAGTTTTTAGTCTGAATCAAGTGATTCATCCACAATGACTTTGTTCATTTTGCAGTTGAAACCTGAAAGGTTAGCAATATCAATGGGTTTCTCCTTCACTAGAACCCAAACAGTCTTAGGATACTGCTCAGGCTCCCAATAGGTGCCATCAGGGTTTATTTTTCTCTCAAAACCAACACCTTCATTCCTGGGATTCCTGTGAAGGAGAGCCTTCCTCAGGATATCACAGAGATATTGGTGTCCTTGCACACTTTTGAACATGCCTGTTTCAAATAAGTTTTTCAACCTGAGGAGTTCCTCGGTAACAACAGGATTTTCCTCATCAGAGGCATTAGTATCATCAATAACAATAGGAGATTTCCCTTTGGAAACAGTTTTGCTTCGTTCCAAGCAATCCAAACAAGGTGATTCAGTTTTATGATTTGCTTCAGAACCTTGTTGAGCCATGAGAGAGAGATTGAAATTTTCCAATTCTTCATGAGCCTCTTTCAGTTTTTCGAGAGCCAATTTCTTCTGAAGAAATTCATAGGTGAGCTTCTCATAATCAACTGAAAGAAGATCATGCCGAGAGGATAATTCTTCAAACTTATCCTTCAGAGCAGCATGCTCATTAGTTAAAGTTTGACCTTTCTCAATCTCATCGATCAACAACGTTTCTGATTTCTTAATGGTTTTGCTTAGTGAATCAAGTTCATCTTGTTGGATTGAAGCAATTTTAGCAAGTTTAGCATATCTTCTCTTTGAGTCACTTTATACGAAGAACAATCAGAAGTATCATAGTTTGACTTGGATGAAGATACCTTTGCCTTGGCCATGAAGCAATATGCAAGAGTTTCATCTTCACTACTGTTGTTGATGAAGAATGAGCTCGAAGCATTGGTTGAAGCATCTGCCGAAGCGAAAGCCAAACCAGCAACACCATCTGATTCGGACCCAGAAGCAGACCTAGAGTCTTGTTCAGCTTCAGAACCAGAGGCTTCGTCTTCAGAGTTCATCTCCTTTCCCAGATAGGCCTTGGCACGATGAGAGCTGCTTCGACGAGACGAGTGAGTCTTCGATGAAGAATCCTCACGCTTCTTATGATACTTCTTCCTCTTATCATCATCAGAATCTTTCTTCTTTTCTCTTCTTGAACTGGAATCATGTCTCTTTGACTCATGACTTCTGGAGGATCTGTGAGACTTTGATGAAGAGTCTCTGAGTGAATGCTTCGATTTGTTCTCAGCTTCCCGCAGAGGGCAATCAGCAATGTAGTGACTTGGTTTCTTGCACTTGTAGCAGCAGTTATCCTTTGATGGAGAGCTTCTTGAGGATGAACGGTGAGAGGAATGACTTGAGCTTCTTGAAGAATAACTCTTCTTGGGTGAAGAAAAACCTTTTCTCTGAAAGCGATTGAAGCGTCTCATGATTAGTGCTAAATCTTTTCCAATGCTTGCCGGATCATCTGATTCGACACCTGAAGCAGAACTGACTTCGGGTGAAGAATGACGCGAAGCTTTTGCTTTCAAGGCATGAGATCTCCTTCGAGAACCCTTTATGTCACGTTTCTCTTCTTCTTCCATCTCAAAGGTATTGAGTCTCTCAAGAACATCAGCGGCGACAAGACGTCTGAAATCAGTCCTTTCCTTGATCATCAGCACAATGTGATCAAACGAATCATCCAATGAGCGAAGCAGAGTTCTAACAACTGAGTGAGGAGTAATGTCATCAGCACCAAGTGAGATCAACTCATTTGCAAGAGCAGTGAGTCTGCTGTAAATGGAGCTGACTTTTTCACCCTCATTTCTCTTGAATCGATAGAATTTTCTTCGAAGTGTATCAATTCTGGCATCCTTCTGGGTAGAAACACCTTCACCAATCTTCTCAAGATAGTCCCAGACACCTTTAGACAAAGGAATATTCTTCACTTCATGATACTTCTCTGGTGTCAAATGATTGGTGATGAAAACCCAAACTTCAGAATCAAGATCAATCAGCTTCGCTTCTTCAGGAGTGATGGCGTTCTCATCTGCAACTGTAACTCCATACAAGACAACTTGCCAGGCAGTTGAGTTGATAGCCATAATATTTCTCTTCATCTTGTCCTTCCAGTATGGGTACTCATTTCCATTGAACACGGGTATGGGTTCGCCGGAGCGAATGGCTGCGAAAGACATACTTGCAAAACAGTCTAGGAGGTTAATCCAAATAAAGAGTGACTAGTTCTGATACCAATTGTAAGTCCAAGTATGTGATCAGAGGGGGAGGGGGTGAATGATCACTTCAAATTTTTGCATGAAACTACGAAGTGAAGCATAACTTAACAGTAGAAGAGTTTCAACAGAAAGGTAAACATTGAAGCAGAACATGATTGAAGCATAACATAGCGAATCAAAAGCATCGAATCAATTGCATAGAAGCAGATCACTGAAGCAATTGATAAACTGAATGTAAGTGCGGAAAGTAAAACGAACTCTTGACTCGACGATGTTTGTTCGACCAGTTCACACTCTGCAAAGTGCTACGTCTGGTTGAGGGACTTGTGATTGAACACAGGAGCTAACCTCTCTCCGTCCGTATCCCCACTGCACCAATCTCCTTGAGGTTGGTCAGTTCTTCACTCGTGGTTGATTATTGAGGAAATCACCGAAACCTTTGACAAACTGAACTTCGAGGCGACAATAACTCTTCGCTCTCTGAAGAACAACTCTCTAACCGTCTAGGAGAATTGCAGTTCTCCAGGATAAAAAGGCTAGCAAACTTCTTCCTAAGTCATAATGAATCAACTCAGATCAATAGGACTTATGCTTCGGTGGATGGGTTTTTGGTTTGCTTCAGTGGGGTTGCTCTCTCTCTCCTTCACTGTAAGGAAAATAATCTTGGAGCAGCCCCCGGCTAATGAGGGCGGGGTGGCGTATTTATAGGTGGCAATCCCTAGGTGCGAAATGACTGAAGTGACCCGATGTGACAGCTTGACACCTGTCCCCAACGGTCATATTTCCAATCAAAGCGCAACTTTACTTGCGGTCCAAGTAAAGCTGACTCACGGACTTGGTTTTGCTTCAGTAGCCGAAAGAACTAAGTCTTCGCTGGTGAAGCATTACCTAGTGCACATGAGATTTCTCAAATCTGGCTACTCATTGGTTTGGATTCGATCTGAGACTTTTCATCAAAACCTTCGGAGTACATTTACTAAACCCCTCTTGATAGTACGATTTTTCCTACGACTCAAAGAAGTGAAAAAGAACTACGCAAAAACTACTAAGTCTTGCGCCATCTTGGTCATCTTCTTCGATGAGACGTGCTTCAGGATTCCTTATCTTTTTAGGGGTCGACATCCGTGATGAGCTTCACTCCAGAGGATATGCTTCTGTAAATATGTAAATCTTCGTTGAAGCTTTATCACCAACCTATAACTTCAGGAACCTAACCATCTGTTTTATACTAGAAAACTTGTTAGTTCCTCTACTGTTTTGCCCAACAATATCCAAAACTCATGGGGGGTATGACTTTGCTCTTACAAAACTTTTCTATGAGGGGGTGTACCAAAGCAAAAAACTCTAGTTAAAAAAGATAAATCTTGCAAAAAATATTATAGACAATATCTACACGGGGTTACGTATTTAACGAAATTTAGTATGAAATTTGTTTTTTATTAAATCTCGTGTTTCATACATATCGCGTGTTACATTAGCAACTTGAATAATCATGCTTATAGTTTTTGAGGTAGAAAAATGTTTGCAACGAATCCCTAGCAGTCACGATAAAAACTGCAGAAATCATTTAGATCCGTCTAACTTGTTTTTGCAGGATTTTGATCATGTGATATTGTAGGTGCAATCTCACGCCCCTTTGTGGTTTTGAAGATTACTGGGAAAAATGGTAAGGAACTAACTGTGTACACAAAACAAAAATGTTATTAGAGACGTCAAGAAGTTTGCTATAACTTTGAGATGAGGGATAAGCTGTTGAGGTAGATGGTTATGCCGAAAAAGTTGAGCCGGAGGGGATCCCCAAATATAATGTTGAAGTACTTGATGATGATAGACACCCTGATGAAGAATTCACCCTGCTGAGAAAGATGAAGTCGGTGAAAGAAGACTTGATTCTTTGTCGTAGTTCATTTACTGTTTTTTCAGTCATAGGGCAACTTGTACTATCAAGAAGAATTTGACTAGTCGAGACTAAGGTTGAAGTGAAATATCATTTGTGTTGGGTTGTTCCTCAACAGAGAAAAACACAGTTCTTTCAGTCGTTGAGAGGAAACTCAGGAAGTGATTCAGCTTTAGTTGTTCCTCAAATAAAGTCGCGAACGGTTTGAAATTTTGACTGTTAAACACATGTAGAGTTGTTTATGGCGAGAGGTGAGGGTCTAATTGGTCATTTTTCCCTCAGGATGGCTCCTCATTAAATGCCCCCTCCCCCCTCATTTGTGGTGGCTGGTTCGTTTGACTTCCAACACACGAGCAACCCCTCTGAGAGAGTTCTTCGAGAGAAATGACCTCATCCTAGAGAGAAAACCAAAAAAACATAGTTTCCCTTCAAGCACTAGTGCAAAGAGGTGCTAACACAGCACTCCTTTCCCAAACCCTTGGTTGAAACTGTTTGTGATGCTATCAACGCAAATGGTAGAAATAAAAATCCATGTGCCCGAAACTGAATCGTCTGGGAAACATAGGCTATCGCCCACCGTTCTGAAATTTATTTCGTGAGCGATGTACGGTTGACGGTTCGTCCAAACAATCGTCTGTGATACGTAGAGTGAAAACCCACGGTTGCAAACAATGGACCGTTAGCCATTCTTCACAATCATTCATAGTAATTGAAATGTGTTCGATGTGTAATATATCAAGCACGCTTTTGAAAATTCTTTCGTGGGCGGAACACTCATGTTAGTAGCAATGTTATTAGTATGTATTCTTTGAATAATTTTGATGCTAATGATATGCAAAGCTATAAGCTTGGGGATGTTACATTCTATGAAGATGATCTTTTTAGCCCCCCAAGTTTTGATGAGGAAATTTATTTTGATGATATTTTGCCTCCTATCTATGATGATTATTGTGATGACACTTATTCTATAAAGAATAAATGTTTGCAAGTGTATCATGATAAAAATGAGTCATGTGATAGCTATTTTCTTGAGTTTGCTCCCACTATTACTAATGAGAAGGATTTTGCTTATGTGGAGAGTGATAAATTTTCTATGCTTGTGGATCATGATAAGAAAGTTTTATGTGCTACTTATATTGTTGAGTTTATTTGTGATCCCACTGAAAATTATCATGAGAGGGGAAAATATTCTTATAGATATTTCAATAATATCAAGTTCCCTCTCTTGATGTTGAAGGTTTTGAAGTTGCACTTGTTTTGCCTTCCTATGCTAATATCTTTACGCTCAAATGAGTTATTTCTCTACAAGATCCCTTTGCATAGGAAGCATGTTAGGCTTAAATTTGTTTGGTATTTGCTTCTTAATGCTCTCTTTTGTTCTTCAAATCTTATTCCTATGAGAGCGTCATTAAAATCTTAAGCCTATGTTTATGGCTATAAAGAAAGAGCTCTAGGGAGACAACCCTTGTTGTCTTTACTTTGAGTTTTTACATTCAGTTTTTAGTGGTCTTGATGATTGTTACTACTGTAGCAACATCATTGTATCTTTATTTTCAAGCTTTGTGCCATGTTTAGCCGCCGATTGCAAGAAAGTTCAAGAGTTGCGACATGCTGTCCAGAAAACAGATTCTGTCCATGGACGGAAAAATTCACGATAAATCACCAGATCATCTTTTTGATCTGAATTGTTTTGACAGCATGCTCTATACAATTAGCTTTCAGGCGTCTGTTCTGAGTTTTTTGATTTGACTTGCAGAAGTATCCCAAAAAATTATTTACTACCTGCTAGTCTGTTTTTCACAGATTCTGCCACATTTTGCCTTTCCTCACTTTTGCAAGTCTTGCGCTAGCTTTTTCTTTGCAAAAACTTTTTGGCGGTCTTGAGAAATAGTAGCCCTTCAAGAAAATCTTTATTTCCAATAGAGGCAAATTGTTTTATTAAGGGTACTAACCTCTCTAATAAGCTTATAATGTGTTATGTATGAAGGGAGTTTTCAAGTGTGCGAGGGAAGATGATGAAAGAAGATCCGGGAGTATCAAACGCTCCAGCTTGTGGATGCCCCCATGCATCCCTAATAAATATTCAAGGAGACTCAAGCGTTTAAGCTTGGGGATACCCCCGTGCATCCCCTTCTCCATCAACAATCATCAGTTCGTCCTCCGTCTCACTATATTTTTATCACTTCATGTGTTATGTGCTATGCTTGGATCGTCTTGCTCTTAGGTTTCCCTTTTTGTTTTCTTTAGCTTTGTTTGCTGTTCATAACAAGTTAGACCCCAACTTACTTTGTGTGACTCCCTCGATTTACGATCATGTACAGTAATCATACACGCAGGGTACATGATCGAGATCAAGGTGCCACGGTGAGAATATCACAGCACAACACTAAACACAAAAGGATAAACCAATATATTACAAGGAAGGGGGTCGCACGGATCCGAATACAAAGTTAAATGAAACATAATATCTGAGTACAGACATAGTTATTCAAGTTTTGCCTTAAGAAGGCTAGCACAAATAACATCAGAGATACAGATCGAAAAGGCGAGGCCTCCTGTCTGGGATCCACCGAACTACTCCTGGTCAACGGGAACTCGATGTCGTAGTAGGATCCTCCTGGAATCTCCTGCTCCTGGGCTCCAACGTCGACTGCTGCGGCCGATCAGGCAAAGCGAAAAGGGGAAATAAAGCAAGGGTGAGTATCTAGTATACCCGCGAGTCTTACGTCCGCCACTAATCATTTATGCATTTGTATCAAATGGAAAGGGGAGGCTGTATATAGTGGACTACAAGGTAGAAACCAGAATAAGGATGAGAAGCTAGGCCTATCAAAGACTAGCATCTTCCGACGAGTCTTGCAGCACAAGAAGAGGATAGCCAACAGTTCAATAGCATGAATGTAATAACAATGCAGCAGAAGTTGCTGCAGCATTGTATAATAGTAAGTTGTAATAATTAATAATAATAATGCCTCCGAGTTCCCTTCCTCGACTTCCCTGCGAGGAAGAAGACCCGGAACCATACAGTTTAATAGTAGTAGTTTGTAGTAATAGGCCCTGGCTTCAGCATAAAGCGTCCTGTTACCGTGGACACGGCTATTCGAATAGATTATCTTCCCTGCAGGGGCTGCACTACTGTTACCTTGAACGCTCGGATCTCCAGGGTGGCGTACACCTTCTTAGGGAATGCCCCACCGAGGCTATCCGACACGCTGAGGCCCATCCTACGGCTCATCAGAGAGGTCCCCGCCGGTTTACAGTCCTAAGCGCAAGAGCTTCATGGGCCATCACCTCTCGCACTCCGGGTCATTGTGCGCCAAGTGGATCCAGTGCCGCAACACGATCCGGCCTAACCACAGTGTTGAAACTGGACGTCTTTCTGAGCTTTCGAACGAGACCACAACGCGGAGGGCCCACACCGTAATCCCACGTGGAGGTAGTGAGTATAGGGCACGTCGACCCACTCAAGTCATCCACCTGAACCGTTAAGCATTTTATTAATTTTCTGTCGAGACAACCGTTATCGTTGTCCCTTACTGAATGAGTCGCGGTCAACGTCAGCAGCCAGGACCACCAGTAACGTCGGTGCCTGCCCTGTTGTCCCACCAACTCGTGCGGTTACCAACAAGGTGAACCGTCTCCTTACCTTGTCTCGTGTGTGCTCTTGGTAGAGCTCGACTTTTGGACAACAGGGTATCTCTCGGCCACGAACAAGTACCAGGCCCACCGCACACCGGTGGAATACACCCGTCCTGTCGTTCCGATACAATACCCTGCGCGGGCACCGTGGGGTCACCCGACTCCTTACCTGTAAGGACAACCGTGGTTCAGTACCCTCGGACGGCTATACAGAGTCAGCAACGAGTGGGGTACAAAGATTACTCCTCGATAGCTCACACTTGAGGTGGCTCGGCAGAGCCGGGGTAGGGGCCTGAAGCGGTGTCTGCTCTGAACCGTACCTGTAGCAGTTGTAATGTATCGTATCCACATTCACTCCCAGAGTGAACACAGCCTGCTATCTAACCCTATTGACTAACAAGGCGCAGGGTTTACTACTGAATATAATATAAATATAAGGCAGCATAGGATAAAGGAATGTTCATCAAGGGGCGACAAAGATAGGCTATGCAATTGAATAGGATTGTAACGTAGCAGCAGCACATATGCCTAGAGCAAGAAAAGTACGGAAAGATAGGCGGTATCTGGGGAAGAGAATGGCTCTGCTTGCCTGGAAGCTCGACGGTAGAGGTACCGTCGTCGACGTAGTAGTCGATCACAGGGGCATCAGCAGCGATCGTCGTGACTACCGGACAATAAGAGAGGGGGAAGAAACAATAAATACATGGCAATAATAGCAATACAAACACAAGACATGGCAAACGCAGTGTTAGGGGTGAACTAACGCGGTGCTAGGGAATTCAACTGGCAATTTTACCGGCTCCCGGGCGATTACCGGCTCCCGGGCACATGAAAGACATCATGAACTTGAGAGAGGTTTGACGACAACTCCAACCGGTATGCCACCGGTCCACTTCTGGACAGGATACGGAACGGGCCAATGTAGCGACGAGCTAACTTTCCTTTGATCCCGAAATGATGAGTGCCTCTCATGGGAGTGACACGAAGGTAAGCCTGTTCGCCGGGTTGATAGACCATTTCCTTGTGCTTGCGGTCATAGTTGCTCTTCTAGCGGGACTGGGCGGCCTTCAAATGTTCACGAATAATGCGAACCTGGTCTTCGGCATGCTGTATAATGTCCGGACCAATGAGGGTTCGTTCCCCAGTTTCTGACCAATTCAGAGGGGTTCGACACTTACGTCCATACAGAACTTCAAAAGGTGCCATCTTCAGACTAGCTTGATAGCTATTGTTGTACGAGAATTCAGCAAATGGAAGAGATTCCTCCCATTTCTTACCAAATGAGATGACACAAGCTCGAAGCATGTCTTCAAGCACTTGATTGACTCGTTCGACTTGTCCTTGCGACTGGGGGTGATAAGCGGTGCTAAAGTTTAGGTGAGTGCCCATAGCTTCTTGGAAACTATCCCAAAATATTGAGGTGAAAATTCTGCCACGGTCTGAACTGATCTCCAACGGAATACCGTGGAGGGACACAATTCTGGAAACATACAAGTCTGCTAACTGACTAGCAGAGATCGTCTCCTTGACTGGCAGAAAGTGGGCAACCTTGGAGAATCGGTCGATGACGACAAAGATGGCATCATGACCTTTCTGCGATCAGGGAAAACCAGTGACGAAGTCCATTTCAATCTTGTCCCATTTCCATTCAGGAATAGAGAGTGGTTGCAGAGTTCCAGCAGGTCTTTGATGATCCGCTTTGACGCGACGGCAAACGTCACATTATCTAAATATCGAGCGATATCTTGCTTCATGTTAGGCCACCATAACTGTGGACGAATGTCTTGGTACATCTTGGTGCTTCCAGGATGAATGGACAACGGAGTATCGTGAGCTGCTTTCATGACCTTCGAGGTCATATCCAGGTTCTCATGCCTGCCCTTGTAGCGAGTAACCACTAAACGGTTCTTGTAGAACACCGCACCTTCTCTATCAATAGTGAAGGGTGAGGGTCTTCCATTTGCGATATCGCGCTTAATCTTGTGTACAAAATCATCATAAAACTGTATAGCCTTGACGGATTTGACGAGATCTGGTTCGATAACCAGGTTATCTACATAACCTTGAGGAACAATCTCGATGTTCAGCTTGCGAAGCTCTTCATACAGAGGTGGTTGTTGTAGTTGAACCTCAAGTTCACTACAGTAGGCTTTACGACTCAAGGCATCGGCCATCACATTAGCTTTACCAGGGGTGTAATGAATATCCATGTTGAAATCGGCTATTGTGTTGAGCCAACTTTGTTGGCGGAGATTCAGGTCTGGCCGAGTAAACAAGTACTTCAGGCTTTGGTGATCGGTGTAGATCTCGCAATGATTACCGACGAGGTAATGTCGCCACAGCTTCAATGCATAAATTACTGCTGCCAATTCGAGATCATGCGTTGGATACTTATCTTCGTGAGAACGCAACTGACGAGAGCCATAAGCAATCACTTTGCGCTCTTGCATTAGGACACAGCCTAAGCCTTGACGAGACGCGTCTCAGTATATCACGAAGTCCTTCTGAGTATCAGGGGGAGCAATCACTGGGGGAGAAGTGAGCTTGTCCTTGAGAGCTTGAAAAATTTCCTGGCATTTGTCTGTCCACTCGAACTTAATGATTTTGTGAAGAAGATTAGTCAGAGGCTTGGCAATCTTGGAGAAGTTCTCGACGAAATGACGGCAATAGCTAGCGAGGCCGAGGAAACTTCTGACTTGCTTGACAGTCCTGGGAGGAGTCCAGTCAATAATAGCCTAAATTCTTTCTGGGTTAACGGCGACGCTATCCTTGGAAATCACATGACCAAGGTAGGTTACTTTGGGAAGCCAGAATTCAGACTTAGAATACTTAGCATAGAGTTTGTGTTCTCGAAGCTTTTCCAGTATAAGATGAAGTTGTTCAACATGTTCCTCTTCATTCTTCGAGTATACCAAGATATCATCCTGATAAACCACGACGAACTTGTCGAGATATTCCATAAATATATAGTTCATCAATCGGGAGAAGGTGGCCGGGGCATTAGTCAGGCCAAAAGACATGACGGTGTACTAGTATGAACCATAGCGAGTAATGAAAGCGGTCTTCGGGATGTCCTCTTCACGGACCCGGATCTCATGGTAACCCAACCTCAAGTTGAGTTTCGAGAACACCATAGATCCAGCAAGTTGATCATATAGATCGTTGATCCGAGGGAGCGGATACTTGTTCTGTATTGTTGCCTGGTTGATAGGTCGATAATATTGGACCAAACGGTTCGTTCCATCGCTCTTCTTGACAAAGAGCAAAGGTGCTCCCCAAGCAGAGGAACTTGGACGGATGAAGCCTTTGAGGAGTGCCATGTCGACCTCCTTCTTCAGTTCAAGGAGGTGGTGAGGCGGCATCTTATAAGGGCGCTTAGCAATAGGGACGGTGACAGGCTTCAAGTCTATGACGAATTCGACATCTCTGATCGGGGGTATTCCCGGCAGTTCTTCTGGGAAGACGTCGAGAAAATCGTGAACGACAGAAATGTTCTCAATTCCTTCAAGAGGTGAGGCATTCAGTGCGTTCAGAGCATATATCTAGCTTTCGGCATGTTGAACTGTTCGGGCCGAGTACAGAATTGTCTTGCCAGAAGGGTGAGTTAGCTGAACTGTTTTAGTACCACAGCGGATGTGAGCATCATGTGCTTTCAACCAATCCATACCAAGAATAACGTCAATGGTAGAAACCTTGAGGGCCATGAGTGAAGCAGCAAACACCAATCCTCCAATTTCAATATGATTGTTGTGGGCTATTATCGAGGTATCCCAACTAGAACCAGGAGAATAAACCACCAGCGGAGGGTACAGGTTTTCGAATGGCAAGTCTTGCTTACGGGCAAACGCAACAGATATGAAGGAATGTGAGGCTCCTGAATCAAACAGAAATAAAGCTGGTACTGAATTAACAAGGAGGGTCCCCATCACGATAGTCGGATCCATCCTAGCCTTCTCAACATCAACATGATTTGCATAGCCACGTTCAACAAGAGGCGGCTTGGTATTACCTTTTCTGGTACGACGGTTTCGACAGTTCCTCTTACGGTCAACAGGAGGACATGGTGCACGGTGACCTGGCTGTCTACACTGGCGGCATAATCCATCATTAGGGGGAGGAGCCATAATATTGGCTGTCCAGTCGGAATCGTTAGCTGTCTCGGCGGTGGAGGCAGACGAGGTGCAGCATAGGACGGCCTTGGCGTTGGTGCATGCCGGTGAAAAACATTGTGCGGGAGCCAGACTCTAAGTTTCTGAGCAGGCCGACCCAAAGATGGGCCAACATCTCGAGCACGCTTGAGCGACTCATGGTGCTTAGTCAGAGCAGTTTCGACTTGGAAAGCCTTGCTGACAAGGGTCGCAAAGTCCGCACAATCATGAATGACAAGTGCGAGCTCTATTTCAGGATGCAGTCCTTCTCGGAATCTCTCCTGTTTGCGAGCGATGGTGGCGACGTCTCTCTCAGCATAGCGGGATATTCACCAACAGTTGTCTGGCCCTGACGGAGTTGGCGAAAATCCTCCTTCTTTTGGTCCATCAGACCTTGAGGAAGGTTCCATGCACGGAAGGCTAACTGGAATTCTTGCCAAGTGGTTACAGTTCCATCTGGCAGCACAAGCCGGTGGCTTTCCCACCACTGAGCAGCTGGACCCCTCAGATGATACGTCGCAAAGGTGAGGTAACTGGCAGGGGCAACAACAACTAACTCCATCTGAAAAGCGATATCACGGAGCAAATCATCGGCATCCATAGGATTTGCGGAGCTGCGGAAGGTGGACAGATTGAGGCGCACGAACTCTTGCAGTGTTATTGGGGAATCCCGAGTTGAATGCTGGCCATTACTCCGGCCATAAACTGACGGTTCAGATCAAACTGTTGCAGTACTGCGGCCATATAAGGTGGAGGTGGGGGATCTTCAGCCATCCTGCCTGAACAGCAGGGGTTAGTTCAGACAAAGCGTTTGCAAGGATAAGAAGTCATACATGATGTAGTATGAGCAATGAACGAGGATTGCAGTAGATACACAATAGTAGTCATATAGACATACATATCTTTGCACATAGTCGGTCAAAATTGGACAGCGTAACGTCGTAGAAATTAAGGAAAAAGGACTCAATAGACGGCGCACAGACCGCGGTAAGGAATACACGATGCGACATAGATTCCACTATGTCAATCACGCCGCAAGAAAACTGTTGGCCACAGGAGTTTGTGCCAAAGAACGCGCGGCCTGCCCAAAATGAGAATGGGATCCGCGGTCCGGGACCTGGGTCAGAGCTCCTGCGACACCACTCAATCAATGGGGTACGCACCAGAACGCCGCGTGGAATCAAGAGAACGTAATCCTAATGTCAGAGTTTGTAAAACTTACCAGCAAGGATAAGAGAGAAGATTCCCAGAGCATAGGTACGGAGAAAAGGATCCTAATATCATAGATATCACGACGGGGTGATATCGATGTGGGCCCGTAAGCCAAATATTAAGTTAGCAAAAATAGTTTTTCAAAGTCTAGACTCAACTTCGACCAGGTAGTGGTTGGGTGGATTCTACAGGCAGTCGGCTCTGATACCAACTTGTGATGCCCTCGATTTACGATCATGTATAGTAATCATACACGCAGGGTACATGATCGAGATCAAGGTGCCACGGTGAGAATATCACAGCACAACACTAAACACAAAAGGATAAACCAATATATTACAAGGAAGGGGGTCGCACGGACCCGAATACAAAGTTAAATCAAACATAATATCTGAGTACAGACATAGTTAGTCAAGTTTTTCCTTAAGAAGGCTAGCACAAATAACATCAGAGATACAGATCGAAAAGGCGAGGCCTCCTGCCTGGGATCCACCGAACTACTCCTGGTCAACGGGAACTCGATGTCGTAGTAGACTCCTCCTGGAATCTCTTGCTCCTGGGCTCCAACGTTGACTGCAGCGGCCGATCAGGCAAAGCGAAAAGGGGAAATAGAGCAAGGGTAACTATCTAGTATACCCGCGAGTCTTACGTCCACTACTAAGCATTTATGCATTTGTATCAAATGGAAAGGGGAGGCTGTATATAGTGGACTGCAAGGTAGAAATCAGAATAAGGATGAGCAGCTAGGCCTATCGAAGACTAGCATCTTCCGACGAGTCTTGCAGCACAAGAAGAGGATAGCCAACAGTTCAATAGCATGAATGTATTAACAATGCAGCATAAGTTGCTGCAACATTGTATAATAGTAAGTTGTAATAATTAATAATAATAATGCCTCCGAGTTCCCTTCCTCGACTTCCCTGCGAGGAAGAAGACCCGGAACCATACAGTTTAATAGTAGTAGTTTGTAGTAATAGGCTCTGGCTTCAGCATAAAGTGTCCTGTTACCGTGGACACAGCTATTCGAATAGATTATCTTCCCTGCAGGGGCTGCACTACTGTTACCTTGAACGCTCGGATCTCCAGGGTGGCGTACACCTTGTTAGGAAATGCCCCACCGAGGCTATCCGACACGCCGAGGCCCATCCTACCGCTCATTAGAGAGGTCCCCGCCGGTGTACGGTCCTAAGCGCAAGAGCTTCATGGGCCATCACCTCTCGCACTCCGGATCGTTGTGTGCCAAGTGGATCCAGTGCCGCAACACGATCCGACCCAACCACAATGCTGAAACTGGACGTATTTTTGAGCTTTCGAACGAGACCACAACGCGGAGGGCCCACACCGTAATCCCACGTGGAGGTAGTGCGTATAGGGCACGTCGACCCACTCAAGTCATCCACCTGAACCATTAAGCATTTTATTAATTTTCTATCGAGACAACCGTTATCGTTGTCCCTTACTCAATGAGTCGCGGTCAACGCCAGCAGCCAGGACCACCAGTAAAATCGGTGCCTGCCATGTCGTCCCACAAACTCGTGCGTTTACCAACAAGGTGAACCGTCTCCTTACCTTGTCTCGCGTGTGCTCTTGGTAGAGATCGACTTTCGTACAACAGGGTATCTCTCGGCCACGAACAAGTAGCAGGCCCACCGCACACCGGTGGAATACACCCGTCCTATCGTTCCGATGCAATAACCTGCGCGGGCACCGTGGGGTCACCGGACTCCTTACCTGTAAGGACAATCGTGGTTCAGTACCCTAGGACGGCTATACAGAGTCAGCAACGAGTGGAGTACAAGGATTGCTCCTCGATAGCTCACACTTGAGGTGGCTCGGCAGAGCCGGGGTATGGGCCTGAAGCGGCGTCTGCTCTGAACCATACCTGTAGAAATTGTAATGTATTGTATCCACATTCACTCCCAGAGTGAACACGACCTGCTATCTAACCCTATTGACTAACAAGGCGCAGGGTTTACTGCTGAATATAATATAAATATAAGGCAGCATAGGATAAAGGAATGTTCATCAAGGGGCGACAAAGACATGCTATGCAATTGAATAGGATTGTAACGTAGCAGCAGCAGCATATGCCTAGTGCAAGAAAAGTACGGAAAGATAGGCGGTATCTGGGGAAGAGAATGGCTCTGCTTGCCTGGAAGCTCGACGGTAGAGGTACGATCGTCGAGGAAGTAGTCGATCACAGGGGCATCAACAGCGGTCGTCGTGACTACCGGACAATAAGAGAGGGGGAAGAAACAATAAATACATGGCAATAATATCAATACAAACACAAGACATGGAAAACGCAATGTTAGGGGTGAACTAACGCGGTGCTACACGTTGCAGATGAAACGGGAATTCAACCGGCAATTTTACCGGCTCCCGGGCGATTACCGGACATTGCAACCGGAGGGGGAATGTCACGGGTTCGGTATGCTAGAGGAGGTTTGTGGACCTACGGGTAGCGTATTCTTAACCGTTATATTTTTCTGATCAAATTTCATGTATGAAGTTTTTGAATCTGGCTTACGGATTAAAAGATATTGATATTAAAAGTTTAAATCAATTTTAAATAAATTTTCTGGATTTCTTTTATTAATAAAATAGCATTATCCAGAATAGAGCTTTGACTGGTCAAACTTACAGGTGGGACCTACATGTCATACACAGCAGCAGTAATAAACCATTTAATTTAATTTAAAAGGCCAGTGGGCCCACATGTCATTGACACAATTGTTAAAATTAATAGCTTAAATAAGTCTAAAATGGGCAGGGCCCACATGTCATATTAACAGGGGGGTTTACTCTAGTTATTTAAAATGGCCTGATTATTAGAGGGGGTATGGGGGCCACCTTTCAGTGGGTAATTAGCACTAACAAAGCCACCGACAGGTGGGGGCCATCGGGCAGTGGCTGGGGGCTCGCCGTCGACGAGCAGTGCCACAACCGACGACGAGGAGCACGGATCCGGCGGCCAATTCATGCGCAGAGGGGCGGAACAGAACATGGGCTCCATCCCGCGTCAACTAGTGGTCACGGCGTCGACGGGGACCCACCGTAGCGGCGCCAGTGACGAGCGCGACGTCGGTTGTCTTCGGACGGTGGTGGTAACTCGACTACGGCTCGGTTTGGTGAGCGCGAACTGGCTAAGCGCGACCAGGGGCTCACCGCAAGCACGCTGGCGTGCTGGACAACCAACTGCACGCGCTAGGTCGCGGTCACAAAGATGCACGGTGGCGACGAGCACGACACCCATGGCGACGACGGTTCTGGTGGGATACAGAGGGCACAAACGCAGGGGGAAGACGACCGAGCTTACATTGAATGCAGTGGTGGTGGCAGCGTGCGCGGGGAGGCCACGACAGCGATGAATTTCGGCTGCGAAACTCGCCCGAGCCGGAAGAGGGGAAGTGACCGTGTGCTCAACTCCGTGCTCCCCAGCTCGATTCCATCCGCGCTGAGACGTTGTCGACGATGACGAGCCTGCTGGACTGGTCGGGGCGGGCTTTCGTAACCGCTGGCCACGAGCACGGCGGCGACACGGCCACGGCGAAGCTCGGGCCCGAGCACGGGGGCGCGAGGGAAGGGGGGATATTGTGAAGGGTGGAATCTAGGGTTTCTGGGAGGGGCTCGAGGGCCTCGGGGACTTAAGCCCCGCCGGCAGCAGGCGGATGGACGGCACAACGGCGTGGCGTGCCGTGGCACGGCGGGATGGCCTCCACGACGCCTCTCTGTACTGGGAATAAGATGATGGCCAGGGCGGGCCAGGTGGGCTGGTCCACCGTGAGGAGGTGGGCTTGGCCCAGTTAGGTGGGCTTCGCCCTGGGCACTAGATAGTTTGTTTTATTTTTATTTATTTTTTTCTTTTCTGTTGTTTGTATTTATTTTAGTTGATTTAACATTTTTGTAAAACTTGTAACTTTCTCCAATATTATTATTCCATTTTAGACTACTTCTACAAAAAGTTTGGATCTTTTATAAAATCATTTAATATTTGTTTTGAATATGCAACTGATGAAAGGGGTTGTTTTAGCACTGGTTTGAATTGCTTGCAATATTTAAATATTGCAATAAATATTCAATGTTTGTTTAACAAGGTGCACTGATTTTTAGACATTTAACAAAATTGGTTCCACAATTTTTGGACAAAGTTTTATTTATCACTTTGTTTTTAATATCAACCAAAAGGGTTTTTGGATTGATCAAATGCAAAGATGATCAAAGTGAGATTAGCAACAATAATTATCATTAGCCAAAAGTGATTACTGTTACAAGACACCGAGGGTGTTACACTTTGTGTGGGAGAGAAAAGAGGGGAACTGACCGTGTGCTCAACTCCGTGCTCCCCAGCTCGATTCCATCCGCGCTGAGACGATGTCGACGATGACGAGCCTGCTGGACTGGTCGGGGCGGGCTTTCGTAACCGCTGGCCACGAGCACGGCGGCGACACGGCCACGGCGAAGCTCGGGCCCGAGCACGGGGGCGCGAGGGAAGGGGGGATATTGTGAAGGGTGGAATCTAGGGTTTCTGGGAGGGGCTCGGGGGCCTCGGGGACTTAAGCCCCGCCGGCAGCAGGCGGATGGACGGCACAACGGCGTGGCGTGCCGTGGCACGGCGGGATGGCCTCCACGACGCCTCTCTGTACTGGGAATAAGATGATGGCCAGGGCGGGCCAGGTGGGCTGGTCCACCGTGAGGAGGTGGGCTTGGCCCAGTTAGGTGGGCTTCGCCCTGGGCACTAGATAGTTTGTTTTATTTTTATTTATTTTTTTCTTTTCTGTTGTTTGTATTTATTTTAGTTGATTTAACATTTTTGTAAAACTTGTAACTTTCTCCAATATTATTATTCCATTTTAGACTACTTCTACAAAAAGTTTGGATCTTTTATAAAATCATTTAATATTTGTTTTGAATATGCAACTGATGAAAGGGGTTGTTTTAGCACTGGTTTGAATTGCTTGCAATATTTAAATATTGCAATAAATATCCAATGTTTGTTTAACAAGGTGCACTGATTTTTAGACATTTAACAAAATTGGTTCCACAATTTTTGGACAAAGTTTTATTTATCACTTTGTTTTTAATATCAACCAAAAGGGTTTTTGGATTGATCAAATGCAAAGATGATCAAAGTGAGATTAGCAACAATAATTATCATTAGCCAAAAGTGATTACTGTTACAAGACACCGAGGGTGTTACACTTTGTGTGGGAGAGAAAAGAGGGGAACTGACCGTGTGCTCAACTCCGTGCTCCCCAGCTCGATTCCATCCGCGCTGAGACGATGTCGACGATGACGAGCCTGCTGGACTGGTCGGGGCGGGCTTTCGTAACCGCTGGCCACGAGCACGGCGGCGACACGGCCACGGCGAAGCTCGGGCCCGAGCACGGGGGCGCGAGGGAAGGGGGGATATTGTGAAGGGTGGAATCTAGGGTTTCTGGGAGGGGCTCGAGGGCCTCGGGGACTTAAGCCCCGCCGGCAGCAGGCGGATGGACGGCACAACGGCGTGGCGTGCCGTGGTACGGCGGGATGGCCTCCACGACGCCTCTCTGTACGGGGAATAAGATGATGGCCAGGGCGGGCCAGGTGGGCTGGTCCACCGTGAGGAGGTGGGCTTGGCCCAGTTAGGTGGGCTTCGCCCTGGGCACTAGATAGTTTGTTTTATTTTTATTTATTTTTTTCTTTTCTGTTGTTTGTATTTATTTTAGTTGATTTAGCATTTTTTTAAAACTTGTAAATTTCTCCAATATTATTATTCCATTTTAGACTACTTCTACAAAAAGTTTGGATCTTTTATAAAATCATTTAATATTTGTTTTGAATATGCAACTGATGAAAGGGGTTGTTTTAGCACTGGTTTGAATTGCTTGCAATATTTAAATATTGCAATAAATATCCAATGTTTGTTTAACAAGGTGCACTAATTTTTAGACATTTAACAAAATTGGTTCCACAATTTTTGGACAAAGTTTTATTTATCACTTTGTTTTTAATATCAACCAAAAGGGTTTTTGGATTGATCAAATGCAAAGATGATCAAAGTGAGATTAGCAACAGTAATTATCATTAGCCAAAAGTGATTACTGTTACAAGACACCGAGGGTGTTACACTTTGTGTGGGAGAGAAACACGCTCCAATTCAATCTAGAACACATCATAGGATTTTCATGCTTATCTTTCTGATGTTGTGTGTTCTTTATCTTTCGTAGCTACTGCCATCTTTAGTTTTAGTTTGTCTTTTGCAAGAGATTTGGTTTATGTTTAGTTTGTTACTGGAACTCTCTTTAGTTTTCATGTTGATCTTGTTAAGAGAGTTGGTTGTTGCACTGTTGTGTTTTTTCTTGAAAGTAGGTAATTGAGGTTGCTATTCAATTGTAGTAGTAACTTGCAATAGTTTTGAGGTATTGTTGTGAGTAATGTTTGAACATTTGGTGTCAAGAGCTCTAGACTATTAGTGATAGGTATCGTATTTTGGACAATCCGTGCTTATTTTTAAAACCTACAAAAACCAGTTGAGAACTTTAGCTACTAGATGGATCACTACTCTTTGGAGGGATCGGAAATTAGAGTACACTCACGTATCATTAGTCGAGGATGCGCAAGGATAACCAAACCCCCATACACTCCTCCTCGGGGTACTTGTCTCTTTGTGAACCTCCTTATTAGATTGAGAGTTACCGATAATAAGTGCTTGGGTTCTTCGGACTAATGTAAGTATTAAAAGTTGACACTTCCACCTCATATTTGCTAGCCTCTTCGGTACCGTGCATTGCCTTCTTATCACTCCGAGAGTTGGCGTCCACCTCGCCGTGCATCCAAACCCTTGGCATGATACGCTCCGTCATCATAAACCTCCTTATATCTTTCCTCAATACAACCACCATACCTACCTATCAAGGAATCTTTCATAGCCTTTCCGAGATATATTGCCATGCAACATTCACGTCTTCATGACTTGATCTTCATGTCATACATGTTCCTGCTACACTGACAGAGGCATACATTTGCATACATCATGATAGATACATCTTATTTATGTTGATTACTTTGTAAAGTGTGAAGATCTTCTATACCTCTTGTAAAATAGAGTACTGCCCTTAAGTGAGGAAAATATCCCAAAGTGGCCAAATTAAAAGATCCTAAAGAGGATAAATTAGAGTTAAATAGAAAGAGCCATTGAGGCCAGCTCAAAAAGATGAACTGGTGATTTGATCCGATTTTTCCGTCAAGTAGACAGAATCTGATTTCTGGACAGCATGTCACAACTTTCGCTTCCCTTGTCATATGAGGCTATAACTTGGCACAAAGCTTGAAAATAAAGATACAATGATGTTGCTAAAGTAGTAACAATCATCAAGAACACTAAAAACAGAAGTAAAAACAACTTGGGTTGCCTCCCAACAAGCGCTTTCTTTTACGCCTTTAAGCTAGGCTTAAAGATTATAAAAGATGCTCTCATAAAAATAAGGATGTGAAGCAAAAGAGAGCATCAAGAAGCAAATATGAAACATATTTAAGCCTAACCCACTGATGACCCTCAACGTAAAGGGGTCTATTGTAGCGTTTTCGATAAGTAGGAGTGTCGAACCCAACGAGGAGCGAAAGGTATTGATAGGTGATAGTAGGCAAGGAATAACTGCAAACACTGAAAGGTAACTTTTTAGGGGTTTTCAATATAAGCAACGATAAGATAAAAGCAAGCAAAGTAAATAGCACTGAGGAGCAGCAAGTGGCCCAATCCTTTTGTGCAAAGGATAATCCTGACAACTGAACTTATAAAGACTAAAGCGTTCTTGAGGACACATGGAGAGGTAGTCACGTGCTTTCTCCATACTCCGTATCGATAACGAGTGTTGTGCTGATAAGTGTTGAGTAGGTGGATCTATGCTACCACACCTTCTAGAATAAGATAAGTGCACTCTTATGATTAAACATCTTGCAAGCATCCACAAATACAAGATATAAATTAAGGCAAAGCCTAACCACAACAATAAGATCAAGGATCCATTACTCCCTTGCGCAAAAGTGTGCAAACTGGGGTTCAGGTTTCTGTCACTCCAGCAACCCACCGTAAGCATTCTTAATACACAATGCATTCCCCTAGGTCCTTAATAAGGCGAAGTGTTGAGTGTTCGACTCACACAACACCACTAGGAAAATAACAACACAACTTAAATATCAAACAACACAAATTACTTCAACATCATATGACTACTAGCAACTAGACTTCTCCCATGTCCTTAAGAACTAAAGTAACTACTCACAAGACATAAAAGAGATCATGATCAGAGGTGATAAATATATGATAAACAATTTGGACATAATGGTATTTCTCCAACAATAGCATTCACCACAAAGTAGTAATCAACACCGGTAGAGTAGAGAGGATAGATAGTACGGATTACAACACAAGATAAACTTGTGAGGTGAGATTGGATGGTGGTGGAGATGGTGCTGATGTTGGGGATGATGTTGATGATGATCTCGATGATGCCCGTGACGATGATGATGATGATGGCGATGATCTCCCCTTCCGGGAGGTGATCTCCTCGGCAGAATCTGCTCGCCGGAGAGCCCTTTTCTTCTCTGTAGGTTTCCACCACGGAGCGGCGGTGGAACTCCGTGATGGCCTCCCTTTTTAGGGTTTTCGCGTAACGAGGAGTATATAGGCCAGAGGGGGGAGCCGGGAGTGCCCCGGGACTCCAGGAGCCCTCCCGGCGCGGCCAGGGGTGGGGCCGCGCCAGGTGACCCCCCTCTGGCCCCTCTTCGCGAGTCTTCGTTATTCTTCTGGAAAATACCCCCCGTCGATTTTCAGGTAATTTGGAGGTATTCTTCTTCAGCAACTCAACGTCCACTTTTTACCGCTGAATCCTGCGTCTGTTGCTTTGGCACCGGAAAGTTGCAAACCGTGTATAATAAGCCAAATCAACATAAGAACATCAACGTAACATGAAATATATCAATGAATAAGGATGAATTACGATATAAAATAGTGATGAATTTTGGATGTATGAACTCCCCCAAGCTTAGACCTCGCTTGTCCCCAAGCGAAAACTGAGCTCGGTAAACCTGTCCACAAGTTTAGAGAGTGAAGTGTCGATAAATAAAATACGGACAAGAAGCATCATGATCTTTTCACCAAAGTCGAACATCCTAGTCAGCAATCTCCAACTCATAAAGCCCTCATGAAAGAGTAATAACAATTATAAACAAAAGTAGGGCTAAGGAAACTCATCAAATCATGGCAAACAAGTCCTTTGGTCAAGGGAGAACTAAAAGCTTTTACCTTTGCTCTTCCTCTTTATATTTTGAAAAGAAAATTTGGAACTTTTTGAAAGAACAAGCTATTAGTCATGAAGTGCAAATGTTAACACAAAGGAAGATGTTTGCTTGAAAAAGGCTTTTGCAAATAACTTACTTATCAAGAGATAATGTCAACAATGATATGGCATGGCAAAACTTTTAATGCATCATTATATTGATGAATCTTCATCAGCATCAAGTGTCTGTTCTCTTTGGGAAAGGAGGAAGTAGGGAAAACCGACTCAACATAAAAGTAAAGGAACTAACAGCCTTGTTAAAGGCAAGCAGGGAAAACTCAAGTGTTATCCTTAGATCAAACAGAATGAAAACAAGTTTTGAGATGTGCATGATTTGTCAACGAATGCTAATAGATAACTCAGTTGCTTCTTAGATTGGACAAGTTTCGAGGAACGGCTCCCAAACGGGGACGGTCACATCCCCGCAATCTCCTTTGTTTATCACTACCAAAGTTTTCTGATTTCTCATGAACAAAGCGTGAAGGAGGGTTGTTGGTTGTGATTATCTTTTGTGAGCTGGGCGCACTCATGCCAGTTCCTCCTCGTATTAGGGGTTTGCAGATTAGACATGCAATCCCGGGGTAAAACTTGTCAAACTTAAGAAGGTCATGAGTTAACTACTACTTCCTCATGAGCTAAAACAGGGGCACAAAACAGAAGATTTTGAACATCCAAGGATAACACAAAAATTCTATGCTTTAGGAGTGGTAGTGGAATACCACGAATAGGAAGCCATAGTGGACTCATCTGGAAGGTACTGGTTTCAGGGTATGGATGTACAAGCAGAATTCCTCTTAGTGCAGGGGTTTAGCTAGCAAAGGCTTTGAGAGAACAAACAATTGATGATGACTTGGATGCAAAGCAATATAAAGCATAAACATTAAAACAAGCATAACACATGGGGTTGTCTTCCTTGTCAACATAACACTACAAGCATAATAACAAAGAGGGTTTTGGCTATGTCGCTACTTAGAGAAAAATAACATGCTTGTTGTTATGACAAAAGCTATGTTTGCCAAGATTAAATAAAGTTTTCAAAGCCATACCTGATATAAGGTCAATACTCCCCATAAGAATCATCACGAGGTCGATTACGTGAAGAGAATACCGAGTGCAGCGAAGGGATCAATAGACTTCTCATTAATATTCCATCATAGACGACTCCACACTCACGGATACATAACTCTCCAGAAAGGAGTGATAGACCTGAAAGCAAACACCTATTTTATAAGATAACTTCCCTAGACATGATATGACTCTACTTGACTCTAAAAGACTAAGATAAAGATAAAAATACCGGGCAATCCCCCAAGCTTGGAACAAGCTAAGGGGATGCAAATACCCGAGGAGATTTAATCCTCATTCTTGTTCTTGTCGGTCACGTACTCCTTGGCGAAGCACTTCAATGGCAGCTGCTCTCCGGTCTCAAAAGACATTCCCGTCTCCAAGATCCTGTACTCAACACCCAAACCCATGCGCAGAAACTTTAGTTCATACTCACAGTTCTGGTTCTGCAGATCATAGATCTGTGCTTGGAGCCCATAAACTTTTTCTTCTAGTGCGGCCAAACTTGACCACATCTCCTTCATATCCTTCTTGTGGGAAGCCTCGATCTCGTTCATGATGTCGAAGTTAGCTTCAACACCACACTCCACCATCTTCTTGAACTTGAAGACTTCATGTTCCATCTCCTTCAACCGCTCCTAGGTGCTCCCCTCCTTGACTGGTCCCTTCAGATCCTCCTTGTGGAGGTCACCTTCCTCCACACGAAGGATCTGGGGGTGCTTCTTCACCTCAGCGAGATAAGGGTTGATGACGTTGACGACGAACTTGTCCTTCGGGGAACTTGGGGAAGCCATGGAACCTAGGTCTAGCTGAAAGTTTTCCTGGCAAAAACAGCTCGAAAAGAAAACACATGAAATCGCTAGATACGCTGCCGGAACGATCCGGGAAAATATATAGCAAAATTTTCCTTCCTTATTCTGCTTCTGCTGGTGTCTGAAACGGGGCTGCTACATGCTCTTCATGAGACTTTGTGTATACCAAATCCACATCAACATTGACAGGACCTCCTGCTATGTAATGCTTAAGTCTTTGCCCATTCACCACTTGAGGTTTAGTATCTTCGAAATTGTTAATCTTGATCGCACCCGAGCGGTAGACTTCCTCAATATGAAATGGCCCTTCCCACTGGAAAGTAGTTTACCTGGAGAAAACCTGAAACGGGATCTAAACAACAAAACTTTATCACCAACATTAAATTCACGTTTCAAAATCCTCCTATCATGCCACTTCTTTACCTTTTCCTTGAACATTTTAGCGCTCTCGTAAGCTTCACTTCTCCACTCATCTAGAGAAGTCAAGTTCATGAGACGCTTTTCACCGACTAACTTCGGGTCAGCATTAATCTCTCTAATAGCCCAGAAAGCTTTGTGTTCTAATTCTAATGGCAAATGGCAAGCCTTGCCATAGACCATCTTATAGGGAGACATGCCCATGGGGTTTTTGTAAGCAGTTCTATACGCCCACAAAGCATCTCCTAACTTATTTGACCAATCCTTTCTATTTCTATTGACTGTCTTCTGTAAGATCAACTTGATCTCTCTATTGGTGAGCTCAACTTGCCCACTAGTTTGGGGGTGGTACGGTGAAGCAATTCTATGATTGACATCGTACTTGGCTAAAGCTTTTCTAAAAGATACATGTGTAAAGTGTGAACCCCCATCAGTCATGAGGTACCTGGGTACTCCAAACCTAGGAAAAATTACATCCTTGAGCATTTTCAAAGATGTCTTGTGATCAACACTTTCAGTGGGGATTGCTTCTACCCACTTGGTTAAATAATCAACAGCGACTAAAATGTGAGTGTACTTGTGTGAGGAAGGAAAAGGACCCATAAAATCAAAACCCCAGCAATCAAAAGGCTCAATCACTAGAGAGTAATTCATAGGCATTTCATTCCTTCTACTAATATTACCAACTCTCTGACACTTATCACAAGATAAAACATAATTTCTAGCATCCTTAAAGAGAGTAGGCCAATAAAAACCTGATTGAAGAACCTTATGTGCGGTCCTCTCACCAGCATGATGTCCTCCATATGGACTATCGTGACATTGTTTGAGAATGTCCTTTTGTTCGTGTTCCGGTACGCATCTTCTCACGATCCCATCTGGACCTTCTTTGAAAAGATGTGGGTGATCCCAAAAGTAATGCCTCAAATCATGAAAGAACTTCTTCCTTTGCTGAAATGTTAAACTTGGAGGCAAGAACTTTGCAACGATAAAATTAGCATAATCTGCAAGCCAAGGATCGGAGAGAGATTGTACTTTAACAACAGCTAGTTGTTTGTCTGAAAACTGTCGTTGACTGGAATGGGTTCATGCGGTATATCTTCCATCCTTGAGAGATTATCCGCCACCGGATTGTCTGCTCCTTTTCTATCGACAATCTGTAAATCAAATTCTCGAAGAAGGAGTACCCATCGGATGAGCCTTGGTTTGGCATCCTTTGATGTCCCGTGGATAGGGCATCCTTTCAATTGCTTCGATCTTGGCTCTGTCCACTTCAATTCCCCTCTCGGAAATCTTGTGGCCAAGAACAATTCCCTCGTTGACCATAAAGTGGCACTTCTCCCAGTTAAGCACCAGATTTTTCTCCTCACATCTCTGCACAACTTTATTAAGGTAGTGGAGACAATGGTCAAAAGAGGTTCCATAGACGGAGAAATCGTCCATGAATACCTCCACAATTTCTTCACAAAAACCATGAAAGATAGCAGACATGCACCTTTGAAAATTAGCAGGGGCATTACATAAACCAAAAGGCATACATCTGTAAGCATAAGTACCATAGGGACAAGTAAAAGTGGTCTTCTCTTGATCAGCAGTGTTAACATGAATTTGAGAGAAGCCAGAATAACCATCTAGATAGCAAAAGTGAGTGTTTTTGGATAACCTTTCAAGCATTTGGTCGATGAACGGCAACGGGTAGTGGTCCTTCCTGGTTGCCTTGTTCAGCTTCCTGTAATCAATACACATTCGATATCCAATAATAATTCTCTGAGGTATTAGTTCATTCTTATCATTAGGAACTACAGTTGTTCCTCCTTTCTTTGGAACACAATAAACTGGGCTTACCCACTTACTATCAGCTATAGGATAGATAATACCTGCGGCTAGAAGCTTGAGAATCTCAGTCCTTACAACATCCATCATTTTCGGATTCAGCCGTCGTTGATGATCAACGACTGGTTTAGCATCAGGTTCAAGGTTGATGGTATGTTGAAAAATAGATGGACTAATCCCCTTAAGGTCATCAAGGGTATAGCCAATCACACCTCGATGTTTGTGAAGTACTTCCAATAACAACTCCTCTTCATATTCTGAAAGGTTAGAATTGACGATAACAGGATATACTTTCTTTTCATCTAAATAAGCATATTTGAGCGTATCAGGAAGAGGTTTAGGATCAAACACTGGATCTTCTTTTGGTTGCGACAAAATTCCCAAAGGCTCAACTGGAAGGTTGTGCTTTAGGATAGCAGGTTGTCTTAGGAATATTTCGTCCAGCTCATTTCTCTCCTTCATGTGCAAATCATTCTCGTGGTCCTCCATATATTGCTGCAAGGGATCGTTAGGAGGGATAGCAATGGAAACAATATCTTCAATAATCTTAACATTACTAGGCAAATCAGTACCATGAGGCTTCTTAGAGAACTTAGAAAAATTAAATTCGTATGGCTCACCATTGAATTCAACAGAAACTTTACCTTTCTTGCAATCTATTATAGCTCCACAAGTTCTGAGAAAAGGTCTACCGAAAATAATGGGACAAAATTTTTCCCTTACCGAACCAAGTACTAGAAAATCGGTAGGATACTTTACCTTTCCGCATAAGACTTCAATGTCTCTCACAATTCCGATGGGAGAGATAGTTGCTCTGTTTGCAAGATGAATAGTGACATCAACTTCTTCAAGTTCGCAAGGTGAAATTTCACCCATGATCTCTTTATAAAGTGAATATGGGATAGAACTGGCACTCGATCCTAAATCGCATAGCCCATAATAATTATGATCTCCTATTTTGATAGATACTACTGGAGTACCTGAAATTGGGCCCTTATTCTTGGTTGTGACAAGGTTAGTGGAAACAACACAAAAATTTATATTGCAATCTAAAGCATCATTAGTAATAAGATCCTTAACCAATGCAACTCGAGGATCGACCTTGATCTGGTCCTCGGGCTCATCAATTCTTCTCTCACTCTTATTCATTATGCCTGTCACAAAAGAGTGCTCCCTTATTCTTACGGGAAAAGGGGGCTTTTCATATATAACTTTATCTATTTCCCAATCTTCGGTATTCTTCTGGATCCTTTCAAGGAGATCCCATCTTTCTTCAACGCTTTTCGTCTGAAATACCCCACTAGAGGAGGCATCCAACATCTCCTTATCCTGACGAGAAAGTCTAGCATAAAAGTTTGTAAGTATAGTTTCCTTGGGGAGCTCATGAATAGGACATTTGAGAATTAGAGATTTCAATCTCCCCCAAGCTTGAGCGATGCTTTCTCCGTTACGAGACCTAAAGTTATAGATATAATTCTTGTCTCGGTGAATTTCATGAAGAGGATAAAACTTGGTGTAAAAGAGAGACATAAGTTCATGCCAATCAAGAAATGAGAGTTATCGAGAAGCTTATACCAATCTGAAGCTTTATCTATAAGTGATACGGAGAACAATTTCTTCATGACAAACTCCTTTGATACACCTGCAAGCTTAAATAGTGAACATAGTTGTGATAAATATAGCAAGTGTTCACTGGGATGTCTATCTCCTGCATAACGATTAGCCAAGACACAATCGATAATACCGGTTGGTATATTATAAGGAAAAATTTCAGTAGGGGGAGGTACAACCACCACAGGTGTGGGGCGTTTCCCCATAAGCAACGATCCAATAGCTAGGTTGTCCATACGGACAAAGAACAACAACAACAAAATAAAATCAACGATATAAAAATTCCTTACCAGCTTCACTTACCAATAGCGCTATGCTCCCCGGAAATGGCGCCAGAAAACGTAGCTTGATGACCCTCAACGTAAAGGGATCTATTATAGCGTTTCCGATAAGTAGGAGTGTCGAACCCAACGATGAGCGAAAGGTATTGATAGGTGATAGTAGGCAAGGAATAACTACAAACACTGAAAGGTAAATTTTTAGGGGTTTTCGATATAAGCAACGATAAGATAAAAGCAAGCAAAGTAAATAGCACTGAGGAGCATCAAGTGGCCCAATCCTTTTGTGCAAAGGATAATCCTGACAACTGAACTTATAAAGACTAAAGCGTTCTTGAGGACACATGGACAGGTAGTCACGTGCTTTCGCCATACTCCGTATCGATAACGAGTGTTGTGCTGATAAGTGTTGAGTGGGTGGATCTATGCTAGCACACCTTCTAGACTAAGATAAGTTCACTCTTATGATTAAACATCTTGCAAGCATCCGCAAATACAAGATAGAAATTAAGGCAAAGCCTAACCACAGCAATAAGATCAAGGATCCATTACTCCCTTGCGCAAAAGTGTGCAAACTGGGGTTCAGGTTTCTGTCACTCCGGCAACCCACCGTAAGCATTCTTAATACACAATGCATTCCCCTAGGCCCTTAAGAAGACGAAGTGTTGAGTGTTCGACTCACACAACACCACTAGGAAAATAACAACACAACTTAAATATCAAACAACACAAATTACTTCAACATCATATGACTACTAGCAACTAGACTTCTCCCATGTCCTCAAGAACTAAAGTAACTACTCACAAGACATAAAATAGATCATGATCAGAGGTGATAAATATATGATAAACGATCTGGACGTAATGGTATTTCTCTAACAAAACTCAATAGCATTCACCACAAAGTAGTAATCAACACCGGTAGAGTAGAGAGGATAGATAGTACGGATTACAACACAAGATAAACTTGTGAGGTGAGATTGGATGGATGTAGAGATGGTGCTGATGTTGGGGATGATGTTGATGATGATCTCGATGATGCCCGTGACGATGATGATGACGATGGCGATGATCTCCCCTTCCGGGAGGTGATCTCCTCGGCGGAATCTGCCTACCGGAGAGCCCTTTCCTTCTCTGTAGGTTTCCGCCACGGAGCAGCGGCGGAACTCCGTGATGGCCTCCCTTTTTAGGGTTTTCGCGTAATGAGGAGTATATAGGCCAGAGGGGGGAGCTGGGAGTGGACCCAGGGCTCCAGGCGCCCTCCCAGCGCGGCCAGGGGTGGGGCCACGCCAGGTGGCTGCCTGGGGCCCCTGTGGCCCCCCTGTGGCCCCTCTTCGGCGAGTCTTCGTTATTCTTCTGGAAAATACCCCCCGTTGATTTTCAGGTAATTTGGAGGTATTCTTCTTCAGCAACTCAGCGTCCACTTTTTAACGCTAAATCCCGCGTCTGCTGCTTCGGCACCGGAAAGTTGCAAACTGTGTATAATAAGCAAAAACGACATAAGAACATCAACGTAACATGAAATATATCAATGAATAAGGATGAATTACGATATAAAATAGTGATGCATTTTGGACGTATCACCCACTTCCTATGCATATGGATATTGTAAGAAAATAAATCAATGAAGCACAAAGTGACATGCATAGGAAGGTGGAACAAGAACAACTTCAAAACTTTCATGATAAAGAGAGGTGTTTTTGTAACATGAGAGTTTCTACAACCAAACTTTCCTCTCTCAATAATTTTCAGTAGCATCATGAACAACATCAAGAATATTACTATCATATAAATCATATTGTTCATGACCTACAAGCACACGTGTATTTTTTTCAACATGGTTTTTATGATCATAAGATAAATGCAACCCATCACATTGAGCTTTGATAAGAGGAAAATTCTCCGGAGTTGGAGATTTCAAAAGGATAATAGGAAATCAAGTGTGGGTGCAACAACAACAATTTCATGCTTGACGTAAGGAACTATAGCGAGTTCATCTTCGCAAGCATAATCCATATTGGCATGATGGCCATCAACGAAGAAAGTATCAAATTCTTCAGAAAGGGATGTATCAAGTGAGTCCTCAGAATCATGGGCTTCCTCATCAAAGCAATCATTAGCCTCTTCTTGTGCAGCAAACATTTTATTTTTAAAATACTCAATGTAAGTATTGGAAGTATAATTATCGAAGCAATAAGCAAGAACTGCAAAGTTTTCGGACTGGTGAATAGTATTGTGATACTTTTCAATCAAATAAGCAATCTCATAAGCACGTTTAAAAGCAACAAACTCTTCAATATTTTAAACATCAAAGTAATCATAAACACCTTTAGCATAAGAAGATAAGATCTCATTTTCATTAAACTCACATTGGAAAGGAAGGTGTTTATGATCTATATTAGAACAGCAAGTAAAATCATAAATGTGGCACAAAAGTTTAGCATGGTAATAAGAAACATGTATTTGATCCCATAAGTGTTTCCCGTTCTGAAATAGGCGGTGCTGCGTATAATGAAAATGCTCATCCAATGATTTTCCCTCAACCAAGTTGGTTGGGTTTTTAGCGCAAGCACAAATTGATCGAAGACGATCCAAGTGAAACATTTCAAACATGTCCATCCTACCATATTTGGGTGGTTCAGCACCCATGGTGAGGATAGCATCACTAGGCAAAGCAAGACAAAGGCGAAAGGTAGAAACTATTTGTTTTGTTTTTCATAAAGACACAAAAGCAAAAACAAAAACTGGAAAGGTAAACTAACAAGACTAAAAAGCAAAGGTAAAAGGTAGTGGGCAACTCCCCTATCTTATCACTCGGAGTCCCCGGCAACGGCGCCAGAAATTTGCTTGATGGCGTGGAAGTGGATAATTGCTTCTCGCCCTTCGTTGGTTACCCCAAGTGGAAGGTTAGATGTAGAATAGCAGAAAATTTCCCCTATGTAGAGGATAGGGTTTGTCTCCCGTAGGACTCCGGCAATGATAAGTAGGTGGTTCGGCAAGTGATGCACCGTCTGAAAAGAGTCACTTGCTTCTCCTGGACCTGCACACGACACAAATAACTTTTCTTCCAACGAAGTTCAGAGAGGTTGTCAATCTCTCCGGTCTTGTTGTTTACAAAGGATCAAACACAAGGGATAATGATAATGATAGCAACTGAAAGTAAAAGCTAGAAAATAAATGAGCATGTAAACAATGACGAGAATATGGACCGGGGTCCCATGATGTTCACTAGTGATGTCTCTCTCCCAAAAGACGATAAAACTGCTCTGCGAGGTAAACAAATTACAGATGGGAAATTGACAGGATTATAAATGCACCGCAATGCTAACTATGCTACAAAAGAAAGGAAGAGGCTCAAAAGCATGGGCAGTACGCCAAAATAAGTAGATCGAAATCCATCTGCATCTACTACTAATCATCCACCTTGAGATATCTATCCAAAACATCTC
This sequence comes from Bromus sterilis, assembly GCA_950022295.1. Taxonomy (NCBI): domain Eukaryota; kingdom Viridiplantae; phylum Streptophyta; class Magnoliopsida; order Poales; family Poaceae; genus Bromus; species Bromus sterilis. Next base: position 283,962,309 of record OX465600.1, read on the forward strand.
GCTGGTATTAAGTTGCGAGCCCACCCAAAGCAACAGACAACTGCATTAAAAGAACTTTGTGTAAAGTAAAAATCCTTGCAACCGCGGTTACAAGCACCGTTGTTTTCCCCCTTGTGGCCACAGCACATCCCCTAGACTCATGTTTCTGTCACTCAAGCATGTCATCAGGGGGCATATACCCACAATCGAGCATAACGTTCCCTCTTGGAGTTACTACCTATTGATAACCCACAGCTGTAGGGGACCGAGATAGTCTTCGCGGGTAAGATACCCCAATTTATTGATTCGACTCAAGGGGAGCCAAAGAATATCCACAAGCTTTAACAATGGAGTTGTCAGTTCCACCGCACCTGAGATACACTTACTTGCAACAAGATATTAATAGCGACTGTGATAATAGTAGTAGTGACGATAGCAAAGGTAATAGTAACAACAAAAGTAAACAACTAGTAACCAGCAGAATTGAAACACTGTAGGCTAGGGAGATGGATGGTTGGGCGCTGCATGGATAAGACACATCATGTAATCAACTTGGGGCAAGGCACACAGAAAAGCAAAGATCATCTAGGCATAAATCAAACATCAGGCATGTATCCCACAGGTAGTTGTACGTGCTTGCAATAAGAACTTGCACAACATCTGTTGTCCTACCATCCCGCTACGAACAGGGCCAAAAGGAACTTATGGAGATTAAGGTGCTCCTGCCAAAGAGCACCGGAACAAAGCATTAACAATCAATGGATACATGGAATCCCCAAATTATAGTCCATCCACTTTGGTGTCCCAAGCTGTCACCTTTGGGATCGCCGGTTCCGGACCATAACAGGTGCAAACAACTCATAGATAGGATCATGAACACAAATATATTCATGAAAACACAAAGGGTTCAGATCTGAAATCATGGCACTCGGGCCCAAAGTGACAAGCATTAAGAACAACAAGTTGAAGAAAATATAATAAACACCAATCTAGATGATAGGCAACATGCCCCCAACGATCTGATAAAATATTACATGATATAACTCATCCAATCCCTACCATCCCCTTTGCCTACAACGGGGAATTACTCACACATGGATGGAGAAATCATGGAGGGAGGATGAAGTGGTGATGGCGATGATCTCCCCTCACCGGAGGCCAAAACAGCCTACAGATTAGCCCTCCCGGAGAAGAACAGAGGGTGGCGGCTTCGCGACGAGAATTTGGAAAACGACTTCTGTTCTGGGGGTTTTCGCGTCACGGGAATAAATAGGAGCATCGATAAGGCACCAAATGAGGGGGAGGCCCCCAGGCGGCCAGAGGGCGCGGCCCCACCCCTGTCCGTGCCAGGGGGCGCCTGGCCCCCCTAGGACTCCCCTCTGGTCCCACTTCTGGCATCTGGCTCCTTCGGGTGCTTGAATTTTTTGGTATTTTTCTAGGAATTTTCTGGGACGTCCAAAAATCCATTTTCTTGCACACAATAAAACCACACAGACAGGTCTGCTGAAAACAGCGTTAGTCTGGGTTAGTTTCGTCCAAATCATGCAAGAATGAGGGCAAAACAATAGCAAAAGTGCTTGGAAAAGTAGATACGTTTATGACGTATCAACCCCCCCCCCCAATCTTAGCATATTGCTTGTCCTCAAGCAATTCAGTACAATGAACTGAACGCGACAAAGAAAACTTTGAAAAACGCTTTTGCTTCAATAAATGTATATAAGCCTGTACTACGAAAAGAATTTAGAAAGTATCAAAACAATGCTATGAGGAAAATGCACGACGCAATCCTTCTTTCAAGTGATCAATCTCAAACAACTAAAAGCAAATAATATGTTACTGAAAATCAAGACATGATTACAATGCACAAAGTTTGAACATACTAGAGTGGTATTTCGCTAGCCTCCATGAGTGAAGCAAAACATAAATGCAGAAACTCCTCCGGAGTTTTAAAGGAGACTAGAACTAAGAACTTCAGAATAAATAATATCACAATCATGCAAAAGACAATGTAATACTTTGGGACAATGCACATTACACTCAAAATGACAATTATGCTCTCCTAGTTGGTGCTTTGAAGAAAGAAGGTGGAGACTCTCGAACCGTGGAGTTTGATGGAAAGGTTGAAAACCCGTGGAAGGAAGAAAAGACTAAACTTGCACCAGAGCTCTTGGTTTTGAAAACAGAAATAAAAAGGTGTTTTGGGATATGCATGCTTCGTCAACGAATGCTAGTAGACAACTCAATCGCCTCTTACGCTAGACATGTTTCAAGGAACGGCTCCCAAGATGGAGACGATCACATCCCCTTAATCTCCTTTGTTTATCACTGCCAAAGTTTTCTGATTTCTCATAGACAAAGCGTGAAGGAGTGTTTTTTGGTTGTGATTATCTTTTATGAGTTGGGAGCACTCATGCCAGTCCCTCCTCGTATTGGGGTTTGCAGATTAGACATGCAATCCCGGAACAAAACATGTCTAACATAAGACGGTCATGAATTATCTACTACTTCCTCATGAGCTAAACAGAGGCACAAAACATGAATGCTTTTGAATAATTTTGAGATGGTACAAGAAAGTCTTCGTTAGGATGGCCGGTAAATACCACATAGGAAGGTATGGTGGACTCATATGGAAAAACTGGTTTCAAAGATTTTGGATGCACAAGCAGAAATCCTCTTAGTGCGAGCGAAGGCTAGCAAAAGACTGGGAAGCGACCAAATAGAGAACAATAACAGTCATAATCATGCAGAGCGACAAAGTAACATTGAATTGGGCATGAAAATGATACAACTATTCTGAAACTCAAAGATCATCAAGGCATTGTATACTTTTCAGTCATAAACATGTGTAAGCATGTGCCAAGTCAATCCAAGAATTCTCCAAAGGGAAATACCACTTCAGTATGCCAAACCATGAACAATGCAATGCATGTAAATCATTTCAACAACACATTATGCACTCTAGCTATTTGGGATTGACCACAAAGGAAGCATGAACACTGGGAAAGCATTGTAAACATAGAACTATGTCGCTACAAGCTAGTCTCTAGTTCATAAGTACAAGCATATGTACAAAATTAGAAACAAAAAGAGTTCATACCAGTTTTCCTTGTTGCATCCCTTCCGTCGATCTTCGTCATTACTGCCTTGTCACTTGCACGATTGAACGTATGAAAATATAATCAAGTGCAAATGCCATCACGGACTCGAGCTGAACTCTGCAACAAAGAAAACTAAAGAGAGAAAAGAAAATATTTTTGGATTTTTCAAAGATTAAACGGAAGAAAAAGAAAAGAGAAATCTTTTTGTTGTTTTTGCAAAATAAAAGAACAAAGAAGAACGGGCAAAATTTTCGAAAAAATCAAAGAAAATAAAAAATGGATAATACAATGGAAAGGTGAGAAGGGAACGTACTCCCCCAAGCTTAGGCTTTTGCCCTAAGTTGGTAGCAGCTACTGCCCCCAGGAGCCTCCTGCTCTGGGGTGAGGGTAAGTCCAGGAGTCGTATGAGCCCTCCGGTGCGTACACCGAAGTCCTCGGATCCTCCCAAGAGGAAGGTCCTGCGCTCCAAGCGGAAGAAGATCCCTCACCAGGCTCGGTGAAGGTCTCTCCCTGGAAAGGTGGGAACTCACCATGCTACTCCTCATCGGGCACAACCCCCTCCATGGGGTCATGCAGCTGGTAATTAGCGAAGAACTCATCGAACTGAATTTCGTTGAAGGACCATCCGTTCCTGCGAGTGTTATTAAACAAAAGTGGTGCAGGTAGACGGATCTCACGAGTAAAAGTCCTTTCAAACGTCAAAATATAATCAAGGTTACCAAACTGGGAAGTCATGGTAACAAACTTGTGCCACTTCATAGCCGCAAGATCGAGACTCGCGTATGAAAAGGGAACATCATCAGGATGCGGGGTGCGCTCAAGATACACAAGGATAAGTGTGGCGTAAACGCCACCATATAAATCACCCTTGTTACTGTTCGTAACAAGACGCTGAGAAATTAAGGCACCCACATTATACTCATTCCTACCAGAGAGGGCGTTCGCATTAATAGGAAAGTCTGGTGCAGAACCATTGCTCGTGTTGTCACGAGCTAACACCCCTCTAGCAATAAAATACGCAAAATACCTGAGGTATGGAAACAAGATGCTGGAAATCTTCGTGCGCCGAATGTCGGTCTCCTCTTGGCAGCAAAGGGAGTTGAAGAGGGTCCTCAACCCGGAAAGCTGCATGGTCATCTTAGCTGTCTGACTAACGTTCGGCACACCTATTATATCACAAAATTGTGCCAAAGACATGGTTATGAGATCATTATAAAGTTTGAACTCTACGGTTCCAACATCATGGTTATAGCAAAAACTGTTAACAAAACAGGAGGTAAGTTTTCTGTATTGTACCACACGACATAAAGCTAGCCGTGTCAAACCTGCATTGGCACAAAGGCCATAAAATTCCTCCTTAATTCCTGCAGATGTAAGAAAATCATCGCACGGATACATCATTGCGCATGTTGGATTTGTTTCTTCCAACAGCTCCAGGGGCATATGATCTTCATTGTAGCTCACCCTAACTGCTGAGGGTGAAGCTGCAGCTCTAGTGACTCGATCGGAGCGCTCGGGCTTCTTCTTCCCAAGCCACCCCTTTGTTTTTCCAAAGAAACTCATTTCTGAATTTTTTTACAATTCACAAAAACAAGGATTTAAAAAAAGTGAGTTGAGGCAAACTACTCTACTCACTTACCTAAGGCATAAACTTGCATCAAAACTTGGAAAATAAAATTCTATAGAAGCATGCAAGCTTATAAGAACAGCACCAAGAGTTACTAAATACTCACTAATGAAGCCACCAATCAGAAATCTAATTGGAGGGGTGAAGGAGTCACATACCAGGGAGTATTTGCTCAAAATCTCATCTCGAACGGTGGGCTGTAGAGAGAGATCTAAAATCTCCTCCAAGAACAGCAAGAACGCAAGAACAAAGTGCAGAACTCGTGTTTTTGGAGAGAGAGGAAGGAGGAGGAAGAAGACATACCTGCAGGTGGGGCCTATGGGCCCCAGGCGCCCTGTGGGCGTGGCCAGGGGCCAGGCCGCGCCAGCTGGCCGCTTGGGCCACTGGTGCCCCCCCTGGGTCACTCCCGGCATGGAAATTTTTAAAATATTTTTTTGGAATTTTTCTGACAACTTCATTGTTGAAATTTTTTCGAACTTCAAAAAGCTGCGAAACTCCCTGAAAACTTGAAGCAGTGATTAGAATTGTGAAGTTTCAAAAACATAAAAACTTGGTACATCAAGGAGAATAAAATCTAAAACAAATGAACACATAACAAGCTCCACTTTTTACCTATATAAAACATGCTTATCAGCAAGGTTGATCAAGTCTTACCAACAAACCGGTGATATATAAAGCAAAAAGTCTCACCTCTTATGAAGTGATCATTGCACCTTTGCTTTAATGGACATTGTCCCTACCATGATGGTTTTGTATTTATGGTGCACATGTAAAGGACAATCCCATTATCGAATCTTCACGGTCTCGATATTCTCTACAGAGTTGAGGCCATGCCTCTTGTCAATTTTCTTCGGAAAATACACCGTGTGTTCTTTGTCATTCACATTGAAGGTAACCTTTCCTTTATTGCAATCGATAATAGCACCTGCGGTGTTAAGAAAAGGTCTACCAAGAATAATAGACATGCTCCCATCCTCGAGCATGTCAAGCACAACAAAATCAGTAAGGATTAAACAATTAGCAACTTCAACGGGAACATCCTCACAAATACCTATGGGAACAGCTGTTGACTTGTCAGGCATCTGAAGAGAGATATCTGTAGGGATTAGTTTTTCTAAACATAATCTCTTGTAAATAGAAAAGGGCATAACACTCACTCCTGCTCCAAGATCGCATAAAGCAGTCCTAACATAATTATTCTTTATGGAACAAGGAATGGTGGGTATACCTGGATCACCAAGCCTCTCAGGAATCTTGCCGCTAAAAGAGTAGTTAGCGAGCATAGTAGATATTGCTTCATTAGGAACTTTTCTTTTATTAGTAACAATATATTTCATATATCTCGAATAGGGAGGTAACTTAATAGAATCAGTAAAAGGAATTTGAAGAAAAAGAGGTTTCATCCACTCACAAAACTTATTATAATGCTCTTCTTCTTTGGTTTTGAGAGACTTACCTGGAAAGGGCATAGGTTTCTGTACCCATGGTTCTCGTTCCTTCCATGTCTTCTTGCGATGAAGTCTTCTCTAGTGTATTTCTTGCGTTTGTCGGGTGCCTCCTCTTCTCGAGCCTCGGGTGGATCATTCTTTTCACCATCCTTTTCAGGCTCAGCACCGTCTTCAGTCTCAGGATTGGAAGTAGATATACTATTTGGATCATTGGAATTGACAGCTTCTTTGTGTTTTTTATTCTTCGGAGAGCTAACAATTTCTTCTTCCTGGATTTGAGAATCTCGCTCGATCCTCTTAGGATGCCCCTCCGGGTAGAGAGGATCTTGAGTGCTAGTTCCCCCTCGGGTTTTAATCCCGAAGGCCTATATATCCTGTTTGGAATTATTAGCAAGCAAATATTTTTGCACATTAGAAATTTGATCAAGCTGAGTTTGAACCATATGAAAATGCTTCACAAGACATTTAACATCATTAACTATTCTACCTAGGACATCAAGCAAACTTTTGATAGCAAGGAAATTATCATGCAACTGACTTTGTATCCTCTCATGAAAGTGATTCTGTTTCATAATAAAATCATCAAGCTCATCTAAATATTGATTAGGAGGCTTACCATGATGAATGTCACTTGCATTGAAATCTAAAAGAGAGTGTACCTCTACCATAGGAGGGTGAGTGGTAGGCTCACACAACTTCTCAATAGGGGGTAGATTCTTCATGTCTTTAGTTTTAATACCCTTCTCTTTAATAGACTTCTTAGCTTCTTGCATGTCTTCGGGGCTTAGGACAAGCATGCCCCTCTTCTTTGGTGGTGGAGGTTGTTCAGGGACGGACCAATCTTCGTGGTTCTTGACAATCTTGCCCATTAATTCTTCCGCATCGTTCGGTGTTCTTTTCCTGAAAATACAACCAGCACAACTATCCAAGTAGGATCTAGATTCATCAGTTAGACCAGCATAAAATATATCAATTAATTCATTCTTAGGGACTCCATGTCCCGGTCTAGCCTGGATCAGACTGCAATACCTCCCCCAAGCTTTAGGGAGGTTCTCATCCTGCAACTGTGTAAAGTTATAAATTTTTCGCAAAGCAGCATGTTGCATATGATCTGGAAAATACTTATGTCAGAACCCCAACTAGGGTAAGTGCTAGGATTGTTTGATCCCTTTGCATCATGCAAAAATTTCAAAAGAAATCAAAAATGGGGAAAAGAAAAGCCCTGAGAAATTAAAACAAATGGCCAGATAAAAATCTTTTTCCAAAAATCATTTGAATGTTTGGAAAATTCCTAGAATTGTTGCTGATCATTGCAAAAGTGGTTTGGGGATTTTCCCATGCCCATGGAATATTCAAAAATTCAAAAGGTGCATTGGAAATTAAATTTAACTCCAATTTGAATTTAAATTCAAATTGTTTGATTTTCAAAAGTCACCAAAACTTATGAGTGGCTAGCTATTTATGTTATAAGCCCACATAAAAGTTTTCATGATTTTATAAAATGCCTAGCTAATTGTTTTAGCACAGCAAAACAAATAACAGAAAAACAAAACAGAAGAAAAATAAAAAAGGGAAAGAGAGCCCACCCCACCCACTTACCTGGCCCAGCCTGGCCAGAAGGCGGCCCAGCCCAGCTCGCCCGCGTGTCGTCTTCCTCCCCTCGCCTCCAAGCAGCTCGGTGGCGAGCCGAGCGCCGTGGATGCCACCGAGGCTCGCCTAGACCAGCCCGAGGCGTCTCTTTACGCCACGCACACGCCAGAGCCGCCCCGCAGTCTTCCCCCTCCTCTGGCTTTCTCCCCACGCTCTCTCTCTCTCATTTCTGCGCGAACCCGAGCCCTCGCCGGAGTGAGCCCCGTGCGCCCGCGTGGCCAACGGCGACGAGAAGCGCCACCGCCGTGTCCAACAAGTCGGCCGCCGTCGTCTTCGTCTTCCCGTGGAGTGAATCAAGCCCGGAGGCCACAGCGGAGACGTCCACTTCATCGAGCCACCGCCGGGCACAGTGGACGCCGGCGAGCGATTCTCCTCCGTCATCCCTCCTCTGACCTCCTCGACGGTCCCTTCGCACTCAGGGTGAGCTCGCGCCCATTTTCCCTCTCCCCTCGACACCTCCCGTGGCCTGGAGCACCGAGTCCGTCGGAGACAGCAGCCGGCCGCCGCGCCTTTTGTCCCCGTCGTCGCCCTGGTAGCCCCCGCGTCCCCCTGCTTGCTCCCCTCGATGCGGACGAGCACGGGCTACTTGCCCATGCCCCTCTTTCCCCTTCCCGCGACCAAATTTCCAGTCCGGCAAGAACGCCGCCGTGCCCGAGCCGCCGACGTCAAGCCGCCGGTCACTTAGCGCTAAACCACCCCTAATCATAACCCTAAGCACTCACTGACAGTGGGCCCTGCCCCACTAATTAAACCCACTGTTTAATTTTAACCACGGGTTTAATCTCAAAGAGGCTGACAGGGATGGCCCACCAGTCAGAGCCCCCCCCCCCCCACGTCACCCTGACCTCAGCATGACGCAATAAAGACTTTCCAGAAAATTAGAATTGGATTAAAGAAATTACAGAAATTCCAGAAAAATAGCCAAACTTCAATAAATCATAGAAAATTCATACTAACTCCAAATTAAACATATAATATATGAAAAGTTATCAGAAAAATGCAAGGATTAAGAATATGCAATTTGTTTTTATGTTTGACCATTTTAAAATGGGGCAACAGTAGCAAATGTGCATATAGCTTAATTTGAATTCAAATTTGAAGTTTGAAATTGCAATTCTTTTGCAATACACTTCAATTAAATGGAATTGTCAACACATCAGTACCATGTACATCATGTTTCCACAACTTATCATGTGCTTGAGCATTGCAGTTATATTTATTCCTTGTTTGGTTGTTTGCTCGATAAATGTGCAACTGGAACCGGAGGCCACCCCCTTCGTTGAAGACACCGTGCGTGAACCTCGTCAGCAAGGCAAGCAAACCCCATTGATCATGTCTATAAAATCCCAATTCCCTCTCAGTCTCGCTTATGCATGTTTAGGAGATCATCTTGTATCGATTATATCGCATAGTTGAACCCATATCCGATGCATGACCTATCATCTTGTCACAGTAGTAAGCAAACCACAATCCTAGCTGACATAGGAGTTGATACATATCATGTGGCCACTGCAACTGTTAATGCTTATTGCATGCTTAGTGATATAATGAGGTTGCTTTTGATGTGAGTCGGGATGATGGTGAACATGGTGTTGATGAAAGTGAAACTGTGTCGGTGAATCCACCCTAATACAAGGTGAACGATGAGAGGTTGTGTAGGAGTACACAGTGGGTTGTCTCGTTGGACACCGCCTTAAGCACCGAGTTCTTGTATGGTAATCCAAGACAAAGAGTACAACCACACATTGGGCTCACTGACCCCTCTCGGCCTAGTACCTTGATCCGTGTTGACGTCCAGGAGTCACATTAGTTCGGGCCTTCCATTTGACATATGCATAGAAAAAGAGTGAGTGGAAATGTTGCATCATCCTAGATATGTGGGTGGATCTGTGAGACAGTGAAACCATCTGTCGGAGGTGGCGTCTCGGTTGCCTACATTGTCTGGGTCCGTTTCGTTGATCCGGCCGGACTCTCGAGCGGTGACAAACTCAGATAGTCGACTCCTGGAATAGACCGGTTGTGAGCGAAGTGTCGTGGTGCACATCATCGCTGTCACCTCTTGAACGGTGGCGAGACCTGGCGGTAACTGATGGTCATGTGTGTGTAGCTTACACCCTTGTAAGGTTATCAAAACTATTCGAATAGCCGCGTCCTCGGTTAAGGACTACTTGGAACATGTACCTGATTATTAGACAACTTGAATGGATACTTATAAAACTCGCAAGATAAGCGTGAGTGCTATGGTGTGCTTCCTCGTGGGGAAGTCGAGGAAGTAACCATAGTGGTGTATTGGTTGGAGACTTGGATAGTGGACTCGTGTACGCTTCTTACCTCAAGTCTGGTACTCGTAGTTCAGGATTAGCCAAGTCAAAGCTGGCACTTCTGCTTGATGAAACCCACCTCCCTTTACCTTGATACTTGAGCATGAGTAGTGTAGTTCTGATGTAAGTCTTGCTGAGTACGACTTTGTACTCACGTTTGCTTATTCTATGTTTTAGATGAGAAACCGGACCCCGATGGAGTCACCGACCTGAAGCTCGACGTTGACTAAGTTAGCATAGTCCCAAACAGCAGTCTGGTCCCTCGTGGAAGGGCATGTATGTTTACAAGGCTTCTCTAAGCCATTTGTTAAACTTGTCTGTACTCAGACCTAATTTGCTTCCGTTGTATGATGTAATGTGATCACAGACATGTGATCTTTGTATGCTCTATGTGTATTTCAATAAAGAGTACTTTGTAGAGTTATGTGATGATACATGTTGTTCATACTAGGCATGTGTGCTGCGTGTATGTTTATAACATGCATGTCTTAGTATGGGTTTTCGAGACCTTAGTTGTGATCTGGCTGGCGGTCTTTTATACACCAAGTGGCCCTTAGATGTGCGCAGCTTGGGGCATCGCGATGCGATTGCTCGTGACTCTGTCACGTGCTCACTTTGTTGTATGATCGAGCCCGCCCTAGACCCCGACTAAGTGATCGGGCTGGAGTAAGTCTATGTAAGAGTTAGGATCCAATCGATAACATGGTTGAGGCGACTTGTCTATGAGTATGGGATTCACCACCCATAAGCATTTAGACTTGTGAGTGGACGTTGAGGACCCATCTCAGTTGATCATCCGGCCTGGATGGGATGCCCCTCACGTTTAATGCTTTCCGAGAGCGTTCTGTGCTTGGCCTTGTCTGCTTAGACAAGTGGGTACAGCTCTCGGCTCTCCATGTGATTGTATCGTGACTGGAATTACATACGCTAACCCCGGGTCCCGACAACTTATCAACAAAAGACTGAGCTAAGTCTTGAGGACTCCTAATAGAACCACATGGTAGTGCATCATACCATGCTTTAGCACTTTCCTTTAAAGAGAAAGAAAAAAGCTTAGTAACATAGAAGTTTCATATCTTCTCATCAGTAGTAAACAAACCACCCAACTCAGTGAGTTTGGTCAGGTGTGCAATAGCATCATCATTTTCTCTTTCGTAGAAGGGGTCAGCTTCAACCATAGATATAAGTGAAAGATCAACAGAGAAATTATAATCAGGATCACTGATGCATATAGGGGACGTAGAAAAAGTAGGATCAGGTACGGTCTTGTTCTTCAAAGAATGTTTCTCGAGCAGCTTCTTAATAGCATCAGGGTCAGAGTCGTTAAACTCTGTTAGCTCCCTGCATAAATCATCATCAAGGAGTCTCTCCTTGAGTTTACTCAGATCGGTATAAGTGTAAGTTCCATCAAAAGGATAGCAAGTACCGGGAATTTCAATCCCAGATTTCTTGGCAGCAGCAGCAATCTGTTTCTCGAGAGCGTGACTAAGCGAACCAATATCATCAAGAGTAGTAGAAGCATCATCAAAGTGGCAGACATTGTAACAGATTCAGTAGAAGCATCATGTGGTGGCGGTGAAGCAAACTTACTCATGACTGAAGGTGAATCAAGTGTAGCACTAGTGTTCAGAACAGTACCTTTTCTTGTACGGGATGGCAATATCGGGACCTTGGGGTCATCTTTCTTACCCATAGCAGATAAATTGCAGCAGGTAAAATACTTCAAGTAGACTTGTGAATAAAGCTATGCTCCCCGGCAACGGCGCCAGAAAACAGGCTTGATAACCCACAACTGCAGGGGATCGAGATAGTCTTCGCGGGTAAGATAACCCAATTTATTGATTCGACTCAAGGGGAGCCAAAAAAATATCCACAAGCTTTAACAGTGGAGTTGTCAGTTCCACCGCACCTGAGATACACTTACTTGCAACAAGATATTAATAGCGACTGTGATAATAGTAGTAGTGACGACAGCAACGGTAATAGTAACAGAAAAAGTAAACAACTAGTAACCAGCAGAATTGAAACACTGTAGGCTAGGGAGATGGATGGTTGGGCGCTGCATGGATAAGACACATCATGTATTTAACTTGGGGCAAGGCACACAGAAAAGCAATGATCATCTAGGCATAAATCAAACATCAGGCATGTATCCCAAAGGTAGTTGTACGTGCTTGCATTAAGAACTTGCACACCATCTTTTGTCCTACCATCCCGCTACGAACGGGGCCAAAAGGAACTTATGGAGATTAAGGTGCTCCTGTCAAAGAGCACCGGAACAACGCATTAACAATCAATGGATACATGGAATCCTCAAATTATAGTCCATCCCCTTTGGTGTCCCAAGCTGTCACCTTTGGGATCGCCGGTTCCGGACTATAACAGGTGCATACAACTCATAGATAGGATCAAGAACACAAATATATTCATGAAAACACATAAGATTCGGATCTGAAATCATGGCACTCGGGCCCAAAGTGACAAGCATTAAGAGAAACAAGTTGAAGCAAAGATGATAAACACCAATCTAGATGATAGGCAACATGCCCCCAACAATCTGATAAACTATTACATGATCTAACTCATCCAATCCCTACCATCCCCTTTGCCTACAGCAGGGAATTACTCACACATGGATGGAGAAGTCATGGAGGGAGGATGGAGTGGTGATGATGATGACGATGGCGATGATATCCCCTCTCCGGAGGCCAAAACAGCCTCCAGATTAGCCCTCCCGGAGAAGAACAGAGGGTGGCGGCGGCTCCGCGACGAGAATTGGGAAAACGACTTCTGTTTCGGGGTTTCTCCGTCACGGGAATAAATAGGAGCATCGCTAGGGCACCAGAGGAGGGGGGAGGCCCCTTGGAGGCCCGAGGGCGCGGCCCCACCCCTGGTCGTGCCAGGGGGGCGCCTGGGCCCCCCTTGGCTGCCCTCTGGTCCCACTTCTGGCTTCTGGATCCTTCGGGTGCGTGGATTTTCTGGAATTTTTCTGGGAATTTTCTGAGACGTCCAAAAATCCATTTTCCTGCGCACAGTAAAAACATACAGGCAGCTCTGCTGAAAACAGCGTTAGTCCGGGTTAGTTTCATCCAAATCATGCAAGAATGAGGGCAAAACAATAGCAAAAGTGTTTTGAAAATTAGATACGTTTGAGACGTATCAACGGGGGAATCCCCAAGCTTAGACGCTTGAGTCTCCTTGAATATTTATTGGGGATGCATGGGGGCATCCCCAAGCTTGAGCGCTTGACAATCCCGAATCTTCTTTCATCATCTTCCATCACACATTTGAAAAATCCCTTCATACACAACTCATCATAAGCTGATTAGAGAGGTTAGTACCCTTAATAAATAAAATTTTCCCCACTGGATATAAAGATATTCTTGAAGAGCTACTGTTTATCAAGATCTCCAAAAGGTTTTTGAAAAGAAAAAGCAAGCTTAAGGTTTGCAAAAATTAGGAGAATCTAAACGTGGCAGAATCTGTGAAAAACAGAACAGCAGGTAGTAAAGAATTTTTTAGGGGCACTTCTGCAACTCAAAACAAAAAATTCAGGACATACGAAAGTTCCGTGATTGTATAGAGCACTCTGTGTAAAAAAATCAGCTCAAAAAGATGAACAGGTGATTTATTCTGATTTTTCCCGTCACGAGGATAGAATCTGTTTTCTGGATAGCATGTCACAACTTTCACTTCCCTTGTCATATGAGGCTATACTTGGCACAAAGCTTGAAAATAAAGATACAATGATGTTGCTACAGTAGTAACAATCATCGAGACCACTAAAAATAGAAGTAGAAACATCTTTGGTTGCCTCCCAACAAGTGCTTTCTTTTATGCCTTTAAATTAGGAAAAAAGATTATAGAAGATGCTCTCACAAGAATAAGAATTTTCAAGCAAAAGAGAGCATCAAGAAGAAAATATGAAACACATTTAAGCCTAACCCACTTCCTATGCATAGGCATCTTGTAAGAAAATAAATCAAATAAGCACAAAGTGACATGCATAGGAAGGTGGAAAAAGAACAACTTCAAAACTTTCAACATGAAGAGAGGTGTTTTAGTAATATGGAAGTTTCTACAACCAAACTTCCCTCTCTCGAAATAATTTGCAGTAGTATCACGAACATCAAGAATATAAATATCACATAAATCATGTTGTTCATGACCTACAAGCACACGTGTATAGTTTTCAACACGGTCTTTAGGATTATAAGATAAATGCAACCCATCACATTGAGCCTGGATAAGAGCACAATTCTCCGGAATATGAGTTGGAGATTTCAAAAATATAATAGGACAATCAAGTGTGGGTGCAATAGCAAAAATTTCATGCTTAACATGAAGAACTATAGCAAGTTCATTTCCGTAATCATCATCCATAGTGGCATCACGTCCATAAGCATAGAAGGCATCAACTTCATCAAAAATGGATATTTCAAAAGAATCCATGGGATTATAACACTCATATAAGGTAAGATTCAAAGAGTTACTCTCATTAGAAGGTAGACGTGGATGGATCCATTCTTCCTCCTTTTGTTCGTCACTCTCCTCCTCTTTTTCATCCAAGGAGCTTTCAGGTTCAGCAATTTCTTCTTCCATAGAGTACTACAAATCATTAGTCTCTTCCTTCGGGGGAGAGATTCTCTCAAGATGATCAGTAATATAATAATTTGCATCGTAATTTTCCAAACAATAGTTAAGTATAGCAAGACTCTCAGATTTTTAAGGGTGATCCGTCCAAAACATATCTATAATTTCTTCTTGCTCCATGCATGTTTTGTGTGATATTGTTATGATCTAGATACACTTTCATACACTTTTGATCATATTTGGACTAACCTATTAACTCAGTGCACCCCAATGCCAGTTCCTGTTTTCTGCTGTTTTTCTATTTCAGTTTTCCCCCATATAAAAAGTGCCAGGAAAATTCCGGGAAAAATACAGGAAAAATCAGCGTACAGGAAGCTTCGCGAAGAGCCCGAGTGGGGCCAGAGGAGAGCCAGGGGGGCCCAGGCGGCCACCCGGCGCGGCCCCACCCCTGGCCGCGCCAGGGGGCGTCTGGGGACCCTGCTCCACCTCTGGCTGCCCCCCTTCGCCTATTTATTCTCCGTCACGGGGAAACTCCGAAGACAGAACCCTTTTTCGCGATCTCTCCTCTGTTCCGTCGCCGCCGCGCTTCCGAGAGCGGGAGCACTAGAAGACCTCTTCCCGGCACCCTGCCGGAGAGAGGGCCGACCTCCGGGAGTCTCCTCTCCACCATGGATGCTCCCCGGATGTCTCGTGAGTAGTTTTCCTTGGACCATGGGTCCGTGATCAGTAGCTATGTGATGTTCTCCTCCCCTCTTTGTTCTTCACGGTTTAGACCTCGTGAGCTGCCCTACATGATCGAGGCACTTTTGTAATCTTTCTGCTATTGCTATGCTGAGTTTGATGGGATCTGATGGATTATGAGATTATGTTCAGATTGTGATAGAGTAATATATTTGGTTTTTATCTCTTATATTTTTGTTCCTAAGTAACTCTTGCATGTTCTCCGTTGCTGTTTATTGCTTTGGCCAAGTAGTAGGTAGTGATTCCAAGAGGGAACGTTATGCTCGATTGTGGGTTCATGCCCCCCGATGACACGTTTGAGTGACAGAAACATGAGTCTAGGGGATCTGCTGTTGCCACAAGGGGGAAAACAACGGTGCTTGTAACCGCGGTTGCAAGGATTGTTTACTTTAATGCAGTTGTCTGTTGCTTTGGGTTTACACTTTGGGTGGGGCTCGCAACTTAATACCAGCGAGATGTTCTGGATAGATATCTCAAGGTGGATTATTAGTACTAGATGCAGTTGGATTCGGTCTACTTATTTTGGCGTACTGCCCGTGCTTTTGAGCCTCTTCCTTTCTTTTTTATCATAGTTAGCATCGCGGTGCGTTCATAATCCTGTCAATTGCCCTTCTGTAATTTTTTTACCTCGCATAGCAGTTTTATCGTCTTTTGGGAGAGAGACATCACTAGCGAACATCACGTATCCCGGTCCATATCCTCATTATTGTTTCCAAGCTATATTTACTTTTCTCCATTTACTTTCAAGTTGCTATCATTATCCCCTTGCGTTTTATCATTTGTGAATGAAGACTAGTAAATGGCTCCCCCATACTCCATTATGGGTGAGCCTCTTTTAGGCATATCTTCACAATACCATTATCACCAAATGGTCGTCAAGCTCAAAGAATATGGTATCTTCGTGATGCTCCTCTTGACCTTGCACACATCAACTTGACCAATCTTTGGATATCTGCATGAAGAACACCTTGGTCAACATGTAATCTTCATCTTACAACCTTGAAGCCACCATATGATCTTCAAGCGTTGCCTATGGACAAACCTCAAAGTATAACTCAAGGAAACCATTAGTCCATAAAGATTGTCATCAATTACCAAAACCAAACATGAGGGCACATGCCATTTCAGCTAGGTCCCTTATTATGAACAGCAAGCAAAATTAAACAAAGTAAAAAGTAAAGAGCGAGACGCTCCAAGCATAGCACATAACACATGAAGAGATAAAAATATAGCATGGAGAAGGACGAACTGATGGTTGTTGATGGAGGAGGGGATGCACGGGGGCATCCCCAAGCTTAGAAGGTTGAGTCTCATTGGATATTTCTTGGGGGTGCATGGGGCATCCCAAGCTTGATATTTTGACACTCCTAGATTGTCTTTCATCATCCTCCTTCGCATACTTGAAAACTACCTTCATACAAAATTTTATAAGTTGATTAGAGTGGTTGACGTGGACCTGCACACAGAAAAAAAAATAACTTTGCTCACAACGAGTTCAGAGAGGTTGTCAATCTCTTCAGCCTTGTCGTTTACAAAAGATCGAACGCACGGTGGAAATAGTGATGGTGATTGCAACTGAAAAGAAATTAAACAGTAAAGAGTGGAGGTGTAAACAATGGTGTAAATATGGACCGGTATCCCATGATGTTCACTAGTGATGTTTGATGTCTACGCACGCTTCTATTCTTCTGGACTATGTTGGGAATCCAAGCGCAGAGATTTGTAGGACAACAGCAATTTCCCTCAAGTGGATGACCCAAGATTTATCGAACTCAGGGAAGTAGATGATGAAATGGTCTCTCTCAAGCAACCCTGCAATTAAGAAATAAGAAGTCTCTTGTGTCCCCAACACACCTAATACAATGGCAAATTGTGTTGCACTTGTTCGGCGAAGAGATGGTAAAATATGGGTGATAGGCGTGGCAAAGAAAGGTAATATAAATATGTAATTAAAATTACAGACTGGTAGCAAGTAACAAAAGTGAGCACAAATGGTGTAGCAATGGTGAGAAACAAGGCATAGGCTTCATACTTTGACTAGTGGCAACTACCAACAACATTAACATAGTCTAATCACATGATCTTTCCACTAAAACATGCAAGGAGACGTGACTCCTAGGTCATTCCTTTGTGATCAAGAGAGGACGAGAATTATGTAGGGCTACAAAAGCACACCTCAGAGTTCGTAGTTCTCATCTATGGATTTTCCAATGTCACCGCGGCCATCCAAAAAGAGTACCACAATCACCACACCATATCTCAAGGATAGTCAAAGACAAGCACCAAGATACTATCAATCTTCAATCAATTCACAAAAGAGGAAATCACTCATGAAAATATTCTTCTAATCCATGTCCAATAGACCGCTATCACCATGGTCTCGGAAATTATACTAGATAAGATCAAGTGAGTACATCAATCCAATACATAGAAGAATGGGAAACATCATGGGATCACCCTAGATTAGCATAGCCTATGATCACAATGAAGATCACATCATGGGAGAGAGAATTAACCACATAGCTACTATAGAAGACCTCAGCCCTGAGGAGGAAATACCACCGCTTCATCATAAGGAGGAAGCAACGTCGATGGAGGTGAATTCGGGGGCACTTCCCGTCCCGGCAGGGTGCCGGCACAGGAATTCTGGTCCCCTGAAGCTTGTTCGCGATGGTGGTGGAGATCGGAATTTCTTTTGGAAAAAAGAGTCGCGGAATCAGGGTTTCCTCCACAGGGGTAAAAATAGTGCCAAAGGGGGCACCGGGGGAGGTCCCACCTGCCCAGGCATCCTCGTGTCTGTAACACCCCTCACTGTCAGTGAACAGTAATCACTCTCACTGTTTGCTAATCACTTTTGCTAAGAACTATTGCTCAAAATGGCCTGGATCAAAAAAATTCTTTGATCAACCTGGGTCATTTCAAATTCAAATTCCCCTTCCGATATTGTTGAAAGCAATATGGCCATGGGCCTTGATCATCGTGAGTCTTCACAAGCCCAACCACTTTGAATTGAAATCAAAAGCAAATCCTAAAGGTGCCTCTTGATAATATTAAAACTTGTGTCAAATTAAACCTTGTCCAAAAATTATGAAACTATAATTGTAAAATGCACCATGATCAGTATATCATGCCCATGTAGTTTGGGTATTTTATAAGGCTAATAGATAGTTTAAACAAATCAAACAGTAGACTAAAAACCCCCCATTTTGTCCATTTAATATTAAATTAAAATATCAAATGAATTAATAAAACTCCAACACTTGGTGTAGCATTACTTTATTAGGTAGCACTAATAATGGCACACATTTGAGGTTTTTCAAAATTGTCTGAGAGACTAAACAATTAAAAATAAAAATAAATAACAGAAAAAAAAATGGAAAGAAAACCTAAAAAAAGGGGGGCCTATGCTGCGCCTAGGGCAAAGGCCCAACCAGCCGGCCGGCCCAGCCACCCCCCTGGCCCACCCCGGGCGCCGTAGAGGGAGTCGCGCCCGAGCAACCCCCGTCACGCTATCTCCCTTGACCTAATCCCCCACCCGGGACTCCCCCCCTCAAGCCGCACCCCACCTCCATCCTCCCGAGGCCACGCCCTCCACCTCTGCGCCCGCCCTGGCGAAACCTGGCCGCCCCATGGTGCTCCTCCACCATAGCTCGCCGCGTCGTGGCTCCGTCTCCACCTCCGCCGCCTCGCCCTCCTCAACCTCCTCGCGCCGGCCTGCTCCCCCCCCCCCTGTGAGCAACCCCCTCTCTTCGCCCCCCGCAGTCGTCTCCCCGTTCAAGGCCGCCACCACCGTACACCATGGCCGGCGTGGCATGTGTCTCCTGCGTGCGTGCGTGGTGTGCTGAGTGAGTGGTGTGTGGGCGTGCGTGTATGTGTGTTCTGAAGGTGTGTGTGTGCTGAACGGTGTGGGTGCCTGGTGTGCACGCCGGCTGGCTTCGGCCGCCACTGCGGTCGCGCACAGCGCACCTGCCTGCCCGTGGCTGCCGTCTAGTGCGTGCCCGGCCTGGGCGCCACCCTATTGCTGGCTGTTGTTGTTCTCGGTTGCTGCTGCTTGAGATGATGTTGCCGCTGAATGGTGCATGCAGTTGATGTTGTCTACTTGTTGCTGCTTGTAACTATCCCACAAAACAACAGCAAAACCAACAACAAACTAGCCTTAATTTAACCAAACTTAATATATTCAGATATTGGGCCTAACCATCTTTAATCTATTCCATTGGACGAACCCCATTTGTTGCGTAGATTAAATGCTATGAAAATCGCAAAACATAGATTTATATTAACAGAAAAGTCGAAATGCCACCATTGCTAATTTTGAGCAAGAGTTAGACCTGCTAGTGATCTTGTCATGCATCACGGAGGGGTTGGCATGAAAGTGTCCATTATGTAATGCAAAACACAGGTAGGTTGCATCTACATGGGAGTTATAGATAAATGGCATCATCAAAGCAAAGTTCATATCTTATAAGCCTTCTGGAGATAACATTGGGTAGGACTTTTCTAGTAAAGGTTTAAATAGGAAAATGACATCTAATGTGAATGAAACTTATACCAGCTTGTAGATCATATAAAATTGTCCAAAGTTGATGCTGGTCACGAAATTGTAGGAGTTATAGAACCCTAGTTATAGTTTTATGAAAACAACAAAATTCTATTATCGACATAATTCCTAGACTTAGCAAATATCAACGAAGTCACAAACGTTATCTTAACCACTTAATAACCCCAAAACATTGTGTTCGGACTATTACTAATAATGAAAATGTTATGGGCTTGTTGTATACATAATCATGATCAAATAATGTAATGGACACATATTTATTTGTGACATAATTATTTAGTTATTAAATTCACAAATGGGTTAAACCTTAACACAAATCTCAGACTTAGTAAATTCCAGAGAAATCCTAAAATAAGGCAATGACCTATTGTAACAGCCTAGTTTTCACAAAAAATTAAAATTTTGTTTTCGGTGTGAATTGTTTGATTGTCTGATTTGTTTGCGGTGTTTGCATCCCCGATTTATCGATCGGCGATTATTTTCCCCCTCTTATCTCGTACCGGACGGAGACCGACCCTTGTCACCCTGACACTCAACCTTTGCGACACCGGGTTTCACCCAATCATCGTCGCAAAAAACGCACGAGACCAGCCGCAGCCGCCGAGCGCCGCCACATCGGGAGCCATGGACGACGAGGCTCGGCCTCCCGAGCCGCTCGCCACCAACCGCCTGGACCGCCAGATGGGCCCGGTCCAGCAAGCGGCCCGAGGGCCACCGCGGCCCATCCAGCCGGCCTCCTAGCGCCAGGCCTCTCCAGCCACCGCCATGGGCCGAGCCCAACAGGGGTGAGGCCCCTTTTTTTTCCGTTGTCTTTTTATTTTTTCTAAGTCCTGTAAAAACTGTGTGTTGTATTCAGTTTTGCGCTGTAGATTTCGAATGAACCGTAGCTCGGATCGCGTTGCGCCCAAAAGACGAATTGTTTAGAATTGCGTGCTCTAGCTTTTATCTTTTGTGAGTTAATTGTTTTGAGGTTGTTTAGATATAGTTGTTGCTGTTCAAACAGGGCTACATGTCGTTAACTGCTGCTAAGTTGTTGTAACTGTTATTTTATTGCAACTTCGATCGACGAGTGTGTCGCGACCGTTTATCGGAATTGAGTGATTCTTGTTGCATATTGTTAAGCATCATGTCTACTTTCATTACATGTATTGCATGGTCATGTGTACTTTCTTGATCATGGTTATATTCTGCTCCAAAGTTGTTATGCTGCTCTTGCCTGCTAATAAAAATAATAAAATATTGCTTAGGGCAAAACAGTACCAAATTCCATTTTATCGTGGGGTCCGCAATAGTTTGTCATGTCTACTTTAGTTGCATATAATTTGTGAGCATGTTTGCATTCATTATCATGTTTATGCATTGCTCTAAAGTGTGCTTCCTGATGTTGGCAGATTGTGCCCGTAACTTGTTTTGCTTATATCTTTTTAACCGTAACTCCGTTTGGAGTGTTCTTTATATGTAACTTGATTAGTTTTTCGTGTACTTTGTGTTTATACTATTGTTTGCTGTTGTTAACCAACCTAAAATATGGTTTAAGACAGAACAGTACCAAATGTTTTAATCATCGTGCGGCACATAGTGTTATGCCATGTTTAGGTTGTGTCTCACTTAAATTGACTAGCATAGATAGTTTACTTTGTGCTTCACCTCTTGACATGTTTGTGTGCTATGCCATGCTTGCTTGAGTTTCCATGTTAACAACCTTTGTTGATCACCTGTAGCTAAACAACTTGAACCCTTGTAAAGGTGCGGTATTGTCGTGTGTGACGAGTACTCCACTTAACCTATTAGTAACAGCTCTCGACGGTAGGTGCGATGTATCGTGTTGCCTTCTTGTTGATGCTTGCTCGTGTTTGCCTCGTAGTAATAGAGTGTTTTCTCGTTGATTGCTTTCCAGTGTTTATCGTCTTTTGTGCTTCCGCGGGTACCTTCGGAGACGATACGAGCTTGCGATCAACTACACCTTCGGAACCTGACTTATCAACAGGCAAGGACTATACATTACTTATGATCCATTCTATTTCAACCAGCGGTTTGCATGTAGTCTAGGTTAGGTTCGATGTTTGATCCTACCACATGTTTACAGCCTCTTTCAAACCGATACAGCCATGTCCCCTCCCAGCAAACCTTGTACTGCTATGTTACTATTGCTCGTTGCTCAGCCCCTGCTTAGTATGCATGCTTAGGATGCTACGATGTTACCATGTTACTCCTTGGTTTGGGCTATCACATTATTATATTGTTGTTGATGATATGATTATTATAATGTTGACTATATTCGACGAAGGATGGAAGGTCTAGGCTATCCCGCCCCGACGCTTTGTTCCATTCGATTCACCTAGGACCCGAGTTCCGGGTATTTCTTTTAAGACTGAGCATGCCTAACCGCGTGTGGAATTTTATGGGGTCCCCTTTTCTTACCTACCTAGCTTCAAACATTTCTAGTGGTGGCCCAAGCTGATTTACCATTTGAAAACCGTGTGTGTGCTTGGTTTGGCCCCCAGCTGTTTTAAAATAACTTGGGACAGTGGAGACATGGTTTCTCTGTTGGTCCACCCAATCAGCTAGGACCCGGTTTCCCATGTGTGATTAACCGGCTATCCGACCTGAATCATACGGAAGCGCCCGATCCGAGAGCGTGGCCGGCTTTTGGATTGGGTGTCGACTCTCCGGGGGCCACCCGGATTTGTTCGTTGTTAGCTAGAGGGACCTGTCGTTTCGGATCTCTTGGAACTAAATCATAAAATGGTTGCCTGTGATGGGTAGCAACTGAGAGAGATGGGCGTGCGTAGCCGTGTCCACGGTTATGGACGACTTGAGACCTACTCCTTGTTCATAGACAACAACAACTGAGATAATCTTAATATAACTTGATCAACGTGTGTGTGCCTTGACTGCTTCTTCTTCGTCGGGATGCGAAGAGGAGGACAAGGATAGGATAGGTGTTATGTTTGCGTAAGTAGTTGATAGCAAGACTTGTTGGAGGCGATTCCTCGTCGAATGCTTGGCTTCTTACCTTACTCTCTAGATCGTTAGCCACTTTATAAATGCTAGTGCGGCAGCAACCTCACCACTTACCCCATCCTTACCGTAAACTACTAGTTGTCCTAGAATGATGAGTGATGAAGTCCTTGCTGGGTCAGATGACCACTACAGTTGGATGCTGAGTACTTTTGTACTCATGATACTACCCCCAAACTCTTTTCAGGGTTATTGATCGACAACAGGTACGATGATCGACGTTTCACGTGGAGACTCGACGACGACTAGTTAGGCGGATCCCGGCGGAGGGCCTGGACCCGCGTGGTTATGGGGATCGATGTTTTTCTCTTTGCCAGTAGGCATTTGATTGTAGTCTGTACTCAGACATGTATCTTCCGCTGTTATATTGTATTAAGGTAGTTGTATGTCGATTGTATGAGATGTTGTATCCTTGTATCTGTAATGTTGTAATATCATGTTGGAAATCCGGAGCATATGACTTCGTCATATGTCGCGGTGGGACCGATATGTGCTTCGTCCCCGGATCTGGATGGAAACATCTAGATCTGGAACAGTACCGCATATCGGGCCTTACAACTTGGTATCAGAGCTTTACCGACCGTAGGATCCCTTTTCTGGCCGAAGTCGAGTCTAGACAAAAAAATTGTAGTTACTAAGTTAGTTGTCGGAGAGTAGGATTCTTTTTCCTCCTTACCCTTACTCTGGTCAGGACAAGTGTCGTAAGTGTTTTACTCCTCGCCTTATCCCCTTCAAACTCTAGGATCTCGAGTGTGTGGAGTTTCGGAATAGTTACAATGCCTTGCTTGCAGCGTATTGTCTCGATTTCGATCTTAGTTTTGGAAAATCCTGTAGTACCTTTAGTTCTTCCGACTCTGGGTAAACATCTAGGTCATCCGTTGCCATCCATCCTTTTGTCGGTGTTTTCACGACTTGCGTCGAAAACACTATCCTTTGATCCGGTTATCTTTGTCGTTCCTCCTCTTGACACCGACGGTTTCGTATTTTCGACGATGTCGTCTCCCTGCGGAAAGTATCTCGACGGAGATCGTCGTTCGACATGGAGCAGAGTCCCTTGTTGGTGGTGTTGAAGATCGTCGGCTCTCTTCTTTCCCCCTTCCCCTCTCCCCCGGATCGTCCTGGATCTCGGGACGAGATCCCTTGTTGGTGGTGTTGTAATATAACAGCCCAGTTTTCACAAAAATTTAAAATTTTGTTTTCGGTGTGAATTGTTTGATTGTCTGATTTGTTTGCGGTGTTTGCATCCCCGATTTATCGATCGGCGATTATTTTCCCCCTCTTATCTCATACCGGACGGAGACCGACCCTTGCCACCCTGACACTCGACCTTTGCGACACCGGGTTTCACCCGATCATCGTCACGAAAAACACACGAGACCAGCCGAGCGCCGCCGCATCGAGCGCCATGGACGACGAGGCTCGGCCTCCCGAGCCGCTCGCCACCAACCGCCTGGACCGCCAGATGGGCCCGGTCCAGCAAGCGACCCGAGCGCCACCGCGGCCCATCCAGCCGGCCTCCCAACGCCAGGCCTCTCCAGCTACCGCCATGGGCCGAGCCCTACAGGGGTGAGGCCCCGTTTTTTTTCCTCTGTCTTTTTATTTTTTCTAAGTCCTGTAAAAACTGTGTGTTGTATTCAGTTTTGCGCTGTAGATTGCGAATGAACCGTAGCTCGGATCGCGTTGCGCCCAAAAGACGAATTGTTTAGAATTGCGTGCTCTAGCTTTTATCTTTTGTGAGTTAATTGTTTTGAGGTTGTTTAGATATAGTTATTACTGTTCAAACAGGGCTACCTGTCGTTAACTGCTGCTAAGTTGTTGTAACTGTTATTTTGTTGCAACTTCGATCGACGAGTGTGTCGCGACCGTTTATCGGAATTGAGTGATTCTTGTTGCATATTGTTAAGAATCATGTCTACTTTCATTACATGTATTGCATGGTCATGTGTACTTTCCTGATCATGGTTATATTCTGCTCCAAAGTTGTTATGCTGCTCTTGCCTGCTAATAAAAATAATAAAATATTGTTTAGGGAAAACAGTACCAAATTCCATTTTATCGTGGGGTCCGCAATAGTTTGCCATGTCTAATTTAGTTGCATATCATTTGTGATGATGTTTGCATTCATTATCCTGTTTATGCATTGCTCTAAAGTGTGCTTCCTGATGTTGGCAGATTGTGCCCGTAACTTGTTTTGCTTATATCTTTTTAACCGTAACTCCGTTTGGAGTGTTCTTTATATGTAACTTGATTAGTTTTTCGTGTACTTTGTGTTTATACTATTGTTTTCTGTTGTTAACCAACCTAAAATATGGTTTAGGACAGAACAGTACCAAATGTTTTAATCATCGTGCGGCACTTAGTGTTATGCCATGTTTAGGTTGTGCCTCACTTAAATTGACTAGCATAGATAGTTTACTTTGTGCTTCACCTCTTGACATGTTTGTGTGCTATGCCATGCTTGCTTGAGTTGCCATGTTAACAACCTTTGTTGATCACCTGTAGCTAAACAACTTGAACCCTTGTAAAGGTGCGGTATCGTCGTGTGTGACGAGTACTCCACTTAACCTATTAGTAACCGCTCTCGACGGTAGGTGCGATGTCTCGTGTTGCCTTCTTGTTGATGCTTGCTCGTGTTTGCCTCGTAGTAATAGAGTGCTTGCTCGTTGATTGCTTTCCAGTGTTTATCGTCTTTTGTGCTTCCGCGGGTACCTTCGGAGACGATGCGAGCTTGCGATCAACTACACCTTCGGAACCCGACTTATCAACAGGCAAGGACTATACATTACTTATGATCCATTCTATTTCAACCAGCGGTTTGCATGCTAGTCTAGGTTAGGTTCGATGTTTGATCCTACCACATGTTTACAGCCTCTTTCAAACCGATACAGCCATGTCCCCTCCCAGCAAACCTTGTACTGCTATGTTACTATTGCTAGTTGCTCAACCCCTTCTTAGTATGCATGCTTAGGATGCTACGATGTTACCCTGTTACTCCTTGGTTTGTGCTATCACATTATTATATTGTTGTTGATGATATGATTATTATAATGTTGACTATATTCGACGAAGGATGGAAGGTCTAGGCTATCCCGCCCCGACGCTTTGTTCCATTCGAGTCACCTAGGACCCGAGTTCCGTGTATTGGTTTTAAGATTGAGCGTGCCTAACCGTGTGTGGGATTTTATGGGGTCCCCTTTTCTTACCTACCTAGCTTCAAACATTTCTAGTGGTGGCCCAAGCTGATTTACCATTTGAAAACCGTGTGTGTGCTTGGTTGGGCCCCGAGCTGTTTTAAAATAACTTGGCCCAGTGGAGACATGGTTTCTCTGTTGGTCCACCCGATCAGCTAGGACCCGGTTTCCCATGTGTGATTAACCGGCTATCCAACCTGCGTCATACGGAAGAGTTCGATCCGAGAGCGTGGCCGGCTTTTGGATTGGGTGTCGACTCCCCGAGGGCCACCCGGATTTGTTCGTTGTTAGCTAGAGGGACCTGTCGTTTCGGATCTCTTGGAACTAAATCATAAAATGGTTGCCTGTGATGGGTAGCAACTGAGAGAGATGGGCGTGCGTGCGGAGCCTTGTAATGGCCAGTTGGTACACCCCTGCAGGGTTAAATATTTTCGAGAAGCCGTGTCCACGGTTATGGACGACTTGAGACCTACTCCTTGTTCATAGACAACAACAACTGAGATAATCTTAATATAACTTGATCAATGTGTGTGTGCCTTGACTACTTCTTCTTCGTCGGGATGCGAAGAGGAGGAAAAGGATAGGATAGGTGTTATGTTTGCGTAAGTAGTTGATAGCAAGACTTGTTGGAGGCGATTCCTCATCGAATGCTTGGCTTCTTACCTTACTCTCTAGATCGTTAGCCACTTTATAAATGCTAGTGCGGCAGCAACCTCACCACTTACCCCATCCTTACCGTAAACTACTAGTTGTCCTAGAATGACGAGTGATGAAGTCCTTGCTGGGTCAGATGACCACTACAGTTGGATGCTGAGTACTTCTGTACTCATGATACTACCCCGAAACTCTTTTCAGGGTTATTGATCGACAACAGGTACGGTGATCGACGTTTCACGTGGAGACTCGACGACGACTAGTTAAGCGGATCCCGGCGGAGGTCCTGGACCCGTGTGGTTATGGGGATCGATGTTTTGCTCTTTGCTAGTAGGCATTTGATTGTAGTCTGTACTCAGACATGTATCTTCCGCTGTTATATTGTATTAAGGCAGTTGTATGTCGATTGTATGAGATGTTGTATCCTTGTATCTTTAATGTTGTGATATCATGTTGGAAATCCGGGGCATATGACTTCGTCATATGTCGCGGTGGGACCGATATGTGCTTCGTCCCCGGATCTGGATGGAAACATCTAGATCTGGAACAGTACCGCATATCAGACCTTACACCTATGGCCCCCACGTTGACCATGTTGACCGGTCAACCTTGACTAGTCAACTGTTGGCTGCACCCCACCGGCCCCACATGTCATTGACTGTGGTTGGCTCAGTCTGAATATAAAAGTATTTAACCATTTATTTTTGAATTAAAATAAATCCAGAATTTGTTTTAAATTGATTTAAACTTTGAAAATCAATATATTTTAAATCGTAAGTTGGATCAAAATATTTTATATATCAAAATTGATCAGAAAAATATAACGAATATGGATACGCTACCCATACCCCCACCACTCCCCTCTAACGTACCGAACACGGGACATTCCCCCCTCCGGTTGCACTGTCTGGTAATCACCCGGAGCCGCTAAAACTTTCCGATGAAAATGTTATGAACATGAAAGTTGTTCAGAATGGATCAATGAACACGGATCCACTATCCACATGTCTGTCAGATGTCTCTAACACTGCAGACATGGAACCTTCCCCCTCCAGATCATCGGTCCGGTAATCAACCGGTACCGATGAGTCATCCCCGGATAAATTCCCGCTCCGCCTAAAAATACTTAACACTGCGTTAGATCCCCGTTGCTTTGTATTTGATACGTCTTGCATTTGAATTGCTATTATTAATGTGTATTTATTGTTTCTCCCCCTTTTATTCTCCGATAGACCCCGACGTTGCCGCCGACTACACCGTTGGCGAGTACGACTACTTCGTCGACGACCGTACCCCTACTACTGAGCTTCCAGGCAAGCAGAGCCATTCTCTTCCCAAAATATCGCCTATCTTTCCGTACATTTCTTGCACTAGGCATGGTTACTGCTGCTGCTACGTTGCTACCTGTTCAATTTCATAGCCTGTCATTGTCGCCCCTTGATGTACCTTTCCGTATCCTAGGCTGCCTTATAAATATATATAATATTCAGCAGTGAACCCTGCGCATTGTTAGCTAGGTTTAGAATAGCGGGTCGTGATCACTCTGGTGAGTTAACGCGGATTACAAAATATTATAACTACAACAGGTACGGATCAATGCAGACGCCCTAGGGGACCTACAACGGCGAGACTCTGCCGAGTCGCTTCGAGTTTGACTTACGAGTGGACGGACTCGTATTTCACTCTCGTCCGCTCAATAGTGTAGCATTTCTGGGATGATACGAGGGTATTCCTCTTTAGTTCATTCCGCTGGTGTCTCGGCACCACCGGGGTGATACGAGAATATTCCTCTTTAGTTCATTCCGCTGGTGTCTCGGCACCACCGGGGTGATACGAGAATATTCCTCTTTTGTTCATTCCGCTGATGTCTCGGTCGAACCTCTTAAAGTGTACCATCGAGGGTGATTCCTCCTGTTTTCACTTGATGGTAGGCACTCGAATCAACTGGTGTCCTTACAGGTAAGGAGTCAGGTGACCCAACGGTGCCCGCGCAGGGTATCTTAGCGGAACGACAGGTCAGGTGTATTCCACCGGTGTGCGGCGGGCCTGGTACTGTTCGTGGCCGACAGATATTCTGTTGTACGAAAGTCGAGCTCTTCAAAGAGAAAACGCGAGACAAGGTAAGAAGACGGTTCGCCTTGTTGGTGACCGCACGAGTTGGTGGGACATCAGGGCAGGCACCGATGTTACTGGTGGTCCTGACTGCTGTCGTTGTCCGCGACTCATTCAATAAGAGGCAACGATAACGGTTGTCTCGACAGAAAATTAATAAAATGCTTAACGGGTTCGGAGGATGACTTGAGTAGCCTTTTGGCTTGTATGCACTACCTATACGTGAGAATTACGAGTTATGGGCTCCTCCGCGACGTAGCCTTGTTCGAAAGCTCTGAAAGACGTCCAGTTCAGCATTGCGGCAGGGACGGATCGCGCTGCGGCGTTGGAATTCACCCTCCTCGCAATGATCCGGAGAGCGAGGGGTGATAGGCCCATGACCCCCTTGCCCTTAGGGCTGTAGACCGGCGGGTACCTCTCTGATGAGCCGTAGGATGGACTGCGTTGTGTCGGATAGCCTCGGTGGGGCATTCCCTAACAAGGTGTACGCCACCCTGGAGATCCGAGCGTGTAGGATAACACTAGTGCAGCCCCTGCAGGGAACATTATCTATTCGGATAGCCGTGTCCACGGTAACAGGGCGTTTTATGCTGACGCAGACCCTACTACTACAAACTACTACTATTAAACTGTTGGTTCCGGTTTCTTTTCCTCGCAGGGAAGTCGAGGAGGGGATCTCGGAGGCATTGATAATTATTAATATTTACAACTTACTATTATACAATGTTGTAGCAACTTCTGCTGCATTGTTACTTTATGCTTTATATAAACTGTTAGTTGATTCTTACCTCATGCTGCAAGACTCGTCGGAAGATGCTAGTCTTCGATAGGCCTAGCTTCTCATCCTTATTCTGATTTCTACCTTGCAGTCCACTATATACAGCCTCCCCTTTCCATTTGATACAAATGCATAAATGCTTAGTAGCGGACGTAAGACTCGCGGGTATGCTAGATACTCACCTGCTTTATTTTTTCCCTTTTATTGTTTTCCTTATCGGCCGCTGCAGTCGACGTTGGAGCCTTGGAGTCCGGGAGCAGAAGATCCCCGGTGCTTGCTTCATCGTCGAGTTCCCCTTTGACCAGGAGTAGTTTGGAGGTTCCCAGGCAGGAGGCCTCGCCTTTTCGATCGGTGTTGATTTTGTGCTAGCCTTCTTAAGGCAACCATGTATCCTTGTGTCTGTACTCAGATACTATTGCTTCCGCTAACTTTGTACTCTCGAGTTGTTGTATTCGAGCCCTCGTGGCCCCTGGCTTATAATATAAAGATTGTTTATTTTATTTATAGAGTTGTGTTGTGATTACCTTACCGTGAGTCCTTGATTTCGGTCGTGTACCCTGCGTGTATGATTACTGTACACGACTTGATTTTGAGGGCGTCACAGTGTCGTGGCCTCCCCCTAGGCCGCACCAGGTGGCCTCCTGGGAGGGGGTGGCATCGGCATCTACTTACTAATCATCCACCTCGACATATCTTTCTGAAACATCACGTTGGTATTAAGTTGCGAGCCCCACCCAAAGTGTAAATCCAAAGCAACAGACAATTGCATTAACAAACTTTGGTAAGGTAACAATCCTTGCAACCACGGTTACAAGCACCGTTGTTTTCTCCCTGGTGGCAACATCACAGCCCCTAGTCTCATGTTTCTGTCACTCAAGCTAGACATCGGGGGGCATGAACCCACAATCGAGCATAAACGCTCCCTCTTGGAGTTACTATCTACTACTTGGCCAAAGCAATAAAAAGCAACGGAGACCATGCAACAATTAATCAAGAACAAAATATAAAAGGAGAACCAAATATATAACTCATCACGATCTGAACATAATCTCATAATCCATCGGATCCCAGCAAACACAGTATATCAACAGCAGAAAGATTACATAAGTGCCTTGATTATGTAGGGCAGCTCACAAGGTCTAAGAATTGAAGCACAAGATTGGAGAGTAGACATCACATAGCTAATGGTCGTGGACCCATGGTCCAAGGGGGACTACTCACGGAACATCCGGGAAGCGCTCATGGTGGTGGAGAAGCTCCCGGAGATCAATCCTCCCTCCGGCAGGGTGCCGGGACGAGGTCTTCTGGCGGTCCTGATCTTGGGATCGCGGCGGCGGAACAGAGGTGAAAATCGCGATGTGGTGTCTCTTTTTAGATTTTCTGCATCGGGAGGTAAATATAGGCCGAAGGGGGGGCACCAGGGGAGGTGCCCACCTCCCAGGCGGCCTATGGGCATGTCCCCACCCCTGGCCACGCCAAGTGGCCGCCTGGGAGGGGGTGGCCCCCCTCCGGCTGCCCTTCGGTCTTATGGAAGCTTCCGTTACACTGATTTTTTATATGTTTTCTTGGAATTTTTTGGGCACAGTAAATATGGGTAAAAACCTGCACTTCACAGACATTAGCAGACAGAAACTGGCACGGGGTGCACTGAGTCAGTAGGTTATTCCAAATATGTGTAAAAATGTATGAAAATGTAGCAACACACATAGCAATGTCACCCAAATAAGCATGGAACAAGCAGAAAATATAAATACGTTTGGGACGTATCAACATGCGTTTGGAATTGCAAGTAAACATCAAACACATCACATTTATGCTTAAGCAAAAAAAGCCAAGTAAAGCGACTATAGGCATCAATGAAACTGACATTATAGTTATGCCCACTCACGGAGGTTTGAGCAGGACCCATACATCCAAAAACACAAGAGTTAAATACACTGGAGGTACGAAAACTTATCCGGCACGATCATTTTGGTGCTAAACTTGTAAAATATATGAAAGTGGTGCTTCAACTTGCTCAAGCGTGTAAATACGGTGTCTTTGTACCGTATACGCAATGCCAGCATCATGATGGACCACATGTCAAGGGTATACCTGTAATTACGCCATAATGTGGTGCAAAGAATATGCACCCAGCTGCAATCGAACCAGTGACGCCTGAGTTATTAGAAGCCAAATGGGCCAACCACTACAGCAACAACAGGTTATTTTGTAGAAGAGCATAATAACGGTATAAAACCTCTAAGCTTTAAGTGGGTTTAGTCCGTTTGGACTATTATTTTCTGGTCAGTTATTTTTTATAAAAAATATGTTGCATTATTATTTTCTAATAACCATTTGCAGTACTATTTTAAACTTTTGACATTCTTATGGTAAATCACAACACTATTTAAATATTTTTGTGATAACTTTAAATTATTGTTTAAAAATGTTAACATATTAATTGAAACATTATCAATATAATAAATTTATGAATTACAGTAAAAAAATAATTTGTGATTTTTAAAAGTAACAGTTTGAAATAATACGTGTTTTATCACATATTATTTGAAATAGTACATGATTTTTCATATATTATTATAGTACGTAATTTTTCACATATTATTATAGTAAGTAATTTTTCACATACTTATCAATTATTGATTTTTCACATATTATTTGAAATAGTACGTGATTTTTCACATATTTTTATAGTACGTGATTATTGATTATAGAACCTGATGTTTCACATAAAAACTTAAAATAGTATTGTAAATGTTTTGGAAAATAATAATGCAACATATTTTATACTAATAAATGATTTTAAAAATAGAATGCATAATATTTTACAATAATATGTGATTTTAAAATAATAGTGCAAAATGTATACCAAATAACAATGTTTTATTTTGAAAAGTCATGATTGTAATTTATATCTTATTGAAGAAATAACGGTGCAAAATATTTTATAATAATACAAGATTTATATATATATATATATATATATATATGTATATATATATATATATGTGTGTGTGTGTGTGTGTGTGTATTGTAAATGTTTATACAAAATAACTGGGCTAAAAATAACAGTTCAAATGGACTTGGCCCACTTAACGCTTAGAGGTTATATAAGATAGTTATGCTATTATTACAATAAGCATGGCGTCACTGGTTCGAGTCTTACTGGGCGCATATTTTTGCACCACATTATGGCGCAATTATAGGCATACCCGTCACATGATGTTTATTTATAAAAATATGTATTTAGAATAATTTTTACACCACATTATGGCGCAATTATAGTCATACCGGTCACATGAAGTTTACTTATAAAAATGTGTATTTAAAATCATTGACATGTGGCCCATCACCATATTGGCATTCCGTATACAGTAGAGAGACACCGTATTTGCAGGCTTGAGCAAGTTGAAGCACCACTTTCATGGATTTTACAAGTTTTAGCACCAAAGTAACCGCGCCGGATAAGTTTTAGCACCTCCAATATATTTAACTCAAAACACAAGTTCTAAAGGATGACTGACTACTCGAGTAGATGAGACAAAGGGAAGTTGATGACTCTTTCCTTGCTGACAAGCATCACACACTCCTAAATGATTATTACCGGGTAAACTAGGAAGCTCACGTGAATGTCGTTGAGATGGCGAGACTCGAACACCACTGAAAAACTGAGAGAAAGTGGGCACATCTAATGCATAGAGACCATTGCGAATGCGACCTTTAAGAAGAACGTCCCTCGTGACTCGATCTTTGACAAAGAGATCAAACAGATGGCATTGAATGAAAACATTATCATCACGAGTGAACTTAGAAACATATAGAAAATTACTAGTAGCTGAAGGAACATGAAGCTGCAGGGCCATAGCCCGATGGCGTGAAGAACGGCGAGGTTGCCAGAGCATTGGAGGCGGAAACTGCAATGGCCGCGCCGGTAGCAGATGATGTGGAAGTCGTGGTCATGGAGACCTCTAAAGCCTATACAAAGTCTAAGACGTACTAAAAAATGTCTTACATTTTGATACGGAGGTAGTGTCTTTTTTTTTTAATCCATCGAACCAAAGAGGCCCTAATCCTTCAAATAAAAGGGAATTACGGACCATGCAATTTCATGATCCCTCTTGGTTCTCTAAAATCCTATGAACATCAGAAAAACAAACATTTATGGAGCAAACGTCACGAATATTACATTTGGAAATCATGTCACCAACTATAGAAATCAGGCTGAAAGAATTGAGTGAACACCTCTGGTAGTAGTAGAATGTATATGCTCAAGGCAAGTTGACCTTGCACTTGCACAGGCCATAGTACTCCTACCTTGATAGGGCTATAACAAATTGATCCAGTTAGCTAGCTAGCTAGGTACTACGAACACTACCTGTGGCGATGTGCACATCGATGACAAGGTACCCATCAATGCTAGGATTGATTTCGAGCAACCTGCTCATAACTGGCAAAGATTCTTTTCCTCGAAGTAGAGTACTCCTCCATCCAATTCCAAGTTGCCAATGGCCAAAGGGAAAAAACCCTAGATTAGCTAGCAACAAAGCCCTGCAGCGTGTAGTACATGGTTGCTTTCGCATCAGGTACATAAACAAGCACGCATATTTGTGGCAACATAACCACCTTCACCAGGCTGCTACCAGTCTATGTCTTTCTCATGCTGCATGTGGCGGTCCCTCTCTTATCTTTCTCTCTAACCTAGAGCTAGGTTTCTTCTCCTTCATATAAGTACATATCGTTCTCTCCTCCATTTGGTGCGCACCCCATTACTGCGTCGTTACCACGTAGGTAAAGCTTGCAAGTCGATGGCAGTTAGAACTGGCGACTGGAAAGAAGCACCTACTAGGTAGCTAGTTACATCAAAGACTCATAGCTGATCGATCTATCTGCTGATCGCTGCTGCGAGCAATTTCTTCTAGCGTGGTCCTGGCCAAGGGCGACGCAGCAACGCATTATCGCATACTCCCTCCATTCCATAATATATAATATAGTGCGTTCTTGATTTCCGTGATTCAACTTTGATCATAAATTTAACCAACGAGACCAATTGTGGCGGGGGCAAAAATTACACCAATGAATTCGTGTTCGAAAGAAGTATTCGATTATATAATTTTCTCTCCCGCCGTAGTCGGTTTCGATGGTTAATTTTATGGTCAAAGTTGAATCTCAAAAAGCGCGGGCGCACTACATTTTAGAATGGAGGGAGTACATTGATATATGATACTCCTGGAAATGCATTTCTTTACACGCATGACAAACAAAAGCCGTTGCTGATGCTGCTAGGCATAGCTTGCTGGCTAGGGCTAGCTAGTGTGTGTTGAATTGCTGATCCGGCTCTGGGCTGGCTGCTGCTATAGCTATACACTAGCTAAAGCTTGCAGTAGTAGCTAGCTAGCTGTGTGGCGCATGCAGTGGATTAAAATATTGAATCTCTCGATCAACAATGAAAAGCATCCATATGTATGCAGCTTTTCACAGGCATGCGCGCGTATGCATGCACGCCGTATACGTGCACGCTTGTGCACAGCAGAAATCTGGCGACATACATGTTCTGGTATCATATGCATCTCGGTCGGTTAGCATCAAATATTTGCAGGTACCAACCAAATCGCTGGAGCGAGTAACCAACAGTGATGGTTTCGGCTGTCAAAAAATACACCACCACTCACGTAGGAGCAGTGTGTGCAGTTAGGGGTTCGAGATGGAAGGAAAATTCAGAGAAAAATACTGGTTGGTGCCCATCCCGGCGTGGACATTTACTGGGCGCGGCCGGTGCGGGTGAGGCATCGCTGTAGGGTTTCCGCTGCCATCTCATGGATCTGCTGCTGCCTGCTGGTGGCGTTGATAGAGGGAGGATCCATCAGGCAGCGAGCGAGCGTCGACAAGCGCCTACATCGGCATGCATTGCGCGATATGGAACCTGCAGTAATCAATTCGACCGCCACGGAGTAACCGAGGCGATCGATCGAGCGAGCATGCGCGCATACATACCATGGCCTGGCCTGCGCTGCGCTCACACGAATCGATCCATCGAGATCGGTGGACCGTTGTGCATGCGCACGCATCAGCTACCCCCACCTAGGGGTAGGAGGAGTAGCTCTCTCTCTCCCTGGCTGGCTATGTAATGTAATGTCATGGCGGTCCTGCATGCTCTGGCTAGCTAGACGTTTAGCTGCTAGGTCGGTAGGTAGGTGGGTAGCTGCTGTCGATCGATCGATCCTGCTTGCAAGTGGCAGCTGAAAACGGGTGCTCTCTGCGCTGACGATCGAGCTCTGCACCGCATCGGCATGCTCGGCGCAGATAGAAGAGACGATGCAGCAATTGGCAAATTAAATTCTGCCTGGCTCTGGCAGCTCCATCGACCGGCCTCGCTGTCTAGGCACGCACCGCACGTCGCCCGACGGCCTGGCTGAAGAAGGAAGGTGACCGGCGGAGCGGCACGGCAGTCCACGCGCGCGTGCCGCTTGCACGCATTGGGTTGGGCCGGGGTTCTCTCAACTTTAATTTCCTTTTAAGTGAGAAAGACCCTGCTTTTGTTTTTTAATAGAGAGAGAGGGGATGAGAAAGCATCGTCTTGTTACTTTGTTAGAAGTTTCAGAGCAGAATCGCCATGGCTATTTATCGCCTGTGGCAAAAGGTACGATAACCTGGCCTCTAGTACGGGGGTTTGTTCTTCTTTATGCCTTGTTTGGTTTCATAGGATTTCAAGAAACTTAAAAGGATTGGAAGGGATTAATCCGAGAGCAACTAATTAACGAGTGCTTCTTTGGAGCATCCCACATAGATCACTTTGGGTGCATTGAGAGTCCACCATGTATCGTGTGCTGAGCGCTTTACTCATGATTTTAGGTTTTTTTGGTACGCGTTTCTGATGTTTAGAAGTTTTTTAAGTTTTTTTTTGCCTTCTTGGTTTTCGTTTTTCTTAGCATTTACTGAATAAAATAATTTAAAGAAAAAACCATGACTATGCCTCTCATGGCACAGGTTTGCTTTCGCGAGAGGCCTCTGAAAAAGGTTCGCCTCTTTAGAGGCATGCACCGTGCCTCTAAAGAAAAAGGTACGCTTCGTGCCTCTATTGTGCGTAAAGAAAAAGCACGCCTCATGCCTTCAAAAAAATACGATCATTCCTCTTATGTAAGAACATATTTGCTTCCGCGAGAGGCATACCCAGTGCCTCTAAAAAAGAAAAATAAACCTCCAAATTGCTACAACTGGTGCGCAGGTAGTGCGCCACTTATCAACCGTGAAAGAGGTGTGTGTGTTCGTTGCAACGAATACTCCTCAATTAATGATTTCGATATTAATCCCTCAAATCATTTCGTGGTGGGGATCAACCGAACAAGCCCTTAGGGAACAACCCATTAAAACAGATTAGGAATGTTTTGTAGACCAGTTTTAGAATCTTTCAGCGAGTATCTTCTGTATAATTTTTTTAATATTTATTTTGTTGTTTACTTTTTTCCCTTTTATTGCACTTTGTTTTACTTTTCCGGTTTTATGTGCCGTCTTTCAACAGTTCTCTATATCGGGTGTTTATGTTTAGTTTATTGTGTTTCTTTACCGGATTTTTTTTTAGTTAATATATTTTAAAACATTTTTATTTTTTTCATATACATTGCACATTTTTAAAGTAGACATGAGAAACATCTTTATACAAGTTAAAAAATACATCTTTATTAATATTTTCAAATATATATACAGGAGTGGACCGGCAGTCCACGCGCGTGTGCCGCTTGCACGCATTGGGTCGGGCCGGGGTTCTCTCAACTTTAATTTCCTTTTAGTGAGAAAGCCCCTACTTTAGTGAGAAAGCCCCTACTTTTAGAGAGAGAGGGGATGAGAAAGCATCGACTTGGTAGAAGTTTCAGAGCAGAATCACCATGGCTATTTATCGCCTGTGGCGAAAGGTACGATAGCGCCTGGCCTCTAGTGCGGGGGTTTGTTCTTCTTTATGCCTTGTTTGGTTTTATGGGATTTCAAGAGGCTTAAATAGGATTGGAAGGGATTACTTTGTGAGCAACTAATTAACGAGTACTTTTTCGAGCATCCCACAAATATGGGTGCGTTGACAGCACACCACATGTCGTGTGTTGAGCGCTTTCATCGAAATTTTATTCATTTACTATTTTTAGGTTCGCATTTTTTATGTTAGAGATTTTTTGGTTTATTTGGTTTTCACGCAACTTCTTTCGCATTTTGCTGAATAAAACAATTTCAAAATAAATAAATAAAAGAGGTACGACCGTGCCTCTCGTGGCACATGTTTGCTTCTGCGAGAGGCACGCCTCGTGTATGTAGGCTTGTTCCATACTTTTGAATTAATGATATTGGGATTAATCCCTCCAATTATTCTGTGGTGGGATTAACCGAATAAGCCCTTCGGGAACGGCCCATTAAAATGGGTTATGAAAATTTTGTGGACCGGCTTTAGAATCTTTAAGTGAGTATCTTCTTCATTTTTACTTTTCTGATTTTTATTCTGTCATTTTATTCCTTGTATTTCATTTTGTTTTATTTTTTTGTTTTATGTGTCGGCTTCAGTGGCGAAGGCAGCAATCTGGCGTGGTTTGTCCTCCGCCACACCTAAACTTCGATGCAAATACATGTATATATATGTACTACTCGAGCTTGACTATGCGTGCTACTAGGCTAGCTGATTGTTGACTGCTAATGGGCAATGCGCGCTGTGAACGTCAGCCATTGTTGGGCTTGATGGCTATGTTTCTGGGCTTATGACCGAGTAGGCTGCATATTACATTATTTTTGGAAAAGAAAAAGTGCACTACATATCTCTGATTGAACACAGAGGTGGCAGGCTGCCCGCGTGATTGGCAATTTGGCATATCTTTATTTTATTTAGCTAGACTGGTGATTAGCATATCAAAAGAGTGTCATTTAAAGAAAATGGCTGAAATAAAAAATGTATTTTAAAACTTTTATCAAAATTGCATTATTTGTGATATTTTGATTGTCAACACATAATTTTAGGATTTCATTAGTATTTTTTGAATATATATCTACTATTCTAGTAAGCTTTTACATCGAAGCATTATATAAGGTTTCTTCTTCTTAAACTTCGCCACACCTGGAAAAAAATCCTGCCTCCGCCACTGGTCGGCTTTTAACAGTTCTCTGTATCGCGTGTTTATGTTTTGTTTATTGTGTTTCTTTATCGGATTTGTTTAGTTTTTTCGGTTTCTTTTTTCTCTTTTTAGTTAATGTATTTTTTACAAACATTGTACATCTTTGATAGTACATATTAGAAACATATTTATACAAGTATATATTTTTAAAATACATGATTATTATTATTTCAAATATATGTATTGATGTATATTTTTTCATACACAATATAAATGTTACATTACATCAGGAATATCTTTTATGCATTATACATTTTTTAAATACATGATTAACATTGTTTTAATATATGTTTAACAAATTCAAATACACGTTCAACATTTCTTGTGAATGATACAAAATATTATTTTTGAAGTATGTGAATAATTTTTTACATTGTACAAGTATTTTCACAATATGCCACAAACACCTTTTTTGTACGCATGAACATTTTTTTCAAATATCATGTACTTGTGCTTGAATAATTGTTCAAAATATCGGCTGATTCGATGATGTATCAGTCGGTTTATCGCTTACTGGTGGGTGATCGCTAATATTAGTGAGGAATCTAGCGATCAATCGGATTGGGCCTCTATGGTCAAAAACTCCAAAAGTCTAAAACAGACCTTCCCTTCGATAGTCTCCGTACATACGTATCACACATTTTGGTTTCTCTCTGCCCGATAGGGTCTCTTACCCCCGGCACGCCGCCATGCTCAATATTCACCAGACCGCTGCCACCCTGCTCGCCTCCGGCATCTAGAGCTAGCACCGCCTTAGCTAGACGCCCTCAAGATCTTCTTTTTCTCTTTTCCAAGACCTCGATCACCAGCGCAACATTATCATCATGCTTATTATGTAAATTTCTGCATCGATGTCCTGTTTAAAAATGTAAAAATAGGACATGTGTTGTCGTAGTATTGTCATATTTGTTTATTACGTAATATTTATCATAACATATCTGTATTATTTTTTTATTTGAATTTTGAAACATGCAAAATTATAACATGTGTTGCTGTTATGTATTGATGTAGTCTTATCCTTTTTAAAA
Organism: Bromus sterilis; assembly: GCA_950022295.1. Taxonomy (NCBI): domain Eukaryota; kingdom Viridiplantae; phylum Streptophyta; class Magnoliopsida; order Poales; family Poaceae; genus Bromus; species Bromus sterilis. Next base: position 284,002,254 of record OX465600.1, read on the forward strand.
CCTTAGAAGTTATATTGATGATTTTTATAATTTTAATCATATTAGTACTAGAAATCTAAGACTTAAAAAATTAATCAAATTATTGTTGATTGATAAAATCGATGAATTGATTGATTCTCGATTACTGTATAATCCTTAATCGATCGAGATGCTAACGATAAGTGATATCCTGAACATTGTTTTCAATGGTATGGTTATTTATTTTTAATAATGCAAGCATTTTCTTATATTATATAATATATGTTTCTACAAATTACTTACATTTCTTGAATGCGGAAACAGTTTTTTAATGTCGCCATTTTTTAAAATGTTATCAACATTTCGTTAAAGTTCGGCGAACATTATTTAACAGACAATGATTTTTTTTCGTTGGCGATCGACATATTGATTCTCGTGGAGCTGGGTGGTTCTTGTTGTCAGTCAACCTTGTAATGCCGCACTCTGGGTCCTCCTCTTATAACCCTAGCGCCCATTCCCATTTGGGTGGAACTGATCTACTAATTCTTTTATTTCAGTTAATAAGAGGGATCTTGAATTACGAAATATACCTAGTAGCTAAAATATGGTATCCTAAGCTATTGCAAGAATGGGGTTCATGCTATCACACATATAGTCTGGCTCAATTCGATGGAATATTACTGTTATGATTTAGGGTGGTGACATGGATGGTATGCTCGAGGTGCTACTTTTGGCATCGCGAGGGCCAGTGCTAGCATTCCGCGCCCATACATGGGCAAATGGGCAGCAAGCTACGATGCTAGAATGGACTGAGTCGCCTCATCACATGGGCATGTGGTGGCATGTGTGGTGGGCCAACCCATCCTTATTCTAAAGGTTGAGCTTTTGAACCACTAGGCGGGGTGGTCTTAGTAGGATCTAGCTCTCTCAAACCGACGTGACTCGTGTGTGACTGATGGCGTCGATTGACCTTATTTGTTAAATATGTATTCAATACAACGTGTGTTCTTGCTCTAGGTTTTGTCACTGCTCATGAGGAAGTGCAACATTTTGGGCCGACTCACTCGTCCTATCTCTTGATGTCTTCCCCTTTGATGTCGTGGGCCGGGTATTAGAGCGAAGGGTGTTTGATGATTGTTGGGTTTCTTGAATCATGCAACTCATCATGAATGGTAGACTCGCTCTTAATATCAATGGGGAAATAGGTCCAGTTTTATATCTTTTGTGCGAGGGAAGGCCTAGGCCCTGGGGGTCGCATTTTTCCTATTCTTTAACCTTGCGGTTGGCATCCTTTGTGACCATTTTGGAGAGGTCTAAGATAGTCGATGACATCTTAGGTTTGGTTGGGTATATTATCCTAAGGCGGTGTGACTAACCTTTAGTATGCAAATGATATCACGATCATGATGTAGGGGGTTGAACTTGATATATAGTATCAACCTTAAATATCTCCTACTCTGCTTTATGACCATATTGGGCCTCAAGATCAACTTCAATAAGAGCGAAGTTGTGGTATAGGTTTTCTGCCCCCAAGTGCAGCAGAGATTTCTTTAGTTTTCTTTGTTTTATTATTTTTCTAATTTTTCAATATGTGTCTAATTTTTTCTCTATCAATGTATACTTTGTAATGCATCAAGGACATATTTTAAAACACTTTAAAATTTTGGCAATACATAATAAATACTTTTTAAATATACGTTTGGATGTCTTATACACGTTTAAATTTTTTAAGTATATGTTTTGAAGTCTATTTTTATATACATTTAACTTTGTATATACTTAAATAGCATTTTATGCAGTTTAATTTGTAGATACATGATTAACATGTTTTTAGTATATGACTTATTTTATTTTTTATTATACACATTGTGCGTTTGTCATACATACATCAGAAATAATTTTAATATATGTTCAAAAAAATTCACACAATCAACATATTTCAAAACTACGGTACTATCATTTTGTACAATACATTAATATTTTTTCAACTCATATTATTGTAAGATTAATCAAAAATTGCATTCTTAAAATTAAATAAAAACATCCAATCAAAGATTCAAAATATATAAAAAGGGAAAATTTACATCATGTTATCATGACGTCAATTGGAGGAAAGATACTAGACCGACCCACTAGCTGGCTCCTTGAGCCGCACTGAGCTACTATCTTGCAGCGAGCGTGACATAGCTGCGCCCAAGCATTTTGATATAATCCTTCTGTTGAGGGGCTTTAAACACTACACTTTCATTCATGGTGAGTTTAATAACAATGATGGACCGCATTTTCGGCCCCTCAATGATATTAGTTATATCCATGGAACACAGTGGGCACATTTTTGCCTCGCTTGATGCGAGACAAACATACACCTTGCCTCAAGCGTTGCGAGAGCTGGTACAATAGTACTCGTTCCTTTGTTCGTTCGTTTGTTTCCAAATGTCAAAAAATTTGGAATAATTTTTTCATGTATATCTTAACATTCCATGTGTGCAAATCAAGTTTCATGGAAACCTGATATTTTATATGACCTCTGTAAAAATACAAAAAAACATCTCGTGAAGAACCTTTTTTGCAATGATTTTTTATCTTTTCACACATGATACAAAAATGTTATTTTCAGTAAAACGACTTTGTGAACACATAAAATTTCAAGATGTAAACCCTAAATTATTGATCTGATTTTTTTGACATCTCAAATGTGTTTGAAAATGCATTTTAAAAACCAAGAGCATATGCTCCTGAGTGCCAAAACGCCAGTTTTCCTTTCTTACCTATTTTTATTTATATATTTTAAAAACCAAGAGCATATGCTCCTGGGTGCCAAAACGCCAGTTTTCCTTTCTTACATTCGCTACACATTTTAAAATTGTTCATGTAGAGTAGAATTTTCTTCACGTACTTTACAAAGTTTGCAACCTTACAAACATTGGTCATGAGATTTATAAAATGGTTGCATGTTTTAAAACATGTTTCAGAACATTAAAAAAGTTTCAAATGTAAAAAGTTGTTTTCACACTTTTAAAAAACTCTTCATAATATATATAAAATGTTTTTTCCATTTATAAAAATTTTTGAAACACCCCGTATAAAAATGTTTTTAAAATGTTTTCATGAATATTTTCAAAATGATAAAATCTTTTTAACCATGTGTACAACATGAATTTGAAGAATGGTCATCCTATATATATTTTTTAAATAAATTTTATCTACAATTGTTCACCCCGTATAAAAAATGTATAATTTGTATTTTAAAAGTTGGAAAAGTATTTAGATAAATAAAAAACGAATATAAAAATAAAACAAACCCAATAGAGAAAAGACACATAGAAGTAATTAAAACTCATAACTAAAACACAAAAAGGGGAAACCGCACAGAACGTTTTAAAACTTGTTTGTGCACCTTCGCAAAACCACTTTGTTGAGCCGACCCACTAGGTTGAGCACAGAGCCGAATGCAGGGACAAAACAATACTCCCTCCATTTTAAATTAGACTGTTTTTATTTGTGTATATGTTTAGATACACATATGAATAAATGAAAGTCATCTCATTTGAAACGAAGGGAGTACTATATTTGACAATACGCGAGATATAACACTTAAGGAACACTCTTACTGCTAACTTGGTCAATTTTTTGTCCTACAGAATTGAATCTTACAGTTAGACTTAGGTTATCAACTAAAGTTAGAGATAATGTTGACCGTCTATGCACTTGCCTGTTACTTCTGATACTTCTTTTTCCACACGGCAATGTGGCCCCATATTCATCAAGTCATGGGTATTTCATTTATAAAATATGGGAATGAATATAAACCTTTCTCATGGAAATATTTATGAAACAAATTTATTTTTAATATATAGGGTATAATGGGAATTGAGATTGTACCCTTTTCCTCAGACCCGATATTCTTATATGACATGTACGATTATGTATATGTCTATATATATACATTGCAATCAATCCTAGAAAAATTCATAAAACAACATAATCCCTAAAGGGACATTAACCTCATCTTAGCTAATCCACCGCCATATCACAATAGCTCATCAAGGAGAAATCACTAATTAAGAAGTACTTCTAGCAGTAATCATTTCCATTGTTCCACCAGCCGACAAGTGATGCATTATTTATTGTAATCTGTGAGTTTTTTCGTAGATTTTTGTTTTAAATTATTTTATCATTTAAACGGTGTGTCCAAATTTTGAGCCGTTTTCACCGTTGGATTTCTCACGTCGAGATCTTCGAAACTAGAACCCATGTTAATATGTTTCAACAAAAAAAACCCGATATAACAAGTTATTTATTTATTTTGTGAGGCATGGTTGTGCCTCTCGCAAAAGCAAACCCAGAAGAGAAAAATTTATGCCTCTCATGGAAGAAGGAAAAACATATATATTTTTTCCATTACGAGAGGAACAACTCTGTTTCTTGCATAAGCAAATCCGTGAGTCTCATAGAAAATGTGTTCTTTTCCTTTTCAGATGCACAACCTCTCGCAAAAGAAAACACGTGTCTCTACGAGAAGCCTCTCGTATATGTATTTTTCTTTTTTGAGAGGCACAATCGTACCTCTGGTGGAAGTAAACATGTGTCTTCACGAGAGACATAATTATGCCTCTTATTCAAAAAATGTATAGTTTTCCAGGAGAAACAAACCTACGTCTCTCGTGGAATAAAAATTAAGTTTTTATTCACAATATTTTTATGTTTCAATTTCGCTCTTCAAATCAGAAAAAGTAGGCAAAAACCAAAATGGAAAGTAAAAAAATTCGGAAAAGTCCATCTAAACCCCAAAATGCGTAAAAATATATATCTAAAAAACACCCAGAACGAAACTTGTGGCGCACTTTCAACCCCCCAGAAATGATTCTTATGGGGTTGTACTCTTTAATTAGTTACTTTCTGATCAAGGACAACATTGTAGCACTAAGTAGTCCAAAGGCAACGCATTGTTTTTCCGAAACCCCCATTGTTGTTGCTTTATCAGCGGCCCAAGCACCAGCCGACCTGCTTTATTATGGCTTAGTGGTTCCCCAAACGAAAATTATGGCTTACTTGTTTTGACAACTGATGGCATCCCCATCTTACTTTAGAAGTCAGCATTCATATTTGTTGAAGGTTTCAAACTAGCTACTTTCTCTGGGTTTTATTATTTTGCATTAAAAAGTTTAAAGTTAATTTTTATAAAATTTGATTAACTTTATATAAGAAAATCGTTATTCACAATACAAAATCAATATCATTATATGCATTTGAATTTATTTTTTGTTTTTAATATAAAAAATGAACAAGTTTCATGAAATTTAACTTTTATTTTTTTCATACAAAGTAAAAAATAACAGAAGGAATAAGAGAATCGAGGATGTCATGAAGCCCCATTCCCCGTAAAGAATGGGTATGGATAAATTTTATTTGAGCAATCTTATTTCAATCGTACAGTTGTCTATAAAATTTTTAAATGTTACTCCCTCCGATCCATAATAAGTGTCGCAGATTTTATACTAAGCTAGTACAAACTTTGTACTAGAGGAGCGACACTTATTATGGATCGGAGGGAGTAGTTTATTCAGATTCTAACCACCTTCTGATTGAACTAGTATGTACACATTTGGTAAGATGAGTACTTATGAATATATTTATTGATGTTATTTTATTTTTTACAATGTAAATGAATACGGGTTGAGATGATAAAAAATAGATGAGGACGAGGATGTCTGAGGGATTAAACTATCTTCATCGTCATCACTACATGTGTTGATGAGCGATCTTAGATCATCTTCAACGCCGATCTTCAAACTTTTAACAACCACTTGAACCGGGCGATCTACATCCATTCTACCATTCAAGATGGTTTTGTATTCATCCATGAGTCACTAAATTTATTTATTTATTCGTAAATTTGACACAAATCGAAGGAAACGGGGGCTTTGCAGGAGTCCAGATCATCGCCACATTCTCGCCCAATACCAAGCTTCCACCCAAATTCCTCTGCGCTAAAAATCCTCTCCACACATGAAGCGGTTGCCATGTCATTCAATGTCAGTTAGCTGACCGAGAGCTTTGGTCTCCGCGCCTGTTTAATCCCGGAGAGACGTGGGCACGTGACGAGAGGGTTATGTGCCGAATTTAAACCGGTTGCCCTGTCATCTGCCTACCGACATTGAACAGGCCCGACGATCGAGAAACTCACTCAAATGCTCCACATTCAAGTCGGCATTCAAGCGATAACCTCATCATCCATTGATATTTAAACATGGTCGCACAATGCACTATCCGCCACTGTTGAGGAAATTGTTAACGGGTAGCTACTCAATTGACTGTCAAGTATGGGATCAATTGGCTAATCGAGCAGTTAATCAACCATTTAATCAATTAATCTATTGAATTACCAGTTTATCGGCTACTGGTGACCCTACAAGCAACGATTAATTGACAAGTTAACTGATTAATCAGACAAATTCTTGAACAGTGTTATCCGGTCTACACCACGCCTCCCTATTCCTCCTTCGGTCTAAACTTTCATCATTACAACAAGCTCTAAAGCTTTGTGGAAGAGTCTGTCGATGGAGCATAAGCATGAGTTGATAGTCGTATCTCGCCGGAAGCCAGTTGGGACCACACCCGCCATGTCCTCCTTGCGCTCCAAAGCTCTCCATAGGACAACCTCTCATCTGATCAAAAGAAGGAGATTATCGCCATTGCAGCAGGACAACAGACGAACGATCTCATCGAAGGCTAGCACTGAGGACGCCCCAATGGAAGAGGTGACTGAAGACGAGCCAGCGCCATCATCATCGTCGGCCCATGCGGGCATCACCGTGGGCAAGGCCCGTGCTCAGTACACCAAGGTGGTGTTGGTAGAGCAGGAGTCGCGTTTCCGCACGCGCAGACTAAACATCCCTATAAACCCCCGCATCCTCGACGAGCACTGGCGCGTGGAGGAGCAACTTGCCGCCGGCTCAGGCATCGCAATGGAGGTGGACCTGGGCGAGCAGGAGGCATTGCTCGAATCCTACATCTTCGCCTGCGACATCCGTTGCGACCGTTGGCGGTATTGCTTCCATCAAGCAGAGTAATTAGAAGCAGCCTTCAAGGGGATCGACGAGGCAACAAATGAAGTTTACGAGTGCGACAACGAGAAGGTTGATAGCTCCACCGTGACCACGACATGACCTCACAACGAAGAAGTTGACACATTCTCGGGGCCGCCAGCGGCGAGGAAAAGTAGCGCGTTGAAGGACAGATGCGCTTGTATCCCATAAAGGTCACCACTCCTCCCCTCTCGTTGAAGCTAAACTTTGGGGGGTTCATCATCGTAGGCCGATTAGCTGCTTGGATTCGCAAAAGCGGAGGGTAATCTTCCCCATCGGCTGAAGTTTTATTTTCCGGGGTTAATGATCGTCCAGTGAGCTTTCTGCCACACATGAAGAAGACAAGTCGTGGGAAACGAGCGATGGCGATCATTTAGAGTAGCTTAGAATTGGATTTAGTTTAAATATGTTGATAATGTAATGAATCTGCTCCGATGTGGATAAAAAAAATAATTTGAATTTATACAAAAAATATTTAAGTTTCAAAATAAATTATTCAGTTTATTTACTTTTATAATCGAATGATCGATTGCCGTCATCAATGTGTGTGAATTAATCCCTGATCCGTAGACGACGGATGCTATATCTGTTTTGGAGATAGACGACGATTGAAGACGCGTTGAACCTACGTGTAGCGTGACACGAATGATGCAATGCATACTGATTTTTCCATCGTAGAATTAGGAAGAATAAACATGACAGTACCGGTAATGATGGACGTTTCTAGAATCATGCTGTGCTGCACGCAGGAAAGAAAGAAAAGCGTTGTTGGTCCACGTATCGCCGTCGTTGGTAGGGTACATCGTCGAATACGCGGGTCCACGGGAGAAGGAGTCCGGTCGAAGCTATCAAGCTATCTCGTCCGCACTCTCCAACCCCAAGTTCACCACTCCACTAGCGACCCAGACCCGTTCCATGCGACCGTGCGTTGGGCTCGGTCCACCTCTCGCACTCGCAGTCCACTCCGACCGACGAGAGGTCTCCGTCGAGAACGATGTTGCGTCGTACCGTGACAGCGCTCAGTCATCAGTCTAGCTCCGCCTTAATAATCACGGTACACTCGCGCCCCTGGCGCCACGTTACGTGTTCCCGTTCCCTTCTGCATGCCGGGTCAAGATTATTTGTCTCATCGATGGCTGCCCGTCTCCTTCACACATTAACCCCTGGATCCCATGGCTGCATGTTAAGTTCAAAAAATAAAGAAAAAGATGGATGCATCATGCATGTAGTGAGACGTGGGGAAAAGAAAGTATTCGTCGTCAAGACTTTGAATCTGTCAAAAAGGGCACGTAAACGTCGTAGGAGACGGAGTACGTGACTGAAGGTGACGTGGAGTAGCACCAGCTCCCCGATCAAACACGTACAGTCCATAACGTCAAAAAAAAAAACGTACAGTCCATGCATGCATGTGCAAACATTTTTTTAATCTTCCAAACGAACAACTTGCAATGCGCATGAATTCCAAAGTGTTCGCTTCAAACACATCTTTTCAACAAACTACATACTCCTACTACGAGATGACGCCGATAATTGGTTCACTTAATAACCACGACAAAATCACTCTACTGCAACATGGTGGTAGATCTGGCATACAGTGATATACTCCGTTCATACCAAAATATATGTTGTTGGATTTTCTTTCTACTCGGAACAGAACAACCGACTCCCGTGTTGTCTCCGCTCTAGCGACACGGGAGAAACCCATCAGCGCTGCCACCTCTCCCCTCCTCCCCTCCCCATTGTCTCATCGCCACTTGGGGAGCCCATCGGCGAAGCCCGGATAGGCTCCAGGGAGGGCGGCGGCAGGGCTTCTCGCTGGGTCACGTGGAGCGCGGATCCCAACCGCTTAGGGGTGTTTCGGTGAAGGCTCCTTCAGTGGATCCCAGGGGTCTTCCTCTGTTGCGGTTATTGGGCACAACCGCGACGGATCCCTGCGCGAGTGTCCTTATCCGGTGTATGCACAGTTCGGCACTGACGGCGCGTCGATGGGCCTCTTCTACAGTCATGGATCCACTTGGGTGATATGGTTCATAGTGGTGGTGATACCATTGTGTCTCCGTCCATGTGCGTCTTTGCCGGCGGCGGGGACATTCCCTTGGTGTGTGGCTGCAGTCCGTGGAGATGGATCCAGTGGTCTAGTCAGTGTTGAAAGCGAGTATGCCAACGAAATCTTGTTTTGGCCTCGGCCGAAACCATCGACGACGACATCCAAGTGCATCGTTACCTCACTAGAGGATTTGTGGGGTGATTCTCGGTTCATGTGTGCTCTTGGAGAAACCTTAGATTCAGACTTTCCATATCAGACGATAACGATGTTCATGCATCATTACCCCCATGAGGGCATCATGTTTGAAGCCATTAATCGATCCAAGGGACATGTGTTTGTCTTAGGTGGCTTGGCGCAAATCTATGTATATTTCTCGTTTGGTGACCAAGGTGGAGTAGCGCCTCATCTATGATATCAACAGTTGCAAGTATGTGCGGCATGGTGCATCACGGTCTCGGCGCTTGGCACCGTTTTATGTCGTGTGCAGGAGGATGGTGTTGTGTGGCGGCATAGTGGCTTCGGCAATGGCATGGTCTGAAAAAATTAATGCATTGATCACACACTACAAGAAATATGCTAACTTGTGACCCTACATATTGGTCACTAAAAGGTCACTGTTCTTCATTTGTGACCTTTTTGTGACCAAAATCAGTTGGTCAAAAGCCGAGGGTCGCAAAGCGGACAATGTGACTTTTTTTCTGAGATGGTCATGGATGGTTGTGACCAAACCGAAGGGGTTTGGTCATTGGCTCATTGGCCAGGCCACATCAGATCCAACGCGGCAAGCTGACGTGGAGTAGAATCAGCCCGGTCCAGTTCGGTGCTTCACATGGGCCGAGCCCAACAATTCAGCTTATTTATATCTTTTTTCCTGTCAATTTTTGGTCGGCGTCATGGGCCAAGCCCAACATTGCAACCTATTTCATTTTTGGGCCACGGCCTTTATTTCTCAACAGTTTCGTTTTTCTTTTTTTATAAAATGGGTCCCCGTTGCCAGGTTCTAGTAACTGGGTCCTAGTTGTCAGGGTCATATTCATCATTTTTCAATTTAACGTAAATAAATACCCAATATTTAAATTGGCACACAAAGAACACATGAAATACTCCAAATATTATCGGCCAGATTCAGTACAGTGCTCCTGTTGTACAAATAACACGTAATAAGCTCTAACATACACTTTGCAAGCTATACAAGTGTAACAACAGTATGACAGTCACAGTTACAAGCTCCACGGTACTTTACAAGCTCAACAAGCGTTATGTTCTTCAGCATGGAGCTCCTTGGACAACGATCACAGACTAGGCACCTTGTTATTACACTGGACGACCATAGTCAGGACTCACTGGACGACCACAGTAGACTGGGCTAACAGAACAGTGATATGCCTTCCACGATCGCCCTGTTACATGAATCAACAGAGAAGAATGAGAAAAACTGGAACCAATATACTATGAGCAGACCATTCAAGAAAGGACAGTTATTTAGAACTACGACACAAATTCAGCCAGTACCATGCTTTTCTTCTCCAGCTAGTTAAAATGAGATACTCATTCATACAAGAAAACAGAGACACAATATTTTAACTACTGCTGCTATGACCTAAAAAAAGACAAACAGAAGAGAACTTAGACTTGACACAAAATGCTTCCATGATATAATAGCTTGAAATGGAAGCATTTCCTGATTCACATTAGCAATTTAAATGCACAATCTTAAGGTGTTGAATTTCACAAGTAGTCAGTCAAACTACCAAACAGAGAGGAGGAGGAGGATGATAGTGTGCAAATCCTACAGGAGATAACTGAGATAAATAGACATACAACCAAAACACCCACGTTTTAATTTCATCAGCCTGCTTGATTCATCAATCAGCTGCCAAACAAACATCCTCTTCAATATAAAACCTCCAAAGTTGCAGCAAAAGGATTAACATTTCATTCTTCAAGGAACCTCAAAATTTAGCTACACGTATGAATCAACAAATTCTTTTTATACAGCAACTGCAAATGCAAGCAGTGCTTACCTACAGAGACGAGATGGGGGTGGGGAGAGGGAGATGGAGAAGGAGATGGATTACCACCTATGCCTGGGAGGGGAGGAAACTGACTGGGACCTGAAAGGAACAAGTGAGATGCATTTCAACAATACACATGCTTGCTCACAATACACTCATGATCTTACAACAAATACTACGAGAATTAAGACAAAGAACATATTCTGAGCAGTATGAACAACATGGCAGTAACAGGTAACAATAGCAGGACATAAACATGGCCCAACTTAGCTACAAATGTTCACCAAATACAAATATGGTTTGTTCTAGATACAAAAACTGATATTGATCAGCTGATAAAAACAGGTAGGTGTCATATAAATCTCATCAGGATCATACATTCAATTCATTAAAGGCAACAGATCCATTTCTTGGCATAGTGCCTATGGAAGGATAATAACCAAATCAGGTTCAAAATATTTACTTATGGCTCCTGTAATACTATCAGAAAAATATAGTTGTGAATGTATTGGTTATGAGCAGATGTATATATATCAGAACACTACAGAATACATGGCAACAATTTATCCGAGCGTGACAAAAGAAAACAAAGTGCAGTATCGCTAACAGAAGTAGCACTGACCATTCTGAAACCCGAATCATATCCACAAGTACTAGGCCAGGAACCTAAATCATATTGACGCTATGATTCAGATCACTTATCAAGCAACCAGTATGCAATGCTACTCACTTGTTACAGATCTTGTTGTTTAGCAAGAAAAATATAGCTAGAGGAGACCTGCAAGTACATATCAGTGAGCTAAATATATCTGAACCTGTGCATCAAACTATGTACTACAGATAATTTGGTATAGAGCATGCATTCTACTCTATACATAATCTATGTACTGCATAAACATTTAACATAAGTCAGCAGAATCAAATGGATAGCTATGTTAGAGTGGATAAGGCAAAAAAATCTGGCAAACTTCCATTGCTATTGCAGCTGCCAAATACAATTAAGAATCATCACATTCAACTATTGTAATATCCTAGCAGCAGAACAGGAAAAGAATTACTTGCTGCAATCTAATCTACAGGAGCATAATTGCCAGCAGTATATCAACTTTCAATGCATGATATTGGAACTACACCAAAGCTATACAGAACTTAATTAGCAAATTTGAAGATCAGCGGAACCTAATTAGCATGACAAATAGCTTAGAGACACTTGTTGCAAGATGAAACCTATTTATATTTGATATCAAGGTCTAAGCAACGAAATAATAACAGATTGGTCCAAAGAAATAGCCCTAAACTGAATTAGCAGGCTAGCTGAAATGTTTGAGACTACTAGAGTACATGGCATGGCAGAACAGGGAGGGGATGAGGGGGAAGAGGACCTTTTGCAGGGCGCCGTCATGGTCGGGGTCGAGGAAGTCTTCATCGAGCAGGGGCTAGACGAACTCCTTGTGGAGCATGTCCAGGCCGTTCGCGTCCTCCCCTTCTGTGAAGACGCGCATCACCTCCGGCTCTACCCGTGTCAAGGTAGCCCGCCTTGGCTACTGCCGTCAGAGGCAAGCGTGATAGTGGAGGCCGGCCAGAGATGCCGAACGCGAGGAGGAGGGCTGGTAGATGGAGACTCCTAGCCCGCGTGCAGAAGCCTCCCCCGGCAACGCGCGCGACGCGGGCAAGCCGAGCTAGCCGGGGCGGCAACGATGATGTTGGTCGTCGAGGGAGACCGGCGCCTCCAATCTGGATCTGTTAGAGCAAAAAAAACACTTAGAAACGGCCAAATCCTGGGAGCACGGCGTCGGGGAAGGAGAACGAGGCCATGGACTAACAGCCGCCGGCGTCGGGGATGGAGAACGACGTCGGGGCGACTCGTTGGCTGTGGGGACGAACACGGCCGTGCGTGCCGGAGGGGTCGGGGAGACGGTGCCCGTCGGTGGCGCAAGAGTCGCCCGGGAGAAGGACGGGGGGTAGTTGGAGAAGATGGCATGAGGTGGTCGCCGGACGGCTGCTCGGGCTTGGAGGCGGCGGGGTCGGGGAGACGGGGAGAGGCGCGTGAGGGATTAGGGTTTGGGCGTGAATGAAAGAGACGGAGTCTCGATCGCGATCTGGAGGTATGGGTGGGGATGGTTTGTCCAAACAGCCCCTGCCTTTTTCTCTTTGCCTGAGTGGGAGGAGGCGGGAGGGAAATTTCCTGAGCGGGAGGAGGCTCATCAGGCGAACGTTGGATAGTGGACACGAATGGCTGAGATCTGCGGCCTGGGGTGATCCGTGGGTAGTATATTCTTGTCTTCTGATTGGCTGGTTCTATTTTTGAGAGTTTTGCTGTAGGATTCGGGGGTTTCGTGCATTTTGAAACGGGTGCCGAGATGTGAAACCTTCACGGAGTGTCATCTTATGTGACCTATTATCTTTGAAAAATAACAAACTTATAATATGTACGAAAAATCCATTTTTCATTTTCCGAGTGCCAAAAGTAGGGTTGTTTTGTGAAGAAGCTACCAAATATTTGGTGTGAATTTGAACCACTCCATTTTTGTAAAATACTAGACCATATTTTATTAACAATTGACCAAATATTTGCATGATAGATGATTTTTATACACCTCTCCTGAAAAAGACAAATTTCCGTAGATTCAGCTGGAACGGGGTCAAATTTGAACTACAGCTGCTTGATAGTTTGCTCTTTATTTTTTCAAAAAATCATTTATTGGTGGACAAGTAGTCATTTCATCAGAGATCTACCAAGAGTTTTCCAAGATTCCACCCCTAGCTATCACTGGTCATGCCCGCCGTTTTAACCGCATTTTGAAACCGGCATTTAAAATTCAAAAAAAATTAAAAAAATGTAAAACCTTCGCGTTGCATCCTAATTTATGTCCTAGTAACCATACAAACTAATGAACTTGGAATAATGCAAATATCTTAAAAAAAGTCTTCTCAAAATGAGCTATCGAGTATGAAGGTTCATGGCTTTCAAGGCAAATGACTGATATTAGTGCTAGTTTCGAAGGATAGTTTTTCCAAATTATCTCATTTTATGCAAATGGGTGCATATTGGAATAGGCAACAAGTTTGCCAAAGGAAGTTTTCATTTTCGTTGTACGAAAAATCCATTTTTCATTTTCCTAGTGCCAAAAGTAGGGTTGTTTTGTGAAGAAGCTACCAAATATTTGGTGTGAATTTGAACCACTCCATTTTTGTAAAATACTAGAACATATTTTATTAACAATTGACCAAATATTTGCATGATAGATGATTTTTATACACCTCTCCTGAAAAAGACAAATTTTCGTAGATTCAGCTGGAACTGGGTCAAATTTGAACTACAGCTGCTTGATAGTTTGCTCTTTATTTTTTCAAAAAATCATTTATTGGTGGACAAGTTGTCATTTCATCAGAGATCCACCAAGAGTTTTCCAAGATTCCACCCCTAGCTATCACCGGTCATGCCCGCCGTTTTGACCGCATTTTGAAACCGGCATTTAAAATTCAAAAAATAAAATAAAAAATGTAAAACCTTCGCGTTGCATCCTAATTTATGTCCTAGTAACCATACAAACTAAAAAACTTGGAATAATGCAAATATCTTAAAAAAATCTTCTCAAAATGAGCTATCGAGTATGAAGGTTCATGGCTTCCAAAGCAAATGACCGATATTAGTGCTAGTTTCGAAGGATAGTTTTTAAAATGATCCCATTTTGTGAAAATGGGTGCATATTGGAATAGGCAACAAGTTTGCCAAAGGAAGTTTTCATTTTCGTTGTACGAAAAATCCATTTTTCATTTTCCGAGTGCCAAAAGTAGGGTTGTTTTGTGAAGAAGCTACCAAATATTTGGTGTGAATTTGAACCACTCCATTTTTGTAAAATACTAGAACATATTTTATTAACAATTGACCAAATATTTGCATGATAGATGATTTTTATACACCTCTCCTAAAAAAGACAAATTTTCGTAGATTCAGCTCGAACGGGGTCAAATTTGAACTACAGCTGCTTGATAGTTTGCTCTTTATTTTTTCAAAAAATCATTTATTGGTGGACAAGTAGTCATTTCATCAGAGATCCACCAAGAGTTTTCCAAGATTCCACCCCTAGCTATCACCGGTCATGCCCGCCGTTTTGACCGCATTTTGAAACCAGCATTTAAAATTCAAAAAAAATTAAAAAAATGTAAAACCTTCGCGTTGCATCCTAATTTATGTCCTAGTAACCATAAAAACTAAAAAACTTGTAATAATGCAAATATCTTAAAAAAGTCTTCTCAAAATGAGCTATCGAGTATGAAGGTTCATGGCTTTCAAGGCAAATGACCGATATTAGTGCTAGTTTCGAAGGATAGTTTTTCCAAATGATCTCATTTTGTGCAAATGGGTGCATATTGGAATAGGCAACAAGTTTGCCAAAGGAAGTTTTCATTATCGTTGTACGAAAAATCCATTTTTCATTTTTCGAGTGCCAAAAGTAGGGTTGTTTTGTGAAGAAGCTACCAAATATTTGGTGTGAATTTGAACCACTCCATTTTTGTAAAATACTAGACCATATTTTATTAACAATTGACCAAATTTTTGCATGATAAATGATTTTATCCATCTCTTCTGAAAAAGACAAATTTCCGCAGATTCAGCTGGAAGAGGGTCAAATTTGAACTATAGTTGCTTGATAGTTTGCTCTTTATTTTTTCAAAAAATTATTTCTAGGTACACAAGTAGTCATTTAATCAGAGATCAATTTATTTGGTCGAAATTGGAGTTCAAAATCGAAAGGTATAAAAGAAAGCAGAAAAAAGAGCAAAAAAAAAAGAACTAGGTTAGCCGAGCCGGCCCAGGACGTATAATATTTCATGGGCTATCCTACACGTTTCTTTCATCGGCTTTGGCCCAGAACGCATCAAAAATATAAAAAATCTGGACCATGACCATTTAAATTGGTCTCAATCGGGCCAGAATAGGGAAGCAAACCTTTGCTCTTTGCATTATGACCAACTCATGTACAGGTTTAGACCCTCTCAAACAATTGGGTCGAGATATGTGACCAATTTTTTCAAAGTCACCGACAAAAGGTCACTAGTTGACATATTTCTTGTAGTGACACGTGAATATGGGATGTGAGAAAATGATGGTAACGGATTTCGAAGTGTAAACATGGGGTGCGCTTTGAGGATCTACTACACCGGTTGGTGCTTCCGGCTAGCAGGTGGGTGGTTTGGTGAGGCCATCGATTTTCGTGGTGTATGTTGGTGAGAGGTCCAGACACATAGCAACCTTGTTGGTAGAACAACATTTTTCACGAAGGTGGCTTTGGGTTGCTTTACGTATTATTTTGTAAGGCTTTTTTTGTGGGGATTTTTTTGTAAGGCTTTGTTGAATAATACTCATTTCAATCCATAATAATATCGCTAATTTTATATTAAGCCAGTATAAACTTTTTACTCGATAAGCGATAGTTATTAGGATGTATAATAAAGTGGTTGGCGGTTATCCTCGTTTTTAAATAGAAAAAAACATTTTCTTGATATATGTTTACCATAATGCACTTATTTTTAAATAAATTAACCCATACATGGATTTTTGTTTCGTCCCATGGTTTGTATATGCCTCCTCCTGTTTGTTGAAGTTAGGGCAACTTCAAAGGCGTGATCAATTTGTCCGTTTTTTGTCTGCCGACGTCCGTATGGGTCGGCGTGGACCAAAAATCCGACCCAACGGGGCGCCGCAAACGGACGAGAATCCCTTTTTTTCTGGCCTGGCCCAATTTCGGCCCAAATCTACACCCAATTTGGGTCTGCGCGGACACGCAGCAGACGCGCTCGGTGCCCTCCCCTAGCCCGCCTGTCTGCGTCCCAACCACGTCCTCTACGTGACCGGTCATCTGTTTAGTCTCACCTCATCAGCCGAAGAATGGCCGAAGATGTTTATAAGGAAGGACCGGCGTGGACTATTTTCTAATAATATAGAAAGTCGGAAAATAGATAGGACGTGAGCGTTTAGGTTTACCAAAACCTAAGCGCTCATGTCCTATCTACATTTCGAACTTTGATATATTATTTGTAATTTTTCTAATAATTATGCCGTGAGGTGTCTAGCAATTAAAAACAAAAATTATAACCTAGAGTGTGGGCAATGGTCGGCGAGGTGGTAGAAACGTACACAATGAAAGTAAAAGTAGTACGGTTAGTTCAGATCGTTTAATATAAGGTGCATTTTAGTGATATACTAACATGAAATTGTTTTTTCATGTTAATACATGTATAATATCAGAATACAGCTCACACGATCACAACCTCTACTAGCTTTACTAGTAGACAATTCTTCCATGCTACCCCCTTATAAACACCTTCAGAAGCCCCTCGGTCAGCGAGGTGGAACTAAACATTAGGGAGCAAGAAATATAAAAAATAAAAAATATAGCAAATACAATATCATAAACCATAGCACTGGACCATCGCTGCGGTGAAATATACAACCGCGCGCTGGTCCTCTCGTGCGGGTACATTGTTGAATTTATTATATTACAATGTGAGAACGAAGACCACCTCCTTATAAACACCCGCGGGAGTCTCTCGGACGACGAGGTGGACTAAAATTGGAGTTCGAACGTCGCGGAGAGTGCATGGAACGCAGACATGCGGGTCAGAAGAATCAAATCGACCTGTCCAAAATGCATCATGTCGCATCGTTGGACCAAATAAGCCACAAACAACAATGGTTTGTTTGGCAATCCAAACAAACAAATAGCGAATAATATGACTGTTCGTTTGAATCGGGTCCGTTGGAGTTGTCCTTAGAAGGCATCAAGGAGTAGTAAAATTATAGCCTAGAGTGCGGGCAATGGCCGGCCAGGTGGTAGAAACGTACACAATGAAAGTAAAAGTAGTACAGTTAGTTCAGATCGTTTAATATATGGTGCATTTTAGTGATATACTAACATGAAATTGTTTTTTCATGTTAATACATGTATAGCACCAGAGTACAGCTCGCGCGATCACAACCTCTGCTAGCTTTATTACTAGACAATTATTCTATGCTACCCCCTTATAAACACCTTCGGAAGCCCTTCTGTCGACAAGATGGGACTAAACATTGTGGGAGCAAGAAATATAAAAAATAAAAAATATATCAAATACAAAATTGTGAATCATAGTGGTGGACCAGCGCTGCGGTGATATATACAACCGCAGCGCTGGTCCTCTCGTGCGAATACATTGCTGAATTTATTGTATTACAATGTGAATACGAAGGCCATCCCTTTATAAACACCTGCGGGAGTCCCTCGGACGGCGAGGTGAGATTAAAATTGAAGTCCGAACGTCGCGAAGAGGCGTGGAACGTAGACATGCGGGCCAGATGAATCAGATCAACTTATCCAAAATGCATTGTGCCCGCATCGTTGAACCAAATAATCCATAAACAATGAACAATGGTTTGTTTGGCAACCCAAACGAACAAATAGCGAATAATATGACGGTCCATTTGAATCGGATCCGTTGGAGTCGTCCATAGAAGGCATCAAGGAGTAGTAAAATCCGAAGCAGTTCCTGACCACTCGTGACCAGCACAAGTAGCAGCAGTCGTGGTTTTGGATTCAGCGAGACCGCGTACGTAACATACTAATCTCGGTTCCCCCGCGTCCGTCACCCCCGTTCAAACATTTTACCACAAAGTGTCGCCGTCCTGAGAAACATGCTGCACTACAATTCTATTCCCGTGTCTCCCAGACAGACAGGATGCCTCAGAATAATATTCCCTGTTTTCTTTCTGCACCGAAACAGTATGCGTGCGAATTTCTAGTTGGTCGTGTACG
The DNA here is from genome assembly GCA_950022295.1 of Bromus sterilis. NCBI lineage: Eukaryota > Viridiplantae > Streptophyta > Magnoliopsida > Poales > Poaceae > Bromus > Bromus sterilis. The sequence continues at coordinate 284,021,158 of OX465600.1, forward strand.
CAGAGCCATTCTTAAATTAAATCTCTGGGAATTATGGTCTGCATACGCACACGTACGTAGTACACTTGCAAATTATGAACTTATTATTGGTAGGAACGTTTGAGGTAGCATAGCAGTGGAGGATGACAGTGAAGATGATAAGAAACAGTGGTGTTTGGGGCAGGCGGGCGGGAAGCGGACACCGCACTGACCGAGCCGTGTGTCTCCCGCAGCTCCGACCTCTCCAGCTGTTCACAGCTCGGCCCTGACCGCCCATGGCTGGACCGACGCGTCCTCGAGATTAACAAACTAAACCACCACGTCACGGGGCGGTGTGCCCCGTGCCAGGGCCACCACCAATTTACTAGTACTCCATGATACATCACGTCGTCTACTGCTAAGTTAATAATTATGCGATCTTCAAATGTAGATAGTCCACAAAGATGGCTAGCAACATGAATACTCCGTATATTCGATTCAAATCGCAAGCATTTTTGCCTTTGCACTTTGTTCCTTCTCCAGCCTCCCCGTACGTGGAGATTTTGCACTTTTCTGAAAAATTTACATCTTTTTTGCAAACAGATTTTGCGCTTTGGGAACGCGTGCGGTGCGGTGCTGATCTGCGTCGACCGATCTCTTTTGACTTGGCCCCCGGAGTGGAATTAATGCGTGCGTGGGCGCGGCCCGAAGAGTCAACGGCAGCCACCCAGCCAGCTTCTCCCTCCCGCGTTCAGAACGTCAGATACATCTCCGACATGACCGTTCGTGCTCCGCTCGCCGCCTCCTATATAAACCCCCCACCTCCCCGACCTCCAAACCCACCCAAATCGATCCCACCTTCACCTTCCTCCCACATCGTCATCTCACTCAGCGCCGCCGGATCGATCACCAGCAGCAACAACAAATGGCTGGCGGCGCAGCGGCGGCGATCAGCACGGAGCAGATGAGCGAGTTCCGGGAGGCCTTCGCCTTCTTCGACAAGGACGGGGACGGCTGCATCACGGCGGAGGAGCTGGCCACGGTGATCCGCTCCCTTGGCCAGACGCCCACGCCCGAGGAGCTGCGGGACATGGTGCGCGACGTGGACGCCGACGGCAACGGCACCATCGAGTTCGCCGAGTTCCTGGCGCTCATGTCACGCAAGGCCGACGCCGACGGCGCCGACGCCAGCGACCCCGAGGAGGAGCTCCGGGAGGCGTTCAGGGTGTTCGACAAGGACCGCGACGGCCACATCTCCAAGGCCGAGCTGCGCCACGTCATGATTAGCCTCGGCGAGAAGCTCAGCGACGAGGAGGTGGAGGGCATGATCCAGGAGGCCGACCTCGACGGCGACGGCCTCGTCAACTTCGACGAGTTCGTCAGGATGATGATGCTCTCCGACCAACAGCAGCAGCATTGAGGAGGATCTGGGTCTGGGATAGATAGTCCGTCGTCCATCTCTTCGGTGGACGGACACCTCTTCTTGGCCGGCCGCCGGCGCCGGCCGGATTAATGTAGCTAAGCTAGCCATGCATGTTTAAAATCCGGGATGCGCCGGCCGGAGTATGTATGGATCTTGATTGATTGGTTACTGTCATTGGCGAAAAAGAATATATTAAAATCGTGAGTACACAAATTGAATTTAGTTTATGTACCAATAAGATATCAACTCGAAAAATGCAATTCAATCAGAGTGGTGATCAACTCTTCTCAGTAATAACAACAGAGTTACAAGTTCCAAATTTAACATTAATGCTCCTATTTTTTTTAATTTACTTTAGGTTTTTCAGTGATATGTTTTTAGTGGAAGAAGGCGGCTCATTATTACGAAGTTTTTCATAAACGTAGGATGTGCATGCGTGCATTCATAGGAATAAATGTATGCTCGTGAATGTATACATCTGTGGCATCGAGAAGAGCTCCTCCCACCTAACCTGCTAGGGTTACCTCCCGCGCCGCCACCCGCGAGGCGACAGGGAGGGTGCTGCCGCCGGCTTCCTCAACCCCCCCCCCCCCTCGCCTCTCCCATCTCCTCTCCCTCGCTGTCGTCGCCGGCGGCGGCGGGCCTCCTGGTCCTCCCGCCCGGGCGATGTTGATGCGGGCCAACTCTCCGGTGCCGGAGTGCGGCGCTTGGGCGTGTGCGGCGGAGCTGCGGGCGGTGCGGCGGAGCTGCAGGCGGCGACGGCGACCTCGACGGTGCGGCTAGCGTCGACGGCGCTGCAGGCAAGGGCGTCATCGGCGTCGTTGCGTCGCAGTGTTCTTCCGCGACAGGCGGCTGGTGGTGGATGGCGTGGTGGGGGTTGGCGCCGGCGTTGCGGTCGGAGCTGGCCCCACGGTGGCGCCGGGCTGCGGCGGCCGCCCCGGCCTCGGACTCCGGTTGGTGGGGGTGGTGCTGCAGCAGTGGTGGTGGCGGGGTTCGACGGTGGTGCGTGTCGGAGCTCGGATCCCGGTGTCTAGCCGGACTTGTTCCTTCGGCGGCGAGGGCTGCGAGCGGCCTGGACCGTGGTCGACCTCTTTGCAGTGATGGGTGGAGGTGGCTACGCGACCGTGATGGTTGGCGTGCTTGCCGAGATCAGGCGGGATCTTTCGACAGCGGCGCGATGCTCCTCCCGACGAACAGTCTTGGAGGCGGACGACGGTCTTCGGTATCCCTCTGGTCGGTGGGCGGGTCGACATTGGTGGCTTTGCGCGGATCTGCTTCGACCGCCGCGGTGGGGCGATGGCGAGCTTGATGGGCGGCTCGGGCTGCTCATCGTCGGCATGGGGTGTGCCGGTCGTGGATGTGTCCGCTCCCCCTCCTTCCCACTCCCTGTCCGTTTGTGTGCAGCGGCAGATCTGGCGATGTCCAAGGCGGGGTGAAGACCGCGGCTTCGTCCGTCATGAGCGTTCCCTCAGACCAAAGCCGCTTTCTTTGGTTGGTCTTGAGGTGGTCTAGATGAAAGGCGACGACAGTAGGCGGGCCCCAACAAGCTCTAGAGAGACTGGCGCCAGGGGCCCAATCCCATTCCTAGTAATATTGTAACCTGAAGGTCGGCTTATAAAAACCCACAAGAGGCCCTCCAAGGAGAGGGTTTGACTCAAAACCAGATTGATACTTTTTACACCTCATTTTATTTAAGAATAATTTAGACCACATTTGGCTTCAAGAATTGAATTCGATTTGATCTCATTTGATAGGATCAGAATTCAATTCTAATAACATTTCAATTTGACTTCAAAATTCTACTATTTACATTCCTGTGTCGTGTGAAAATGAAAGTTCTATATATTTACGAGATTAGGTTGTTTGGTGCAACAAAAATTTGACCAACAATTGTCTTTTTCAGTTGATGAAAAGAAAACACACAGTTGTCTCATGTGTGTCTTGAAAAAACAAGAGAAAATGCCGGATGAAAAGTATTGACCACAAAAGAATTGAGCTATGCTTGAATTTGTATTTGGGCAGTTGCTAAATATAGCACTTGACTGAAGTATTTAATTACAGGATTGCAAAAATAAATTCATTTTTTTTGTTTGACATGCGAAAAATGACTACGGCAGGAGAAGGAAGGAAGCATAGAAAGAAGAAAAATGCAGGATGCAAAAATATAGACCATTCAAAAATCATGCCATATTTGACTTTCGATTTGCGGAACTGCCAAATAGCTCTCAACTGAATTTCGACAATTCGATCAACATTTTCCGTCACATTATTTACCGTGAAATGATTTAAACCTTTTGCCTTTTTGAGAGATCAAAATACTTTTTCCTGCTGTTATTTTTTCATATGCCTTCTATTTTGCGAGCAACATATATCAAATAATAATGACCTATGCTGCAATAAAATTTGTGGCCATGCATTCTTGTGCTAAGCTTCAACATGTTTCCTGTCGTGATAAAATCAATGGTGATTTCACAATGGTTATGTAAATTAGCTACAGGTAGCCGGAAGGATATAACCTTCCTTTTGGGGAAAAAAATGTAAAGCTACTGGTCTAGGGTAAAAATGGTGATTTCACAATGCACAGAGTCAGTCATCATTCCAGTACTATCAGAGTCAGTCAGGTTCACTTAATTAGTTAGGAATTAGTCAGTCATCGACCTCAGAGACATCCTTGTAAGCTGTATCATAATTCGATCTAGAATTACCCACACACACAAAAAAACTCGGTCCAGAATTTCTAAAAAGAATGGTTGGCTACTAAAGTGAATAGCAACTAAATTGTTGTTTACCTGTTACAGGAAGTAATTTGAAACATATCTTCAGCTGGATGTGAAATTTCAGGGACTCTAGAGTCAATAGAATCAAAATAAAGTTAGTATTAATGAAACTGATAGATCGCTAGAATCAGTACAGAAAACAGTCCAGCCGTGCAAAAACAAAAAATAAAAAAGATGAAAGCGTACTCTACTTGTTCTAGCAGCATTATTAGGGATCATACACTCGACATTGTCTATGCCAAAAGTCCTGTACAAGATATTAGTCATACTTCTTAATCCTTCCCTTCATGCCAAAAACAATTTCCAGCTCAAACAAACAGCTGCATCTAGAAAAAGGTTCACAACCTGCCTTCCATAAAACATCTCCATAGTTCTACTTGATAACCACCAGAAAAGGTTTTACATTATAGGGGAAGGCACAAAGCAACAATGTACGACAAAATGCAGAGAACTTGCACTACGGTTACACGGTTACACCTGAAATTACCCCCATATATTCGATATTTCTGGTTCAGTATATAGTCAGATGACATGATTAAACAAAAGCAAGACACACAAACTACAATCTACCTAGAGGATCCCATCCCATATACATGCATATTAGTATTACTTCAAGTCTTGCAGCCGTTGCAGCCATATTACATCGTCTGCCGCTTCCTCTTCTTGTCCTTCTGACTGGACGCAATCATGACAATGATCTCCTTCAAAACAGAGGGACAGGTCGAAATTATAAGCTCCCAGTCATCAGTCGCCATTACTTTTTCCAAACATGGGATAGATTGGCCTTGGATAAACTTCAAGCATGCCTCCTTCAACCCGTGGCAGTGGTGCTGCCCAGCTAGCACAAGAGTGGACGCCACTGAGCTCACACCTATATGCTCAGACAATTCCTCTTCACATAAGAGTTTGAGCCTTTGGAGATCATACCTGTCAGCTGCTACAAACAAGGCCTGCAGCCACACTACATACTCTACTGATTCAGCTTCTTTGCCTTCTTCCACCATGTCAGGGAATGCGCCTGTGTAGTAGATGTCAGGGAATGTGCCTGTGTAGATGAAGCTAAGAAAAGCCCTGAACAGTTTTGGTTCCATGTCTTTGATCTGTATGATACTTGACGTAATGCCTTCTTTCATGGGGCCAAAGAGTTGTGCCATGAAGACCGTAGATCGGGCTGCAAGGACACAGCGGTGTGCAGCGAATATCTCGCCGCTGACTTCGAATGTCACATCAGCACCCAACTTGTTTTGAAGGAGACAATCAAGATTCTCGCCTATGTCAGACATGGTGCCACCGACATCCTGGGTGTTGGAGTCCTTGCATACTATGATGTCGCACCGGATGGTGAAACAATCATCCTTCATATAAGTTGACCGTTCAAGGGCATCTCTTTTCATAAACTCGGAAAATACCGAGGCAGGAGTTTCGCTGGTCAAACTTTGTTGTTCAGTTACGGCACGAATGCGCATCAGCTTTTGATACTCAACCATGTCGACGAAGCTACACAAGAAGTGCACCTTCACAGCCTCTTCAGGACCGACATCGTCACGGCCGCAGCAAAGAACAAGACAGAGAGAAATGAAGTCGGCACAACTCTGCTCCACACCGTTAGGATAGTACTCGATGTACCATCGATGGCCTCCTACCATGAAAGGCTCAGTGGTGATGCACAAGCCATTGGGAATCTGTTGTATGGTATGCGAGTATCCTTTGACCACCAGGAGGTGGTACCCGCTGTCCGTGCCGGCGTTGACGGCCGTCGTGGTGCACTGCTCTCCGTCGGTGATAATAGATACACCGGTGAATGACGACATGACGAAATCTGTGATTCAATGCAAAATCAAGTCACCATTCGCTTTCCAGGTTTCAGAGCCGGGATGGATGAGCTGAAGGGTAAACCTGGTTCACTTCCCGCTGCTTGAGACGTCGCTCCACTCGCTGTGACGGCGGCTCGCTGGTGCGTAAGGCCTGGTCATTACACAGAGAGTTAAGGTTCGGTTGTCTACAGAAATCCATAGCATAGCTTGTGTGCTTTCGTAAAAAAATTCCTATCAACATTTGATTGTACAATACTACAAAAATCAGGAAAATATATATATATAATTGGCAAGTCACATAACTTACAGTACTACTGTACTACATGACTACAAATCAGCTAATAGGGGAGATGCAGATCAGCAACAGCAGAATACATCAGCGGTAAGCTAGCGCGCAGATCCATCTAGCTCATTTATGTTAGGTTGTACAAAATCAAAGCAACATTTGTTTATAGAATAATGCAAATCAGGAGAATGGCATCAAATATCTATAAAATCGACACATCACATAACTTTGCTTATACAAACCATGAAACCAGCTAATGGGGGGCATACAGATCACCAACAGTGAGATATATCAGTTATAAGCTAATAGCACCGATTGGGATGCTTACGGCCTGGATGGAGGGCGTTCTCAAGCTGGAGGTTGGAGCTCGAGCTCGAGAAGCTCGTCCGGCGGCTGGAGGTGCTCGGACTGGAGGCGGAGCTCGGTGCAGACGGTTCCGGGATGGTAGCGGCGGCGGCTGCGATCTGCTTGAACCGGTGGCCGTACGGAGACGCCGCGCCGGCGTCGCTTCTCACTTCTCCTGGAAACAGAGTGTGAAGCAGCGACTCAGTATTTCGCCGGAAACAGAGTTAGGGTTTGGCCAGAGCTCTGCGCCGGTTGGCCGGCCTAAATTTTGGGTCGGTCGGCCCGCAACCGTTCTATATATATAGGAGGTGTGCGCATCTTTCTATTTTTACGTTAATAAATACTCCCTCCGTAAAGAAATATAAAAGCATATAGATAACTAAGTATATTTCTATTTACCACTTTGTTAAGTTTAAGCAGTAAAATGCAATTATATTTGTAGCAACATAGATCATCGGTTGCAGTAGTAATTATTATGTGTATTTTTTTTAGCCTCATTGCAGTAAATAATCGTGAGAAATATTGTTGCATACCATATTTACCATCGATTGATGACATCAAATTTGATCATCGATGGTAACTTTTTTGCTACCGATTACAACAAAATTCGCAAACCATGATCGGTAACCACACTTCATATTTTTTGTCGTAACAAAAATAAATCGAGAGTCAGTACTAGCTTTTTTCGTTGCCCAATGCATGAAAAAAATGTGGCATTATCATCACCGACCATACTCTTTTAAATGAATGTATATAGCACTAAAATACATCTAAATACATCCGTTTAGCGATAAGTAGCATGGATCAACGTAGATATTATAGTAATACAGATAATAACATTTTAACATCATAGTTGCAACATCTGCAAAGTACCATATGCAGCAAAACGGAAACCAATGGCGCGTGCGAGGTCTGTCCCGACCGGTCGAAGCTTGGGTTGGTCGATCGGCTGTTATCCTTTACTCCTTTCATTTCAAATTAGATGACTTTCATTTATGTACATGACTAGATACACATGTGAAAAATGGAAATCATCTAATTTAGAACAGAGGGAGTACCTTATAGTTTAGAGAAAACTCCTTATTTGATCCTTTTTAAAAATCGCTTTCATTTTTTGACCCTAAACAAAAAAAATTCTTCGCTTCTTGATACCTAAATTTCATTATATTCCCTTTATGACATTTCTATCAGTTTTAATTACTAATGGCGTTATGTCCCATATGAAAAGTCGTTCTTACCCCTGCATTATCAGCCTGAAAAAACACATTTTTTTAGTTCTGAAAAAAATGTCTCTATGCTGCAAAAAAAGGAGGAGAGGGGCGGTCCGAAGGCCCTGTTGCCGGCAGTGAGGTTGGGGTACCGGCGGATCGCCGGTGATGAAGCGGACGACGGCGACCAAAAGATGATGTGCGGGCACGGGAGCTTTCCTCCACGGGAGTGGGCTAGGAGCGATCCTAAAGTTTTTTTTATGGGAGGCAATTTTTTAGGGAGAAGACAATTACTTTTTTTTACTGTACTTGTTAATAGCATCACATAATGCATAAAGGGTATAATGGAAATTTTATATTGCACATAACAATATTAGTGGCCACAAGTGATTGAAATTTCATATAAGGAACAGAGTGGGGATTTTTGGATCCCGAGCTCCAGTGAGCCCGCTTTTTAAAAAATTCGAAAAACATATTTTTGAGAGTTGAAAAATCTGAAAAAAATGCTCATGAACATTGAGGTGTATACTATATTTCTGGAAAGTTTCATGATGAAATACGCTTTGGTGTGAGCTACACAAAAAATATAAATTCATGTACCTTAATAGTGAATAGTATGTGTGCTAGAAATACAAAAAATTTGCATTTTTGTGTAGCTCACATACAAACATATTTCACCATGAAACTTTGCAAACAAGTAATATACATCCATATGTATGTGTGTGTGTTTTTTCAGATTTTTTAAAACCTAAAAATTGGGTTTTTGAAATTTCAAAATTAAGGGAGCCATGGAGCTCTTATATTAGTTTACGGAGAAAGCACCATGGATCTGAAACATAGGATGTGTTTGGTAGCATGCCAACACATAATCGTGTTATGTTAGCGTTTCGGTACTTTGGATGTATTCCGTAGCACTTCTGGGATAGATTGAATGAGAATGATCGAATATATAGTTTTTCTAACCAGATTCGATCGAGCCAGCTCACGCGTATTGTTTGCACGTAAGAAAAAGCGCGGGAGAAGCGACAAGACGACTCATTGCACGCGCGCGCGCACACACACACCTCTCTCTCTCTCTCTCTTTCTCTCTCTCCGCTTCTTCCGCTTCTTCCGCTTCTTCGCCTCTTTACCTAGTGCGCAATCGGAAACCGCTCCACCCAGTTTCCATCGATGTTATTGTCGGCGAGAAAGCTATCCACGAGCGCTGGGTTGCAGAACTCTCCGAGGCCTATTTGAATCTGATGGTCCAACTCAGTGCCCCTTCCCTAATCTGTCACAAGACACGGTCATCGGCCATTGATCGGTCGTGATCTGGACGTCGACCTCTTCCTGCCTTCAACATCTGACAATGTAAACATGCCATTAAAGATCCTAGAGCGGCGTTGGCATCGCGATGCCCGCAAGATGCGCGAGTAAGGCTTGGTGTGTTGGCGAGATGAAGGGGCAACACAAGACACTTGGGGAAGGACGTACATAGATTAACTCAAGCATAGGTTTCTGCATGCATCATGAGTTATCAAGAAGGAAGAAGCAACGATCTTTGTTACAGTCATGTGGTGTATTTGGTCTAGTAGGAACAAATATACACATGGGGAACAAGGTTACAAGCCGTTGGCATCTATAGATCAGGTGGATGAAATTGTTGCCACCTTGGAGAGTTCCATACTGTAGATTAGTGTCACAAAGGGAGGAGCAGAGCCACTGGAAATCTCCACCTGAATGATGGGTATCCATTAACATTGATGGTGCGCTAGACATACGTCATAGTGTGGCAGCGGGCCACTGGGGTTCCTTCGTAGAGGCAGGTGTGCAGTAATTTGTGGGATTGGAGGATCCGTTTCTATTGCAGCCGCAGCCATGACAGGCTGCATGCCGCCGACCACCGGCACTGGGCGGCTAGCCGCGTCGACGACCAGCCTGAAGCCAGCTAAGGGGATAGCAGCCACGAGGTAGTCGGTCACAATCTCACAACTCACTTCAGATCCTCGTGACTTGACTTTGAGAAAAAAAAATACAATTATTAACCGTCGAATGCAGTCACAAAAATATTCAAAAACTAAGGATAAGAATTTTTTATGATCAGTCACACCATTTATATAGTTTACTAAGTACGTATCATTTATACATACATTCAAGGCCAGTTTAATTAGTTAATTAGAGGGTGTTTGTTTCCAAGGACTTATTGATTTAGGGACTTAAAAAGATCTCTATAAGTCCCATCTAAACCAAACAGGAGGGACTTATTGGGACTTATAGTGGTCAGTTGGGACTTATCAAAAAAGACTCTCCGGGAGAAACTTATTGGGACTTATCGCGACCCGCACCTACCGCATCGCCTCGCCTCGCTCCTTCCCCGCGTCGCCCAAATCGCCGCCGCCGCTGGCACCCTCAACAGCCGCCACCATGGACGATGAGGAGGAGGACCATATCGCCCAAATCGCCGCCGCCGCCGTCGCCGACACCCTCAACCGCCGGCTCTCACATGCGTCCGTTCGTCGCCCCGGACGCAGCTGCCGTTGAGGGAAGCAAAATCATTGTGGCTTGCATTGCATTGCACAATTTTATTAGACAAAGTCAACTCGTCGATATAGATTTCGACTTGTGTGATCAAGATGAAAATTATGTACCATTGTCTATGCCAACGACTACAACAAATGATTCAACAAATGAGATGGACAGTGCTGCTACGAATCAATTTAGAGATTGGGTCGCTGATGGGTTGTGGTCCTTGAAACAACAATGATATCAACAAGTGTTCTTAATTTTTGTTATCTCGGTTGTTATGTACTTTCTCTTATTTTGGTTCTTATGAATAAGTGTTAATTCGGTTGTCACTATTCTGTAATTCGTTTGTATGAACAAGGGTTATGTGAACAAGTGTTTTATTATTAGGGTTAACATGGACTTATAAGTCCCTGTAAACAAACAGGTAGGGACTCGAGACTTATAAGTTGGGACTTAAAAAAGTCCTATGACTTAGTGACAACCGAATTACAGGACTTATAAGTCCCTACATGTTTGTTTACAGGGGCTTATAAGTCCATGTTAACCCTAATAATAAAACACTTGTTCACATAACCCTTGTTCATACAAACAAATTACAGAATAGTGACAGCCGATTGGTCGAAGAGGAGTTGCTGGTACGAGCCCAACTCTGGGAAGACGTCGACGTTGCTGTTGAGATCCAAGAAACCCATTCCCCTCCCGAGATTTCCGCCGGCGGATGAGCATTGGCTTGCCTGTTGATGCGAGGGGAACCGGGAAAAGAAGGGGATCTGCTCCTCCTCCTCATCGTCCATGGTGGTGGCGGTTGAGGGTGCCGGCGACGGTGTCGATTTGGGCGACGCGGGGAAGGAGCGAGGCGAGGAGGCGGCGAACGAGCGAGGCGATGCGGTAGGTGCGGGCCGCGATAAGTCCCAATAAGTTCCTCCCTGAGAGTCTTTTTTGATAAGTCCCAAATGACCACTATAAGTCCCAATAAGTCCCTCCTGTTTGGTTTAGATGGAACTTATACGGACTTTTTTAAGTCCCTAAACCAATAAGTCCCTGGAAACAAACACCCTCTTATGAAACAAACAGGGCCTTAGAAAATGAAAACCATCGGTACATTTGGGCGGCAATCCAGCTAGTCGGTCACAAACTCACAAATATTCAGATCCTCGTGACCTGACTTTGAGAAACAAATGGAATTATTAACCGTCCAATGCAGCCATAAAAATATTCAAACAGTGAGGATACAACGCACTGAAGAGATTTTTTCGATGATCAGTCATAGTACCATCTAGTTTACCAATATCAGTGAATACTACATCTATACATGCAAGGCCTGTTTAGTTAATCAGAAAATGAAAACTCCGGCAGAACTCCGGCCGGCTGAGACATATCTGGATGGACTCGTTGCTGCTGAACTAATCTACCTCAGATTCTCAATGTTGTTGCTGGTCCGAGAGCATCATCATCCTAACGAACTCGTCGAAATTAACGAGGCCGTCGCCGTCGAGGTCAGCCTCCCGGATCATCTCCTCCACCTCCTCGTCGCTGAGCTTCTCGCCGAGGCTGATCATGACGTGCCGCAGCTCGGCGTTGGAGATGTGGCCGTCGCGGTCCCTGTCGAACACCCTGAAGGCCTCCTGGAGCTCCTCCTCGGGGTCGCTGGCGTCGGCCTTGCGGGACATGAGCGCCAGGAACTCGACGAACTCGATGGTGCCGTTGCCGTCGGCGTCCACGTCGCGCACCATGTCCCGTAGCTCCTCGGAGGTCGGGGTCTGGCCCAGGGACCGGATCACCGTGGACAGCTCCTCCGCCGTGATGCAGCCGTCGCCGTCCTTGTCGAAGAAGGCAAAGGCCTCCCGGAACTCGCTCATCTGCGCCTCCGAGCTGATCGTTGATGCGCCGCCGGCCATTTGTCGTCGCTGTTGTTGGTCGATCGCGGTAGTACAGAGCTGAAAATGGAGTGACCAGGGGAATGGAGATGGAGTTAAGTTGGATGTGTTCAGAGGTTTGGAGTCAGTGGATTTATATAGGGGGTGGAGGGAAGGCGGGAACGGTCGTGTCAGAGAATTCGATCAGACTAAACGCGGGAGGAGAATTCTAAGCTGTGGTAGTACGGTGTACTCCATGGCCGCCGTTGAGTCGCCGCGCCCATTAGTTCCACCCAATCGCGTAGTCTATCCTAGCCAGGTCAAAGGTGTTTCCCGGAAAAATAACGATGTACTTATTGCATTGAGGATCAGCACCGCACCGCACCGCACGTCCGAACGCGGCATAAAAGTGCACAATCTAAACGGGGAAGAAAAGTAGTACGTAGGGCGCATGGTGGAACGGGTCCAGGTCCAGGTCCAGGTCCAGGCTGCAACCCCGGAGCTGCTGCTGCTGCTTGACGGCCAACGCGTGACGACGGCTTGGACTCTTTCTAATGTGTGTGAGTCCTTTTCATTCAAATTCTGTTTTTTAGAGTGACGACGATGCAGTTTCTAGAAATCAAGATTGATGTTAATTTACCGCCGGTCGTTTGACGTGATGAACACGGCTGCTACCTGGAATGGCTTTCTGCGAGGCTTTTGCTGTCTTGGCTTCAGACCGGTGTACTTGAGCAATGCTATGATTCAAGAGATAAAGTTGAAGACGAGAGATTTTGGACAAGTTCATGTCAAGCATGAGAGGAGGGGGCACAATTGTGAGGCTCATGATCTTAGTAAGGCTTCTGTTATATACCGGTTCAAATACATGTCTACTATTTTAATATATGTTATATATTATATATAGTGCATTTTTTTAATACAAGATGCTCATTTTGTAAAATTTTATGTTTGGATATTATTTGAATAAATGCTAAACTTTTAACAATATATGATGACCATTTTTTGTATGTTGTAATTATTTTTTGTATTATGTGAAGATTTTAAAACATTATAGGATTAAAACGTATATTTAAAACATGTGACCATTTTTCAAATTGTCATGTACGTTTTTTGAAAGGGAAAAAACATTTATTAAAATTTATGTGAATATTTTTTTACTCTAATTCTTTTGAAAATTTCAGGAACATTTTCTCAAACACAAGAACCATTTTTAAAACGTCCTGATTTGTTTTAAATGATATGGAATTTTTTAAATTGCACAATTTTTTTGTATTGTATTAAAAGAATTCATTGTCATGAATCTATTTTGAAAATGTGAACATTTTTCTAATGTCACTAATATTTTTTTTAACTAGGAACAGTTAAAAAATAGATTGAACCTGCATGAATATTTAAAAAATGTGAACCATTGCAGGAATATTTTTTTACACTGAATAATACATATATTTGAAATATATAAACAAAATTACAAAGAAAAAAGACTAACCAATGAACAAAGTGATGTGTTGTCAATTTTGAACCAGTGATCAAAACAATTTTTCAACATAAGTGCAGTGGCCGCCGATGAATTTTAGCCCTGCTAGCACATATGTGGGCAATCAATTGATCAAACAATATGTCACGTAGGTAAAATATGTAATCAAAGCGTATGACGATGATCATCGGTATTCATTGATACAACTTTAATGATCATGTTTTGGGTATTTTCAAGTACATGGATCAAAATGAATTCCGGCCTCAACTTCAATAACCGCTGGTAAACTTGAGGGGGGGGGGGGGGGGGAGGCAGATAGTTTGTGGAGACAAGTAGGCCTCCTCTTCTTCACCGGCAAATCAAAGTTTTTTCCCCAACTTCAGCAATCCCAAGTTGTTGCCAGACAATAATTCATACAAGACAATGGCACCTCAAGCACAGCCGTCAGATCGTCCTTAGCCACTGAGGATCAACAAGGGCTTTCTGATGAAGTGAGTTTGTAAAGGCCAGCAGCCTCAGTTTGCTATGATATGGGCATCGTGGAACCATAAATACACAAGAAAGCACACTAAGACACACCACTAAAAATTAAAATACACTCCACAAAAAGCATCCAAATTTATTTCGTAACCGCAGTCCATTTATTTAAGTAGGTGGCTCACACACAAAGCTTCCACGTCCAGACCAGTATCATGGCGCGTTAATGAAGGCGACGATCCTGTCGAACATGTCCTTGGCTTTGTCGCCGTCGGGCTTGAAGAGGTGGAACACGTGCCCCTCCCCCTCCGTCTCCACCAGCTGAACAACCTCGCCGCCCCTCGCCGCGGCCACCGCCTCCGCGTACGCCCGGCCGCGCCACCTCAGGAAGTCGCCCTCCGCCACGCACACCATGACCCTCTCGCACGCAAGATTTTCCAGCCCCGGCGCGCCGGGCGCCAAGGGGTTCATCCGCGGGTCGTCCACGCCGCTGGAGCCGGGGCACGCGAACACCCACAGCCTCCCGCCCATGGCGCGCCACGCGGGGTTGCGAGTCTCCTCGCCCACGGCCTCGGAGCCCCAGAACCAGGGGTGGATCAGCACCGCGCCTTTGAGCCGCACGGCGCCGGGACGGATGACGAGGTGGTGGCAGGCGTTGGCGCCGGCGCTGTCCCCGGCCACGAACACGCGGCCCAGGTCGCCGTGCTCGGCCACCCACGGGTCGGCGGCCGAGAGCACCCATCCGAGGGCGGCGACGCAGTCGTCGTAGGCCGCGGGCAGCGGGTGCTCCGGGGCGAGGCGGTACTCCACGGAGACGGCGACGGCGGGGCAGGCGGCCGTGAGGCGGTTCAGGAAGCGGTGGCCGTTGGGGGACGCGACGGACTCGGCCACGAAGCCGCCGCCGTGGACGTAGACGATGACGGGGAGCTTGGATGTGCCTGTGGACGCGGCCGGGGGTAGGTAGAGGCGGACGGAATAGTCGCCGAGCTGGATGTCCTTGGAGACGACGCCGGTGTCCGGGTCGAGGCCGGCCGCCGCGGGCGGAGACTCCATGGGGCGCTCGACGCGGCCGCTCTTGTAGACACGGACGAGGCCGTGGTCGTGCGCCACCTCGTTGTCGTCGGCTGTGGTGTTGGACTTGGACGCCATGATCACTACTCCGGCAGTCCGGCTAGCTAGTGCTCCTGGAATGGATGTGGTCGATCGAGCGCTAGCTGCGGTGACCACGGGCTATTTGTGTTTGTTTGTGCCGATCGACTAGCGAGTGATGGATGTCTCCTCGGCGTGTCCTCGACGTACTCCACAGCGGCTAGGTGATGGCGAGTTCTCGTCTTCTAGATGGCCGGCCGGGCAGATAGGTCGGCTGCTTGGCAGCTTATGGCTAGCTACTCGCCTACTCGGTGTGTTACTTACATCTCAAGTTCTGAATTGACGTTTACTTGCTTTGGAAGGGAAAACGGATCATTCAATTTCTTATTTGTAATCTTTATAATTTTGCATATAGCTTTTCATCGTTTTTTTCATCAATTAATTGGATTTTTTTTCTGTTTAATTAGTGAGTGAGCCAAGACTTGCAAACATTTTAAAAAAGTAAAAAATCCATTCTTTCTAAAGTTGTCCTATATGGTTGAGATCTTCCTGTTAGCTTCTGCGACTGCGATCAGCCAACGTCGTACATGCAGGGGCTGGCCAGCCGGATGCGTGGCATTCCACGACGAGGATCCTGAGGAAGATAAATATGCATGTCTCTCTCAGGGAGTTGCATACACAATGCACTACAATGAAAGCAACTGATTGCTAGAGTATGGATACTGCCAAAAGTAGCTGAATCAGTCTCTGAGATTTTTCATTGAGTAAATTGCCCAAATACCTAAAATTCTAGCATAGGTAAAATAATAATTCTTCTGTAAATTAATATAAAATGTTTTAGGTCATTAAAATAGTGATATAAAATATTTTATATTTATGAATGGAGGGAATACGTAACAATTATTAAGAATTTTAATAAAACATATAGTGTTTTTTGCGAGAATTACTTGCATTACTCAAATCACATAAATATTACAATCAAGATCGTTTAGATCAAAGGCGCTCGGCGGTACAAAGCCTAACCAGGGTCATGGTTCTATCCTCCAGACCTCCACACGAGCAAAAGAAGCTAAAGAAGCTCGGGGGTACAAAGCCTAACAAGGACGATTTGAGCAACGTTAGTAATTCGTAGGCTCATCAAATGTTTGATCGTACGGTTCAGATATGAGTAGATCTTTCTGTTTGTGTTGCATGACGATATCATCTTCCAAACTGTTGCGCATTCCACCTCCATAACAATTGGCAGGTCGGTGCGCATCAAATATATAGTGTTAGGACCGATCACTATCATAAACATAATTTTCTCGGTTTAATCACAAAATATATAATTTTAGGGCCAATCAATACCATAAAACACAAAATTGTTTGTTCAAGGACACTAATAAGTGTCCTCGGCGCTACATCTACGGGATTCAAAGCTGGAGTGTGGAAGCTCTAGTCATGCTGCAATGGGAGATAGGAGAATCTGGAACAATATTTGGAAGGCTCATGTGCCTCAAAAAATCAGAATTTTTGCTTGGCGTGCGGCTGCGAACAATTTAGCGGTTCAAGTTAACAGAGTTATACACCATCAAACTACTATTGGTATGTGTTCGATTTGTGGAGCTGATGAGGAAGATGTTTTTCATGCCTTGGTTGCATGCCCCAAGGCTCGGGCACTTCGCATGGAGGCTAGAGAGGTATGGCATTTACCAGGCGAGGAGTACTTCAGTTATTCTGGTCCGGAGTGGGTTCTTGTCTTATTGGACCAATTGAAAACCCTGGTGCGTGAACAAGTCATTTTCTTATTCTGGAGGACTTGGCACCTCAGAAATGACTTAATTTTTGGTAAAGGTAAGGAGACTATCTCTGTCGCCGTGTCCTTCATTCAAAATTATTGGGCATCTTTTTCTTCTGCTCTTTCCAGTCCTAGAAAAGAGATCGATGAGAAAGGAAAAGAAAGGGTTGAGGGACTTAGTCCCACCAATGACTTGGGAAGGAGCCCGGAGATTTGGAAACCCCCCAGCCAAGATTTCATTAAGATAAATGTTGATGCAAGTTTTGTGGAGGCTTGCAAATCTGCTAGTGTGAGGGTGGTTGCTATAGACCATAATGGGGAGGTTATCATCTCCTCATGGAATTATATTAGGAATTGCCTCAGCGTGGATGAAGCAGAGCTCAGAGCTACCCTGGCGGGGCTACACATAGGTATTTCTCTTCAAAAACCTATAATTTTAGAAACTGACTGTTCCTTTGTGGTCTCGTTGCTTGCAAATGATCTTTTGGACAGGTCTAATTTTGTTGACCTTAAGAGGGAAGCCTTAAGCATTGCAAAGATGATGGCAAACCTCAAGATTATCAAGATTAATAGATCAGCAAATAGAGTTGCTCATGAGATTGCTAAATTTTGTTTTAACAATAAGTCCGATGGGAGATTAATTAATAGTGTTCCGCCATGCATGGCTAAAGTTGTAACGGATGATTGTATGAACATTGTTATTTAATTTATATATTGAAAATTTCAAAAAAAAAAGTGTCCTCGGACTTGCGGGTTGTCGACATCCAATCCGCACATAGCTTTCAGCTATTTTACTATCCATTAATTACTCCATGTCACCGCTGCATGCATGCATACACACGAAGATAAAAGAGATGATGTCAATGACACTTTTTTAGTTTTAAAAATGTTTTATCTCTTAGAAAAATTGATTGAAAAAATGTTTTCACCATTAAATCTATGTGAAAAAATCTTTAAAACTAGATCCCATATTGATATGTTTTTACAAAAAAATCGAAATAAAATTTGCCATGTATATTGTATGGATTTTAAACCAAACGTGCTTGTGTCATGCGATTCGGTCGGCCTAAGTCGGGAATTCTCTTGACACGATACAATCATCTACTCCTATTTTACTATAACTATAAACTGAATATAGAAGAGCAACTAGTTAAAGGGTATTCTCTGCGGAGCGTCTACAGAAATTACTTTAGTGCATTTGAAGTAGCTACATGTCACATTTTAATTGTATGTGAATTGTAGCAGATTATACCTGCGGCTACGGCCATGGTACTTGTTTGAACTGTAGTTGTACATGTGATTATGGTTGTGGTTATAATTGCTCATGTAGTTGTGTCTTATTGCGACTGTGACTGTTGTTTGAATTGTAGCTGCATGTATATGTGGTTACGCTTCGTGGCTCTGGTTGTACCGTTTCTTCTTCACTCGATACGTATGAAACACGAAGACACACATCTCACCTTTTGATGCATGCGAACGGTGGCGTACATGTCGTGCATTACGTCCACCATGGAAGCGGCAGCCAAGGCAGGCCTTTGCCACGTATGACACACACATGTCGCATCCTGTGGTGTGCGGTGCATGCAACGCTACTAATAAATCCTCAACAACACACATCCCATGCATGCGACACCGCAAGCAAAGCAAAGATGGCTTCCTCCGGCTACCTGAGAGCGGCCAGCGGCGTCACTCGCAGCCGCCAGGCGCTCCTCCTCCGGAAGCGCCCCGCTGCTCCGGCCGCAAGCACAACAACGCCGCCCGGGCTCGTCGCTTCCTCGACGACGCGGCACGCGTCGACCGTCCCCAACCCGCCGCCCGGAGCCGCGCCTTTACCCGAGGACGCTCCACGGCAGACTCCGCCGAGGCTCGGGGAGCCGGACCCCGTTGGACCTCCCACGCCGACGCCCAAGGAGAAGATAACCGGCACGCCGCCACCGGATCAGGATGACGGCGGCGGAGTGCCGGACACGACCCCGCCGCCGGACGTGCCGCTGCCCCCCGTCTCGCCGGATGGCAGCACCGTCTAGCTCGCGTGATCCGTCTCTACGTGCTTGCTGCGTAACTTCTGTATGTGGTGCCTGTTGTGCGTTATGGTACTTTTTTACCCCTACGGAACATCCGCACTCTTACTGTTGTATTCTCTTTCAGAGTCACGAGCACGCAGCTGTTGATGCGCGCATGCTGTTAGGGTTTACTTTCTACTGTTAAGTTGATTTTTTTCGTTGTTAAAAGTTTAAAGAGAAGTGTTATATTAGAAACTAAGCTATGACCTCTGTAGACTGCCATGAATAGTGAAAATCTTCTTTACAGATCTTAAGTTGTACTCACTCTGTTTAAAATTATTTGACATGGTATTAGTTCAAATTTGATTTAAAATTGTTCCTCCATATGAAACTAAGGTTAGACGGCTGCGGCTTGCAATAGCAATACTACTTGATTTTGCGTTGAGGATGAATTATTTAACATAAATTGACTATACCATCTATTATATATAATTATTATATATAATTATTCTAGGACGGTGATATGTGCCGAATGTCAGGTCGGGACTCGGGAGCACGTCTGTCCGAACAAAAACTTTCAATTGAAAAGGGAGTTCAACCGAATGAAAATCGTTCGATGAAAAAATCCCTCCAGCCCGAACGATCCCCCCTCCAACACGATGCCTTACAACTCATTTTTTGGGCCTTTTTTTCATGCATGATGAATAAAAAATAAAACAAAGTCCTCCGATTCATTTTCTCGTCACATAGTCCTTTGGAACCTGAAAATAAAAACGTATGGATTTTTTATAAGACCTTAAGTGATTTCTCCATAACAGGGAAAACTATGCAGGAAGAAAAACAAGTTCATGCACAAATTAGTGCAAAAATTAGAGCCTGTATCGCCTTCCTAAGTGAAATTTTGAGGTGTGCATGATTGGTGGGTGGGCCTCTTCGACATCCGCGTTTCGGACCGGAAGGCCATGGCCTTCCTCGTCATGCTCACTTCTTGGACCGAGTGGAACGCAAGAGTCTTGCGCCGCCGACAATACTCTTATCCAACATCATGGCTGATGCAACTATTTGGGTCGTAGCGGGAGCAAAAAAATTGGGTACCATCATGCCGGGAGAGTGATGACCTTACGTAACTAAGGGTGTTGTATTCTTAACAAAACAAACTCTATTCTCTTCTTATAAAAAATATATATAAGGCAGTCCTTTTGCCTTCCGTTTCAAATTTTTTTGCCGTGTGCTCTATTCGGTTGTTTCTCAATGCATATCTAGATATTTAAAGTTATTTTACCATGGAAAATTTGAAGGTAAATTTGCCATGGTAAATTTGAAGATAAATCGAGTCTGTTCGAAATTTGAACTAAATGGATTTATCATATAGCACATATGTTTACAATTCGAGTTAATAGGATGTTTATAATCTACTGACTTTTTCATGAAAAAAAGTCCTTCATGCTGCCATTTAGGCACAAACCCTTTTTGTATCTATGTTTCAAGAGCAATTAGTTAGATGGTACCTTTTCGGAAGTATTCACAGATTACTTTCAATGTGTTTAGAAGTTGCTAAGAAAATCTGTGGTTGCGTGTGTATCATGGTTGTGCCTATAGCTGCGCACGATGCTTGTGGTTGCACCTATGGTTGTGCTTCGTATTTATGATTGCATCATGTGGTCGTAGTTGTGCTTGTGGCTGCACGTTTTAATCGTGGTTATACTTATGACTACGTTATGTGACTATGTGATTCTGTATGTGCTAGTTGTGGTCGCGCGTACGTGGTTGCATCCGTGATTATAGCTGCATCTATGGTTAGAAAACTAAAAATAAAAAAACTTCCTCTGTATCGAACATGGAAAGCACTAAAAAATATTGGAACGTATTAAAACACGATATTTATTGCGCTCTGAGCGCGTGAGTGTTCTTCACGAAGGGTATCCTTCAATTTTATTTTATTTTGAGAACAGGGTATCTTCCAAATAATTTCGTGCATTTTCTCATTGTGAGACAACTGATTGGGCCAAGGAGCAATTGCAGCGTGTCTGGGTTGACTCGTGTGGGTGTGTGTGGTTGGACATGTGTGTTGCTGATGCATGGGATCTATTGTATGAAACTAAAGACCTTTTTTTGGCTAACTAGGTGAGTGCTCGTGCGTTGCAACGAAATAACAATGAAATATGCATGGATGACATATATAATCAAGTGATGCTATCGAGAATGAACTTAACCAAAATCATTATTCCACATAACCTCCCTTTTGTTAAAGATTGCAGATATTCCATATACCAATTGCTTAAAAAGTTATATGTCTTGAGAGCCAACTAAATTACAATTTTTCTGAAAAAACAATACAATATGTGGAAATGGCTTAGTTAAGCCCTACCCTGATTCCTACACCTCAAACCTACAAATTTCAAAATAAATAAATCTGTCTACACTTTATGATCATTCGTTTATTAACCCTACCAGTTCCATCATGTAGAACAGATAGCATCGACCTTGTGCCCCCTATCTACTATATTTTTTCAGGATCATAACACTATTTCAGACTTCACTACTGATGCGAAAAGGGCATTTCCTAATATCCAATTCGAAGAGCAGTTGCAAAGTAGTACATAACTCATATCACCACCCTCGCACGAGAAACCGTTCATTGACCTTTGCATCCCCACATTACTCATTCCGCTAATTCATAATCATGAATGCTTAAATGGAGCACCACACAGTGCACACATACCTTAGTTGGATCAGCTTGAAATTCGGAATCCAGAACATAATTCAGCTACATGCCGCCAAGCTTGCAGGACTGCTAGACATTACCTTGTTGGTTCAATCTGCGATGCAGATGCCTCAACCTGGACGGCAGTAACTCCAGACAAGGCCTATGAAGGGGAAGTACCCAAGTGAACCCGAGCTCATATGAGCTCGGGATGAACAGTAAAATTAAAAAAATTCAAAAAAAAAAACAAAATCGATGCTCCAAAATGCTACAAAAAAATAACATTTTGGAGCATCAATTTTGTTTTTTTTGCTGTGTATTCCACGGATATTATTTTGTGATGAAATTTTGCAAGCATATCAAAAATTTGTCAAAGGTTCCTCACAAAAAAAATCAGATTTTTTTGAATTTTTTTTATTGTTTTTCGATTTTACTGTTCACCCGAGCTCATATGAGCTCGGGATCAATTGCTCCTCGTCCCCTATGAAGTGACAATTGTCATACAGACAACATAAGAACCAGTATCTTGTGTTGAACGTCCGAAAATAACTCTGTACATTATAACAAATCATCATATATGAATAATATTAAGTGAAAAATATGGTCTAAAACTATCATAAAATTCCATTACATAGCCCCAAAAAATTATGTCTCCTTCTGACAAGTTTAGAATAGATAATATTCAAGTATAACACAAACTCACTACCTCAAACAGGGACAAACCCATCATTGTCAATTATCAACACAACATACAAGGGAAATAGTTGATGATTTGAAAACATACGTGAGGATTTTGCCTATGCGATGAACTACCTGAAAGCAGTTGTGACAGTATGGGAAATTGTAGTAGTGATTTCGCCAGATTGGGAATGAAAGGTTTGGATGGGGGGTGAAGTAAACCTAGGCATCGAGGTCATTTGCATCAAGATGTTCTTCACGGATGTATCCCATCAGCCCCGCCGCTGGATTTTACCGACTTCTTGACCATCAAGGAGGAGAAGATGGCAGTCGTCGGCGTTGGATTAGCCAACGAAGGCGCGCGAGGACACGACATTTGGGGCGCTGGTTCTTCCGCTGCAGGCGTCGGAGGACCACGACGACGAGATCCTCGTCACCGTTTGAGGGAGGTGTTGTCTGCGTGCGTGTGCGTCCGCGTGAGGTGGGCTACTCAGTCGTCGCGCGGTCTTTCCCCAGTTCACCAAAAAAATCAGATTGGACGCAAATAAACCTGCGGGGAAGAGAGGAAGTTGGACGAAGCGATGGACAGAGACACCTTCCGTGGTAGGAAAAGGAACCTTACTCATTTTTTAGGTAGTAAAGATATAGAGATAGAGATAGAGATAGAGACCGGTAAAGATTTACACAAAAAGTGAAGCGAGCGAACATCACTCGTATTGGCCTTCGATTGTTGAAACATTTGGAAGGTTTCGGTCTAGTTTTCACTGGTTTTGAAAAAAAATTCTTTTTCTTCTATTTTAACATTTTTTATTTTTTTTCATAAAATCATTTTTTTAAATATGTGCGGATTTAGAAATTTCATATTAAATGAAATCACTTTTAAAATATTTCTTTGTAAATTCAAATAATGTTCCTGCTCATTTAAAATCACTTTGAATAAAACTAAGAATTTCAGAAAATATTCTCATCTTCAACATTGTTCGTAAATTTAGAAAATGATTGCATTTTTCATATTTTAAAAATATATTTGTATTTCAAAAAAATGTTCATAATTAGAAAATGGTTTCCATAAGTCATCTAAATTTAAAAAATGTCCACGTTTAAGAAAAGTCTCAATTTTTATTTTTCTATAATAAACCTGATTGCTTTTTTTAGGGGTAAAATTGTATAAATCTGATTGCTACAATGCTCTCTCTCTGCTCAAGCTATAGCATGCATGGGCCGGCTTATCAAGGTGCCCCTTGTGCGGCAGCCCTCCTGAAGCCAAATCTATAATCTATAACTCTATAATAATAATAATAATCTATACCTAATAATTAAGGAAGGTGACTTTCTTAGTTCGTTTTAATATTTTTCAAAACAAACCTTCCGTTTTTACTTAATTTACCCGCAGTCCATTAATTTTCAGCTAAAACATCCCGCAGTATAAAAAACAATTGCCTGGGCCAGATTTTAACACCCTGCAGTATAAAACAGTCGCCTGGCCCAGATTTCGTATTGGGCCGCGAGCAATGGGCTTCCTATAATAAATGAAAAATAAAGAAGAGTGTGGATCGATCCTACAACCAGCCCATCGTGCTAATAAGCCCGCTACCAACTGAACTTTGTGCTGCCTGTGTCACAAAATAGGATACGTTCTGAATAAAGTCCCACATCGCGTTTTTACACAAAGTTCCACTAACTTATATACGTTGTAAACTGTGGGAATCAACAAGCGACGCATTATTAAAAGAATAGAGGGTGAGATATGGGTCCTGTTTACCCGAGAGAAATAAAAAGAAAAATGAAGAAATTGAGATTACGAGGCTGCTATTATTTCATCCTTAAAAGGAGAACGTGATTAAGGGGCTGCCATGTGTTATATGATTGGGCATGCATGATTAGAGGAAGGATTTTATAGGCCGCCATTGCATCCTTAAAAAAAGGAGAACGGGTTTCAACTTTGATTTGGCATCATTGTGGGGCCTGCCATGATGCATTATCCTTAATTAAAAAAGTTAATTGATCATATTAAAGGAGGGATTCTGTGGGCGCTGACCGCATAAAATAGGTTCATAATTATTAAAAAATTGGAATTTACTTGCATTAATTAGATGTTGTGTATTTTTCTTTAATCTGTTTCTACATGCGGTTTTGTTATGCTTTTTTTTCCCAAAATTCTTATCAGTTTATATATCATGTGAGTTGTTAAAGAATAAACAAGCCGTCTCTAAGTTGAATGCATGTACATACCTTGACGTGTGATGATGAACACCGGCGACGACGAATCGTCACCACATTGGGTTTAACATCTTGTCTAGAATGTCTATGTTGATGGTGGGTCGATGTTGCAATCGTCGATTTCTTTTGCATCATCGTCGCTGCTAAGAGGAGGTGGATTACAAGACAAGAGGAGAAGGACGTTGCTCTGATCGGACGGGCCACATCCGCCTAATCGAACAGTCGGCTTGGCGGATTACTTCTCTGGGAAATCATCCGGATAATCCATAGCAGTTGCCTTTTTTTTACCCAGTACTTTTTTCCCTTAAAAACATATGAATGATATGCATTTTTTAAGATCTAGGTGTGTGTGCCTCCCTACCGCTGGGAGGCACCGTCAGGATGTTGCACCTTTGGGCGTTTTATTGGACGGGGTAACTAAGAATTGTTTCAAAAAATCACTATAAGACGTTATTTTTATATATAATATAAAAAAAAAACCGTTGCAACGGACGGGCATATGTCCTAGTAATAATAAAGGAAGATAGCTTTCTTAGTCCGTTTTAGCATTTTTACTAAAAATCCCTTCCCTTTTACCTCAATGAACCCGCAATCCATATATAAATAACAAAAAAACGTTTCACTTGCAGGCTCCCAGTTTTATTGGGCCTCAGCCCATCTCGTGCGTGCAGGCTGCAGGCCTATCTGTCGCTCAAAACAACCTCCAAAACGACATATGCATTGTTGAATAGCACGCTCGACTGTATTGGGCCAGATAGTTGCACTGTTTTGTATGGGACGGGGGATGCAAGAAAGTGGAAAGAAATTTAGAGGATGCACGGGATTTTATATAATATTCCCACCTCGATTTCTAACATGAAATTTTATCTACTTATAAACGGTTTCAAGTTACTTAAATATCAACATCTACCATTGGGAATCAGAAAAGAAAAACGTCCAATCATCACATAAAGAATTAATTGTACTGACATGCATCCTTAGTAAATGTTCACATGATTTAAATTTTTATTATTCATTCATTCCAAAATCTACATGTAGCTAACTCACGAAAAAGTGTACCACAAAAAAACTCACAAAAAGTTTTCACATATTTTATTTTTTTGTGTTATTTTAAATACGTTTGCGCCTTTTTATAAATAATATATATATATATTTAATTTTACGTAAATCATAGGTATTTTATCATAAGATTAAAGTTTTCTCTCAGTGTTTCAAGCAACAATTTATTTTTACTAAATAATATTGCTCCAAATATCCCAAAATAATGTTCACAATATTTTAATTTTTAGTGTCATTCATTCCAAAATCCTACATGTATCTAACTCACGAAAAAGTGTACCCGCAAAAAAATTCACAAGAAGTGTTCACACGTTTTAATATTTTTTATTCTATTAATTGCAGTTGTTCTTTTTAAAAATATATAAAGTTAACATCATAGGTATTTTATCATATAATTAAAAATTTCTCCCGTTGCAACGCACGGACATTGTCCTAGTTTATACCTAATAATAAAAGATGTGGCTTTGTTAGTCCGTTGTTGTAATTTTGCGAAAAAGCTCTTCCCTTTTGAACTAATCAACCCGCAGTCCAATTTTCCCAGATTTTTTTTAATTCGCTGCTCTGTTTGTTTGGCTTGTTGGACCTATTTTGCTAGGTCAAAAATTCGGACAGGAGCAAGTTAAATGATGGTCAGTTTTCCCTTTTTAATAAAATTTCATAATGTAAGGTGCATAAATTATTTGTTGTAATTTTACAGCGCCCCAGATTTTTAAAAAAGTACCCCTTATCTCTCCTTCTAAAAAAGGAAAATATCTCCATTTTTATTTTAACTATCTCTTTCTTTTCTTAAACTTTTCCATCGGGTGTGACTTTATGTTGTTTTGTTAAACGTTAAAATGTTCATACGATTTTAATTTTTTATGTCATTCACCAAAATCCTACATATACCTAATTCATGTAAAAGTATACCAAAAAAAAACTCACAAAAATTGTTCAAATATTTGGATTGTCTGTATTATTTTAAATGTGATTGCCCATTTTTAAAATATACAAATTTAATTTGACGTAAATCATAGGTATTTTATCGTAATATTAAATTTTTATCCCGTTGTTTTAAGCAATCTTTATTATTATTTAAAAATATTGCTCCAAATATCCCAAAAATTGTTCGCAAGGTTTTTAATTTTTTGTGTCATTTATTCCAAAATCCTACTTGTATCGAACTCACGAAAAAGTGTACCCGCAAAAAAATTCACGAAAAGTGTTCACACATTTTAATATTTTGTATATTTTAAATGTGTTTGTGCATTTTTAAATTATATAAAATTAATTTTACATACATAATAGGTATTTTATCATAAGATTAAAATTTCCTCCCATTGTTTTGAAGCAATCTTTATTTTCTTTAAATTATATTGCTCCAAATATACAAAAAATGTTCGCATAAATTTTATTTTTGATGTCACATTTTAATATTTTGTATTATTTTAAATGTGTTTGCCTCTTTTTAAAATACATAAAATTAATTTTACGTACATGATAGGTAATTTATCATAAGATTAAATTTTCCTCCCGTCGTTTTAAGAAAACTTTTTTTTATTAAATTATATTGCTCTAAATGTCATAAACAATGTTCACACAAATTTATTTTTTTGTGTCATTCATTCCAAAATCCTACATGTGTCTAACTCATGAAAAAGTGTACCCACAAAAAACTCATGAAATGTGTTCACATGTTTTGAATTTTCGTATTATTTTAAATGCGTTTGCATCCTTTTGAAATATATAAAGTGAATTTTACGTATATCATAGATATTTTTTTACAAAATTAAAAGTTTCTCCCGTTGCAACGCACGTGCATTGTCCTAGTATGCACTAATGTCAAATAGGAGCTCTCATCTATGTGGGAGTTTTTTTTTGTGGTGGGGTAGGAGGCCTTGGGGTCCAATGCTGGAGGTTTTCTTTTATTTTGTGTTTGTTTGTTACCGCACTTTGCACGTTCGTGGCACAATTTTACCTACGTCGGCTTGAGTGAGAGGGGTTTGCTATTTCCATTTACCCCTTTCTCGCGCTGCTCCCAAGGATTGAACTTGGTTATCATTGTCATGGATGGGCGATCAAAATTTGGTTGCTAGGTGATCTGGTGAATCTAATGTTTCTTGGTTGAGCTATCGTTGCGGGATTGTTCCCCACCATCATCGTGTTGATGGCGATGTCGGTACGTTCTCCACCTTCTTGAGTTCCTTATTGTGCTCTTCTTCAGCATGGGTTGTCTATGTGTGGTCAATGCCTCATTAATGAATTGTTTCTATGCTTTTTGGGTGGTGTTTCTCCACAGATTTGGGGATATGTCCACGTGTGCAAATATTTAGGCTGCAAGATTGGGGTTAAGTTTGATTGAATTTATGAAAGCTATGTGTTGCCTTCGAGAATTGTTGGCTAGTCGTTCTAATTTGGTACGGTCGGCTGAGGTACGTGAACATCTTTATGTTATACGAGTTCTTTAAAGTTTGTTTGTTTTTACAAGTGAAGTTGGGCGTGCGACTATGAAAACGTTGATGACTCACAAGATGAGGGCACCAAAACCCCATTGATATATCTATGTAGCATTTTAGAAGAAAAAAACAATGATAAAACAAACGTAAACTGCAAGGTGTAAACCTCTATTTGTTTTGCAAATATACATGTTCTTGAGACAACAAGCAAATAAGTATGCTAATATTGATTCCTTTGCTATAAAAACCAAACTAACTTAGAATCGCCTACAAACTATGTCTGTGTAGTTAGGCGCGGAAGAGCGCGCTAACCCGTCTAGTACAACTGCATGTGATGTACTTTTCATATAACTCAAAGCGATACCACACACGTGCAACAAAGGGGGTGCATGGCAACCCGTTTAGGTGTGTTTGTTTTTCTATTTTCTATTTGTTATTATTTTATTTCAATAGTAATGTTTTTCAAATACGATTTTTTTGGGTTATTTTTGCAAACACGCAACCAAGTCACACATTGGACCTTCACGTGAAATTGCTGGGCCTGGGTTCGTGAAAGAACTTGTATATATTCTTTTCTATTTTATTTTATTTTCATTTTTTCTGTATTTATTTTCCATTTTAATTGGGTGTTTTAAAAAATGTGCTATCAAGTTGCATGTCTGACCTCACGTGCAATTGCATATAATGTATCCACATACGAATTTTTGTTAAAAGAGACCATCCTAATGAATTTATTGTTAAAAAATATCATATCTAAAAATCAATGTTAAAAATACATATCCGACATCATCGTCAGGCGACACGAGCAGCGTGCCGCCCTGACAACGATGGCACGGTACGAGCGAACGAAGAACGAATCGCAGAGGGCCCCGCCGCCAGAGCCAATGGTGGTGGCACCACATGGCGTGGCACCTGCGGCCAGCGCCCGGGACGGCACCTAGCGCTACTGCTGTCTGCTGCTGCTGTCGTATACTCTCGGATGCACACCCTATTCTAATTAAAGTTGATGCTAACTAGGTAACGAGGAAAAAACAATACAAGCTGACTACAAGACTGAGATGATTATGATATTACCATCACAACACGAGTCCTTCGTCATATCGCTAGGGCCTCGCCAAGGGGTGAATCTTTGGTGCTAGAGGTATTGCTTTGATTAAACAGAAAGGGTGCCGCCCTGGCCACTCCAGTGTACAGCAGCAGCAGTGTTTTAATATAGGCTGAATGTTTCTCTAAATATAGAAAAAAAAGAAAAGTATATTTTTCTAAATTCTCACTAAACGTTTTTTAATATAGGATAAAAATTGTTTTAGATAACGCTCAACATTTTTCTAAATGCACGAAGAATATTTTTAGAATCCATGTTGCATGTCTTTTTAAATGCCCAATACCTTTTTCTAAAATTGTATGACAAACGCTAAACATTTATAGTTTTTATAAGAAACAGAAAAAGAAACATGAAGAAACAGAAAATAGGAAACAAACTGAACTCGAAAAAGTTAAAAGAGAGACAAAGTTGAAACAGAACATCGGATGAAAATAACGTTATTTTTGTTAGAATAAAAAACGTTACATACATTAGGAAAATCACTAGGAAAAAGGGTCGTGCGTTGCAACGGGAGAAAAAAAAACACATGCTTCAATGATAAGAAGCTTGACTCAAGATCACTCCGATCTACGTATATTATATATTTTAATATATCACTTGAATTGGGTTGTTGCTTATCCTCATTGCCTTGAATGGTCATGGTCGCGGTATGCATCAAATAGTAATTCGTTCAATGTGATGAATATTAATATGATAATCTCGACCGCCCCACACACAATTATCACTGAACCATGTCGTTGTGAGTGAATGTCTAGTAGTTTAAAAGTTAATCTCGTTGAGTTGGACGTGATGTTCGTGCTTTCCGAGATACGATGTTCATACATCATACACCAACTTATTTACCAATTGTATATTTATTTCTTTATTTATTTTAAATGCATCAACATTACTTTTTAAAAATATAAACACATTTCAAATCACATGAACTTTTTAAAAGAGTTTTTTTTTTAAATATGAATATATATTTAAGCATATGAATAATATTTTGAATGACATAAAATTTGTCTACAGAAAGGGTGAATATTTTCAAAATTATATGAACATTATTTAAAGATGTGAACAACTTTTTTAAATCTACACAAACATTTATATAGCATGAAAGATTTTTAAAAATTAGAGAACATCTTTCAAAAGGCACAAAAAACCTAAAACCTATTTTTTCTTACTCGCACATCAGAGACAGTGAATATTTTTCTTAAAACTACACAAACATTTAAAAAGCATGAATGATTTAAAAAAATAGAGAAAATCTTTCAAAATGCAGAATAAACTAAAAATTGATTTTTTTATCATCTTACACCCACTATTTTCAAATTGTAGATTAATTTATTTTAAATGCATCAACATTATTTTTAAAAGACATACACTTTTGAAATCACACTGACTTATGTAAAGAGATTTTTTTTGAAATATGAATATATATTTAAGCATGTGAATAATGTTTTCAATGACATAAAATTGGTTTTGTGAAAGGCTACATATTTTCAAAATTATATAAACATTATATAAATACGTGAACTTTTTTTAAACTACACAATTATTTAAAGAGCATGAAGGACTTTAAGAAAATAGAGAACATCTTTCAAATGGAAAAAGAAAATAAAAACTTTTTTTTTGCTCGCACATCGGAGATAGCGAACACCTTTTATAAAACTACACAAACATTTAAATAACATAGTAGACTGCCCGTGCGTTGCTACGGGTCTTTTAAAAAAAATGGTTGCATAAATAGTTTATCGAACTGATTGACCTCAAATAGTCCATTTAACCATATTATTGTCGGGCTGAAACTCAATATATAAATGCAAGTCACAAGTGAAAAGAAAAACCTATTATGATATACACAAACCTCTAGTTCATTTTTTCATCAAAGGATGCATAGATAGCCGCTGAACTGGAAAGGATCACATGCTATATCACCATGGTTCAATACTCTCCTAATTTCATTTTGAGATTTTCTAAGGACCAGACTACCTTCATATTTTCTTAAGACTTCACATCAATGTGTCCAAAATATGTTACAATATCTCAAATTATTTTGGTTTGCAAGACAATGAAATGATTCTCATGTTATTGCAAAACCCCCTTTCCTTTGGTCTGCACGTGGAAAGTTTTTGTAATTCTCAACTTACTATGGCTTTCTTAGATTCTTACTTGGGGTTGATTATCCAATATCTACACTTCCACACAAAGCAAACTTGGTCGTAATTTATGCATGTGTGGTCTCTCGGTGACATAAAGTGACTTCTTTTCTTTCTTTCGCTCTTTTTCTGATGCACATACACGGAAACACTTAACTGAAATACATGGTACATGTGCATTCACTTGTCAACACATTGCTGCCAGGTTTTGTCTCGCGGAGCAAACAGAAAGATCCGAGGCAAAGGATTGCATTGCCTATTAGATGAATTATCCATACATTTAGTAATTTACAAGAACATATGGTTATCGATGGTTGTATCCATTATCCTCTTTCCTTTTCCTTGGTGAACTGAAATGTACTGAATTTGTTCATTCATTGTCGTCACCCAGAAATCTTCTCTACCTAGCCGCTGCTTCTAGTTGCTGCTCCACTCGACCCTGGTTGCTTGGTAGCTGCCTGGTCGCTGCTGCAAAGCTCCTTCTGGTTGGTTATCCACACCTTCCTGAATTATTAGTTACAACAGTAGGAAAGACAGCTGCAATTAACCACAGAAACAATCATCTGGGTAACAAGCCTCCTGTTAAAAACAAGCCAGAGTTGCTCTAATGAAATCATCTGGGCAAGTTGTCTTTCCTCTATGTTGAAGAAGTGAAATATAGTAATAACTACATATATATATATATATATATATATATAACACATTTTTAAAGAAATGGTGTTGCCAGTTAAATTATAAGTGTCGATACAAAGTAAGCAAAATCCCTCTAGTTTCATCCGAAAGATAGAGTATCTATTCATTACTAATTAAATATGTTCTCATAAAAAACAGGATAGTTTAAATTGTTTTGTTTTACATCAGGATAGTATTTCTTAAGAACTAATAGCTAGTTTGTTTGTCAATAGTCGAGGTCTGAAATGGTAGTTCACAATTATGCATGCAGGCGAACGCGTAAGCGCAATGGGAAATTAGTTAACTGAAGTTATTACTTCAACAGTGTGCACATAGTGCCCCAAAAAATCATACTAATTGTTGGGTGCTTAATTTCATATCAAAACATGAACATGAAGTGCTAATACACTGAAGATTAGCAAGTGCTATCAAATTTACAGTGAGGACCACAAGCTACATGGCAAAATAAACTGAACGTGCTAATCCAGCATAGAGAAAGTTTATACAATTTCAGTTCAGTGCAAGTTCAATCACATATCCTTTGTGAAAAACTGAAAGAATCACCGGTCTAACAATTTTGTTTAGTTCATGCCTTTTTGCTTCACTTAGTTCCCAAGGCATGAGTATGTACAATTCACCATGCCACAATCATTTGATTCTAAATAATAATGCAGGATACAAATGTAACGCAAAATATGACCTGGGATTCTCTACATGAAAAGCCACCGACACTCCAGAGAACAATACCGGCCAGTGCAAAATTTCACAAGGATACTACAATACAAAAACTTCAAACAATCAATGCAAGCAGGGTTTCTGGTGAAATACTAAAAAGAAGGAACGATCGTTCAAAAAAAAAGGAACATACCAGTGGCTCAAACATACCAGTGGATCACACATCCATTCATCATCTGCCAGATATTTGACAATGTAAATAGAAGGGAAAAGAGGAGAATAACTACATATCCTGATAATGAGATCAATAATACTTTAATATTTTTCAAGTAAGCTCAAGTAAAATATGACTGGTTGTATATGCCCGCATAACACGAAGTACCAGTTATTAAAGGGCACATCAGGAGCAAGGAATAAATAGAGAAAAGTAAGGTATATAAGCCTACAATCAACCTTGTACAGATTATCGGCTTTTACATATTTTGTAGTATCCTTGACATATGGGATCATTTGGCACACCAACCTGCTTTCTTTTTGCATACCTAGTAGAAGACTCATGCTTGATGCATTGCCGTGATAATTCCTGGCATGCAGGAAAAATAAAGGTGTACTGCACATAATAAGCAAGTTATTTGACAGCATAGAAAATGTTAGCTTGCCCTTGGTTGGCTCCTAGAACAGCTATGATAACTCGATAAAATATGTCTGGTCAGTTTAACCGTGAAATGATGCATATGGGTTTGCTAGATAAGATAAAAATACAAAGGGCCTGTTTCTGTTTGGATTGCAGCCCGAGGTTACCCTACCAATTTTTTAGCGTTGACCACTCGTATCGGCAAACGTTTGGATCGTTGCCAGATTTTGATTGCCACGGCAATACTTTGGTCTTCGTTCAGATTTAGCGTCCGAGCATTGGCGAGACAGCGGCGGCGAAAACTTTCGCTAATAATTTGACGAGGCTGCCGTGAGCTTGAACAAAACAACCCAAAGTAATTTGTACATTTTCCTGTAGGGTCTAGAGTCTAGACAACAAATATGAGCTAAAAATGTTATGCAACTAATAAAATAAGCATGTGTATGAGCTGCATATTTCTAGAAGAAACATAGCTGCTAATTTAACTAAGCAACACATTTTTCATTGAATGTAAGGAAACTGAACATCACTTAAGCTTATTTCCCCAAAAAGAGTACCATACTACCAGTTCTACTTTCTATAGGGGAAACACAGATTAAGTTCTGAATTCATACTTCATAGCCTTAAATTCCAGTAATCTCGTGTAAGTGTGAATCAAAAACTTATGAAACCACTAACAAAATCAGAATTTGGTAATTTTACCTCACTGAATCATATTATATTAGCCCCTATCCATCCAGCAACCAGAACGTGAAATAAAAGCCAGAACACTACAGTCGAGAGCAGATTGGATGAACCCTTGATGCCCATGGTTCCCTGTATTGCCTGGAGATAACTAAACTGTCAGGACTATGGCAGCGTGTGATAAAGAGATGAACAAACTGTCAAATCCATATGATAAGTGAAACTTAAGAGGTCTAACAAATAATACTATGCTGCCCAACTAAGTAGCATTAACAGAATGGGAGATCCACTTGAAAACTAATACACACATACACAATTATGCTTCTCTTAACAGTTCAGAAAATGTTGCTTCTTAAGGTGAATATTGCCAGTTATCAAAACATATGATTCCAACTGAAGAAAATTTAGATTCGAAACCGTGGATTAGTCAGCCTTCTTTCTACGACCGGGATGGGAGAAGATTACCTGGGTCCGGTTGCTGTAGCCCTCGCTCCACCACCGCCGCCGCTGCTGCCCTGGTTACAGTCGCCGCTACGCCATTACCCTTGATCTACAGACGTCGCCGCTAATGCCCTTGGTCGGGCCGTCGCTTCCCTCGATCTACTGCCGCCACCACAAGAGAGAAACACGAGATGGAAGAGTAAACCGTGCAGAGTAGGTTGAAAAGGGCGGTTAGGGGCCCCCGATCCGGGCCGGGGAAGCTCCGACGGCGAGCACCAGGGGCGGCGCGGCGAGCTCGTGGCTTCCATGCCATGGCGCTCCTGCAGAGAGAGAAGAGCTGAGAAGAGAGGGATGGAGAGGAAGAGGAGAAGAAGAGGAGAAGGAGGAGGAGGCCGGGGCGGCGACTCGGCCTCGCCAGAGGGCTGCTGAAGGCGGGGCGGCGACTCGGCCTCGCCAGAGGGCTGCCGAAGGCGGGGCGGCGGCGGCCTAGCGCACCGGCGACGGCCGAGTGAGGAGGGGCGCACTGCGCATGGCAGCGGCCTGGCGCGGAGGCGCGCCCGTGGCGGCTGAGCGAGGAGGGGGCGCGTGGGCGGAGGTGGCCGGCCGGGCGAGGACGGGGAGGGAGGCGAGCGGGTAGCGACGGAAGGGGAGTAGCGAAAACGAAAACGCAGCGTTTAACACCCCGGCGTTGCTGCGGGAACTATTAACAAATACTGTAATGTTTTAAAACAGGAGAAAAATTATGAAATATATTATAATTTGATTATAAAAAATTCAAAAATATATATATTGTTTAGAGTACAAATCTAAGATAATTTGATAAAAAATAAAAAATATGTGTGATTCTTTGCTTTGTTAATTTATTACCTTGACAATATATCGGTGAGATAATAAGAGACGAAAAGAAGTTGAGTAGAGACAGTGGAAACATCTCCACCCTTGACTAAATCGAAAACAATGATAGCAATTACAAATGTGCATTCATAAAAAATTTGTCGAATAGAAAAATAACATGTGAGGTAACTTATAATTTGATTTTTTATAAAGAAATCATTTATAAATCGTGGATCTAAGTGCATAATTTTTATAAATATTTATTTATGATGCATGGAGAATTAATGGGAGCATGTGCATGAAGAGTTGGTGAAAATTAGTTTTTGCATGGTGGACCTACTTGATGATGTGGATAGCTTGCATGTCAAGATAGAAATGTTAGTGGGGATGAACTATTTAGGTATTAGAGATTAGATCCTAATCTAAGGGTAAAAAAATACGTTTTGGATCTGCCACTGTGGATCTTTTATATTGGTAGTGATGAATGATTTTTGAAAATTAGAGAACATCTTTTAAAATGTGCAAAAAACTAAAACATGTATTTTTTCATTTTCATACACCCATTTATTTCCAAATTATATATATATATATATTTATTTATTTATTTTTAATGCATCAACATTATTTTTAAAGACATACACTTTTCTAACCACATGGACTTTTTTAAAGAGAATAATTTCTTTTGAAATATGAATGTATATTTAAGCATGTGAATACTGTTTTGAATGACATAAAATTGGTTTCGTGAAAGGGTGAATATTTTTAAAATTATATAGACATTATGTAAATACGTGAACACTTTTTTTTAACTACACAAACATTTAAAGAGCATGAAGCATTTTTAAAAATTAGAAAACATCTTTCAAATGGCAGAAAAACTAAATATTCTTTTTTCTTGCTCGCACATGTAAAAATAAATTACCTGCTATATTCAACTGGGCCGCTGAAACCTTAAATGCACTCGGGAGCGAGAGATAAACGTCTGCGACACAAACGGACGTAAAAGGGCCCAGTGGAGCGGCTGGGCCACGCAGAGGAATGCCAAAGGTCCAAAAAAGCAGTGAATCATTTTATTTTTTGCTGTACACATTGGACTGCGGGTTTATTAAGCAAAATTGAATGGATTTTTTAGCAAAAACGCCAAAACGAACTAAGAAAGCCACCTCCCTTTATTATTAGGTATAGATATGGAGGTGACGCTAACATTACCCTATGCGCTCTGTGGCTTTATTTATTTTTTAGGACAAGTTCTGTGAAATCACTAATTTAAGACTACTCGAAGAAACGAACACCGCGAGTCCTTTCGTACGCGACACGTGGCGCATCGTATGCGCACCACTTGTCACACTCTGGAGCTTTTCTGTTTTTTTGTTTTTAGAGGCACGAGTGCCTTTCGCGAAGGCACACAGTGACTCTTGCGGAGGCAAGATAGTGCCTTTCGCGGAGGCACGAGGCACGACTCGTGCCTCTTTATTCTTTTTGATTTTTTTTCTCACCAAAACGTATAGAAAAAACGTGCGAAAATCGGGAAGTCAAAAAACAACAAAAAAAACCAATTTTAAACACCAAAAATACATACGCAAAAAAGGAAAAAACGAAATCTCCAAAAACACGACATGTAGCGCTGTTCGCTGGATCGGGCTGCAACGCAGTTGTTCTGCTGGCTCCGTGCGTGTGCGTGGCAAAATCATAGCCAAAAATGCAGCCCAATAACACATTTACAAAGCCAGCCCAAAACGGATGGACTGGACGAACAGAAACATTTTTCAGTTTTTCCGTTGGAGAACTCGTCGTCGTCAGTCGTCACTCGCCGAGCTGCGCCTGCGCCTGCTCCCGGATATTCTGCACATCGAAGAGAAACTGGAGGAACGCCGCCCGCGACGAGCCCCCGTCCTCCAGCGCGGCCTCCGCCTCTTCCCTCCGAGCCGCCACTCGTGCCCTGAGCTTTACCCCTTCCTCACCCTCCACCACCAGCCTCACCTTCGCCTCCAGCTCGCCCGCCGTGACGAAGCCCTCCGCGTACCCCGCCAGCTCCACCCCCACGCCCATGTCCTCCGCCGCCGTCATGCACACCTTGTTCATCTTCTGCTCCGCCTCCAGCGGCCAGCACAGCATCGCCACCCCCGCCGCCACGCCCTCCAGCACCGAGTTCCACCCGCAGTGCGTCACGAACGCGCAGGTCGCCCGGTGCCGGAGCACCTCCACCTGCGGCGCCCATGCCTTCACCACCAGCCCACTGCCTTTGGTCCGCTCCAGGAACCCCTCGGGCAACAGCGCTTCCAGGTCCGCCTCGGGCCTCACCTCCAGGATCTTCCTCGGGTCGTCGCTCCCGGCCGTCGACGGCGTGCGCACCACCCACAGGAACCGTTTCCCGGACCTCTCCAATCCCACCGCCATATCCTTGAGCTGCTCCACCGACAGCGTGCCCTTGCTCCCGAAGCAGACGAACACCACGCTGTCATCCGGCTGAGCGTCCAGCCACCCGAGGCACTCGTTCCTCTCCTCCGCTTTGTCGCCGTTGCCGGCGATCAACGGCCCGACGCAGTAGATCGGGGGCAGGGTCCGGCCCGGGACGCAGCGCGGGTCTCTCAGCGACCGCACCGCCCGGCGCTCCAACGACTCGTACGTGTTCACCAGAACGCCCATGGTCTCGGTGTTGCGCGTCCACATGTCGGCTAGGGCCTTGCACATCTCCTCCTCCGGGTGCTCCAGCAGCTCCCTGATGAGATGAGACGCCGGCATGGGCGGCACGCCGAGGAAATCCAGGGGCGCGTCCCCGAGGTCCTTGAGGCCCGTCTGCCTGCCGGCGACCAGCGCCGGGAACTGGGTCAGCACGGACAGGCACGACGCGGCCGAGGAGAAGAAGGTGTACACCGGGACGCCGAGCTTGGCGCACACGTCGATGGCGGTGACGCAGAACATGTCGAGGACCAAGGAGTGCAGGCGCTCACGGGGGATGGAGCGGAGGAAGGCTTCGAGATGCTCGTTGTAGTCGCGCAGCAGCTGGAGCAGGTGGAGGAAAGGGTTCTTGCCGGAGGCGGCGATGTCCGGGACAGGGAGGAGCGGGAGGACGTGGAAGGAGATGGATGGATTGGCCGCCGCAATGCGCTGCATGGCGCCGGCGCCGGAGTCTGACGACTGGACGGGCAGCTGGATGAGCACCATGGTGACGTCGTAGCCGTGGTTCAAAAAGACCTTGGCGAGCTCCGTCATGGAGCCGAAGTGGCCGACGCCGGCGCCCGGGTACAGCACCACCGTCTGCTTCATCTTTCTTTCTTTCTTTCTTTGATGATGCGTATTACGTGTAGACTGCAAAAATGGGTGGAGTTGTTGCCTAAATATGAGCAAACTACGTACGTACAAATGGATGACGATCATGGTGTTCGTGGGCGACTTTTTATATCTGCATCGTGCCTTGCGAGCGAAGTACATAGTTTGGATCTGGAATAATTAATATTGACACTTGCAATAGTATAAAGAGTTGATTGCCAACTCTACCTTGGATAACTCATTTGCGCAGCCGGTTGTTGAGAACGTGCAGCTAGCTTTAACGATGCTTCCTGGGACTTGCTTTGATAGTCGAGGTACCTTCAGGAGGAGGCATACACTTCATAATTCATATGCAGGTTTGAAATCCGTAGCTTTTAGCCGATCTCTGTGTCATGTTGGCAAGACAGAGAGGAAACTGAACTTTTTTTCGCATGGAACACCTCTACAGTACCTAGCTAACTGAATTTGATGACGCTTCTTGCTTCGATCTATCTTAATAAAAGATGAACACCCAACTTTATTTTGGCCGATCTCTGCGTCATGTTGGGAAGACATAGAGGAAACTGATTTTTTTTATCCACATGAAACACCTCAACAGTTCCTAGCTAACTGAATTTGATGCCTCTTTGCTTCCATATTCTTAATTAAAGAAAAGGCCTCACCCAACTATATATATAATGCCAAGTAGAACAATTAACAAAGCGAGCCATACACACAATTATTTGAGAGCATAGTCATAGAATGATAGAAAAATATCCATAACAAAAGGATAAAGGGCACAAATGACCATAAAAAGCAGGCAGGTCACATGAAGCAACTAGATCAATTTTTCTTTTGAGAAACTACACTAGATCAGTTTTTCTAAGTGAGGAAATGGCAGGTCGACTGCCTATATATTAAGCGAGATTAAATTTTCTGTTAGAGGACAAGTCAAGGAATAACCTGAAGCAGCAAGAAGATAAAAGAAAGCTAAAACATATTAGGCCTAGTTTGGCAACAAAGTATTTTTAACGTATTTAGAGAATACTTCAGTTTTTGAAAATAATGAAGTATTAAATACTTTAAGGTGTTTGGGTTCAATAATTACTGTGGTTTTAAAACCGAAGTATTCTCTAAAACTGTGGTTTTTTTGAAGTATTTGAGAAAGAGGTCAGATCCTGTTTTTTCAAAAGCCGAGAAATGAGAAAAACTATGGTATTTGTTAGCCAGGTGGTGAAATACTTCGGTTTTAGAATACTTCAGTTTTAGAAAAACTTTGCTGCCAAACTAGGCCTTAATCTCATTGCGGTGGCGGCTCATTTACGCAGTCTGATAGCTCTATGCCCAGCAGCAGTGGGCGTGGACGAGATCTCCTGATTGACGCGTCTAGGCGTCAATTGGTGGTTGATGAGGTTCCGCAATGGACCAACAATAATTGTCCGGCCCTTTCTGGTGTTGGCGCTCAAAAAATTTAGTGGCTCTTCGAATTTTTCTGTTGTTTTTTATATTCGATACGTGCTTTGAAAAAATATCATATGTATTAAAAACTGTCCAATATATATTAATAGTATATTATTACTAAGTTTAGTTTTATAAAATTATTAATCATACATTCAAAAAATTAAATGTACATTAAAAAATCAATATGTATAGAAAATTTCTTTAGTGTACATTTCAAAATAGTTCGTCCTATATTAACAAATTTTTTTAAAAGAACGATCCTCATATATTAAATAAAAGTTTATCAGACCTTAAAAAAATTCACTATGCAAAAAATGTTCATTTATAGTGTAGAAAACTAAAACAGGAAAAATATAATAAGAAGGAAAAACTGAAAAGAGAAGGAAACCAAAACAAAAAAAGAAACACAAAATGGAGAAGAAATAATAAAAAACTGAAATAAATCTGAAAACCAATAAAATCCAAAATGGAAACCATAAAGCTAAAAAGGAAAAAATAGGTGAATGTGAGCAAAAGCGTCGAAATGGGTCAGCCCATGGGGCCGCACTACGAGCGATGTTCCTGTTCATTTGCTGCCCGTGGGCGGCAAACAGGATCTACGAGTGTGGATGGCACAAAAAAAATAGAAACTGGTGTTATGCCGCCGTGCGATGGGCCAAGCATCTCATTGTATCTTTCTTTGAAGCCTATGTCTGATCCGAGTTAGTTATATCTGGCAATGGTGGAATTTTAGTATCGTTATTTTGTTGAAGGCATTGCTTAGATAGGTTAATATTGATTCTTTGAAGTGAAAACTTAGATTCTGATCTTGATGGTTGAATCTGGTAACAACGACATTTGAGTGTCGTTCCCTTCCTAAAGGAGTTACTGTTGAAGATTCTCATTATTCGTGTGATGTCATAAGATGATTGGTGTGGATATGATCATTGATGTAGCTTGTTGATGATAGAAGATCCGATCGCTTTGGATTATTTTCTTGCATACAAATAGCTTTGGTCTTATATAACTTTGCTATATATGATCATTGATGTACCGTGTTGATGATAAAAAAAGGTTATCATATATTAAATAAAAATCAAATGTACATTAATATATATATATATAGAAAAATATTTAGTATACATTTAAAAGTAGTTCATCATATATTAAAAGATTGGTTGATGATAAAAAAAGGTTTTTCATATATTAAATAAAAGTGTAAGAAACCTTAAAAGAAAGTTCACTATGCTTAAAAAATGTTCATGTCATTGTGTAGAACACTAAAAAAATAAAAAATGTAAAAAAGAAGAAAAACTTAAAAAATAGAACAAAACCAAAATATAAAGGACAATAAATTAATAAAACAAGAAATAAAATAAAATAAAACTGAAAACCAATAAATCCA
Source organism: Bromus sterilis (assembly GCA_950022295.1). Lineage (NCBI taxonomy): Eukaryota > Viridiplantae > Streptophyta > Magnoliopsida > Poales > Poaceae > Bromus > Bromus sterilis. Next base: position 284,062,526 of record OX465600.1, read on the forward strand.
AAAAGAAAGCCATAAAGAAAAAAGAAAAGAAAATAAAAAAATGGCGAATGGACATAGGTGAACGTGAGCAAAAGCGTCAAACTGGGTCAGCCCATGGCGCAACACTACGAGCAATGTTCCCTTTATTTTGCTGCCCGTAGGCGGCGAACAGGATTTGCCAATGTTGACGTCACAAAAGATAGACATTGGCGTCATGCAGAAGCAACTAATTAGGGGTATCCTTCCGCACGCTTCCGCAGATGTTACTTTTCGCGCGGTCCAATGTCGCCCCGTAGCATGTTTTAGATGAACAGCGCGCAGTCATAGCGCAGGTCGGATCCAGCCACAGTTTTTCGCGCAGCCACAGTCCTTCCACGGTTCAGTTTTTCAGCCACAGCCCCACAACCACAGTTTTTTCAGACACAGCCTCTGCCAAAAGTCACAGTTTTTTCAGCCAAAGCCCAATTTTCATTCAAAGGCACAATTTTTTCAGTCACAACCACAGTTTTTTCAGCCAAAGCCACAGTTTTTTTAGCCATAGTCCAAGCCACAGGTCCGCGCGCTGCCACAGGAGACTCCGCGCGCAGCCACAGTTATTATTTGCGCGGGACATAGTAAAAAAGCGACACATGTTGGATCAAGAAAAGCCAAAAATAACCACTGCGGGGCGCGCGAAAAGGTGCCCGCTAATTAGTGATTGATGCGTCATGCCGCCCGTGTGCTATGGGCCAAGCATAGCATCTCTCCCCTCACTGGGGGTGATGTGATTGCCCTACAACAACATCGCCCTGCAATCGCAAGAAAATAACATGTGTCATCGATTGCCTGCTGCAATTCATGCATGATGAATAATCATTGGGCATATCAACGTAACAATGAAGGGTGATAGTGTAGTTGATTGCTTCTTATGGGGTGGGGATACCAACAAAAAAAAGTTGTATGGTTGAGGAATTAATGATGGGAAGAAGAGAAGACTGAGGTCGGTTACAACAACCAAGAGAGTGTGAGATAGATTGCAATCTTGCAGTAACAAGGTAAGTGTTTGGAATATGGGGCCATATTTCTCCCGCTTCCTAGAAATAACATTTTGAAATGTTAAATAATTTGAAACAAAAATTTCATATGCATATCTCAACAATCCTGACCCTCTGCTGTCAGCACGACGAGACCATTGAGCACCTCCTCCTCCGTTGCGTCTACGCACGTAAGGTATGGAATGACGTTCTCTTCTGGATCGGCCTAACCCTCTCTCCGACAGCATCCAACCGTATCCTATCCTGGTGGTGGATGGTCCTGCAAAGCGCCCTGCCAAACCGGCGCTTGGGCACCTCTTCAATTATCCTTTGCACCCTGTGCAACATCTGGCTCGAACGCAACTGGCGCGTCTTCAAGAGCAAGTCTCTCAGAGCATCGGAGCTGGTGGCAAAGATAAAAGACCTTTGCTTGGAGTAGAAATTGGTGGGAAATTCCAGCCTGAAACGAGTAGTTCCATAGTTAGCGGTAGATACAGGAGTTCCTTTCCCTTCTTAAACACGGCTGCCGATCTGTGGCGCTGTGTTTGTTCTCCTGCTTGTAACCAACTTGTTCTTTCTTAATATATAGACACGCAGATCTCCTGCGCGTTCTAAAAAAACCGTTAAGCTTCTTAGAAACCAAACATTTTTATGGCCTCCATACATAAGACAAACGAAATGCCTCACGAAAAAGACCAATTTTACGTGAAACAATTTCGTAAACACATAAAATGTTAAAATATACATCCAAAAAAATTGAACCATTTTTTAACATCTCAAATATGTTTGAAAATGCATTTTAAAAACCAGGAGTATATGCCCCTGGGTGCAAAAACACCACATCCATTGGATATGTCTATAAATTAAAGTTTATGTCAATGTTCTATCCACAATTGATTGGATCGGGTTCGAAACTCTATCCATGAGCACATAAATGTGTTCAAATCCCATCCATACAGGTCAGGTATGCATGCACATGAGAAAAATTGGCGTCCCTAGTTTTAGCGCACCCTCCCCCTCCCTTTCCATTTATTGCAATTATTTGTTGACCCTTCTATATCACAGGTAATCCTAATGGAGTCCTCTCATCGCGGGCCAGGAAAAAAATCCAAAACGAACCCTGAACTTATAGGCGAATACTAAATCAAACTCTGAAATTTGAATTCCAAAATTAGGTACTCTAAACTTGTCAATTCCGGTCTATTTCAGACACTGGATCTGCTTGGCGCGCAAAGAATACTACAACCCCGACCGGGATAACCTACTACTCACACAGACGAGAATTTGGGCCGGCCCAATGTACCACAATGAGAAGTCGAGAAGTTTAAAGAATGTTTACGCATTTTTGAAATTGTTTAGAAGTTAAAAAAATTTATTTTTTCTATTTTTGGCACAAATTTAATCTTCCTTTCTATTTTTCAAAAAATATTTGGAATTTTTAAATTCTATAGAATTACCAAAATCTGTTCACGATTTAAAAAAACACATTTTTTTCTAAACTCCAAAAGTTTTTTACATGCACAACGTGTATTTCCAAAAATGTTACCATGTATTCAAAAAATTGTTGAAAACATGTATTTTTAAAATGGTACATAATATATTTGAAAAATCTCCAAACTGTATTAAAAAATATGGTTTCTAGGAAAGTCTTTTTGAGGAAAAAATTTAGCGAAGTATAAAATTATGTATATTGTCATTAAGAAACTGTACAATGTTTATTTCAAAAAATGTTAGTGTGTATTAACGAATGTTTTGAAAACATGTATTTAAAATAGGGTACATAATCTATTTGAAATTTTTCCAAAGTGTATTACAAAATATGGTTCTTAGGAAAGTTTTTTGAGGAAGTTTTCAAGTATATTGATTTTCATTTAGAAAATATATTACGTGTATTTTAAAAACTGTTGCTGTGTATTAAAAAAAAGTGCTAAAACAAGTATTTTTTAAATATAGATAATGTATTCGAAAAATTTCCAAGATCTAGTAAGAATATTACACATGTGCGCTAAAAAAGTAAATTGCATACTAAGAAAAGTTAGGCATGTGTCAGGAAAACCAACTAAAACCGGCAAAAAAAAGAATATGAAGAAAACCAAGAAAGAAACAAAACAAAATAAATAAATAACAAAAAAATAGTGAAAATATAAAGTATAATGAAGGAAAAAGTTACACTGATGAAAAATTAAAGAAAAGTTAAAGAACAAAGGAAAAAATAGAACAGAGTGAGCGAACTTACAACTATGTATACGCTATGCGAGCAACATCACTAATGGGCTGGCCCGACTCGGCGAAACACTCCCAAGGTTTAAAATAGACCGGGATTTACAAGTTCATATTGCCAAATTTTGGAATTCAAAGTTCAAGGTTTGGTTTAGCTCTCGTCTACAAGTTCAGGGTTCGTTTTGGACCTTTTCTTGGCGGGCTACTTCCCCGGGCGGCCTTGGATGGTGGGGTTCCTTCCCCGCGCGGCCTTGGATGTCGTGGTTCCGGTCATTGCGGTACACGTTCTTGGACGGCGTGGTGCTCCGGTGGTTCGTGGGCGTCAAGGAGTTGGCCTCGGGCTCGATTAGGGGTGGTGACTTGCTTGGGCAGATGGCTTCTCGCGGATAAGAGATTTTTGGCTTCCAATATCGCATAGCTAGGAGGGCGGCTTCTGATCTGGCGCAGGTAGGAGGCAGGTCTCCAGCCAGATTTGGTGCCCAGGGTCAGGCTCTTCACTTGGATGTGGATTATGGTGACGAGGTGTTGGACTTATGCGTTGACGCTGATCGACCGACGGTGCTATGGTCAATGCTTTAATGATTGTGATTCTGAACCGATCGGTCAGGTGGGGGTGACTAAAGACTGTGCAACAACTACGTCCTATGGCTCTACAACGACGATGATTACCGAAAGATCTTCGAGAGTTCATCTCTCTATATCCATTGGCTGATTTCAGTGGTGAGATACAAATTATGGACGACGACTTGACGCACAGGAATGGTTGTGCAGCGACGACGGTCAAGTTGCTTGGAAAAGTGGTGGCAACAACACTTGAGTGACTTGGTGGTGCTACTTGAGTATCTAGTCTCGAGCTCCGGGGTGAAAACCTAGGTTTAATATGAGTTGATTATATCTGACAATGGTGATGTTTTTATGTTGCTACCTTGTTGAAGGCATTTCTCAGATAGGCTCATATTGATTTTTTGAGGTGAAAACCTAGATTCTGACTTGATGGTTGAATCTGGTAAAGGCGACACTTAATGTCATTCCCTTACTGAAGGATTTGTTGTTGAAGAATCTCATCATTTATGTGATATCATAAGATGGTTGGTGTAGATACGATTAGTGATGTAGCTTTTTAATAGCAGATCCGACCGCTTTGGAATTTTATCACGCATACGATTAGATTTGGTCTTATATGATTTTGCTATTTATGACGGGTTTTGTGTGTGCTTGTGTTGGTGTTAGTTGTGTGCATCCTAGCTATGCAAAGACTCAGTGTATGCTTTTTGGGTTTGTATACTATTGATGCTTCTTTTTTAGGCAAAATCAACATATCTAACCTTTTAGCGAAACAAATTCACAATCTAAACCTAGTTGCAAAATATTTCACAGAACTAACCCTTTTGTGTAGCGCCCAACCGCCAGGCGCTAAGCCCATACATCTAGCGCCCGTAGATTAGGCGCTAAGCTCCTGCCAGCGTGTCAACGTGGACCCCCGTAGGGCCCACCTCGGAAGTCTAGCGCCTAACCAACAAACGTTATACATGCATGCTTAGCGCCTCCCCATCAGGCGCTAGACTAGGCAGCCACTTAAAGGCCGAAGCCACGCCCGAGCAGCCCACACATAACACACACACACAGGGGCCGCCCTGTGTGATGCTGTTCTAGTCGCCCCCTCTCAAATCTTCCCCATTTGGAGGTTTTGACCGTGGATTTCTTCCTCAAATCATCTCCTAAGGTATTCTCCTCCGATCCCTAAGTTTTCATCCATTAGATCCATGCCATTTCTTCTTTTTGTGCATTTTTTTGTGAACCCTAGATTGAAATGGATTTTATCTTTTTAGTTGCAATGGCATTATTGTTAAATGTATAGCATTAGCATTGTTGTAGTAGTATTTGAGAACAAATTAGGATTGCTAGGCTTAGGGAAACCCTAAATTGCATTGGATTTATATTTGTTATTAGATTATGTGTTTTCTTTAGAATATATTTTGTGTGAAAAATTGGCAAGATTGATATGAAGCAATGGCATTGATATGATTGATATTATAGGATGAATTGGAAAAGGTTGTCGGCAAGCTCGTCCTCGTCTGGCGATGATGATTATGTGACAAGTCAAGTTAGCGAGGTTAACATGTTCTCTATGAGTGTCACTTTGAGGGTTATGGTTGTAGGGTAATGGGTATTGATTTCATTTATCTTATTTATAGCTACCGACCATGGAGTGCACGGAATGGAGCGGCTTGGCTTTTAATCAACCTTGTATGTGTGAGCACGGACCCCCTTGTGAAAGATTTGTGGCATTTCAATCGATTGATACCGGAAGGAGGTTTTTAGCTTGTGCAAAAAAGGTTAGCAATATTGCATTAGTCATTCATTCTTCTTGTCAATAATCTTTTTATATCATTAATGTTGCTTTGTATTTGAATACGTTTCATTTTATAGGATGCATCGAAGTGCAACTTTGTTAAGTGGGTTGACAATGAGTGGCCAATCACATTGAAGGAAGGCCTAGCTCGGATATGGAGCATGTATGAAGAGGAAAACACAATGAGGCTGAGACAACAAGTAACCAATGCTGAAGAGAACTTGAAGTTTCTGGAAGATAAGAGAAAGATTGAAAAGGACCTGAGATCTTTTAAAATAGATTTCGCTAAAACGGTGGCTGACAAAGAGGATGTTGTTACTCAGTTAAGCAAAGCACATAGAGTTATTGGCGACCTGAGGGAGGAGCTTGAGAAGAAGAAGTTGTCCGACAAAGTAGGCACTAGCATCCATCAAGTGTTCAGAGCAAAAGCAGAGAAAGAGAGAGATCAAATGAAGCAAGAGAAAGCGATGTGGATGGAGGAGATGGAGCAAATGAAGCAAGAGAAGGGGAAGTGGGTGGAGGAGAGAGAACAAATGGAGCAAGAGAAGGTGAAGTGGGTGGTGGAGAGAGAGGAAATGGTGCAGGAAAAGGCCAAGTTAAAGCTAGGAAAAAGGAACGTAGAGTACTCACTACGTGATTTATTCTATGACCGAGAAGCGCTTCAGCACAAGTACAAGTTCCCACCAAAGGTTGACGAATTCATGGATTTTCAGTCACGGAAGGCGGATTCCCAAAGTGCTACATTGTATGATGACAAGGAGTGGATTTACCAAGTTAATGAGCCGGGCGGAACCACAAACGATGGGGTCCAGCATGGAGGTCGTGCATTCAAGGTTTCCCTAAAGACATGTGACTGCACTTGCGGGAGACCAAAGCTACTTCATCTCGCATGCTCGCATTTGTATAAGGCAGCTCACACGAGGAATGTGAATCTAAATCACCCACTTACGGTGAGGGAATCCGAGTTCTCGATCATTGCCACCAAGAACACATGGGCTCCAAGATTCAACCCGTACTTTGACCAAACACAGTGGCCGGAGTACCATGGAGTTCAACTATGGCCGGATCCGGATTGGAAAGTGGTTACACGGGGAAGACGGAGGACTAAACGTTTTAGAGGTGACATGGATGGCTGGGGACGTGGTGGAACCCGAGAATGGGGTAACGACCAATTCAAAGAGACTCGTGAGAGAGCCCGTTGTGGAAAGTGTGGTGCTTCGGGCCACAACACAAGAAGTTGCACATCAAGGAAGAGAGCTAAGAGAAATGAAGACCCTAGACAACAAAGTGCTAACCAACATGGTCCTAGGCAAAGAGGTCGGAATCTTGGGCTTAGAGGTGGGGTTGGTAGAGGCCGTGGTGACGGTGGTGGTCGTAGTGGCCTTGGTGGTAGTGGCATTGGTGGTGGTGGCATTGGTGGTAGTGGCATTGGTGGTAGTGGTGGTTCTAGAGGCCGTGGTGGTGGTGCTAGATGTCGTGGTGGTGGTCGTAGAGGCCGTGGTGGTGGTAGAGACATTGCTGGTGGTGTTGGTAGACCCACGGCGATGAGGGGATACCTAAGAGGACCATTCCCGTACGTCTCGTCACTCATGTTATTCATAATTTTTTGTCCTTATTAAGTAATAACAATAAATTTTGTATTCTTAGGTTTGAAGGCCCATCATGCAATGGGGAATGAGACGATCCGGTACAAGAGAAGAAGATAAATAGCAAAGGGAATTGGAGCTTTGTTGTATGAAATTTCATGCGCACATTGATGTAACATTTGTCTACCTTCTCCTCTTTTGGTAGTGAACCTTGATGGAATTGGAGCTTTGTTGTATGAACCTTGGATATGAATGTTGTGATGCAATTTGATACCTTCTCCTCTTTGTATCTTGATGAACCTTGTTGCAATTTGAACATTTGTATACCTTCTCCAAAGCACTTCTCTTGTTTGCACTTTTATTGTGATTCCATTGCAATTTGCATGTATTTAACAGTGTAGCGCCCCATGGCCAGGCTCATGGGGGACAATACATACCTGCTCGGGGGTAAGAGTATCCAACTCATTGATGTACTGCTTGTACATGTTCTCCACATCACTCTTAATCTCGGGTACAACGTCCCACTTGTAAGCCCAAGTGGGTTGACGCATCATGTTCTCTTTATCGTCCCAATCCTTGTATGTCACATTCTTAGGTCGTCCAACTGGCAACCGCTCCCATGACCATATGGAAAGTAGGCTCAAAGGACCGCTAACGGAGGCGCCTGAAGTGCACCTACGACATGCGTCGTCCAACTGCAAAGAAAATAAAACACGGTCATGTCATGCCATGTCGGAACACAACTTAATTTGTAACGAACAGTTCTTTACCTGCCGGTACAAGTAGGCCAGTGCTCCCGTACCCCAACTCCATCTCTTGTCCAACACGGTCAACGCCTTCAGCCAAATCCACTGCGCTACATTGCCCTTGCCGTCGGAAAATAGTGTTCTAGAGAGAACATACCAAATGTACACACGGGCATACGTCCTGACCACCCCAACATCAGCACCTTGAGGGCAATTCTTAAAGTTATCTATGATCCACGTGTAAGGAGCGCCGGCTGCAATATTCTTGTCCTTGTTCTCAGTAGGAGCAGTACCAATGAGAGCCGTCATCTATGCATGCCACCCTTCAGAATCTGTGTTCAAACACAGAGGCTCACCTTCGATAGGAAGTGCAAAGATCATCGACACGTCCTGAAGCGTCACGGTCATCTCCCCGGTCCGAAGGTGAAAAGTGTGTGTCTCCGGTCTCCACCGATCCACAAGCGCCGTGATATGCGCTGCATTCAGGTTTGGAGTGGAGCGGGTCACTAGCTGGAAGAACGGGAGTAGTCCTAATCCGTCGATGTACGGTGTGTACCGCTCATCGTACGGCATTTCAGAGACCCCGTGAAACCGAACCTTCAAGGTTGAAAGCTTCTGCAAATGAATAGAAACAACTTGGTCATGCGAAGCCAAATGAATACGTAATCGAAATCAAGCAAGGTCAACAAAAAAATTACCTTCTTTAGCACCGACATAGCATAAGATCGGTGTTGAACATCATAGTGATCATGGAGAAGCCACTCCATCCTATATTTTTCAAACAACAAGCATTCCATTATAACTTTGTTCCATAACGAAATAATTTGCTTTAGCTAATGGTAGTGCTCAAGATCTAAATTTCAATATGTTAAACACATACCACCATATAAAAATATACATTCATGCCATCTATATTAATAATGTCTTAACAAATTATCAAAATAAACACATATTTCCATAACAATTGCATGTCATTGGTACATACACTTTCATAACAATTGCATGCCATTGGTAAATATAGCTCTATGAATATAGTGTAATTCCTATATACAAAACTAATTTACATAGTGTCATTATATTTTTAAACCAAATGTGATTTAAGATTTTCCTAAAGTTAGTGACCCTAATATGTACCAATGATAACTACATCAAACATATTGCTAAAGAACAAACAAACATCCCATTGTACCATAAGAAATTCAAAATCAAATGGATTTAGGGTTTCATGCAAACTTCAACAAAGAGTATAAATGTGATGCATTTTTTGGATGAAAAAGAGGGGAATGGAGGAGAATACCTTAGGGGATGGATTGAGAACAAAACCCACGGTTGAATCCTTCAGATCTGGCAAATTTTGAGCAAGATTTGAGAGGGGGAGGGGAAGAACGCCGCCGCCTGAGTCCCCTACAGCCGCTGCCCTCGATTGAAACTTCCACTGCCTGCCCTCGGGCGTGGGCTTCGGCCTTTAAGTGTTTTCCTAGTGTAGCGCCTCGCCGATGGGCGCTAAGCTTTAGTGTAGCGCCGACTGGGAAGGCGCTAGACTTCCAGGGTGTGGGCCCCGTGGAGTCCACCGTTGCCACGGTGGCAGGTCCTTAGCGCCTCACGGACGGGCGCTATATACATGGGCTTAGCGCCTGGTGGTTGGGCGCTAGACGAAAGGGTTATTTTTGTGAAATATTTTGCAACTAGGTTTAGATTGTGAATTTGTTTCGCTAAAAGGTTAGATATGTCGATTTTGCCTCTTTTTTAAGGGCATCTCCAATGCAGTCCCTTAAACCTCCCGTAAAGGATCAGATCTGACTGTTCGGACCATTTTTGCCATCCAACGTGGTTCTGTATCTGTCTCTGAACCCGTTCGCATATTCAATTTTTTCGTAAATCAAAACCGACGCTAGAGTGCTTCGCGGGAGTTCGGACATCTGCATTCCCAACCAAAGGGAAGCAGGTGGTCCCTCTTTCTTCCTTCTCTCTCTTTCCAACAATCGTAGTTCATATAATATGCATTTTATTAAATTATTCTAGCCCACCTTTATATTTGGATTTAAGGAATATAGTTGGATGACTCTCTTTCGTATCACGTTCGTGGATCCATACAGATACAGTCAGACATTTTCTTATCCTTCATATTTGAAGATGCTCTACACCAATAAATTCATCCAAAAAATCAGTATCCATGATTTTCAAAATCAAACTATCACATAAGAGAATAAGCAGCTAAACTCTAATTTACTGCCGTAAGATCGCATGAAGAAGCATCATAATTAAACCATAGTACAGTACCACTGCAACAAACCACGTACTGCCAAAATATACTGTATATGGCCAAGAAAACCTCGACCGCGCACCGAGATCTTAGCCAAGATCTCCCTGTCTCCCGCCGATTTCAGGACAAAATGTTTAGAGAGAATTCCTTCTATGACACTGTTTTTAAAATATGATCCTAAAATATGATGCCTTATGTGACACTCCTAACTTTTTGCTTCCTTCTATGTCCATTTGTGTAAAATTTATGCCTCACATGACACTTTAGTGTATTTTTAGAGCTAATGTTGTCAACTTTTCACATACAAAGTCACTTTTGTCCCTGGTGCAATGTGTGACAAAAATACAAAAAAATTTATTATACCATGTAATATGAAACCGTGCAGGTAGATTCATAATAACTAAAACACTAATTCGAAAAAATCAAAAAATCAGCAGAACCTCCCCTGTATTTTGATGCCATATCCCTGTATTTTTTGAATTTTTTTTGAATTGGCGTTTCAGTCATTATGAATCTACATGCACGGTTCCATATTACATAGTACAACAATATTTCTTGTATTTTTGCCACACATTGCATTAGGGGCGGAAGTGACTTTGTATGTGAAAATTGACACCGTAAGTTCTAAAAATACACTAGAGTGTCATATAAGGCATAAATTTTACACAAGTGGCCATAGAAGGAAGGAAAAAATTGAAAGTGTCACATAAGACATCAAATTTATGAGTAGTATCATAGAAGGAATTCTCTCAAATGTTTAACCCTGATTGATGACGTATACAATAGTTGATCAATCAGGCGATGTTGATGTGATATCACATCAATACCGTCCGTTGGCTTGAGCTTCACTCCGGGAGAGTATTAATTTAACCCTGCTCGTGTGACCTACTACCTTCGGACTATGGAGAGTATTTCACTACGTTGTAGTCAACGTACTCTATCTTTCCACTTGCTGATGACTACCTGTCTGTAACCAAGCATTTTGCCATCGTGAAGCGGTCATGTGTAAATCTTCAGAAATTGTGTTTTCTAACATGAGGACACACCACTTGTGTCAATCTAGCCAGCAGATTGAGATGGACCAGGAGGATTAAGACAAACATTCCGGAAAACAATTAGCAGACTGTGTTTTATGCGTTTGGTCACCATTTTTGTCTGAGTCTACCTCTAGATTGGTCCGGAGAGGAGGAAGAAGAAGCACTAGAAGGGGGGGAAATGGTTAATATACAGTTTCCTGGGTCAGCTATCACCAGCGGCTCATCTTCGCAAATTTAAACTACAGAAATGATTAAACTCAAATCTGGACTATGTATGGCGTGGCTCATTTCCATCCTGATGCCCGTGTGATATTACATGTGGCATGCTGACTCGTAAGTGCGGATCTAGAGTGAAAATGACTGCAAATCTATGTACTGTAAAATTTATATGCCACTCGCATTATAATCTATGTACTGTAAAATTTATATGCCACTCGCATTATAACCGAAACGCGGTACCAAAACAAGCTCGATAAAATAGAAACGCCATCCAAAACAATATGTTTAAAATATTTAAAACTTAATAATCGCGGTTACATTGAACCGGAATATGGAAAGATAAAAACCAAAAGTAAAATCCTAAACCGACCAATCACCAGAAGGGCTCCTACTTCCCTCGGTGGAGGTGGTACTCGTACGCCCGAGTCCATCAGTACGAAGAATACGTCGTACTCCTCCTGAGCGGTCTCCAAACGCGTGGTGGAGCCGTCCTCGTCGGCCACGACGGTGTCATTCACCGCGCAGAACTCATGCTCCGCCTCGTGGAAGCGCAACCTAGATGGACACAGGAGGTTGCCTAACTCGTAGAACTGGGCCCAACGGCTAGTCTGGTTGCGGGAGAGGGCGCCGCAGACGCAGGCTTGCGCCGACCTCGCCGGGTTGACCGGAGGACGAAAGGGGCCGCGCAAGGAGCCCGCCTCGTCGTCGTTTCGAGTGCGCTTCGCCCCGGAGGGGAGCCGCTTGGGCCTCCACAGCTGCTACCTCATCCTCTGGTCATCTGTATTGCTCACCGGAGTGGGAGTTGGATGTCGCGGAGGGGGAGTTTGATGCACCAGCGGGGAGGGGATGGAATGAGAGATGGAAACCCTATCCCCTCGCCCCGTACATATAGCTGCTCGAAGAGAATTTTGCGGGGCGCACACATATTTTTTACGGACCGATCAAGATTTAGCGGATCTGTTCGGGGAAAAAATGCATCCGTCCGCTAGAAACCCGTATATATATGAGTCGGCAGCAGGATGACGCATCTGATAAAATTGCTTTGAGAGAGAGTTAGAGAAACGACATACAAGAACGCTAGCGTGCCCAGACTGAAGCGTGCCAAGATCATCGCTGTCTTTTTTTTTTGAGAAAACACCATTATGTATATTAATCTATAATACCTAAATAGTTCATTTCTACTAACCTATTTATCTTGACATGCAAGCTATCCACATCATCAAGCAGTAGGTCCACCATGTAAAAACTCTTCCACTAATTCTTCATGCACATGCTCCCATTAACTTTGCATGTGTATGCATTCTATCACAAATAAATAAAACTTTTTATGCACTAAACCTCACAATTTATAAGCAAAATTTTTGTATAAAAAATCAAATTACGAGTTACATCACATTTCATTTTTCTATGTGTCATATTTTTTATAAATACACATCCAAAGTTACTATCATTGTTTTAGATTTATCTAAGGGTGGACACGTCTTCACCGTCTCTATTCGGCGTTGTTTTCGTTTTATATCATCTCGTCGATATATTGTCAAGTAACTAAATTAACTAAACAAAAGTCCAAATCATTTTAGATTTTTCATCAAATTTTCTTAGATTTTTTACTTTAAACGATTTTTCTTTTGAAAAAGAATTTATACTTAAATTATACTATGTTTCATAATTTTTCACTTGTTTTAAAACATCAAAAAAACTCTTAATAGTTCCCGCAGCAATGCGCGAGGTATCATCTAATTTATTAAAAGGTTATTATAATCATTTATTACAACGCTACGATGGGTAGGATGGATCAAAGTTAAAAAAGAACACCATTTGATCAATTGACGAAACTAAATTTCGTAATCTCATACGCCACAAAGTTTGCCGCCGAGCGGTTGATTTTAGCCAATTAGATTGCTGAATAAGCTCAATTAAGGCATTCACTTCCCTTTTTAGAGGTGAGAATGTCAGAGGTGAGAATGTCATGAAGTCAGAGATTGGAGGACTTGCAATGGTGATTGGAGTCTTTGCGTCGATGAGGAACTGGCTCGGAGTTTCAGAAATCGTGGCAGCAGTATGTTAGCGGGGGTGACAACACAGGTGAAGTTCAAAGTCCTACCTTTCTGGATGAAAATCTAAGGTCTAGCCTTTATTGGTTGTGCCTGGCAATGGTCTTGCCGAAGACATTGTTTTGAAAGCGGGGACTATCTTCAGGGTGAAAACCCAAGGTCTGGCCTTAATTGGTTGGGTCTGACACTGATTCCTTCTCGAAGGTGGTGTTTTTGAAGAATTGGACATCAGGTGTTGGCATGGTGGTGGTCGTGCGGCTGCTGCAAGGATTGTAACTCTGTAGCGGGACTTTTCTTTTTATTTCTTTTCTTTTTGTTTTGGTTGGCTGCATGCATCCATAATGCCTTTTGGACAGTGCGTAGTTGCAGAGGCTGGGTATAATTGGTATCTTTTCGATATTAATATATTCTCCTTTTTCCACAAAACTTCCCTTTTTAGGTCAAGAGCGATATCACTCGATCAGTTTCTGGCAAAGACCCGCACATTGGTAGCATTGACGCATTCCACAAAACTGGTATCAACATTGATCTTTATCCATTCAGATTTTAGGGGTTGCCACACCTCATGTTTCTTCTCAGAAGTGGTGTTAGCCCTTAAACCATTCACCACCCCTTTACTCTTGTTATTAGAATCCATTCGAGTCGTGAAATGACAGGATGCAAAAGAAAACCAATAATTTTCAACAAAATTAATGGAGCCTGGAATGGATTCTAGGTCCTTGCTAAAAAATAAATCCTTGCTCAAATGCTAAAGCTCTGCAGAAGATAAATTAAATTTGATCACACATCGTCAAGTTCAGCTGATTCAAAGGAATAAGCAGCCAATCCGGCTCATATAAAATAGAAAAAGTCTTCATAAAAAAGATTCCAAATGTCTCTCATAGCCATCCACACACACTAGCCTTAGGATACATGATACAAATCCATCTCATGATTAATCTAATGATGGTGTAGTTAACCGATGAACCAGATAGATTTATGTGGAAACCAACAACCTCTGGAATATTCTCGGTCAAATCTATGTATGAAGACCTTATGAATGATCACACACCTTTTCATTGCAAGTATTTATGAAAACTAAAAACCCTCCTTAAAATCAAAAGAATTATGTGGTTTCTTAACAGTAAAGTATTTCTGACCAAAGATAATTTAGCAAAAAGGAATTGGAATGGATATACTAAATGTTGCTTTTGTGGGGTTCAAGAGATAGTCGAACATTTATTCATTTCATGACCTTTTGCTAGACTACTATGGCGAACAGTAAACATCACATATGACCTTCCTCCACCGACCAATACTAGAAATATGTTTGGAAATTGGTTGAATGGAGTAGATCGAATATCTAAGACTAGAATTCACATTGGTGTTTCAGTCTTATGCTGGTCAATGTGGAGATGCAGGAATGACATTGTGTTTAATAGAAACAAAACTTTCAACTTCTTGCAGGTTAGTCATACGGTGGCACATTGGATACAGTTGTGGGCATATCTTCTACCGCCAGATCAGCGGGACATTATGGCTACTGGATGCAACCGTTTACTGATGATCGCACATGATATCTTCAGCCGGGTTGGCTAGCAGCATACTAGTCGACTACATGATGCTTAGTTGTCATAGGCATGCGTCGTTGTTTTTCTGGTTGATTCATGTATCAACTTTAAGCGATCCTTGAATTTATAATAACTTTGAAGACTACTTTATTAATAAAAGGTTGTGTGCATCGAGTGATGCAGAGGCCGGGGTATCTATCCCTCTTTTCGAAAAAAAATCTCTTGATTAATCAACTCGCTAGAACCGTCTCATTTTCCTATTTTCAATAAAAAAGCAAGAGCCGCAAGTATTTAAAAACAAAAAATACATATTTAAAATTAGTCACTACCGCCCCTGTCTCCGAAAGAGGGCCGCTCACACCACTCAAGGCCGCCGCCTTAGACCCCGGACCCTTATCATCCAAAGAGAGCAATCAAAGAGTTGTCAGAATCGCGATTATATTGTACAATTTTATGATTTTATGATTCAAACTAGTCCCACCAACTCTACGATTTTTCTCATAAAATCTAAGTTTATACGATCCGGATAGTTATGTTCTATGGTTCACGATCCTACCAACGAAGCTCTAATCCAATTCAGAATCTCAATCCTAATAACTTTACCAAAGACCTCGCCGCTGCCCTCACTGGGAGCCGTGGGAGGCGGGGTGTCGCTGCGGCTGTTGTCGGTGACAACGAAGATGAAGGGGTGGTGCGGTGAAACCCTAGGTCGCCTTCCATTCGTCCTCGGGAGGGCGACACGAGGGAGGACGAGGGACGATCTGGTTACTCTTTTCGACCATGTTTTCTATTATAGTTCTTGAAATCATGTGAATCAAAGAGGTGTTTCATGTATTTTCGGATCCATTTTGATTTTTTAGCAAATAATATCCAAATACGCGATGCTAAATATCCAGATAAATGGTACTCCCTTCGTTCCTAAATAATTGTCTCAACTTTGTACTAGCTCTAGTATAAAATTGTACTAAGATTAAGACGGTTATTTTGGAACAGAGGAAGTATGATTCTACGACCTTAGTAGTTATGATTCTACGATTCACGATCCTCCTAACGGAGCTCCGGCCTGATTTAGAATCTTGATTCTGAAAACTTTCCCGAAGACCTCACCTCCGCCCTAATTGGGAGTTGTGTGGGGATCGCGGCGGCTGTTTTGGTGACGGTGAAGATGGAGGGGGAGGAAGGGAGCAGTGTGGCGAAACTCTAGATTGCCTCTGATTCACCCTCGGGGAGGGGGAGTTCCGTGTTACTGTTTTCAACCATTTTTTTCTACGGAGTATTATAGTTCTTGAAATCATATGAATCAAAGAGGTCTTTTATGTATTTTCAGATCCATTTTGATTTTTCAGCAAAGAATATCCAAATACGCGATGCCACATACATAGCAGACCGTTGGAATCAGCATCTTTCTATCTACTTTGGGGGCTCTGTCTCAGGGTTTTGGAATTTGGACACGCCCTGCCGACGCTATCTCACTCAAGGCTCGATGCGGGACAACCAATTAAACGACGACAGAGCTGGTCCATACGACAAAGGAATCCTCGTTCCTCAACCAAAACGAAGCGACGCTAGCTTTGTTTGCGCTCTTTAACAGCCGTTGGGGTCACTCGCACTGGTACTACGGACTACAGAGTAAGTGAGCACACCAACCCTAATCAATCGATGAAAACTGGGGCTTGAGAGCTGCGTCCCGTGCTCAGGGATCCGTCCATTTCCCAGCCAGTGGCGTTGCCCCATGCCCATGGAAATCCAAATCTGCCGTGGGGTGTTATTGGGGGGTTTGGGACCCCTCCTCGAGATTTTAGCTCAGTGACGTAGGGTGTTTTGGGTTCCCGCGTGATCTTCTTGCGGCAGCTTCTCCTTAAAACCAAGTTAAATTTAAATTTGTTGGGAACTACTTACTAGTATATCCTAGGCGATTGGATATTTTATCCTTTCAGTTACTTTAACCGCAACGGTCCTATGTTGTTTCATTCAACGACACATTTTTTCTCTCTCTTCATGATCAGCAATCTCTTCCAGCCGAACACAGTCCTGTCACCCTACCTCTACTCCGATTGTGACATCATGGTGAGCCGCATTGTTTGTATCTCTGGCGAGGCCTTGATGTGCCCTCGTCGACGACACCATCTTGATCTCGGTCTCCATCCAATCTAAGGGGTGATCGCATATAAAACAGTCCCATCTGAATTAGAGATACCAGAGGCAAGAAAAAAGGAACAACACAGGAAGACACAAGATTTTAAACTCTCTTACCCGAACTTCACTATACTGAAGATGTTACAAACGCCGAAGATTTATGATGATTTTATCCCATGCGACGGCTTAGAGAGATATTATATAGTAGTAACGACCTAGCTTACAAGCCTTCCAGCAACAAACCTCCGCCCCGTTCCATAAAATAATAACCTTTGTAGAAATTTAAATCCGCCATGGCACCGACACTAGCAGCTTAAAGCAACTTTAACGACTCAAATGTTCGTTTTTGGTTCGTCGGCCAGTGTTTGGGTCATAACAAACAAACAATGCGACTCAACGGGCGATGCAAACGGACAAGTGTCCATTTTTCTGTCCGCCACGATCCAATTTAGGTTCAATTGTGCGTCAATTTTGCGGTCTGGGTGGACACGCGTTGTGTCCTCTCCTTGTCCACGTAAAGCTAAGGTATAATTTTTACGTACTTTTGAAAAAAAAAAGATCATAATTTAACAACCTGCACTGGTTAAGCCTCAGCCACGCTTCCGCCGGCAAACATGGTCGCTCAGGTTCACCAAGAAGGGCCGGCCATGGCGTCCCCATCTCATTCTTGAAGAAGTGCCTGGAGGTGTTATTGGTAAACGTGAAATTCTCGAGACTTTCGGCGATGGATTTCCATTCGGCTCCATTAAAGGTGAATGTTTATGAAGAAAAAAAAATCATAACTTAACAAACTGCACTGATCAAACCTCAGCCACTCCACCGACGAACATGGTGGCTCTGGCTCACCAGGAACGGCAGGCCATGGCATCCCCATCTCACTCTTGAAGAAATGCCTAGAGGTGTTGGGGCCTAGAAAACTTCGGACGCTTGATCAATGGCAAACGTGAAATTTTGTTTGCATTTTTAACACCATCGTCCGCCTTCCAGATGTACCGTCAGGGCCACTTGCACCAGTATCAAAATTTGTTAAAACCATGCACACACATCACCTCTACAACCATCATCGAGCTCAGAGATTGTACTTTTCCTAGTGGGAACGTGAGAGCAGCGTCCGGCGCTCGGAGATCCGTCCATGTCCATTCTCGATCGGCCACTGTGGAGTTGCTCCGTGGAGGAGATCCAAATCTAGCGTGATGCCTTCATCGGGCCCACCTGCTTGTGTCCCAGATCCCACACGTTCCTGGAACTTGTGGACGACCGTGGCAGGGGCCAGGCTAAGGTGGTCCGGCCAGCCGTACAGCACGCGCTTGCACTGTGAGAAAAGTATTGGACGGACGGACAGCAAATTTAGCAGGGTGTATGTTTCCATTCCGGTGCCCAGCTAAAATACAGATATATTGGGCTCCATTTTGGACGCACTACTACTTCATTCATATTTTAGGGTTACATATACATCAGTGACTTGATCGGCACTCTCATTGCTTTGTGTTCCACTAGTCTTTGGCATCTATCTATCTATTGGAGTGTTACAAAGCTCGTCCCCTGCTAAACAGGTTGCAATAAAGAGGGAACAAAAACATCCAAAAGTGGAATAACATATGCGCTCTAATTAACACGCTAGAGTGGAGTACATATTATCAAGATTTGGGAAAAATCTAAATGAGCGCACGTAATTTTTTCTTTCGTGTTCACAAATACTACCCTCTTTAGCACGTTGTAAGTACGAACCAACTTCTTTACTTGTGAACCTCCTTGGTGGTGGCTTATGCTATGTCTTGTTATTGAACGATGCTCTATATTTTCTAAAGCAGTGATACTTTTTTTAGTTTCTCATAGCAAGGATCCTCATCGCAATGCATATATGCATAATACACCTTTATGCTTCAATTTGAAGTAGTGCCATATGCAGGATAGTAACGAATGAACCAAATAAGTGCCACACACAAATTGAAATATTGTTTCGTTAGTATATCTACTATTCTCACACCAACCCGGAAGCTTCTACATATCTTCTGGTGTTAGCCTTCTCCTATCGCATCGTCAACAATATCTCCGTACCCCTTCGTTTCGAGAGAAACACTCCGACAATTAGGGTTCCTCCGCCTCCTGTCGGCGGCGGCGGCGATCTGCTTTGCTTCTATGGCCTTCGGGCCATGGAGGCGGGGTGGATCTCGGCCCGTGTTGACGGGAGGGCTTCATTTTCCTGGTTTTAGGGTTAAGGTTTGGTGGGGCGACGCTCAGATGGTGGTGGCGCCGCCTTGTCCAATAAAGTCTCTCCGGCTTCTATCCCATCTCGACGGCAACATCGAGAAGCTTGTGGGAGTGATGTGGTTCTCGATGGCTTCGTTCGGCGTTGGGGATCTCCGGATCGTCAAGGAGCATCATCGACGGTTCTTCCTTCTTCATCTTCGAGACGGATGTGGTCTTCTTAACCCGTTCGGCGACTTCCCGTCCGCACCCAACAATACCAGGCCGACTCATGAAGGAGCGGTAGCGGCGGTGTGCCGTCAACACAGTCTGAAGATTGAAGATGAAGGGCATCTCAAGAAATTCATTGTAATTTTCGTTTTTGGTGAGGTGTTTTGTACTATCCGATGGTTCTTTTAATGCGAGGATTTTTTTCGCAAGAAAAAAACTTCTACATATCTTGTATCAGTGGTTGCATAAATACATGAAAATCCTTTTCTGGTAAATTATTTTTGGAATCAACAATGCCATCATGAAATTGGATTGGTCCATGCACATCCAGGGTGGGAAATGGTATGGAATGGAAAAAAACAAGCCACACATTGTATGTGGTGCTCATGTGTGCAAAGGAATTGAATCCATCTGTTCCAAACCCTAACTTAAAGTTACGGGGATCTATAAAAAGATCTTCATGTTCTTTGTCGAAGGTTTTCCATGCCGCGCCATCAGCGGGGTGCCTCATGACATTTTCGTCTTCAACCCTCGTATCCATCTGCCATCGGCTGTGCTTTGGTATTTTCCTCGGAGATTTTTTTTTGTGTAACCATGGTATTTTCGGAAAGTGTCAGAAGGATCTTGTAAGAAAGCTTTTTTTTGTCTGATCAACATGTCTCCACCTTGATGTACCATACTCGAGACAAGGAGTATTGTTGGCATGGTATCCTCAATACAAAATGCAGTCATACTTACAATAATAAATTATCTCATAACCAAGACCAAGAAAAGAAAAAATATATCTTAGCATCATGTAATATTTTGAAAAGTTCACATCAGGCAAGAAAAATTCAATAGTTGGAAAAACATATTGGATGTCCTGTTGGTCATGCGGGTATATGTTTTGATATGGAGGACCCTAATAATGAACGTTAATAGTGTCATAGTCGAGCACCCATTGTGAAGTTCTCCCTGTGCTTTTTGTAAGAGATTTAAAAAAATATTCAGCCGATTTGATGCATCTTCTTTATTTCTAATATTCTTCCCATGTCATTTAAGCGAGCTTCCATATTATCGTACTTAGATTCATTGAAGACCTCATAATCATTAGACTCGTTAGTTTCACAACCACATTCATTGGTAATACCACCGTTTGCACCGTTGTCAAGTGATTTTCCATGATATACCCACTCCATATAGGTCTTGGACCTACAAGCAATACTTACGTGATATTTAACATCCTTTACAGAATGGTGGTATCCATCATCGCAATCCCTGCATGGGCACAACATGTCGTCAGCCCCATGGTTGTGAGCAACTGCAAAATCCATAAACCCCTTCACACCCTTGACGTATGCCAGGATCATCCACATTTCACCATTAATCCATGTTCAATCCATTGCCTAACAAACATAAAAAGTTCATAAGAATGCGCGTCGCCTAATTCAGGAAACCCAAACAAATATTTCGCGATATCTTTTAGTAGATAGGTCGCACCTGAAATCATCCATGTTTCACTCTACCGCAGCAGCGCGTCATGCGGAGGGACGTGTCACCTTGTCGTACCGCCCTGCCGTGTTCACCTTGTCGTGTTGCCCCGCCTCATAGGGGACGTGGTAGTAGAGGAGGGCCCTAAGTCAACGTTCTCGCTTCCTTTTTCTAGGAGGGAACTGGACGATATCAACTCTAAGTAAGTTCATGCTATTAATAAACGAGATCCCACTAAATGAGTCGGCTAAAAAATAAGTACTAGTCATTTTCTATTTTTTTCTTCATAAAGGGACCCGTTCAATCTCTAAACTAAAAATCGTAGCAGATTATGTACATGCCTAGTGACGGCTAAACGTGTCACCTAAAAGTAGGCCAAAACATCACCAAAGTTGTCGAGAACGTTGCCCCGGAGAAAACCTGCTGGTGACGATTTCCATCACATAAAATGATCTTAAGCCATAGTTTTTTCTATCACGAGGATGTTTGTTATAGAACAACGCACATTTTGTAGTGCACTCTCATGGTGACCATGGGCACTGGTGCTACAACCGACAAACGAAGGAGCTGCGACCTAAGGAAGGCATGATCAGTTGTGACTAGTGTAACGAGCATGGGGGTGGGTTAGGAGGAGCATCAATGAAGTTGAGAGCGGGCACCTCCAATGTTGCAACTAGTGACCAAGAAAGGTACAATCGAAGACGCCAAAAGCTTCAACATGATACAGTGGAAGCTGGGCTTAGTCACTGCGTAATCATAAAAGTTGCAACTAGCGATTGAGAAAGCTACAACTGATAACGGAAAAAGCTTCAACCAGAGATGATGGAAGCTGGGGCGTCCACTGCGCAACCGCGAAAGCTGCAATCGACGACCAAGAAATGTACAACTGACAACAGAAAAATCTTCAAATAAAGACGAAGGAAGATAAGTGCGCGCGGGCGGGGAGGGGGGGGACTATGCAACTGACGATCGAAAAAGCAACAACAGGTGATAAAAAAGCTTCAGTCTACATGGCAAGCTGATGATTGTGCTAGCAGCAACATTGTGAGATGCAACGGTGCATGATGGTGATGCGGTGAGGCGTGCGGACTGGTACGACATCGGCGATTATGTGTTGCGATAACCACCACCACACGTATGGAGGCGTCAACGAAGACGGTGCTTCGACCAGCAGTGGTGGCAAGTGTTGCCACGAGGGCAGCAGATGGGTGTTGTGACGACCATCATCGGTGTGACGAGGTTCCATGACACATGCGACTGCACAAAGGTCAACGTATAAGGGAAAAGAGGAATGATATGTGCTAGAGAAGCTAGTCGCGAGAAGAGATAGGATGGCCCGTGCTGTGAGGGCTAATCTAACGGATGTTGTGCTTCCGAAGTTTGAAAAGGGGCCGATTTGGGCTCGAGCTATCGACCAGTGCCCAGCGTGGCCCTAACCCTAAGTACTGGTCAAACACTAATTAGGGCTCCTTTGATTCATAGGATTTTCAAAGGATTTGGTAGGATAGGAATCCTATAGAATTTTTTCCTTCAGCAGCCATTTGATTCATAGGATCATATCCTATAGGAAAAATTCCCATAGGAATCTTGTAGTGCAAACTTCATAGGAAAATAACATGAGGTCTAGCCTCATGGAAAATTTCCTTCACCCAATCCAAAAGAACTTTCTCTTCCCATAGAATTTCATTAGACATGCCATTCCAATCCTATGAAATTCTTATTCCTACACTTTTCCTATCCTACGAATCGAACGAGCCCTTAGAGGGTACCCGTTGCAGAGGTCACTCGCGTGCGCTCCAAACGCGCCAAGTGTCGCGATCTGATGCGTTTCAGAGTTTTCCTTCATATATTCTGCACTTGACACGTGGCGCTTTCTGAACGCACAACCGCAGGCACAACCATACGCGCAGCCACAATCCAAGCCACGGTCCAGCCACAGCCCGAGCCACAACCCGAGCCACAGTCCAGCCATGACCCGAGCCATAGTTTTCCAACCACTGTCTGAGCCATCGAGCCACAGTTTTTCAGCCACAGTTTTTCAGACACAATTTTTTCAGCCACAGTCTAGCCACTGTCTGAGCCACAACCACAGTCACACGTTCGCGCGCAACCACTGAAACAGCCACAGTCCGCATGCAGCCATAGTTTTTGCTTCGCACGAACACAGTCAAAACGTGACACGTGGGGACTTTGGAGCGCGCGAAAAGTGACCTCCACGGAGGCACGCGGGGGAGGGTGTCCGCTAATTAGTTGCTCCCTAAGTATTGATTGTAAATGGTTGTGATATTGTAACTATTCACACTTTTTTTAGGTAATAAAAGGACTAATATACCAACCCTCGTTGTTGGAGTTAGCATTGACCCATGGTTAACAAAAGCCCTAAACCCTAGTTAGCAACTAACCAATTGCACAGCTAGCCAACTCAGCCATATAAAAGCCACCACCACCACCTAATGCTACGCACACGGTGGCATCCCAGACCTTGAAGATTTGAGGCATTGTTGGATTTCTAGAGCTAGCTGCACCTACGTGCGTACCCTTTTTGATAAAGGGCACTTTATTACACCTACGTGCGTACCTGTGCCGCCATGAACGGCAGCAAGAAGAGCAAGGGCACGCCGCTGCTGGGCAAGTACGAGCTCGGGCGCCTGCTCGGCCGCGGCACGTTCGCCAAGGTCTACCTCGCGCACCCGGTAACCGGCGGCGAGCCGGTGGCGGTGAAGGTGATCGACAAGGCAGAGGTGATGGGCATCGAGGGCATGGCGCCCCGCGTGCTCCGGGAGGTGGTGGCCATGCGCCGGCTCCGCCACCCGGGCGTGCTCCGCCTGCACGAGGTCCTCGCCACGCGAGGCAGCATCTACCTCGTCATGGAGCTAGCCCCCCGAGGCGACCTCCAGTCCATGCTCGCCGCTCTTCCAACCCGCCGCTTTTCCGAGAAGGCCGCGCGGCGCGTGTTCGTGCAGCTCACGGCGGCGCTCGCCCACTGCCACGCGCGCGGCGTCACGCACCGCGACGTCAAGCCGCAGAACGTCCTCCTCGACAGCGCCGGCAACCTTAAGATCTCCGACTTCGGCCTGTCGGCGCTCCCAGACACGCTTCGGGAGGACGGCCGCCTCCATACCGCCTGCGGCACGCCGGCCTACGCCGCGCCGGAGGTGCTCCTCCACAAGGCTTACGACGGCGCCAAGGCCGACGCGTGGTCCTGCGGCGTCATGCTCTTCGTCCTCCTCGCCGGTCGCCTGCCCTTCGACGACGCGAACATCCCCGATATGTGCCGTAAAGCGCACCGCCGTGAGTACGAGGTCCCGCAGTGGGTGTCCCCGCCGGCGCGCCGCCTGGTGCACCGCCTGCTCGACCCGAACCCGGCGACCCGCCTCGCCGTAGAGACTCTGGCGACAACGCACCCATGGTTCGTCAAGCGCTCCCTCAGCCTCGACTCGCAGCTCGACGGCCTCCTCGACACACAGCCAGAGCGTGCGCTGGCGTTCCGGGCGCCGGCGATGAACGCGTTCGACATCATATCCATGTCGCAAGGGCTCGACCTGTCCGGGCTGTTCAGCGGGAGCAAGAAGAGCAGCGAGAAGCGGTTCATGACGACGGCGTCGCCGGAGCAGACGCTGGAGCAGCTCGGCCGGGCGAGCGGGAAGCTCGGGTACGTCGTGGTGGGGAAGAAAGGAGCGGAGTGCCAGCGCCGTCCTCTAGGGGGGAAGCCGGCGATATCCGTGGGGATTTCGGAGCTGGTGCCGCCGCTGATGCTGGTCGAGATGCGGGTGGAGATGGACGACGACGACGGTGAGGTCCACGTGTTTGGCTGGGATCAGTTGAGGGTGGAGCTAGGCGATGTTGTTAGGGCTTGGCACAGCTGTGAAGATCTGCCACAAGTTCAGTAAACCTTTTTATTCAGAAGAAGTTATTTTGCAGCTTAACTAGTTAAATGGAGGTGTAAAAAGGTACTCTGATATGTCAATATGTGTGAATTTAGCTTGTTTATTGTTTACTTGTTTTCTGTTTTGAATATTACGATGTACACTGTTATATATAAGTTCCATGTGTATACAAGAAAAGATAGCGAAAGTTTTTTGGATACAAAGTTAGCTGATATCTGAATATTTTTAGAGTACAAAGTTCTATGAAACTGAAACAAGGTTTTACTTTCATCTATGTATGTTCAGCTCCCTAAGAACCTAACAGTACCTCAATGAGAATTGAGGCCATAATAACGAAAGACTCATCAGTATGTAGCCCATAATTCTGTGCTCTTGACATACTACTATGCCTTTTGCAAATCAAGTAATTGGAATACATCTGATCAAGTTTGAAAGAAGAAAGGCATGTTGTTCATCAAAGTTATCACAAATTCTGTTCAAAAATAATTAGCGACTTATAATTCTACAAAATATTATTGATACTTAAAACTTCATTTATATACAGTAATTCATTTTTGTTTAGTAAAACACACAATATTATAAACTAATAAAGCACTTATAAAAATAAGTTTCTACTGTAATTAACAAGATCGCAGTCAAAATCAGGCATTTCTATATACAGTGATTATACAAACTATTAATCATTTGACAACATTGACAGCACTCGCGCGATGGATTAGCCGCAGTCCCCGAATAATCAGCCAGCTCAACTTCTTTTCACAACACCAGGAGCCATCTATTTATGGTACTCCGTATCTGAATTGTTTTGTTATCAACTTATCATGTATAGAATTTGACAAACAAGTGAATGCACAATGATATACGCATCTTCTGTTTTGGTTAAGTGCTATCAAGATAACAAAACTGTAGTGACAGACAGACACACAGAAGCAGTGACATGTTTGGCTCTCCTGTGGCTGGCCTGCTAGCACAGAAATGGTAGTAGCTCATGTTTCAGCCTCAGATCCATGGAACCAGGACTCCTGTCTGCTCTGTTATGCTCATGGCAGGGCAAATTACTAGCCATTTCCCTTCCCAACATCTCTGCCTCTGTCCTATTAATTTCCAAGAAAAAGGGTAGTTGAATGAGATAGGTGTGTGGAGAAAATAAAAATGCTTAGAAGTAGAGTGTCCCTATCCATGTCTGGAAGCTTCATTTTCTGGTGAATTAACTTTCTGAAGGATATGTTATCCTGAATAAAGTGTGAGAGAGGCCTGCATTCATATCAACCGTTGGTTGTTTCCCAGGACTATGAACAGTTGCCAAGTCTCTCGGCATCGTCGATCTGTTCGAGAGAGAATGCGACCATAGATAGATATAGGTACGGAGTAGATGTCCATAGCGTCGAATCGCAATCAGGCAAAGGTATAACATAGCTAGAAACAACCTGCTCCATCAACTGATAAGAGGCCTTGATGGAAGATATTTTTGCACACCCTGTAAAGCAACAGGTGATTGATCCCCTAATTGTACTGCGAGCATAGGCACCACAGACAATTAATCTCAAGAGTTTTCTTTCTTTGACGTAATGGAAGATATTATCCTCCCGGTCTCTGCATCGTGTGATGCAACAATGCTGAGCTAATTTGGTGATGAAGAAAACAGAATCATACGGGCCAGTTGCTGTTGTTAGTCATGTCAGAGTGCGGATGATTGCTCACTGATCCCCTGAATGAAGTTCAACCCACTGAACTGAACTTTGTTTCTCACTGAACTTTGTTGCATGTTTACTTCTCTATGAAACTGGGACCTGCCGAGGAAGCAATCTGCTTTCCTTTATGTTTTGTATCAGACACTCAATGGGCAAGGCAACCACTTTTCATCTAAAAAGTGTTTCTGCATCCTGCAAATTTCCAATGCTGTTACTGTCAAGAGATGCAACTTGACAGTTCTTTCTGGAGAACTATGTGCCTGACCTGGACAACAGGGAATAGAACAACCAGTACTGACAAACAAGGTAGCTCAAAAATTCAGCTCACCTCGTCATTGGTTCAAGAACAGATACACACAAGATGCCTACTTCTGACGTGAACTGAGTTAGCTATCCACTGTAACCTCGTCTCCGTAAAAGCGGTGAAAAGGAAATCAGTATTTGACTGCACCTATATCTGTCACAATACAAGAAGAGAAGAACAGTAAGCAAAGCAAACAATGTGCGGGAAATATGCAAGAGAAGAAGTGCTGGCCTGAATCAGCATAATCTTTTTT
Organism: Bromus sterilis; assembly: GCA_950022295.1. Taxonomy (NCBI): domain Eukaryota; kingdom Viridiplantae; phylum Streptophyta; class Magnoliopsida; order Poales; family Poaceae; genus Bromus; species Bromus sterilis. The sequence goes on from OX465600.1 coordinate 284,089,705, forward strand.
GGTTAGATATATAGAAACACTGGAATCAAGTGATCATGCGATTGATACAATCGAAGGTTTCACATACCAAGTGCATACACTTGATCTGCAGATAAGTTAGGTGTTCTGACCTTTTGGGTGTCCATCAGCGGTGAATGTTCAACCCCCTCTGTTTCTAAGCAGACGACATTTAGATATGGACATACACTTGACCGTTCATTTTTGTATGAGTATGTATGTTAGTGCTACAAAACTTGAAAGCAAATATAGTGTTAGCATTTTGATCCAGTAAGATGTGTGATGCAAAGGACTATGGATTAGCATGTGAATATACTACATATCAAGTTCCTGGACATATCAACAAGGAGATCTGCCCAAGATTAAGACAACATGTTTGATCCAAATCATGGTGCGCTTTGCTACCATATCTCTTCAATTAACTAGGATATCCGCCTGGCCATCCTCCTAACTTTCCATTGGAAGTACAGAAGAATAAGTTATCCCCCCCCGATGCTCCAAAAAGTGCAAAGACGACTTGTCAAAATCACGGAAGAACAGTCCCACACACCATGGATCTCATGGGCAATTGAGAGAGACAAGCTTTATGTCAGTGTTAAAAAAGAGATATTCTTTCACGCCATCTTCTGTATATCCTGCCTAGATAAGTATACCAATACCATGCTATATTCTGGAGGAATTTTTACTTTGTCCACTGGCCTAAAAGTTAAGTATGCTAACAACTGATGTGGTGCCCATTAATGTTACTCAGGAGGGCTCAAGTTCTAGCTGAAACATGAGGATTTCATCTGCATAGTGGAAAGAATTGATAGAAGGCTATCTGGGATTTCCTCCATGATTTCATACATAGGAAGATTGACAGTGGTTATAGACTGAGTATTTGCCATGCCCATTTTTGCTATGTGCGCCCTTAAAATCCCATGGACAAATCCTGGATCACATAGAAGCATCATGTAGAAGTTTCTTGTGGGCTGTTAAGAATATTGACTTTAGGGGGGAAGTGTTTGGTTAAATGGGAGCTAGTTTGCAAATCCAAATCTGCTGGTGGATTGGGTGTTCTTGATCTTAGAACATGCATTACTGACCAAAGCACCTCCACAAATTCATAAACAAGCACAATATCCTTTTGGTGGAAAGATTGCATGTCCTTATGGGACACCTATCAAAACTTTACATCATGTGATATTGGAAAACGAGACATCATCCGAATATATGATTTCATTAAATCCTAATGCTTGGTACTCGGACCATCTGGAAATCGCTTTTTAGAATGATGAAATCAATAGACAGCAATGCATGTCCATGTTCAGAGATTACTCGAGGGGACTAGGGGTCTTCCCTACTGTTTTTTGCTCAAAACAAAAAGGTTAGTATACCATCTGTTTAAGATAGCTGTACAAGAGAACAAATTTGTTGATTCCATTAGCCACTTGTCCCCATTTTTAAAGAAGAAATTCAGAAAATAAATGATGAAAAAGAAAATAAATCTTCTCCATATGTCACGGTGTTTCACAATTCTTAAGCCCATGGGCTAACTTAGAGTAAAATTACATGAGACTTGGAGCATTATGGCAAAGGAAATACAGTGCAATATGGCATAATGCAAAACAACTTTCAGTTTCCACATCAAAACAACATAACAAAGACAGTTCAGAAACATATATATGATGAGAATCCACTGAGAGTTGAACAGCTCTTTCAAAATTTAGGCACGATTCCTCAGTACCATCACAAAGATCACTGAAATGGAAAATACGATTCTAACATGTGCAATACAGTTACCGACTTGTGCATAGTATTCACAAGGCTGAGAAGAACAAAGGAGAAGGATCAGAAGGCTGAAGTGCAGGTTATTTACCTTCAAAATAGTATACACAAAGTTCAGCATCGAGATATACACGGATGCCACAGCCTCCATATTTTACGACAAAACTTAGCCCACTGGAGAATTATACAATCCAGTTACTGAGCATTGGCAGGGACTTCATGGTCCGAGAACGTCGAAGTGTTCTCAGAGTGCACTGAATCTCTATGGATCCTCTTCTGCAGGCTCTCCAGGCTCGCGACGCGTTGCAAAGAGGCTGGCCTTGAGGCCATCTCTTCCCCGCTGGGCACAGGTTTTACGACCTCTGAGAGGTCATGCCTGATCAGATCATCTTCAAGTAAACCCTGGAGGAAATGGCTCATGCTTTCCTCAGTGGGAGCAGGATCGGCAGAAGCTGCACTGGATACACATGAAGCGAAGGGCGCGTTGTTTCCAGGCATGTCTGATGTAGTAGAGAACAACAAGCTTGTTCCAGTTACTCTCCTGACAGCTTCTTCAGCTATATTCACCTGAACACAAGTACTTTGTTAACAAAGAAAATAAAATAAAAAAGCACTAGTTACATGTAGTTTATAAACCATATTTTAGACAACATAAGTATTAGGTAGATTATGTTTTGTACTCCCTCCGATCCATAATAAGTGTCGCTCATCTAGTATAAAGTTTGTACTAGCTTAGTACAAAATGTGCGACACTTATTATGGATCGGAGGGAGTAGAATATAAGTATTATCTACTGGCAAAGTTTTGGAATGAAAAAAAAATCATTCTATACGCATAGGTATAACACTATAAGTTCTGCATATATATGTTTGTGAATACAGTATTGAAATTCTATGACTAGTGTTTGCAGAGAAAAGAAAACAAATAACGGCTGTAAAATGAATATTTTAGAAACACCTTTACCAAGACATAAATACAGAGTTTTGCATGTACTCACACACAAGAATTAACAAATGTATGTATGATTGTGCCTGTTTGGACTCCTCATGTGCGGTATGAGACAGAACACCCTCCCATGAGGACCAAAACCATAGGCTTAATGAGACACACTCTCTGAGCATAGCAACATGGTATGAGCACTTTTTTATATTTGTTTCGTTTTTACAACACCCACACCTGTAAGAAAACATTGTTATTCTTGACTCCAAAATTAACAGAATAGAAGAGAGAGTGAAACATAAAACTAAACTATTCGTTTTTCACTAATGGAAGAGGATAGTACCTGTCTGCCTCCTTATGAGAATCACAGACTCATCCAAAATTGCAATGTGGTCTTTAATTGTACAGTTAGGAACAGGAACTTACAGACAGTGTTAAACAAGGAATGTCAAAACCCGATCACTTTCGTTATCATGCTTGGGTTCGCCAAAGAAAAGAAAAGAAAAGAAAAGAAAAAGACTCACTCAAGTACCAATTCTAGACAAAGCACATCAACCATGGTATGCACAGAGCCGAATAAAGTAACTAGTCATGATACGCATAATGCACAATACTATGATATGGTTATAATGAACAGATTCACAAGCACGACCCTTCAAAAGGTCACAGAAGATTGGAGGATGCAGTTAAGCATTCCCAAGGATTAAAAGATATACCTTTCTCCTCATAGTTTCAATATCAACTGTAAGATTTCTGTTGCCAAGGGAAGCTTCCTTGTATTTCTGAGTCATGTCAGTCAGGCGCTTTAGTAGAGATGCATTCTCAGCTCTTAACTGGGTGACCTGGATGATCATATAGTAATTAGCATGGTCGTCTTAATTTCAGTTGGGAGTTTCAAACATCATGGTTCACGATTCCAAACCTGTGATTCAATGTCATTTTGGTGGGCTTGCTTCCTTTTCCTTGACCTCCTGGCTGATTCTCGATTTGATAGCATCCTGATCGCAGAATTAAGACAGAGAGTTCAGCATGGCAAATATTGTATACTAGTTTTCCAACATGGCACATGGAAATTAACTTGAAAATAACCCAAGTATGAAACTACTGCCTCCTCCTGTTTGGGACTTACGTGGGATTGGTTTAATGTGTCGGGTGTGTGAAAAATAATCTGGTGCCAAATAAATTTATAAAAGAAGACACGAGCATATATGTTTGGAGGGATTGGATCCTCAATGGTACCCTCTGCCTTTTCACCTGTCCTAAACCACTCAACTTTACAAAGATTTCCGCACTAATATCAAGTAGTATTTGTTTCCAGCTAGATTGAATATTGCTAAAAGGTGACAGCAGATAATATCTGATGACAGCAGAACATAATGGCCGCAAGCTAAAGTAAGAAATTTATAATTCCGTAAGAAAAGTGCATGCTGAAGATAATCGTGATAAAATAAGATCTGCGTTACCTCTTCACCCGCTTTGCACTGGCAGGGTCTGTATTTTCCTCAAGATCTCCATCATCATCATCTGACTGCTCCTTTGATGTACAACTATTAGTTGGTTTGCCTTGAACAACAGTACCATCACCTATGGATAGAAGTAAAGAAACAAAAAGACTTAATTAGGATAGCACACAAGATTTATAAGTTTGAATGTTACTAAAAATGCCTATACACTATGATGTCAAAATATGTCGACTCTAGATGCAATCAGATTGCAAATTGGTGTCAATGGGAATGCTTTTCTGATGCAGCTGACAGTATTCAGCATCAATGAAGCAGTCAGAATACACATTTCTCATCTTTTACATATTTGACCTCAACATTAGTATATGTATTTTGAATCTTCTCTCCAGACGTGCCAACATAACTCCATATTGCAAAAGCCAGAACGATATTTCTCCTCATTTTGCTGGATTCTTTGTACATCAGCTAACCTATTCTACAGACACTGTGGGCGGCATCTCTTTCTTCTGCTGGTTCAGGAGCGCCTGAGCCAGAGACTACCAAATAGTGATAAGACATAAAATAGACCTAATGTTGTGAGGTGGATTTTGACATGTAACATTCTTTAGCAGAACTGCAGAATACTGTCAAGCTAAGCTGTATTTTGTCAATCTAATACAATACTGCCTTTTGATTACTTCATGTGGGATACTCTTCTGGGATGATTTCGCTTAGGTTGCTTAATGTACTGAAATGAATGCAGATATCAAAGTTCATACATACCATCGAAAGAAGCTTGAGAAACCAATTGCGAAGTGTCTGAAGCTTGTGAATTGGGGTGGCTCAACGAACATTCTTGAGGTTTAGCTTCCTGAAATCAAGTTATAGGAAAATTAACTCATGGACATCTGAATGGGGACAAGAGGAATAACAATATGAGATATTAAACTCGGGCCTTCTGGTTCAGTCATTCATCTACACTCGGCTACTCAAGGGCGCAAACTGTGAATTGAACGGTCTAGGAAGAACTAAAGCAAATAATTATGTGCTTATGTGCTTGCCTGTCACTTTCAGGAAAAAATATCAGAACATAATTTTCCATATCAGCAAAGAAAAAGATTGGAGAAGCCAATTGTTCCATACACTCCGACAACATAAGACCATTTAATTATGTAGTCATCTGTGGTCGATGATATTCCATCAGAATATGCTCATTATTGTCAGCTTCCCTCCTAGAAACATGTTACATGTCAAAATGGCACACTACAGTGCCGCTGAACCAAGATACTCTTAAGAATCCAGAGAAACAAGGATTCCTCTCCCCTCTAAGAAGGTACACCATTACCAAATTATATTTTCGTGAGGGTACTTGGCCACAAAATAATACTCACCTGATACCAGTGTCATGTGAATTATACAGTAGTAACGAAACTAGCGTGTTCCAATCATTATTATAGAAGTAATTTCGGTCACTAATGCAAATGTACTTTGGAGATTGAACTGGTCAGATTGTTCATCAGAGACAGGTGCAGATTAGTGCGTGTTTTCTCCTAAATTGAAAATTGCTAGACAGATCCTCTAAGAGGGATCTGTGGTGGAACTTAGTAAAGTTACATGAAGACTCCAGATCGACCTAAAACTCAGTAAAGCAGAAATGGATTTTATCTTTGACCACAGAGAGGGAGGCCATACCATGGTCTTGGCCACGGCGGCGCAGTACAGTTGCAGCTTCCTCTTCAGCACCGCCGCGTACTCACCGGGATCTCCACCGGCGCGAGCACAGTTCAGCTCCACCACCTCGTCGCCGCTGCACTCCATTCTTGAAAAAGCTGCTCTCTTTTAGCAGAACTACTCAGAAGGGCAGAGATCTTGCACGGAACAGAGGGAACAGGGAGCAGTTGTTCTCTCGAGTGAATCACAAAAAGATATGAGGAGGAATTCGGAGCAAGCTGGTGAAATGAGCGATGGCTGAGATGGTGGAGGCGGCGAGGGGGGAGGGTTTATAGCGGCGGTGGAGGGAGGGGACGGGGAGTCGCTATCTCGGCGGCGCTGTCCATGTGTTTCACTTCTCCGCGCAAAAAAAGATCTCAGGAGCCTAATTGCGAGACAAGTGGCCAGAATCCACTCCGGAGTGCTCCTGTCCACAAAATTTAGATCTTTTATGTGGGGACCACAGCAGTTTTCCATGGAAATTTATTAAGTTGGGATTTCATTTTGTCGAGACTTATGAGCAAAAATGATTTGAAAATTGAATACAAAATTCAACGGTGACTCGGACTGAATATGAATTGTAGTCAAACTTCTCTATCCTTACCCTGCAAAAAAAATCTTCTCTATCTTTAACCACCCATTGGTAAAGACATAAAGCTATTAGGATATGTTTTTTTAATGAAATATGTTTTCAAACTATAAATTTTTCATAATTATTACTTAAATTTTCATTAGTAAATGTGCAAAATAAAAAACACAAACTATTTATAAGGAGTGGGGGAAACTTCCTATAAGCCCTAGTGACTACAAAGCCATGTGAAACTCACAAAGTTTTTACCAAGGCTCCATCGGGCGTGACAGTAGATGTATACACCCATTTCACGTTACACATTAAATAAATATGCAATAAATCTCACCGAGGTTCCCCCCAAAAGTAAATAAGAAATCACAAATGTTTGGTGCATGCTTTGTGCAGAATTTGAGTTGTAATGTGTGAAACCACATATATAACTTCACACACAACAAAGTTGACCAACTAAAGAAAGCCGATTTTTGAATCAGATGAGCCAAAAGGGTGTCTATAGTTTAATACACCCTTTGTTCAAATATACTTGACATGATTTTAGTTCAAAATTGAACTAGAACCATATCAAGTATTTCTGAACGAAGGAAGTATCCATTTATACATTTATCTTCTTTTCGATAACACCAGGTGCAACATAATATTGATTTGTGCATGTTATGACTACAAGTGTGTTCATGACTTCATGTCGGTGAGAGGTAAAGGTTCCCGCTAGTGCTGAGATTCCATGGAAGGCTAGGAAAGCTTCATTTTAGAAAAGCTCTTTGTGCAACTTTGTACGCATCTTATCAACAAATCGGACTAGAAGACAAGTAGAGCAGGTGTCCTTGTCAATTTCCTTCACCTCTCCGTGTTGCAAAAGATCTCATGAGCTCGCTTGCAACATGTGATCAGAATCTCTCCATTTGTGGGTGCTCTTGTCCACGGAATGTGGATTTTTTATATTGGGCTTGCACCATATCTTTCTCATGGCTACCAAGCATGCCAGGTCAGCAAGGTATGTAAAAATCATTGGAATGAGTTTGAGGATGATTTTTGTGGATGAAGACATGCATGTTGGGTTCACAACTAGGAAGCAACGCTTCACCCGATGACTGCCATCACCCAATGGGTGGTAGCGAAGACCAAATTCTTGATGTGTGCATTCTTGAGCAAGGTGATTTGATGAGTTGAGAAGGTGATTGAATTGGGTGACATAGCCATGACGAAGAAAAATCAGCAGCAGACAACTTTGCTATATGATATTAGAGAACATGGGAAGAGTTGAGTATGACTTGCAGGCCTTGGTATTGTGTTGGTATTATATGTAACTTTTATTTCAATGAATAAATGTGCAATTATACCCCTTCAATTCACAACAAAAAGGTGTTGTGGTTTCTATAGGGTTTCGAGGGCAACGACTTGTACGCACTATTGAATTTAGGCACACTCATGCACTCTGTCACTAGTTCATTGTTCACAAAGTTATAGAATTTGAGAAAAGGGCATTCACACATATCGTATCGACCTTGATACTAGCTAGTAACAAATTAATTTTGTGGGTTTATATTTTGTTCTCGGATGTGTACACATCGCAATCAATTCACAATACTCTGATTAATGCTAAGAGAATGTTATCAAAACAATATTGAGCTTTTGATGCAGCAAAACAGAGAAGTTGAACGGACCCCTGCCACCGTGGTCGGTCATCTATGTGTTACTATTATTATTAACCTAGGGCATGTAGTAGCATAAAAATCAAGGGGAGGCATATGTCGTTGTCAATATTTGGAAAACATAGGTGTGATTTTAGGTGCAACCTCTTGTACGTATGCACCAAGGGGTTAAGGTGGGGTGTACTCATGCACTAACTGTAAAAAAAAATCTAGATCTTTTTATGTTTCATCCGAATGGTGCAGCATGGGAGCCAAGACATATTATTTTATGACCATCCAGCAACAACCTAGCCTAAATATCAAGGGAGAGAGATGTCATTGTCAAATTATTTCTCCTCAGCCAAGTTGCAAAAAATATCAGCAACCAAGTGGGCAGAATCTATGCACGTTCCTGGGTGGGCTGTGGTGTGGACCTTTCTCATGCGGGGCCCACGCGGCACAGCGTATCTTTAACTTGGCTGGGAGGCACGCCAGCTCAGCGGGCAGTGCGATCCACCCAAGTTGCTGTGCGGCTGATATTTTGTTTGGTTGGGTACACGTCGGACACTCCCCCGAGTGCCGTGCTCGTTCCTATCCACACGATGACGCGAATCAGATATTATTTTATTATATCCGCATCGCGCCAGAGCTCCGGTGACTGGGCAGTGGGCACCTTCCGACGGCATCACGAAGCTTCATGGCGATTCGGTGGGCGAACCGGATAAATCGAAAAGATGGAATCATTTCTTAAAATGGAAGACCTAAATATTTTAATGTACTGCTTTTTTGTTTGCTGATTTTATTGATTATGTTGAATTGTTGTTGAATCTTGAGAAGCTTACATCGGTACGACTAGTTTCTTAAGGCATCTTCAACGATGATATCTAAAACGGATGTCGCATTCAACCGCGGATGGGGGATCAATTTGCAAAAACTGATGCGAAAGCCGATCATTCTATCTTGGTCGCATCCGTTCGTCGGCGGTTCAATCAAAGTACGATAAAATCACACAAATTTGAACAAAATTCGTTTACATTGTGATACAATTTACATAAATCAAACGCATTTCATGCAAACCGAACGAAACACATGAGCTTAACCTAGTCTAAAACTACACCGATGACCGTATAGGCCGTCCATGCTTTTTCGCTAACTCCGGTGCTCCCAATGGCAAAGAAGTTTCAGTACAGCTGACAGCTAGCGAGGCATGCCCGTCGTCTGCACCAACGATCTTCATGGTCGGGCTCCACTCAGTCTTGTACTTATATGATGTATAAGGAGAGTGTTGGTCAGTTATGCTTCAACGGGAGGGAAAGACCACCCTCCGCCTCCCTGTCCAAACGGCTAATCGATCGATGATGAGCCCGCCAAGCTTGGCACATCGGAAAATGAGAAGTGGTGGTCTTCATGGGATACAAACCGGCGCACAGTCCTCCCGTGAGGAGAAGTGCTACCCGTAATCACCGCATGGGCAACTGTTACGCCTGACTTATTAAGAGAGCTACTGTCCGCAATCGTTATTGCTCGTCCGGTGAATCAACCTCTATCCCACAATGCTCTTATCAAATCCTAAGTGTAGCATTGTTTTTTTTATTATTATTTGGAGATATTTATGATAATACCAGTATCCCGTTAATTTTTTTCTATATTTCTTCCACTTCGATGGTGTTATTTCACACTTTATAGTTAGTGTCGTGCTCGTTTCTATACACATGATGACGCGAATCAGATATTATTTTATTATGTCGCCATCACACTAGAGCTTGGAATTTTCTTGATGTTGTTGGTTGAGCACTACACCATAACATCACGAAGCTTCATGGTGATTCGGAGTGAAAACTTGACAAATCAAAAGACGAAGCATGCTTCATAAAATAAGACTGGGAAAAATATATTTTGATCTACTGTTTTGTTGCTTTTGTTACTACGAATTTTTATGTCTTCTTAAAAAAAGGTAGTATATCAATCCACTGGTCTTTGTTCCAGGTATATGCTATTACTTTTTAGGTAATTATGAAAATATCATCTTGTCTTTATCTTTTTTATGCAAGTGCCACTTCCACGACAATATAGTTGGCATCATCCATTGCACCACAAGCATAGTCTACGATAGGTTTTGAGTCTTTGGAGTTGGGGTGTCTGCCTTTTCTTTCTTCTTTTAATCAATTTAGTGGTTTATTCTTCCATCGATCAAACAGTGTCAACTACTACACTAGTTGCCAATTATGATAGAATTTTAGTTTCAATTGGATCAATGGGTAAATGGGGACAACAGAAATATTGAGTGAGATATCAAAATATAGAAACCTGGGACCGATTGATTCAGTCACTCATCTACACTCAGCTACCCAAGGTCGCTAACTGTGAATGGAATGGTATAGGAACAACTAACACAAAGAATTGTTTATACTTATCTAGTTTAAGCTTGAGAAGAATTGAAATGAGAGCATATTATTAAGTCTTACAATCTTGTATAGGTAAATGTATGAGGCTAAATTTAAACAAGTTATATGTCAACCTATGTCATTCCGACATATATAACTTAGACAAATAATACAAATAATGTTATTGGAAAAATTGAGACATGATTTTTTCCTCCCCCCCCTCTTTATATCCAAATTCTGGCTCCGGCTCTGAATATATGGCATGCCGGTAACCCGGATCAATAGGATTGGTTTAAAGAGGTCGTGTGCGTCATAATTTTGTGACCCGGTCATTGATTGAGCCATCTATCCAAACATATGAAAATTATTTTAAAAATTCAACTGTAGATGGTATAACTAATCGAGAAAAAATGGTGAAAGGCCGAGATAGCGGCACTCGTGGGGGTGAGTAGGACTCAATGTCTCCTTGCTGCACATGTGTTTCACTTCTGTGCGCTGAAAAAGATACGGAGCCTATTTGCAAGTCAAGTGTGTTCAAACTAAATACAAAATTGCAAGCCAAGTAGCCCTGCGTGTTCTCCTGTCCACGAAATTTAGATCTTTTTGCGTGGGGACTACAGCTATGGAAATTTCTAGTGGTGCTTCCCAAAGGTTGAAATTGTTATTTTTGTTCCATGTCCATTTTAGGCAGCAATACTAGGTGTGATTTGGACGTCATCCCAGGTGTCTGAACTTTCTCATATCAGATAATTTTCTTTACGGGGATTTAAATGAAAAAACCTAGCCAGCTGACGATATTTGTTAAAACACACCCCTTTGTTTATAAATATATTTTTTAAATAATTTAATATAAATTGTATATAAAATAAAAATGAATGAAAAACACATTAAAACATATTTATACATGTTCAGTTGAGGAAAAAAATTAAAACATCTTGTGACTGACAAAGTATTATTTTGTGTAGCAGTTCAATATCGGATTACAAAAAGCACGGCAACGAATCAAATATTATACTCATGTCACCACATACCTATCACCTTGTCTACTGTTAATTTTTTCCTTCAAGGACAAGCAACTGGTTAGAGCAAGATTTTTTGACACCCAAGGAAGAACATGAAAACCAACCATCATGATACAGAATACAAAAGCCTAATCCTCTATACTTTTTGCCCTAAATCGTTTGGCGAGAAACCATAATTTATGTTTCTCTGTCACCTTCTTCTCCATGATTTGAGCTGTTGTCGTCTAGAGCAATTATACTCATAGAAATTAGGGATTAATAGGTACAAAAGGCTAAAGACACTAGCAAAATGATTTTGTATTCTAAGAGTGTCTAGAGTCGGCCTGCATTAATCTGAGCTCCTATATATATATATATCATAGACGTGTTTTCAAATAGAAGCCGACGACCCTTAATATGTTCTTCAATGCATCCATGAACTTTATTTAAAAACCTCAAATCCATGCAACTACATGTGGTTCACCATTTGGCGATACAAGTACTAATTTCCAGAACCAAAGCTATCGGTTGGTAGACATACCTCATATCACATTTCTACATTCTCAATGGGCAATGGCTATGATATTATGGAGCTTTGCTTTATAAATCTTCTTCGTCATGTACTCTATTATGTGTGCACAGTAAGGTGTATTGAGATTCATATTAATGTGCACAATTGCTTTCTGGTGCCAATCCTTGAAATGCCTCAAGGTGCCATGACATACAACCTCCACAATAGTTGTATGTGGTAGACCCGAGTTTCCTATGTGAACAAAGCTATACACCTCTACAAGGTTGGTTGTCATGATATCATACCTCACTCCATGAGTGTCATGCAACAAATACCAACGGAAGGGTGGTTCTTTCTTGATCCACTCAGAAAAAATATTTATTTTTCTCTCTTTCTTCTTCTTCGTACCAGAAGGATCTATTGCTAGCAAGTCACACAAATCCTGCGGCTCCAGCTCTGGGATAATTGCAGCCAAAGTTTTTCTTCTTCTTTCTTTTCGTGAACCTACTTCTTACTAAACTCATCTACCTTTGACCACAAACAAATATATTTCACTTGATCGTTATGGGAGAATAGCTTCTTAAACATTTGAATCAACTCCTTGTTTCTGAAATGGAAAAATATTTTTTGCCCCGATATGGTGCATGCATCACCTACTCTGCAAATCATTCTAGAGTGTTGGTTCTGCTGTCGTAGGATTCTACAATGTTCTAACAACCTTCAATATACCAAGATGCCTATCATGTTGAACACACACATTAGAATGATTCAAATGGCACTAATGGCTATTTCATAATTTGCAAAAAATAGCCGTGGAATTCAAAAAAATTGGGTAGATTCAGAGGAGAATGACATGATCTACAACATATATGAATTTGGGGCAACAAGAATGAAAAAAATCCGATGCAATATGGAGTAAAGAGAGAGAAAAAAGTGGTTGAAGGTAGAATAAAGAACATATGAGGAGTTTGGCGTCGGGCTTATGTAGTCGTTGTCGGTCGTGGGACGACTGAAGAGCTGCTATCGGCCGGGGCTGGCCCCATGGCTGGATTTTCAGCCATTGCACGTCCAACAAGCCCAACAAGTCGTTATCACACCCGCGCGCAGTGGCGGGTCCACCATTGGGGCGAGCTGGGGGCGGTCACCAGCGGTGGAGGACCGAACCCTACCTACATATCTTGCATCCTCGTTTTCTCCTGCATCCATCAGACAACCAATGGGGGAGACGTTGTCCTCTGTTCCCTTCGGCTAACTTTAGTTGGTGGGCCCGCCATCTCTTGTTCGAACATTGACTTCGTTCGAGGGGGGTGAAGAGCCTATTGTCGGTCCATATGGGACCAATAGTGCTATAGTTTTTTTTTAAACAAGCATATATTCTTCAAATTTCTGAAAAAACTAGTATTTTAAAAAGATCATAATTTGTGGTACAAATTTCACTACTGAGTAAAATTGAGAATTTATTCTAAATTAGATAAAATCAATCACAAACATGAAATGAAGGGGTAAAATACAAAATTCACTCAAAATAGAAATATTCAAAAAATGAAGTTTTATATTTGGTAATAAAATAAAAAAACTATGACTACAGCTGAAAATACATCCAATAAGCCTCGAAAAAGCAAGATCCTTCCTCTTGGCCTGTTGGAGCTCAATTGGCCGGATGCACTCTTCCAAAGTTGTGCCAACCTGATGCACATGCAAAGGATCTAAGACAGCTGGGGTGAGAAAAGTGTCGCTGTTGAATTCTTTCATGTACCCTTTATGTTGCAGGAAATTATGGAGCCTACTTGATAGTCAAGTTTACAAATCTTTCTGATTTCCAGCTTGTACTAGATTTTTTCTCGGTGGGACAACACATTTTTTCCTTGTCTGCAAGGAGATCCATTCTGGCAGGATGTGATTGTCTAAGAGCAAAATGGATTTGTTCTAATACTATGAAATTCTGTCGCTTTTGAAAGTACTTAAATTGGTCATTGTACACGCATAAGCAAAGAAGGTTCAAAATAGACAATATTCTAGAAAACCAAAATCAAACATCCTCTATCTTTAACCATCCATCGATAAAACTATCTGGATATGTTTCCTAATTAGAATTTTATGAAAAAAACTCTCAAAAGTAAATATTTTCATAATTATGTACTTAAATATTCATACAAATGTTGCGGGCCCCGCGTTGCCTATGGGCGACACGGGCGGCGACCCTTCTCCTTCGTCCTCTACCGGCGTTCTTGGTCTTCTCCCCTCGCCGTCGCCGGAGGACGTCGACGGCAAAGCTCGTGCGGCAGACGGCGGCGGCGAGGTCTTATTTTCTGTCCATCATCAGCGACGACTGCGACGTTCTAGGTTGCACTGTGTCGTGACGGTGCGGTCGGACGACAGTTTGCTGCTGCTGTTGCTCGTGATGGAGACTAACACTTCCTTGGGGATCAAGTGGTCGATCAGTGATTAAAATCTCAGCGTCTTAGCTATGGTGTTCTCTAGATCATGGTCCAAAGGTCCAAAGGTACCAGATGAGTACATGGCTGTGGACGAGATGCATACATGGCTGGACGCGCGCGACATGGGCTGTGGACGAGATGCCTTGGTGCGATCTTCGTGCATGACCTAGACGCCGCTGGAAGGCAACGCGAAGGACGGCCGGGATCTAGGCCTAGCGAAGCTCGGTGAAGGGCAGAGGGATGCAGTCTCTGGTTCCCGGTGGAGTGCCATGACGGGCCGCAGCTGTGGCCGAGAGGGGCGAGCGCAGGCTGGGGGACGGCGCGTATGGTGGTCTGATCCGGCGAACGTCGCCTGTTCTTCGGTGGTGCTCGAGATTGGGTCGTCGGGCCATGCTTGGTGATCTGGTCTTCTCTCGTCGACGCCGGATGACATCAAGGTGTGCCGGCGGCGGGCGGCCTGACGGTTGCGGATTGGATCGGAGCGGCGTGGGGGCCTGCTGTCGTGAATAAAGATGACGGTCCTAGGGTTCCAAATCGTGCCAGGAAGAAGATCTGCCTGACGTAGGTCCTCTTTGATCTGGCCGGAGTGTTGGGTTCCGGAAGGCTCCGCCGGCGATTTCCCATGGGCATATGCCTGGAGTTTGCTGGATCGGATGGGATTCGGTCGCAACGCAAAAAGTGGCGTGAAGCTCTGCTCTGTTGCCATCATGGGCAAATCCATGGTGAAGTCAGAGGTGAGAATGCCATGAAGGCTGATATTGGAGGACTTGCAATGGTGATTGAAGTATTTGCGTCGCTGAGGAACTGACTCGAAATTTCAGGAATCGTGACAGTAGTATGTTAGCGGGGGCGACAACACAGGTGAACTTCAAAGTCATATCTTTCTGGATGAAATCCAAGGTCTAGCCTTAATTGGTTGTGCCTGGCAATGGTCTTGCTGAAGACATTGTTTTGAGAGCGGGGACTATTTTCAGGGTGAAAACCCAAGGTCTGGCCTTAATTGGTCGGGTCTGGCACCGATTCCTTCTCGAAGGCGGTGTTTTTGAAGAATTGGACATCAGGTGTTGGCATGATGGTGGTTGTGCGGCTGCTGCAAGGATTGTAACTCTGTAGCGGGACTTTTCTTTTTATTTCTTCTCTTTTTGTTTTGGTTGGCTGAGTGCATCCGTAATGCCTTTTGGGCAGTGCGTAGTTGCAGAGGCCGGATGTAATTGGTATCTTTTTGATATTAATATATTCTCCTTTTTCAAAAAAAATACAAATGTTGCGGTAAAAACTTCTCATCGTAATTGTGCATAGTCCGAAATGTTATCTTTTTTAAGGTGCGGGTAACCCGTCGGTAAGGAAAATTAATACATACACACCATCATAGATGCTAATGTGAGTGTAGAGCTGTCACAAATCACTGAATCCCATATCCTACCAAGACCCCATCCGGCACACATGCGATAAATCTTGGTCTTCATGCAACAAAGAAGAACGAAGAATCCATGATCAGTATGACAGAGTTTTTAGGCTCGTATTGTGTGCATAAACATTAATAAATTAGCAACATGATTTGAGTTAAGTGTGTAAAAGCACACATATAGCTTCATACCCACCAAAGATGAATTTACATCCCAACAAGGTGCGTTTATTGTTCAATATTTATCTATACATCTATCTTTGTCAAGAACGCCAAGTGCAACACACTAATGATTTTTGGATCTTATGACCAAAAGTGAGCTCATGTTGGTGGGAGGTAATAGTTCCAAGCCAGTGCTTACGTTCAAATCAAAAGTCTAGGAAAGCTTGATAAAAAAACGACACTGTAAAAAAGTTATTGTTCACCTTATCAATAATCCTTAAAAAACATATCAATGATCAAGACTAGAGTCTAGATCAAATGTCCTTGTCAATATCATTCACTTGTAAATCTTGCAAAAATATCATGAGCTTGGTAGCAAGCCAGGTGACCAAAATCTCTCCATTTCAAGGTGCTCTTGTCCATGAAAAAGTTGGTTTCTTGTGGAGGACTTGCACCATATCTTTCTCATGGCTACCACGTTTGCCAGACAAGCAAACATGTAGAAACATCGTGTTGAGTTTAGGACTGATATTTGTGGATGAGGCCGGACATGATTGGTTCGCTACCCAGATATCGTACTGTACCAAATGACTACCACGATATAGATCGACATGGGAAATCGAGCTAACCAAACCCATGCTACGTACATTCTTGACCAAGGTGATAAAATGAGCTGAGAAGGTGACTGAATTGGGCGACCTTGATATTATTTTGATGCCGGCTTTGCCATATGGCCGAAGAGACTTCGAGGAAAACAAGTGTAGAAAGGTTATTTGAGAGGGACGTCCGAAGCTTAATTTTTTTCCAGTATTATCTGTGATTTTACATGGACGATTAAATGAACACATGTGCGACTTCGATTATCGGAAAAAGCCTAATATGCACTAAGGGCAGTGTACTATACCCTTAATAACCTTTCAAAATGTTGTAACAAAGCAAACTGGATAACATTGAGACAACATGCATCTACCAACAACACTCACAATTGAATTTTCCTATTTCTCTGCATGAACTAATTGTGAACTGAAATACCACTTACACACTAAATACATGCTAAGTGAATGTCATAAAAAAATTCTAGAGCATTCAATGCCTTCCACAACTATGAACTAGGGAAATTGTGTGGACCCAAGGCTCCTCCGATTTAGGCAAGGTCATATATGTTTTTTTATACTGTATATGCAGTAACCAATCCTATGAAATCATTTGGAGACAAATGTCATTTTCAGATTCATTCGCCGCCACCAAGTTGCAAAAAGATCAAAAACCTTTGCAGCCATTGTAAGCCAAGTGGGCAGAATCTATGAATGTTCTAGGGAGGTTGTAGACCTTTCTTCACTAGGACCCACAAGCTACAGCGTATCTTTAACTTGGCTGGGAGGCTAGCCAGCTCAGCAGCCTGTACGGCCCACTGAACTTTGTTTGTGGCTGGTATTTTCCTGGTGGGTTGAGTACACGTTGGAGTCTACCTAATCTCATGCTCGTTCCTATCCACACAAACCAGATATTATTTCATTTTATCAGCATCACATGCCGCAAGGGAGCATTTGTTGGTGCCACTCGCGTGCACACGATTCATGCCTAGCGCATTGTAAAATTTATTTGTTTTATATGTTATAGTAAAATCTTAAATTGTGTTTTGATAATTTGGAACATTTAATTTGAAATAATGCTAATTTAAGTTAGAACTTGCATGTAGTTATTTTCTTTTAGTCCGGCTTTATTTCTTCTTCTTTAGCATATTAAAATATGTGCCCTTGAACTTTTTTTGTTTTTCTGAATTTTGTTTGATATTTTTCCAAGCTTATTTTCTGCCAAATTTTCTTAAGAGGGAAATCAATTTGATGTCCTTTTATCAAGCACTGGAGCATTTAATTTAAACTAATGCTAACTTAAGTTAGAGTTTGTGTTTAATTCTTTTCTTTTAGCCAGTCTTTACTTTCTCTTCTTGTCTTTTTAATATGTGGGCTTGCTTTTTTTTGGGGGTTTTCTAATTTCGTTTGAAATTTGTTTAAGTTTTTTTTTGTTATTTTCTTAAGGGAATATATTTGTGTTTTCCTTCTATCACTAGCAAAGTGTTCGTGCCTTGCAACGAATCATAAAACATAGTGACATACTATCAAATATGATTCATAGGAGAGATCATGTATGAAATGATTGAAATCCTTTCGCATTTCAATTTTAATGACAATTAAGCAATAAACACAAGTAATGTCGTTCCGATGCAAATTATATATTTCCATCTGATTGTATTGATCCTCATAAACAATCTCAAATATCAAATTGAAGACATGTCTATAAAGTCCACCAATTGTTAAAAAACAAATTACATTGCATGGCTATGGAAACTACCTGATCAAAAGGATTGCTTGCATGTTGTTTTTATTTGTGAAAAATGTGAGAAGAAGAAACATAAACCCACTTATCAAAATAATTGAGATAACATTGACCCGATCAAGCAATTGTTGTTTGTACACCTTCTTTTTAGAGAAAAGGCGTCAGCCGAGCTCGAGATGGGGCTCGAACCTAACCCGATTTTGAATTAACAAAGCCTTCAACCGTCCAGGATTACAAGAAGACGCCCCGAAGGCAAGGGGAAGGAAAATTACAACGGTAAGATACATGAAGGATGGACAATGCCAAACTAAGCGTCACACGCTACGGAAACGAAGCCGGAGACGTCAAGGTCTCCTCCAAGAATGAAACACTAGTGAAAAGATCACATAGGCTTGAAGGAGAGAGGGCCCGACACTCACGAGGCATGCCGTCTCCATGCACCTACGAACCCCGACACGGCACATCTAGAGCCCATCTTCGAAGGAGGCCACTAACTCCTTGCCTGGATCAAAGGTGTCGCACCGTCGCAAGATGGCGTGGATGCCGCCGGAATATGGCCACATAGAGAGGGTCAGCGCATCCCCAACGGGCCGCCAGAGGCTCTCCTTGAGCAGAACAGAGTCGTAGCGCACATCCAACACTTGAGTATGGGAAGCTTCACGCTAGAACACAAAGGGCTTCACCGACGCTACCGCCCACCATCCACACACGCCCACCGACCCCATGGCTCCCAAGGCGGCGCCTTCAAGAAGGGAACAATGCCAAGAGCGTCGCCGCGGCCCAACAGAGTTAGGGATTTCACCCGGGAGACCTAGAGGAGGGGGGAAGTGGTGGGAATCGTCCATACCGATGCCTCCAAGGAGGGAAACGACACCCACGTGCGTCGCCGTCGACATAGCCGACTATGGACGACCAAGGGTTTCCCCGGACCGAACCCACCCATGGCCAGGAGCCAGCAACCACTCTCTGGCAAGGAAGGGCCACGCGCCGAAGAGGGGAAGGATGGCGCTAGATTTCGTGTCGACAGCCACCAAGGAAACCACCAGCCACCGCCCTTGTCCACCAGGAACCCGACGCCTGAGCGAAGCCAGGGGACCCGGATCCACCGTTCGCACCGCCGCTCGCCACAGATCTGGTGGTGCCACCGCTCCAGATCCATGCCCCCCCCCGCGCTAGGGCATGGTAGCCGAAGACCCTGTCGCCACCATCCTTGGCAACGCCCTGGGCTTGCCCGACGGCCGCCTCAGGCGGCGGCGAGGAAGATTGAGAGGGGAGGGGCGGCCGGCGGTGCGGCTAGGATTGTCGCCACCGAGTCTCCCCAAACAGAGCGACGCGAGAGGGGGGATTCTCAACTGTCCACCCGTTCACCGTCTGCACACCTTCTATCCGGTGTTCTTCTTACTTATACAATCTTGCTAGTTTTGTTTGACCTTCTTTTCATAGTTCGATGTGATTGTTGCTCTCTTTTCATCATGGTAATATTATTTTTTATTTAAAATATAGCAAGAAAATAAATAGTTACTGATTGAGCATATAATTTGTAAGAACTTCACTGTTAACCTCCTAAAATAACTGGCATTAACTAATGGACTGGTTGAAGCCAACACAACACCCCACCATGTCTTTGTCTGAGATAATAAACCACATAGTGACTTTGTCGGATATAATTGGATATGAAGATGCCAAGACCCTCTTACTGCCCATGTTAATAACTCGCATCTCTAGTTTGCTTCCATAGAGGTCAAATGCAAAATCCAGCGTATCTAATGTAGTATCAGCTGTTGAATATATTAGCAATTTAGCATATGATTTAATCCATGAAATAGACAAACAATTCATGGCAATAATGAAACAGATCAAACTAGCCATGCGATCTACTAAAACATTATACAATGATATCACATCTAAAGCAATCACTAGGAACAGGACATGCAACATGATCTCAAACATAGAAGAATAGATCACGTATGGTGCAACGGGTGTGGAGTCGCTGGTGTTGTTGTCGCCCATGTCGTTGATGGAGAGGTTGCCGACGTCTGGGAAGAAGTCATCGTTGGGGAAGCAGTCGCTGCCAGCAGTCGTGCAAGTGCGCTACCCAAAACATGATCGCCCCTCTCCCATACAGGATCACGAGAGGCGGGGTTCTGGAGGCCTGCTGTCCCTCCTAGCGGTGCACGCCAAAAGAAGGGATGGATAAATCAAACTCATTAGAAAAGTATTCTTCACCATGATCGGACCTAAGCCGGTTAATCTTTCAATCTAGTTGGTTCTCTGCTTTGGCTTTATAGTTTTTGAAGTAAGTTAAAGCCTCATCGTTAGATTTCAGAAGATACACATAACAATATTTAGTAGAGTCATCAATCAACGTCATGAAATATTTATTTCCATCTTTTGTCATCACGCCCTTCATCTCACAGAGGCACTACTAGGAAACAAACTTTTAGTGGAGCCTTTTTTGCCTTTAGTGGCGCATTATGGGTGCGCCACTAAGGACAAGCCAGTAATAAAGGCTTAGGGGTGGCACATTCTGAATGCGCCACCCCTAAGACTCTTAGGCGGGGCCCATTCTGAAATGCGCCACCCCTAAGGCCTTAGGGGTGGAGAATTTTGTAATATGCTGTGACGCCCCCAAAATCAATCCGTGTACAGTAATCATACACGCAGGGTACATGATGGCTTGTTGCCCCTCGTTGGTTACCCCAAGTGGAAGGTTTGAGATGCAGTGCAGCAGCAAGTTTCCCTCGGTGAAGATACCAAGGTTATCGAACCAGTAGGACTCAGGAGATACAAGTAGGTGGCAACGTCGCCAGAAATTGCTTCCTGACTAGGGTGTTGTCGTGGACCTGCACACAGCAACAAATAACTTTGCTCCCAACGAGTACAGAGGAGTTGTCAATTCCTCCGGCCTTGTCGTTTACAAAGGATCAACGCAAGAGATGAAAGGTGCAAAGGAAAGTAAAAGCTGAAAGTAAATTGAGGGTGTGAACAATAATGTGAAGATGGACCAGGGTCCCGTGATTTTCACTAGTGATGTCTCTCTCCCAAAAGACGATAAAAGTGCTAGCGAGGTAAACAAATCACAGTTGGGCAATTGACAGGATTATGAAGGCACCGCAATGCTAACTATGCTGCAAAGAAAGGAAGGGCTCAAAAGCAATGGGCAGTACGCCATGGTAAGTAGACCGAAATCCATTTGCATCTATTACGAATCATCCACCTTGATATATCTATCCAGAACATCTCACTGGTATTAAGTTGTGAATCCCACCCAAAGTGTAAACTCAAAGCAACAGACAACTGCATTAAAAGAACTTTGCGTAAAGTAAACAATCCTTGCACCCGCAGGTACAAGCACCGCTGTTTTATCCCTGGTGGCAACAGCACATCCCCTAGTCTCATGTTTCTGTCACTCAAGCTAGATATCAAGGGGCTGAACCCACAATCGAGCATAACGCTCTCTCTTGGAGTTGCAAATAAAATACTTGGCCAAAGCAAATACCGCAACGGAGAACATGCAAGAATTTACTCAAGAACAAAATATAAAAGAGAAGAACTAAATATATTACTCATCACAATCTGAACATAGTCTCATAATCCATCAGATCCCAACAAACTCAGCATAGCAACAGCAGAAATTACATAGATGCCTCGATCATGTGAGGCATCTCACGAGGACTCGAAAGTGGAAGCACAAAGGGGGGAGAGATTCATCACATAGCTACTGGTCACGAACCTATGGTCCAAGGGGGACTACTCACGGCACATCCGGGAGGCGTCCATGGCTATGGATGGTCTCCCGGAGGGGGTTCCTCCTTCCGGCAGGGTGCCGGGGCAGCTTCTCCAGGCATCCCCGATCTTGAAACGGAGGTGGCGGCGGTACAGAAGGGAGTTCACGAGAAAGAGATCGATATTAGGGGTTTCCACCCCAAGGGGTAAATATAGGCAAAGGGGGGCATCGAGGGGACCCACGAGGCAGTCAGGAGGGTCCCTGGCGCGACCCAGGGTGGGGCCGCGCCACCTGCCCTCCTGGCTGCCTGGTGGTGGCCCCCCTTCCCTCTCTTGGTGATTCCGGAAGCTTCTGTTGCGCTGATTTTTTTATATATTTTTCCCGGAATTTTTGGAGCACTTTTAATGGCCGGAAAACCTGAAATACAAAAACAGCAGAAAACAGAAACTGGCAACTGGGTGCACTGAGTTAATAGGTTAGTCCAAATAGGTTCAAAAGTGTATGAAAGTTCAAGCAAAACATGGCAAAGTCACACAAAACATGCATGGAGCAAGCAGAAATTAGAGATACGTTTGGGACGTATCAACATCCCCAAGCTTAATTCCTGCTCGTCCTCGAGTAGGTAAATGATAACAAGCATAATTTATGTGGTGACATGCCACACAACCATAAAAGGACTTTTAAGTAAAGCAATCAAAGCATGCAATTCAATTCAAGTCTTAACAAGCAAGAGTCTATATTAGCATTGACACACGCAACAAAAGAACAAAAGGTGCAAGAGCTCTCGCTGTCCGTGACTCGAATGTCTCCAAATGGTGTTTGCGTGCAAGCAAGGGACTGGGAAGAAAGAGAAAAAAAGGTTGTTGAGAACAACTATCTACTAAAGTTTCACACTTGGTCTCCTTTGGATTCTTATCTGGACTCGTCCCCAGACCACTAGCCAGGTACAAGTCAAACTGATCCACTCCCTTTCGACATTTTGAGCACTCATGCAATGGATGAGCGTGAGCAAGAAAGTTGACACCTAAAAGGAGAAACAGAAAGAAGGAGGAGGAGGAAGACAAAAAGGTGTGAAAGGCTCACATCAATGAGGACAATCATAGGCGAGAGAAGGCCATATGATAGATATGATGTGAGGAGTAGGGATGGCCATACAACGGATGCACATGTGAGCTAAAATCTCTCCAAGGGAACTAGTGGGGGTGCATCTAACTTGCTTTCTCAAGAAGACCTAGAGCTCGTTTGAGGAGGCTCATCATTGGAATATACAAGCCAAGTTCTATAATGTGAAGGGTCCCCACATAGCTATATGCATGATGATGATCTCTATGGAGTACAAGGGATAGAATATGAAGTACTAGTGTGGATCTCTCAAAAGGAATAGTAGTATGCCCCCTTCTCTCTTTTTTGTTCTCTTTTTATTTTTTATTTTTCTTTTTTATTTTTCTTTTTTCTTTTTCTTTTTTGGTGACCTCAATGGCTTTCTATTTAACTCTCATTTGTCCTCTTTGGGATCTTTTGATTTTGTCCTCTTTGGGATCTTTTCCTCACTTTAGGGGCAATACTCTATATTTTACAAGAATATAGGAGATCTTTCACACTTTACAAAGGTACTCACATAAAGAAAATGTAACTATCATGATGCAAATGTATGCCTCTGCCAGGGTAGCAGGATATGCAATGATACTAGCGCGTCATGTAGCAATGATTAGGGCAAGGCCCAACTAGCATGCGGCTCATCGATCAAGCAAGTAGCATGTATGACATGAAGATCAAGTCATGAGAAGGTGGATGTTGCATGGCAATGTATCTCGGAAAGGCTATGGAAATGCCTTGTAGGTAGGTATGGTGGCTGTTTTGAGGAAAGATATAAGGAGGCTTATGATGACAGAGCGTATCATGCCAAGGGTTTGGATGCACCGGCGAAGTATGCGCCAGCTCTCGAGGTGAGAAAGGGCAATGCACGGTACCGAAGAGGCTAGAAAAAGTATAGGTGGGTGGAAGTGTCAACTTTCGAATACTCACATTAGTCCGAAGAACTCATGCATTTATTATCGGTAACTCTCAATCTAATCAGGAGGTTCACAAAGAGACAGGTACCCCGAGGAAGAGTGTATGGGGGTTTGGTTATCCTTGCGCATCCTCGACTCATGGTACGTGAGTGTACTCTAATATTCGAACCCTCCAGAGGTTAGTGATCCATCTAGTAGCTAGAGTTCTCAACATGGGTTTTTTTTGGTTTTTGAAAAACACACGGATTGCCCAAAATACAACATCTATCACTAATAGGAAAGAGCTCTTGACACCATAAGTTCAAACATTACTCTAGTCAATACCTCAAAACTATTGCAAGTTACTACTACAAAGAGAATAGCAACTTTAACTACCTACTTTTAGTAAAGACACAGAACTCAGTGCAACAGGCAAACTCTCTAACAAGATAAAACATGCAACCTATAGAAATTTCAACCTAAGACAAAAGAAAAGCTCTAGAAAAACTAAAGCACTACAACTAAACAGAACAGCAACTAAGAAAAGAAAAAGAACAACTCACAGCTAAAAGAATAAGCATGCAAATCCTATGAGGAGTTCTAGTTCAAGCGGAGCGTGAATCTCTCCCATACAAAAGAGTAAGTTGGGGTCTAACTTGTTACTACAGCAAAGAAAGCATAACAAACCTAGAAAAGTAAAGAGCGAGACGCTCCAAGCAAAGCACATAACGCATGAAGTGATAAAAATACAGTGCAACGAGGGACAAACTGATGATTGTTGATGAAGAAGGGGATGCATCGGGGGCATCCCCAAGCTTAGACGCTTGAGTCTCCTTGAATATTTATTGGGGGTGCACATGGGCATCCCCAAGCTTGAGTGTTTGACACTCCTGAATCTTCTTTCATCATCCTCCATCGCGCACTTGAAAACTCCCTTCATACATAACTCATTGTAGGCTGATTAGAGAGGTTAGTACCCTAATAAAATAATTTTCCTCTACTGCAAATAAAGATTTCCAGGAAGAGCTACTGTTTCTCTTGCCTGCCCAAAAAAGTTTGCAAAGAAAAAGCAAGCTTAAGGATTACAAAACTGCGAAAAGAAAAACCAGGGCAGAAGCTAAGAAAACAGAACAGCAGAGAAAGGAGAATTTTTTCGAGGTACTTCTGCAACTCAAATCAAAAAACTTTGAACAGACACCTGAAAGGTAATTGTATGGAGCATTCTGTTCAAAAAAAATTCAGATCAAAAAGATGATCTGGTGATTTATTGAGAATTTTTCCGTCAAGCAGACATAATCTGTTTCTGGACAACAAGCACCAACTTTTGACCTTTCTTGCAATCTGAGGCTAAACTTGGCACAAAGCTTGAAAAGTAAAGATACAATGATGTTGCTACAGTAGTAACAATCATCAAGATCACTAAGAACAGAAAAAAAGCAAAAAGAAAAACCTAAATTCGTTGCGGGCTGCCTCCTGAAAGCGCTTCTTTAAAGCCATTAGCTAGGCATAAAGATTATAGAAGAATAAGAATTTTGAAGAAAAAGAGAGCATCAAGAAGCAAATATGAAACAAATTTAAGCCTAACCCACTTTCTATGCATAGGCATCTTGTAAGAAAATAAATCAAAGAAGCACAAAGTGACATGCATAGGAAGGTAGAACAAGAACAACTTCAAAACTTTCAACATGAAGAGAGGTGTTTTTGTAACATGGAAGTTTCTACAACCAAACTTTCCTCTCTCAAAGTAATTTTCATTAGCATCATGAACAACACCAAGAATATAACTATCACATAAATCATGTTGTTCATGACCTACAAGCACACGTGTATTGTTTTCAACACGGTTTTTAGGATGATAAGATAGATGCAACCCATCACATTGAGCCTTGATAAGAGCAAAATTATCCGGAACAGTTGGAGATTTCAAAAGGATAATAGGGAAATCAAGTGTGGGTGGGGGGGGGGAACAGTAAATACAAAGCAAGCATATACAAACAAATGCATGCCATGACAGATGCAATGCTAACGGTGTTCTAACGCAGTGCAATGCACGTTGCTCGGAGCGGGAATTCATCCGGCGATGAACTGCCAGCTCCGGGTGATTATCGGACAGGGTGTCCGGAGGGGGAATGTACCATGCCGGAGGTGTCGTGGACATCCGACAAACATGTGAAATGTGTATCCGTGTTAGTTGATCCATCCTGAACAACTTTCGTGTTCAGAATAAATTCATCCGGATAGTTTATCGGTATCGGGCAATAATCGGACAGTCGGTCCGGTGGGGGATAGTTCGATGTTCGTTGTGTTAGAGGGGTGTGGTAGACATACGGATAGTGTATTCGTATTCGTTATATTTTTCTGATCAATTTTGATGTATAAAGTTTTTGAATCTGAATTACAGTTTAAAATATATTGAATTTTAAAGTTTTAAATCAATTTAAATGATTTTCAAAATTAATTTTATAATTTAATTAACATCATTATCCAAAACAGTGTACTGACATGGGGGACCCACATGTCAGTGGCAGATTCGTTTAATTTGTGATTAAGTTAATTAAACACGGATTATTCAGAGGAGGGCCCCACATGTAAGTCTCTCTAATAAACTAAAACATTTATTTATTTAAACAGTAGGGTGGGGCCCAGGTGTCATAGACTCAAGTTTATTAAGCCGATAATTTAATCTATGGATTAACTTAATGACCTATGGCCCACATGTCAGTCTCAGCAGGGGTTACTTTTATTTAAACATGACCTTGCTTAATTAACAGGGGATGGGCCCGTTGTTAGTGGGTGATTAACCCTTAACCAAGCCAACTGACACGCCGGACTGATGGCTTCTCGCCCTTCGTTGGTTACCTCAAGTGGAAGGTTGAGATGTAGCGCAGCAGCAAGTTTCCCTCGGTGAAGATACCAAGGTTTGTCTCCAGTAGGACTCCAGAGATGATAAGTAGGTGTCAGCGGCGCAACTGACATGGACCTGCACACTGACACAAATAACTTTGTTCCCAACGAAGTTCAGAGAGGTTGTCAATCTCTCTGGTCTTGTTGTTCACAAAGGGTAAAACACAAAGGATAATGATAGCAATTGAAAGTAAAAGCAGAAAAGTAAATATAGCGTGGAAACAGTAACAAGGATATGGACCGGGATACGTGATGTTCACTAGTGATGTCTCTCTCCCAAAAGACGATAAAACTGCTATGCGAGGTAAAAAAATTACAGAAGGGCAATTGACAGGATTATGAACGCACCGCAATGCTAACTATGCTACAAAAGAAAGGAAGAGGCTCAAAAGCACGGGCAGTACGCCAAAATAAGTAGACCGTAATCCAACTGCATCTACTACTAATCATCCACCTTGAGATATCTATCCAGAACATCTCGCTAGTATTAAGTTGCGAGCCCCACCCAAAGTGTAAACCCAAAGCAACAGACAACTGCATTAAAAAGAACTTTGCGTAAAGTAAACAATCCTTGTAACCGCGGTTACAAGCACCGTTGTTTCCCCCCTTGTGGCAACAACACATACCCTAAACTCATGTTTCTGTCACTCAAGCGTGTCATCGGGGGGCATGAACCCACAATCGAGCACAACGTTCCCTCTTGGAGTCACTACCTACTACTTGGCCAAAGCAATAAACAACAACGGAGAACATGCAAGAATTACTTAGGAACAAAAATATAAGAGATAAAAACCAAATATATTACTCTATCACAATCTGAACATAATCTCATAATCCATCAGATCCCATCAAACTCAGCATAGCAACAGCAGAAATATTACAAAAGTGCCTCGATCATGTAGGGCAGCTCACGAGGTCTAAACCATGAAGAACAAAGAGGGGAGGAGAACATCACATAGCTACTGATCACGGACCCATGTTTCAAGGAAAACTACTCACGAGAAATCCGGGGAGCATTCATGGTGGAGAGGAGACTCCCGGAGGTCGGCCCTCCCTCCGGCAGGGTGCCGGGAAGAGGTCTTCTGGTGCTCACAATCTCAGAAGCGTGGCGGCGGCGGAACAGAGGCGAGATTGCAAAATAGGGTTCTGTCTTCGGAGTTTCCCCGTGACGGAGAATAAATAGGCGAAGGGGGGCATCCAGAGGTGGACCAGGGGCCCCAGGCGCCCCCCTGGCGCGGCCAGGGGTGGGCCGCGCCGGGTGGCCGCCTGGGCCCCCCTGGCTCCCCTCTGGCCCCACTCGGGCTCTTCGCGAAGATTCCTGTACGCTGATTTTTCCTGTATTTTTTGCGGAATTTTTTTGACACTTTTTATATGGGGGAAAACTGAAATAGAAAAACAGTAGAAAACAGGAACTGGCACTGGGGTGCACTGAGTTAATAGGCTAGTCCAAATATGATCAAAAGTGTATGAAAGTGTATCTAGATCATAGCAATATCACACAAAACATGCATGGAGCAAGCAGAAATTATAGATACGTTTTGGACGTATCACGGACCCACCGTGCAGTGGCAGAGGGCCTCGCCGGCGACGTCAGTGCAAGCCGTCGACGAGCACACGCACGCCGTAGGCCACGAGAGGGGGTGCCGCTGGTCTTGTTCGAACGGGGGCCTCCAGCCGCGTCGGATGGGGGTGGTGCCGCAGCCGGAGGTGGCCGGAGACGAGGCCACCGTCAACGGCGGCGGCGTCTGCTTACGGCCATCAATGGCAGAAGTTGTTCCGGGTCGAATTCGAGCGCGCAAACGACATGAATCGAACCAACAGCTCACGGGGAGCAAGCTGGTGCCATTGGCGCGCGCTGGGGTGTCCGGTGGGCACGGCAACGTCAGCGAGTAGCGGCGGCCGGAGTGAGCAAAAGAGGGGCGGCCTCTACGGGCTTATCGGGCCGCAACGGGGTTGTCGGCGGCTTAGGGGCTCACCAGCGAGGTGTAGGCGGTGGCAACGGGCTCGATGACGACGCTGGGTGGCCAGAATCGCTCAGTGATCTCGCCGGAGCCGAAGAAGAAGATGAAGACGCCGCGCTCGTTGTAGTTGATCCCACCGCAATCCCAAGCGCACACAGATGAGGTCGACCACCGCACGCACGCCAGACACGTTGTTGTCGCACGGGGAAGTCACTGGCCACGGTTTCTCACCACGGCGTCCATGGCGGCTCGGCGGAATCCCCCCCCCCTCGAAGATGCGAGAGGAGGAGGAGGGGAAAATGGAGGCGGGGGTGTCCAGGGGGTGGTTGAGGACGATCTTATCGTCTCCGCGACGGGAGGGAGCAGGTGGGGGCGGGACCGGCTCGCCAGCGTCGATGGCGGGCTCGGCCGTACGAGAGCAGGTGAGGGGGGGCAGTTGGGGGAAGAAGACAAGGGGAGGAGCGGGCCTGGGCTGGATGGGCCGTTGCCCTGGGCGAGGTTTTAAACATTTTCCTTTTTTCTGTTTTATTTCTCTCTGTTATTTCTCTTTTGTATTTGTTTTTATTGTCTTGCATTTTTATAAAATATGTTAGGGGTTCCTAAATCAAAGTTATACCCCATGTAGGTGATACAACAAATTTGGTTCATTTAAAATTCAATGAATATTTTAATTAGATTTAGAATTGCTAAAATAGACCTTATTAGCTACTGTTTTAATTATTCACAATTTT
This sequence comes from Bromus sterilis, assembly GCA_950022295.1. NCBI lineage: Eukaryota > Viridiplantae > Streptophyta > Magnoliopsida > Poales > Poaceae > Bromus > Bromus sterilis. Next base: position 284,119,329 of record OX465600.1, read on the forward strand.
ACATGGGTCAATAATTTACCAAAGTTACCCCAACATGGTTCTATTGATTTTTGGCAATTTACAAAATTGGTTTCATATTTCTGATCAATGTTTAATTTGCCACAATTTTCCTAACCTCATTTGAATAGGATTTTGACTTTGGGTTTGACTTCAAGTGATCATGCACATGGGGCACAGGTTGTTGATCACCTACATCAAGGTTTTGATTAAGCTCAACACAAAGTTTGAGTAATGTCAGGGGAGCAACAATGATTAGTCAATAGTGATGATCAACAGTGTCAGTGATTACTGTTACAGATGCTGAGGGTGTTACAAATCTCCCCCACTACAAGAATTCTCGTCCCGAGAATTTAAGTGGTGGCGAGGAAAAGATCGGGGTATTCATCGCGAAGGCGATCTTCGCGTTCCCAGGTGGCTTCATCTTCAGAATGATTCGACCACTGAACCTTGAGGAACTTGACGGTCTTGTTGCGGGTTCGACGCTCAGACTGGTTGAGAATGCGGCTCGTATGTTATTTATAAGTCAAGTCTTGTTGCAGCTCGATCATATCATGCTCCACTTCGCGGATAGGGTCCTTGAAGCAACGACGGAGTTGCGACACGTGGAAGACATCGTGGACTTGGGAGAGGTTCGGCGGCAATTCCAATCGGCATGCCACGAGTCCACTCCTGGAAAGGATACAGAACGGGCCAATGTAGCGAGGAGCCAATCTGCCCTTGATACCGAAGCGATGAGTGCCCCTCATGGGAGTGACACAGAGGGAGGCGTATTCACCAGGTTGATAGACCATTTCCCGGTGTTTGCGGTCATAGTTTCTCTTCTGGCGGGACTGAGCGGCCTTCAAATGTTCACGATTGACGTGAACTTGATCTTCAGCTTGCTTAATAATATCCGGGCCAATGAGTGCATGTTCCCCAGTTTCTGACCAACTCAGAGGGGTCCGACACTTACACCCATAGAGAACTTCATAGGGTGCCATCTTCAGACTAGTGTGGTAGCTATTGTTATACGAGAACTCGACCAACAGAAGATATTCCTCCCATTTCTTACCGAAGGAAATAACGCAAGCTCGAAGCATGTTTTCCAGCACTTGATTGACTCGTTCAACTTGGCCTTGTGACTGGGGGTGATAAGTGGTGCTGAGATGCAGAATAGTCCCCAAAGCTTCTTGGAAACTCCGCCAATATCTTGAGGTGAAAAGACTGCCACGATCTGAACTGATCTCCAACGGAATACCGTGGAGCGACACGATTTGGGCGATATACAATTCCGCTAACTGAGCAGCCGTGATCTTCTCCTTGACTGGTATAAAATGAGCTACCTTTGAGAACCGGTCGATGATGACAAAGATAGCATCGTTACCTTTCTGTGATCGGGGAAAACCGGTGACGAAGTCCGTGTGAACTTTGTCCCACTTCCATACAGGAATTTTAGGTGGTTGTAGAGTTCCAGCGGGTTTTTTCTGTTCACCCTTGACGCGACGGCAAACTTCACATTTAGAAACATATCGGGCAATGTCTTGCTTCATGTTAGGCCACCAGAATTGCTGACAAATGTCTTGGTACATCTTGGTGCTTCCAGGATGAATGGAACACGGGGTATCGTGAGCCGCTTTCATGACCTTCGGGGTCATATCCAGGTTCTCATGCCTGCCCTTGCTGTGAGTAACCACTAAGCCGTTCTCGTAGAACACCGCACCTTTGCTATCAATGGTGAAGGGTGAGGGTCTTCCATTGGCGATATCGCGCTTAATCTTGTGTACAAAATCATCATAAAATTGTATAGCCTTGACGGATTTGATGAGATCCGGTTCGATAACCAGGTTATTTACATAACCTTGAGGAACAATCTCGAGGTTTATCTTGCGTAGCTCTTCATACAGAAGTGGCTGTTGTACTTGAACTTCAAGTTCACTACAGTAGGCTTTGTGGCTCAAGGCATCGGCCATCACATTGTCCTTGCCAGGGGTGTAATGAATATCCATGTTGAAATCGGCTATTTTCTCGAGCCATCTTTGTTGACGAAGATTCAGGTCTGGCTGAGTAAACAGGTATTTCAGACTTTGGTGGTCGGTGTAGACCTCGCAACGATTACCGACGAGGTAATGTCGCCACAGCTTCAATGCATAAATTACTGCTGCCAATTCGAGATCATGTGTTGGATACTTGTATTTGTGAGCACGCAACTGACGAGAGCCATAAGCAATCACTTTGCGCTCTTGCATTAGGACACAGCCTAATCCTTGACGAGACGCGTCGCAATATATCATGAAGTCCTTCTGAGTATCAGGGGGAGCGAGCACCGGGGGAGAAGTTAGCTTGTCCTTGAGCGCTTGGAAACTTTCCTGACATTTATCTGTCCACTCGAACTTGACACCTTTGTGAAGAAGATTAGTCAGGGGCCTGGCAATCTTGGAGAAGTTCTCCACGAAATGGCGGCAATAGCTAGCGAGCCCGAGGAAACTGCAGACTTGCTTGACGGTCTTTGGAGGATTCCAGTCAAGAATAGTCTGGATACGTTCTGGGGTGACGGCAATGCCATCCTTGGAAATCACATGTCCAAGGTAGGTTACTTCGGGAAGCCAGAACTCACACTTAGAATACTTAGCGTAGAATTTGTGTTCTCGAAGCTTCTCCAGTATAAGACGAAGATGTTCAACATGTTCTTCTTCATTCTTGGAATATATCAATATATCATCCAGATAAACCACGACGAACTTGTCGAGGTACTCCATGAAAATATAATTCATCAATCTGGAGAAGGTGGCTGGAGCATTGGTTAAGACAAAGGACATGACGGTGTACTCATATGAACCATAGCGAGTAATGAAGGCAATCTTCGGAATGTCCTCATCACGGACTCAGATTTTTTGATAACCCAACCTCAAGTAGAGTTTAGAAAACACCTTGGATCCTGCAAGTTGATCATACAAATCGTTGATCCGGGGAAGTGGGTATTTGTTCTGGATGGTGGCTTGGTTAATGGGCCGATAATCTTGGACCAATCGGTTTGTCCCATCGCTCTTCTTGACAAAAAGCGAAGGTGCTCCCCAAGCCGAGGAACTTGGGCGAATGAAACCCTTCCTAAGTGCTTCATCGATCTCCTTCTTAAGTTCAAGGAGCTCATGCGGTGGCATCTTGTAAGGACGCTTAGCAATAGGGGTGGTGTCGGGCTTCAAGTCGATGACAAATTCGACTTCTCGGATCGGGGGTATTCCTGGCAGTTCTTCGGGGAAGACGTCGGGGAAATCGCGAACGACTGGAACGTTCTCGATTCCTTCGAGGGGGGCGGCATTCAAAGCATTCATCATAAATATCTGCGTTTCAGCGTTATGAGTAATTCGGGTGGTGTGGTTAACAACCTCGCCGGAGGGGTGAAAAAGTTGGACAGACTTGGTGCCACAATACAGTGCGGCATCGTGAACTTTCAACCAATCCATTCCCAGAATGATGTCTATGGTGGAAGACTTCAGGAGGATGGGCGAAGCAAAGAATTGAATTCCTTCGATTTCAAAGGTGGTGTTTGGCACTAGCATGGTGGTTCGGCATTGGCCTATCGGGGTGCGAACAACCATCGGTGGTTTCATCATTTCATACTTGAATTTATGCGAAAATGCAAATGCTTCTTACATGAATGAATGCGATGCTCCTGTATCGAATAAAACAGTAGAAGGCACGGAATTAACGAGAAGGGTACCCATCATAGTAGCGGGTTGTTGCTGAGCTTCTTCAACATTAATATTGTTAGCATGTCCACTAGCATAAGCAGCAGACCCAGTATTATAGTTGGGGGTCCTATTGTTGCCACGACCATTTCCGCGGCCAGCGGGGTGAACTACTAGTTGCTTCTGTTTCTGGGGGCACTCCCTGGAAAAATGCCCAGGTTGGTGGCACGTGAAGCACAATTCATCCTGAGGACGAAGGGGTGTAACATTGGGTGGTGGAGGCAGAGCTCTTGGCATCTGCGGTGGCGGAGGCACACGGGGTGCAGCATAAGACGGCCTTGGAGCAGGGACATGTGAATGGGTCACACTGGTAGGGAGCCAGATACGATGCTTCTGTGTTGCGCCCGAAGATGAGCCAACATCACGATAGCGTTTCAGTGAGTTCTTGTGATCCATCTGGACAGTCTCGACGGTGATTGCCTTGTTCACCATGGTGGAGAAGTTGGCGAAATCATGAATGGCAAGAGCGAGCCTGAGGTCTGGATTGAGGCCACGACGGAACTTCTGCTGCCTGCGAGCATCAGTGGTGACCTCTTCTTCCGCATAGCGAGAGAGGTTGAGGAAGTCGCGTTGATAGGCTTCAACAGTCATGTTGCCCTGAGTGAGGTTGCAGAATTCTTCCCCCTTGCGATCCATGATCCCCTGAGGAATGTAGCGGGCGCGGAAGGCAGACTGAAATTCATCCCAAGTGATGACTTCTCTGACTGGCAGTGAACGCTTGTGGGTGCTCCACCACTGAGCAGCGACGCCTTTCAGTTGATAGGACGCAAAGTTCACATAGTCGGCTAGATCGACATTAGCAGACTCCAGCTCGTGAGTGATGTCACGAAGCCAGTCATCAGCATCCAACAGTTGAACAGAGTTGCAAAACATAGTGGGGTTGAGCCGGGTGAAGTCGTGCAGAGTCACGGTGGCGTGCTGATGGTGGTGCCCATTCTGATTCGGCTGGGGGACCTGAGCCATGATATTCTCCATGAAATGACGGTTCAGCTCGAACTTCTGCATCATCTCGGCCATGTAATCTGGCGGCGGAGGTGGGTCGTTGGCAGCACGACCACGTCCACGACCACGACCACGACGACCAACCATCCTGCTAGAATTTAACAGGGGTATTTCAGTGATGAAAATTTTACGAGATACTGGAATCAAGCCTGAAGTAAAGCGACAACGAAGAGGAGGTGGGGATATATAAGAGTAGTCATATAAGACATACACATTCACACACGGAGTCAATCGAAAATCGGGCATCGTAACATCGTAGAAATTAAGGAAAAAGGACACACTAGGCGGCGCGCAGACCGCGGTAAGTATTACACGACGCGACATAGATTCCACTATGCAATCACGCCGCAAGAAAACTGTTGGCCACAGGAGTAGATGCCAGAGAACGCGCGGCCTGCCCAGAATGAGAATGGGATCCGCGGTCCGGGTGCTGGGGTAGAACTCCTGCGACACGACTCAATCAATGGGGAAGTGATGCCCCACAAACGTAAGGGATCGAGGTAGTCTTCGCGGGTAAGTTAACCCAATTTATTGATTCGGCACACGGGGAGCCAAAGAGTATTTATAAGCTTTGACAGTTGAGTTGTCAATTCAACCGCACCTGAAATATACTTGCTTGCAACAAAAGATAAGTGGTAATGGTGATATGATAGTGATGGTGCCAACATCAAAAGTAAACAGCAAAAGTAACAACTAATGACCAGCAGGATTGAAAACACTGTAGGCTAGGGAGATGGATGGTTGGGCGCTGCATGGATGAGAGTGAACATGTAATAGATTCTAACACGGGGCAAGGCACACAGAAAAACAATGACCAACTAGGCGAATATCAAACATTAGGCATGTATCCCGTAGGTAGTTGTGCGTGCTTGCAATAAGAACTTGCAAAACAACTTTTGTCCTACCATCCCGCTACGGACGGGGCCAAAGGGAACTTATGGAGATTAAGGTGCTCCTGTCAAAGAGCACCGGAACAAAGCAATAAACTCAATGGAAACATGGAATCCTCAAATTATGGACCATCCCCTTTGGTGTCCCAAGCTGTCACCTTTGGGATCGCCGGTTCCGGACCATAATAGGTGCATACAACTCATAGATAGGATCTAGAACACAAATATATTCATGAAAACACATAGGGTTCAGATATGAAAACATGGCACTCGGGCCCAAAGTGACAAGCATTAAGAACAACAAGTTGAAGCAAAGAAGATAAACACCAATCTAGATGATAGGCAACATGCCCCCAACAATCTGATGAACTATTACATGATCAAACTCATCCAATCCCTACCATCCCCTTTGCCTACAGCAGGGAATTACTCACACATGTGAAGAGAATTCATGGAGGAGGGATTGATTGGTGATGGTGATGACGATGGCGACGATCTCCCCTCTCCGGAGGCCAAATCAGCCTCCGGATTAGCCCTCCCGAAGAAGAACAGAGGGTGGCGGTGGCTCCGCGACGGAAACTGGAAAAACGACTTCTGTTCTGGGGTTTTCCCGTCACGGGAATAAATAGGAGTCGAGGTAGGGAACCAGAGGAGGGGGGAGGCTCCCAGGCGGCCAGAGGGCGCGGCCCCACCCCTGGCTGCGCCAGGGGGGCGCCTGGGGCCCCCAGGACTCCCCTCTGGTCCCACTTCTGGCATCTGGCTCCTTCGGGTGCGTGGATTTTCTGTGAATTTTCTCGGAATTTTCTGAGATACCTAAAAATCCATTTTCCTGCACACAATAAAACCATACAGGCAGCTCTACTGAAAACAACGTTAGTCCGGGTTAGTTTCGTCCAAATCATGCAAGAATGAGGGCAAAACAATAGCAAAAAGTGTTTGGAAAAGTAGATACGTTTGAGACGTATCAACTCCCCCAAGCTTAGCATATTGCTTGTCCTCAAGCAATTCAGTTCAATGAACTGGACGCGACAAAGAAAACTTTGACAAACTCTTTTGCTTCATTAGATGTATATAAGCATGTACTACGAAAAGAGTTTTTCAAGTATTGAAACAATGCTATAAGGACAATGCACGAAGCAATTCTTCTTTCATGTGATCAATCACAAACAACTAAAAGTAAATAATATGCTACTGAAAATCAAGACAGGATCACAATGCACATATCTTGAACATACTTGAGTGGAATTTCGCTAGCCTCCATGAGTGAAGCAAAACATAAATGCAGAAACTCCTCCGGAGTTTTAAAGGTGACTAGAACTTAGTATTTCAGACTAGCAATAACACAAGCATGCAGAAGACAATGTAATACTTTGGGACAATGCATGTTACACTAAGAATGACAATTATGCTCTCATAGTTGGTGCTTTGAAGAAGGAAGGGGAGACTCTTGAACCGTGGCTTTTGGTGGCAAGGTTGAAAACCCGTGAAAGGAAGCAAAGACTAAACATGTGCCAGAGCTCTTGGTTTTGAAAACAAAGATAAAAATCTTTTGAGAAGTGTAACTTTCCAGTCAACGGTGAACGGTAAAGGTCTCTCAATATCTCCCCTGCCAACCATATTAATGCCTTTTGCTTACACATATTCCCTTATCCATAAATCCTTTGATGGTCTACGGAACCTTTTATTTTGCCTCAAGGATGGAAGGAGGGTATCGTTCCATCTATCATAAGAAGCATTTGGTCCATTTCACTCCATCATCAAGTATGGGGGAGGTGCAACTCTCATTTTTTTTCTTGACTAGTTAAAACTTCCGTCAAAATATTTTTGGCATGCAAGATACTGATTTTCCCTCACCGCACCATGAGCTTGTACGGTTACAAAAGAGGAGCTTTTGAATAAATTTCGAGGTGGCACATGAAAGTCTAAGTTAGGAGTGGCCGGTAAATACCACATATAGGTAGGTATGGTGGACTCAAATGGAATAACTGGTTTTAAGGATTTTGGATGCACAAGAAGAATTCCGCTTAGTGCGAGCGAAGGCTAGCAAAAGAATGGGAAGCGACCAACTAGAGAGCAATAACTGTCATAATCATGCAAAGCGACAAAGCAACATTGAATCGGGCATGAAAGTGATATAACTATTCTGAAACAAAAAGATCATCAAGGCATAATAGACTTTTTAGTCATAAACATGTGTGAACATGTGCCAAGTCAATCCAAAAATTCTCCGAAGGGAAACACCACTTCAGTATGCCAAACCATGAACAATGCAATGCATGTAAATCATTTCAAAAACACATTATGTACTCTAGCTAGTTGAGACTAGCCACAAGGAAAGCATGAACACTGGGAAAGCATTGTAAACATAGCACTATGTCGCTACAAGCTGGTCTCTAGATCATAAGTACAGGCATACGTACAAAAGTAGAAACAAGAAGAGTTCATACCGGTTTTCCTTGTTGCTTCCCTTCCGTCGATCTTCGTCATTACTGCCTTGTCACTTGCACGATCGGACGAGGGAAATATTATCAAATGCCATCACGGACTCGAGCTGAACTCTGAAAACAAAGCAAACTAAAGAGAGAAAGGAAATATTTTTGGTTTTTTTAAAGGTTTAAACGAGAGCAAAAAGAAAAGAGAAAATCTTTTTGTTGTTTTTTCAAAGAAAGAAAGAAAGAAGAACAAGCAAAAACTTCGAAAAGATCAAAGCGAACAAAAAATAAAATGAATAATACAATGGAAAAGTGAGAAGAGCACGTACTCCCCCAAGCTTAGGCTTTTGGCCTAAGTTGGTAGTAGCTAATGTCCCCAGGAGCCTCCTGCTCCAGGGTGGTACTGGTGAGTCGAAGGGTCGTATGAGGCTTCCGGTGCGTACACCGAAGTCCTCGGATCCTCCCACGAAGAAGGATCCGCGCTCCAAGAAGAGGAAGACCCTTCACCAAACTTGGTGACGGTCTCCCCCTGGAAAGGTGGGAACTCACCATGCTCCTCCTCGTCGGGCACAACCCCCTCCATGGGGTTATGAAACTGATGCTGGACCACGAACTCATCGAACTGGGTAGCATCAAAGGACCATCCGTTCCTGCGAGAAAAATCGAACAAAAGAGGTGCAGGTAGACGGATCTTGCGTTCCGTGGTGGCTCCGAAACGCAAGATATAATCAAGGTTACCAAACTCGGAAGTCATGGTAACAAACTTATGCCTTTTCATAGCAGTAAGATCAAAACTTAAATAAGTAAAAGGCTTATCATCGGGGTGTGGGGTGCCATTAAGAGACTCTAGGATAAGTGTGGCGTAAACGCCACCAAATAAATCTCCCTTGTTACCGTTCATAGCAAGGCGTCGAGCAATTAAGGCACCCACATTATAATCAAACCTCCCTGAGAGGGCGGTTGCCAGGATAGAAATATCCGGCGCAAATATGTTGCTCGTGTTGTCACGAGCAAACACCCCTCTAGCAATATAATACGCAAAATACCTGAGGTGTGGGAATAAGATGCTGGAGATCTTTGACCGATGAATATCCCTTGTATCCATGCTACAGAGAGAGTTGAAGACGGTTCTCAGCTCGGAGGGCTGAGAGCTCATCTTCGCCGTCAGTCTAACGTTCGGCACACCTATTATTTCACAAAACTTTTCCGAAGGCATGATCAGAAGATCATTGTAAATTTTAAACTCAACAGAACCATTATCAAGGTTATATCTAAAACTGTTAATGAAACAGGAGGTGAGTTTTTGATACTGAGCAACACGGCACGTTGCGAGCCGCGTCAGTCCTGCATTAGCACAAAGATTATAGAACTCCTCCTTAATTCCTGCAGCTTCAAGGAATTCATTGCACGAGAAAGTCATTGCACGTGCTGGATTTGTGTCCTCGAACAACTCTAAGAGCACATGATCTTCGTTGTAGCTCACCCTAGCAGTCGAGGGTGAAGCTGCAGCTCTTGTAACTCGATCGGAGCGCTCGGGCCTCTTCTTCCCAAGCCACCCCTTTGCTCTTCCTAGCAAACTCATTTCTGAAATTTTTGACAAATTACAAAAACAAGGATTTAAACAAAGTGAGTTAAGGCAAACTACTCAACCCACTTACCTAAGGCAAAAACTTGCATCAAAACTTGGAAAATAAACTTCTACACATGCATGCAAGCTCATATAAACAACACCAAGAACTACTAAATACTCACAAATGAAGACACCAACCAAAAATCTATTTGGAGGAGTGGAGGAGTTACATACCAGGGAGTAGTTGCCCAAAATCTCAGCTCAAATGATGGGTCGTAGAGAGAGATCGAAATTCTGGACGGAGAGCAGCAAGAACACAAGAACAAAGTGCAGAACTCGTGTTTTTGGAGAGAGAGGAAGGAGGAGGAAGAAGACTTACCTGGCTGGCTGCCCTGTGGGCCCCAGGCGCCCTGTGGGCGCGGCCAGGGGGCAGGCCGCGCCAGCTGGCCGCCTGGGCCACTGGTGGCCCCCCTGGTCAGCCCCAGGTGCCTCTGGGTCACTCCCGACATGGAAATTTTTATTTTTATTTTACTGAAAACTTCACTGTTGAAAATTTCTCGGAGTTCAAAAAGCGGCAAAACTTTCTGAAAACTTAAAGCGGTGATTAGTATTGTGAAGCTTCAAAAACACAAAAACTTGGTACAGCAAAGAGAATAAAAGATAAAGCAAATGAAAACATAACAAGCTTAACTTTTTACCTATATAAAACAAGCTCACTAGTAAGGTTGATCAAGTCTTACCAACAAACCGACGATATATAGAACAAGAAGTCTCACCTCTTATGAAGTGATCATTGCACCTTTACTTTAATGGACATTGTCCCCACCATAATGGTTTTGTATTTGTGGTGTACATGTAGTGGACAGTCCCATTCTCCAATCTTCACGGTCTCAACATTCTCTATAGAGTTAAGGCCATGCCTCTTGTCGATTTTCTTTGGAAAATACACCGTGTGTTCTTTATCATCAACGTTGAAAGTGACCTTTCCTTTATTAGAATCAATAATAGCACCTGTGGTGTTAAGAAAAGGTCTACCAAGAATAATGGACATGCTCCCATCCTTGGGCATGTCAAGCACAACAAAATCTGTAAGGATCAAACAGTTAGCAACTTCAACGGGAACATCCTCACAAATACCAATGGGGACAGCTGTTGACTTGTCAGCCATCTGAAGAGAGATATCTATAGGGATTAGTTTCTCTAAACAAAGCCTCTTGTAAAGAGAGAAAGGCATAACACTCACTCCTGCACCAAGATTACATAAAGCAGTTCTGACGTAGTTATTCTTTATGGAGCAAGGAATGGTGGGTATACCTGGATCACCAAGCTTCTTAGGAATCTTGCCACTGAAAGAGTAGTTAGCAAGCATAGTAGATATTGCCTCATTAGGAACTTTTATTTTATTTGTGACAATATCTTTCATATATTTTGAATAGGGAGGTAACTTAATAGCATCAGTCAAAGGGATTTGAAGAAAAAGAGGTTTCATCCATTCACAAAATTTATTATAGTGCTCTTCTTCTTTAGATTTGAGGGACTTACCTGGAAAGGGCATGGGTTTCTGTATCCATGGTTCTCTTTCCTTCCCATGTCTTCTTGCGATGAAGTCTTCTCTAGAGTACTTCTTGCGTTTATCGGGTGTTTCTTCTTCTCTTACCTCAGGAGAATCACCTTCTCCGTGCCCTTTTCTTCAAGCTCGGCATCGTCTTCTGTTTCAGCATCGGAGGTAGATATGCTGTTAGGATCAACAGCTGGCTTTTCACTTGTAATAGGATCATCGGGATTGTCAGCCTCCTTGTGTTTCTTCTTTTTCTTCGGAGAGCTAACAGTCTCGTCTTCTTCTTGTACTTGAGAATCTTGCTCGATCCTCTTTGGATGCCCCTCAGGATAGAGTGGGTCCTGGGTGTGTGTTCCACCCCTAGTTTTGATGCCATAAGCTTGTATGTCCTGTTTGGCATTATTAGCAAGAAAATCTTTTTGCACATTAGAAATTTGTTCAAGCTGAGTTTGAACCATATGAAAATGCTTAACAAGACATTTAACATCATTAACTGTTCTTTCTAGAACACCACATAAACTTTTGATAGCAAGGGAGTTATCATGCAACTGACTTTGTATCCTCCTATTAAAATGGTCTTGCTTAATAATAAAATTATCAAGCTCATCTAAGCATTGGTCGGGAGGCTTACCTTTAGGGATGTCACTTTCAGTAAAGTCTAATAGAGAGTGTACCTCTACCAAGGGAGGGTGAGTAGTAGGCTCACACAACTTCTCAATAGGCGGTAAATTCTTCACGTCTTCGGCTTTAATACCTTTGTCCTTTATAGACTTCTTTGCTTCCTGCATATCTTCGGGGCTCAGAACAAGCATGCCTCTCTTTTTCGGTGGTAGAAGTGGTTCCGGAACGGACCAATCTTCATAGTTCTTGGCAATTTTGCACATTAATTCTTCTGCATCGTCCGGTGTTCTTTCCCTGAAAACACAACTAGCACAACTATCCAGGTAGGATCTGGATTCATCGGTTAAACCAGCGTAAAATATATCAAGCAGTTCATTCTTGGGGACTCCATGTCCCGGCATAACCTTAAGTAAATCACAAAACCTCCCCCAAGCTTTAGGGAGGTGCTCATCCTGCAATTGTTTAAAGTTAAAGATTCTTTGCAAAGCAGCATGTTGCATATGAGCTGGGAAATATTTATCAACAAAGAATTGGACTAAGTCATGAGGACTCTTAATTGAACCATAGGGTAGTGCATCGTACAATGATTTAGCGTCTCCCTTCAAGGAAAAAGGAAAAAGCTTGGCCACATAGAAGTTTCGTATCTTCTCATCAGTAGTGAATAGGTTACCTAGCTCAGCGAGTTTGGTCAAGTGTGCTATAGCATCATCATTTTCTCTGCCATAAAAGGGGTCAGCCTCGACTGTAGATATAAGTGAAAGATCAACAGAGAAATCATAATCAGGATCAGTGATGCATATAGGGGATGTGGCAAATTTAGGATCAGGAATAACTTTGTTCTTCATGAAGTGCTTTTTGAGCAACTCCTTAACAGCACCAGGGTCAGAGTTGACACACTCTCTGAGTTCCCTGCAAAAATCATCATCAAGAGTAACATAATCATCATCAAGGATTCTCTCCTTGAGTTCATCTAAGCACGGGTAACCAAAGGTTTTGCAGGTAGGAATATAGGTAGCAGGGGTCTCGGTCTTGGATTCTGCTGCAGCCTTAGCAGTCTGAGTTTCAATATAGTAACCAAGAAAAGTAGTATCATCAAGAGTAGTAGAAGCATCATCAAAAGTATCGGACATAGTGACAGACTCAGTAGAAGCATCATGTTGTGGTGGTGAAGTAAACTTACTCATAACAGAAGGTGAATCAAGTGTAGCACTAGTGTTCAGAACAGTACCTTTTCTTGTACGGGATGGTAAGATCGGAACCTTGGGATCTCGTTTCTTACCCATAGCGGATGATGTACAGCAGGCAGGATACTTCAAGTAGACTTGTAAATATTGCTATGCTCCCCGGCAACGGCCCCAGAAAACGCTGCTTGATGCCCCACAAACGTAAGGGATCAAGGTAGTCTTCGCGGGTAAGTTAACCCAATTTATTGATTCGACACACGAGGAGCCAAAGAGTATTTATAAGCTTTGACCGTTGAGTTGTCAATTCAACCGCACCTGAAATATACTTGCTTGCAACAAAAGATAAGTGGTAATGGTGATATGATAGTGATGGTGGCAACAGCAAAAGTAACAACTAATGACCAGCAGGATTGAAAACACTCTAGGCTAGGGAGATGGATGGTTGGGCGCTGCATGGATGAGAGTGAACATGTAATAGATTCTAACACGGGGCAAGGCACAAAGAAAAACAATGATCAACTAGGCGAATATCAAACATTAGGCATGTATCCCGTAGGTAGTTGTGCGTGCTTGCAATAAGAACTTGCACAACATCTTTTGTCCTACCATCCCGCTACGAACGGGGCCAAAGGGAACTTATGGAGATTAAGGTGCTCCTGTCAAAGAGCACCGGAACAAAGCAATAAACTCAATGGAAACATGGAATCCTCAAATTATGGACCATCCCCTTTGGTGTCCCAAGTTGTCACCTTTGGGATCGCCGGTTCCGGACCATAATAAGTGCATACAACTCATAGATAGGATCTAGAACACAAATATATTCATGAAAACGCATAGGGTTCAGATCTGAAAACATGGCACTCGGGCCCAAAGTGACAAGCATTAAGAACAACAAGTTGAAGCAAAGAAGATAAACACCAATCTAGATGATAGGCAACATGCCCCCAACAATCTGATGAACTATTACATGATCAAACTCATCCAATCCCTACCATCCCCTTTGCCTACAGCAGGGAATTTCTCACACATGTGAAGAGAAGTCATGGAGGAGGGATGGATTGGTGATGGTGATGACGATGGCGACGATCTCCCCTCTCCGGAGGCCAAATCAGCCTCCAGATTAGCCCTCCCGAAGAAGAACAGAGGGTGGCGGCGGCTCCGCGATGGAAACTGGAAAAACGACTTCTGTTCTGGGGTTTTCCCATCACGGGAATAAATAGGAGTCGAGGTAGGGCACCATAGGAGGTGGGAGGCCGCCAGGAAGCCAGAGGGCGAGGCCCCACCCTTGGCCGCGCCAGGGGGCGCCTGGGGCCCCCAGGACTCCCCTCTGGTCCCACTTCTGGCGTCTGGCTCCTTCGGGTGCGTGGATTTTCTGTGAATTTTCCCGGAATTTTCTGAGATACCTAAAAATCCATTTTCCTGCACACAATAAAACCATACAGGCATCTCTGCTGAAAACAGCGTTAGTCCGGGTTAATTTCGTCCAAATCATGCAAGAATGAGGGAAAAACAATAGCAAAAGTGTTTGGAAAAGTAGATACGTTTGAGACGTATCAGGAAGCACCAGAACGCCGGGTGGAATCAAGAGAACGTGATCCTAATGTAAGAGTTAGTAAAACTTACCAGCAAGGATAAGAGAGCAGAGTGCCATAGCATAGGTAAGGAGAAAAGGATCTTAATACCATAGATATCACACGTAGTGACATCGATGTGGGCCCGTAAGTCAAATATTAAGTTAGCAAAATAGTTTTTCAAAGTATAGACTCAACTTCGACCAAGTAGTGGTGGGGTGGATTCCTACAGGCAGTCGACTCTGATACCTACTTGTGACGCCCCCAAAATCAATCCGTGTACAATGATCATACACGTAGGGTACACGGCTGAGATTAGGGTGCCACGGTGAGAATATCACAGCACAACACGAAACAAAAAAGGATAAACCAATATGTTACAATAACAGGGATCCGAATACATAAGTTATACAAGACATAGTGTCTGAGTACAGACATAGTTAGTCAAGTTTTGCCTTAAGAAGGCTAGCACAAATGACATCAGAGATACAGATCAAAAAGGCGAAGCCTCCTGCATGGGATCCACCGAACTACTCCTGGTCAACGGGGAACTCGACGTCGTAGTAGTCGCCTCCGGGGTACTCCTACTCCTGGGCTCCAACGTCGGCTGCAGCGGCCGATCAGGCAAAGCGAAAAGGGGGAAATAAAGCAAAGGTGAGTATCTAGCATACCCACGAGTCTTACGTCCGCTACTAAGCAATTATGCATTGTATCAAATGGAAAGGGGAGGCTATATATAGTGGACTGCAAGATAGAAATCAGAGTAAGGGTAAGAAGCTAGGACTATCGAAGACTAGCATCTTCCAACGAGTCTTGCAACATGAGGAGAGAATAGCCAACCGTTTATATAAAGCATAAAGTAACAATGCAGTAGAAGTTGCTGCAACATTGTATAATAATAAGTTGTAATAATTAGCAATGCCTCCGAGATCCCTTCCTCGACTTCCCAGCGAGGAAGAAAACCCGGAACCATACAGTTTAATAATAATAGTTTGTAGTGGTAAGATCCAGCTTCAGCATAAAGCGTCATGTTACCGTGGACACGGCTATTCGAATAGATTAATCTTCCCTGCAGGGGTGCACTTGTGTTACACTACACGCACAGATCTCCAGGGTGGCGGGCACCTTGTTAGGGAACGCTCCACCAAGGCTATCCCACACTCCGTAGCCCATCTTTCAAACTCAACAGAGAGGTCATCCGCCGGACTATATCCTATGTACGCGGGGCTTTGGACCCTAACCCCGACGTACTCCTGCACGGTGCGAGGCTGGCCGGTGAAGTTAAATCAAAGCAAATACAAATCACACTGCCGCGGCAAATAAGACAGCACCACTTCCCGGCGCAGGCCGCGGTACTGCTGACGTCTAAAGAGTCCTCGGACGACACTACGAAACAGAGGAGCCCATAACTCGTAATTCCCACGTGTAGGCAGCGCGTATAAGCCAAAATGCTACTCAAGTCATCCGCCGAACCATTAGTCATTTTATTAACTTGTGGGGAAACCGTTATCGTTGCCTCGACTTAACTGACCCGCGGACAACGACAGCAGTCAGGACCACTAGTACATCGGTGCCTGCCCTGTCGTCCCACCAAGTCTCTGCGGTTACCAACAAGGTGAACCATCTCCTTACCTTGTCTCGCGTGTGCTCCTGAAGGAGCTCGACTTTCGTGGTTTGGTAACTCTCGCGGCCGACGATCAGGGGCCAAGCACACCAGTACACTGGTTGTACCCTCCTTGTCGTCCCGTCGCAATACCACTCGCGGGCACCGTTGGGTCGCCCGACTTCTTACCTGAAGGACAACCGTTACTCAGGTACCTAGAGCGGATATACAGAGTCAGCAACGAGTGGGGTACAAGGATTACTCCTTGATAGCTCACACTTGATGGCGGCTCGGCAGAGCCGAGCTAGGGGGCCTGAGGCGGTGTCTGCATTGTACCGTACCTGCGCAGTTATAATATTTGTATCCGCGTTCACTCCCCTGAGTGATCACGACCCTCTATCTAATCCTAGCTAACAATGCGCAGGGCTCACTGCTGAATATAATATATATAATAGGCAGCATAGGATAAAGGAAGGTACATTAAGGGGCGACAAAAACATGCTATGCAATTGAATAGGATTGTAACATAGCAGCGGCAGTAATGCCTAGTGCAAGAAAAGTACGGAAAGGTAGGCGATATCTGGGGAAGAGAATGACTCTGCTTGCCTGAAAGCTCGACGGTAGGGGCAGGGTCGTCGACGAAGTAGTCGTACTCAGCGGCGGTGTAGTCGACGGCAGCAGTGGGGTCTACCGAAGATTAAGGGGGGGGAACAGTAAATACAAAGCAAGCATATACAAACAGACGCATGACATGACAGATGCAATGCTAACGGTGTTCTAACGCACTGCAATGCACGTTGATCGGAGCGAGAATTCATCCGGGGATGAACTGCCAGCTCCGGGTGATTATCGGACAGGGTGTCCGGAGGGGGAAGCTACCATGCCGGAGGTGTCGTGGACATCCGACAAACATGTGAAATGTGTATCCGTGTTAGTTGATCCATTCTGAACAACTTTCGTGTTAAGAATAAATTCATCCGGATAGTTTACCGTTATCGGGCAATAATCAGACAGTCGGTCCGGAGGGGGACAATTCGATGTTCGTTGTGTTAGAGGGGTGTGGTTGACATACAGATAGTGTATTCGTATTCGTTATATTTTTCTGATTAATTTTGATGTATAAAGTTTTTGAATCTGAATTACGGTTTAAAAGATATTGAATTTTAAAGTTTTAAATCAATTTAAATAATTTTTAGAATTACTTTTATAATTTAATTAACATCATTATCCAAAACAGTGTACTGACATGGGGGACCCACATGTCAATGGAAGATTTGTTTAATTTGTGATTAACTTAATTAAACATGGATTATTCAGAGGAGGGCCCCACGTGTAAGTCTCTGTAATAAACTAAACAGTGGGGTGGGGCCCAGGTGTCATAGACTCAAGTTTATTAAGCCGATAATTTAATCTATGGATTAACTTAATGTCCTATGGCCCACATGTCAGTCTCAGCAGGGGTTACTTTTATTTAAACATGACCTTGCTTAATTAACAGGGGATGGGCCCGCTGTCAGTGGGTGATTAACCCTTAACCAAGCCAACTGACACGCCGGACCCACCGTGCAGTGGCAGAGGGCCTCTCCGGCGACGTCAGTGCAAGCCGTCGATGAACACACGCACGCCGTAGGCCACGAGAGGGGGTGCCGCTGGTCTTGTTCGAACGGGAGCCTCCAGCCGCGTCGGAGGGGGGTGGTGCCGCAGCCGGAGGTGGCCGGAGACGAGGCCACCGTCAACGGCGGCGGCGACTGCTTACGACCATCAATGGCAGAAGTTGTTCCGGGTCGAATTCGAGCGCGCAAACGACATGAATCGAACCAACAGCTCACGGGGAGCAAGCTGGTGCAATTGGCTTGCGCTGGGGTGTCCGGTGGGCACGGCAACGTCGACGAGTAGCGGCGGCCGGAGTGAGAAAAAGAGGGGCGGCCTCTACGGGCTTATCGGGCCGTAACGGGGGGTTGTCGGCGGCTTAGGGGCTCACCAGCGAGGTGTAGGCGGTGGCAACGGGCTCGATGACAATGCTGGGTGGCCGGAATCGCTCAGGGATCTCGCCGGAGCCGAAGAAGAAGAGGAAGACGCCGCACTCGCTGTAGTCGATCCCGCCGCAATCCTAAGCACATGCAGACGAGGTCGACCACCGCACGCACGCCGGACACGTTGTTGTCGCACGGGGAAGTCACTGGCCACGGTTTCTCACCACGGCGGCCATGGCGGCTCGGAGGAAATTTCCCCCGACGATGCGAGAGGAGGAGGAGGGGAAAATGGAGGCGGGGGTGTCCAGGGGGTGGTTGAGGATGATCTTATCGTCTCCGCGACGGGAGGGAGCAGGTGGGGGCGGGACCGGCTCGCCAGCGTCGACGGCGGGCTCGGACGTACATGAGGAGGTGAGGGGGGCAGTTGGGGGTAGAAGACAAGGGGAGGAGCGGGCCTGGGCCGGGTGGGCCATCGCCCTGGGCGAGGTTTTAAACATTTCCTTTTTTTCTGCTTTATTTCTCTCTGTTATTTCTCTTTTGTATTTGTTTTTGTTGTCTTGCATTTTTATAAAATATGTTAGGGGTTCCTAAATCAAAGTTATACCCCATGTAGGTGATACAACAACTTTGGTTCATTTAAAATTCAATGAATATTTAAATTAGATTTAGAATTGCTAAAATGGACCTTACTATCTACAGTTTTAATTATTCATAATTTTACATGGGTCAATAATTTACCAAAGTTACCCCAACATGGTTCTATTGATTTTTGGAAATTTACAAAATTGGTTTCATAATTTTTGATCAAGGTTTAATTTGCCACAATTTTCCTAACCTCATTTGAATAGGATTTTGACTTTGGGTTTGACTTCGAGTGATCATGCACATGGGGCACGGGTTGTTGATCACCTACATCAAGGTTTTGGTTAAGCTCAACACAAAGTTTGAGTAATGACATGGGAGCAACAGTGATTAATCAACAATGTCAGTGATTAATGTTACAGATGCTGAGGGTGTTACATATGCCACGCCTAAGGATACTTAGGGGTGACGCATTCCAGGTGCGCCACTAACTATATAACAAATGCGCCGCTAATAGGCATACAGAAAACAAAAATAATAATTTACAAAAAACAAAAAGAATTACATAATAACAGGAAACATTACACAAATGGAATCACAAAAAATATTACATAAATGAAAGCATTATAGAATTACAAAAAGCATTACAATGTCTTTACAAGTATCCAATATAAGGAAAGTTACAAGGGGAATGAAAGAAAAACCTAAAACTAATCTTCGAGTAATCTTTTCTTCAATTTATCTTGATATTGTTGGTCATTTTGATCGATCTGTTGCAGCAAACAAGTGAGTGTCAGTGACAATGACAACATTTATTGTTAAAGCATATAAAAAGATACACACAACATAACTTCAATAAGAACTCATCAAGTAAACTAGTAGTAGAGCCAAAATGTTGCATAAGACATTTATACAAAAATAGAAAAGTGTTTGTGTGATAGGGATAAAGTTATTTACAACACAAGTCATCAATAGTGTTCGGAAGTAACAACGCTAAGCATGAAACAATGCTGAAGTGGGCGCACAACAATGCATATATATGTGGACTTTCATCGTCACCACTTTCGAATCGGCTTTGGGAATGGGCGGAATCCTTCTTTCGTCATGAATGTATAAGTTCCAGTGGTGTCAAATCTCTTGCATCCGCGGTCTTATGAGACTTGCGAGGTTGCTTAGCTTGAACGCACACTTGACACTTGGAACCCTTGACAATAGGGAATTTTAGAATTAAACTCATTTTAGCTAACCGCGTCATGCAACCAAAGTTAATGTGACAGAGTCGTGAATGCCAAATATTAGATTCATTATCATGAAAAATATGATTAACAACTTTGGTGCAAATATTTGACAAAGATAGGTGGAACAAGTCTCCGCACTCATAGCCTTTCCCAATGAATTGTCCATACTTGAAAATTACAACTTTATTGGACTCGAAAATCAATTTAAAACCATCTCGACACAATCGTGAACCGCTAACGAGATTTTTCTTGATGGAGGGCACATGATGAACGTTCTTCAGTCGCACGATCTTCCCCGAAGTAAACTTCAGATCGGCCGTACCGATGCCACGAACTGTAGCATATGAACCATTCTCCATCAGCATGGGGGAAGTCCCTATAACCCGATAAGCAGAAAACATAGAGGCATCAGCACAGACATGAACGTTGGCACCGGTATCAATCAACCAATCAGGAGATTGACATAATGAAATAATTGTAGGGATGTACCCAGAATCCTTCATCTCCGTTTCAATGACAACATTAGCGGTCTTACCGCCATTCTCAGGTCTGCGCTCCTCATAGCGATTAGGATAGCCGGAGGCCCAATGCTTCGGATCACCGCAAACATGGCACCCTCCCTTCTTATTCTTAGCAAGATTCCTCTTGAAGTTGGTAAGCTGTGACAGCTTGTTCTTTCCATCGAACTTGCCTTTCCCCAGTTTTATTCTTGTTGTAGTTGGACTTGTTGGACTAGTTGTTCTTTTTTTGTACCACCTGGCAAAGTTGTTAGAATCGAGATTCTGAATCGGATCTTAATTTCGTTCGTAGGATCGTGAATCGTAGAATCTTAACTACTAGAATCGTAGAATCTAAGATTCTATGAGCAAAATCGTAGGATCGGAGGGGCTAATTTGGATCGTAAGGTCGTAAGATTCTAAGACTTGAATCGCGATTCTGACAACTTTGCCACCTGGACACTTGAACCTTCCTCAGGAACACGAGCGCGTGTGTCCTTTGCTCTTTCCTTCTCTTCAACATCAAGAGTCCCAATGAGATTCGCAACGGAAAAGTCCCGTCTCTTGTGTTTTAAAGAAGTAGAAAAGTTGTTACACGAATGTGAAAGTTTAGCAATAATGCCTCCGGCCACAAACTTGTCTGGCAACACACACTTGAAGTGATCAAGTTCTTTGGTGAGCGATTGTATCTCATGCACTTGTTGAACAACAAAGCTCTCATCAGTCATCTTGTAGTCATAGAATTGTTTCATGACGTACAACTCGCTACCAGCGTTTGAGGCCCCAAACTTGGCCTCGAGCGCAGCCCACATGTCCTTGTCGTTGTCAAACGACATGTATGAGTTCACAATGAAATCATCAAGAATACTGAGGAGGGCATCCTTAAAGAGAGTATCGATCTTCTCATAAGCCTCCTGTTGTGCAGGAGTAAGATTGCCCTTGGCCATGCCCTTGGTGGCCTCATAGCATTGCATGGACTGAAGCCAGTACACTGCTCTCATGCGCTACCTCTTATAGTGCACTCCTTTGAAAGACAACGACTTCATAAGAGCAATAAAGCCAAATGCAGACAATTGCCTGTGCCTTCACGAAAGGCACGTCCGTATTTCTTGAAAAAATGCATTTTCTCTTTCCGAGAGTCACGGTGTGTGTCTCGTGGAAGAAAACAGAAGTCTCCACGAAAGGCATGTTCGTGCCACTCATATTTTTTCCAATTTTTCCTCCAAAAATCTAAGAAAACGAGCACGGAAATCAAAAAACCAAAAAACCTATCTAAACCTCAAAAATGCATAAGAAAACGCCCATCATGTGACACGTGGGGCATTTTGCAGTCTACGAAAGTGATCTTTGAGAAGCTCACGCAAGAAGTACTTGTTAATTAATTTTTTGAATTTATACTTCTTAATTAATTGATCTCTTAGGATGCACTTGAGAGTATAGTTTCGTGTTCATATAAGAAATCGACTAAATCCTATGTTTTCTTCCAATTGTGTCGGCCCACTTTGCTCACGAAGCATTTTTCTTTTTCTCATTCTGTTTTACTTTTTGTTTTGTTTGGTTCTTTTTTTTCTTTTATTATTCAGTTTTAAATTTATTTTGTTCACGTTTTTCTTAGGGTATACTACATTTTTATATTACTTATTAATTTTTTGCTCTATATATTGGATTCTTTAATGTATAATGAAACGTTATTTAATATGCACTGTATTTTTTATTTTATCTGATGAAAATTTTGTAATATGCACCTGAAAATACTTGTTATAGAATGGTATTTTTTAATTTATATGGTAAACATATTTATGCAGCACTGAATTGTTTTCACTTATAATGTGAAAAACCAGAAAATAAAAAAGAGAAAAAGAAAAAAACGGAAGAGGAGCAGAAAAACACTCTTATTTTAAGTGGGCTGGACAATTGAAGGATTCGCCCGAGAATGTCGGCTCACTTTGCTCACAAATATTTTTTGCATTTTTCGTTCTTTTTACTTCCCTTTTTCGTTTTTTCTTCTATTTTATATTTATTTTGACGTTTTTCTTACTGTGTATTGGATTTTTCTACTACTACATATTGAACTTTGTTGTTATATATATTTAACCTTTTATTTTAGACGATCAAAATTTTGTTATATTGATTTTTTTTAAATGAGTATTGAACTTTTTAGATATATATAGTGTATTTTAATCTATAATATATTACATATAATATGCACTATATTTTTAAATTTATATGATGGAAAATTTGTAATTTGCACCGGAGAAATAATTATTGTAGGATGATATGTTTTTATTTTTATATGTTATTTTTTTAATAAAACACTGAATAAAATTTCACTTATGTGAAAAAACCTGAAAATAAAAAACAGAAAAGGAGAAACGGAAAAGGAACAGAAAATACTCCTATTTTAAGTGGGCCGGCCAATTGAACGTTCTTTTTGATGCGCAGGTGCGTTGAATAGTAGGTCTCGGGCGACAGATATATCTGGTGCAAGTTTACCTATCTGATTGGATCCGCTTCTGCCTGCCTGTGTCTTAGTTGATTTCTAGTACTCCCTCCGTTTCTTTTTAGTTTGTATATAAGATTTGTTTAAAGTCAAACTTCGTAAAGTTTGATCAACTTTATAACAAAAACTATTAATATTCACAATAAAAAACCAATATCATTAGACGCATCATGAAATAATTTTCATATTGTATACATTTACTATTGTAAATGTTGATAATTTTTACCATAGAGTTCATCGAATTTCATAAAGTTTAACTTCGGACAAGTCTTATATGCGGAGTAAAAAAACGGAGGGAGTAAATCCGATGGGAACTAGTGTTCATATAACTCTGCTCTAGTAGCGAGGTCCACATGACATCCAACAAAAACATGTGGTGCATTTTTCTGTCCCCGAAAAGTGATCCGTGTGAAGCTCACTCAAGAAGTACAACTTAATTAACTAGATGATGGCCCGCACGTTGTTGCGGAATTTTTTGCAAAATATTTAAGTGTAATATTTGATTAAACGAAACAAGAATATTTGAAATAATATTTTCAAACTAATATATGAATTCAATATTAATATCATAATAGAATGAAAATTCTCATTTGCAGAATATTTCAGTGAATTGTTTGATTAAGTGAAACATAAATACTTGAAATAATACCTTTTGAACTAATATATAAATTTAATATACATATCATAATAGAATCAAGATTCTCATGCATGCATGTTGCATGTGGATTTTTATTTGCATAGTGGTATATTGAGGTGGGTCTTTTCTTATGCATGTTAAATGATGATGTGACATGCTTGCATAATGAAAAAAAAAATTAGTGAAGGCTAGCTATTTAGATATAGAAGATTGATCTCTTACCCCTAATTTTGTTATTTGATCTCTTAGGATGCACTTGCCTATAGTTTCGTCTACTTATGAGAAATCGGGTAAATCCTATTGGGCGCTCACATGCGTTAGGATTCCGATCTGATCGTAGAATGAGTCGCCCAAGCGTGTCGACCCACTTTGCTCAGAAAGCATTTTTACCTTTTTCGTTCTATTTTACTTCTTTTTTGTTTTGTGGTCTTTTCTTTACTTTTCTTTTTTCAGTTTTGAATTTAGACTGGATTTTCTTAATATATACTGGATTTTTATAATACATTTTGAACTTATATATATATATATAATTAAAATTTTATTTATAGATGAATATTTTGTAAATATTTAATTATTTTAAAATGAATACTGAAATTAATAGATCACATGCGTTAGGATTTCGATCTGATGTAGAAGGATTCGCCCTAGCGTGTCGAACCAGTTTTCTCAGAAACCATTTTTTCCTTTTTCGTTTTATTTTACTTATTTTTTGTTTTGTGGTATTTTCTTTTCGTTTTTCAGTTTTAAATTAATACTGGGTTTTCTTAGTGTATACTGGATTTTTTAATACGTATTGATCTGCTTTGTTATATATAATTAACTTTTTATTTTGTAG
Source organism: Bromus sterilis (assembly GCA_950022295.1). Taxonomy (NCBI): domain Eukaryota; kingdom Viridiplantae; phylum Streptophyta; class Magnoliopsida; order Poales; family Poaceae; genus Bromus; species Bromus sterilis. The sequence goes on from OX465600.1 coordinate 284,143,747, forward strand.
ATGAATATTTTGTAAATATTTTAATTATTTTAAAATGAATATTGAACTTAATAGATATGTATACTGGATTTTTAATTTAAAACGAACATTTACTTAATATGCACTATATTTTTTTATATGATGGACATTTTGTAATATGCACCAGAAAAATACTTACTATAGAATAATATTTTTTTTTTTAATATGATAAATTTTTCCATTAAGCACTGAAAAATTTCAATTATGTTAAAAATCCGGAAAATAAAAAAACAGAAAAAGTAAAAACAAAAAGGACCAGGAAAATACTCTTATTGTAAGTGGGCCGGCCAATTCAAGCTGTCAGGCGACATATATATATATATATATATATATATATATATATATATATATATATATATATATATGGTGCAAGTTTACGTACCAATCGATGTGATTGTATCCGCTTCTGCCTGTCTGCTAAATCACTATTTAGAGAGGTTACGTGCGCGCGCTTTGGATTTGTCAATGTTTTCTTTTTTGTTTTTCTGCAATCGACACGTGACATGTTTTGGACATACATCATGCAGTCACATTTATAGATTCAACCATAATTTTCGCTCAGCCATATTTTTCAGCCACAGTTTCTACGCAGCTACAGTTTTTAATCACGATGTAGGCACAGATTCAACCACAATTTTTGCGCAGCCACAATTTTCAGTCACAGCTCAGTATAGATTTAGCGTCAGTTTTCGCGCAACCACAATTTTCAGTCACAGCGGAGACACAGATTCAGCTACAACGCAACAACAGATTCAGCCACAGCGCAAGCACAGATTCAGCCATAGTTTCCGTGCAGCCACAGTTTCCGAGCAACCACAGTTTTCAGCCACAGCGCAGGCACATGTGCAACCACAGTTGTTGCTTCGCGGGGATACAATCAGAGTGCGGCACATGGCGGCTTCAGAGCGCACCAAAATGACATCCGCGGGGGCGCGCGGGAGGGTGCCCGTTATTATATAGTGATTCCCGCCTGCCTGTGTCTTAGATTTCTAGTAAACTAGAAGTATACCCCGCGCGTTGCTGCGGGAATTGCTATGAAAATTATATGCATAAATAAAAAATATAAATGTATGATACATTAAGTTATCTAAGTGAAAATGCAACAGAAACATAAGTGTATTAAAAATTATTAGTGTGGAAAATAAAATGATTAAAATATGGTTGATATGGAGATTGCATATAGAGATTAATAAATATATTAGTTGAGATGAGATGGACAAATGATTGGCTAAGAAATGGATGTGAATAGCTTGCATGTGAAGAGAGATAATTAAATGACCTAAGTGGGTGACATGGATAATTGATTGATTAAGAGAATAGATGATGTGGATAGCTTGCATGTTGAGATAGATAACTTAAATGATCTATAGTGGGGTTTTGTTTTATAAGAAGTATAGATCTGATGGGAACGAGTGTTCATACAACTCTGTTTTAGTAGTGAAGGTCTGTAGAGAGCAACTAAATGAAGAGTACTTGTTCGCGGTTCGGCCTAGCGAGCACTTTCCCGGCCTCAGAACGCGACACATGTCATCTCCATATCATTTCCTCGGGATTTTGTTTTTATTTAATTTTGTGTACGTGTTTTCGGTGTTTGAAAAAGTTTTTTCGCTTTTTAAAAAAGAGGCACGATCATGCCTTCACGGGAGACACGCCGTGTGCCTCTAAAAAGAGGCACGATCATGATTTTAAAAAAAGGACGAGTCATGCTTCTAAAAAGGAGGCACAACCGTGCCTCTGCGGAAGACACTAATGTATTTGCGCGAGAGGCACGCCGCGTGCTAAAAAAAAGGGAACCACCAGATCGTGTCACTTGGCGTGCGCGGAGGGCCACTTGTCCAGCGCGAAGGGAGTGGACGCGTTCGTTGCTATGAGTACTCGTTAATTAGTGGTTTCGAGGTCTGTATGGCCAACAACAAAAACGGTAGTACACATGAACCGGCTCCTCTACCATGCCTCAAGGCACGTCAGAGCATGTACAATGGTTAATAAGACATTTTTGTCTTAGCTTTGCCACGTAGTTTAGATATAGCAAAAAAAATATGGTGTACAATAAGTCTTATCTTAGCTTATTTTTAATAAGTAGACATTCCTAGATTTATGGTGAGAGTGTTGTTGCTAAGAGATGATTTCTTAAATAAGAGAAGGCAAAATCTTTTGTTAAGACTTCTCTCTCCTCCACTTTAGCATCTATCCTATGTGGCATTGCTAAGATAACACAATTCTACATGCCCTCACAACTATCGTGTCTTCTCAAAGGGACAACAAGGGTAAGTCCAAACAAAATAAAAGATGTAAAAGGTCTCTAGCCTAGAAAATTATTAAATGCTCATTTATACAGCCCGACTGTTTGTTTTATGCTTGATGCATCATTAAAATCTTCATAACAATACAAGTAAAAATGTTTCTCAAAAACAAAGTCCAAGTATTAATCCATGGTTGCACGTTTTGTTGGTTAAGGATATGACTGGATTTACATCTAGTTAAATCTAAGGGCATCTTCAACGCTATCCTGTAAAATGAACATCGTATCTGTTCATGGATTGTTTCGGATCGATCCGCGGGCACTGATACAGAAATCAGCCATATAACCATAATCGCCAGCAGTTCAACATATTTCATTTGAAATTGTACAAATTTGGACGAAATTTATTTAAATTTAGATACAATTTACATAAAATGAGTGCATTCATTACAATCTCGGCATATTTGAACTATACCTACTCTAAATGATCGTCGGCGCCCGTTCCCATGAATTAATCTTTCGCATGTCCTGCAGAGAGCTCTGGGCGGTGTAGTGGCCTTCATGAGATACAAGCATCAGCGTTCTCTCATGCGCTACTCTCCTTCGTTGCCGGCGGCGCCTGCGGATGTGCCAATTTCTTCATCGTGTCGTTGTGCCGTTGCCTTCGTGGATCTAGCAACCACATCATAGTCACGATTGTAAACTTCATCTGTCTCCTCGTCAATCTTCCATGGATCTGGCAACCACCTCATCGCCACGATCGTAAACTTCATTGTGTCCGCTCTGTCCGACATGAATGCGGCTGACGAGCTTCTTCGCGAAGTGCTCCGTTGGGCGAGCACATTTGAGAGGTTATCGAGCATTGTTCGAGGATGCGCCCGAAAGGATTCGTAAATGTATAGGTTGGCAAATTTATGACGTATGGTTGTATATGCACTTACATGTAGCGTGAAAAATAAAAATAAAACACAAAAAGATAATTTTTTACCAATCAAACTAAGTAAAATAATAAATATAAATAAAAAAAAAACAAAATTCCTTTTGTGTAAAATATGACAGATTTTACAAAACCATCTTTTCAAATTTAATTTTTGATTAACAGTATTGGTCATGTATTAGTTAATATTAATTAGTTGATTAGTTCACTAGTAGGAAACTAGCTATAGATAGAAATGAATTCTGTGGCGTATATATAAAAGTGCGTTTCTGTGGCGCATATAAATCCATGCGCCATTGAATTATGGCTTTCTGTGGCGCATAAATGCTCATGCGTCATATAATTTCAGGTTTTTGTGGCACATATTGATGGCTTCTTGCCCTTCGTTGGTTACCCCAAGTGAAAGGTTGAGATGTAGTGCAGCAGCAGTTTTCCCTCGGTGAAGATACCAATGTTTGTCTCCAGCAGGAATCCGGAGATGATAAGTAGGTGTCAGCGGCGCAACTGACGCGGACCTGCACACAGACACAGATAACTTTGTTCCCAACGAAGCTCAGAGAGGTTGTCAATCTCTCCGGTCTTGTTGTTCACAAGGATAAAATGCAAGGGATAATGATAGCAAGTAAAAGCAGTAAAGTAAATATAGCGTGGAAAAAGTAATGAGGATATGGACCCGGATACGTGATGTTCGCTAGTGATGTCTCTCTCCCAAAAGAAGATAAAATTGCTATGCGAGGTAAACAAATTACAGAAAGGCAATTGACATGATTATGAACGCACCGCCATGCTAACTATGCTACAAAAGAAAGGACGAGGTTCAAAAGCACGGGCAGTACGCCAAAATAAGTAGACCGAAATCTATCTGCATCTACTACTAACCATCCACCTTGAGATATCTATCCAGAACATCTCGCTGGTATTAAGTTGCGAGCCCCACCCAAAGTGTAAACCCAAAGCAACAGACAACTGCATTAAAAAGAACTCTGCGTAAAGTAAACAATCCTTGTAACCGGGGTTACAAGCACCGTTGTTTTCCCCCTTGTGGCAACAGCACATCCCCTAGACTCATGTTTCTGTCACTCAAGCGTGTCATCGGGGGGCATGAACCCACAATCTAGCACAACGTTCCCTCTTGGAGTCACTACCTACTACTTGGCCAAAGCAATAAACATCAACGGAGAACATGCAAGAATTACTTAGGAACAAAAATATAAGAGATAAAAACCAAATATATTACTCTATCACAATCTGAACATAATCTCATAATCCATCAGATCCTATCAAACTCAACATAGAAATAGCAGAAATATTACAAAGGTGCCTCGATCATGTAGGGCAGCTCACGAGGTCTAAACAATGAAGATCAAAGAGGGGAGGAGAACATCACATAGCTACTGATCACGGACCCAAGGTCCAAGGAAAACTACTCACGAGACATCCGGGGAGCATCCATGGTGGAGAGGAGACTCCCGGAGGTCAATCCTCCCTCCGGCAGGGTGCCGGGAAGAGGTGTTCTGGTGGTCCCGATCTCGGAAGCGCGGCGGCGGCGGAACAGAGGCGAGTTCGCGGAATAGGGTTCTTCTCCTGGAGTTTTCCCGTGACGGAGAATAAATAGGCGAAGGGGGGCAGCCAGAGGTGGACCAGGGGCCACAGGCGCCCCCCTGGCGCGGCCAGGGGTGGGGCCGCGCCGGGTGGCCGCCTGGGCCCCCTGGCTCCCCTCTGGCCCCTCCCGGGCTCTTCGCGAAGCTTCCTCCACGCTGATTTTTTATCTGAATTTTCCCGAATTTTTCTGGCACTTTTATATGGGGGAAAACTGAAATAGAAAAACAGCAGAAAACAGGAACTGGCACTGGGGTGCACTGAGTTAATAGGTTAGTCCAAATATGATCAAAAGTGTATGAAAGTGTATCTAGATCATAGCAATATCACACAAAACATGCATGGAGCAAGCAGAAATTATAGATACGTTTTGGACGTATCAACATCCCCAAGCTTAATTCCTACTCGTCCTCGAGTAGGTAAATGATAACAGCATAATTTCTGTGGTGACAAGCTAGCAACCATAAAAGAACTTTGAAAAGTAAAGCAATCAAGGTTAGAGATTCAATTCAAGTCATAACATGCAAGAGTCCATATTAGCATTGAAACAAGTAACAAAAGATCATTAAGTGCAAGAGCTCTCGCTGTCCGTGACTCGAATGTCTCCAAATGGTATTTGCGTGCAAGAAGGGGATAGGGAATACGAGAAAAAAATATTTTTGTTGAGAACTCAATCTATTAAAGTTTCACACTTGGTCTTCTTTGAAATCTTATCTTGACTCGTCCCCAGACCACTAGCCAGGTACAAGTCAATTTGATCCACTCCTTTTCGATATTTTGAGCACTCATGCAATGGATGAGCGTAAGAACGAGAGTTGACACTTAGGATGGTGCTAAGCGACTTCGCGCCCTTCGTTGGTGAGCCCCAAGTGGAAGGCGTGATGCAGTGTAGCAGCGAGTTTCCCTCGATGAAGATACCAAGGTTTGTCTCCCGTAGGACTCCGGATATGATAAGTAGGTGTCAGCGACGTGGCTGACGTGGACCTGCACACAGACACAGATAACTTTGTTCCCAACGAAGTTCAGAGAGGTTGTCAATCTCTCCGGTCTTGTTGTTCACAAAGGGTAAAACACAAGAGATAATGATAGCAAGTAAAAGCAGAAAAATAAAGATAGCTTGGAAAGAATAATGAGGATATGGACCGGGATACGTGATGTTCGCTAGTGACGTCTCTCTCCCAAAAGACGATAAAACTGCTATGCGAGGTAAACAAATTACAGAAGGGCAATTGACAGGATTATGAACGCACCGCAATGCTAACTATGCTACAAAAGAAAGGAAGAGGTTCAAAAGCACAGGCAGTACGCCAAAATAAGTAGACCAGAATCGATCTGCATCTACTACTAATCATCCACCTTGAGATATCTATCCAGAACATCTCGCTGGTATTAAGTTGCGAGCCCCACCCAAAGTGTAAACCCAAAGCAACAGACAACTGCAATAAAAGAACTTTGCGTAAAGTAAACAATCCTTGTAACCGCGGTCACAAGCACCGTTGTTTTCCCCCTTGTGGCAACAACACATCCCCTAGACTCATGTTTCTGTCACTCAAGCGTGTCATCGGGGAGGCATGAACCCACAATCTAGCACAACGCTCCCTCTTGGAGTCACTACCTACAACTTGGCCAAAGCAATAAACAACAACGGAGAACATGCAAGAATTACCTAGGAACAACAATATAAAAGATAGAAACCAAATATATTACTCTATCACAATCTGAACTGTAACAGCCCAGTTTTCATAAAAATTAAAAAAATTGTTTTCGGTGTGATTTGTTTGATTGTCTGATTTGTTTGCGGTGTTTGCATCCCCGATTTATCGATCGGAGATTATTTCCCCCCCTCTTATCTCGTACCGGACGGAGACCGACCCTTGCCACCCTGACACTCGACCTTTGCGACACCGGGTTTCGCCCGATCACCGCCGCGAAAACCGCACGAGACCAGCCGTAGCCAACGGAACGAAAAAACCCCGTTTAATAATTAGACGGGTTATTTTTATAGCGCGCCGGAAAGTGTTTTCGAAACGGTTCCAGCGTGAGGTGAACGCCTCCGGCTCGACGCAATGATCGCGCAGTTCGAAGTTTTACCCGAATCGGAGGTACTGCGGACCCCCGGCGGTCAGAAACGTGAGCACCGCGCGCGCGAGATAAAAACCGGGGATGTTTTTGCAAACTGCCAGCCACCGGGGCTATATAAAGACCACCACACTCCCACCCCTTTCTAGGGTTTCCCTAGCACAAAATTGCAGCCACCCCCCTCCACTTTGCCCAGTTTTGCCTCCCAGATCCCCAGATCTTTTTCCCCCCAGGCGCTCTGGACCGTCAGATCCGGCGATCCGACGGCCCAGATCGTCCCAAGCCAACCACCTACCCTTCTCTCTCTCCTCCTCCTGCCCGTGGAGACCCCTGGCCATGGAGCCCGCAGCCGCGCGTTGCCTCCGGCCAGCCGCCGGCCGGGCCGCCGGCCACCTCTCTCTCCCCGCGCCCTCTCCTCCTTCCTCTCCCTTCTTCTCCCCCCTCTAACTTCCTCCCTCGTCTCTCCCTGCAGACACCCGCGCCACCGCGCCATGGACGGACCGAGCCGGAGCTCGACGCCGCCCGCCTGCGCCCGTCCGCGCCGCCGCCTGCCAGCATCGCCTCCGGCCACCGCGAAGCCGCGCCACCCTCCGCCAGTTCCCGGCCACCTCAGCCCCGCCGCTGCACCAGGTCGCCGCCGGTGGCCGGCGCCGCCCCCGCTGCCGATGGGATCGGGAGGGAGCTCCCGTGCCCCCTGTCGCCCCGAGTGGGCCGGCCCAGACGCAACACCAGCAGGTGGGCCACGGCCTGCAGCCCAGCCAACCTTGAGCCCAGCCAGGCTAGATGGGCCAATTTCGGCCCATGGTGAGAAGAGGCCCTTTCATCTTTTTTTTTCCTGATTTAGATACTGCTGGAAATTGCTAAGTCTGGAGTAATTTAGCTGCTGTTTCGATTTCGCGTTGACGATAGCAAGCAAACCGTAGCTCGGATCGCGATGCGCCCAAAACGAAAGTTGCTCAGATTTGCGTGTACTTTAATTCATCTTTTGTGAGCATTTGCATTTGAGCTCATCTTGATTGTGTAATCGGGTGCTGAAGTGGGCATCAGGCCGTTAAACTGCTACAAATTGCTATTATGTGTTGTTGTTAATGTTTTGTTGCAACTTTGCATGATGATTGTAACAAATCCATGAGGCCTATTGCATTGATTCCTTTTGCGTTGCGTTAAGAAATGTTTATACTTCAGTTTCATGCTTTCACATGCCATATTTGCTTGATGCATCATGTTTATATCTTGCTCCAAAGTAGCTATCCTGATGTTAATGTGCTGCTGTTGCTGAAACTGTTATTTTGTTGCAACTTCGGTCGACGATTGCTTCGCAACCGTTTATCGGAATTGAGCGATTCCAATTGAATATTGATAAGCATCATGTCTACTTTCATCCCATGTATTTCTATGTCATGTTGCTGCAATTTTGCATATAGATTTACCCCTGTTTATACAGCATGTGTGCATAGCTTGTCGTGCTTATATCTTTTTAACCGTAACTCCGTTTGGAGTGTGCCTTATATGTAACTTGATTAGTTTTTCGTGTACTTTGTGTTTATGCTATTGTTTGCTGTTGTTAACCAAACTAAAATATGGTTTAGGACAGAACAGTACCAAATGTTTTAATCATCGTGCGGCACTTAGTGTTATGCCATGTTTAGGTTTTGCCTCACTTAAATTGACTAGCATAGATAGTTTACTTTGTGCTCCACCTCTTGACATGTTTGTGTGCTATGCCATGCTTGCTTGAGTTGCCATGTTAATAACCGTTGGTTGATCACCTGTAGCTAAGCAACTTGAACCACCGTAAACGTGCGGTATCGTCGTGTGTGACGAGTGCTCCACTTAAATCGTTAGTAACCGCTCTCGACGGTAGGTGCGATGTCTCGTGTTACTTCTTGTTGATGCTTGCTCTTGTATTGCTCCGTAGTAATAGTGGTGCACCCTAGATTGCTTTCCAGTGTTTATCGTCTTGTGTGCTTCCGCGGGTACCTCTCGGAGACGACGCGAGCTTGCGATCGACTACAGCTTCGGAACCCGACTTATCAACAGGCAAGGACTATACATTACTTATGATCCATTCTATTTCAACCAGCGGTTTGCATGCTAGTCTAGGTTAGCTTCGATGTTTGATCCTACCACATGTTTACAGCCTCTTTCAAACCGATACAGCCATGTCCCTTCCCAGCAAACCATGTACTGCTATGTTACTATTGCTCGTTGCTCAGCCCCTGCTTAGTATGCATGCTTAGGATGCTACGATGTTACCCTGTTACTCTTTGGTTTGGGATATCACATTATTATTATTGTTGATGATGATATGATTATTATAATGTTGACTATATTCGACGAAGGATGGAAGGTCTAGGCTATCCCGCCCCGACGCTTTGTTCCATTCGAGTCACCTAGGATCCGAGTTCCGGGTATTGGTTTTGAGACTGAGCGTGCCTAACCGCGTGTGGGATTTTATGGGGTCCCCTTTTCTTACCTATCTAGCTTCAATCATTTCTAGTGGTGGCCCAAGCTGATTTACCATTTGAAAACCGTGTGTGTGTCTGTCGGGTAGCTCCTGGCAGATATTATTTAAAATAACCCGGACCAGTGAGGACATAGTTCCCTTGCTGGCCCATCATGACCGGCTGAGGACCCGGTTGTCCCATGTGTGATTAACCGGCAATCCAAACCTGGAGTCATACGGTAGAGACCAGATCGAGAGCGCGGCCGGCTCCTGAGCTGGATGTCGTCTCACCGGGGGCCACCCGGATTTGTTCGTTGTTAGTTAGAGGGACCTGTCGTTTCGAATCTCTTGGAACTAAATCATAAAATGGTTGCCTGTGATGGGTAGCAACTGAGAGTGATGGACGTGCGTGCGGAGCCTCGTAATGGGCAGTTGGTACACCCCTGCAGGGTTAAATCTTTTCGAGAAGCCGTGTCCACGGTTATGGACAACTTGAGACTTACTCCTTGTTCATAGACAACAACAACTGAGATAATCTTAATATAATTTGATCAACGTGTGTGTGCCTTGACTGCTTCTTCTTCGTCGGGATGCGAAGAGGAGGACAAGGATAGGATAGGTGTTATGATTGCGACAGTAGTTGATAGCAAGACTTGTTGGAGGCGATTCCTCATCGAATGCTTGGCTTCTTACCTTACTCTTTAGATCGTTAGCCATTTCATAAATGCTAGTGCGACAACAACCTCACCACTTACCCCTTCCTTACCGTAAACTACTAGTTGCCCTAGAATGACGAGTGATGAAGTCCTTGCTGGGTCAGATGACCACTACAGTTGTATGCCGATTGTATGAGATGTTGTATCCTGTATCTGTAATGTTGTGATATCATTGTTGGAAATCCGGGGCATATGGCTATGTCATATGTCGCGGTGGGACCGATATGTGCTTCGTCCCCGGATCTGGATGGAAACATCTAGATTTGGAACAGTACCGCATATCGGGCCTTAATGAACATAATCTCATAATCCATCTGATCCGATCAAACTCAACATAGCAATTGTAGAAATATTACAAAGGTGCCTCGATCATGTAGGGCAGCTCACGAGGTCTAAATAATGAAGATCAAAGAGGGGAGGAGACCATCACATAGCTACTGATCACGGACCCATGGTCCAAGGAAAACTACTCACAAGACATCCGGGGAGAATCCATGGTGGAGAGGAGACTCCCGGAGGTCAATCCTCCCTCAGGCAGGGTGCCGGGAAGAGGTCTTATGGTGCTCCCGATCTTGGAAGCGTGGCGGCGGCGGAACAGAGGCGAGTTCGCGGAATAGGGTTCATCTTCTGGAGTTTTCCCGTGACGGGGGGTAAATAGGCGAAAGGGGGCAGCCAGAGGTGGGCCAGGGGCCCCAGGCGCCCCCCTGGCGCGGCCATGGGTGGGGCCGCGCCGGGTGGCCGCCTGGCCCCCCCTTGGCCCCCCTTGGCCCCTCCTGGGATTTTCTGGAAGCTTCCGTCACGCTGATTTTTTATCTGAATTTTCCCGAATTTTTCTGGCACTTTTTATATGGGGGAAAACTGAAATAGAAAAACAACAGAAAACAGGAACTGGCACTGGGGTGCACTGAGTTAATAGGTTAGTCCAAATATAATAAAAAATGTATGAAAGTGTATCTAGATCATAGCAATATCACACAAAACATGCATGGAGCAAGCATAAATTATAGATACGTTTTGGACGTATCAACATCCCCAAGCTTAATTCCTGCTCGTCCTCGAGTAGGTAAATGATAACAAGCATAATTTCTGTGGTGACATGCTAGCAACCATAAAAGAACTTTGAAAAGTAAAGCAAGCAAGGTTAGAGATTCAATTCAAGTCATAACATGCAAGAGTCTATATTAGCATTGAAACAAGTAACAAAAGAACATTAGGTGCAAGAGCTCTCGCTGTCCGTGACTCGAATGTCTCCAAATGGTGTTTGCGTGCAAGAAAGGGGATAGGGAATACGAGAAAAAAAGTATTTTTTTGAGAACTCAATCTACTAAAGTGCCACACTTGGTCTTCTTTGGAATCATATCTTGACTCGTCCCCAGACCACTAGCCAGGTACAAGTCAATTTGATCCACTCCTTTTCTATATTTTGAGCACTCATGCAATGGATGAGCGTAAGCACGAAAGTTGACACTTACGATGACAAAGAGAGAAATATGGTGGAGGACGAAGACAAAAGGATGAGAAAGGATCACATCAAGGAGGACAATCATAGGCAAGGGGTGCCAAATGATAGATATGATGTGAGGAGTAGGGATTGCCATACAACGGATGCACATACGAGCTAGGAAGCTCTCCAAACTATATGTATACAGATCATCTCTATGGAGTACAAGGATATAAAGGGAGTACTAGTGTGGATCTGTCAAAAGGATAGTAGTGTTGCCCCTTTCTCTCTTTTTATTTCTTTTTCTCTTTTTCTATTTTTTTGTATTTTTTTGGTGGCCTCAATGGCTCTTTCTATTTAACTCTCATTTTTCCTCTTTGGGATCTTTTAATGTGTCCACTTCGGGATCTTTTCCTCACTTAAGGGCAACACTTTATTTTACAAGAAGGTAAAGGAGATCTTTCACACTTTACAAGGTACTCAAAATCATAAAGAAGATGTAACTATCATGATGTATGCAATGTATGCCTCTGCCAGTGTAGCAGGAACATGTATGACATGAAGATCAAGTCATGAAGAGGTGGAAGTTGCATGGCAATGTAACTCGGAAAGGCTATGGAAATGCCTTGATAGGTAGGTATGGTGGCTGTTTTGAGGAAAGATAAAGGGAGGCTTATGATGACAGAGCGTATCATGCCAAGGGTTTGGATGTACCGGCGAAGGTGGACACCAACTCTCGGAGTGAGAAGAAGGTAATGCACGACACGGGAAAGGCTAGCAAAATATGGGAAGGTGGAAGTGTAGACTCTCAATACTTACATTAGTCCAAAGAACTCATGCACTTATTATCGGTAACTCTCAATCTAATGAGGAGGTTCACAAAGAGACAAGTACCACGAGGAGGAGTGTATGGGGGTTTGGTTATCCTTGCGCATCCTCGACTCATGGTACGTGAGTGTACTCTAATATTTGACCCCTCAGAAGAGTAGTGAGCCATCTAGTAGCTAGAGTTCTCAACTAGTTTTGTAGGTTTTGAAAATAAACACGGATTGCACAAAATACGACACCTATCACTAATAGGCTAGAGCTCTTGACATCAAAAGTCCAAACATTACTCATAACAATACCTCAAAACTATTGCAAGCTACTACTAAAATTAAATAGCAACCTTAAGTACCTACTTCTCAAGACAAGACACAACTCAGTGCAACAACCAACTCTCTTTAACAAGATAAACATGAAAACTAAAAAGAGTTCCAGCAACAAACTAAACAAAAACCAAGGCTCTTGATAAAGACAAACTAAGACTAAAACTAAACATGGCAGTAGCTATGAAAAGATAAAGAACACACAACAGTAAAAAGATAGGCAGGAAAAATCCTATGATGTGTTCTAGATTTTGAAAGTGGAGCGTGTTTCTCTCCCACACAAAGTAAGAAAGGATCCAACTTGTTATGAACATCAAGCAAAGCTAAATAAAACTAAAAACAAAACCTAAGAGCGAGACGCTCCAAGCATAGCACATAACACATGAAGTGATAAAAATATAGTGAGACGAAGGACGAACTGATGATTTGTTGATGGAGAAGGGGATGCACGGGGGCATCCCCAAGCTTAGACGCTTGAGTCTTCTTGAATACTTGTTGGGGATGCATGGGGACATCCCCAAGCTTGAGCGCTTGACACTCCTGGATCTTCTTCCATCATCTTCCATCGCACACTTGAAAACTCCCTTTATACATAACTCATCATAAACTGATTAGAGAGGTTAGTACCCTTAATAAATATTTTTTCTCCACTGGATATAAATATATTCTTGAAGAGCTACTGTTTATCAAGAGTGCCAAAGAGTTTTTGCAAAGAAAAAGCAAGCTTAAGGTTTGCAAAAGTTAGGAGAGACAAAACGTGGCAGAATCTGTGAAAAACAGAACAGCAGAGAGTAAAGATTTTTTAGGGGCACTTCTGCAACTCAAATAAAAAAACTCAGAACATACGGAAGTTTCGTAATTGTATATAGCATACTGTGTAAAAATTTCAGCTCAGAAAGATGAACTGGGATTTTTCTGGAATTTTTCTGGTCACGAGGACAGAATCTGTTTTCTGGACAGCATGTCACAACTTTTACTTCCCTTGCCGTAAGAGGCTATAACTTGGCACAAAGTTGAAAAATAAAGATACAATGATGTTGCTACAGTAGTAACAATCATCAAGACACAACAAAAGCAAAAATAAAAACCTAAATTCGTTGCGGGCTGCCTCCCGAAAGCGCTTCTTTAAAGCCATTAGCTAGGCATAATGCAAAAATAAGAATCAAGTTTTATCAAGAGAAAGAGAATAACTAGCCCGAGTAACGGACTCAAAAGGTAACTTGATTTTATTTCTAGGGAAGTGTTCCATCCCCTTTTTGAATGGGAATTGGAATTTTATATTCCCCTCGTTCATGTCAATAACCGCACCAACGGTGCGAAGAAAAGGACGTCCCAAAATAATTGGACATAAAGGTTCACACTCTATATCCATAACAATAAAATCTACGGGAACATAGTTGTCATTGACAATGATAAGAACATTGTCGATCTTCCCCAAAGGTTTCTTTATGGAAGAATCAACAAGACGAACACCAAAAGAACATGGCTCAAAAGGTTTCAAATCAAACATATCAAATATTCTTTTGGGCATAACAGAGGTACTAGCTCCAACATCACATAAAGCATAGCAAGAGAAGTTATTCAATTTAATTTTGATCATAGGATCCCAACCATCATCTAGCTTCCTAGGTATGGAGGCTTCTACTCTAAGCTTCTCCTCCCTATCTTTGATAAGAGCATTTGTGATATGCTCCGTGAAGGCAAGATTAAGTGTGCTAGTGTGGGGGTCTCTAGACATTTTGTGTAACAAGCTAATAACTTCTGAGAGGGTGCAACTATCAAAATCAATATCACTACTATCAAAGGTGGTAGTAGTGTCATCTAGGCTCACTTGTTTGAAACCCTCTATGTTCATAGGAGTTTCTTTATCTACGGTTGAGGTATTAGCATCACCATTAATAGGTCCAACGGGACTAGGAGTGCATTGGGTGCTAATAGTTTGAGTGTCCTCAACAATTTGGATAGTGGTAACTGTGTGGTGTGTAGGAAGGCTCTTAATTCTATCCTCTTCCTCTTTTTCTCTAGCCCATCTTTCTTTGAGTTTGGCCATCATCCTAATGTTTTCATTGATTTGTAACTGGATAGCATTAATAGGAGTGGCCTTATTCTCCTCAAGGGGGGAGGTTCTAATTTTAAGCATCTCAATATCAAGGGCTAAGCTTTCTACCTTCAAAGAGAGATTATCTATTTTAGCTAATTTCTCCTCTACATTTTTGTTGAAGGATTTTTGGGTAGTGATAAAGTCTCTAAGCATGCTTTATAATTCAGAAGAGGGGTTTTTGTTGCTAGGGTAAGTGTTGTTGTTCCCATAATTGGATGGAAACGGTCTAGGATTGCTAGAAAAAATTCCCCTATAAGCATTGTTGTTGAAGTTGTTTCTAGCAATAAATTTCACATCTACTTGTTCTTGAGCAACCAAAGAATTTAAAGGAACATCATGAGGATCAATAGAAGGTTGCTTGGTAAGTAAAGACATAATTAAGTCAACTTTTTCATTGAGGGAGGTAATTTGCTCGACAGAATTTACCTTCCTACCTGTTGGAGCGCGTTCGGTGTGCCATTGGGAATAATTGGTCATCATCTCATCGAGAAGCTTTGTGGCAGCACCAAGTGTAGTTGACATAAAGGTTCCTCCCGCGGCCGAATCTAACAGGTTCCGCGAGGTAAAGTTCAAGCCTGCATAAAAAGTCTGGATAACCATCCAAGTAGTCAAACCATGTGTAGGGCATTTCTTAACAAGATATTTCATTCGTTCCCAAGCTTGGGCAATGTGTTCATTATCCAATTGCTTAAAATTCATAATATTACTCCTCAATTGGATAATCTTAGCAGGAGGGTAGTACTTCCCTATAAAAGCATCTTTGCACTTATCCCAAGAATCTATGCTATTTCTAGGCAAAGATTGAAACCAGATTTTAGCATCTCCCCTTAAAGAGAAAGGAAAGAGCTTAAGCTTAACAACATCACCTTCTACTTCTTTATACTTTTGCATATCACATAATTCAACAAAATCATTCAAGTGTAAAGCAGCATCATCTCCAGCACCAGAGAATTGATCTCTCATAACAAGGTTTAGCAAAGCAGGTTTAATTTCATAAGAGGTAGCTGAAGTGGCAGGTGTGGCAATGGGAGTGCAGATAAAGTCCTGGTTGTTGTGACTGGTGAAGTCACATAACTTGGTGTTTTCAGTGGAACCCATAGTGGCAGCAAGTGTGGCAGATTTTTTTGTAATTTTTGATAAAAGACGCAAAGATAAAAACTGAAAGATAAACTAACAAGACTAAAAAACAAAGGTAAAGGGTAGTGTGCAACTCCCCTATCTTAGCACTCGGAGTCCCCGGAAACGGCGCCAGAAATTCTCTTGCTAAGCGGCTTCGCGCCCTTCGTTGGTGAGCCCCAAGTGGAAGGCGTGATGCAGTGTAGCAACGAGTTTCCCTCGGTGAAGATACCAAGGTTTGTCTCCCGTAGGACTCCGGATATGATAAGTAGGTGCCAGCGACGTGGCTGACGTGGACCTGCACATAGACACATATAACTTTGTTCCCAACGAAGTTCAGAGAGGTTGTCAATCTCTCCGGTCTTGTTGTTCACAAAGGGTAAAACACAAGGGATAATGATAGCAAGTAAAAGCAGAAAAATAAAGATAGCTTGGAAACAGTAATGAGGATATGGACCGGGATACGTGATGTTCGCTAGTGATGTCTCTCTCCCAAAAGACGATAAAACTGCTATGCGAGGTAAACAAATTACATAAGGGCAATTGACAGGATTATGAACGCACCGCAATGCTAACTATGCTACAAAAGAAAGGAAGAGGTTCAAAAGCAAGGGCAGTACGCCAAAATAAGTAGACCGAAATCCATCTTCATCTACTACTAATCATCCACCTTGAGATATCTATCCAGAACATCTCGCTGGTATTAAGTTGCGAGCCCCACCCAAAGTGTAAACCCAAAGCAACCGACAACTGCAATAAAAGAACTTTGCGTAAAGTAAACAATCCTTGTGACCGCGGTCACAAGCACCGTTGTTTTCCCCCTTGTGGCAACAGCACATCCCCTAGACTCATGTTTATGTCACTCAAGCGTGTCATCGGGGAGGCAGGAACCCACAATCTAGCACAACGCTCCCTCTTGGAGTCACTACCTACTACTTGCCCAAAGCAATAAACAGCAACGGAGAACATGCAAGAATTACTTAGGAACAACAATAAAAAAGATAGAAACCAAATATATTAATCTATCACTATCTGAACATAATCTCATAATCCATCAGATCCAATCAAACTCAACATAGCAATTGCAGAAATATTACAAAGGTGCCTCGATCATGTAGGGAAGCTCACGAGGTCTAAACAATGAAGATCAAAGAGGGGAGGAGAACATCACATAGCTACTGATCACGGACCCATGGTCCAAGGAAAACTACTCACAAGACATCCGGGGAGCATCCATGGTGGAGAGGAGACTCCCGGAGGTCAATCCTCCCTCCGGCAGGGTGCCGGGAAGAGGTCTTCTGGTGCTCCCGATCTTGGAAGCGCGGCGGCGGCGGAACAGAGGCGAGTTCGCGGAATAGGGTTCCTCTTCTGGAGTTTTCCCGTGACGGGGGATAAATAGGCGAAAGGGGGCAGCCAGAGGTGGGCCAGGGGCCCCTGGCGCGACCAGGGGTGGGGCTGCGCCGGGTGGCCGCCTGGCCCCCCCTTGGCCCCCCTCTGGCCCCTCCCGGGCTTTTCTGGAAGCTTCCGTCACGCTGATTTTTATTTGAATTTTCCCGAATTTTTCTGGCACTTTTTATATGGGGGAAATCTGAAATAGAAAAACAGCAGAAAACAGGAACTGGCACTGGGGTGCACTGAGTTAATAGGTTAGTCCAAATATGATAAAAAAATGTATGAAAGTGTATCTAGATCATAGCAATATCACACAAAACATGCATGGAGCAAGCAGAAATTATAGATATGTTTTAGACGTATCAGATGGAAAAGAGAGAAATATGGTGGAGGAGGAAGACAAAAAGGATAAGAAAGGCTCACATCAATGAGGACAATCATAGGCAAGAGATGCCAAATGATAGATATGATGTGAGGAGTAGGTATCGCCATGCAACGGATGCACATACGAGCTAGGAAGCTCTCCAATGGAACTATATGCATAAAGATCATCTCTATGGAGTACAAGGATATAAAGGGAGTACTAGTGTGGATCTCTCAAAAGGATAGTAGTGTTTCCCCCTTCTCTCTTTTTATTTCTTTTTCTCTTTTTTTATTTTTTTTGTATTTTTGTGTGGCCTCAATGGCTCTTTCTATTTAACTCTCATTTGTCCTCTTTGGGATCTTTTATTGTGTCCACTTTGGGATCTTTTCCTCACTTAAGGGCAACACTCTATTTTACAAGAAGGTAAAGGAAATCTTTCACACTTTACAAGGTACTCAAAATCATAAAGAAGATGTAACTACATGATGTATGCAATGTATGTCGCTGCCAGTGTAGCAGGAACATTTATGACATGAAGATCAAGTCATGAAGAGGTGGATGTTGCATGGCAATGTAACTCGAAAAGGCTATGGAAATGTCTTGATAGGTAGGTATGGTGGCTATTTTGAGGAAAGATATAAGGAGGCTTATGATGACAGAGCGTATCATGCCAAGGGTTTGGATGTACCAGCGAAGGTGGACACCAACTCTCGGAGTGAGAAGAAGGCAATGCACGGCACAGGAGAGGCTAGCAAAATGTGGGAAGGTGGAAGTGTCAACTTTCAATACTTACATTAGTCCGAAGAACTCATGCACTTATTATCGGTAACTCTCAATCTAATAAGGAGGTTCACAAAGAGACAAGCACCCCGAGAAGGAGTGTATGGGGGTTTGGTTATCCTTGCGCATCCTCGACTCATGGTACGTGAGTGTTCTCTGATATTCGACTCCTCAGAAGAGTAGTGATCCATCTAGTAGCTAGAGTTCTCAACTAGTTTTGTAGGTTTTTAAAATACACACGGATTGCCCAAAATACGACACCTATCACTAATAGGCTAGAGCTCTTGACACCAAAAGTTCAAACATTACTCACAACAATACCTCAAAACTATTGCAAGCTACTACTAAAATTAAATAGCAACCTCAACTACCTACTTTCAAGACAAGACACAACTCAGTGCAACAACCAACTCTCTTTAACAAGATAAACATGAAAACTAAAAAGAGTTCCAGCAACAAACTAAACAAAATCCAAGGCTCTTGCTAAAGACAAACTAAGACTAAAACTAAACAAGGCAGTAGCTATGAAAAGATAAAGAACACACAACAGCAAAAAGATAAGCAGGAAAATTCTATGATGTGTTCTAAATTTTGAAAGTGGAGCGTGTTTCTCTCCCACACTAAGTAAGACGGGATCTAACTTGTTATGAACAGAAAAAAAAGCTAAAGAAAACTAAAAACAAAACCTAAGAGCGAGACGCTCCAAGCATAGCACATAACGCATGAAGTGATAAAAATATAGTGAGACGAAGGACAGACTGGTGATTGTTGATGGAGAAGGGGATGCACAGGGGCATCCCCAAGCTTAGACGCTTGAGTCTCCTTGAATATTTATTGGGGATGCATGGGGGCATCCCCAAGCTTGAGCGCTTGACACTCCTGGATCTTCTTTCATCATCTTCCATCGCACACTTGAAAACTCCCTTCATACATAACTCATCATAAGCTGATTAGAGAGGTTAGTACCCTTAATAAATAATTTTCCCCACTGTATATAAAGATATTCTTGAAGAGCTACTGTTTCTCAAGAGTGCCAAAAAGTTTTTGCAAAGAAAAAGCAAGATTAAGGTTTGCAAAAGTAAGGAGAGACAAAACATGGCAGAATCTGTGAAAAACAGAACAACAGATAGTAAAGAATTTGTTAGGGGCACTTATGCAACTCAAATCAAAAATCTCAGAACATACGGAAGTTTCGTAATTGTATAGATCATACTGTGTAAAAATTTCAGCTCAAAAAGATGAACTGGGATTTTTATGGAATATTTTTGGTCACGAGGACAGAATCTGTTTTCTGGACAGCATGTCACAACTTTTACTTCCCTTGCCGTAAGAGGCTATACCTTGGCACAAAGCTGAAAAATAAAGATACAATGATGTTGCTACAGTAGTAACAATCACCAAGAAACAACAAAAGCAAAAATAAAACACCTAAATTCGTTGCGGGCTGCCTCCCAAAAGCGCTTCTTTAAAACCATTAGCTAGGCAAAAAAGATTATGGAAGATGCTCTCACAAGAAAATAAGCGTTGAAGCAAAAGAGAGCATCAAGAAACAAATATGAAACATATTTAAGCCTAACCCACTTCCTGTGCGTAGGCATCTCATAAGAAAATAAATCGAAGAAGCACAAAGTGACATGCATAGGAAGGTGGAACAAGAACAACTTAAAAACTTTCAACAAAAAGAGAGGTGTTTTTGTAACATGGAGGTTTCTACAATCATACTTTCCTCTCTCAAAGTAATTTTCAGTAGTATCATGAACAACATCAAGAGTGTAACTATCACATAAATCATAATCTTCATGACCTACAAGCACACGTGTATTGTTTTCAACACGGTTTTTAGGATCATAAGATAAATGCAACCCATCACATTGAGCTTTGATAAGAGGAAAATTCTCCAGAGTTGGAGATTTCAAAAGGATAATAGGACAATCAAGTGTGGGTGCAATAGCAACAATTTCATGCTTAACATAAGGAACTATAGAGAGTTCGTTTTTGTTAGCATCATCTATAGTGGCATCTTGGCCATCAACAAAGCAAGTATCAAATTTTTCAGAAAGGGATATTTCAAGTGAGTCCTCGGAATCATGGGATTACTCCTCAAAGCAATCATTGGCCTCTTCTTGGGCAGCAAACATTTTATTTTTAAAATCCTCAATATAATAATTGGAAGTGTAATTCTCAAAGTAATAAGCAAGAACTTCAAAGTTTTCGGACTGGTGAATAGTATTGTGATACCTTTCAATCAAAGAAGCAATCTCATAAGCACCTTTAAAAGCAATAAACTCTTCAATCTTTTCAACATCAAAGTAATCATAAACACCTTTAGCATAAGAAGATAAGATCTCATTTTCATTGAACTCACATTGGAAAGGGAGGTGTTTATGATCTATATTAGAACAACAAGTAAAATCATAATTGTAGCACAAAAGTTTAGCATGGCAATAAGAAACATGTATTTGATCCCATAAGTGTTTCCCTTTCTGAGATAGGCGGTGCCGCGTATAATGAGCATGCTCATCCAATGATTTTCCCTCAACCAAGTCGGTTGGGTTTTTAGCGCGAGCACAAATTGCTCGAAGACGATCCAAGTAAAACATGTCAAATATGTCCATCCTACCATATTTGGGTGGTTCAGCACCCATTGTGAGGATAGCATAACTAGGAAAAGCAAGACAAAGGCAAAAGGTAGCAACTAGTTTTTTGGTTTTTCATATAAGACAAAAGCAAAAACAAAAACTGAAAGGTAAACTAACAAGACTAAAAAAACAAAGGTAAAGGGTAGTGTGCAACTCCCCTATCTTAGCACTCGGAGTCCCCGGCAACAACGCCAGAAAACTTGCTTGATGGCTTCTCGCCCTTCGTTGGTTACCCCAAGTGGAAGGTTGAGATGTAGTGCAACAGCAGTTTTCCCTCGGTGAAGATACCAAGGTTTGTCTCCAACAGGACTCCGGAGATGATAAGTAGGTGTCAGCGGCGCAACTGACGCGGACCTGCACACAGACACAGATAACTTTGTTCCCAGCGAAGTTCGGAGAGGTTGTCAATATCTTCGGTCTTGTTGTTCACAAGGATAAAATGCAAGGGATAATGATAGCAAGTAAAAGCAGTAAAGTAAATATAGCGTGGAAACAGTAATGAGGATATGGACCGGGATACGTGATGTTCGCTAGTGATGTCTCTCTTCCAAAAGACGATAAAATTGCTATGCGAGGTAAGCAAATTACAGAAAGGCAATTGATAGGATTATGAATTCACCGCAATGCTAACTATGCTACAAAAGAAAGGACGAGGTTCAAAAGCACGGGCAGTACGCCAAAATAAGTAGACCGAAATCCATCTGCATCTACTACTAATCATCCACCTTGAGATATCTATCCAGAACATCTCGCTGGTATTAAGTTGCGAGCCCCACCCAAAGTGTAAACCCAAAGCAACAGACAACTGCATTAAAAAGAACTCTGCGTAAAGTAAACAATCCTTATAACCGCGGTTACAAGCACCGTTGTTTTCCCCCTTGTGGCAACAGCACATCCCCTAGACTCATGTTTCTGTCACTCAAGCGTGTCATCGGGGGGCATGAACCCACAATCTAGCACAACGTTCCCTCTTGGAGTCACTACCTACTACTTGGCCAAAGCAATAAACAGCAACGGAGAACATGCAAGAATTACTTAGGAACAAAATATAAGAGATAAAAACCAAATATATTACTCTATCACAATCTGAACATAATCTCATAATCCATCAGATCCTATCAAACTCAACATAGCAATAGCAGAAATATTACAAAGGTGCCTCGATCATGTAGGGAAGCTCACGAGGTCTAAACAATGAAGATCAAAGAGGGGAGGAGAACATCACATAGCTACTGATCACAGACCCAAGGTCCAAGGAAAACTACTCCGAGACATCCGGGGAGCATCCATGGTGGAGAGGAGACTCCCGGAGGTCAATCCTCCCTCCGGCAGGGTGCCGGGAAGAGGTCTTCTGGTGCTCCCGATCTCGGAAGCGCGGCGGCGGCGGAACAGAGGCGAGTTCGCGGAATAGAGTTCTTCTCCTGGATTTTTCCCGTGACGGAGAATAAATAGGCGAAGGGGGGCAGCCAGAGGTGGACCAGGGGCCCCAGGCGCCCCCCCTGGCGCGGCCAGGGGTGGGGCCGCGCCGGGTGGCCGCCTGGCCCCCCTGGCTCCCCTCTGGCCCCTCCCGGGCTCTTCGCGAAGCTTCCTCCACGCTAATTTTTTATCTGAATTTTCCCGAATTTTTCTGGTACTTTTTATATGGGGGAAAACTGAAATAGAAAAACAGTAGAAAACAGGAACTGGCACTGGTGTGCACTGAGTTAATAGGTTAGTCCAAATATGATTAAAAGTGTATGAAAGTGTATCTAGATCATAGCAATATCACACAAAACATGCATGGAGCAAGCAGAAATTATAGATACGTTTTGGACGTATCACATATTGGCACATGCGTCACCGAATTTTGGTGGGCCTCGCCATCACGTTTGGATGGTCAAAATTCTGTGGCGCATATCGCATATAGACATATGAGCCATAGAAAGTCGAACACAAATACGGATTTGAAATTTGAATCCCACCGGCGCCCTTCTCTTCCTCTCTTTTTCCCTTGACTCCTTCTCACCTCTCCTTCCCTCCTCCTCTACCTCTCCTCCACTTCTCCTCTCCTCGACTCCTCTGATGAACTCCTTCTCCACCTCCGGCCATGGCCTCCCCCACCACACCAGTGACCTCCTCCTCCTCCTCCTCCTCCTCTGGTGACCTCCACCTCCACCACCTTCGGCGACCTCCTCCTCCACCTCCGGCCATGGCCTCCTCCACCACCCCGGCGACCTCCATCTCCTCCACCTCCGGCCATGGCCACCTCCACCACCTCCGGCAACCTCGTTCGGCGACCCCTTCCTCATCTCCGGCGACCCCCTCCTCCCCCACCTCTGGCCTAGCCTCCTCCAGCGACCCCCACCTCCAACGGCTACGGTGATCTATATCTAGATCTAGCCACTTTTTTTTTGAAATTTGAAAAAAAAAACCGTGCATATTGCAATATGCGTCACATAAAAAAGTCTCTCCATAGAAGATTTCTATGGCGCATATCAATATGCGTCACAGAAAAAATGATGGCGAGGATTCTGTGGCACACTCCATATGCACTACAGAAATTTCAAATACATGCGCCACAGATAATGGTTTTCATAGTAGTGATCCAAGCCCGTGATACAACGAACGGCTGGTTGGGTACAGTTGATTTTGGTAATATTTGTGGGCCATATCAACACACTCGTAAGGAGGCACGACATCGTGACGTTCTTAGAGGCACCGTAGAGGAGCCGCTTCTCGACAACATAGGGGTGCAACGACAAAATCGGTGTCAGATGCGCTTTTGCGTGCTCCCATCACAGATGACACGGAGGCACAGACATCCATACTTGTGCCTCGCGTAGCCGTAGCAACGTCATTCAAACACAATTGTTAACACATATGCAGTACACACTGGATTTTTAGCTTGCGAGCATTTTTAAAGACGTGATCCATTTGTTCCTTGTTAATCCGTTTGGATTGCCGAGGTCAACCAATACGGTCCAACGGGCGACGCAAATTGAAGAAGTTCCATTTTTTGTCCGCTTTCAGGTCCATTGCGATTCAAATTGGACCCAAATTTGGGGTCATTTTGTGTTCCAGTGGACAGTGGGTGGACCGCCAGCGCTTCCGCACACGTCCTCTATGGGTCCGTGTGCCAGCCACACATCCCCAAGCTTAATTCCTGCTCGTCCTCGAGTAGGTAAATGATAACAAGCATAATTTCTGTGGTGACATGCTAGGAACCATATAAGAACTTTGAAAGTAAAGCAATCAAAACATGCAATTCAATTCAAGTCTTAACAAGCAAGAGCCTATATTAGCATTGACACAAGCAACAAAAGAACAAAGGATGCAAGAGCTCTTGCTGTCCGTGACTCGAATGTCTCCAAATGGTGTTTGCGTGCAATAAGGGGGATATGGGAGTACAAGAGAAAAGTATACTTGTTAAGAACTCAAACTACTAAAGTTTCACACTTGGTCTTCTTTGTAATCTTATCTTGACTCGTCCCCAGACCACTAGCCAGGTACAAGTCAATTTGATCTACTCATTTTCGATATTTAAAGCACTCATGCAATGGATGAGCGTAAGCACGAAAGTTGACACTTAGGATGGCAAAGAGAGAAATATGGTGGAGGAGGAAGACAAAAAGGATGAGAAAGGCACATCAATGAAGACAATCATAGGCGAGAGAGCCAAATGATAGCTATGATGTGAGGAGTAGAGATTGCCATGCAACGGATGCACATGTGAGCTAAAAGCTCTCCAAGGGAACTAGTGGGGGTGCATCCAACTTGCTTGCTCAAGAAGACCTAGAGCTCGTTTGAAGAGGCTCATCATTGGAATATACAAGACAAATTCTATAGTGTGAAGGGTCCCCACGTAGCTATATGCATGTATGATGATCTCTATGGAGTACAAGGGATAGAGGATGAAGTACTAGTGTGGATCTCTCAAGTAATAGTAGTGTGCCCCCTTCTCTTTTTTTATTTCTTTTTTTCTCTTTTTTTGATTTTTTTGTATTTTTTTGGTGCCCTCAATGGCTCTTTCTATTTCTCTCATTTGTCCTCTTTGGGATCTTTTGATTTTTTCCTCTTTGGGATCTTTTCCTCACTTTAGGGGCAACACTCTATATTTTACAAGAATATAGGAGATCTTTCACACTTTACAAGGGTACTCACATAATGAAGATGTAACAATCATGATGCAAATGTATGCCTCTGCCAGGATAGCAGGATATGCAATGATACTAGCGCGTCATGTAACAATGATTAGGGCAAGACCCAACTAGCATGCGGCTCATCGATCAAGAAAGTAGCATGTATGGCATGAAGATCAAGTCATGAGAAAGTGGACGTTGCATGGCAATGTATCTCCGAAAGGCTATGGAAATGCCTTAATAGGTAGGTATGGTGGCTGTTTTGAGGATATATATAGGAGGTTTATGATGACAGAGCGTATCATGCCAAGGGTTTGGAAGTACCGGCGAAGGTGTACGCCAACTCTCGGAGTGAGAAGAAAGAAATGCACGGCACAGGAGAGGCTAGCAAATATGAGGAGGTGGAAGTGTCAACTTTCAATACTTACATTAGTCCAAAGAACTCATGCACTTATTATCGGTAACTCTCAATATAATAAGGAGGTTCACAAAGAGACAAGTACCCCGAGGAGGAGTGTATGGGGGTTTAGTTATCCTTGCGCATCCTCGACTCATGGTACGTGAGTGTACTCTAATATCTGACCCCTCAGAAGAGTAGTGATTCATCTAGTAGCTAGAGTTCTCAACTAGTTTTGTAGGTTTTGAAACTAAACACGGATTGCCCAAAATACGACATCTATCACTAATAGGCTAGAGCTCTTGACACCAAAAGTTCAAACATTACTCACATCAATGCCTCAAAACTATTGCAAGTTACTACTGGAATTAAATATCAACCTCAATCACCTACTTCTCAAAAACAAGACATAACTCAGTGCAACAACCAACTCTCTTAACAAGATAAACATGAAAACTAAAGAGAGTTCCAGCGACAAACAAAACAAAAGCCAAGGCTCTTGCTAATACAAACTAAGACTAAAACTAGACATGACAGTAGCTACGAAAAGATAAAGAACACATAACATCAAAAAGATAGGCATGAAGAATCTTATGATGTGTTCTAGATTTTGAAAGTGGAGCGTGTTTCTCTCCCGCACAAAGTAAGACGGGGTCTAACTTGTTATGAACAGCAAACAATGCTAAAGAAAACTAAAAATAAAACCTAAGAGCGAGACGCTCCAAGCATAGCACATAACGCATGAAGTGATAAAAATATAGTGAGACGAAGGACGAACTGATGATTGTTGATGGAGAAGGGGATGCACGGGGGCATACCCAAGCTTAGACGCTTGAGTCTCCTTGAATATTTGTTGGGGATGCATGGGGGCATCCCAAGCTTGAGCGCTTGACACTCCCGAATCTTCTTTCATCATCTTCCATCGCACACTTGAAAACTCCCTTCATACATAACTCATCATAAGCTGATTAGAGAGGCTAGTACCCTTAATAAATAATTTTTCCCTACTGGATATAAAGATATTCTTGAATAGCTATTGTTTCTCAATATTGCCAAAAGGTTTTTGCAAAGAAAAAGCAAGCTTAAGGTTTGAAAAATTTAGGAGAGAAAAAACGTGACAGAATCTGTGAAAAACAGAACAGTAGGTAGTAAAGAATTTTTTAGGGGTACTTCTGCAACTCAAATCAAAAAACTCAGAACAGATGCTCGAAATTCAATTGTATGAATCATGATGTCAAAAAAATTCAGATCAAAAAGATGATCTGGTGATTTTAGGCTAATTTTTCCGTCCAAGGACAGAATCTGTTTTCTGGACAGCATGTCACAACTTTTGAACTTTCTTGCAATCGGAGGCTAGACTTGGCACAAAGCTTGAAAATAAAGATACAATGATATTGCTACAGTAGTAACAATCATCAAGACCGCTAGAAACTGAAATAAAAACTCAAAGTGAAGATAACAACGGTTGTCTCCCTAGAGCTCTTTCTTTATAGCCATAAAGATAGGCTTAACATTTTAATGATGCTCTCATAGGAATAAGAGTTGAAGAAAAAAATAGAGCATCAAGAAGCAAATACCAAACACATTTAAGTCTAACATGCTTCCTATGCAAAAGGATCTTGTAGATAAATAACTCATTGAAGCATAAAGATATTAGCATAGGAAGGCAAAATAAATGCAACTTCAAAACCTTCAACATAAAGAGAGGGAACTTGGTATTATTGAAATATCTATAAGCATATGTTCCCCTCTCATAATAATTTTCAGTGGGATCATGAATAAACTCAACAATATAAGTATCACATAAAAAAATCTTATCATGATCCACAAGCATAGAAAATTTATTACTCTCCACATAAGAAAAATCCTTCTCATTAGTAATAGTGGGAGCAAACTCAAGAAAATAGCTATCACATGAATCATTCTTATCATGATACACTTGCAAACATTTATTCTTTATAGCATAAGTGTCATCACAATAATCATCATAGATAGGAGGCAAAGTATCATCAAAATAAATTTCCTCATCAAAATTTGGGGGGCTAAAAAGATCATCTTCATCAAACGTAGCATCCACAAGCTTATAGCTTTGCATATCATTAGCATCAAAAGTATTCAAAACATGCAAATAACATTACTACTATCATGAGTGTTGTGCAAATAATAAAGCTCCATAGGATTTTTGATATCCTCCTCAAACACTTCATGTCCTAACTCGAGATAGAGCTCATAAAGCTCTCTCATAAATTTTTTGTTGTTTTCCATAAAGCCTAACTAGTGAAAATAAAAACAAGAAACAAAAAGAATTAATTGCAAGATCTAAAGATATACCTTCAAGCACTCACCTCCCCGGCAACGGCGCCAGAAATAGCTTGATGTCTACACACGCTTCTATTTTTGTAGACAAGCCTCCAAGCGCAGAGGTTTGTAGGACAACATCAATTTCCCTCAAGTGGATGACCTAAGGTTTATCAAACTCAGGGAAGTAGAGGTTGAAGATGGTCTCTCTTCAGCAACCCTGCAATTAAGATACAAGAAGTCTCTTGTGTCCCCAACACACCTAATACAACTAGGAGTTGTATAGGTGTACTAGTTCGGCGAAGAGATGGTAAAATATAGGTGATAGGTGTGGCAAAACGAAGTAATATAAATCTGTAATAAAAAGTGCAGCAAAGAAACAAGTGGTAAACATGAGCACAAACGGTATTGCAATGGTGGAAATAAGGCCTAGGCTTCATACTTTCACTAGTGACAACTCCCAACAACATTAACATAGTCTAATCACATGATATTTCCCATAAAACATGCAATGGAGATGCACTCGAAGGTCGTTCCTTTGTGGTCAAGAGAGGGCGAGAATTATGTAGGGCTACAAAATCACACCTCAAAGTTCATAGTTCTCAATCTATGGATTTCCCAATGTCACCGCGGCCATCCAAAGAGAATATCACAATCACCACAACATATCTCAAGGATAGTTAAAGACAAGCACCAAGAGACTCTGAATCTTAAATCAACACACAAAAGAGGAAATCACTCATGAAAACACTCGGAGATTACACTAGATAAGATCAAGTGAGTACATCAATCTAATACATAGACGTAGGGGAAATATCATGGGATCATCCTAGATTAACATAGCCTATGATCACAACGAAGATCACACCATGGGAGAGAGAGTTGACCACATAGCTATTGTAGAAACCTTAGCCCCGAGGGGAACTACTCACACATGGACATGGTGTGAGAGAGAGTTGTTAATGGAGAGGTGCAGCCCGGAGGAGATGAAGCAGACGGCGGCGGCGACGGCGACGCCCACGGCCACGGCGGTGGCCACGGCCCTTGCGGACAGCGGCCCTTGGCCCCTTCTTCTTCCTTGGAGATGGTGCTGCTGTGGAGATTGATCTCCCCCTCAAGACGGCTGCCAAGGGGGAGGAAATTTCGTGGTGCCCTTTGACCTAGGTTTCCTCTCTTTATATAGACTCTCGGATTCCCGTCATCCAGATTAAGTCTTCGGTATTTCGGGACTCTAGGGAGCATCCGAACTCCGATTGGGCCAAATTTTATATCTAGATCCACTGGAAAAAATTTCCCTACAACTTTGTAGTTTTATGTTTTTCCGTTTGAGGCCGTCTTCTAGCGTTTCCGAGGCGATCTTTAAAACCTGTCTGGTGGGGACAGATTTCGGGAAAGTTAGAGTCCAACTCTTACAAGGCTTCTTTTGTGATTTTTCCTTTATCCAAGTAATTCCTGCACATAAAGTAGAAAAATAAAAACTTGTGCACTCTTGCAACCATTAATAGGTTAGTTTCAAAATATGTTATAAAAAGATATGAAAGTGTATCAAAAGCATAGCAATATCGCACAAAACATGCATGAATCAAGCAGAAATTATAGATACGTTTGGGACGTAGCAGCCACACATCACCCCTTTGACTCCCCACGCGGCGTCCGCCCTGCCAGACGTTGTCGTGTACTCTCCCCCTCCACCGCCGCCCCCTCTTCCCGAGGCTTTGGTACGAGACATTACCTCCGCTATCGCCTTCTCCATCGCCCGCCGATCAACACGAGGCCTAGGTGCACGAGGTCATTCGCGACCTCGTCGAGACGCGCTTGACGTTCCATTCCGACCCCTCGGAGCTTCTCCCTCCGCCGCCACCACCGCCACCGCCACCGTCCCAGGGATATTGGCCACCCGGTGTGTCGTGTTCACCCCCAACCTTCATCGACCTCAGCGGGGATGAAGGATGACTAGTGGCTTGCGAGAGGCTCGACAGGACCGACGGTGACCTAGGGTTTATGAGGGTTCTTTTTTAATTCATTAATGTATAATTAATGAATTTTGGTATAAAATTACCTCAAATTTGCATATTTCCTCCACCGCTGGGAACTCAATGACCCAAACGGACACATGGCGGACATTTGGTCCGTCGGGCTGACCCAAACGGACAAAAAGCGAACCAAAATCCGGTCTGTTTTGGTCGCGCATTCGAAGTTTCAAACCTTTTGCACCTGTTTGGATTGTATTATTCAGCCTAGTTTTACCGTCCAACATGGGATTGCATCCGTTCGCGCATCGGTTCGCATGCCTGTTTCCCCGTAAATCTGACGTAACCAAAACGGGATTTGTGGGAGTCTGAACCACGGACACGTCCTCGCCCGACACCTAGGTCTTACTCGAAATCCACGTCCCGTTGAGGCAACCGTCTTGGCGAGTCCCTTCATGATGGAACAAAAGATGATTCTGGGCTCCATCCAGTCAGAGCGAACCACCACCGCATCCATGAGCAAGAGGCGAGGATCGACAAGATCTTAGACGATCTGGAGGACAACGAGGAGCCAGCTGAGCCGACCGAGGAGATGGAGGTGAATCGCGTTTGCGTGGAAAGGGGAGTCTGATTTGTTTTTTTGTGTAAGCATTCAACAAAAGAAGTATCATCTATTTATGTAAATTATATCCAGAATTTAATGAATTCAATTCAAAGTTATCCGAATCCGGCAAAATTTAGTTGAGCGCTAGCAGTTTTTAAGGCAACCGTTGGTGTATCGGCTTCCGAATCAATGTCTCCCGACTAAGGGCATCTCCAATGGTTGTAAGATAGGTGTTGGTAAATTTGCCACCTAGAAGAGAATGATGATGTGTCATACAATAAATGAGGTGAGAGAGCAAAGTTGTATGTAGATTAACCAACACCTCTTGCACAAGCTCCAAGGTAGAATAGAAGGCAACCACATTTACTTTCTCACATTTTATTGAATGACTTACATACAATTTATTGAAGTATTTGTATGATAACTTATTGGTTGGTGACATGTACAATTTACCAAAAACATCTACATACAAACTATTGAAGATGCTTTAAGCGGACAGATACGATATCCATTTAATGTAGATGCCCTAACACTAAGGTGATCAATTACTCTTGCTATCTAAGGGCGTATAGCACGGATTGTCGCTTGACATTGAATTGTAAATTTGGGTCAACCTGGTGTATTCAAATGTCTCCTGGTCTCTATCTGTGGTGCATTCCCAAAGTTGATTCTTAAATATTATGTATTCAAGCATAATGACTTGTTCAAATCAGTATTATCATCCAACACAGGTCTATATTCGTTTATGGGTCAGTTTGCATATCCGTTTCTCGTAAATCTGGCACAGGGCGGATGCAACCGCTCACTAGAGTTAGTATTGATGCCAACCTGAAATGACGCGAGCCGTAGCAGTGCGCCCAATCGAGAGGTCTCCACGTCTGTTCAATGTTGGAGATAAGCGATGGGATGGCTATCCATCAAATTCATACCAGCTACCCATCCGCCTACCTGTGGCATTGAACAAGAGCGCCTTTTTAAGTAATTTTCAATGTGTTTGAATTTAAATCCAAACCATTTGAACTACAACCACATTTTCTAGAAGGGCTAAAATCTTAATAATTTTCAGGGGGTAGGGATGATGAAAGAGGATGGAATCCAAAGAGGAGGGGTCTAGGGGTTGAACCATGAATCTTGAGCAAAATTCCAAAGACGAGAAAGGGAAATAAAGAAAGAATTTGAATAAATTCAAATGATTATATAAAAATAAAAGGGACATTTTCTATCTCATGAAATTTAGTAAAGAATAATTTGCGCAAAGTTTCACCCCAAGGAAAAAAACTAAAAATTTAAAAATATTTGACTTTCCTGGTTGTGGGTTGTTACAAGCGGTGGACGCGCTACTGAATACCGCAGAGATCGATAATGCTAGACGTGATCGGAGAATACATCGGCAATCGGACGAGGAGGGTGCGGATGTAGGGCAATGAGGGGGAGCAGGCGTGCAGTGGGGAAAAACTAAGCCGGTAGGGGGACTTGTGTGTGTGTGTGTGGGGTGTCGAAGTCCTGAGATGTCGATGGTCAGGACTCCTGTAAACCTTCCCCCAATTTATTTTTAGATTTACGAAAAAACGGATATGCCAATCAACCCACGAACGCAAAGGCAAAGTTGGGCCCCGGGCCTGGCCTGGGTCATGAGAAAATATATCTATACCTAATAATAAAGGGAGGTGGCTTTCTTAGTCCGTTTTAGTGTTTTTGAAAAAAAAAATCCCTGTATTTTTGACTAATTAACCCGTAGTACAACAAGCCAGATTAAAAAAAAATTGTTCGCTGAGTTGGGCTTTCGCTGTACTACGACCCAGAAAAAAAAAACTGTTCACTGAGTTGGGCTTTCTTTGCTTTTTTTCTTCGGGTGATGGGCCAGAAATGATTTTTCTTCGTATGCGTGGGTTGAGTTAGACTTGCTTCGCATCGCTAAAAATATATATGTACACGTGATTTGAAATACATACCTCTCCTTTAAAATAGTTCAACGACCAATTAAAATAGCTTAACATTTTTGTGATGAATTTGCGTTGTTGACATAATCTATCTATTAAATAATAGCCTCTGATTTTTTAGCGCTTCGGCTAGCTGCTGGGCCTGGGTCTATGCGTGTTTTTACACCTAGGCTGCCCAGCCAGTTGAGCGAGCATAATATACGTGGGTTACAAAAGAGTAAAAATAGTCCCACCTTCATTCATTGAATCAATTTTCACTAATCTATATCTCTTATAAGACAAAACCCCACTAAGATACATTTAATGTGTCTATCTCAACATGCAAGCTATCCACATCACCCACTATTGTATCCAATCATTTGTCCATGTCATCCACTAACAAAACTCAACTAACATGCATTTGGGGATATCTATCTCAACATGCAAGCTATCCACATCACCCACTATTGTATCCAATCATTTCACCATGGCATCCACTAAAAAATTCAACAAACATGCATTTGTGGTATCTATCTCAACATGCAAGCTATTCACAACACTCATTATTGTATTCAATAATTTATCCATGTCATCCACTTTTATTTACATGAATTTTATACCCTTCCAATTTACATTGTAGAGTTCTTATAAAAATTTCCGCTGCAACGCGCGGGTATTCTTCTAGTTTATAAACATCTTAAATTGTTTGTAGTATTAAGAAGACTAATCAAAAAATCAACAAAATCATGTGTAAGCTATAATAAGCTATCAACCCATGTACAAAATAATATATGTCTTTGTAAATATTATTTACATTAGTAAAGTATTTATCATTTATTTATTCAATCATTTTTAGTCCTTTAAACTATAGACTTCACAATATGCATGAATTAGGAAATTTAACCTTAGTACTATTTCATATTCAATGTTTGTGCTATCAATGCTTTTCGACCATGTTAAAATAGTGTACATCTTAAGCCATGCTAATTAAAACAAAAGATTTTCCGTTGCAATGCACAAAGATATTTGCTATTATACTTATGAAGAATGTAAGGTTCTAACTTTTCTTTTCATCACCCTTTGGTTTGACATTTTTTGTATGATAAAAGATCACTTTAGTTTACTTACCTTCTAAATCATTTCACTTTAATTTACATAACAAGATTTTCATCAAATTACAAGGCAAATCACGATAGGAATGGATACACATTTATATACACGGTCACGTTAATATGAACATGTAAATTAAAACGAAATGTATTATAATAATTTTTATCCCGTTGCAACGCACGGGCATCGTCCTAGTCAAAGATAAAAGAGCGTTCGGCCTCGGGCGCAGCACAAGTCCCAATCCTCTAGCTGGTCCAAAAACTCTCTCTGCCTGTGAGGTTTCTCTCTACGAGACATGAGTAGCAACGAACCTGCCGCCCCGTGCCTGCACTTGAACGAACCCTACAATCGACGTCATGTCCACCAACCCCCTCCCCCCCACCGGCGAGGCGACTACCCTGTTCTCCCTGTCCAAATCCTCCCCATTTGCATTTTTTTTTGTAAAACCCCATTTGCATCTTCAATACCCTTCCCAAGTCCTTCTTGACTGTGGGGTGTGGCCCTGTCCGGAGAGCCGGTAGGATAACTGGTGTCGGCGAGGCGGCCTTTTGCTTGGATCCAGGACCAACCCACATGTTTCCTTCGTGGCGAGCAGCAACAGGGAGGCAGGGGTATCCCTTATTCGGCTCCTTCAAATTCTATTTTTTCTTGCTACATGTCACTGTTTGATAATATCTTTGCTTTCCTCATTCCAACATAAATGTGCAAAACGATTTAGACATTTTGTAATTTCAGTATACATATAGTTTTACAAGAGGTAAGGTGAACAAAAAACATAAGACACAAACATCTTTCTATTCAATTTCAATCCATCAGATTCGGGAAAATGATATTTAGTGTTTAGGTTCTTATCATTTATGATATAAGCTTTTTTTGTATGCATTAAACCTACGGATTTCTAGGGTATTTTTTTGCCCTTAGTCGCTCGGCTGGGGCGTTTGCCAATCCTGGCTCCTCCACTACTCGAACAGATATATCATCGTGGTGAACTAAAAGTGATCTGGACTATCCAATATAAATGGATGCAGAAAATCAGAGGGTTGACGTTAAAAACGCCCTTACATGTATTTATCATAATATGTTTTTTTTTCATTTTTTTCAAGAAAATTAGAGATCGAGGTAATAGGCTAATAGCATATGGCGTTGAAACTTAACATGAAAGTTCAAAGATTTTTTCAAAACATAAGTTCGGACGTTTCTGGAGGAAAACATAAGTTCACACAAATTCTTTAGAGCATCTTCAGCCGTGCCCCCAAAAGGCCCCCAAGCCGACGCTATTTTGCGTAGGACGGACGAATTTCGCTCAGTCGCACCCTCAAGGGTCTAAATAGCGCCAGATTGAGCCGAATTTGAGTCCGGCGATCCCAAGCCGACCCGGCGCGCTGGAGGTCGCTTGGGGGCGTCGGACAAAACAAAATGGCGCGAACGCGGGAACCGCTCGCGCGATTTCGCGCGCGCTGCGTCCACGGGCCCACTTGTCGGTGTCTTTCCCACGCGGCGTCCTCATCCTCTCGCCTCGGCTTCCCCGCGTCTGGAGCCACCGCAGGGGAATCAATGCGGCGTCGGAGTCCAGTCCAATCGACGCAGGCGAATCAATGCAGCCACGGTGAGTAGTCCAATCGCCGCCCACAGCGCCGCCGCGTGTCCCGCGCGGTAGCGCCGCGTCCACACCCTCCTGCTATAAAAGTCGAGTTCGCCGTAGAACGCCGCACATTCGCCTCCTCTCCTCGAAGAAGGAGAAGGACGTCGTCGAGCCCCCACCGGGCGCCGTGGACGACGAGGAGGACGAGGACCCCGACCTCTGCTGGACGCGAAACGACTACCTCCTCGGCGAGATGGAGCGGCAGAGGAAGCAATGCGACATTTTCAAGGCGCAGAAGCGCCTCAAAGCCGCAAAAGGGGGCAGCAGCAGCAGCAGCCGCAGCCGGAGCAGGGCCGCACCACTGCCGCCGGTGGTGGTGCTCAGTAACGACGAGGAGGACGAGGACCCGGCGCCTCTGTGGATGAGGAGGAGGAGGTCGTCCACCGGTGGCACATGTAGCACCCAAGCCGACGTGAAGCCCGAGCCCAAGGAAGACGCAGCCGCCGCCAACGCCGCTGGCGGGGCCGCAGGAGGAGGCGTCGGAGGAGCCACCGGAGAGCTCAACTACGACGAGCTCTACAATTTCTTTAGTTTCCAATAGTTTTTATTTATTTTTAATTGCTATTTATGTAAATTAAATCAAATATTATGAATTCGGCTAAAGTTCGTCTAAATTTGTCTCGATTTTAACCAAAGTTCGCCGAACATGAGGGGCCTCTATAGGGCCGCGGCTGGCTAGTCGGTCGCCCCAAGACTGTTTTACCACCGAGATGTCTTCAAGGGGCGTTAAAATAACGCAAAAAATGGCTTGGGGAGGCCGAAGTGCTGAAGATGTTAGAACATATGGAACGCGCGGCAGCGGCGAGGTGCACGCTTGCTTGACACCCTCCCTTCATGGATCGCGCGCTGCGCCAGTTGAGTTGAGCCAGACTCGACGGTTAGCTGACCGGGTCAGCGATGCTTCCTTGGCATTGACTCGTGCGTGACTCGACGGTTAGCTGACCGGGTACGGCTTTGCATTGGCGAATTAAACCTGGACCCACCAGATTCCGTTATGTCCCCCGCTCATCGCCACCCTGGTGTGTTTAGCAGCAGGAGATTTGATTCTGCGGGGCCCACTCCTCCCGCTTTTTTGTTGTTGGGTTAATTCATTAATTTTACTTGTGTCATGCATTACTACTACTCGTGCATTACTACTACTCCGGATTTATTTTTTGTTGGAGTAGTAGTAATGCGGTTACATTTTTCACCCTATAGAGAGAGTAAATATGTACCACCTACTTGCAAAAGCATAACTAGATTAATATTAACTGATTATTACCAAAAATAATTATCCAATGTTTTGTGGTTTCTTGCTCTCGAACTTGGCTTCGGATTGCATGGGTGGCAACCCTGATTGTACCTGGCCAGCCTAGAAAACAATGTACGTAGGCCAAAGATTTGTCCTACACTATGTTTGGTAGCTTACCAAACGGGAATCGATAAATACATGTCATGCACAATGGGTTTTCTAGCGTAACACATATATGAGCAATTCGTGTCACACAAGGGCGTGTAGCTCTCTAAATTGTCGGTGAACATATGTCATCTTGAGCCGTCTTGTTGTCTTCGAGTGTCTTCTGTTTTCCATTGTTAGAACACCTAGAAGTCGGGTTTCTTAAACCGTTCTATACGATCGGATGGATGATTTGGTCACTGATCGGTTATGAAAACACAATTAAGATCAAACTCCTCATATCGATTCTATACGTCCGGGCTGATCGATACTTCTCATATCCAGCCTAAATCTAGGGTCGACATGGGGAAGCTCATGGGTGCCCGTGCGTCTTCGCCACATTGAATTCGACCCACCTAGCCCACTCCGATCGACCACACATATATTCGTCTTCATCTGCTCCCCGGATCAAATCCTAGCCACTGTCCACTCCACTTTCCATGCAAACTCCCTTTTAGAGATCCCCGGCCTTCCCCGACATGGAGGATAGTGGATATGAGTCCTCCGTTACCCAATCTATGGACCGGGATCCCGTCCCAAGCGGACAAGAGGAGGAGATGGCAGTCCGCCGCACGCTCCACCGCACACGAAAGGAGAACGACCGACAGTGGTTGGCCTCGATCCACTGGGAATTCATAGGGTCAGCCCAAATGGCGCTCGGATCCCACGCGACACACGCCGTCGCTGCCTTGCTGAAGGCGGTGCGTTCCGTCTGGCTTTCGCACGCCGCCAAGGAGGTGCAGTTGCTTCATTGGCGCGTGGACTCAGAAGCCCACACCTACGACGCGGAAATGGCACGGTGTGCCCGACGCGCGAGGCAGAGGGTGCGCGAGGCGGTGGCGCGCTTCGCGACGTAAGCGGCCCAAGCGAGTCATGACCGGCAACTTCGAATGTCGCAACAACATCGTGGTGAAGGTGTTCGACTTCGAGCACAACGGATCCATCGTTGACTTTACATCGATCGGCGATGTGCATTCCATGATTTTCGACGAGGAAGAGCAGTGCATGGAAGATGGCGGGTAAGTTGAGAGACCCGTGAGTCGATGTGTATCCGATGTCCTACTTTACCTCACCAAAGCTAGGACCGTAATTTATCGTAATACGGGCATTATTTTCATAATTTTTCAGAGTATAGAGACCAAGGCAATAGCATATGGCGTTCAAACTTAACACGAAATTTAAAGCACATCCTCACAAAGTGGCTATGGCTGTTACGTGCGCGGCGTGAGGCTTCACAGTACCGTGTGCATGCACGTCTGACAGAGGCAAATTGGTGGCATATCGATCAATGCATGCGCTCCCTGAACCTCTATAGAAAGTTCAGGCGTTTTCTGGAGTAAAATTGGAGCGCAGGGAGGCGAGATAGGGAGCGGCGAGGTGCATGCTTACCATCCCCCGTGGATCGCGCGCCGCGCCAGTGGGAGTCGACGGTTACGGCTTGGGAATTAAACCCGGGCCCACCAGATTCTTTTGTGTTACCCGCACATCGCCACCATGGCGGGGGGTTGCTAGCTGGTGAGTTGATTCTGTGGGGCCTACTCCTTCCGCTCGCTTTTGGATGATGGGTTCATTAATCACGCGACTCGTGCATGACACAGCTAACTCTTGGTTGTAAATAATGCAGTTACATTTTTCATCCTACTCGTAGTACTACTTACTACTAAGTGTTTATATAAATAATCAATTAAGGACGACACTACCTAGCTGCGCCGCACACAACGTCTAACCGTGCGGCGGGTGGTTGTTAGCCTCATGCATGCAGCATTAGTAGGTCTAGTAGGCCTGCACTTGTAGGTTTAGTAGGTTTTTGATGTTGCCATAGTCTCGTGCAAGTACAGTAGTAATTTTTTGTCGGATGCTCACCCGTGATACTTGCATGCATTCATTCATGCATGAGTATTTTCTAAGTACATCTATGATAATTGCATGCATACGTACTCTTCGTCCGTTAATTATTTGACTAAAAATTGTAAAATTACAAGCATTTAGCTGCCACGTTACAAACACGTTAATTATTTGTTGTGCTTGCTGTAAAATTTAGACTATTTGTTTTGCTTGCCACAAAAATTTACACCTAGTTGCAAAAATTATTTGTTATGCTTGCCACAAAAATTTGCACCTAGTTGCAAGAATTATTTGTTGTGCTTACCACAAAAAATTACACATAATTACAAAAAATTATTTGTTGTGCTTGCCACAAAAATTTGCACCTATTTGCAAAAATTATTTGTTGTGCTTGCCACAAAAATTTACACCTAATTGCAAAGAATTATTTGTTCTGCTTGCCACACAAATTAACATCTAATTGCAAGAATTATTTATTGTGCTTGCCACAAAAAATTACACCTAATTGCGAAAATTATTTGTTATGATTGTCACAAAAAATTACATCTAGTTATAAGAATTATTACTTGTAACCAACACATTTAGTTGCATTTTTTTGCTAGGATTTTTAGTTGCCGGAATTTATTTGGCTGAGATTTTTAGTTGCCAGATGACTATATTATATTATATCTACTATAGCAGT
Organism: Bromus sterilis; assembly: GCA_950022295.1. Taxonomy (NCBI): domain Eukaryota; kingdom Viridiplantae; phylum Streptophyta; class Magnoliopsida; order Poales; family Poaceae; genus Bromus; species Bromus sterilis. The sequence continues at coordinate 284,182,785 of OX465600.1, forward strand.
ACCGTACTATACCATCAACTAGCATGTTTTACAAATAGTGTCAGTGGGACAGTGAAACGATAACAGAGAATAGGTTTAAATTGATGATTGTAACGCATCGAATCATTGCACATATTTGTTTTGGGTTGATAGCTGGTTGTGCCTGACAAGAGAATAACTTTTTCACCGATCTTCGACGTGTGGGTCTGTACTAGGCACTAGCTCCTCCATCGTGACAAAGTTGCATGCATGCACTGTTAATAGTTCTGCGGGCCTGCTGTCGCATAGAGCCGCCGCACGAAAAGGATTTTCTACGCCCGCCGTTCCTTAGCTCTTCCCATCAATTAATTATTTCTACAAAGCAGGATAATATCACTGAATAATTAATGATTTTGAAAGACATCATTGAACGCACCCGAGGTGGTATACTCCTTCTCTAAATCATAGGATCCCAAGCAATAAAACTATATAGGAAATTGTCCTATGATGCATTTTTTTTACTTCATAGGATTAGCTTTAAATTCAAGCATAAACTTTCCTTTTATTCACTATTCAAAGAATTCTAGCCATTTACGTAATGGTAAGAGTATCTTCGATGCCAACCCTTAGGGCTTGTTTGGCTGCTCGGGTGGAAAATCCTCGGGGAAATAATCCCGACCGGGAATCTCAGAAATCACGTGTAAAACGCAGGGATTTTATTCCCGACCTCTGGACTAGGGGAAAATCCTCCCGGGAAAAGGCCGGGATCCCCCCGGGATCCCTTCGGGATTGAAGTTACCAAACAAGCCCTTAATGTAAACACACTAGTCATCCACGGATCACATCTCAATGCGTTTACAAAAGTGATACAAGAGTGATTCAACTGATGGCGTCAAATCCGAATAATAAAAATGAGACAAGAAAACTAGAAGACAAAGCACATGGGCTGCGAGGACATGTAGATACTTTTTATTGGACATGCAGATGTTCGAACTCTCTCAAAGTCACCACAAAATCGCTACTAATATACCCAAAAAATAAATACAGACTAGTCGACCAACATACAGAGGGTTTCATTGTATGGAAAAAATGGTCTGTACAACTGTTTAGACATATAACAGAGCCTTGAGAGTATCCCTTAAATATGTCCTAAGGGCATCTCCAACGCCGACCCTCTAACCTGGACTGGGTGGTCTGGACTTATTTTGCCATCTAACACGGTCTTGCATCCGTCCACGGATCAGCTCGCCTGTCATTTTCTGAGAAATATGACGCAAACCGTGGGAGGGATTTACCGGCGTTCGAATTGCCGTCAAGCCCATGCCCAACACCCAGATCCCATCGTAAATCCCTTTAAGCCAAAAAACCTTCTCTGCATGCGAAACTATTGTTGTAAATTTCACGTTGTTCAATGTCAGAGAGACACTACGAGAGGGCATCGATCTCCATTCTCTACGTGTGCATTCAATGCCAAAGAAAAATGTTTTGATGGCTCCAAAGCGACGATTATGACCAACACTCCATTCTCTGCACATGTTCAATGCCGGAGAGATGCGACGGTGCCGCTTCAACGCGGAAACGATGACCAAGAAGCCTACCCCAGCCGCAATTTAAGCCGACTGCTAGCTCATTCGTTTGCCTGCTGCTATATAAGTGGGGTAGAGAGCCTCCATAGTCAGTCCATTCGCTCCAAGCCTCCAACTCATCCGCGACCCATATTCGATTCCACCTTCCGACACAAAGAAACTGGTAACCATGGTTTGATCTCTGATCACCACGTACAAATGATCTTGCGGGGGCGCCGAACGGTGCTCTTGGCGACGGAGGAGGAGGAGGCCCGACTCATATGGCAGGGTAGGAAGTGTCGGTGCAACAGGAGGATGATGCATCGGTGCAACAGAAGGACAAGTGTCGACCCCTCGGGATGAGGAGGACGACAATGAGGAGGCAATGACTCTACCGCGCAAATGTCAAATTACCCAGGAGCTGTAGGGCAGGCCTGCTGAGGTCTTCGATGGTCTGGAGGACTAGGAGATGGCGGCGGAGCGCGACGGTGTGGAGACGGACGTGGAGTCCGAGTAGGCTTTATTTTGTTTTTTTTGTTGAAGTATTATATGAGTTCAACAAACGAAATACTGTTTGTTTATTTAAATTATTTTTTGAATTAGAATAAATTTTGTTTGATTTTCTCCGACCTTGCCGATTAGTACGCGGATGGATACGGTGTTCATTTTGGGGGTCAGCGTGGGAGATGCACTAATGAATGTCAGTGTTTGAATTCAACATATCTCTGTCTATCTCTCACTCTCTTGCTTGTGGTGCATGGTGCAAGTGTGTGTTTCTATGAATTGTATGATTTCTATGGTGCTCCCTTCTCTCCTTCCTCCCCTTCTTCAAAACCACCCACGGATCTGTTTCCTAGCCCGAGGTGTATGCGTGCGTGTTGGATTGCTGTTCCTAGCCCGGCCCGATCATGTGGTTGCCCGGCCGTGTGTTGGATGATTGGACGATCTAGCTATTGATTTGCATTTCGCTCGGACTAATCTCTGTGCCTTCGATCCATATTTCGATTTCAAGCATACGTACGGTCGAGTAGCTTGTTGGATTCCATGGTGTGGTTCGTACGGGTAGATTCATCCATCGTCGCGTCGGTGTGCATAGAACTCAGCCTTGGTACTTTGTCTTGCTCTAACTTGGATTGCATTTGCGTCTTCGTATGGGTAGGTAATTTGATCCGTCGTCGATGTGCGTAGAACCCATGGCCAGCACCAGCGCCACAACGACCGAGCAGAGGCACTGCCGGCCGTCCTCGCCACACGCCACACGCACATATAATCGATCCTTGGTAGATCCTTGGTAGATCGATGCTTGCTTGCTGGGCATCCGCAGCCCAAGGTGTAGCCGGGCTCCTCGAACCGGCCGCCGGCAACCAGTTCCTCCCTCTAGCCGCCGGCAAGCGAACAAAGTATGCTATATTTTGCGGTGCGCAGGCGTGACCAGTAATAGAGATTTATGTTGATGAATATTCTTCTGTTTCCATAGGTTTGATGTATTGTGTTGATACACACACCATCTGTTCCAGTTGATTTTGCGTCATCATCTGTTCATTTTGGTTACTGTGTTGGGTATATATATGCATGTGTACTGTACAGATTGCCTGCTAGTTTGTGACTTTGTGTGCAACATCATGCCCAGTATGACCAGTAGTAGTACCTAGCAGATTGATGTGGGTATTGATTTGGTGACATGTTGATCAATGGATTCATGCATGCATGCCTATCCTCATTATTCATGTTCCCTGTTGTTTTGCCCACTGATGCGGCGATACAAATGCTGGTTCCACAGGTCATGTATTATGTTGTTACACACGTCACTGATTCTTTTTCAGTTGATTTTGCATGGCCATCTGTTCCTTTTGGCTATTGTGTTTGATATATATATGCGTTATGTGTATAGATTGCCTGTACATGTAGTCTTCATTTGGGTGTTTGGCCTGCTGGTTTGTGCGCAACAATATGCCCAGTTAATTTGACTAGTACGTAGCAGATTGATGTGGGTATTGTTTTGGTGTCATGTTGATCAATGGATTGTTTGCATCACGAGTTGCTCATTGTAATTTGTCCACTGATGTGAATGCAATACAAATGTGCTGTGTAGGTACCGATCAAGTGGATCTTCCTGGTTCTTGTAACTGTGATGGTGTTCTCTGCAATTGGGTTGTTGAACGCCCAGTCCCTCGACTACAAGGTCTGGATCGACAAGGTGTCGAGCATGAATGGGAAGGATCGGCAAAGCGCCATGTTCAGCATCGCCGGAGGACTAACGACCCTGTTCTTAATATGCGCTCCCATGTATGCAGTTGGTTCTCTTGTACTAGTAACACGGCTAACGTATGTCTCGGCATTCTTTCTAAATCATGATCGACACATTTGGTTTCCAGGGACACGTTTCTCCATATCTGGAGAGAGAGGACCGTGGGTCAGCGCACACACGTTGCCAACGTGGCATCCGTCATTAACAGTTGCATCTGGATGTGGTACGGCCTGCTACCGGAGAGGAATTACTGTGTATTCATCATTAACCTCACAGGTGCACTATTCCACATCGTCTATCTTGTCATCTTCTTCGTCTGCTGCGAGCGTCGTCTTCCCTTCTTCTTCTGGTTGGGAGTTGGCATTGCCTTCGGCGCGGGAGTTGCCGGGGTCGACCTTTTTCTCAAGTCCGCCGGCCAAGAGCTCGCTATCACTGTTGGTTGGTCTGGAGTTCTCACAGGGAGCGTCATGTATTTGATGGGCACATATGACAACATGGTAGCTAAATTTTCTTGTTTGATTTCCAGCAGGAATTTGTGCGTTAGATCATTTGAGACTGATTGATGTACGTACATATATATTCTCAGGTTGTAGCCCACAGGAGTAATGGATCCGAGGGGAGGACTGTGCTGCTGGCAACCGCTCTGAATACCACGCTATGGACAGTGTACGCAGTTCTTATCAAAGACAAGTCTATGCTGGTAAGCAACTAACCCCAACCTCTCTCTCTATACGTACGTAGCATCTTTGAACATAGCCTCTGTTTCTTTCTTACTACTCCAGTACTCTCTTTCTTCACACAATTAATGCTACTGATGTCAAACTTGATGTGCATTCCCATCGCAGACCCCAAACGGCATAGGTGTTCTCTGTGTTGTGGTACAAATCCTCCATCGCTTCCTGTACTACTACATGCCCGCTGATGAAGTGGAAGGACGGCTACGCAGCATCTGGAACGCCTGGCGCAATGGTGGCGGTTCGATCAACCCCAACGACAACGGAGAGGCTGGCCTGGAGGATTAAAGAGCGAGCGGCTTCTGGTTGTGATGTGTGTTGGGATTTGGGAACCGGAAAAAACTTGTCACGGTCTGTTGTATGGTTTCGTTTGGGTCTGCGTTGTCTAAGATGAACAGAGAAATGTGTCGTTGACATTGGTTGCACACATGCATGCGCACGTGCACGATGAGTGAGTTAGCTACTATTTGCATGATATCAGGAAGCATGAATATCCAGCAACAACTCGTGAATTACCAGAGATTTTTGAGCTAGTTGATGTTGTGTTAATTCAGTCTTAAGAATTTTTCTACTCATATACGGAGTACATGCTATGCTAGTCTGAGAAAATGAACGCAACAGAAACTCAGAGCTGCACTAGAACGGTGCGGTGTTGGCCTGACTCTAAAGGGAACTATGCCGCGGTCGCCTGAGCCGCCGCCGCATCTCCGTTCGTCGGCAATCCTATGACTTGTTGCTTGGGAGTTGTGAAAGCATAGGAATGCGACCGTGTTCTTTATGCCCGACCCATGATGGCACGGTAGTGGATGAGAGCAAGGCCTGGGTAGAGGCTCGGCTACTTCAGGAGGGCGCTCTGGCTTTTTACCAGAGATTGTGTGCGTTGTATACGTGGGTTAGTAGCGAGTAGTTCGCATGCGGTGTTTGTAACCGTGGATGTAACTTGGTGGACGAGTTTCTATACCCTCTCTTCTATTAATATATGGTACGCATGCTATGCGTATTCTAGAAAAAAACATGTACACCCCATGCATGCACGTACAATTACAAATCTCCCAACTGAACTCTCTCTTATCTCTAGCCATGTATTTTTGCTAGATCTTAACTTCTAGAGATTTGGCATGATTAGTTGATTTATCGTGCAAGACTTCTTTTGTATATATTCTGAACGACTCCGATGAACATATTTGAGTTGCAATCCTATCTTTTTTTTACAGTGTATCAGTTTCCTATTGATCCTTTCACTTCTTCCCTAGGCCGCAACCACGGCTCCTCCCTAATCCTAGGCCGCCGCCGCTTCCTTCCACCCCACATTTGCACCATGATCGGCTCTCGAACCTTGATCTCTGGAGACGAGAACTCCTTCGAAGCTTTCTCCTCTGCTCGTCTTCTCGATCTACCCATCAAAGGTCATGCTCCGGTGGTTCTCGATCTCGACTCCCCTTCCTACAACGCCTAGCGCACACAATTCGTTCTCTTATTGGCTCCCACCGCCTCATCGACCGCATTGACGGGAGCGTCGATGCCCACGACATGAAGGACGACGATGAGTGGCTCGTTGTCGATGCCACCATCGTCAAGTTACTATTTCTTACAATCAGGAAGGGACTCTTCAACATGGTCAACATCTGTGATCCCATGGCGCACATCATTTTGATGTGGTTGTGCGATCTCTTCCTCGACAACCAACTCCATCGCCGTGTCTTCCTTCAAGGCGAGGTCTTCATGATGCATCAACACTACCTCACCATTGACGACTACTGCACGCAGCTCAAGGTGTTGGTCAACGAGCTTCGCGATGTGAGCATGACGATCGACGACTCCATCCTCCTCGTCGACCTTCTACGTGGCCTCCACCCCGACCCCGACCAAGATGCCTTCCATCACACCGACATTCCCAAAGACCGTGACTTATCTTTGGATGGAAGAGAAATGACTCTTCCATACATCCCAACGGGCAACCCACTCATCTCTTCATCCGCACCACCGGCACTCATATCATGCCACCCCCTCCCCCCGCGCGCGCTCCTACCTCGCCACCGTTGCCCTCTTCGTATCGCGGATGCCAGCGAAAACGTGGCCACGACGGGCGCCCCCTGCAACACTAGGAACACACCGCATCCTGCCACTGCACCCGCCAAGACACCGCCGCCATCATGGATGTTCGGGTACAATCCGTGGATCGGCGTCGTCCACGCCTATTCCATGCCAACCCCCCCTCCCGCGCTCCCACTCTGGGTCTTGACTCGCGTCCGACACCTCATCAGGAGCTCCTGAACGCTCCCACCTATGACCCATCCCAGGGTTACCAATATGGCGTCCCCTCGGCATCTCCATATGGTTCCCACCATCGCCCTATGGTGCCCTATCCAGTGATTCTCCTTTGGATCCAACCCTCCTCTCGCGCTTTAAGGCCCGGTACTATTCCAGATCTGGACGTTTCCATCCAAATATAAGGACGAAGCACATATCAATCTCATCACAACATATGACAATGCCATATGCCCAAAATTTCAACATGATATCACAACATTACAACTACAATCATACAACATCTCATACAACATGCATACAACTGCCTTAATACAATACATGAAAGTAAGGTACATGTTTGAGTACAAACTATAATCAAATGCCTACAGAAAGAGAAGAGCACCGATTCCCATAATCAGTCGGTCCAGGCTCCCCGCCGGGATCGACTAAACTAGTCGTCGTCGAGTCTCCACGTGAAACGTTGATTACCATACCTATCATCGATCAAGAACCCTGAAAATAGTTTTGGGGTAGTATCATGAGTACAGAAGTACTCAACATCCAACTGTAGTTCAACCAACCCAGCAAGGACTCATCACTAGCCACCCTATGATAACTAGTAGTTCACGATAAGGATGGGGTAAGTGGTGAGGTTGCTGCCACAATAACATTTATGAAGTGGCTAACGTACTAAAGAATAAGATGAGAAGCCAAGCATTCGACGAGGAATCGCCTCCAACAAGTTTGCTATCTATCTAGTTACGAAATTATAACACCTATCATATCCTTGTCCTCCTTGAGGAGGATGGACCTCGGCAAATACCATGGTTAGGTACCCTGGGTTGCTTGAAGGGTAAGGAGTGCATCATTGGTGATCTCGTCGACAAACAAGGACACAGGTTTTACCCAGGTTCGGGGCCCTCGTGCGGTAAAATCCCTACTCCTGCTCGATTTACTATATGGAAAAAGGTGTTTACAGTGGTGGATCCGACGAGATTGGTCAAGCCGTGAGGTGTTGTGAGATGAGATTGCGATGTCCCTAGACGTCTCCCCTCCCAGCCTTATATACTAGGCTAGGTCTCGAGGAGTTCGTCTAGGGTTACAAGAGATTTCCTATATTACTTGCCTTGTATGCCATGCCATGGACTCCACGTCGGTCTTGGACTCCATGTCGGTTCAGTCGCCGATGCCTCGGGTGGGCCCACCAGGCCGTTAGGATTCATGCACCACGTGTAGGGCGAGAGATCGCTCTTGGAGATTCAGTATCTTGGATGAATGGTGCTTGTACCTTGCTGCTGTATATATGGTGAAACCAGCGGTAATTAATATTTTTACTGCATTCTCGTTCTTGCTTCCATCTTCTTCCTGCTCCGCGCTGGTCCCCGCGTCCGTGCTTCCCTGCTTCCAAGATCTTGAGTTTTCTCAACCCAACGCCATCATGACCAAATCCACCAGACCCACGAAAATGGTGAAGGCTTCCAAGAAGGAGGCGAAGATGGGGGCCGCGATGAAGAAACCGTCCGGTGGCCGGGAGCCATCGAGTTTCCGCGCCGCCGACCTTGCCGTTATGTAGCGCAATGGGGTAGTGTTGGAGGGGTCTGTTAGGGTCCCTGGCGAGGAGGAGATGGCGCAACCACAGCCCGACGAGCGGGTATGCTTACCAAGCTTCGTGCATAGAGGTTTGTCCTTGCCCGTGCATCCCTTTCTCCATGGCTTTCTATTTGCGTACCAAGCGCAACTGCATGATTTCACGCCCAACATCATTTTACAAGTTGCGTGTTTCATCACGATGTGCGAGTGCTTCTTGGGCGTGTATCCTCATTAGGCTTTGTGGAAGTATCTCTTCAATGTGAAGAGGTCTTGTGAGTCCTATGTCGTTGGCAGCATCACCATCTCCATTAAGGTTGATGCAGACTACTTCAACATTGGGAAGCAAGATTCCGTCCAAGGATGGAGGAAGAAGTGGTTCTACATCAAGGACCGGGTCACTATTGGCCACCAGTACGGGCTCGTGCCGTTCGACCCCGCGACCCGTGCGATTAAATGATGTGCCTGGGAGCACGGGATTTCGGCGACTGAGGTGGAGGAGGCGATGCCTTTTTCCTTCGGGTGGTGGAGTTGAGGAGGAAGAGCGGGCCGGAGGTGACGAGCCTCTAGCTCATCGCCTTGCTTGTGAAGAGGTGCGTCCAGCCGATTCAGTTTCGGGCGCACCCCATGTGGTAGTTCGCGGGTCCTTAGGACTCGATGAGAGTGATACATGAAGAATTTTCAAGCATATAGCTTCAGCCACGGGTGCAACGGATCACCAAGGTTAAAATCAGGCTAGTGCTCGAGTGCGCGGTGCAGCCGTATGCTGCTGAGAATCCCCTTCCCGAGGTAAAGTAGAATATTTGCTGTTTTGATTCTGTAGTACGGGTATATGTTTGACTTGCTTGACTCTTTTGTCTACTTTTGGAATTCATAGGGTCATGTGCCTCTGTTGAGGTACCCTCCGCAGCCTGATAACGCTGATATGCAGGAAGATGGCGAGGATGCAGAGGGACCTCATGGCAAGGTGGATGAGGACGAATCGAAAGAGGAGGCGAGTTACCTCCCTTTGGTCGACTTTGAAGAAGATGATGATGTGGATGATGATGATAATCTCCCCTTGATTCATCACACTCAAAAGCGCAAGCACTCGACGCCACTCAAGGAGGAGGCGAGTTCGCCGGTGGTAGCAACTTGTGTAGGGTCGTCAAGTGCCCAGCCCATAGCTGCTGGCTGCTGCGTATCGCTCCTCCCAAGAGGATGCAAATGGGTGGATGTTTCCGACAGCTTTGGACGATGCAGGGTAAGTTTCCTTTGCATTTCTATTTCTACTGTCATTGCGAGTTTCGTTTGTGAACTCATAGTTTGGTAATGCGTTTGCAGCAACGTCGTGCCCAAGGCTGCGTAGGCGTGGTCGACTGCATCTCCTACTGCACCCGAGGCGAGCCCTATCAAGACCGCTGCTTAGGCGACAATGGAGGTTACTCCTGCGACGACTGGTTCATCAGTTCCTGCTGGACCGGCAGTTGAGGAGGCGGCTGTTGCCACGAAGGACGCCGCTGCTGAAGAGAAGCCGCATGTGGCCCCAAGGCCAGGCCGTCTCGAAGACTTGTTGAAGGAGGTCTTTTTTTCCTTCGCGCTTGATTTGATCCTTCTTCGAGTGTTTTTGTTGTAGGAAAGTTATCGGGTGTGCGACAACGCTTCCGATGGGAGTAGCCCTCGAGGCTACGTGCAATCGCTTGCGATTGGGCGTAGGCTCGTATAAGCTGATTGTGGACTGGTTGTGAGAATTTGAATTGCAGCCTATCTTTAAGCGGGACAACAAGTTGCTGGTCCACTGTGAGGTATAAGACTGCCCGCAATGAGTTCGACGAGATGGCCAATCGAGTGACAGGTAAGTTGTTGTTTCTGAGAGTAGATTGTCTTCCGAATTACTTTTCTCACAGGTTGCTTTTTTAATGTTTCTTATTTAAGAATGGTAATGCGGAGGCACGTGCGGCCAAGCCTTGTGGAGGAGCTTGGTGCCCTGCGAGCAGATTTCGAGGTCCAACGCCAGGATCTCGAAACCCAACGCAATGAGGTCGAGCGCTTCTACAAGGAGGAGGAGCGACTGGAGTGGTTTGATTCTGCTGGCGCCACCCGGCCACGCTCCCTGGCGGGTGCTCTTGCAGGTTAGTGTTCCTGTCACCTTTGTTTGTACCTTCTTCTTGCGAGTCCGGTGTAAAATTGGTTATTTTCTGTGTGTGGATGTTGTGGGCTGGGCTGCTCCTTTCAGCGGGTTTGAGGGCTCAATGTACTTCATGGCGCAATAAACGCTATGGGGGACAGTGTCGAGCTCGCCACGGCTGCGGCGGTGTCGGCTTCAAGCGTCCTGAAGGTGCTGCATGAGAGTGTGTTCCCTAACAAGACAGTGCCCAAGGAGCTCGATGCCTTGGCGGGTTCTTTCAACAAGGGCGGCGACTTCTTGATGGACTTCGCGCGCGGCAATACGGTGATTGGTCTTGAGACTACACTCATGGTCCTTCAGGGTCATGGCATATCGTTTGATTACGACATCGTGCTGTCGTCGGTGCCTAAGTATACCGTTGCCCAGTCGAAGCAGGCCATCGCTGGAGCTCGCAAGGTGCAAGAGTAGTTTGTAGCTGTAGGACTTGTTGATGTCATATTTTGCATAGGGTTGATGTAGACTGTCCTTATCATTTAATGAACTGGTCTCGTTATGAAGTTGGGGTCTCGTTATGAAGTTGTTTTGGGCTGTTCCAAGCCCCCCGAGCATTCGCAAAATATGGCAAGTTTGTTCAATTCAAATCATATTTGAATTTAATCCAAAAAGATAAAAGGGGAAAAAACGTATTGGGTTGGCTTCGGCCGAACAGGCCCAAACCCTCGCGGGATAAGTTGTTAGTTATCTGCCTGCGGCCACGGGCGGGGCAGCAGCAGCAAAAAACACGGCACAAGGGGTTGGTTTTATTTCGTTACAGCTTGGGATCGAACCCGGGAACTCCCTGATGTAACCTAGTAGCGTAAACTAATGAACCAAATAATTTCAATTTGTCAAGTATCTAAACTAAAACTATATGAAATAGGTAGAAGGCGCTAACTGAAATCAATCTGAAGCAAAACGACAGATGCCAGACTCTGTCGAAACTGAAGATTATCTTCAGTACGACGGCCGCCTCAGCAGCGAAATGGCGAGGCAGGCGGAGCACAACAAACTGCTCCCGGCAAGGCCAGGAACGCGGGCTGTCCACGCGGGGCGCTGGCGCTCGCGATCTGGGCACGGCGACGGGCACGACAGACGCGTGGCACGACAGCCACAGCCACGGCTGGGCGGACGCACCACGAAATCGATATAGGGAACGGCGGCTCGGACGCTGGGTGTGCACACGGCGACCACAGCGCGCGAACTGGGGGAACCTGGGCACGCTCGCTTTGCCACGTACACGCGCGGTGCGAGCCGGGAGCGCGGCGACCACGTCGGCTAAGGAAGCAGAGCGGGAGAAACTCACGGCGAACACCGGCAAGCTACGGGTCCTACTCGCACGAGAGAATCAGAGGAAGGAGGGAAACAGAGGCTTACAGAGGGGCGGTCTCTGGATTCGATTACGGGCTCGGGGGAGACGCAGGGAAGACGACGAAGACGAGGCAGACGCGCGGCTCGGGGACGACGACCTCGGCATCTCCAGCTCAAATGGAACGGTGGCGCACGACGTCTAGGAAGACGGCAGAGACCACGGTGGCGACGATCGAACGCGGGTGCTTGAGGAATTGGAGCTTTGGCTCCCTGAATTCATGGCGCCAGAACAGAGCAGGGAAGAGAGAGGTGAGGAGGAAGAATAGGGAGATGGCGGCGGATTGAGGAAGGGAGGCTGCTAGGGTTCGCTAGGGGGCGCGGGGACTGGCTAAAAGGCGAGGAGGGGGCAGGTGGCTGCAGGGGAGGAGCTCCACCTCCTCCTGGCGCCATTATCTCCACGAGGGAGAGGGGACCAGGAGGAAAAGGGACACGCCGGGCTTTTGCGCGCCATCCGATCGGGATCGGGCGGTGGAGGGGGAGGTCCGTACCTCTTCGTTGAGGCTGGACTGGAGCTGGGCTACCTGGAGAAGGAGAAGCAGCCCAAATCACAGAATCTTCTTTCTGCAGTTATTCATCTATACAAAATGACGACAAAGAATACCCCTTAAAAATGACAACACAGAAAAGATCAAAAATAAAATAGGAATTGAATGATAAAATCATAGGAAATTATTATTCCTCATCCACAAGAATTATATGATTTTTATGGTTTGGGTCCAAAATATTTAAGTAATTCAAATGGCTTTCAAATTATTTTGAAGGCAATTTGAACTACAACCCCATATATAAGGGATAAAATATTGGGAGTTGGCATGCAGTTGAATCATGGAAAACATGATGAAATCCCAAAGGGCTTGCTTAGGGGATCAAATATGATCACCAGAGAGAATGACAAAGTCTAGACAAGGAACAAATGGAAGAATTGGAAATAAACGTTTTAAATAACCTGAAAAATCTTGAGCATTTTTATGTCATATGGATTATAACAAAGAATTGTTGTGAAAAGTTCCACCCCAATAGGAAAAAACTAAAAGCACATTTTTTTCTGTATTTTGTTAGTTTGGAGTTGTTACACGTGCTCTTCACGTCGTGCCATCTTCAAGCAACTTCTCTAGTTGCGGTGACTGGTATATGGACACGGAGGCCAACTCCCACATGGATTCTAACTCGGGTATCCTCTCCCACGCCCCTATCATGTCTTCTCTTGCATCATTGTTGGTGATGTCACCACCTTACCCATCACCCACCACATCGCCTCCTCCCTCCCAACCCTAACTCAACATTACCTAAGAAATGGTCCTTTTGCTCTTCACGCCGATGCCTCGCTATGGCATGCAAAGCCTTGGTCACCCCGATGCTGATGCAATTCATAAGATACTGCAAACTTTCCCTTTTTGTTGTAATAAATCAAAGGCTTATATGTGTCATGCTTGTCGTGTAGGAAAACATGTTCATTTGGCTTTTCATATTCTTAATCGATTTCACTGTAGTTTTTTGATGCCATTCGCTGTGATTTTTGGACCTTAGCAGTGCCTAGAAATTTGGGTCTCTAATACTATCTCGTTATCTTGGACGAATTTTCTCACTTCACATGGACTTTCTCGTTATGTAAAAAATCCGATGTATTTTCGACACTACACTCCTTTTGTGCCTACGTCGATAACAACTTTCATTGCCACATTGCTCACCTTCAAACCGATAATGGAAAAAAGTTTGACAACCCTATCGTTTGCAACCTTTTATCTTCCCATAGCACCATTTTTTGACTCACATGTTCTTACATCACAATAAAACGGTCGCCTAAACGTGTTTTTGTACTCTTAATGAGAGTGTTCGTTCTTTGCTTTTTCCACTCGCATATGCATGCATATTTATGGACGGATGCCCTTGCCACGACGACCAAGCTGCTTAACATTCTTCCATTCAAACGACACTGACACTATACTCCTCACTATCTTCTCTTCGAACACCCTCCTTCATATGACGATCTTCACGTTTTTGGTGTATGCCAATATAACTACCACCTTTCTTCACAAACTTTCTCCTCGCTCACTTGTTTGCGTCTATCTCGGATATCGACCAAACACTAAAGGCTTTTGTTACTATGACCCTATGTGACACCACATTTTTGTGACACAACACATTTACTCTGTTGAGGTTTCTTTTCCCTTTAAGCGGGTATCCCCATGGCCGTTGACTGTGCCACCGGATACTAGCACACCTCCCTAATGACCCTATGATTCCATTGCGCATAACAACCATGGGAACGCATTGATCTTGCAGTGTCTCCACCATATGTCGGTTGCGCTGGCATGGTAGCTTGTTCAACTGCCAAGACAGTCGACTCGCCTGACCCGACGACACGGTAGGACGACCCAATTTCCTTGGATTTGGTTGCTACAGATCCACCCTCAATGGACGCGGCGGGTGCTTGCTGGTGTAGATAAATCCCTCGTTGGTTACCCCAAGTGCTACGTGATGATGATGATGTAGATAGTAGAAAATTTCCCCCACGTGAGAACTTTGAGGTTTATCGAACAAGAAGGACTCTAGCGTCTACAAGGCGGTGGTAAGCAATCCCCTGGCGCTTAGGAATTACTTGACTTGGATATGCACACAAGATACAACTACTCTTGCACCCAACAATTCAGAGCGGTTGCCAATCCCTCCGTCTTTCCATTTACGAAAGAATAAAAGCAAAGGATAGAATAACAATAAAAGTAAAGCAATGAAAGGAAATAAAAAGAGTAAATTCCAGCGGGTGTAAATATATGATGAGGATATGGACCGGGGTATCATGGCATTCACTAGTGATGTCTCTCTCCTAACAACAAATAAAACTTATGTTGGATAAACCAATTACAACTAGGCAATTGACAGAATGATGAACACACCGCAATGTTAATTAGGCATGAAACTGCAAGGTTCAATCATGTAGGCATTAGACCAAAACAAGTAGATCGTTTATTCATCAACATCTACTAAGTAATCATCCACCTTGAGATATCTAATCAAACATCTCGCTGGTATTAAGTTGCGAGCCATGACTATATGTTGCAAATCCAAAGCAACGGACAACTACTTTAACACTCTACGTGTAATGTAAGCAACACTTGTAACACGTAGTCACAAGCACCACTGTTTTACCCCTAGTAGCAATAACACATTACCTAGTCCCATGTGTCTATCACTCAAGCTGGATATCGGGAGGCATGAACCTACTATCTAGCATAACATTCCCTCTTGGAGTCACAATCTACTAATTGGCCAAAGAAATAAATTAAAATGGAGAACATGCAAGAACAATCAAGAACAAAATATGAAAGAGGACCAGATATATAACGTCCACAATCTGAACATAGTCTCACAATCCATCAGATCCCAGCAAACATAACATAACAACATAGTAACTATAAGATATATGTCTTGATCATGGAAGATGAAAACCAAGAACTAATTAGTGAAGCACAAAATTGGAGAGATATCAACAAGTAGCTACTGCAATGAAGCCTAGGTCCAAGGTGGAACTACTCACGACACATCATGGAGGATAGCATGCTTGATGAAGTGGCCTTCGGAGATGAATCCCCCCTCCAGCAGGGTTTTGGAACAGAACTTTTGGTGATCCTGATATGGGATCACCACAACGGAAGAACCGAGAAGGTTTTAGTTAAAAATAATCTGCCTCAAGGGTTTCTAAAATATTAAGCATAAATAGGCGAAGGAGGGGCACCGGGGGTGGCCACCTATCCAGTCAGCCAAGGGGTGTGACCCCCTCCTGGTCGCTCCAGGGAGGCGCCTGGCCAGGGGATGGGCCCCCTCCGGCCCTTCTTTTGGGCTTTTGGAGTTTTCTGACATTTTGGAATTTTTTGGCAATATTGATTTTCACCTTTTTCTGTGATGCACACACAATAATAGTCAGAAACTGGCACTGGGCACTAGGTTAATATGTTAGTCCCAAATATGTTGTAAAATGCTATGAAAGCGCATCAAAGCATATAGCAAAGTCACAAAAATAAGCATGGAACAAGCAAAATATATATATATGTTTGGGACGTATCAACATACCCAAGCTTAATTCTTGTTCGTCCTCGTGACATGCTACCAACATAAGTAAGAGCATCAAGTAAAGCAATCAGGATGTATAAATGGAGACAAAGTAATATAAAGCAAGAGTTTATATCTAGTATTGAAACGGAAATCTCAAATGGCTCACGGGAGCGTATGCACCCACTAACTAGTAAAAGAAAAAAAATTCACACACATGCCGGTGAATCGAATGTCTCCAGTGAGGAAGGTTGAGAGTTCAAAAATACCGAATAGTTGTTGAGTAATCTGTCTACTATATTTTATTCGTTGGCTCATTGGAATCTTATTATGACTCATCCCTAGATCGTCGGCCAGGCACAAGACAATATTATTATCTCTCTTTTGACTTTGAGAAACTCATGCAATGAATGAGCGCAAGCAAGATAAATGACACTTAGGATGGCTAAGAGAATAATTATGGGTGATAGGAAGTTAAAAAGTGATAAAGGCTCACACCAATGAGGACAACCATAGGCGAGAGAAAGCTTTGATAGATATGGTGTGAGGAGTAGGGATTGCCATGAAACTGATGCACATAGAGTTATGAGTGTATGAAATCACTCCAATGAAACTAGTGGGGGTGCATCCAACTTCCTGGATCCGAAGACCAAGAGCTCTTTTGAGGAGGCTCATCATTGGAAAATACCAGCCAAGTTCTATAGTGTAAAGGTATTCCCATAATTATGCATAAGTGGTATGAAAACTCTCTACAAACCGAACTACAAGTGCTACTTTGAAGCACAAGTGTGGATCTAAAAATGATAGTAGCGTCTCCCCGTCTCTCTTTTTCTTTTCTCTTTTTATTTTTATTTTTTATGCCTCAATGGCTCTTTTCAATTTTCTCTCATTTGTCCTCTTTTCGGTTCTTTTGTGTGTGTCCTCTAGGGATCTTTTTCCTCACTCGTAAGGGCAACACCCTATATAAAGATGAAAATTATCAACACACTCTTGCAAGGTAGTCAAAACTCAAACTGAAACTATATCATGATGTATACAGTGTATGCCTGTGACAGTGTAGCAGGATATGAAATGATACTAGCGTGACATTTAGCAAAAAGATGTAAAGGGTAAAGCCCAACTATTACGCGGCTTTATGATCAAGCAAAGGAAATATGACGATGGAGAATATCATCAAGTCATGTAATGAAAGATGGATGTTGCATGGCAGTGTATCTCGGAATGGCTATGGAAATGTCATAATAGGTAGTATGGTGGTTGTTTTGAGGAAGATATAATGAGACTTATGTATGAGAGAGTGTATCATCCCAAGATTTGGATGCAATGGAGAAGTTTGCACGGTAGCAAAGATCCTAGCACCCTAAGATAAGTGTATAAGGATGGTGGAGGTGACAAGAATCGAATACTTGCATTAGTCAAAAGAACTCATCCACTTATTATCGGTATTTCTCAGTCTACTCAAGAGAACACACAAACAATCAAGCACCCTAAGAGAAGTGTATGGGTGTTTGGTTATCCTTGTGTATCCTTGACCCATGATACGCGTGGGTACTCTTTTACAACCCCGTAAAGATTAGGTTCCCCTTAGTAGCCAAGAGTTCTCAACTAATTTTTGTAATTTTCGAAAGTAAGCACGTTGAGCCAAAATATGACACCTATCACTAATAGGCTTGAGCTCAATCATACAAAAGTTCAAAGATTACTTGTAAAAAAACCTCAAAATTATTGTAAAATATCACTAAACTCAACTTAGCAATCTAGATTACCTACTCAAAGTAAATATACACACCTAGTGCAACAAAGCCAACTCTCTAGACAAATAAGCATGAAACTCAAGAATGTTCTAGAAATTCTAATAACAACTCTTTAACAAGAATAAACTTGAAAAACAAGACCTAAAAATGATAAGCAGCAACTAGAAACTGAAAATTAAACACCCAAATGATAAAAGTGAAAACAGGAGTATTCTAGGAAAAAGAGGAGTGTGTCTCTCTCCCATATAAAGCATGCTAGGACCCAACTTGTTATGATCAACGAATAAAACTAATCTATACTGAAAAATAAAGAGCAAGAATCTCCAAGCAAAGCACATAACATGTGAAGCAATAAAAATATAGTGCTAAGAAAGAGGAACTGATAATTGTTGATGAAGAAGGGGATGCACGGGGGCATCCCCAAGATTAGATAGACGCTTGAGTCTCCTTGAATATTTCCTGAGGGTACCGGGGCATCCCCAAGATTAATCTTTTGGCATTCCTTAATTTTCTTTCATCATCTCCCTTTATAACACTTGATTAGAGTGGTTAGTGCCAAATAAAATAAAGTTTCACATAGGTACCGTAGATACACATTAAAGCACTCAAATTAAACATTATCTAATGTTCCCCTACTTTGTTTAAGGTTCTTCCCCCAAAGAACCGAGAACAAAGATCACAAAATAAGAAAATGCAATTACCAGCACGAAATCTGGGAAGATAGGACAGTCCCTTGAACTCAAATTTTTGGATGCAATTCTATAACTTAAATAAAAAACTCAAAACTAATTAAAGTGTGGCAATTGTATATGGTTTCCTGTGTACAAAAATTAGATCAAAAGGATGATCTGGTAAGTTTTAAATTTTTCTGCACTTGAGCGTAGAAACTCATAACTTTTGTTTCTTTCAACATTGGAGGCTAAAACTTGGCACAACACTTGAAAATAAAAGATACAATGGAGTAGCTACAGTAGTAACAAACTCCAATACA
This sequence comes from Bromus sterilis, assembly GCA_950022295.1. Lineage (NCBI taxonomy): Eukaryota > Viridiplantae > Streptophyta > Magnoliopsida > Poales > Poaceae > Bromus > Bromus sterilis. The sequence goes on from OX465600.1 coordinate 284,201,433, forward strand.
CACTAAAACAAAAAAAAAGGAAAAATTGGAAGTAAAAACATTTTGGGTTACCTCCCAATAAGCGCATTCTTTAATGCCTTTTAGCTAGGCATGATACACAAGATCAAGTCTTACCAATGTCAAAAGCATAGCTAGCCCGTATAATGGAATCAAAATGTAATTTCATCTTATTCCTTGGGAAATGTTCCATGCCCTTCTTGAGGGGAAATTGGAATCTTATAATCCCTTCTTTCATATCAATGATAGCACCGACGGTGCGAAGAAAATGCCTTCCCAAAAAAATTGGGATGATGGATCACATTCAGTGTCCATAACAAGAAAATCAACGGGAACATAATTATCATTGACAAAAATAAAAACATCATCTATTTTTCCTATATGTTTCTTAATGGAAGAATCAACAAGGCGAACACCCAAAGAGAATTATCAATAAATTTGATATCAAGCATATCGTAAAGTGTCTTTGGCATAATGGAGGCACTTGCTCCAAGATCACATAAAGCATGGCACACAAAATCATTAATCTTAACTTTAATTGTAGGATCCCAACCATCTTATAATTTTCTAGGGATAGAAAACTCAAGTGTAAGTTTCTCCTCCCTAGCCTTAATAAGAGCATTAGTGATATGCTCGGCAAAAGCCATGTCAATTGCACTAGTGTGGGGATCTTTGGCCATCCTTTGAAGGTATTGGATAACCTAGGAGATGTTGAAATTGTCAAAGTTGAGGTCACTACCTTCAAGTAAAGTGGGAGTGCTATTATCTAAAGCCATATTATCATCTAATCCACTTTACTCTTTTATCTATATTAGCCTTGACATCATACCAAGTACGAGGACACTTTTTTCCTAGAATTGGGGTTTCCTCAATCCTATTTATTGGCACATGCCAGGAGTACCCTGCGAAGGGCAAGGTGAACTGTCCAAGCTAACAAAGTCACAAGGTTTGTTGCTCTTATAAGAATCCATGCTAATAGAGGCAAAGCAAACAAACTAAACAAGGAAGCAAACTAGAAACTACACAACTAATTTTTATTTTTATTTTTGATATAAGACAACCAAACAAGACTAAGACAAAAAGGTAAACTAGTAAGATAAAAATGCAAAGGTAAAAGTGGAGTGTGCAACTCCCCTATCTCGTAGATTGGAATCCACGGTAATGGCGCCAGAAACTTGCTTGCTAGTGTAGATACAACCCTCGTTGGTTACCCCAAGTGCAAGGTGGTGATGATGTAGAGGGCAACAAACTTCCCTCACGTGAGAATTTTGAGGTTTATCGAACAAGAAGAACTCCAAAATCTACAAGGAGGTGGTCAGCAATCCGCTGGCACTTAGGAATTACTTGACCTGGATCTGCACACAAGACATAACTACTCTTGAACCCAACGAGTCAGAGGGGTTGTCAACCCTCCGTCTTAGCGCTTACGAAAGAGTAAACGCGAAGGATAGAGGAACAGTAAAAGTAAATCAACGAAAGGAAATAAAACGAGTAAATTGCAGCGGGTGTAAATAAATGATGAGGATATGGACAAGGATATCATGGCATTCACTAGAAATAAAACCTATGTTGGGTGAACAAATTACAGTTGGGAAATTGACAGAATTATGAACGCGCCATAATACTAATTATGCTACAGGAAAGTGCAAGGTTCAATCATGTAGGCATTACACCAAAACAAGTAGAACATTTATTCATCAACATCTACTAACTACTCATCCACTTTGAGATATCGAATCCAAAACATCTGGCTCGTATTAAGTTGAGAACCACAACTATATGTTGCAAACCCAAATTAGTAATGGACAACTTCTTTAGTACTATGCATAATGTAAGCAACACTTGTAACACGCAGTCACAAGCACCACTGTTTATTAGCAACAACAAATTCCCTAGACCCATGTTTCTGTCACTCAAGATGGACATCGGGAGGCATGAACCTACTATCTAGGATAACACTCCCTCTTAGAGTCACAATCTACTACTTGGGAAAAGCAATAAATTACAACGAAGAACATGCAACAACAATCAAGAACATAATATAAAAGAGGATCAAATATATAACTTCCACAATCTGAACATAATCTCATAATCCGTTGGATCCCAGGAAACACATCATAGCACCATAGTAACTATAACATTAATGTCTTGATCATCGAGAGGAAGACCAAGAACTAATTAGTGAAGCACAAAATTGGAGAGATATCACCATTTAGCTGCTATCATGAGCCCTAGGTCCAAGGTGGAACCACTCTCGGCACAACACGAAGGCCGGTGATCATGGTTGGTGATGGACACTCCAGTGATCAATCCACCCTCCGGTAGGGTGCCGTGTCATCTGGGCTACTAATCTGGGAATCGCAACGACGGAAAAACAGAGAAGGTTTCGGATAAACAGACTCCGCCTCGAGGGTTTCTGAAATATGAGGGATAAATAGGCGAAGTAGGGGCACCGGGGTAGCCCCCACCTAGCCAGGCGGCCAAGGGCGCGACCCCCTCCTACACCCGATAGGGAGGCGCCTGGCTAGGGGGTGGGTCCCCTCCGGCTCTCCTTCGAGCTTCTGGAGTCTTTCGACATATTGGAATTTCTTGAATTTTTCTGGCAATATTGATTTTTTGAAATTTTCAGTGATGCACAGAGAGCAACAGATATAAACTGGCACTGGGCACTAGGTTAACTAGATAATACCCCATGTGTTGCAGCAAAATATGTAGCAATAAATATTTTGCCAATAAAATTTAAATATGACAAAGTTTTCTTAGGATAACAAAGTATAATAGATATCATAATCTGTATATGCAAGGCGTGAAAAGTTTGTCCAAGTAACTATCATCATCAACTTAGAGAAATAAATAAATAAAAGTTTAAATGCACATCTAGAGAGTAGAGACTGAGTAATATGTTGTATATGGTTGGCTTGGTACTCCTTTGGTGAGAACAAAAGAATGAGACACACATAATTGTAGCGGTTGAATGTTGAGCAAAAGGTAAACAATATTTTTTGGGGAAAATGGAAATAATAATTATCCAGATTGTTGATTTGCTAAATACTTAGTTAATGTGTACATCAGACGGACAATGTGTTTTTAAAAATTAATTGCCTACACTGACATTTTTAAGTGAGCCACACTAATCTGAATCACGCATCAAAAATTTAAATCAATTCTTGAAGATCCACCAAGTTCACTTCTGTTATAAAAATATGTTCATTTTAATATGTATACCAAACTGTAAATGCATTATGCTTCAAAATAAAGTGATACGTTTAAACAATTAAACATAAATAATAAGCCATTGAAGATAAGAAAAGGATGGGAGAAAGTATGCAATATTATTGAATAAAGCAACTACAAATTTCATACCAGTCTGATGCTTCATAATTCACATCTATGGCGTTTAACTAGGGCGTTTGTAGGTAACCAAATGATTAATTGCTGCACACCACCAGGACGAACACGGATCCCTGGGATCTTCTTACACAGAGAAGTCAACAATGAGCCAAAATTTGCAAAAAATGTGACAACAGAATCAACCCATCAATCAGTTGTAGGTGATGCTGCTTCCTAAACTTGTCAAAGAGACGCCACAGTAGCTGATTAATTTCTTATTTTCTAGGGGAAAAGCAACATAAGCAAATGCTGTTGCAAAATAAAAACTATACTCCTGCTGGCACAAGTTGTTTTCTCTGCCGACATGCGCCAACGCAGGCGCCACAAGTACTACTTCAGTGGTAGCAAGAACTCTATTCCGATGAACGACCATGTGCTACATCTAGCGATGGAGGCGTTAAACCGTAGCTTTAGGAACCTTGACGGAAGGGATGAAAACTGTACGTGTGGTTTGTTTTATGCCGACGCACTATGTGGAAGTTCCTCCGACGCAGTTAGGGATCAATAGTAGTGATTCATTGGCAATCAAACCATACAGTAGTCCAAGAACCACGATAGGAATTATAACATTAGGGCTAGTGAAAGCGAGGATGTGTGGCCTCCTCGTCAGTCCTAAAGAGAGCTTTTTAAGGGAGAGAGGGATTGGCTTAGATCCGTTGTCTATACTTTGAGTTTTTTCTCAAATGATTGATTGTTCGACTTCTTGAGGAATTGAAAGCTGATGTGACATGCATGATGAGGTGGAAAGTGTCCATGCAGAGATAATAGCTAGTAATTGAGTTTTTAGATGCTTGAGGAATTAAACGCTGATGTGGCATGCATGACGAGGTGGAGTGTGCATGTAGAGAGAATTGGTAGTAGTGGGGATCAACTTCTTAAGAATAGTAGATAGGTTAGTCTCAAATATGTTGTAAAATGATATGTAAGTGCATCAAAACATATAGCAAAGTCACACAAATAAGCATGGAATAACCTAAAATTATAGATATGTTTGGGGCGTATCAACTATCAAGACTATTTTCTCGCGCCGTTGTGGGGGAGCATAGCTTTACTTATATAAGTTCACTTCCGTAGTACACACTTTGTTGTGGTCATCCATCAGGGGTAGGCTCGTAGAGATATAAAGCATGGGGTAACCTTGATACACGAAACAACTGTATGAGGTGATATTCAGACACCAAGACTCATTGGAGTAACTATCAACTAGGCCACGACAAGTTACTTGGGCAACAACGTTCGAGTAACATATTACTCGGACGAAAGAAGCACAACGGACATATGGTAGAAAAGGTTAATAGTTATTCCCTCCACTATCATGTTAGTGGAATGGAGTAAATTGCATACGTTTCTATTAGGGGCACTACCTTAGAAATAATTCTCCACTATGTAAATGAAGAGGTGGGGATGGCGAACTCTATATAAGCCAGCCCATCACCACGGCTGGAGGGTGTCTTCTCTTCTTCCTCTCGCACGGGAAGGATCTCATCTACATCTTGTTCATACATAGATAAGAAAAATCTCCTTTAGGAGTGCGAGACGTAGAGTTGTTATCTCCACTGGGAGAGACCCGAACTCGATAAAAGCACTTGTGTCACCCGTTTGTATCTCGATAGATCATGCTTCGTACTAACCCCTATCTTATTGTCGAAATCGAAACCACGACAAATGCAGGGTTGTTATCACCATCGCGAGAGGCCCGAACTCGATAAAAGAACTTGTGTCACCTGTTTGTATCTCGATAGATCATGCTTCGTACTAACCCCCTATCTAATTGTCGAAATCGAAACCATGACACACTTGCTTTTTCACTTTCTCTATTTTTTCTATCAATTGTTACTTTCGTTATATGGACTAATAAATAAACTGAATCACTATGCTAGAGACTTGCTCTCTATAAATGATAAATCTTTTTGTTGTGATGAATCTTGTTGATACATGAATTTTAAAAACATTCCATTCGAATGTGTGTGTAATGATAATGAAACCTTAGCATCTTATGCTAAGGGACATTATGATTTTTTTGATGTAGAACAGATTGAAGGATTTGTTGCTTTTAAGGATGCGTATGAAATTAATTCTTTACTTGAGAATATTGATGATGCTCCTTACAAATCTGAGAGTCTTGATGATACGTCTCAAACGTATCTATAATTTTTTCTTGTTCCATGCTTGTTTGATGACATTGCTACATGATTTGGCTACACTTCCATACCCTTTTAAAACATTTTTGGGAACTAACCTATTGACCTGGTGTCAGTTTTTGTCTATTATTGTCTTTGCATTGCAGAAAAAGGTCAAAAATCAATATGATCAGAAAATTCCCAAAAAAGTCCATAATTTTTTATATTCCAGAAGACACCCGATGCCGAAAGGGCAGCCATAGGGGTCCACCCCTAGACCATATGACCAGAGGACGCGCCGTAGGCCCGCCTGGAGGGGGGGGGGTCCACCATTTAAAAACCTTCACATGGGAGAAATTATTCCAAAAGACATCGTTGTTCCACAGCCACCGATTCACAAATCGGGAGTCCTTGGAGTCCTATCTCGGCACCCTGCTGGAGGGAGAGATCGTTCCTGAAGGATTATTCATGAACTATGCCTGCCTCCCAGATGATGTGTGAGTAGTTGCACCTTAGACCAAAGGTCCATGGCAATAGCTAGATGGTTGTATCTCCACATTCGTGCTTCACTAATTAGTCCTTGTGATTCCTCTATGTTTATCAAAGAATCTTTGATATAATTGCTATGTTGCTATGTTGTGTTTACTGGGATCCAATGGATTATGAGATTATGTTCATATTGTGCATGGTATATATTCGATATATGTTCTTTTAGTGATCTTGCACTCTCTATTATACTTTATTACTTTGGCCAAGTAGTGTTTTATAACTTCAAGAGGGAGCATAGTGCTCAATAGTGGGTTCATGCCTCCTAGAATCTGGGCTTGAGTGATAGAAAAAACTAAGGCGTTGGATGTAATGTTGCTACTAAGGGTAAAATAACGGTGTTTGTGGCTACTTGTTGCTCATAGATGTTTCCTACATTATGTACTGAGTTTATGGCAGGAGCTTGTTGTCTGGCAACTTAATACTAGCGAGATACTCTGGGAGGGGTCTTAAGTTGGAATTTTAGTAGTAGATGTTGTCGGATGGCGGTCTACTTACCTTGATGTAATTCCTACATGATTTGAACCTTGTGCTCTTTGGTTCATAATTAGCATTGCGGTGCGTTTATAATTCTGTCGATTGCCCAGTTGTAATTTGTTCGCCCAACATGTTTATTGTCTTTGGAGACACACCACTAGTGAAACCATGGCCCCCGGTCCATATTTCACCATTGATTACAACTGTTTGCATTTACATTTTCCTTTATTTTGTTTTATGCACTTTTTATTCTTTGTTGCTTCGACCACACCATATGTTTAACTTTTTTGTAAACAACAAGACGGGAAGATTGATAATCTTCCTTTCTTGTTGGGGGCGAAAGTATTTGTGTTCTTTTGTGCAGTACTATGTTTGCCAACATATCTCTGGCACCATTGCTGTGGAACACCTCCTTGAAGATCCTGAAGTACTACTGGATCGATAGCTTTGGTATCTTACCGAGGGTGATGCTTACTACATGGCCACCTTCCACTTGGGATTCGTCAATGGGTGTGTGTGATCCACATCATCAAGAAACTTTCTAGCGCCATTGCCGGGTCTTCAATATTCAAGATAGGGGAGTTGCACACTTCCACTTTTTTTTCTTTTTTTTCTTTACTACTTTCTAATTTCCTTTTCCTATTTAATAGTTCATTTGCTTTATTTGCTCCTCCAAGCATGGATTCTTCTGAGAACACAATGCTTTGGGACTTCACAAGCCACAATAATAGTGACTTTAGTTTTACTCCCATTGCTCCACCTCACACCGAAGCACAATCATATGAGATTAAACCTGCTTTTCTCAATCTTATCATGAAACAACAATTTTCTAGAGTAGGAGAGGATGATGCCTCACATTTGAATAATTTTGTTGAGTTATGTGATATGTAAAAATATAAGGAGGTAGATGTTAAGCTCAAGTTTTTTTCCTTTCTCCTTGAAAGGGACAGCTAAACAGTATCTTCAGTTCTTGCCTAGAAGTAATATATAGATTCTTAGAGTAAGTGCAAGGAGAACTATCCCCGACTAATATTATTCAGTTGAGGAGCAACATTATGAACTTATGTTGCTCAAGCTTGGGACCAAATGAAATATCTTGTTAAGAATTGTCCCACTCATGGACTAACTACCTAGATGGTCATTGAAACTTTCTATGAAGGTTAAATTTTTTCCTCGCGGAATTTGTTAGACTCAATCGCGGGAAGAACCTTTATGTCTACTACCCTTGGTGCAATCACTAAATTAGTAGATGATTTCATGGAAAATTACTCTGAATGGCACACCGAAAGATCTTCAACTCGTAAGAAGGTAAATTCTGTTGAAGAGACCTCTACATTGAATGATAAGATAGATATGATTATGTCTCTTCTTGACAAATATGCACCTCTTGCTCCTTGTATGTTCCTTTGAATTCTTTGATTTCTCAAGAGAAAGAGCAAGTGGATGTTAATTTTATTTCTAGGAACAATTTCAATAATAGTTCTTAGAGGAGTAACTTTGGCAATATCAATCCTATGCCTTTTCCTTCCAATAATAGCAACTCCTATGGGAATGAAGATGGCCACACTTATACTAATAGGGGAATTCCTAGTGATGAGATAATTATAGAAATTGAGAAGTCCACTAAGAATTATATTGCACACTCAATACGATAAAAATAAGGCCTTCTCTTGATAGTTAGATGAGCATTCCTCTATTTTGAGAAACATAAGTAAGTAAAAGTCCAAAACGTATCTATAACTTTATCTTCTTCCATGCTTATTTTGTTGACATTGTTACATGGTTTGATGCACTTTCAAGTCTTTTACAACATATTTGGGAACTAGCCTATTAACCTAGTTCCCAGTGTTAGTTTATGTCTGTTTTTGTGTGTGCATCACAAAAAAAGGTGAAAAATCAAAGTGCTCAGAACAGTCCAGAAAAATTCCTAAAATCCTTATTCATCGGAAGACCCCAGGAGCTACAAGATCTCCCGGAGGGGGCCACCAGTCGACCAGGTGACCAGAGGGTGCGGCCAGGCCTTGCCCGCGCCACCTTGTCGCCTGGGTGGCTGGCCTCACCTCTAGTGCTCTACTTTGCGCCTATTTATTCCCCAAAATGCAAAAAACCCTGAAGATCCAATCGCTTTTTTCCAGAAGAGTTTCTCTAGAAATGTTTGGGGGACCGGAAGTTCCTGTTCCGGTACCCTGCCGGGACAGGGAAGTGCCCTCGGGTTCATCTCCATTGACGCTGTTTCCTCCCTCCATGATGCGAGAGTAGTTCCTTTCGGGGCTGAGGTTTTCTACCAGTAGATATGTGGTTATGTCTCTCTTCCATGATGTGATCTTTTTTGTGATCATTGGCCATGTTAATCTAGTTGTCTCTTATGATGTTTCCCCTTCTTCTATGTATTGGATTAGATTTGCTCACTTGATAATATCTAGTATAATCCCCGAGACCATGGTGACATTGGGTCCACAGGACATGGATTAGAAGAATATTTTCATGTGTTCTTTCTTCTATTGTGGATTAAGTAAGGATTTCAGAGTCTCTTTGGGCTTGTGTTGAGTATAATTCTCATAGTGTTGTGATAACAATGTGAACTTTTTTATATTAGAAAGAGACTATCCTTGAGATATGTCGTGGTGATTGTTAGTACTCTCTTTGGATGTACACGGTGACATGGAGAAATCCATAGATGTGGACTACAAACTCTAAGTTGTGCTTTTTTAGCCCTACAAAATTCTCGTCCTCTTTTGACCCCAAAAGAATGATCTCCGAGTCACGTCCACCTTGCACGTTTTTGGAGGAAATATCATGTGTTTCAATTATGTTAATGTTGTTGGGAGTTTCCACTAGTGTTTTTTCTGTGATTGATAGGCAATAATAAACAGAATCTGGCACTGGGCACTAGGTTAATAGATTAGTCCCAAATATGTTGTAAAATGATATGAAAGTGCATCAAAACAAATAACAAAGTCACACAAATAAGCATGGAACAAGAAAAAAAAATTATTGATATGTTTGGGACGTATCACCTTGTACACCATGGCATTCTACAACCTCCCAGGAATTTCTCATGCGGGCTTTGACAAACACACAAGAAACTTCTATTTGTATGTGGCGGACAATAAACGTAGCTATTAGTATCAGATGGTGCGGTGGCAAACTATGTGCAAACCAATATCTTTTGGAGGCCTTGGTATCATTGACATAAGGACCATGAACACCCGCCTGATGGTCAAGTGGTGGTGGAAAATTATGCAAGCCAAACTTGGCACTATTTGGTTCGATATCCTCAAAGCAAAGTAGTTCCCCTCCTCGTCTTCGTTGTTTGCATCTGCCTTGGGTGGCTCGAAGTTCTGGCTTGATATCTGCAAGCTTAGGGAGATCTGAAGATCACACGCCAAGTTCATAATTCATAATTGTTCATCCGTCAGATTCTGGCTTGATCTTTGGTCTCTGGATGGCCGGCTCTCGGAAGGCTTCCCCACCCTTTTTTTGTTCTGTCCCTACCCCATATTTCCCTACACTCTCGGAGAGCGATAACGAAGTGACCTGGTTCTTGACAACTTCTGGTCATTTTACCATCAAATCCCTGTACCTTGCACTGACTGTAGGCCGTCGCACCTCCAAATTTCTTGTGATCTGGAAAGCTCGTGGTGCCTCCAAGATCAAGATCTTTATGTGGCAAGCCTTCCGGGGCAAATTGTCGGCTTCTGACTAGATCAACAAATGCAATGGTCTCATCTCTGATGCTTGCGTGCTTTGTGGTGCTAGGGAGACCTCGGAGCACATCTTCTTCCATTGCTACCTTGCCAAATTCCTGTGGAGCTGTGTGCGATCCTGGCTAGGCATCGATTGGGATTCTGTGTCTTTTGCAGAGGGGCATAAGTTAGCTACTCGGTTTCGAAGCCGTGATCTTCGAGATTTTTGGAACTATTTTTCTGGTGTTTGTTGGTCGTTGTGGACGTCCATGAACAAGTTTACGATCGAGAAATCCTTCCCTCGTAAGCCGGTCGATTGTTTATTAAAATTGTTGCTTTGTTTCAGATGTGGATGCCATTATCGACAACTAATGATGCGGTGGAGCTGGAGCAGGTGGTCGGGCGCATTCATGCCATGTCTAGATCTCTTTCGTCGCCTCCTGCAGCTACTCCGCCTCTGGTCCCTGAGTCTCTAGATTGTCACCGCTTTTGGCCTTATGTCGATTTGTGTTCGTCCTAGTCTTGTATGTACTGAAATTATGCTGACCTATGGTCATTGGTTGTGGCCTATGCGTCCTCTCTATATTGCTAAACTTATGCTACCATGTGTTTGGTTTCATGATGGCTTTATGTAATAACTAGCAAACATGCTCGTGCGTTGCAACGGGTGAAAATATCACTGTCTTTGTGATGGGAGTGAGATCCGAGAAAATATAGTCGGCGTTGTTGGTTGTATCCAAATACAACAATAGTTCTAGAAAATTGGGAACCGGTAGCAGCAAATTTTGGTCATCTTGCCATCATCCTCCTTACGCACTCACAGGCGAGAAGAGGAGAAGTATCGGCTCTCTCCGTGGGCTACCCCACTCTCTCACCCGCGCTTGCCGTTCACCCTGTGCACCAAAAAAGTTGACATTGTCACTAAAATAGTCACTGTCGGTTGTAGCTCACGGTTGCAGGTGGGATTTCCATCGCCGATTGTAGCAAAACAATCTCGCGGATGAATGTATGTAGCAAAAAATCCGTATGTCATAGCAAAAATCAACAACGGCTGTAGCAAAAATCATTGTCACTGACGAGGGGATACCCTCACGACTCCTCAGCATGAGGGTCCCTGGTGCGTGTCCATATGGAAGGCCCACTGGAGACTTCGGCCGGCCCAAGATCGGCCCACCCGAAGCACCGAGGACTACGCCAGCTTGGAGTCCAAGGCGGTTCACAGTCCAAGGCGTGACCACCAAAACGGGTTAGATTAGGCAACTATCTATGTAAACCTAGACGGACTCCTCGAGACCCATCCTAGTATATAAAGGCTGGCAGAGGGGACGTCTAGGACATCCAATCTCGCATAGCTCCACCCTCGGCAAGAGCCATCTCGCTAAGAACTCCACTGTAATCGCCTCCACCATATAATACATCGAGCAGGAAGTAGGGCTTTTACCGATCGATGGCCTTGAACCTGGGTAATCCCTGTCTCTTGTTAGCGACGAGCATTGCTAACCTGCACTCCTCTCTCTATGATCTAAACCCAGGGTTCCTAACCATGGGATTTACCGAGGCCGATCCTAGTCAATTGACACCGACCGTGGGGAAGACGCAGGTTGGAGTCACCATCTCGACGGTTCCATCACCCGCAGCCAGCAACTCGGCGACTCCATCAGCACTCGACGCATCCGCAACTCACGCATAATCAGATCTGTTTGGGTCCCTTGTCTTAGTCGCGCACCTCCTGATCTTGCGATCGGTCTTCGCAGATCTACGTGCATGAATCGATCTAACTTTTGGTAGGTATCAGATCTCCGTCAACCGATGGGGTACTCTCCATCTGACAGATCGAGCCCGATCGCCTACATCATCAACCGCACCATCAACATGACCAAGGACAAGGCACTCGCCCACACGGTGACCCCTCGAGTCGTCCGCGCCTCCCACCTTAGCCCGATCTTCCACAACACTCTCAGCAATCAAGGCGAAGCACTCGATTGGGACAATTACATCAGCAACACTAAGAAGACGAGAAGAAAAACACCGTTCCAGGTATACATGACGAACCGTGACAAACCATCCTCCAACGTCAGAGGCAAATTGGTCAAGCCCAACAATCATGGCGGTACCAACGCAGTCGAAAAGAATAATGATCACACCAATGACATCTTATACGTCTCAAACGTATCAGCTTTTCCAAACACTTTTGCTATTGTTTTGGGCTCATTCTTGCATGATTTGAATGAAACTAACCCAGACTAATGCTTTTTTCAGCAGAGTTGTCTGTATGGTTTTATTGTGGGTAGGAATATGGATTTTTAGGTGTTCCAAAAAACTCCAATAAAAATAGAGAAAATACACGCACCAGGAAGAACCAGATGTCAGAAGAGGGGCCAGAGGGGGGCTGCCCCTGGCCTAGGAGGCCAGGTGGTGCAGCCAGGCCCCTAGCCGCGCCGGGGGGGGGGGGGGAGGGGGATGGGTGGGTCCCACCCCCTTTGGTGCCCTACCCTGACTCCTCTTTTTACCCGAGACGGAGAAACCCCAGAACAGAAGTCGTTTTGCCAATTCTCATCGCAGAGCCGCCGCCACCCTCTGTTCTTCTCCGGGAGAGCTAATCTGGAGGTTGCTTTGGCCTCCGGTGAGGGGGAATCGTCGCCATCATCATCACCATCGCCACTCCATCACCCTTCCATGACTTCCCTTTTCATGTGTCAGTAATTCTGTCGGGGGGATGGATCAAGACCATAACCCGACATTAGTTTACAAACCTCTGGGCCGGCTTGTAATGTGAGGGCCCACAAAACAAGACTCGGCCTAAAGGAGGACGCGCCAAGGAGACAAGATTGAAGCCGAAGAATGAATCCAACTTACCTTGTATGGCGTGTAGCATATTTTCAAAGTAGAGGTAGAATAGGACTCCGCCTTGTATAGGAATCGGATTCATGGACTCCTGGACCCAGCGCATTTATAAGCCAAGGGTTCAGGGCACCAGAACCAACTCAACACAATCCGCAAACACGCGACTCGTAACCTAGATCTCATCGAGACGCAAGTTACGAGTCGACACCTTTGTAATCCACAAGCCGGCTAGTCCTCTCGACAACCCGGAACCTTCAATAATAAGAAGCAGGAGTAGGTCTTTACCTCGAGAACAAAGAGGGGCCAAAACTTGGGTAAATTTCCTAGTACCGTGTCTATGCCGACTCTATCCTCGATACCACCTCGCAGCAAAGGCCTCACAACTAGTTCGATGACTCGGACATCTGCCGTGACAACCCCACGACAGTTGGCGCCCACCGCGGAGCCTGGGCATGCATGCGTTGAGATTCTGGGAGGAGATCTGCAAGGCATGGAAGGATTCGTCTCCGGGCGGATCACCAGAATCCGGCGTGGAAAGATCTACATTGATGACTCGCACTGGGGCCCCGAAGCCGATTCCCTCAAATCTCGGTAACGGGTCCCAATCGGGTCGATCCAAATCTTCATTGCCAAGACCAAAAGATCCGAGCCAAATCCAGATATGGAAGTTCATGTGGAGACCTCAAGCCGGCAACAAGCCGTGTCCAGGCACACCTTTTTCGGATTTTTCACTGAGTCACCAGAGCCGGCGCGCTCTGTCGAGTCCCTGACCAACGACACCTCTGAAGAAACATCCGATGCGACCTCACGCCCCAGTGATGGAAGCTCGACGTATGCCAGGTCGGTACGATCTGTTGGGAGCGGCAGACTCGACACCGGATCATAGGAATACACCCCGATTTCCCCTACTTTGAGCCTCCGTATTGTGTCTTCATTTTCATAGAAAATTCAGGAGCTGGAGCACATGGAAGCCAGGGAACTCGCTGAGCACCACCTAAATACAGATCTGAAGCTAAAGTCGGTCAAACAATTCCTTCACCATTTTAATGATGAAAGGAGGAACGCCATTGGGGAAGAGATAGCTCGGCTCCTAGCCGCCGGGTTCATCATGGAAGTTTTTTATCCGGAGTGGCTTGCAAACCTGGTCCTTGTCTTGAAAAAGAACGGGACTTGGCGTATGTGCATTGACTAAACTGACTTAAACAAAGCCTGCCCAAAGGATCACTTTGCGCTACCTCGTATCGATCAAATCATAGACTCAACTGCAGGATGTGAGCTTCTATGCTTCCTTGACGCCTACTCCGGCTATCATAAAATCAAGATGGCCCTCGAGGATCAAGAGAAGACGGCTTTCATCACACCCTTTGGTATTTTCTGCTGTACTTCTATTCCTTCCGGCTTGAAGAATACATGAGCCACCTATCAATGGACAGTGCAAAACTTCCTCAAGGAGAAGATTGGACGCAATGTGCACGCTTATGTAGACACCATTGTGATCAAGTCACCGATGGCCGGCTCACTCATCAGCGAATTGCAGGAAACTTTCAAAAATCTGCGCACATACAAGATGAAACTAAACCCAGCCAAGTGCACCTTTGGGGTACCCGCAGGCAAACTCCTCGGATACATAGTATCTGAGAGAGGTATTGAGGCACACCCGGAAAATATCAAAGCCATCATGACCCTCAAGAAGCCGGCGTCAATCAAAGGAGTCTAGCAGATTACAGGATGCGTAGCCGCCCTAAGCCGGTTCATTAGACGACTCAGCGAAATGCCAATACCCCTGTACTGGATCTTCCGAAAGTCGGATAACTTCTTTTGGGACAACGAAGCTGACGAAGCCCTGGAATCACTCAAGAAACAGCTAACCCAGGCCCAAATCCTAGCGACTCCCAAGCAAAAGAACCCATGCTACTCTATATCTCGGCCAACAACCGTGCTGTCAGTGTCGTAGTTGTGGTATAACGTATGGAAGTTGGCAAGGAGTACTCCCTACAACGGCCGATTTATTATGTTAGTGAGGTGCTGACTTTATCAAAGCAACACTGTCCTCATTGGTAGAAGTTGGTCCTTGGTGTGTTTATGGCAAGCCGGAAGCGCAAGCATTACTTCCAAGAGCACCCCATAACTATGGTCAGCTCAGCACCACTTGCAGATATCATCCGAAACCGGGAAGCCACGGGAAGGATTGCAAATTGGGCTATAGAGTTGGGGGCTTACCATATCAAAATATGATCTACCCACGAACATCAAATCTCAAGCGCTAGCCGACTTCATCAATGACTGGAAAGAAATCCAAGCACCCCAAGATAAGCCGGTGACCAAATATTGGACGATGCACTTTGATGGGAGTTGGTAGCTGCAAGGATCAGGAGCCGGTGTGGTTCTTAACTCCCCCATAGGAGAAAAATTCTGCTATGTTCTGTAGTTACAATTCATCTGCACCAACAATGCAGCGGAATATGAAGGCCTACTCCATGAATTGCGGCTAGCTCGTGAGATGGGCATAAGCCAGATACAATGCTACGGTGATTCCGATCTCGTTTCTCAACAAGTGTCGGGCACATGGGACTCAAAGGATCCCATGATGGCGGCTTATCAACGAGAAGTTGACAGACAAGACGATTTCCTTGTTGATTATCAAGTGGACCACGTGGACCGCAGGCAAAACGAAGCAGCCGATGACTTATCCAGACTCGGCTCTCAGCGCAAGCCGGTTCCTCCAAATGTGTTCCTTGATATTTTGACAAAGTCGTCTATGCATACACTAACGGAGCAAGAGATAGCAGAACTAGACCCGGAGACGGCTCTTGTCACGGCAATTTATGCCACCCCAGATTGGGTTGTACCATATATGGATTACATGACCTAGGGGATATTGCCAGCAGATGATCTTCTGGCTCGGCAAATCATCAGAAAAGAAAATCCTTTACAATCATCAATGGCAAGTTACTTCGGCGGAGTCCCACAGATGTTTCTCAAAGATGCGTCTCACCAGAAGAAGGAAGATCCATCCTCAACGAAATACAATCTAGTGATTGTGGACATCATGCCGGCTCTCGCTCGCTTGTGGCCAAAGCCTACAGACACGGCTTCTACTGGCTTACGACACATGAAGATGCGCAGCATATCGTCAAAAAGTGTGATGGATGCCAACGCTATGCGAAGCAAGATCACGTGCCACCTCAAGAACTCAGGATGATTCCTATCACTTGGCCCTTTGCAGTATGGGGACTTGATATGGTGGGACATTTCAAATGACCCCCAACAAGAACACCCACCTCCTTGTGGCAATTGACAAATTCACCAAGTGGGTAGAAGCAGAGCCGGTTAGCAAGTGTGATGCTGAGACGACACTGAAATTCCTGAAAAAGATAATATAGAGATTCGGCTACCCCCATAGCATCATCACTGATAATGGAACTAACTTATCAGAAGGGGTCATGTAGCGATTCTGCTAGAGGGAGCACATCCGACTTGATCTTGCATCAGTCGCTCACCCTCAGTCCAATGGACAAGCCGAGAGAGCTAACCAAGAGTTACTTCGAGGCATCAATCCCCGACTCTGTGTTCCCTTAGAAAGAACACCAGGAAGTTGGGAGGAGGAACTACCCTCAGTACTATGGAGCATACGGACGACTGATAACCCTCAACTGTAGGGGATCGAGATAGTCTTCGCGGGCAAGATAACCCAATTTATTGATTCGACACTTGGGACACAAAGAATACGTACATGATTTGACAATTGAGTTGTCAATTCAACCGCACCTAAAATAAACACTTGATTGCACAAAGGTATTAGTAGCAACCGTGATATGGTGGTGGTAGTGATAATAGTGGTGATAGTGATAGTGGAACAGCAAAGGTAAACAACTAGTAACCAGCAGAAGGAAAACACTGTAGGGTAGGGAGATGGATGGTTGGGCGCTGCTTGGATGAGAACGAACATGAAACCGATTCTAACTTGGGCAAGGCTCACAGAAAACAAAGGATCATCTAGGAAAATATCAAACACCAGGCATGTATCCCAAGGTAGTTGTACGTGCTTGCAATAAGAACTTTGCACAACATCTTTTGTCCTACCCTCCCGCTACAAACTGGGCCAAAATGAACTTAGGGAGATTAAGGTACTCCTGTCAAAGAGCACCGGAATAAAGCATTAACAAATCATGGATACACGGAATCCTCAAATTATAGTCCATTCCCTTTGGTGTCCCAAGCTGTCACCATTGGGATCGCCGGTTCCGGACTATAATAGGTGCATACAACTCATAGATAGGATCAAGAACACCACAAACTCAAGAAACAAAAGGGTGATCAGATCTGAAATCATGGCACTCGGGCCCAAAGTGACAAGCATTAAGAGCAACAAGTTGTAACAGAGATGATAAACACCAAGTAGATGATATGCAACATGCCCCCAACAATCTGATTGAACTATTACATGATCTAACTCATCCAATCCCTACCATCCCCTTTGCCTACAGCAAGGAATTACTCACACATGAGAGGAGAAGTCATGGAGGGGTGATGGAGAGGCGATGATGATGACGATGGCGATGATTTCCCCCTCATCGGAGGACAATTCAGCCTCCAGATTAGCTCTCCGAAGAAGAACAGAGGGTTGCGGCGACTCCACGACGTAGATCGGAAAAGCGACTTCTGTTTCGGGGTTTCCTCAACGGGGGAATAAATAGGGGCTAAGGTAGGTCACCAGGAGGTGTGGGACCCAGCCAGGAGGGCAGGTGGCACGGCCAGAGGCTGGCCGCGCCAGGCACCCTCCAGGCTGCCCCCTGGCTGCCCTGTGGCCCCCCTTTGGATCTTCGGAAGCTTCCGAAACGCTGATTTTTTATATATTTTCTTGGGATTTTTCCAGCGTACCTAAATATCCAGAAACCTGCACAAAAGAAAACAACACTGGTAGCTCTGCTGAAAACAGCGTCAGTCCGGGTTAGTTTCGTTCAAATCATGCAAGAATGAAGTCAAAACAATAGCAAAAGTGTTTGGAAAAGTAGATACGTTTGAGACGTATCAACTCCCCCAAGCTTAGCTATTGCTTGTCCTCAAGCAATTCAGTTCAACGAAGTGGACGCGACAAAGAAAAGTTTGATAAACTCTTTTGCTTCACTAGAGTAAATAAGCATGTACTACGAAAGAGTTTAGCAAGTTTTGACACCATGCTACAAGGACAATGCACGAAGCAATCCTTCTTTCATGTAATCAGTCACAAACAAACAAAAGTAAATAATATGCTGCTGAAAATCTATTCAAGATCACAATGCACATAGCATGAACATATCAGAGTGGTATCTTGCTAGCCTCCATGAGTGAAGCAAAACATAAATGCAGAAAATCCTCCGGAGTTTTAAAGGTGACTAGAACTCAGAATTCAATGTAAGAAACATCACAAGCATGCAGAAGACAGTGTGATACTTTGGGACAATTCATGTTACACTAAGAATGACAATTATGCTCTCATAGTTGGTGCTTTGGAGAATGGAAGGTGGAGACTCTCGAACCGTGGCTTTTGATGGCAAGGTTGAAAACCTGTGAAAGGAAGCAAAGACTAAACATGTGCCAGAGCTCTTGGTTTTGAAAACAGAGATAAAACTCTTTTGAGAGGTGCAACTTTCCAGTCAACGGTGAACGGTAAAGGTCTCTCAATATCTCCCATGCCAACCATATTAATGCCTTTTGCTTACACATATTCCCTTTATCCATAAATCCTTTGATGGTCTACGGAACCTTTTATTTTACCTCAAGGATGGAAGGAGGGTATCGTTCCATCTATCATAAGTAGCATTTGGTCCATTTCACTCCATCATCAACTATGGGGGAGGTGTAACTCTCATATTTTTTTCTTGACTAGTTAAAACTTCCGTCAAAATATTTTTGGCATGAAAGATACTGATTTCCCCTCACCGCACCATGAGCTTGTACGGTTACAAAGGAGAAGCTTTTGAATAAATTTCGAGATGGCACATGAAAGTATAAGTTAGGAGTGTCCGGTAAATACCACATGTAGGTAGGTATGGTGGACTCAAATGGAACAACTGGGTTTAAAAAAAAGGAGTTTGGAAGCACAAGCATAATTCCGCTTGGTGCTGGAGGAAGGCTAGCAAAAGACGGGGAAGCGACCAACTAGAGAGCATAACAGTCATAATCATGCAGAGCGACAAAGCAACATTGAATCGGGCATTAAAGTGATATAACTACTCTGAAGTAAAAAGATCATCAAGGCAGAACAAACTTTTTAGTCTTAACATGCGTGAACATGTGCCAAGTCAATCCAAGAATCCCCCGGAGGAAAATACCACTTCAATATGCCACACCATGAACAATGCAATGCATGTCAATCATTTCAAGCAACACATTATAAACTCTAGCTATCTGAGACTAACCACAAAGAAAGCATGAACCACTGGGAAAGCATTGTAAACATAGCACTATGTCGCTACAAGCTGGTCTCTAATCATAAGTACGGGCATATGTACAAAAGTAGAAACGAAAAGAGTTCATACCGGCTTTCTTGGTTGCCTCCCTTCCGTCGATCTTCGTCATTACTGCCTTGTCACTTTCACGATCGAACGTAGGAAAGTATAATCAAATGCCATCACGGACTTGAGCTGAACTCTGAAAACAAAGCAAACTAAAGAGCAAAGGAAACATATTTTTGGGTTTTTTAAGGGTTTAACGAAAGCAAAAGAAAGGAGAAATCTTTTTGGGTTTTTGCAAACTAAAAGAACAAAGAAGAACAGGCAAAGACTTGCAAGAAGATAAAAGTGAACCAGCGGTAGATACAATGGAAAGGGGAGGAGAGCACGTACTCCCCCAAGCTTAGGATTTTGGCCTAAGTTGGGATCTTCTACTGTGGTCCCGCGGAGCCTTGATACGTCTCAAACGTATCTACTTTTCCAAACACTTTTGCTATTGTTTTGCCCTCATTTTTGCATGATTTGAACGAAACTAACCCGGACTAACGCTGTTTTCAGCAGAGCTGCCTGTATGGTTTATTTGTGCGTAGGAAAATGGATTTTT
Organism: Bromus sterilis; assembly: GCA_950022295.1. Classification (NCBI taxonomy): domain Eukaryota; kingdom Viridiplantae; phylum Streptophyta; class Magnoliopsida; order Poales; family Poaceae; genus Bromus; species Bromus sterilis. Next base: position 284,221,531 of record OX465600.1, read on the forward strand.
AGACGTCCCAGAAAATTCCCAGAAAAATACCAGAAAATCCACGCACCCGAAGGAGCCAGGAGCCAGAAGTGGGACCAGAGGGGAGCCCTGGGGGCCCTAGGCGCCCCCCTGGCGCGGCCAGGGGTGGGGCCGCGCCCTCAGGCCGCCTGGGCTGCTTCCCCCTCCTCTGGTTCCCTACCGAGACTCCTATTTACCCCCGTGACGAGAAAACCCCAGAAGAGAAGTCGTTTTCCCAGTTTCCGTCGCGGAGCCGCCGCCACCCTCTGTTCTTCTTCGGGAGGGCTAATCTGGAGGCTGATTTGGCCTCCGGAGAGGGGAGATCGTCGCCATCGTCATCACCATCACCACTCCATTCATCCTCCATGACTTATCTTCACATGTGTGAGTAATTCCCTGCTGTAGGCAAAGGGGATGGTAGGGATTGGATGAGTTTGATCATGTAATAGTTCGTCAGATTGTTGGGGGCATGTTGCCTATCATCTAGATTGGTGTTTATCTTCTTTGCTTCAACTTGTTGCTCTTAATGCTTGTCACTTTGGGCCCGAGTGCCATGTTTTCATATCTGAACCCTATGTGTTTTCATGAATATATTTGTGTTCTAGATCCTATCTATGAGTTGTATGCACCTATTATGGTCCGGAACCGGCGATCCCAAAGGTGACAACTTGGGACACCAAAGGGGATGGTCCATAATTTGAGGATTCCATGTATCCATTGAGTTTATTGCTTTGTTCCGGTGCTCTTTGACAGGAGCACCTTAATCTCCATAAGTTCCTTTTGGCCCCGTTCGTAGCGGGATGGTAGGACAAAAGATGTTGTGCAAGTTCTTATTGCAAGCACGCACAACTACCTACGGGATACATGCCTAATGTTTGATATTTGCCTAGATGATCATTGCTTTTCTGTGTGCCTTGCCCCGTATTAGAATCTATTATATGTTTACTCTCATCCATGCAGCACCCAACCATCCATCTCCCTAGCCTACAGTGTTTTCAATCCTGCTGGTTATTAGTTGTTATTTTTTGCTATCTATTTTTACTGTTGCTATCATCACTATCATATTACCGTTACTACTTATCTACTGTTGCAAGCAAGTATATTTCAGGTGCGGTTGAATTGACAACTCAACTGTCAAAGCTTATAAATACTCTTTGACTCCCCGTGTGTCGAATCAATAAATTGGGTTAACTTACCCGCGAAGACTATCTCGATCCCTTACGCCTGTGGGGCATCAAGCCTCCAGCTCCGGGGTAATGGTAATCCCAAGGGTTGTATCTGCCCTCCGGTGCTTACACTGAAGTCCTCGGATCCTCCCACGTGGAAGAGGAAGGTCCAGCCCCCCATCCAGAGGAAGACCCTTCACCCCAGGGGGTGACGGTCTCCTCCTTAACTGGTGGATTTACCACGTGCTCCTCCTCGTCTGAATCGACCCCCTCTGTAGGGTCATGAAACTGGTATCTCCCCGTGATCTCTTCAAACTCGGCAACTAAAAAGCGAAATCCGTTCCTTCGAGAAAAATCAAACACAAGTGGTGCAGGTATACGGACAGTGCGTTCCACACTGTCTTTAAACCGCAAAATATAATCAAGTGCGTGGCGGTCAGAGGTCCTAGTAACAAAGAAATGTCTCTTCATGGCAGCCAAGTCAAGGCTAACAAAAGGAAAGACTGTATCATCTGGGCGCTGTTCTCCTTTGGGAAACTGCAAAAGAAGTGTGGCGTAGAGGCCACCAAAGAGGTCCCCCTTGTTACTATTAGTAGCAAGGCGTTTCGCAATAAGAGAACCCACATGATGCTCGTGCTTCCCTGAGAGGGCATTCGCCATGATAGCAGTATCAGGCGTAGAAGTGCTGCTCGTGTTGTCTCGAGCCAACACTCCCCTAGCAATATAATAGGCGAAATACCTGAGGTGAGGCAACATAATGTTGGAATTCTTCTGGCGGTTGGATGCCCTCACTTTAGTGTTACAGAAAGAGTCGAGGAGGGTGTTGAGTGCAACAGTTTGGACATTTTTCCTCTTCTTGTTCTCGACCAAGCCTGGCAAACCTAAAACTTCACAAAATTTACTCATAAGGATGGTCAGCAACCTTTCATAAAGTCGAAACACCACAATATCATTGGCAGAATAAAATCTGAAACTGTTAACAAAAATAGTGGTGAGTGTCTCGTACTGTGGTACACGGATTGTAACAAGCCGTGTCAAACCTGCATTCTCACACAGAGCATAAAACTCTTCTTTTATGCCGGCATTCTCCATAAAATCATCGCATGGGAATGCCATGGCCTTCGCGGGTAACACGTCCAACATCTCTACGGGTATGATATCTTCATTGTAGCTTGCCCTTGTGGTAGAAGGCGAAGCTGCGGAACGCGTGACACGACTAGAGCGTTTGGGTTTCTTCTTCCCAAGCCACTTCCCTAGTTTCTCCATTTCTGAAATTTTTAAAAATTCACAAAAATGAAGATTTAAGCAAAACTAGTTTGCGCATAACATTCTATTTACTTAACCAAGGCTCAAACTAGCAGCAAAACTTGAAAAATAAATTTCTACACAAACATTTAAGCTTAACTAAACAGCACCAAGAACCACTAAATACTCACTAATGAAGCGACCAACTAGAAAACTATTTGGAGGGGTGAGGGAGTCACCTACCAGGGAGCACTTGTTCCAAAAATCAGCTCAAACAAGTGGCTAAATGGTGAGATCAAAGGTACGTTCTCAAGAGCAGCAAGAACGAAGAAACCAGAGGAAGAACTCGTGTTTTTGGGAAGAAGGAGAGAGAGTGAGAGGAGAGATGCCACCAGGGGGCATAGGACCCACCCAGGAGGGTGGGTGGCGTGGCCAGGAGATGGGCCGTGCCACCTGGCCTTCTGGCCTGGTGGTGTCCCCCCTGGTCAGCCAAAGGTGCCCCCTGATGGATTTTTACCTGAAAACTTTGAACTTATTTTTTTTGGAATTTTCTGGGCAACTTTACTGTAGAGAATTTTTCAAAGTTCAAAAAGCTGCAAAAACTTTCGTGAACTTGAGGCAAAAGTTAGAACAGGTGAAGCTTTAAACACAAAACTTTGGTACAACAAGGAGAATAAAAACTAAAGGAAGTGAAAACATAACAAGCTCAACTTTTTACCTCTATAAAACTTGGTAGTTAGCAAGGTTGATCAAGTCTTACCAACACACCGGTGATATATAGCGGAGACAGTCTCGCCTCTTATGAAGTAATCATTGCACTCTCACTTTAATGGACATTGTCCCCACCATAATTGTTTTGTATTTGTGGTATACATGTAGTGGACAATCCCATTCTCCAATCTTCACGGTCTCGATATTCTCAACGGAGTTAAGGCCATGCCTTTTGCCGATTTTCTTCGGAAAATACACCGTGTGTTCTTTGTCATTTACGTTGAAGGTAACCTTCCCTTTATTGCAATCAATAACGGCACCTGCGGTGTTAATAAAATGTCTACCAAGGATAATGGACATGCTCCCATCCTCGGGCATGTCAAGCACAACAAAATCAGTAAGTATTAAGCAATTGGCAACTTCAACAGGAACGTCGTCACAAATACCGATCGGGACGGCCGTGGACTTGTCGGCCATCTGAAGAGAGATATCTGTAGGAATTAGTTTCTCTAAACAAAGCCTTTTGTAGAGAGAGAAGGGCATAACACTCACTCCTGCACCAAGATCACATAAGGCAGTTCTAACATAATTATTCTTTATGGAGCAAGGAATGGTGGGTATACCTGGATCACCGAGCTTCTCAGGAATCTTGCCACTGAAATAGTAGTTAGCAAGCATAGTAGATATTGCCTCATTAGGGACTTTTCTTTAATTAGTAACAATATCTTTCATATATTTTGAGTAAGGAGGTAATTTAATAGCACCAGTCAAAGGAATTTGAAGAAAAAGAGGTTTCATCCACTCACAAAACTTGTTGTAGTGCTCTTCTTCTTTGGATTTGACGGACTTGCTTGGGAAAGGCATGGGTTTCTGTACCCATGGTTCTCGTTCCTTCCCGTGTCTCCTTGCAAGGAAGTCTTCTCTAGTATACTTCTTGCGCTTACCGGGTGCTTCTTCTTCATGAACCTCGGGTGGATCATTCTTTTCAGTATCTTTTTCAGGTTCAGCACCGTCTTCAGTCTCAGCATCGGATGTAGATATGCTGTTTGGATCCACAGCTTGTTCTTCTTCTTCTATAGGGTTATTGGAATTGTCATCTTCCTTGTGTTTCTTTTTCTTCTTCTTCTTCTTTGGGGAGCTATCAATTTCTTCTTCCTGCACTTGAGAATCTTGCTCGATCCTCTTTGGATTCCCCTCTGGATGGAGAGGGTCCTGGGTGTGTGTGTACCACCCCGGGTCTTTATACCGTAAGCTTGTAAATTGTCCTGTTTGGCATTATTAGCAAGCAAATATTTTTGCACATTAGAAATTTGTTCAAGCTGAGTTTGAACCATATGAAAATGCTTCACAAGACATTTAACATCATTAACTGTTCTACCTAGAACATCAAGCAAACTTTTGATAGCAAGAGTATTATCATGCAACTGACCTTGTATCTTCTTATTGAAGTGATTCTGCTTCATAATAAAATTATCAAGCTCATCTAAACATTGGTCAGGAGGTTTACCTTTAGGGATGTCACTTGCATTGAAATCTAAAAGAGAGTGTACTTCTACCATAGGTGGGTGAGTGGTAGGCTCACACAACTTCTCAATTGGAGGTAGATTCTTCACGTCTTTAGATTTAATACCTTTCTCTCTTGTGGACTTCTTTGCTTCTTGCATATCTTCCGGGCTTAGGACTAGCATGCCCCTCTTCTTTGGTGGTGGAGGTGGTTCATGCACGGACAAATCTTCATGGTTTTCGGCAATTTTCCCCATCAATTCTTCCGCATCGTCCGGTGTTCTTTGCCTGAAAACACAACCAGCACAACTATCTAGGTAGGATTTGGACCCATCAGTTAGACCAGCGTAAAATATATCAAGTAATTCATTTTTAGGGATTTCATGTCCCGGTCTAGCCTTTAGCAAACTGCAAAATCTCCCCCAAGCTTTAGGGAGATGCTCATCCTGCAACTGTTTAAAGTTATAAATTATTTGTAAAGCAGCATGTTGCATATGAGCAGGAAAATACTTATCAACGAAAGATATAGCCATATCTTGAGGACTCTGAATGGAACCACATGGTAGTGCATCGTACCATGCTCTAGCATCTCCTTCCAAGGAAAAAGGAAGAAGCTTGGTCACATAAAAGTTCCGGATCCTTTCATCTGTGGTAAACAAGCCGCCTAACTCAAAGAGTTTGGTCAGGTGCCCGATAGCATCATCATTTTCTCTGCCATAAAAGGGATCAGCTTCAACTGTGGGTATAAGTGAAAGGTCAACAGAGAAATCATAATCAGGATCAGTGATGCGTATAGGAGACGTAGAAAAACTAGGATCAAGAGTAAACTTGTTCTTCAGGGAGTGTTTTGCTAGCAACTTCTTTATAGTAGCAGGGTCGGAATCAGCACATTCATTAAGTTCCCTGCAAAAATCATCATCAAGTGTAATATAATCACCCTCAAGGAGATTCTCCTTAAGGTCAGCAAAGTTATGAGTTTTCCCAATAGGAGTTTGGATAACAGGAATTTCAACCCCCGAGAGTCGGGCAGCAGCAGCAATATGTTCTTCTATAAAAGAACCAAGTGAACCTGTAGTCTCAAAAGTAGTAGAAGCATCATCAAAAGTATCTGACATATTGCCAGACTCAGCAGAAGTAGCATGTAACTGAGGTGACTCAAACTGACTCATAACCGAAGGTGAATCAAGTTTAGCACTAGTGCTAAGAGCAGTACCTCATCTCGTACGGGATGGTAAGATCGGAACTTTAGGGTCTCCTTTCTTACCCATAGTGGATAACGTGCAGCAGGTAGGATACTTCGAGTAGACCTGTAAATAAAGCTATGGTCCCCGGCAACGACACCAGAAAACAGTACTTGATAACCCTCAACTGTAGGGGATCGAGATAGTCTTCGCGGGCAAGATAACCCAATTTATTGGTTCAACACTTGGGGACACAAAGAATACGTACAGGCTTTGACAATTGAGTTGTCAATTCAACCGCACCTGAAATAAACACTTGCTTGCACAAAGGTATTAGTAGCAACTGTGATATGGTGGTGGTAGTGATAATAGTGGTGATAGTGATAGTGGAACAACAAAGGTAAACAACTAGTAACCAGCAGAAGGAAAACACTATAGGCTAGGGAGATGGATGGTTGGGCGTTGCTTGGATGAGAACGAACATGTAACAGATTCTAACTTGGGCAAGGCTCACATAAAACAAAGGATCATCTAGGCAAATATCAAACATCAGGCATGTATCCCAAGGTAGTTGTACGTGCTTGCAATAAGAACTTTGCACAACATCTTTTGTCCTACCCTCCCGCTACAAACGGGGCCAAAAGAAACTTAGGGAGATTAAGGTACTCCTGTCAAAGAGCACCGGAACAAAGCATTAACAATTCATGGATACACGGAATCCTCAAATTATAGTCCAACCCCTTTGGTGTCCCAAGGTGTCACCATGGGCATCGCCGGTTCCGGACTATAATAGGTGCATACAACTCATAGATAGGATCAAGAACACCACAAACTCAAGAAACAAAAGGGTGATCAGATCTGAAATCATGGCACTCGGGCCCAAAGTGACAAGCATTAAGAGCAACAAGTTGTAACAGAGATGATAAACACCAAGTAGATGATAGGCAACATGCACCCAAAAATCTGATTGAACTATTACATGATCTAACTCATCCAATCCCTACCATCCCCTTTGCCTACAAGAAGGAATTACTCACACATGAGAGGAGAAGTCATGGAGGGGTGATGGAGAGGCGATGATGATGACGATGGCGATGATTTCCCCCTCACCGGAGGCCAATTCACCCTCCAGATTAGCTCTCCGAGGAAGAAAAGAGGGTTGCGGCGACTCCGCGACGTAGATGGGAAAAGCGACTTCTGTTTCGGGGTTTCCTCGACGGGGGAATAAATAGGGGCCAATTTAGGTTACCAGGGGGTGTGGGACCCAGCCAGGAGGGCAGGTGGCGCGTGTTGGATATATGCTCTAGAGGCAAATAATATATGATTATTCCAATATATCTAAGCAAGTTCATAACCAGCTTCATACCGTGCTAGAACTGCGTCAGTGAAACAATGATGCAGGTGTGGTATAGAAAACCCCAGAGTTCCTAGTTAGCCTCTACATCGATAACTAGTTCATGGTCAACATGATGATCGTGGTTTCGCGATCATGGACAATTAAGTCTCTTGACTATGAGGTCACCTCACTGGTTAAGTGACGTGATGAACATTACGCAAAGTAAGCATTACAACATGATCAAATCTTATGAAGGTTCAGTGTTGTAATTACAGAACGTGGTAGACCGTTCCTTTGACCGTTAGTACGTGCATAATCACTATCTTCCCGGATGCTTTGACTTACATCCCACCACCTGACTGAAATATGCGGGTCATAACGATTGTATCTTAGGTATTCCGTGGAGATATGTTGAGGAGTATTGTTACAAGAGCGGGATTTGTCAATCCATATAATGGATAGATACTCAGGGCCCACTCGGTGAGATTCCATCCATAAAGCTGCGCAGCGTGTGACTAGGTCACGGGGATGAATATCACGGGAACGAGTGAATAAGGATTTGTTCAGAACGAGGTTGAACCAGACATAGGATGTCATTGATCGAATCTCGGAACAATCCAGTATCACTGATAAAGGGAATGCTATACGGCGTAAGGTGCAATCGGTGTTGATATCCGGAATGCACAGGGGTCATTATGGGCATCCAGGTCCCGCTGATGATCATTGACTTTAGCCTCTACTCGGTCACGACTGGAGTGTTCTCGGACCGTAGGGTAACACACTTAAGGGCTCGATGAAATCGGAGACCTTTTCGGAACCATCGGAACAACCAGAGAATAAAGGAAACAATATCGGAGAAGTACCGTGTTGAACCGAAACAAGTTCGGAGTGAACCGGAAGATGTTCCGGAGCACCGGGAGATGGAATATTATGTTTTAGTTATTAATTAATTGAATTAATAATTAAAATCATTTTATTTCGAATTAATATGTGCTATGGGCCTTAGTGGAGAAAAAGGCCCATTAGGGAAATTAAAAGGGAAAAAAGAAAAAGAAAAGAGGGGGGAGGCGCCATGGGCCCTAGGGCCCATGAGGGGTGCGCCCCCTCCCCCCCTTGGCCGGCCAACTCCCCTTAGCAAAGGGACTTTAGTCCCACATTGCTAAGGGAGGGGGGTTGACTCCCTCCCCTCTGCCTATATATAGATAGCCAGGGTGCACATATTTAATACACATAAATTCGTGAGAAAATAAATATTACTCCGAATTGAGATCGGTTTTCTCCGGTCTTCTCCCCTCCCTTGTCTCTTTCACGGTGGACTCCCTAGTGTGAGTCTATAGTGGAATTGAGGCTTCTCTGCTAGAATCGGAGGCCGTCGTGCTGCCGAAGCTCTGTTCGGAGGTCTGCTTCCGCCACCTCCGCTGGATCGGAGAACGGAGGTCGTCATCGAGTCTCGTACGTGTGCGAGTACTACGAGGTGCTACACGTGTGGCACTACACCCATCCGGGTGCTCAACACAGCCAGGGGGCTGTGAAACTTGATCGGCTACATCAACCACGTTTGCGGGAACGTTTCCCGCGCAACGGACTACACCCCGAGGTATGTTATTTCCGCACTGCTTTCCGTTACGGTAATACGGCTAGCTAGATCTTGGGTTATGGGAACGCTAGATAGAAAAATTTGTGTTTTCTGCTGCGAACACCAACAGTGGTATCAGAGCTAGGTCTATGCTTAATATTACTGTACGGATAGAACACATCGGGGATGTGGGCGTTGATTGTATGTTGTTACCCTCCCACGTGTACTTGTTCACATCTGCGGCATTGTTTGATGAAGCGGCCCCTGACCGACTTTACGCGTACTCTTACGCGAGACTGGTTCCACGCTTGACATGCGGCTTGTACCGTATAAAGTGGTTGGGGGGGGTGTCTGTCTCTCTACTTTAGCGGATGTGGCATTTGCAACGGAGGGCCCCGTGCGGGGTGTAATAGAGACACTCATATGGTTGACGTTGTGGTTGACTCACAGGTTAAAACCTGTTTAACTATGAAAGCCCTAGCAGCCACGTAAAACTTGCAATATACAACTAGACCGTCTAAAGCTTTCATTGCTAAGTGGGGGCTATCGTTTGTTTGTTTTTGTGATGTAGTGATAGCTTTGCTATGTGTTACTAGTAAGTAGTAATCGTCATCATAAAAGAAACTAAAATGGAGACACTGTAGACTTAGTGTTGCCATAGCTCAGACATTTTAAAACTTGCTAGTATAGGATACACGACGGTAGCATGTGATAAGATGATCCCTTAACAAAGCCAAACACAAGTATTCTACCGAAGTGTGCACTGCCTGGAAGGTTCTCCCATATGGCTTGATGCTCCATACATACCGGAGTTGTCCTACATATTAAATGGAGTTCGCATGAGGTTGGGTTCGGCAAGCCTAGCATATGCAGATATGGCCTTGCTGAGCAGCATATAACATGGAGGTTAATTTGGCGAGCCTAGCATATGCAGATATGGCCTCGGAATACTAGAGATCGAAAGATCAAGCATGAGTCACAGTACATATAAGATAATGTGATCGCACAAGTTGTTGTCTACCTTTGAAACTGACCCGTCGGCCGTGTGATATTCGAGGTCGGGCAGTGAATCTGGATCATGTAATCACTAAAACTTCTTAGGGATGAATTGTTTTAGTGCGAGCTCATTTATACTATGATTATATGAACTCATTGTTGTGAACTAGTCTTAATTGTGTTCCTTCCAATTATGTTTGTAGAAAATGGATAATACCCAGTACCTTGAAATGGTTTCCTTCTTACATGGTGAAAGACTTAAAGAAAATGGGTCAAACTTCATTAGTTGGTACTTACGCCTTAGAGCCGTGCTCAAGAGAATCAACCTTTCATTCTTAACTAAAAAGCATGTGGGAAACCCTCCAGAAAACGACATGGATGCACAAGCGGCGATTGATTATCAATATCGTCGAAGGACATATGCCATAGCTAAGGGTATCATAGAAACCAGCATTCTGCAACCTTTGCGTGAGGAGTATGCTGATTTGGATACATACGATATGATCGATGAGCTGAAGTCATCAAACTTGCATCAGTTTAGAGTTGCCAGATTTGAGTTAGGAAGTGAGTTTCTCTCTACAAAGATGGAAGAAGGCTCTTGCCTGAAGGCACACTTGGCCAAGATGCATGAGATACATCTGAGCCTCGTAGATGATTTTGACTATGAGACCACACATGAGTCTGCGATATACACGGTGTTACACTCGCTTCCACCGAGCTATACAGACCATGTCCATGGCTATGTCGGCAGAGGTGAAAGCCTCGAGTTCTCTGACTTCATGGATAGACTTCAGTTGCTGGAGGTCGAACCCATTGAAGGAGAAGTTGTCGATGGAGAAGGTATATACTTGATATACTTTATAAATGTTTTACTCCCTTATACAACAGTTGCAGTAAATAAGAATCTGATACTTATTCTATTTTATGATAACAGGACCTGCCGTTGCATGGACGGGAAGAGGTGAAATCGAGGATTGATGGATATCAAGTCAGTTGATGGCCATCATGGATTCCGCCGAGACATCTATCATAGGAGATACTTAGAGTATTAGATAAATCTTATGTAATCATTATAGTATGAACACTTAATTGTGTGTCTTGCATCTCGCGAGACAAAGTTATTCATGTAATGAGACAAGTCAGTTGTTCCATCTTTATGAATAAAAAGTGTGCTTATACTTTGATTACGTCTTGATTTATGATATGATAGAAAGCATTTATAATACTACTATTATTGTCAAGAAATATTCAATGTTTAATGATAAAGTTGTCTTGATTATAACAAGTCAAAGATTTGATTGCATGAGGTGACTTCATAACTGATGAATTCATTAAATGTATGATCTATTAACTTGTGAGTTCATTATCGAATGAAAATCATAACTCTATTGCATGAGATGGATTAGATACACGATCTATGAACCTCTGCAATAAATATAACCATGACAAGGTTCTAGCAAGTAGAACTTGTGCCAATCATTATACATAAATGATGTAGAATGGGCATGTGAGTTATCATTAAAGACTTCATATGATTAATTGAAAGTTGTATTCAATTGAGATCATAAAACTGAGATTCGGGAATCACAGTGAGAAGTGAGAATACAAGGATGCATATCACTACGCTATGATCCGAAGTGATAAGTATTGATATTGACATAATGGGAGACTTGTGGAAGTTGTACCACAAACTACGATGGAAGTTGAAAGTGCTAGACTACTTAAACCATTCGTAGTCATACTAAACCGTAGTATGGTCTAAACGTTCTTTCCCCTAGCACTATATGTAACATCCCAAAATTCTCTGAATTTTGGAATGTTAATAAAATTAAATAGATAATGATTGTTTGCTTGATGTGTTGGATATTCTCTGGGAGTTAAAACTTTTGGAGTTTGTTGAATATTAAATAGAGAGGGAATAACATGACTTTCCCTAATATTCACCGTTGGTGTTTTTGGAATTTATTATTTAAAAACAAAACCAACAAAATAAAATGAGAGAAGGTAATATGACTCCTTCAACATTTTTAAAGTTTGGAAAAGGTTTGAAATCTTTATTCGAATTCTTTTGATTATTCAAAATATTTTTCAACTAAAGGAAAATTCATTGGAGAGGATATAAAATGACTTATCCCCTTTTTAATAAAGTTGGAAAATATTTAGGATATCACTTTAAAGTTTTTAATTTTTTTTCTGAGTGTTATAAATAACTCTAAAATTAATTTAGAGATTTTATAATGCCAAGAGAGTTTTTATTTCACTGAAATGATTTATTAAATATTTTAAAAGTGTTGAAAAAGTATTTCAAAGGGATATTTTATTTTACCAAATTATTTATTGGGTTAACAATTTTAAAACTTATATTTTATTATTTAGAAATGGTTTGTTAATGTTTTTGACCAAATAAAAATATTTTAAAAGGTTTATTGGATTTTATTTGATTTATGAAAAGTATTTTGTATTTAAATAAAGTATTTAGAGAAGGTTTTATTTTTATTTCCTTTTTGGAAAATATTTTCATTTTATATTTTTCTTTGTATTATTTGATGAATTTAGAATTTTATTTCATATTTTTCGGAGTTACGGTTATTTTTATTTAATTGCTTGAAGTTCTGTGATTTTTGGAAAAAAGGAAAAATCTGTAGCGCCCGGCCCATTAGTTGTCTCCGCCCCGAGCGCAAATTGGAGTCCAAGTAGTACACGTTTCGTTTTTTTTTCCAGCCTATTTATACAATTTAGGATTTTTCTGCTAATTCTTTTCTTTTTTCATCAAAAAAAAAATCGAAAAAACCCTAGCCGGCGGGACCCGCGGGCCGCCGCCGCCGCCGGGCCCCGCCCGTCAGCGCGCCGCCGCCGCTGCTGGAGTCCGCCGTCGCCGTCTCCCCGGCCGCGCCGCCGCCGGAGCTCCTCTCGCCGGAGGCCGGCCACCGCCACCGCGCGCCGCCTCGACCCGCGCATCCCGTGACGCCGCAGCCCGCGCTAGCCAGCGCGCCGCCATAGCCGGCAGGCCGCCGGACGCCGCCCCGCTGGCCACCTCGTCGTCCCGTGCCGCCGGAGCTGCCGCGGCAGGCTGCTCGCCGGCCGCCCGAGCCGCCCGCGCTCGTCGAGCCGCCAGGGCCGCCGCTGCCGCCGTGCACCGCCGCCCCCTCGCCGGACTCCACCGCGCCCCCACGCTGCCTCGCCGGAGTGCGCAAGGACCTCGCCGGAGAAGCCTTCGCCGGAGTCAGATCTGGTCAACCGCCTCGAGGACCCGATTGCTTTTTCTCAAAGAACTTTATTCGCAAACAGGCCCCTATTGGCAGAAAACCCCCTCTACTCGCGCCGGCGATATCTTCTACACCGTAAGTCGGAACGAGGTGAAACTTTTTGCAACGCGTTCGTGTTGTTCTGTTTTTTTTTCATGGTATAAATTTTTGCACACTTTGCACACTTTTGACTTTTGAGTTATTTCAAATTCAAATTCAAATTCCGGTGGCCGTATCTTTTATACCGTTGATCCAAATCGAGTGATTCTTTTGCGTTGGGTCACCCGTGTCATGTAATTTCTGTTTATATCATGTGTACACAAAAAATCACAAGTTTCTTGTTCTGTTTAAATTCAAATTCAATTCAATGTCGCTATTGCTATGACCTGCGTTGTAGTATTCCGTTTCACGTGATTCTTTTTGCATATTGGATCATATGAGACATCTTATCGGCAATATCCACATACCATGTATATTGCTATGATCTTTACTTTGATTTCTTAATGCCTCGATCATACTTTTGTATCGACAACTCTTTATGCGTTGACTCTCTCGAGTTCACGTTCCACTGATCACCTTCAAGCACATCCACACCTTTGCACTTCAAAACCTTTTGATTTGTTGCTAAAACTTTAGTGATTGTTTTGTTGATCTTATGTTTTGTCCTTGTGGTGTGATTGCTTATTGAGTTTTTTCGTTGACGAGAGATTGCTCGGAGTGTGACGAGTAGAGTTGACTGGAACGTGAGAGCGAATATCTTCATCGAATGTATAAGGCAAGTGATACTTTGACCATACTCATACCTATATTTTCTATATGCATTATGTTAGGAAATATCACTCTATTGCATGATAGGTAGTTTACTTTACTGTTGCTGCAAAACCAGTTAGGATAGCCACATGTTTTGACTTGTCTACCGTAGATCAACCTAGCCGTGTTGTTACTTTATTGCTATGCTTAGTAGACGAGGTTGGGCTGTGAGAATTCATGGAGTGCATGTGAGCTATTTAATAAACTGTGTAGCAACTTTATAATAAATAGAAATCACTTCTGGACGGGCGGGTTGCATCCCGGTAGTTGTGGCTCGGTTGAGGACAATGCCGGGGTTAAATGCACCCAATGGTTGTTTGGCGGTGAACCGGGTGCGTCATGGTGTCTACCCTCTCACGCAGTGGGCGCCGTCCAGGCTCAAAAAGATCAGACATGCAATATTACTAGTAGCTTCCGTGTACAGCCACTGGCTATATGGGCTCTGGCTTAGATGAGTAAGTTGTGGGGAACCTGGCCCTGGTAGCTAGCAGATGTAGAATTGTGTTAGGTGTACCGGCTACCAAAGGGTGGAGGCAACCTCTTCAGAAAGTCTTTGTCTCAATCTTCGGGTTGAGTCCAGTGGGGAACGTGTACAAACCTCTGCAGAGCGTATAAACTGATCATGATTAGCCGTGTCCACGGTTACGGACGAACTTTGAGCAACTAGTCAGTATTGTTGATGAATGATCTTGACAGATGAACACTTAATAATAATTTGGTTGGGACAAGAGTAGCACTGGGTTGCTGTGTGTTTCAGGTAGAACTCAACTTAAAATTTTGACTAGTTTAGTTCAGGAGAAAATTGGCTTTCTGCAAAACAAAACCATAAGCCTTTCCTTTGACTTACCTTGCATGTAGTTGTAGGTCCTTTATATAAACTTTTCCGTGTCACTTGCCGTACAAATCAGATGTACTGACCCGTTGTCGGGCTGTAACCTTCGGTGTTGCAGGTTTTTCAGACGATCAGTAAGGTGCGTTAGGGGTTGCGAGTCTACACTCAGCATGTTCGCATGTGGCTGTTGATGGGACTCCACGTTACTTGCTTTTTCTTCCGCTATATTTATATTGTTTAAGCTAGCCTTGAGCTATGCAACTTGTTATTTATTTACTCTGGATCATACGTTGTAATAATGATGCACTTGTACTTTGATATACATCTATAATACTGTGTGTGCCAGCGAGTTCGATCCAGGGACTGGCACTTGAACACAGAGACTTCAATTCGGTGTGAATTGGGTCGTTACAGATGGTATCAGAGCAGTGTGTTGACTGTAGGTTCGTGACCCTAGAAAATGGATAGAAAAGCCATAGGAACAAAAATATTTTATCACTCCTTGATCACTTACTCTCTTGACTAGTATTTCTCATCTATTATTCATCTTCTAAAACTTCTCATCTTGTTTTATTATGAATACCCCTCTGAGTTGCTTACCCTTGGAAGACAAGACATTTGAGAAGAACATCATCACCCTCGGGGATCAATTGGAGTTATGATTATCGGAACTAGAAGGAATAACCTACGGTGATCAATAAGTTTGACACTGTGAGAGGAACCTTTAAGATCAGCTTAGCTGAGAAGGATGAAGCTTAGAATCAGACCACCACCTTTTAGGTGAAGCTAGATGAACGAATTTCGTATAGCATGATGAGATCGTATGTCTTGTACATATGACCTTACCCTAGAAGTTGTTTGTGTGTTTTGATTGTGTGACTGTATTGTTTGTTGTTATGTGTTACTGTCAAACGTAGGTGTTTTGCCGCTTTCTTGTTTGAGTGCATATGCTTGGTGTTACCTTAGCTTGTTTCCTTGTCGGTGTTGTAGTTTTGCCCTAACCCCTGTCGTATGGGTTTAATAGATGGAGTATGAAGTAGGACTCGCCTTTTCTGGGGCGATGTCGAGACTGAAGGTGGAGCAATGGATTCGTAATATGGAGGAACACACGAAGATAAACAAGGTTGGAAGTGAGCACATGGTCCCCTATGCTGTTGAGTACTTTGTAGAAGAGGCTGCTACTTGGTGGAGAATGCACCAAGCGATTGACGAATCACGAAGGAAAATTACTTGGAAGGAGTTCACAAGGATTTTGTTGGGGTCCCGCCTCGTCACCCCGATGCAAAGGACGGTAAACCTTAAGAGGCACCATGCCTGTACAATTTGCGGAGAAACAGGGCACTCCTATGAAGGACACCAAGATGGATGTCCCCATTGTGAGGAAATCCACTCGGGTGAATAATGCCCCACTGCACAAGTAACATGTTTTACGTGTGAAGGAACTGATCATTACCCAGCTCAGTGTCAATTTTTCATCGTGACACAACAAGTGGTTCAACATCAAAAGGAAGAAATGAAGATAGCTATCCAATAATTGAAGGAAGCACCCGTGAAGAAGAAAAAGAAGGACCTTAGCCGCATTCAGTGTTTTTGGTGCAAGAACATGGGACACTACCGCGATATGTGTCCGGAATTGGAGGGGAAGGAGAAGTTGTGAACGCGGAAACAAGGATGCTGACTTGAAGAAGCTTATGTTTTGGCAATTGGAGAATAGAATTTTCGTGGTGTGCACTAAGTGTACGGTGCTACCTTTTTATGATAGTTGGAGATGTGTATCGATGCGTGTTTGCTATGGATTGACTAGATGTTTTATGTCATGATTGTTTTGTTAAGTTTTGTCTTGTGCCCTGTGACCCTGTTATGTCTTGTTTTGATTGATGTTGTGTGTGGCCCTTTGTGTTTCTTCTATGCGAGTAGAATAAGTTTACGTTTCATTAGACCCTCATCTATTTAGTATGCTTCAAGACTAAAGAAGACACAACAACAAGAAGAATAACTTGACGAATGACTCAACGATATGAAGATTGTTTCGACATTTCAAAACTAAAGCTACCGTCATTGGAGACCTGAAGACTTGAAGACCTGGAAGATTCAAGTTTCTACCGTTAGATCGATTATCTGGGCTGTCATTTCTTGTTTTACCGACAGCTACACATCAAAACTTATGTTTCAAAACTAGTGTGATGTTTGTATGGGTATCTCTCGCTATCTCTCTACCTCGCTATCTACATTATGCTCCCTCTCACCTCAAACCCTACACTGAAGAAGCTGCTACAATGGCTGCAAATGTCAAAGCTGGAGATAAAGATGGATGCAATTTAATGCTGAGTTCAAGGATAACCCACAGGTCCCAGGAGTTTACAACAAGCAAGCACAATCTTGCTGAAGGAAGAGCTCTGGAGAAAGTTGTAGTCCATCAGTGCACGTTTTATAGCAGGCTACGTAAACCTGAGTATTGAGGAAACGATAGATCTTTTGTGTGGCTTGCAGAACCATGGACTTATCTGAACCCAGTTCAAGATAAGAAGGACTTCTGCAATGCTCGTGAGGATGACCGAGCGTTAGATTGCGAGATTCGCTAAACCATATACAAGGTAATGATTTGGGTGCGGAATGGATTGGCCCCCATGACGACTACCCTTATTATTCGCTCTTGCTATGCGGAATAGTAAATCTTGAGTGACCTACCTATAGCAGAGAGACGACGATGTTAAGCCTGAACCATAGAATGGTACGATGTGTGACCCCAGCAGAAGTGCACCGTTTGTGTTATACGGTGAGTATGGACCAAGACCATTTGCTGCAGGTATCCCGCAATAATATTCGTGATGACCACCATGAGAAAATCGATAGCTGCTTAGTATGGACGCCTGACCTGTCAGCCATGAAGTCTCAGTACTTGGAAGACCACTCTCTTGCTAAGGAATGGAAACCTCAAAGGAGGAATTTGTGAAACCTCGAAGACCGAAGGTGAAATCCTTACGAAAAATGTCATCGATGGATTAAGATACTTGAAGCCCACACTTGTGATGAAGAATTCAATGCCCCAACGGAGTATGAAGATTATGTGTGAGGGGCTCGCTAAGGGAGCAAGCTTTTGAAGACTAAGTCGCATTCCTTTTAAGGGTGGTAGCACCCTGGACCGTCGGAGGAGCGAATGACTGTCATGAAGACCCGAACCCTAACTTTTCTCTTTCTAGCTTTTTCGAATCTCGAGGACGAGATTCCTTTTAAGGGTGGTAGTGTGTAACATCCCAAAATTCTCTGAATTTTGGAATGTTAATAAAATTAAATAGATAATGATTGTTTGCTTGATGTGTTGGATATTCTCTGGGAGTTAAAACTTTTGGAGTTTGTTGAATATTAAATAGAGAGGGAATAACATGACTTTCCCTAATATTCACCGTTGGTGTTTTTGGAATTTATTATTTAAAAACAAAACCAACAAAATAAAATGAGAGAAGGTAATATGACTCTTTCAACATTTTTAAAGTTTGGAAAAGGTTTGAAATCTTTATTCGAATTCTTTTGATTATTCAAAATATTTTTCAACTAAAGGAAAATTCATTGGAGAGGATATAAAATGACTTATCCCCTTTTTAATAAAGTTGGAAAATATTTAGGATACCACTTTAAAGTTTTTAAATTTTTTTCTGAGTGTTATAAATAACTCTAAAATTAATTTAGAGATTTTATAATGCCAAGAGAGTTTTTATTTCACTGAAATGATTTATTAAATATTTTAAAAGTGTTGAAAAAGTATTTCAAAGGGATATTTTATTTTACCAAATTATTTATTGGGTTAACAATTTTAAAACTTATATTTTATTATTTAGAAATGGTTTGTTAATGTTTTTGACCAAATAAAAATATTTTAAAAGGTTTATTGGATTTTATTTGATTTATGAAAAGTATTTTGTATTTAAATAAAGTATTTAGAGAAGGTTTTATTTTTATTTCCTTTTTGGAAAATATTTTCATTTTATATTTTTCTTTGTATTATTTGATGAATTTAGAATTTTATTTCATATTTTTCGGAGTTACGGTTATTTTTATTTAATTGCTTGAAGTTCTGTGATTTTTGGAAAAAAGGAAAAATCTGTAGCGCCCGGCCCATTAGTTGTCTCCGCCCCGAGCGCAAATTGGAGTCCAAGTAGTACACGTTTCGTTTTTTTTCCAGCCTATTTATACAATTTAGGATTTTTCTGCTAATTCTTTTCTTTTTTCATCAAAAAAAAAATCGAAAAAACCCTAGCCGGCGGGACCCGCGAGCCGCCGCCGCCGCCGGGCCCCGCCCGTCAGCGCGCCGCCGCCGCTGCTGGAGTCCGCCGTCGTCGTCTCCCCGGCCGCGCCGCCGCCGGAGCTCCTCTCGCCGGAGGCCGGCCACCGCCACCGCGCGCCGCCTCGACCCGCGCATCCCGTGACGCCGCAGCCCGCGCTAGCCAGCGCGCCGCCATAGCCGGCAGGCCGCCGGACGCCGCCCCGCTGGCCACCTCGTCGTCCCGTGCCGCCGGAGCTGCCGCGGCAGGCTGCTCGCCGGCCGCCCGAGCCGCCCGCGCTCGCCGAGCCGCCAGGGCCGCCGCTGCCGCCGTGCACCGCCGCCCCCTCGCCGGACTCCACCGCGCCCCCACGCTGCCTCGCCGGAGTGCGCAAGGACCTCGCCGGAGAAGCCTTCGCCGGAGTCAGATCTGGTCAACCGCCTCGAGGACCCGATTGCTTTTTCTCAAAGAACTTTATTCGCAAACAGGCCCCTGTTGGCAGAAAACCCCCTCTACTCGCGCCGGCGATATCTTCTACACCGTAAGTCGGAACGAGGTGAAACTTTTTGCAACGCGTTCGTGTTGTTCTGTTTTTTTTTCATGGTATAAATTTTTGCACACTTTGCACACTTTTGACTTTTGAGTTATTTCAAATTCAAATTCAAATTCCGGTGGCCGTATCTTTTATACCGTTGATCCAAATCGAGTGATTCTTTTGCGTTGGGTCACTCGTGTCATGTAATTTCTGTTTATATCATGTGTACACAAAAAATCACAAGTTTCTTGTTCTGTTTAAATTCAAATTCAATTCAATGTCGCTATTGCTATGACCTGCGTTGTAGTATTCCGTTTCACGTGATTCTTTTTGCATATTGGATCATATGAGACATCTTATCGGCAATATCCACATACCATGTATATTGCTATGATCTTTACTTTGATTTCTTAATGCCTCGATCATACTTTTGTATCGACAACTCTTTATGCGTTGACTCTCTCGAGTTCACGTTCCACTGATCACCTTCAAGCACATCCACACCTTTGCACTTCAAAACCTTTTGATTTGTTGCTAAAACTTTAGTGATTGTTTTGTTGATCTTATGTTTTGTCCTTGTGGTGTGATTGCTTATTGAGTTTTTTCGTTGACGAGAGATTGCTCGGAGTGTGACGAGTAGAGTTGACTGGAACGTGAGAGCGAATATCTTCATCGAATGTATAAGGCAAGTGATACTTTGACCATACTCATACCTATATTTTCTATATGCATTATGTTAGGAAATATCACTCTATTGCATGATAGGTAGTTTACTTTACTGTTGCTGCAAAACCAGTTAGGATAGCCACATGTTTTGACTTGTCTACCGTAGATCAACCTAGCCGTGTTGTTACTTTATTGCTATGCTTAGTAGACGAGGTTGGGCTGTGAGAATTCATGGAGTGCATGTGAGCTATTTAATAAACTGTGTAGCAACTTTATAATAAATAGAAATCACTTCTGGACGGGCGGGTTGCATCCCGGTAGTTGTGGCTCGGTTGAGGACAATGCCGGGGTTAAATGCACCCAATGGTTGTTTGGCGGTGAACCGGGTGCGTCATGGTGTCTACCCTCTCACGCAGTGGGCGCAACCTCTTCAGAAAGTCTTTGTCTCAATCTTCGGGTTGAGTCCAGTGGGGAACGTGTACAAACCTCTGCAGAGCGTATAAACTGATCATGATTAGCCGTGTCCACGGTTACGGACGAACTTTGAGCAACTAGTCAGTACTGTTGATGAATGATCTTGACAGATGAACACTTAATAATAATTTGGTTGGGACAAGAGTAGCACTGGGTTGCTGTGTGTTTCAGGTAGAACTCAACTTAAAATTTTGACTAGTTTAGTTCAGGAGAAAATTGGCTTTCTGCAAAACAAAACCATAAGCCTTTCCTTTGACTTACCTTGCATGTAGTTGTAGGTCCTTTATATAAACTTTTCCGTGTCACTTGCCGTACAAATCAGATGTACTGACCCGTTGTCGGGCTGTAACCTTCGGTGTTGCAGGTTTTTCAGACGATCAGTAAGGTGCGTTAGGGGTTGCGAGTCTACACTCAGCATGTTCGCATGTGGCTGTTGATGGGACTCCACGTTACTTGCTTTTGCTTCCGCTATATTTATATTGTTTAAGCTAGCCTTGAGCTATGCAACTTGTTATTTATTTACTCTGGATCATACGTTGTAATAATGATGCACTTGTACTTTGATATACATCTATAATACTGTGTGTGCCAGCGAGTTCGATCCAGGGACTGGCACTTGAACACAGAGAATTGCAATAGGCATGACGAAGGTTATTTCGTTAAAAGGATGGACTATAGTACCTCAAGACAGGAACCCACAAACTTGATTTGATCAAGTGATTTTGTGATGACCAAAATATTGAGTGGGCCTGCAGTTTCATGAAACTGAGTGGGAGCTTTGAAGACTTCTCGGAAACTTGGAATGCAGAGGGCATTTTCTGAGTGGGAGCTTTGGAAGCATTGTCATTATGTGAGACATAGTGAACAATAAAATGAGTTGATGAAAGCACAAATATATGAGTATATGATGGATATATTTGAGTGGGAGCATGATCATTGTCTCAAACTGTTGGATATATGCTCTAGAGGCAAATAATATATGATTATTCCAATATATCTAAGCAAGTTCATAACCAGTTTCATACCGTGCTAGAACTGTGTCAGTGAAACAATGATACAGGTGTGGTATAGAAACCCCAGAGTTCCTAGTTAGCCTCTACATCGATAACTAGTTCATGGTCAACATGATGATCGTGGTTTCGCGATCATGGACAATTAAGTCTCTTGACTATGAGGTCACCTCACTGGTTAAGTGATGTGATGAACATTACCCAAAGAAAGCATTACAGCATGATCAAATCTTATGAAGGTTCAGTGTTGTAATTACAGAACGTGGTAGACCGTTCCTTTGACCGTGAGTACGTGCATAATCACTGTCTTCCCGGATGCTTTGACTTACATCCCACCACCTGACTGAAATATGCGGGTCATAACGGTTGTATCTTAGGTATTCCGTGGAGACACGTTGAGGAGTATTGTTTACAAGAGCGGGATTTGTCAATCCATATGATGGATAGATACTCGGGGCCCACTCGGTGAGATTCCATCCGTAAAGCTGCGCAGCGTGTGACTAGGTCACGGGGATGAATATCACGGGAACGAGTGAATGAGGATTAGTTCGGAACGAGGTTGAACCAGGCATAGGATGTCGTTGATCGAATCTCGGAACAATCCAGTATCATGGACAAAGGGAATGCTATACGACGTAAGGTCCAATCGGTGTTGATATCCGGAATGCACAGGGGTCATTATGGGCATCCAGGTCCCGCTGATGATCATTGACTGTAGCCTCTGCTCGGTCATGACTGGAGTGTTCTCGGACCGTAGGGTAACACACTTAAGGGCTCGATGAAATCAGAGACCTTTTCGGAACCATCGGGGCAACCAGAGAATAAAGGAGACAATATCGGAGGAGTACCGTATTGAACCGAAACAAGTTCGGAGTGAGCCGGAAGGGTTTCCGGAGCACCGGGAGATGAAATAATATGCTTTAGTTATTAATTAATTGAATTAATAATTAAAATCATTTTATTTCGAATTAATATGTGCTATGGGCCTTAGTGGAGAAAAAGGCCCATTAGGGAATTAAAGGGAAAAGAAAAAAGAAAAGAAAAAGGAGGGGGAGGCGCCATGGGCCCTAGGGCCCATGAGGGGTGCGCTCCCTCTCCCCCCTTGGCCGGACAACTCCCCCTTAGCAAAGGGTTTAGTCCCACATTTCTAAGGGAGGAGGGTTGACTCCCTTCCCCAGCCTATATATAGATGGGCAGGGTGCACATAATTAATACACAGAAATTCGTGAGAAAATAAATATAACTTCGAATTGAGATCGGTTTTCTCCGGTCTTCTCCCCTCTCTTGTCTCTTCCACGGTGGATTCCCTAGTGTGAGTCTATTGTGGGATTGAGGCTTCTCTGCTAGAATCGGAGGCCGTCGTGCTGCTGAAGCTCCGTCCGGAGGTCTGCTTCCGCCCCCTCCGCTGGATCGGAGAACGGAGGTCTTCATCGAGTCTCGTACGTGTGCGAGTACTACGAGGTGCTGCACGTGTGGCACTACACCCATACGGGTGCTCAACACAGCCAGGGGGGCTGTGAAACTTGACCGGCTACATCAACCACGTTTGCGGGAACGTTTCCCGCGCAACGGACTACACCCCGAGGTATGTTATTTCCGCACTACTGTCCGTTACGGTAATACGGCTAGCTAGATCATGGGTTAAGGGAACGCTAGTTAGAAAAATTTGTGTTTTCTGCTGCGAACCCCTACAGTGGTATCAGAGCTAGGTCTATGCTTAGTATTACTGTACGGATAGAACACATCGGGGATGTGGGCGTTGATTGTATGATTGTTACCCTCCCACGTGTACTTGTTCACATCTGCGGCATTGTTTGATGAAGCGGCCCCCGACCGACTTTACGCGTACTCTTACGCGAGACTGGTTCCACGCTTGACATGCGGCTTGTACCGTATAAAAGTGGCTAGGGGGGTGTCTGTCTCTCTACTTTAGCGGATGTGGCATTTGCAACGGAGGGCCCCGTGCGGGGTGTAATAGAGACAATCGTATGGTTGACGTTGTGGTTGACTCGTAGGTTAAAACCTGTTTAACTATGAAAGCCCTAGCAGCCACGTAAAACTTGCAATATACAACTAGATCGTCTAAACCTTTTATTGCAAAGTGGGGGCTATCGTTTGTTTGTTTGTGATGTAGTGATAGCTTTGCTATGTGTTACTAATAAGTAGTAATCGTCATCATAAAACAAACTAAAATGGAGACACTGTAGACTTAGTGTTGCCATAGCCCAGACATCTTAAAACTTGCTAGTATAGGATACACGACGGTAGCATGTGATAAGATGATCCCTTAACAAAGCCAAACACAAGTATTCTACCGAAGTGTGCACCACCTGGAAGGTTCTCCCATATGGCTTGATGCTCCGTACATACCGGAGTTTTCCTACATATTCAATGGAGTTCGCATGAGGTTGGGTTCGGCAAGCCTGGCATATGTAAATATGGCCTTGCTGAGCAGCATATAACATGGAGGTTAATTTGGCGAGCCTAGCATATGCAGATATGGCCTCGGAATACTAGAGATCGAAAGATCGAGGATGAGTCACAGTATATATAAGATAATGTGATCGCACAAGTTGTTGTCTACCTTTGAAACTGACCCGTCGGCCGTGTGATATTCGAGGTCGGGCAGTGAATCTGGATCATGTAATCACTAAAACTTCCTAGGGATGAAATGTTTTAGTGTGAGCTCATATGATTATATGAACTCATTGTTGTGAACTAGTCTTAATTGTGTTCCTTGCAATTATGTTTGTAGAAAATGAATGCACTAGAGCAACGTGAACTATCTTTCTTCATGGAAGGTGAAAGACTTAGAGAAAATGGGTCAAACTTTGCTGATTGGTACTCACGCCTTAGGACGTCGCTCAAGAGAGCAGACATCTTGTTTACAATAGAAATGCATGTGGAAGAACATCCGGACGATGATGTTGGCGATCAAGAGATACTTGATCATTATGCTCGCCGACAGAAATGCTCCGTAGTCAGGAATGTCATGATCGTCAGCATGTCAGAGGAGTTGGGCATACAGTTACAGGACACTGGCCCATATGACATGATGGACCCGCTAAAGACAATGTTCGTACGTGAGTTCAGAATTGCCAGATTTGAGTTAGAAAGCAAGTTTCTATCTACAAAGATGGAAGAACGCACAAGCCTTGATGATCACTTAGACAGGATGCATGAGATGTACCTGACCCTGGTGGAGGACTATGAATATTGGACAATGAACGAAAGCACCACGGAAGAGTTTGCAATAAATACGTTATTGCACTCACTCCCTCCGAGTTATGGTGATTATGTTCATAGCTATGTCGGAAGAGGAGCTAATATGAGTCTCCAGAACTTCATGACTGATGTCTTGACCACGGACATTGCTCCTTTCGAGGATGCAGAAGTCATCGATGGAGAAGGTATATACTTGATATACTTCATAAATGTTTACTCCCTTATACAACAGTTGCAGTAAATGAGTATCTGATACTTATTCTGTTTTATGAAAACAGGACATGCCGTTGCATGGACGGGAAGAGGTGAAATCAAGGATTGATGGATATCAAGTCAGTTGATGGCCAGCATGGATTCCGCCGAGACATCTATCATAGGAGATACTTAGAGTATTAGATAAATCTTATGTAATCATTATAGTATGAACACTTAGTTGTGTGTCTTGCATCTCGCGAGACAAAGTTATTCATGTAATGAGACAAGTCAGTTGTTCCATCTTTATGAATAAAAGTGTGCTTATACTTTGATTACGTCTTGATTTATGATATGATAGAAAGCATTTATAATACTACTATTATTGTCAAGAAATATTCAATGTTTAATGATAAAGTTGTCTTGGTTATAACAAGTCAAAGATCTGATTGCATGAGGTGACTTCATAACAGATGAATTCATTAAATGTATGATCTATTAACTTGTGAGTTCATTATCGAATGAAAATCATAACTTGATTGCATGAGATGGATTAGATACACGATATATGAACCTCTGCAATAAATATGACCATGACAAGGTTCTAACAAGTAGAACTAGTGCCAATCATTATACATAAATGATGTAGAATGGGCATGTGAGTTATCATTAAAGACTTCATATGATTAATTGAAAGTTGTATTCAATTGAGATCATAAAACTGAGATTCAGGAATCAAAGTGAGAAGTAAGAATACAAGGATACATATCACTACGCTACGATCCGAAGTGATAAGTATTGATATTGACATAATGGGAGACTTGTGGAAGATGTACCACAAACTACGATGGAAGTTGAAAGTGCTAGACTACTTAAACCATTCGTAGTCATACTAAACCTTAGTATGGTCTAAACGTTCTTTCCCCTAGCACTATAGTTATTGTCGAATAAAGATTGTTTAATTCATTAAGTTAAAACACCCACTTCATGAATAGGAAACCATCCTGAATCTAACGAGACATGATAGCTCCATAACTGATGGTGTTATAAGGTTTCTTAAAAGAAAGAATTTCTTTGTATTAAAACTACGAGCAATTGAAATTACATATTCTCCCCGAATAGCAAAATTTGTGTTGCTTAATTGGTAATGCGAGAAAAGTCTCTCGACACGGATCCAATGGGAGATGATGGAAACTTTGACCGGGGTATTGGACCTTGCCTTCAGAATATCAGAGTATTGCAACGGAAGCATGTTCCGCTGTAATGACACTGTATAAGGAAGGATATGCCAAAGATGATTGATCTTGGTATATGAGTTGAAGCCATTTTTGAATTTAGAAGGTTATCATAAATACGTTCTGTACAGAACAATAATCATGAGTCTTCTTAATAAAACAATAGGGAACAATATTGCTTGAAGACACAAAGGAATGATGGTAGCCTAGAACACGAGGAGAAATGAAATAATATTGAGTTACATTAAGGATGGCTCACGTCCTGTGAAATAAATCAGTTATTTCATATTCTCGACAAACTGGAGAGTTATTGAGAATAATGTAATGGGCATAAGGCATTATTTGGTTATGACCAAAGTTCAATGGTGATTGACTACGGAAACGTAGGAATGCGTTAATCAATAAAATATTTCATTTACACTATGATGGACCATAGCCTGAAATTGCATCTCAGTCAAATTTAAACTTGAAAGAGAATTGCAATGGGCATGACGAAGGTTACTTCGTTAAAAGGATGGACTACAGTACCTCAATACAGGAACCCTCAACCTTGATTTGATCAAGTGATTTTGTGATGACCAAAATATTGAGTGGGCCTGCAGTTTCATGAAACTGAGTGGGAGCTTTGAAGACTTCCCTGAAACTTGGAATGCAGAGGACATTTTCTGAGTGGGAGCTTTGGAAGCTTTGTCATTATGTAAGACATAGTGAACAATAGAATGACTTGATGAAAGCTGAACCACAAATATATGTGTATAAGATGGATATATTTGAGTGGGAGCATGATCATTGTCTCAAACATATATGCATTGATATGTGTGAAGAATGATCTCGTATGTATATATATGGATATGCATTGATTGTGTATATAGAGAATCGTCTCATATACATATGTGCATTATGATATATATATAGCATAAGGCAAATAAAATACAAGATTGCAAGAATCTTCTTTTATATGAAATACCAACACATTACATGTTGAAATCTATATGAGTAGATTAAGATACGGATAATGAAACGAAGTGAAGGTTGGAATAATCTTCTAGACAAGAAACAGGTTCTTGTGGCTAGAAATTATATAATGGATGAAATCCAAATATCACAAGCAATGTCTTGATGGAAGAATAGAGATGCACCATGTACTAGACATGTGGTCTTATATGTTCTTGACATATGATTCTGCCATATAACATGCATTGTGAATCCAACAACAGAATGACTCAAAAGTTCTTGGAAGAAGAACAGATTCCGATGTGCTTTAGGAGTAAAACACAGAATCTGAATAAAGTCCATGATTTCAGTATAGAGAGGCATACTGAGGACTATTCTCTAAAATATAGAAAGGATAATAGACTTGAATGTAATGCAAGATTACAATTGCAAGCCATATTATGGGTCTATATGGAATTAGAGACATCACCAAAGACATGAAAGGAATGTGAGCAAAATTCACGGTACTACAAACATAATACTACTTAAGAAAGTAGACGTATGGATAAAAGTTTAGCGTTAGAAGTATTGGACTTCTGGCTGAGTGTATTTCCCAGTATATATGACTATGGATGAGTCTTCTAAAGACTGAACCAAGAGGTCATTGGAGGATACTGTGAAATAATAGTCTCACTCTCCCGCGAAACTTATATCCAACCATTATATGATAATGAGTGGTATGTCAAAAGAGCTTTTGACCTGGACCAGTTACAAAGGAAACATACGAATCTGAATTGGTGCAGTTCGTTGACGAACCCTCTTCCATGAGCATGCATGATCAATGAAACACTTATGTGATAAGATGATTATGATCGGAAAAATGCGGCTAGATTATTAGCACTCTAGTGCAAGTGGGAGACTGTTGGATATATGCTCTAGAGGAAAATAATATATGATTATTCCAATATATCTAAGCAAGTTCATAACCAGTTTCATACCGTGCTAGAACTGTGTCAGTGAAACAATGATACAGGTGTGGTATAGAAACCCCAGAGTTCCTAGTTAGCCTCTACATCGATAACTAGTTCATGGTCAACATGATGATCGTGGTTTCGCGATCATGGACAATTAAGTCTCTTGACTATGAGGTCACCTCACTGGTTAAGTGACGTGATGAACATTACCCAAAGAAAGCATTACAGCATGATCAACTCTTATGAAGGTTCAATGTTGTAATTACAGAACGTGGTAGACCGTTCCTTTGACCGTGAGTACGTGCATAATCACTGTCTTCTCGGATGCTTTGACTTACATCCCACCACCTGACTGAAATATGCAGGTCATAATGGTTGTATCTTAGGTATTCCGTGGAGACACGTTGAGGAGTATTGTTTACAAGAGCGGGATTTGTCAATCCATATGATGGATAGATACTCGGGGCCCACTCGGTGAGATTCCATCTGTAAAGCTGCGCAGCGTGTGACTAGGTCACGGGGATGAATATCACGGGAACGAGTGAATGAGGATTAGTTCGGAACGAGGTTGAACCAGACATAGGATGTCGTTGATCGAATCTCGGAACAATCCAGTATCGTGGACAAAGGGAATGCTATACGACGTAAGGTCCAATCGGTGTTGATATCCGGAATGCACAGGGGTCATTATGGGCATCCAGGTCCCGCTGATGATCATTGACTGTAGCCTCTGCTCGGTCATGACTGGAGTGTTCTCGGACCGTAGGGTAACACACTTAAGGGCTCGATGAAATCGGAGACCTTTTCAGAACCATCGGGGCAACCAGAGAATAAAGGAGACAATATCGGAGGAGTACCGTATTGAACCGAAATAAGTTCGGAGTGAGCCGGAAGGGTTTCCGGAGCACCGGGAGATGAAATAATATGTTTTAGTTATTAATTAATTGAATTAATAATTAAAATCATTTTATTTCTAATTAATATGTGCTATGGGCCTTAGTGGAGAAAAAGGCCCATTAGGGAATTAAAGGGAAAAGAAAAAAGAAAAGAAAAGGGGGGGGGGAGGCGCCATGGGCCCTATGGCCCATGAGGGGTGCGCCCCCTCTCCCCCCTTGGCTGGCCAACTCCCCCTTAGCAAAGGGTTTAGTCCCACATTGCTAAGGGAGGAGGGTTGACTCCCTTCCCCAGCCTATATATAGATGGGCAGGGTGCACATAATTAATACACAGAAATTCGTGAGAAAATAAATATAACTCCGAATTGAGATCGGTTTTCTCCGGTCTTCTCCCCTCTCTTGTCTCTTCCACGGTGGACTCCCTAGTGTGAGTCTATAGTGGGATTGAGGCTTCTTTGCTAGAATCGGAGGCCGTCGTGCTGCCGAAGCTCCGTCCGGAGGTCTGCTTCCGCCCCCTCCGCTGGATCGGAGAACGGAGGTCGTCATCGAGTCTCGTACGTGTGCGAGTACTACGAGGTGCTGCACGTGTGGCACTACACCCATCCGGGTGCTCAACACAGCCAGGGGGCTGTGAAACTTGATCGGCTACATCAACCACGTTTGCGGGAACGTTTCCCGCGCAACGGACTACACCCCGAGGTATGTTATTTCCGCACTACTGTCCGTTACGGTAATACGGCTAGCTAGATCTTGGGTTAAGGGAACGCTAGTTAGAAGAATTTGTGTTTTCTGCTGCGAACCCCAACACAAACATGTATGCATTGATATGTGAGAAGAATGATCTCATGAGTATATATATGGATATGCATTGATTGTGTATATAGAGAATCGTCTTATATACATATGTGCATTATGATATATATATAGAGCATAAGGCAAATAAAATACAAGATTGCAAGAATCTTCTTTTATATGAAATACACCCACATTACACGTTGAAATCTATATGAGTAGATTGAGATACGGATAATGAAACGAAGTGAAGGTTGGAATAATCTTCTAGACAAGAAACATGTTCTTGTGGCTAGAAATTATATAATGGATGAAATCCAAATATCACAAGCAATGTCTTGATGGAAGAATAGAGATGCACCATGTACTGGACCTGTGATCTTATATGTTCTTGACATATGATTCTACCATATAACATGCATTGTGAATCCAACAACAGAATGACTCAAAAAGTTCTTGGAAGAAGAACAGATTCCGATGTGCTTTAGGAGTAAAACACAGAATCTGAATAAAGTCCATGATTTCAGTATAGAGAGGAATACCGAGGACTATTCTCTAAAATATAGAAAGGATAATAGACTTGAATGTAATGCAAGATTACAATTGCAAGCCATATTATGGGTCTATATGGAATTAGAGACATCACCAAAGACATGAAAGAAATGTGAGAAGAATTCACGGTACTACAAACATAATACTACTTAAGAAAGTAGACGTATGGATAAAAGTTTAGCGTTAGAAGTATTGGACTTCTGGCTGAGTGTATTTCCCAGTATATATGACTAAGGATGAGTCTTCTAAAGACTGAACCAAAAGATCATTGGAGGATACTGTGAAATAATAGTCTCACTCTCCCGCGAAACTTATATCCAACCATTATATGATAATGAGTGGTATGTCAAAAGAGCTTTTGACCTGTACCAGTTGCAAAGGAAACATACGAATCTGAATTGGTGCAGTTCGTTGACGAACCCTCTTCCATGAGCATGCATGATCAATGAAACACTTATGTGATAAGAGGATTATGATCGGAGAAATGTGGCTAGATTATAAGCACTCTAGTGCAAGTGGGAGACTGTTGGATATATGCTCTAGAGGCAAATAATATATGATTATTCCAATATATCTAAGCAAGTTCATAACCAGTTTCATACCGTGCTAGAACTGCGTTAGTGAAACAATGATGCAGGTGTGGTATAGAAAACCCCAGAGTTCCTAGTTAGCCTCTACATCGATAACTAGTTCATGGTCAACATGATGATCGTGGTTTCGCGATCATGGACAATTAAGTCTCTTGACTATGAGGTCACCTCACTGGTTAAGTGACGTGATGAACATTACACAAAGTAAGCATTACAACATGATCAAATCTTATGAAGGTTCAGTGTTGTAATTACAGAACGTGGTAGACCGTTCCTTTGACCGTTAGTACGTGCATAATCACTATCTTCCTGGATGCTTTGACTTACATCCCACCACCTGACTGAAATATGCGGGTCATAACGGTTGTATCTTAGGTATTCCGTGGAGATATGATGAGAAGTATTGTTACAAGAGCGGGATTTGTCAATCCATATAATGGATAGATACTCGGGGCCCACTCGGTGAGATTCTATCCATAAAGCTGCGCAGCGTGTGACTAGGTCACGGGGATGAATATCACGGGAATGAGTGAATAAGGATTTGTTCAGAACGAGGTTGAACCAGACATAGGATGTCATTGATCGAATCTCGGAACAATCCAGTATCACTGATAAAGGGAATGCTATACGGCATAAGGTCCAATCGGTGTTGATATCCGGAATGCACAGGGGTCATTATGGGCATCAAGGTCCCGCTGATGATCATTGACTGTAGCCTCTGCTCAGTCACGACTGGAGTGTTCTCGGACCGTAGGGTAACACACTTAAGGGCTCGATGAAATCGGAGACCTTTTCGGAACCATCGGAGCAACCAGAGAATAAAGGAAACAATATCGGAGAAGTACCGTGTTGAACCGAAACAAGTTCGGAGTGAACCAGAAGATGTTCCGGAGCACCGGGAGATGGAATATTATGTTTTAGTTATTAATTAATTGAATTAATAATTAAAATCATTTTATTTCGAATTAATATGTGCTATGGGCCTTAGTGGAGAAAAAGGCCCATTAGGGAAATTAAAAGGGAAAAAAGAAAAAGAAAAAGAGGGGGGAGGCGCCATGGGCCCTAGGGCCCATGAGGGGTGCGCCCTCTCCCCCCCTTGGCCGGCCAACCCCCCTTAGCAAAGGGACTTTAGTCCCACATTGCTAAGGGAGGGGGGTTGACTCCCTCCCCTCTGCCTATATATAGATAGCCAGGGTGCACATATTTAATACACAGAAATTCGTGAGAAAATAAATATTACTCCGAATTGAGATCGGTTTTCTCCGGTCTTCTCCCCTCCCTTGTCTCTTTCACGATGGACTCCCTAGTGTGAGTCTATAGTGGAATTGAGGCTTCTCTGCTAGAATCGGAGGCCGTCGTGCTGCCGAAGCTCCGTCCGGAGGTCTGCTTCCGCCACCTCCGCTGGATCGGAGAACGGAGGTCGTCATCGAGTCTCGTACGTGTGTGAGTACTACGAGGTGCTACACGTGTGGCACTACACCCATCCGGGTGCTCAACACAGCCAGGGGGATGTGAAACTTGATCGGCTACATCAACCACGTTTGCGGGAACGTTTCCCGCGCAACGGACTACACCCCGAGGTATGTTATTTCCGCACTGCTTTCCGTTACGGTAATACGGCTAGCTAGATCTTGGGTTATGGGAATGCTAGATAGAAAAATTTGTGTTTTCTGCTGTGAACACCAACAACGCGGCCAGGGGATGGGCCGCGCCAGGCACCCTCCTGGCTGCCCCCTGGCTGCCCTGTGGCCCCCATTTGGACTTGCGGAAGCTTCCGGAACGCTGATTTTTTTTATATTTTCTTGGGATTTTTCCAGCGTACCTAAATATCCAGGAACCTGCACAAAAGAAAACAACACTGGTAGCTCTGCTGAAAACAACGTCCATCTGGGTTAGTTTCATTCAAATCATGCAAGAATGAAGACAAAATAATAGCAAAAGTGTTTGGAAATGTAGATACGTTTGAGACGTATCAACGACTCCTAAGAGTTTAACCGGCTACACGTCTTTCTTCCTGGTCTATGGAGCAGAAGCTGGTCTCCCAAGCGACATACGTCACGACTCACATAGAGTTACAGCATATGTTGAAGCCGACAACGAGAAAGCAAGACAAGACGCCTTAGATGTTCTCGACGAAGAACGAGAGCTAGTGGCAGCTAAGTCGGCTATCTACCAATAAGACCTATGACGCTCTCATAGCCGTAGAATCAAGAGCCAGACTTTTCAGGAAGGTGACTTGGTGCTCCGACTCACACAAAAGAAGGACGGAATGCACAGGTTATCCTCTCCATGGGAAGGACCGTTTGTGGTCAGCAAGAACCTCTACAATGGACCTTACTACCTAGTCGATATACTAGAGAAGGAGAAGACACACACCTGTATGGTAGAGACCCTCAGGCCATGGAGCATCGCACAACTTCGTCCGTATTACACATAGGAAGGAAAGGAATGCCATTTTACTCAAATTTTAAGTCGACTTATGTCACATCGGCACTCGCCTAATAAAATATATGAAAGTCGAACTTCATCGCATCGGCTTCAGTGCCTCATGAATTTACAAAGTCGATCTTCATCGCACTAGCTTCATTGCCTTATGAATTCACCAAGTCGATCTTCATCGCACCGGCTTCATTGCCTCATGAATTTACAAAGTCGATTTTCATCGCACCGGCTCTCGCCATACCATTAAAGGTCGACTTTTGTCGCAACCGGCTCTTGCCACACAACCAAAAAGCCGACTTTGGTCGCAAGAAACCCCTTCAAAATCCAAACATCACATGCATTACACACATTTACTTACTGTTCTTTGCATCATACATATAATACTTTGCATTTATTATTATCTCAGAAACTTGGGGGCTTGATCAACTCTCAAAACTATTATCTGGGCACTTAAGTATTTATTTCAGGGAAAGTTCTGGGAGCTTGATGACATTCATCAACCTTTAACTGAGAAAACCCGGCACATATGTGTAATTACGTGTATATAGCTTATTTCAGGGAAATCTTGGGGGATCAACTATACTCATCGAGTCTTAACTAAGAATACTCGGCATATACAAGTGGCATTCCACGCCTTATAACTTCCTGTATGTTTGATGCTCATACGATCTAAATACGCGAAATTCGGCTAAAAAATTCTCAAGAAGAAGTTTTAAAGCAAAGGAAAAAAAGCTGATCAATGTGAGACGGCATATAGAGGAGTCCGACTCATGGATAAACCAAAAATTTTCTAAAAAAAGGGAAGATGAGGAAAAGATGAATCCTGAGCCGACTTCTATATGAGAAATTCATAATTTACCTTTTTGAATACATCATTATAAGCATGTTTTATCTTTATACACAGAAGTTAAAGTCTCTATATGATTCGGCAATGTGTCAGCACGCACATGCCGACTCATGGGGACGACAACTTGCAAAATTCCCGTGTGAATCGGCAATGTGCCAACACGCACATGCCGACTCATGGGGGCTATAACTTGAAAATCTTTTACTATGACCCTGTAAGATACAAAGATATTCATACCGGCTCATGGGGACTACAAGTTGAAACCTTTCTAAAAAAATCTGGCATGAACAAACGTTCATACCAACTCTTTTGAAATATAATTATCTTATTATTATTCGTCATGACATTGCAAATACTCATACCATCTCATGGGGACTATACCTCCAGTTTTCTTTACAAACTCGGCACAAACTATATTTCTACCGAGTCTTCGGGAGTAACACTTGCAAAACATTTATGAGTCGGCATAACATTATTTTGTTCCAACCCACTCAGGGGCTATACATACACCATCAAGACAGATGAATCTCATGCACAGGTCAAGAGCAAATTTGACTTATAAAGATTCATTGGTAAACAAAGATTTCATTCATTAGACTAAAAAGTCTTACATCAGAAGGAAAAATAAAAATAAGAGCCGGCAAATTTATTTACAGACTCACTAAGCCTAAACTACAAAGGCTTTAGTTGTAATCTTCAAATTCGACCTTTATGGTGGCATCCTCAGCTTCATGATGGAAATCTTCATCACTGCTGCTGGTACTTTTGAAATAGTAGTCAACTCGATCACCATCAGAATCAAAGAACTTGGCCCAAAGGGTCTCATCCCCATCATAGGAGAAAATGATGGTCCTTCCCTCTGAAATATTTCTGGAGCGGAGGAAAGTTTTCCAACCTTTCCCCAGATACATGGCGTCGTTTTCCGAAAAATCTTCAGCCACCCAAATTGGCCCATGGGGACATCCTTTTGAGCGGAGCCACAACCCTGAGGGCTGGGAGACTGCCATAATCTTGGCAAAAGAATCTGGGATCCTCACCCAACGACGACTAGCCGAGATGATCTCCACTTTAAAATCAACCCTTTCGGGGGAAGAAGGGGGAGAAGAATCGGAACTAGTGGCTTGGCGAGCGGTACGCCCGCATCTTCCTCTACCCCTGCCGAGACCTCTGCCGCGGCCTCGTCCACGACCTCTGCCACAAAGGGAGCTGGCACCAGAGCTGGGAACATCTTCCATTGCAGAAGCGTTGCGCCTGGGAGCCATGGGGAAAGAATACAGAGGAAAGAAAGAAGAGGATGAACATGCGGAGAAGTCATCCTCAGCAGACGCTCATTTATAGTAGGAAAAATAAGTGGTCAATCAATACCATAAAAACATGGGTAGATTACCCGTGATAGGCGACATTTATGGCGGCTCTTTGATTTTCACAACGTATTCACTGGTGACGCTTCGAGCAGAACAACAATAAATATAGGAACAACTTTTTTGACTCAAAGGTCAAATCAAGGACTTAAGAAAAAAAATCAATCAAAAAAGTGGTACAAAGGACACAAATCGGCATCGACTCCTTCAAAGTACAAGTCAACATTAGTTCCTTGAAGAAACAAAACAACATCAACGAATTCTGAGATGAGAGTCGGGTCAGCTATAAGAGTCGGCCCTATGAAGATCAAAGAAACAAACGAAGATTTCCATGAAGACTAAAAGCATCATGCCAATCCTGGGGGCTAATGTTGGGGGGATGGATCAAGCCCATAACCTGACATTAGTTTACAAACCTGTGGGCTGGCTTGTAATGCGAGGACCCATAAAAGAAGACTCGGCCTAAAGGAGGACGCGCCAAGGAGACAAGCTTGAAGCCCAAGAAGGAATTTGACTTACCTTGTATGGCGTGTACCATATTTTTAAAGTAGAGGTAGAATAGGAATCCGCCTTGTATAGGAATCAAATTCATGGACTCCTGGACCCGGCACCTTTATAAGCCGAGGGTTCGGGGCACCCGAACAAACTCAACACAATCCTCAAACACGCGACTCGTAACCTAGATCTCATCGAGACGCAAGTTACGAGACGACACCTTTGTAATCCACAAGCCGGCTAGTCCTCTCGACAAGCCGGAACCTTCAATAATAAGAAGCAGGAGTAGGTCTTTACCTCGAGAACAAAGAGGGGCCGAAACCTGGGTAAATCGCTGAGTACCATGTCTATGCCGACTCTCTCCTCGATTCCACCTCCCAGCAAAGGCCTCACAACTAGTTCGATGACTCGGACATCTGCCTTGACAACCACACGACAAATTCCCTGCTGTAGGAAAAGGGGATGGTAGGGATTGGATGAATTAGATCATGTAATAGTTCGTCAGATTGTTGGGGGCATGTTGCCTATCATCTACTATGGTGTTTATCATCTTTGCTACTACTTGTTGTTCTTATTGCTTGTCACGTTGGGCCCCAGTGCCATGATTTCAGATCTGAACCCTATGTGTTTTCATGAATATATTTGTGTTCTTGATCCTATCTATGAGTTGTATGCACCTGTTATAGTCAGAAACCGGCGATCCCAATGGTTACAGCTTGGGACACCAAAGGGGATGGACTATAATTTGAGGATTCCATGTATCCATTGATTGTTAATGCTTTGTTCCGGTGCTCTTTGACAGGAGCACCTTAATCTCTATAAGTTCCTTTTGGCCCCATTTTGTAGCGGGATGGTAGGACAAAAGATGTTGTGCAATTTCTTATTGCAAGCACGTACAACTACCTTGGGATACATTCCTAATGTTTGATATTTTCCTAGATGATCATTACTTTTCTGTGTGCCTTGCCCCAAGTAAATTACATGTTATCTCTCATCCATGCAGCGCTCAACCATCCATTCCCCTAGCCTACAATGTTTTAATTCTGCTGGTTACAAGTTACTTTACTTTTGCCGTTTTACTTTCGTTATTTTACCACCAATATATCCGTTGCCACCGCCACTTCGATATCACCGTTACTGCTAATATCTCTTTCTCAAGCAAGTATGTTTCAGGTGTGGTTGAATTGAAAACTCAACTGTTAAAGCTTATAAATATTCTTTGGCTCCCCTTGTGTCGAATCAATAAATTGGGTTATCTTACCCGCGAAGACTATCGCGACCCCCTGCACTTGTGTGTCATCAAGAATGTTTTCTGGTGCCGTTGCCAGGGAGCATAGCTTTATTTAAAAGTTTACTTGGAGTTATCTTTCTTGCTGCAATTTATTCGCTATGGGTAAGAAAGGAGACCCAAGGTTCCGATTTTACCATCCACTGCAAGAAAAGGTACCGTCCTTAGCACTAGTTCTACGCTTGATTCACCTTCCATTATGAGTAAGTTTGTTTCACCACCACCACATGCTGCTTCTACCAAGTCCGTTACTATGTCTAATACTTTTGATGATGGTTCTACTACTTTTGATGAGATTGGTTCTCTTGTTCATTTTGTTGAATCTCAAATTGCTAAGGCTCAAAACAATATGGGATTGAAATTCCCGTTACACGTTACCCTATTTGCAGATCCTCTGGTTACCCAGACTTGAGTGAACTCAATGAAAGAATCCTTGATGGTGATTATATTGAACTTGATGATGATTTATGCAGGGAACTTATAAAGTGTGTTGACTCTGACCCTCGTGCTGTTAAGAAGCTGCTTGAAAATCACTCTATGAAGAACAAGTTGATGCCTGATCCTAAATTTTCTTCATCTCCTATTTTCAACAAAGATGCTGATTTTAATAATTTCTCTATTGATCTTTCACTTATATCTATAGTTGAAGCTGACCCTTTTTATGGAAGAGAAAATGACGACGCTATTGCACACCTTACTAAAGTCACTGAGTTAAGTGGCTTATTTCCACAGAGGACAAGAAGAGAAATTATTATGTTACTAATCTTCTTCCTTTTTCTTTGAAGGAGGGTGCTAGAGCATGGTATGATGCACTACCATGCAGTTCTATTAAAAGTCCTCAAGAGTTAGTTCAATCTTTTGTTGCTAAGTATTTTCCTTCTCATATGCAACATGCTGCTTTACAACGAATTTATAACTTCAAACAGTTGCAGGATGAGCACCTCCCTAAAGTTTGGGGGAGGTATTGCACTTTACTCAAGGCTAGACCGGGACATGGAGTCCCAAAGAATGAATTACTTGATATATTTTATGCTGGTCTAACCGATGAATATAGAACCATCTAGACATTTGTGTTGGTTATGTTTTCAGGGAAAGAATGCCGGATGATGCTGAAGAACTAATGGGAAAGATAGCCAAAAATCATGAGGATTGGTCCGTCCCTGAACCACCTTCACCACCAAAGAAGAGGCGAATGCTCGTCTTGAACCCCAAAGATATGCAAGAAGCCAAGAAGACTATTAAAGAGAGAGGTATTAAAGCTAAAGATTTGAAGAATCTACCTCCAATTGAAAAACTTTGTGAGCCTACCACTCACCCTCCTATGGTAGAGGTACACTCTCTTTCAGATTTCAATGCAAGTGACATCCCCTATGGGAAGCCTCCTGATCAATGTTTAGATGAGGTTGATAATTTTATTATGAAGCAAAGTTACTTTAATGAGAGGATTCAAAGTCAATTGCATGATAATTCCCTTGCTATCAAAAGTTTGCTTGATGTTTTAGGTGGAATTGTTAATGATGTTAAAGTCCTTGTTAAGTATTTTCATATGGTTCAAACTC
This sequence comes from Bromus sterilis, assembly GCA_950022295.1. Lineage (NCBI taxonomy): Eukaryota > Viridiplantae > Streptophyta > Magnoliopsida > Poales > Poaceae > Bromus > Bromus sterilis. The sequence goes on from OX465600.1 coordinate 284,260,453, forward strand.
AGCTTAAACAAATTTCTAATGTGCAAAAAGATTTTCTTGCTAACAATGCCAAAAAAGATGATATGCAGGCTTATGGGATCAAAACCCGAGGTGGCCCAAACAACCAAGACCCTCTTTATCCAGAGGGACATCCTAAGAGAATCGAGCAAGATTCTCAATTGCAGGAAGAAGACATTGCTAGCTCCCCTATGAAGAAGAAGAAGAAGAGAAACACAACGAAGCTGACATTTGAAATGATCCCATAATTGATGAAGAGCCTATCGTTGATCCCAATAGTATACCTACCTCTGATGCTGAAACTAAAGATGGTGCTGAACTTGATAAAGATAATCGTAAGAATGATCCTCCTAAAGTACGAGAAGAAGAAGCACCCGATAAACGCAAAAGATATACTAGAGAAGACTTCATTGCAAGGAAGCATGGGAAGGAACGAGAACCATGGGTACAAAAACCAACGCCCTTTCCAGGTAAGTCTCTCAAAACTAAAGAAGAAGAGCACTACACTAATTTTTTTGAATGGATGAAGCCTCTCTTTCTTCCAATTCCTTTGACTGATGCTATTAAGTTGCCTCCGTATTCGAGGTATATGAAAGATATTGTGACTAATAAAATAAAAGTTCCTAATGAGGCAATATCTACTATGCTTGCTAATTACTCATTCAGTGCCAATATTCCTGAGAAGCTTGGTGATCCAGGTATACCCACCATTCCTTGCTCCATAAGGAATAATTATGTCAAAACTTCTTTATGTGATCTTGGTGCAGGAGTGAGTTGACGAGGATTAGCCTCGGAAAATCCCATGGTCAGGGACCCTGGGTTAGATCATAGCGAGGAACAGGTTGACGATACTCGTCGGCTAACATGAGAAAGTACTTCCTGCTCGATTGTATTATGCGGTGGGAGATTACAGTGGTGGTCTAGGCGAGTTCGCTCAAGACAGGAGGTGGTGATTGAAGATTGGATATCCTGAACCGTCACCCCTCCCAGCCTTTATATATTAGGCTGGGTCTCGGGGAGTCCGTCTCAGATTACAGGGAAGATTGCCTAATTCTAACCTTGCCTTGGACGCCAAGTCTTGACTTCCATATTGCTCGCGGACTCCTACGTCGGTGCCTAGAGTGGGCCAGTCGTGGGCCTTTTGAGGCTTCCAACGGGCCTTCTGTCTTCATATGCACCAGGTATCCTCACAAGCAGGAGTCGCAGGGTCACCTCTCGTCAGTAGCCCCCGAGTGCCTGGGGGACTCGAAGAGTCGCGCAGTGACTCGAATCCATCATCGCTTGCTTTCTCATGTGCAGCGTGGCTGCGAGTCATTGCCTGTTAAGCATAAAAATGTTTATTCGAGGGATGATAAGCTGAAAGGGCCCAATTAATCGACTGGTCGAGCCTTGGTGAATTGCGCTAGTGGAAAATACCTCAGTAGCCCAATCAAGCTCGTGTCCCTCGACACGAACTTGGAAACGATCGGTGTCTAGGAAAGCCCATGCCGCTGTAGGCCTTACAGGGTCAATCCGCCGGTCTCCGCAAACAGCCTTAACGCGTCCGTTATCGGCTCTACTTCTTCATGCAAGCGCATGGGAAACATCAGGAGTGAAGTCGCGCTGTGGCAAGTCACGGCCCGGCCGACTGCGCAGCGAGGCCTTACCTACGCGCTAAGCTTGCGCGACATCTGGGGTGCAGCGTGTCGCCGCCCAGGCAATATTTTTTATAGAGGTGCGGAGCCTAATTAGAGATTCACCCACTTGGAATAAACAAATCAAGTGGACTATTAGTAGTCACCCGTGGAGCATTTGCGAGCTCAGGCGAGGAGTTGATAAGAGATGCACCCAATCGGATAATCGTCGAGTGCGTGGGCAGATTTTCCTCCTAGGTACGAGTCCTGCGAGTAGCCACTCGAATGCTTCGTTTTCTTTAGAGTTTGGGAGCACCCGAACTCTGTAGAGGTATCAATTTTTTTAGTGCGAGTGATCACTCGAGCACATTATTTCCTTCTGGGTGAGCGAGCACCCAAACTCTGTAGACGCATCAACTATTGTTGGTGCGAGTGGTCACTCGATCACATCTTGATAGGGCGGAAAAGTCATCCACAATGTCGAAGTTTGGAACTTGCTCTGTTTTTAGTAAAGGCAGGGCGCTCCCGATGGGAGTAAGATTTTTGAATAAAGTCAAAAAAATTGGCACTTAGAGATAGGGAATCTTTACCGGGCTTGATTTTACCACTTGTTTTTATCTTGAAATTATCCTTCTTGGACTGTCGCGAGGATAAGTATCGTAATAATGCTGTTGGTGAACATTGTGATGAAAACGCTTGGTCTCCAAACCGTCACATCATCTGAACGGCCATAATGACGTCTTGGACGTTGCGCTGCAGTCCTGTGTTACTGCTGGCCGTTGGGTTTCCGAGGCGTGTATGGGAAACACGCGAGATTTGATGCGTCATTTATTGAATTGTGCTAGATGTAAAGGGGCATTTGGTCTTGGAATTCGTTGAATTAATGATGACGCTTTCGGGGTTTCTGCGTGTTTCCCTTTCTTGCCCCTGGGTTGTGCTATAAATACTAGTTGTTATTTTCCTGGGCTCGGTATCTGTTCTTCTCCCATCTCTTCCTTCTCCTTCTTCCTGATATGGCGCCCAAGCGTGGTGGTGGCGTGGTTGGCCGAAGTCGGGGCCGTCACATTCATGGTGGCTGCACACCTCACTCTTCGCGTGGTGGGCATAGTGGATCTACGACAGCGCCTCCCTCTTCTGATGTGGAGGAGGGTGTTTGGCGCTAAGACTTTCTTCTGCGTGTTCTTAGCTGGACCGCTACGCTTGATTCCTCTTCCATTTTCATTTGCATCCATTATTTCTAAGCTCAATTTGAGGGGTTCGAGGCTCCGGCTTCAAGGGTGTGCTTGATCTCCCTCATGGGTGGAGCTTGAGGTTGATAATTCGTTCCTGATATTTCTTGGATCTGGCTGGAGGTACTTTTCTCGACGGCTGAATTTCTGTGATGGGGATAGCCTTTGCTGTCGTTTTGAGGGTGAAGATACTCCCATCGTCCATGCGTTTGATGCCGTTGGTAAGTGTCTGGACCCGTACTGGGAGGATTCGAGTAGCACTGGTTCTGGAGAGTCAAATGGTGCTTCATCTTCAACTTCTTCATGTGCCGACTATTCGACTGGTGGTGCTTGCTCCTCTAGTTCTAGGGAGAGCTCGAACGTCAAGCCATCACCTAAGCGGGTGCGCCAGTAGGCAAGGTCACCAGGCTTAGGAAGGTGGTGAGTTGCTCTTCGCAGGCTTAGTTTTTTACTTTGTCTGTGATGATGCCCTTCGAGATGAGGACCAAAGTGCCAATTATCTCAGCTTGTGCATACATGTATAAGTCATAATTCCTTGGTCTTGTTTGGTCTTGTGGTCCTCTGATGTATAGTAGGGCTTTTTTCTTTTGGTACTAAGCCTTGAATCACTCTGATATGTAATTTGAGCTGCCTTCGGGTCCTTTGTAATGGAAACTGCTTTCGAGTCCTTTGTAATGGAGACTGCCTTCGAGTCCTTTCTAAAGGAGACTGTCTTCGAGTCCTTTGTAATGGATACTGCCTTCTAGTGCCTTTGGAGTACTATCGGGTGCGCGACAGCGCTCCCGATGGGAGTAGCCCCCGAGGTGACGTTCGACTTGTAGAGTCGGACGTAGACTTTAAGCTTTATTCATTCATGCTGGCCCTTCTTACGGCCGCACTGCCGTTCCAAATTTTCATCGGGTGCGTGACAACGCTCCGGATGGGAGTAGCCCCCGAGTCTTTAGGTGATCACTTGTGATCGGGTGAAGATTAAAAAATTTCTCTGTCCGATGTCTGCTTTATCCTTATCTTTGGAAAATAGATTGTGCTGATGGAAATTTTTGAGTTATGCGGGCGAAGTAATGCCTCTCGGGCGAAGTTTTCGCTGGAGCCCCCGAGTGCTGTAGGTGTCGTCGTGTAAACGCAATACCGTCTCTTGGGGGGAGTCTGCGCTCGAGCCCTCAAGTGCTTTAATTGTCTTCGCGTAAGAGAAAATAGCGTCTCTTGGGGGGAGTCTGCGCTTGAGCCCCCGAGTGCGTTAAGTATCGTCGCGTAAGCGAAAATAGCATCTCTCGGGGGGGGGGGGGGAGGCTGCGCTCGAGCCCCCGAGTGCTTTAAGTATCGTCGCGTAAGCGAAAATAGCGTCTCTCAGGGGGAGTCTGCGCTCGAGCCCTCGAGTGCTTTAAGTACCGTCGCGTAAGAAAAATAGCGTCTCTCAGGGGGAGTCTGCGCTCGAGCCCCCGAGTGCTTTAAGTATCGTCGGGCAAGCAAAAATAGCGTCTCTCGGGGGGAGTCTACGCTCGAGCCCCCGAGTGCTTTAAGTAATTTTATTTGGGCGACACCTCATTTATTTCTTTGAGTTTTTACATAGGTTGCCAATCGGTGCTGCTGCCGATGTTGCTTTGCTGGTCGAGAGTACCTACGGGTGGTTTTTATGGATAGAACAGGCGCATGGTTGCCACGTTCCACAGATTTCCCACGTCTTAATCGGTCTTCGGGTTCTTTAGCCCGCAAGTGCCTTCGTGGATCTCGAGCAACAGGGCTTTGCCGTCTTCTTCCTCGATGCACTTTTGGAGGACTTGAGAAATGCTACGCTTGTAGAGCTGTCCATTGATTACTGTGAATGCTTTAGATCGCCGACTAATGCGTCGGGCTTCTGCAACATCTTGTGGTAAGGTTCCTTGAATTACGAATCTGAGGAACGGTTTTGTCCAAGCTGGGCCTTCAGGTGCGGCTGGCTCTGCCTCCTCGACTGCTTTGTTGCTTGTATAAGCGGTTGAGTTCGGAGCCGCCACTTGGGCTGGTTCACTTGTGTTGTCATCCTTTGCGGCTACTTCTGGCACGAGTGCCTTGGTTTTGATTGGTCTCTGGCTGATACTTTCGAGGAAAACGCCTGGGGGAACTGGTCCTCGAGTTGATCCAATGTTTGCCAGCTCATCGGCTTCTGTGTTATTTGATCTGGTGACATAGCTTAGCTCGCAGCCGTCGAATCCTCCTTCTAGAGTGTTGTAGAGATTCTGGTAAGCTGTCATGTTGTCTGAGACTACTTCACAGTCCCTCATTGCTTGCTGGACAACGAGGTTGGATTCGCCGTAGATTGAGAGACGGGTGGCACCGCAAGCTTTTGCCATGCGCATGCCATGGAGTAGTGCCTCATGTTCTTCTTCTTCATTTGAGGCGTTGCTGAAGTTGATCTGGAGCACGTATCTGAGTTTAGATCCTTTGGGCGAGATTAATACGACACCTGCTCAGACTCCTTGATGTCTTTTTGATCCATCAAAGAACATCGTCCATGAGTTGGAGAGGTCTGGAGGGCCGGGTGTTTGCACTTCTATCCACTCGACCAGAAAGTCTGGGAGTACTTGGGCTTTGATTGCCGTAGGATGTTCGAACTTCAGGTCGTGGGACTGAGCTCGATGTTCCATTCGGCGACTCAGCCCATTGCTCCAGGGTTATTAAGGATGTCTGTGAGTGGTGTGCTGCTCACAACCGTGATGAGGTGCTCGTCAAACTAATGTGTTATTTTCCTTAAAGTCATGACGATGGCATATACGAGCTTTTGGTAGTGTGGGTACCGTTGCTGAGATTTTGTGAGGATCACGCTGAGGTAGTAGATTGGCCTTTGTATGCTCTGGGCTTTGCCTTCTTCCGCGCTCTCGACGACGAGCGCCGTGCTGACTATGCTGCTGCGTGCCGCTATGTAGAGGTAGAGAGGTTCTCGGTCCTTGGGCACCGCTATGATTGGTGGGGTCGAGAGGGTATTTTTTAGGTCCGCGAATGCGCTTCGGGTTCTTCAGTATACTCGAATTTCCCTCCTTTTCTGAGCAACTGATAGAATGGTAGAGTCCTTTCTCCCAGCCTGCTGATGAAGCGACTCAGTGCTGCGAGTCTTCCTGTGAGTTGATGTACGCCTTTGATGTTCGCCGTCTCTTGCATCTTGGCGATTGCTTGGACTTTTTCCAGGTTTGCTTCGATTCCTCGGGCAGAGACCATGTATCCTAGCAGTTTTCCGGCTAGGACGCCGAACACACACTTTTTTGGGTTGAGCTTGATTCTGTATTTGTTGAGTGCTGCAAAGGTTTCACGGAGGTCGTCGATTAGCGTGTTTGTGCTGTAAGTTTTGATGACGATGTCATCGATGTAGACTTGGACGTTTCTGCCGATTTGGTCTCTCAAGCATGCTTGCATCATCCGTTGGTACGTGGCTCCTGCGTTTTTCAGCCCGAAAGGCATTGTACTATAGCAGAATACGCCGTATGGTGTGATGAACGAGGTGTGTTCTTCATCTTCTTCCTTCATCCTGATTTGATTGTATCCTGAGTAGGCGTCGAGGAAAGACAGAAGGTTGCATCCTGCGGTAGAGTCGATTATCTGGTCTATCCTTGGCAGAGGGAAGTGGTCCTTTGGGAAGTGTTTGTTGACGGGCCCGTAGTCAACGCACATCTGTAGTACGTCAGTGTCCTTTTTAGGTACTAAGACTGGGTTTGCGATCCAGGTGTCCTTCTTCGTCTCCCGGATGAATTGTACGTCGAGTAGTCGATTGACCTCTTCTCCAATGGCTCTGCGCTTGGGTTCGGAGAATCTACGCAACGCCTTCTTTACTGGTTTGGTGTTTGGATGTATGTGTAGTGCGTGCTCTGCGAACTCTCGTGGTATTCCGGGCATGTCGGCTGGGCACTAGGCGAAATTTTTCCACTCCTCGTGGAGGAAAACCAGGAGGGCAGTTGGTTGTTCTTCTGGTAGATGGGCGTAGATTCAGACCGTCTTGTCCGGGTCCGTTGTGTGCACCTGATGGGTGACTGTGTCGCTGTCGACGCTGAAGTCGCGAGTAAATTCTTTTGATTCGCTTCTGCTTGCCAGTGGAAAAATGCTCTTGTCTGTCACCATGGCTATTTCTTCTAGCTGTTGTTGAGCTCCGAATGTTTCGGAAACTTCGTGAAAATCTCGGTCGCATTGGTCTGATTTGATAAAACTCCCATTGGCCGTAATGACCCCTAAGGGTCCTGTCATCTTGAGCTTGAGGTACACGTAGTGCGGGACCGCCATAAATTGAGGGAATGCGGGGCCTTCGAGTATGGCGTTGTATTGGGACTTCCAGTCGCATACTTCGAACTCGAGGACTTTTCTTGCGAAGTTTCCCTTGCCACCGAAGAAGACATCGAGCTCAATTGTTCCAAGGGAGGAGGCTGCTTCTCTTGGAACTACACCGTAGAGTGTGATGCCTGACTTCTTCCAGACTGATCGTGGGATCAACATCTTGCTCAAGGTGCTGGGGAAGAATTTGTTTAAACCGCTGCCCCCGTCCATGAAAACTCTGTCCATGTCGTAACCGCCAATTTGGGCGTCGAGGACCAGTGGTGCGTGCCCTGGCCTTGGAATTGTGGGAGGGTGATCGCTTTGTGAGAAAGTGATGTTGATTTCTGCGCCATACAGATGGTAGGTTTCTGCTGTTTTAGGTCCTCGGCTGCTCGGGTTTGCAGGGTGTGGGCGTCCTGTTTTGCTTTTGAGGGTCATCCTTCTTGGATCATGCAGACCCGTCCATGAGACGAAGGGTATTGCTCTTCTGTATTGGGTGCTGGTGGCTGTGCGTTTCCTCGAACCTGTTTGGATTCGTGTTGCTTCTCTTCCTTGAGGCTGTTTGAGAGTTCGGTGAACAGACGACAATCTCTCGGGGTGTGGCCAGATCTAAGGCGCCCCACTGGTCTTCGAAATAGTGGATTGTGCAGGGTCCATCCAGCTGTTCTTTGGCTGTGAGCTTGCTGGAGCCGGCCTGCCTTCTTCTTCTTGCGATTAGGAACAACTGCGAGTGGTCTTCCGAACGACAGTGGAACCTTGGGTCGAGCTCTATTCCGTTGTTGATCGAGTGGTTCCGAATAAACTTGGCGAACTCATCTGGTCTTTGGTCTGGGTCGTAGTACTCGCCGAAGTGAGTTTCAGAGTCGTAGTCGTGTCCCGACACGGGTGTCCGGGTGGCGGCGGGTGCTCGAGTGGAGGCCAAGGCTGATGTGACACGTTGCGGTTCCTCGAGTGGTATTTCTATGCATACTTCTTTTACTTGTTCCAGCATCTTGGCTGGCTTCGTGGTCGCGGTTTGCGCTTGCCTTCTGGATCGTCAAGTTATTTATCGCCAATGGAGACTTTGGTAGTCGCCAAAAGATCGAACTTGGCCTAGCTGCGGGCCGAGCGATCTTGGTGGCGCGATGGAGAGGTTTGCGATGAACTTGAGGTCTTCGAGTGGCTTGGATCTTGCTCGAGTCCTTGAGTTGTGACTTGCTTATGACGGGACCACCGAGATCGTGATTCCAACCTGTGTAGTTTCCCACAGACGGCACCAATTGACGAGGATTAGCCTCGGCAAATCCCATGGTCAGGGACCCTGGGTTAGATCGTAGAGAGGAACAGGTTGGCGATACTCGTCGGCTACAGGAGAAAGTACTCCCTGCTCGATTGTATTATACGGGGGGCGATTACAGTGGCGGTCTAGGTGAGTTCGCTGAAGATCGGAGGTGGTGATTGAAGATTGGATGTCCTGAACCGTCACCCCTCCCAGCCTTCATATATTAGGCTGGATCTCGGGGAGTCCGTCTCAGATTACAGGGATGATTGCCTAATTCTAACCTTGCCTTCGGCGCCAAGTCTTGACTTCCATATTGGTCGCGGACTCCCACGTCGGTGCCTAGAGTGGGCCAGTCCAGGCTTCCAACGGGCCTTCTGTCTTCATACGCACCAGGTATCCTCACACGTAGGAGTCGCGGGGTGATACGTCCAAAACGTATCTATAATTTCTGCTTGCTCCATGCATGTTTTGTGTGATATTGCTATGATCTAGATACACTTTCATACACTTTTGATCATATTTGGAGTAACCTATTAACTCAGTGCACCACAGTGCCAGTTCCTGTTTTCTGCTGTTTTTCTATTTCAGTTTTCCCCCATTTAAAAAGTGCTCCAAAAATTCGGGAAAAATCAGATAAAAAATCAGCGCAGAAGAACCTTCTAGATGAACCTAGGTGGGGCCAGAGGGCCACCACCAGGGGCCCAGGTGCCCTGGTGGCGCGCCCTAGGGGCTGGCTGCGCCAGGGGGTGCCTGGACCCGTGGTGGACCCCCTAGCTGCCCCCCTTCGCCTATATATTCTCCGTCTCGGGAAACCCTTGAGGACAGAACCCTTTTTTGCGATCTCGCCTTTGTTCCGCCGCCGCCGCGCTTCCAAGATCGGGAGCACCAGCAGACTTGTTTCCGTCACCCTGCCGTAGGGAGGAACCGCCCCCGGGAGTCTCCAGTCCACCATGGATGCTTCCCGGATGTGCCGTGAGTAGTTTCCTTTGGACCATGGGTCCCTGATCAGTAGCTATGTGATGTTCTCCTCCCCTCTCTGTTCTTCATGGTTTAGACCTCGTGAGCTGCCCTACATGATTGAGTCACTTTTGTAATCTTTCTGATGTTGCTATGCTGAGTTTGATGGGATCTGATGGATTATGAGACTATGTTCAGATTGTGATTGAGTAATATATTTGGTTCTTATCTCTTATTTTTTTCTTAAGTAATTCTTGCATGTTCTCCGTTGCTGTTTATTGCTTTGGCCAAGTAGTAGGTAGTAACCCCAAGAGGGAAAGTTATGCTCGATTGTGGGTTCATGCCCCCTGATGACTAGCTTGAGTGACAGAAACATGAGTCTAGGGGATGTGATGTTGCCACAAGGGGGAAAACAACGTTGCTTGTAACCGCGGTTGCAAGGATTGTTTACTTTACACAAAGTGCTTTTTAATGCAATTGTCTGTTGCTTTGGGTTTACACTTTGGGTGGGGCTCGCAACTTAATACCAGCGAGATGTTCTGGATAGATATCTCAAGGTGGATGATTAGTAGTAGATGAAGTTGGATTTTGGTCTACTTATTTTGGTGTTCTGCCCATGCTTATGAGCCTCTTCCTTTCTTTTGTAGCATAGTTAGCATTGCGGTGCGTTCATAATCCTGTCAATTGCCCTTCTGTAATTTGTTCACCTCGCATAGCAGTTTTTATCGTCTTTTGGGAGAGAGACATCACTAGTGAACATCACGTATCCCGGTCCATATCCTCATCACTGTTTCCACGCTCATTTACTTTTCTGCTTTTACTTTCAGTCGCTATAATTATCTCTTGTGTTTGATCCTTTGTAAACAACAAGACCGGAGAGATTGACAACCTCTCTGGACTTCGTTGGGAACAAAGTTATTTGTGTCTGTGTGCAAGTCCAGGTCAAGGAAGCAACTTTTGTCTAAAACGGTGCCATTGTTTCCTTGCCACCTACTTATCATTGCCGGAGTCCTACGGGTTCGATACTCATCCTTGGTGTCTTCACCAAGGGAAATCTTGCTGCTGTCCTACATCTCACCTTCCACTTGGGGTTTACCAACGAAGGACGAGAAACCATTATCATTACCTCGCACATCAAGCAAAATTTCTGCCGCCGTTGCCGGGGACTCCGAGTGCTAAGATAGGGGAGTTGCACACTACCCTTTACCTTTGTTTTTTTAGTCTTGTTAGTTTACCTTCCAGTTTTTATCTTTGTGTCCTATATCGAAAATCACAACAAAAAAATCTGCCACACTTGCTGCTGCTATGAGTTCCATTGAAAACACCAAGTTGTGTGACTTCACTAGTCACAACAACCAAGACTTTATCTGCACCCCCATTTCCACACCTGCCACTTCATCTACCTCTTATGAAATTAAAACTTCCTTGCTAGACCTTGTTATGAGAGATCAATTCTCTGGTGCTGGAGATGATGCTGCTTTACACTTGAACAATTTTGTTGAATTATGTGATATGCAAAAGTATAAAGAAGTAGAAGGTGATATAGTTAAGCTCAAGCTCTTTCATTTCTCTTTAAGGGGATAAGCTAAAATTTGGTTTCAATCTTTGCCTAGGAATAGCATAGATTCTTGGGATAAGTGCAAAGATGCTTTTATTGGGAAGTACTACCCTCCTGCTAAAATTATCCAATTAAGAAGTAACATTATGAATTTTAAGCAATTGTATAATGAAGACGTTTCCCAAGCTTGGGAACGAATGAAATCTCTTGTTAAGAAATGCCCTACACATGGTTTGACTACATGGATGATTATCCAGACTTTTTATGAAGGCTTGAACTTTACCTCGCGGAACCTGTTAGATTCGGCCGCGGGAGGAACCTTTATGTCAACTACACTTGGTGCTGCCACGAAGCTTCTCGATGAGATGATGGCCAATTATTCCCAATGGCACACCGAACATGCTCCAACAGGTAGGAAGGTAAACTCTGTCGAGGAAATTACCTCCCTCAATGAAAAAGTTGACTTAATTATGTCTCTACTTACCAAGCAACCCTCTATTGATCCTCGTGATGTTCCTTTAAATTCTTTGGTTGCTCAAGAACAAGTAGATGTGAACTTTATTTCTAGAAACAACTTCAACAACAATGCTTATAGGGGTAATTTTGCTAGCAATCCTAGACCGTTTCCATCCAACTATGGGAACAATAACACTTACCCTAGCAACAACTCCTATAATCCTGCTTATACGAAAAGAGACCTACCTAGCTATGAGAAATTGGTAGAAATAGAGAAAGCTACTAAGAACTATATGCACACCCAGTTTGAAAAAAACAAAGCCTTCTCTAAGCAAATAGGTGAGCATACTGCCGTTCTGCAAAACATTAGTGAACAGCTTGATAGCCTGAACAGTGAGATTTCTAATCTCCAAGCTAGACTTACCGCCACTGAAACCCATGTTTCGAATATGTCCCACACCCAATCTACTTTGATAAATCAAATGGCAGCCAAACCGGAAGTTATCCCTATGGAATAGGATAGAATTAAGAGCCTTCCTACACACCACACAGTTGCTACTATCCAAATTGTTGAGGACAACCAAACTATTAGCACCCAATGCACTCCTGGTCCCATTGGACCTATTAATGGTGATGCTAATACCTCAACCGAAGATGAAGAAACTCCTATGAACATAGAGGGTTTCAAACACGTGAGCCTAGATGACACCACTACCACCTTTGATAGTAGTGATATTGATTTTGATAGTTGCACCCTCTCAGAAGTTATTAGCTTGCTACACAAAATGTCTAGAGACCCCCACACTAGCACACTTAATCTTGCCTTCACGGAGCATATCACAAATGCTCTCATCAAAGCTAGGGAGGAGAAGCTTAGAGTAGAAGCCTCCATACCTAGGAAGCTAGATGATGGTTGGGACCCTATGATCAAAATTAAATTAAATAACTTCTCTTGCTATGCTTTATGTGATGTTGGAGCTAGTACCTCTGTTATGCCCAAAAGAATATATGATATGTTTGAATTGAAGCCCTTTGAGCCTTGTTCTTTTGGTGTTCGTCTTGTTGATTCTTCCGTAAAGAAACCTTTGGGAAATATCGACGATGTTCTTATCATTGTCAATGACAACTATGTTCCCATTGATTTTATTGTTATGGATATAGAGTGTGAACCTTTATGTCCAATTATTTTGGGATGTCCCTTTCTTCGCACCGTTGGTGCGGTTATTGACATGAAAGAGGGGAATATAAAATTCCAATTCCCACTCAAAAAGGGGATGGAACACTTCCCTAGAAAGAAAATCAAGTTACCTTTTGAGTCCGTTACACGGGCTAGTTATTCTCTTTCTCTTGATAAAACATGATTCTTCTTTTGCATCATGCCTAGCTTAAAGGCATAAAAGAAAGCGCTTTTTGGAGGCAGCCCTCAATGAATTAGGTTTATTTTTGCTTTTGTTGTGTCTTGATGTTTGTTACTACTGTAGCAATATCATTGTATCTTTATTTTTCAGCTTTGTGCCAAGTTATAGCCTCTTATGATAAGGGAAGCAAAAGTTGTGACATGCTGTCCAGAAAACAGATTTTGTGCCTGGACAGAAAAATTCGAATAAACCACCAGATCATCTTTTTGATCTGAATTGTTTTGACAGAATGCTCTATAGAATTGTGAAACTTTCGTATGTTTTGATTTTTTTAATTTGAGTTGCAGAAGTGCCCCGAAAAAATTCTCTACTACCTGATGTTCTGTTTTTCACAGATTCTGCCACGTTTTTCCTCGCTTCACTTTTGAAAACCTTAAGCTTGCTTTTTCTTTGCAAAAACCTTTTGGAACTCTTGAGAAACAGTAGATCTTTAAGAATATCTTTATATCAAGTGGGGAAAAATTATTTTATTAAGCGTACTAACCTCTCTAATCAGCTTATGATGAGTTATGTATGAAGGGAGTTTTCAAGTGTGCGATGGAAGATGATGAAAGAAGATCCAGGAGTGTCAAGCGCTCAAGCTTGGGGATGCCCCCATGCATCCCCAATAAATACTCATGGAGACTCAAGAGTCTAAGCTTGGGGATGCCCCCGTGCATCCCCTTCTCCATCAACAATCATCAATTCGTCCTTCGTCTCACTATATTTTTATCACTTCATGCGTTATGTGCTATGCTTGGAGCGTCTCGCTCTTAGGTTTTATTTTTAGTTTTCTTTAGTTTTTCTTGCTGGTCATAACAAGTTAGACCCAATCTTGCTTTGTGTGGGAGAGAAACACGCTCCACTCTAATCTAGAACACATCATAGGATTTTTCTTGCTTATCTTTTTGCTGTTGTGTGTTCTTTATCTTTCCATAGCTGCTGCCATGTTTAGTTTTAGTTTTAGTTTGTCTTTAGCAAGAGCCTTGGCTTTTGTTTAGTTTTTTTTCTGGAACTCTCTTTAGTTTTCATGTTTATCTTGTTAAGAGAGTTGGTTGTTGCATTGAGTTGTGTCTTGTCTTGAAAGTAGGTAATTTAGGTTGCTATTTAATTCTGGTAGTAACTTACAATAGTTTTGAGGGATTGATGTGAGTAATATTTGAACTTTGGTGTCAAGAGCTTTAGCCTATTAGTGATAGGTGTTGTATTTTGGGCAATCCGTGTGTATTTTCAAAACCTACAAAACTAGTTGAGAACTCTAGTTACTAGATGGATCACTAATCTTTGGAGGGATCGAATATTATAGTACACTCATGTACCATGAGTCGAGGATGCGCAAGGATAACCAAACCCCCATACAATCCTCCTCGGGGTACTTGTCTCTTTGTGAATCTCCTTATTAGATTGAGAGTTACCGATAATAAGTGCATGAGTTCTTCGGACTAATGTAAGTATTGAAAGTTGACACTTCCACCTTCCCATATTTTGCTAGCCTCTCCTGTGCCGTGCATTGCCTTCTTCTCACTCTGAGAGTTGGTGTCCACCTTCGCCGGTACATCCAAACCCTTGGCATGATACGCTCTGTCATCATAAGCCTCGTTATATCTTTCCTCAAAACAGCCACCATACCTACCTATAAAGGCATTTCCATAACCTTTCCGAGATATATTTCCACACAACTTCCACCTCTTCATGACTTGATCTTCATGTCATACATGCTTTTGCTTGATCGATGAGTCGCATGCTAGTTGGGCCTTGCCCTAATCATTGCTACATGATGCGCTAGTATCATTGCATATTCTGCTACACTGGCAGACGCATACATTGCATACATCATGATAGTTACATCTTCTTTATGTTTTGAGTACCTTGTAAAGTGTGAAAGATCTCCTATACCTTCTTATAAAATAGAGTGTTGCCCTTAAGTGAGGAAAAGATCCCAAAGTGGACACAATAAAAGATCCCAAAGAGGACAAATGAGAGTTAAATAGAAAGAGCCATTGAGGCCACCAAAAAAATAAAAAAATAGAAAAAAGAGAAAAAGAAATAAAAAGAGAGAAAGGGGCAACACTACTATCCTTTTGAGAGATCCACACTAGTACTCCCTCTATATCCTTGTACTCCATAGAGATGATCATTATGCATATAGCTATGTGGGGAACTTCACACTATAGAACTTGGCTTGCATATTCCAAGGATGAGCCTCCTCAAACGAGCTCTAGGTCTTCATGAGCGAGCAAGTTAGATGCACCCCCACTAGTTCCATTGGAGAGCTTCCTAGCTCATATGTGCATCCGTTGCATGGCAATCCCTACTCCTCACATGATATCTATCATTTGGCATCTCTTGCCTATGATTGTCCTCGTTGATGTGAGCCTTTCTTATTCTTTTTTTCTTCCTCCCCCTCCGTACTTCTCTCTTTGCCATCCTAAGTGTCAACTCTCGTGCTTATGCTCATCCATTGCATATGTGGATGTTGCATGGTAATATATCTCGGAAAGGCTATGTAAATACCTTGATAGGTAGGTATGGTGGCTGTTTTGAGGAAAGATATAAGGAAGTTTATGAAGACATAGCGTATCATGCCAAGGGTTTGGATGTACCGGTGTAACGACCCAATTCACACAGAATTGAAGTCTCTGTGTTCAAGTGCCAGTCCCTTGATCGAACTCGCTGGCACACACAGTATTATAGATGTATATCAAAGTACAAGTGCATCATTATTACAACGTATGATCCAGAGTAAATAAATAACAAGTTGCATAGCTCAAGGCTAGCTAAGCAAATAACGTGGAGTCCCATCAACAGCCACATGCGAACATGCTGAGTGTAGACTCGCAACCCCTAAACGCACCTTACTGATCGTCTGAAAAACCTACAACACCAAAGGTTACAGCCCGACAACGGGTCAGTACATCTGATTTGTATGGCAAGTGACACGAAAAAGTTTATATAAAGGACCTACAACTACATGCAAGGTAAGTCAAAGGAAAGGCTTATGGTTTAGTTTTGCAGAAAGCCAATTTTCTCCTGAACTAAACTAGTCAAAATTTTATGTTGAACTTACTACTAAAGATTGAACTGGGCACACCAGTCTCAATCCACCACACCCTTTATTAATCTTGCCCACTCAAATTATTAAGGTGATTCATCTGTCAAGATCCTCCATTAACAGTAATGTCTAGTAGCTCAAGGATGTCCATAACCGGGGACACAGCTAATCATGATTAGTTTATACTCTGCAGAGGTTAGTACACTTTCCACGCTGGACTCAACCCGAAGATTGAGACGAAGTCTTTCAGAAGAGGTCACCTACACCCAACGGCAAGCCGGTACCACCTATCATATCTACATCTGCTAGCATTGCACGGGAGAGGCTTCCTACATCGTACTCAACTAAGCCAGAGCCCATATGGCCAGCGACTGTACATGTAAGCTTCTAGTCACCAAGTAAGTCTGATCTTTTTGAGCCTGGACGGCGCCCACCACGTCAGCGGGCTCACCATGACGTTTTCTCGGCCACCAAACAAACCATTAGGGGTACAACCTGGTCTCGACCTTAGAAAAGGAACGAGCCCCCAGGAAGCACTCCCTGCCCGTCCAGAAGTGATTTCTATTTATTAAACAGTTGCTACACAAGTTATTAAACAGCTCACATGCACTCCATGAATTGCACAACCCAAACCACGTCTACAAAGCATAGCAATGAAGTAACAACACGGCTAGGTTGATCTACGGTAGACAAGTCAAAACATGTGGCTATCCTAACTAGTTTGCAGCAACAGTATAATAAACTACCTATCATGCAATAGAGTGATATTTCCTACATAATGCATATAGAAAATATAGGTATGAGTATGGTCAAAGTATCACTTGCCTTATACATTCGATGAAGATCTTCGCTCTCACGTTCCAGTCAACTCTACTCGTCACACTCCGAGCAATCTATCGTCAACGAAAGAACTCAATAAGCAATCACACCACAAGGACAAAACATAAGATCAACAAAACAATCACTAAAGTTTTAGCAACAAAACAAAAAGGTTTTGAAGTACAAAGGTGTGGATGTGCCCGAAAGGGATCGGTGGAACGTGAACTCGAGAGAGTCAACGGATAAAGAGTTGTCGATTAAAAAGTACGATCGAGGCATTATGAAATCAAAGTAAAGATCATAGCAATATACATGGTATGTGGATATTGCCGATAAGATGTCTCATATGATCCAATATGCAAAAAGAATCACGTGAAACGGAATACTACAACGCAGGTCACAACAATTGCAACATTGAATTGAATTTGAATTTGAACAGATCAATAAACTTGTTAAAATTTGTGCACACATGGTATAAACAGAAAGTACATGGAACGAGTGATCCAACGCAAAAAGAAACGGCGCAAACGGGTGCACCGGTAAAAAGTTACGGCTGCCGGAAGTTCAAATTTGGATCAGCCTAGGACCCAAATTTAAAAACTTCAAACTTCTGTAACACTAGGTCTACTGGTTAGAGAATTTCTACACGGTCGCAACGCAACTGGAATCACTCGATTCCGAGTTACGGGTAAAAAGTACTCGCGAAAACGATTTCGGGTGAAAAACGGGGGTACCGGGGGTTCTACTGTAAAAAGGACTGATACATAAATAAAAATTTTGCGAAAAACGTGATCGGGTCCCTGGGCGGTTTTGGATCTAGATCTGAATTTTTTTTTGAATCGTTTTTTCCTAATTATTTTTTTCCTCACCTCATCTTCTTCCCACGGCTGGACACAGGGGCAGGGGAGGCCATGGCCAAGGAGCTCGGGCCTTCCGGCCAGGCGAGCGCCGGCGAGGCCGGCCGGAGGCGGCGACCAGGCGTGGGAGGGCCGGCGGCGTCCGGGCTGCAGAGGGCGCGACACGTGAGCGCGCACAGCGGCCATGGCGCGGGCGGCCGTGGCGCTTGGCCGGTGGCGGCGCGGCACGCGGCCAGCGGAGGCGGCGGCGGCGGGCCAATGGGGACGGCGGCTCCGGAGAAAAATACCTCGAAACGGCGAAAAAAATGCAACTCCGGCGATGCTCCGGCGAACTTCCGCGGTGGTCCGGCGAGATTCCGGCGATGACGTCGGTGGCGGCGGGTCCCGCGGATTAGATTAGAGCTAACCCTAAACGCTGGCGAAAATAATCTTAGCCCTAATCGGGGCTATTTATAGCCAGCCCCTAATCCTCTTTTTTTTAAATCCGAAATAAAAACAAATTCGGTCTGCTAGAGAAAAAAAACAGACCAGGCCCAATAGGCCCAAAACCATATTAGAAAAATCACGGAAATTTATTTTAAAATTCCGTCTTCGCCATTATTTTTAAAATAATAAAATTGAATTTTTGGCTTGACCAAAATAATAAAATAAAATAAAAACTTTGCAACTTATTTTTAAATATTTTTAAATACTTTTCTGGTACTTTAAAAATACCGAAAACTCCGAAAATTGATTTAAAAACTTTTCCAGAGCATAAATAAATTACAAAAATAATTTTAGAAAATATTTATAACTCCAAAGTAAAATTAAAAAGTCTCCCATAAATCTTTTAAACTATTTTCCAACAAATTAAAAATGGGGATAAGTCCTTTTATATCCTCTCCAGCGAACTGCCATGTGTTGAAAAATGTTTAAAATATCTTAAAAGAATTCCAATAAAGAATTTAAACATTCCCCAAACTTTTAAAATGTTGAAGGAGTCATATTACCTTCTCTCATTTTATTTTGTTGGTTTGTTTTAAAATAATAAATTCCAGAAACACCAACGGTGAATATCAGGGAAAGTCATTTTATTCCCTCTCATTTTAATATTCAGTAAACTCCAAACGTTTTAAATCCCAGAGAAAATCAAACACATCAATCAAAAAATCATTATCTATTTAATTTATTAACATTCCAAAATTCGGAGAATTTTGGGATATTACAACCGGCGAAGGTGGACGCCAACTCTCGGAGTGAGAAGAAGGCAATGCACGACACAGGAGAGGCTAGCAAATATGAGGAGGTGGAAGTGTCAACTTTCAATACTTACATTAGTCCGAAGAACTCATGCACTTATTATCGGTAACTCTCAATCTAATAAGGAGGTTCACAAAGAGGCAAGTACCCCGAGGAGGAGTGCATGGGGGTTTGGTTATCCTTGAGCATCCTCGATTCATGGTACGCGAGTGTACTCAAATATTTGATCCCTCCAAAGATTAGTGATCCATCTAGTAGCTAGATTTCTCAACTAGTTTTGTAGGTTTGAAAATAAACACGAATTGCCCAAAATACGACACCTATCACTAATAGGCTAGAGCTCTTAACACCAAAATTTAAAAAATTACCCACATCAATACCTCAAAACTATTCCGAGTTACTACTAAAATTAAATAGAAAACTCAATTACCTACTTTCAAGACAAGACACAACTCAGTGCAAAAATCAAATCTCTTAACAAGATAAACATGAAAACTAAAGAGAGTTCCAGCAACAAACTAAACAAAATCCAAGCCTCTTGTTAAAGAGGAACTAAAAATAAAACTAAACATGGCAGTAGCTACAAAAAGATAAAGAACACACAACAGTAAAAAGATAGGCATGAAAAATCCTATGATGTGTTCTAGATTTTGAAACTGAAGCGTGTTTCTCTCCCACACAAAGTAAGACGGGGTCTAACTTGTTCCGAAGAGCAACCAAAGCTAAATAAAACTAAAAATAAAACCTAAGAGCGGGACAGACTGATGATTGTTGATGGAGAAGGGGATGCACGGGGCATCCCCAAGTTTAGACGCTTGAGTCTCCTTGAATATTTATTGGGGATGCATGGGGACATCCCCAAGCTTGAGCGCTTGACACTCCTAGATCTTCTTTCATCATCTTCCATCGCACACTTGAAAACTCCCCTTCATACATAACTCATCATAAGATGATTAGAGAGGTTAGTACCCTTAATAAAAGAAATTTTCCCCACTGGATATAAATATATTCTTGAAGAGCTACTGTTTATAAAGATTTCCAAAAGGTTTTTTCAAAGAAAAAGCAAGCTTAAGGTTTGCAAAAGTAAGGAGAGACAAAACAGGGCAGAATCTGTGAAAAATAGAACATAAGGTAGTAAAGAATTTTTTAGGGGTACTTCTGCAACTCAAATAAAAAAACTCAGAATATACGAAAGTTCCGTGATTGAATAGAGGACTCTGTGTAAAAATTTCAGCTCAAAAATATGAACTGGTGATTTGATCCAATTTTCCCCATCACAAAGACAAAATCTGTTTTCTGGAAAACATGTCAAACCTTTCGCTTCCCTTGTCATATGAGGCTATAATTTGGCACAAGGCTTGAAAATAAAGATACAATGATGTTGCTAAATTAGTAATAGTCAGGAAGACCACTAAAAACAGAAGTAAAAACATCTTGGGTTGCCTCCCAACAAGCGCTTTCTTTTACGCCTTTAAGCTTGGCATAAGGCAAAAGAAGAATCAAGTTTTATCAAGAGAAAGATAATAGCTAGCCCGTGTGACGGACTCAAATGGTAACTTGATTTTCTTTCGAGGGAAGTGTTCCATCCCATTTTGCGAGGGAATAGAAATTTTATATTTCCCTCTTTCATATCAATGATAGTACCAACGGTGTGGAGAAAAGGACGTCCAGAAATAATTGGACATAAAGGTTCACACTCTATATCCATAATAATAAAATCAACTTGAACATAGTTGTCATTGACAATGATAAGAACATTGTCGATCTTCCCCAAAGGTTTATTTATGGAAGACTCGACAAGACGAACACCAAAATAACAAGAATCAAAAGGTTTCAATTAAAACATATCATACATTCTTTTGGGCATGGCGGAGGTACTAGCTCCAACATCACATAAAGAATAGCAAGAGAAGTTAATTAATTTAATTTTGATCATAGGGTCCCAACCATCATCTAGCTTCCTAGGTATGGAGGCTTCTATCCTAAGCTTCTCCTCCCTAGATTTTATGAGAGCATTTGTGATATGCTCCATGAAGGCAAGATTAAGTGTGCTAGTTTGGGGGTCTCTAGACATTTTGTGTAGTAAGCTAATAACTTCTGAGAGGGTGCAACTATCAAAATCAATATCACTACTATCAAAGGTGGTAGTAGTGTCATCTAGGCTCACTTGTTTGAAACCCTCTATGTTCATAGGAGTTTCTTCTTCTACGATTGAGGTATTAGCATCACCATTAATAGGTCCAATGGGACCAGGAGTGCATTGGGTGCTAATAGCTTCGGTATCCTCAACAATTTGGATAGTGGCAAATGTGTGGTGTGTAGGAAGGCTCTTAATTCTATCCTCTTACTCTTTTTCTCTAGCCCATCTTTCTTTAAGTTTATCCATCATCCTAATATTTTCATTAATTTGTAACTGGATAGCATTAATAGGGGTGGCCTTGCTCTCCTCAAGGGGAAAGGTTATAATTTTTAACATCTCAACATCAAGGGCTAAGCTGTCTACCTTCAAACAAAGATTATCTAATTTAGCTAGATTTTCTTCCACATTCTTGTTGAAGGCTTTTTGGGAAGTGATAAAGTCTCTAAGCATGTTTTCTAATTCAGAATTGGGGTTCTTGTTGCTAGGGTAAGTGTTGTTGTTCCCATAAGTGGGTGGAAACGGTCTAGGATTGCTAGGATTGCTAAGAATTATTATTAAAGTTGTTTCTAGCAATGAAGTTCACATCTACTTGTTCCTGAGCAACCAATGAATTTAAAGGAACCTCATGAGGATCAATAGAGGATTTTTTTGGTAAGTAGAGACATAATTAAATCAACTTTATCATTTAGGGAGGTAATTTCCTCGACAGAATTTACCTTCCTACCTGTTGGAGCGTGTTCGGTGTGCCATTGGGAATAGTTGGTCATCATCTCATCGAGGAGTTTTTTGGCAGCACCGAGTGTAGTTGACATAAAGGTTCCTCCCATGGCCGAATCTAACAAGTTCCGCGAGGTAAAGTTGAAGCCTGCATAAAAAGTCTGGATAACCATGCAGGTAGTCAAACCATGTGTAGGACATTTCTTAACAAGGTATTTCATACGTTCCATGGCTTGGGAAACGTGTTCATTATCCAATTGCCTAAAATTCATAATGTTACTTCTCAATTGGATAATTTTAGCAGTGGGTAGTATTTCCCAATAAAATCATCTTTGCACTTATCCCAAGAATCTATGCTATTCCTAGGCAAAGATTGAAACCAGATTTTAGCTTCGTCCCTCAAAGAGAAAGGAAAAAGATTGAGCTTAACAACATCACCTTCTACTACTTTATACTTTTGCATATCACATAACTCAACAAAATTATTTAAGTGTAAAGCAGCATCATCTCCAGCACCAGAGAATTGATCTCTCATAACAAGGTTTAGCAAAGCAGGTTTAATTTCATAAGAGGTAGCTGAAGTGGAAGGTGTGGCAATAGGAGTGCAGATAAAGTGTTTGTTGTTGTGATTGGTGAACTTGGTCTTTTTAGTGGAACCCATAGTAGCAGCAAGTGTGGCAGCTTTTTTTTGTAATTTTTGATATAAGGCACAAAGATAAAAACAAAAAAGTAAACTAACATGACTAAAAAGTAAAGGTAAGAGGTAGTGGGAAACTCCCCTATCTTATCACTAGGAGTCCCCGGCAACGGCGCCAGAAATTTGCTTCATACGCGAGAGAGGATAATGGCTTCTCGCCCTTCGTTGGTTACCCCAAGTGGAAGGTGAGATGTAGGATAGCAGCAAATTTACCCTATGTAGAGGATAGGGTTTGTCTCCCGTAGGACTCCGGAGATGATAAGTAGGTGTCAGCGGCGCACCTGACGCGGACCTGCGCACAACACATTTAACTTTGCTCCCAACAAAGTTCAGAGAGGTTGTCAATCTCTCCGGTCTTGTTGTTTACAAAGGATCAAAACACAGGATAATAATAACGATAGCAACTGAAAGTAAATACTGAAAAAGGAAATAGCTTGTAAACAATGATGAGAATATGGACCGGGGTCCCGTGATGTTCACTAGTGATGTCTCTCTCCCCAAAGACGACAAAACTGCTATGCGAGGTAAACAAATTACAGATGGGCAATTAACAGGATTATAAACGCACTGCAATGCTAACTATGCTATAAAAGAAAGGAAGAGGCTCATAAGCATGGGCAGTACGCCAAAATAAGTAGATCGAAATCCATCTGCATCTACTACTAATCATCCAACTTGAGATATCTATCCATAACATCTCGCTGGTATTAAGTTGCGAGCCCCACCCAAAGTGTAAACCCGAAGCAACAAACAACTGCATTAAAAAGAACTTTGCGTAAAGTAAACAATCCTTGCAACCGCGGTTACAAGCACCATTGTTTTCCCCCTTGTGGCCACGACACATCCCCTAGACTCATGTTTCTGTCACTCAAGCGTGTCATCAAGGGGCATGTACCCTCAATCGAGTATAACGTTCCCTCTTGGAGTCACTCCCTACTACTTGGCCAAAGCAATAAACAACAATGGAGAACATGCAAGAATTACTTAGGAACAAAAATATAAGAGATAAAAACCAAATATATTACTCTATCACAATCTGAACATAATCTCATAATCCATCAGATCCCATCAAACTCAGCATAGCAACAGGAGAAGAATTACATATGTGCCTCGATCATGTAGGGAAGCTCACGAGGTCTAAACCATTAAGAACAAAGAGGGGAGGAGAACATCACATAGCTACTGATCACGGACCCATGGTCCAAGGTAGACTACTCACGACATATCCCGGAAGCGTCCATGGTGGAGGAGAAGCTCCCAGAGGTCGATCCTCCCTCCGGCAGGGTCCTGACGATGCTCCCGATCTTGGAAGCGCGCCGGTGGCGGAACAGAGGTGAGTTTGCGAAATAGGGTTCTGTCCTCGGAGTTTTCCCATGACGGAGATTAAATAGGCGAAGGGGGCAGTCAGGGGGGAACCAGGGGTCCAGGCGCCCCCCTGGCCCTCCTTCGGAGCATGCTGATTTTTTATCTGATTTTTCCCGGATTATTGGAGCACTTTTTATATGGGGAAAAACTTAAATAGAAAAACAGCAGAAAACAGGAACTAGCAATGGGGTGCACCGAGTTAGTAGATTAGTACAAATATGGTCAAAAGTGTATGAAAGTGTATGTAGATCATAGCAATATCACACAAAACATGCATGGGACGAGCAGAAATTATCGATATGTTCTGGACGTATCAACAGGTTTGACGCGTCTTGTGACACGCTAGGTGCCACAGTATCCAAAACTCACGTATTATTTTGTCAATTGGTTGGTATAACGATAAAAATTCCATGGTTGAATTTAGATTATATGAAGTTATCACCATGTATTTGGATGAATTTTGTGACGTCATAGGTGTGTGAAATGTTAGGAAGACTCGGATACCTGCTCAGCCCTACAAGTTGAGGGCCCTCTTCGCTTCTCTTTGCAGCAAGGTGATACGTCTCAAACGTATCGAATTTTCCAAACACTTTTTCTATTGTTTTGACCTCATCCTTGCATGATTTGAATGAAACTAACCTGGACTGACGTTGTTTTCAACAGAGTTGCCTGTATGGTTTTATTTTGTGCGGGAAAATGGATTTATAGGTGTACCAGAAAATTCCAGTAAAAAATACAGAAAATGCACGCACCGGGAGGAACCATATGTCAGAAGAGGGGCTGCCCCAGGCCCAGGAAGCCAAGTCTCGCGGTTAAGACCTTGGTCGAGCTAGGGGGGCTGGGTGGGTCCCACCCCCTGTGGTGCCCTACCTGGACTCCTATTTTTACCCGTGGCGAGGGAATCCCAAATCATAAGTCGTTTTCCCAATTCACGTCGCCGAGCCGCCGCCACCCTCTGTTCTTCTCTGGGAGAGCTAATCTGGAGGTTGTTTTGGCCTCCGGTGATGGGGAATCATCGCCATCGTCATCACCATCTACACTCCATCATCCTTCCATGATTACTCCTTTCATGTGTGAGTAATTCCCTGCTGTAGGCAAAGGGGATGGTAGGGGTTGGATGAGTTAGATCATGTAATTGTTTGTCAGATTGTTGGGGGCATGTTGCCTATTATCTACTATGGTGTTTATCATCTTTGCTACAGCTTGTTGTTCTTATTTCTTGTCACTTTGGTCCCGAGTGCAATGATTTCAGATCTGAATCCTATGTGTTTTCATGAATATATATGTGTTCTTGATCCTATCTATGAGTTGTATGCACCTATTATAGTCCAGAACTGGCAATCCCAATGGTGACAGCTTGGGACACCCAAGGGGGTGGACTATAATTTGAGGATTCCATGTATCCATTTATTGTTAATGCTTTGTTCCGGTGCTCTTTGACAGGAGCACCTTAATCTTCATAAGTTCCTTTTGGCCCCGTATGTAGCGGGATGGTAGGGAAAAATATGTTGTGCAAGTTCTTATTGCAAGCACGTACAACTACCTTTGGGATACATGCCTAATGTTTGATATATGCCTAGATGATCGTTACTTTTCTGTGTGCCTTGCCACAAGTAAAATACATGATGTCTCTCATCCATGCAGCGCCCAACCATCCGTCCCCCTAGCCTACAATGTTTTAATCCTGCTGGTTACAAAGTTACTTTACCTTTACCGTTTTATTTTCTTTGCTTTTCCACCGCTATATCCGTTGCCACCATCACTTCTATATCACCGTTACCACTAATATCTCGCTGCCAAGCAAGTATCTTTCAGGTGCGGTTGAACTGAAAACTCAACTGTCAAAGCTTATAAATATTCTTTGGCTCCCCTTGTGTCGAATCAATAAATTGTGTTATCTTACCCGCGAAGTCAATCGCGATCCCCTACACTTGTGGGTCATCACAAGGATCCGAAGGACGTTCACCGGGGGAAGATTTCCAGCATTTTGTTTCCCCACATCAGGTATTTCGCATACTATATTTCTCGAGGGGTGTTAGCTTGTCACAATACGAGCAACATTTCGGGTCCAGATATTGCTATCTTAGCAGCCGCCCTCCTAGGATATAACAAGTAAAGTATTGGTGCTTTGATTGCTCGTCGCCTCGTCGCTAACAGCGGCAAGGGTCCCCTCTTTGGTGGCATTTAGCGACTTGAGCGACTTGAGCGCATTATGCGTGCTGATGATGCGCCTTTTCTATTCTTAAGCTTTGATCTTACTGCTATGAAGAGGCATGAGTGTGTTACTAGGACTTCTAAGTTTGGTAACCTTGTTTACGTTATGAGGTTTGGAGAGACTACTACTCGCGAGATCTGTCTACCTGCACCACTTTTGTTTGACTATACTAGCAGGAACGGATGGGCTTTCACCGTGGTCGAGCTGGACGAGTTCGTGATTGATGTGCGAAATGATGACAATGGTTTCTCGCCCTTCGTTGGTTACCCCAAGTGGAAGGGGAGATGTAGCATAGCAGCAAATTTCCCCTATGTAGAGGATAGAGTTTGTCTCCCGTAGGACTCTAACAATGATAAGTAGGTGTCAACGGCGAAACTGACGTGGACGTGCACACAACAGAAGTAACTTTGCTCCCAACAAAGTTCAGAGAGGTTGTCAATCTCTCCGGTCTTGTTGCTTACAAAAGGATCAAACGCAACGGATAATGATAATAGTGATAGCAACTAGAAAGTACAAGCAAGAAAGTAAATGAGCGTATAAACAGTGATGAGAATATGGACCTAGGTCCCGTGATGTTCACTAGTGATGTCTCTCTCCCAAAAGACGATAAAACTGCTATGCGAGGTAAAGAAATTACAGATGGGCAATTGACAAGATTATAAATGCACCGCAGTGCTAACTATGCTACAAAGAAAGGACGAGGCTCAAAAGCATGGGCGGTACGCCAAAATAAGTAGACCGAAATCCAACAACATCTACTACTAATTATCCACCTTGAGATATCTATCCAGAACATCTCGCTGGTATTAAGTTGCGAGCTCCACCCAAAGTGTAAACCTAAAGAAACATACAACTACATTAAAAAGCACTTTGCGTAAAGTAAACAATCCTTGCAACCGCGATTACAAGCACCATTATTTCCCCCCTTGTGGCTACAACACATCCCCTAGACTCATGTTTCTGTCACTCAAGCGTGTCATCGGGGGGCATGAACCCACAATCGAGCATAACGTTCCCTCTTGGAGTCACTACCTACTACTTGGCCAAAGCAATAAACAACAATGCAGAACTTGCAAGAATTAATTAAGAACAACAATATAAAAGTTAAGAACCAAATATATTACTCAATCACAATCTGAACATAATCACATAATCCATCAGATCCCAGCAAACTCAGCATAGCAACAGCAAAAAGATTACATATGTGCCTCGATCATGTAGGGCATCTCATGAGGACTAAACCATGAAGAACAAAGAGGGCAGGAGAACATCACCTAGATACCGATCACGGACCCATGGTCCAAAGAAAACTACTCACGACACATCCTGGAAGCATCCATGGTGAAGGGGAAGCTCCCGGAGGTCAATCCTCCCTACGGCAGGGTGCCGGGAAGAAGTCTGCTGGCGCTCCCGATCTTGGAAGCGCGATGGCGGCAGAACAAAGGCGAGATCACGAAAAAGAGTTCTGTCCTCGGGGTTTCGCGATACGGAGAATAAATAGGCGAAGGAGGGCAGCCAGAGAGCCACCTGTTGGGATACGGGGCAGAAAACACAAATTTTTCATACCTACGTCACCCGAACCCAAGATCTATGCTATGGCGATGTAAAGTAACGGAGGGAATCGATGTTCATACCTTTGAAGAACGGAAGAAGGGAAACGTTCTTGCGAACGTGGTTGGCGTAGACTCAGAACTACGACCTCCCTGTCGTGTAGAAGACCACCACCAGTGAGGATGACTCCCGGTAAACCTCCAGCGACGAAGTAGCACCACATGTGTAGTGCCTCGAAGAGATTATACACGTACGGTACAATCGATGTTCCTCCCGGGCCCCGAACCAGGCGAGCAGCGTAAGAAAGACGGCTACGGATCCCGACTCCAGCAGAACGACGGCCTGCCTTATGGTGGAGAACTCCAATCCTGGTGCAGAATCCAAACAAGGGGAGTCCACTTCTGGGAAGGAGAAGGAGGAAGAAGGAGATTTGGTGTGTTGGGAAAAGGGGGGTCTACCCCTCCTTATATAGGCCAAGGGGGTGTGATCCTCCTCCCCTCCCCCATGTGGGACTAAAACCCCAAAGGGGGGGAGGTGCGCCGGCCATAGGGGGGGTTGGGCCCCACCCTTGGCGCCAAGCCCAAGGGGGGAAACCCCCTCCTCCCCTAATGGGCCCCATGGGCCCATATAGCCTTTTTCCCAATTTTTTAATTTATTTAATATGTTTCAAATATTTAATTCAGATAATTAAATAATAAAACATTATTAAACACAATTAAACTTTATTTTGAACTATTCAAAATGTCCGGAAACCATTCCGTCCTCCTGCGTAACTATTCTGGTGATTCCTCCTATTTCACCGTTGATCCCGTAACTGTCCTATGCATCGATTGCCCTTAAGTGTAACACCCTAACGGTCCGAGAAACAGCAGACATGGTGGAGACTCTTCTCATTGACCAATGACTAGTCAGTTGGACCTGGTTACAATCCTTGACAGCCCCTGCGCTTCCATCGAATGAACTTCGATCGCTTTTGGAAACCGTTAACGATACGACGTAATCCCTTTGTGCTGCGGTACTTTGTTTGTCCGAGGTTTGATCGTCGGTATGCTACATACCGTGTTCACATCTCGTTCACAACAAACAAGTTTACTCGTCCATGATCATTGCATCTCTTGTGACCTAGTCACTTGCTTGCAAGCTATTGATGCAATATCACCGAGTGGGCCCAGAGTACCTGTCCTGTCACAAGGACTGACAAATCCCGCCCTGATCTATTAACATACTCATCAACCATCTATTTCGGAATACCCAAAGTGCACTGTTATAGCCAGCATATTTCAGTCAGGCGATGGGATACAAATCAAAGTCTCCTCATAGATGACAATTACGTATGATCATTACGGTCTAAGGACTAAGCCATATGTTACAAAGTCATAGCAACGCTGAACTATGTGACTCGATCACATTGCAATACTTTAGGTGGGTGTACGTCCATCACATCATTCCCCTTAACGATATGACCTCATTTTCAATGGACTTAAGTGTCGCCATGATCAGGAAAGCTTGATCAATAATTGCCCAATGAGATAGTTTACCCGAGTTAAACTACGGACCATGTTTTATACTACACCTGGATTAGTATTTCCAAGTAATACAGTTATAGCACATTATAAAACGTATTATGAACAAAACTGATATGTGACAAATATCTTTATTAATTTGTCTCTAGGGCACATATCCAACAGTCTCCCACTTGCACTAGAGTACACATTACACTAGTTTACATCAGGTATGTATCTAACACCAATGGTCTCTCGGTGTTCTTCAAACTTGCCCGGTGGAAGAGGTTTAGTCATCGGGTCTGCTGCGTTCAGATCCGTATGTATCTTGTGAATCCTAGTGTGTCCATCCCTGATGTAGTCTCGTGTCACATGGAACTTTCGGAGGATGTGCTTGGCTGTAGAGTGAGTTCTTGGCTCCTTCGCGTTAGCAATGGCACCCGTGTTATCGCAGAAGATTCCCACGGGGTCAGTGCAGCTGGGAAAGACGCCAAGCTCGATCACGAACTTCTTCAGCCACAGCGCCTCATTTGACGCTTCGCAAGCAGCAATATACTCTGACTCCATTGTAGATTGGGAGACGACTGACTGTTTGCCGCTTCTCCAGCTAATAGCGCCACCGTTCAACATGAAAACATATCCCGTCTGGGATTTCGAGTCATCTAGATCTGAGCCGAGGCTTGCGTCAACGTAACCCTTTAAGGTGAGCTCCTCATCAACTCCTCCATAAAAGAGAAAGAGATCCTTGGTTCTTCTTAAGTACTTAAGGATGTTCTTTACTGCTGTCCAGTGAGCCATTCCCGGGTTACTCTGGTAGAGATTAGTCATACTAATGGCCAACGCTAAATCCGGTCTGGTACATAACATAGCATACATGAGTGAACCTATGGCTGAGGCATAGGGCTTTGAGGACATTTCCTCCTTCTCTTTTGCTGTGGTTGGGCATTGAGTCA
This sequence comes from Bromus sterilis, assembly GCA_950022295.1. Lineage (NCBI taxonomy): Eukaryota > Viridiplantae > Streptophyta > Magnoliopsida > Poales > Poaceae > Bromus > Bromus sterilis. The sequence goes on from OX465600.1 coordinate 284,290,303, forward strand.
CGCTTAATTTGACACCTTTTATAACTGGCAAGAGGCCTCTCTTGGAGTTATCCATACTGAACCTTTTCAATATCTTGTCAATATAAGTGTTCTGACTCAAGGCCAACCGTCGATTAGGTCTATCTCTATAGATCTTAATCCCCAATATGTACGCAGCTTCACCTAGGTCCTTCATGGAAAATTGTCCATTCAGATATTCCTTTACTTCCTCTAAGAATTTCTTATCGTTCCCTATTAGTAATATGTCATCTTCATATAACACACGGAATGCTACAGAGGTCCCACTTAGTTTCTTAAAGACGCAGAACTCTTCAACGTTTTGGACAAATCCAAAAGCTTTAATGACCTCATCAAATCGAAGATTCCAGCTCCGAGATGCTTGCTTCAACCCATAGATGGACCGTTGAAGCTTGCACACCTTACCAGCATTCCTTGGATCGATAAACCCCTCTGGTTGCATCATATACAACTCTTCCTCAATGTTGCCATTAAGGAACACAGTTTTCACATCCATCTGCCATATCTTGTAATCATGATAGGCAGCTATTGCTAGTAGGATCCGAATAGACTTGATCATCGCTACAGGAGAGAATGTCTCCTCGTAGTCAACTCCTTGAATTTGTCGGAACCCCTTCGCGACAAGTCGAGCTTTGTAGACAGATACGTTTCCGTCTGCGTCAATCTTTTTCTTGAAAATCCATTTATTCTCGACGGCCTTGCGGTCCTCGGGAATATCCACCAAAGTCCAAACTTTGTTGGTGTACATGGAGTCTATTTCGGATTTCATGGCTTCTAGCCATTTCTCGGACTCGGGTCCCTCCATTGCTTCTTTGTAACTCGTAGGTTCATCCGACTCATCAGCCGAGATTGCATTCACAAGCTGTCCGTAAAACTCGGTAGGTTGACGGACTCTTGATGACCTACGGGGCAAAATAGGTTCCTCTTCATTCTCATCATGATCATCATGTATGTCATGATCGTTATGAATGTCTTCCTGGCCATTCTCTTCAGCTCCCACTGTGGAAGAAGGTTCCAGAACAATTTCTGTTGCCGGTTCTTCCATTTGGAGTGATTGGTCAGTCACTTCATCGAGGTCTATTTTCCTCCCACTCAATTCTTTCGAGAGAAACTCTTTCTCAAGAAAGTGTCCAGTCTTAGCGACAAACGTTTTGCCCTCAGATTGGTTGTAGAAGGTGTATACAACAGTTTCCTTTGGATATCCTACAAAGATGCATTTCTCCGCCTTAGATTCGAGTTTGTCAGGCTGAAGTTTCCTAACATAAGCCTCACAACCCCAAATCTTCAGGTAAGACAACATTGGTTTCTTGCCAAACCATTCTTCAAATGGTGTTGTCTTCACGGATTTGGATGCTACCCTATTAAGAACGTAAGCGGCAGTTTCTAATGCATACCCCCAGAATGATGTAGGTAAGTCGGTATGAGACATCATTGACCGTACACTATCCAATAGTGTTCGATTACGTCGCTCGAACACACCGTTTCACTGAGGTGTTCCAGCTGGCGTAAGTTGTGGTACAATACCACAAGTCTTCAGATGAGTGCCAAACTCGTGACTTAAATACTCGCCTCCTCGATCAGATCGAAGGTGCTTGATTTTCTTCCCGAGTTGATTCTCGACCTCACTCTGAAATTCCTTGAACTTTTCAAAGGTTTCAGACTTGTGTTTCATTAAGTAGATAGACCCGTATCTACTTAAGTCATCTGTGAAGGTCACGAAGTAATGAAAACCATTTCGTGCGGTGACATTCATTGGTCCGCATACATCAGTATGTATGATCCCTAATAAGTCCACCGCACGCTCCATTGTTCCATTGAATGGAGTCCTTTTCATTTTTCCCATTAGGCATGGTTCACATGTGTCAAGGGATCCAAAATCCAATGACTCCAGAAGTCCATCTTTATGGAGTTCCTCCATGCGCTTTATACCAATATGACCAAGTCGACAATGCCACATCGTCATGTGTTCTTCGTTACTAGGCTTTAATCTTTTGGATTCTACGTTATTGATGTGGGAGTCATGATATTCGAGATCCATTAAGAATAAACCATTACGCACCGGTGCATGAACATAGAAGACATTATTCTTATAAATCGAACAACCACTTGTTTTGGATTTAAAAGAATATTGGTCTCGCATTAAGCAAGAGCCACTCACAATGTTCATACTCAACGCGGGTACATAATAGCAATTATTCAAGACAAGAATCAATCCCAAAGGGAGACTAAGACGAAGCGTGCCAATTGACATTACTTCAACCTTGGCACCGTTCCCAACGCGCATCGTCACTTCATCCTTCCGCAAGAGTCGTTTATTCTGCATCCCCTCCTGGGAGTTACAGATGTGAGCAACTGATCCGGTATCAAATATCCAGACGTTGCTCTGAGCACTTGTCAGGAAAACATCAATAACATGTATATCACATATATCCATGTCTCTTCCGGCAACCTTGCCGGCCTTCTTATTTTCTAGGTACTTGGTGCAGCTGTGCTCCTTCTTGATTTCCATCTCAGCAATTTTGAGTATTGTGAACAATTCACAAAGGGTCTCAACCATTCCTTGCATGTTGTACTTCAACACAAAACTCTCATAGCTAGGGGGCAGCGACCGCAACACCCTATCAATCGCCACTTCATCTGGAATCTTAAATTCTAGATCATTTAGGCGTTGAACGTAGTCAGACATTTTGACTACGTGCTCAGTCATGCTGGTGTGCTCTTACATCTTTGCAGAGAAGAAAGCTTCACAAAGTTCATTTCTCTCAACCTTGGCTTGAGGTGCAAAGACGGTCTTGAGGTCAGTGATTATCTCATAAGCACTGAAGCTCTCGAACCGTTTCTCCAGTTCAGCCTCCATGGCATGGAGCATACCCTTCTTGACAAGGGAGGAATCATCCGACTTAATGAGATAGACTTTCTTCTCAGCCGGGGTACCGGTAGTTGCTGGTGCATCTCCTAATGCAGTCTCAAGTACATAGGACATTTTGAGGGGGAACGAGGAGAATCCTCAGGGTGCGGAACCAGGAGGTGAAGTTTGACCCATTAGTTTTCAGTTTATCTTTCTCTAGGAATGATCCTAAGTTGAACGAGGGGCGTGGTGTTGTCATCTACAAGGTTGATTCACAAAGATACATATTTAGACTTTTGTTCATAATGTGGAGTTCAATTACAATTAATTCTAAAACTCCCACTTAGGAAAACATCTCTCAATTTTTCTAAGTGATTACACGATCCTAGAACACCATACCTCCCCTGTGTGACACGACCATCAGTATGTTGTTGAAGGTAGGCCATCATGCCAATCACATCATCCATGTGTCTCATGCTCGACCTTTCGGTCTCTTGTGTCCCGAGGCCATGTCTGCACATGCCAGGCTCGCCACCACACCCTATGTGATTTGTTGCTATGTCATACAAGGCCATGCTTCTGGGCATGCTAGGCTTGCTACACCCACCTCTTGTGAACGAAAAAAATGTTTGAGATCCGTGTGACACGTGATGCCTCCATAATGTAGAACTTTCCAGGTGGTGCTCACTAGGGTAAGGACACTATGTTGGTTTTAGCGAGAGATGGTCCTGTTTCGTGCTACCGTCGATATATCTAGCATACTAGCATAAAACAGGAAGTAAAACTGTAAATCATACAACCTATGACCCCCCTTCATGCAAAGCAAAGTTAAAACGCCTTTCTACTTTAGCTTGTGCAAGTTTTACGTGGCTGCTAGGGGTTTCGAGAGAGAGAACCGATTTCTATCGTGCGAAAACATGCCACAACACCGTTCCCCAATCGTCTCTATTACACCCCTGTCAGGGCCCTCCGTTGCAAACATCTTCGCATCGCTAATGCAGAGAGACAGGCACCCCCCAGCCACTTTATATGGTACAAGCCATATGTCAAGCGTGGAACCAGTCTCGCGTAAACGCGTAAGGTCGGTCGGCGGCCGCTTCATCAAACATTGCCGCAATGCTAAATGAGTACACGTGGGAGGGTAACGAATGAAGATTCGATGCCCACATCCTAAATGTGTTCTACCCGTACAATACATCTACGCATAGCTAGCTCATGATACCACTGTTGGGATACGGGGCAGAAAACACAAATTTTTCATACCTACGGTACCCGAACCCAAGATCTATGCTATGGTGATGTAAAGTAACAGAGGGAATCGGTGTTCATACCTTTGAACACCGGAAGAAGGGAATAGTTCTTGCGAACGTGGTTGGCGTAGACTCAGAACTATGACCTCCCTGTCGTGTAGAAGACCACCACCGGCGAGGATGACTCCCAGTAAACCTCCAGCGACGAAGTAGCACCACAGGTGTAGTGCCTCGAAGAGATTATACACGTACGGTACAATCGATGTTCCTCCCGGGCCACGAACCAGGCGAGCAGTGTAAGACAGACGGCTACGGATCCCGACTCCAGCAGAACGACGGCCTGCCTTATGGTGGAGAACTCCAATCCTGGTGCAGACTCCAAACAAGGGGAGTCCACTTCTGGGAAGGAGAAGGAGGAAGAAGGAGATTTGGTGTGTTGGGAAAAGGGGGGTCTACCCCTCCTTATATAGGCCAAGGGGGTGTGATCCTCCTCCCCTCCCCCATGTGGGACTAAAACCCCAAAGGGGGGGGTGAGGTGCGCCGGCCATAGGGGGGGTTGGGCCCCACCCTTGGCGCCAAGCCCAAGGGGGGAAACCCCCTCCTCCCCTAATGGGCCCCATGGGCCCATATAGCCTTTTTCCCAATTTTTTAATTTATTTAATATGGTTTAAATATTTAATCCAGATAATTAAATAATAAAACATTATTAAAACAATTAAACTTTATTTTGAACTATTCAAAATGTCCGGAAACCATTCCGTCCTCCTCCGGAACTATTCCGGTGATTCCTCCTATTTCACCGTTGATCCCGTAACTGTCCTATGCATCGATTGCCCTTAAGTGTAACACCCTAACGGTCCGGGAGACAACAGACATGGTCGAGACTCTTCTCATTGACCAATGACTAGTTAGTTGGACCTGGTTACAATCCTTGATAGCCCCTACGCTTTCATCGAATGAACTTCGATCGCTTTTGGAAACCGTTAACGATACGACGTAATCCCTTTGTGCTGCGGTACTTTGTTTGTCCGAGGTTTGATCGTCGGTATCCTAGATACCGTGTTCACATCTCGTTCACAAAAAACAAGTTTCCTCCTCCATGATCATTGCATCTCTTGTGACCTAGTCACTTGCTTGCAAGCTATTGATGCAATATCATCGAGTGGGCCCAGAGTACCTGTCCTGTCACAAGGACTGACAAATCCCGCTCTGATCTATTAACATACTCATCAACCATCTATTTCGGAATACCCAAAGTGCACCGTTATAGCCAGCATATTTCAGTCAGGCGGTGGGATACAAATCAAAGTCTCCTCATAGATGACAATTACGTATGATCATTACGGTCTAAGGACTAAGCCATATGTTACAAAGTCATAGCAACGCTGAACTATGTGACTCGATCACATTGCAGTACTTTAGGTGGGTGTACGTCCATCACATCATTCCCCTTAACGATATGACCTCATTGTCAATGGACTTAAGTGTCGCCATGATCAGAAAAGCTTGATCAATCAATTGCCCAATGAGATAGTTTACCCGAGTTAAACTACGGACCATGTTTTATACTACACCTGTATTAGTATTTCCAAGTAATACAGTTATAGCACAGTATAAAACGTATTATGAACAAAATGAATATGTGACAAATATCTTTATTATTTTGTCTCTAGGGCACATATCCAACACCACCAGGTGTCGAGGCGGCCACCCGGCGCGGCCCCACCATAGGCTGCGCCACTTGGCCGCCTGGGCACCAGGTGGGGCCCCTCTGTCCCTCCTTCGGGACTCTAGAAGGTTCCGTTGTGCTGATTTTTATCCTATTTTCCCGAATTTTTGGAGAACTTTTAATATGGGGGAAACCTGGAACAGAAAAACAGCAGAAAACAGGAACTGGCACTATGGTGCACTGAGTTAATAAGTTAGTCCAAATATGATCAAAAGTGTATGAAAGTGTATCTAGATCATAGAAATATTCAACAAAACATGCATGGAGCAAGAATAAATTATAGATATGTTTGGGACATATCAGTGATCCAGCAACAATTTCACAACAACATGGAGGGGGTTGCTCTCAAAAAAGAGGAGCCGGAGGAGATTCCACCTTCCTAGGAGGAGTCTGTTGCCCAGTGGGGCGATGGACCTTCTTCTTGGGGCAGGGATCCTTCCTCTTGAGAGGATAGCAGGACGTTCGTCTACGCACCTGAGACCACGTACAACGGATGGACGTACAAGTACTACCCCGGAGCAAGAGGTATCTCCTGGGGCCCGCAGTAGCCGAGCGCGAATTAGGCCAAAAGCCTAAGCTTGGGGGAGTACGTACCCTTCTCCCCTTCATTGTATCATCCATGGTGTTCGCTTTTATCTTTTCGAAGTTTTTGCCCGTTCTTCTTTGTTTTTTCTTAAATTTGCAAAAAGAAAAAAAATACTTATCTTTTCTTTTGCTTTAGATTAACCATTGAAAAACCCAATAAGATTTCCTTTCTCTCTTTACTTTGCTTTGTTTGCAGAGTTCATCTCACATCTGGTTGCAATTTCACTTGATTATATCTTTCTACGTTCGATTGTGCAAGCTGGCAATAATGATGATGATCGACGGAAGGGATGCAACAAGGAAAGTCGCTATGAACTCTTTTTGTTTCTACTTTTGTACTTATGCATGTAATTTTGATCTAGATACAAGCTTGTAGCGACATAGTGCTATGTTTACAATGCTTTCCCAGTAGTTCATGCTTTCTTGTCACTAGTCTCAAATAGCTGGAGTGCATAATGTGTTATTGAAATGATTTGCATGCATTGCATTGTTTATGATTTGGCATATTGAAGTGGTATTTTCCCTTCGGAGATTTTTTGGCTTGACTTGGCAATTGCTTACACATGTTTATGAATGAAAGTGTATCAAGCCTTGATGATCTTTTTATTTCAGAATAGTTATATCACTTTCATGCCCGATTTAATGTTTCTTTGTCGCTCTGCATGATTATGACCGTTGTTGCTCTCTAGTTGGTCGCTTAGCCGTCTTTTCCTAGCCTTCGCCTATAATAAGCGGAATTCTGCTTGTTCATCCAAAACCTTTGAAACTAGTTACGCCATATGAGTCCACCATACCTTCCTATATATGGTATTTACCAACCATCCTAAAGAATACTTTCTTGTACCATCTCAAAACTATTCAAATGCTCTTCTCTTTTTGTATCCGTACAAGCTCATGGAGCGTTAGGGGCAATCATTATCTTAAATGCTAAGAATGTTTTACTCCTTGACAAAGTTTATTCTAGTCAAATTTATGAGGCAGAGGTCGGTCTGGAGAATGTCCAGTTCTCAATTGTTTCACATTTAATAAAAACTTGCACATTCCCTGCATACTTGATAACGGAATGAAATGGAACTTATGTTGGCCACCGACTGCTAATGATTGGTGGAAGGAGATACAATTTCTCCTTCCATACTTGAAGTAGGATGAAGGGCACCACACAATCATTGCTCGCATGGACCGTTTGTGATTGATGGAAAGGGAACATAAGTGTAGGCACTACAAAAAGCATGGGAACCGCCATTAATATGGTTGGTATGGAAGATATTGAGAACCTTTACCGGTACCGTTGACTGAAAAGTTACACTCTCAAAAACTTTTTATCTCTGTTTTCAAAACCAAGAGCTCTGGTAATTATTTAGTCTTTGCTTCCAGCCACGGTCTTTCAACCTTGCCATCAAAAGCCACGGTTCAAGAGTCTCCCCTTCTTTCTCCAAAGCACCAACTATTGAGAGAATAATTGTCATTCTGAGTGTAATGTGCATTGTCCCAAAGTACCACATTATCTTCTGCATGATTGTGATATTAATCATTCTGAAATATTTATTTCTAGTCTCCTCTAAAACTCCGAAGGAGCTTCTGCATTTATGTTTCGCTTCACTCATGGAGGCTAGCGAGATACCACTCTAGTATGTTCACGTCATGTGCATTGTGATCCTGTTTTCATTTTCAGTAGCATATTATTCATTCTTGGTGGTTTGAAACTTTTCACATGAAAGAAGGATTTCTTCGTGCATTGTCTTTGTAGCATTGTTCCAACACTTGCTAGTCTTTCTTGTAGTACATCCTTATATACATCTAATTAAGCAAAAGGAGTTTGTCAAAGTTTTCTTTGTCACGTACAGTTCGTTGAAATGAATTGCTTGAGGACAAGCAATATGCTAAGCTTGGGAGAGTTGATACTTCTCAAACGTATCAACTGTTCCAAACACTTTTGCTATTGTTTTGGCCTCACTCTTGCATGATTTGAATGAAACTAACCTGGAGATGTTGTTTTCAGCAGATTTGCCTGTTTGGTTTCCTTGTGTGTAGTAATATGGATTTTTAGGTGTTCCGGGAAATTCCAATAAAAAATAGAGAAAATCCACGCACCAGGAGGAACCAGATGTCAGACGAGGGGCCGGAGGGGGGCTGCCCCTGGCCCAGGCCGCCTGGTGGCGCGGCCAGGCCCCTGGCGCGCCAGGGGGGCACCTCGGTTGGTCCCACCCCTTCTGGTTCCCCACCTCGACTCCTATTTTTACCCGCTGCGGAGAAACCCCAGAACAGAACTCGTTTTGCCAATTCTCGTCACGGAGCCGCCTCCACCCTCTGTTCTTCTCCGGGAGAGCTAATCTGGAGGCTGGTTTGGCCTCCGGTGAGGGGAATCGTCACCATCATCATCACCATTGCCACTTGATAGGCGAGAGAGGATAATTTCTTCTCGCCCTTTGTTGGTTACCCCAAGTGGAAGGTGAGATGTAGGATAGCAGAAAATTTCCCCTATGTAGAGGATAGGGTTTGTCTCAGGAAATTATAAATAGGTGGTGAAGTGAACAATGGCGTCGTTCACAATCTTCGAGATTGCTTACTTCACCTGGACCTGCACACAGACACAATTAACTTTGCTCCCAACAAAGTTCAGAGAGGTTGTCAATCTCTCCGGTCTTGTTGTTTACAAAGGATAAAAACACAGGATAATGATAATGATAGCAACTGAAAGTAAATACTGAAAAGGAAATAAGCTTGTAAACAATGATGAGAATATGGACCGGGGTCCCGTGATGTTCACTAGTGATGTCTCTCTCCCAAAAGACGATAAAACGGCTATGCGAGGTAAACAAATTACAGAAGGGAAATTGACAGGATTATAAACGCACCGCAATGCTAACTATGCTACAAAATAAAGGAAGAGGCTCATAAGCATGGGCAGTACGCCAAAATAAGTAGACCGAAATCCATCTGCATATACTACTAATCATCCACCTTGAGATATCTATCCAGAACATCTGGTTGGTATTAAGTTGCGAGCCCCACACAAAGTGTATACCCAAAGCAACAGACAACTGCATTAAAAAGAACTTTGCGTAAAGTAAACAATCCTTGCAACCGCGGTTACAAGCACCGTTGTTGTCAGAACCCCAAAGTAGTTTGTGTTTAACCTAGCTTGCATTTTAGCATCTTGAAAAAAATTACAAAAGAAAAGGAATTGGGGAAAAGAAAAGCCCTAAAGGAATTAAATAAAAAGGCCAGAAATAAATCTTTTTCCAAAATTCTTTTGGATGAATTGAAAAATCCTAAAAATGAGTGGAATCATTTTAAAAGTGATTTGGGATTAATCCCTTGCTCATAGATTTTTCAATAATTCAAATAGTGGCTTGGAATTTAAATCAAATGCCTATTTGAATTGAAATTCCAAGTAAATTGAATTTCAAAAATTCCCAAAACTTGGGGTTGACTTCTATATAGTCACCTAGGTTTTATAAAATTATTTGGGGATTTTATAAAATGCCCTACTTATTTATTTTTAATGGGAAAAACAAAGAACAGAAAGGAAAATAAGAAAACAGAGAAGAATTCTTACCTGGCGCCCACGGGCGAAGGCCCACCTGGCCCAGCCCAGTCGCCCCCCTATCGTCTTCCTCCTTTGGACAGAAGGAGCGCAGCCCGCGCCGTGCGCCTGCGTGGCGGGCATGCCTCCCCTCCTCGCCACCTCCTGCTTCGCCGTGGCAGTCCCCTGGCCCCTAACCCCCTCCGCGTGGACGACCGAAGCCTCCCAATTCATTTTCCCCCCTCGCGCTGGCCTTCTTCTTCCTCTCCGGCGACTTCCGCGCGAGACCCGAGCCCTCACCGGAGCGGCCACCGTGCGCCCGCGTGGCCACTGGCTCCCATCCGTCGAACCGAGATGTCCAGGAGCTTCAGCGCCCTCGCCTGCGTTTAGCTGCAGTGCCAATCGAGCTCAAGCCGCGCTGGAGAAGACGCCATCTTCAAGGATTTGCCGCCGGCCGCCGACGACCTCCACGTCCAATTCGACGCCGTGCTGCTTCCTCCGCCCCCTTCGTCCTCTCCATCGCCTCTGGTGAGCTCCCAGCTCCAATTCCCCCCCATCCATGCGTCTCCCCGCGCTCTCTGTGCCGATCCGCCATGGACAGTGGCTCCGGCCGCCGCCGGGCTTGTCCTAGCCGGCGTCTCCGTGCTGCCCTTGGTGCCCTGATGGCACCAGTGGACGCGCGACGTCGCGAGGCACGCCCCCGTGCCCCCAGCCCCCTCCCCCGTGCCCGAAAACTCCCTCCCGTGGAGCGCCGCCGTGCCGGAGAGCCACCGGCATTTAGCCGCCGGTTGGTTTGACTGAACCGACCACTAACCACCCCCTCCTCTCACTGCTAGTGGGCCCAAGCCCCCCCTAATGACCTGCTTAACTTAATCTAAACCGGAATTAACCCAGTGAGGCTGACAGGTAGGGCCGCCATGTCAGTTGACCAGTCAAACCACTGACGCCAGCATGATGCAGTGCTGACGCAGTAAAGGATTAAATCAATGTAATATATTCAGTAAATTCCAGAAAATGGCTAAAACTTTGAAAAATCATAATAAATTCATACTAACTCCAAATATAGCAAATAATATATGAAAAATGATCAGGAGAAAATCCTCTATCCAAATATCCAACTTTCAGCTATGTTGGAGTTGATCTTAAAAAGGGATCAGTAGCTGTTGCTATTTTATTTTATTGGAATTATTTCAAATTCAAATCAATTGCTATTCCAATTTCAAACATTGAAATGCACCACACATCACTTGTACTTCAGAAGCATTTCACACATATGATCTTTTGATTTAAAATGAACAAACTTTAGCAAATGCAAGTTGATCAAATTTGAATACATTTGGAGTTTGAATTTGAATTTACTTTTCAAATCAACTTCAATTAAAATGTGGCAATTCAAACATAGGTCACAACAGCACATTGCCATGCTCTGTTTTGCATATTGAATGTGCATTGTATTATTTTGATTGTGCTTTACTTCCAGTGCTTCGGTGATTGATTCTTCCCGGTAGAGTTGATCTCGGAGACGAGTTCAACCTCACGTCAGAAGAGTGTTACATCGTGATCGTCAGCAAGGCAAGCAACCCCCTCTTTGATCATGTCTATAAAATCCCAGTTCCCTCTCATTCTCGCAAATGCATGTTTAGGATGTCACCATGATACGTTCTACCGCTAGTTGAACCCATTCCTTTGCATGACCTATCATTTTGTCACAGTAGTAAGCAAACCACAATCCTAGCAGATGTAGGAGTTGGTTGATATCATGTGGCCCCTGCAACTGTTATAGCTTATTGCATGCATAGAGTTGTTACCTGAGGCTACTTTGATGTGAGTCGGGATGGTAGTGATCATGTGAATGATGGTGGTAACGTGTTGGTGAATCTACCCTAAACAAAGGTGAACGATGAGAGGCTGTGTAGGAGTACACAGTGGGTTGTCTCGTTGAACACTGCCTTAAGCCCGAGTTCTAGTGTTGTTATCCAAGACAAAGAGTACGACCACACATTGGGCTCACTGACCCCTCTCGGCCTAGTACCTCACCCCGGACCAGTCCAGGAGTCGCAAGTAGTTCGCCCTTTAACGATCTCAAGCAGGTGGAACCAAGGTAAGTGGTTGGCGTAGGTTGTGGGCACGTTGAATCAAGTGATCATGATCGAGTTGAGCTTGATGGCGGTCACACAACGTTTGAGTCCGCATCGAAACAATCGGCCGGATTCCGATTGTGGTCCCAACTCAAATAGGCGACTCCCTAGGACTAGAGATGGTGCCGTGAGTGAAGTGTCGTGGCAGCATCCTCGCCGGTACTCACTTGAAGGGTCCATCCCCAGGAGGTAACTGATGAGGCGTGTGTGTAGCAGTACACCCCTGCAGGGTTAATGAACTATTCCGATAGCCGTGTCCGCGGTTATGGACTACTTGGAGACCTTTACTTGATCATAGATAATTTGAACTGGATACTTCTAAAACACACCAAGATAAGTGTGAGTGCTGTGGCGTGCTTCCTCGTGGGGAAGTCGAGGAAGGCACCATAGTGGAGTATTGATTGGAGACTGTTACTTGGACTCGTGTACGTTCTTACCTCTCTCTGGTACTCGTAGTTCAGGACTAGCCAAGTCAAAGCTGGCACTTATGCAAGTGAAACCCCACCTCCCTTTACCTTGATACATGTGCATGAGTAGTTTAGTTCCTATGTAAGTCTTGCTGAGTACGACTTAGTACTCATGTTTGCTTAATTTATGTTTTAGAGACGAGACCACTGACCCTGATGGTGGCCTCTACCTCAAGCTCGACGTGGACCAATGTCGTATAGTTCCAGGCAGCAGCCTGTGCCCTCTGGAGGGTCGTTGTACTTTTCTTTCAGGCTTCTTAAGCCATTTGTTAAACTTGTCTTTACTAAGACATAAATTGCTTCCATTGATGTTTGATGTAATGTTGGATCACAAACATGTGATCTCTGCTTGTAATACTACTACTATGTCTGCTCTGTTTAGCAGAAGTTATAAAGACTGAGTTTGGTAGAGTTCATGTTGTGATTACCTGCTGTTTACACTGGACATGTATGCTGCGTGTATGATTATAACATGCATGTCTTAGTGTGGGGTTCGATAGCTTAGTTGTGTTCTTGCCGGCGGTCTTTTATACACCAAGTGGCCCTTAGATGTGCGCAGCTTGGGGCATCGCGATGCGATTGCTCATGACTCTGTCACGTGGCACACTTTGTTGTATGATCGAGCCCGCCCGAGATCCCGACTAAGTGATCGGGCTGGAGTAAGTCTATGTAAGGGTTATGATTCAACTGATAACATGGTTGAGGCGACTTGTCTATGAGTATGGGATTCACCACCCATAAGCATTAGACTTGTGAGCGGACGTTGAGGACCCATCTCAGTTGATCATCCGGCCTGAATGGGATGCCCCTCACGTTCGATGCTTACCGAGAGTGATCTGTGCTTGGCCTTGTCTGCTTAGACAAGTGGGTACGGCTCTCGGCTCTCCATGTGATTGCATTATGATCGAAATTACATACGCTAACCCCGGGTCCCGACAGACTTGGTATCAGAGCAGGACTGCCTGTAGGATTATCAAACCTTTGGCCGATGTCGAGTCTAGAATTCTATAGTTATATAGTTACTTTGGGTATAAGGGAACAACGTAAGACTTCTTTTTCTCCTTACCCTCATCAATCTGAGTTCTGAGTCACCCTCATCTTATTCTACGGGAAGATAGGACTAGGCTCATCTATGTCTTTACTAGGACATCTCATTGATTGCTTCTTTGTAGCTGTAGGAGTGTTGTGGTCTTTCTGAGCCATCATTCCATAGTGTTTCTGTGGAAGTGATGTCCGTTTTTCTGTAGGTTGTCTCAATTTCCATCCCGGTACAGCCGTTATGCTGTCCGTTTGTGGCTTGATGCTATTGCATTATAGTCTTCTATCTTAGCATAGATTTGTGTCCTAAATCCTATTCTGATTGTTGATTCTTATCACACAGAATGTCAGGTGCAAATCAAGGTGTTGATCCCAGTTCCAGTTACAAAGACGTTGAAGAACCTCCACCACCAACCTCAACGGCAGAAATCATGATGGAGGCTGAACAAAATCATCGTGATCAGACACGTCTTCTCGAGCGTATTGAGCAGAACACTTCTCGTCAGCATCATAGTGCTGTTACCATCCAGGACTTCATTCTCCTCAACCCACCAATATTTCGGTGTTCTTTTGAGCCCCTTGATGCCGATGGTTGGCTTCGTTCCCTTGAGCGTAAGCTTGAGACAGCCCATGTTGCTCCAGGTGATCGTGTGCTATTCGCAACATACTTTCTGGAAGGTGCTGCTCTTCAATGGTGGGAAGACTTCATGGCAATGCAACCAGTTGGTCACGTGGTGACTTGGCAAGAGTTCTGTGATGACTTCCGAGGTTATCATATTCCAGATCAGCTGATGGAGCGCAAGAGAGAAGAATTTTGCAATCTGACCCAAGGAAAGATGACTGTTCATGAGTATCGAATTGAGTTCACTCGTCTAGCACGTTATGCACAAGAAGAAGTATCCACCGATGCCAAGAAACAAGCAAGGTTCCGCAAGGGACTTAGCCCCGTTCTTCGTCATGACCTGAACCTTCACGAGTTCGTCAACTTCAGGGACTTGGTCGACAAATCCTTCAAGGCGGAGTATGGAAATGAGTTGTATGAAGAGTCTCGCAAGCGTGATCGTGAGTTTGCCCAATCTTCTGGACCAGTTTCTCGAAAACGCTGTGTATGGATTCCCTTCAATGACGTCAGTCATGCTGTAAGTGCTTCTAGACCCCCAACCACCATATATCGTCCACCTCAACCCAATCTTCCCCCTTGGAATTTTGTTGGACAATCCAGTGCTCAAGTTCCTTTCATTCCACGTGGTGTTTGTTTCCAATGTGGACAATCAGGTCACAATGTTCGAGAGTGTCCCAAAAATCATGTAGCCACCACACCTAAACCAAAGCAAGCCTTTCGTCGTGGTAAGCCACCACCCAAGACTTCCAAGGTCAAGCCTCCCGCCTATGAATATGGTTATGTGAATCATGTATCCATTCTAGATTCCCACAAGTCAATCGATGTTGTACTCGGAACCCTTCCTGTCAATTCCACCCCAGCTTCGGTTCTGGTTGACCCAGGAGCATCTCACTCATTCATATCCCAAGACTTTGCACTGTCACGTGACATCTCCTTTTTGATGTTATCCACCCCTTTAGTTGTGCAAGCCCCTGGATCCAGATGGCACACTACCATGGTGAGTCATGAGAATGAAATTGCAATTGAGGGTTTAGTATTCCTTGCCTCACTTATAGCCCTCAAGTCTTCAGACATTGATGTCATCCTAGGAATGGATTGGTTATCAAGACAGAGTGCTGTCCTTGATTGTAAAGCCAAGTCAGTGAAACTAACCCATCCATCAGGCCAGACAATCAAGTACAACTCACCAAGCTCTAAAACCCAGGTGCATTCTTTGAATGTGCTTCCTCTTCCAGACCTTGAAGATATTCCGGTGGTTCGTGACTTCCCGGATTTCTTTCCAGAAGAGCTGCCAGGCATACCACCTGACAGATCTGTAGAGCTTGTGGTAGATCTTATCCCAGGAACCGCACCAATATCCAGACGCCCATATAGAATGGCCCCACGTGAGTTAGCTGAGCTCAAAATCCAACTTGAAGCTTCGTTGGCAAAAGGCTTCATCCGCCCTAGCTCATCGCCATGGGGTTGCCCCGTTCTGTTCGTAACGAAGAAAGATGGAACAAAAAGGATGTGCGTAGACTATCGCCTGCTAAATCTAGCGACGATAAAGAAAAAGTACCCACTGCCCAGGATCAATGATCTTTATGATCAACTTGCAGGATCCTCTGTTTTCTCCAAGAGGGATTTGAGATTAGGTTATTATCAGATCAAGATCCGAAACAAGGACATTCCCAAAACGGCTTTTACTACTCGTTATGGTCTTTATGAGTACACCGTCATGTCCTTCGGTTTAACCAATGCCCCCGCCACATTCTCGCGTTTGATGAATTCGATCTTCATGGAGTACCTAGATAAATTTGTTGTAGTTTATCTTGATGACATTCTCATCTACTCGAAGAACGAAGAAGATCACGCAGAACATCTTAGGCTGGTATTGATGAAACTTAGAGAGCATCGCTTGTATGCTAAATTCTCCAAGTGTGAATTTTGGCTACCAGAAGTGACCTACTTAGGCCACGTAATTTCTGCAAAAGGCATTGCTGTCAATCCCGAGAGAGTTCAGGCTGTCCTTGAATGGACTCCACCTGAATCGGTTAAGCAAGTTAGGAGTTTTCTTGGCTTAGCAAGCTATTGCCGTCGCTTCGTCGAGAATTGTTCTAAAGTTGCAAAGCCTCTTACTGAACTCCTCAAGAAAGATAAGAAATTCTTATGGACTACCAAGTGCGAGGAAAGTTTTCAAGAGCTAAAAAGAAGATTGACTTCTGCACCCGTACTTGCGCCTCCGGACACCAAAAAGGATTTCGAGATCTATTGTGATGCCTCATGGCAAGGGTTAGGATGCATACTTCTGCAAGATCGACATGTGGTAGCTTATGCTTCACGCCAGTTGCGTCCACATGAAGAGAACTATCCTACCCATGATCTTGAACTCGCTGCCGTAGTTCATGCCCTGACAACTTGGCGACATTAGCTCCTTGGTAATCATTGTGAGATCTATTCCGACCACCAAAGCCTCAAATACATATTCACCCAGCCAGATCTTAATCTCAGGCAAAGACGCTGGATAGAGTTGATAAAAGATTATGACTTAGGAATTTCTTACACCCCAGGCAAAGCCAATGTCATGGCTGATGCACTAAGTCGTAATTCGTATTGTAACAACCTCATGTTACAACAGTATCAACCACTTCTTCATGAGGAATTTCGAAAGCTCAACCTCGAGATTGTTCCTCGTGGATCTCTTTTCAACTTGGTGGCGAAACCAACCCTTGAGGATAAAATCATAGTTGCCCAAAGGCGTGCACGAGGTGTTCTCCGGATCAAGGAGAACATTGCTAGCGGAGTTGCTAAATGTTTCTCCATAGATAGTAAAGGAACGGTATTCTTTGAAAATCGTTTGGTAGTACCTAAGAATAGGGAACTAAGGCAACTCATCCTCAAAGAAGCCCATGATACACTCCTCTCCATTCATCCCGGTAGCACAAAAATGTACCGAGATCTACGCCAGAGATTTTGGTGGACTAGGATGAAGAGAGAAATTGCTCAATTTGTTGCGGAATGTTATGTTTGTCGTCGCATTAAAGCAGAACATCAAAGACCTGCTGGTACTCTTAGACCTTTGCCTATCCCCGAGTGGAAGTGGGATAAAGTCAGTATGGATTTCATCACTGGCTTTCCAAAAACCCAGAAAGGAAATGATGCCATCTTCGTTATCATTGATCGACTTTCAAAAGTTGCTCACTTCCTTCCAGTTCGAGAGTCTATAACTGCTAGCCAGTTAGCGGACTTGTATGTCTCCCGAATCGTATCACTTCACGGTGTTCCTTTGGAAATCAATTCAGACCGTGGTAGTCTTTTCACTTCTCGATTTTGGGAAAGTTTCCAGAATGCTATGGGAACCCACCTCTCCTTTAGCACCGCTTATCACCCGCAGTCCAGTGGTCAAGTAGAAAGGGTCAATCAAATTCTCGAAGACATGCTCAGAGCTTGTGTTATCTCTTTCGGAAAGAAATGGGAGAATTCTCTTCCTTTTGCCGAATTTGCGTATAACAATTGTTTCCAATCTAGTTTGGGCATGGCTCCTTTTGAATTTCTCTATGGACGGAAATGTCGAACACCCCTAAACTGTTCAGAAACCGGTGAAAGACAATTCTTTGGACCGGATTTGATTCAGGATGCAGAAGAGCAGGTTCGCATTGTTCGTGAGAAATTGAAAACAGCCCAGTCTTGTCAGAAAAGCTATTATGATCGTCATCATAGGGAAGAAAGCTATAATCTGGATGAGAAGGCTTACCTTCGGGTTACTCCTCTGAAGGGTACCCATCTCTTCGGTATCAAAGGCAAGTTGGCCCCACGTTATATCGGTCCCTTTCGCATTCTCGCTAAACGTGGAGAAGTTGCCTACCAATTGGAACTACCCCCTCACCTCTCCCAGGTTCATGATGTCTTCTACGTCTCTCAACTCAGGCGTTGCTTCAAGGACCCCATCCGCGAAGTAGACCACGAAACGCTTGATCTCCAAGATAACCTTTCATATCGAGAGTACCCTGTTCGCATTCTTGATGAAGCCGAGCGTAGCACCAGACGTCAGAAGATCAGATTCCTCAAAGTGCAGTGGTCACATCATTCAGAGAAAGAAGCCACCTGGGAACGAGAGGATGGTCTATGAGCTGAGTACCCCACCTTCCTCCCGACGACTTCTGAATCTCGGGACGAGATTCTTTTGAGTGGGGGCGAGTTGTCAGAACCCCAAAGTAGGTTTGTGTTTAACCTAGCTTGCATTTTAGCATCTTGAAAAAAATTACAAAAGAAAAGGAATTGGGGAAAAGAAAAGCCCTAAAGGAATTAAATAAAAAGGCCAGAAATAAATCTTTTTCCAAAATTCTTTTGGATGAATTGAAAAATCCTAAAAATGAGTGGAATCATTTTAAAAGTGATTTGGGATTAATCCCATGCTCATAGATTTTTCAATAATTCAAATAGTGGCTTGGAATTTAAATCAAATGCCTATTTGAATTGAAATTCCAAGTAAATTGAATTTCAAAAATTCCCAAAACTTGGGGTTGACTTCTATATAGTCACCTAGGTTTTATAAAATTATTTGGGGATTTTATAAAATGCCCTAGCTATTTATTTTTAATGGGCAAAACAAAGAACAGAAAGGAAAATAAGAAAACAGAGAAGAATTCTTACCTGGCGCCCACGGGCGAAGGCCCACCTGGCCCAGCCCAGTCGCCCCCCTGTCGTCTTCCTCCTTTGGACAGAAGGAGCGCAGCCCGCGCCGTGCGCCTGCGTGGCGGCCATGCCTCCCCTCCTCGCCACCTCCTGCTTCGCCGTGGCAGTCCCCTGGCCCCTAACCCCCTCCGCGTGGACGACCGAAGCCTCCCAGTTCCTTTTCCCCCCTCGCGCTGGCCTTCTTCTTCCTCTCCGGCGACTTCCGCGCGAGACCCGAGCCCTCACCGGAGCGGCCACCGTGCGCCCGCGTGGCCACTGGCTCCCATCCGTCGAACCGAGATGTCCAGGAGCTTCAGCGCCCTCGCCTGCGTTTAGCTGCAGTGCCAATCGAGCTCAAGCCGCGCTGGAGAAGACGCCATCTTCAAGGATTTGCCGCCGGCCGCCGACGACCTCCACGTCCAATTCGACGCCGTGCTGCTTCCCCCGCCCCCTTCGTCCTCTCCATCGCCTCTGGTGAGCTCCCAGCTCCAATTCCCCCCCATCCGTGCGTCTCCCCGCGCTCTCTGTGCCGATCCGCCATGGACAGTGGCTCCGGCCGCCGCCGGGCTTGTCCTAGCCGACGTCTCCGTGCTCCCCTTGGTGCCCTGATGGCACCAGTGGACGCGCGACGTCGCGAGGTACGCCCCCGTGCCCCCAGCCCCCTCCCCCGTGCCCGAAAACTCCCTCCCGTGGAGCGCCGCCATGCTGGAGAGCCACCGACGTTTAGCCGCCGGTTGGTTTGACTAAACCGACCACTAACCACCCCCTCCTCTCACTGCCAGTGGGCCCAAGCCCCCCCCTAATGACCTGCTTAACTTAATCTAAACCGGAATTAACCCAGTGAGGCTGACAGGTGGGGCCGCCCTGTCAGTTGACCAGTCAAACCACTGACGCCAGCATGATGCAGTGCTGACGCAGTAAAGGATTAAATCAATTTAATATATTCAATAAATTCCAGAAAATGGCTGAAACTTTGAAAAATCATAATAAATTCATACTAACTCCAAATATAGCAAATAATATATGAAAAATGACCAGGAGAAAATCCTCTATCCAAATATCCAACTTTCAGCTATGTTGGAGTTGATCTTAAAAAGGGATCAGTAGCTTTTGCTATTTTATTTAATTGGAATTATTTCAAATTCAAATCAATTGCTATTCCAATTTCAAACATTGAAATGCACCACACATCACTTGTACTTCAGAAGCATTTCACACATATGATCTTTTGATTTAAAATGAACAAACTTTAGCAAATGCAAGTTGATCAAATTTGAATACATTTGGAGTTTGAATTTGAATTTACTTTTCAAATCAACTTCAACTAAAATGTGGCAATTCAAACATAGGTCACATCAGCACATTGCCATGCTATGTTTTGCATATTGAATGTGCATTGTATTATTTTGATTGTGCTTTACTTCCAGTGCTTCGGTGATTGATTCTTCCCGGTAGAGTTGATCTCGGAGACGAGTTCAACCTCACATCAGAAGAGTGTTACATCGTGATCGTCAGCAAGGCAAGCAGCCCCCTCTTTGATCATGTCTATAAAATCCCAGTTCCCTCTCATTCTCGCAAATGCATGTTTAGGATGTCACCATGATACGTTCTACCGCTAGTTGAACCCATTCCTTTGCATGACCTATCATTTTGTCACAGTAGTAAGCAAACCACAATCCTAGCAGATGTAGGAGTTGGTTGATATCATGTGGCCCCTGCAACTGTTATAGCTTATTGCATGCTTAGAGTTGTTACCTGAGGCTACTTTGATGTGAGTCGGGATGGTAGTGATCATGTGAATGATGGTGGTAACGTGTTGGTGAATCTACCCTAAACAAAGGTGAACGATGAGAGGCTGTGTAGGAGTACACAGTGGGTTGTCTCGTTGAACACTGCCTTAAGCCCGAGTTCTTGTGTTGTTATCCAAGACAAAGAGTACGACCACACATTGGGCTCACTGACCCCTCTCGGCCTAGTACCTCACCCCGGACCAGTCCAGGAGTCGCAAGTAGTTCGCCCTTTAACGATCTCAAGCAGGTGGAACCAAGGTAAGTGGTTGGCGTAGGTTGTGGGCACGTTGAATCAAGTGATCATGATCGAGTTGAGCTTGATGGCGGTCACACAACGTTTGAGTCCGCATCGAAACAATCGGCCGGATTCCGATTGTGGTCCCAACTCAAATAGGCGACTCCCTAGGACTAGAGATGGTGCCGTGAGTGAAGTGTCGTGGCAGCATCCTCGCCGGTTCTCACTTGAAGGGTCCATCCCCAGGAGGTAACTGATGAGGCGTGTGTGTAGCAGTACACCCCTGCAGGGTTAATGAACTATTCCGATAGCCGTGTCCGCGGTTATGGACTACTTGGAGACCTTTACTTGATCATAGATAATTTGAACTGGATACTTCTAAAACACACCAAGATAAGTGTGACTGCTGTGGCGTGCTTCCTCGTGGGGAAGTCGAGGAAGGCACCATAGTGGAGTATTGATTGGAGACTGTTACTTGGACTCGTGTATGTTCTTACCTCTCTCTGGTACTCGTAGTTCAGGACTAGCCAAGTCAAAGCTGGCACTTCTGCAAGTGAAACCCCACCTCCCTTTACCTTGATACATGTGCATGAGTAGTTTAGTTCCTATGTAAGTCTTGCTGAGTACGACTTAGTACTCACGTTTTCTTAATCTATGTTTTAGAGACGAGACCACTGACCCTGATGGTGGCCTCTACCTCAAGCTCGACGTGGACCAATGTCGTATAGTTCCAGGCAGCAGCCTGTGCCCTCTGGAGGGTCGTTGTACTTTTCTTTCAGGCTTCTTAAGCCATTTGTTAAACTTGTCTTTACTAAGACATAAATTGCTTCCATTGATGTTTGATGTAATGTTGGATCACAAACATGTGATCTCTGCTTGTAATACTACTACTATGTCTGCTCTGTTTAGCAGAAGTTATAAAGACTGAGTTTGGTAGAGTTCATGTTGTGATTACCTGCTGTTTACACTGGACATGTATGCTGCGTGTATGATTATAACATGCATGTCTTAGTGTGGGGTTCGATAGCTTAGTTGTATTCTTGCCGGCGGTCTTTTATACACCAAGTGGCCCTTAGATGTGCGCAGCTTGGGGCATCATGATGCGATTGCTCGTGACTCTGTCACGTGGCACACTTTGTTGTATGATCGAGCCCGCCCGAGATCCCGACTAAGTGATCGGGCTGGAGTAAGTCTATGTAAGGGTTATGATTTAATCGATAACATGGTTGAGGCGACTTGTCTATGAGTATGGGATTCACCACCCATAAGCATTAGACTTGTGAGCGGACGTTGAGGACCCATCTCAGTTGATCATCCTGCCTGAATGGGATGCCCCTCACGTTCGATGCTTACCGAGAGTGATCTGTGCTTGGCCTTGTCTGCTTAGACAAGTGGGTACAGCTCTCGGCTCTCCATGTGATTGCATTATGATCGAAATTACATACGCTAACCCCGGGGTCCCGACAGTTGTTTTCCCCTTGTGGCCACAACACATCCCCTAGACTCATGTTTCTGTCACTCAAGAGTGTCATCAGGGGGCATGTACCCACAATCGAGCATAACGTTCCCTCTTGGAGTCACTACCTACTACTTGGCCAAAGAAATAAATAACAACGAAGAACATGCAAGAATTACTTAGGAACAAAAATATAAGAGATAAAAACCAAATATATTACTCTATCACAATCTGAATATAATCTCATAATCCGTCAGATCCCATCAAACTCAGCATAGCAACAGGAGAAGAATTACATATGTGCCTCGATCATGTAGGGCAGCTCACGAGGTCTAAACTATGAAGAACAAAGAGGGGAGGAGAACATCACATAGCTACTGATCACGGACCCATGGTCCAAGGTAGACTACTCATGGCACATCCGGGAAGCATCCATGGTGGAGGAGAAGCTCCCGGAGGTCGATCCTCCCTCCGATAGGGTGCCGGGAAGGGTCCTGATGGTTCTCCCGATCTTGGAAGTGCAACGGCAGTGGAAAAGAGGCGAGTTTGCGAAATAGGGTTCTGTCCTCGGAAGTTTCCCGTGATTGATATTAAATAGGCAAACGGGCAGCCATGGGGGCCACCAGGGGTCCAGGCACCCCCCTGGCCGCGGCAGGTGGCCGCCTGGGAATCTGGTGGTGGCCCCCTGGCCCTCCTTCAGGGCACTGGAAGCTTCCGACACGCTGATTTTTTATCTAATTTTTCCTGGATTTTTGGAGCACTTTTTATATGGTGGAAAACTGAAATAAAAAAATAGCAGAAGACAGAAACTGGCACTGGGGTGCACTGGGTTAGTAGGTTAGTCCAAATATGATCAAAAGTGTATGAAAGTGTATCTAGATTATAGCAATATCACACAAAACATGCATGGAACGAGCAGAAATTATCGATACATTTGGGACGTATCAACATCCCCAAGCTTAATTCCTGCTCGTCCTCGAGTAGATAAATGATAATAAACATAATTTCTGTGGTGACATGCTAGCAACCATATAAGAACTTTTGAAAAGTAAAGCAATCAAGGTATGTGATTCAATTCAAGTAATAACATGCAAGAGTCTATATTAGCATTGAAACAAGTAACAAAAGAACATTAGGTGCAAGAGCTCTCGCTGTCCGTGACTCAAATGTCTCCAAATGGTGTTTGTGTGCAAGAAGGGGGATAGGGAATACGAGGAAAAAGTATTTTAGTTGAGAACTCAATCTACTAAAGTTTCACACTTGTTTTTTTTAATCTTATCTTGACTCGTCCCCAGACCACTAGCCAGGTACAATTCAACTTGATCCACTCCTTTTTGATATTTTGAGCACTCATGCAATGGATAAGCGTAAGCACGAGAGTTGACACTTAGGATGGCAAAGAGAGAATATGGTGGAGGAGGAAGACAAAAAGGATGAGAAAGTCTCACATCAATGAGGACAATCATAGGCGAGGAGGTCAAATGATAGATATGATGTGAGGAGTAGGGATTGCCATGCAACAGATGCACATATGATCTGAAAAGCTCTCCAATGGAACTAGTGGGGTGCATCTAACTTTATCACTCATGAAGACCTAGAGCTCTTTTGATGAGTCTCATCCTTGGAATATGCAAGCCAAGTTCTATAAGATGAAGGTCCCCACATAGCTATATGTATGAATGATCATCTCTACGGAGTACAAGGATAAGAGAGAGTACTAGTGTGGATCTTTCAAAAGGATAGTAGTGTTGCCCCTTTCTCTCTTTTTATTTCCTTTTTCTCTTTTTTCTATTTTTCTATTTTTTTGGTGGCCTCAATGGCTCTTTATATTTAACTCTCATTTGTCCTCTTTGGGATCTTTTATTTTGTCCACTTTGGGATATTTTCCTCACTTACGGGCAATACTCTAATTTACAAGAGGGTATAGAAGATCTTTCACACTTTACAAGGTACTCAAATCATAAAGAAGATGTAGCTATCATGATGTATGCAATGTATGCCGCCGCCAGTGTAGCAGGAACATGTATGCCATGAAGATCAAGTCATGAAGAGGTGGATGTTGCATGGCAATATATCTCGGAAGGGCTATGGATATGCCTTGATAGGTAGGTATGGTGGCTGTTTTGAGGAAAGATATAAGGAGGTTTATGATGACAAAGCGTATCATGCCAAGGGTTTGGATGTACCGGCGAAGGTGAGCGCCAACTCTCGGAGTGAGAAGAAGGCAATGCACGGCATGGGAGAGGCTAGCAAATATGAGGAGGTGGAAGTGTCAACTTTCAATACTCACATTAGTCCGAAGAACTCATGCACTTATTATCGGTAACTCTCAATCTAATGAGGAGGTTCACAAAGATACAAGTACCCCGAGGAGGAGTGTATGGGGGTTTGGTTATCCTTGCGCATCCTCAACTCATGGTACGTGAGTGTACTATAATATTCGAGCCCTCCAAAGATTAGCGATCCATCCAGTAGCTAGAGTTCTCAACTAGTTTTGTAGGTTTTGAAAGTGAACACGGATTGCCCAAAATACGAAACCTATCACTAATAGGCTAGAGCTCTTGACACCAAAAGGTCAAACATTAAATAGAAACTTACTACTGCAACTTACTACACCAAAAGGTCACATCAATACCTCAAAACTATTGCAACTTACTACTAAAATTAAATAGCAACCTCAATTACCTACTCTCAAAACAAGACATTACTCAGTGCAACAACCAACTCTCATAACAAGATAAACATGAAAACTAAAAACAGTTCCAGCAATAAACAAAACAAAAGCCAAGGCTCTTGCTAAAGACAAAATAAGACTAAAACTAAACATGACAGTAGCTACGAAAAGATCAAGAACACACAACAGTAAAAAGATAGGCATGAAAAATCCTATGATGTGTTCTAGATTTTGAAAGTGGAGCGTGTTTCTCTCCCACACAAAGTAAGACGGGGTCTAACTTGTTATGAACAGAAAGCAAAGCTAAATAAAACAAAAATAAAACCTAAGAGCGGGACGCTCCAAGCATAGCACATAACGCATGAAGTGATACAAATATAGTGAGAGGAAGGACGAACTGATGATTGTTGATGGAGAAGAGGATCCACGTGGGAATCCCCAAGCTTAGACGCTTGAGTCTCCTTGAATTTATTGGGGATGCATGGGGACATCCCCAAGCTTGAGCGCTTGACACTCCTGGATCTTCTTTCATCATCTTCCATCGCACACTTGAAAACTCCCTTCATACATAACTCAGCATAAGCTGATTAGAGAGGTTAGTACCCTTAATAAAATAATTTTTCCCCACTGGATATAAATATATTCTTTAAGAGCTAATGTTTCTCAAGATTTCCAAAAGGTTTTTGCAAAGAAAAAGCAAGCTTAAGGTTTGCAAAAGTAAGGAGAGATAAAACGTGGCAGAATCTTTGAAAAACAGAACAACAGGTAGGGGTACTTCTGCAACTCAAATAAAAAAAATCAGAACATACGAAAGTTCTGTGATTGTATAGAGCATGATTTGTAAAAAATTCAGCTCAAAAAGATGAACTGGTGATTTGATCCGTTTTTTCCTGCCACGAAGTCAAAATCTGTTTTCTGGACAGCATGTCACAACTTTCGCTTCCCTTGTCATATGAGGCTATAACTTGGCACAAATCTTGAAAATAAAGATACGATGATGTTGCTACAGTAGTAAAAATCATCAAGACCACTAAAAACAGAAGTGAAAACATCTTGGGTTGCCTCCCAACAAGCGCTTTCTTTTACGCCTTTATGCTAGGCATAAGGCAAAAGAAGAATCAAGTTTTATAAAGAGAAAGAGAATAGCTATCCCGTGTAACAGACTCAAAAGGTAACTTGATTTTATTTCTAGGGAAGTGTTCCATCCCCTTTTTGAGAGGGAATTGAAATTTTATATTCCCCTCTTTCATGTCAATGAGAGCACCAACGGTGCGGAGAAAAGGGCGTTCCAAAATAATTGGACATAAAGGTTCACACTATATATCCATAATAATAAAATCAATGGGAACATAGTTGTCATTGACAATGATAAGAACATCGTCAATCTTCCCCAAAGGTTTCTTTACGGAAGATTCGACAAGACGATCACCAAAAGAACAAGAATCAAAAGGTTTCAATTCAAACATATCATACATTCGTTTGGGCATCACGGAGGTACTAGCTCCAACGTCACATAAAGCATAACAAGAGAAGTTATTTAATTTAATTTTGATCATAGGGTCCCAACCATCACATAGATTCCTAGGTATGGAGGCTTCTATCCTTAGCTTCTCCTCCCTATCTGTGATGAGAGAATTTGTGATATGCTCCGTGAAGGCAAGATTAAGTGTGCTAGTGTGGGGGTTTCGAGATATTTTGTGTAGTAAGCTAATAACTTCTGAGAGGGTGCAACTATCAAAATCAATATCACTACTATCAAAAGTGGTAGTAGTAGCATCTAGGCTCACTTGTTTGGAACCCTCTATGTTCATAGGGGTTTCTTGTTCTACAGTTGAGGTATTAACATCACCATTAATAGGTCCAATGGGACCAGGAGTGCATTGGGTGCTAATAGTTTCGGTATCCTCGACAATATGGATAGTTGCAACTGTGTGGTGTGTAGGAAGGCTCTTAATTCTATCCTCTTCCTCTTTTTCTCTAGCCCATCTTTATTTAAGTTTATCCATCATCCTAATATTTTCATTAATTTGTAACTAGATATCATTAATAGGGGTGGCCTTGCTCTCCTCAAGGGGAGAGGTTCTAATTTTTAACATCTCAACATCAAAGGCTAAGCTATCTACCTACAAGCAAAAAATAATCTAATTTAGCTAGCTTTTCTTCTACATTCTTGTTGAAGGCTTTTTTGGTAGTGATAAAGTCTCTAAGCATGCTTTCTAATTCAGAAGTGGGGTTCTTGTTTCTAGGGTAAGTGTTGTAGTTCCCATAAGTGGATGGAAACGTTCTAGGATTACTAGCAAAGTTGCCCCTATAAGCATTATTATTAAAGTTGTTTCTAGCAATGAAGTTCACATCTACTTGTTCCTGAGAAACCAAAGATTTTAAAGGAACATCATGAGTTTCAATAGAGGGTTGCTTGGTAAGTAGAGACATAATTAAATCAACTTTATCATTTAGGGAGGTAATTTCCTCGACGGAATTAACCTTCCTACCTGTTGGAGTGTGTTCTTTGTGCCATTGGGAATAGTTGGTCATCATCTCATCGAGGAGTTTTGTGGCAGCACCGAGTGTAGTTGACATAAAGGTTCCTCCCGCTGCCGAATATAAAAGGTTCCGCGAGGTAAAGTTCAAGCCTGCATAAAAAGTCTGGATAACCATCCAGATAGTCAAACCATGTGTAGGGCATTTCTTAATAAGAGATTTCATACGTTCCCAAGCTTGGGCAACGTGTTCATTATACAATTGCCTAAAATTCATAATGTTACTCCTCAATTGGATAATTTTTGCAGGTGGGTAATACTTCCATATAAAAGCATCTTTGCACTTATCTCAAGAATCTAGACTATTCCAAGGCAAAGATTGAAACCAGATTTTAGCTTCTCCTCTCAAAGAGAAAGGAAAAAGCTTGAGCTTAACAACATCCCTTCTACTTATTTATACTTTTGCATATCACATAATTCAACTAAATTATTCAAGTGTAAAGCAGCATCATCTCCAGCACCAGTGAATTGATCTCTCATAACAAGGTTTAGCAACGCAGGTTTAATTTCATAAGAGCTAGATGATACGTCCAAAACGTATCTATAATTTCTGCTTGCTCCATGCATGTTTTGTGTGATATTGCTATGATCTAGATACACTTTCATACACTTTTGATCATATTTGGACTAACCTATTAACTCAGTGCACCACAGTGACAGTTCCTGTTTTCTGCTGTTTTTCTATTTTAGTTTTCCCCCATATAAAAAGTGCTCCAAAAATTCGGGAAAATCAGATAAAAAATCAGCGCAGAAGAACCTTCCGGAAGGACCTGAGTGGGGCCAGAGGGCCACCACCAGGGGCCCAGGCGCCCTGGTGGCTCGGCCACGGGCCCACCCGCGCCAGGTGGCCGCCTAGGCACCCTGGGCACCGCCTCGGACTCCCCTTTGGCTCCTATTTATTCTCCCGTCGCGGAAACCCTGATTCCAGATCCCTTTTCTCCAGGAACAATTCCGATCTCCGCCGCCATCGCCACCAAGTTTCGGGGGACCAGAATTCCTGTGCCGGCACCCTGCCGGGACGGGGAAGTGCCCCCGGATTCATCTCCATCGACGTTGGTTCCTCCCTCCATGAAGCGGGAGTAGTTCTCGCTCGGGGCTGAGGTTTCTACCAGTAGCTATGTGTTCTTCTCTCTCTCCCATGATGTGATCTTCGTTGTGATCATAAGCTATGTTAATCTAGGGTGATCCCCTGATATTTCCCCTTCCTCTATGTATTGGATTGATGTACTCAATTGATCTTATCTAGTATAATCCCCGAGACCAAAGTGACAGCGGTCTATTGGACATGGGTTAGAAGAATATTTTCATGAGTGATTTCCTCTATTGTGTGTGGATTGAAGATTGAGAGTCTTTTGGTGCTTGTCTTTGACTATCCTTTAGATATGTTGTGGTGATTGTGGTACTCTCTTTGTATGGCCGCGGTGACATTGGGAAATCCATAGATTGAGAACTACGAACTTTGATGTGTGCTTTTGTAGCCCTACACAATTCTCGTCCTCTCTTGACCACAAAGGAATGACCTCCGAGTACGTCTCCATTGCATATTTTATGGGAAATATCATGTGATTAGACTATGTTAATGTTGTTGGGAGTTGCCACTAGTGAAAGTATGAAGCCAAGGCCTTGTTTCCACCATTGCAATACCGTTTTTGCTCACGTTTACTACTTGTTTGTTTTCTGCACTTTTTATTACACATTTATATTACCTTGTTTTGCCACACCTATCACCTATATTTTACCATCTCTTCGCCGAACTAGTGCACCTATACAAATCCTAGTTGTATTAGGTGTGTTGGGGACACAAGATACTTCTTGTATCTTAATTGCAGGGTTGCTTGAGAGAGACCATCTTCAACCTCTACTTCCCTGAGTTCGATAAACCTTAGGTCATCCACTTGAGGGAAATTGCTGCTGTCCTACAAACCTCTGCGCTTGGAGGCCCAACATAGTCTACAAGAATAGAAGCGTGCGTAGATATCAGTAGCTGAAGTGGCAGGTGTGGCAATAGGAGTGCAGATAAAGTCTTTGTTGTTGTGACTGGTGAAGTCACACAACTTGGTGTTTTTAGTGGAACCCATAGTAGCAGCAACCGTGACAGATTTTTTTGTAATTTTTGGTATAAGACACAAAGATAAAAACAGAAAGGTAAACTAACAAGACTAAAAAGTAAAGGTAAAAGGTAGTGGGAAACTACCCTATCTTATCACTCGGAGTCCCCCGCAACGGCGCCAGAAATTTGCTTGATACACGAGAGAGGATAATTGCTTCACGTCCTTCGTTGGTTACCCCAAGTGGAAGTTGAGATGTAGGATATCAACAAATTTCCCCTATGTAGAGGATATGGTTTGTCTCCCGTAGGACTCCGATAATGATAAATAGGTGGTGAAGCGAACAATGGTGCCGTTCACAATCTTCGAGATTGTTTACTTCACCTGGACCTGCACACATACACAATTAACTTTGCTCCCAATGAAGTTCAGAGAGGTTGTCAATCTCTCCGGTCTTGTTATTTACAAAGGATCAAAAACACAGGATAATGTTAATGATAGCAATTGAAAGTAAATACTGAAAAGGAAATAAGCTTGTAAACAATGATGAGAATATGGACCGGGGTCCCGTGATGTTCACTAGTGATGTCTCTCTCCCAAAAGACGATAAAACTGGTATGCGAGGTAAACAAATTACAGAAGGGCAATTGACAGGATTATAAACGCACCGCAATGCTAACTATGCTACAAAAGAAAGGAAGATGCTCATAAGCATGGGCAGTACGCCAAAATAAATAGACTGAAATCCATCTGCATCTACTACTAATCATCCACCTTGAGATATCTATCCAGAACATCTCGTCGGTATTTGAAAGTCCAAGTATGTGATCAGAGGGGGAGGGGGGGGGGGGTGAATGATCACTTCAAATTGTCGACTAAAGATTTGAAGGGAAGCACAAACTAAGCAGATAAGGGTTGTAGAACTAAATGACAGGGAAGTAAAACTGGAAGCAAAACTAAATGCAGCGAATCAAAAGACATTGATGCATAACTGGGAAGCAAATGCAATACGTAATGTAAGTACTTGAAATAAAACGAACTGTGACTCGGCGATGTTTTTTCGACCAGTTCACGCTCTGCAAAGCGCAACGTCTGGTTGGAGGGACTGGTGATTGAACACCTGGATAAAAACTCTCTCCGTCCGTTGCTCGACTGCTACAATCTTCTTGAGCTTGGCCAGTTTTCACTCGGGGTATATTATCAAGGAAATCTCCGAAACCTTTGAAAAACTTGATCTTCGAGGCGACAATTACTCTTTGCTCTCTGAAGTCGACACTCTAACCGTCTAGGAGAATTGCAGTTATCCAAGATAAAAAGGTTAGCAAGCTTTCACCTAAGTCATCTCGAATCTACTCAGATCAATAGGACTTAGACTTCAGTGTTCTGGGTTTTGGGTTTTGCTTAGGTGGCATTCTTGGGTTTCTCTCTTCAGTTTCTCTCATGAATAATCTCAGAGCAGCCACCCGCAAATGGAGGAGGGGGCGGCGTATTTATAGTTGGCGATCCCGAGGTGCAAAATGACCCATTTGACCCAAAGCGACAGCTTGACGCGTGTCCACAACGGTCGGATTTGTCATAACTGCACAACTTTACTTGCGGAACAAGTTAAGCTGACTCACGGACTTATTTCTGCTTCGGAAGCCAAAGAACGATGTCTTTGCTACCGAAACTTAACTCAGTGCACATGATATTTCTTCACTCTGGCTTCTCACTTGGTTTAGATTCAATCTGAGCATTTTCTCAATAACTTCGGTGTCCACAAACTAAAGACCCCTCTTGATAGTACGGGTTGTCCTATGACTCAAAGAACATAAAAAGATCTACGCAAAAACATCTAAGTCTTGCGCCTTCTTCTTCATTTCCTTCGATGAGTTGAGCTTCAGGATACCTTCATTTTTGGGGGTCATCCTCCGTGATTAAGCTTCACTCAAGGGGTAATTCTTCGATAACTTGAAAACCTTCCTTGAAGCTTTATCACCTAGCTTGTCCTTCAGGAACCTATTCAACTGTTTACACTAGAAAACATTGTTAGTTCCTCTACTGTCTTGTCCAACAATATCCAAAACACATGGGGGAAAAGCTTTGCTCTTACAATCTCACCCTTTTTGGACTATTGTTGACAAAACATGCATCGATAAAAGATATTGAAGTTTTTGTGAAGTGATGGGACAAACTCTAAGATATGAAGTTTTTGGCTCCCCCTGAATGCAAGCATCAAAGATTTATATAATCGAAGTTAATGCTTAAGAGAAATTTCTTCGGTGGAGAACAAAACAAATATCTTAGCGAAGACAATTGCATTTAAAGATAGATATATCTAGAAATGTGTGCAATTGCTTCCAATTACCTGTGACTTAGAAAATAATAACCACCTGCAAGATAGAGGATACGAAGCAATACTTGCGAGCAAAGGGTTATTAAAACGTAAGAGTAGCATATGAGTAGCATAACCGAATATAAACTTAAGGTACAACCCAATCAAAGAGAATGGAATGTTTGTTGTAACTTAAACCAAGTGAAGAAGAAAGCGAATAGAAAAATCCCTTTCCCCGATGCAAATCTAACTCATCGATGCCAAGATTCTCCCCCTTTTTGTCAATGATTGGACATAAGGTTGGGAAGAGGCTCGAGAGATCTACTTCGTGGCATCAGCACCCTTGGACCCCGACGATGCTGAACTTGACGAAGACTCATCCCAAGACGATTGATCTCCTGGAGTTTCTTCTGCCGACGCAGGCGAAGGAAGAGCTTCAAGATTTGTCTGGGTGATGAGGTTGATGTCGAGGTCGCTGTTGTCAAGGCCGTCGTCGTCCTTCGCAGTAATGGAGTCGTTCTGGGAGACGGTGTCCGGCCTGATGGGATCTGGCTCGTTGACGAAGAAAACTTCATCAATCTTATGCAGGGGAGGGAGCTTCTGATTCTGGAGATCAACAGTATCATCTCGTGAAAAGTTTCACTGGAGGCGCTCATACTCTTTGTAAATGCGATCTTTACGAAGACCTTTAACAGAGTTGAACTTGCAGAGTCCCTTCCAGGAATGACGCTTGAGAACTTGAAGATACTGATTGTTGTTGAGAGCAATGTTTCCAACGCAATTGACTTCATCAGCAAGGAATTGCATCTGACGTTGATTTGCTTCAATGAAGTTTTTGAGCAATTGCTGCGACTGAAGATTTACTTCAAAGTGATTACAGTCCTTCTGGAATTTCTTCGAGATTTTGCGCTCATTTACTTCATGGCGCGCCCCAACATATGTGGCAAAGATGTCATTGAGTTTCCTCAGCATTTCCAAAGTTTCACGCACTGGAGGAATGAAAAGCTTCGGATGATGGCGAGCCACAAAGTCTTAATTTCGTCCATGGTCGCAGACAACTTGCAGCCAAGGAGCATATGGCTTTAGAGTATAGGGAAATTCTGCACGATGTACCAGGTTCCGAATGGAGCAGTCCTCGAAGTCAAATACGAGTCCATGCGTAAGCTTCATGATTGCATGCCTTGTCTCTGAATATATATTGGATTCCTTCGAAGAAGTACTCCACGGAATCAAGGATTGCGACAAGATATAAAACCAAGTCTTGGAGATGAAGTTCAAATTCTTCGGGCGAATATTTTCTGGAATATAATTTGCAGTGACTTCAGTATCCAACAAGGTAGCAAATTGTTCTTCAGTCAGATCTGGCTCCATATGAATCTTTTCTAGGTCGCCAGTATGCCTTGGGATATTGACTATTTCCATGAACTCTGCGGAAGACATTCTGAAGATTTCTCCTTGGATCATCCATTCCAGTATCCATGTGCTGGGTTCATTTGCATCGCCCGAAACATATAATGTGGCTTAGAACTGCTTAATGAGTTCAGAATTGAAGGGAGTGCTCAAATCAAACAAATGAGTCAAATTCTGATTCTCAATTGTTTCGGCGATTTTTTCTGAAAGCAAGTGGCAGTTGAAAGGATTCGCATATCCAGATACCGGTGGCGAAATAAAACTCCTTTGTGGCAGAAAACTTTAGTGTATAGGATTTGTTGTTCCGTAGTCCAGAAGCGAAGATCATCGATAGTTTTGTCTGAAGCATATGGACTTACACCAAAGAATCAGTGACGCTTGTGATGTTGTTCCAAACTGAATTTTGGTCCGTGCTTAGAAGAACAGCCAGCGCCCTTGAAAATAGGAAAATTTTCATGAGGGTAGTTTTATTTGAGCTGGGTGTCTTGGCAGGGTTGGGAACGGGCACAAATCCTTTGCAGACGAGCGATTGGGGCGGCTCTTGACGGGCCAGCAGTCTGAGCGACTATCAGGGCTTACTCTTGCGAAGGATTAAGAATCTGTACTTGCTCATCTTCATTTGCTTGTGCTTCAGGTTGAGGCACATTGGATTCAGACTCTTGAGCAGTTCGAGATGAAGAATAATCACGCGAGTTGCGCGTTCTGGAGTTGAGGGGGATGGTTCATGGGCTTCCGGAGGTGGATCCGGAGCAGCCGGTGTGGTAAGAGTTCTTTGCGGTGCGGGGGATGGAACATGTGGTGGTGAAGGTGCACGAGGTGGAACTGGTGCAGTTGTTGAAGTTGGGGTTGGGGTTCGCTTGGGAGTTGGAGCTTTTGGAGGTGGAGTAGGAGTGTGTGGAGCGGGTGTCTGCTTGGGAGTGGATGTGGTTGGAGGAGCTGTAGGGGTTTTGGTGGGTGGAGTGGGAGCTTTTGGCATGGGCTTGGAAGGCTTTGGTTGGGGAGCAGGAGTGGGAACTTCTTCAGAGTTTCCTTCGGCTGGCTGGTAGGTTCATCACTCGTATCCATATCAGCAGCCGAGGCCAATGTAACCTTCCGCTTCTTGGAAGTCTTTTTCTTCGGGGACGGGTCAGATGGCTTTGCTTCAGCGGGCTTAGCTGTAGCTGGTTCAGCTTCTAGCGGGGCCTTACGCTTCCGGGAATCTCTTTCCATGATTGAAGCATTATGTGTTTTAACCATCTTGCCAAAAACAACTTTGATCTTGCCTTTGAATATGTTGATGTTTCCCTTGGTGGTGGTGTTCACATCAGTCACCTTCTGAACTATTTTCAGCGCGTGTACCTTGAATTCTTCATCTGTTTCAGTTTCGGCACGATGCTGATAGTTGTGAATTTTGGCAGTCTCAGCCCTGTCCCTTGAGTGCAAATCCTTCAGCTGACTGATCATAGTGGTGATCATTGCTTCGATGGAGCCTGATATATAGACTTCACCGAGGTCAACAGCTTCAGGGTCTTCTGCCTCACATTTCTTCCAAAGGGCTTCACTCACGCCCAACTGATCCCATAGTTCTCCTTCACGTGGATCAGGGAATTGATGTTCACTATGCCGATCTGGATCAGCATCAGTTTCAGTGAGTGAAATGACTTTATGCTTCGGCGGATTTGCTTTAGCAGAAGGGTTCATGTCCACCACGGCCTTCTTCTGGGCAGCCCTGGCTGCTTTCTCAGCCTTCTTCGTTCTGAGGCCATCTAGAGTAGCCTTGCGTTTAGCTTCATGTTATGCTAACTGTTTGGCTTCAGCAGCAGCTTTTTATTCGTTTTTCTCGGCTTCGGTGAGCTTTCATTTCGTCTCAGCCTTCTCAGCATAAAATTTGGCGGAGTCTATCTCCCTTTGTTTTCTTGCAGCTGCTTCTGCTTCCTTCTGCTTCTCATCAGATTCTCTAGCAAGCACGCTGCGATTTAGTGCCTCCTCGAGGTATTTCTGTTCTAGTTCAGCTTCAGTGGGCTTTCGCTTCACTGAAGGGTTTGGTGCTGCAGACTGCTTAGGCTTCGTTGGTGCAGCTGCCTTTGCAGTTTTTTGCTTAGCAGGGTCATGCCTCTGCTTTGATCACCTCCGAGTGTTGAGGGTCTCAGCCGGTGGCTTGGAGGCCAAGGGCTTCGCCACCACCAAATTTGCCAAGTCTATGGTGGGGTGAGATGCGGGCTTGTTTGTAGGGTCTTGGATCTTCTGCCCTTTAGCAGCAGGTTTCTCTCCCGGCTTCTTCTTCAAAGGGATCTGAATCTTTGGATTCTTGGGGGGAGGTGCAATATCTTCGGACTCATCATCGGCTTCAGCATCTGATTTGTCTTCTTCTTTGGCCTTGTAATCAGAATCCTCAAGAGCGGCTTGCTCCTGCTTCGCTCGTTCTTCCTCATCAGTGAAGGCATGAGGAGGAGAAGCTGCTTTCTTTTTCAGCTTCCGCTTTTTCTTCGTGCTCGGGCCTTCTCCAAGAGCTTCGGCAGCAGCTAACTTGGCTTCCTTCTTCTCATCTTTGATTCACTTTTTCTCTGCATCGATTCTCAACCTATCTTGCTCCTCTGGATAATCATCGAGAATTTTGATAGTATTGGGATGTGAGTACTTTGGTGGAACTGGGTAATAGAGGTGACGCTTTTCTTTGGTATACTCGCCGCACATGTGGGAAGTATAAAAGAAAGGTGGACTGAAGGCAAACTGCATTGCCCATTTTCAGTTAGCGATACTTTTGTACTTGTACCACCTGATGGCCCAGTAACGCCGAATCCCTTACAGGCGAATCTTTCGATGGTCCTTTGTTTCATTAGGAGGTGTGACATATCCAAGTTCCTTCCGAATGGATTCGGGAATGCCTCTAGCATTGTTATTTTCCTTTGTTTTGCTTCCTCTTTTCTTCGGTGCATCTTGTTCGGCTTCGTTTATATGGTCAAGAACTAGGGACTCAGTACCGAAGCCCAATTCTTCAGACATCCTATGAGGAAGCATAAGGGAACGAGGGAAAATATACAAGTATGGACTGAGCACCAGCAAAAGTTTTGACCAAAACAAAAAAATTAACAAGAGATTCAGTAGAACATAGGCGATTAGTCCGACTTGTTCTGGGCTAGATTTTTCTCGCAACAGAGGACTACAAACCCTAGCACAGAACAGAGGATATCTAAAACCTAATTTCTAACCTGAATCGGAGGGGAAGCTTTAGCTCAAACAAGATTCCCAAAGTTTCAAAGAACCAACGGATCGAGAGGCACTATTGAAAACAACCTAAAAACTCTAAGAAAAATGAATCCAATCTGCCGGGATGAACAAGATTAGATGAGAACAAGATCGGATCGAGCCCAACGTACCTAACTCGGCGACGAAGGGAATCTACGGCGACGACGAGCAGAAGAAGAGATCGATGGCGGCGCGAAGTCCACGGCGTCCTTCCGGCAGTGAAGCGGCGAGAACGACGGCGAGGATGAGAAGCACAGCGATGCTCGAGAGGATTAGGGTTCCGGAGAGGTAGGGGACGAAGTGGTGTTAGGTGTCGCTGGGGTGACGGGTATATATAGGGCTGGCCTGACGGGTGATGTCATATTAGATCGGACGACTACCAGCGACCGACTCTCCGGATTCGACGGCGAGGATTTCGTGGCGTTTCGCGAGGGAATCTCAACGACCCGGATATGATGGGATCTCAACGACCGAAGAAAAAGTCTTGGTCTTGAGGAAAAAGTATGATAAAGTTGGAAGCATTTGATTCGAAACTTAATGACGTTCGAAGCAAAAATACTTTCCATTTCAAATGTGCTCAACCATTTTGGACAGATAGAATAAGAGAGAAAAAGAACAGAAGGGGGTAGGGTCCGAAACTTATCACCTTGAAGAAAAATCAATAGCGAAGCTAAAGGTGATAAGCATGGAGGACTAAATCCAATAAAGATAAAAGATAGAAACCGAAGCAAAAACAAATATCGAAACCAAAAAAAAACAACGAAGTAAATGAATATATACATGGAGGTAAAGGTTCGGTCTTACAGTACATTTCGTGAGTCCCAAATATTGAGCTCACACCTTAACGCACAGAACCTTTTCTCATCCAATGGTTTCGTGAAAATATCAGCCAGTTTATCTTCAGTTCTGACATGACTAATCACAATATCTTCACGCTGAACATGATCACGAAGAAAATGATGGCGAATGTCAATATGCTTCGTGCGAGAGTGATGTACAGGATTGTGAGGAATTTTGATTCCACTCTCATTGTCACATAGAAGGGGAATTTTCTTCACATGAATATCATAATCCTTCAGTGTCTGCTTCAGCCAGAGAATCTGAGTACAGCAAGACCCAGCAGCAATGTATTCGGCTTCAGCAGTAGATATTGATACACAATTTTGCTTCTTGGAAGCCCAACACACAAGTGATCTTCCGACGAAATAACAAGTGACTGAAGTTGATTTCCTATCAACACGATCACCAGCCCAGTCCGAGTCAGAATATCCAATAAGATCAAACTGAGCAACCTTGGGATACCACAAGCCCAAGGTAGGTGTGTGAGCAAAATACCGAAGAATTCGCTTTACTGCAGTATGATGTGATTCTTTTGGATTTTCCTAAAAACGAGCACAAATACATACTGAAAGCATAATGTCATGTCTAGATGCACATAAATATAAGAGAGAGATCCAATCATAGACCGATATTTCTTTTGATCAAAGGATTTTCCCTTTTCATCTGCATCAAGGAAGCCATTGGTAAGCATTGGAGCCTTGATATTTTTGCAATCAGTGAGTCCAAACTTCTTCAGGCAATCCTCGAGATATTTTTCTTGAGAAATAAAGGTGCCATTCCTCTGTTGACGGATTTGAAGTCCGAGGAAGAACTTCATTTCACCCATCATAGACATCTCATATTTCTTTGACATCATTTTGGAAAATTCTTCGCTGATTTTAGTGTTAGTGCAGCCAAAAATAATATCATCTACATAAATTTGACACACAAACAAATCACCATTATAAGAACGAGTGAAAAGAGTTGGGTCAGTTGTACCTAGTTTGAAGCCTTTCTTCAGAAGGAAGTCCTTCAGGGTGTCATACCAAGCACGAGGTGCTTGCTTTAACCCATAAAGAGCCTTGTGCAACCTGTACACCATGTCAGGATTCTTCGAGTCTTCAAAACCTGGAGGCTGCATAACATACACTTCTTTTTCGATTTCTCCTTTAAGAAAATCACTTTTCACATCCATTTGATAAAGTAGGATACCATTGAAATTTTCAAAAGCAAGCATAACACGAATGGATTCGAGACGAGCAACTGGAGCATAAGTTTCGCCGAAATCGATACCTTCGATTTGGGTGTACCCTTCTGCTACCAGTCGTGCTTTGTTTCTTACCACAATACCATCTTCATCTTGCTTGTTGCGAAAAATCCACTTTGTACCAATGATGTTGTGCTTCGTTGGATCAGGCCTTTCGACTAAGGACCAGACTTTGTTTCACTCAAACTGATTAATTTCTTCGAGCATGGAAGTTAACCAATCTGGATCCTTCATGGCTTCATCAAATTTTGAAGGTTCTAGCATGGAGACAAATGAAAAGTTTCCACAGAAGTTAGCCAAACGAGTACGAGAACGAGTTGTGGGACGACCTGGTTGTTGAATTTCTTCGAGGATCGAATCAACATCAACTCTTCTTCGCACTCGAGTCAGTGCATTTTCAATGATTTGTGGCTCTGGTTCTTCTTCAGGATCATTTCCTTCAGGACCAGCATTTCCTTTCGGATCTGCATTTCCTTCACGATTTGCATTTTCTTCGTTCACACGTTCTTCTTCATCATGTACATCATTAGCTTCAGGATGTTGATCTCCAGCGCCCCGGGCTATGTGTGGGAACATTGGAACATCATCATCTTGATTTTCTTGACGAGAATTTGCTTCGACAGGAAGAATCTCTCCAATAGCCATGGACCTGATCACTTCATTAAGAGGAGGTTCATCTAGATCATGAGGCAAATGCTCCTTTTGAGAGCCATTAGTTTCATCAAACCTCACATTTACAGTTTCCATACCTTCCCAAAGTGGGAGTTATACACTCTGTAAGTATGAGAGTTTGATCCAGAACCTAGTAGAAAACCTTCATGTGCGTTTGGGGAAAATTTGGAGCTATGATTCATGTCTCTAATAAAGCAAGGAGCACAAAATACCCTAAGATATGAACCATTTGGCTTGGTACCAGTTGTAATCTAATGTGAAGTCTTCTTCAGGAATTTCTGAAGGTAAACCTTGTTGATGACATGACATGCAGTGTTAATTGCTTCGGCCCAGAACCTGATAGGAGTTTTGTATTCAGCAAGCATAGTTCTGGCCATTTCAATAAGATTTATGTTCTTCCTTTCAACTACACCATTCTGTTGAGGTGTATAAGCAGCAGATAATTCATGAGTAAATCCATGATCATCAAGAAATTCTTCAATATGAGAATTTTTGAATTCAGTTCCATAATCACTTCGGATATGCTTCAGAGATAATTCATATTCAGTTTGAGCTCTCTTAGCGAATGACTTGAAGATTTCAACAACTTTGCTCTTGTCATCCAAAAAGAAAACCCAAGTATAGCGAGAAAAATCATCAACTATGACGAGACCATATTTATTTCCTCCCAGGCTTGCATAATTTTGAGGACCAAAAAGATCCATGTCAAACAATTGAAGGGGACGAGTAGTGGTCATAATTTTCTTCGTTGAATGATGTTTCTTCGTAATTTTACCAACTTCACAAGCACTGCGGAGACGATCCTTATCGAATTTTACTTCGTTAAGACCAATAACATGCTTCTTCTTCACTAGATTTTGAAGATTTCTCATCCCTACATGACCAAGTCTTCGATGCCATAACCAACCAGATGAAGCCTTTTCCATAAGGCATGTGGATACAAAAGGGCCCGAAGAAAAATCAACAATGTATAAATCTCCTTTTCGATAACCCTCGAAGACGAAAGTATAGTCATGTTGTGAAAAGACAACACAACGCGAAGCAGAAAATAGACAATACTCATATGATTTGTGCAACCACTGTCCATGACCCATTCGGATCCACCGGAGACATAGCCCTGCAGAAGAATTAGTTCTTCTTAACCACCCACAAACGAGCAAGTGATTGAGAAGAGGTGGAAGCACTTGTTGAAGCAATATCAAATCGAACAGGGTTATATTGCCTAGGGGGACCATCAAGTACACCATAAATGT
This sequence comes from Bromus sterilis, assembly GCA_950022295.1. Taxonomy (NCBI): domain Eukaryota; kingdom Viridiplantae; phylum Streptophyta; class Magnoliopsida; order Poales; family Poaceae; genus Bromus; species Bromus sterilis. Next base: position 284,330,880 of record OX465600.1, read on the forward strand.
AAGTCCTCTGCGAAGGGTTAGGATATGAATGAGCATATGCAATCTTATCATTGTTATCATGGTGACGGTAAGTATAACAACCTGTGCGATGGTATTCCTTTTGAGGAACATTTGATTCGGGCACCAGTGAGTCATTTATCTCCTCGAGAGAATAGAAGTGTTTTGGTGGTACCGAATACTTTCCCTTCATAGAATGGTTAGCAGGTAATTTCTCAACGAGTAACTTGCGCACCCAGATTTGTATCTTATAGAAACCATTCTTTGGAGGGGCACCAATGTATTCGGCCGAAACCTTTCCTTTCTGGTTCTTGATAAGCTTTTAGTCAGAATCAAGTGATTCGTCAATAATAGCCTTATCAATTTTGCAGTTGTAACCTGAAAGATTAGCAATATCTATAGGCTTATCCTTCACTAGCACCCATACAGTTTTTGGGTACTGCTCAGGTTCCCAGTAGGTGCCATCAGGGTTTAGCTTTCTTTCAAAGCCAACACCTTCATTCCTAGGATTCTTGTGAAGTAGTGTCGTCTTCAGGGTATCACAAAGATGCTGGTGTCCCTGGAAACTTTTGAATAAACCTATTTCAAACAAATCTTTCAACCTGAGGAGTTCCTCGGTAACAGCAGATTTTTCCTCATTTGAGGCATTAGTTTCATCAATAATAATGGCAGCTTTGCCTTTGGAATCAGTTTTGCTTCGCTCCAAGCAAGTTAAGCAAGGTGAATCAGATTTATGATTTTCTTCAGAACCTTATTGAGCCATGAGAGAGAGGTTGATGTTTTCCAACTCTTCATGAGCCTCTTTCAATTTTTCGAGAGCCATTTTCCTCTGAAGAAATTCATAGGTAAGCTTCTCATAATCAACTGAAAGAAGATCATGCCGAGAGGATAATTCTTCAAACTTCTCCTTTAGAGAAGCATGCTCATTAGTTAAAGTTTGACCTTTCTCTATCTCATCGATTAACAGGGTCTCTGATTTCTTAATGGTTTTTCTTAGCGAATCAAGTTCATCTTGTTGGATTGAAGCAATTTTAGCCAGTTTAGCTGTAACGACCCAATTCACACAGAATTGAAGTCTCTGTGCTCAAGTCACTACAGGAAACAGGAGTTTTGCCGTCAGCCAAAGCTGACGGCAAAGTTATGAAAAGCTGACGGCAAAGGCTTTGCCGTCAGCTCCACGACGGCAAACCTGTTGTCAGCTCGTCAGTCGGCAGTGAGCTTCTTTGCCATCAGCTTAAGATCGACCGACGGCAAAGCCATTGCCGTCAGCCTTTTTTGTACCGGCTGACGGCAAAGCCGCTCGTACGGTCAGCTCTGACTTAACCACATGGGCTGAGTTAACGACGTGCATTGCCGTCAGCTAGCCGTCTCGCTGACGGCAAAGCCCTTGCCTGGGCCCACATGTCAGCAGTGTGCCGTCAGCCAACCTACTCTTTGCCATCATCCGGTTGAAGGCCGACGGAAACGCCGTGACCAAATGGTCACTGCCACAGCCCAGATTGCACAGGCTGCCGCCACGTGTCCTCTTTGCCGTCAGCTTGCTGACGGAAAAGCTCTCTGTATCTATCTTTTTAATTTGTTTTCTTTAATTCCCTGCATTTAAACAATAATATATATATATATATACAGATATATTATAGCCAACATGATATATTATAGTCATCTCCATCCCACAAGTAATACAAAAAGTGCCAACATGATATAAATGTACAAGTCATACAAAAAGTGCCAATATGATATAAATGCACAAGTCATCTCCATCCCACAAATGTACAAGTCCACTAGCTAGTGCATACATATAGTTTAAAACAGCAACAAGTCGACTACATGATCACACGCGTATACAAAGGCCAACACTATGCAAAGAGTGCATCCATCCTAACATCCTATATGTACAACAAGAAGCATCCATCCATGCATAAAGGCAAATCTGCAGATGAAAACATAATCATATGTTAGTTATGGAAAAGAAGAAATCCAAAATGATGAAAAGATGAAAATAAAAAGGAAAAAGAAGAACAAGGAGAAGAAGAATAAGGAGAAGAAGAAGAGAAGAGGAAGAATAAGAATAAGATGAAAGGAAGAAGAGAAGATGGAGAAAAAGAAAGAAGAGAAAAAGTAAGAACAAGAAGAACTTTTCTTCTTTTACTTTCTTTTTCACCTCTTTCTTCTTCACTTCTTTCTTTTCCTCCTCTCCTTCTTCTTATTCTACAATACTTGTTCTTCTTAGACCTCAAGAGCTAAATATATCTCATTTTAGATCTAACTAAGTCATTAATTCATTTTTGAGCTTTATATGCAAAGTATAAGTCATTTTTAGGTTTATAAGCCACTTAAGCTAGTAAATTCATTATTGAGCTTTTATAAGACAAGTATAAGTCATTGTTGAACTTAATAAGCTTATAAAATCTAATTAGAGCTTTAAAAGCTTATAAAGCCAAGTTTGAGCTTTATAAGCTTATAAAGTCACTATTGAGCTTTTAGAAGCCAAGTATAACTCAATTTTCATCGAACTAAGATATTAACATCATTTTTCAGCTTTATGAGCTTGTGAAGTCATTGAGGAGCTATTATAAGCCAAGTATAAGTCATTTTTGAGGGTTACAAGCTTATAAAGCCAAGTATAAGCTTTATAAGCTTATATAGTCATTTTTAGCTTTTATAAGCCAAGAATAAGTAAATATTTATGTAACTAAGCTATTACTACCATTATTGAGCTTTATGAGCATATAAAGTCATTGATGAGCTTTATGTAACTTACCGGAGGACACCTCAAGGCTAAGAAGCGCCGCCACGTGGATTGCTCGGGGATTCACTAGGAGATTCTTGTGGGTTGTGAGATGCAGCTCCGGAATTATGCTGCAACAAAGGATGAGTTGCAATGTGGTAAGCATGATGACACTTGATGGTATAAGACCGGGCTATATTGATCATTAAAAGAAACTTACCGTTCCGGGAGGAGACACGATAGGCGTCGGCATCGGTGGAGGGGTAAGACCTTGCTTCCCCCACATACTCTGAGAGTTATTTTTTGAGGACTCGAGCATATTAGCAAGTGAACCAAACATATGCATATGCATTCTTGGCGGATATATGCAAAAGTAGTAACTTACCGAGCAGAGGTCGTAGATGGCCTTCGTCTGGGCATTATTGCGTGCCCTCTCCTCCTCGAGTATCCTCTGGGTCCTCTCCTCCGCTAGCCGGTCCCTCTCCGCAAGCTGCTCTAACAACATCTCTTATGTCGCCTGTCTCTCCCTCTGAATGGCGTCCTGAGAACACTCAACAATATAGCAATTATTGTCATCATCGCTACGTAGTCTAAAGAACGGAAAGTTATACCTGGATAGCAATGTCCACTGGCCGCGGGCGAGGTCGTACAGCAGGAGTGAACACCCTCACTGTCAGTGAACAGTAATCACTGTTACTGTTCATCACTACTGTTCAAAACTTTTGTTTGATCAACTGGTTCAGTTCAAATTCAAATTCTCCTTTGATATTGTTGCAAGCAAAGTGAACCATGGGCCTTGATCACCATGGATGAAAACAAAGTCCAAGCCATTTGAAATAAAATTCAAACAAACCCTAAAATGCCTTTTGATGAATATTAAAAATATGGTGACAATAAATCTTTTCCAAAAATCTTGGAACCACTTTTATAAAATCCCAAATAATCATGGGACCATGCCCATGTAATCATTGGTATTTATTGGGCTACTGAAAATTGTAAACAATTAATAACAGTAGCAATTCCAGGCCAATTTCTCATTTAATAATAAAATAAATTAGCAAAAGAGTTTAGAAAAACCCTAAACTTTTTGTGGTACTCTAGGAATATGCTCTACTAATTATGGAACCAAAATGGCATTATATAAAAATGCCTGAGCTTTTCAAATAATTGCTAACATAATTTTATAGAAAAGGAAAAGAGCAAAAATGGGCTCTGATTATTTGTCGCACGGGGCAAAGGCCCACCCATCGGCCCACCCGGGCCCCTTTTTCCTTTTCTTCCCCACCTCTTCTTGTTCCTCTGGCTGGCACGACCATGGCAACAGTGGCCGTCGCCACCGGACCTCCTCGCCGCCTCGGTCGCTACAGGGGGTGGTGAGAGGATAAGACGATGCCCCCGACCAGCCTCCCCTCTCGCGCAACCCTAGATCGAGCAGTAGCCCTCCCCCTCGTTGTTTTCTCCCTCGACCAGGAGCTCGCTCGAGCTCGCCGTCGCCGGGAGGTCATCGTCGACGCGGCCAACGGCCTCCCCGTGCCACGGGAGGTTGTCCAGGAGGTCGTCCGCGCTCGACTCCTTCCTCTCTTGCTCGCAATCGACACCTTCTACCTCCACACGACGCGAATCGCGAGCTTCTTCTACCTCGGTCCGTCGCGCCATTGACGCCACCGAGCTCTGCCCCGAGCTCCCCCGCGCCTGCTGCCAGCCCTGCTCGGCCCCTGTGAGCAACCCCCCCTTTCCCCTCGCTCACCCGTGTCGTTCTCCCACCGTAGCTCCGTCCCCACGGACACAGTGCACCGGCGCCGCCCAGCTCGATGTCGTCGTCGTCCTGGGCCGCTCCAGCTCGCGCGAATGGCACCTACGGGTGCGCCTCGTTCCCCCGCGCGCGTATGAGCCAGCGGCGCCCCTATTTGGCCCATGTGCCGAGAGCACGCCTCGCCGGTTCCTCTGCCATGGCCTCGCCGGCATGGCTGCAACAGCCGTGGGCTTAACCCCCCTCTCATGTGCCTCGTTCCCCCGCGCGTCAGGCCGCTAATTAGGCATTAGCCCCCCCCCCTTTATCTCACTGACCTGCGGGCCAGGGTGCCCCCTAATAGCCCTGCTTAATTAAACAGAAAGATAACCCCCACCACCACTTACACATGGGCCCCATGCCCTGTTAGATTAATGTCGGGACCCGGGGTTAGCGTATGAAAGTCCAGCTAAGACATAGTCATATGGAGAGCCGAGAACCGCACCCACTTGTCTAAGCAGACAAGGCCAAGCACTGAACATTCTTGGTAAGCATCGTACGTGAGGGGCATCCCATCCAGGCCGGATGATCAACTGTGATGGGTCCTCATCATACGCACACAAGTCTAATGATATGGGTGGTGAACTCCCATATTCAAAGAAAAGTCGCCTCAACCATATTATCGACTATCTCTAAACTCTTACATAGACTTACTCCAGCCCGATCACTTAGTAGGGGTCTAGGGCGGGCTCGATCATACCACAAAGTGTGCACGAGACGGAGTCTCGAGCAATCGCATCGCGATGCCCCAAGCTGCGCACATCTAAGGGCCACTTGGTGTATGAAAGACCGCCAGCCAGAACACAACTAAGGTCTCGAAAACCCATACAAAGACATGCATGTTATAAACATACACGCAGCACACATGCCTTGTATGAACAGCAGGTATCATTGCAATTCTCTACAAAATTTACAACTTTATTTATAACTCTTATAGAGTACACACAGAGATCACATACATGTGATCCAACATTACATCACATAGCGGAAGCAAATTATGTCTGGGTACAGACAAGTTTAACAAATTGGCTTAAGAAGCCTTATTCAAACATAAAGCCCTCCACGAGGGAACCAGTCTGCTGACTGGGACTAGACTAGCTTAACTTCAGTCGTCCAGCTCGATGAAGAAGCCACCTTCTGGGTCAGTGGCGTCATCTAAAACATATATTAAGCAAACGTGAGTACAAAGTCGTACTCAGCAAGACTTACATAGGAGCTATACTACTCATGCACATGTATCAAGGTAAAGGGGGTGGGGTTCACTTGCAGAAATGCCAGCTTTGACTTGGCTAATCCTGAACTACGAGTACCAGACTTTGAGGTAAGAAGCGTACACGAGTCCACTACTTTCACCAACCAATTACACCACTATGGTGCCTTCCTCGACTTCCCCACGAGAAAGCACGCCATAGCACTCACACTTATCTTGGTGTGTTTTAGAAGTATCCGGTTCAAGTTATCTAATAATCAAGCTAAGCTTTCCAAGTAGTCCATAACCGCGGACGCGGCTATTCGAATAGTTTTGTTAACCTTGCAAGGGTGTACCGCTACACACACATGCCATCAGTTACCGCCTTTTGAGTGTCACCGTTCAAGAGATGACAGCGGGGATGCCACCACAACTGTTACCTCATAGCCTATCTAGTCCAAGAAAGCCGCCTACTTGGGTTGGTTACCACTATCGTGAACCCGGCCGGTTTACCGAAGTGGACCCAAGCGATGTGTGCGTGGTGCGTAAGCCGGTCTCGGATGAGCCGTTCTCTCACTTAGCATCCAGACCACAAGCCTACCAGAACTCCGAACTACTGCGACATCTGGACATCGAAAGGGATGAGTTAATAAGTCGAGAGGGGTCAGTGAGCCCAATGTGTGGTTGTACTCTTCATCTTGGATCACCACACAAGAACTCGGACTTAGGGCGGTGTTCAACGAGACAACCCACCGTGTACTCCTACACAGCCTCTCATCGTTCACCTTGTATTAGGTCGATTCACCAACACTTTTCTACCATCATCAACATGATCACTACCATCCCGACTCACATCACAGTAACAACATGGTATCATACTAAGCATGCAATAAGCGATAACATTTGCAGGGGCCACATGATATCATTCAACTCCTACATTTGCTAGGATTGTGGTTTGCTTACTACTGTGACAATAGATAGGTCATGCAAAGGAATGGGTTCATCTATGCGGTAGAATCGTAACATGGTGATCATCCTATACAATGCATAAGCGAGACATGAGAGGGAAGTGGGATTTTATCGACATGATCAATGGGGTTTTTCTTGCCTTGCTGACGAGGTTCGGGCTCTGGATCTTCGGCGAAGGGGGTGACCTCCTGCTTCGGTTCAACCTCTACTCGACAAACAAAGCACGAAGTAACAATCAATATGAATGCAATGCTCAAGCACATGACATAATGTTTAAGCTTGAAGTACAAGTTTGATATGTGAGGCAATTCCATTTAAGTGGAATATATTGCATTTTTAAAATGCAAATTCAAATTCCACATTTGAATTCAACATTAACCAAGTGATATGTGATATAGTTTGATTAATTTGAATTAACTTCAATTGTTTATGATATGCCTCTGATGTGTAGGTAAAATGTAGCATGTTGCCATGGTTCAAGTTACAAAAATATTTGAATTGAATTTGATTTAATTCCATTTAAATCAAATAGCAAATGCTACTGATCACATTTTAAATTCAACTCAAACAGAGTTGAAAGTTGCATATTTGGAAAGATAATTTTCTCCTGATCATTTTTTATATATTATTTGTCCAATTTGGTGTCAGATCCCTCTGTTAGGTATGTGCTAGGGTTAGCTAGTACCTTTGCATCATGTCAAATTTTCAAAAAGAAATCTTGGAAATCAAATTCAAAATCAAAATGGGAGAGGGAACACCCCCCAGATGAATTAATTCAAAAGGCCAGATAAAAATAATTTCCAAAAAATTCATGTTAGAGTTTTGAAAAGTCTTATAAATGAGTGTGATCACATATCAAGTGATGTGGGACCCACCCCATGCTCATAGATTTTTCAAATATTCAAACAGTACCTTGGAATTAAAGAAATACCCCTTTTTGATTTAAAATTCAATTCATTTGAATTTTAAAAATGTTGAAAGTTTATGAGTGGCTAGTTTATGTTATTATGAGGCCACATAAAAGTTTTCAGCATTTAATAAAATGTTTAACTATTTATTTTAGCTAAACAGAACAAATAACAGAAAGGAAAGATTAAACAGAAAAAGAAAAGAGGGCTTACCTTCAAAGTGGCCCAACTCATTCCCAGCCGGCCCAGCCCACCTTCCCCCCTGTCGTCTTCTCCAGGCAGGCGCACAGCTGCGTGGCGACCATGCCGTGGCCGCCGACGAGCCCCCAGGCCACCTCCTGCTTCCCCTCGCCTTCTCCTCGCGTCTGGAGGCTTCGCACCGCCGTGCTGATCCATTTCCCCCCTCCAGAGCTTCCTCCTCCTCCTCCCGTGATCGATTTCGTCACCACCCGAGGGCGCCGCCGTTCACCGTCGCAAGAACTCGTTTCCATCGACGTCAAGGAGTCCAGCCAAGGTGTCCATCGCCTCCGCCGTCCTCGACTACGTCACCGTGCAGAAGGAATCGACCCGAGGAACTCCAGAGCCGCCGTCCCCTTCCTCGTCTTCAACTCCGCCCGCCGTGAAGAAAGTCGTCGAATCCGCCGCCGTTGAACCACCCCAGCCTTCTCCACCACCTCGACTGCGTTCAGGGTGAGCTTGCGCGTGAGAACCCCCTGTTTTCCCCCTCGTTTGCTCGCCCTAGCCGAATCCACCATGGACGCCGTAGCACGTCGCCGCCATGGACGACGATGAGGTCGCCCCTGTGCCCCTTCATCGCGTCCAGCGCACGCGTTTGGCTCCTGAGCACGTTAGCTTTCGAACGCAAGTGTTTTCAACTCGATCCGTGCACGATAGCTTCAACTACGACCTCGTCGCCGTACTGCTGCCGCCGGAGACGTCGCCGTCGTCGTTCCCGACCACCCCGAGGACCCCCGTCGCCTCCAGATGATGCGCGAGACGCTTCTGAGTCGTTTGGTGCCCTCCCCGTGCTCTCCCGTGGCCGGAATCAATCTAACCGTGCAACGCCGCCGTGGTCCGGTCGCCGGCGTCAAGCCGCCGGCGAGTCAGCTCCAAACCCCCCTGGTTAACCACTAAACCAACCCCTAGTGAGACTTACAGGTGGGTCCAGGACCCCCCTAATCACCCTGTTAAGTTAATCCCCACGGGATTAAACCCTGTGTCACTGACCAGTGGGGCCCCTTGTCAGTTTGACTCGGGTCAAACCCCCTGACGCCAGCATGACGCAGTAATGACACAGTAAAGGATTTCCAGAAAAGAAAAATAGTTTAATAATTCCAGAAAATCCAGGAATTACCCCAAACTTTGGAAATTCATAGAAAATTCATTTTAACTCCAAATTGGACAAATAATATATGAAAAATGATCAGGAGAAAATTATCTTTCCAAATATGCAACTTTCAACTCTGTTTGAATTGAATTTAAAATGTGATCAGTAGCATTTGATATTTGATTTAAATGGAATTAAATCAAATTCAAACCAAATAATTTTGCAACTTGAACCATGGCAACATGCTACATTTCAATCACAGATCAGAGGCATATCATACACATTTGAAGATAGTTCAAAATGATCAAACTATATCACATGTAACTTGATTAATGTTGAATTCCAATGTGGAATTTGAATTTGCATTTTAAAAATGTAATATATTCCACTTAAATGGAATTGTCTCACACATCAACACTTATACTTCAAGCTTCAACATTCAATCATGTGCTTGAGCATTGCATTCATATTGATTGCTACTTCGTGCTTTGTTTGTCGAGTAGAGGTGGAACCGGAGCAAGAGATCACCCCCTTCGCTGAAGATCCAGAACCCGAACCTCGTCAGCAAGGCAAGCAAAACCCCATTGATCATGTCGATAAAATCCCACTTCCCTCTCATGTCTCTCTTATGCATTGTATAGGATGATCACCATGTTACGATTCTACCGCATAGATGAACCCATTCCTTTGCATGACCTATCTTTTGTCACAGTAGTAAGCAAACCACAATCCTAGCAAATGTAGGAGTTGAATGATATCATGTGGCCCCTGCAATGTTACTGCTTATTGCATGCTTAGTATGATACCATGTTGTTACTGTGATGTGAGTCGGGATGGTAATGATCATGTTGATGATGGTAGAAAAGTGTTGGTGAATCGACCCTAATACTAGGTGAACGATGAGAGGCTGTGTAGGAGTACACGGTGGGTTGTCTCGTTGAACACCGCCCTAAGTCCGAGTTCTTGTGTGGTGATCCAAGATGAAGAGTACAACCACACATTGGGCTCACTGACCCCTCTCAACTTACTAACTCATCCCTTTCGATGTCCAGATGTCGCAATAGTTCGGAGTTCTGGTAGGCTTGTGGCCTGGATGCTAAGTGAGAGAACGGCTCATCCGAGACCGGCTTATGCACCACGCACACATCGCTTGGGTCCACTTCGGTAAACCGGCCGGGTTCACGATGGTGGTAGCCAACCCAAGTAGGCGGCTTTCTTGGACTAGATAGGCTATGAGGTAACAGTTGTGGTGAGCATCCTCGCTGGCACCCCTTGAATGGTGTCGAGATCAAAGGCGGTAAATGATGATCATGTGTGTGTAGCGGTACACCCTTGCAAGGTTAACAAAACTATTCGAATAGCCGCGTCCGCGGTTATGGACTACTTGGAAAGCTTAGCTTGATTATTAGATAACTTGAACCGGATACTTCTAAAACACACCAAGATAAGTGTGAGTGCTATGGCGTGCTTTCTCGTGGGGAAGTCGAGGAAGGCACCATGGTGGTGTATTGGTTGGTGAAAGTAGTGGACTCGTGTACGCTTCTTACCTCAAAGTCTGGTACTCGTAGTTCAGGACTAGCCAAGTCAAAGCTGGCACTTCTGCAAGTGAACCCCACCTCCCTTTACCTTGATACCTGTGCATGAGTAGTATAGTTCCTATGTAAGTCTTGCTGAGTACGCCTTTGTACTCACGTTTGCTTAATATATGTTTTAGATGACGCCACTGACCCCGAAGGTGGCTTCTTCATCGAGCTGGACGACTGAAGTTAAGCTAGTCTAGTCCCAGTCAGCAGACTGGTTCCCTCGTGGAGGGCTTTGTGTTTGAATAAGGCTTCTTAAGCCATTTGTTAAACTTGTCTGTACTCAGACATAATTTGCTTCCGTTCTGTGTTGTAATGTTGGATCACTCGTAAGTGATCTCTGTGTGTACTCTATAAGAGTTATAAATAAAATGTACACTTTGTAGAGAATTGCAATGGTACCTGCTGTTCATACAAGGCATGTGTGCTGCGTGTATGTTTATAACATGCATGTCTTTGTATGGGTTTTCGAGACCTTAGTTGTGTTCTGGCTGGCGGTCTTTCATACACCAAGTGGCCCTTAGATGTGCGCATCTTGGGGCATCGCGATGCGATTGTCCGAGACTCCGTCTCGTGCACACTTTGTGGTATGATCGAGCCCGCCCTAGACCCCGACTAAGTGATCGGGCTGGAGTAAGTCTATGTAAGAGTTTTGAGATAGTCGATAGTATGGTTGAGGCGACTTGTCTTTGAATATGGGAGTTCACCACCCATATCAGTAGACTTGTGTGCGTACGATGAGGACCCATTTCAGTTGATCATCCGGCCTGGATGGGATGCCCCTCACGTATGATGCTTTCCGAGAATGTTCAGTGCTTGGCCTTGTCTGCTTAGACAAGTGGGTACGGTTCTCGGCTCTCCATATGACTATGTCTTAGCTGTACTTGCATACGCTAACCCCGGGTCCTGACAGACTTGGTATCAGAGAAGGACTGACTGTAGGACTAGTAGCCTTGGCCGAAGTTGAGTCTAGCATTCTATAGTTATATAGTTACTCTGGGTATATATGGGAACAACGTAAGGCTTCATTTTTCTCCTTACCCCCTCGTTCTGAGTTCTGAGTCACTCATCTTGTTCTACGGGAAGATAGGACTAGGCTCTCCTCTGTCTGTTTAGCACATCTCGTTGTTTGCTTCCTTATAGCCGTAGGAAAGTTGTGTCCAGGTTTTCCTAGCATTGTTGAAATGCTGATTTCTTACATCGTATTATGTAAGTGCTGTTTTTTTTATGATTGAAAGAAATTGTCATTTCTTACAATTACAGCCGTTATGATGTCCGAGTCATTCCAGGTTTATCTCATAATCTGATGCACTTGCAAACTCCTTTCTGTTTCAGATGGCAGATCTTCCCCCTCGGCAGATTGTTCGTTTGACCAGGTGCCTCGGTGTGCGTGGCCACCCCGCCACGTTGATCGAGATGATGTCCTACGTGGGATATCGATGGTACCCTGAGTACACCATCGAGGAGCAGTTCCACGACTTCAACCAGACGCAGTTCCACTGCATTGTCCGGATCTACCCACACCACGTTGGAGTCACCCAGCCTATCCACTTTGGACATGGCATCGGCATTACCGAGAACATGGCTGTGCAGGATGCTGCATACTCATGTATCACACTGCTGAGAGAGGAGCACACTTTGCTGAGAGAGACTTCTTTCCGCTATATCCCAGCTGCACTTCCAGGAGAAGAGGGATATTACACCGGACTCTACTCAGATCACTCCGCAGAGGATCCAGCACTTCAGATGACTACTAGGTTTGCTAGTGACAGAGACCGTGATGCACGTGCTCTCCGTTTTGAGCTCCACGCTACTCGTGTTCGTCTGTACCGAGCACTGACGCTCTTGGCACCTTTTGTGAGCGTGGGATCAGTGGAGTACGATGCGATCTATCCAGTGAGGACCCAGATGCCTTCTCGAGTTGCTTGGCCCGAGATTGGAGGAGTTTTTCCACCCCGTGGTCCTTTGCTTCCACCCTACACTGGACCTAGGCCCCATCCTTGCCCAAATGGATATCAGGGTCCACAAGCCTCCGTGTTTTCCGATGGTCACCTCCAGCTACCGGGATACGCGGGTAACTTTTATGAGGACTACTATGGAGATGGAGATGAGTGAGACCGCTTGTGGTCTTACTTAGTGAGGATGTAGTAGTATCCTAGTATATTGTAAGCAAGGTGTCTAAGTTCCAGAGGCTTAGATAAATAATGTATAGGAAGTCAGAGTGCCTCTGAAGGATGTATCATCTTCATCACGTTTGTATTAGCTTAGTGCTTGTACTAAAACGATGTATGGTTTGTATGACAGCTTGTGAATATATGGCTTGTATGCTTTTATCACCATGTTGTCAAGATGATTACTTCCTTTGCTCTGTAATCCTTCCAGTACTTCAATACCTTGATTAGACTCTTCAAATCAACTCTGTTTGACTTTGATTTTTCACCTTCAGGATGTCTCAAGGAACCCGTGGCCAGATTGGTCGTAACCAAGGTCGTGGTAACCACCAAGAGGAAGACAACCTTCCACCCCCACCCACGATGGCCCAAGTTCTGATGGAGGTCGAGAGGAACCGCCGTGACTCTCACCACCTGTTGGAAGTCATCGTACGCAACACCACTCAGCAGCGCAATGAGCTGGTGTCTTTGAACGACTTCATCCGGCTTCATCCCTCGGTTTTCAGTTACTCCACCGAGCCCCTTGACGCCGATGACTGGCTTCGCAGCATCGAGAGGAAGCTCCAAGCAAGCCATGTTGCAGATGGATACAAGGTCAACTACGCCACCTATCACCTCGAAGGTGCAGCAAGCTCTTGGTGGGAGAACTTTCTGAATATGCGCCCAGTTGGACCACCTGCATCTTGGGAGGAATTCTGCACCTCTTTCCGCGAGCACCACATCCCCAAAGGTCTCATGGACCGCAAACGTGAGGAATTCTGTAACCTCACTCAAGGCAGAAGAACCGTGGACGAGTTTAGTCGTGAGTTCAACCGACTTGCTCGTTATGCCACTGAACAAGTCTCCACCGACTCCAAGAAACAAGAGAGGTTCCGTCGTGGCCTCAACAGTGGACTCCGTCGCGAGCTCAACCTTCATGACTTTGCCACATTTCAGGTCCTTGTCAACAAGGCCATCAAGGCAGAGGACATGAACACCCCCACTGACTTTCGCAAACACCCTAGAGAGGAAGGTTCATCCAGCTCTGGTTCCCAGAAACGCAAGATCTGGATCCCAAATAGCATGTTCCGCCAGAACAACCCACCGAGGCCATCCTATACGGTGCCTCGTCCACCCACCCAGTTTCACCCAGCTCCACCAAACAACCCAGCTCCACGCACTGTTTTCGGAGCTTGCTACAAGTGTGGTCAGGCAGGCCACTACTCTCGCGAGTGCCCCCAGAACCAGATCCAACACCAGAATGCTCCACCACGTGCCGGAGGCAGCAACAACAACAACAATGGTCGTGGCAAGCCACCCCAGAAGGTCTACACCGCCAAACCCGCTCCTCCCGCCAATCGTGGACGTCTGAATCAGATTGCCGCCGAAGAGACTGACGACACCACTGACGTCATTCTTGGTACGCTCCCAGTCAATTTTGTTCCTACTTCTGTTCTTTTCGACCCAGGAGCATCTCATTCATTCATGTCGGAAAGTTATGCACTTCGTCATGAGTTACCCTTTGTTGAATTGTCCACCCCGATGGTTATTCAAACTCCAGGGTCAAGATGGGAAACTAATAGAGTGAGCCATGGTAATCAAATTGCAATTGAGGGTTTAGTATTCCTTGCTTCACTCATAGCCCTCAAGTCTTCGGATATTGATGTCATCCTTGGCATGGATTGGCTATCAAGACAATATGCCTATCTGGATTGCAAAGGCAAATCCATGAAACTCACCCACCCTTCAGGCAAAACCATTAGCTATACCTCACCCAGAACAAGAACCCAAGTGCATTCCTTGAATGTACTTCCCCTTCCCGAACTTGAAGATATTCCGGTGGTTCGTGACTTCCCGGATGTCTTTCCTGAAGAGCTGCCGGGCATGCCACCCGACAGATGTGTAGAGTTTATAGTGGATCTTGTTCCAGGAACCGCACCAATTTCCAAACGCCCATATAAAATGGCCCCACATGAGTTAGCTGAGCTAAAAACCCAACTGGATGCTTCGTTGGCAAAAGGCTTCATCCGCCCTAGCTCATCGCCATGGGGTTGCCCCGTTCTGTTCGTAAAGAATAAAGATGGAACAGAAAGGATGTGCGTAGATTATCGCCCGCTAAATTTAGCGACGATAAAGAACAAATACCCACTGCCCAGGATCAATGATCTTTATGATCAACTTGCAGGATCCGCCGTCTTCTCTAAGATGGATTTAAGATTAGGTTATCATCAGATCCGAATCCGAAACGAGGACATTCCCAAAACAGCTTTCACTACTCGTTATGGTCTTTACGAGTACACCGTCATGTCCTTTGGTTTAACCAATGCCCCCGCCACATTCTCACGCTTGATGAATTCGATCTTCATGGAGTACCTAGATAAATTTGTTGTAGTTTATCTTGATGATATTCTCATCTAATCGAAGAACGAAAAGGATCATGCCGAACACTTAAGGCTGGTATTGATGAAACTTAGAGAGCATCGCCTGTACGCTAAATTCTCCAAGTGTGAATTCTGGCTACCAGAAGTGACCTACTTAGGCCACGTGATTTCTGCAAAAGGCATTGTTGTGAATCCCGAGAGAGTTCAGGCCGTCCTTGACTGGACTCCACCTGAATCGGTTAAGCAAGTTAGAAGTTTTCTTGGCCTAGCCAGCTATTGCCGTCGCTTCGTCGAGAACTTTTCTAAAGTTGCAAAGCCTCTAACTGAACTCCTCAAGAAAGATAAGAAATTCTTATGGACTTCCAAGTGCGAGGAAAGCTTTCAAGAGCTAAAAAGAAGATTAACTTCTGCACCCGTACTTGCACCTCCAGACACCAAAAGAGATTTCGAGATCTATTGTGACGCATCACGGCAAGGGTTAGGATGCATACTTCTGCAAGATCGACATGTGGTAGCTTATGCTTCACGCCAGTTGCGGCCACATGAAGAGAACTATCCTACCCATGACCTTGAACTCGCTGCCGTAGTTCATGCTCTCACAACTTGGCGACATTACCTCCTTGGTAATCGTTGTGAGATCTTTTCCGACCACCAAAGCCTCAAATATATTTTCACCCAGCCAGATCTTAATCTCAGGCAAAGACGCTGGATTGAGTTGATAAAAGATTACGACGTAGCAATTTCTTACACCCCAGGCAAAGCCAATGTCATGGCTGATGCACTAAGTCGTAAGTCGTACTGTAACAACCTCATGTTACAGCAGTATCAACCTCTTCTTCATGAGGACTTTCGCAAGCTCAACCTTGAAATTGTTCCTCATGGCTATCTTTCTACCTTGGTGGTGAAACCAACTCTTGAGGATCAAATTATAGTTGCCCAAAGGCGTGCACGAGGTGTTCGCCGGATCAAGGAGAACATTGCTAGCGGAGTTGCTAAATGTTTCTCCACAGATAGCAAAGGAACGGTATTCTTTGAAAATCGTTTAGTAGTACCTAAGAATAGGGAACTAAGGCAACTCATCCTCAAAGAAGCCCATGACACACCCCTCTCAATTCATCCCGGTAGCACGAAAATGTACCGAGATCTACGCCAGAGATTTTGGTGGACTAGGATGAAGAGAGACATTGCTCAATTTGTTGCCGAATGTGATGTTTGTCGTCGCATTAAGGCAGAACATCAAAGACCTGCTGGTACACTTCAACCTTTGTCTATTCCCGAGTGGAAATGGGACAAAGTCGGTATGGACTTCATCACCGGCTTTCCAAAAACCCAGAAAGGAAACAATGCCATCTTCGTGGTCATAGATAGGCTTTCCAAAGTTGCTCACTTCCTTCCGGTTCGCGAGTCTATAACTGCTAGTCAGTTAGCGGACTTGTACATCTCCAGGATTGTATCACTTCACGGTGTTCCTTTGGAAATCAATTCTGATCGCGGTAGCCTTTTCACCTCTAGATTTTGGGGAAGTTTCCAACGTGCTTTGGGAACTCATCTCTCCTTTAGTACGGCTTTCCATCCTCAGTCTAGTGGTCAAGTCGAAAGGGTTAACCAAATTCTTGAAGACATGCTCAGAGCTTGTGTTATCTCATTCGGAAAGAATTGGGAGAATTCTCTTCCATATGCCGAATTTGCTTATAACAATAGTTTTCAATCTAGTATGAACATGGCTCCTTTTGAACTCCTTTATGGACGACGATGTCGAACACCTTTAAACTGGTCTGAAACCGGTGAAAGACAATTCTTTGGACCGGATATGATCAAGGAAGCAGAAGATCAAGTTCGCATTGTTCGTGATCAATTGAAAGCAGCCCAGTCTCGTCAGAAAAGCTACTATGATCGTCATCATAGGCAAGAGAGCTACAATCTGGATGAGAAGGCTTACCTTCGGGTTACTCCTCTGAAGGGAACCCAACGTTTCGGTATCAAAGGCAAGTTGGCCCCACGTTACATCAGACCTTTCCGCATTATTGCTAAACGTGGAGAAGTGGCCTACCAACTTGAACTACCTCCGCACCTTTCCCGAGTACACGATGTATTCCATGTGTCCCAACTCAGGCGTTGCTTCAAGGACCCCATCCGCGAAGTCGACCATGAAACGCTTGATCTCCAAGATGACCTTTCTTATCGAGAATACCCCGTTCGTATTCTTGATTCCGCAGAGCGTGTCACCCGTCGTCAGAAGATTAGGTTTCTGAAAGTGCAATGGTCACACCACTCTAAAAGAGAAGCCACGTGGGAAAGAGAAGACCGTCTCAGTGCCGAGTACCCCACCTTCCTCCCGCAGACTTCTGAATCTCGGGACGAGATTCTTTTAAGTGGGGGCGAGTTGTCAGATCCCTCTGTTAGGTATGTGCTAGGGTTAGCTAGTACCTTTGCATCATGTCAAATTTTCAAAAAGAAATCTTGGAAATCAAATTCAAAATCAAAATGGGAGAGGGAACACCCCCCAGATGAATTAATTCAAAAGGCCAGATAAAAATAATTTCCAAAAATTCATGTTAGAGTTTTGAAAAGTCTTATAAATGAGTGTGATCACATATCAAGTGATGTGGGACCCACCCCATGCTCATAGATTTTTCAAATATTCAAACAGTACCTTGGAATTAAAGAAATACCCCTTTTTGATTTAAAATTCAATTCATTTGAATTTTAAAAATGTTGAAAGTTTATGAGTGGCTAGTTTATGTTATTATGAGGCCACATAAAAGTTTTCAGCATTTAATAAAATGTTTAACTATTTATTTTAGCTAAACAGAACAAATAACAGAAAGGAAAGATTAAACAGAAAAAGAAAAGAGGGCTTACCTTCAAAGTGGCCCAACTCATTCCCAGCCGGCCCAGCCCACCTTCCCCCCTGTCGTCTTCTCCAGGCAGGCGCACAGCTGCGTGGCGACCATGCCGTGGCCGCCGACGAGCCCCCAGGCCACCTCCTGCTTCCCCTCGCCTTCTCCTCGCGTTTGGAGGCTTCGCACCGCCGTGCTGATCCATTCCCCCCCTCCAAAGCTTCCTCCTCCTCCCGTGATCGATTTCGTCACCACCCGAGGGCGCCGCCGTTCACCGTCGCAAGAACTCGTGGCCATCGACGTCAAGGAGTCCAGCCAAGGTGTCCATCGCCTCCGCCGTCCTCGACTACGTCACCGTTCAGAAGGAATCGACCCGAGGAACTCCAGAGCCGCCGTCCCCTTCGTCGTCTTCAACTCCGGCCGCCGTGAAGAAAGTCGTCGAATCCGCCGCCGTTGAACCACCCCAGCCTTCTCCACCACCTCGACTGCGTTCAGGGTGAGCTTGCGCGTGAGAACCCCCTGTTTTCCCCCTCGTTTGCTCGCCCTAGCCGAATCCACCATGGACGCCGTAGCACGTCGCCGCCATGGACGACGATGAGGTCGCCCCTGTGCCCCTTCATCGCGTCCAGCGCACGCGTTTGGCTCCTGAGCACGTTAGCTTTCGAACGCAAGTGTTTTCAACTCGATCCGTGCACGATAGCTTCAACTACGACCTCGTCGCCGTACTGCTGCCGCCGGAGACGTCGCCGTCGTCGTTCCCGACCACCCCGAGGACCCCCGTCGCCTCCAGATGATGCGCGAGACGCTTCTGAGTCGTTTGGTGCCCTCCCCGTGCTCTCCCGTGGCCGGAATCAATCTAACCGTGCAACCCCTAGTGAGACTTACAGGTGGGTCCAGGACCCCCCTAATCACCCTGTTAAGTTAATCCCCACGGGATTAAACCCTGTGTCACTGACCAGTGGGGCCCCTTGTCAGTTTGACTCGGGTCAAACCCCCTGACGCCAGCATGACGCAGTAATGACACAGTAAAGGATTTCCAGAAAAGAAAAATAGTTTAATAATTCCAGAAAATCCAGAAATTACCCCAAACTTTGGAAATTCATAGAAAATTCATTTTAACTCCAAATTGGACAAATAATATATGAAAAATGATCAGGAGAAAATTATCTTTCCAAATATGCAACTTTCAACTCTGTTTGAATTGAATTTAAAATGTGATCAGTAGCATTTGCTATTTGATTTAAATGGAATTAAATCAAATTCAAACCAAATAATTTTGCAACTTGAACCATGGCAACATGCTACATTTCAATCACAGATCAGAGGCATATCATACACATTTGAAGATAGTTCAAAATGATCAAACTATATCACATGTAACTTGATTAATGTTGAATTCAAATGTGGAATTTGAATTTGCATTTTAAAAATGTAATATATTCCACTTAAATGGAATTGTCTCACACATCAACACTTATACTTCAAGCTTCAACATTCAATCATGTGCTTGAGCATTGCATTCATATTGATTGCTACTTCGTGCTTTGTTTGTCGAGTAGAGGTGGAACCGGAGCAAGAGATCACCCCCTTCGCTGAAGATCCAGAACCCGAACCTCGTCAGCAAGGCAAGCAAAACCCCATTGATCATGTCGATAAAATCCCACTTCCCTCTCATGTCTCGCTTATGCATTGTATAGGATGATCACCATGTTACGATTCTACCGCATAGATGAACCCATTCCTTTGCATGACCTATCTTTTGTCACAGTAGTAAGCAAACCACAATCCTAGCAAATGTAGGAGTTGAATGATATCATGTGGCCCCTGCAATGTTACTGCTTATTGCATGCTTAGTATGATACCATGTTGTTACTGTGATGTGAGTCGGGATGGTAATGATCATGTTGATGATGGTAGAAAAGTGTTGGTGAATCGACCCTAATACTAGGTGAACGATGAGAGGCTGTGTAGGAGTACACGGTGGGTTGTCTCGTTGAACACCGCCCTAAGTCCGAGTTCTTGTGTGGTGATCCAAGATGAAGAGTACAACCACACATTGGGCTCACTGACCCCTCTCAACTTACTAACTCATCCCTTTCGATGTCCAGATGTCGCAATAGTTCGGAGTTCTGGTAGGCTTGTGGCCTGGATGCTAAGTGAGAGAACGGCTCATCCGAGACCGGCTTATGCACCACGCACACATCGCTTGGGTCCACTTCGGTAAACCGGCCGGGTTCACGATGGTGGTAGCAAACCCAAGTAGGAAGCTTTCTTGGACTAGATAGGCTATGAGGTAACAGTTGTGGTGAGCATCCTCGCTGGCACCCCTTGAATGGTGTCGAGATCAAAGGCGGTAAATGATGATCATGTGTGTGTAGCGGTACACCCTTGCAAGGTTAACAAAACTATTCGAATAGCCGCGTCCGCGGTTATGGACTACTTGGAAAGCTTAGCTTGATTATTAGATAACTTGAACCGGATACTTCTAAAACACACCAAGATAAGTGTGAGTGCTATGGCGTGCTTTCTCGTGGGGAAGTCGAGGAAGGCACCATGGTGGTGTATTGGTTGGTGAAAGTAGTGGACTCGTGTACGCTTCTTACCTCAAAGTCTGGTACTCGTAGTTCAGGACTAGCCAAGTCAAAGCTGGCACTTCTGCAAGTGAACCCCACCTCCCTTTACCTTGATACCTGTGCATGAGTAGTATAGTTCCTATGTAAGTCTTGCTGAGTACGCCTTTGTACTCACGTTTGCTTAATATATGTTTTAGATGACGCCACTGACCCCGAAGGTGGCTTCTTCATCGAGCTGGACGACTGAAGTTAAGCTAGTCTAGTCCCAGTCAGCAGACTGGTTCCCTCGTGGAGGGCTTTGTGTTTGAATAAGGCTTCTTAAGCCATTTGTTAAACTTGTCTGTACTCAGACATAATTTGCTTCCGTTCTGTGTTGTAATGTTGGATCACTCGTAAGTGATCTCTGTGTGTACTCTATAAGAGTTATAAATAAAATGTACACTTTGTAGAGAATTGCAATGGTACCTGCTGTTCATACAAGGCATGTGTGCTGCGTGTATGTTTATAACATGCATGTCTTTGTATGGGTTTTCGAGACCTTAGTTGTGTTCTGGCTGGCGGTCTTTCATACACCAAGTGGCCCTTAGATGTGCGCATCTTGGGGCATCGCGATGCGATTGTCCGAGACTCCGTCTCGTGCACACTTTGTGGTATGATCGAGCCCGCCCTAGACCCCGACTAAGTGATCGGGCTGGAGTAAGTCTATGTAAGAGTTTTGAGATAGTCGATAGTATGGTTGAGGCGACTTGTCTTTGAATATGGGAGTTCACCACCCATATCAGTAGACTTGTGTGCGTACGATGAGGACCCATTTCAGTTGATCATCCGGCCTGGATGGGATGCCCCTCACGTATGATGCTTTCCGAGAATGTTCAGTGCTTGGCCTTGTCTGCTTAGACAAGTGGGTACGGTTCTCGGCTCTCCATATGACTATGTCTTAGCTGTACTTGCATACGCTAACCCCGGGTCCTGACAGACTTGGTATCAGAGCAGGACTGACTGTAGGACTAGTAGCCTTGGCCGAAGTTGAGTCTAGCATTCTATAGTTATATAGTTACTCTGGGTATATATGGGAACAACGTAAGGCTTCATTTTTCTCCTTACCCCCTCGTTCTGAGTTCTGAGTCACTCATCTTGTTCTACGGGAAGATAGGACTAGGCTCTCCTCTGTCTGTTTAGCACATCTCGTTGTTTGCTTCCTTATAGCCGTAGGAAAGTTGTGTCCAGGTTTTCCTAGCATTGTTGAAATGCTGATTTCTTACATCGTATTATGTAAGTGCTGTTTTTTTTATGATTGAAAGAAATTGTCATTTCTTACAATTACAGCCGTTATGATGTCCGAGTCATTCCAGGTTTATCTCATAATCTGATGCACTTGCAAACTCCTTTCTGTTTCAGATGGCAGATCTTCCCCCTCGGCAGATTGTTCATTTGACCAGGTGCCTCGGTGTGCGTGGCCACCCCGCCACGTTGATCGAGATGATGTCCTACGTGGGATATCGATGGTACCCTGAGTACACCATCGAGGAGCAGTTCCACGACTTCAACCAGACGCAGTTCCACTGCATTGTCCGGATCTACCCACACCACGTTGGAGTCACCCAGCCTATCCACTTTGGACATGGCATCGGCATTACCGAGAACATGGCTGTGCAGGATGCTGCATACTCATGTATCACACTGCTGAGAGAGGAGCACACTTTGCTGAGAGAGACTTCTTTCCGCTATATCCCAGCTGCACTTCCAGGAGAAGAGGGATATTACACCGGACTCTACTCAGATCACTCCGCAGAGGATCCAGCACTTCAGATGACTGCTAGGTTTGCTAGTGACAGAGACCGTGATGCACGTGCTCTCCGTTTTGAGCTCCACGCTACTCGTGTTCGTCTGTACCGAGCACTGACGCTCTTGGCACCTTTTGTGAGAGTGGGATCAGTGGAGTACGATGCGATCTATCCAGTGAGGACCCAGATGCCTTCTCGAGTTGCTTGGCCCGAGATTGGAGGAGTTTTTCCACCCCGTGGTCCTTTGCTTCCACCCTACACTGGACCTAGGCCCCATCCTTGCCCAAATGGATATCAGGGTCCACAAGCCTCCGTGTTTTCCGATGGTCACCTCCAGCTACCGGGATACGCGGGTAACTTTTATGAGGACTACTATGGAGATGGAGATGAGTGAGACCGCCTGTGGTCTTACTTAGTGAGGATGTAGTAGTATCCTAGTATATTGTAAGCAAGGTGTCTAAGTTCCAGAGGCTTAGATAAATAATGTATAGGAAGTCAGAGTGCCTCTGAAGGATGTATCATCTTCATCACGTTTGTATTAGCTTAGTGCTTGTACTAAAACGATGTATGGTTTGTATGACAGCTTGTGAATATATGGCTTGTATGCTTTTATCACCAGTCAAACTGACTAGGGGGTCCCACTGGTCAGTCTCTGTAGGGTTAATCCCGTGTTGATTAAGTCAACAGAGTGATTAGAGGGGCCCTGGACCCACCTGTAAGTCTCACTGTGGGTGGTTAATTAGTGCTAATCGTCTGGCCACGTCACCTCGCCGGCGGCTCAACGCCGGCGACCATCCAGCACGGCGGAGTCGCACGGGGAGAGGTCTCCCGTGGTCCTCTGGATGCGCCAAGACCACCAAATTGGAGCCCTGAGCATCACGCTTCGAACTGGACCAAGAACAAGGCCTGGGGGGGCACGGCATCGACGTCGGCGATGAGTCCTTGCGGCGGCGGAGCTACTGGCCTAAGGTGGAACTCACTGTGATGCGCCATTTGGAACAACCGTGGCTGCAGACGACGCAGAGGAGCACAGGGAACGTAACGGACAAGGTGGCGGGGTCGATGGGTTAACGGATGCTCGACGACGACGAGCACGGCGGCTCGGTACTCCGGCGTCCATGGCAGCTCGAGCTAGAGGAGGAGAAAGAAGTCGTGGCTTGAGGGGAAACGCTCACCAGGCTACAGGGAACTCGACGAAGCAGTCGACGGAGCCGGTGAGGGAACGTGGACGGAGTATTGAACGGCGACAAGTTGCGGATCCGGCGAGCTCTCGGTGACGATTCCGACGGCTAGAAGGGCTCCGGGATCTTGATTCCGTGCAGGGAGACGTAGTCGAGGGTGGCGAAGCTGATGGACAGGTCCTTCTGGTCCCTAGCACACGTTGGCCGCGTCTTCCACGGCAGCGGGTTCCGGCGAGTCCTCGGACGTCGATGAATTCGGGCGAAGGAGGAGGAGGAAGACGATGAGAAGAGGGGGAATGGATCAGAACGGCTGTGCGAAGCCTCCAGACGCGAGGAGAAGGCGAGGGGAAGCAGGAGGTGGCCTGGGGGCTCGTCGGCGGCCACGGCATGGTCGCCACACAGCTGTGCGTGTGCCTGCCTGGAGAAGACGACAGGGGGGGAAGGTGGGCTGGGCCGTCTGGGGGATGAGTTGGGCCTCTTTGAAGGTAAGCCCTCTTTCCTTTTTCTGTTTAATCTTTCCTTTCTGTTATTTGTTCTGTTTAGCTAAAGAAATAGTTAAACATTTTATTAAATGCTGAAAATTTTTATGTGGCCTCATAATAATATAGACTAACCACTTATGAAGTTTCAACATTTTTAAAATTCAAATGGTTTGAATTTTAAATCAAATAGGGGGATTTCTTTATTTCCAAGGTACTGTTTGAATATTTGAAAAATCTATGAGCATGGGGTGGGTCCCACATCACTTGATATGTGATCACACTCATTTATAAGACTTTTCAAAACTCTAACATGAATTTTTGGAAAATATTTTTATCTGGCCTTTTGAATTAATTCATCTGGGGGGTGTTCCTTCTCCCATTTGGATTTTGAATTTGATTTTCAAGGTTTCTTTTTGAAACTTTTGCATGATGCAAAGGCACTAGCTAAACCTAGCACATACCTAACAGAGGGATCTGACAATTAATTAATCTGTTAAATTAACACTGTGAATCAATGACATGTGGGACCCCACTGTCATATAAATATATTTAATGATTTTATTAAACTATGAGGATGACATGTGGGTCCCCCTTTATTATTTGAATAAATAAAATGAATTATTAGAGCTGTGTCTATGACAGATAGGACCCACTGGTCAGGTTTGACCAGTCAAACTGTGGTGGATAATGTTACTGTTTTATTAATAAAAATAATTCCAGAAAATCTTTTAAATGATTTAAAACTTATAAAATCAATATCTTTTAATCCGTATATCGGATCGAAAAACTATATACATCAAAATTGATCAGAAAAATATAACGAATACGGATACGCTATCCGTATACCAACCACACCCCTCTAACACAGCGAACACTGACATCCCCCTCTCCCGGGTTGCCTGTCGATAATTCCCGGTACCGATAAAAAGTACCCGGATGAATTTATTCCGAACACGAAAGTTGTCCGGAATGGTTCAACTAACACGGATACACCCCCTTATATTTGTCCGGTACCCACGACACCTCCGACATGAACCCTTCCCCCTCCGGTCGCCCTGTCCGGTAATCACCCGGAGCTGGTAATTCATCCCCGGATGAATTTCCGCTCCGAGCATAATACATCGTACTGCGTTAGTACACGGATAGCAATTCATTTGTCATGTCATGCTTATGTTTGCTATGGTTGCTTTGTATTTACTGTTCCTCCCCCCTTTATTCTTCGGTAGACTCCGCTGCTACCGCCGACTACACTGCTGCCGAGTACGACTACGTCGTCGACGACCCTACCCCTACAGTCGAGTTTCCAGGCAAGCAGAGCCATTCTCTTCCCCAGATATCGCCTATCTTTCGGTACATTTCTTGCACTAGGCATTGATACTGCTGCTGCTACGATTATAATCCTATTCAATTGCATAGCCTGATTTTTGTCGCCCCTTGATGTACCTTTCCTTTATCCAATGCTGCCTATTATTATTTATGCATATTTCAGCAGTGAGCCCTGCGCATTGTTAGCTAGGGTTAGATAGCGGGACGTGATCACTCAGGGAGTGAACACGGATACAATATATACAACTGCACAGGTACGGCACAAAGCAGACACCGCCAAAGACCCCTATCTGGGTTATGCCTAGTCACCTCAAGTGTGAGCTATCCAGGAGTAATCCTTGTACTCCACTCGAGGCTGACTTTGTCTTGCCGCCATAGGGTCCTGAACAGCGGTTGTCCTTAAAGGTAAGAAAGTCGGGCGACCCAATGGTGCCCGCGAGAGGTATATCGTCGGGAACGACAGGGAGGGTACGACCGACGTTACTGGCGTGCTTGGCCCCTGCTCGTATCTCGCGAGAGTTACCAACCCACGAAAGTCGAGCTCTACCAAGAGCACACGCGAGACAAGGTAAGGAGAAGGTTCAACTTGTTGGTAACCGCAGTGACTTGGTGGGACGAAAGGGCAGGCACCGACGTTACTGGTGGTCCTGACTGCTGTCGTTGACCGCGGGTCGGTTAAGTCGAGGCAACGATAACGATTGTCACGCAGGTTAATTAAAATGCTCAATGGTTCGGCGGATGACTTGAGAGACCCGTTGGTCTGTACGCACTACCTTCACGTGGGATAAGGAATATGGGCTCCCCTGCGTCGTAGTTTGTCCGAAAGCTCTTCAGACGTCAGCAGTACCAAGGGCTGATAGCCGGGAAGCGGTCTTGTCTTATTTGCTGCAGCAGGTGTGTATTGGATTTGCTTTTGCTTCACCGGCCAGTCTTGTACCGTGCAGGAGCGTGCAAGGGTGAGGGACCTAGACCCCTTGGCGCATAGGATATAGTCCGGCGGATGGCCTCTCTGCTGAGCCTAGTTTGAACTGCGTCGTGTCGGATAGCTTTGGTGGAGCGTTCCCTAACCAGGTTCCCACCACCCTGGAGATCCGAGCGTGCAGGCTGAACAGTAGTGCACCCCTGCAGGGAGTTTAATCTATTCGAATAGCCGTGTCCACGGTAACATGACGCTTTATGCTGAAGCTGGATCTTACCACTAGAAACTATTATTATTAAACTGTATGGTTCCGGGTTTTCTTCCTCGCGGGGATGTCGAGGAGGTGAACTCGGAGGCATTATTATTATTGTTAATCATGACAACTTATATTATACAATGTTGCAGCAACTTCTGCTTCGTTGTTACTTTAGGCTTTATATGAACTGTTGGCTGATTCTTACCTCATGCTGCAAGACATCGTCGGAAGATGCTAGTCTTCGATAGGCCTAGCTTCTTACCCTTGTTCTGATTTCTATCTTGCAGTCCACTATATACAGCCTCTTCTTTCCGTTGATACAATGCATAATGCTTAGTAGCGGACGTAAGACTCGCGGGTATACTAGATACTCACCTTTTCTTTATTTCCCCTTTTTCGCTTTGCCTGATCGGCCGCTGCAGTCGACGTTGGAGCCCAGGAGCAGGAGTACCCCGGAGGCGGATACTACTACGTCGAGACCCCCGCTGACCAGGACCAGGAGTAGTTTCGGAGGCTCCCAGACAGGAGGCCTTGCCTTTTCGATTTGTATCTCTGATGTTATTTGTGCTAGCCTTCTTAAGGCAAAACTTGACTAACTATGTCTGTACTGAGATATTATGGTTTGTATGACTTATTTATTCGGGTCCGCGTGACCCCCCTTTATTGTAACATATTGGTTTATCCTTTTGTGTTTAGTGTTGTGCTGTGATATTCTCACAGTGGCACCCTAATCTCAGCCGTGTACCCTGCGTGTATGATTACTGTACACGGATTGATTTTGGGGGCTTCACAAGTTGGTATCAGAGCCGACTGCCTGTAGGAAGCCACCCCACCACTACCTGGTCGAAGTTGAGTCTAGACTTTGAAAAACTATTTTGCTAACTTAATATTTGGCTTACGGGCCCACATCGATGTCACTACGTGTGATATCTATGGTATTAGGATCCTTTTCTCCTTACCTATGCTCTGGGAATCTGCTCTCTTATCCTTGCTGGTAAGTTTTACAAAATCTGACATTAGGATCACGTTCTCTTGATTCCACCCGGCGTTTTTGGTGCTTCCCCCATTGATTGAGTCGTGTCGCAGGAGTCGTACCCCAGGTCCCGGACCGAGGATCCCCTTCTCATTCTGGGCAGGCCGCGCGTCCTCTGGCATCAACTCCTGTGGCCAACAGTTTTCTTGCGGCGTGATTGACATAGTGGAATCTATGTCGCGTCGTGTAATCCTAACCGCGGTCTGCGCGCCGCCTAGTGAGTCCTTTTTCCTTAATTTCTACGACGTTACGCTGCCCGATTTTCGATTGATTTTATGTGTGGATATGTATTGTCTTATATGACTACTCCTATATATCCGCGCCTCCTCTTTGTTGTCGCTGAAATACCCCTGTTAAATTCTAGCAGGATGGCTGGTCGTGGTGGTCGTGGTCGTGGTCGTGGTGCCAACGACCCCCCTCCGCCGCCGGACTACATGGCCGCGATGATGCAGCAGTTTCAGATGAACCAGGTGTTTATGCAAGGAGTCATAGATCAGCTCCAGAATCAGAATCAGAACCAGAACCAGCACCAGAACCAACCGCCTGTGGTTACTCTGCGGGATTTCATGCGTCTCAATCCCCCTCTCTTCCACCAGCCGGAGCAGCCGCTGGATGCCGATGATTGGCTTCGTGACATCACTCGACAGCTGGAGTTCGCTAATGTGAGCGCTGCTGATTATGTCAACTTCGCGTCCTATTTCCTGCGTGGCCCCGCTGCTCAGTGGTGGGACACTTACAAGGGCTCGCTAGTTGAAGGGACTGTCGTCACCTGGAACGACTTGAAGACTGCTTTCCACGCTCGTTATGTACCCCAGGGGATTATGAACCGTATGAAGGCCGAGTTCCGCAACCTCGTTCAGGGCAACAAAACTGTCGAGGCATACCAGAGGGAATTCCTCCGCCTCTCCCGCTATGCTGCAAGTGACCTCCCCAATGATTCTAGTAGGCAAGAGAAGTTCCGTGATGGACTCAACCAAGATCTCCAGCTTGCACTTTCTTTACACGTCTTCCCCGAATTCGCCACCATGGTGAATCAGACTATCACTCTGGAGACCTCTCAGCTTAAGTTCGGTGGTTCGCCGAGGCGCCCCCGTGATGCTGGCTCATCTTCGGGCACAGCACAGAAACAACATGTTTGGCTTCCACACATTGTGTTTCGTCCAAATGCCCCTGTACCAAGGCCGTCGTATGTTGCACCTCGTCTACCTCCGCCCCCGCCGAGACAGCCGAAGACTGAGACTGCACCCCTCCGTCCTCAGGATGGCCTATGTTTCAAGTGCCGTCAGCCAGGCCATATTTCCAGAGACTGCCCTCAGCGACAGAATCAACTGGTAGTTCACCCTGCTGGCTGCGGAAATGGTCGTGGCAACAGTGGGACCCTCAACTATAATACTGGGTCAAATACTCATGCTCGTGGTCATGCTTACAACATTGCTATTGAGGCAGCTCAGGAACAGCCCGCTACTGTGATGGGTACACTCCTCGTTAACTCAATACCTGCTACTGTTTTATTTGATACAAGAGCATCGCATTCATTTATGTCTCGAGCATTTGCATCTAAACATGGCATATACCACGAAAAGATGCGCACCCCCTTGGCCGTTAAAACACCCGGCGGCATGTGTCATGTTGACATGCTGGCACCTAACATCACCGTCGAGATCGAAAGGATTGAGTTCCTTGTCTCCCCACATATTCTGAAAACCTCCACTATTGACCTTATCTTGGGCATGGATTGGCTGAAAACCCATGATGCCGCACTTTATTGTGGCACCAAGGTCATCCAACTCTTTCATCCTTCTGGCGCGATTGTGAGTCACACTGCCATTGTGTCGATGAATGCCGAA
Organism: Bromus sterilis; assembly: GCA_950022295.1. Taxonomy (NCBI): domain Eukaryota; kingdom Viridiplantae; phylum Streptophyta; class Magnoliopsida; order Poales; family Poaceae; genus Bromus; species Bromus sterilis. The sequence continues at coordinate 284,360,139 of OX465600.1, forward strand.
GCTCGTATATATGCTCTGAATGCCTTGAATGTCGCACCTCTCGAAGGGATTGAGAAAGTCCCAATCGTTTGTGATTTTGCCGACGTATTCCCAGAAGAACTGCCGGGGATACCCCCGATTAGGGAAGTTGAATGCGTCATCGACTTGAAGCCCGGCACCGTCCCTATTGCCAAGCGCCCATATAAGATGCCACCTCACCACATCCTTGAATTGAAGAAGGAGATCGACACGGCCCTCGAGAAAGGCTTCATCCGTCCTAGTTCCTCTGCTTGGGGAGCACCTTCGCTCTTTGTCAAGAAGAGTGATGGCACGAACCGTTTGGTCCAAGATTACCGACCTATCAACCAGGCCACGATACAGAACAATTACCCCCTCCCTCGGATCAATGATCTCTATGATCAACTTGCTGGATCCACGGTGTTTTCAAAACTCGACTTAAGGTTGGGTTACCATCAGATCCGGGTCCGTGACGAGGACATCCCGAAGACTGCATTCATTACTCGCTATGGTTCATACGAGTACACTGTCATGTCCTTTGGCTTGACGAATGCACCAGCCACCTTTTCCAGATTGATGAACTATATATTCATGGAATACCTCGACAAGTTCGTCGTGGTTTATCTGGATGATATATTGATTTACTCCAAGACCGATGCAGAACATGCTGAACATCTTCGCCTTATACTGGAAAAGCTTCGAGAACACAAACTGTATGCTAAGTACTCAAAGTGTGAGTTCTGGCTTCCTGAAGTAACTTACCTTGGTCATGTGATTTCCAAGGATGGTGTTGCCGTCAACCCCAAACGTATTCAGGATATTCTTGACTGGACTCCGCCCAGGACTGTCAAGCAAGTCAGAAGTTTCCTCGGCCTTGCCAGCTATTGCCGCCGTTTTGTTAAGAATTTCTCCAAGATTGCCAGGCCTCTGACTAACCTGCTGCACAAAGGCGTCAAGTTTGAGTGGACTGATAAATGTCAAGAAAGTTTTCAAGCTCTCAAGGACAAGCTCACTTCACCCCCAGTGCTTGCTCCGCCTGATACCCAGAAGGACTTCGTGATATATTGTGACGCATCTCGTCAAGGTTTAGGTTGTGTCCTAATGCAAGAGCGCAAAGTGATTGCTTATGGCTCTCGTCAGTTGCGTGCTCATGAAGAAAACTATCCAACTCATGATCTCGAATTGGCAGCGGTAATTTATGCATTGAAGCTGTGGCGACATTACCTCGTCGGTAATCGTTGCGAGATCTTCACCGACCACCAAAGCCTGAAGTACCTGTTTACTCAACCAGACCTGAATCTCCGCCAGCAGAGATGGCTCGAGACAATAGCCGACTACAACATGGGTATTTCTTACACCCCTGGCAAAGCTAATGTGGTGGCTGATGCCCTGAGCCGCAAAGCCTACTGTAGTGAACTTGAAGTTCAAGTACAACAACCGCTTCTGTATGAAGAGCTACGCAAGCTAAACTTCGAGATTGTTCCTCAAGGTTATGCAAATAACCTGGTTATCGAACCGGATCTCGTCAAATCCGTCAAGGGTATCAGTTTTATGATGATTTCGTACACAAGATTAAGCGCGATATCGCCAATGGGAGACCCTCACCCTTCACCATTGATAGCAAAGGTGCGGCGTTCTACCAGAACCGTTTAGTGGTTACTCACAGCAAGGGCAGGCATGAGAACCTGGATATGACCCCGAAGGTCATGAAAGAGGCTCATGATACCCCGTTGTCCATTCATCCTGGAAGCACCAAGATGTACCAAGACATTCGTCAACAATTCTGGTGGCCTGACATGCAGCAAGACATTGCCCGATATGTTTCTGAGTGTGACGTTTGCCGTCGCGTGAAAGCAGAACATCAAAGACCTGCTGGTACTCTGCAACCACTCTCTATTCCTGAATGGAAATGGGACAAGATTGAAATGGACTTCGTCACCGGAGTTCCGCGATCACAGAAGGGTCATGATGCGATCTTTGTCGTCATCGACCGATTCTCCAAAGTTGCCCACTTTCTGCCAGACAAGGAGACAATCTCTGCTAGTCAGTTGGCAGACTTATATGTTTCCAGAATTGTTTCCCTCCACGGTATTCCGTTGGAGATCAGTTCAGACCGTGGCAGCATTTTCACCTCGAAGTTCTGGGATAGTTTCCAAGAAGCTATGGGCACTCTCCTAAATTTCAGCACCGCTTATCACCCCCAGTCGCAAGGACAAGTCGAACGAGTCAACCAAGTGCTTGAAGATATGCTCCGAGCTTGTGTCATTTCATTCGGTAAGAAATGGGAGGAATCTCTTCCATTTGCTGAATTCTCGTACAACAATAGCTATCAGGCTAGTCTGAAGATGGCACCCTTTGAAGTTCTCTATGGACGTAAGTGTCAAACCCCTTTGAATTGGTCCGAAACTGGAGAACGAACTCTCATTGGTTCGGACATTACTCAGCATGCCGAAGATCAGGTTCTCGTTATCCGTGAACATCTGAAAGCTGCTCAGTCTCGTCAGAAGAGCAACTATGACCGCAAGCATAAGGAAATGGTCTATCAACCTGGCGAATATGCTTACCTCCGTGTCACCCCGATGCGAGGTACTCATCGTTTCGGAATCAAAGGCAAGTTAGCTCCTCGCTACATTGCCCCGTTTCGTATCCTGTCCAGGAGTGGACCAGTGGCATACCGATTGGAATTGCCGCGGAACCTCTCTCAAGTACACGATGTATTCCATGTGTCGCAACTCCGACGCTGCTTCAAAGACCCTATTTGTGAAGTGGAACATGATATGATTGAATTGCAACAGGACTTGACTTATCAAGAACATCCGAGCCGCATTCTCGATCAGTCTGAACGCAAAACCCGCAACAAGACAAAAAAGTTCCTCAAAGTTCAGTGGTCGAATCATTCTAAAGACGAAGCCACTTGGGAACGCGAAGATCGTCTTCGTGAGGAATACCCCGATCTTTTCCCCTCTACCGCTTAGATTCTCGGGACGAGAATTCTTGTATTGGGGGAGATTTGTAACACCCTCACTGTCAGTGAACAGTAATCACTGTTACTGTTCATCACTACTGTTCAAAACTTTTGTTTGATCCACTGGTTCAGTTCAAATTCAAATTCTCCTTTGATATTGTTGCAAGAAAAATGAACCATGGGCCTTGATCACCATGGATGAAAACAAAGTCCAAGCCATTTGAAATAAAATTCAAACAAACCCTAAAATGCCTTTTGATGAATATTAAAAATATGGTGACAATAAATCTTTTCCAAAAATCTTGGAACCACTCTTATAAAATCCCAAATAATCATGGGACCATGCCCATGTAATCATTGGTATTTATTGGGCTACTGAAAATTGTAAACATTTAATAACAGTAGCAATTCCAGGCCAATTTCTCGTTTAATAATAAAATAAGTTAGCAAAAGAGTTTAGAAAAACCCTAAACTTTTGTTGGTACTCTAGGAATATGCTCTACTAATTATGGAACCAAAATGGCATTATATAAAAATGCCTGAGCTTTTCAAATAATTGCTAACATAATTTTATAGAAAAGTAAAAGAGCAAAAATGGGCTCTGATTATTTGTCGCACGGGGCAAAGGCCCACCCATCGGCCCACCCGGGCCCCTTTTTCCTTTTCTTCCCCCACCTCTTCCTGTTCCTCTGGCTGGCACGGCCATGGCAACAGTGGCCGTCGCCACCAGACCTCCTCGCCGCCTCGGTCGCTACAGGGGGTGGCGAGAGGATAAGACGACGCCCCCGAGCAGCCTCCCCTCTCGCGCAACCCTAGATCGAGCAGTAGCCCTCCCCCTCGTTGTTTTCTCCCTCGACCAGGAGCTCGCCCGAGCTCGCCGTCGCCGGGAGGTCATCGTCGACGCGGCCAACGGCCTCCCCGTGCCACGGGAGGTTGTCCAGGAGGTCGGCCGCGCTCGACTCCTTCCTCTCGTGCTCGCAATCGACACCGGGAGCCTCCACATGACGCGAATCGCGAGCTTCTTCTACCTCGGTCCGTCGCGCCATTGACGTCACCGAGCTCTGCCCCGAGCTCCCCCGCGCCTGCTGCCAGCCCTGCTCGGCCCCTGTGAGCAACCCCCCCTTTCCCCTCGCTCACCCGCGTCGTTCTCCCACCGAAGCTCCGTCCCCACGGACACAGTGCACCAGCGCCGCCCAGCTCGATGTCGTCGTCGTCCTGGGCCGCTCCAGCTCGCGCGAATGGCACCTATGGGTGCGCCTCGTTCCCCCGCGCGCGTACGAGCCAGCGGCGCCCCTATTTGGCCCATGTGCCGAGAGCACGCCTCGCCGGGCTCCTCTGCCATGGCCTCACCGGCGTGGCTGCAACAGCCGTGGGCTTAACCGCCCTCTCATGTGCCACTGACCGAGTGGGCCCGCGCGTCAGGCCGCTATGTCTATGACAGATAGGACCCACTGGTTGTGGATAATGTTACTATTTTATTAATAAAAATAATTCCAGAAAATCTTTTAAATGATTTAAAACTTATAAAATCAATATCTTTTAATCCGTATATCAGATCGAAAACTTTATACATCAAAATTGATCAGAAAAATATAACGAATACGGATACGCTATCCGTATACCAACCACACCCCTCTAACACAGCGAACACCGACATCCCCCTCTCCCGGGCTGCCTGTCGATAATTCCCGGTATCGATAAAAAGTACGCGGATGAATTTATTCCGAACACGAAAGTTGTATGGAATGGTTCAACTAACACGGATACACCCCCCTTATGTTTGTCTGGTACCCACGACACCTCCGGCATGAACCCTTCCCCCTCCGGTCGCCCTGTCCGGTAATCACCCGGAGCTGGTAATTCATCCCCGGATGAATATCCGCTCCGAGCATAATACATCGTACTGCGTTAGTACACCGATAGCAATTCATTTGTCATTTCATGCTTATGTTTGCTATGGTTGCTTTGTATTTACTGTTTCCTCCCCCCTTTATTCTTCGGTAGACTCCGCTGCTACCGCCGACTACACTGCTGCCGAGTACGACTACGTCGTCGACGACCCTACCCCTACAGTCGAGTTTCTAGGCAAGCAGAGCCATTCTCTTCCCCAGATATCGCCTATCTTTCCGTACATTTCTTGCACTACGCATTGATACTGCTGCTGCTACGATTATAATCCTATTCAATTGCATAGCCTGATTTTTGTCGCCCCTTGATGTACCTTTCCTTTATCCAATGCTGCCTATTATTATTTATGCACATTTCAGCAGTGAGCCCTGCGCATTGTTAGCTAGGGTTAGATAGCGGGTCGTGATCACTCAGGGAGTGAACACGGATACAATATATACAACTGCACAGGTACGGCACAAAGCAGACACCGCCAAAGACCCCTATCTGGGTTATGCCTAGTCACCTCAAGTGTGAGCTATCCAGGAGTAATCCTTGTACTCCACTCGAGGTTGACTTTGTCTTGCCGCCATAGGGTCCTGAACAGCGGTTGTCCTTAAAGGTAAGAAAGTCGGGCGACCCAACGGTGCCCGCGAGAGGTATATCGTCGGGAACGACAGGGAGGGTACGACCGACGTTACTGGTGTGCTTGGCCTCTGCTCGTATCTCTCGAGAGTTACCAACCCACGAAAGTCGAGATCTACCAAGAGCACACGCGAGACAAGGTAAGGAGACGGTTCACCTTGTTGGTAACCGCAGTGACTTGCTGGGACGACAGGGCAGGCACCGACGTTACTGGTGGTCCTGACTGCTGTCGTTGACCGCGGGTCGGTTAAGTCGAGGCAACAATAACGGTTGTCACGCAGGTTAATTAAAATGCTAAATGGTTCGGTGGATGACTTGAGAGACCCGTTGGTCTGTACGCACTACCTTCACGTGGGATAAGGAGTATGGGCTCCCCTGCGTCGTAGTTTGTCCGAAAGCTCTTTAGACGTCAGCAGTACCACGGGCTGATAGCCGGGAAGCGGTCTTGTCTTATTTGCTGCAGCAGGTGTGTTTTGGATTTTCTTTTGCTTCACCGGCCAGTCTCGTACCGTGCAGGAGCGTGCAAGGGTGAGGGACCTAGACCCTGTAAGGCCCGATATGCGGTACTGTTCCAGATCTAGGTGTTTCCACCCAGATCCGGGGACGAAGCACATATCGGTCCCACGGCGACATATGACAAAGCCATATTCCCCGGATTTCCAACATGATATCACAACATTACAGATACAAGGATACAACATCTCATACAATCGGCATACAACTGCCTCAAATAAAATACAACAGCGGAAGATACATGTCTGAGTACAGACTACAAGCAAATGCCTACTGGCAAAGAGAAAAACATCGATCCCATAACCACACGGGTCCAGGCCCTCCGCCGGGATCCGCCTAACTAGTCGTCGTCGAGTCTCCACGTGAAACGTCGATCACCGTACCTGTTGTCGATCAGAAACCTGAAAAGAGTTTGGGGTAGTATCATGAGTACAGAGGTACTCAGCATCCAACTGTAGTGGTCATCTGACCCAGCAAGGACTTCATCACTAGTCATTCTAGGACAACTAGTAGTTTACGGTAAGGAAGGGGTAAGTGGTGTGGTTGCTGCCGCACTAGCATTTATGAAGTGGCTAACGATCGAGAGAGTAAGGTAAGAAGCCAAGCATTCGATGAGGAATCTCCACCAACAAGTCTTGCTATCCACCTACTACGCAAACATAACACCTATCCTATACTTTTCCTCCTCTTCGCATCCCGACGAAGAAGAAGCAGTCAAGGCACACACGGGTTGATCAAATTGTATTAAGATTATCTCAGTTGTTGTTGTCTATGAACAGGACGTAGGTTTCAAGTCGTCCATAACCGTGGACACGGCTTCTCGAAAAGATTTAACCCTGCAGGGGTGTACCAACTGCCCATTACGAGGCTCCGCACGCACGTCCATCACTCTTAGTTGCTACCCATCACAGGCAACCATTTTATGATTTATTTCCAAGAGATTCGAAACGACAAGTCCCTCTAGCTAACAACGAACAAATCCGGATGGCCCCCGGTGAGTCGACATCCAACTCAAAAGCCGGCCGCGCTCTCGAATCGGCCTCTACCGTCTGGATGAGGTCGGATAGGTTGCCCAAACATATGTGGACAACCCCCTAGCTCCCTGGGGTGGACCAACAAAGAAACCATGTCTCCGCTGGCCCAAGTTGTTTTAAAATAATATCTGCCAGGAGCGACCCAACAGACACACACACGGTTTTCAAATGGTAAATCAGCTTGGGCCACCACTAGAAATGTTTGAAGCTAGGTAGGTAAGAGAAGGGGACCCCATAAAATCCCACACGCGGTTAGGCACGCTCAGTCTTAAAACCAATACCCGGAACTCGGGTCCTATGTGACTCGAATGGAACAAAGCGTCGGGGCGGGATAGCCTAGACCTTCCATCCTTCGTCGAATATAGTCAACATTTATAATAATCATCATATCATCAACAACAATAATAATCAGGTGATATCCCAAACCAAGGAGTAACAGGGTAACATCGTAGCATCCTAAGCATGCATACTAATCAGGGGCTGAGCAACGAGCAAAAGTAACATAGCAGTACAAGGTTTGCTGGGAAGGGACATGGCTGTATCGGTTTAAAAGAGGCTGTAAACATATGGTAGGATCAAACATCGCCTAACCTATTCTAGCATGCAAACCGCTGGTTGAAATATGATGGATCATAATTAATGCAAGTCCTGGCCTGTTGATAAGCCGGGTTCCGAAGGTGTAGTTGATCGCAAGCTCGCATCGTCTCCGAGAGGTACCCGCGGGAGCACACAAGAAGTAAACACTGGAAAGCAATCAACGAGCAAGCATCTATTACTACGAGGCAAACACGAGCAAGCATCAACAAGAAGGCAACACGAGACATCGCACCTACCGTCGAGAGCGGTTGCTAACGATTTAAGTGGAGTACTCGTCACACACGACGATACCGCACATTTACGGTGGTTCAAGTTGTTTAGCTACAGGTGACCAACAAAGGTTGTTAACATGGCAACTCAAGCAAGCATGGCATAGCACACAAATAGGTCAAGAGGTGAAGCACAAGGTAAACTATCTATGCTAGTCAATTTAAGTGAGGCACAACCTATACATGGCATAACACTAAGTGTCGCACGATGATTAAAAGATTTGGTACTGTTCTGTCATAAACCATATTTTAGGTTGGTTAACAACAACAACCAATAGCATAAACACAAAGAACACGAAAAACTAATCAAGTTACATATAAAGAACACCCCAAACGGAGTTACGGTTAAAAAGATACAAGCAAAACAATTTATGCACACATGCTGCATAAACAGGGGTAAATCTATATGAAAAAGTGCAGAAACATGAAATAGCAATACATGGGATGAGAGTAGACATCATGCTTAACAATATTCAATTGGAATCACTCAATTCCGATGAACGGTTGCGAAGCAATCGTCATCCGAAGTTGCAACAAAATAACAGTTTCAGCAATAGCAGCACAACAACATCTGGATAGCTACTTTGGAGCAAGATATAAACATGATGCTGCAAGAAAATATGGCATGTGAATGCATGAAACTGAAGTAGAAACATTGCTTAACGCAACGCAAAAGGAATCAATGCAATAGGCCTCACGGATTTGTTACAATCATCATGCAAAGTTGCAACAAAATAATAACAACAGCACAATAACAGCAAAAAGTAGCAGTTTAACGGCCTGATGCTCTATTCAGCACACAATTACACAATGAAGATGAGCTCAAATGCAAATGCTCACAAAAGATGAATTTAAGTACACGCAATTCTGAGCAACTTTTGTTTTGGGGGCAACGTCATCGGAGCTACGGATTAATAGCTATTCGCAGCACAAAAATAAATCAGCACAATAATTTTCAGGACTTAGCAGTTTTAGCAACAGGAAAAAAAATAACAGAGAAAAATAAAAAAAGGTGGCCTCACCCAAACGGGCCAAGGCCCACTGGCCTGGAGAGGCCGAGGCAGCCCGGTGGCCTGGCTCGCGAGCAGCTGGACTTGGGCCGGCCCACCCGGGCGTCCAGCCACTGGATCGGGCGCTAGATCCCGCACGGGGCACAACGGCTCCGGCCGGCTCGTCGTGGCGGCGCGGCGGTGCCGGCCACCGGTGCTAGGCGGGTCGAGGAGGCGCAGGCTACAGCGGAGGCGGCGGATCCGGTCGCCAGTCACCGGATCCCGCGGGAGGAGAGCTCAACGGCCTTCGGACAGAGGAGCGCGGCGGCCAAGCTCGGAGCTCGCCGGCGTCCATGGCGCATGCAGCGTGGCGCCGCTTCCCTGCTGGACAAGAGAGAGGAGGGAGGCCGTGAGGGAGAGGAGAAGGGAGGCGCAACGAGGAGAGGGCTCACCGCGGTGGGGCGCTTGGTCGCCGGGGCGGCGGCGCGGCTCCACGGGAGGAGGAGCTCGGGAGTCCGGGCGGCGGAGGCGCGGGCTGGCCGCGGCCCGGATCGGCCCGGCGGCGGCGGTTGCGGGCCCGCACGGCCCCGGGCGCGGTGGGAGATGGCTGGGGGCTACGTGGCTCCTCTGGGGCTGTTGGATCTCAGATCCGACGGCTCTGGATCGTCAGGAGCTAGGTTTTTGGGAGAGGGGAAGGATTTTGGACGAAAATGGGCAAAAATTGAGGGGGTGGCTGCAAAAAGTCTTAGGGAAACCCTAATTGGCTGGTTTGGGAGGTGGGGGTCATTATATAGGCAGGTTGGCTGGCCAGATGACGCAAACGCCCTCGGTACCCCTCTCGCGTGTCCGGTGATCGCGGTCGTGACCGCCGGAGGTGCATACGGACTCCGATTCCGATGAAATCTCGAACCACGCGCTCAGCGCGTCAAGCTCTTCGATCGTACCTCACTGCGGTGACATCCCGACAACATTTTTCAGCGCCCCATAAAAATATCCCGTTTAATTATTAAACGGGGTTTTTCGTTCCGTTGGCTGTGGCTGGTCTCGTGCGGTTTTCGCGACGGTGATCGGGTGAAACCCGGTGTCGCGAAGGTCGAGTGTCAGGGAGGCAAGGGTCGGTCTCCGTCCGATACGAGATAAGATGGGGTAAAATTATCGCCGATCGATAAATCGGGGATGCAAACACCGCAAACAGATCAGGCAATCAGACAATTCACGCAGAAAACAAGATTTTTAATTTTTTAGAAATCTGGGCTGTTACAGGCAACACCACCAACAAGGGATCTCGTCCCGAGATCCAGGGCGATCCGGGGAGAGGGGGGAGAAAGGAGAGTCGACGATCTTCAACACCACCAACAAGGGACTCTGCTCCATGTCGACGTCGAACCTCGGTCGAGATAAATTTCCGCAGAGAGACGACATCGTCAAAAATACGAAACCGTCAGTGTCAAGAGGAAGAACAATCGCGAAAACCAGATCAAGGGATAGTGATTTTTGAAGCAAGTCGTAAAAACACCGGGCAAAAGGAGGGAGGGCAAAGGATGACCCAGATGATATCCAGAATCGGAGAAGCTAAAGGTACTACAGGATTTCCCACCTGAGCTTGGAATCGAGACAATACGCTGCAAGCAAGGCATTGTGACTATTCCGATGCTCCACACACTCGAGACCCTAGATTTTTGAAGGGGATAAGTTGAGAATAAAACACTTACGACACTTGTCCTGACCAGAGCAAGGGTAAGGAGTAAAAATATTCCTACTCTCCGACAACTAACTTAGTAACTACAAAATAGTTTTTGTCTAGACTCGACTTCGGCCAGAGAGGGGATCCTACGGCCGGTAAGGCTCTGATACCAAGTTGTAAGGCCCGATATGCGGTACTGTTCCAGATCTAGGTGTTTCCACCCAGATCCGGGGACGAAGCACATATCGGTCCCACCGCGACATATGACAAAGCCATATGCCCCGGATTTCCAACATGATATCACAACATTACAGATACAAGGATAGAACATCTCATACAATTGGCATACAACTGCCTCAAATAAAATACAACAGCGGAAGATACATGTCTGAGTACAGACTACAAGCAAATGCCTACTGGCAAAGAGAAAAACATCGATCCCATAACCACACGGGTCCAGGCCCTCCGCCGGGATCCGCCTAACTAGTCGTCGTCGAGTCTCCACGTGAAACGTCGATCACCGTACCTGTAGTCGATCAGAACCCTGAAAAGAGTTTGGGGGTAGTATCATGAGTACAGAGGTACTCAGCATCCAACTGTAGTGGTCATCTGACCCAGCAAGGACTTCATCACTCGTCATTCTAGGACAACTAGTAGTTTACGGTAAGGAAGGGGTAAGTGGTGTGGTTGCTGCCGCACTAGCATTTATGAAGTGGCTAACGATCTAGAGAGTAAGGTAAGAAGACAAGCATTCGATGAGGAATCGCCTCCAACAAGTCTTGCTATCCACCTACTACGCAAACATAACACCTATCCTATCCTTGTCCTCCTCTTCGCATCCCGACGAAGAAGAAGCAGTCAAGGCACACACGCGTTGATCAAGTTGTATTAAGATTATCTCAGTTGTTGTTGTCTATGAACATGACGTAGGTTTAAAGTCGTCCATACCCGTGGACACGGCTTCTCGAAAAGATTTAACCCTGAAGGGGTGTACCAACTGCCCATTACGAGGCTCCGCACGCACGTCCATCACTCTCAGTTGCTACCCATCGCAGGCAACCATTTTATGATTTAGTTCCAAGAGATCCGAAACGACAAGCCCCTCTAGCTAACAACGAACAAATCCGGGTGGCCCCCGGTGAGTCGACATCCAACTCAAAAGCCGGCCGCGCTCTCGAATCGGCATCTACTGTCTGGATGAGGTCGGATAGGTTGCCCAAACATATGTGGACAACCCCCTAGCTCCCTGGGGTGGACCAACAAAGAAACCATGTCTCCGCTATCCCAAGTTGTTTTAAAATAATATCTGCCAGGAGCGACCCAACAGACACACACACGATTTTCAAATGGTAAATCAGCTTGGGCCACCACTAGAAATGTTTGAAGCTAGGTAGGTAAGAGAAGGGGACCCCATAAAATCCCACACTCGGTTAGGCACGCTCAGTCTTAAAACCAATACCCGGAACTCGGGTCCTAGGTGACTCGAATGGAACAAAGCGTCGGGGCGGGATAGCCTAGACCTTCCATCCTTCGTCGAATATAGTCAACATTTATAATAATCATCATATCATCAACAACAATAATAATCAGGTGATATCCCAAACCAAGGAGTAACTGGGTAACATCGTAGCATCTAAGCATGCATACTAAGCAGGGGCTGAGCAACGAGCAAAAGTAACATAGCAGTACAAGGTTTGCTGGGAAGGGACATGGCTGTATCGGTTTAAAAGAGGCTGTAAATATGTGGTAGGATCAAACATCGCCTAACCTATTCTAGCATGCAAACCGCTGGTTGAAATAGAATGGATCATAAGTAATGCAAGTCCTTGCCTGTTGATAAGTCGGGTTCCGAAGGTGTAGTTGATCGCAAGCTCGCATCGTCTCCGAGAGGTACCCGCGGGAGCACACAAGAAGTAAACACTGGAAAGCAATCAACGAGCAAGCATCTATTACTACGAGGCAAACACGAGCAAGCATCAACAAGAAGGCAACACGAGACATCGCACCTATCGTCGAGAGCGGTTGCTAACGATTTAAGTGGAGTACTCGTCACACACGACGATACCGCACATTTACGGTGGTTCAAGTTGTTTAGCTACAGGTGACCAACAAAGGTTTTTAACATGGCAACTCAAGCAAGCATGGCATAGCACACAAACAGGTCAAGAGGTGAAGCACAAAGTAAACTATCTATGCTAGTCAATTTAAGTGAGGCACAACCTATACATGGCATAACACTAAGTGTCGCACGATGATTAAAATATTTGGTACTGTTCTGTCATAAACCATATTTTAGGTTGGTTAACAACAGCAACCAATAGCATAAACACAAAGAACACGAAAAACTAATCAAGTTACATATAAAGAACACCCCAAACGGAGTTACGGTTAAAAAGATACAAGCAAAACAATTTATGCACACATGCTGTATAAACAGGGGTAACTCTATATGAAAAAGTGCAGCAACATGACATAGCAATACATGGGATGAGAGTAGACATCATTCTTAACAATATGCAATTGGAATCACTCAATTCCGATGAACGGTTGCGAAGCAATCGTCATCCGAAGTTGCAACAAAATAACAGTTTCAGAAATAGCAGCACAACAACATCAGGATAGCTACTTTGGAGCAAGATATAAACATGATGCAGAAAGCAAATATGGCATGTGAATGCATGAAACTGAAGTAGAAACATTTCTTAACGCAACTCAAAAGGAATCAATGCAATAGGCCTCACGGATTTGTTACAATCATCATGCAAAGTTGCAACAAAATAATAACAACAGCACAATAACAGCAAAAAGTAGCAGTTTAACGGCCTGATGCCCTATTCAGCACACAATTAAACAATCAAGATGAGCTCAAATGCAAATGCTCACAAAAGATGAATTTAAGTACACGCAATTCTGAGCAACTTTTGTTTTGGGGGCAACGTCATCGGAGCTACGGATTAATAGCTATTCGCAGCACAAAAATAAATCAGCACAATAATTCTCAGGACTTAGCAGTTTTAGCAACAGGAAAAAAAAATAAGAGAGAAAAATAAAAAAAATGTGCCCTCACCCAAACGGGCAAAGGCCCACTGGCCTGGAGAGGCCGAGGCGGCCCGGTGGCCTGGCTCGCGAGCAGCTGGACTTGGGCCGGCCCACCCGGGCGTCCAGCCACTGGATCGGGCGCTGGATCCCGCACGGGGCACAGCGGCTCTGGCCGGCTCGTCGTGGCGACGCGGCGGCGCCGGCCACCGGTGCTAGGCGGGTCGAGGAGGCGCAGGCTACAGCGGAGGCGGCGGATCCGGTCGCCGGTCACCGGATCCCGCGGGAGGAGAGCTCAACGGCCTTCGGACAAAGGAGCGCGGCGGCCAAGCTCGGAGCTCGCCAGCGTCCATGGCGCATGCAGCGTGGCGCCGCTTCCCTGCTGGACAAGAGAGAGGAGGGAGGCCGTGAGGGAGAGGAGAAGGGAGGCGCAATGAGGAGAGGGCTCACCGCGGCGGGGCGCTTGGTCGCCGGGGCGGCGGCGCGGCTCCACGGGACGAGGAGCTCGGGAGTCCGGGCGGCGGAGGTGCGGGCGCGGTGGGAGATGGCTGGGGGCTACGTGGCTCCTCTGGGGCTGTTGGATCTCAGATCCGACGGCTCTGGATCGTCAGGAGCTAGGGTTTTGGGAGAGGGGAAGGATTTTGGACCAAAATTGGGCAAAAATTTAGGGGGGTGGCTGCAAAAAGTCTTAGGGAAACCCTAATTGGCTGGTTTGGGAGGTGGGGGTCATTATATAGGCAGGTTGGCTGGCCAGATGACGCAAACGCCCTCGGTACCCCTCTCGCGTGTCCGGTGATCGCGGTCGTGACCGCCGGAGGTGCATACGGACTCCGATTCCGATGAAATCTCGAACCACGCGCTCAGCGCGTCGAGCTCTTCAATCGTACCTCACTGCGGTGACATTCCGACAACATTTTTAGGCGCCCCATAAAAATATCCCGTTTAATTATTAAACGGGGTTTTTCGTTCCGTTGGCTGCGATTGGTCTCGTGCGGTTTTCGCGACGGTGATCGGGTGAAACCCGGTGTCGCGAAGGTCGAGTGTCAGGGTGGCAAGGGTCGGTCTCCGTCCGATACGAGATAAGAGGGGGGAAAATAATCGCCGATCGATAAATCGGGGATGCAAACACCGCAAACAGATCAGGCAATCAGACAATTCACGCAAAAACAAAAATTTTAATTTTTGTGAAACCTGGGCTGTTACAGACCCCTTGGCGCATAGGATATAGTCCGTCGGATGGCCTCTCTGCTGAGCCTAGGTTGAACTGCGTCGTGTCGGATAGCTTTGGTGGAGCGTTCCCTAACCAGGTTCCCGCCATCCTGGAGATCCGAGCGTGCAGGCTGAACAGTAGTGCACCCCTGCAGGGAGTTTAATCTATTCGAATAGCCGTGTCCACGGTAACAGGACGCTTTATGCTGAAGCTGGATCTTACCACTAGAAACTATTATTATTAAACTGTATGGTTCCGGGTTTTCTTCCTCGCGGGGATGTCGAGGAGGTGAACTCGGAGGCATTATTATTATTGTTAATCATTACAACTTATATTATACAATGTTGCAGCAACTTCTGCTTCGTTGTTACTTTAGGCTTTATATGAACTGTTGGCTTTTTCTTACCTCATGCTGCAAGACATCGTCGGAAGATGCTAGTCTTCGATAGGCCTAGCTTCTTACCCTTATTCTGATTTCTATCTTGCAGTCCACTATATACAGCCTCTTCTTTCCGTTGATACAATGCATAATGCTTAGTAGCGGACATAAGACTCGCGGGTATACTAGATACTCACCTTTTCTTTATTTCCCCTTTTTCGCTTTGCCTGATCGGCCGCTGCAGTCGACGTTGGAGCCCAGGAGCAGGAGTACCCCGGAGGCGGATACTACTACGTCGAGACCCCCGATGACCAGGACCAGGAGTAGTTTCGGAGGCTCCCAGGCAGGAGGCCTTGCCTTTTCGATCTATATCTCTGATGTTATTTGTGCTAGCCTTCTTAAGGCCAAACTTGACTAACTATGTCTGTACTCAGATATTATGGTTTGTATGACTTATGTATTCGGGTCCGCGTGACCCCCCTTTATTGTAACATATTGGTTTATCCTTTTGTGTTTAGTGTTGTGCTGTGATATTCTCACCGTGGCACCCTAATCTCAGCCGTGTACCCTGCGTGTATGATTACTGTACACGGATTGATTTTGGGGGCGTCACAAGGAGCGGAGCTCATTTTCCTCGCCTTGGTCTGAGGTAGAGTCTCCGGGCAATGTACGAAGCCATTGCACATGGAGGTGCTGCCATGATGCTTACCGCCACCAGAAATCATCAAGGCCTCCGGATCCATCTCCTCCTCGCTCGGGTCAAACTGAGGACCGCGTAGCTCTTTCGCCACCTCAGAATAGGCCATCATCTTGTGGTAGGCTGCAGCGCTGGTGTACGCCTCAACACCGTCGCCCTTGGAATATGCCGTCACCGTTTTGTACTTTCCCTTATGGTCCATGGCAAATGAGCGAAATACCTTAGGCACAGGCTGATTATGGTGCTTCGCCTACAATGAAAAGCAAAGAAAAGGCATGAAACAAATCAATTGATTAATGATGAAAGGACATGAAACTTAAAACAAAAAGGCACATACCCATTTTTTTGCGTACTCGTTGACGTTGAGATTGCCTTGGTGGTGTGCCACACCTACCATTTGTGCACGCCTAGCCTTGGCGCTTTTGTGGGTGGACAGCCAGGCATCACTGAGCCATTTGTCCACTATCGCCTCAAAGCAATCCATCTTATTTTCACACCATCTCGGGGGCGCCTATGAATTAATAATCTTATAAAGTCATTGAATATCTTTTTTAAGCCAAGTACAAGTCAAGTTTTATGTAACTAAGCTATTATTATCATTTTTTAGTTTTACAAGCTTATAGAGCCAAGTTTAACCTTTATAAACTTATAAAGCCAAGTTTGACACTTATAAGCTTATAAAGCCAAGTTTGAGCTTCATAAGCTTATAAAGAAAAGTTTGACACTTATAAGCTTATAAAGCCAAGTTTGAGATTCATAAGCTTATAAAGAAAAGTTTGACACTTATAAGCTTATAAAGCCAAGTTTGATCTTCATAAGCTTATAAAGAAAAGTTGGAGCTAACTAGGCCTTACTTATAAGTGTAGGAATTTGAATTAGTTAGTAATTTACCTCCAAGTATTCATCCTTCTTAAGGAAAACTTTTCTACACTTCTTCTTGGCCTTCTTCACGCCCTTCTTGGCGTACCAATCTCGAACACACTGAACACGCATCTCGTGCCTAGTGTTCGTGAGTAGCCTCACTATCTCCTTCTCGAGATTCTTCTGGGCCGCCGGCTCCATCCCCTCCTCAACCCTATAGTAGCACTGAAAAATGCATCGAACATATGAAAAGATGAGTGAAATGATTCCAACACTAATAAATGATTGCAATGCTTAGAATACTTACCCAAAAAGTAGCCACCACCATGTCGGCTTTGGTACGGCATTCAACGTTGTTGATGCGTTCATCTGGCGGGGCCGGGGCGGCTTTGTAGTGTGGCCAAGTGAGGCCGGGCTCAGGAACCCTACCCTCAACAGGCAACTGGACTAGCCCGGGGAACTGCTCCTTAAGCACGGCACCAAGGAGACAGTTCGGATTCCGAGCACCTTCCGGGTAACTCCACGCCCTGCAAAATAAGAACACAAAGACATTAGTTCTTGTTGGACCATATGTACATGTATGATATATATATACAAGGAACACAAAAAATTCATCAACTTACTTCTCCCCATCTGGCGCAATCAATATCCTCTGCGCAGGGTCCGGACGTGGTGGGAGTCGTGCCGTACCATGCTGGTACACCGGCTTCTTGGAAGAGGAGCTCCCCTCACCCCCCTTAGCCCCGTAGTCATCGCTATCATCATCCTCATCAGCATCATCATCATCCGTGCGAGCACGCTCCTCCCAAGGATCATCCCAACGAGGCTCCGTCGACTGCCTCAGTGCCTCCGGTGTCTCTGACTGCACCGGCGGTGTTCGCTGCTCCGGTGCCTCCGACTGCACCGGCGGTGGCCGCTGCTCCGGTGCCTCCGACTGCACCAGCGGTGGCTCCTGCACCGGTGAGACTGTCCTGTGAGTGGGTGACTCGGCTAGGGCGCCACCTGCTCCTCGACCACCTCCTCGACCACCGGGTTTAGCTCTCTTTGGGCCTTTTCCCCGACCTCTCCCACGAGGCTGCTCAGCACGCACCGGCGGCGAGCTGGCTGCGACAATACCCGCCAGCAACTCTCTCCGTAGAGGTAGAGGTGGTCGAGACTCCACCGGTGGGTCCCTACGGCTCGCCATGTGTCAACACCTGTTACAGAGTAAAGATGAATTAGTAAAGTAAGGAAATAAATAATACAAATTCATATATACAAAAAACAAACATATGCATATAAAGATGAATTAGTACATTAAGGACATAAATAATACAAATTCATATATACAAAAAACAAAAGAAAGTTGGGATGCATACAACTAATAGTCGGGATCATCTGTATCTTCTCCAGGATCAATAAAAACATCATCGTCACTATCACGCGTGTCGTCATGAATGATCTCTTCTCCGGGATCGGGTTCAACGTCAACCACATTTCGAAAGCCTTTTTGTAACCGGTCAAGCAATGATAGGTCATCCGCATCGGTAACCTCTTCGTGTTCCACTTCTTCATCTTCCTCCTCATCATCATCGGTAACCTCTTCGTGTTCCACTTCTTCCTCTTCCTCCGCATTTTCATTCTCTACTTCCATGTTTTGACCAAACGTAGAGGTTTTTCCGAAATGTTTTTTGGCCACACGTGTTTCTTGGAAGAATTCTCCGTCATATGTGTCTGGGTCTATGTGAGGTTGATAATCCTCTTCTTCATTGGGGGCAGGTAGTTTACCATGTGGCGGCACGTCATAGACGACATACCAATCTTCGAGATTCTTTACACTTTGGCAGGCCCATGGAAGATAGAAAACTTGTGTGGCCTGTTGAGCCACAATATAAACTTCAGCAACATTTAAACGGTTCTTCTGTTTAATTTCAACTAGCCCAACATGCTCATGAGTTCGTCTAGTGTCCTTCGGATCGAACCAATGACATTTGAAGACAACGGCATTCGGAGGATTTTCACCATAATATAGCAGTTCATATATTTCTTCAACTATTCCATAATACTCGACTC
This sequence comes from Bromus sterilis, assembly GCA_950022295.1. NCBI lineage: Eukaryota > Viridiplantae > Streptophyta > Magnoliopsida > Poales > Poaceae > Bromus > Bromus sterilis. The sequence goes on from OX465600.1 coordinate 284,378,954, forward strand.
CTCCATCTATAGCGGACACACCGGAATTCGTTGTTTTCCGATCGGGCATAGTTTGCTCTTTCATACCAGTACGAAAGCGATACCCATTGATGTCGTATTTTTCATATGTATGGACCTTAAAGTCAAAACCATTTGCGATTTGTCTCAATTCAGCGTCCATCGACTATGAATTAGCCTACAAGTTGAAACGGAAAGGCTTGTTGTATTAGTCGGTACTGAGACGACGAAGAAATAACAATGGCCTGTATATCATATAAGAAGTACCGTTTGTGTAAACCAAGAGATGAAACCGGGATTGCCGCCTCCCCGCTTCTCAAGAAGATTAATCTCTTTGATGGAGTCTTTTTCGATCGCCACTCCATTCGAGAATTGCGCGACGAATCGACTATATCAAATAATTAAGAGAAGTTAGACGCACAACTCGTCAAGAAGTTGTAGAACAATTAATATGTACCGCGCACTTACTCGATGTATGGCCGCACTTCTGTCATGTTGGTCAAGATATACAATGTAATGATGCTCCATTCCTCGAAGGTCAACGTCTTTGTCTTCATAACCCCACAAGGTGCGAGGCTCCCTTTAAAGAGTTTGAACTTGGATTCATGTCGCTCAGGGTCGCCAGTATTGTACCGAGGCTTTGGATTATGCAAACTGTAACTAGTGGCAGCATAGTGTGTTGTCACGAAGTTTGCCTCTTCCTCGACAACGAATGCCTCAGCCATTGATGCTTCAATTCTCCGTTTATTTTTACATTTTGCTAGAAGCGTCTTCTGCATTCTCTCGGTTGCATAGCACCAACGGTTTTGCACAGGGCCACCCAATCTTGTCTCCATCGGTAGATGCAAAATCATATGCTGCATCAGATTAAAGAAACCCGATGGAAAGATCTTCTCTAACTTGCATATCAACTCCGGCGCCAGTTTTTCCATCTCTTCTATCACAATAGGCGATAATTCTTTAGCACAAAGAACACAAAATAGCTTAGCTCTGCCATTACTAACCATTCATCTGTTGGATATATGCTCTAGAGGCAAATAATATATGATTATTCCAATATATCTAAGCAAGTTCATTACCAGTTTCATACCGTGCTAGAACTGTGTCAGTGAAACAATGATACAGGTGTGGTATAGAAACCCCAGAGTTCCTAGTTAGCCTCTACATCGATAACTAGTTCATGGTCAACATGATGATCGTGGTTTCGCGATCATGGACAATTAAGTCTCTTGACTATGAGGTCACCTCACTGGTTAAGTGACGTGATGAACATTACCCATAGAAAGCATTACAACATGATCAAATCTTATGAAGGTTCAGTGTTGTAATTACAGAATGTGGTAGACCGTTCCTTTGACCGTGAGTACGTGCATAATCACTGTCTTCCCGGATGCTTTGACTTACATCCCACCACCTGACTGAAATATGCGGGTCATAACGGTTGTATCTTAGGTATTCTGTGGAGATACTGTCGGGGGATTGGTACCCGGGTAGGCTAACCCAAGCGGAAGCAAGTTTTCAAGACAAGGATGGACCGATTGGGATGCAGCTGGGCCGAGCCTGGCAGAGGTACGGCCGATTTCTCCAAGGCAATCGACCATGCCAAGCGCCAGCAGTCGGCCCAGGCGCAATCGGTCCACCCTTCCTTTCACTAGACGATCGTCCGATTGGTCCGCTGCTGGATCGAGGTCGATTCCTAGAAGGCCGATTTCCCAGAGAAATCGACCTAGACAAGGAACCGCCAGTCGGTCCAGGCGCAATCGGAGCAACCTGCTACACAGTCGGGGGTATGATTACGAGGTCATAAATACCGTATCCCGAGATATCTGGGTGGCAGGAAGGCCAAGTCACATCGAGGATTTCCTGGAGATACGGTGTCGGCCTCTCCGCCGATTCCGCGGACAGACCGACAAGACCGCACCCCCTAGCTCCACTCTTGATCACTAGACTCTACGAGGTAGCAGCATGGGCCGCCACTCGTAGGCTCCGGATCACCCGGATAGGAGCAGTCGGTGGGCCCTGGCCGATTAGAGGATGACAGCTGGGCCCAGTCGGAATTAAAGTTACCTTAGTACCCTGGACTCACACTATAAGAGCCAGGGTACCCCTCCTGCGCGAGGGATCCCACACCTTAGAACCTCATTTACTCATTCTCATTCCAGTTCTGTCACTACTCGTATTTACTCCCCAGGGAAGCAGGAGAGGACCTTGCCCACGGCGGCGGTGTACTCCTTCCCCTGAGAAGGTAGAAGAGCAATTATTGTAGCCACCTCATTGATATATAAGATACAAGCAGGAGTAGGGGTGTTATCTCTCCGGAGACCCCCGAACCTGGGTACATCGTGGTGTCTTCACCGTGCTTGTGCCCAACCCGATTCCGGCACCATCGACATTCTCTCCCTCGAGTCTTCCCCCTCATATGAGCCATCCTATGGCATCTGTTGTTAAATATCGACGACAGATACGTTGAGGAGTATTGTTTACAAGAGCGGGATTTGTCAATCCATATGATGGATAGATACTCAGGGCCCACTCGGTGAGATTCCATCCGTAAAGCTGCGCAGCGTGTGACTAGGTCACGGGGATGAATATCACGGAAACGAGTGAATGAGGATTTAGTTCGGAACGAGGTTGAACCAGACATAGGATGTCATTGATCGAATCTCGTAACAATCCAGTATCGCTGACAAAGGGAATGCTATACGGCGTAAGGTCCAATCGGTGTTGATATCCGGAATGCACAGGGGTCATTATGGGCATCCAGGTCCCGCTGATGATCATTGACTGTAGCCTCTGCTCGGTCATGACTGGAGTGTTCTCGGACCATAGGGTAACACACTTAAGGGCTCGATGAAATCGGAGACCTTTTCGGAACCATCGGGGCAACCAGAGAATAAAGGAGACAATATCGGAGGAGTACCGTATTGAACCGAAACAAGTTTGGAGTGAGCCGGAAGAGTTTCCGGAGCACCGGGAGATGAAATAATATGTTTTAGTTATTAATTAATTGAATTAATAATTAAAATCATTTTATCTCTAATTAATATGTGCTATGGGCCTTAGTGGAGAAAACGGCCCATTAGGGATTAAAGGGAAAAAGAAAAGGAAAAAAAAAGGGGGGGAGGCGCCATGGGCCCTAGGGCCCATGAGGGGTGCGCCCCCTCTCCCCCCTTGGCCGGCCACCCCTTAGCAAGGGGACTTTAGTCCCACATTGCTAAGGGAGGTGGGTTGACTCCCTCCCCCCGGCCTATATATAGATGGGCAGGGTGCACATAATTAATACACAGAAATTCGTGAGAAAATAAATATAACTCCGAATTGAGATCGGTTTTCTCCGGTCTTCTCCCGTCTCTTGTCTCTTCCACGGTGGACTCCCTAGTGTGAGTCTATAGTGGGATTGAGGCTTCTCTGCTAGAATCGGAGGCCGTCGTGCTGCCGAAGCTCTGTCCAGAGGTCTGCTTCCGCCACCTTCGCTGGATCGGAGAACGGAGATCGTCATCGAGTCTCGTACGTGTGCGAGTACTACGAGGTGCTGCAAGTGTGGCACTACACCCATCCGGGTGCTCAACACAGCCAGGGGGCTGTGAAACTTGATCGGCTACATCAACCACGTTTGCGGGAACGTTTCCCGCGCAACAGACTACACCCCGAGGTATGTTATTTCCGCACTACTGTCCGTTACGGTAATACGGCTAGTTAGAAAAATTTGTGTTTTCTGCTGCGAACCCCAACAGTGGTATCATGAGCTAGGTCTATGCTTAGTATTACTGTACGGATAGAACACATCGGGGATGTGGGCGTTGATTGTATGATTGCTACCCTCCCACGTGTACTTGTTCACCTCTGCGGCATTGTTTGATGAAGCGGCCCCCGACCGACTTTACGCGTACTCTTACGCGAGACTGGTTCCACGCTTGACATGCGGCTTGTACCGTATAAAGTGGCTAGGGGGGTGTCTGTCTCTCTACTTTAGCGGATGTGGCATTTGCAACGGAGGGCCCCGTGCGGGGTGTAATAGAGACAATCGTATGGTTGACGTTCTGGTTGACTCGTAGGTTAAAACCTGTTTAACTATGAAAGCCCTAGCAGCCACGTAAACCTTGCAATATACAACTAGATCGTCTAAACCTTGTATTGCAAAGTGGGGGCTATCGTTTGTTTGTTTGTGATGTAGTGATAGCTTTGCTATGTGTTACTAGTAAGTAGTAATCGTCATCATAAAACAAACTAAAATGGAGACACTGTAGACTTAGTGTTGCCATAGCCCAGACATCTTAAAACTTGCTAGTATAGGATACACGACGGTAGCATGTGATAAGATGATCCCTTAACAAAGCCAAACACAAGTATTCTACCGAAGTGTGCACCACCTGGAAGGTTCTCCCATATGGCTTGATGCTCCGTACATACCGGAGTTGTCCTACATATTCAATGGACTTCACATGAGGTTGGGTTCGGCAAGCCTAGCATATGTAAATATGGCCTTGCTGAGCAGCATATAACATGGAGGTTAATTTGGCGAGCCTAGCATATGCAGATATGGCCTCGGAATACTAGAGATCGAAAGATCGAGCATGAGTCACAGTACATATAAGATAATGTGATCGCACAAGTTGTTATCTACCTTTGAAACTGACCCGTCGGCCGTGTGATATTCGAGGTCGGGCAATGAATCTGGATCATGTAATCACAAAAACATCCTAGGGATGAAATGTTTTGGTGCGAGCTCATATGATTATATGAACTCATTGTTGTGAACTAGTCTTAATTGTGTTCCTTGCAATTATGTTTGTAGAAAATGAATGCACTAGAGCAACGTGAACTATCTTTCTTCATGGAAGGTGAAAGACTTAGAGAAAATGGGTCAAACTTTGCTGATTGGTACTCACGCCTTAGGACGTCGCTCAAGAGAGCAGACATCTTGTTTACAATAGAAATGCATGTGGAAGAACATCCGGACGATGATGTTGGCGATCAAGAGATACTTGATCATTATGCTCGCCGACAGAAATTCTCCGTAGTCAGGAATGTCATGATCTTCAGCATGTCAGAGGAGTTGGGCATACAGTTACAGGACACTGGCCCATATGACATGATGGACACGCTAAAGACAATGTTCGTACGTGAGTTCAGAATTGCCAGATTTGAGTTAGAAAGCAAGTTTCTATCTACAAAGATGGAAGAACGCACAAGCCTTGATGATCACTTAGACAGGATGCATGAGATGTACCTGACCCTGGTGGAGGACTATGAATATTGGACAATGAACGAAAGCACCACGGAAGAGTTTTCAATAAATACGTTATTGCACTCACTCCCTCCGAGTTATGGTGATTATGTTCATAGCTATGTCGGAAGAGGAGCTAATATGAGTCTCCCGAACTTCATGACTGGTCTCTTGACCACGGACATTGCTCCTTTCGAGGATGCAGAAGTCATCGATGGAGAAGGTATATACTTGATATACTTTATAAATGTTTATTCCCTTATACAACAGGTGCAGTAAATGAGTATTTGATACTTATTCTGTTTTATGAAAACAGGACCTGCCGTTGCATGGACGGGAAGAGGTGAAATCGAGGATTGATGGATATCAAGTCAGTTGATGGCAAGCATGGATTCCACCGAGACATCTATCATAGGAGATACTTAGAGTATTAGATAAATCTTATGTAATCATTATAGTATGAACACTTAGTTGTGTGTCTTGCATCTCGCGAGACAAAGTTATTCATGTAATGAGACAAGTCAGTTGTTCCATCTTTATGAATAAAAGTGTGCTTATACTTTGATTACGTCTTGATTTATGATATGATAGAAAGCATTTATAATACTACTATTATTGTCAAGAAATATTCAATGTTTAATGATAAAGTTGTCTTGGTTATAACAAGTCAAAGATCTGATTGCATGAGGTGACTTCATAACAGATGAATTCATTAAATGTATGATCTATTAACTTGTGAGTTCATTATCGAATGAAAATCATAACTTGATTGCATGAGATGGATTAGATACACGATCTATGAACCTCTACAATAAATATGACCATGACAAGGTTCTAGCAAGTAGAACTTGTGCCAATCATTATACATAAATGATGTAGAATGGGCATGTGAGTTATCATTAAAGACTTCATATGATTAATTGAAAGTTGTATTCAATTGAGATCATAAAACTGAGATTCGGGAATCACAGTGAGAAGTGAGAATACAAGGATACATATCACTACGCTATGATCCGAAGTGATAAGTATTGATATTGACATAATGGGAGACTTGTGGAAGTTGTACCACAAACTACGATGGAAGTTGAAAGTACTAGACTACTTAAACCATTCGTAGTCATACTAAACCATAGTATGGTCTAAACGTTCTTTCCCCTAGCACTATAGTTATTGTCGAATAAGTTGTTTAATTCATTAAGTTAAAACACCCACTTCATGAATAGGAAACCATCCTGAATCTAACGAGACATGATAGCTCCATAACTGATGGTGTTATAAGGTTTCTTAAAAGAAATAATTTCTTTGTAATAAAACTATGAGCAATTGAAATTACATATTCTCCCCGAATAGCAAAATTTGTGTTGCTTAATTGGTAATACGAGAAAAAGTCTCTCGACACGGATCCAATGGGAGATAATGGAAACTTTGACCAAGGTATTGGACCTTGCCTTCAGAATATCAGAGTATTGCAACGGAAGCATGTTCCGCTGTAATGACACTGCATAAGGAAGGATATGCCAAAGATGATTGATCTTGGTATATGAGTTGAAGCCATTGTTGAATTGAGAAGGTTATCATGAATACGTTCTGTACAGAACAATAATCATGAGTCTTCTTAATAAAACAATAGGGAATAATATTGCTTGAAGACACAAAGGAATGATGGTAGCCTAGAACACGAGGAGAAATGAAATAATATTGAGTTACATTAAGGATGGCTCACGTCCTGTGAAATAAATCGGTTATTTCATATTCTCGACAAACTGGAGAATTATTGAGAATAATGTAATGGACATAAGGTATTATTTGGTTATGACCAAAGTTCAATGGTGATTGACTACGAAAACGTAGGAATGCTTTAATCAATAAAATATTTCATTTACACTACAATGGACCATAGCCTGAAATTGCATCTCAGTCAAATTTGGGATTTGAAAGAGAATTGCAATGGGGATGAAGAAGGTTGCTTCGTTAAAAGGATGGACTATAGTACCTCAAGACAGGAACCCTCGACCTTGATTTGATCAAGTGATTTTTTGATGACCAAAATATTGAGTGGGCCTGCAGTTTCATGAAACTGAGTGGGAGCTTTGAAGACTTCCCAGAAACTTGGAATGTAGAGGGCATTTTCTGAGTGGGAGCTTTGGAAGCTTTGTCATTATGTGAGACATAGTGAACAATAGAATGACTTGATGAAAGCTGAACCACAAATATATGAGTATAAGATGGATATATTTGAGTGGGAGCATGATCATTGTCTCAAACATATATGCATTGATATGTGTGAAGAATGATCTCATATGTATATATATGGATATGCATTGATTGTGTATATAGAGAATCATCTCATATACATATGTGCATTATGATATATATAGAGCATAAGGCAAATAAAATACAAGATTGCAAGAATCTTCTTTTATATGAAATACCAACACATTACACGTTGAAATCTACATTAGTAGATTAAGATACGGATAATGAAATGAAGTGAAGGTTGGAATAATCTTCTAGACAAGAAACAGGTTCTTGTGGCTAGAAATTATATAATGGATGAAATCCAAATATCACAAGCAATGTCTTGATGGAAGAATAGAGATGCACCATGTACTAGACATGTGGTCTTATATGTTCTTGACATATGATTCTGCCATATAACATGCATTGTGAATCCAACAACAGAATGACTCAAAAGTTCTTGGAAGAAGAACAGATTCCGATGTGCTTTAAGAGTAACACACAGAATCTGAATAAAGTCCATGATTTCAGTATAGAGAGGCATACTGAGGAGTATTCTCTAAAATATAGAAAGGATAATAGACTTGAATGTAATGCAAGATTACAATTGCAAGCCATATTATGGGTCTATATGGAATTAGAGACATCACCAAAGACATGAAAGGAATGTGAACAAAATTCACGGTACTACAAACATAATACTACTTAAGAAAGTAGACGTATGGATAAAAGTTTAGCGTTAGAAGTATTGGACTTCTGGCTGAGTGTATTTCCCAGTATATATGACTATGGATGAGTCTTCTAAAGACTGAACCAAGAGGTCATTGGAGGATACTGTGAAATAATAGTCTCACTCTCCCGCGAAACTTATATCCAACCATTATATGATAATGAGTGGTATGTCAAAAGAGCTTTTGACCTGGACCAGTTGCAAAGGAAACATACGAATCTGAATTGGTGCAGTTCGTTGACGAACCCTCTTCCATGAGCATGCATGATCAATGAAACACTTATGTGATAAGATGATTATGATCGGAAAAATGCGGCTAGATTATTAGCACTCTAGTGCAAGTGGGAGACTGTTGGATATATGCTCTAGAGGCAAATAATATATGATTATTCCAATATATCTAAGCAAGTTCATAACCAGTTTCATACCGTGCTAGAACTGTGTCAGTGAAACAATGATACAGGTGTGGTATAGAAACCCCAGAGTTCCTAGTTAGCCTCTACATCGGTAACTAGTTCATGGTCAACATGATGATCGTGGTTTCGCGATCATGGACAATTAAGTCTCTTGACTATGAGCTCACCTCACTGGTTAAGTGACGTGATGAACATTACCCAAAGAAAGCATTACAGCATGATCAAATCTTATGAAGGTTCAGTGTTGTAATTACAGAACGTGGTAGACCGTTCCTTTGACCGTGAGTACGTGCATAATCACTGTCTTCCCGGATGCTTTGACTTACATCCCACCACCTGACTGAAATATGCGGGTCATAACGGTTGTATCTTAGGTATTCCGTGGAGATACGTTGAGGAGTATTGTTTACAAGAGCGGGATTTGTCAATCCATATGATGGATAGATACTCAGGGCCCACTCGGTGAGATTCCATCCGTAAAGCTGCGCAGCGTGTGACTAGGTCACGGGGATGAATATCACGGAAACGAGTGAATGAGGATTTAGTTCGGAACAAGGTTGAACCAGACATAGGATGTCATTGATCGAATCTCAGAACAATCCAGTTTCGCTGACAAAGGGAATGCTATACGGCGTAAGGTCCAATCGGTGTTGATATCCGGAATGCACACGGGTCATTATGGGCATCCAAGTCCCGCTGATGATCATTGACTGTAGCCTCTGCTCGGTCATGATTGGAGTGTTCTCGGACCGTAGGGTAACACACTTAAGGGCTCGATGAAATCGGAGACCTTTTCGGAACCATCGGGGCAACCAGAGAATAAAGGAGACAATATCGGAGGAGTACCGTATTGAACCGAAACAAGTTCGGAGTGAGCTGGAAGAGTTTCCGGAGCACCGAGAGATGAAATAATATGTTTTAGTTATTAATTAATTTAATTAATAATTAAAATCATTTTATTTCTAATTAATATGTGCTATGGGCCTTAGTGGAGAAAAAGGCCCATTAGGGATTAAAGGGGAAAAAAAGGAAAAAAAAGGGGGGAGGCGCCATGGGCCCTAGTGCCCATGAGGGGTGCGCCCCCTCTCCCACCTTGGCCGGCCACCCCTTAGCAAGGGGACTTTAGTCCCACATTGCTAAGGGAGGTGGGTTGACTCCCTCCCCCCAGCCTATATATAGATGGGCAGGGTGCACATAATTAATACACAGAAATTCGTGAGAAAATAAATATAACTCCGAATTGAGATCGGTTTTCTCCGGTCTTCTCCCCTCTCTTGTATCTTCCACGGTGGACTCCCTAGTGTGAGTCTATAGTGGGATTGAGGCTTCTCTGCTAGAATCGGAGGCCGTCGTGCTGCCGAAGCTCCGTCCGGAGGTCTGCTTCCGCCACCTCCGCTGGATCGGAGAACGGAGGTCGTCATCGAGTCTCGTACGTGTGCGAGTACTACGAGGTGCTGCACGTGTGGCACTACACCCATCCGGGTGCTCAACAAAGCCAGGGGCTGTGAAACTTGATCGGCTACATCAACCACGTTTGCGGGAACGTTTCCCGCGCAACGGACTACACCCCGAGGTATGTTATTTCCGCACTACTGTCCGTTACGGTAATACGGCTAGCTAGATCTTGGGTTATGGGAACGCTAGTTAGAAAAATTTGTGTTTTCTGCTGTGAACGCCAACATCATCCTCGGGGATGTAGCCGCGCAACATCACCGGCATTATCCGCTCAAGCCATATGTGCCAATCGTGACTCTTCAGCCCAAAGATTTTCAACTTTTCAAGACTTGCTCCCCTTGCTAGATTTGCTGCATACCCATCGGGGAACATCAACTTTTTTTTCACCCAGATGAGGATTTCCCTCATGTGTTCCCTTTTAAGATTGAACCATGCCTTTGGCTTCTCCCAATTCTTCTTCCCTTTCGGTTGTCGCATGTTCAGTGACTTCCTATTACACAGACTCTCCTGATCGACTCTAGCCTTAACATTATCTTTCCCCTTATCAGTGCCGAACAATGTACCAAAAAGGGACTCACCCATATTTTTTTCAGTGTGCATCATGTCAATGTTGTGTGGAAGAGCAAGGTCTTTGAAATACGGGAGATCCCAAAAGCATGGCTTGTGGGTCCATGCGTGTTCCGTATTATATCCCAAGAAATACCCTGGCCGGTTCGGATCAGGCTCTAGTGAGTTCAACTGATCAAGAATTTGTGCGCCCGTCATCATAGGTGGTGCCTCGTGCTCGACAACTTTACCTTTGGTGAAATTCTTCTTGTCTTTTCTGAATCCATGGTCCCAAGGCAGGAATTGTCTATGCAAGTCGAAGAAAGAATACTTGCGACCCTCCGGCAGCCAATGAAACTTAAGAGCAGACTTGCATTGTGGGCATGGGAACCTTCCGTGCACGCACCATGCAACAAAAAGTGCAAACGCCGGCAGGTCATGCATGGAGTACATCAACCAAGCATGCAGTTGGAAGTTTGTTTTGCTAGCTGCGTCATATGTCCGGATCCCATTATCCCAAGCTTCTTTCAACTCATCCATCAGTGGTTAAAAGTACACATTCATATTTTTTCCGGGATAGTTGGGCCCCGGAACTATCAACGTCAAGAAGATGTGCTTTCTTTGCATAAGTACTCCAGGGGGCAGATTGAGGGGCATGATGAATACGGGCCAACAACTATACTGGGTTGCCGTCATACCGAAAGGGTTGAACCCATCGAGGCTAATGGCGAGTGCCACGTTTCTTGGGTCTTTGGCTTTACCTTCTTTATGTATTTCATTGAACATCTTCCACGCTTCACCATCAGAGGGGTGGGTCAACATCAAATTCCCGTATTCATCTGTAGCACGTCTAATTCCATCTCTGTGCCATGTCATTTGTTTTGCTGTTTCTTCAAGCATGTAAAGCCGTTGAAGTCTTGGTAAGATCGGTAGGTACCGAAGAATATTTACGGGTATTTTGCTCTGCGTCTTCTCACCAAGACCGTTGTCTACGACAATATACCTGGAGGACTTGCAGCGTGGACAATAATTATCATCCGCATACTCATGCCTAAATAAGACGCATCCTTTCTCACAAGCATGTATCCTCTCGATGGGCATCTTCAGTGCACCGAGTATTTTGTCTGAGTGGTATAGGTTTGCAGGCATAATATGACCGTCCGGTAGAAAGCGCCCGAATAAGGTCATCATCGCATCATAGCACTCTCTGGAAAAGTTGAATTATGCCTTAAGAGCCATTGTTTGTGCGATGGCATCTAGTTGACAAAGCTTGGTGTGCGCATGCAGTGGGAGTTTTGAAGACTCTAGCATGGCATAAAAGGCCTTGGCAGTTTCCTCCGGTTCTTCGTCCTCAAGACGAGCATCGTTGTAGTCATTGACCATGTCTTCGATCCCTGTACCACAATCCTCAATGCGCTGACGCACTACCTCATGTCTGTCACGTTGGGCCGACTCGCCATGAAATGACCACAACGTATAATCAGGCATGAAACCACGTATTTGCAAGTGTTTACCCATTACATCCTTTGTCTGTTGTGAATAGTTCTTACATCTAGTGCAGGGGCACCATGTTCTTGGTTGGCCAGCACTAAATGCAACCTCTAGGAACTCCTCGGTCTTGGTCAACCATTCGTCAGTCATATTTTTTTGACTAGGGTGACCGGTGTACATCCACGCACGATCATTCATTCTGGCTAGCTAGCTAGTACAAATTAACACCAGAAGGTATATAATTAATTACGGTGATACGACATATGCACACTAGCTAATAGGTAAAGATAGGTCCTAATCCCACCCGAGTATGTGCAGATTAGATTCATTTCCCCATGCTCTCCTCCCGATCCGACGCAAAATTTCGACAGCACCTCCCCGCTGTTCTCCTGATACACGTCTCAGCATAAACCGAGAGGATGTGTACCCGGAGAACAACAAGGTGGCGCTGACGAAATCCTGCATCCGATCCGGAGGAGAGCATATATGGGGAAATGAATCCAATCTACACATACTCGGGCTGTCCATGGATAACGTTGGACAATTCGAAAGAATCCAATTATAAATATGCAAATGAATGCATATTTATAAATAGAATCTTTCGAACGGGAGACGCATATGGGTTACGTGACTTGCATGAGTTGAGAAGGAAAGAACTAGCTACGCCTATCTTCTAGGTAGGGTGAAACTAGGGGAGAGGGTGGAGCAATAACCCCGATTATCCCCGGGGCTTATAACTATTAATCGTATATATACCATATATAAATAACAAATAACAAATAGCTAGTAATAAATGTCTACAAACAAAAATCAAAGTAACATCTACAAAACTAACATATTATTATACCTAAAATATAATTATTACAAAGTCAAAACTAACAACCTTTCTTCTTTTCTCCTTTTATTCCCTAACAATATCCTAACAACTAAGTCATTTTATTATATTTTATCATTCTTTCTTTCTTTCATCTTTCTTTCTTTCTTATCCTTCCTTTCTTTTATATTTCTTTCTTTCTTTCTTAACAACTAAATTTTCTCCACCTAACAAATTCTAACAAATTCTACAAATTCTACTTCTAACTGACATCTATTTTTATATCAAATTTTTTTTATTTCTAACTAACATCTAATAACACATTTACTAAATAGTAATTAACTAACTAACAGATTGTACTAACTAAAGTAAACTAACTATAACAGATCTACTAACTAGCTATAATAGAATCCTAAAAACAAAAATGAAATAAAAATATATTCTATAACAGATCTACTAACTAACTAACTAACTAACTAACTATAACAGATCTACTAACTAAATAAGCAAACTAAAAAATTTCTACTACTAACAATAAATAGAAATGAAAAAAACAGGGGAAGGGGGCTCACATGCAGGTCGACGACGAGGAGCTGCCAGCGCTGGCCGGTACAGGGCGGGGCGGAGGAGGGAGGAGGCGGCAGGTGAGGGAGGGGCCAGTCCGGGCCGGGGCATGCGGCGTGGTCGGCCGGCGACGGCGACCCGGTCCTGTGAGAGCGCGGCGAGCAAGAGATGAGAGAAGGAAGGGGGAGGGAGAGGAGAGAGGAGAGAAGGAAGGGAGAGGGAGAGGAGAGAGGAGCGGCGGCTCACCGGCGGCGCAGCAGGGGGAGGGAAGGCCGGGGTAGTGGTGGCGGCGGCGGCGCGTGGGGTGGGGAGAGAGGGGTGGGGAGAGTGAGTGGGGTTAGGTCTGGCCGCGGGTGGGGGTTAAGGCCCCGCTTAGCCGTCAGCCGGCTGACGGCAACGTCTGCTGTTAGGCTAAGCCGTCAGCTGGCCGACGGCTAAGCGGCGGGCCGTTATCCCTCAGCCATGTGGTGGGGCCTAGACATACGTTGCCGTCAGGGCGGCTTTGCCGTCAGTCATTCTGCACTTTGCCGTCAGCTGACTGACGGCGTTGCCCCGACTGACGGCTAACAAATCTTTTGGCGTCGGCCGATTCTTTGCCGTCTGCGTTTTACCAAGCTGACGACAAAGCATGCTTTGCCGTCAGCCCCGATGAAGAGCTGACGGCAAATCTCAAAGCTGACGGCAAAACTCCTGTTTCCTGTAGTGAGTGCCAGTCCCTGGATTGAACTCGCTGGCACACACAGTATTATACATGTATATCAAAGTACAAGTGCATCATTATTACAACGTATGATCCAGAGTAAATAAATAACAAGTTGCATAGTTCAAGGATAGCTTATTCAATATAAATATAGCGGAAGCAAAAACAAATAACGTGGAGTCCCATCAACAGCCACATGCGAACATGTTGAGTGTAGACTCGCAACCCCTAAACGTACCTTACTGATCGTCTGTAAAACCTGCAACACCGAAGGTTACAGCCCGACAACGGGTCAGTACATCTTCTTTGTACGGCAAGTGACACGGAAAAGTTTATATAAAGGATCTACAACTACATGTAAGGTAAGTCAAAGGAAAGGCTTATGGTTTAGTTTTGCAGAAAGCCAATTTTCTCCTGAACTAAACTAGTCAAAATTTTAAGTTGAACTTACTACTAAAGATTGAACTGGGCACACCAGTCTCAATCCACACCCTTTATTAAAATCTTGCCCACTCAATTTATTAAGGTGATTCATATGTCAAGATCCTCCAGTAACAGTAATGTCTAGTAGCTCAAGGATGTCCATAACCGGGGACATGGCTAATCATGATTAGTTTATACTCTGCAGAGGTTAGTACACTTTCCCCGCTGGACTCAACCCAAAGATTGAGACGAAGTCTTTCAGAAGAGGTCACCTACCCCCAACGGCAAGCCGGTACCACCTATCACATCTACATCTGCTAGCATTGCACGGGAGAGGCTTCCTACATCATACTCAACTAAGCCAGAGCCCATATGGCCAGCGGCTGTACATGTAAGCTTCTAGTCACCAAGTAAGTTTGATCTTTTTGAGCCTGGACGATGCCCACCACGTCAGAGGGTACTCGCCATGACGTATTCTCGACCACCAGACCAACCATTAGGGGTACAACCTGGTCTCGACCTTAGATAAGGAACGAGCCCCCAGGAAGCACTCCCTGCCCGTCCAGAGGTAATTTCTATTTATTAAACAGTTGCTACACAAGTTATTAAATAGCTCACATGCACTCCATGAATTACACAACCCAAACCACGTCTATAAAGCATAGAAATAAAGCAACAACACGGCTAGGTTGATCTACGGTAGACAAGTCAAAACATGTGGCTATCCTTACTGGTTTTGCAGCAACAGTATAATAAACTACCTATCATGCAATAGGGTGATATTTCCTAACATAATGCATATAAAAAAATATAGGTATGAGTACGGTCAAAGCATCACTTGACTTATACATTCGATAAAGATCTTCGCTCTCACGTTCCAGTCAACTCTACTCGTCACACCCCGAGCAATCTATTGTCAACGAAAGAACTCAATAAGCAAACACACCACAAGGACAAAACATAAGATCAACAAAACTTTTGAATATTTGTGTACACACAATATAAACAGAAGGTACATGGAACGAGTGATCCAACGCAAAAAGAAACGGCGCAAACGGGTGCACCGGTAGAAAGTTGCGGCTGCCGGAAGTTCAAATTTGGGTCAGCTTGGGATCCAAATTTAAAAACTTCAAAATTCTGTAACACTAGGTCTAATGGCTAGATAATTTCTACACGGTCGCAAAGCAACTGGAATCACTCGATTCCGAGTTACGGTCAAAAAGTAGTCGCGAAAACGGTTTCGGGTGAAAAACGGGGTACCGGGGGGTTCTACTGTAAAAAGGACCCATACATAAATAAAAAATTTACGAAAAACGCGATCGGGTCCCTGGGCGGTTTGGATCCAGATCCGAAAAAAAATTCTGAAATTTTTTTCCTAATTTTTTTCTCAGCCCGTCTTCAACCTCCCGCGCGCGGCTACACGGGAGGCCATGGCCACGGGCTTGGAGCTCGGGGGCTCTCTGGCCGGCGGGCAGGCCAGGGCGGCCTGGGCGGCGGCCAGCCGCTGCGGCGGCGGGCGGCCAGGAGCGCCGGCGCGGGTGGCCCAGGCGCGGCGCGCGGGGCGCGCAGCCGTGAGCACGGCCACGGGCGCACAGGGTGGTGCGGCCATGGCGCACGGCGGCAGCTCCGGCCGGCGAGGCGGCGAGGCGGCGGCGCGGTGGCGGGGCGGCGCGGCGGTGCTAGGGCGGCGACGCGGCTCCGGCGAGGCGCGGGGCGGCGCAGGCAGAGGCGGATCGCAATTTTACCTCGAAAAAAACGCGAAAACGTAGCTCCGGCGATGCTCCGGCGAAGACGTCGGCGGCGGCGGGTCCCGCGGATTAGATTAGAGCTAACCCTAAAAGCTAAGCGAAAATAAACTTAGCCCTAATCGGGGCTATTTATAGCCAGCCCCTAATCTTTTTTTTTGTTAATCCGAAATAAATACAAAATCGGTCTGCGGGAAAAAAAACCCAGAGCAGGCCCGTTAGGCCCAAAACAATATTAGAAAAATCACAGAAATTTATTTTAAAATTCCGTCTTCGCCAATATTTTTAAAACAATAAAATTGAATTTTTGTCTTGACCAAAATAATAAAATAAAATAAAAAATTTGCAACTTATTTTTAAATATTTGTAAATACTTTTCTGGCATTTTAGAAATACCGAAAACTCCGAAAATTGATTTAAAATCTTTCCAGAGCATAAATAAATTCCAAAAATAATTTTAGAAAATATTTATAACTCCAAAGTAAAATTAAAAAGTCTCCCATAAATCTTTTAAACTATTTTCCAACAAATTAAAAATGGGGATAAGTCCTTTTATATCCTCTCCAGCGAACTGCCATGTGTTGAAAAATGTTTAAAAATATTTTAAAAGAATTCCAATAAAGATTTAAAACATTTTCCAAACTTTGAATATGTTGAATGAGTCATATTACCTTCTCTCATTTTATTTTGTTGGTTTTGTTTTTAAATAATAAATTCCAAAACACCAACGGTGAATATTAGGGAAAGGCATTTTATTCGCTCTCGTTTTTAATATTCAGTAAACTCCAAAAGTTTTAAAACCCAGAGAAAATCAAACACATCAATCAAACAATCATTATCTATTTAATTTTATTAACATTCCAAAATTCGAAGAATTTTGGGATGTTACACACTACCACCCTTAAAAGGAATCTCGTCCTCGAGATTCGAGAAGGCTAGAAAGAAAGGTTAGGGTTCGGGTCTTCATGACAGTCTCTCGATCCACTGATGGTCCAGGGTGCTACCACCCTTAAAAGGAATGCGACTTGGTCTTCAAAAGCTGTCTTCAAAAGCTTGCTCCCTCAGCGAGCTCCTCACACATAATCTTCATACTCTATTAGGGCATGGAATTCTTCATCACAAGTGTGGGCTTCCAGTATCTTAATCCATCGATGACATTCTCCGTACAGGTTTCACCTGCGGTCCTTGAGGTTTCACGAATTCCTCCTTTGAGGTTTCATTCCTTAGCAAGAGAGCAGTCTTCCAAGTACTGAGACTTCATGGCGGACAGGTCAGACGCCCATACTAAGCAACTATCAATTTTCTCATGGTGGTCATCACGAATATTATTGCGGGATACCTGCAGCAAATGGTTTTGGTCCATACTCACTGTATAACACAAACGGTAATCTCCTACAGGGGTCACACATCGTACCATTCTATGGTTCAGGCTTTAACATCGTCGTCTCTCAAACATAGGTAAGTCACTCAAGATTTACAATCCCGCATAGCAAGAGCGAATAATAAGGGTAGTCGTCATGGGGGCCAATCCATTTCGCACCCAAATCATTACCTTGTATATGGTTTAGCGAATCTCGCAATCTAACACTCGGTCATCCTCACAAGCATTGCAGAAGTCCTCCTTATCTTGAACTGGGTTCAGATAAATCCATGGTTCTGCAAGCCAACCAAAACATCTATCGTTTCTTCACAACCCTCAGGTTTACGCCAACTACTATAAAACGTGTACTGGTGGACTACCACTTCCTCCAGATTTCTTCCTTCAGTAAGATTGGGCTCGCTTGTTGTAAGATCCGGGCACAAGGGGTTAAATTGAGCTCATCATTGGTTGCATCCATATTTATTCCAGCCTTGACATTAGCATCCATTGTAGTAGCTTCTTCAGTTTAGGGATGAGGATGAGGGAACAGAAGGTAGAGAGATATGGATACCCATACAAACATCACACTAGTTTTGAAACATAAGTTTTGATGTGTAGCTGTCAGGAAAACAAGAAATGACAGCCCACATAATCGATCTAACGATAGAAACTTTTAATCTTCCAGGTCTTCAAGTCTCCAATGCCGGTAGCTTCAATTTTGAAATGTCGAAACAATCTTCATATCGTTGAGTCATTCGTCAAGTTATTCTTCTTGTTGTTGTGTCTTATTTAGTCTTAAAGCATACTAATTAGATAAGGGGTCTAAGGTAACGTAAGCTTATTCTACTCGCATAGAAGAAACACAAAGCACAACACATCACATCAAAATAAGACATAACAGGGTCAAGGCCACAAGCAAAACTTAACAAAACAATCACGACATAAAACATCTAGTTAATCAATAGCAAAACATGCATCGTTCCACATCTCCAACTAACATGAAAAGGCAACAACGTACACTTAGTGCACACCACGAATATACTATTCTCCAATTGCCAAACATAAGCTTCTTCGAGTCAGCATCCTTGTGTCCACGTTCACGACCTCTTCTTTCCCTTCAACTCTGGACACATATTGCTGTAATGTCCCATGTTCCTGCACCTATAGCACTCAATTTGGCTAAGGTCCTTTTGTTTCTTCTGCCTCACGGGTGCTTCCTTTAATTCTAGACACATGTTGGCGTAATGTCCCATATTCTTGCACCGGAAACACTGAATCTGGCTAATGTCCTTCATCTTCTTCTTCATGGGTGCTTCCCTGAATTCCTGGATAATTTTCTCTATTCCTTCCTTTTTATGTTGAACCACTTGTTGTGTCACGATGAAAAATTGACACTGAGCGGGATAATGATCAGTTCCTTCACACGTAAAACATGTTACTTGTGCAGTGGGACATTCTTCACCCGAGTGAATTTCCTCACAATAGGGACATCCATCTTGGTGTCCTTCATAGGAGTGTCCTGTTTCTCCACAAATTGTACATGCACGGATCCTCTTAAGGGTTACCGTCCTTTGCATCGGGGTGACAAGGCGGGATCCCAACAAAATCTTTGTAAATTCCTTCCAAGTAATCTTCGTGATTCGTCAATCGCTTGGTGCATCCTCCACCAAGTAGCAGCCTCTTCTACAAAGTACTTGACAGCATAGGGGACCATGTCCTCACATCCAACCTTGTTTAGCTTCATGTGCTCCTCCATTCTACGAATCCAATGCTCCACCTTCAGTCTCGACATCGCCCCAGAAAAGGCGAGTCCTACTTCATACTCCATCTATTAAACCCATACGACAAGGGTTAGGGCAAAACTACAACACCGACAAGACAACAACTAAAAATAACACCAGACATATGCACTCAAACAAGGAAGCGGCAAGACACCTACGTTCGACAGTAACACATAACAACAAACAATGCAGTCACAAAAGTCAAAACACACAAACAACACCTAGATTAAGATCATATGTGCAAGACATACGATCTCATCATACTACGCGAAATTCGTTCATTTAACTCCATATAAAGTTGGCGGTCTGATGCTAGGCTTCATCCTTCTCAGCTAAGCTGATCTTAAAGGTTCCTCTCACAGTGTCAAACTTATTGATCACCGTAGGTTATTCCTTCTAGGTCCGATAATCATAACTCCAATTGATCCCCGAGGTTGATGATGTTCTTCTCAAATGTCATGTCTTCAGGGGCATAGGAAACTCAAGGGGTATTCATTGTAAAACATGATGAGGAGTTTTAGAAGATGAATAATAGATGAGAATTACTAGTCAAGAGAGTAAGTGATCAAAGAGTGATAAAATATTTTTGTTCCTATGGCTTTTTCTATCCATTTTCTAGGGTCACGAACCTACAGTCAACACACTGCTCTGATACCATCTGTAACGACCCAATTCACACAGAATTGAAGTCTCTGTGCTCAAGTGCCAGTCCCTGGATCGAACTCGCAGGCACACACAGTTTTATAGATGTATATCAAACTACAAGTGCATCATTATTACAACGTATGATCCAGAGTAAATAAATAACAAGTTGCATAGCTCAAGCCTAGCTTATTCAATATAAATATAGCGGAAGCAAAAAAAAAACGTGGAGTCCCATCAACAGCCACATGCGAACATGTTGAGTGTAGACTCGCAACCCCTAAACGCACCTTACTGATCGTCTGTAAAACCTGCAACACCGAAGGTTACAGCCCGACAACGGGTCAGTACATCTGATTTGTACGGCAAGTGACACGGAAAAGTTTATATAAAGGACCTACAACTACATGCAAGGTAAGTCAAAGGAAAGGCTTATGGTTTAGTTTTGCAGAAAGCCAATTTTCTCCTGAACTAAACTAGTCAAAATTTTAAGTTGAACTTACTACTAAAGATTGAACTGGGCACACCAGTCTCAATCCACACCCTTTATTAAAATCTTGCCCACTCAATTTATTAATGTGATTCATATGTCAAGATCCTCCAGTAATAGTAATGTCTAGTAGCTCAAGGATGTCCATAACCGGGTACATGGCTAATCATGATTAGTTTATACTCTGCAGAGGTTAGTACACTTTCCCCGCTGGACTCAACCCGAAGATTGAGACGAAGTCTTTCAGAAGAGGTCGCCTACCCCCAACGGCAAGCCGGTACCACCTATCACATCTACATCTGCTAGCATTGCACGGGAGAGGCTTCCTACATCATAATCAACTAAGCCAAGCCCATATGGCCAGCGGCTGTACATGTAAGCTTCTAGTCACCAAGTAAGTCTGGCCTTTTTGAGCCTGGACGGCGCCCACCACGTCAGAGGGTACTCGCCATGACGTATTCTCGACCACCAGACCAACCATTAGGGGTACAACCTGGTCTCGACCTTAGATAAGGAACGAGCCCCCAGGAAGCACTCCCTGCCCGTCCAGAGGTGATTTCTATTTATTAAATAGTTGCTACACAAGTTATTAAATAGCTCACATGCACTCCATGAATTACACAACCCAAACCACGTCTACAAAGCATAGCAATAAAGCAACAACACGGCTAGGTTGATCAACGGTAGACAAGTCAAAACATGTGGCTATCCTAACTGGTTTTGCAACAACAGTATAATAAACTACCTATCATGCAATAGGGTGATATTTCCTAACATAATGCATATAAAAAATATAGGTATGAGTATGGTCAAAGCATCACTTTCCTTATACATTCGATGAAGATCTTCGCTCTCACGTTTCAGTCAACTCTACTCGTCACACCCCGAGCAATCTATTGTCAACGAAAGAACTCAATAAGAAAACACACCACAAGGACAAAACATAAGATCAACAAAACAACCACTAAAGTTTTAGCAACAAAACAAAAGGTTTTAAAGTGCAAAGGTGTGGATGTGCTCAAAGGTGATCGGTGGAACGTGAACTCGAGAGAGTCAACGGATAAGGAATTGTTGATACAAGAGTATGATCAAGGCATTATGAAATCAAGGTAAAGATCATAGCAATATGAATGGTATGTCGATATTGCCGATAAGATGTCTCATATGATCCAATATGCAAAAAGAATCACTTGAAACGGAATACTACAACGCAGGTCATAGCAATTGCAACATTGTATTGAATTTGAATTTGAACAGATCAATAAACTTTTGAATATTTGTGTACACACGATATAAACAGAAGGTACATGGAACGAGTGATCCAACGCAAAAAGAAACGGCGCAAACGGGTGCACCGGTAGAAAGTTGCGGCTGCCGGAAGTTCAAATTTTGGTCAGCTTGGGATCGAAATTTAAAAACTTCAAACTTCCGTAACACTATGTCTACTGGCTAGAGAATTTCTACACAGTCGCAACGCAACTGGAATCACTCGATTCCGAGTTACGGTCAAAAAGTAGTCGCGAAAACGGTTTCGGGTGAAAAACGTTGGTACTGGGGGGTTCTACTGTAAAAAGGACCCATACATGAATAAAAAAATTACGAAAAACGCGATCAGGTCCCTGGGCGGTTTGGATCCAGATCCAGAATTTTTTTTTCCGAAACGTTTTTCCTAAAAAAATTTCTCAGCCCGTCTTCGCCAATATTTTTAAAACAATAAAATTGAATTTTTGGCTTGACCAAAATAATAAAATAAAATAAAAACTTTGCAACTTATTTTTAAATATTTGTAAATACTTTTCTGGCATTTTAAAAATACCGAAAACTCCGAAAATTGATTTAAAAACTTTTCCAGAGCATAAATAAATTCCAAAAATAATTTTAGAAAATATGTATAACTCCAAAGTAAAATTAAAAATTCTCCCATAAATCTTTTAAACTATTTTCCAACAAATTAAAAATGGGGATAAGTCCTTTTATATCCTCTCCAGCGAACTGCCATGTGTTGAAAAATGTTTAAAAATATTTTAAAAGAATTCCAATAAAGATTTAAAACATTTTCCAAACTTTTAATAGGTTGGAGTCATATTAACTTCTCTCATTTTATTTTGTTGGTTCTGTTTTTAAATAATAAATTCCAAAACACCAACGGTGAATATTAGGGAAAGTCATTTTATTCCCTCTCGTTTTTAATATTCAGTTAACTCCAAAAGTTTTAAAACCCAGAGAAAATCAAACACATCAATCAAACAATCATTATCTATTTAATTTTATTAACATTCCAAAATTCGAAGAATTTTGGGATGTTACATTAGCATAGCTTATCTTGGAATCACTGTCATATGAAGAACAATCAGAAGTATCATAGGTAACTTTAGATGAAGATACCTTTTCTTTGGCCATGAAGCAATACGCATGAGTTTCATCTTCTCTGCTATGGTTGGTGAAGAATGAGCTCGAAGCACGGGCGAAAGTAAATGCCAATCCAGCAACACCATCAGACTTGGATCCAGGTGGAGATCTTGAGCCTGATTCAGCTTTGGATCCATATGCTTCTTCTTCAGAGTTCATCTCCTTTCCCAGATAGTCCTTGGCACGATGAGAATTGCTTCGACGAGAGGAGTGTGTCTTCGAAGAAGAACTCTCACGCTTCTTGTGATACTTCTTTCTCTTTTCATCATCAGAATCTTTCATCTTTTCTCTTCTTGAACAGGAATCATGTTTCTTTGACTTATAGCTTCTGGAGGATCTGTGGGACTTGCTTGAGGAATCTCTGAGCGAATGCTTTGATTTATTTTCAGTTTCCCATAGTGGACAGTCAGCAATGTAGTGGCCTGGTTTCTTGCATTTGTAGCAGTAGTTATCTTTAGATGGAGAACTTCTTGAGGATGAACGGTGAGATGAATAACTTGAGTTCCTTGACGAGTGATGTGCGAGGTAATAATAATGGTTTCTTGCCCTTCGTTGGTAAACCCCAAGTGGAAGGTGAGATGTAGTACAGCAGCAAGATTTCCCTTGGTGAAGACACCAAGGTTGAGTATCGAACCCGTAGGACTCCGGCAATGATAAGTAGGTGGCAAGGAAAAAATGGCACCGTTTTAGACAAAAGTTGCTTCCTTGACCTGGACCTGCACATAGACACAAATAACTTTGTTCCCAACGAAGTTCAGAGAGGTTGTCAATCTCTCCGGTCTTGTTGTTTACAAGGGATCAAACACAAGAGATAATGATAGCAACTGAAAGTAAAAGCAGAAAATTAAATGAGCGTGGAAACAGTGATGAGGATATGGACCGGGATACGTGATGTTCACTAGTGATGTCTCTCTCCCAAAAGACGATAAAAACTTCTATGCGAGGTGAACAAATTACAGAAGGGCAATGGACAGGATTATGAACGCACCGCAATGCTAACTACGCTACAAAAGAAAGGAAGAGCCTCATAAGCATGGGCAGAACGCAAAAATAAGTAGACCGAAATCCAACTGCATCTACTACTAATCATCCACCTTGAGATATCTATCCAGAACATCTCGCTGGTACTAAGTTGCGAGCCCCACCCAAAGTGTAAACCCAAAGCAACAGACAATTGCATTAAAAAGCACTTTGCATAAAGTAAACAATCCTTGCAACCGCGGTTACAAGCACCGTTGTTTTCCCCCTTGTGGCAACAGCACATCCCTTAGACTCATGTTTCTGTCAGTCAAGCTAGTCATCAGGGGGCATGAACCCACAATCGATCATAACGTTCCCTCTTGGGGTTACTACCTACTACTTGGCCAAAGCAATAAACATCAACGGAGAACATGCAAGAATTACTTAAGAATAAAAATATAAGATATAAGAACCAAATATATTACTCAATCACAATCTGAACATAGTCTCATAATCCATCAGATCCCATCAAACTCAGCATAGCAACAGCAGAAAGATTACAAAAGTGCCTCGATCATGTAGGGAAGCTCACGAGGTCTAAACCATGAAGAACAAAGAGGGGAGGAGAACATCACATAGCTACTGATCACGGACCCATGGTCCAAAGGAAACTACTCACGACACATCCGAGAAGCATCCATGGTGGAGAGGAGACTCCCGGGGGCGGTTCCTCCCTCCGGCAGGGTGCCGGGAAGAAGTCTGCTGGTGCTCCCGATCTCGGAAGCGCGGCGGCGGCGGAACAAAGGCGAGATAGCGAAAAAGGGTTCTGTCCTCAAGGGTTTCCCGAGACGGAGAATATATTGGCGAAGGGGGCAGCCAGGGGGGCCACTAGGGGTCCAGGCGCCCCCCTGGCGCGGCCAGCCCCTAGGGCGCGGCACCAGGGCGCCTGGGCCCCTGGTGGTGGCCCTCTGGCCCCACCTAGGTTCATCTGGAAGGTTCTTCTGCGCTGATTTTTTATCTGATTTTTCCTGAATTTTTGGAGCACTTTTTATATGGGGGGAAACTGAAATAGAAAAACTGCAGAAAACAGGAACTGGCACTGTGGTGCACTGAGTTAATAGGTTAGTCCAAATATGATCAAAAGTGTATGAAAGTGTATCTAGATCATAGCAATATCACACAAAACATGCATGGAGCAAGCAGAAATTATAGATACGTTTTGGACATATCAACATCCCCAAGCTTAATTCCTTCTCGTCCTCGAGTAGGTAAATGATAACAGCATAATTTATGTGGTTACATGCTAGCAACCATATAAGAACTTTGAAAAGTAAAGCAATCAAGGTTAGAGATTCAATTCAAGTCATAACATGCAAGAGTCTATATTAGCATTGAAACAAGTAACAAAAGAACATTAGGTGCAAGAGCTCTCGCTGTCCGTGACTCGAATGTCTCCAAATGGTGTTTGCGTGCAAGAAGGGGGATAGGGAATACGAGAAAAAATATTTATTTGTTGAGAACTCAATCTACTAAAGTTTCACACTTGGTCTTTTTCTGGAATCTTATCTTGACTCGTCCCGAGACCACTATCCAGGTACAAGTCAATTTGATCCACTCCTTTTTCAATATTTTGAGCACTCATGCAATGGATGAGCGTAAGCACGAGAGTTGACACTTAGGATGGCAAAGAGAGAAGTATGTAGGGGGAGGAAGATAAAAAGAATAAGAAAGGCTCACATCAATGAGGACAATCATAGGCAAGAGATGCCAAATGATAGATATGATGTGAGGAGTAGGGATTGCCATGCAACGGATGCACATATGAGCTAGGAAGCTCCCCAATGGAACTAGTGGGGGTGCATCTAAATTGCTCGCTCATGAAGACCTAGAGCTCGTTTGAGGAGGCTCATCCTTGGAATATGAAAGCCAAGTTCTATAGTGTGAAGGTCCCCACATAGCTATATGCATAATGATCATCTCTATGGAGTACAAGGATATAGAGGGAGTACTAGTGTGGATCTCTCAAAAGGATAGTAGTGTTGCCCCTTTCTCTCTTTTTAATTAATTTTCTCTTTTTTCAATTTTTTTTGGTGGCCTCAATGGCTCTTTCTATTTAACTCTGATTTGTCCTCTTTTGGATCTTTTATTGTGTCCACTTTGGGATCTTTTCCTCACTTAAGGGCAACAATCTATTTTACAAGAAGGTATAGGAGATCTTTCACACTTTACAAGGTACTCAAAACATAAAGAAGATGTAACTATCATGATGTATCCAATGTATGCGTCTGCCAGTGTAGCAGAATATGCAATGATACTAGCGCGTTATGTAGCAATGATTAGGGAAAGGCCCAACTAGCATGCGGCTCATCGATCAAGCAAAAGCATGTATGACATGAAGATCAAGTCATGAAGAGGTGGAAGTTGCATGGCAATATATCTCGGAAAGGCTATGGAAATGCCTTGATAGGTAGGTATGGTGGCTGTTTTGAGGAAAGATATGAGGAGGCTTATGATGACAGAGCGTATCATGCCAATGGTTTGGATGTACCGGCGAAGGTGGACACCAACTCTCGGAGTGAGAAGAAGGCAATGCACGGAACAGGAGAGGCTAGCAAAATATGGGAAGGTGGAAGTGTCAACTTTCAATACTTACATTAGTCCGAAGAACTCATGCACTAATTATCGGTAACTCGCAATCTAATAAGGAGATTCACAAAGAGACAAGTACCCCGAGGAGGAGTGTATGGGGGTTTGGTTATCCTTGCGCATCCTTGACTCATGGTACGTGAGTGTACTCTAATATTCGATCCCTGCAAAGATTAGTTATCCATCTAGTAGCTAGAGTTCTTAAATAGTTTTTGTGGGTTTTGAAAATACACACGGATTGCCCAAAATACGACACCTATCAGTAATAGGCTAAAACTCTTGACACCAAAAGTTCAAATATTACTCACATCAATACCTCAAAACTATTGTAAGTTACTACCAGAATTAAATAGCAACCTCAATTACCTACTTTCAAGACAAGACACAACTCAGTGCAACAACCAACTTTCTTAGCAAGATAAACATGAAAACTAAAGAGAGTTCCAGAAACAAATTAAACAAAATCCAAGGCTCTAGCTAAAGACAAACTAAAACTAAAAATAAACATGGCAGCAGCTATGGAAAGATAAAGAAGACACAACAGCAAAAAGATAAGCAAGAAAAATCCTATGATGTGTTCTAGATTAGATTGGAGCGTGTTTCTCTCCCACACAAAGCAAGATGGGGTCTAACTTGTTATGACCAGAAAGAAAAACTAAAGAAAAATAATAATAAAACCTAAGAGCGAGACGCTCCAAGCATAGCACATAACGCATGAAGTGATAAAAATATAGTGAGACGAAGGACGAACTGATGACTGTTGATGGAGAAGGGGATGCACGGGGGCATCCCCAAGCTTAGATGCTTGAGTCTCCTTGAATATTTATTGGGGATGCATGGGGGCATCCCCAAGCTTGAGCGCTTGACACTCCTGGATCTTCTTCCATCATCTTCCATCGCACACTTGAAAACTCCCTTCATACATAACTCATCATAAGCTGATTAGAGAGGTTAGTACCCTTAATAAAATAATTTTTCCAAACTGGATATAAAGATATTCTTGAAGAGCTACTGTTTCTCAAGAGTGCCAAAAGGTTTTTGCAAAGAAAAAGCAAGCTTAAGGTTTGCAAAAGTGAAGCGAGGAAAAACGTGGCAGAATCTGTGAAAAACAGAACAGAAGGTAGTAGAGAATTTTTTCGGGGCACTTCTGCAACTCAAATAAAAAAACTCAGAACATACGAAAGTTTCACAATTGTATAGAGAATTCTGTCAAAACAATTCAGATCAAAAAGATGATATGGTGATTTATTCGAATTTTTCTGTCCACGGACAGAATCTGTTTTCTGGACAGCATGTCACAACTTTTGCTTCCCTTATCATAAGAGGCTATAACTTGGCACAAAGCTGAAAAATAAAGATACAATGATGTTGCTACATTAGTAACAAACATCAATACACAACAAAAGAAAAAAGAAACCTAATTCGTTGTGGGCTGCCTCCCAAAAGCGCTTTCTTTTATGCCTTTAAGCTATGCATGATGCAAAAGAAGAATCAAGGGTCTCCAAGATCAGAATCATAAAAACCTTCAAATTGATTTTCAATAAGGTCATTCTTCTTCTTACTAGGAAAGAGATACTTACCTTTCACCATACCGCGTAAGCGTATGTGCCTATTACCAATATCAATGAAGTCTTTCATAGCACGGAGGAAGTCTCTTCCGAGCACAATGTTACTTTGGTTTGGCTCCATGATGAAGAAATCCATTGCTGCAGTCCTATGAAGGAATGCATCTTGGACTTCGTTTACCTTTCCTTTAACCTCTGAAATATCTCCATTCGAATGTTCATGATAAGATGATAATTTATCCACATTTAGCTTCAAAGAATCATAAACTATTTTTGGCATAGTAGAAATTGTGGATCCATTATCACAAAAAGCAAGGAAGTCTTGGTTAGAGATGCTAATCCTAACAAAGGGCTCCCAATCATCATCTATCTCCAACATTTCTTTCTTGTTGGACTTAAGTTCCTCTACTTTCCTCAAGTCTAGAGCATCCAACCTTTTTTCAATAGCGGCAAGTCTATCTATGACAGTATCAATACTACGATCATAAACAAAATAACTAGATAGACTATGCAAAATATCAAGAGCTCTAACTTCATCACACTCTAGAAAATCTCCTTCAGCTATAATATCAAGAGAGTGTTTACACCACTTCAAAAGACCATGGTAAAAAATTCTAAGCACAATTTTTATAGGTATCCAAGGCATAATTCTTTTATGTGGTTCAGAAATTCTGTCCCATGCCTTCTTCATATTTTCTCCATCTCTTTGACGGAAATCGAGGACTTCAGATTCCCGCAAAGCACCCAGCCCTAACATGTTCATCTAAACAAGGAGGACTACTAACAGCAAGATAAACAATTTTTTTGTGATTTTTGATATAGGACACAAAGATAAAAACTGAAAGGTAAACTAACAAGACAAAAAAAAACAAAGGTAAAGGGTAGTGTGCAACTCCCCTATCTTAGCACTCGGAGTCCCCGACAACGGCGCCAGAAGTTTTGCTTGATGTGCGAGGTAATGATAATGGTTTCTCGTCCTTTTGTTGGTAAACCACAAGTGGAAGGTGAGATGTAGGACAGAAGCAAGATTTCCCTTGGTGAAGACACCAAGGTTGAGTATCGAACCCGTAGGACTCCGGCAATGATAAGTAGGTGGAAAGGAAACAATGGCACCGTTTTAGACAAAAGTTTCTTCCTTGACCTGCACACAGACACAAATAACTTTGTTCCCAACGAAGTTCAGAGAGTTTGTCAATCTCTCCGGTCTTTTTGTTTACAAAGGATCAAACACAAGAGATAATGATAGCAACTGAAAGTAAAAGCAGAAAAGTAAATGAGCGTGGAAACAGTGATGAGGATATGGACCGGGATACGTGATGTTCACTAGTGATGTCTCTCTCCCAAAAGATGATGAACAAATTACAGAAGGTCAATTGACAGGATTATGAATGCACCGCAATGCTAACTATGCCACAAAAGAAAGGAAGAGGCTCATAAGCATGGACAGAACGCCAAAATAATTAGACCGAAATCCAACTGCATCTACTACTAATCATCCACCTTGAGATATCTATCCAGAACATCTCGCTGGTATTAAGTTGCGAGCCCCACCCAAAGTGTAAACCCAAAGCAACAGACAATTGCATTAAAAAGCACTTTGCGTAAAGTAAACAATCCTTGCAACCGCGGTTACAAGCATCGTTGTTTCCCCCTTGTGGCAACAGCACATCCCCTAGACTCATTTTTCTGTCACTCAAGCTAGTCATGAGGGGGCATGAACCCACAATCGAGCATAACGTTCCCTCTTGGGGTTACTACCTACTACTTGGCCAAAGCAATAAACATCAACGGAGAACATGCAAGAATTACTTAAGAACAAAAATATAAGAGATAAGAACCAAATATATTACTCAATCACAATCTGAACATAGTCTCATAATCCATTAGATCCCATCAAACTCAGCATAGCAACAGAAGAAAGATTACAAAAGTGCCTCGATCATGTAGGGAAGCTCACGAGGTCTAAACCATGAAGAACAAAGAGGGGAGGAGAACATCACATAGCTACTGATCACGGACCCATGGTCCAAAGGAAACTACTCATGGCACATCCGGGAAGCATCCATGGTGAAGATGAGACTCCCGGAGGTGGTTCCTCCCTCCGGCAGGGTGCCGGGAAGAAGTCTGCTGGTGCTCCCGATCTCGGAAGCGGGGCGACGGCGGAACAGAGGCGAGATCGCGAAAAAGGGTTCCGTTCTCGAGGGTTTCCCGAGACGGAGAATATATAGGCGAAGGGGGGCAGCCAGGGGGGGCACCAGGGGTCCAGGCGCCCCTCCTGGCGCGGCCAGCCCCTAGGGCGCGCAACCAGGGCGCCTGGGCCCCTAGTGGTGGCCCTCTGGCCCCACCTAGGTTCATTTGGAAGGTTCTTCTGCGCTGATGTTTTATCTGATTTTTCCTGAATTTTTGGAGCACTTTTTATATGGGGGAAAACTAAAATAGAAAAACATTAGAAAACAGGAACTGGCACTGTGGTACACTGAGTTAATAGGTTAGTCCAAATATGATCAATAGTGTATGAAAGTGTATCTAGATCATAGCAATATCACACAAAACATGCATGGAGCAAGCATAAATTATAGATACGTTTTGGACGTATCAACGAGTAGTTCTTCTTCGGTGAAGAAAAACCTTTTCTCTGGAAGCGGTTGAATCTTGTCATGATCAAAGCCAAATCCTTACCAATGCTTGCAGGATCATCAGATTCGACACCGGAATCAGAACTAACTTCAGGTGAAGAGTGATGCGAAGCTTTTTCTTTTAGAGCATGTGATCTTCTTCGAGAGTCGTTTATGTCACGTTTATCATCTTCTTCCTTTTCAAAAGTAGTGAGTCTCTCAAGGATATCAGCGGCAACACGATTTCTGAAATCAGTCCTTTCCTTGATCATCAGCACAATGTGCTCAAAAGAATCATCCAATGAGCGAAGAAAAGTTCTCACTACCGAGTGAGGATTGATATCATCAGCACCAATGGAAATCAGCTCATTTGCATGAGCAGTGAGTCTGTTGTAAATGGAGTTGACTTTCTCTCCCTCGTTTCTCTTGAATCGATAGAATTTTCTTCGGAGAGTGTTAATTCTGGCATCTTTCTGAGTGGACACTCCTCCAATCTTTTCAAGATAGTCCCAGACACCTTTGGCAGATAGGATATTCTTCACTTTATGATACTTCTCTGGAGTCAAATGGTTGGTCATGAATACCCAGACTTCAGAATCAAGATCCATCAGTTTTGCTTCAGCAGGAGTGATGGCCTTCTCATCCTTGATTGTGACTCCTTTCAAGACAACTTGCCAGGCAGGTGAATTGATAGCCATGATATTTCTCTTCATTTTGTCCTTCCAGTAAGGGTAGTCCTTCCATTGAAAACAGGAATAGGTTCGCCGAATCGAATAGCTGCGAAAGACATACTTGAAAGCACTCCAGGAGGTTAATCCAAAACACACAGAGTGTAGAGAGTGACTAGCTCTGATACCAATTGAAAGTCCAAGTATGTGATCAGAGGGGGAGGGGGTGAATGATCACTTCAAATTTTCGACTGAAGATTTGAAGGGAAGCATAAACTAAGTAGATAAGGGTTGCAGAACTAAATGACAGGGAAGTAAAATTGGAAGCGAAACTGAATGCAGTGAATCAAAAGAAATTGAAGCATAACTGGGAAGCAAATGCAATACCGAATGAAAGTGCTTGAAATAAAATGAACTATGACTCGGCCATGTTTGTTCGACCAGTTCACGCTCTGCAAAGCGCTACGTCTGGTTGGAGGGACTGGTGATTGAACACCTGGAGCAAAACTCTCTCCGTACGTTGCTCCACTGCACCAATCTCCTTGAGCGTGGCCAGTTTTGACTCGGGATAGATTATCAAGGAAATCTCTCAAACCTTTGAAAAACTTGATCTTCGAGGCGACAATTACTCTTCGCTCTCTGAAGTCGACACTCTAACCGTCTAGGAGAATTACAGTTCTCCAAGATAAAAAGGCTAGCAAGCTTTCACCTAAGTCATCTCGAATCTACTCAGATCAATGGGACTTAGGCTTCAGTGTTCTTGGTTTTGGATTTTGCTTCGGTGGCATTCTTGGGTTGCTCTCTTCAGTCTCTCTCATGAATAATCTCAGAGCAGCCACCCGCAAATGGAGGAGGGGGCGGCGTATTTATCGTTGGCGATCCCGAGGTGCGAAATGACCCATTTGACCCAAAGATACATCTTGACGTGTGTCCACAACGGTCGGATTTGTCATAACTGCGCAACTTTACTTGCGAACAAGTAAAGCTGACTCACGGACTTAGTTCTGCTTCGGAAGCCAAAGACCGAAGACTTTGCTACCGAAACTTAACTCAGTGCACATGAGATTTCTTCACTCTGGCTTCTCACTTGGTTTAGATTTGATCTGAGCATTTTCTCAATAACTTCGGTGTCCACAAACTAAAGACCCCTCTTGATAGTATGGTTTGTCCTATGACTCAA
This sequence comes from Bromus sterilis, assembly GCA_950022295.1. Lineage (NCBI taxonomy): Eukaryota > Viridiplantae > Streptophyta > Magnoliopsida > Poales > Poaceae > Bromus > Bromus sterilis. The sequence continues at coordinate 284,411,616 of OX465600.1, forward strand.
AGAACATAAAAAGAACTACGCAAAAACATCTAAGTCTTGCGCCGTCTTCTTCATTTCCTTCGATGAGTTGAGCTTCAGGACACCTTCATTTTTGGGGGTCATCTTCCGTGATTAAGCTTCGCTCAAGGGGTAATTCTTCGATAACTTGAAAACCTTCCTTGAAGCTTTATCACCTAGCTTGTCCTTCAGGAACCTATTCAACTGTTTACACTAGAAAACATTGTTAGTTCCTCTACTGTCTTGTCCAACAATATCCAAAACACATGGGGGAAAAACTTTGCTCTTACACTATTAAGTTGCGAGCCCCACCCAAAGTGTAAACCCAAAGCAACAGACAACTGCATTAAAAAGAACTTTGCGTAAAGTAAACAATCCTTTCAACCGCGGTTACAAGCACCGTTGTTTTCCCCTTTGTGGCCACAACACATCCCCTAGACTCATGTTTCTGTCACTCAAGCGTGTCATTAGGGGGCATGTACCCAGAATCGAGCATAACGTTCCCTCTTGGAGTCACTACCTACTACTTGGCCAAAGCAATAAATAGCCACAAAGAACATGCAAGAATTACTTAGGAAAAAAAATATAATAGATAAAAACCAAATATATTACTCTATCACAATCTGAACATAATCTCATAATCCATCAGATCCCATCAAAGTCATCATAGAAAAAGCAGAAGAATTACATATGTGCCCCGATCATGTAGGGCACCTCACGAGGTCTAAACCATGAAGAACAAAGAGGGGAGGAGAACATCACATAGCTCTTGATCACGGACCCATGGTGCAAGGTAGACTACTCACGGCACATCCGGGAAGCGTCCATGGTGGTGGAGAAGCTCCCTGGCGTCCACGGTAGGGTGCCAGGAAGGGTCTTGACAGTGCTCCCGATCTTGGAAGCGCGGCGGCGGTGGAATAGAGGAGAATTTGCAAAATAGGGTTATGTCCTCAGAAGTTTCCCATGACGAAGATTAAATAGGCGCAGGGGGGCAGCCAGGGGGCCACCAGGGGTCCAAGCGCTCCCCTGGTGCGGCCAGGCCCCTGTCCGCGCCAGGTGGCCGCCTAGGCACCTGGTGGTGGCCCCCTGGCCCTCCTCGGGGCACTGGAAGCTTCCGGCACGCTGATTTTTTATCTGTTTTTTCTCGGATTTTTGGATCACTTTTTATAAGGGGGAAAAATGAAATAAAAAACAGCAGAAAACAAAAATTGGCACTGGGGTGCACTGAGTTAGTAGGTTAGTCCAAATATGATAAAAAGTGTATGAAAGTGTATCTAGATCATTGCAATATCACACAACACATGCATGGACCGAGCAGAAATTATCGATATGTTTGGGACGTATCACCAGTCCATCACCCTTCCATGACTTCACCTTTCATGTATGAGTAATTCCCTATTGTAGGCAAAAGGGATGGTAGGGATTGGATGAGTTAGATCATGTAATAGATCGTCAGATTATTGGGGGCATGTTGCCTATCATCTACTATGGTTTTTATCATCTTTTCTACTACTTATTGTTCTTCATGCTTGTCACTTTGGGCCCGAGTGCCATGATTTTAGATCTGAACCCTATGTGTTTTCATGAATATATTTGTGTTCTTGATCCTATCTATGAGTTGTATGCACCTATTATAGTCCAGAACCGGCGATCCAATGGTGACAGCTTGGGACGCCAAATGGGATGGACTATAATTTGAGGGTTCCATGTATCCATTGATTGTTATGCTTTGTTCTGGTGCTCTTTGTTATGAGCACCATAATCTCCATAAGATCCTTTTGGACCCATTTGTAGCGGGATGGTAGGACAAAAGATGTTGTGCAAGTTCATTTTGCAAGCACGTACAACTACCTTGAGATACATGCCTAATGTTTGATATTTGCCTAGATGATCATTAATTTTTTGCGTGCCTTGCCCCAAGTAAATTACATGTTATCTCACATCCCTGCAGCGCCCAACCATCCATTCCCCTAGCCTACAGTGTTTTAACTCTTCTGGTTACAAGTTACTTTACTTTTTCCATTTTACTTTCGTTGTTTTACCACCACTATATCCGTTGCCACCGTCACTTCCATATCACCGTTACTGCTAATATCTCGTTGCCAAGCAAGTATCTTTTAGGTGTGGTTGAATTGACAACTCAACTGTTAAAGCTTATAAATACTCTTTGGCTCCCCTTGTGTCGAATCAATATATTGGGTTATCTTACCCGCGAAGACTATTGCGATCCCCTACACGTGTCGGTCATCAAGATCCTATCCACAGTTACGCTGGGGGCCCCCGGATCGATACCGCAAAAGACCTTAAGGCTTGGAGGGAGCAACCGCGCGAGCGCTCCATCCAGAAGCAACGCGGGAAGAAGTGATCAGGCGAATGACCAACTCAAGAGGAACAAACGTGTGGCCAAAAGAAAGACATCCAGGGAAAGAATCACCCTAACTATGAAAGCAATGGACAGGGTGCAAAACGCAGTAAACGGCGGCAAGCTCCTACCAGAAGATGCCTCCTGCGATGAGCTCACGATATACAACCAATTATTAATAGATATCACAAAAAAACAGGAGGATACAGTTGGAACTCGAAGAATGACGACGAACCGCGGACGATTCAAGTGCCAAGCGCCAAGCTCTTTCAGACGACTCCTCAGACTACAGGTCTCCTCATCGGTGCAAATCTAGAACCAATGACATGCAGCGAAAAGATAAGGATACAATCACCTGCAACCTAGACAACACGTTCCGACTCAAGGAAGACGGCTCCGAAGATGACGAACAACTAACCCTGGCCGAAGCACTCGTCGCCGCAAAGACTTACCTCCGATGCACACAAACCGGAGACAAAGAAGAAACACATCGCAACACCTCAAGAGATTTTAAACTCATGAGAAACGTACTCGCCACATTAGCACCTAAAAAGGCACCCGCAAGGCAAAGAACATGAAAGCAATCACCAGGAGGAGACCCAAGTTCATCCAACGACGACGACGACCGTCGCAATCAATCCAATCACAACACGGATCGCGACCGGGACAATCGCAGGGACCGAAGGCATGAAGATGAATGACGTGATGCCCGAGACGACATCACCCAAAATAAGGTGAGCCGAGGACACCGCAGGCGGGCGGCCCGAAGAGATCACTCGGAGGCATCAGAATCAGAAAGATACGTTCAACCTTGCGGAGCACTCCGTTTTACTCGAACAATACGGGAGACTCGGATGCCCCGAGGATTCAAGTTAACCTCAACAACCTAGAAGTACAACAGACTCGAAGAACTAGAGGGTTGGCTAGACGACTACCTAACAGCAATAAAATTTCAGCGCGACACAAACACAACTGCCATGTAGTACGTGCAACTCATACTAGAAGGATCAGCAAGACACTGGCTGAAAAACATACAACACAGATCCATGGGTTCATGGAGGCAGTTTCATGCCTCGTTTATCGAAAACTTCAAATCAACATACAAGCGACCAGACTCACTCGAAGAGCTAAGAGCCTGCAAACAAGGAACACGAGAATCACTAAGAACCTACATTCAACGGTTGACCATACTAAAAACTCAGTAGAGGATATATAAGATGAAAGTGCCATCGACGCATTCAGACGAGGACTCCAACACACCAATTTCAAAGAGCATATGGGACAGCTTAAAGTCCGCACACTCGCAGAGTTACTCGAAAACACTAACAATTGGGCCGACGGAGAAGGCTCCATACGCAATGAGGCAAACGTTGCGGCCAATCGCGATGACCACGACTACGACTACTATGAAGGGGATAGAGGTTTCGACTGAAGACAGAAAAGACCCAGGGCGCAACTTTTACGATGACAGAGGACCCTACATGGTCGTGGCTGGTTCCCTACGTGACAAAGACGGAAAACACCGTGATGAAAACAGAACACCAAGAAGGGACAACCAAGATGACCCGATACACAACCAAAAATGCGAGTGGCGACCGCGACAACCACGCGACGACATCCGAGCGTTCCGCTCGGTAAAAGAACATCTTCATGGACCCTGCACGCTCCACAGATTAAAAGACGAGCACATAGAGTATAAACCATGGCATACGTTAAGAAATTGCGGGCGTTTCAATGAACTTTCAGAAGAGAAAAGCCGGAACGCACCAACAGCCCCCAACCAGCCGCAAATGTCACCGCCGGGCAGATCGCAGACAACGCCCCGCCGGCTCCTGTCATGCCACCAAGGCAAGTCACCACCATCCAACAAAGGCGCGCATCACCTAAGGAAGAGGACAAGTACCCAACTGCGCACGGACGAATCTGCATGATCCAAGAAGGAAGGCCATCAAACAGGCAGTAGAAGCAAGTCTCCCGACAGGTTTTTCTGGCAGCTACCTCATACCCAGCAGTACCAGAGTTTATTCGTGGCCAAGAGACGGACATTACTTTCTTTCGAGAGGATCACCCACCAGCTATCTCTAGACCAGGACACGCAGCACTAGTGCTCAAAGCAAGAATTAGGAACTATCATATGTCACGAGTGTTCATGGACGAGGGCAGCAGCTGTCAGGATACGGGGCAGAAAACACAAATTTTTCATACCTACGGTACCCGAACCCAAGATCTATGCTATGGCGATGTAATGTAACGGAGGGAATCGGTGTTCATACCTTTGAAGACCGAAAGAGGGAAACGTTCTTGCGAACGTGGTTGGCATAGACTCAGAACTATGACCTCCCTGTCGTGTAGAAGACCACCACCGGCGAGGATGACTCCCGGTAAACTTCCAGCGATGAAGTAGCACCACAGGTGTAGTGCCTCGAAGAGATTACACACGTACAGTGCAACCGATGTTCCCTCCGGGCTCCGAACCAGGCGAGCAGCGGAAAGAAGGCAGATTCGGATCCCGACTCCGGCAGAGCGACGGCCTGCCTTATGGTGGAGAACTCCAATCCTAGTGCAGACTCCTAACAAGGGGAGTCCACTTCCAGAAATGGAGAAAGAGAGAGAGAGAACTCAATGATCTGATGGAAAAAGGGGGGTCTACCCCTCCTTATATAGGCCAAGGGGGGTGTGATCCCTCTTCCCTCCCCCATGTGGGAATAATCCCCCAAGGGGGGGGAGGGCGCCGGCCAAGAGGGGGGAATGGGCCCCACCCTTGGCGCCAAGCCCAAGGGGGGGAACCCCCTCCTCCCTTAATGGGCCCTAAGAGGCCCATTTGCCTTTTTTCCATTTAATTAATTAATTTAAATAAATTTTAATATTTAATTCAGATAATTAAATACTAAAACATTATTAAATATAATTAAACATTATTTTGAACCTTTCAAAATATCTGGAACATCTTCCGTTCTCTCCCGGAACTATTCCGGTGCTTTCTCCTATTTCACCGATGATCCCGAATCTGTCCTAGCATCGATTGCCCCTTAAGTGTGACACCCTAACGGTCCGGGAAACAACAGACATGGTCGAGACTCTTCTCATTGACCAATGACTAGTCAGTTGGACCTGGTTACAATCCTTGACAGCCCCTGCGCTTCCATCGAATGAACTTTGATCGCTTTTGGAAACCGTTAACGATACGACGTAATCCCTTTGTGCTGCGGTACTTTGTTTGTCCGAGGTTTGATCGTCGGTATCCTACATACCGTGTTCACATCTCGTTCACAACAAACAAGTTTACTCGTCCATGATCATTGCATCTCTTGTGACCTAGTCACTTGCTTGCAAGCTGTTGATGCAATATCACCGAGTGGGCCCAGAGTACCTGTCCTGTCACAAGGACTGACAAATCCCGCTCTGATCTAATCACATACTCATCAACCATCTATTTCGGAATACCCAAAGTGCACCGTTATCGCCAGCATATTTCAGTCAGGCGGTGGGATACAAATCAAAGTCTCCTCATAGATGACAATTACGTATGATCATTGCGGTCTAAGGACTAAGCCATACGTTACAAAGTCATAGCAACGCTGAACTATGTGACTCGATCACATTGCATTACTTTAGGTGGGTGTCTGTCCATCACATCATTCTCCTAATGATATGACCTCATTGTCAATGGACTTAAGTGTCACCATGATCAGGAAAGCTTGATCAATCAATTGCCCAATGAGATAGTTTACCCGAGTTAAACTACGGACCATGTTTTATACTACACCTGTATTAGTATTTCCAAGTAATACAGCTATAGCACAGTATAAAACGTATTATGAACAAAACGGATATGTGACAAATATCTTTATTAATTTGTCTCTAGGGCACATATCCAACAGTCTCCCACTTGCACTAGAGTACAAATTACACAAGTTTACATCAGGTATGTATCTAACACCAATGGTCTCTCGGTGTTCTTCGAACTTGCCCTGTGGAACTGTCGGGAATGCCACCTAGAACAACTTCTGGAAGGACAACCGAAAGGGGGAGAAGGATTCTTTGCAATTGCATCAGATTATGAAGAAACCTGGAATGATTTGGACAACATAACGGCTGTAATTGCAAGAAAACAATTTTCTTTCAATGTAGATACAGCACTTACATAATACGATGTAAGAAATCAGCATTACAACAATGCTAGGAAACCGGACACAACTTTCCTACGGCTATAAGGAAGCAAACAACGAGATGTTCTAATCAGACATATATAGGCCTAGTCCTATCATCCCGTAGAAAAGATAAGGGTGACTCAGAACTCAGATCGATGAGGGTAAGGAGAAAAAGAAGCCTTACGTTGTTCCCTTATATACCCAGAGTAACTATATAACTATAGAATGCTAGACTCGACTTCGGCCAAGGCTGATAATCCTACAGTCAGTCCTGCTCTGATACCATGTCTGTCGGGACCCGGGGTTAGCGTATATAAGCCTCGCTACAACACAATCATATGGAGAGCCGAGAACCGTACCCACTTGTCTAAGCAGACAAGGCCAAGCACTGAACATTCTCGGAAAGCATCGTACGTGAGGGGCATCCCATCCAGGCCGGATGATCAACTGTGATGGGTCCTCATCGTCCGCACACAAGTCTAATGATATGGGTGGTGAACTCCCATATTCAAAGACAAGTCGCCTCAACCATACTATCGATTGTATTATAACCCTTACATAGACTTACTCCAGCCCGATCACTTAGTCGGGGTCTAGGGCGGGCTCGATCATACATCAAAGTGTGCACGAGACAGAGTCTCGAGCAATCGCATCGCGATGCCCCAAGCTGCGCACATCTAAGGGCCACTTGGTGTATAAAAGACCGCCAGCCAGATCACAACTAAGGTCTCGAAAACCCATACAAAGACATGCATGTTATAAACATACACGCAGCACACATGCCTTGTATGAACAGTAGGTATCATTGCGATTCTCTACGAAGTATATACTTTATTGATAACTCTTACAGAGTGCACACAGAGATCACAACTTGTGATCCAACATTACATCACGCATGCGGAAGCAAAGTAGGTCTGAGTACAGACAAGTTTAACAAATGGCTTAGAGAAGCCTTGACTATAAACAAGCCCTCCACGAGGGAACCAGTCGTCTGACTGGGACTACACTAGCTTGGTCTTGGTCTGAGTCTTCATTCTTCGAGCTTCAGGTAGAAGTCACCATCGGGGTCGTGGGTTCATCTAAAACATAGATTAAGCAAACGTGAGTACAAAGTCGTACTCAGCAAGACTTACATAGGATCTATACTACTCATGCACATGTATCAAGGTAAAGGGAGGTGGATTTTCACATGCAGAAGTGCCAGCTTTGACTTGGCTAGTCCTGAACTACGAGTACCAGACTTGAGGTAAGAAGCGTACACGAGTCCACTACATCTCTTCAACCAATACACCACTATGGTTACTTCCTCGACTTCCCCACGAGAAGCACACCATAGCACTCACGCTTATCTTGCGAGTTTTAGAAGTATCCAGTTCAAGTTGTCTAATAATCGAGCACAGCTCTCCAAGCAGTCCTTGACCGCGGACACGGCTATTCGAATAGTTTTGTTAACCTTGCAAGGGTGTACCGCTACACACACGTGCCATCAGTTACCGCCTTTTGCGTGTCACCGTTCAAGAGATGACAGCGAGGATGCCACCACAACTGTTACCTCATAGCCGATCTAGTCCAAGAAAGCCGCCTATCTGGGTTGTCTTCCACTATCGTGAACCCGGCCGGTTTACCGAAGTGGACGCAGACGATGTGTGCGTGGTGCGAAAGCCGGTCTCGGATGAGCCGTTCTCTCACTTGGCTACCAGGCCACAATACCTACAGAAATCCGAACTACTGTGACATCTGGACATCGAAGGGGACGAGTTAGTAAGCCGAGAGGGGTCAGTGAGCCCAATGTGTGGTTGTACTCTTCATCTTGGATCACCACACAAGAACTCGGACTTAATGCAGTGTTTAACGAGACAACCCACTGTGTACTCCTACACAGCCTCTCATCGTTCACCTGGTATTAGGGTGGATTCACCAACACATTTCACTTTCATCAACACCATGTTTATCATCATCCCGACTCACATCATAAGCTACCTCATTGTACCACTAAGCATGCAATAAGCAGTAACAGTTGCAGGGGTCACATGATATCAACCAACTCCTACATCTGCTAGGATTGTGGTTTGCTTACTACTGTGACAAGATGATAGGTCATGCAAAGGACATGGGTTCAACTAGGCGATAGAAACGTTATCATGGTGATCATCCTAAACAATGCATAAGCGAGACATGAGAGGGAAGTGGGATTTTATCGACATGATCAATGGGGGTTTTCTTGCCTTGCTGACGGGGTTCAGTCACGGGGTCTTGAACGAGGGGGTGATCTCGAGCTCCAGATTCACTTCTATCCGAGCAAACAATAAAAACAAAGCATAAATAATTTGCAATGCTCAAGCACATGATTATGTTGTCAAATGATGTGAATTGCATTGGTGTGATCTAGGTTTCATTTGCAACAAGTTAATTGAGGTTGATTTGAAAGTGCATTCAAATTCAAACTCCAAATGTATTTAAATTGATCCAAGTTGCATTTGCTAGCATTTGTATTTTGTAATCCAAATGATTATGTGTGTGATAAGCTTCTGAAGTGTAGGTGAAATGTAGCATAAATCCATGGTCCAAGTTGCAAAATCAATTGATTTGAATTTGAATTAAATTCAAATAAACCAAATGACATATGCTACTGGTCCCATTTTAAAATCAACTCCAACATAGTTGAAAGTTGCATATTTGGAAATATAATTTTCTCCTGATCATTTTTCATATATTATTTGCTATATTTGGAGTTAGGATGAATTAATTATGAATTTCCAAAGTTTGAGCTATTTTCTGGAATTAAATGAATTTCCTTATTTCTTTTAAATGTTTTTCGGTTTATTGCGTCACTAGGACGTCATCATGACGTGGGGGGGGCCTGACAGATGGGTCCAGCTTGTCAGTGACACTGGTTAATTAATCCAGTGGATTAATTTAACAGGGGGGGTATAGTGGTCAAGGGCCCACGTGTCAGTGTCACTAAGGGTGTAATTAGGGGGGGGGGGGTTAGCTCCTAACGACGCCCACGTCATCAAGCCACTGGCGGCTAGACGCCGGTGACATCTCGACGCGGCGGCGACACGCTGGACGGCGACTCCGGTGACCAAATGGTACGCCGCGACCATTAAACGAACCCCCGTGCTTGCGCGCTTCACCCAGGGCACGACAGCATCACCTGGGAGCACTGGAGTGACGCCGGCGACGAACTCCCGCGGCGGCCGTGGCATGGTGATGAAGCAGACGTCGTCGTAGAGATTTTCCGCGGCCGTGTGCTGGTGCAACGCGTTACTGGACTCCTCAGGAACGCGACGGACATGGTGGGCTGGTCAACAGAGCACGGTAGCGAGAAAATCGTCGACCATGGCGGCGAGCTCGCTCGGCTCCCATGGCGGATCGAGCTAGAGGTCAAACGGGGAGGCGAAAAGTTGGGGGAAACATGAAGCTGCTCACCTTGGAGCTACTGGAGTGGACGGCAAGGTCGTAGGGGAGTTGATGGTGACTAATTCCGGCGAAGATTCCGCGACGGCCGGCGGGACGAGGTTGGAATTGGCGCCGTCTCCGGGTCCGTTGAGCTCCAATTGATGGAGGGGATCGATGAAGACGTCGTCGTAGGCCTGCCTGGACACAGTGGCTCGCCGTGTAGGGCTCTGTGGCCGCGTGTTTGCTCGTCGGCGGCGACTTCGTGCGCTCGGTCGCGATGGAATCTCGACGAGGAGGAGGCTAGAGGAAGCGGCGAGAGGGGGAGAAGTGCTGCGGGGCTCTGGGCGTCTCCGTGGCACGCTTAGGAGGAAGGGGAGGCTCTGGAAGCCGCGAGGCGTCGCGGTGGCAGCGCCGGCGTGTCCACGGCTCGCCACCGAGCTGCTTGGAGGAAGAAGACAAGGGAGGAGGTGGTGGGCTGGGCCGTGGGGGGATCAGTTGGGCCAAAATCCCAGGTAAGGTCCCTTTTATTATTCTTTCTGTTTTCTAATTTTCTTTGCTTTGTCTTGCTCCAAACAAAAAGCAGAGCATTTTTATTAAATGCCCAAATAATTTTATAAATACTAGGTGACCAGTAGCTAGCCACTTTTAAAATTTGAGCATTTTTGAAATTCAATATATTTTGAATTTCAATCCAAATAGGGTCAAATTTAATTTCCAAGTCTCTGTTTGATTATTTGAAAAATCCATGAGCATGGGTTTGACTTCAAATCATTTTTAAAATGATCAGCACCATTTATAGGAATTTTCCAAATGTTCAAATGATTTTTGGAAAAAGATTTTTATCTGGCCATTTGATTTAATTTCTCAGGGCTTTTCTTTTCCCCAATTTAGATTTTGTTTTTGAATTTTTCACATGATGCAAAGTAGCACTTGATCCTAACACACACCTAACTTGGGGTTGTGACATCTCGCCCCCACTCAAAAGAATCTCGTCCCGAGATTCAGAAGTCTGCGGGAGGAAGGAGGGGTACTCGACATGGAGACAGTCTTCTCTTTCCCATGTAGCTTCTCTTTCAGAGTGGTGTGACCATTGCACTTTCAGAAACCTAATCTTCTGATGACGAGTGACACGCTCTGCAGAATCAAGAATACGAACGGGTATTCTCGATAAGAAAGGTCATCTTGGAGATCAAGCGTTTCATGGTCGACTTCGCGGATGGGGTCCTTGAAGCAACGCCTGAGTTGTGACACATGGAATACATCATGTACTCCGGATAAGTGCGGGGTTAGTTCAAGTTGGTAGGCAACTTCTCCACGTTTAGCAAGAATGCGGAAAGGTTCGATGTAACGTGGGGCCAACTTGCCTTTGATACCGAAACGTTGGGTTCCTTTCAGAGGGGTAACCCGGAGGTAAGCCTTCTCATCCAGATTGTAGCTTTCTTGCCTATGATGACGATCATAGTAGCTTTTCTGACGAGACTAGGCTGCTTTCAATTGATCACGAACAATGCGAACTTGCTCTTCTGCTTCTTTGATCATATCCGGTCCAAAGAATTGTCTTTCACCGGTTTCAGACCAGTTTAGTGGTGTTCGACATCGTCGTCCATAAAGGAGTTCAAAAGGAGCCATGTTCAGACTAGATCAAAAACTATTGTTATAAGCAAATTCGGCAAATGGAAGAGAATTCTCCCAATTCTTTCCGAATGAGATAACACAAGCTCTGAGCATGTCTTCAAGAATTTGGTTAACCCTTTCGACTTGACCGCTAGACTGAGGATGGAAAGCCGTACTAAAGGAGAGATGAGTTCCCAAAGCAGGTTGGAAGCTTCCCCAAAATCTAGAGGTGAAAAGGCTACCGCGATCAGAATTGATTTCCAAAGGAACACCGTGAAGGGATACAATTCTGGAGATGTACAAGTCCGCTAACTGGCTAGCAGTTATAGACTCGCGAACCGGAAGGAAGTGAGCAACTTTGGAAAGTCTATCTATGACAACGAAGATGGCACTGTTTCCTTTCTGGGTTCTTGGAAAGCCGGTGATGAAGTCCATACCGACTTTGTCCCATTTCCACTCGGGAATAGACAAAGGTTGAAGTGTACCAGCAGGTCTTTGATGTTCTGCCTTAATGCAACGACAAACATCACATTCGGCAACAAATTGAGCAATGTCTCTCTTCATCCTAGTCCACCAAAATCTCTGGCGTAGATCTCGGTACATTTTTGTGCTACCGGGATGAATTGAGAGGGGTGTGTCATGGGCTTCTTTGAGGATGAGTTGCCTTAGTTCCCTATTCTTCGGTACTACTAGACGATTTTCAAAGAATACCGTTCCCTTGCTATCTGTGGAGAAACATTTAGCAACTCCGCTAGCAATGTTCTCCTTGATCCGGTGAACACCTCGTGCACGCCTTTGGGCAACTATGATTTGATCCTCAAGAGTTGGTTTCGCCACCAAGGTAGAAAGATAGCCATGAGGAACAATTTCAAGGTTGAGCTTGCGAAAGTCCTCATGAAGAAGTGGTTGATACTGCTGTAACATGAGGTTGTTACAGTACGACTTACGACATAGTGCATCAGCCATGACATTGGCTTTGCCTGGGGTGTAAGAAATTGCTACGTCGTAATCTTTTATCAACTCAATCCAGCGTCTTTGCCTGAGATTAAGATCTAGCTGGGTGAAAATATATTTGAGGCTTTGGTGGTCGGAATAAATCTCACAACGATTACCAAGGAGGTAATGTCGCCAAGTTGTTAGAGCATGAACTACGGCAGCGAGTTCAAGGTCATGGGTAGGATAGTTCTCTTCATGTGGCCGCAACTGGCGTGAAGCATAAGCTACCACATGTCGATCTTGCAGAAGTATGCATCCTAACCCTTGCTGTGATGCATCACAATAGATCTCGAAATCCCTTTTGGTGTCTGGAGGTGCAAGCACGGGTGCAGAAGTCAATCTTCTTTTTAGCTCTTGAAAGCTTTCCTCGCACTTGGGAGTCCATAAGAATTTCTTATCTTTCTTGAGGAGTTCAGTTAGAGGCTTTGCAACTTTAGAAAAGTTCTCGACGAAGCGACGGCAATAGCTGGCTAGGCCAAGAAAACTTCTAACTTGCTTAACCGATTCAGGTGGAGTCCAGTCAAGGACGGCCTGAACTCTCTCGGGATTCACAGCAATGCCTTTTGCAGAAATCACGTGGCCTAAGTAGGTCACTTCTGGTAGCCAGAATTCACACTTGGAGAATTTAGCGTACAGGCGATGCTCTCTAAGTTTCATCAATACCAGCCTTAAGTGTTCGACATGATCTTTTTCGTTCTTCGAGTAGATGAGAATGTCATCAAGATAAACTACAACAAATTTATCTAGGTACTCCATGAAGATCAAATTCATCAAGCGTGAGAATGTGGCGGGGGCATTGGTTAAACCAAAGGACATGACGGTGTACTCGTAAAGACCATAACGAGTAGTAAAAGCCGTTTTGGGAATGTCCTCGTTTCGGATCCTGATCTGATGATAACCTAATCTCAAATCCATCTTGGAGAAGACAGCGGATCCTGCAAGTTGATCATAAAGATCATTGATCCGGGGCAGTGGGTATTTGTTCTTTATCGTCGCTAAAGTTAGCGGGCGATAGTCTACGCACATCCTTTCTGTTCCATCTTTCTTCTTTACGAACAGAACGGGGAAACCCATGGTGATGAGCTAGGGCGGATGAAGCCTTTTGCCAACAAAGCTTCCAGTTGGGTTTTAAGCTCAGCTAACTCACGTGGGGCCATTTTATATGGGCGTTTGGAAATAAGGGTTGTGCCTGGTATAAGGTCTACTATGAATTCCACAGACCTGTCGGGTGACTAGGTTTAAGGAGTTGCATTACTGGATGGTTTTCCTGAAGATGACTATGGCTTTCTAGGGGCTACAACCGATATGTCGGAGTAGAAAAGTACCCCAACACGATAGTTAGTGTGGTTCTTCTCGCTAGAAGACATCTAAAGTGAGAGGAAGAGCTGCAATTGAATCACTATAGGTTTCTAGAGAAAAACCTACATCAAATTCTATGGAACTGTCGGGAATGCCACCTAGAACAACTTCTGGAAGGACAACCGAAAGGGGGAGAAGGATTCTTTGCAATTGCATCAGATTATGAAGAAACCTGGAATGATTTGGACAGCATAACGGCTGTAATTGCAAGAAAACAATTTTCTTTCAATGTAGATACAACACTTACATAATACGATGTAAGAAATCAGCATTACAACAATGCTAGGAAACCGGACACAACTTTCCTACGGCTATAAGGAAGCAAACAACGAGATGTTCTAATCAGACATAGATGAGCCTAGTCCTATCATCCCGTAGAAAAGATAAGGGTGACTCAGAAGTCAGATCGATGAGGGTAAGGAGAAAAAGAAGCCTTACGTTGTTCCCTTATATACCCAGAGTAACTATATAACTATAGAATGCTAGACTCGACTTCGGCCAAGGCTGATAATCCTACAGTCAGTCCTGCTCTGATACCATGTCTGTCGGGACCCGGGGTTAGCGTATATAAGCCTCGCTACAACACAATCATATGGAGAGACGAGAACCGTACCCACTTGTCTAAGTAGACAAGGCCAAGCACTGAACATTCTCGGAAAGCATCGTACGTGAGGGGCATCCCATCCAGGCCGGATGATCAACTGTGATGGGTCCTCATCGTCCGCACACAAGTCTAATGATATGGGTGGTGAACTCCCATATTCAAAGACAAGTCGCCTCAACCATACTATCGATTGTATTATAACCCTTACATAGACTTACTCCAGCCCGATCACTTAGTCGGGGTCTAGGGCGGGCTCGATCATACATCAAAGTGTGCACGAGACAGAGTCTCGAGCAATCGCATCGCGATGCCCCAAGCTGCGCACATCTAAGGGCCACTTGGTGCATAAAAGACCGCCAGCCAGATCACAACTAAGGTCTCGAAAACCCATACAAAGACATGCATGTTATAAACATACACGCAGCACACATGCCTTGTATGAACAGCAGGTATCATTGCGATTCTCTACGAAGTATATACTTTATTGATAACTCTTACAGAGTGCACACAGAGATCACAACTTGTGATCCAACATTACATCATGCATGCGGAAGCAAATTAGGTCTGAGTACAGACAAGTTTAACAAATGGCTTAGAGAAGCCTTGACTATAAACAAGCCCTCCACGAGGGAACCGGTCGTCTGACTGGGACTACGCTAGCTTGGTCTTGGTCTGAGTCTTCATTCTTCGAGCTTCAGGTAGAAGTCACCATCGGGGTCGTGGGTTCATCTAAAACATAGATTAAGCAAACGTGAGTACAAAGTCGTACTCAGCAAGACTTACATAGGAGCTATACTACTCATGCACATGTATCAAGGTAAAGGGAGGTGGAGTTTCACTTGCAGAAGTGCCAGCTTTGACTTGGCTAGTCCTGAACTACGAGTACCAGACTTGAGGTAAGAAGCGTAGACGAGTCCACTACATCTCTTCGACCAATACACCACTATGGTTACTTCCTCGACTTCCCCACGAGAAGCACACCATAGCACTCACACTTATCTTGTGAGTTTTAGAAGTATCCAGTTCAAGTTGTCTAATAATCGAGCACAACTCTCCAAGCAGTCCTTGACCGCGGACGCGGCTATTCGAATAGTTTTGTTAACCTTGCAAGGGTGTACCTCTACACACACGTGCCATCAGTTACTGCCTTTTGCGTGTCACCGTTCAAGAGATGGCAGCGAGGATGCCACCACAACTGTTACCTCATAGCCGATCTAGTCCAAGAAAGCCGCCTATCTGGGTTGTCTTCCACTATCGTGAACCCGGCCGGTTTACCGAAGTGGACCCAGACGATGTGTGCGTGGTGCGAAAGCCGGTCTCGGATGAGCCGTTCTCTCACTTGGCTACCAGGCCACAATACCTACAGAAATCCGAACTACTGCGACATCTGGACATCGAAGGGGATGAGTTAGTAAGCCGAGAGGGGTCAGTGAGCCCAATGTGTGGTTGTACTCTTCATCTTGGATCACCACACAAGAACTCGGACTTAAGGCAGTGTTCAACGAGACAACCCACTGTGTACTCCTACACAGCCTCTCATCGTTCACCTGGTATTAGGGTGGATTCACCAACACATTTCACTTTCATCAACACCATGTTTATCATCATCCCGACTCACATCATAAGCAACCTCATTGTACTACTAAGCATGCAATAAGGAGTAACAGTTGCAGGGGTCACATGATATCAACCAACTCCTACATCTGCTAGGATTGTGGTTTGCTTACTACTGTGACAAGATGATAGGTCATGCAAAGGACATGGGTTCAACTAGGCGATAGAAACGTTATCATGGTGATCATCCTAAACAATGCATAAGCGAGACATGAGAGGGAAGTGGGATTTTATCGACATGATCAATGGGGGTTTGCTTGCCTTGCTGACGGGGTTCAGTCACGGGGTCTTCAACGAAGGGGGTGATCTCGAGCTCCAGATTCACTTCTATCCGAGCAAACAATAAAAACAAAGCATAAATAATTTGCAATGCTCAAGCACATGATTATGTTGTCAAATGATGTGAATTGCATTGGTGTGATCTAGGTTTCATTTGCAACAAGTTAATTGAAGTTTATTTGAAAGTGCATTCAAATTCAAACTCCAAATGTATTTAAATTGATCCAAGTTGCATTTGCTAGCATTTGTATTTTGTAATCCAAATGATTATGTGTGTGATAAGCTTCTGAAGTGTAGGTGAAATGTAGCATAAATCCATGGTCCAAGTTGCAAAATCAATTGATTTGAATTTGAATTAAATTCAAATAAACCAATTGACATATGCTACTGGTCCCATTTTAAAATCAACTCCAACATAGTTGAAAGTTGCATCTTTGGAAAGATAATTTTCTCCTGATCATTTTTCATATATTATTTGCTATATTTGGAGTTAGGATGAATTAATTATGAATTTCCAAAGTTTGAGCTATTTTCTGGAATTAAATGAATTTCCTTATTTCTTTTAAATGTTTTTCGGTTTATTGCGTCACTAGGACGTCATCATGACGTGGGGGGGGGGCTGACAGATGGGTCCGGCTTGTCAGTGACACTGGTTAATTAATCCAGTGGATTAATTTAACAAGGGGGGTTTAGTGGTCAAGGGCCCACGTGTTAGTGTCACTAAGGGTGTAATTAGGGGGGTGGTTAGCTCCTAACGACGCCCACGTCATCAAGCCACCGGCGGCTAGACGCCGGTGACATCCCGACGCGGCGGCGACACGCTGGACGGCGACTCCGGCGACCAAATGGTACGCCGCGACCATTAAACGAACCCCCGTTCTTGCGCGCTTCACCCAGGGCACGACAACGTCACCGGGGAGCACTGGAGTGACGCCGGCGACGAACTCCCGCGGCGGCCGTGGCATGGTGATGAAGCAGAGCTGGTGCAACGCGTTACTGGACTCCTTAGGAACGCGACGGACAGGCTGGGCTGGTCAACAGAGCACGGTAGCGAGCAAATCGTCGACCATGGCGGCGAGCTCGCTCGGCTCCCATGGCGGATCGAGCTAGAGGTCAAACGGGGAGGCGAAAAGTTGGGGGAAACATGAAGCTGCTCACCCTGGAGCTACTGGAGTGGACGGCGAGGTCGTAGGGGAGTTGATGGTGACTAATTCCGGCGAAGATTTCGCGACGGCCGGCGGGACGAGGTTGGAATTGGCGTCGTCTCCGGGTCCGTTGAGCTCCAATTGATGGAGGGGATCGATGAAGACGTCGTCGTAGGCCTGCCTGGACACAGTGGCTCGCCGTGTAGGGCTCTGTGGCCGCGTGTTTGCTCGTCGCCGGCGACTTCGTGCGCTCGGTCGCGATGGAATCTCGATGAGGAGGAGGCTAGAGGAAGCGGCGAGAGGGGGAGAAGTGCTGCGGGGCTCTGGGCGTCTCCGTGGCACGCTTAGGAGGAAGGGGAGGCTCTGGAAGCCGCGAGGCGTCGCGGTGGCAGCGCCGGCGTGTCCACGGCTCGCCACCGAGCTTCTTGGAGGAAGAAGACAAGGGAGGAGGTGGTGGGCTGGGCCGTGGGGGGATCAGTTGGGCCAAAATCCCAGGTAAGGTCCCTTTCATTATTCTTTCTGTTTTCTAATTTTCTTTGCTTTGTCTTGCTCCAAACAAAAAGCAGAGCATTTTTATTAAATGCCCAAATAATTTTATAAATACTAGGTGACCAGTAGCTAGCCACTTTTAAAATTTGAGCATTTTTGAAATTCAATATATTTTGAATTTCAATCCAAATAGGGTCAAATTTAATTTCCAAGTCTCTGTTCTATTATTTGAAAAATCCATGAGCATGGGTTTGACTTCAAATCATTTTTAAAATGATCAGCACCATTTATAGGAATTTTTCAAATGTTCAAATGATTTTTGGAAAAAGATTTTTATCTGGCCATTTGATTTAATTTCTCAGGGCTTTTCTTTTCCCCAATTTTTATTTTCTTTTTGAATTTTTCACATGATGCAAAGTAGCACTTGATCCTAACACACACCTAACTTGGGGTTGTGACAACAAGGAATGCTACAGAGCTCCCACTCAGTTTCTTATAGACGCAGAACTCTTCGACGTTTTGGACAAATCCAAAAGCTTTAATGACCTCATCAAATCGAAGATTCCAGCTCCGAGATGCTTGCTTCAACCCATAGATGGACCGTTGAAGCTTGCACACCCTACCAGCATTCCTTGGATCGATAAACCCCTCTGGTTGCATCATATACAACTCTTCCTCAATGTTGCCATTAAGGAACGCAGTTTTCACATCCATCTGCCATATCTCGTAATCATGATAGGCAGCTATTGCTAGTAGGATCCGAATAGACTTTATCATCGCTACAGGAGAGAACGTCTCCTCGTAGTCAACTCCTTGAATTTGTCGGAACCCCTTCGCGACAAGTCGAGCTTTGTAGACAGATACGTTTCCGTCTGCATCAGTCTTTTTCTTGAAAATCCATTTATTCTCGACGGCCTTGCGTTCCTCGGGAATATCCACCAAAGTCCAAACTTTGTTGGTGTACATGGAGTCTATTTCGGATTTCATGGCTTCTAGCCATTTCTCGGACTCGGGTCCCTCCATTGCTTCTTTGTAACTCGTAGGTTCATCCGACTCATCAGCCGAGATTGCATTCACAAGCTGTCCGTAAAACTCGGTAGGTTGACGGACTCTTGATGACCTACGGGGCAAAATAGTTTGCTCTTCATTCTCATCATGATCATCATGCATGTCATGATCGTTATGAATGTCTTCCTGGCCATTCTCTTCAGCTCCCACTGTGGAAGAAGGTTCCAGAACAGTTTCTGTTGCCGGTTCTTCCATTTGGAGTGATTGGTCAGTCACTTCATCGAGGTCTATTTTCCTCCCACTCAATTCTTTCGAGAGAAACTCTTTCTCAAGAAAGTGACCAGTCTTAGCGACAAACGTTTTGCCCTCAGATTGGTTGTAGAAGGTGTATCCAACAATTTCCTTTGGATATCCAACAAAGATGCATTTCTCCGCCTTAGATTCGAGTTTGTCAGGCTGAAGTTTCCTAACATAAGCCTCACAACCCCAAATCTTCAGGTAAGACAACATTGTTTTCTTTCCAAACCATTCTTCAAACGGTGTTGTCTTCACGGATTTGGATGGTACCCTATTAAGAACGTCAGCGGCAGTTTCTAATGCATACCCCCAGAATGATGTAGGTAAGTCGGTATGAGACATCATTGACCGTGCACTATCCAATAGTGTTCGATTACGTCGCTCGGACACACCGTTTCGCTGAGGTGTTCCAGCTGGCGTAAGTTGTGGTACAATACCACAAGTCCTCAGATGAGTGCCAAACTCGTGAATTAAATACTCGCCTCCTCGATCAGATCGAAGGTGCTTGAATTTCTTCCCGAGTTGATTCTCGACCTCACTCTGAAATTCCTTGAACTTTTCAAAGGTTTCACACTTGTGTTTCATTAAGTAGATATACCCGTATCTACTTAAGTCATCTGTGAAGGTCACGAAGTAACGGAAACCATTGCGTGCGGTGACATTCATTGGTCCACATACATTAGAATGTATGATCCCTAATAAGTCCACTGCACGCTCCATTGTCCCATTGAATGGAGTCCTTATCATTTTGCCCATTAGGCATGGTTCACATTTGTCAAGGGATCCAAAATCCAATGACTCCAGAAGTCCATCTTTATGGAGTTCCTCCATGCGCTTTATACCAATATGACCAAGTCGACAATGCCACATCGTCATGTGTTCTTCGTTACTAGGCTTTAATCTTTTGGCCTCTACGTTATTGATGTGGGAGTCATGATATTCGAGATCCATTAAGAATAAACCATTATGCACCGGTGCATGAACATAGAAGACATTATTCTTATAAATCGAGCAACCAGTTGTTTCGGATTTAAAAGAATACTGGTCTCGCATCAAGCAAGAGCCACTCACAATGTTCATACTCAAAGCGGGTACATAATAGCAATTATTCAAGACAAGAATCAATCCCGAAGGGAGACTAAGACGAAGCGTGCCAATTGACATTACTTCAACCTTGGCACCGTTCCCAACGCGCATCATCACTTCATCCTTCCGCAAGAGTCGTTTATTCTGCATCCCCTCCTGGGAGTTGCAGATGTAAGCAACTGATCCGGTATCAAATATCCAGACGTTGCTCCGAGCACTTGTCAGGAAAACATCAATAACATGTATATCACATATATCCATGTCTCTTCCGGCAACCTTGCCGGCCTTCTTATCTTCTAGGTACTTGGTGCAGCTGTGCTCCTTCTTGATTTCCATCTCAGCAATTTTGAGTATTGTGAACAATTCAGAAAGGGTCTCAACCATTCCTTGCATGTTGTACTTCAACACAAAACTCTCATATCTAGGGGGTAGCGACCGCAACACCCTATCAATCGCCACTTCATCTGGAATCTTAAATTCTAGATCATTTAAGCGTTGAACGTAGTCAGACATTTTAACTACGTGCTCAGTCATGCTGGTGTGCTCTTCCATCTTTGCAGAGAAGAAAGCTTCACAAACTTCATTTCTCTCAACCTTGGCTTGAGGTGCAAAGACTGTTTTGAGGTCAGTGATTATCTCACAAGCACTGAAGCTCTCGAATCGTTTCTGCAGTTCAGCCTCCATGGCATGGAGCATACCCTTCTTGACAAGGGAGGAATCATCCGACTTAATAAGACAGACTTTCTTCTCTGCCGGAGTAGCAGTAGTTGCTGGTGCATCTCCTAATGCAGTCTCAAGTACGTAGGACATTTTGAGGGGAACGAGGAGAATCCTCAGGGTGCGGAACCAGGAGGTGAAGTTTGACCCATTAGTTTTCAGTTTATCTTTCTCTAGGAATGATCCTAAGTTGAACGAGGGGCGTGGTGCTGCCATCTACAAGGTTGATTCACAAGGATACATATTTAGACTTTTGTTCATAATGTGGAGTTCAATTACAATTAATTCTAAAACTCCCACTTAGGAAAACATCTCTCAATTTTGCTAAGTGATTACACGATCCTAGAACACCATACCTCCCCCGTGTGACACGACCATCAATATGTTGTTCAAGGTAGGCCATCATGCCAATCACATCATCCATGTGACTCATGCTCGACCTTTCGATCTCTTGTGTCCCGAGGCCATGTCTGCACATGCCAGGCTCGCCACCACACCCTATGTGATTTGTTGTTGTGTCATACAAGGCCATGCTTCTGGGCATGCTAGGCTTGCTACACCCACCTCTTGTGAACGAAAAAATGTTTGACATCCGTGTGACACGTGATGCCTCCATAATGTAGAACTTTCCAGGTGGTGCTCACTAGGGTAAGGACACTATGTTGGTTTTAGCGAGAGATGGTCCTGTTTCGTGCTACCGTCGGTATATCTAGCATACTAGCATAAAACAGGAAGTAAAACTGTAAATCATACAACCTATGATCCCCCTTCATGCAAAGCAAAGTTAAAACGCCTTTCTACTTTAGCTTGTGCAAGTTTTACGTGGCTGCTAGGGGTTTCGAGAGAGAGAACCGATTTCTATCCTGCGAAAACATGCCACAACACCGATCCCCAGTCGTCTCTATTACACCCCTGTCGGGGCCCTCCGTTGCAAACATCTTCGCATCGCTAATGCAGAGAGACAGACACCCCCCAGCCACTTTATACGGTACAAGCCATATGTCAAGCGTGGAACCAGTCTCGCGTAAACGCGTAAGGTCGGTCGGGGGCCGCTTCATCAAACATTGCCGCAATGCTAAATGAGTACACGTGGGAGGGTAACGAATGAAGATTCGATGCCCACATCCTAGATGTGTTCTACCCGTACAATACATCTACGCATAGCTAGCTCTGATACCACTGTCAGGATACGGGGTTGAAAACACAAATTTTTCATACCTACGGTACCCGAACCCAAGATCTATGCTATGGCGATGTAATGTAACGGAGGGAATCGGTGTTCATACCTTTGAAGACCGAAAGAGGGAAACGTTCTTGCGAACGTGGTTGGCGTAGACTCAGAACTACGACCTCCCTGTCGTGTAGAAGACCACCACCGGCGAGGATGACTCCAGGTAAACTTCTAGCGACGAAGTAGCACCACAGGTGTAGTGCCTCGAAGAGATTACACACGTACAGTGCAACCGATGTTCCCTCCGGGATCCGAACCAGGCGAGCAGCGGAAAGAAGACGGATTCGGATCCTGACTCCGGCAGAGCGATGGCCTGCCTTATGGTGGAGAACTCCAATCCTGGTGCAGACTCCTAACAAGGGGAGTCCACTTCCAGAAATGGAGAAAGAGAGAGAGAGAGAACTCAATGATCTGATGGAAAAAGGGGGGTCTACCCCTCCTTATATAGGCCAAGGGGGGGGTGTGATCCCTCTTCCCTCCCCCATGTGGGACTAATCCCCCAAGGGGGCGAGGGCGCTGGCCAAGAGGGGGGAATGGGCGCCACCCTTGGCGCCAAGCCCAAGGGGGGGAACCCCCTCCTCCCCTAATGGGCCCTAAGAGGCCCATTTGCCTTTTTTCCATTTATTTAATTAATTTAAATATATTTTAATATTTAATTCAGATAATTAAATACTAAAACATTATTAAATATAATTAAACATTATTTTGAACCTTTCAAAATATCCGGAACATCTTCCGTTCTCTCCCGGAACTATTCCGGTGCTTTCTCCTATTTCACCGATGATCCCGAATCTGTCCTAGCATCGATTGCCCCTTAAGTGTGACACCCTAACGGTCCGGGAAACAGCAGACATGGTCGAGACTCTTCTCATTGACCAATGACTAGTCAGTTGGACCTGGTTACAATCCTTGACAGCCCCTGCGCTTCCATCGAATGAACTTCGATCGCTTTTGGAAACCGTTAACGATGCGACGTAATCCCTTTGTGCTGCGGTACTTTGTTTGTCCGAGGTTTGATCGTCGGTATCCTACATACCGTGTTCATATCTCGTTCACAACAAACAAGTTTACTCGTCCATGATCATTGCATCTCTTGTGACCTAGTCACTTGCTTGCAAGCTGTTGATGCAATATCACCGAGTGGGCCCAGAGTACCTGTCCTGTCACAAGGACTGACAAATCCCGCTCTGATCTATTCACATACTCATCAACCATCTATTTAGGAATACCCAAAGTGCACCGTTATAGCCAGCATATTTCAGTCAGGCGGTGGGATACAAATCAAAGTCTCCTCATAGATGACAATTACGTATGATCATTGCGGTCTAAGGACTAAGCCATACGTTACAAAGTCATAGCAACGCTGAACTATGTGACTCGATCACATTGCATTACTTTAGGTGGGTGTCTGTCCATCACATCATTCTCCTAATGATATGACCTCATTGTCAATGGACTTAAGTGTCACCATGATCAGGAAAGCTTGATCAATCAATTGCCCAATGAGATAGTTTACCCGAGTTAAACTACGGACCATGTTTTATACTACACCTGTATTAGTATTTCCAAGTAATACAGTTATAGCATAGTATAAAACGTATTATGAACAAAACGGATATGTGACAAATATCTTTATTAATTTGTCTCTAGGGCACATATCCAACAGCAGCATCAACATCATATTCACCAGGACCTTAGAAGAGATGTTCATCCCAGCCTCCATACTAAAGAATTCAGGCACGACCTTCCAAGAAATCGTACCAGGCAAAGCAGTTTATCCCCTCGGCAAAATAAGCCTCGAGGTGGCTTCGGTAACAATTTTTTTTAGGAAGGAGCTCCTGAACTTCGAGGTGGTCAATTGGAGATCGTAATACAATTCCATCCTTGGTCGATCGGCCTTTGCATGATTCATGGTTGTCCATCACTATGTATACCTCAAGTTTAAGATGCCAGGACCAAGAGGAGTAATCACCATCAACGGCAACTTCATCAGGTCAGACCGCTGTGACAGAGAGTTCCAAAAAAATTTAGAAGCCTTTGGAGGAAACGAAAACTACGAAGAAGCAGATCTAGCGACAGAATCAAAGCAACACAACCGCGAGCCCTGAAGTACTCGCAAGAACCACCAGAACAGAGGAAACAAAGTAGAAGTTAGCGATATTTTACTCACTATCTTAAGCGATAACTTTAAATTTCCTCAGGATATCAAGCCATCGATCCAAATAAATCTACTCAGCCATTAGTGTAAGAACCTCATGGAAACATCAATAAAATTCAGCTTCTTACCAAGTATCTTACACCCGCATCTTGGTACTCGGGGGCTTGCGCGCACATGCCACCCTCTGAGGCATTTCTCGCTTACGCGACTCGAAGAAACTTGGCAGTCAGGGGTTTGCGCGCACGGGCCACCCTCCGAGGCGTTTCTTGCTTATGCGACTCGAAAAAACTTGGCAGTCGGGGCTTGCGCGCACGGGCCACCCTCCGAGGCGATTCTTGCTTACGCGACTCGAATTTTTTTGGCACTCGGGGGATTGCGCGCATGGGACACCCTCCGAGGCGTTTCTCGCTTACGCGACTTGAAAAAACTTAGCACTCGTGGGGCTTGCGCGCACGGGCCACCCTCCGAGGCGTGTCTCGCTTATGCGACTCAAAAATTCTCGGCACTCGGGGGCTTGCGCGCACGGGACACCCTCCGAGGCATTTGTCGCATACGTGACTCGAAAAATCTAGGCACTCAGGGGACTGATACTTCTCAAACGTATCTACTTTTCCAAACACTTTTTCTATTGTTTTGCCCTCATTCTTGCATGATTTGGACGAAACTAACCCGGACTAACGTTGTTTTCAGCAGAGCTGCCTGTATGGTTTTTTAGTGCGTAGGAAAATGGATTTTTGGACGTCTCAGAAAATTCCCACAAAAATACCAGAAAATCCACGCACCCGAAGTAGCCAGAAGACAGAAGTGGGACCAGAGGGGAGCCCAGGGGGCCCCAGGCGCCCCCCCAGGCACGGCCAGGTGTGGGGTCGCGCCCTCTGGCCGCCTGGGGGACTCCCCCTCCTCTGGTGCCCTACCGATGCTCCTATTTATTCCCGTGACGGAAAAAACCTGAAACAGAAGTCGTTTTCCCAATTCTCGTCGCGGAGCCGCCACCACCCTCTGTTCTTCTCCGGGAGGGCTAATATGGAGGTTGTTTTGGCCTCCGGTGAGGGGAGATGATCGCCATCGTCATCATCATCGCCACTCCATCCTCCCTCCATGACTTCTCCATCCATGTGTGAGTAATTCCCTGTTGTAGGCAAAGGGGATGGTAGAGATTGGATGAGTTAGATCATGTAATAGTTTATCAGATTTTTGGGGGCATGTTGCCTATCATCTAAATTGTTGTTTATCATCTTTGCTTCAACTTGTTGCTCTTAATGCTTGTCACTTTGCGCCCGAGTGCCATGATTTCAGATCTGAACCCTATGTGTTTTCATGAATATATTTGTGTTCTTGATCTTATCTATGAGTTGTATGCACCTGTTATAGTCCGGAACCGGCGATCCCAAAGGTGACAGCTTGGGACACCAAAGGGGATGGACTATAATTTGAGGATTCCATGTATCCATTGATTGTTAATGCTTTGTTCCGGTGCTCTTTGACAGGAGCACCTTAATCTCCATAAGTTCCTTTTGGCCCCGTTCGTAGCAGGATGGTAGGACAATAGATGTTGTGCAAGTTCTTATTGCAAGCACGTACAACTACTTGTGGGATACATGCCTAATGGTTGATTTATGCCTAGATGATCATTGCTTTTCTGTGTGTCTTGCCCCAAGTTGAATACATGATGTGTCTTATCCATGCAGCGCCCAACCATCCATCTCCCTAGCCTACAGTGCTTTAATTCTGCTGGTTACTAGTTATTTACTTTCGCTGTTTTACTTTTGCTGTTTCACCACCACTATTACCGTTGCTATCATCACATCCATACCGCAGTTTCTACTAATATCTTGTTGAAAGTAAGTGTATCTCAGGTGCGGTGGAATTGACAACTCCACTGTTCAAACTTGTGGATATTCTTTGGCTCCCCTTGAGTCGAATCTATAAATTGGGTTATTCTTACCCGCGAAGACTATCTCGATCCCCTACAGTTGTGGGTTATCAAGCCCGTTTTCTGGCGCCGTTTCCGGGGAGCATAGCTTTATTCACAAGTCTACTTGAAGTATTTTACCTGCTGCAATTTATCCGCTATGGGTAAGAAAGAAGACCCCAAGGTCCCGATCTTACCATCCTATACGAGAAAAGTTACCGTTCTGAACACCAGTGCTACACTTGATTCACCTTCAGTTATGAGTAAGTTTGCTTCACCCTCACCACATGATGCCTCTACTGAATCTGTTACTATGTCTGATACTTTTGATGATGCTTCTACTACTCTTGATGATATTGGTTCACTTAGTCACGCACTTGAGAAACAGATCGCTGCTGCTGCGAAAAAATCTGGAATTGAAATTTCCGATACTTGCTATCCTTTTGATGGAACTTAAACTTATCCCGATTTGAGTAAACTCAACGAGAGAATCCTTGATGATGATTATATTATACTTGATGATGGTTTATGCAGGGAGATAACAAAGTTTCTCGACTCTGACCCCGATGCTATTAAGAAGCTTCTCGAAAAACACTCCCTGAAGAACAAGACCGTGCCTGATCCTAAATTTTCTATGTCTCCTATATGCATCAATGATCATGATTATAATTTCTCTTTTGATCTTTCACTTATATCTATGGTTGAGTCTGACCCCTTTTATGGCAGAGAAAATGATGATGCTATTGCACACCTGACCAAACTCACTAAGTTAGGTGGCTTGTTTACTATAGATGAGAGGATACGAAATTTCTATGTTACTAAGATTTTTCCTTTCTCTTTAAAGGAAGGTGCTAAAGCGTGGTACGATGCACTACCATGTGGTTCCATTAGGAGTCCTCAAGACTTAGCTCACTCTTTTGTTAATAAGTATTTTCCTACTCATATGCAACATGCTGCTTTACAAATAATTTATAACTTTAAATAGTTGCAGGATGAGAACCTCCCTAAATATTGGGGAGGTATTGCAGTCTGATCTAGGCTAGACCAGGGCATGGAGTCCCTAAGAATGAATTAATTGATATATTTTATGCTGGTCTAACTGATGAGTCTAGATCCTATTTGGACAGTTGTGTTGGGTGTGTTTTCACGAAAAGAACACCAAATGATTGATACGTCCTGAACGTATCTACTTTTCCAAACACTTTTGCTATTGTTTTGCCTTCATTCTTGCATGATTTGAACGAAACTAACCCGGACTGACGCTGTTTTCAGCAGAGCTACCAGTGCTATTTTCTTTTGTGCAGGTTTCTGTATATTTAGGTACGCTAGAAAAATCCCAAAAAAATATATAAAAAATCAGCGTTCCGGAAGCTTCCACCAGGCCAAAGGGGGGCCACAGGGCAGCCAGGGGGCGGCCAGGAGGGTGGGTCCCACACACCCTGGTACCCTACTTTGTCACTATTTATTCCCCCGTCGAGAAAACCCCAAAACAGAAGTCGCTTTTCCAATCTACGTCGCGGAGCCGCCGCAACCCTCTGTTCTTCCTCGGAGAGCTAATCTGGAGGTTGAATTAGCCTCCGGTGAGGGGGAAATCATCGCCATCGTCATCATCATCGCCTCTCCATCACCCCTCCATGACTTCTCCTCTCATGTGTGAGTAATTCCCTGCTGTAGGCAAAGGGGATGGTAGGGATTGGATGAGTTAGATCATGTAATAGTTCAATCAGATTGTTGGGGGCATGTTGCTTATCATCTCTGTTACAACTTGTTGCTCTTAATGCTTGTCACTTTGGGCCCGAGTGCCATGATTTCAGATCTGATCACCCTTTTTGTTTCTTGAGTTTGTGGTGTTCTTGATCCTATCTATGAGTTGTATGCACCTATTATAGTCCGGAACCGGCGATCCCAATGGTGACAGCTTGGGACACCAAAGGGGATGGACTATAATTTGAGGATTCTGTGTATCCATGAATTGTTAATGCTTTGTTCCGGTGCTCTTTGACAGGAGTACCTTAATCTCCCTAAGTTCCTTTTGGCCCCGTTTGTAGCGGGAGGGTAGGACAAAAGATGTTGTGCAAAGTTGTTGTTGCAAGCACGTACAACTACCTTGGGATACATGCCTGATGTTTGATATTTGCCTAGATGATCCTTTATTTTCTGTGAGCCTTGCCCAAGTTAGAATCTGTTACATGTTCGTTCTCATCCAAGCAGCGCCCAACCATCCATATCCCTAGCCTACAGTGTTTTCCTTATGCTGGTTACTAGTTGTTTACCTTTGCTGTTCCACTATCACTATCACCACTATTATCATCACCACTACCACCACCATATCACAGTGCTACTAATACCTTTGTGCAAGCAAGTGTTTATTTCAGGTGCGGTTGAATTGACAACTCAATTGTCAAAGCATGTACATATTCTTTGTGTCCCCAAGTGTCGAATCAATAAATTGGGTTATCTTGCCCGCGAAGACTATCTCGATCCCCTACAGTTGAGGGTTATCAAGTACTGTTTTCTGGTGCCGTTTCCGGGGACCATAGCTTTATTTACAGGTCTACTCGAAGTATCCTACCTGCTGCACGTTATCCACTATGGGTAAGAAAGGAGACCCTAAAGTTCCGATCTTACCATCCTGTACGAGACGAGGTACTGCTCTTAGCACTAGTGCTAAACTTCATTCACCTTCGGTTATGAGTCATTTTGATTCACCTCAGTTACATGCTACTTCTGCTGAGTCTGTCAATATGTCAGATACTTTTGATGATGCTTCTACTACTTTTGAGACTACAGGTTCACTTGGTTCTTTTATAGAAGAACAGATTGCTGCTGCTGCCCGATTCTCGGGGGTTGAAATTCCTGTTATCCAAACTCCTATTGGGAAAACTCATAACTTTGCTGACCTTAAGGAGAAACTCCTTGAGGATGATTATATTACACTTGATGATGATTTTTGCAGGGAACTTAATGAATGTGCTGATTCTGGCCCTGCTACTATAAAGAAGTTGCTAGCAAAACACTCCCTGAAGAACAAGTCTACTCCTGATCCTACTTTTGCTACGTCTCCTATACGCATCACTGATCCTGATTATGATTTCTCTGTTTACATTTCACTTATATCCACAGTTGAAGCTGATCCCTTTTATGGCAGAGAAAATGATGATGCTATCGGGCACCTGACCAAACTCACTGAGTTAGGCGGGTTGTTTACCACAGATGAAAGGATCCGGAAATTTTATGTGACCAAGCTTCTTCCTTTTTCATTGAAAGGAGATGCTAGAGCATGGTACGATGCACTACCATGTGGTTCCATTCAGAGTCCTCAAGATATGGCTATATCTTTTGTTGATAAGTATTTTCCTGCTCATATGCAACATGCTTCTTTACAAAGAATTTATAACTTTAAACAGTTGTAGGATGAGAATCTCCCTAAAGCATGGGGGAGATTTTGCAGTTTTCTAAAGGATGGACCGGGACATGAAATCCCTAAAAATGAATTACTTGATATATTTTATGCTGGTCTAACCAATGGGTCTAAATCCTACCTAGATAGTTGTGTTGGTTGTGTCTTCAGGCAAAGAACACCGGACGATGCGGAAGAATTGATGGGAAAAATTGCCAAAAACCATGAAGATTGGTCCTTGCCTGAACCACCTACAGCACCAAAGAAGAGGGGCATGCTAGTCCTAAGCCCGGAAGATATGCAAGAAGCAAAGAAGTCCATAAGAGAGCAAGGTATTAAAGCTAACGACGTGAAGAATCTACCTCCAATTGAGAAGCTGTGTGAGCTTACCACTCACCCACCTATGGTAGAAGTACACTCTCTTTTAGATTTCAATGAAAGTGACATCCCTAAAGGTAAAACTTTTGACCAATGTTTAGATGAGCTTGATAATTTTATTATGAAACAGAATCACTTCAATAAGAAGATACAAGGCCAGTTGCATGATAATACTCTTGCTATCAAAAGTTTGCTTGATGTTCTAGGTAGAACAGTTAATGATGTTAAATGTCTTGTGAAGCATTTTCATATGGTTCAAACTCATCTTGAACAAATTTCTAATGTGCAAAAAGATTTTCTTGCTAATAATGCCAAAAAGGACAATTTACAAGCTTACGGTATAAAGACCCGGGGTGGCACACACACCCAGGACCCTCTCTATCCAGAGGGGCATCCAAAGAAGATCGAGCAAGATTCTCAAGTGCAGGAAGAAGAAATTGTTAGCTCCCCAAAGAAGAAGAAGAAGAAACACAAGGAAGCTGACAATTCCAATGATCCTATAGAAGAAGAAGAACAAGCTGTGGATCCAAATAGCATATCTACATCCGATGCTGAGACTGAAGACGGTGCTGAACCTGAAAAAAATACTGAAAAGAATGATCCACCCGAGGTTCGTGAAGAAGAAGCACCCGATAAGAGCAAGAAGTATACTAGAGAAGACTTCCTTGCAAGGAGACACGGGAAGGAACGAGAACCATGGGTACAGAAACCCATGCCTTTCCCAAGCAAGTCCGTCAAATCCAAAGAAGAGGAGCACTACAACAAGTTTTGTGAGTGGATGAAACCTCTTTTTCTTCAAATTCCTTTGACCGATGCTATTAAATTACCTCCTTACTCAAAATATATGAAAGATATTGTTACTAATAAAAGAAAAGTCCCTAATGAGGCAATATCTACTATGCTTGCTAACTACTCTTTCAGTGGCAAGATTCCTGAGAAGCTCGGTGATCCAGGTATACCCACCATTCCTTGGTCCATAAAGAATAATTATGTTAGAACTGCCTTATGTGATCTTGGTGCAGGAGTGAGTTTTATGCCCTTCTCTCTCTACAAAAGGCTTTGTTTAGAGAAACTAATTCCTACATATATCTCTCTTCAGATGGCCGACAAGTCCACGGCCGTCTGATACGTCCAAAATGCATCACTATTTTATATAATAATTCTTTCTTATTCATCGATATATTTCATGATATGATGCTATTCTTATGTTGTTTTGGCTTATTTTACACAGTTTGCAACTTTCCGATGCCGAAGCAGCCGACGCAGGATTCAGCGGTAAAAAGTGGACGCTGAGTTGCTGAACAAGAATACCTCCAAATTTCCTGAAAATCTATGGAGGATATTTTCCAGAAGGATGGCGAAGACACGCAAAAGAGCGACCAAAGGGGGGCCACAGGGTGCCTAGGCGGCCACCTGGCGTGGCCCCCACCCTGGCCACGTCGGGAGGGCGCCTAGACCCCTGGGACCACTCCCGGTTCCCCCCTCTGGCCTATATAACACACATCATCCAGAAACCCTAAAAAGAGAGAGTTTACGGAGTTCCGCCGCCTCTCCGTGGCGGAAACCTACGGAGAAGAAAAGCCATCTCTGGCGGGCAGATTCTGCCGGGAGATCACCTCCCGGAAGGGGAGATCATCGTCATCGTCATCACCATCGTCACGGGCATCATCGAGATCATCATCAACACCATCTCCATCACCAGCACCATCTCCACCTCCATCCAATCTCATCTCACAATTGCAAGTTGTGTTGTAATCCGTACTATCTATCCTCTCAACTCTATCGGTGTTGATTACTTCTTTGTGGTGAATGCTATTGAGTTTTGTTGGAGAAATATCATTGTGTCCAGATTGTTTATCATCTACTTATCCCTTCTTATCATGATCTCTTTTATGTCTCATGAGTAGTTACTTTAGTTCTTGAGGACATGGGAGATGTCTAGTTGTTAGTAGTCATATGCTGTTGAAGTAATATGTGTTGTTTGATATTTAAGTTGTGTTGTTATTTTCCTAGTGGTGTTGTGTGAGTCGGAAACTCAACACTTCACCTTATTAAGGACCTAGGGGAATACATTGTGTACATAGAATGCTTATGGTGGGTTGCCGGAGTGACAGAAACCTAAACCCCAGTTCGCACGCTTTTGCACAAGGGAACAATGGATCATCGATCGTATTGCTATGGTTAGGCTTTTGCCTTAATTACTGTCTTGTATTTGCGGATGCTTGCAAGGTGTTTAATCATAAGAGTACACTTATCTTAGTCTAGAGGGTGTACTAGCATAGATCCACCCACTCAACACTTATCAACACAACGCATAGTACCCATACGGAATATGGCGAAAGCATGTGACTACCTCTCCCGTGTGTCCTCAAGAACGCTTTAGCTCTTATTAGTTCAGTTGCTAGGCCTCTCGTTTTCTCAGAAAGGATTGGGCCACTTGTTACTCTTCAGTGCTTTTATTTTTCTCGTTTTTACTTTCCTGTTGCTTATACCAAGAAAATCCCTAAAAAGATATCTTTCAGTGCTTCCAGTTATCTCCTTGCCAAAGTCACTTGCTAACACCTTCTGCTCCTCGTTGGGTTCGACACTCTTACTTATCGAAAACGCTGCAATAGATCCCTTACGGTTGTGGGTCATCAAGTACCGTTTTCTGGCGCTGTTGCCGGGGAGCGTAGCGCTATTAGTAAGTGAAGCTGGTAAGGAAGTTTTTATATTTCTGTTTTTAGTTTTCCTGCTGCTGCTTTTGTCCGTATGGACACCCCTACTCTTGGATCGTTGTTCTTGGGGAACCGCCCCACAACTGAGGTAGTCACTCCTGCCCCTGCTAAAATTGTGCCTTATAAGATACCATCTGGTATTATCGATTATGTCTTAGCTAATCGCTATGCAGGAGACAGACATCCAGGTGAACACTTGCTATATTTATCACAACTATGTTCATTATTCAAGCTTGCAGGTGTGTCACTGGAGTTCGTTATGAAGAAATTATTCTCCATATCGCTTACAGGAAAAGCTTCAGATTGGTATAAGCTCCTCGATAACTCACATTCTCTTAATTGGGAAGAGCTTATGTCTCTCTTTTATACAAAGTTTTACCCTCTTCATGAAGTTCATCGAGACAGGAATTACATCTACAACTCTAGGTCTCGTGACGGAGAAAGCATCGCTCAAGCTTGGGGGAGATTGAAATCCCTAATGTTTAAATGTCCTATCCATAAACTCCCCAAAGATATTATACTTACAAATTTTTATGCCAGGCTTTCTCGTCAGGATAAGGAAATGTTGGATGCCTCCTCTAGTGTGGTATTTCTGACAAAGAGCGTTGAAGAAAGATGGGATCTCATCGAGAGGATCTAGAAGAATACTGAAGACTGGGAAATTGACAAAGGTATTGAACCCGCTATAAATTATGAGCATGATTATATTGAGAGCTATGTGAAAACTGATTATTTTAATACCTTTTGCTCTAAGATTGGTCTGGATTCCCATCTAATGATTTATTTTTGTAAGAACTTTGCCTCTCATGTTGATTCTTCTAAGATGAAGAAGGATCAAGACCATAAGCCTTTCAAGGAAGTACCTATTGATATTCATGTTGCTGATCCTATTTTGCCTGCAGTTATATATGAACAGCCCCCTTTTCCTGCAAGGATAAGGGAGCACTCTTTTGTGACAGGCATAATAAGTAAAAGTGAGAAAAGAACAGTTAAACCTGAGGACCAGATCAGAGTCAATCCTCAAGTTGTGATGGTTAAAGATTTAGTTACTAATGATGTTTCAGATTCCACTTTAAATTTTTGTGCTGTTTCAACTAACATTGTCACAGCCAAGAATAAAAGGCCAATTTCAGGTACACCAGTTGTATCTGTTACAATAGGAGATCACAATTATTACGGGTTATGTGATTTGGGATCGAGTGCTAGCGCGATTCCCTATTCACTTTATCAAGAGATCATGGGTGAGATTTCACCCTGTGAACTTGAAGATATTGATGTTACTATTCATCTTACAAACAGAGCAACTATCTCTCCTATAGGGATCGTGAGAGATGTTGAAGTCCTATGCGGAAAGGTAAAATATCCTACCGACTTTCTAGTACTTGGTTCAGTAAGGGACAATTTTTGTCCTATTATTTTCGGTAGACCCTTTCTCAGAACTTGTGGAGCTATTATAGATTGCAAAAAAGGTAAAGTTTCTGTTGAATTCAATGGTGAGCCATATGAATTTAACTTTTCTAAGTTCTCTAAGCAGCCTCGTGGTACTGATTTACCTAGTGATGATAAAATTATTGAAAGTATTGCTTCTATTGCTATTCCCCCTAATGATCCTTTGCAGCAATACATGGAGGACCACGAGAATGATTTGCATATGCAGGAAAGAAATGAGCTAGATGATATATTCTTGGGACAACCTTCTATCCTGAAGCACAACCTTCCGGTTGAACCTTTAGGAATTCTATCCAAACCAAAAGAACACCCTGTGTTTGATCTCAAACCTCTTCCCGATACGCTCAAGTATGCTTATTTAGACGAAAAGAAAGTATATCCTGCTATTATCAACTCTAACCTTTCAGGATATGAAGAAGAGCAACTATTGGAAGTTCTTCGTAAACGCCGCAGTGCAATTGGCTATACCCTTGATGACCTTAAGGGAATTAGTCCATCTATCTGTCAACATACTATCAACCTTGAGCCCGATGCTAAAACTGTTGTTGATCATCAACAACGGTTGAACCCGAAGATGATGGATGTTGTAAGAGCCGAAATTCTCAAGCTTCTAGCCGCAGGTATTATCTACCCTATAGTTGATAGTAAGTGGGTAAGTCCAGTTCATTGTGTTCCTAAGAAAGGAGGGACAACTGTAGTTCCTAATGATAAGAATGAACTAATACCTCAGAGAATTATTATTGGATATAGAATGTGTATTGATTACAGGAAGTTGAACAAGGCAACCAGGAAGGACCACTACCCGCTGCCCTTTATCGATCAGATGCTTGAGAGGCTGTCCAAAAACACCCACTTTTGCTATCTTGACGGGTACTCAGGCTTCTCTCAAATTCATGTTAACACTACCGATCAAGAGAAGACAACTTTCACTTGTCCTTACGGTACTTATGCTTATAGGCGTATGCCTTTTGGTTTATACAATGCACCTGCTACTTTTCAGAGATGTATGTCTGCAATATTTCATGGTTTCTGTGAGGACATTGTGGAAGTCTTCATGGACGATTTCTCCGTCTATGGAACTTCCTTTGACCACTGTCTCCACAATCTTAATAAAGTTTTGCAGAGATGCGAGGATACAAACTTAGTTCTAAACTGGGAAAAGTGCCACTTCATGGTTACCAAAGGGATCGTGCTTGGTCACAAGATATCCGAGAGGGGAATTGAAGTGGACAAGGAGAAGATTGAATCAATCGAAAGGATGCCCTATCCAAAGGACATTAGAGGTATTCGTAGTTTTCTCGGTCATGCTGGTTTCTATAGAAGATTTATTAAAGACTTTTCTAAGACTTCGAGACCCCTCACTAATCTTCTCCAGAAGGATGTTCCTTTTGTATTTGATGAAGATTGTAAGGAGGCTTTCGAAGTTCTTAAGAAAGCTTTAATAACCGCTCCTATAGTACAACCGCCTGACTGGAGTTTGCCCTTTGAAATTATGTGTGATGCTAGTGATTTTGCTGTTGGCGCTGTTTTAGGACAAAGGGTTGATAAAAAATTGAATGTTATCTACTATGCTAGTAAAACCCTTGATAGTGCTCAAAAGAATTATGCTACTACTGAGAAGGAATTCTTAGCAGTAGTGTTTGCTTGTGATAAGTTTAGGCAGTATATTGTTGATTCTAAAGTTATTATTCATACTTACCATGCTGCCATTAAGTATCTTATGACAAAGAAGGATGCCAAGCCAAGACTCATCAGATGGATACTCCTTCTTCAAGAATTTGATTTACAGATTGTTGATAGAAAAGGAGCAGACAATCCGGTGGCGGATAATCTTTCAAGGAGGAAGATATACCACATGATCCCATCCCAGTCAACGCCAGCTTTCCAGACGAACAACTTGTCGTTGTTAAAGTACAATCTCTTTCCGATCCTTGGTTTGCAGATTATGCTAATTTTATCATTGCAAAGTATTTGCCTCCAGGTCTAACATTTCAGCAAAGGAAGAAGTTCTTCCATGATTTGAGGCATTACTTTTGGGATGACCCACATCTTTTCAAAGAAGGTCCAGACGGGATCGTGAGAAGATGTATACCGGAACACGAGCAGAAGGACATTCTCAAGCAATGTCACGATAGTCCCTATGGAGGACATCACGCCGGTGACAGGACCGCACATAAGGTTCTCCAATCAGGTCTTTTGGCCTACTCTTTTGAAAGATGCTAGAAATTATGTTTTAGCATGTGATAAATGTCAGAGAGTTGGTAACATTAGTAGAAGGAATGAGATGCCTATGAATTACTCTCTATTGATTGAGCCTTTTGATTGCTGGGGTTTTGATTTTATGGGTCCTTTTCCTTCTTCGCACAAGTACACTCACATATTAGTTGCCGTTGATTATGTAACCAAGTGGGTTGAGGCAATCCTGTGACGCCCCCAAAATCAATCCGTGTACAGTAATCATACACGCAGGGTACACGACTGAGATTAGGGTGCCACGGTGAGAATATCACAGCACAACACTAAACACAAAAGGATAAACCAATATGTTAAAATAAAAGGGGGTCACGCGGACCCGAATACATAAGTTATACAAGCCATAATATCTGAGTACAGACATAGTTAGTCAAGTTTTGCCTTAAGAAGGCTAGCACAAATAACATCAGAGGTACAGATCGAAAAGGCGAGGCCTCCTGCCTGGGATCCACCGAACTACTCCTGGTCAACGGGGAACTCGACGTCGTAGTGGTCGCCTCTGGGGTACTCCTGCTCCTGGGCTCCAACGTCGACTGCAGCGGCCGATCAGACAAAACAGTAAAGGAAATAAAGCAGGTGAGTATCTAGTATACCCGCGAGTCTTACGTCCGCTACTAAGCATTATGCATTGTATCAAAGGAAAGGGGAGGCTGTATATATAGTGGACTGCAAGATAGAAATCAGAATAAGGGTAAGAATCTAGGCCTATCGAAGACTAACATCTTCCGACGATGTCTTGCAGCATGAGGTAAGAATTAGCCAACAGTTCATATAAAGCATAAAGTAACAACGAAGCAGAAGTTGCTGCAACATTGTATAATATAAGTTGTAATGATTAATAATAATAATTATGCCCCCGAGTTCACCTCCTCGACATCCCCGCGAGGAAGAAAACCCGGAACCATACAATTTAATAATAATAGTTTCTAGTGGTAAGATCCAGATTCAGCATAAAGCGTCCTGTTACCGTGGACACGGCTATTCGAATAGATTAAAATCCCTGCAGGGGTGCACTCCTGTTCAGCCTGCACGCTCGGATCTCCAGGGTGGCGGGAACCTGGTTAGGGAACGCTCCACCAAAGCTATCCGACACATCGCAGTTCATCCTAGGCTCAGTAGAGAGGCCATCCGCCGGACTATATCCTATCGCCAAGGGGTCTAGGTCCCTCACCCTTGCACGCTCCTGCACGGTACGAGACTGGCCGGTGAAGCAAAAGCAAATCCAAATCACACCTGCTGCAGCAAATAAGACAAGACCGCTTCCCGGCTATCAGCCTGTGGTACTGCTGACGTCTGAAGAGCTTTCGGACAAACTATGACGCAGGGGAGCCCATACTCCTTATCCCACGTGAAGGTAGTGCGTACAGACCAACGGGTCTCTCAAGTCATCCGCCGAACCATTTAGCATTTTAATTAACCTGCGTGACAACCATTATCGTTGCCTCGACTTAACCGACCCGCGGTCAACAACAGCAGTCAGGACCACCAGTACATCGGTGCCTGCCCTGTGGTCCCACAAAGTCACTGCGGTTACCAACAAGGTGAACCGTCTCCTTACCTTGTCTCGCGTTTTCTCTTGGTAGAGCTCGACTTTCGTGGTTTGGTAACTCTCGTGAGATACGAGCAGGGGCCAAGCACGCCAGTAACGTCGGTCGTACCCTCCCTGTCGTTCCCGACGATATACCTCTCACGGGCACCATTGGGTCGCCCGACTTTCTTACCTTTAAGGGCAACCGCTGTCCAGGACCCTATGGCGGCAAAACAAAGTCAGCCTCGAGTGGAGTACAAGGATTACTTCTGGAGCTCACACTTGAGGTGACTAGGCATAACCCAGATAGGGGCCTTTGGCGGTGTCTGCTTTGTACCGTACCTGTGCAGTTGTATATATTGTATCTGTGTTCACTCCCCTGAGTGATCACGTCCCGCTATCTAGTCCTAGCTAACAATGTGCAGGGCTCACTGCTGAATATATGCATATTTATAACAGGCAGCATAGGATAAAGGAAGGTACATCAAGGGGCGACAAAAGCAGGCTATGCAATCGAATAGGATTGTAATCATAGCAGCAGCAGTAACAATGCCTAGTGCAAGAAAGTACGGAAAGGTAGGCGATATCTGGGGAAGAGAATGGCTCTGCTTGCCTGGTAGCTCGACGGTAGCAATAGGGTCGTCGACGAAGTAGTCGTATCCGAAAGTAGTGTAGTCGGCGGCAGTCTCGGGGTCTACCGGAGATTAAGGGGGGGGGAGGAAACAGTAAATACACAGCAATAATATACAAACACATGACAGATGAAACATTAACGGTGGTCTAACGCAGTACGATGTATCAGGCTCAGAGCGGGAATTCATTCGGGGATGAACTACCGGCTCCGGGTGATTACCGGACAGGGTGTCCGGAGGGGGAAGGGTTCATGCCGGAGGTGTCGTGGACATCCGACAAACGTGTGGATGGTGTGACCGCGTTAGTTGAAACATCCCAAACAACTTTCGTGTTCAGAATAAATTCATCCGAGTACTTTAACAGTACCGGACAAATCATCGGACAGACAATCCGGAGGGGGATGTTCGATGTTCGTTGTATTTGGGGGGTGTGGTTGGCATACGGATAGCGTATTCGTATTCGTTATATTTTACAGATCAATTTTCATGTATAAAGTTTGTTGATCCGATATACGGATTAAAAGATATTGATTTTATAAGTTTAATCAATTTTAAAACAATAAAAATCTGTTTTAATAATTTCTTTTATTATTTTTAGTAACATTATCCAGAACAGTGTTGACTGGTCAAACCTGACCAGTGGGTCCCACTGGTCAGCCTCACATGTTTTATTTATTTATTTTATTAATTAAAATAGAGCCAGGGCCCACATGTCATACACTGGAATAAATCTGAAATTGTTTTTATTAATAAAAGGCAGTGGGGCCTAGGTGTCATTGACACAGAAGATTAATTAGGCAAATAAATTAATTAGAAGGGCGTGGGCCCATTAGTAAGCCTCAAGAGGGGGATTTGCCCCGGCTAGGCCACGGCGGCCGGAGATGCTCCGGCGAGGTGAGGGGAAGGCGCGGTGGGAGGGGGTGTCGCGCGGCAGGTCGGCGTGCATGGGTGGCAAGACGCACACAGGGCCGCGGCCAAGCCAGGCCGCAATCAGCGACGACGGCGAGCACTACGGGAGCTCGTGCTCCCGGCCATGGCGTACAGCGGGTGTCGGGAGCACCTACGGCGAAAAATGGGGAAGGAATGGGGGATTGGGGGGGAGGATGCTCACGAGGAGGCAACAGGGCGACCAAGCGCTCGGGGGAGACCGGAGGGATCGGGGCGGAGCACATCACGGTGAGAAGTGGCGGGGGCCGCCGAGGGCATTCGTCGGACGCGCCAGCTCGAGGGCGCGCCTCTTCGCGCGCGTCGAGGAGGACGAAGCGGGCTTCCTCCCGCATCTCCTAGATGGCCACACACAACTCGCAGGGGGGGTTTGAAGCTCTGCCATGGTGGAGACTACCGCGTCAGGCGGCCAAGGTAGCGGAGGAGGAGGAGGGAATGGAGAGAGGGGTGGAACTAGGGTTTCCAGAGGAGGCTCGGGGTCTTCTACCCGCCGGCTAGCCGCCGGATTCCCTCCACGGCGCGGCCACGGCATGGCTGGCCGCAGGATGCGCGCCACGCCCTCCCTGTGAACAGAGGAAGAGGATGAGTGAGGGGGCTGGGCCGTGGTGGGCTCGGGGTGGGGGCTGGCCAGTCCAGTTAGGTGGGTTGTGCCCATAGGTGTAGGTTAGATTAGTTTTTGTCTCTTTTTTTTGTATTGTTTCCATTCTGTTTTAATTATTTTATACACTTTTGTATTCTTGTAAAATGTTTCATGTGACCCAAAATTAAGGTTTCACCTAAGGTCAGTGCCACAAGAAGTTT
The DNA here is from genome assembly GCA_950022295.1 of Bromus sterilis. Lineage (NCBI taxonomy): Eukaryota > Viridiplantae > Streptophyta > Magnoliopsida > Poales > Poaceae > Bromus > Bromus sterilis. The sequence goes on from OX465600.1 coordinate 284,452,140, forward strand.
GGGCAATATTAAAAGTCATTTAATATTTGATTTAAATATTAAATGACTAATATGGGGTTTTTCAACTGCTATTGGATTTATTTGAATTCATTTGTAGCTCATAAAAATACCCAAGTTCGGGGAGCATGGTCCACTGAATATTTGTGATTTTATGAAAGTGGTTTCACAATTTTTGGAGAAAGTTTATTTTTGCACTTTGGTTTTAATGTACCACCAGAAGCATTATGAGCATTTGATTTGATTTTTAATTCAAAGGAAATTGAATTGAGCTTGGACTTGTTTTGATTCATGATGACCAAGGTTCATGATCACTTGCTTTAACAACATCAAAAGGTATCTAAGTTTGAACTGAACCAAGTTTGATCAAAGCAAAGTTTTGGAACAGTAATGATCAACAGTAACCCTGATTACTGTAGGTGATTACTGTAGCGTGACACCCAGGGTGTTACAAATCTCCACCACTACAAAGAATTCTCGTCCCGAGAATTAAAAGTAGGGCAAGGGGTAAGGTTTCGGTTTCGTATTCTAACGAGTCTTCTGGTTGTTGTTTCCCTTCTCGATGAAGTTAATCCTTCTCATTGGTGTCTTCATTTCTTTGCATCATTGCATCTCGACGAGTTGTCATCCTTCTTCGGGGTCTTCATCGTACTTACGAATAGGTTGGGGGGTAAACTCAAGGGGGGGTCGGATCGGTATCAGGTTAATCAACCGAGGTTGTCCAAGGGAATGGGGTACAAGGTATCTTCCGAGTTTTAAACTCAGGGAAGCACATCGAAAGAATACAAGAACACATGAGAAGTCTCGGGCGGATAGGCATGCCTTCAATGTCGATAGCGGATGATGAAAAACGGGGCCAGAGCATCAGGCATAAGCACTGAGTCTGATATCGAGCTGGATATCACAAGGTAGAGGACTCGTGAGTTGCATACAAGGTCAAGCCAGAGGAAATAACCTCGAGAACAGAAAGGTACCAAAGAGTCAGGTTTAGATCCTGTGGAACTGTGGGTTATGGGCCCACATTGGATAAGAAGGGTGGAGACAAAAAATGCGACCAAGTTGCAAGGTAAGTCAGAGAATAGCTTGTTAGCTAAGTTGGCAACAACGTCGGTACCAAGGGCGAGGGACAAAGAGAACCGTTTTCCTGCTCGTTAAGACGAGGCGGACCAGTAGGCAAAATTCTCATCCATCGGGGGTTGTTGAAAGGTTATCAACAATAGTAACAGGTTGTACGGACAAAGTAGTACACCGAAGTGTTTACATAAGCAGGGAATTATCACTGCTCAGATAATTGATATTAAAAGAAAGGTCAAACAGAACAATGGAAATTAAATTGTGATGATACACCGGTATCAGGTGTATGTCTTTCCCAAGGGAAAGTGTAACACCCTCACTGTCAGTGAACAGTAATCACTGTTACGGTTCATCTCTACTGTTCAATTTTTTTGCTTTAATCAAATGGTTCAGTTCAAATTCAAATTCCCCTTTGATATGGTGGCAAGCAAAGTGAACCATGGACCTTGATCATCATGGATGAAAACAAAGTCCAAGCCATTTGAGTTGAAATTCAAACAAACCCTAAAATGCCTTTTTATGAATATTAAAATTTATGGTGACAATAAACCTTTTCCCAAAAATCTTGGAACCACTTTTATAAATTCTCAAATAATCACTGGACCAAAACCATATGGGTTTGGGTATTTATAGTGCTATGGAAAATTCTTAACAATTCAAAACAGTGGCCAAAATCCCTATTTAAATCATTTAATATTTAAATCAAACATTAAATGACTTTTATTATTGCCCAATCTTTTTGTGGCAGTAATATATAGTGTGACAATAAATGTGGGATACATCCCATATTTTACAAAATTTCCTAGATGAATAAAATTATTACAAAAAGAAATAAACAGAAAGGAATAAAAAAAAACAAACACGGAAAAATGGAAAAACCCTAAACCTACGACTGGGGGCGAAGCCCACCAGGACACCCCCTCCTTAACCCACCGAATCCAGCCCGACAGCCCAGCCCACGCCCCCGTCTTCTTCCCACCGTACGGTGGGTGCCGTGGCGGCCATCCCCCGGCCAGGCCGCGGCCTCGCCGCCGTGTCGCCCATCCCGGCTTGCCGGCGAGGGGATAAGGCCGACCCGCCCCCGAACCCTGGAAACCCTAGCCACCCCCTGCCCGTTCCACTCCTCCCCCTCGCGCTCCGTCGCCTCACCACGCAGTAACCGGCGCTCGGCCGTCGCCGCGGTCCGAGCGCCACCGCGGCCGCCGTGCTCCCCGAGCCACCGGAGCTTGTCCTGGAGAACCGCCTCTCTCATCCGCTTTGCCTCGGCCCTCCAGCTCCGACCGAGACGCGCAGCAGCGCCCGATCCAAGCCGTTCACCGTCGCCACGGCCCCCGAACTCCGGCGACAAGTCCATCACCCCCAGAGCTTCCCCGGCTCCCTCGCCACCGCTACAAGCCCCCCGGTGAGCTTGCGTTCGTTTTGCCCATCGCCGTATTCACTCCCGCTCGTATTCGCGCCGTCCCCGCATCCATCGTCCTCCGGCCGCCGCCTGTGCACTCACCGCCGTCGAGGTGGTTGTCCTCGGCGTCCGCCTCGCATACCCGTAGACGCGCGGCCTCGTGCCCACCTGATTCGTGCCCGGGGCTGGCCAAATGGTGGCCGAGGACGGCTTCCGATGAGCCTCCGCCGTGCCACGGCTGACCGCCGGCGCGCCTCCGTGGTAAATCCTGTGGGTGTCCCACTGACGTGTGGGCCCCACTCGGTTTAGTTAACCACTAATTAGTCCCTGATAGGATTAATTAAAACTAGCAGAGAATGACATGTGGGCCCTTCCCCCTTTAATCTAATTAAAATGTTTAATTAACCACTGTGTCAATGACACATGGGTCCCACCTGTAAGTTAATTAATTAACTAATTTAATTTAACCCTGTTAGACTTACATGTGGGACCCCACTGATATTTGAATTTAATTAAATGTTTTATTAACTATGAGGTTGACATGTGGGACCCACTGGTCAGTTGACCAGTCAACCTTACAGGCGGGTCCCCTCTGTCAGGTTTGACCAGTCAACCCTGTTATGGATAATGTTCTGTTTAATAAATAAAAGAAATGCAAAATTGATTATAAATTGGTTTAAAAGTGATTTAAACTTTGAAAATTCATATAAAATAATCCGTAACTCGGATCGAAAAACTTTATACATGAAAGTTGATCAGAAAAATATAACGAGTACGGATACGCTATCCGTATGTCTGCCACACCCCCCTAACACACCGATCATCGACATTCCCCCCCTCCAGGCTGTACCGATAAAAAGTACCCGGATGATTTTATTCCGAACACGAAAGTTATCCGGAATGGTTCAACTAACACGGATACGCCCCCCTTATGTTTGTCGGATGTCCACGACACCTCCGGCTTGATCCTTCCCCCTCCGGACCCCTGTCCGGTAATCACCCGGAGCCGGTATTTCATCCCCGGATGAATTCCCGCTCCGAGCAACGTGCATTGCACTGCGTAAGAACACCGTTAACATTTCATCTGTCATGTCATGCATATGTTTGTATATTATTGCTGTGTATTTACTGTTTCCCCCCCCCCTTAATCTCCGGTAGACCCCGCTGCTACCGCCGACTACACCGCTGCCGGGTACGACTACTTCGTCGACGACCCTACCCCTACCGTCGAGCTTCCAGGCAAGCAGAGCCATTCTCTTCCCCAGATATCGCCTACCTTTCCGTACTTTCTTGCACTAGGCATTGTTACTGCTGCTGCTACGATTACAACCCTATTCAATTGCATAGCCTGATTTTGTCGCCCCTTGATGTACCTTTCTTATCCTATGCTGCCTATTATAGTTATGCATATATTCAGAAGTGAACCCTGCGCATTGTTAGTTAGGACTAGATAGCGGGCGTGATCACTCCGGGGAGTAAACATGAATACAATATATACAACTGCACAGGTACGGTACAATGCAGACACCGCCAAAGGCCCCTATCTGGGTTATGCCTAGTCACCTCAAGTGTGAGCTATCAAGGAGTAATCCTTGTACTCCACTCGAGGCTGACTTTGTCTTGCCGCCATAGGGTCCTGAACCGCGGTTGTCCTTAAGGTAAGAAAGTCGGGCGACCCAACGGTGCCCACGAGAGGTATATCGTCGGGAACGACAGGGAGGGTACGACCGACGTTACTGGCGTGCTTGGCCCCTGCTCGTATCTCGCGAGAGTTACCAAACCACGAAAGTCGAGCTCCACCAAGAGCACACGCGAGACAAGGTAAGGAGACGGTTCACCTTGTTGGTAACCGCAGTGACTTGGTGGGACGACAGGGCAGGCACCGATGTACTGGTGGTCCTGACTGCTGTCGTTGACCGCGGGTCGGTTAAGTCGAGGCAACGATAACGGTTGTCACGCAGGTTAATTAAAATGCTAAATGGTTCGTCGGATGACTTGAGAGGCCCGTTGGTCTGTTCGCACTACCTACACGTGGGATTACGGTGTGGGCCCTCCGCGTCGTAGTTTGTCCGAAAGCTCTTCAGACGTCAGCAGTACTGCGGCCTGATCGCCGGGAAGTGGTCTTGTCTTTTTGCTGCAGCAGGTGTGTTTGGATTTGCTTTTGCTTCACCGGCCAGACTCGCACCGTGCAGGAGCGTGCAAGGGTGAGGGACCTAGACCCCTTGGCGCATAGGATATAGTCCGGCGGATGGCCTCTCTGTTCAGCCTAGGATGGGCTGCGTCGTGTCGGATAGCCTCGGTGGGGCGTTCCCTAACAAGGTTCACGCCACCCTGGAGATCCGAGCGTGCAGGCTGAACAGTAGTGCACCCCTGCAGGGAGTTTAATCTATTCGAATAGCCGTGTCCACGGTAACAGGATGCTTTATGCTGAAGCTGGATCTTACCACTAGAAACTATTATTATTAAACTGTATGGTTCCGGGTTTTCTTCCTCGCGGGGATGTCGAGGAGGTGAACTCGGGGGCATAATTATTATTATTAATCATTACAACTTATATTATACAATGTTGCAGCAACTTCTGCTTCGTTGTTACTTTATGCTTTATATGAACTGTTGGCTAATTCTTACCTCATGCTTTAAGACATCGTCGGAAGATGTTAGTCTTCGATAGGCCTAGCTTCTTACCCTTATTCTGATTTCTATCTTGCAGTCCACTATATATACAGCCTCCCCTTTCCTTTGATACAATGCATAATGCTTAGTAGCGGACGTAAGACTCGCGGGTATACTAGATACTCACCTGCTTTATTTCCTTTACTGTTTTGTCTGATCGGCCGCTGCAGTCGACGTTGGAGCCCAGGAGCAGGAGTACCCCGGAGGAGGATACTACTACGTCGAGACCCCCGCTGACCAGGACCAGGAGTAGTTTCGGAGGCTCCCAGGCAGGAGGCCTTGCCTTTTCGATCTGTATCTCTGATGTTATTTGTGCTAGCCTTCTTAAGGCAAAACTTGACTAACTATGTCTGTACTCAGATATTATGGCTTGTATAACTTATGTATTCGGGTCCGCGTGACCCCCTTTATTGTAACATATTGGTTTATCCTTTTGTGTTTAGTGTTGTGCTGTGATATTCTCACCGTGGCACCCTAATCTCAGCCGTGTACCCTGCGTGTATGATTACTGTACACGGATTGATTTTAGGGGCGTCACAAGTTGGTATCAGAGCCGACTGCCTATAGGAAGCCACCCTACCACTATCTGGTCGAAGTTGAGTCTATACTTTGAAAAACTATTTTGCTAACTTAATATTTGGCTTACGGGCCCACATCGATGTCACTACGTGTGATATCTATGGTATTAGGATCCTTTTCTCCTTACCTATGCTCTGGGAATCTGCTCTCTTATCCTTGCTGGTAAGTTTTACAAAATCTGACCTTAGGATCACGTTCTCTTGATCCCACCCGGCGTTTTTGGTGATCCCCCCCATTGATTGAGTCGTGTCGCAGGCGTCGTACGCCAGATCCCAGACCGCGGATCCCATTCTCATTCTGGGCAGGCCGCGCGTTCTCTGGCATCAACTCCTGTGGCCACAGTTTTCTTGCGGCGTGATTGACATAGTGGAATCTATGTCGCGTCGTGTAATCCTTACCGCGGTCTGCGCGCCGCCTAGTGTGTCCTTTTTCCTTAATTTCTACGACGTTACGCTGCCCGATTTTCGGTTGATTCTACGTGTGGATGTGTATGTCTTATATGACTACTCCTATATATCCGCGCCTCCTCTTTGTTGTCGCTTTACCTCTTACTCGTTTCCGGTATTTCGTTAAGATGTTCATCGCTGAAATACCCCTGTTAAATTCTAGCAGGATGGCTGGTCGTGGTGGTCGTGGTCGTGGTCGTGGTGCCAACGATCCACCTCCGCCGCCGGACTACATGGCCGCGATGATGCAGCAGTTTCAGATGAACCAAGTTTTTATGCAAGGAGTCATAGATCAGCTCCAGAATCAGAATCAGAACCAGAACCAGCACCAGAACCAACCGCCTGTGGTTACTCTGCGGGATTTCATGCGTCTCAATCCCCCTCTCTTCCACCAACCGGAACAGCCACTGGATGCTGATGATTGGCTTCGTGACATCACTCGTCAGCTGGGGTTCGCTAATGTGAGCGCTGCTGATTATGTCACCTTCGCGTCCTATTTCCTGCGTGGTCCCGCTGCTCAGTGGTGGGACACTTACAAGGGCTCGCTAGCTGAAGGGACTGTCGTCACCTGGAATGACTTCAAGACTGCCTTCCGCGCTCGTTATGTTCCCCAGGCGATTATGAACCGTATGAAGGCCGAGTTCCGCAACCTCGTTCAGGGCAACAAAACTGTCGAGGCATACCAGAGGGAATTCCTCCGCCTCTCCCGCTATGCTGCAAGTGACCTCCCCAATGATGCAAGTAGGCAAGAGAAGTTCCGTGATAGACTCAACCCAGATCTCCAGCTTGCACTTGCTTTGCACGTCTTCCCCGACTTCGCCACCATGGTGAACCAGACTATCACTCTGGAGACCGCTCAGCTTAAGTTCGGTGGTTCGCCGAAGCGCCCCCGTGATGCTGGCTCATCTTCGGGCACAGCACAGAAGCAGCGCGTTTGGCTTCCACACAGTGTGTTTCGTCCAACTGCCCCTGCAGCAAGGCCGTCGTATGTTGCACCCCGTCTGCCTCCGCCCCCGCCGAGACAGCCGAAGACTGAGACTGCACCCCTCCGTCCTCAAGATGGCCTGTGTTTCAAGTGTCGTCAACCAGGCCATATTTCCAGAGACTGCCCTCAGCGACAGAATCAACTGGTAGTTCACCCTGCTGGCCGCGGAAATGGTCGTGGCAACCATGGGACCCTCAACTATAATACTGGGTCAAATCCTCATGCTCGTGGTCATGCTTACAACATTGATGTTGAGGCAGCTCAGGAACAGCCCGCTACTGTGATGGGTACACTCCTCGTTAACTCAATACCTGCTACTGTTTTATTTGATACAGGAGCATCGCATTCATTTGTGTCTGGAGCATTTGCTTCTAAGCATGGCATTTACCACGAAAAGATGCATACCCCCTTAATAGTCCGGACTCCCGGTACCCAGTGTCGTGTCGACATGGTTGCACCTAACCTCACTGTCGAGATCGAGAGATTTGAGTTCATGGTTTCTCCACACATTCTGAAAACCTCCACCATCGACCTTATCCTTGGCATGGATTGGCTAAAAACCCACAATGCCGCACTTTATTGTGGCACCAAGGTCATCCAACTTTTTCATCCTTCTGGCGCGATTTTGAGTCACACTGCCATTGTGTCGATGAATGCTGAAGCTCGTATATATGCTCTGAATGCCTTGAATGTCGCACCTCTCGAAGGGATTGAGAAAGTCCCAATCGTTTGTGAATTTACCGACGTATTCCCAGAAGAACTGCTGGGGATACCCCCGATCAGAGAAGTTGAATTTGTCATCGACTTGAAGCCTGGTACCGTCCCTATTGCCAAGCGCCCGTATAAGATGCCACCTCACCACCTCCTTGAATTGAAGAAGGAGATCGACACGGCCCTCGAGAGAGGCTTCATCCGGCCTAGTTCCTCTGCTTGGGGAGCACCTTCGCTCTTTGTCAAGAAGAGTGATGGCACAAACCGTTTGGTCCAAGATTACCGACCTATCAACCAAGCCACGATACAGAACAAGTACCCCCTCCCTCGGATCAACGATCTTTATGATCAACTTGCTGGATCCACGGTATTTTCAAAACTCGACTTAAGGTTGGGTTACCATCAGATCCGGGTCCGTGATGAGGACATTCCGAAGACTGCATTCATTACTCGCTATGGATCATACGAGTACACTGTCATGTCCTTTGGCTTGACGAATGCACCAGCCACCTTCTCCAGATTGATGAACTATATATTCATGGAATACCTCGACAAGTTTGTCGTGGTTTATCTGGATGATATATTGATTTACTCCAAGACCGATGCAGAACACGCTGAACATCTTCGCCGTATACTGGAAAAGCTTCGAGAACACAAACTCTATGCTAAGTATTCTAAGTGTGAGTTCTGGCTTCCCGAAGTAACCTACCTTGGCCATGTGATTTCCAAGGATGGTGTTGCCGTCAACCCCGAACGTATTCAGGCTATTCTTGACTGGACTCCGCCCAGGACTGTTAAGCAAGTCCGAAGTTTCCTCGGCCTTGCCAGCTATTGCCGCCGTTTTGTTGAGAATTTCTCCAAGATTGCCAAGCCTCTGACTAATCTGCTTCACAAAGGCGTTAAGTTTGAGTGGACTGATAAATGTCAAGAAAGTTTTCAAGCTCTCAAGGACAAGCTCACTTCACCCCCGGTACTTGCTCCTCCTGATACTCAGAAGGACTTTGTGATATATTGCGACGCATCTCGTCAAGGATTAGGCTGTGTCCTAATGCAAGAGCGCAAAGTGATTGCTTATGGCTCTCGTCAGTTGCGTGCTCACGAAGAAAACTATCCAACACATGATCTCGAATTGGCAGCAGTAATTTATGCATTGAAGCTGTGGCGACATTACCTCGTCGGTAATCGTTGCGTGATCTTCACCGACCACCAAAGCCTGAAGTACCTGTTTAGTCAACCCGACCTGAATCTCCGCCAGCAGAGATGGCTCGAGACGATAGCCGACTACGACATGGGAATTTCTTACACCCCTGGCAAAGCTAATGTGGTGGCCGATGCCTTAAGCCGCAAAGCCTATTGTAGTGAACTTGAAGTTCAGGTGCAACAACCACGTCTGTATGCAGAACTCCGCAAGCTAAACATCGAAATTGTTCCGCAGGGATATGTGAACTCCCTGGTGGTCCAACCAGACCTCGACACCCGCATCAAGACGGTACAACATTATGACTCTGACATTTGGAAGATTAAGCATCGTGTCGCGCGCGGAGAGCCCTCATTCTTCACTATTGATGCAAATGATGATAATGCGGTGTACTTAAAGGGTCGTTTAGTGGTTCCGGTAGCCAAGGCCAACCTGAATTACGCCTCTGATGTCATGAAAGAAGCTCATGATACACCTTTGTCGATTCACCCTGGTAGTACCAAGATGTACCAAGACATTCGTCAGCGGTACTGGTGGTCCAACATGAAACAAGACATTGCTCGTTATGTTGATGAGTGTGACGTTTGTCGTCGCGTGAAAGCCGAACATCAAAGACCTGCTGGTACTCTGCAACCACCCTCTATTCCTGAATGGAAATGGGACAAGATTGAAATGGACTTCGTCACCGGATTTCCCCGATCACAGAAAGGTCATGATGCCATCTTTGTCGTCATCGACCGATTCTCCAAAGTTGCCCACTTTCTGCCAGTCAAGGAGACGATCTCTGCTAGTCAGTTAGCAGACTTATATGTTTCCAGAATTGTTTCCCTCCATGGTATTCCGTTGGAGATCAGTTCCGACCGAGGCAACATTTTCACCTCGAAGTTCTGGGATAGTTTCCAAGAAGCTATGGGCACTCACCTGAGTTTCAGCACCGCTTATCACCCCCAGTCGCAAGGACAAGTCGAACGAGTCAACCAAGTGCTTGAAGACATGCTTCGAGCTTGTGTCATTTCATTCGGTAAGAAATGGGAGGAATCTCTTCCATTTGCTGAATTCTCGTATAACAATAGCTATCAAGCTAGTCTGAAGATGGCCCCCTTTGAAGTTCTCTATGGACGTAAGTGTCGAACCCCTCTGAATTGGTCAGAAACTGGAGAACGAACTCTCATTGGTCCGGACATCATACAGCATGCCGAAGATCAGGTTCGCGTTATCCGTGAACACTTGAAAGCTGCTCAGTCTCGTCAGAAGAGCAACTATGATCACAAGCACAAGGAAATGGTCTATCAACCTGGCGAATACGCGTACCTTCGTGTCACTCCCATGAGGGGCACTCACCGCTTCGGGATCAAAGGCAAGTTAGCTCCTCGCTACATTGGCCCGTTCCGTATCCTATCCAAAAGTGGACCAGTGGCATACCGATTGGAATTGCCGCCGAACCTCTCTCAAGTCCACGATGTATTCCACGTGTCGCAACTCCGACGCTGCTTCAAAGACCCTATTCGTGAAGTGGAACATGATATGATTGAATTGCAACAGGACTTGACTTATCAAGAACATCCAAGCCGCATTCTCGATCAGTCTGAACGCAAGACCCGCAACAAGACAACCAAGTTCCTCAAAGTTCAGTGGTCGAATCATTCTGAAGATGAAGCCACTTGGGAACGCGAAGCTCGCCTTCGTGAGGAATACCCCGATCTTTTCCCCTCTACCGCTTAGATTCTCGGGACAAGAATTCTTGTAGTGGGGGAGATTTGTAACACCCTCACTGTCAGTGAACAGTAATCACTGTTACGGTTCATCTCTACTGTTCAAAATTTTTGCTTTAATCAAATGGTTCAGTTCAAATTCAAATTCCCCTTTGATATGGTGGCAAGCAAAGTGAACCATGGACCTTGATCATCATGGATGAAAACAAAGTCCAAGCCATTTGAGTTGAAATTCAAACAAACCCTAAAATGCCTTTTTTATGAATATTAAAATTTATGGTGACAATAAACCTTTTCCCAAAAATCTTGGAACCACTTTTATAAATTCTCAAAGAATCACTGGACCAAAACCATATGGGTTTGGGTATTTATAGTGCTATGGAAAATTCTTAACAATTCAAAACAGTGGCCAAAATCCCTATTTAAATCATTTAATATTTAAATCAAACATTAAATGACTTTTATTATTGCCCAATCTTTTTGTGGCAGTAATATATAGTGTGACAATAAATGTGGGATACATCCCATATTTTACAAAATTTCCTAGATGAATAAAATTATTACAAAAAGAAATAAACAGAAAGGAATAAAAAAAAACAAACACGGAAAAATGGAAAAACCCTAAACCTACGCCTGGGGGCGAAGCCCACCAGGCCACCCCCTCCTTAACCCACCGAATCCAGCCCGACAGCCCAGCCCACGCCCCCGTCTTCTTCCCACCGTACGGTGGGTGCCGTGGCGGCCATCCCCCGGCCAGGCCGCGGCCTCGCCGCCGTGTCGCCCATCCCGGCTTGCCGGCGAGGGGATAAGGCCGACCCGCCCCCGAACCCTGGAAACCCTAGCCACCCCCTGCCCGTTCCACTCCTCCCCCTCGCGCTCCGTCGCCTCACCACGCAGTAACCGGCACTCGGCCGTCGCCGCGGTCCGAGCGCCACCGCGGCCGCCGTGCTCCCCGAGCCACCGGAGCTTGTCCTGGAGAACCGCCTCTCTCATCCGCTTTGCCTCGGCCCTCCAGCTCCGACCGAGACGCGCAGCAGCGCCCGATCCAAGCCGTTCACCGTCGCCACGGCCCCCGAACTCCGGCGACAAGTCCATCACCCCCAGAGCTTCCCCGGCTCCCTCGCCACCGCTACAAGCCCCCCGGTGAGCTTGCGTTCGTTTTGCCCATCGCCGTATTCACTCCCGCTCGTATTCGCGCCGTCCCCGCATCCATCGTCCTCCGGCCGCCGCCTGTGCACTCACCGCCGTCGAGGTGGTTGTCCTCGGCGTCCGCCTCGCATACCCGTAGACGCGCGGCCTCGTGCCCACCTGATTCGTGCCCGGGGCTGGCCAAATGGTGGCCGAGGACGGCTTCCGATGAGCCTCCGCCGTGCCACGGCTGACCGCCGGCGCGCCTCCGTGGTAAATCCTGTGGGTGTCCCACTGACGTGTGGGCCCCACTCGGTTTAGTTAACCACTAATTAGTCCCTGATAGGATTAATTAAAACTAGCAGAGAATGACATGTGGGCCCTTCCCCCTTTAATCTAATTAAAATGTTTAATTAACCACTGTGTCAATGACACATGGGTCCCACCTGTAAGTTAATTAATTAACTAATTTAATTTAACCCTGTTAGACTTACATGTGGGACCCCACTGATATTTGAATTTAATTAAATGTTTTATTAACTATGAGGTTGACATGTGGGACCCACTGGTCAGTTGACCAGTCAACCTTACAGGCGGGTCCCCTCTGTCAGGTTTGACCAGTCAACCCTGTTATGGATAATGTTCTGTTTAATAAATAAAAGAAATGCAAAATTGATTATAAATTGGTTTAAAAGTGATTTAAACTTTGAAAATTCATATAAAATAATCCGTAACTCGGATCGAAAAACTTTATACATGAAAGTTGATCAGAAAAATATAACGAGTACGGATACGCTATCCGTATGTCTGCCACACCCCCCTAACACACCGATCATCGACATTCCCCCCTCCAGGCTGTCTGTCGATAATTCCCGGTACAGATAAAAAGTACCCGGATGATTTTATTCCGAACACAAAAGTTATCCGGAATGGTTCAACTAACACGGATACGCCCCCCTTATGTTTGTCGGATGTCCACGACACCTCCGGCTTGATCCTTCCCCCTCCGGACCCCTGTCCGGTAATCACCCGGAGCCGGTATTTCATCCCCGGATGAATTCCCGCTCCGAGCAACGTGCATTGCACTGCGTAAGAACACCGTTAACATTTCATCTGTCATGTCATGCATATGTTTGTATATTATTGCTGTGTATTTACTGTTTCCCCCCCCCCTTAATCTCCGGTAGACCCCGCTGCTACCGCCGACTACACCGCTGCCGGGTACGACTACTTCGTCGACGACCCTACCCCTACCGTCGAGCTTCCAGGCAAGCAGAGCCATTCTCTTCCCCAGATATCGCCTACCTTTCCGTACTTTCTTGCACTAGGCATTGTTACTGCTGTTGCTACGATTACAACCCTATTCAATTGCATAGCCTGATTTTGTCGCCCCTTGATGTACCTTTCTTATCCTATGCTGCCTATTATAGTTATGCATATATTCAGCAGTGAACCCTGCGCATTGTTAGTTAGGACTAGATAGCGGGCGTGATCACTCCGGGGAGTGAACATGAATACAATATATACAACTGCACAGGTACGGTACAATGCAGACACCGCCAAAGGCCCCTATCTGGGTTATGCCTAGTCACCTCAAGTGTGAGCTATCAAGGAGTAATCCTTGTACTCCACTCGAGGCTGACTTTGTCTTGCCGCCATAGGGTCCTGAACCGCGGTTGTCCTTAAGGTAAGAAAGTCGGGCGACCCAACGGTGCCCACGAGAGGTATATCGTCGGGAACAACAGGGAGGGTACGACCGACATTACTGGCGTGCTTGGCCCCTGCTCGTATCTCGCGAGAGTTACCAAACCACGAAAGTCGAGCTCCACCAAGAGCACACGCGAGACAAGGTAAGGAGACGGTTCACCTTGTTGGTAACCGCAGTGACTTGGTGGGACGACAGGGCAGGCACCGATGTACTGGTGGTCCTGACTGCTGTCGTTGACCGCGGGTCGGTTAAGTCGAGGCAACGATAACGGTTGTCACGCAGGTTAATTAAAATGCTAAATGGTTCGGCGGATGACTTGAGAGGCCCGTTGGTCTGTTCGCACTACCTACACGTGGGATTACGGTGTGGGCCCTCCGCGTCGTAGTTTGTCTGAAAGCTCTTCAGACGTCAGCAGTACTGCGGCCTGATCGCCGGGAAGTGGTCTTGTCTTTTTGCTGCAGCAGGTGTGTTTGGATTTGCTTTTGCTTCACCGGCCAGACTCGCACCGTGCAGGAGCGTGCAAGGGTGAGGGACCTAGACCCCTTGGCGCATAGGATATAGTCCGGCGGATGGCCTCTCTGTTGAGCCTAGGATGGGCTGCGTCGTGTCGGATAGCCTCGGTGGGGCGTTCCCTAACAAGGTTCACGCCACCCTGGAGATCCGAGCGTGCAGGATGAACAGTAGTGCACCCCTGCAGGGAGTTTAATCTATTCGAATAGCCGTGTCCACGGTAACAGGACGCTTTATGCTGAAGCTGGATCTTACCACTAGAAACTATTATTATTAAACTGTATGGTTCCGGGTTTTCTTCCTCGCGGGGATGTCGAGGAGGTGAACTCGGGGGCATAATTATTATTATTAATCATTACAACTTATATTATACAATGTTGCAGCAACTTCTGCTTCGTTGTTACTTTATGCTTTATATGAACTGTTGGCTAATTCTTACCTCATGCTGCAAGACATCGTCGGAAGATGTTAGTCTTCGATAGGCCTAGCTTCTTACCCTTATTCTGATTTCTATCTTGCAGTCCACTATATATACAGCCTCCCCTTTCCTTTGATACAATGCATAATGCTTAGTAGCGGACGTAAGACTCGCGGGTATACTAGATACTCACCTGCTTTATTTCCTTTACTGTTTTGTCTGATCGGCCGCTGCAGTCGACGTTGGAGACCAGGAGGAGGAGTACCCCGGAGGAGGATACTACTACGTCGAGACCCCCGCTGACCAGGACCAGGAGTAGTTTCGGAGGCTCCCAGGCAGGAGGCCTTGCCTTTTCGATCTGTATCTCTGATGTTATTTGTGCTAGCCTTCTTAAGGCAAAACTTGACTAACTATGTCTGTACTCAGATATTATGGCTTGTATAACTTATGTATTCGGGTCCGCGTGACCCCCTTTATTGTAACATATTGGTTTATCCTTTTGTGTTTAGTGTTGTGCTGTGATATTCTCACCGTGGCACCCTAATCTCAGCCGTGTACCCTGCGTGTATGATTACTGTACACGGATTGATTTTAGGGGCGTCACAGAAAGCAGGACAAGTAACACCTGATCAAGTTTTCATTAGCAGGGAGTCAAAGGATGTCGTCGATGACAACACAAATCGTCGAGGGCAAGGATGGTATTTCACACGATGAATCCAATTGACACTTGGAAGAGGCAAAATGTTGATGATGTACACCACACTTTATGTCGAGAGACTTCAAGAGAATGCAATCGAATAGCAACATCACCAAACAAAATGGGTGGTGGAACAAAAGGTAAGTGGTGTTCTCGATTGACGACAACCCAGAACCATGAAATGGCTAAGACAGGGATAGGTATTGTTTCATCACAATTCATAAGATGTAGTGCAAAGGCATGATATCCTCGAGATAGCAGGGGTAATACTCGAAGGTAGAATGGTGGATCATAGGAGCAGCTGAATTCATACCAAAGGGGTTAATTATCTTTACGAAAAGCTTTCATGATAAGTTCTACATAGTATCCATGGGCATGAACACAAAGGTTCAGGGTCGACTCCCACTTCTTTAATGCATAGCATTTCATTCACTTCTCGTTGTCGATGAATTGGTAGAGTAGGAAATTTATCTGGCGTAACACCAGTAGAGTACGACCCGTAGAAGTTCATGGGTTCACACAGATGGATGAAGCATAGATACAACCCATAGGGACATTTTTACGGATCTATACAACAACAAAAGGAACAAGATACACAAGTTCGAAAGAATAAGGCTGATGAAACAGACCAGATGATACCGTTCGCCAAAGGCATTTCGTATCCAGGGGAATTCGTCAATGATTTAGGACACAAGGGAACGTCAGGTAGTAATCCACCAAAAAGGTCAGGTCGGGGTATAGAGAGTCTGGTGTGAGTATCGGTATTCAACCATAAGAAGAAAGAATGCCAAAGCATTGGAGATAGAGGCATCAGAATAATTCGATGCTTAAGTACAAACGAATTATGACTTCCAATAGGGGATATCAGAAGCAGATGTTCTGACCATGGGTATATAAGTTGAACGGACTTATACGGACAAACAACTGAGGTTTGAGTTACCGATATCCAGCTCATGTATGGAAGGACATCTAAGCCGGAAGAATGAATTCATAGGGATCATCAAATGATTGCGTGCACTAGCACACACGATGATTCAACAAATCAGAATGGCAATGCCAAGGGAGGTCATCAAAGTCTACAAGACAAACGAGATTAATCACAGTGCAAGGAGGTAAGAAGAATCTCCAAAGTAGTAGGCTGCCAAGGATTGTCGTGAGATCGAATAGTATTTCAAAGTATTTTGGGAATCACAGGAACAACTTAGGATGAACGGATCCTTGATAAATGTGAGGAATTATCCGCAGGGTGAGAAGAAGCCGCAAGGCAGTAGGCTCAAAGGATTCTAGAAACAATCGGAAAGTTTTTCGATGCATCTTGTGAACACAAGAGCAACTGGGATTGAATGGATGAACGGAAGGCATAGGTAATTATCCATACGCACTTATCGGTGGCAGGGGATTGCAAGGGCGATGGGCACATAGGGTCTCGGCAATTCATCGGAGAGTATCTTCGGCATCTTCTGGTGAAGCAAGCGATCATCCGTAACGAGGGGCTTTCCGGGAGGAAGTAGTCACGAGAACCTAATGTCAGAGTTAGCAAAATCTTTAACCCGAAAGAGAAGAGATATCAGAGTCCCAGAGTAAAGGTAAGGAGTAAAAGATCCTAATACCATAGATATCACACGTAGTGACATCGATGTGGGCCCGTAAGCCAAACATTAAGTTAGCGAAGTAGTTTTGCAAATACTAGACTCGACTTCGACCAAGGAGTGGTTAGGGGCTTCCTACAGGCAGTCGGCTCTGATACCAACTTGTGACGCCCCCAAAATCAATCCGTGTACAGTAATCATACACGCAGGGTACACGGCTGAGATTAGGGTACCGCGGTGAGAATATCACAGCACAACACTAAACACAAAAGGATAAACCAATATGTTACAATAAAGGGGGTTCATGCGGACCCGAATACATAAGTTATACAAGCCATAATATCTGAGTACAGACATAGTTAGTCAAGTTTTGCATTAAGAAGGCTAGCACAAATACATGAAGAAGAAATTGTTAGCTCTCCGAAGAAGAAGAAGAAGCACAAAGAAGCTGACAATTACAATGATCAAAATAGTATATCTACCTCCGATGCTGAGACTGAAGACGGTGCTGAGCCTGAAAAGGATATTGAAAAGGATGATCCACCCGAAGTTCGAGAAGAAGAAGCACCCGACAAACGCAAGAAATACCCGACAAACGAGAACCATGGGTACAGAAATCCATGACCTTTCCAAGTAAGTCTCTCAAAACAAAAGAAGAAGAGCATTACAATAAGTTTTGTGAGTGGATGAAACCTCTTTTTCTTCAAATTCCTTTGACTGATGCTATTAAGTTACCTCCTTATTGGAAATATATGAAAGATATTGTTACCAATAAAAGAAAAGTCCTAATGAAGCAATATCTACTATGCTTGCTAACTACTCTTTTAGTGGCAAGATTCCTGAGAAGCTTGGTGATCCAGGTATACCCACCATTCCTTGCTCTATAAAGAATAATTATGTCAGGACTGCTTTATGTGATCTTGGAGCAGGAGTGAGTGTTATGCCCTTTTCTTGTTACAAGAGATTATGTTTAGAAAAACTAATCCCTACAGATATCTCTCTTAGGATGGCTGACAAGTCAACAGCCGTTCCCATAGGTATTTGTGAGGATGTTCCCGTTGAAGTTGCTAATTGTTTAATCCTTACTGATTTTGTTGTGCTTGACATGCCCGAGGATGGGAGCATATCTATTATTCTTGGTAGACCTTTTCTTAACACCGCAGGTGCTATTATTGATTGCAATAAAGGAAAGGTTACTTTCAATGTGAATGACAAAGAACACACGGTGTATTTTCCGAAGAAGATTGACAAAAGGCATGGCCTCAACTCTATAGAGAATATCGAGACCGTGAAGATTGGAGAATGGGATTGTCCCCTACACGTGCACCACAAATACAAAAGTATCATGGTGGGGAAAATTTCCATTAAAGTAAAGGTGCAATGATCACTTCATGAGAGGTGAGAATTTTTTCTCTATGTATCGCCGGTTTGTTGGTAAGACTTGATCAACCTTGCTAGTAAGCATGTTTTATATAGATTTTATTCTCCTTGCTGTACCAAGTTTATATGTTTTTGAAACTTCACAACTCTAATCACTGCTTCAAGTTTTCATAAAGTTTTGCAGATTTTTGAACTCCGTAAAAATTTCAACTGTGAAGTTGTCAGAAAAATTCAAGAAAAATTATATTAAAAATTTCCATGCCGGGAGTGACCCAGAAGCACCTGGGGCTGACGAGGGGGGCCACCAATGGCCCAGGTGGCCAGCTGGCGCGGCCTGGCCCCTGGCCGCGCCCACAGGGCGCCTGGGGCCCACATGCCCACCCACCAGATATGTCTTCTTCCTCCTCCTTCCTCTCTCTCCAAAAACACGAGTTCTGTTCTAGTTCTTGCGTTCTTGCTCTTCTTGGAGGCGATTTTCGATCTCTCTCTACAGCCCACCGTTTTAGCTGAGATTTTAATCAAATACTCCCTGGTATGTGACTCCTTCACCCCTCCAATTAGATTTTTGATTGGTGGATTCATTTGTGAGTATTTAGTAGCTCTTGGTGTTGTTCATATGAGCTTGCATGCATGTGTAGAATTTTGTTTTCCAAGTTTTGATGCAAGTTTAGGCCTTAGGTAAGTGAGTAGAGTAGTTTGCCTCAACTCACTTTGTTTAAATCCTTGTTTTTGTGAATTATAAAAAATTTCAGAAATGAGTTTCTTGGAAAAGAAAAGGGGTGGCTTGGGAAGAAGAAGCTCGAGCGCTCCGATCGAGTCACTAGAGCTGCAACTTCACCCTCCGCAGCTAGGCTGACCTACAATGAAGATCATGTGCCCCAGGAGTTGTTGGAAGACACAAATCCAGCATGCGCAATGATGTATCCGTGCGATGATTTTCTTAAAGCCGCAGGAATTAAGGAGGAATTTTATGTCCTTTGTGCCAATGCAGGTTTGACACGGCTAGCTTTATGCCGTGTGGTACAATACAAAAACTTACCTCCTGCTTTGTTAACAATTTTTGTTATAACCATGATGCTGGAACCATTGAGTTCAAACTTTACAATGATCTGATAATCATGTCTTTGGCATAGTTTTGTGATATAATAGGTGTGCCGAACGTTGGCGAGACAGCGAAGATGGCCATGCAGCCTTCCGGGTTGAGGACCCTCTTCAACTCCCTTTGTTGTCAGGAGGAGACTGACATTCGGCGTATGAAGATTTCCAGCATCTTGTTTCCACACCTCAGGTATTTTGCCTATTTTGTTGCTAGAGGGGTGTTAGCTCGTGACAACACGAGCAATGGTTCGGCGTACGAAGATTTCCAGCATCTTGTTCGATGAGTTCATGGCTAATTACCAGCCGCATAACCCCATGGAGGGGGTTGTGCCCGATTAGGAGGAGCATGGTGAGTTCCCACCTTTCCAGGGAGAGACCTTCACCGAGCATGACGAGGGATCTTCTTCCGCTTGGAGCGCAGGGCCTTCCAGATGGGACGACCCGAGGACTTCGGTGTACGCACCGGAGGGCTCATACGACTCCTGGACTTAACCTTACCCCGGAGCAGGAGGCTCCTGGGGGAAGTAGCTGCTACCAACTTAGGCCAAAAGGCTAAGCTTGGGGGAGTACATTCCCTTCTCACCTTTCCATTGTATTATCTGCTTTTATTTTGTTCGCTTTGATCTTTTCGAAGTTTTTTCCCGTTCTTCTTTGTTCTTTTATTTTGCAAAAACAACAAAAAGATTTCTCTTTTATTTTTCTTTCGCTAAATCTATGAAAAATCCAAAAATATTTTCTTTTCTCTCTTTAGTTTTCTTTGTTGCAGAGTTCAGCTCGAGTCCGTGATGGCATTTGCACTTGATTATATTTTCCTACGTTGAACCGTGCAAGCGACAAGGCAGTAATGATGAAGATCGACGAAAAGGATGCAACAAGGAAAACTGGTATGAACTCTTTTTGTTTCTACCTTTGTACATATGCTTGTACTTATGATTTAGAGACCAACTTGTAGCGACATAGTACTATGTTTACAATGCTTGCCCAGTGTTCATGCTTTCCTTGTGGCTAATCCCAAATAGCTAGAGTACATTATGTGTTGTTGAAATGGTTTACATGCATTGCATTGTTCATAGTTTGGCATACTGAAGTGGTATTTCCCTTTGGAGAATTCTTGGATTGACTTGGCACATGCTTACACATGTTTATGACTGAAAATTCTACTTTGCCTTGATGATCTTTGAATTTCAGAATAGTTGTATCATTTTCATGCCCAATTCAATGTTACTTTGTCGCTCTGCATGATTATGAATGTTATTGCTCTCTAGTTGGTCGCTTCCCAGTCTTTTGCTAGCCTTCGCTCGCACTACGAGGATTTCTGCTTGTGCATCCAAAATCCTTGAAACCAGTTTTTCCATATGAGTCCACCATACCTTCCTATGTGGTAGTTACCGGCCATCCTAACGAAGATTTTCTTGTGCCATCTCGAAATTATTCAAAAGCACTCATGTGTTGTGCCTCTGTTTTAGCTCATGAGGAAGTAGTAGGTAATTCATGACCGTCTTATGTTAGACATGTTTTATTCCGAGATTGCATGTCTAATCTGCAAACCCCTAATATGAGGAGGGACTGGCATGAGTGCGCCCAGCTCACAAAAGATAATCACAACCAACAAACCCTCCTTCATGCTTTGTCTATGAGAAATCAGAAAACTTTGGCAGTGATAAACAAAGGAGATTAAGGGGATGTGATCGTCTCCATCTTGGGAGCCGTTCCTCGAAACATGTATAGCGTAAGAGGTGATTGAGTTGTCTACTAGCATTCGTTGACAAAGCATGCACCTCCCAAATTTTTTTTTATCTCTGTTTTCAAAACCAAGAGCTCTGGTACAAGTTTAGTCTTTGATTCCAACCACGGGTTTTCAACCTTTCCATCAAACTCCACAGTTCGAGAGTCTCCACCTTCTTTCTTCAAAGAACCAACTAGGAGAGCATAATTGTCATTCTGAGTGTAATGTGCATTGTACCAAAGTACTACATTGTCTTTTGCATGATTTTTGGTATTACTTATTCTGAAGTTCTTAGTTCTAGTCTCCTTTAAAACTCCGGAGGAGTTTCTGCATTTATGTTTTGCTTCACTCATGGAGGCTATCGAAATACCACTCTAGTATGTTCAAGCTTTGTGCATTGTAATCTTGTCATGATTTTCAGAAGAATATTATTTACTTTCAGTTGTTTGTGATTGACCACTTGAAAGAAGGATTGCTTTGTGCATTGTCCTCATAGCATTGTTTTGATGCTTGGTAAATTCTTTTCGAAGTACATGCTTATATACATATATTGAAGCAAAAGACTTTGTCAAAGTTTTCTTTGTCGCGTTCAGTTTGTTGTACTGAATTGCTTGAGGACAAGCAATATGCTAAGCTTGGGGGAGTTGATACGTCTCAAACGTATCTACTTTTCCAAACACTTTTGCTATTGTTTTGCCCTCATTCTTGCATGATTTGGACGAAACTAACCCGGACTAACACTATTTTCAGCAGAGCTGCCTGTATGGTTTTTTTTGTGCGCGAAAAAATGGATTTTTGGACGTCTCAGAAAATTCCAAAAAAAATACCAGAAAATCCACACACCCGAAGGAGCCAGAAGACAGAAGTTGGACGAGAGGGGAGCCCAGGAGGCCCCAGGCGCCCCCTGGCGCGGCCAGGGGTGGGGCCGCGCCCTCTGGCCGCCTGGGGGCCTCCCCCTCCTCTGGTGCCCTACCGACGCTCCTATTTATTCCCGTGACGAAAAAACCCCGAAACAAAAGTCGTTTTCCCAATTCTCGTCGAGGAGCCGCCGCCACCCTCTATTCTTCTCCGGGAGGGCTAATATGGAGGCTGTTTTGGCCTCCGGTGAGGGGAGATCATCGCCATCGTCATCATCATCGCCACTCCATCCTCCCTCCATGACTTCTCCATCCATGTGTGAGTAATTCCCTGCCGTAGGCAAAGGGGATGGTAGGGATTGGATGAGTTAGATCATGTAATAGTTTATCAGATTGTTGGGGGCATGTTGCCTATCATCTAGATTGTTGTTTATCATCTTTACTTTAACTTGTTGCTCTTAATGCTTGTCACTTTGGGGCCGAGTGCCATGATTTCAGATCTGAACCCTATGTGTTTTCATGAATATATTTGTGTTCTTGATCCTATCTATGAGTTGTCTGCACCTGTTATAGTCTGGAACCGGCGATCGCAAAGGTGACAACTTGGGACACCAAAGGGGATGGACTATAATTTGAGGATTCCATGTATCCATTGATTGTTAATGCTTTGTTTCCGTGCTCTTTGACAGGAGCACCTTAATCTCCATAAGTTCCTTTTGGCCCCGTTCGTAGAGGGATGGTAGGACAAAAGATGTTGTGCAAGTTCTTATTGCAAGCACGTACAACTACTTGTGGGATACATGCCTGATATTTGATTTATGCCTATATGATCATTGCTTTTCTGTGTGCCTTGCCCCAAGTTGAATACATGATGTGTCTTATCCATGCAGCGCCCAACCATCCATCTCCCTAGCATACAGTGCTTTAATTCTGCTGGTTACTAGTTATTTACTTTCGCTGTTTTACTTTCGCTGTTTCACCGCCACTATTACCGTTCCTATCATCACATCCATACCGCAGTTGCTACTAATATCTTGTTGCAAGTAAGTGTATATCAGGTGCGGTGGAATTTACAACTCCACTGTTAAAGCTTGTGGATATTCTTTGGCTCCCCTTGATTCGAATCTATAAATTGGGTTATTCTTACCCGTGAAGACTATCTCGATCCCCTACAGTTGTGGGTTATCAGGGGCTCGCGCGCACAAGCCGCCCCTCGAGGCATTTCTTTGTTTACACGACTCCATGTAACACAACACTTAGGGGCTCGCATGCATAGGCCACCCCTCGAGACATCAACCAAGCAAACATTAAAGCGATAGACAGAAGACAATTCTATATTTACAAGACATCAACTCATGGCACGGAATATGAAAGTCTTATACATCAGGCTCTTCCTTCAACTTATAATAACGAGCAAGAAACACTCGATCAGTCTCCTCGTACACCTTCTCCACTATCAGGCGCGAAGGTTCATTGGACGCCTCATAATGTTTCGTCATTTGTTCATCCCGACCACGAGGAGGGTCTCGGGCCGCCTGCATGATATCCACTCCAGGCCAATGTGTGCGAACCAAGGCCAAAGCACATCGAGCACCCTCCTGAATTTGGTGCCTCACAATACGACGAACTTCCAAAGGATCAGCAAACATGTGGCAAATCTTATCCAAGGTCGAAGGAATTGGGTCCAAGGGATAATGCTCGATGAAGATGTTGCGGAATAGCTTACAATGACGCACAAATGAAGAACGACAAAAGCATGGGATTTTTCCCTATCCATCCACAAAGGAATGTTAGCTTGAACTGCGAGGTCAGCCAGTCGCGATAGCTCAGACTGCACTGGTTCTTCCTCTGTGCGAGACTTACCAAACAAAACACCTCAAGGAAAACCAAGAAAAACGTCAGCCTCAACAAGACAAACAGTCCTATACAAAGCTACACCAACAACTAATCTTTCAGAAGGACGAACAATTTTGGCAGCCATGCCACCAAACTATCGAGCATGGCCTCAGCTTGCTCTCGCTTCGAGCGCTAAACAACAACAATGCCCTTGATTCGGTTGTTCTCAAGCTCAATATCCTTATGACAGACCCGAAGGGACTCATATGCATCATCATGAGCATCCTCCTTCAAAGATATCCAAGCTCGAGAAACGCTCGGAGCAGCCTACCGCATGACGAAAAGGAAAAAGGAGTCAAGACCCAACAAGTTAAAGCACCGGAGGCCGTAAAGCAACAAAGAAAATTTTAAGACTTTCCTCAAAAGGAAGTTCATTACAAAGAGAATGTCACTCAAGGGAAAAACACCTGATAAGTGATCACAATAACTACTTGATGCCCTAAGAATTGTGGAACTCCTCTTCCACAACCACTTGCAAGCGGCGTGCCAAGTTGGTTGCTCGAATACTCTGCTCTTCAGTGTAATCCGGAACGGTCGCCACCATATCATCATCGACTAGCACACCACGCCCCAGGAGAACCACAGACGACGTTGCGAGACCACTCACCGCGGTTTCACGGACGAAGTTCTTAAGGACGCCTCCATCCGCACCAAAAGCAGTCGTCAAGGGACCAAAGCCTTGAGGCGCGGACTTGTCCAGGAACACATTCTCGTGCAGAAGCTTGAGAAGAGTGGTTTCCCTCCTAGCCGCAACACTAGCAGAGTCCATCGCGCCCGCCACCGCGTTGACAACTCCGAGAAGACCAGTGGACCCCTCCAACGTAACAACCAAAGGTTCAACTCCAAATGCTCCTGCAGAAAAACAAGACTCGGTCAGAAAACGGCGCCAAGACGCCTGTAGTTGACATAAAGAAAGCAAACCCACCCGTCAAAGCACCCGCCAGGGCGCGTAGACGATCAGACTCAAACACTTCGGCTTCCTCCAAATGCCGAAGTTGTTCGTCCGCCTGTCGAAGTCGCTCGGCTTCACCATGTTTCAACTAGAGGTCATGTTCCTTCGACTCCAAACTACTTTGAAGCAAGGCGAGCTCCTTCTCCACCTCAGCAACCCGTTTCACGGCATTCATTTTATGACCTGGACCAAAACCAAGTCACCCAAGTACCCTCCTGAATTGCATGAGTAGCACACAAAGAGAAAAAGGAAGAGCTTATCGGCCATGAGGGTGAACTTGTCCTGAATAGCGTCATGAGTAGTTTTATAATGGTCAACATCAGTAAGCACACGCTCGCACATTTTGAAAATAAGCTACAGCAGCAGCGGCAGGGTCAAGATCGAGATAAAGAAGAAGAATTGAACAAAGACTATGACCAACCACGAGTGGTTGATTGCAGCCTCAGGGGCTACTCCCATTGGGAGCGCTGGCGTGCACCCGATGAAACATAGGTAAAATAACCTCAAGAAGGAGGAAGTATCTGAACTTATTGCTGAGCCATTCGGTCGAAGAATGCCACCTTATCCTCCATGGCGACATCATCCCTTTCCAAAATGCACCACACACCGGTGAAATGCTTAGCAGTGGGAGAAGACGCACTCTCTACAGCTGCTCCAAAACCACCAAAAGGGACAGTCGCAGGAACAACACCCGAGCCCGAAGCCGCAGGAGAGGGTAAATGACTTGATTCCTTGCCAGGTAAAACACCAACATCAGTCGCGGAAGGAATCAGGGCCGAATCACTCGCGGTAGAAGCGGTAGAAGTAGCTTGAGTCCTATAAAGCACCAATGCCGGCAACAAAGCGCAAACAGAAAAATTGAGTAAAGTGTTGATAACCCACAACTGCAAGGGGTCGAGATAGTCTTCGCGGGTAAGAATAACCCAATTTATAGATTCGAATCAAGGGGAGCCAAAGAATATCCACAAGCTTTAACAGTGGAGTTGTAAATTCCACCGCACCTGAGATACACTTACTTGCAACAAGATATTAATAGCAACTGCGATATGGAGGTATCCCACAGGTAGTTGTACGTGCTTGCAATAAGAACTTGCACAATATCTTTTGTCCTACCATCCTGCTATAAACGGGGCCAAAAGGTACTTATGGAGATTAAGGTGCTCCTGTCAAAGAGCACCGGAACAAATCATTAACAATCAATGGATACATGGAATCCTCAAATTATAGTCCATCCCCTTTGGTGTCCCAAGCTGTCACCTTTGGGATCGCCGGTTCCGGACTATAACGGGTGGATACAACTCATAGATAAGATTTAGAACACCAATATATTCATGAAAACACATAGGGTTCAGATCTGAAATCATGGCACTCGGGCCCAAAGTGACAAGCATTAAGAGCAACAAGTTGAAGCAAAGATGATAAAAAACAATCTAGATGATAGGCAACATGCCCCCAACAATCTGATAAACTAATACATGATCTAACTCATCCAATTCCTACCATCCCATTTTCCTACAGCAGGGAATTACTCACACATGGATGGAGAAGTCATGGAGGGAGGATGGAGTGGCGATGATGATGACGATGGCGATGATCTCCCCTCACCGGAAGCAAAAACAGCCTCCAGATTAGCCCTCCCAGAGAAGAACTGAGGGTGGCGGCAGCTCCGCGATGAGAATTGGGAAAACGACTTCTGTTTCGGGGTTTCTCCGTCACGGGAATAAATAGGAGCGTCGGTAGGGCACCAGAGGAGGGGGGAGGCCCCCAGGTGGCCAGAGGGTGCGGCCCCACCCCTGGCCGCGCCAGGGGGGGCGCCTGGGGCCCCCTTGGCTCCCCTCTGGTCCCACTTCTGGCTTCTGGATCCTTCGGGTGCGTGGATTTCCTGGTATTTTCCTGGGAATTTTCTGAGACGTACAAAAATCAATTTTGCTGCGCACAATAAAACCATACAGGCTGCTCTGCTGAAAACATCATTAGTCCGGGTTAGTTTCATCCAAATCATGCAAGAATGAGGGCAAAACAATAGCAAAAGTGTTTGGAAAAGTAGATACGTTTGAGACATATCAACTCCCCCAAGCTTAGCATATTTCTTGTCCTCAAGCAATTCAGTACAACGAACTGAATGCGACAAAGAAAACTTTGACAAAGTCTTTTGCTTCAATAGATGTATATAAGCACGTACTACGAAAAGAATTTAGCAAGTATCAAAACAATGTTACACTACTGGAAACATGCAGTTTGCCATGTGTCATCGTCTTTGCCGTCTGTATTCCATCGGGGCAGACGGCAAAGAGATTGTTTGCCGTCTGCTACCCTAAATACAGACGGCAAACATATGACATATGGCAAACCGTTTGTATGCCGTCTACTTTTAATAAATAGACGGTAAAGACCTCTTTACCGTCCGTGCGCAGACGGCAAAGCCCCAGGTGGGCCCTCCCGGACCGTTCCACGAGTGGCAGTTAACGGCCAGGAGCTTTGCCGTCTGCCCCTGACGGCAAAGCGTAATTTGCCGTCCTGGGGAAGACGGCAAAGCTCCTGGCCGTTAACTGCCCGTCGTCCTCCTCTCTCTCCCACTCTCTCCACTCTCTCTCGCCCGTGCCTCCCTTCTTCCCGTGCCCCACGCCGCCGCCACGCCATCACCGTCGCCGCCGCCGCGCCCTCGCCCACCGCCGTCGTCTCCTTCTTCCACCCACCCCGGCCTGCCCCGCCCCCACCCGCCCACCGCCCCGGCCTGCCCCGCCCCCACCCGCCTCGGCCCGCCCCCTCCCTCGCCGGATCCCACCCAACCCGCCCCGCCCACAGCCGTCGTCTCCGGCTCCGGCGCCGCTTCCCTCCTCCGCCAGCCGCCGTCAAGCCACCGCCCACCTCCTCCACCTCCACCCCCACTCCGGCCGGTGAGCCCCCCCCTCCTCCCTCTCTGTTTTTTTGTTTTTTTTGTTTTCTCTGTTTTTGTTAGATTTGTTAGTATTAGTGTTGTTCACATTGTAGTTTAGTGTTAGGTTAGTCATATTTTAGATTAGAAAATTTAGTTAGGTTAGTATTGTTACTGTTTTTAATAGATTTTAGATTAGTCTATTGTAGTTAGTTAGTTTTATTTATTTTTATTTTTATATAAGTTAGTTAGTATTCTTACTGTTTTTAATTGCTACTATTCAGTTAGTCTATTGTAGTTAGTTAGTTTTATTTAGTTTTACTTATTAGTTGTAGTTAGTTTTTTTAGTTAAATTTAGTTAGAAGAAGGAAAGAATTAGAAAAGAAAAATAATTAGAAAAGGAGAAGGAAGAAGAAGAAGAAGAAGAAGAAGAGAAGAAGAAGAGGAGAAATAGAAGAAGAATAAGAAGAGGAGAAGGAAGAATAGGAAATAAGAAGATTTAGAAAAAGGAAAAGAAATAGATGAAGGAAAAGAAAAGGAAAGGAAATAGAATAAGAATAAGAAGAAGAAGTTGGAGGTGGAGATGAATAAGTAGAAGTTGGAGGTGGAGATGAATAAGTAGAAGTTGGAGGTGGAGATTGGGTGCATTTTAATGGAGCTTGGGGTAAAAAAAATAAAAAAGATGTAATTACCGGGATCAAGTGTGTGTGTTGATTGGGTGCATTTTAATGTGCAGGAATTTTCCTGGTGTGAAGGTCTGGTGGTCGACGACCTCCGCCCCCTCCATTCGGCGACCTCCCTGAGTTCGAGGGTGAGCAAAAAAATTCTTGTCCTCTCCCCCTTTTTCCTTTGCTCAATTATGGCCTTCATGCCGATAATGGTAGCTCTAGCAGTATGTCAAGTTGCGTAACAGTATGCGTCTCCCATTCGAAAGGATTACAGTATAAATATGCATTCATTTGCATATTTATAATAGTAATTCTTTCGAATTGTCCAACGTTATCCATGGACAGCCCGCGTATGTGTAGATTGGGTCGTTTTTCCATGCTCTGGTCCTGATCCGACGCGGAATTTTGTCAACGCCTCCCTGTTGTTCTCCGGATACACAACCTCTCGGCTTGTTGTCGAGACGTGTATTAGGAGAACAGCGGGGAGGTGCTGCCGAAATACCGCGTCGGATCGGGACCAAAGCATGGGAAACCGACCCAATCTACACATACTCGGGTGGGATTAGGACCTATCTTTACCTATTAGTGTGTAGGTTAATTGCATATGCCGTAGCTATGTATGATAAAAGCAATAAAAAGTGGACGTAATAAAATGGTATATTTGTTGTTTAGTAGCTAGCTGTAGCAACAAGATGAGCGATGATCGTGCGTGGATGTACACTGGTCGCCCTAATCAGAAAGAGATCACCAATGAATGGGCAATGAAAACCAAGGAGTTTCTGAGAGCGGCGTTTGCAAATGGGAAGAGAAAAACCTGGTGCCCCTGCGTTAGGTGCGACAATTATAAACAGGCAACAGAGGTGGATATGGGTAAACACTTGCAGAAGTGGGGTTATAAGCCTGGTTCTCATTATTGGATATGGGTATGCATCTCAACTTTAATTACATTATTCTCATTAGTTGTATATATTCTCATTATTGCAGTAATTACTGTTGTATTATTAATTCTTTTTCTCATTGTACTAATTATTTTATTTTAATTCTTGGCAGGTTCGTGACAGATATGGACGGCGAGACCTCAGGCTCGCGAGGGAGGGGTCGGGGTCATCCGCTCCCACCTCTGGCTCTACGGAGGTCTTTGCTCGAGAGTATTTCCTCGCCTCCTCCTTCTACTGATGAGCCGCCCAAGGGGAGAGGAGGTCGGAAGAAGAGCGGGAGAGGCAAAGCAGGTGGTGGTCGCGGGAAAGGGAGACGAACACCTGCTGCTGCTTCCTCGCGGCCACCTCCGGCTGATTCACCAGAGCACTGCAGGGTGGACCAGCCTGAGGTGGAGGAGGAGGCTACGTCCACCCGCACGACTTGGAGTCCCTGGCCGGACCAGCCGGAGCAGCACACGCCTGAGGGGGAGGCTGGTGCCGAGCTGGACACTACGGATGAGGAGGAGGTAGCTGAGGGTACCACCGTGTACCAGCGTGGGGGTACACGGATCCCGTCCGTGCCGGTGACTCCCGCCCATAAGTGGTTGATTACGCTTGATGGAGAGACGTAAGTGCACTTATACTCTCTTCCGGTACCTTCTATACTTATGTCTATCTGATGGCTTTGTCTTTTTATACTGCAGGGGTTGGATATACAACAATGGTGTCCGCAATCCCAACTCCATCCTTGGTGTGCTCGTCAGGGAGAACTTCCCGGGGCTGGTTCAATTGCCCGGACCTGATGAGGTTCCGCAGCCTGGACTCAAGTGGGAGCACTATTGTGCTGCCCCGGCCCCGCCGGATACGACCATCAACGGGGTCGAATGCCACACCAGAGCCGACATGGTCATCAACGGCTTTTGGGTAATTTCTGTTTCACACAATAAAATCATGCTATTGTAGTGTTGTCTCGTGCACTCATCAGTGTTGTCATCAGTGTTGTCTCATCAGTGCACTCATCAGTGTTGTCTCGTGCTATTGCAGGTCTACTACAAGGTCGATGAGTCCAAGGAGCAGGAGGCGGAGGACGTGTTAGTTGCAGAGGCCACGCGCCTCTTGCAGAACACAAGGCACGAGATGCGAGTGCAGGCGGTCCGTGACTACTACGCCAAGAAAGGGCGCAAGCGTAGCAAGAAGGACTGCCGCAAGAAGTTTCTGACCAGGGCCCAGTACATGACAGTAACCCTTCTTAAGTCTTGAATAGTTTGCTTGATTTGATTCCTATCTAGGCTACTTATTAGTTTCCTTGTTTACTAACTTAGGCGCCACCGAGATGGTGTGCGGACAAGATGGATTGTTGGGAGGCCATTGTGGACCACTGGTGCTCAGATGCCTGGTTGGCCATCCACAACAATGCCAAGGAGCGCCGCGCCCAAATGGTTGGTGTGCCACACCATCAAGGAAGCCGCAACTTAGCTGGTTACGGGAATAAATGGGTATGTGCTTTGCTTCAATTTTCATGCAAATTCTACTTTTCTTTGTCTTTTTGGCACCCACAACTTACTAATATCGTGCTTTGCTTTGTCTTTCAGGCGGAGCATAATAAAACAGAGCCACTTGGTGTGTTCGACAATTATGGAATGGCCCATACAGCGTCGTACAAGAAGGCAAAGGCGCTCTCAGAGTCTGATCTCGCAACTCCTTCGACTTTCACCAACATTGCCGCCTACAGTAAGCTCAAGGCTTATACTGAGGTGGCGAAGGAGAAGCACGGGGAGGCTTATAACCCGCTTGGGAAGCCTATTGAGCCGGAGTTGGTGATGATCTCTGGTGGCGGAAGGCGCCATGGCGCCATGGCCATTGGAGATAAGTTGATCAAGTGCAATAAGACTCTTCCTGAGATCAAGGCGCGCCAAACGAGCTCTTCTCCTACTATAAGGACTCGTCCGCGGCCAGTCGACCTCGCTATCCAGGTTATCCATAAGGTTTCTTGCATTCTTGTTTTCTCTCATCGAATATTACAATGCTAACTAGAGGAGTGGGGTTGCAGGAAGCTCTTGAGAAAGACGGACAGAACACCCAGCGGCTACTGGAGGAGAAGGAGCGGTTGGCAGAGGAGAAGGCAGCGGAGAGAGAACGGCTGGCGGAGGAGAGGACGGCGAAGGCTCTCGAGGAGGCCGCGGCACGACACGATGCATCGAACCGGGCCTTGTATGAGCTCTTCGTGGTAAGTCACTTGTTCATATTCACCCAAAGAATGCGTCATGAGTGGCCTAATATGATTGACTCATGAATAACAAATGTGCAGACTATGTGCGAGAAGACTGGTCAGGCCGCTCCACCGATGCCGATCATTTCTCCTGTGGGGAAGGTGAGTATCTTTCGATGATCATCAATACCATATTGAGTGGCGTCGTGCTAACCTCTAGTTGATCTTTTTGTGCAGCATAACTCTCGGGCTGCGTCCCATGACCCTTCTCCACCGTCAACATCGGGCAACCCGACGGATGCTTCTCAGCCACCTCAGCCTTGAGGGCTACACTCCGGTAACTTTTAAAATGCTTAGTTAGTTTGAAAATGCATATTTAGCTTCTAAAATCCTATATTTAATAAAAAAATGCCATACTTTGCATATTTTGCACATAAAAGAGATAACTAGCTTAGTTAGTTCAAAAAATTACATAGTCAACTTAGTTTTCTCACAAAATGCTAAATCTAGCTTAATTGGGTAAAAATGCTAAAGCTAGCTTAAATTGGCTCAACAATTGCTAATGTTTGCTTAGTTGCTCAAAAATGCTAAATTTAGCTCAATTTCCTGAAAATATGCTAACTCTAGCTTAATTTGATCACCATTGCTTATGTTAGCTTTGTCTGCTCAAAAGAAGAAGAAAATAGAAGAAGGAGAGGATCTTTTTTTCTTCTTCTTCTTCTTCTAGATTCTTCTTCTTCTCTTCTCCTTCTTCTTCTTGTTCTTCTCCTTATTCTTCTTATAACTTTTTTAGCTTCATTTTGCAGATTTGCTTCAAGGGAGTCATGCTATGATGGAGTGCTGCATTTGGACTTGTAGTTTAGTTTCATAAACTGTTTTGGTCACTATGTGTTGTGTATGTGCCATGTATATATGTGAAACTATGAAATGCTTGTTGTAACCTTGTTCACATGTGAATCTTGTATGAAAACCTTGTTGGAGACTATATATTGTTGTTGGTTACTATATACTGTTTGTTGGATACTATATAATGTTGTTGGAGATTATATATATATATATTTGTCAAAATGCAGGGATTTGAAAGAAAACAGATAAAATAGAGGATATATAGCCTCTTTGCCGTCAGCAAGCAGACGGCAAAGCCCTTTGCCGTCTGCTTGCAGTTGGCAAAGAGGACACGTGGCGCCCAGCTGTGCAATCTGGCAACAGCTGGGTGACCATTTGGTCATTATGCCGTCTGCCTCCGGCAAGGCAGACGGCAAAGCGTAGGACTTTGCCGTCTGCTGCTGGACGGCAAACATATGACGGGGGGGGGGGTGGTGACGTCATTACCTTATCCGATGACGTCACCGTTCTTTGCCGTCTGTCCGTAGACGGCAACCCCGCCGTTAAGGGCCTGACGAAGCCGGCCGGCACAGCTTCGCCGTCAAGCTTCTCTGCCGTCTGTTTCTTATTCCAGCGGACGGCAAACATCTTTGCCGTCCGTCGATATACAACAGACGGCAATGCACCTCTTTGCCGATGAAATGGCTGACGGGTGCTTTACCGTGCGGGGGCAGACGGCAAACGGTTTTGCCGTCGGCCATTCAGGTGTTTGCCGTCCGCCGTGGCAGACGGCAAACAGGCGAATTCCAGTAGTGTTATGAGGACAATGCACGAAGCAGTCCTTCTTTCAAGTGATCAATCACAAACAACTAAAAGTAAATAATATGCTTCTGAAAATCAAGACAAGATTACAATGCACAAAGCTTGAATATACTAGAGTGGTATTTCGCTAGCCTCCATGAGTGAAGCAAAACATAAATGCAGAAACTCCTCCGGAGTTTTAAAGGAGACTAGAACTAAGAACTTCAGAATAAGTAATACCACAATCATGCAAAAGACAATGTAATACTTTGGGAAAATGCACATTACACTCAGAATGACAATTATGCTCTCCTAGTTGGTGCTTTGAAGAAAGAAGGTCGAGACTCTCGAACCGTGGAGTTTGATGGAAAGGTTGAAAACCCGTGGTTGTAAGCAAAGACTAAACTTGTACCAGAGCTCTTGGTTTTGAAAAAAGAGATAAAAAGTTTTTTGGGAGGTGCATGCTTCGTCAACGAATGCTAGTAGACAACTCAATCACCTCTTACGCTAGACATGTTTCGAGGAACGACTCCCAAGATGGAGACGATCACATCCCCTTAATCTCCTTTGTTTATCATTGCCAAAGTTTTCTGATTTCTCATAGACAAAGCGTGAAGGAGGGTTTGTTGGTTGTGATTATCTTTTGTGAGCTGGGCGCACTCATGCCAGTCCCTCCTCATATTAGGGTTTGCAGATTAGACATGCAATCCCGGAATAAAGCATGTCTAACATAAGATGGTCATGAATTACCTACTACTTCATCATGAGCTAAATCAGAGGCACAACACAGGAGTGCTTTTGAATAATTTCGAGATGGTACAAGAAAATATTTGTTAGGATGGCCGGTAAATACCACATAGGAAGGTATGGTGAACTCATATGGAAAAACTGGTTTCAAGGATTTTGGATGCACAAGCAGAAATCCGCTTAGTGCAAGAGAAGGCTAGAAAAAGACTAGGAAGCGACCAACTAGAGAGCAATAACAGTCATAATCATGCAGAGCGACAAAGTAACATTGAATTGGGCATGAAAATGATACAACTATTCTGAAATTCAAAGATCATCAAGGCAAAGTAGACTTTTCAGTCATAAACATGTGCAAGCATGTGCCAAGTTAATCCAAGAATTCTCCAAAGGGAAATACCACTTCAGTATGCCAAACTATGAACAATGCAATGCATGTAAATCATTTCAACAAAACATAATGTACTCTAGCTATTTGGGATTAACCACAAGGAAAGCATGAACACTGGGCAAGCATTGTAAACATAGCACTATGTCGCTACAAGCTGGTCTCTAAATCATAAGTACAAGCATATGTACAAAGGTATAAACAAAAAGAGTTTATACCAGTTTTCCTTGTTGCATCCTTTTCGTCGATCTTCATCATTACTGCCTTTTCGCTTGCACGGTTGAACGTAGGAAAATATAATCAAGTGCAAATGCCATTACGGACTCGAGCTGAACTCCGCAACAAAGCAAACTAAAGAGAGAAAAAAAAATATTTTTGGATTTTTCAAAGATTTAGCGAAAGAAAAAGAAAAGAGAAATCTTTTTGTTGTTTTTGCAAAATAAAAGAACAAAGAAGAACGGGAAAAAACTTCGAAAAGATAAAAGCGAACAAAATAAAAGCAGATAATACAATGTAAAGGTGAGAAGGGAAGTACTCCCCCAAGCTTAGGCTTTTGGCCTAAGTTGGTAGCAGCTACTGCCCCCAGGAGCCTCCTGCTCCGGGGTAAGGGTAAGTCTAGGAGTCGTATGAGCCCTCCGGTGCGTACACCGAAGTCCTCGGGTCCTCCCATGAGGAAGGCCCTGCGCTCCAAGTGGAAGAAGATCCCTCGCCATGCTCGGTGAAGGTCTCTCCCTGGAAAGGTGGGAACTCACCATGCTCCTCCTCATCGGGCACAACCCCCTCCATGGGGTTATGCGGCTGGTAATTAGCCATGAACTCGTCGAACTGAATTTCGTTGAAGGACCATCCGTTCCTGCGAGTGTTATCAAACAAAAGTGGTGCAGGTAGACGGATCTCACGAGTAATGGTCCTTTCAAACCTCAAAATATAATCAAGGTTATCAAACTGGGAAGTCATGGTAACAAACTTATGCCTCTTCATATCCGCAAGATCGAGACTCGCGTATGAAAAGGGAACATCATTAGGATGCGGGGTGCGCTCAAGAGACTCAAGGATAAGTGTGGCGTAAACGCCACCATATAAATCTCCCTTTTTACTGTTCGTAACAAGGCGCCGAGCAATCAAGGCGCCCACATTATACTCATTCTTACCAGAAAGTGCGTTCTCGTAAATAGCGAAGTTTGGTGCAGAACCATTGCTCATGTTTTCACGAGCTAACACCCCTCTAGCAACAAAATACGCAAAATACCTGAGGTGTGGAAACAAAATGCTGGAAATCTTCGTACGCCGAATGTTGGTCTCCTCCTGGCAGCAAAGGGAGTTGAAGAGGGTCCTCAACCCGGAAGGCTGCATGGTCATCTTCGCTGTCTGACCAACGGTCGGCACACCTATTATATCACAAAACTGTGCCAAAGACATGTTTATGAGATCATTATAAAGTTTGAACTCAATGGTTCCAACATCATGGTTATAACAAAAACTGTTAACAAAACAGGAGGTAAGCTTTTTCTATTGTACCACACGGCATAAAGCTAGCCGTGTCAAACTTGCATTGGCACAAAGGCCATAAAATTCCTCCTTATTCCTGCAGCTGTAAGAAAATCATCGCATAGATACATCATTGCGCATGCTGGATTTGTGTCTTCCAACAGCTCCAGGGGCACATGATTTTCATTGTATCTCACCCTAACTGCTGAGGGTGAAGCTGCAGCTCTAGTGACTCGATCGGAGCGCTCGGGCTTCTTCTTCCCAAGCCACCCCTTTGCTTTTCCAAAGAAACTCATTTATATTTTTTTTGAAAATTCACAAAAACAAGGATTAAAACAAAGTGAGTTGAGGCAAACTACTCTACTCACTTACCTAAGGTATAAACTTGCATCAAAACTTGGAAAATAAAATTCTACACATGCATGCAAGCTCATATGAACATGACCAAGAGCTACTAAATACTCACAAATGAGGCCACCAATCAAAAATCTAATTGGAGGGGTGAAGGAGTCACATACCAGGGAGTATTTGCTCAAAATCTCAGCTCAAACGGTGGGCTGTAGAGAGAGATCGAAAATCGCCTCCAAGAACAACAAGAACGCAAGAACTGGAGCAGAACTCGTGTTTTTGGAGAGAGAGGAAGGAGGAGGAAGAAGACATACCTGGAGGTGGGGCTTGTGGGCCCCAAACGCCCTGTGGGCGCGGCCAGGGGCCAGGCCGCGCCAGCTGTCCGCCTGGGCCACTGGTGGCCCCCCTCGTCAGCCCCAGGTGCTTCTGGGTCACTCCCGGCATGGAAATTTTTTATATAATTTTTCTGACAACTTCACTGTTGGAAAATTTTCGAAGTTCAAAAACCTGCGAAACTTTTTGAAAACTTGAAGCAGTGATTAGAGTTGTGAAGTTTCAAAAACATATAAACTTGGTACGGCAAGGAGAAATAAAGCTAAGGCAAATGAAAACATAACAAACTCCACTTTTTACCTATATAAAACATGCTTACTAGCAAGGTTGATCAAGTCTTACCAACAAACCGGCGATACATAGAGAAAAAAGTCTCACCTCTTATGAAGTGATCATTGGACCTTTACTTTAATGGACATTGTCCCCACCATGATGGTTTTTTATTTGTGGTGCACATGTAGAGGACAATCCCATTCTCCAATCTTCACGGTCTCGATATTCTCTATATAGTTGAGGCCATGCCTTTTGTCAATCTTCTTCGGAAAATACACCGTGTTTTCTTTGTCATTCACATTGAAAGTAAACTTTCCTTTATTGCAATCAATAATAGCACCTGCGGTGTTAAGAAAAGGTCTACCAAGAATAATAGACATGCTCCCATCCTCGGGCATGTCAAGCACAACAAAATCTGTAAGGATTAAAAAATTAGAAACTTCAAAGGGAACATCCTCACAAATACCTCTGGGAACGACTGTTGACTTGTCAGCCATCTGAAGAGAGATATCTGTAGGGATTAGTTTTTCTAAACATAATCTCTTGTAAAGAGAAAAGGGCATAACACTCACTCCTGCTCCAAGATCACATAAAGCAGTCCTGACATAATTATTATTTATGGAGCAAGGGATGGTGGGTATACCTGGATCACCAATCTTCTCAGGAATCTTGCCAATAAAAGAGTAGTTAGCAAGCATAGTAGATATTGCTTCATTAGGACTTTTCTTTTATTGGTAACAATATCTTTCATATATTTCCAATAAGGAGGTAACTTAATAGCATCAGTCAAAGGAATTTGAAGAAAAAGAGGTTTCATCGACTCACAAAACTTATTGTAATGCTCTTCTTTTTAGTTTTGAGAGACTTACCTGGAAAGGGCATGAGTTTCTGTACCGATGGCTCTCGTTCCTTCTCATGTCCTCTTGCGATAAAATCTTCTCTAGTGTATTTCTTGCGTTTGTCCGATGCTTCTTCTTCTCGAAACTTCGGGTGGATCATTCTTTTCAATATCCTTCTCAGGCTCAGCACCATCTTCAGTCTCAGCATCGGAGGTAGATATACTATTTGGATCATTGGAATTGTCAGCTTCTTTGTGCTTCTTCTTCTTCTTCGGAGAGCTAACAATTTCTTCTTCCTGTATTTGAGAATCCTGCTCGATCCTCTTCGGATGCCCCTCCGGATAGAGAGGATCTTGAGTGCTAGTTCCTCCTCGGGTTTTAATCCCGAAGGCCTGTATATCCTGTTTGGCATTATTAGCAAGCAAATCTTTTTGCACATTAGAAAGTTGATCAAGCTGAGTTTGAACCATATGAAAATGCTTCACAAGACATTTAACATAATTAACTATTCTACCTAGAACATCAAGAAAACTTTTGATAGCAAGGGAATTATCATGCAACTGACTTTGTATCCTCTCATTAAAATGATTTTTTCTTCATAATAAAATTATCAAGCTCATCTAAACATTGATCAGGAGGCTTACCATGAGGGATGTCACTTGCATTGAAATCTAAAAGGGAGTGTACCTCTACCATTATAGGATGAGTGGTAGGCTCACACAACTTCTCAATGCGGGGTAGGTTCTTCACATCTTTAGTTTTAATACCCTTCTCTTTAATAGACTTCTTAGCTTCCAGCATATCTTCGGGGCTTAGGACAAGCATGCCCCTTTTCTTTGGTGGTGGAGGTGGTTCAGGGACGGACCAATCTTTGTGGTTCTTTGCAATCTTGCCCATTAATTCTTCTGCATTGTCCGGTGTTCTTTTCCTGAAAACACAACCAGCACAACTGTCCAAATAGGATCTAGATTCATCAGTTAGACCAGCATAAAATATATCAATTAATTCATTCTTAGGGACTCCATGTCCCGGTCTAGCCTGGATCAGACTGCAATACCTCCCCCAAGCTTTAGGGAGGTTCTCATCCTGCAACTGTTTAAATTTATAAATTCTTCGTAAAGCAGCATGTTGCATATGAGCAGGAATGTCGGGACCCGGAATATGCGTATGTAATTACAGTCACAACTCAATCACATGAAGAGCCGAGAGCCCTACCCACTTGTCTAAGCAGACAAGGCCAAGCACAGAACACTCTCGGAAAGCATCATACGTGAGGGGCATCCCATCCAAGCCGGATGATCAACTGAGATGGGTCCTCATCGCCCGCTCACAAGTCTAAATGATTATGGGTGGTGAAATCCCATACTCATAGACAAGTCGCCTCAACCATGTTATCGATTGAATCATAACCCTTACATAAACAAACTCCAGCCCGATTACTTAGTCGGGATCTAGGGCGGGCTCGATCATACAACAAAGTGTGCACGTGACAGAGTCACGAGCAATCGCATCGCGATGCCCCAAGCTGCGCACATCTAAGGGCCACTTGGTGTATAAAAGACGGCCAGCCAGATCACAACTAAGGTCTCGAAAACCCATACTAATACATGCATGTTATAATCATACACGCAACACACATGTCTAGTATGAACAGCAGGTATCATCACATAAATCTGAAAAGTACTTCTTTAATGACTTACACATAGAGCATATAGAGATCACATGTCTGTGATCAGCATTACATCATACAACGGAAGAAAATTAGGTCTGAGTACAGACAAGTTTAACAAATGGCTTAGAGAAGCCTTGTTCAACAAACATGCCCTTCCACGAGGGACCAAACTGCTGTCTGGAACTATACTAGCATAGTCAACGTCGAGCTTCAGGAAGGTGACTCCATCGGGGTCTGGGTTTCTCATCTAAAACATAGAATAAGCAAACGTGAGTACAAAGTCGTACTCAGCAAGACTTACATCAGAACTATACTACTAATGCTCAAGTTTCAAGGTAAAGGGAGGTGGGGTTTCAATATGCAGAAGTGCCAGCTTTGACTTGGCTAGTCCTGTACTACGAGTACCAGACTTGAGGTAATAAGCGTACACGAGTCCACTACCTAGTCTCCATCCAATACACCACTATGGATACTTCCTCGACTTCCCCACGAGGCAGCACGCCATAGCACTTACACTTATCTTGCGAGTTTTAGAGTATGCATTCAAGTTGTCTAATAATCAAGCACAACTTTCCAAGTAATCCCTTACCGCGGATGCGGCTATTCGAATAGTTTTGTTAACCCTGCAGGGGTGTACTGCTACACACATGAAACCATCAGTTACCATCGGGATCTCGTCACCCTTCAAGCGGGTGTCGGCGAGGATAATTTCCACAACTTTTACCTCGCAGCCAATTCTAATCCAGGAATCAACCATCTCACCACTAAGAGTTTGGCCGGGTCAATGATACAGACTCAGACGATGCAGGCGAACGAGACTCCACCTTAGCAGATGGTTTTACTGTCTCACAGGTCCACCCACATATCTAAATGATGCAAACTTTCCTTCATTCTTTTTCTATGCATATGCAAAATGGAAAAACCTAACTAGTGACTCCTGGACTTGAACTGGGGTGAGTTAGTAGGTTGAGTGGGGTCCATGTGCCCAACATGTGGTAGTACTCTTCGTCTTGGATCACCACACAAGAACTCGGGCTTAAGGCGGTGTTCAACGAGACAACCCACTGTGTACTCCAACACAGTCTGTCATCGTTCACCTTGTATTAGGGTGGATTCACCGACACAGTTTCACCTTCATCAGTAACATGATCACAACCATCCCGACTCACAGATCATTGTAACCTCATTGTAACCTCTAAGAATGCAATAAGCTCCGACACAGTTTCACCTTCATCAGTAACATGATCACAACCATCCCGACTCACAGATCATTGTAACCTCATTGTAACCTCTAAGAATGCAATAAGCTGTAGCAGTTGCAGGGGCCACATAATATCAAACAACTCCTATGATCAGCTAGGATTGTGGTTTGCTTACTACTGTGACAAGATGATAGGTCATGCATCGGATATGGGTTCAACTAAGCGGTAGAATCGACAACAAGGTGATCATCCTAATCAATGCATAAGCGAGACTGAGAGGGAAATGGGTTTTTATAGACATGATCAATGGGGTTTGCTTGCCTTGACATAGGGGGGCCTCTAACCAATGGGGCCCATCTGTCTGTCTCTCTGGGGTTTAAACCCTATTTATTAACTTAACCAGAGTGTTAAGGGGATAGGGCCCACCTGTCAGTGAGGGTTAGGGGGTTAGTTGGGGTAACAAGCCCTAATATAATTGGGCTCACCGGCGGCTCAAAGCCGGCGATCGCAATGCACGGCGGTGCTTTCCTGAACGGAGAGGCTGGCCACCAAATGCCAAGTCAAGGGCATCAGGAGGACGCCCTCGCTCGCGCACGTCTTCTAGACCACGCGGGCGGCCTCAGCACTAGTAGGAAATAGGCTACTGCTGGCGTACAGTTTTTTGTTACCGCTGGCGGGCAAGCGTACGCTTGCGATGTGACACCAGTGGTAACAGGTACCGCTGGAGTACAAATTGTACGCCACCAATAGCCATTACCTCTGTCGTACTTTTTATTGTGTACCCCACTAGTAAGACTAGTAACAGTGGCGTGCCTTCCCTCATGTACGCCACTAGAAGTAATTTAGGATTTGGCGGGGGCATTGGTTAAACCGATGGACATGACGGTGTACTCGTAAAGATCATATCGAGTAGTGAAAGCCGTCTTGGAAATGTCCTCGTTTCGGATTTTGATTTGATGATAGCCTAATCTCAAATCCATCTTGGAGAAGACAGAGGATCCAGCAACTTGATCATAAAGATCATTGATCCTCGGCAGTGGGTACTTGTTCTTTATCGTCGCTAGATTTAGCGGGCGATAGTCTACGCACATCCTTTCTGTTCCATCTTTCTTGGTTACGAACAGAATGGGGCAACCCCATGGCGATGAGCTAGGGCGGATGAAGTCTTTTGCCAACGAAGCATCAAGTTGGGTTTTTAGCTCAGCTAACTCATGTGGGGCCATTCTATATGGGCGTCTGGAAATTGGGGCTGTGCCTGGTATAAGATCCACTATGAATTCTACACATCTGTCGGGTGGCATACCCGGCAGCTCTTCAGGAAAGACATCCGGGAAGTCACGAACCACCGGAATATCTTCAAGGTCAGGAAGGGGAAGCACATTCAAAGTATGAATCTGGATACTAGAGCTGGGTGATGTGTGGTCAATTGTCTGGCCTGAAGGATGGGTGAGTTTAACTGACTTGGCTTTACAATCAAGGACAACATTCTGTCTTGATAACCAATCCATTCCTAGGATGACATCAATGTCTGAAGACTTGAGGGCTATAAGTGAAGCAAGGAATCCTAAACCCTCAATTGAAATTTGATTGCCATGGCTTACTCTATTAGTTTGCCACTTTGAACTAGGAGTTTGAATTATCATTGGAGAAAACATTTCTTCAGAAGGGAATTCATGCCGAAGTGCATAGCTCTCCGACATGAATGAATGAGAAGCTCCTGGATCGAAAAGAACGGAGGTGGGAACATGATTGACTGGGAGTGTACCAAGGATGACGTCAGAAGTATCAATAGCTTCCTCAACTGAGATTTTGTTCACACAACCACTACTAGTGGATGAAGGCTTTGCTTGCAAGGGTTTGGAGGTGGATTTCCTTGAAGGCTTACGTTGAGAATGACGTGGTTCCATCAAAACCTGAGGGCACTGACGGAGGTAATGGCCTGGCAGACCACACTTGAAACACACCCTTCCTGAATTGCTGGGAGCAGGATTACTTGATTGCACACCATCATTCCTGGGAGGAACAATGTGTTGAGGTGGATGGCATATATTGGATGGTGGCCTCTGAAGAAGGTTTTGAGGTATGGCACTAGTTGGAATCAATATTCGGCGTTTCTGAGGGGCTGAACTTGAAGAAGGAGCAAGCTCACGAGCATGCTTCCGAGACTCTTCAAACACTTCATTGCCATGCTCAGATCTGAAGGATCTGTTGACTAAATCCTCAAAGGTGGAAAATTCAAGGAGGTTGACATCATGGCGAAGGATAGGGCTAAGTCCTTTACAGAACCTTGCCTGCTTTCTGGCATCGATGGTGATCTCATCTTGGGCATAACGATAAAGACGGTTGAACTCTCTCACATACTCATGAATGGACATCTCTCCTTGAGTCAGATTGCAGAGCTCTTCCTTCTTGCGCTCCATTAACTCATCTAGAAGGTGGTACCCTCGAAAGGCATCACAAAACTCCTGCCAAGTCACTATGTGGCCAACAGGCTGCATTGCAACATAGTTCTCCCACCATTCAGCAGCAGCACCTTCCAAAAAGTATGCCGCGAATATAACTCGATCATTGGGAGCAACATGTGCCGTGTCAAACTTACGCTCGATGGAACGGAGCCAATCATCAGCTTCAAGGGGCTTAGAAGAACATTGGAATATCGGTGGCTTGAGGAGGATGAAATCCTGAATGCTAACAACCACATTCCAGAAGGCGTGTTTGATCCTGTCGATTCCGCTCAGCTTCCATCATGATTTCCGCCGCAGAAGGCGGTGGTGGAGGTTCATCATTACTTTGATTCCGATCACGGTCTCGATTGCGACGAACAGCACTATGAGTTCCACCTGACATCCTGTGTGATAAAAATCAACAATCAGAACAGGTTTTATGATGGAATCAAAGATAAGAGGACAAGACTAGGCGGAAAAGATTTTAATGCAACAACAATGACTTCAAAAGGACCATAGGATAACTCGGGCAGCATAACGGCTACACCGGGATGGAAAATGAAGCAACCTCGAAGAAATTGGACAAAACTTCTTCAAGGAACTCAAAACACAGAGACTCTGGACGACCACAACAATCCTACGGCTACAAGGAAACACTCAACGAGATGTTCTAGTAAGACATAGATGAGCCTAGTCCTATCATCCCGTAGAAAAGATAAGGGTGACTCAGAACTCAGATCGATGAGGGTAAGGAGAAAAAGAAGCTTTACGTTGTTCCCTTTATACCCAAGTAACTATATAACTATAGAATGCTAGACTCGACTTCGACCAAGGGTTGAATAATCCTACAGAAAGTCCTTCTCTCATACCAAGTCTGTCGAGACCCGGAATATGCGTATGTAATTCCAGTCACAACTCAATCACATGACGATCCGAGAGCCGTACCCACTTGTCTAAGCAGACAAGGCCAATCACATAACACTGTCGGAAAGCATCGTACGTGAGGGGCATCCCATCCAGGCCGGATGATCAACTGAGATGCGTCCTCATCGCCCGCTCAAAATTCTAAATGATTATGGGTGGTGAAATCCCATACTCATAGACAAGTCGCCTCAACCATGTTATCGATTGAATCATAACCCTCACATAAACAGACACCAGCCCGATCACTTAGTCGGGATCTGGGGCGGGCTCGATCATACAACAAAGTGTGCACGTGACAGAGTCACGAGAAATCGCATCGCGATGCCCCAAGCTGCGCACATCTAAGGGCCACTTGGTGTATAAAAGACCGTCAGCCAGATCACAACTAAGGTCTCGAAAACCCATACTAATACATGCATGTTATAATCATACACGCAACATACATGTCTAGTATGAATAGCAGGTATCATCACATAAATCGAAAAGTACTTCTTTATTGACTGACACATAGAGCATACAGAGATCACATGTCTGTGATCAGCATTACATCATACAACGGAAGCAAATTAGGTCTGAGTACAGACAAGTTTAACAAATGGCTTAGAGAAGCCTTGTTCAACAAACATGCTCTTCCACGAGGGACCAAACTGTTGTCTGGAACTATACTAGCTTAATCAACGTCGAGCTTCAGGAAGGTGACTCCATCGAGGTCTGGGTTTCTCCTCTAAAACATAGAATAAGCGAACGTGAGTACAAAGTCATACTCAGCAAGACTTACATCAGAACTATACTACTCATGCTTAAGTTTCAAGGTAAAGGGAGGTGGGGTTTCAATATGAAGAAGTGCCAGATTTGACTTGGCTAGTCCTGTACTACGAGTACCAGACTTGAGGTAAGAAGCGTACACGAGTCCACT
Source organism: Bromus sterilis (assembly GCA_950022295.1). Taxonomy (NCBI): domain Eukaryota; kingdom Viridiplantae; phylum Streptophyta; class Magnoliopsida; order Poales; family Poaceae; genus Bromus; species Bromus sterilis. Next base: position 284,496,739 of record OX465600.1, read on the forward strand.
ACCTAGTCTCCATCCAATACACCACTATGGATACTTCCTCGACTTCCCCACGAGGAAGCACGCCATAGCACTCACGCTTATCTTGCGAGTTTTAGAGTATCCATTCAAGTTGTCTAATAATCAAGCACAACTTTCCAAGTAGTCCCTTACCGCGGACGCGGCTATTCGAATAGTTTTGTTAACCCTGCAGGGCTGTACTGCTACACACATGAAACCATCAGTTACCGCTGGGATCTCGTCACCCTTCAAGCGGGTGTCGGCGAGGATAATTTCCACAACTTTTACCTCGCAGCCAATTCTAATCCAGGAATCAACCATCTGAGTTGCTCACTGCTCAAGAGTCTGGCCGGGTCAACGATACAGACTCAAACGATGCAGGCGACCGAGACTCCACCTTAGCAGATGGTTTTACTGTCTCACAGGTCCACCCATATATCTAAATGATGCAAACTTTCCTTAATTGTTTTTCTATGCAGATGCCAAATGGAAAACCCGAACTAGTGACTCCTGGACTTGAACTGGGGTGAGTTATTAGGTTGAGCGGGGTGCATGTGCCCAACATGTGGTAGTACTCTTCGTCTTGGATCACCACACAAGAACTCGGGCTTAAGGCGGTGTTCAACGACACAACCCACTGTGTACTGATGGCGCGAGAGTTCTCGCCCTTCGTTGGTGAGCCCCAAGTGGAAGGTGTGATGTAGCTCCCCTATCTTAGCACTAAAAAGACTAAAAAACAAAGGTAAAGGGTAGTGTGCAACTCCCCTATCTTAGCACTCGGAGTCCCCGGCAACGGCGCCAGAAATTTGCTTGATGGCGCGAGAGTTCTCGCCCTTCGTTGGTGAGACCCAAGTGGAAAGCTTGATGTAGCACATCAGCAAATTTCGCTCAGTAAAGATACCTAGGTTTGTCTCCAGTAGGACTCCAGAGATGATAAGTAGGTGTCAGCGGCGCGACTGCCGCGGACCTGCACACAGACACAAATAACTTTGTTCCCAACGAAGTTCAGAGAGGTTGTCAATCTCTCCGGTCTTGTTGTTTACAAAGGATCAAACACAAGGGATAATGATAGCGACTGAAAGTAAAAGCAGAAAAGTAAATAAGCGTGGAAACAGTAATGAGGATATGGACCGGGATACGTGATGTTCACTAGTGATGTCTCTCTCCCAAAAGACGATAAAACTGCTATGCGAGGTAAAAAAATTGCAGAAGGGCAATTGACAGGATTATGAACGCACCGCAATGCTAACTATGCTACAAAAGAAAGGAAGAGGCTCAAAAGCACGGGCAGTACGCCAAAATAAGTAGACCGAAATCCAACTGCATCTACTACTAATCATCCACCTTGAGATATCTATCCAGAACATCTCGCTGGTATTAAGTTGCGAGCCCCACCCAAAGTATAAACCCAAAGCAACAGACAACTGCATTAAAAAGCACTTTGCGTAAAGTAAATAATCCTTGCAACCGCGGTTACAAGCACCATTGTTTTCCCCCTTGTGGTAACAACACATCCCCTAGACTCATGTTTCTGTCACTCAAGCGTGTCATCGGGGGGCATGAACCCACAATCGAGCATAACGTTCCCTCTTGGGGTTACTACCTACTACTTGGACAAAGCAATAAACAACAACGGAGAACATGCAAGAATTACTTAGGAACAAAAATATAAGAGATAAAAACCAAATATATTACTCAATCACAATCTAAACATAATCTCATAATCCATCAGATCCCATCAAACTCAGCATAGCAACAGCAGAAAGATTACAAAAGTGCCTCGATCATGTAGGGCAGCTCACGAGGTCTAAACCATGAAGAACAAAGAGGGGAGGAGAACATCACATAGCTACTGATCACGGACCCATGGTCCAAGGAAAACTACTCACGAGACATCCCGGAAGCATCCATGGTGGAGAGGAGACTCCCGGAGGTCGGCCCTCCCTCCGGCAGGATGCCGGTAAGAGGTCTTTTGTGCTCCCGATCTCGGAAGCGCGGCGGCGGCGGAACATAGGAGAGATCACGAAAAAGGGTTCTGACACCGAGGGTTTCCCGTGATGGAGAATATATAGGCGAAGGGGGGCAGCCAGAGGTGGACCAGGGGCCCCAGGCGCCCCCCTGGCGCGGCCCAGGGGGTGGCCGCGCCGGGTGGCTGCTTGGGCCACCCCTGGCTCCCCTCTTTCCCCACTCGGGCTCTTCGCAAAGCTTCCTTCACGCTGATTTTTTATCTGAATTTTCCCAAATTTTTGGAGCACTTTTTATATGGGGGATAACTGAAATAGAAAAACAGCAGAAAACAGGAACTGGCACTGTGGTGCACTGAGTTAATAGGTTAGTCCAAATATGATCAAAAGTGTATGAAAGTTTATCTAGATCATGGCAATATCACACAAAACATGCATGGAGCAAGCAGAAATTATAGATACGTTTTGGACGTATCATGTACTCCTACACAGCCTCTCATCGTTCACCTTGTATTAGGGTGGATTCACCCACATAGTTTCACCTTCATCAATAACATGATCACAACCATCTCGACTCACAGATCATTGTAACCTCATTGTAACCTCTAAGCATGCAATAAGCCGTAACAGTTGCAAGGGCCACGTGATATCAAACAACTCCTATGTCAGCTAGGATTGTGGTTTGCTTACTACTGTGACAAGATGATAGGTCATGAATCGGATATGGGTTCAACTAAGTGGTAGAATCGACAACAAGGTGATCATGATATAGTTGTCCATGATGTGAATGCTACTGGTTTGTGGAAAATTCATCTTAACTGAAGTGTATTGCATTTGGAATGCAAATTCAAACTTCAAATACAAATTCAAATTATGTCATATGCATGTTTGCTACTGTTCACCCATTTTAAAATGGTCAAACATAGAAACAAGTTGCATATTCATAATCCTTGCATTTTTCTGATAATTTTAGATATATTATATGCCCCATTTGGAGTTATGGTTAATTAATTATGAATTTCCAAAGTTTATATGATTTTCTGCAATTTTCTGATTTTCTTTTAATTAGAAAACCAATTACTGCGTTAGCATGACCTCATGCTGACGTAGGGGGGCCTCTGACCAGTGGGGCCCATCTGTCTGTCTCTCTAGGGTTTAAACCCTTTTTAATTAACTTAACCAGAGTGTCAAGGGGGTAGGGCCCACCGTTCAGTGAGGGTTAGGGGGTTAGTTGGGGTAATTAGCCCTAATCTAATTGGGCTCACCGGCGGCTCAACGCCGGCGACCCCAGTGCACGGCGGCGCTTTCCTGGACGGCGAGGCTGGCCACCAAATGCCAAGCCAAGGGCATTAGGAGGACACCCTAGCGCGTGCACGTCTTTTGGAGCACGCGGGCGGCCTCGGGAGGCACCGGAGCATGGCTGACATCGAGCTCCCGCGGCGGCCGTGCTCGGGCTCAGGTGGACATGGCGATGGATAGCACGGGAAGTAGCGAGGAGGGGCTGGGGCGAAGGTGAATCTCACCCTGAACGTGCTGGTGCAGATGGGGGCAGCGGAGGAGCAACGGCGATGGAGGAATTCCTCGCCGGAGTTCCACGGCGGCCGAAGCTTCTCGGTGAAGCTAGCGTTGTCTACCGGGAAGACGGGCTCGTCATATTCTATGGGGATGCCCTGCTCGGCGAGGCGGAGCTCCTAGACATTCTGGTCCGGTGGGAGGAGGCTTGTGGCCGCGGAGAAGCGTAACGGTGGCGATGGCGAGCTCTCTGCGGCGATGAAATCCGCGAGGAGGAGGAGGGGAGCGTGGCCAGAGAAGGGGGAAAGGTTTCGGGGGGGGGGGGGTTGTGGTGTCTCCACGGCGCGGGATAAGGACGGCGGGGAGCCGTGGGCAGCCTGGCGACGCCGGCATGGTCGCCACGCAGCGCCCTGCCTGCCTGGCTCGGGGAAGAAGACGGTGGTGCCCCTGGGCTGGGCCACCTCCCCGAGTTGGGCTGGTTTCCTGGTAAGCTTCCATTTCCTTTTTCTGTTTCTTTTTATTTTCTGTATTTTGTTTTTCCTTCTGAAAAAAATAACTAGGCATTTTCTAAAATGCCCCAAATCTTTATATGGGTACAATGCATATAGCTAGCCACTTATAAAGTTTGGGCATTTTTGAAATTCAAACAATTTGAATTTCAAATCAAATAGGGGTATTATTTAATTTCCAAGCTCTGTTTGGATTTTTTGAGAAATCTTGGAGCATCCAGTGGGACCCACTTTTCAAAAATCACAGAGGAATTTTTGGAAGAAATTTTTGTCTGGCCATTTGAATTAAACTCTCTAGGGCTTTTCTTTTCCCCAATTTTGAATTTCCTTTTGAAATTTTCACATGATGCAAAGGGATCAAACAACCCTAGCACTTACCCAAGTTGGGGTTCTGACAACGAAAGTACTTATCAAAAAAAGAGTGAGCTAAGTCTTGAGGACTCCTAATGGAACCACATGGCAGTGCATCATACCACGCTTTAGCCCCTTTCTTTAAAGAGAAAGGAAGAAGCTTAGTAACATAGAAATTTTGTATCTTCTCATCTGTAGTAAACAAGCCACCTAACTCAGTGAGTTTGGTCAGGTGTGCAATAGCTTCATCATTTTCTCTGCCATAAAACGGGTCAACATCAACCATAGATATAAGTGAAAGATCAACAGAGAAATTATAATCAGGATCATTGATGCATATAGGAGACGTAGCAAATTTAGGATCAGGAACGGTCTTGTTTTTCAGGGAGTGTTTTTCGAGAATCTTCTTAATAGCATCAGGGTCAGAGTCGTCAAACTCTGTTAGCTCCCTGCATAAATCATCATCAAGGAGTCTCTCCTTGAGTTTACTCAAATCCGGATAAGTGTAAGTTCCATCAAAAGGCTAGCTAGTATCAGGAATTTCAATTCCAGATTTTTTTGCAGCAGCAATCTGTTTCTCAATAGCGTGACTAAGTGAACCAATATCATCAAGAGTAGTAGAAGCATCATAAAAAGTATCGGACATAGTAACAGATTCAGTAGAGGCATCATGTGGTGGAGGTGAAGCAAACTTACTCTTAACTGAAGGTGAATCAAGTGTAGCACTAGTGTTCAGAACAGTACCTTTTCTTGTACGGGATGGTAAGATCGGGACCTTGGGGTCTTCTTTCTTACCCATAGCGGATAAATTGCAGCAGGTAAAATACTTCAAGTAGACTTGTGAATAAAGCTATGCTCCCCGGAAATGGCGCGAGAAAACAGGCTTGATAACCCACAACTGCAGGGGATCGAGATAGTGTTCGCGGGTAAGAATAACCCAATTTATAGATTCGACTCAAGGGGAGCCAAAGAATATCCACAAGCTTTAACAGTGGAGTTGTCAATTCCACCGCACCTAAGATACACTTACTTGCAACAAAATATTAATAGCAACTGCGATATGGAGGTGATGATAGCAACGGAAATAGTAGTGGTGAAACAGCGACAGTAAAAATGCAGAAGTAACCAACTAGTAACCAGCAGAATTAAAATACTGTAGGCTTGGGAGATGGATGGTTGGGTGCTGCATGGATAAGACACTTCATGTATTTAACTTGGGCAAAGGCACACAGAAAAGCAATGATCATCTAGGAATAAATCAAACATCAGGCATGTATCCCACAGGTAGTTGTACGTGCTTGCAATAAGAACTTGCACAACATATTTTGTCCTACCATCTCTCTACAAACGGGGCCAAAAGGAACTTATGGAGATTAAGGTGCTCCTGTCAAAGAGCACCGGAACAAAGCATTAACAATCAATGGATACATGGAATCGTCAAATTATAGTCCATCCCCTTTGGTGTCCCAACCTCTCACCTTTGGGATCGCCGGTTCCGGACTATAACATGTGCATACAACTCATAGATAAGATCAAGAACACCAATATATTCTTGAAAACACATAGGGTTCAGATCTGAAATCATGGCACTCGGGCCCAAAGTGAGAAGCAATAAGAGAAAAAAGTTGAAGCAAAGAAGATAAACAACAATCTAGATGATGGGCAACATGCCCCTAACAATCTGAGAAACTAATACATGATCTAACTCATCCAATCCCTACCATCCCCTTTGCCTACATCAGGAAATTACTCACACATGGATGGAGAAGTAATGGAGGGAGGATGGAGTGGCGATGATGATGATCATGGCGATGATCTCCCCTCACCGGAGGCCAAAACAACCTCCATATTAGCCCTCCCGGAGAAGAACAGAAGGTGGCGGCGGCTCCGCGACGAGAATTGGGAAAACGACTTCTATTTCAGGGTTTCTCCATTACGGGAATAAATAGGAGCGTCGGTAGGGCACCAGAGGAGGGGGGAGGCCCCCCAGGCGGCTAGAGGGCGCGGCCCCACCCTTGGCCGCGCAAGGGGGGGCGCCTGGGGCCCCCTTGGCTCCCCTCTGGTCCCACTTCTGGCTTGTGGCTCCTTCGGGTGCGTGGATTTTCTGGTATTTTTCTGGGAATTTTCTGAGACATCCAAAAATCCATTTTCCTACGAACAATAAAACCATATAGGCAAATCTGCTGAAAACAGCGTTAGTCCGGGTTAGTTTCATCCAAATCATGCAAGAATGAGGGAAAAACAATAGCAAAAGTGTTTGGAAAAGTAGATACGTTTGAGACGTATCAATTGCAAACACCAACCTAGCCGGCAAAGCACCAGGACGAAGAATACCAAACTTTGTTTCTTCCGTCCACCTGGAGGAGGATGAGCTGCGGTATCCGCAGCACCAAATTTTTTGTCCCCCCATCCAAGTGATAAAGAACTTGGCGGCGTCAAAGGGCGGGACCGCTTGAACCGCGCACTCAAAGGAACCCGATCATCATCTTCATCAAGCGGGGGATGCGCATCAGCAACCCCACCCAAGTATTGGTTGGCACATTCCCCTTCCATAGCCGTAGGGGGAATCAGCGCATCTTCAGGTTCCTCCGCATATCAGCACCGTCAAGCTGCGATGGGTTGTTGAGGACAGGAATATGACCGTGCAACAGCAAAAAAGTTCAGCAGAAAAATATTAGATGAATCACACGTAGAGGACAAAATAAAGTACCTCAGGATATTGCACGTCAGCGGTGTACGGAACCATCGAACCCAAAAGCCCAGTACCCATGCACTTGCTGATCTTCTACACCCGATCCAGGAGATCGCGACTCGAAATCTCCTTTGAAAAACACCTCGTCGGGTCCTCGAGTCCAGAATACTGCAACATGGGGTGTGCCCAACACTGTAGCGGATGAACACATCTTTTCACGAAGACGGCAATGAGCTACAAACCAGTCATCCTCCCCTTGAGGTATTTGACTGCCCGCACCATGGGTTCCACTACCTCCAACTCACCTGGATACAAATCATGGCCCGAAGATGATTGCTTCGATACCTAAGCGACCATATCAAACGGCACCAAGCCATACTAGGCCAGGAACAGTCTGATCCTTCATATTGAACCATTACTTCTGCCACATATGGACAGAATATAGCTTATCTATATCGAAGTGCGCATGCTTGTCTTTGATGGAGATGACGGCGCCTCCAATAGAGTACTCCGAACAGGTTCTCTTCACACTGAAGAGACACCTCCAGAGCCCCCAATGTGGGTAAACCTCCAAGAAACATTCACATAGCGTAATGAAACACGCTATGTGCCGAATCCAATTGGGGGGGTGAGATCATGCAGCTGCAGTTGATACGCAAACAACAGACCACGAACGAAAGGATGCATCGGGAGGGAAAACCCACACGGAAAGAAGCTCTGAAAGCATACCGGCTCATCGCCTTGGGGCGCAGGAAGCTCCTCCTCCCCCGAAATCCGAGCGACACCTTCGGCGACGAACCCATTGTCAGGGGACGGATCCGGCGGTGAGGCGGCTATCCCGGGGGATGCCCACTCCTCGCCGGCTGCTCCATCCACTCCCTTTGCCGGAAATCATAGCCTGAGCCGCGCAAGCTCTTTGTTCTTGGAGGTCAATGTGGCGTCGGAATGGCACGGATGTTGGTGAAAGAATGCGAGCAAACACAGTGGTTTACCCATGTTCGGGCCGCTTGGAGGCATAAGACCCTACTCCTGCATGTCTAATCTTCTTGTGGGCGGTAGAGGAGCATACAGTACAAGATGATCCCCTCGGGGAGGATGTCCTATACTACATACTTCTCTCTTCTTGGCTGGATAGGATGGACTAGGGGTTGGTCCATGACTTCCTTCTCCTCTCCTATCCAGGAACTCATGGGTGAGCTCCTACCTCCTCTCACTTGGTGGGTGATCGGATTCCTTTTCTTATTTTCCCTGTCTTGGCTAGGACGGATTGGGTCTGTCCTCTTCTCTGTGGCCGTCGTTTCCCTTTTATAGCGCAAGGGGATAGTCACAAGGTGCCACTGATAGCTACAGTGATGGTCATTATCATATCCCTCTCTGCGCGGGCGTAAGGAAGGGGTCTTGAAATCTTCCGGGAAGGTCCAGCAGTGTCACGAGAACAACTGGCTCATGCACGCACTGAGTAGTGGCGGAGGCTGGCGCCAGGTGTCGGGTCCTCATGTCGCTCGGTGCTGGTTGTCTTCTAGCGCATTGAATGCCCCGCTCGCCTGGTCGGGCCGTGGGAACCGGCTGGGGTACCACCCTTCCGAAGGACAAGTGAGATATCCTTCTGGGAGGTGAACGCCGTACAATGGCACGGTACTCCTGGTATCTTCTTGTCGGATCCCTCCGAGATGTGGTGCTCCACGGTTGGGACGATGACCCCCTGCAGGCTCCTCCATCCCCAACGCGACTTGGGGATCTTTGAGGGTGGTCCTGCATGAATTCTTCCTCCTCGATGTTCTTGCTGAAGCGTAGAGGGAAAAGATCCCCCCGTTTTTCCGTCTGGATGGTTCGATAGGCATGCCGGTGGCTAGGTAAACGGGACACCCCGGTTTCCAGTTACCGACACAAGCCCCCGGGCTCAGCTTCGATGGAAGGCATCCCGGAATCAGAGATGAGTTATCCGAGAAAGCATGGTAGTCGGCGCAACGGCTTTCTTGTCACGGGGACAGTGCTGGTCCTGAGACATGTCGTGTAGCCAGTTGAATTTGACGGGTGATCATGATGATGGCCCTGCAAAAGATGTAAAGACTCGAGGCAAGGTAAAGGTAGGGCCACAGTAATAAATTTACTGGCAAGGTTACAGAAAAAATTACTCCCATGTGGTGACCTTGCGAGTATTTAAGAGAGGGGTGAGAATCGGAGGTTGCAAACTTTCCCTTACCATTCTCCACCTCCTCTTCCAGTACCTTGCTCCATGGCGCCTCCAACGCACTCCAACACCTTGTATTCCACGGCCTAGGAAATGTTGGGGGTGCGCAGCGGCGCTATGAGTCGCGGCAGCGGCGTGATCGTCAGAGGGACCCTGCGTGGCCGAGGTTGAGGCGGAGGACCCTTCTTCTTTGGTTCTGACGAGTTATTTGTGGGGCTGGTCGATCCCCTATGCGGTTGACTAAGGCTGCCTGACCTGTTTGCATAGGCGATGATGGGGCGCAAGCCCCAAGGCCTGTGGCTCTGGGTGGAAGGCTTCCCTCACGGCGCAGCTTGGGTGACCACGTCTTTCGGAGGAGACGTGGCCATGCACCTGGACCAGGGGTGGCAGATGTTCACCCATTGGTGCAACATCTAGAAGTACCAGGCCATCTTGTTCCGGTTCTACAGATAGGAAACCATGTGGCTGAAGATCTTCCTGTTGGAAATATGCCTTAAAGGCAATAATGAAATGTTATCATATATATTTCCATGTTCGTAATTAATATTTATATTTCTGTGCTATAATTGCAATGACCCTGACTATGAGATTCAGAAGAAAACTCACTTGCATGTGTGGAAATGTAAACACCAAGCGTTCCTGGTTTAGCCTCTAAGACCAGCTCATGTGCTAACTGATGATTACGTTTTCTTAATCATGGACATTGTTCTTGTAACAAGGATGTCAGTAGCAATGGGAACATATTGTTAGCAGAACAATGATGTTGAACCGACCCCAGTATTGAATGATACACTTAGAGATCACATCGTAACAACGTTATAAGTCATATCATGAAATGTTATCATATATGTAATTCCTTAGACCATGAGAGTATCAAGTTGCTTCACACAGGAAGATGTGCTTTGGTTCTTAGATGAATCTTCCCGTTACTGGGAAGTAGTAAAATAAGTTCTGGGTACATTGGATAGTTTGTCTAATAACTGTGATAGTTCAAGATTGGGATTTGCTCCTTCACGATGAAGAAGATATTCACTTCGGGTCCACTCGGTATGACGGTATCCATTATAGTTTGGCCAGACGCATTGTGATTTAGTCACGGGGATACCGGAATACGATAACGAGAAAAGGGACAAACGAGCAAAGAGGATAACGAGTGGCTTGTGTTCAAGAAGTTGTTACAGATGAGTGCCAAACTTATCTCCTCTAACTTTGTCATATATCGCGAAGCAAAGGGAATGGAACATGACTAAACATAATGGTTCACTCGAAGTTTCTTCGTGTATGTGTGGGAGTCAACATGGGTGTCCATGGCTCCGCTGTTGATTATTGGCTATTGAGAAAAGGTTGTTGACCTATGTTTGGAAGATGTTCTGAGTCATGTCCGCATTATACCGAACCTATTGGGTCACACACTTAGAGAGTAGTAGTCTGTTAGAATACTACAATGGTAGAAGGTTTAGTGGAAGAAAAGCGGAATAGTTCATACGGGCATCGGAAGTAGTTCCGGGTATTTATGGAATTGTTCATAAGGGCACCAGAAGAAGTTCTGGGTATTTAAAGATAAGTCCGGATCACTCTGGAATAGTCCCAGGTGGTTCTGGAACATATGAGAATGGTACTAGGGAAGTCCTAGATCGACCGGAATAGTTTCCGGTTAATCGGTGCACGTCCCGACGACTTACGCGGTCATCGGGTAGATTAAAATGTAACTCGGATGGTCCCGAAAACTATCCAGATGGTTCCGAAACATCCGAGAACGATCCCGGAAGGTCCTGTAAGTGCTCTAGAAGGTTCTGGAATGTCCCAAAACCATCCCGGAAGGTCCCGGATGGTCCTGGAAGGTTCTGGAAGGTTCCGGAAGGTTCCGGGCAGTACCACTCACCACCCCATGCCCCTAGCTTTGGGGGAAAGCCACCTAGGCAGCCCCTAGCTGGCTAGGAGGTGGGGGAGGGCGCCATAGGGAGCAATCCTACTCCAAGTAGGATTGCAATCCACTTTGGAGTAGGATTCCCCAGTGGGAAGGACTCCCTTTGGGAGTAGGAGTACCTATGGGACTCCACACCTCCTTTGGCCGGCCAAGGGGCCTCTTGGCCACCTATATAATGTGGGGGAGGGGTGGGGGGCGCAACACAACTTGACCCCAAGGCCTATGCGCCACCCTCCCTCCCTCTAAACCCCGTTGCTCCACAATTAGACCCCGGTTTAGACGTTGTTCTAGATCGGAATCCGTTAGGGTTTTCTCCCTCTAGTTTTCTCGGTGGCGTTCTTCTCTGGACGACGGAGTGCTGCTGGATTGCTGCTACGGGATGTGTGGATACCGGTAGAGGGATCATAACTTTGACCCTTCTTCGAGGAGCTTCTTCTTCTTCTTCCTCGGAGATCTGTTCGAGGGAATTGCTCGAGGGATTCGTTCGTGGGATAGATCGTGGAACGTATCGTGAGACGCATCGCGAGATCTACTTCCACACGCTTCATCAACTCTTCTTCTGCTGAAACCGTTGGTGAGCAATGGCCTAAACCTTGTATGCCATCTTTCTTGGATGATCTTGGGATCTTGATTCATAGGCACGATTTTTTTTGTTTTCTACTACGTTTCCCAACAGTGGTGTCATGAGCTATCCTTGATTAGATGCATGTTTAGGTCTAGATCATATGTGTGAAATGAGGCATTGATTTTCTTGTTGCTTCCCTGTGACGCCCCCAAAATCAAGCCGTGTACAGTAATCATACACGCAAGGTACACGATCGAGATTAGGGACTCACGGTGAGATATCACAACACAACTCTACAAATAAAATAATACAAGCTGTTAATACAAGACAGGGGCCACGAGGGCTCGAATACAACAGCTCAAGAGCACAAAGTTAGCGGAAGCAAAAGTATCTGAGTACAGACACAAGGGTACAAGGTTGCCTTAAGAAGGCTAGCACAAATAACAACAGATTGAAAAGGCGAGGCCTCCTGCCTGGGAACCTCCAAACTACTCCTGGTCAACGGGGGACTCGACGTCGTAGAAGGCATCGGGGATCTTCATGTCTGGGTGGTCGGCATCGGGGATCTCCTGCTCCTGGACTCCAAGGCTCCAACGTCGACTGCAGCGGCCGATCAGGAAAAACAAAAAGGGGGAAATAAAGCAAAGGTGAGTATCTAGCATATCCGCGAGTCTTACGTCCGCTACTAAGCATTATGCATTTGTATCAACGGACAGGGGAGGCTGTATATAGTGGACTGCAAGATAGAAATCAGAATAAGGGTAAGAAGCTAGGCCTATCGAAGACTAGCATCTTCTGACGATGTCTTGCAGCATGAGAAAAGAAACAACCAACAATTCATATAAAACATAAAGTAACAATGAAGCAGAAGTTGCTGCAACATTGTATAATAGTAAGTTGTAATGATTAATAATGATAATGCCTCCGAGTTCCCCTCCTCGACTTCCCTGCGAGGAATAAAACCCGGAACCATACAGTTTAATAGTAATAGTTTGTAGTGGTAAGATCCAGCTTCAGCATAAAGCGTCCTGTTACCATGGGCACGGCTATTCGAATAGATTAAACTCCCTGCAGGGGTGCACTACTGTTTAGCCTGCACGCTCGGATCTCCAGGGTGGCGGGAACCTTGTTAGGGAACACTCCACCAAAGCTATCCGACACGACGCAACCCATCCTAGGCTCAAAGAGGCCATCCGCCGGACTATATCCTATGCGCCAAGGGGTCTAGGACCCTCACCCTTGCACGCTCCTGCACGGTGCGTGGCTGGCGGTGAAGCGAAAGCAAATCCAAAAACACACCGTCCGGACGAAGAAGACACCACTTCCCAGCACAGGCCGCGGTACTGCTGACGTTTGAAGAGCTTTCGGACAAACTAAGACGCATGGGAGCCCATAACTCCTTATCCCACGTGAAGGTAGTGCGTACAGACCAACGGGCCTCTCAAGTCATCCGCCGAACCATTTAGCATTTTAATTAACCTGCGTGACAACCGTTATCGTTGCCTCGACTTAACCGACCCGCGGTCAATGACAGCAGCCAGGACCACCAGTACATCGGTGCCTGCCCTGTCGTCCCACCAAGTCACTGCGGTTACCAACAAGGTGAACCGTCTCCTTACCTTGTCTCGCGTTTGCTCTTGGTAGAGCTCGACTTTTCGTAGTTTGGTAACTCTCGCGAGATACGAGCAGGGGCCAAGCACGCCAGTAACGTCGGCCGTACCCTCCCTGTCGCTCCCGGCAATATACCGCTCGCGGGCACCGTTGGGTCGCCCGACTCTTACCTTTAAGGACACCAGTTGATTCGAGTGCCTACCATAAATGAAACCAGGAGGAATCACCCTCGATGGCACACTTAACGAGGTTCGATAGAGACATCAGCGGAATGAAATAAAGAGGAATATTCTCGTATCACCCCGGTGGTGCTGAGACACCAGCGGAATGAACTAAAGAGGAATACCCTCGTATCATCCCAGTGATGCTACGCTGCTGAGCCGACGAGAGTGAATTACGAGTTAGTCCGCTCGTAAGTCAAACTCGAAGCGACTCGGCGGAGTCTCGCCGTTGTAGGTTCCCTAGGGCGTCTGCATTGATCCGTACCTGTTGCAGTTGTATATATTTTGTATCCGCGTCACTCCCCTGAGTGGCCACAGCCCGCTATCTAATCCTATCTAACAATGCGCAGGGCTCACTGTTGAATAATGCATAATTATAATAGGCAGCATAGGATAAGGAAGGTACATCAAGGGGCGAAAAAATCACGCTATGAAATTGAATAGGATTGTAACATAGCAGCAGCAGTAACAATGTCTAGTGCAAGAAAGTACGGAAAGGTAGGCGATATCTGGGGAAGAGAATGGCTCTGCTTGCCTGGAAGCTCGACGGTAGAGGTTCGATCGTCGACGAAGTAGTCGTACTCGGCAGCAGTGTAGTCGGCGGTAGCAGCGGGGTCTACCAGAGAATAAAAGGGGGGGAGAAACAATAAATACAAAGCAAGCACAACAAGCAATTATATTACATGACAAAAGAAAAGCTATCGATGCTCTAACGTAGTACGATGCACGTTGCTCGGAGCGGGAATTCATCCGGGGATGAACTACCGGCTCCGGGTGATTACCGGACAGGGTGTCCGGAGGGGGAAGGGTTCATGCCGGAGGTGTTGTGGACATCCGACAAACGTATGGAGGGTGTACCCGTGTTAATTGACCAATTCCGAACAACATTCGTGTTCGGAATAAATTCATCCGGACAGCTTAACGGTACCGGACAAATCATCAGACAGGGCTACCGGAGGGGGGACGTTTCGGTGTTCAGTATGTTAGAGGGGTGTGGTGGGGTATAAGTATCGTATTCGTATTCGCGGATCCGTTCTGAGCAACTTTCGTATACAAAGTATTTTGATCCGGGCAACCTTCATCGGTACCGGAAATTACAAAGCTGTCGGAGGGGGACGGTTCGATGTTCGGTATGTTAGGGGGGTGGGGTAGACCAACGGAAAGCGTATTCATAATCTTTTCATTTTTGTGATCAACTTTGATATATAAATTATTTTCATCAGAGTTACGGATTAAAAGATATTGAATTTCCAAATTTAAATCATTTTAAAAGATTTTCTGGAATTATTTTATTATTAAAACAGTAACATTATCCACAACAGGGTTGACTGGTCAAACCTGACATGGGGTCCCACATGTCAGCCTCTTAGTGATAATAATTCATTTTATTAAAATTAAATAAAGCCAGGGCCCACATGTAAGTGACTCACTTTATAATTCTATTTATTTTTAATGACTTACAGATGGGGCCCAGGTGTCATGCACTGTGAGTTAATCAAACAGTTTTGTTTATTTTAAAGGGCCAGGGGCCCACTGTCATTGACACCAGGGGGTGTTAGGCTTAACAGGGGGTTAGGCTAAACTAATTAGCCATGGCCCACCGGTCAGTGAGGGGGGGCTTAGCCCACTGGTATGATCACGCCGGCGGCCACGGGAATAGCAGCGAGGCCACTCTGGTGAGGGAGGCCGCGACCAGGAGCGGTTGCGAGGCCGCGGCGAGGCGCGAGGCGCTCGCGCTGCGTGGGGTAGGGGGCACGACGCCAACGGAGGGACACGCAGCGCGCAGCCACGGCGGTGGCCGGACCCGAGCACGGCGGCGAGTGGGGGAATCGTGCCTCCGGCGACCATTTGGATCAGCGGTGGGCAGGAACCGGTCGAGGGTTGCGTCGTGTATCTAATGGGACAAGCAGCTGGCGTCGGGGTGGTCAGAATCGACGGCCCGGCGAGGTCCCACGGCAGCAGCAGCTCGGCCACGGTGCACGGCACATACAAAGCTAACAAGAGGACGAACGCGAGGGGGGAGAGAGGGATTCGCGGGGGGCGCTCACGGCAGGTTGCAGGGGGGTGGCAGCGTGCTTGAGGAGGCCGGAGGAGCTCGGAATGGTGCGAATCGACAAAGAACGCCGGCGGTGCTGGAGGTTGAAGACGGCACCAATTAGCTCGTTGCGGGGGGCTCCATGCTCTGTTTCTTCTGCTGGGCGACGTGGACGACCATGGAGGAGCGGCCGGACACCTTGGCTTGTCCTGGGATGGCCGGTGGCCGCGCGTTCCGGGGAGGTCCGCCCACGGTGGCGCCCCGTCGTGCATGGCCGAGCGATGGGAGAGGCGAGCGGCGCGAGGGTGGGGAAAAGGGGGCGGAACTAGGGTTCGTCCAGGGCACGGGGCGCGGCTCGGCTTCTTATCCCGCCGGGGCTGCCCTGGATCGCCTCCACGGCGACAGCCATGACCATGGCCGCGGTGGATGCGTGCCACGCACCGCGTGGTGAACAGGGGGAGGGGATGACCCCGGTGGGCTGGGTGGGCCGGCCCAGTGGGTGGCCTTGCCCCTGAGCGTAGATTAGGTTTCTTTTTTTGTTTCTTTTCTTTTTCCTTATTATTGTATTTATTTTATTAGCCTAGCATTTGAGTTCTGCAAAATATGAAAGGTGTTCCAATATTGGTGTTACATTTTGCACTATTGCTACAAAAAGTTTGGGCTCTAAATAAAATAATTTAGTAATTTATTTAGATAATAAATTATTAAATTGAACCTTTTAGGTTATTGTTTGAATTCTTTGATTTATTCAACAGCTTTATAAGTTCCCAAGGTTGGTTGAACATGGTCCAATGATTATTTGGGATTTAACAAAAGTGGTTGCACCAATTTTGGTCAAGGTTTTATTTATGACATATTTTTAATATTCATGAAAAAGCATTTTGAGTTTGTGTTGATTCAAAAATGATCAAGGTATGATTAGCAACAGTAATTGTGATTACTGTAGGTGATTACTGTAGCGTGACACCCGGGGTGTTACATTCCCTGTCATGTGTTTTTTTCTATGCTTGATGGCAAGTTGAGGTTTTGCTACAAGGATTGAGTTTTCCATCGATCCCTCTATTGTAACACCCTCACTGTCAGTGAACAGTAATCACTGTTACTGTTCATCTGTATTGTTCAAAACTTTTGTTTGATCAACTGGTTTAGTTCAAATTCAAATTCTCCTTTGATATTGTTGCAAGCAATGTGAACCATGGACCTTGATCAACATGGATGAAAACAAAGTCCAAGCCATTTCAATTAAAATTCAAACAAACCCTAAAATGCATTTTAGTGATTATTAAAAATAAGTGATGAATAAAACATTGTCCAATAATTGTGGAACCACTTTTGTAAAATCACTAATAATCAGTGGACCATGCCAATATGGTTTTGGGTATTTATTATGACACTGAAAATTTTCAAACAATTCTAAACAGTAGCCAAAAACCCCCAAATAACCATTTAATATTTATATCAAATATTAAATGACTTTTAATATTGCCCAAACCTCTTGGGGCATTAACCTAGGGTGATTGCTAAATTATGGTACACTTACAACATTTTACAAAAATGCCTAGATGAATAAAACAATTACAAAAAGAAAATTACAGAAAAACAAAAGATAAACAAAAAGAAAACCTACAAACCTAATCTACTGCCCGAGCCCACCCCCACCGTGGCCCATCCCTCTTTCCCCTGGGCCACTTGAGCCACTGCCCACCCCCACCCGGTCACCCCCTTCCTCCCGTACGCCTCCATGGCGTGGCGGGCATCCAGCCGTGCCACGGCGACCGCCATCGCCGTGCCACGCATCCGCCACCTCCCCACGGCCTACAAGTCCCCCAGGGCACCGCGGCCCCGTGCCCTAACCCTTGCTCCCCCAGATCTCGCCCCGCTCTCCCGCGTCGACGTCGCCCTCGAACCCGAGCCCCTCCATGGCTGTCCCCCACTGAGCTCGCGTGGCCAACGGCCACCCTGGCGCGCGCCTCCATGTCCAAACTCCCCGCAGTCGTCGTCCTCGCCACCCTGCAGAAGTGGAGCAGTCCGGAGCCACCGTGGAGGGCGAATTGCGCCATCTTCTTCCTCTGCACCGGCGGACCCCTTCTCCAAATTCTGCCGCCACGCGCTCCTCTCCGACCCCGAGACCCCTCCCCTTCGTCCCCGGTGAGCACGACACCGTTTTCCCCCCACCCCCCTGCGATTTGGCCACCTCGTCTGCCTCCGCCCCCGCCGAGACAGTCGAAGACTGAGACTGCACCCCTCCGTCCTCAAGATGGCCTATGCTTCAAGTTCCATCAGCCAGGTCACTTTTCCAGAGACTGCCCTCAGCGACAGAATCAACTGGTAGTTCACCCTGCTGGCCGTGGAAATGGCCGTGGCAACAACAGGACCCCCAACTATAACACTGGGTCTTCTGCTCACACTCGCGGGCATGCTTACAACATTAATGTCGAAGAAGCTCAGGAGCAACCTGCTACCGTGATGGGTACCCTTCTTGTTAATTCAGTACCTGCTACTGTTTTATTTGATACAGGAGCATCGCATTCATTCATGTCAGAAGCATTTGCATTGTCGCATAACTTCATGGTAGAAAAGATGGATCCACCGATGGTTGTCCGCACTCCGATAAGCCATTGCCACACCTCCAAGATAGTGCCCAAAACCATCGTCGAAATTGAAGGAATTGAGTTCCTTGCTTCTCCCATCCTCCTGAAGTCTTCCACCATAGACCTCATTCTGGGCATGGATTGGTTGAAAGTCCACGATGCCGCACTGTATTGTGGCACCAGTTCTGTCCAACTTTTTCACCCCTCCGGCGAGATTGTTAACCACACCACCCAAATTACCCAAGATGCGGAAACATAGATATATATGATGAATGCGCTGAATATCTCACCTCTTGATGGGATTGAGAATGTTCCAGTCGTTCGTGATTTTCCCGACGTCTTCCCAGAAGAACTCCCGGGAATACCCCCGATCCGTGAGGTTGAATTCGTCATCGACCTGAAGCCTGGCACCGTCCCTATTGCCAAGTGTCCCTATAAGATGCCACCTCACCACCTCCTTGAACTGAAGAAGGAGATCGACGAAGCATTTCACAAAGGGTTCGTTCGCCCAAGTTCCTCTTCTTGGGGAGCACCTTCGCTCTTTGTCAAGAAGAGCGATGGAACAAATCGTTTGGTCCAAAATTACCGACCCATCAACCAAGCCATCATCCAGAACAAATATCCGCTTCCCCGGATCAATGATCTGTATGATGAACTTGCTGGATTCACGGTGCTTTCGAAACTCGACTTGAGGTTGGGTTACCGGGTTACCATCAGATCCGATTCCGTGAAGAGGACATTCCGAAGACCGCTTTCATTACGCGCTATGGTTCATACGAGTACACTGTCATGTCCTTTGGCTTGACGAATGCTCCAGCCACTTTCTCCCGATTGATTAACTATATATTCATGGAATACCTCGACAAGTTTGTCGTGGTTTATCTGGACGATATCTTAATATACTCCAAGAATAAAGAGGAGCATGCTGAACATCTTCGCCTTATACTGGAAAAGCTTCGAGAACAAAAACTCTACGCTAAGTATTCTAAGTGTGACTTCTGGCTTCCTGAAGTGACTTACCTTGGTCACGTGATTTCCAAGGATGGCATTGCCGTCAACCCAGAACGTATCCAGGCTATTCTTGACTGGACTCCTCCCAAGACTGTCAAGCAAGTCCGAAGTTTCCTCGGACTCGCCAGCTATTGCCGCCGTTTCGTCGAGAACTTCTCCAAGATTGCCAGGCCTCTGACTAACCTGCTTCACAAAGGCGTCAAGTTTGAGTGGATAGATAAATGTCAGGAAAGTTTCCAAGCCCTCAAGGACAAGCTCACTTCTCCCCCAGTGCTTGCTCCGCCTGATACTTAGAAGGACTTCGTGATATATTGCGACGCATCTCGTCAAGGATTAGGTCGTGTCCTAATGCAAGAGCGCAAAGTGATTTCTTATGGCTCTCGTCAATTGCGTGCTCACGAAGATAAATATCCAACACATGATCTTGAATTGGCAACGGTCATTTATGCGTTGAAGCTGTGGCGACATTACCTCGTCGGTAATCGTTGCGAGATCTTCACCGACCACCAAAGCCTGAAGTACCTGTTTACTCAGCCCGACCTGAATCTCCGCCAGCAGAGATGGCTCGAGACAATAGCCGACTACAACATGGGAATTTCTTACACCCCTGGCAAAGCTAATGTGGTGGCCGATGCCTTAAGCCGCAAAGCCTACTGTTCTGAACTTGAAGTCCAGATAGAGCAGCCACTTCTGTATGAAGAGTTCCGCAAGTTGAACCTTGAAATTGTTCCGCAGGGACATGTGAGTAACCTTGTTGTTGAGCCGGACCTCGACAGCACAATCCAGTGGATACAAACATGCGACTCTGATGTCGAGAAGATCAAGAAGTATATCGCTAGAGGAAAGCCATCATGCTTCACTGTTGCTGATGATGGTACGTTGTACTTCAAGAATCGTTTAGTGGTCCCTCGGAGTAAGCCCAATCTAAACTTGACCCCGCGCGTCATGAAAGAAGCTCATGATACTCCTTTGTCGATTCACCCTGGTAGTACCAAGATGTACCAAGACCTTCGTCAGCGGTACTGGTGGTCTAACATGAAGCAAGACATCGCTCGATATGTTGACGAGTGTGACGTTTGCCGTCGCGTCAAGGCAGAACATCAGAGACCTGCTGGAACTCTGCAACCACTTTCTATTCCTGAATGGAAATGGGACAAGATTGAAATGGACTTCGTCACCGGATTTCCGCGATCACTGAAGGGTCATGATGCGATCTTTGTCGTCATCGACCGATTCTCCAAAGTTGCCCACTTTCTGCCTTTCAAGGAGACGATCTCTGCTAGTCAGTTAGCAGACTTGTATGTTTCCAGAATTGTGTCCCTCCATGGCATTCCGTTGGAGATCAGTTCAGACCGTGGCAGTATTTTCACCTCAAGATTCTGGGATAGTTTCCAAGAAGCTATGGGCACTCACCTGAATTTCAGCACCGCCTATCACCCCCAGTCGCAAGGACAAGTCGAACGAGTTAATCAAGTGCTTGAAGATATGCTCCGAGCTTGTGTCATCTCATTCGGTAAGAAATGGGAGGAATCTCTTCCATTTTCTGAATTCTCGTACAACAATAGCTATCAGGCTAGTCTGCAGATGGCTCCCTTCGAAGTTCTCTATGGACGTAAGTGTCGAACCCCTCTGAATTGGTCCGAAACTGGAGAACGAACTCTCATTGGTCCGGACATCATACAACATGCTGAGGATCAGGTTCACGTTATTCGTGAACACTTGAAAGCTGCTCAGTCTCGTCAGAAGAGCAACTATGACCGCAAGCACAAGGAAATGGTCTATCAGCCTGGCGAATACGCGTACCTCCGTGTCACTCCGATGAGAGGCACTCATCGTTTCGGAATCAAAGGCAAGTTAGCTCCTCGCTACATTGGCCCGTTCCGTATTCTTTCCCGGAGTGGACCAGTGGCATACCGATTGGAATTGCCGCCGAACCTCTCTCAAGTCCACGATGTATTCCACGTGTCGCAACTCCGACGCTGCTTCAAAGACCCTATTCGTGAAGTGGAACATGATATGATTGAATTGCAACAGGACTTGACTTATCAAGAACATCCGAGCCGCATTCTCGATCAGTCTGAACGTCGAACCTGCAACAAGACCGTCAAGTTCCTCAAAGTTCAGTGGTTGAATCATTCTGAAGATGAAGCCACTTAGGAACGCGAAGATCGTCTTCGTGAGGAATACCCCGATCTTTTCCCCTCTACCTCTTAGATTCTCGAGACGAGAATTCTTGTAGTGGGGGAGATTTGTAACACCCTCACTGTCAGTGAACAGTAATCACTGTTACTGTTCAACTGTACTGTTCAAAACTTTTGTTTGATCAACTGGTTCAGTTCAAATTCAAATTCTCCTTTGATATTGTTGCAAGCAATGTGAACCATGGACCTTGATCATCATGGATGAAAACAAAGTCCAAGCCATTTGAATTAAAATTCAAACAAACCCTAAAATGCCTTTTAGTGATTATTAAAAATAAGTGATGAATAAAACATTGTCCAATAATTGTGGAACCACTTTTGTAAAATCACTAATAATCAGTGGACCATGCCAATATGGTTTTGGGTATTTATTATGCCACTGAAAATTTTCAAACAATTCTAAACAGTAGCCAAAAACCCCCAAATAACCATTTAATATTTAAATCAAATATTAAATGACTTTTAATATTGCCCAAACCTCTTGGGGCATTAACCTAGGGTGATTGCTAAATTATGGTACACTTACAACATTTTACAAAAATGCCTAGATGAATAAAACAATTACAAAAAGAAAATTACAGAAAAACAAAAGAGAAATAAAAAGAAAACCTACAAACCTAATCTACTGCCCGAGCCCACCCCCACCGTGGCCCATCCCTCTTTCCCCTGGGCCACTTGAGCCACAGCCCACCCCCACCCGGTCACCCCCTTCCTCCCGTACGCCTCCATGGCGTGGCGGGCATCCAGCCGTGCCACGGCGACCGCCATCGCCGTTCCACGCATCCGGCGCCTCCCCGCGGCCTACAAGTCCCCCAGGGCACCGCGGCCCCGTGCCCTAACCCTTGCTCCCCCAGATCTCGCCCCGCTCTCCCGCGTCGACGTCGCCCTCGAACCCGAGCCCCGCCATGGCCGTCCCCCACTGAGCTCGCGTGGCCATCGGCCACCCTGGCGCGCTCCTCCGTGTCCAAACTCCCCGCTGTCGTCGTCCTCGCCACCCTGCAGAAGTGGAGCAGCCCGGAGCCACCGTGGAGGGCGAATTGCGCCATCTTCTTCCTCTGCACCGGCGGACCCCTTCTCCAAATTCTGCCCCCACGCGCTCCTCTCCGACCCCGAGACCCCTCCCCTTCGTCCCCGGTGAGCACGACACCGTTTTCCCCCCACCCCCCTGCGATTTGGCCACCGGAGCACCGAGCCCGTGCTCGGCCGCCGCCGACGTCCACCATGGACGCGCATGCATGCTGCGGCTGCTCGGGCGCGTCCCGAGCGCGCTCTCGCACGCCTGTGTGCGTGCTCACCCCGCGTATGGCCTCCACGCGCGCCCCTTCCCCGCTGTTCGCCGCCCTGTCCGCTACCCCACCGTGGCCTCGCCGCCGGCGTGCCTCTGGCCACGGCTGGGTTAATTCATGGGGCTAATCCCCACTGACGTGTAGGGCCCCACCCCACTAATCCCATGTTAAAAAAGATTAGTAGATAACCCCCCCTTAAGTAAAATTAAAAATAGATATAACCCCCTGAGACTTACAGATGGGCCCCACCGTTGTTTAATTAATTAAAATGCTTTTATAGAAATGTGGGTATGACATGTAGGCCCCACTAGGTAATTAGATTTATTTAATTGAATTATTAAAATGTGTGGCTGACATGTGGAGCCCACATGTCAGCACTATTCTGGATAATGTTGTGGATAATGTTAGGTATATCATAAAAGAAATTCCAGAAATTCATTTTTAATTGATTAATCTTATAAAATCAATATCTTTTAATCCGTATATCGGATCGAAAAACTTTATACATCAAAATTGATCAGAAAAATATAACGAATACGAATACGCTATTCGTATGTCTACCACACCCCTCTAACACAAAAAACATCGAACCGTCCCCCTCCGGACCGTCTGTCCGATGATTTGTCCGGTACTGTTAAAGTATCCGGATGAATTTACTCTGAACACGGAAGTTGTTCAGAATAGTTCAGCTAACACGGATACACCCCCCTTCTTTTTGTACGGAACCCACGACACCTCCGGCATGAACCCTTCCCCCTCCGGACACCCTGTCCGGTAATCACCCGGAGCTGGCAGTTCATCCCCGGATGAATTCCCGCTCCGAGTAACGTGCATTGCACTGCGTTAGAGCATCGTTAACATTTCATATGTCATGTCTTGTATTTTTATTGCTATTATTGCTGTGTATTTATTGTTTCTCCCCCCTCTTTTATTGTCCGGTAGTCTCGACGTCCGCTGCTGATGCCCCTGTGATCGACTACTTCGTCGACGATCGTACCCCTACCGTCGAGCTTGCAGGCAAGCAGAGCCATTCTCTTCCCCAGATATCGCCTATCTTTCCTTACATTTGTTGCACTAGTCATTGTTACTGCTGCTGCTACGATTACAATCCTATTCAAAGCATAGCCTGCTTTTGTTGCCCCTTGATGTACCTTCCTTTATCCTATGCTGCCTATTATTATTTATGCATTATTCAGCAGTGAGCCCTGCGCATTGCTAGCTAGGATTAGATAGTGGGACGTGATCACTCAGGGGAGTGAACACGGATACAATATATACAACTGCACAGGTACGGTACAAAGCAGACACCGCCAAAGGCCCCTATCTGGGTTATGCCTAGTCACCTCAAGTGTGAGCTATCCAGGAGTAATCCTTGTACTCCACTCGAGGCTGACTTTGTCTTGCCGCCATAGGGTCCTGGACAGCGGTTGTCCTTAAAGGTAAGAAAGTCGGGCGACCCAACGGTGCCCGCGAGAGGTATATCGTCGGGAACGACAGGGAGGGTACGACCGACGTTACTGGCGTACTTGGCCCCTGCTCGTATCTCGCGAGAGTTACCACACCACGAAAGTCGAGCTCTACCAAGAGCACACGCGAGACAAGGTAAGGAGACGGTTCACCTTGTTGGTAACCGCAGTGACTTGGTGGGACGACAGGGCAGGCACCGATATACTGGTGGGCCTGACTGCTGTCGTTGACCGCGGGTCGGTTAAGTCTAGGCAACGATAACGGTTGTCACACAGGTTAATTAAAATGATAAATGGTTCGGCGGATGACTTGAGTAGCCTTTTGGCTTGTACGCACTACCTACACGTGGGATAATGAGTGTGGGCTCCCCTGCATCGTAGTCTCGTTCGAGGGTCTTTAGACGTCAGCAGTACCGCGGGCTGATTGCCGGGAAGTGGTGTTGTTTTCTCTTGCTCGAGCGGTGTATTTGTATTTGCTTTGATTTTGCTTCACCGGCCAGTCACGCACCGTGCAGGAGTACGTTCGGGTTAGGGTCCAAATCCCGGCGTACATAGGATATAGTCCGGCGGATGACCTCTCTGTTGATTGCCGAAGGATGAGCTGCTTTGTGTCGGATAGCTTTGGTGGAGCGTTCCCTAAAAAGGTTCCCGCCACCCTGGAGATCCGAGCGTCGTAGAGTCACGCCAGTGCACCCCTGCAGGGAAGATTAATCTATTCGAATAGCCGTGTCCACGGTAACAGGACGCTTTATGCTGAAGCTGGATCTTACCACTAGAAACTATTATTATTAAACTGTATGGTTCCGGGTTTTCTTCCTCGCGGGGATGTCGAGGAGGTGAACTCGGAGGCACTGTTATTATTGTTAATCATTACAACTTATATTATACAATGTTGCAGCAACTTCTGCTTCGCTGTTACTTTATGCTTTATATGAACTGTTGGCTGATTCTTACCTCATGCTGCAAGACATCGTCGGAAGATGCTAGTCTTCGTTAGGCCTAGGTTCTTACCCTTGCTCTGGATTTCTGTCTTTCAGTCCACTATAGATAGCCTCTTCTTTCCGTTGATAGAATGCATAATGCTTAGTAGTGGACGTAAGACTCGCGGGTATACTAGATACTCACCTGCTTTATTTCCTTTACTGTTTTGCCTGATCGGCCGCTGCAGCCGACGTTGGAGCCCAGGAGCAGGAGTACCCCGGAGGCGCCTACTACGACGTCGAGTTCCCCGTTGACCAGGAGTAGTTCGGTGGATCCCAGGCAGGAGGCCTTGCCTTTTCGATCTGTATCTCTGATGTTATTTGTGCTAGCCTTCTTAAGGCAAAACTTGACTAACTATGTCTGTACTCAGATATTATGGTTTGTATAACCTATGTATTCGGGTCCGTGTGACCCCCTTTATTGTAACATATTGGTTTATCCTTTTGTATTTAGTGTTGTGCTGTGATATTCTCACCGTGGCACCCTAATCTCAGTCGTGTACCCTGCGTGTATGATTACTGTACACGATCTGATTTTGGGGGCGTCACATCTATGCTGATTTTCAGTATGCTAGTTTCCTTGATCATGGTCTACATCAAACTCCTTGGATCTCATCTTAGTCTCGCAATAGAAGATTTAACATGGAGGGGCTTGTGGATTTTATGAACTCAAATCCACACGGGGGTCACGCATTGAACGAAGTTTGGCTTGTGGCATTAGTTGCGACACGCACCCCGAACGTTAAACTAGCAACATTGAAGTATCGTGTTTGGTTTGTTTAGGGAACAACGTTTACATGTAACCTGCTAATCAACCATGATAAAATTTGCAACAACCCATGTAGATAGCGATCTAACTTTTTTTTTGCAGAGTATGCATGTGATGTGGTATAGCCTTCAAGATTTGCAATGTGTTTGTATGAGATGCTATATGATGTAATATTTATTCGCGACCTGCGTGTCGTGCTACGGCATGATGACTGGAGTCATATGATTTTCACTTAATTATGGCCTGCGTGCCAGAACTGTTTATTAGCTCGAGGCAAAGCAATAGATAGATGCAAGGTGGTGATCTACGATGCGGAGGTGGACCCGGACGCACATGCCGGAAGCCGTGGTGATGTTCCCGGCGCCAAGGACAAATTTGGTGGACACGGTGACTTCTACCACGACGACGTGAAGACAACGAAGACTTCACGAATCAAAGGGCTATACTATATCACATAATTTTATGAACTGCCTGTGATGTTTATCCCTTTGATGCACCCTTGTTTGATGCACGGTAGTCGTATTTTATTAGGGTGATCTCTCGCAAAACAATATCAAGTTGATAGTGTTCTTCCAACTGTAGCACCGTCTATACTATGTTTCACATCGGAGCAGGTCATGTCACATGGGTGCACACGGTGTGACGCCTAAAAGGCGGGTGTGTTAAGAACACACTGCATTTACACTTGGTTGTCTTGACGATTTGGATAAAAGTTTGCTACCGGAACACGCCCATCGAAAGATGAACAAGAATCACCTTTCGCGTGATTGGCAAGTTGGCCTACCGGTCCAGTCTAAGTCATCAGTGATGTCACATCAATGGCGGACGATTGGGTTGGATCTTGAATCACTCCAGCATCAATTACGAGAGATATTGATCTGAGTGGGAGCGCACTAAGTAATTAAATTGATTAATCACAAGTGCAACTTAATTATGAACAAAGTCTTAGTATTTGCATTATCTTTGTAGAATAATGGCTCGCGTTACCACCTTCCCAATTGATTTTGATTAACTGTACTATCTGGTAAAAATTTTACGATTGGTACCGTATTGTGAGGACTATCCTCAATAGTGTCGAGAAGGAGCTTGTCCTATCACAAATTTTTGATGCTCTCCCGCTGATGCTATGGATGATGTGACTTACGTCCATAATCCAAAATGCTAGAATTCCACCACATCTAAGTGCATTGTCTTCACCACCATGAAACCCGAACTTCAATCGTTTGGGATTGTTATGTTATATTCATGGAACTGAAAAATTGTTTTCAGTAGTAAGACAATTAATGTTGGATATAAGATATCTAGTACAATGTACGATTGTAAGCATTAGTGAAAATGTTCACTGTGCTCTAAACAAAACTGATAAGTGTGGGATCCAGAAGAACACCGATCATATGATGATAAGAATTAAGGGAAAGGAAGTCCAAAGGATGTTAGTAAGACTTACACGCCGGAAATTCCATGGCCTGTGCCATCCTTAATCATGTGTGAACTTTTTTGAGTAGGAGTGACATTGGAAATAGAACTATGATACGTATAAAGGAAAAACGAAAGAAGACTAGAATAACCAGCTCAGAAATGAAAGTCATACGGAGTTATAGATGAATTCATTGATGGTCAAGAGATGTAATTCTTGGGGATCATGATTAAGTAGTTAATTGTGGATTCTGTATATAGTGATTAAACTGTTGATCACCGGAATATCACATCGATTGCATATTGTTGCAACTCGATGCAAGAAATACTATGGCCTTTATGACTTGCTAATGATGAGTTTTGACACGCTCGGGAACACGGTAAATGGTTTACTATACCGTGTGTTGACTCTACGATTATCTTCATAATTCATTTTATAGTTAAGTAAATTGTTACTACACTTTAGCCTTGTTGCAAAACATCATTTTGAATCATGTTTGTTGCAAGAGAGTTGTTCAAAGCTATGAATAACGTAAAGGCCATACTTCCGTTATGAATAGGTTGTATGTTATGAATCTTGATAATAATACTAAACATCCATAACACTGAAGCTAAACATCGCAAGACTGACAGAAATACCACATAGATGTGGCACTGCCGTTTATCACAAGTGACATAACATGCATGAAGAATTTCCATAAGTGATGGACTTTCGAGTCAGATGATTATGAATCACTTGACGCTTGCGATCTTTGTCTCGAAGTAATGTGACTAAAACACCGTTGATAGGCCATACATGAACGGGCAACTAAACCATTGGTAATCATACATGATGATGTGTGTACTCCAATAAGTGTAGTTGTGTGCAGTGGATTCCCTATCTTCACTCATGAGTTGAAGTAAATATGTAGATATCTGTTCAATAGATACATACGTCTGAAAACTTTGAAATGTTCAAGGAATTTTAGAGTGAAATAGAAATTCATTGTAACGAGAAAATAAAGCTTATGCAAATTAGATTGTAGAAAGTAATATTTGAGTTACAAGTTTAGTGAACGTCTGATGAGTTGTGAAGAAGTGTCATAACTTGCGTCTCCCGGAACACCACTATGAGTAAAGTGTTCGAGAGATGTAATCAAGCCATGTATGACACGGTAAGATCAAATATGACGTTTATCAATTTGACATTATACTTATTAAAGTTATGTGTTAGAGACTACAACTTTTACACTGAAAAGAGCACCATCAAATCTGTTGAAATGACACCATATTAGATATGATATGGAAATGATAAAACCATATTGTCTTTTCTTAAAATTTGGGTGTATGAGACATATGTTTGACATACTCAAAACACCAAATCAGATAAGTGCTACTTTGTGAAGGTTATTCCAAAAGGTTTGATATTCCTCTATCACTACACAAAAGAAAAACGGTTTGCTGTTAAGAACAATGTGTTTTGAAGAAAATGGTTTCTTGCAAAATAGTGAGTGGGAGGACAGTGCAACTTGTTAAAGATTGTTGAATCTTCAAGTAAGTGCGTAGCTGAACCACACAGGTTAGACAAAACTTGTACAAACATTCATGATATGTAAAACGAGATATTGTTGTTCGACAATGATAAACCTGTGATATACAAAGAAGCGTTGATGGGCCCTGACTCCGGGATTTGGCTAAATGCCAAATAAATCCGAGATAGTATGCATGGAAGTAAGTCTAGTTTTGAACTTGGTAGACCCTCCGAAAGACTAAAAGTCTGAAGAATATATATATGGATCTATAATTGATTCAAATGAAATTGTTTTATCCATAAAGCTCAACTCGTTGGAAAAATTGTTTTCTAGCAAGTTCAAAGGTTGACTACGGAGAAATAGTTTCAACTGTAGAGATGCTTTAGTCAGTTCGGGTTATACTAGCAATTACTACATATCTCATTTATAGGATATGGTAGAATGAACGTCAAAACAAAATTCCTACATGGAAATATAACAAAGGACGTATATGTGATACGACCGGAATGTTTTGTCGATTCAAAGGATGCTAAAATAGATGCAAGCCTTGGATATCCAGTGATGGACTGAAGCTAGCACAATGGAGTTGGAATTTTCGTTATGATGAAATTGCCAAAAGAGTTTGTTTTCATCAGGAATAAACGAAGATGCTTTAATGTTCAAGAAAGTAAGTGGGAGCTGAATGATATTTCTAAAACCTTATGTAGATGACATATTGTTGATTGGAAATGATATAAATTTCTTGACACGAATAAGGACTTCATTGGAAATAGTTTTCAGTTGAAGAACTTGGGCTAATATAGCATTAGTATTGAGCACAGTGATCTATTAAGATAGTAAGTGCCTGATCATGCTAAAGCCAACACTACATATTGACATGATACTAAAGTAGTTTAGTATGAAACGCCAAGAAACATGTTCTTGTCGAAGTCGTGGTGAAAAGTTGTTTGCAGAAATCGGTGTTGATGAACACAGATAAGAAAAACACGTGAATTGAATTTCACTCACATGTGTGTTTGGATTAATCATGTACACCATAATATGTAAAACAACCAGATATGTCCAGTGCTACAAAAGGTTGTGAGCAAGATACCAAAGTGATCAAGATGTTGATCATTGGACAAACAGTGAAAAGTTAAACTTATGATAGATAAGATATGTTTCTCGGAAAATGGAGATAATGAAGAGCTCTTTGTAATAAGATACACCAGCTGGATTTTGATGTAACCAGTTACACCAATTCAGTCTTCATACTTACTCCGACCGATTTTCGATTTTAATTGGGATTATGTGTTTCACACGTAAGGGTGGCACAGTATGAAGGAATTGTGTCAAGTTAGGTACTGTGGCGAATTCTATAACAGAGGCTAAGTATATTGTTGCTTAAAGAAGTAACAAGGGAGGGCATTTTGAATCATAAGTTCATTTATGAACGTGGTATGGCTTCCTAGATGTTTGAAGCTCATGGAACATTGATGAATGATTTCATAACTTATTCTAAGGAACCAAGGTCCTACCAAATGATCCAAAACATATACAAAGCTAAACTGATAAAATTACTGAATTTTATGATAGCGTGAAACGCGAAGATATGCAAGATACAAACGGGCCTGAAACGTCAGATCTGATGATGAAGTCTATACCACAAATGAAGCATGTATTACACCGGTATGCCATAGGTGTAAAGTGCTCAAGCACTGATAATATTATTGACTCTAGTGCAAGTGGGAGACTGTTGGAAATATACCCTAGAGGCAATAATAAAATTTTATTATATATATTTCCACGTTCGTAATTAATATTTATATTTCTGTGCTACAATTGCAATGACCCTGACTATGAGATTCAGATGAAAACTCACTTGCATGTGTGGAAATGTAAACACCAAGAGTTCCTGGTTTAGCCTCTAAGACCAGCTCATGTGCTAACTGATGATTACGTTTTCTTAATCATGGACATTGTTCTTGTAACAAGGATGTCAGTAGCAATGGGAACATATTGTTAGCAGAACAATGATGTTGAACCGACCCCAGTATTGAATGATATACTTAGAGATCACATCGTAACAATGTTATAAGTCATATCATGAAATGTTATCATATACGTAATTCCTTAGACCATGAGAGTATCAAGTTGCTTCACACAAGAAGATGTGCTTTGGTTCTTAGATGAATCTTCCCGTTACTGGGAAGTAGTAAAATAAGTTCTGGGTACATTGGATAGTGTGTCTAGTAACTGTGATAGTTCAAGATTGGGATTTGATCCTTCACAATGAAGAAGATATTCACTTCGGGCCCACACGATATGACGGTATCCATTATAGTCTGGCCAGACGCATTGTGATTTAGTCACGGGGATACAGGAATACGATAACGAGAAAAGGGACAAACGAGCAAAGAGGATAACGAGTGGCTTGTGTTCAAGAAGTTGTTACACATGAGTGCCAAACTTCTCTCCTCTAACTTTGTCGTATATCGCGAAGCAAAGGGAATGGCACATGACTAAACATAATGGTTCACTCGAAGTTTCTTCGTGTATGTGCGGGAGTCAATATGGGTGTCCATGGCTCCGTTGTTGATTATTGGCTATTGACAAAAGGTTTTTGACCTATGTCCGAAAGATGTTCTGAGTCATGTCCGCATTATACCGAACCTATTGGGTTACACACTTAACGAGTAGTAGTCTGTTAGAATACTGGAATGATAGAAGGTTTAGTGGAAGCAAAACGGAATAGTTCATACGGGCATCCGAAGTAGTTCCGGGTATTTATGGAATTGTTCATAAGGGCACCAGAAGAAGTTTTGGGTATTTAAAGATATGTCCGGATCACTCTGGAATAGTCCCAGGTGGTTCTGGAACATATGAGAATGGTACTAGGGAAGTCCTGGATCGACCGGAATAGTTTCCGGATAATCCGTGGATGTCCCGACAACTTACGCGGTCATCGGGTAGATTAAACTGTAACTCGGATGGTCCCGCAAACTATCTAGATGGTTCCGAAACATCCGAGAACAGCCCCAGAAGGTCCTGGAAGTGCTCTAGAAGGTTCCGGAATGTCCCGAAACCATCCCGGAAGGTCCCGGATGGTCCCGGAAGGTCCTGGAAGGTTCTGGAAGGTTCCGGAAGGTTCCGGGAAGTACCACTCACCACCCCACACCCCTATCTTTGGGGGATAGCCACCTAGGCAGCCCCTAGCCGGGTAGGAGGTGGGGAGGGCGCCATAGGGAGCAATCCTACTCCAAGTAGGATTGCAATCCACTTTGGAGTAGGATTCCCCGGTGGGAAGGACTCCCTTTGGGAGTAGGAGTCCCATAGGGACTCCACACCTCCCTTGGACGGCCAAGGGGCCTCTTGGCCACCTATATAATGTGGGGGAGGGGTGGGGGCGCAACACAACTTGACCCCGAGGCCTATGCGCCACCCTCCCTCCCTCTAAACCCCGTTGCTCCACAATTAGACCCCGGTTTAGACGATCTTCTAGATCGGAATACGTTAGGGTTTTCTCCCTCTAGTTTTCTCGGTGGCGTTCTTCTCTGGACGGCGGAGTGCTGCTGGATTGCTGCTACGGGATGTGTGGATACCGGTAGAGGGATCATAACTTTGATCCTTCATCGAGGAGCTTCTTCTTCTTCCTAGGAGATCTGTTCGAGGGATTCATTCGTGGGATAGATCGTGGGACGGATCATGAGACGCATCACGAGATCTACTTCCACACACTTCATCAACTCTTCTTCCGCTGAAACCGTTGGTGAGCAATGGCCTAAACCTTGTATGCCATCTTTCTTGGATGATCTTGGGATCTTGATTCGTAGGCACGATATTTTTTGTTTTCTACTACGTTTCCCAACACTTCCATGCATGGGGGATTCGGGTGGTGAAAGTCCAAGTATGTGATCAGAGGGGGAGGGGGTGAATGATCACTTCAAAAATTTCGACTGAAACTTTTGAAGTGAAGCATAAGTAGTGCGGAATAGTGAAGTAAGACTGGAAGCGAAACTAAATGCAGTGAATCAAAACACATTGAAGCATAACTGTGAAGCAAATGCAATACTGAAGGTAAATGCTTGAAGTAAAACGAACTGGGACTCGGCGATGTTTGTTCGACCAGTTCACGCTCTGCAAAGCGCTACGTCTTGTTGGAGGGACTGGTGATTGAACACCTGGAGAAAATGTCTCTCCGTCCGATGCTCCACTGGACCAAACTCCTTGAGCTTGGTCAGTTCTTCACTCGTGGTTGATTATTGAGGAAATCACCGAAACCTTTGACAAACTGGACTTCGAGGTGAAAATTACTCTTCTCTCTCTGAAGAACAACTCTCTAACCATCTAGGAGAATTGCAGGTCTCCAAGATAAAAAGGCCAGTAAGCTTTCACCTAAGTCATCTCAAATCTACTCAGATCAATGGGACTTAGGTTTCAGTATCTGGATTTTGGGTTTTGCTTCGGTGGCGTTTTGGGGTGCTCTCAGCAATATCTCTCAGGAATATTCTTGGAGCAGTCACCCGCAAATGGAGGAGGGGGCGGCGTATTTATAGTTGGCGATCCCGAGGTGCGGAATGACCAAAATGACCCGAGGTGACAGCTTGACACGTGTCCAACAAGGTCGGATTTCTCATCAATGCGCAACTTTACTTGAGGAACAAGTAAAGATGACTCACAGACTTAGTTCTGCTTCAGTAGCCAAAGAACGAAGTTTTTGCTACCGAAACTTAACTTAGTGCACATGAGATTTCTTCACTCAGGCTTCTCACTTGGTTTGGATTTGATCTAAGAATATCTCAATGAATTCGGTGTCCACAAACTAAATACCCCTCTTGATAGTACGGTTTGTCCTATGACTCAAAGAACTGAAAAAGAACTACACAAAAACATCTAAGTCTTGCTCCGTCCTCTTCATTTCCTTCAATGAGTAGAGCTTCAGGACACCTTCATTTTTGGGGTCATCCTTTGTGATTAAGCTTCGCTCCGTGGGTAATGCTTCGATAACTTGAAGACCTTCACTGAAGCTTTATCACCAAGCTTGTCCTTCAGGAACCTATACAACTGTTCCCACTAGAAAACATTGTTAGTTCCTCTACTGTCTTGTCCAACAATATCCAAAACACACGGGGGTAAAACTTTGCTCTTACAATCTACCCCTTTTTTGACTATTGTTGACAAAACAGGCATCGATAAAAGATATTGAAGTTTTTGTGAAGTGATGGGACAAACTCCAAGATATGAAGTTTTTGGCTCCCCCTGAATGCAAGCATCGAAGATTTATATAATCGAAGTTAATGCTTGAGATAATTTTCTTCGGTGGAGAGCAAAACAAAATATCTTAGCGAATACAATTGCATTTGAAGATATATATCCAGGAATGTATGCAATTGCTTCCGATGACCTGTGACTGAGAAAATAATAACCACCTGCAAGATAGAAGATACGAAGAAATACTTGCAAGCAAAGCGGTTATTAAAACTTAAGCGTAGCACAGGAGTAGCATGACCGAAGTTAAACTTAAGTTACAACCCAATCGAAGAGAATGGAATGTTTGTTGTAACTTAACCAAACGAAGCAAAAGAAATTGGCAAGAACCCTTTCCTCGATGCAAATCTAACTCATCGATGCCCTCATTCTCCCCCTTTTTGTCAATGATTGGACAAAAGGTTGAGAAAAGGTTCGAGAGAACTATTGCGCGGCATCAGCACCCTGAGGACCCGACGAAGCTGTGCTTGACGAAGACTGATCGCCTGAGGATTCTTCTTCGGAAGAAGACGTGGGAATAGCTTCGTGGCGTGTCTAAGTGATGAGGTTGATGTCGAGGTCGCTGTCGTCGAGGCCGTCGTCGTCCTTTGAAGTGATGGAGTCATTCTCGGAGACGGTGTCAGGCCGGATGGGTTCAGGTTCGTTGACGAAGAATACTTCATCAATCTTGTGCAGGAGAGGGATCTTCTGATTCGGGCGGTCCACTGAGTCATCACGCGAAAAGTTTCGCTGGAGGTGCTCATACTCTTTGTAGATGCGATCTTTACAAAGGCCTTTTACAGAGTTGAACTTCCGGAGCCCCTTCCAGGAATGGCGTTTGAGAACACGCAAGTACTGATTGTTGTTAAGTGTGATGTTGCCTACTCTGTTGATCTCATCAGCGAGAAATTGAATTTGGCGTTGATTGGCTTCAATGAAATTCTCAAGCATTTGCTGCATGCGAAGATTAACTTCAAAATGATGGCAGTCTTTCTGGAACGTATTGGATAAGTTTCGCTCATTGACTTCATGGCGAACACCAACATATGTGGCAAAAGGATCATTGGGCTTCCTTAGCAATGCCAACGAGTCACGCACAGGGGGTGAGAAAAGCTTTGGGTGATGGCGAGCCACAAAGTCTTCGTTCCTTCCATAGTCACAAATAACTTGCAGCCAGGGAGCATAAGGTTTCAGTGTGAAAGGTAGCTCCGCTGCATGAACCAAATTCCGAATGAAGCAGTCTTCAAAGTCAAAGAGAAGACCATGAGTGAGCTTCATAATAGCATGCCTTGTTTCAGGATATAGATTCGATTCTTCCGAAGCTGTACTCAAAGGAATCAATGAGTTGGACAAGATGTAGAACCAAGTCCTTGAAATGAAGTTCAAATGCTTCGGGCGAATGTTTTGAGGAATATAGTTTTCAGTGGCTGAAGGATCCAACAGAGTAGCAAATTCTTCTTCAGTCAGATTAGGCTCTAAATGAATCTTTTCATAAACTCCAGAATGCCTTGGAATATTGACAATTTCCATGAATTCGGCAGAGGTCATTCTGAAGACTTTGCCTTGTATCATCCATTCCAGCGTCCATGAGCTGGGTTCATTGGCTTCACCAGAAACATAAAGAGTTGCATAGAATTTCTTGATGAGCTCAGAGTTGAAAGGAGTGCTCAACGCAAATAACCGAGTCAAATTCTGGTTTTCAATAGTTTTGAGGACATTCTGAAAGCAAGAGGTGGTGGAAAGACTTCGCATGTCCGGAAACTTGTGCCTAAACAGAACTCCTTGCTGACAGAAGACTTTGGTGTATAAGACTTGTTGCTCAGCAGTCCAAAAACGTAGATCATCAGCTGTGCGATCTGAAGCATACGGACTAACACCAAAGAATCGATGGCGCTTCCGATGCTGTTCCAGGTTGAATTCCGGGCCATGCCCTGAAGAATAACCAGCACCCTTGAATATAGGAAAAGTTTCACGAGGGTAATTGGATTCTAGCTGGGTATCTTGGCAGGGGCGCGAACGCTCGCGAATCCTTTGCAGAGGAGCAATTTGATTGGCTCTTGAAGGGCCAGCAGATTGAGCGACTATAAGCGCTTGCTCTTGCGACAGATTCAGAATTTGTACTTGTTCGTCTTCGTCATCATGTGCTTCGATATCAGGCACATGTGCTTCAGAGTCTTGAACAGTTTTGGCAGGGGAAAAGTCTCGGGTTACTTGGGTTCTGGAGTGGGTTGGGGAAGGTGCATTAGCTTCATGGGGAGGTGATGGAGGTGGTGCAGGAGCAACTGGTGGATGTGGGAATCCTTTGTGGTTCGGGGGTTGGAGCACGGATGGGTGTGGGAACACGCGGTGGTATGGGTGTGGGTGTTCGAGCAAGGGTTGGAGTGGGGGTAGGAGCTCTTTGTTGTGAAGTTTGCTTGGGATGGTTCTGGTAGGAGGAGGTGTGGGAGTCTTTGTGGGTGGAGCTGAAGGCTTTGTTGTGGGCTTGGATGGCTTTGGCTTCGGTGCAGGAGCGGGAACTGCTTCAGGAGATTCCTGTGGCTGTTCATCACTTGTATCCATGTCTGCGGCTGAGGCCAAAGTAACCTTGCGCCTCTTGGTGGTTCTCTTCTTGGGCGAGGGTCCTGTTGCCTTTGATGCAACAGGCTTAGGAGATGTTGCTGGAGCAACAACACGTTCAACTTCGGGCGAAGCCTTGCGTTTCTTTGAGTCCCTTTCCATAATGGAAGCATTATGGGTCTTCACCATGTCATCAACAGCGGCCGTGACTTTGCCTTTGAAGATTTTGATATTGTCCTTGGTTGTGGAATTGACATCAGTCACTTGTTGAAGCAACTTCAGGGCATGCTGTTTGAATTCTTCATCAGGTTCTGATTAAGCTCGCTTCTGATAGTTGTGAATCTTTTTCATTTCAGCCCTATCTCTTGAATGCAGATCCTTCAACTGACTGATCATAGTGGTGATCATAGCTTCGATAGATCTGGAGATGTAAACTTCTCCAAGGTCAACAGCATCTGGATCTTCAGCTGCACACTTCTCCCAAAGGGCTTCAGTGATGCCCAACTGGTCCCAGAGTTCGCCTTCACGTGGGTCAGGGAATTGATGGTCACTCTGACGATCAGGTTTAGCTTGAGCTTCAGGCAAAGATATGCCTTTCTGCTTCGATGGAATAGGTGAGGGAGTCATATCGACTACGGGATTTTTCTGACTTGCCCTGGCAGCTTTCTCAGCTTTCTTCGTCCTGAGGCCTTCTAAAGAGGCCTTGCGTTTAGCTTCGTGATCAGCAAGCTGTTTAGCTTCAGCGGCTGCTTTCTCTTCGTTCTTTGCGGCTTCGGCGAGCTTGCGCTTCATCTCAGCCTTCTCTGCAGCCATCTTGGCAGTGTCCAACTCCTTTTTCTGTCTGGCAGCATCCTCTGCTGCCTTCTTTTTCTCAGCTGAGCTTCGTGCAAGGATGTTGTGCTCAAGTTCCTCTTCGAGGTCTTTCTGTCTCAATTCTTCTTCAGTGAGCTTGTGCTTTGCTGAAGGGATATTTACAGCTGACTGCTTGGGATTCGTTGGTGCTGAAGCCTTTGCATGTTGTTTCTTGGCGGGGTCGTGTTTCTGCTTAGATCGCATCTCCGTGTCGAGGGCATCAGCCGGTGGCTTGGAGGCCAAGGGCTTCGCAACCACCAAGTTGGAGAGATCAATGGTGGGGCGAGCAGAAGGTTTGACCATAGCATCAGGTTTCTCTCCTGGCTTCTTCTTCAGTGGGATCTGAAGTTTTTGCTTCTTGGGGGGAGCTGGATCATCAGATTCATCATCTGCTTCGAGTTCAGATTTGTCGTCAGCAGCATTTGATTCATCCATGATGGAATCTTCCAGAGCAGCTTGCTCAAGTCTGGCATGCTCTTCATCTTCTGTGGTAGCATGGGGTGGAGAAGCAGATTTCTTCTTCAGCTTCTTCTTCTTCTTCTTCGTGCTTGGCCCTTCACCATGGGCTTCAGCTTCAGCCAACTTGGCTGGCTTTTTCTCTTCTTTCAGCCTCTTGGCTTCAGCTGCAATTCTCAATCGTTCTTGCTCTTCTAGGTAATCACCTGGTGTCTTGAGGGTGTTGGGGTGAGGAAGCTTCGGTGGAACTGGGTAGTACAGGTGACGATTCTCTTCAGTGTACTGACTGCACATGGTTGAAGTGTACCGATAGGGTGGACTGAAGGCAAACTGCATAGTCCACTTCCATGTAGGGATGCTCTTGTACTTGTACCATCAAACAGCCCAGTACCGGCGAATGTTTTGCAAGCGGTTCTTGCACTGCTCCTTGGTCTCTCCAGGAGGTGTGTCATATCCCAGCGCAATGCGAATGGATTCAGGGATGCCTCTTGCGTTGTTGGTTTCCTTTGCTCTGCCTCCTTTCTTCTTCGGAGCAGTACGTTTTGCTTCGTTGATGTGATCAAGATTTGGTGACTCATTACCGAAGTCTAACTCTGCAGACATCCTGTGAAAAGCACAAAGGTAGCGAGGGAAAAGGCGAGTATGGAATGAGCACCAGCAAAAGTTTCGATCCAGAAACAATTTTGACAAGAGATTCAGAGAAGAATATGGGTAGAGATTCTGGTCTGTTCTGAGCTAGACTTAATCTCACACAAGATGAGCTGAAACCCTAACACAGAACAAATGGATTCTAACCCTCATTTCTAACCGGAATCGAGATGGAAACCTTTGACTAGCAGAAACAGATTTCCCAACAGTGCAACGATCCAATGGATCAAAGAAACCTAAGGAATTCATCCAAAAACAAACATTCTAAGAACTCGGATCCAATCTGGA
Organism: Bromus sterilis; assembly: GCA_950022295.1. NCBI lineage: Eukaryota > Viridiplantae > Streptophyta > Magnoliopsida > Poales > Poaceae > Bromus > Bromus sterilis. The sequence goes on from OX465600.1 coordinate 284,535,571, forward strand.
AACTAACGAACAGAAGAGATAAGATTGAATCGAGGCTCGGCGTACCCTAACTCGGTAGCGTCGAGCTTCTACGGCGGCGATGAGTGGAGAGGATGTGCTCGTTGACGGCGTGAAGTCCACGGCGGCGCTCTTCCGGAAGTGAAGCGGCGAGAACGACGACGGAGACGAAGAGCTCAGCGGCGCTCGGGAGAGAAAGGGTTCCGGGGAGATGCGAATGAGGAGGTGGGATTTATTCGCTGGGGTGGAATGCCTTATATAGGCCGGTCTAACAGGAGCTGTCAGATCAGATCGAACGGCCCCCAGTGACTGTCTCTCCGGATTCTACAGCGAGGATTTCGTGGCGAATCGCGAGAAAATCTCAACGACCCGGATTTGACGGGATCTCAACGACCGAAGAATAAGTCCTCGACTTGAGTATAACTTCGATGAGAATTGGAAGCATTTGCTTCGGAACTCAATGACGTTCGAAGCAAAAATACTTACAGTTTCAATTATGCTCAACCATTTTGGACAGAAAGAGTAAGAAAGAAAAAGAATAGAAGGGGTAGGGTCCGAAACTTATCACCTCAAAGAAAAAATCAAACGAAGCAAAAGGTGATAAGCATAGAGGACTAAATCCATACAAAATAAAATAAAGAAAACGAAGCAAAAACAATCAACGAAACTAAATAGGTAAGCAACGAAGTAAATGAATATATACAGAAGTAAAAAAGGTTCGGTCTTACAGTACATGTCGTGAGTCCAATATATTGAGCTCACACCTTAACGTACATAACCTTTTCTCATCCAATGGTTTCGTGAATATGTCTGCCAGTTGATCTTCAGTTCTGACATGACTAATAACAATATCTTCACGCTGAACATGATCACGAAGAAAATGATGGCGAATGTCAATATGCTTCGTGCGAGAGTGTTGTACAGGATTGTGATCAATTTTGATTGCACTCTCATTATCACATAGGAGTGGAATATTCTTCACATGAATACCATAATCCTTCAGCGTTTGCTTCAGCCATAGAATCTGAGTACAACATGACCCAGCAACAATGTATTCGGCTTCAACAGTAGGTATTGAAACACAATTTTGCTTCTTTGAAGCCCAACACACAAGTGATCTTCCAAGGAAATGACAAGTCCCTGAAGTTGATTTCCTATCCACACGATCACCAGCCCAGTCTGAATCAGAATAGCCAATAAGATCAAACTGTGCTCCCTTGGGATACCACAACCCCAAGGTAGGTGTGTGAGCAAGATAACGAAGAATTCTCTTTACGGCAGTATGATGTGATTCCTTTGGATTTTCCTGAAAACAAGCACAAATACAACTGAAAGCATAATGTCAGGTCTAGATGCACAAAGATATAAAAGGGATCCAATCATAGACCGATATTTCTTCTGGTCGAAGGCTTTCCCCTTCTCATCTATATCTAAGAAGCCATTGGTAGGCATAGGCGTCTTGATAGTTTTGCATTCAGTAAGACCAAACTTCTTCAGGCAATCCTTGAGATATTTTTCTTGAGAAATAAAGGTGCCATTCTTCTGTTGAAGGATTTGAAGTCCAAGGAAAAACTTCAATTCACCCATCATAGACATCTCATATTTCTTCGACATCATCTTGGCAAATTCTTCGCTGATTTCAGTGTTAGTGCATCCAAAAATGATATCATCTACATATATTTGACATACAAACAAATCACCATTATAAGATCGAGTGAAAAGTGTTGGGTCAGTAGTTCCTGGTTTGAAGCCTTTCTTCAGAAGGAAATCCTTCAATGTGTCGTACCAAGCACGAGGTGCTTGCTTCAACCCATAAAGAGCCTTGTGTAACCTGTATACCATGTCGGGTTTCCTCGGGTCTTCAAATCTGGGAGGCTGCATAACATACACTTCTTCCTCGATTTCTCCGTTAAGAAAAGCACTTTTCACATCCATTTGATAAAGCAGAATGCCATTGAAATTTGCAAAAGCAAGCATAACACGAATGGATTCGAGACGAGCAACTGGAGCATAAGTTTCACCGAAATCGATACCTTAAATTTTGGTGTAACCTTGTGCTACCAGTCGTGCTTTGTTTCTTACCACTATACCGTCTTCATCTTGCTTGTTGCGAAAAATCCACTTTGTACCAATGATGTTGTGCTTCGTGGGGTCAGGTCTATCAACCAAGGACCAGACTTTGTTTCGCTCGAATTGGTTAAGTTCTTCGAGCATAGCAGTTAACCAATCTGGATCCTTCATGGCTTCATCAAATTTTGACGGTTCTAACATGGAGACAAAAGAAAATTTTCCACATAAGTTAGCCAAACGAGTACGAGAACGAGTCGTAGGGCGACCTGGTTGATGAATTTCTTCAAGAATCGAGTCAACATCAACTCTTCTTCGGACACGTGATAAGGTTGATTCATTTGCTTCAGGCTCAGCTTCTGCTTCAGGATCTGCTTCACCATCAGCATCAGCATTTCCTTCGGGATTTGCATTTCCTTCGTCCTGTTCATCATTTGCTTCAGGATGTTGATCTCCAGCACCCCGGGCTATGTGTGGGAACATTGGACCATCATCATCCCTATTATCTTGACAGGCATTGGCTTCAACAGGGCGAATCTCTCCAATTGCCATGGACCTGATCACTTCATCAAGAGGAGGTTCATCTAGATCATGAGGCAAATGCTCTTTTTGAGAGCCATTAGTTTCATCAAATCTCACATTCACTGTTTCCATAACTTTCCCAAAGTGAGAGTTATAGACCCTGTAAGTGTGAGAGTTTGAGCCATAACCTAAAAGAAAACCTTCATGTGCCTTAGGGGCAAATTTGGAGCTATGATTCATATCTTTAATAAAGCATGGAGCACCAAACACCCTAAGGTACGAAACATTGGGTTTGTTACCAGTGATAAGCTCATGTGAAGTTTTCTTCAGAAACTTGTGAAGGTAAACCTTGTTGATGATATGAAAAGCTGTGTTAATTGCTTCGGCCCAGAATCTAATGGGAGTCTTGTATTCAGCAAGCATAGTTCTGGCCATCTCAATAAGAGTTCTATTCTTCCTTTCAACAACACCATTCTGTTGAGGTGTATAAGCAGCAGAGAACTCATGAGTAAAACCATGATCATCAAGAAAATCTTCAATATGAGTATTTTTGAATTCAGTTCCATTATCACTTCTGATATGCTTCAGAGATAATTCATATTATGTTTGAGCTCTCTTGGCGAATGCCTTGAAGATTTCAACAACCTTGCTCTTGTCATCCAAAAAGAAAACCCAAGAATACCGAGAAAAATCATCAACAATAACTAGACCATATTTATTTCCTCCCAGGCTAGCATAATTTTGAGGACCAAAAAGATCCATATGAAGCAATTCAAGAGGACGAGTGGTAGTCATGATAATCTTCGCTGAATGATGTTTCTTCGTAATTTTACCAGCTTCACAAGCACTGCAGAGACGATCCTTATCGAATTTTACTTCTCTAAGGCCAATAACATGATTCTTCTTCACTAGGTTATAAAGATTTATCATCCCTGCATGACCAAGTCTTCGATGCCATAACCACCCAGATGAAGCTTTTGCCATTAAGCATGTGGATACAGCAGGGCCCGAAGAAAAATCAACAATGTATAAATCTCCTTTTCGGTAACCCTCGAAGACAAACGTATAGTCATCCTGTGAAAAGACAACACAACGCGAAGCAGAAAATAGAACAAGCATACCCATATCGCATAACTTAGAAATAGACATAAGATTATATCCAAGTGATTGGACTAGCATAACCTTGTCAATGTGCTTATCCTTCGATATGGCAACCTTACCCAAACCTAAAACTTTACCCTTGTTGTTATCACCGAAGGTAATGTACTTCTGAGAAGAGTGAGATAGTTTTTCTTTGGTGAATAACTCCTTGTCTCCGGTCATATGATTTGTGCAACCACTATCCATGACCCATTCGGATCCACCGGAGACATAGCCCTGCAGAAGAATGAGTTCTTCTTAACCACCCACAAACGAGCAGGTGACTGAGAAGATGTTGAAGCACTGGTTGAAGCAATATTAAAGCGAACAAGAGTGTATTTCTTCGGTGTACCATCAAGCACACCATAAATGTATGTCCTCTGCGAATGGTTAGCATAAGAATGAGCATATGCAATCTTAGTATGATTATTATGAGGACGATAAGTATGACGACCAGTACGATAGTATTGCTTCTGCGGAACATTTGATTCGGTCACCAATGGATCATTTCTCGTTTCAAGAGAATAGAAATGATTCGGTGGTACCGAAGACTTTCCCTGCATGGTATGGTTAGCAGGAAGTTTTTCCACAAGTGCTTTCTGCACCCATATTTGCCTCTTATAGAAGCCATTCTTAGGAGGAGTACCAACATACTCAGCTGTAACCTTTCCCTGTTCATCTTTGATGAGCTTGTAGTCGGAATCAAGTGATTCGTCTACAATGGCTTTGTTCGTCTTTCAATGAAAACCTGAAAGGTTAGCAATATCAATGGGGTTCCCCTTCGCAAGGACCCAAACAGTCTTAGGATACTGCTCAGGTTCCCAATAGGTGCCATCAGGGTTTATCTTTCTCTCGAAACCAACACCTTCATTCCTGGGATTCCTGTGAAGGAGAGCCTTCCTCAGGATATCACAGAGATACTGGTGACCTTTCACACTTTTGAACATCCCTGTTTCAAATAAGTTTTTCAACCTGAGGAGTTCCTCGGTAACAACAGGATTTTCCTCATCAGAGGCATTAGTATCATCAATAACAATAGGAGCTTTGCCTTTGGAATCAGTTTTGCTTCGTTCCAAACAATCCAAACAAGGTGATTCAGTTTCATGATTTGCTTCAGAACCTTGTTGAGCCATGAGAGAGAGATTGACATTTTCCAACTCTTCATGAGCCTCTTTCAGTTTTTCGAGAGCCATTTTCCTCTAAAGAAATTCATAGGTGAGCTTCTCATAATCTACTGAAAGAAGATCATGCCGAGAGGATAACTCTTCAAACTTTTCTTTCAGAGCTTCATGCTCATTAGTCAAAGTTTGACCTTTCTCTATCTCATCGATCAACAGAGTTTCTGATTTCTTAATGGTTTTGCTTAGAGAATCAAGTTCATCTTGTTGGATTGAAGCAATTTTAGCAAGTTTAGCATAGCTTATCTTGGAATCACTGTCATATGAGGAACAATCAGAAGTATCATAGTTAGATTTTGATGAAGATACCTTCGCCTTGGCCATGAAGCAATATGCAGGAGATTCATCTTCACTACTGTTGTTGGTGAAGAATGAGCTCGAAGCTTTTGCCGAAGCATCTGCTGAAGCGAATGCCAAACCAGCAACACCATCTGATTCGGACCCAGATCCAGACCTTGAGCCTGAATGAGCTTCGGACCCAGAGGCTTCGTCTTCAGAGTTCATATCCTTTCCCAGATAGGCCTTGGCTCGGTGAGAGCTGCTTCGACGAGACGAGTGAGTCTTCGATGAAGAACCCTCACGCTTCCTGTGATACTTCTTCTTCTTGTCATCATCAGAATATTTCTTCTTATCTCTTCTCGAACTGGAATCATGTCTCTTGGATTCATAGCTTCTGGAAGATCTGTGGGACTTGGATGAGGAGTCTCTGAGCGAATGCTTTGCTTTGTTCTCAGCTTCCCACAGAGGGCAATCAGCAATGTAGTGACCTGGTTTCTTGAATTTGTAGCAACAGTTGTCTTTCGATGGAGAGCTTATTGAGGATGAGCGGTGAGATGAGTGAGTGGAGCTTCTTGAGGAATAACTCTTTTTCGGTGAAGAAAAACATTTTCTTTGGAAGCGGTTGAAGCGTCTCATGATCAATGCCAAATCCTTTCCAATGCTAGTAGGATCATCTAATTCGACACCTGAAGCAGAACTGACCTCAGGTGAAGAATGACGTGAAGCTTTTTCTTTCAAAGCATGAGTTTTTCTTCGAGAACCATTTATGTCACATTTCTCATCTTCTTCCATTTCAAAGGTAGTGAGTCTCTCAAGAATATCAGCGGCAACAAGATGTCTGAAATCAGTCCTTTCCTTGATCATTAGCACAATGTGATCAAACGAGTCATCCAATGAGCGAAGCAAAGTTCTTACAACTGAGTGAGGAGTAATTTCATCAGCACCGAGGGAAATCAACTCATTTGCAAGAGCTGTGAGTCTGCTATAAATGGAGCTGACTTTTTCACCCTCGTTTCTCTTAAAGCGATAGAATTTTCTTCGTAGTGTGTCAATTCTGGCATCTTTCTGGGTAGAAACACCTTCACCAATCTTTTCAAGATAGTCCCAAACACCTTTGGCAGTTGGAATATTCTTCACTTCATGATACTTTTCTGGGGTCAAGTGATTGGTGATGAAAACCCAAACTTCAGAATCAAGATCAATCAGCTTTGCTTCTTCAGGAGTGATGGCGTTCTTGTCTGCAACTGTAATACCATACAATACAACTTGCCAGGCGGTAGAGTTCATAGCCATGATATTTCTTTTCATCTTGTCCTTCCAGTACGAGTAGTCCTTCCCATTGAAAACAGGAATAGGTTTGCCGGAGCGAATAGCTGCGAAAGACATACTTGAAGACACTCCAGGAGGTTAATCCAAAACACACAGAGTGTAGAGAGTGACTAGCTCTGATACCAATTGAAAGTCCAAGTATGTGATCAGAGGGGGAGGGGGTGAATGATCACTTCAAAATTTTCGACTGAAACTTTTGAAGTGAAGCATAAGTAGTGCGGAATAGTGAAGTAAGACTGGAAGCGAAACTAAATGCAGTGAATCAAAACACATTGAAGCATAATTGTGAAGCAAATGCAATACTGAAGGTAAATGCTTGAAGTAAAACGAACTGGGACTCATCGATGTTTGTTCCACCAGTTCACACTCTGCAAAGCGCTACGTCTGGTTGGAGGGACTGGTGATTGAACACCTGGAGAAAATCTCTCTCCGTCCGTTGCTCCACTTCACCAAACTCCTTGAGCTTGGTCAGTTCTTCACTCGTGGTTGATTATTGAGGTAATCACTGAAACCTTTGACAAACTGGACTTCGAGGAGACAATTACTCTTCGCTCTCTGAAGAACAACTCCCTAACCGTCTAGGAGAATTGCAGTTCTCCAAGATAAAAGGCCAGTAAGCTTTCACCTAAGTCATCTCAAATATACTCAGATCAATGGGACTTAGGTTTCAGTATCTAGATTTTTAGTTTTGCTTCGGTGGCGTTTTGGGGTGCTCTCAGCAATCTCTCTCAGGAATATTCTTGGAGCAGCCACCCGCAAATGGAGGAGGGGGCGGCGTATTTATAGTTGGCGATCCCGAGGTGCGGAATGACCAAAATGACCCGAGGTGACAGCTTGACACGTGTCCACAATGGTCGGATTTGTCATCAATGCGCAACTTTACTTGAGGAACAAGTAAAGCTGACTCACGGACTTAGTTCTGCTTCAATAGCCAAAGAACGAAGTTTTTGCTACCGAAACTTAACTTAGTGCACATGAGATTTCTTCACTCAGGCTTCTCACTTGGTTTGGATTTGATCTGAGCATATCTCAATGACTTCGGTGTCCACAAACTAAATACCCCTCTAGATAGTACGGTTTGTCCTATGACTCAAAGAACCGAAAAAGAACTACACAAAAACATCTCAGTCTTGTGCCGTCCTCTTCATTTCCTTCAATGAGTAGAGCTTCAGGACACCTTCATTTTTGGGGGTCATCCTTCGTGATTAAGCTTCGCTCCGTGGGTAATGCTTCGATAACTTGAAGACCTTCACTGAAGCTTTATCACCAAGCTTGTCCTTCAGGAACCTATACAACTATTAACACTAGAAAACATTGTTAGTTACTCTACTGTCTTGTCCAACAATATCCAAAACACACGGGGGTAAAACTTTGCTCTTACAGGTGGACTGTTGCACAGAAGTCGTCGCTGTTGGCTCCGGCGAGTCCGGCACCGCGGGTGTCACCCAGGATTTCTTGGGCACCGAAGCTTCTGGTGCAAGCAGAGACGCTGGTCGCGGATGATGGTGGTGGAGTGCCGCTGCCGGGGGATATCGAGGAAGGACGCCGCCCCCAACCCGCAAGATGTTTTATTTTGACCCTGCACTTTCGTAGTTACTGGTATTTGACTTGGGATTGTTATGTAGCCAATCTATTAGTTAGCGTAACTTGTATATATCGGTTTGTGAAACCAAGTTGTATTTTGATTCTGGAAGAACTCCCGATGGGATAGTAATGAAAGTGGCACTTTGGAGACTTACCTGGAGGCTCCCTTACCTGGTGCGTGTCACAAAAATCCCTTGGCTAACACGGATGTGAGGAAAGATCTGCCTCGCAGATCATCCAAAATGTATCTTGGCCTTATACACGTCTTATCCGAATGGGTGCAACGCCCAGCCCCCGTGCGTGTGGGAGGCACATTCTATGGATATAGTCAGTAAAGGTGAGTGGGAGTGCTGACCGCTCTGCTCTTTTGTTGCTCAGTCTGGAAAATCACTTCCGAGAACTCAAAAGTCCTAGGAATCACAGGCTTCACTGGGCTGACCATGTGAGGCTGGTGCCCTGAGCAAGGGTACCTCAGAGCGAAATCCGAGTTGTGCGACACACTCAAACATGCCTTTCCGGGAGACTGGTACATCCGCCCGCACGGATTCTTGAAGGGAACTCCAGCCTGACTCCCTCAGGACACATGGATCCTAGGAGATAGGGTCTGTCAAGAGGGAATCATGCCTGGGCAGGTGTTGAACCTCCTCAGGCTACCCAAACGGGGCTCATCGGACGGGATGATAAACTTAACCGAGCCGATTGTGCGGAGCAAGATCAGTCGCTTGGGTCCTCTGCGAGCAATTTTTGCCGCCAGATGATGACCCTCAACTGTAGGAGCTCGTTTGTAGCGTCTTCGATAAATAAGAGTGTCGATCCACACGAGGAGCAGAAGGTATTGGTAAGTGACTTTGGTAAAGAAATAGATGCAGGAACTGAAAGATGACTTTTTAGGGGTTTTTCGATATAAGCAACAGAAAGGTAAAAGTGAGTAAAGTAAAAAGCACTGAGGAGTAACAAGTGGACCAATCCTTTTGAGCATAGGAGAGGTCTAGCAACTGAACTTATAAAGGCTAAAAGCGTTCTTGAGGACACACAGGAGAAATAGTCACGTGCTTTCGCCATATTCCGCATCGGTACTATGTGCTGTGTTGATAAGTGTTGAGTGGGTGGATCTATGCTAGTACACCCTATAGACTAAGATAAGTGAACTCTTATGATTAAACACCTTGCAAGCATCCGCAAATACAAGATAGTAATTAAGGCAAAATCCTAACCATAGCAATACGATCGTTGATCCATTGTTCCCTTGTGCAAAAGCGTGCGCACTGGGGTTCAGGTTTCTGTCACTCCGGCAACCCACCGTAAGCAATTCTTTGTAAACAATGCATTCCTCTATGTCCTTAATAAGGTGAAGTGTTGAGTGTTCGACTCACGAAACACCACTAGGAAAATAACAACACATCTTAAATATCAAACAAAACATATTACTTCAACATCATATGACTACTAACAACTAGACTTCTCCCATGTCCTCAAGAACTAAAGTAACTACTCACAAGACATAAAAGAGATCATGATCAGTGGGGATAAATAGATGATAAAAATCTGGACACAATGATATTTCTCTGACAAAACTCAATAGCATTCATCACATGGTAGTAATCAACACCGGTAGAGTAGAGAGGCTAGATAGTACGGATTACAACACAAGTTGAACTTGTGAGGTGAGATTTGATGACGGTGGAGATGATGCTGATGTTGGGGATGATGTTGATGATTGATGGCTTCTCGCCCCTCGTTGGTTACCCCAAGTGGAAGGTTTGAGATGCAGTGCAACAGCAAGTTTCCCTCGGTGAAGATACCAAGGTTGTCGAACCAATAGGACTCAGGAGATACAAGTAGGTGGTAAAGTGAACAAGGCGCCATTTACGATATTGCTAACTTCACCTGGACCTGCACACAAATACAAATAACTTTTCTCCCAACGAGTACAGAGGAGTTTTCAATTCCTCCGGCCTTGCTGTTTACAAAGGATTAACGCAAGAGATAATAATAGTGGCAACTGAAAGTAAAGACTGAAAGTAAACTGAGGGTGTAAACAATAATGTGAAGATGGACCTGGGTCCCGTGATTTTCACTAGTGATGTCTCTCTCCCAAAAGATGATAAAAGTGCTAGCGAGGTAAACAAATCACAGTTGGGCAATTGACAGGATTATGAAGGCACCGCAATGCTAACTATGCTGCAAAGAAAGGAAGGGCTCAAAAGCAATGGGCAGTACGCCAAGGTAAGTAGACCGAAATCCATCAGCATCTACTACGAATTGTCCACCTTGAGATATCTATCCAGAACATCTCACTGGTATTAAGTTGCGAATCCCACCCAAAGTGTAAACTCAAAGAAACAGACAACTGCATTAAAAGAACTTTGCGTAAAGTAAACAATCCTTGCACCCGCAGGTACAAGCACCGTTGTTTTATCCTTGGTGGCAACAACACATCACCTAGTCTCATGTTTCTGTCACTCAAGCTAGACATCAAGGGGCTGAACCCACAATCGAGCATAACGCTCTCTCTTCGAGTTGCAAATAAAATACTTGGCCAAAGCAAATACCGCAACGGAGAACATGCAAGAATTTACTCAAGAACAAAAATATAAAAGAGAAGAACCAAATATATTACTCATCACAATCTGAACATAGTCTCATAATCCATCAGATCCCAACAAACTCAGCATAGCAACAACAGAAATTACATAGATGCCTCGATCATGTCAAGCAGCTCACGAGGAATCGAAAGTGGAAGCACAAAGAGGGGAGAGATTCATCACATAGCTACTGGTCACGGACCCATTGTCGGGACCCGGGGTTAGCGTATGTAATTCCAGTCACGAAACAATCACATGGAGAGCCGAGAACCGTACCCACTTGTCTAAGCAGACAAGGCCAAGCACAGAACGTTCTCGGTAAGCATCGAACATGAGGGGCATCCCATTCAGGCCGGATGATCAACTGAGATGGGTCCTCAACGTCCTCTCACAAGTCTAAATTATTATGGGTGGTGAATCCCATACTCATAGACAAGTCGCCTCAACCATGTTATCGATTGGATCCTAACTCTTACATAAACTTACTCCAGCCCGATCACTTAGTCGGGGTCTAGGGCGGGCTCGATCATACAACAAAGTGTGCCACGTGACAGGGTCACGAGCAATCGCATCGCGATGCCCCAAGCTGCGCACATCTAAGGGCCACTTGGTGTATCAAAGACCGCCAGCCAGATCACAACTAAGGTCTCCAAAACCCATACTAAGACATTCATGTTATAAACATACACGCAGCACACATGCCTAGTATGAACAGCAGGTATCATCACATAACTCTACAAAGTACTCTTTATTGATATACACATAGAGCATACAAAGATCACATGTCTGTGATCACGTTACATCATACAACGGAAGAAAATTAGGTCTGAGTACAGACAAGATTAACAAATGGCTTAGAGAAGCCTTGTACAACAAACATGCCCTTCCACGAGGGACCAGACTGCTGTCTGGGACTATGCTAACTTAGTCAACGTCGAGCTTCACGAAGGTGACTCCATCGGGGTCCGGTTTCTTATCTAAAACATAGAATAAGAAAACGTGAGTACAAAGTCGTACTCAGCAAGACTTACATCAGAACTACACTACTAATGCTCAAGTATCAAGGTAAAGGAGGTGGGGTTCAACATGCAGAAGTGCGAGCTTTGACTTGGCTAATCCTGTACTACGAGTACCAGACTTGAGGTAAGAAGCGTACACGAGTCCACTACCAAGTCTCCAACCAATACACCACTATGGTTACTTCCTCGACTTCCCCACGAGGACGCACGCCATAGCACTCACGCTTATCTTGCGAGTTTTATAAGTATCCATTCAAGTTGTCTATGATCAAGTAAAGGTCTCCAAGTAGTCCATAACCGCGGACACGTCTATTCGAATAGTTCATTAACCCTGTAGGGGTGTACATCTTCACACGCGTGTCATCACTTATCGCCTCGTTCTTGTCACCCTTCAAGCGGATGTCGGGCGTGGATGAAACCAAGGCACTACCCTCACATAACCTTTTCTAATCCAGGAGTCGACTACCTGAGTTTGTCACCGCTCGAGAGTCCGGCCGGTTCCACGAAACGGACTCAGATAATGCAAGGGACCGAGACGCCACCTTTGACAGATGGTTTCACTGCCTCACAGTTCCACCCACATATCTATAGTTAGGTCAAAAGGAAAGCCCGAATCTAGTGTGACTCCTGGACCGGATTGGGTACGTAAAGAGGCCAAACGGGGCTCCCATAAACCCTACATGTGGTCATACTCTTTGTCTTGGATCACAAAACAAGAACTCGGGGCCTAGGGCAGTGTTCAACGAGACAACCCACTGTGTACTCCTACACAGCCTCTCATCGTTCACCTTTGTTTAGGGTGGATTCACCAACAAGTTTATCATCAGTACCAGTGTGTTCATTCCATCCCGACTCACAAACATAACATCCTCATTGTACCACTAAGCAGCAAAAGCAGTAACAGTTGCAGGGGCCACATGCTCATCATTCAACTCCTAAATCTGCTAGGATTGTGGTTTGCTTAATACGGTGGCAAAATGATAGGTCATGCATCGGAATGGGTTCAACTATGCGAAAGAACGTGTCTCGGTGATCTCCTAAACATGCATAAGTGAGACTGAGAGGGAATTGGGATTTTATAGATATGATCAAAGGGGTTTGCTTGCCTTGCTGACGATACATGGGTCTTAACGGTGGTCTTCTCCTTCGGGGGTGATCACCGTCTCGGAAAAGCTGGTACCGGAAACAATCATCAACAAGGGGGAGGACAACTTCGGAAGCAAAATGCACATACACATGATAAGGTTGTCCATGATGTGAATGGTACTGGTTTGTAGCATATTCAATTTAATTGAAGTATATTGCATTTGAAATGCAAATTCAAACTCCAAATTCAATTTCAAATTAAGTCATATACACATTTTCTTCTGTTCACCCATTTTAAAATGGTCAAACATAAAAACAAATTACATATTCTTAATCCTTGTATTTTTCTGATAATTTTTCATATATTATATGTTTAATTTGGAGTTAGTATGAATTTTCTATGATTTTCCAAAGTTTAACTCATTTTCTGGATTTTCTGTAATTACTTTAATTCATTTTTATTTTTCTGGAAAGTCTTTATTGCATCAGCATGATGCAATGCTGACATCAGGGGGGTTCTGACTGGTGGGGCCCCCATGTCAGCCTCATTGGGGGTTAATCCCTCTCTGTTTAAACTAAACAGAGGGGTTAGGGGGCCCACCTGTCAGTGACGTGGGGCTGATTAGCTTAGGCTAATTAAGGCCTTAATGGCCTGGGTCGCCGCCGGCGACTGGAAGCTCGCCGGAGCTCATCGGGTTTGGCCTAGAGGGCACGGGGGAGGAAGAAAAGAGTACTGGGGCGTAGCCCACAGCCTCGCGCGTCCGTTCAAGTCTTCTGGGGTTCAAGCAGGTGCACTAGAGCTTGCCCTCGACGGCAATGGCGGCGGCCGCTCACTGTTGGAGACGAAGACGGTCTAGGGGGCTCGGGAAGAAGCTTGGGGAGAGGGGAAAATACCGCCGGCTCACCCTGAAGCGATTTGTGGCGACGACGATGCCGAAGGGGCTCGGGAGAGGTAGAATTTGTCGCCGGAGTTCCTCGGCGGCCGAAGCTTCTCGGTGAAGCTTGCGTTGCCAGTGGCCCGCTTGAGCTTGAATCAATGGAGGGGTTCGACGAAGGCTTCAGCTGCGGCTTCCCTGGACACGGTGGCTCGCCATTAGGGGCACGGTGGCCGCGGTGGCGCGTAACGACGGCGACTTGGTGCGCTCGGGTGCGGCGAGATCGGGCGAGAGAGAGCGTGGAGAGAGAGCCAGAGGAGTGGGAAAGGACTGGGGAGACGCCCAGGGCCTCCACGGCGCAGATAGGTGTCGAGGGGGCAAGCAGGACGTGGCCAGCGGCGTCGGCATGGTCGCCACGCAGCGGCCTGCCTGCCTGTCCCAGGGAAGAAGACGACCCTGCCCTTGGGCTGGGCCGCTTCGGCTAGTCGGGCCTCTTTGCCAGGTAGGCCTCTTTTCTGTTTTTCTCCTTTTCTTTTTATTTTTGTTATTTGTTTTGCTCTGGTAAAAAAATACCATAGCATTTTATAAAAATGCCCAAATACTTTTATAAATACTAGGTGACCAGTAGCTAGCCACATATAGAATTTGAGCATTTTTTAAATTCAAAACATTTGAATTTCAATTCAAATAGGGGTCAAATTTAATTTCCAGGGAACTATTTGAATATTAGAAAATTCCATGAGTATGGGAAAAATACCCAAACCACTTTTAAAATGATCGGCATCATTTATAGGAATTTTCCAAATATTCAAATGATTTTTGGAAAAAGATTTTTATCTGGCCATTTAAAATAATTTCTCAGGGCTTTCTTTTCCCCATTTTTGAATTTCATTTGGAATTTTTTGCATGATGCAAAGGGCACAAAAAAACCCTAGCACTTACCCTAGATGGGGTTCTGACACCCATGGTCCAAGGGGGACTACTCACGGTACATACGGGAGGCGTCCATGGCTATGGATGGTCTCCCGGAGGGGGTTCGTCCTTCCGGCAGGGTGCCGGGGCAGCTTCTCCTGGCAGACCCGATCTTGAAACGGAGGCGGCGGCGGTACAGAGGCGAGATCGCGAAAGAGGGATCGATATTAGGGGTTTCCACCCCGAGGGCTAAATATAGGCGGAGGGGGGCATCGAGGGGACCCACAGGGCAGCCAGGAGGCCCCCTGGCGCGGCCTAGGGTGGGGCCGCGCCAGGGACCCTTCTGGAGTCCCTGTGGTGGCCCACCTCCGCTGCCTTGGTGATTCCGGAAGTTTCTGTTGCGCTGATTTTTTATATATTTTTCCCAGAATTTTTGGAGCATTTTTAATGGCCGGAAAACATGAAATACAAAAACAGCAGAAAACAGAAACTGACAACTGGGTGCACTGAGTTAATAGGTTAGTCCAAATAGGTTCAAAAGTGTATGAAAGTTCAAGAAAAACATGGCAAAGTCACACAAAACATGCATGGAGCAAGAAGAAATTATAGATACGTTTGGGACGTATCAACATCCCCAAGCTTAATTCCTACTCGTCCTCGAGTAGGTAAATGATAATAAGCATAATTTCTGTGGTGACATGCCACACAATCAAATAAGGACTTTTAAGTAAAGCAATCAAGGCATGCAATTCAATTCAAGTCTTAACAAGAAAGAGTCTATATTAGCATTGACACAAGAAATAAAAGAAAAAAAGGTGCAAGAGCTCTTGCTGTCCGTGACTCGAATGTCTCCAAATGGCGTTTGCGTGCAAGCAAGGGATAGGGAAATATGGGAGAAAAAGTAAGGTTGTTGAGAACAACTATCTACTAAAGTGTCACACTTGGTCTCCTTTGTATTCTTATCTTGACTCGTCCCCAGACCACTAGTCAGGTAGAAGTCAAACTGATCCACTCCCTTTCGATATTTTGAGCACTCATGCAATGGATGAGCATGAGCAAGAAAGTTGACACCTAAAAGGCGAAACAGAAAGAAGGTGGAGGAGGAAGACAAAAAGGTGTGAAAGGCTCACATCAACGAGGACAATCATAGGCGAGAGAAGGCCATATGATAGATATGATGTGAGGAGTAGGGATTGCCATACAACGGATGCACATGTGAGCTAAAAGCTCTCCAAGGGAACTAGTGGGGGTGCATCTAACTTGCTTGCTCAAGAAGACCTAGAGCTCGTTTGAGGAGGATCATCATTGGAATATACAAGCCAAGTTCTATAGTGTGAAGGGTCCCCACATAGCTATATGCATGATGATGATCTCTATGGAGTACAAGGGATAGAAGATGAAGTACTAGTGTGGATCTCTCAAAAGGAATAGTAGTATGCCCCCTTCTCTCTTTTTTTCTCTTTTTCTCTTTTTCTCTTTTTCTCTTTTTCTCTTTATTTTTATTTTTTGGTGGCCTCAATGGCTCTTTCTATTTAACTCTCATTTGTCCTCTTTGGGATCTTTTGATTTTGTCCTCTTTGGGATCTTTTCCTCACTTTAGGGGCAATACTCTATATTTTACAAGAATATAGGAGATCTTTCACACTTTACAAAGGTACTCACATAAATAAAAATGTAACTATCATGATGCAAATGTATGCCTCTTCCAGGGTAGCAGGATATGCAATGATACTAGCGCATCATGTAGCAATGATTAGGGCAAGGCCCAACTAGCATGCGGCTCATTGATCAAGCAAGTAGCATGTATGACATGAAGATCAAGTCATGAGAAGGTGGATGTTGCATGGCAATGTATCTCGGAAAGGCTATGGAAATGCCTTGT
This sequence comes from Bromus sterilis, assembly GCA_950022295.1. Lineage (NCBI taxonomy): Eukaryota > Viridiplantae > Streptophyta > Magnoliopsida > Poales > Poaceae > Bromus > Bromus sterilis. The sequence continues at coordinate 284,552,026 of OX465600.1, forward strand.
AGGTAGGTATGGTGGCTCTTTTGAGGAAAGATATAAGGAGGCTTATGATGACATAGCGTATCATGCCATGGGTTTGGATGCACCGACGAAGTATGCACCAACTCTCGAGGTGAGAAAGGGCAATGCACGGTACCGAAGAGGCTAGAAAAAGTATAGGTGGGTGGAAGTGTCCACTTTCGAATTCTCACATTAGTCCGAAGAACTCATGCACTTATTATCGGTAACTCTCAATCTAATCAGGAGGTTCACAAAGAGACAGGTACCCCGAGGAGGAGTGTATGGGGTTTTGGTTATCCTTGCGCATCCTCGACTCATGGTACGTGAGTGTACTCTAATATTCGAACCCTCCAGAGGTTAGTAATCCATCTAGTAGCTAGAGTTCTCAACAGGGGTTTTTTTAGTTTTCGAAAAACACACGGATTTCCCAAAATACGACATCTATCACTAATAGGCAAGAGCTCTTGACACCATAAGTTCAAACATTACTCTAGTCAATACCTCAAAACTATTGCAAGTTACTACTACAAAGAGAATAGCAACTTTAACTACCTAATTTCAGTCAAGACACATAACTCATTGCAATAGGAAAACTCTCTAACAAGATAAAACATGCAACCTATAGAAAGTTTAACCTAAGACAAAAGAAAAGATCTAGAAAAACTAAAGCACTACAACTAAACAGAACAACAGCTAATAAAAGAAAAAGAACATCTCACAACTAAAAGAATAAGCATGCAAATCCTATGAGGAGTTCTAGTTCAAGCGGAGCGTGAATCTCCCCCACAAAAAAGAGTAAGTTGGGGTCTAACTTGTTACTACAGCAAAGAAAGCAAAACAAACCTAGAAAAGTAAAGAGCGAGACGCTCCAAGCAAAGCACACAATGCATGAAGTGATAAAAATATAGTGCAACGAGGGACAAACTGATGATTGTTGATGAAGAAGGGGATGCATCGGGGGCATCCCCAAGCTTAGACGCTTGAGTCTCCTTGAATATTTATTGGGGGTGTACATGGGCATCCCCAAGCTTGAGCGTTTGACACTCCTGAATCTTCTTTCATCATCCTTCATCGCGCACTTGAAAACTCCCTTCATACATAACTCATTGTAGGCTGATTAGAGAGGTTAGTACCCTAATAAAATAATTTTCCTCTACTGCAAATAAAGATTTCCAGGAAGAGCTACTGTTTCTCAAGATTGCCAAAAAGTTTTTGCAAAGAAAAAGCAAGCTTAAGGTTTTCAAAAGTAGAGAGCGACAAAACATGACAGAATCTGTGAAAAACAGAACAGCAGAGAGAAACGAATTTTTTAGGGGTACTTCTGCAACTCAAATCAAAAAACTCAGAACATACGGAAGTTTCGTAATTTTATAGAGCACGCTGTGTAAAAATTTCATCTCAAAAATATGAACTGGGATTTTTCTCTAATCTTTCTAGTAACGAGGACAGAATCTGTTTTCTGGACAGCATGTCACAACTTTCACTTCCCTTGCCGTATGAGGCTAAACTTGGCACAAAGCTTGAAAAGTAAAGATACAATGATGTTGCTACAGTAATAACAATCATCAAGACCACTAAGAACAGAACAAAATCTTGAAAAGTAAAGATACAATGATGTTTATTTATGCAAGAATCAACAAGACGAACACCAAAAGAACAAGGCTCAAAGGGTTTCAATTCAAACATATCAAATATTCTTTTGGGCATAACGGAGGTACTAGCTCCAACATCACATAAAGCATAGCAAGAGAAGTTATTTAATTTAATTTTTATCATAGGGTCCCAACCATCTTCTAGCTTCCTAGGTATGGAGGCTTCTACTCTAAGCTTCTCCTCTCTAAATTTGATTAGAGCATTGGTGATATGCTCTGTGAAGGCAAGATTAAGTGTGCTAGTGTGGGGGTCTCTAGACATCTTGTGTAGGAAACCAATAACTTTTGGTAAAGTGCAGTTGTCAAAGTCTAAGTCACTACTATCTACCAAGGAAGTAGTGATATCATTTAAGCTCACTTTTTCGAAAGCCTCTATGTTCATAGAGGTTTCCTCTTCTAAGGTTGAGGTGGTAGCATCACCATTGATAGGTCCAGTGGGACTAGGGGTGTGATGGGTGCTAACAGTTTGGACATCCTCAACTACTTGGATAGTGGCTACTGTGTGGTAGGTAGGAAGGCTCTTAATTCTCTCTTCTTCCTTCTTTTCTCTAGCCCATCTCTCTTTAAGTTTTCCCAACATCCTAATGTTTTCATTAATTTGGACTTGGATGGCATTCATAGTTGTGGTCTTCCTCTCCTCGGGGGGAGAGGTTCTAATCTTCAGCATCTCTACATCATGGGCTATGTTGTCTACCTTCGAAGAGAGGATATCTAATTTATCTAATTTCTCTTCCACACTCTTGTTGAAGGCTTTCTGGGTAGTGATAAAGTCTTTGAGCAAAGTCTCTAGTTCTGAAGTGGAGTTTCTGGTGGTAGGATAAGTGTTGTTCCCATAGTTGTTGGATTGGAAAAGCCTAGGATTGTTGCTACCAAAGTTACTCCTATTCGCATTATTGTTGAAGTTGTTTCTAGAGACAAAATTAACATCTACTTGCTCCTGAGCAACCAAAGAATTTAAAGGAACATCTTGAGGATCAATAGAAGGTTGCTTGGTAAGTAGAGACATGATAAGGTCAACATTTTCATTTAAAGAGGAGATCTCCTCGACAGAGTTTACCTTCTTGCCGGTTGGAGATCTCTCGGTGTGCCATTGCGAGTAATTCAGCATCATCTCATCTAGTAGCTTTGTGGCAGCACCAAGCGTGGTTGACATAAAAGTTCCTCCTGCGGCCGAATCTAACAGGTTCCGCGAGGTGAAGTTCAAGCCTGCATAAAAAGTCTGGATAACCATCCAAGTAGTCAGTCCATGTGTAGGGCAGTTCTTGACAAGCGTCTTCATACGTTCCCAAGCCTGGGCCACGTGTTCATTATCGAATTGCCTGAAATTCATAATGTTACTCCGCAATTGAATAATTTTAGCAGGGGGATAGTACTTCCCTATAAAAGCATCTTTGCATTTACTCCAAGAATCGATACTGTTCTTGGGCAAAGATTGTAGCCACTCCTTGGCTCTTCCTCTCAAAGAGAAAGGAAAAAATCTTCAGCTTGACGATGTATCCATCCACTTCCTTGTACTTCTGCATGTCGCAGAGCTCGATAAAGTTGTTTAGGTGCAAGGAAACATCTTCTCCTGCTCCTGAGAATTGATCTTTCATGACAAGGTTAAGCAGAGCAGGTTTAATCTCATAAGAAGGTGCTGAATTATCAGGTGGAGCAATAGGAGTGCAGATAAAGTCACTGTTGTTGTGACTAGTGAAGTCACACAACTTAGTGTTTTCATTGGAACCCATAGTAGCAGCAGATATTTTTGGTATTTTTGATTAGGGACACAAAAGTAAAAACTGAAAGGTAAACTAACAAGACTAAAAAGAAAAGGTAAAAGATAGTGTGCAACTCCCCTATCTTGTAGACTTGAGTCCCCGGCAACGGCGCCAGAAATTTTCTTGATGGATTCTCGCCCCTCGTTGGTTACCCCAAGTGGAAGGTTTGAGATGCAGTGCAACAACAAGTTTCCCTCGGTGAAGATACCAAGGTTGTCAAACCAGTAGGACTCAGGAGATACAAGTAGGTGGTAAAGTGAACAAGGCACCGTTTATGATATTGCTAACTTCACCTGGACCTGCACACAGATACAAATAATTTGCTCCCAACGAGTACAGAGGAGTCCCGTGATTTTCACTAGTGATCTCTCTCTCCCAAAAGACGATAAAAGTGCTAGCGAGGTAAACAAATCACAGTTGGGAAAATGACAGGATTATGAAGGCACCGCAATGCTAACTATGCTGCAAATAAAGGAAGGGCTCAAAAGCAATGGGCGGTACGCCAAGGTAAGTAGACCGAAATCCATCTACATCTACTACGAATCATCCACCTTGAGATATCTATCCAGAACATCTCGCTGGTATTAAGTTGCGAATCCCACCCAAAGTGTAAACTCAAAGAAACAGACAACTGAATTAAAAGAACTTTGTGTAAAGTAAACAATCCTTGCACCCGCAGGTACAAGCACCGTTGTTTTATCCCTGGTGGCAACATCACATCCCCTAGTCTCATGTTTCTGTCACTCAAGCTAGACGTCAAGGGGCTGAACCCACAATCGAGCATAACGCTCTCTCTTCGAGTTGCAGATAAAATACTTGGCCAAAGCAAATACCGCAACGGAGAACATGAAAGAATTTACTCAAGAACAAAATATAAAAGAGAAGAACCAAATATATTACTCATCACAATCTGAACATAGTCTCATAATCCATCAGATCCCAACAAACTCAGCATAGCAACAGCAGAAATTACATAGATGACTCGATCATGTGAAGTAGCTCACGAGGACTCGAAAGTGGAAGCACATAGAGGGGAGAGATTCATCACATAGCTACTGGTCACGAACCCATGGTCCAAGGGGGACTACTCACGGTACATACGGGAGGCGTCCATGGCTATGGATGGTCTCCCGGAGGGGGTTCCTCCTTTCGGCAGGGTGCCGAGGCAGCTTCTCCAGGCAGCCCCGATCTTGAAACGGCGGCGGCGGCAGCGGTACAGAGGTGAGTTCGCGAAAGAGGGATTGATATTAGGGGTTTCCGTCATGGGGGGTAAATATAGGCGAAGGGGGCACCGAGAGGGGCCACAGGGCAGTCAGGAGGGTGCCTGGCGCGGCCCAGGGTGGGGCCGCGCCACCTGCCCTCCTGGCTGCCTGGTGGTGGCCCTCCTTCCCTCCTTTGGTGATTCCGGAGGGGGGCCAATGGAGCAGCGGCGGAACTCACGAAACTCCTCCCTCTTTTAGGGTTTTTAGACGCTGAGGGATAAATAGGCCAGAGGGGGAGCCTGGGGTGGCCCAGGGGTCCAAGCATCCACCTGGTGCGGCCAGGGGTGGGGCCACGCCAGGCGGCGCCTGGGATCCTGTTGGCCCCCCTCTGGTCTCCGTTTTGCGTGTCCGTGTCATTCTTCTGGAAAATACTCTCCGTCGATTTTTAGGTAATTTGGAGGTCTTCTCCTTCAGCAATTCAGCATCCACTTTTTACCGCTGAATCCTTCGTCTGCTGCTTCGGCATCGGAAAGTTGCGAACCGTGTAAATTAAGCCAAAACAACATAAGAATAGCATCATACCATGAAATATACCAATGAATAAGAAAGAATTACTATATAAAATAGTGATGCATTTTGGACGTATCAACTCCCCCAAGCGTAGACCTCGCTTTTCCCCAAGCGAATACTGAGCTCGGTAAACCTGTCCTCAAGTTTAGAGAGTGAAATGTCGATAAATAGAATACAAACAAGAAGTATCAAGGTTTCTTCATCGAACTCAAGCACCCTCAGCAGTAACCTCAACTCATAAGGTCCTTATGAGAAAGTAATAACAATTATAATCAAAAGTAGGGATGAGAAAACTCATCAAATTATGGCAAACATATCCTTAATCCAAGGACAGCTAATAACTTTTACTTTTGCTCTTTTCACTTTTTAATGAAACAATTTGAAGATTTTGAAAGAACATGTTATTAGTCATGAAGTGCAAATGCTAACACAAAGGAATATGGATTCTTGGAAAAATCTTTCGCAAACAACTTACTTATCAAAGGATAATGTCAACAATGATGCGGCATGGCAAAACTTAATGCAGCATTATATGAATGAATCATCATCAACATCAAGTGTCTGTTCTCTTTTGGGAAAGGAAGGAAGTGGGACAACTGACTCAACACAAAAGTAAAGGAAAGGCCTTGTTAAAGGCAAGCAGGGAAAACTCATGTGCTATCCTTAAAACAAACAGAATGAAAATAAACTTTGGGAGGTGCATAGTTTGTCAATGAATGCTAATAGATAGCTCAATTACTTCTCAAGACGGACAAGTTTCGAGGAACGGCTCCCAAGTGGGGACGATCACATGCCCTTAATCTCCTTTGTTTATCACTGCCAAAGTTTCTGATTTCTCATTGACCAAGCGTGAAGGAGGGTTTGTTTGTTGCATTATCTTTCGAGCTGGGCGCACTTGATACGTCCCAAACGTATCTATAATTTCTGCTTGCTCCATGCATGTTTTGTGTGACTTTTCCATGTTTTGCTTGAACTTTCATACACTTTTGAGCATATTTGGACTAATCTATTAACCCAGTGCACCCAGCTGTCAGTTGCTGTTTTCTGCTGTTTTTGTATTTCAGGTTTTCCGGCTATTAAAAGTGCTCCAAAAAATCAGGGAAAATCAGATAAAAAATCAGCGCAACGGAAGTTTCCGGAATCACCATAGGAGGGAAGCAGGGCCACCACCAGGCAGCCAGGAGGGCAGGTGGCGCGGTCCCACCCTGGGCCGCGCCAGGCACCCTCCTGACTGCCCTGTGGACCCTCTCGGTGCCCCCCTTCGCCTATATTTACCCCCCCCCCATGACGGAAACCCCTAATATCAATCCCTCTTTCGCGAAGTCACCTATGTACCGCTGCCGCCGCCGCCGTTTCAAGATCGGGGCTGCCTGGAGAAGCTGCTCCGGCACCCTGCCGGGAGAAGCTACCCCCTCCGGGAGACCATCCATAGCCATGGACGCCTCCCGTATATACCGTGAGTAGTTTCCCTTGGACCATGGGTCCGTGACCAGTAGCTATGTGATCTATCTCTCCCTTCTTTGTGCTTCCACTTTCGAGTCCTAGTGAGTTGCCTCACATGATCGAGGCACCTTTGTAATTTTCTGTTGTTGCTATTCTTAGTTTGTTGGGATCTGATGGATTATGAGACTATGTTCAGATTGTGATGAGTAATATATTTTGTTCTTCTCTTTTATATTTTGTTCTTGAGTAAATTCTTGCATGTTCTCCGTTGCCGTATTTTACTTTGGCCAAGTGATTTGTTGCAACTCCAAGAGGGAGCGTTATGCTTGATTGTGGGTTCAGCCCCTTGATGTCTAGCTTGAGTGACAGAAACTTGAGACTAGGGGATGTGCTGTTGCCACCAGGGATACAACAACGGTGCTTGTATCCTCGGGTGCAAGGATTGGTTACTTTACGCAAAGTTCTTTTAATGCAGTTGTCTGTTGCTTTGAGTTTACACTTTGGGTGGGATTCGCAACTTACCTTGGCATACTGCCCATTGCTTTTGAGCCCTTCCTTTCTTTGCAGCATAGTTAGCATTGCGGTGCCTTCATAATCCTGTCAATTGCCCAACTATGATTTGTTTACCTCGCTAGCACTTTTATCGTCTTTTGGGAGAGAGACATCACTAGTGAAAATCACGTGACCTTGGTCCATCTTCATATAATTGTTTACACCATCAATTTACTTTTAGTATTTACTTTCATTTGCCACTATCGTTATCTCTTGTGTTAATCCTTTGTAAACAGCAAGGCCGGATGAATTGACAACTCCTCTGTACTCGTTGGGAGCATAGTTATTTGTTTCTGTGTGCAGGTCCTGTCAACTCCCTAGCCAGAAGCTAATTTCTGGCGCCGTTGTCACCTTCTTGTATCTCTTGGAGTCCTACTGGTTCGATAACCTTGGTATCTTCACCGAGGGAAATTTGCTGCTACGCTACATCTCACCTTCCACTTGGGGTAACCAACGAGAAGTGAGAGAACTATCCTCACCGTATCAAGCTAATTTCTGGCGCCGTTGCCGGGGACTCCAGTCTACAAGATAGGGGAGTTGCAGACTATCTTTTATCTTTGCTTTTTAGTCTTGTTAGTTTACCTATCAGTTTTTTTACTTTTGTTTCCTTTATCAAAAATACCAAAAATACCTATTACCTTGTCAGTAGTTACCACTATGGCTGGTCCTTTTGCTTTTGTGGAGGCAGAAGTACTTACCTTTACTCAAAGAGGTGGTGAAAGTTTGAAAGATGCTTGGTATAGAATTAATGATTCTCAAAAAAGAGCCACTAAGAAGCAATCCACTACTATCTTGCTTAGAAATTTTTATGTTGGGATCACTTCTCGGAATAGGTTTCTTTTAGACACTGCTATCAATGGGAACTTCGTAGAGGCCCTAGTTTGGGAAGCCCTTAATGTTATTGAAAATCTTGTGGGAAGTCTCCCAGTTGTTAGTATTAAGGAGGACATTACTTTAGCTCACGTTATGAGAAAACTTGAAAAAATAGAGCTAGAGATGCCAAGTATCGATAGGGTGAATGAGTTGGATCGTAAGATTCAAGGGAGTTTGAATATGTTAGATAACTCCATGCAGAAAATTATCAAAACTTTGGAGACTATCAAATCCCTTGATGAGAAGTCTTCTAGGATAGAAAAGATTGAGGAAGTTATTGAAACTCTAGGAACTACCTTTTCCTCAATCAAAACCAAAAAGGATGAAACTCCGGCGAAGAAGGAACCTAAGTTCATTTATGTCCCCAAGGTTCCTCGAGCTAAAGCACACACACCCATTGCCAAGAGAGTTGAAACAGTGAAAACTTTGGAGGAAACACCTATCTTGAACTTTAATGAAACTCCAATTGATTTCCCTCCTTTTGATTTTATTCCAAGAAGCATTTCATTCGTCCATTATTTGAGAAACCTATTAAGACTAGTTGTACCATTGAAGAGCTTTTTGATGATGGTTCAATGGATACAACTTTATCTATTTGCATTAAGCCTAGCTAATGGCTTTAAAGAAGCGCTTTCGGGAGGCAGCCCACAATGAATTTAGGTTTCTATTTTTGCTTTTATTATGTTTTTAATGGTCTTGATGATTGTTACTACTGTAGAAACATCATTGTATCTTTACTTTTCAAGCTTTGTGCCATTTATAGCCTCATACGACAAGGGAAGTAAAAGTTGTGACATGCTGTCCAGAAAACAGATTCTGTCCTCGTGACTAGAAAAATCACAGAAAAAACCCAGTTCATCTTTTTGAGCTGAATTTTTTACACAGCGTGCTCTATAAAATTACGAAACTTCCGTATGTTCTGAGTTTGTTGATTTGAGTTGCAGAAGTACCCAAAAAAATTCGTTTCTATCTTCTGTTCTGTTTTTCACAGATTCTGCCACGTTTTGTCTCTCCTTACTTTTGCAAACCTTAAGCTTGATTTTTCTTTGAAATTTTTTTTTGGAAATCTTGAGAAACAGTAACTCTTCAAAATTATCTTTATTTCCAGTAAGGTAAAAATTATTTTAATAGGGTACTAACCTCTCTAATTAGTCTACAATGAGTTATGTATGAAGGGAGTTTTCAAGTGCGCGATGGAAGATGATGAAAGAAGATCTTGGAGTGTCAAACGCTCAAGCTTGGGGATGCCCATGTGCACCCCCGATAAATATTCAAGGAGACTCAAGCGTCTAAGCTTGGGGATGCCCCTCAGCATCCCCTTCTTCATCAACAATTATCAGCTCGTCCCTCGTTACACTATATTTTTACCACTACATGCGTTATGTGCTATTCTTGGAGCGTCTCGCTCTTAGGTTTTGTTTTTTTAGTATTCTTTAGCTTTGTTTGCTTGGAGCTTCTCTCTCTTTAATTTTCTAGGTTTGTTTTTGCTTTGTTTGCTGTAGTAACAAGTTAGACCCCATGTTACTCTTTTGTGTGGGAGAGATACACGCTCCGCTTGAACTAGAACTCCTCATAGGATTTGCATGCTTATTCTTTTAGCTGTGAGTTGTTCTCTTTCTTTTCTTAGCTGCTGCTTTGTTTAGTTGTAGTGCTTTAATTTTTCTAGAGATTTGCTTTTGTTTTAGGTTGAACTTTCTATAGGTTGCATGTTTTATCTTGTTAGAGAGTTTTCCTGTTGCACTGAGTTTTGTGTCTTGACTAGAAGTAGGTAGTTGAAGTTGCTTTTCTATTTGTAATAGTAACTTGCAATAGTTTTGAGGTATTGATTAGAGTAATGTTTGAACTTTTGGTGTCAAGAGCTCGAGCCTATTGGTGATAGATGTCGTATTTTGGGCAATCCGTGTGTTTTTCGAAAACCAAAAACCCTTGTTGAGAACTCTAGCTACTAGATGGATCACTAACCTCTGGATGGTTCGAATATTAGAGAACACTCATGTACCATGTGTCGAGGATGCGCAAGGATAACCAAACCCCCATACACTCCTCCTCGGGGTACCTGTCTCTCTATGAACCTCGTGATTAGATTGAGAGTTACCGATAATAAGTGCATGAGTTCTTCGGACTAATGTGAGTATTCGAAAGTTGACACTTCCACCCACCTATACTTTTTCTAGCCTCTCCTGTGCCGTGCGTTGCTCTCTTCTCACTCCGAGAGTTAGCGTCCACCTTCGCCGGTACATCAAAACCCTTGGCCCGATACGCTTTGTCATCATAAACCTCCTATCTTTCCTCAAAACAGCCACCATACCTACCTACAAGGCATTTCCATAGCTTTTCCGAGATACATTGCCATGCAACATCCATATTATCATGACTTGATCCTCATGTCATACATTCGCATCATGATAGTTATATCTTCTTTATGTGAGTTCCTTTGTAAAGTGTGAAAGATCTCCTATATTCTTGTAAAATAAAGAGTGTTGCCCCTAAAGTGAGGAAAACATCCCAAAGAGGACAAAATCAAAAGATCCCAAAGAGGACAAACGAGAGTTAAATAGAAAGAGCCATTGAGGCCACCAAAAAATACAAAAAAATAGAAAAAAGAGAAAAAGAAAAATAAAAAGAGAGAAGGGGGCACACTACTATTCCTTTTGAGAGATCCACACTAGTACTTCATCCTCTATCCCTTGTACTCCATAGAGATCATCATCATGCATATAGCTATGTGGGGACCTTCACACTAAAGAACTTGGCTCGTATATTCCAATGATGAGCCTCCTCAAACGAGCTCTAGGTCTTCTTCAGCAAGCAAGTTGGATGCACCCCCACTAGTTCCCTTGGAGAGATTTTAGCTCGCATGTGCATCCGTTGCATGGCAATCCCTACTCCTCACATCATATTTATCATATGGCATTCTCTCGCCTATGATTTTCCTCATTGATGTGAGCCTTTCACACCCTTTTTTTGTCTTCCTGCTCCACCTTCTTTCTGTTTCGCCTTTTAGGTGTCAACTTTCTTGCTCACGCTCATCCATTGCATAAGTGCTCAAAATATCGAAAGGGAGTGGGTCAGTTTGACTTGTACCTGACTAGTGGTCTGGGGAAGAGTCAAGATAAGAATCCAAAGGAGACTAAGTGTGAAACTTTAGTAGATAGTTGTACTCAACAACCTTATTTTTTCTCTCGTATTTCCCTATCCCTTGCTTGCACGCAAAGACCATCTGGAGACATTCGAGTCACGGACAGCGAGAGCTCTTGCACCTTTTGTTCTTTTGTTGCTTGTGTCAATGCTAATATAGACTCTTGCTTGTTAAGACTTGAATTGAATTGCATGCTTTGATTGCTTTACTTAAAAGTCCTTATATGGTTGTGTGGCATGTCACCACAGAAATTATGCTTGTTATCATTTACCTACTCGAGGACGAGCAGGAATTAAGCTTGTAGATGTTGATACGTCCCAAACTTATCTATAATTTCTTCTTGCTCCATGCATGTTTAGTGTGACTTTGCCATGTTTTGCTTGAACTTTCATACACTTTTGAGCATATTTGGACTAATCTATTAACCCAGTGCACCCAACTGCCAGTTGCTATTTTCTGTTGTTTTTGTATTTCAGGTTTTCCGGCCTTTAAAAGTGCTCCAAAAAATCCGGAAAAATCAGATAAAAAATCAGCGACCCGGAAGCATCTGGAATAACCAAGGTAGCGGAGGGGAGCCACCACCAGGAGACCAGGAGGGTCCCTGGCGCGGCCCCACCCTAGGCCGCGCCAGGAGGCCTCCTGGCTGCATGGTGGGTCCCCTCGACACCCCCTCCGCCTATATTTAGCCCTCGGGGTGGAAACCCCTAATATGAATCTCTTTTCCGCAAACTCACCTCTGTGCCACCGCCGCCGCCGTTTCAAGATCAGGGCTGCCTGGAGAAGCTGCCCCGGCACCCTGCCGGGAGGAGGAACCCCCTCCGGGAGACCATCCATAGCCATGGACGCCTCCCGGATGTGCCTTGAGTAGTCCCCCTTGGACCATGGGTCCGTGACCAGTAGCTATGTGATGTACCTCTCCCCTCTTTGTGTTCCACTTTTGAGACCTCGTGAGCTGCCTCACATGATCGAGGCACTTTTGTAATTTTTGTTGTTGCTATGCTGAGTTTGCTAGGATCTGATGGATTATGAGACTATGTTGAGATTGTGATGAGTAATATATTTGGTTCTTCTCTTTTATATTTTGTTCTTGAGTAAATTCTTGCATGTTCTCCGTTGCAGTATTTTGCTTTGGCCAAGTAGTTTGCTTGCAACTCCAAGAGGGAGCGTTATGCTTGATTGTGGGTTCAGCTCCCTGATGTCTAGCTTGAGTGACAGAAACATGAGACTAGGGGATGTGATGTTGCCACCAGGGATAAAAAAACGGTGCTTGTACCCGCGGGTGCAAGGATTGTTTACTTTACGCAAAGTTCTTTTAATGCAGTTGTCTGTTGCTTTGAGTTTACATTTTGGGTGGGATTCGTAACTTAATACCAGCGAGATGTTCTGGATAGATATCTCAAGGTGGATGATTCGTAGTAGATGTAGTTGGATTTCGGTCTACTTACCTTGGCGTACTGCCCATTACTTTTGAGCCCTTCCTTTCTTTGGAACATAGTTAGCATTGCGGTGCCTTCATAATTTTGTCAATTGCCCAGCTGTGATTTGTTTACCTCGCTAGCACTTTTATCGTCTTTTCGGAGACAAACATCACTAGTGAAAATCACGGGACCCCGGTCCATCTTCACATTATTGTTTACACCCTTAGTTTACTTTCAGTCTTTACTTTCAGTTCCACTTTTATCTCTTGCGTTGATCCTTTGTAAACAGCAAGGCCGGAGGAATTGACAACTCCTCTGTACTTGGGAGCAAAGTTATTTGTATCTGTGTGCAGGTCCACGTCAAGCGCCGTGACACCTACTTGTATCTCTTGGAGTCCTACTGGTTGGATACTCAACCTTAGCATCTTTGCTAAGGGAAACTTGCTGCTACACTGCATCTCACCTTCCACTTGGGGTAACCAACAAGGAGAGTTGCCACTCTGTATCAAGCGAATTTCTGGCACCGTTGCCAGGGACTCCAGTCTCCAAGATAGGGGAGTTGCACACTATCTTTTATCTTTGCTTTTTTGTATTGTTAGTTTACCTTTTAGTTTTTACTTTTGTGTCCCTTATCAAAAATATCAAAAATACCTGCTGCTACTGTGGGTTCCAATGAAAACACCAAGTTGTGTGACTTCACTAGTCACAAGAACAGTGACTTTATCTGCACTCCTATTGCTCCACCTGCCACTTCAGCACCTTCTGATGAAATTAAATCTGCTCTGCTTAATCTTGTTATGAAAGATCAATTCTCAGGTGCTGGAGAGGACGCTGCCTTGCACTTAAATTTTTTTATCAAGCTCTGTGATATGCAAAAGTACAAGGAAGTGGATGGAGACATCGTTAAGCTGAAGCTTTTTTCCTTTCTCTTTGAGAGGAAGAGCCAAGGAGTGGCTGCAATCGTTACCCAAGAACAGTATCGATTCTTGGAGTAAATGCAAAGATGCTTTTATAGGGAAGTACTACCCCCTGCTAAAATTATTCAATTGAGGACTAACATTATGAATTTCAGGCAATTGGATAATGAACACGTTGCCTAGGCCTGGGAACGTATGAAGACGCTTGTCAAGAACTGCCCCACACATGGACTGACTACCTGGATGGTTATCCAGAGTTTTTATGCAGGCTTGAACTTTACCTTGCGGAACCTGTTAGATTCGGCCGCAGGAGGAACTTTTATGTCAACCACACTTGGTGCTTCTACAAAGCTACGTGATGAGATGATGCTGAACTACTCTCAGTGGCACACCGAAAGATCTCCAACTGGTAAGAAGGTAAATTCTGTCGAGGAGATCTCCTCTCTAAATGAAAAGGTTGACCTTATCATGTCTCTACTTACCAAGCAAGCTCCTATTGATCCTCAGGATGTTCCTTTAAATTCCTTGGTTGCTCAAGAGCACGTAGATGTGAATTTTGTCTCTAGAAACAACTTCAACAATAATGCTTATAGGAGTAATTTTGGTAGCAACAATCCTAGGCCTTTCCCATCCAACAACTATGGGAACAACAACACTTATCCTAGCACCAAAAACTCCACCTTTGAACTAGAGACCTTGCTCAAAGACTTTATCACTACCCAAAAAGCCTTCAACAAGAGTGTGGAAGAGAAATTAGATAAATTAGATATCCTCTCTTCGAAGGTAGACAACATAACCCATGATAAAGAGATGCCGAAGATTAGAACTTCTCCCCCCGAGGAGAGGAAGACCACTCAAATGAATGCCATCCAAGTCCAAATTAATGAAAACATTAGGATGTTGGGAAAACTAAAAGAGAGATGGGCCAGAGAAAAGGAGGAAGAAGAGAGAATTAAGAGCCTTCCTACCTACCACATAGTAGCCACTATCCAAGTAGTTGAGGATGTCCAAACTGTTAGCACCCATCACACCCCTAGTCCCACTAGACCTACCAATGGTGATGCTACCACCTCAACCATAGATGAAGAAACCTCTATGAACATAGAGGCTTTCAAACAAGTGAGCCTAAATGATATCACTACCTCCTTGATAGATAGTAGTGACCTAGACTTTGACAACCGCACTTTACCTGAAGTTATTGGTTTCCTACACAAGATGTCTAGAGACCTCCACAATAGCACACTTAATCTTGCCTTCATAGAGCAGATCACCAATGCTCTAATCAAAGTTAGGGAGGAGAAGCTGAGACTAGAAGCCTCCATACCTAGGAAGCTAGAAGATGGTTGGGATCCTATGATAAAAATCAAATTGAATAACTTCTCTTGTTATGCTCTTTGTGATGTTGGAGCAAGTACCTCTGTTATGCCCAAAAGAATGTATGATATGCTTGAATTGAAACCTTTTGATCCCTGTTCTTTTGGTGTTCGTCTTGTTGATTCTTCCGTAAAGAAGCCTTTGGGGAAGATCGACGATGTTCTTATCATTGTCAATAACAATTATGTTCCCGTTGATTTCACTATTATGGACATTGAGTGTGAGCCCTCTTGTCCAATTATTTTGGGACGTCCTTTTCTTCGCACAGTTGGTGCTGTTATTGACATGAAAGAGGGCAATATCAAATTCCAATTCCCTCTCAAGAAAGGGGTGTAACATTTCCCTAGGAAAAAGATTAAGTTGCCTTTTGAGTCCGTCACACGGGTTAGTTATTCTCTTGAAAAGACTTGATCTTCTTCTTTAAGCCTAGCTAATGGCTCTAAAGAAGCGCTTTCGGGAGGTAGCCCGCAACGAATTTAGGTTTTTCTTTTTGCTTTTCTTCTGTTCTTAGTGGTCTTGATGATTGTTACTACTGTAGCAACATCATTGTATCTTTACTTTTCAAGCTTTGTGCCAAGTTTAGCCTCAGATTGCAAGAAAGGTCAAAAGTTGGTACATGCTGTCTAGAAACAGATTCTGTCTGCTTGACGGAAAAATTCGGGATAAATCACCAGATCATCTTTTTGATCTGAATTCTTTTGACAGCATGCTCCATAGAATTACCTTTCAGGCGTCTGTTCAGATTATTTTTATTTGAGTTGTAGAAGTACCTTGAAAAAATTCTTTTATCACTGATGTTCTGTTTTTCTCAGCTTCTGCACCGGTTTTTCTTTTCGCACTTTTGCAATCCTTAAGCTGGCTTTTTCTTTGAAAAATCTTTTGGGGAGGCAAGAGAAGCAGTAGCTCTTCCTATAAATCTTTATTTGCAGTAGAGGAAAATTATTTTAGTAGGGCACTAACCTCTCTAATCAGTCTACAATGAGTTATGTATGAAGGGAGTTTTAAAGTGCGCGATGGAAGATGATGAAAGAAGATCTTGGAGTGTCAAACGCTCAAGCTTGGAGATGCCCATGTGCACCCCCAATAAATATTCAAGGAGACTCAAGCGTCTAAGCTTGGAGATGCCCCCGTGCATCCCCTTCATCATCAACAATTATCAGTTCGTCCCTCGTTGCACTATATTTTTATCACTTCATGCATTGTGTGCTATGCTTGGAGCTTCTCTCTCTTTAATTTTCTAGGTTTGTTTTTGCTTTGTTTGCTGTAGTAACAAGTTAGACCCCATGTTACTCTTTTGTGTGGGAGAGTTACACGCTCCGCTTGAACTAGAACTCCTCATAGGATTTGCATGCTTATTCTTTTAGCTGTGAGTTGTTCTTTTTCTTTTCTTAGTTGTTGCTCTGTTTAGTTGTAGTGCTTTAGTTTTTCTAGTGCTTTTCTTCTGTATTAGGTTGAACTTTCTATAGGTTGCATGTTTTATCTTGTTAGAGAGTTTGCCTGTTGCACTGAGTTTTGTGTCTTGACTAGAAGTAGGTAGTTGAAGTTGCTATTCTCTTTGTAGTAGTAACTTGCAATAGTTTTGAGGAATTGACTAGAGTAATGTTTGAACTTTTGGTGTCAAGAGCTCGAGCCTATTAGTGATAGATGTCCTATTTGGGGAAATCCGTCTGATTCTCGATAAGCAAAAACCCCTGTTGAGAACTCTAGCTACTAGATGGATCACTAACCTCTGGAGGGTTCGAATATTATAGTACACTTACGTACCATGAGTCGAGGATGCACAAGGATAACCAAACCCCCATACACTCCTCCTCATGGTACTTGTCTCTTTGTGAACTGATGCCCCACAACCGTAAGGGATCGAGGTAGTCTTCGCGGGTAAGTTAACCCATGTTATTGATTCTACACACGGGGAGCCAAAGAGTATTTATAAGCTTTGAAAGTTGAGTTGTCAATTCAACCGCACCTGAAATATACTTGCTTGCAACAAAAGATCAGTGGTAATGGTAATATGATAGTGATCGTGGCAACAGCAAAAGTAAACAGCAAAAGTAACAACTAATGACCAGCAGAATTGAAAACACTGTAGGCTAGGGAGATGGATGGTTGGGCGCTGCATGGATGAGGGTGAACATGTAATAGATTCTAACACGGGGCAAGGCACACAGAAAAGCAATGATCATCTAGGCAAATATCAAACATTAGGCATGTATCCCATAGGTAGTTGTGCGTGCTTGCAATAAGAACGTGCACAACATCTTTTGTCCTACCATCCCGCTACGAACGGGGACAAAAGGAACTTATGGAGATTAAGGTGCTCCTGTCAAAGAGCACCGGAACAAAGAAATAAACTCAATGGATACATGGAATCCTCAAATCATGGACCATCCCCTTTGGTGTCCCAAGCTGTCACCTTTGGGATCGCCGGTTCCGGACCATAATAGGTGCATACAACTTATAGATAGGATCAAGAACACAAATATATTCATGAAAACACATAGGGTTCAGATCTGAAAACATGGCACTCGGGCCCAAAGTCTCAAGCATTAAGAGAAACAAGTTGAAGCAAAGAAGATAAACACCAATCTAGATGATAGGCAACATGCCCCCAACAATCTGATGAACTATTACATGATCTAACTCATCCAATCCCTACCATCCCCTTTTCCTACAACAGGGAATTACTCACACATGTGAAGAGAAGTCATGGAGGAGGGATGGATTGGTGATGGTGATGACGATGGCGACGATCTCCCCTCTCCGGAGGCCAAATCAGCCTCCAGATTAGCCCTCCCGAATAAGAACAGAGGGTGGCGGCGGCTCCGCGACGGAAACTGGAAAAGCGACTTCTGTTTTTGGGTTTTCGCGTCACGAGAATAAATAGGTATCGAGGTAGGGCACCAGAGGAGGGGGGAGGCGCCCAGGCGGCCAGAGGGCGTGGCCCCACCCCTGGCCGCGCCAGGGGGGCGCCTGGGGCCCCCAGGACTCCCCTCTGGTCCCACTTCTGGCTTCTGGCTCCTTCGGGTGTGTGGATTTTCTGTGAATTTTCCCGAAATTTTCTGAGATACCTAAAAATCCATTTTCCTCCCCACAATAAAACCATGCAGGCAGCTTTGCTGAAAACAGCGTTAGTCCAGGTTTGTTTCGTCCAAATCATGCAAGAATGAGGGAAAAACAATAGCAAAAGTGTTTGTAAAAGTAGATACGTTTGAGACGTATCAACTCCCCCCAAGCTTAGCATATTGCTTGTCCTCAAGCAATTCAGTTCAACGAACTGGAAGCGACAAAGAAAACATTGACAAACTCTTTTGCTTCATTAGATGTATATAAGCATGTACTACGAAAAGAGTTTAGCAAGTATTGAAACAATGCTATAAGGACAATGCACGAAGCAATTCTTCTTTCGTGTGATCAATCACAAACAACTAAAAGTAAATAATATGCTACTGAAAATCAAGAAAGGATTACAATGCACATAGCTTGAACATACTTGAGTGGCATTTCGCTAGCCTCCATGAGTGAAGCGAAACATAAATGCAGAAACTCCTCCGGAGTTTTAAAGGTGACTAGAACTCTGTATTTCAGACTAGCAATAACACAAGCATGTAGAAGACAATGTAATACTTTGGGACAATGCATGTTACACTAAGAATGACAATTATGCTCTCATATTTGGTGCTTTGAAGAAGGAAGGGGAGACTCTCGGACCGTGGCTTTTGATGGCAAGGTTGAAAACCCGTGAAAGGAAGCAAAGACTAAACATGTGCCAGAGCTCTTGGTTTTGAAAACAGAGATAAATCATTTTTGAGAGGTGTAACTTTCCAGTCAACGGTGAACGGTAAAGGTCTCTCAATATCTCCCATGCCAACCATATTAATGCCTTTTGCTTACACCCATTCCCTTATCCATAAATTCTTTGATGGTCTACGGAACCTTTTATTTTTCCTCAAGGATGGAAGGAGGGTATCGTTCCATCTATCATAAGCAGCATTTGGTCCATTTCACTCCATCATCAAGTATGGGGGAGGTGTAACTCTCATATTTTTTTCTTTTTTCGGTTTGACTAGTTAAAACTTCCGTCAAAATATTTTTGGCATGCAAGATACTGATTTCCCCTCACCGCACCATGAGCTTGTACGGTTAAAAAAAGGGAAGATTTTGAATAAATTTCGAGATGGCACATGAAAGTCTAAGTTAGGAGTGGCCGGTAAATACCACATATAGGTAGGTATGATGGACTCAAATGGAATAACTAGTTTCAAGGATTTTGGATGCACAAGCAGAATTCCGCTTAGTGCGAGCGAAGGCTAGCAAAAGACAGGGAAGCGACCCACTAGAGAGCAATAACTGTCATAATCATGCAGAGCGACAAAGCAACATTGAATTGGGCATGAAAGTGATATAACTATTCTGAAACAAAAAGATCATCAAGGCATAATTGACTTTTTAGTCATAAACATGTGTGAACATGTGCCAAGTCAATCCAAAAATGCTCCGAAGGGAAATACCACTTCAGTATGCCAAACCATGAACAATGCAATGAATGTAAATCATTTCAACAACACATTATGTACTCTAGATATTTGAGACTAGCCACAAGGAAAGAATGAACACTTGGAAAGCATTGTAAACATAGCACTATGTCGCTACAAGCTGGTCTCTAGATCATAAGTACAGGCATATGTACAAAATTAGAAACAAGAAGAGTTCATACCGGTTTTCCTTCTTGCTTCCCTTCCGTCGATCTTCGTCATTACTGCCTGGTCACTTGCACGATCGAACGTGGGAAATATTATCAAATGCCATCACGGACTCGAGCTGAACTCTGAAAACACAGTAAACTAAAGAGAGAAAGGAAATCTTTTTGGGGTTTTTTAAAGGTTAAACGAGAGCAAAAGAAAAGAGAAAATCTTTTTGTTGTTTTTGCAAAGAAAGAAACAAAGAAGAACGGGCAAAAGCTTCGAAAAGATCAAAGCAAACAAAAATAAAACGGATAATACAATGGAAAAGTGAGAAGGGCACGTACTCCCCCAAGGTCAAGCTTTTGGCCTAAGTTGGTAGTAGCTAATGTCCCCAGGATCCTCCTGCTCCAGGGTGGTACTGTTGAGTCCAAGGGTCGTATGAGGCTTCCGGTGCATACACCGAAGTCCTCGGATCCTCCCACGAAGAAGGATCCGCGCTCCAAGCAGAGGAAGACCCTTTACCAAACTGGGTGACGGTCGCCCCCTGGAAAGGTGGGAACTGTTGGATATGTGCCCTAGAGACAAATTAATAAAGATATGTGTCACATATCCGTTTTGTTCATAATATGTTTTATGCTGTGCTATAACTGTATTACTTGGAAATACTAATACAGGTGTAGTATAAAACATGGTCCGTAGTTTAACTCGAGTAAACTATCTCATTGGGCAATTGATTGATCAAGCTTTCCTGATCATGGCGACACTTAAGTCCATTGACAATGAGGTCATATCATTAAGGGGAGTGATGTGATGGACGGACACCCACCAAAAGTATTGCAATGTGATCGAGTCACATAGTTCAGCGTTGCTAGGACTTTGTAACATATGGCTTAGTCCTTAGACCGTAATGATCATACATAATCACGATCTATGAGGACACTTTCATTTGTATCCCACCGCCTGACTGAAATATGCTGGCTATAACGGAGCACTTTTGGGTATTCCGAAATAGATGGTTGATGAGTATGTTAATAGATCAAAGCGGGATTTTTCAGTCCTTGTGACAGGACAGGTACTCTGGGCCCACTCGGTGATACTGCATCAACACCTTGCAAGGACGTGACTAGGTCACAAGAGATGCAATGATCATGGACGAGAGAAGTTGTTTGTTATGAACGAGATGTGAACACAGTATGTGGGATACCGACGATCAAACCTCGGACAAACAAAGTACCGCAGCACAAAAGGGATTACGTCGTATCGTTAACGGTTTCCAAAAGCGATCGAAGTTCATTCGATGGAAGCGCAGGGGCTGTCAAGGATTGTAACCAGGTCCAACTGACTAGTCATTGGTCAATGAGAAGATTCTCGACCATGTCTGCTGTTTCCCAGACCGTTAGGGTGTTACACTTAAGGGCAATCGATGCATAGGACAGTTACGGGATCAATCGGTGAAATAGGAGAAATCACCGGAATAGTTCCGGAGAAGGACAGAATGGTTTTCGGACATTTTGAATAGTTCAAAATAAAGTTTAATTGTTTTAATAATGTTTTTATTATTTAATTATCTGAATTAAATATTTAAAAAATATTAAATAATTAAAAAAAAATGGGAAAAAGGCTATATGGGCCCTTGGGGCCCATTAGGGGAGGAGGGGGTTCCCCCCCTTGGGTTTGGCGCCAAGGGTGGGGCCCATCCCCCCCTTGGCCGGTGCCTCTCCCCCCCCCTTGGGGGTTTAGTCCCACATGGGGGAGGGAAGGAGGATCACACCCCCCTTGGCCTATATAAGGAGGGGTAGACCCCCCTTTTTCCATACAAGATCAATCTCCTTCTTCTTCCTTCTCCTTTTCCGGAAGTGGACTCCCCTTGTTTGGAGTCTGCACCAGGATTGGAGTTCTCCACCATAAGGCAGGCCGTCGCTCTGCTGGAGTCGGGATCCGTAGCCGCCTTTCTTCCACTGCTCGCCTGGTTCGGAGCCCGGGAGGAACATCGATTGTACCGTACGTGTATAATCTCTTCGAGGCACTACACCTGTGGTGCTACTTCGTCGCTTGAGATTTACCGGGAGTCATCCTCGCCGGTGGTGGTCTTCTACACGACAGGGAGGTCGTAGTTCCGAGTCTACGCCAACCACGTTCGCAAGAACATTTCCCTATTTTGGTCTTCAAAGGTATGAACACCGATTCCCTCCGTTACCTTACATCAGCATAGCATAGATCTTGGGTTCAGGTACCGTAGGTGTGAAAATTTTTGTGTTTTCTGCCCCGTATCCCAACAGTGGTATCAGAGCTAGCTATGCGTAGATGTATTGTACGGATAGAACACATCTAAGATGTGGGCATCGAATCTTCATTCGTTACCCTCCCATGTGTACTCATTTAGCGTTGCGGCAATGTTTGATGAAGCGGCCCCCGACCGACCTTACGCGTTTACGCGAGACTGGTTCCACGCTTGACATATGGCTTGTACCATATAAAGTGGCTGGGGGGGGTGTCTGTCTCTCTGCATTAGCGATGCGAAGATGTTTGCAACGGAGGGCCCCGACAGGGGTGTAATTGAGACGGATGGGAGACGATGTTGTGGCATGTTTTTCGCAGGATAGAAATCGGTTCTCTCTCTCAAAACCCCTAGCAGCCACGTAAAACTTGCACAAGCTAAAGTAGAAAGGCGTTTAACTTTGCTTTGCATGAAGGGGGATCATAGGTTGTATGATTTAAAGTTTTACTTCCTGTTTTATGCTAGTATGCTGGATATATCGACTGTAGCGAAAAACAGGACCATCTCTCACAATACCAACATTGTGTTCTCCCTTTGGTGGGCACCGCCTGGAAGGTTCTCCCATATGGCTTGATGCTCCGTACATACCGGAGTTGTCCTACATATTAAACGGAGTTCGCATGAGGTTGGGTTCGGCAAGCCTGGCATATGCAGATATGGACTTGCTGAACAGCTAACATCAAGGTTCGATTGGCAGGCTTGACGTATGTAGATGCGGGCCTGGAACACAGAAGACCGAAAGGTCGAGCACGAGCCACATGCATGATGTGATTGGCTTAGAGGCCTACCTGGTTCGCATACTGGGCCGTAACTATCGGGGGAGGTATGGGGGCTGGGATTATGTAATCACTTAGTTAAATTGCGAGGTGTTTATCTAAGTGGGAGCTTTCTAGAATTTTGATAAATTGAAACTCCACATTATGAACAAAAGTCTAAATATGTATCATTGTGAATCCAACCTTGTAGATGGCAGTACCACGCCCCTCGTTCAACTTAGGATCATTCCTAGAGAAAGATAAGCTAAGAACAGATGGGACAAACTTCACCAACTGGTTCCGCACCCTGAGGATTCTCCTCGTTCCCCTCAAAATGGAATACGTACTAGAGGACGCGTTAGGTGACGCACCAGCAGATGATGCCAGTCAAGATGAGAAGAATGTCTATCTCTCCAGGACTGATGATTACAACCTTGTCCAGAGTGGCATGCTTTACTCCATGGAGGCTGAGCTGCAGAAACGCTTTGAGAGGATGGGTGCATATGAGATTATCACCGACCTCAAGGCGGTCTTCGCACCTCAAGCCAGGGCTGAACGGTACGAGGCTTCTGAAGCCTTCTTCTCAGCAAAGATGGACGAGCACGGCAGCGTGAGTGAACACGTAGTCAAAATGTCTGGCTACGTTCAGCGCTTGAATGCTCTGGAATGCCAGATTCCAGATGAACTTGCTGTTGATACGGTGTTGCAGTCGCTTCCCCCTAGCTACAAAGGCTTTGTGCTGAACTACAACATGCAGGGGATGACCAAAACCCCTTCTGAGTTGTTCGCCATGCTAAAGAGCGCTGAGGTTGAGATCAAGAAGGAGCACGCCGTCTTCATGGTCAACAAGACCATTGACTTCAAGAAGTCATGAAGGCGGGAGAAGGCCAAGAGAGGTGGCCCTAAGATGGATGGCAAGTCAGTTGCCTCTCCTCCCAAGGCACCCAAGCCTAAACTCGGAGTGGAGTGCTTCTATTGCAAGGGTGAAGGTCACTGGAAACGCAACTGTCCCAAGTACCTAAAGGACAAGAAGGCTGGAAAGGTCGCCAAGAGAGACGAAGGTATATTTGATATACATATTGTTGATCTTCTCTTGACAAGCGCCGGGAACACATCCTGGATATTTGATACAGGATCTGTCGCTCATATTTCTAATTCCATTCAGGGACTAAGGAATAGGAGACGCTTGCTCAAAGATGAAGTGACGATGCGCGTGGGGAATGGCTGCCGGATTGAAGTCTTGGCGGTCGACACGAAGCATCTTAGTCTCCCTTCGGGATTGGTTTTAGTTCTGAATAATTGCTACTATGTACCCGCGTTGAGTGTGAACATCGTGAGTGGCTCTTGCTTGAAGCAACACCACTATTCTTTTAAGTCTGATGCAATTGGTTGTTCGATTTATAAGGATGAAATGTTTTATGTTCACGCACCAGAGTTGCATGGTTTATTCGTACTTAATCTCGATGGTGGCGTGTGTCACATTAACAATATTGAGGCCAAAAGATTGAAGAATGATGAAGATCACATGATGATGTGGCATTGCCGACTTGGTCATATTGGTATAAAACGCATGGAGAAGCTCCATAAGGATGGAATTCTTGAGTCATTTGATTTTGGATCCCTTGATACATGTGAACAATGCCTCATGGGCAAAATGACAAGGACTCCATTCAATGGTGTAATGGAGCGTGCGGATGTCTTATTGGGGATCATAAACTCGGATGTATGTGGACCCATGAACGTCCCCACTCGCAATGGTCTTCGTTACTTCGTGACCTTTACTGATGACTTGAGTAGATATGGGTATATTTACTTGATGAAGCACAAGTCTGAAACCTTTGAAAAGTTCAAGGAATTTCAGAATGAGGTCGAAAATCAACTCGGAAGAAAAATCAAGCACCTTCGATCGGATCGAGGTGGCGAGTATTTGAGTCACGAGTTTGGCAATCATTTGAAGTCTTGTGGCATAGTACCACAGCTTACGCCGGCAGGCACACCTCAGAGAAACGGTGTGGCTGAGCGACATAATCGAACCCTATTGGATAGTGTACGATCGATGATGTCTCATACTGATTTGCCTGTGTCATTCTGGGGGTATGCATTAGAAACTGCCGTTCATATTCCTAATAGGGCACCATCCAAATCCGTAAACACAACACCATTTGAAGAATGGCATGGCACAAAACCTGAGTTGTCTCACCTGAAGATTTGGGGTTGTGAGGCTTATGTTAGGAAACTACAGCCTGACAAACTTGAATCCAAGGCGGATAAGTGCATCTTTGTGGGCTATCCCAAGGAAACTTGTGGATACACCTTCTACAACAAGTCTGACAGCAAAATGTTTGTTGCCAAGACGGGACACTTTCTTGAGAAGGAGTTTCTCACGAAAGAGTTGAGTGAGAGGAAAATAGACCTCGCTGAAGTGACTGACCAATCACTCCAATTGGAAGAAATGGCTGCGGAATTTTTTCTGGAACCGTCTTCCACAGTGGGAGCTGAAGAGAATGGCCAGAACGACATTCATAACAATCATGACATTAATGATGATCATGATGAGAATGAAGAGGAACCTTTTATGCCCCGTAGGTCATCAAGAGTCCGTCAACCTACTGAGTTTTACGGACAGCTTGTGAATGCAATCTCGGCTGATGAGTCGGATGAACCTACAAGTTACAAAGAAGCAATGGAGGGACCCGAGTCCGAGAAATGGCTTGAAGCCATGAAATCCGAAATAGACTCCATGTACACCAACAAAGTATGGACTTTGGTGGATATTCCCGAGGACCGCAAGGCCGTCGAGAATAAATGGATTTTCAAGAAAAAGACTGACGCAGACGGAAACGTATCTGCCTACAAAGCTTGACTTGTCGCGAAGGGTTTCCGACAAATTCAAGGAGTTGACTACGAGGAGACGTTCTCTCCTGTAGCGATGATAAAGTCTATTCGGATCCTACTAGCAATAGCTGCATATCATGATTACGAGATATGGCAGATGGATTTGAAAAGTGCATTCCTAAATGGCAACATTGAGGAAGAGTTGTATATGATGCAACCAGAGGGGTTTGTCGATCCAAGGAAAGCTGGTAAGGTTTGCAAGCTTCAACGGTCCATCTATGGGTTGAAGCAAGCATCTCGGAGCTGGAATCTTCGATTTGATGAGGTCATTAAAGCTTTTGGATTTTTCCAACACGTCAAAGAGTTCTGCGTCTATAAGAAACTGAGTGGGAGCTCTGTAGCATTCCTTGTGTTATATGTAGATGACATATTACTAATAGGGAACGATAAGAAATTCTTAGAGGAAGTGAAGGAATATCTGAATGGACAATTTTCCATGAAGGACCTAGGTGAAGCTGCGTACATACTGGGGATTAAGATCTATAGAGATAGACCTAATCGACGGTTGGCCTTGAGTCAGAACACTTATATTGACAAGATTTTGAAAAGGTTCAAAATGGATGACTCCAAGAGAGGTCTCTTGCCAGTTATAAAAGGTGTCAAATTAAGCGTGACTCAATGCCCAACCACAGCAAAAGAGAAAGAGGAGATGTCCTCAAAGCCCTATGCCTCAGCCATAGGTTCTCTCATGTATGCTATGTTATGTATCAGACCGGATTTAGCGCTGGCCATTAGTATGACTAATCGCTACCAGAGTAACCCGGGAATGGCTCACTAGACAGCAGTAAAGAACATCCTTAAATACTTGAGAAGAACCAAGGATCTCTTTCTCGTTTATGGAGGAGTTGATGAGGAGCTCACCGTAAAGGGTTACGTTGACGCAAGCCTCGGCTCAGATCTAGATGACTCGAAATCCCAGACGGGATATGTTTTCAAGTTGAACGGTGGCGCGATTAGCTGGAGGAGCGGCAAACAGTCAGTCGTCGCTCAATCTTCAATGGAGTCGGAGTATATTGTCGCTTGCGAAGCGTCAAACGAGGCGCTGTGGCTGAAGAAGTTCGTGATCGAGCTTGGGATTTTTCCCAGTTGCACTGACCCCGTGGGAATCTTCTGCGACAACACGGGTTCCATTGCTAATGCGAAGAAGCCAAGAACTCACTCTACAGCCAAGCACATCCTCCGAAAGTTCCATGTGACGCGAGACTACGTCAGGGATGCACACACTAGGATTCACAAGATACATACCGATCTGAACGCAGCAGACCCAATGACTAAACCTCTTTCACAGGGAAAGTTTGAAGAACACCGAGAGACCATTGGTGTTAGATACATACCTGATGTAAACTAGTGTAATTTGTGCTCTAGTGCAAGTGGGAGACTGTTGGATATGTGCCCAAGAGACAAATTAATAAAGATATCTGTCACATATCCGTTTTGTTCATAATACGTTTTATGCTGTGCTATAACTGTATTACTTGGAAATACTAATACAGGTGTAGTATAAAACATGGTCCGTAGTTTAACTCGGGTAAACTATCTCATTGGGAAATTGATTGATCAAGCTTTCCTGATCATGGCGACACTTAAGTCCATTGACAATGAGGTCATATCATTAAGGGGAATGATGTGATGGACGGACACCCACCTAAAGTATTGCAATGTGGTCGAGTCACATAGTTCAGCGTTGCTATGACTTTGTAACGTATGGCTTAGTCCTTAGACCATAATGATCATACGTAATCACGATCTGTGAGGAGACTTTGATTTGTATCCCACCTCCTGACTGAAATATGCTGGCTATAACGGAGCACTTTGGGTATTCCGAAATAGATGGTTGATGAGTATGTTAATAGATCAAAGCGGGATTTGTCAGTCCTTTTGACAGGACAGGTACTCTGGGCCCACTCGGTGATATTGCATCAACACCTTGCAAGGACGTGACTAGGTCACAAGAGATGCAATGATCATGGACGAGAGAAGTTGTTTGTTGTGAAGGAGATGTGAACACGGTATGTGGGATACCGACGATCAAACCTCGGACAAACAAAGTACCGTAGCACAAAGGGATTACGTCGTATCGTTAACGGTTTCCAAAAGCGATCAAAGTTCATTCGATGGAAGCGCAGGGGCTGTCAAGGATTGTAACCAGGTCCAAATGACTAGTCATTGGTCAATGAGAAGAGTCTCGACCATGTATTTTTTTTCCCGGACCGTTAGGGTGTTACACTTAAGGGCAATCGATGCATAGGATAATTACGGGATCAATCGATGAAATAGGAGAAATCACCGGAATAGTTCCAGAGAAGGACGAAATGGTTTCCGGACATTTTGAATAGTTCAAAATAAAGTTTAATTGTTTTAATAATGTTTTTATTATTTAATTATCTGAATTAAATATTTAAAACATATTAAATAATTAAAAAAATGGGAAAAAGGCTATATGGGCCCTTGGGGCCCATTAGGGGAGGAGGGGGTTCCCCCCTTGGGCTTGGCGCCCATCCCCCCCCCTTGGCCGGCGCCTCTCCCCCCCTTGGGGGTTTAGTCCCACATGGGGGAGGGAAGGAGGATCACACCCCCCCTTGGCCTATATAAGGAGGGGTAGACCCCCCTTTTTCCATCCAAGATCAATCTCCTTCTTCTTCCTTCTCCTTTTCCGGAAGTGGACTCCCCTTGTTTGGAGTCTGCACCAGGATTGGAGTTCTCCACCATAAGGCAGGCCGTCGCTCTGCTGGAGTCGGGATCCGTAGCCGCCTTTCTTCCACTGCTCGCCTGGTTCGGAGCCCGGGAGGAACATCGATTGTACCGTACGTGTATAATCTCTTCGAGGCACTACACCTGTGGTGCTACTTCGTCGCTTGAGATTTACCGGGAGTCATCCTCGCCGGTGGTGGTCTTCTACACGACAGGGAGGTCGTAGTTCCGAGTCTACGCCAACCACGTTCGCAAGAACATTTCCCTATTTTGGTCTTCAAAGGTATGAACACCGATTCCCTCCGTTACCTTACATCAGCATAGCATAGATCTTGGGTTCAGGTACCGTAGGTGTGAAAATTTTTGTGTTTTCTGCCCCGTATCCCAACAGTGGTATCAGAGCTAGCTATGCGTAGATGTATTGTACGGATAGAACACATCTAAGATGTGGGCATCGAATCTTCATTCGTTACCCTCCCATGTGTACTCATTTAGCGTTGCGGCAATGTTTGATGAAGCGGCCCCCGACCGACCTTACGCGTTTACGCGAGACTGGTTCCACGCTTGACATATGTCTTGTACCATATAAAGTGGCTGGGGGGGGTGTCTGTCTCTCTGCATTAGCGATGCGAAGATGTTTGCAACGGAGGGCCCCGACAGGGGTGTAATTGAGACGGATGGGAGACGATGTTGTGGCATGTTTTTCGCAGGATAGAAATCGGTTCTCTCTCTCAAAACCCCTAGCAGCCACGTAAAACTTGCACAAGCTAAAGTAGAAAGGCGTTTAACTTTGCTTTGCATGAAGGGGGATCATAGGTTGTATGATTTAAAGTTTTACTTCCTGTTTTATGCTAGTATGCTGGATATATCGACTGTAGCGAAAAACAGGACCATCTCTCACAATACCAACATTGTGTTCTCCCTTTGGTGGGCACCGCCTGGAAGGTTCTCCCATATGGCTTGATGCTCCGTACATACCGGAGTTGTCCTACATATTAAACGGAGTTCGCATGAGGTTGGGTTCGGCAAGCCTGGCATATGCAGATATGGACTTGCTGAACAGCTAACATCAAGGTTCGATTGGCAGGCTTGACGTATGTAGATGCGGGCCTGGAACACAGAAGACCGAAAGGTCGAGCACGAGCCACATGCATGATGTGATTGGCTTAGAGGCCTACCTGGTTCGCATACTGGGCCGTAACTATCGGGGGAGGTATGGGGGCTGGGATTATGTAATCACTTAGTTAAATTGCGAGGTGTTTATCTAAGTGGGAGCTTTCTAGAATTTTGATAAATTGAAACTCCACATTATGAACAAAAGTCTAAATATGTATCATTGTGAATCCAACCTTGTAGATGGCAGTACCACGCCCCTCGTTCAACTTAGGATCATTCCTAGAGAAAGATAAGCTAAGAACAGATGGGACAAACTTCACCAACTGGTTCCGCACCCTGAGGATTCTCCTCGTTCCCCTCAAAATGGAATACGTACTAGAGGACGCGTTAGGTGACGCACCAGCAGATGATGCCAGTCAAGATGAGAAGAATGTCTATCTCTCCAGGACTGATGATTACAACCTTGTCCAGAGTGGCATGCTTTACTCCATGGAGGCTGAGCTGCAGAAACGCTTTGAGAGGATGGGTGCATATGAGATTATCACCGACCTCAAGGCGGTCTTCGCACCTCAAGCCAGGGCTGAACGGTACGAGGCTTCTGAAGCCTTCTTCTCAGCAAAGATGGACGAGCACGGCAGCGTGAGTGAACACGTAGTCAAAATGTCTGGCTACGTTCAGCGCTTGAATGCTCTGGAATGCCAGATTCCAGATGAACTTGCTGTTGATACGGTGTTGCAGTCGCTTCCCCCTAGCTACAAAGGCTTTGTGCTGAACTACAACATGCAGGGGATGACCAAAACCCCTTCTGAGTTGTTCGCCATGCTAAAGAGCGCTGAGGTTGAGATCAAGAAGGAGCACGCCGTCTTCATGGTCAACAAGACCATTGACTTCAAGAAGTCATGAAGGCGGGAGAAGGCCAAGAGAGGTGGCCCTAAGATGGATGGCAAGTCAGTTGCCTCTCCTCCCAAGGCACCCAAGCCTAAACTCGGAGTGGAGTGCTTCTATTGCAAGGGTGAAGGTCACTGGAAACGCAACTGTCCCAAGTACCTAAAGGACAAGAAGGCTGGAAAGGTCGCCAAGAGAGACGAAGGTATATTTGATATACATATTGTTGATCTTCTCTTGACAAGCGCCGGGAACACATCCTGGATATTTGATACAGGATCTGTCGCTCATATTTCTAATTCCATTCAGGGACTAAGGAATAGGAGACGCTTGCTCAAAGATGAAGTGACGATGCGCGTGGGGAATGGCTGCCGGATTGAAGTCTTGGCGGTCGACACGAAGCATCTTAGTCTCCCTTCGGGATTGGTTTTAGTTCTGAATAATTGCTACTATGTACCCGCGTTGAGTGTGAACATCGTGAGTGGCTCTTGCTTGAAGCAACACCACTATTCTTTTAAGTCTGATGCAATTGGTTGTTCGATTTATAAGGATGAAATGTTTTATGTTCACGCACCAGAGTTGCATGGTTTATTCGTACTTAATCTCGATGGTGGCGTGTGTCACATTAACAATATTGAGGCCAAAAGATTGAAGAATGATGAAGATCACATGATGATGTGGCATTGCCGACTTGGTCATATTGGTATAAAACGCATGGAGAAGCTCCATAAGGATGGAATTCTTGAGTCATTTGATTTTGGATCCCTTGATACATGTGAACAATGCCTCATGGGCAAAATGACAAGGACTCCATTCAATGGTGTAATGGAGCGTGCGGATGTCTTATTGGGGATCATAAACTCGGATGTATGTGGACCCATGAACGTCCCCACTCGCAATGGTCTTCGTTACTTCGTGACCTTTACTGATGACTTGAGTAGATATGGGTATATTTACTTGATGAAGCACAAGTCTGAAACCTTTGAAAAGTTCAAGGAATTTCAGAATGAGGTCGAAAATCAACTCGGAAGAAAAATCAAGCACCTTCGATCGGATCGAGGTGGCGAGTATTTGAGTCACGAGTTTGGCAATCATTTGAAGTCTTGTGGCATAGTACCACAGCTTACGCCGGCAGGCACACCTCAGAGAAACGGTGTGGCTGAGCGACATAATCGAACCCTATTGGATAGTGTACGATCGATGATGTCTCATACTGATTTGCCTGTGTCATTCTGGGGGTATGCATTAGAAACTGCCGTTCATATTCCTAATAGGGCACCATCCAAATCCGTAAACACAACACCATTTGAAGAATGGCATGGCACAAAACCTGAGTTGTCTCACCTGAAGATTTGGGGTTGTGAGGCTTATGTTAGGAAACTACAGCCTGACAAACTTGAATCCAAGGCGGATAAGTGCATCTTTGTGGGCTATCCCAAGGAAACTTGTGGATACACCTTCTACAACAAGTCTGACAGCAAAATGTTTGTTGCCAAGACGGGACACTTTCTTGAGAAGGAGTTTCTCACGAAAGAGTTGAGTGAGAGGAAAATAGACCTCGCTGAAGTGACTGACCAATCACTCCAATTGGAAGAAATGGCTGCGGAATTTTTTCTGGAACCGTCTTCCACAGTGGGAGCTGAAGAGAATGGCCAGAACGACATTCATAACAATCATGACATTAATGATGATCATGATGAGAATGAAGAGGAACCTTTTATGCCCCGTAGGTCATCAAGAGTCCGTCAACCTACTGAGTTTTACGGACAGCTTGTGAATGCAATCTCGGCTGATGAGTCGGATGAACCTACAAGTTACAAAGAAGCAATGGAGGGACCCGAGTCCGAGAAATGGCTTGAAGCCATGAAATCCGAAATAGACTCCATGTACACCAACAAAGTATGGACTTTGGTGGATATTCCCGAGGACCGCAAGGCCGTCGAGAATAAATGGATTTTCAAGAAAAAGACTGACGCAGACGGAAACGTATCTGCCTACAAAGCTCGACTTGTCGCGAAGGGTTTCCGACAAATTCAAGGAGTTGACTACGAGGAGACGTTCTCTCCTGTAGCGATGATAAAGTCTATTCGGATCCTACTAGCAATAGCTGCATATCATGATTACGAGATATGGCAGATGGATTTGAAAAGTGCATTCCTAAATGGCAACATTGAGGAAGAGTTGTATATGATGCAACCAGAGGGGTTTGTCGATCCAAGGAAAGCTGGTAAGGTTTGCAAGCTTCAACGGTCCATCTATGGGTTGAAGCAAGCATCTCGGAGCTGGAATCTTCGATTTGATGAGGTCATTAAAGCTTTTGGATTTTTCCAACACGTCAAAGAGTTCTGCGTCTATAAGAAACTGAGTGGGAGCTCTGTAGCATTCCTTGTGTTATATGTAGATGACATATTACTAATAGGGAACGATAAGAAATTCTTAGAGGAAGTGAAGGAATATCTGAATGGAAAATTTTCCATGAAGGACCTAGGTGAAGCTGCGTACATACTGGGGATTAAGATCTATAGAGATAGACCTAATCGACGGTTGGCCTTGAGTCAGAACACTTATATTGACAAGATTTTGAAAAGGTTCAAAATGGATGACTCCAAGAGAGGTCTCTTGCCAGTTATAAAAGGTGTCAAATTAAGCGTGACTCAATGCCCAACCACAGCAAAAGAGAAAGAGGAGATGTCCTCAAAGCCCTATGCCTCAGCCATAGGTTCTCTCATGTATGCTATGTTATGTATCAGACCGGATTTAGCGCTGGCCATTAGTATGACTAATCGCTACCAGAGTAACCCGGGAATGGCTCACTAGACAGCAGTAAAGAACATCCTTAAATACTTGAGAAGAACCAAGGATCTCTTTCTCGTTTATGGAGGAGTTGATGAGGAGCTCACCGTAAAGGGTTACGTTGACGCAAGCCTCGGCTCAGATCTAGATGACTCGAAATCCCAGACGGGATATGTTTTCAAGTTGAACGGTGGCGCGATTAGCTGGAGGAGCGGCAAACAGTCAGTCGTCGCTCAATCTTCAATGGAGTCGGAGTATATTGTCGCTTGCGAAGCGTCAAACGAGGCGCTGTGGCTGAAGAAGTTCGTGATCGAGCTTGGGATTTTTCCCAGTTGCACTGACCCCGTGGGAATCTTCTGCGACAACACGGGTTCCATTGCTAATGCGAAGAAGCCAAGAACTCACTCTACAGCCAAGCACATCCTCCGAAAGTTCCATGTGACGCGAGACTACGTCAGGGATGCACACACTAGGATTCACAAGATACATACCGATCTGAACGCAGCAGACCCAATGACTAAACCTCTTTCACAGGGAAAGTTTGAAGAACACCGAGAGACCATTGGTGTTAGATACATACCTGATGTAAACTAGTGTAATTTGTGCTCTAGTGCAAGTGGGAGACTGTTGGATATGTGCCCAAGAGACAAATTAATAAAGATATCTGTCACATATCCGTTTTGTTCATAATACGTTTTATGCTGTGCTATAACTGTATTACTTGGAAATACTAATACAGGTGTAGTATAAAACATGGTCCGTAGTTTAACTCGGGTAAACTATCTCATTGGGAAATTGATTGATCAAGCTTTCCTGATCATGGCGACACTTAAGTCCATTGACAATGAGGTCATATCATTAAGGGGAATGATGTGATGGACGGACACCCACCTAAAGTATTGCAATGTGGTCGAGTCACATAGTTCAGCGTTGCTATGACTTTGTAACGTATGGCTTAGTCCTTAGACCATAATGATCATACGTAATCACGATCTGTGAGGAGACTTTGATTTGTATCCCACCTCCTGACTGAAATATGCTGGCTATAACGGAGCACTTTGGGTATTCCGAAATAGATGGTTGATGAGTATGTTAATAGATCAAAGCGGGATTTGTCAGTCCTTTTGACAGGACAGGTACTCTGGGCCCACTCGGTGATATTGCATCAACACCTTGCAAGGACGTGACTAGGTCACAAGAGATGCAATGATCATGGACGAGAGAAGTTGTTTGTTGTGAAGGAGATGTGAACACGGTATGTGGGATACCGACGATCAAACCTCGGACAAACAAAGTACCGTAGCACAAAGGGATTACGTCGTATCGTTAACGGTTTCCAAAAGCGATCAAAGTTCATTCGATGGAAGCGCAGGGGCTGTCAAGGATTGTAACCAGGTCCAAATGACTAGTCATTGGTCAATGAGAAGAGTCTCGACCATGTCTTTTTTTTCCCGGACCGTTAGGGTGTTACACTTAAGGGCAATCGATGCATAGGATAATTACGGGATCAATCGATGAAATAGGAGAAATCACCGGAATAGTTCCAGAGAAGGACGAAATGGTTTCCGGACATTTTGAATAGTTCAAAATAAAGTTTAATTGTTTTAATAATGTTTTTATTATTTAATTATCTGAATTAAATATTTAAAACATATTAAATAATTAAAAAAATGGGAAAAAGGCTATATGGGCCCTTGGGGCCCATTAGGGGAGGAGGGGGTTCCCCCCCTTGGGCTTGGCGCCCATCCCCCCCCCTTGGCCGGCGCCTCTCCCCCCCTTGGGGGTTTAGTCCCACATGGGGGAGGGAAGGAGGATCACACCCCCCCTTGGCCTATATAAGGAGGGGTAGACCCCCCTTTTTCCATCCAAGATCAATCTCCTTCTTCTTCCTTCTCCTTTTCCGGAAGTGGACTCCCCTTGTTTGGAGTCTGCACCAGGATTTTAGTTCTCCACCATAAGGCAGGCCGTCGCTCTGCTGGAGTCGGGATCCATAGCCGTCTTTCTTCCGATTCTCGCCTGGTTCGGAGCCCGGGAGGAACATCGATTGTACCGTACGTGTATAATCTCTTCGAGGCACTACACCTGTGGTGCTACTTCGTCGCTGGAGGTTTACCGGGAGTCATCCTCGCCGGTGGTGGTCTTCTACACGACAGGGAGGTCATAGTTCTGAGTCTACGCCAACCACGTTCGCAAGAACGTTTCCCTCTTTCGGTCTTCAAAGGTATGAACACCGATTCCCTCTGTTACCTTACATCGCCATAGCATAGATCTTGGGTTCGGGTACCGTAGGTGTGAAGAATTTGTGTTTTCTGCCCCGTATCCCAACAGGAACTCACCATGCTCCTCCTCGTCGGGCACAACCCCCTCCATGGGGTTATGAAACTGATGCTAGACCACGAACTCATCGAACTGGATAGCATCAAAGGGCCTTCCGTTCTTGCGAGAAAAATCGAACAAAAGAGGTGCAGGTAGACGGATCTTGCGTTCCGTGGTGGCTCCGAAACGCAAGATATAATCAAGGTTACCAAACTCGGAAGTCATGGTAACAAACTTATTCCTTTTCATAGCATTAAGATCAAAAGTTAAATAAGTAAAAGGCTTATCATCGGGGTGTGGGGTGCCATTAAGAGACTCTAGGATAAGTGTGGCGTAAACGCCACCAAATAAATCTCCCTTGTTACCTTTCATAGCAAGGCCTCGAGCAATTAAGGCACACACATTATAATCAAACCTCCCTGAGAGGGCGGTTGCCAGGATAGCAATATCCGGCACAGATATGTTGCTCGTGTTGTCACGAGCTAACACCCCTCTAGCAATATAATACGCAAAATACCTGAGGTGTGGGAATAAGATGCTAGAGAGTTTTGACCGATGAATATCCCTTGTATCAATGCTACAGAGAGATTTGAAGACGGTTCTCAGCTCGTAGGGCTGAGAGCTCATCTTCGCCGTCTGTCCAACGTTCGGCACACCTATTATTTCACAAAACTTTTCCAAAGGCATGGTAAAAAGATTATTGTAAATTTTAAACTCAACAGAACCATTATCAAGGTTATATCTAAAACTGTTAATGAAACAGGAGGTGTGTATTTGATACTAAGCAACACGGCACGTTGCGAGCCGCGTCAGACATGCATTAGCACAAAGATTATAGAACTCCTCCTTAATTCCTGCAGCTTCAAGGAATTCATTGCACGGGAAAGTCATTGCACGTGCTGGATTTGTCTCCTCCAACAACTCTAAGGGCACATGATCTTCGTTGTAGCTCACCCTAGCAGTCGAGGGTGAAGCTGCAGCTCTTGTAACTCAATTGGAGCGCTCGGGCCTTTTCTTCCCAAGCCACCCCTTTGCTCTTCCTAGCAAACTCATTTCTGAAATTTTTGACAAATTACAAAAACAAGGATTTAAACAAAGTGAGTTAAGGCAAACTACTCAACCCACTTACCTAAGGCAAAAACTTGCATCAAAACTTGGAAAATAAACTTCTACACATGCAAGCAAGCTCATCTAAACAACACCAAGAACTACTAAATACTCACAAATGAAGCCACCAATCAAAAATCTAATTGGAGGGGTGAAGGAGTTACATACCAGGGAGTATTTTCCCAAAATCTCAGCTCAAATGATGGGTCGTAGAGAGAGATCGAAATTCTGGATGGAGAGCAGCAAGAACACAAGAACAAAGTGCAGAACTTGTGTTTTTGGAGAGAGAGGGAGGAGGAGGAAGGAGACTTACCTGGCTGGCTGCCCTGTTGATACCTCCAAAACGTATCTATAATTTCTGCTTGCTCCATGCATATTTTGTGTGATATTTCTATGATCTAGATACACTTTCGTACAATTTTGATCATATTTGGACTAACCTATTAACTCAGTGCACCCTAATGCCAGTTCCTATTTTTTGCTGTTTTTCTATTTCAGTTTTCCCCCATATAAAAAGTGCCGGACAAATTCGGGAAAATTCAGATAAAAATCAGCGTGAAGGAAGCTTCGCGAAGACCCCGAGTGGGGCCAGAGGGGAGCCAGGGGGGCCTAGGCGGCCACCCGGCACGGCCCCACCGCTGGTCGCGCCAGGGGGGCGCCTGGGGCCCCTGGTCCACCTCTGGCTGCCCCCTTCGCCTATTTATTCTACGTCACGGGGAAACTCCGAAGAGAGAACCCTATTTTGCAATCTCGCCTCTCTTCTGCCGCCGCCGCGCTTCCGAGATCGGGAGCACCAGAAGAGCTCTTCCCGGCACCCTGTCGGAGGGAGAATTGACCTCTGGGAGTCTCCTCTCCACCATGGATGCTCCCCGGATGTCTCATGAGTAGTTTTCTTGACCATGGGTCCGTGATCAGTAGCTATGTGATGTTCTCCTCCCCTCTTTGTTCTTCATGGTTTAGCCCTCGTGAGCTGCCCTACATGATCGAGGCACTTTTGTAATATTTCTGCTGTTGCTATGCTGAGTTTGATGGGATCTGATGGATTATGAGATTATGTTCAGATTGTGATAGAGTAATATATTTGGTTTTTATCTCTTATATTTTTGTTCCTAAGTAATTCTTGCATGTTCTCCTTTGCTGTTTATTGCTTTGGCCAAGTAGTAGGTAGTGACTTCAAGAGGGAACGTTATGATCGATTGTGGGTTCATGCCCCCCGATGACACGCTTGAGTGACAGAAACATGAGTCTAGGGGATGTGCTGTTGCCACAAGGGGGAAAACAACGGTGCTTGTAACCGCGGTTATAAGGATTGTTTACTTTACACAAAGTTCTTTTTAATGGAGTTGTCTGTTGCTTTGGGTTTACACTTTGGGTGGGGCTCGCAACTTAATATCAGCGAGATGTTCTGGATAGATATATCAAGGTGGATGATTAGTAGTAGATGCAGTTGGATTACGGTCTACTTATTTTGGCATACTGCCCGTGCTTTTGAGCCTCTTCATTTCTTTTGTAGCATAGTTAGCATTGCGGTGCGTTCATAATCCTGTCAATTGCCCTTCTGTAATTTGTTTACCTCGCATAGCAGTTTTATCGTGTTTTTGGAGAGAGACATCACTAGTGAACATCACGTATCCCGGTCCATATCCTTACTACTGTTTCCATGCTATATTTACTTTCCTGTTTTTACTTTCAGTTGCTATCATTATCCCTTGTGTTTTAACTTTGTGAACAACAAGACTGGAGAGATTGATAACCTCTCTGAAATTCATTGGGAACAAAGTTATCTGTGTCTGTGTGCAGGTCCACGTCAGTTGCGCCGCTGACACCTACTTATCATCTCTGGCGTCCTACTAGAGACAAACCTTGGTATCTTCACCGAGGGAAACTTGCTGTTGCGCTACATCTCAACCTTCCACTTGGGGTAACCAACGAAGGGCGAGAAGCCATCAAGCGAATTTCTGGCGCCGTTGCCGGGGACTCCGAGTGCTAAGATAGGGGAGTTGCACACTACCCTTTACCTTTGTTTTTTAGTCTTGTTAGTTTACCTTTCAGTTTTTATCTTTGTGTCTTTTATCAAAAATTACAAAAAAATCTGCCACACTTGCTGCTACTATGGGTTTCACTGAAAACACCAAGTTGTGTGACTTCACTAGTCACAACAACCAAGACTTTATCTGCACTCCCATTGCCACACCTGCCACTTCAGCTACCTCTTATGAAATTAAACCTGCTTTGCTAAACCTTGTTATGAGAGATCAATTCTCTGGTGCTGGAGATGATGCTGCTTTACACTTGAATAATTTTGTTGAATTATGTGATATGAAAAGTATAAAGAAGTACAAGGTGATGTTGTTAAGCTCAATCTCTTTCCTTTCTCTTTAAGGGGAGATGCTAAAATCTGGTTTCAATCTTTGCCTAGGAATAACATAGATTCTTGGGATAAGTGCAAAGATTCTTTTATAGGGAAGTACTACCCACCTGCTAAAATTATCCAATTGAGGAGTAACATTATGAATTTTAAGCAATTGGATATTGAACACGTTGCCCAAGCTTGGGAACGAATGAAATCTCTTCTTAAGAAATGCCCTACACATGGTTTGACTACCTGGATGGTTATCCAGACTTTTTATGCAGGCTTGAACTTTACCTCGCGGAACCTGTTAGATTTGGCCGCGGGAGGAACCTTTAGGTCAACTACACTTGGTGCTGCCACAAAGCTTCTCGATGAGATGATGACCAACTATTCCCAATGGCACACCGAACGCGCTCCAACAGGTAGGAAGGTAAACTCTGTCGAGGAAATTACCTCCCTCAATGAAAAAGTTGACTTAATTATGTCTCTACTTACCAAGCAACCCTCTATTGATCCTCATGATCTCCCTTTAAATTATTTGGTTGCTCAAGAACAAGTAGATGTGAACTTTATTGCTAGAAACAACTTCAACAACAATGCTTATAGGGGAAATTTTGCTAGCAATCCTAGACCGTTTCCATCCAACTATGGGAACAACAATACCTACCCTAGCAACAAGAACCCCTCTTCTGAATTAGAAAGCATGCTTAGAGACTTTATCACTACCCAAAAATCCTTCAACAAAAATGTAGAGGAGAAATTAGCTAAAATAGATAATCTCTCTTTGAAGGTAGAAAGATTAGCCCTTGATATTGAGATGCTTAAAATTAGAACCTCTCCCCTTGAGGAGAACAAGGCCACTCCTATTAATGCTATCCAATTATGAGTTAATGACAATATTAGGATGATGGCTAAACTTAAAGAAATATGGGCTAGAGAAAAAGAGGAAGAGGATAGAATTAAGAGCCTTCCTACACATTACACAGTTTCCACTATCCAAATTATTGAGGACACCCAAACTATTAGCACCCAATGCACTCCTAGTCCCGTTGGACCTATTAATGGTGATGCTAATACCTCAACCGAAGATAAAGAAACTCCTATGAACATAGAGGGTTTCAAACAAGTGAGCCTAGATGACACTACTACCACCTTTCATAGTAGTGATATTGATTTTGATAGTTGCACCCTCTCAGAAGTTATTAGCTTGCTACACAAAAT
Organism: Bromus sterilis; assembly: GCA_950022295.1. Lineage (NCBI taxonomy): Eukaryota > Viridiplantae > Streptophyta > Magnoliopsida > Poales > Poaceae > Bromus > Bromus sterilis. The sequence continues at coordinate 284,592,015 of OX465600.1, forward strand.
GTCTAGAGATCCCCACACTAGCACACTTAATCTTGCCTTCACGGAGCATATCACAAATGCTCTCATCAAAGCTAGGGAGGAGAAGCTTAGAGTAGAAGCCTCCATACCTAGGAAGCTAGATGATGGTTGGGACCCTATGATCAAAATTAAATTAAATAACTTCTCTTGCTATGCTTTATGTGATGTTGGACCTAGTACCTCCGTTATGCCCAAAAGAATATTTGATATGTTTGAATTGAAACCCTTTGAGCCTTGTTCTTTTGGTGTTCTTCTTGTTGATTCTTGCATAAATAAACCTTTGGGGAAGATCGACGATGTTCTTATAATTGTCAATGACAACTATGTTGCCGTTGATTTTATTGTTATGGATATAGAGTGTGAACCTTTGTGTCCAATTATTTTGGGACGTCCTTTTCTTCGCACCGTTTGTGCGGTTATTGACATGAAAGAGGGGAATATAAAATTCCAATTCCCATTCAAAAAGGGGATGGAACACGTCCCGATAAAGAAAATCAAGTTACCTTTTGAGTCCGTTACACGGGCTAGTTATTCTCTTTCTCTTGATAAAACTTGATTCTTCTTTTGCATCATGCCTAGCTTAAAGGCATAAAAGAAAGCGCTTTCAGGAGGCAGCCCGCAACGAATTTAGGTGTTTCTTTTTGCTTATGTTGTGTCTTGATGATTGTTACTATTGTAGCAACATCATTGTATCTTTATTTTTCAACTTTGTGCCAAGTTATAGCCTCTTACGGCAAGGGAAGTAAATGTTGTGACATGCTGTCCAGAAAACAGATTCTGTCCACGTGACCAGAAAAATCCCAGTTAATATTTTTGAGCTGAAATTTTTACCCAGTATGCTCTATACAATTATGAAACTTCCGTATGTTCTGAGTTTTTTGATTTGAGTTGCAGAAGTATCCCTAAAAAATTCTTTACTACCTGCTGTTCTGTTTTTCACAGATTCTGCCACGTTTTGTCTCTCCTAACTTTTGCAAACCTTAAGCTTCTTTTTCTTTGCAAAAACTTTTTGGCACTGTTGAGAAACAGTAGCTCTTCAAGAATATCTTTTTATCCAGTGGGGAAAAATTATTTATTAAGGGTACTAACCTCCCTAATCAGCTTATGATGAGTTATGTATGAAGGGAGTTTTCAAGTGTGCGATGGAAGATGATGAAAGAAGATCCAGGAGTGTCAAGCGCTCAAGCTTGGGGATGCCCCCATGCATCCCCAATAAATATTCAAGGAGACTCAAGCATCTAAGCTTCGGGATGCCCCCGTGCATCCCCTTCTCCATCAACAATCATCAGTTTGTCCTTCGTCTCACTATATTTTTATCACTTCATGCGTTATGTGCTATGCTTGGAGCGTCTCGCTCTTAGGTTTTATTTTTAGTTTTTTTAGCTTTGCTTGCTGTTCATAACAATTTAGATCCCGTCTTACCTTGTGTAGGAGAGAAACACGCTCCACTTTCAAAATCTAGAACACATCATAGGATTTTTCCTACTTATCTTTTTGCTGTTGTGTGTTCTTTACCTTTTCATAGCTACTGCCATGTTTAGTTTTAGTCTAAGTTTGTCTTTAGCAAGAGCCTTGGCTTTTGTTTAGTTTTTTGCTGGAACTCTTTTTAGTTTGCATGTTTATCTTGTTAAAGAGAGTTGGTTGTTGCACTGAGTGGTGTCTTGTCTTGAAAGTAGGTAATTGAGGTTTCTATTTAATTCTAGTAGTAACTTGCAAGTGTTTTGAGGTATTGATGTGAGTAATGTTTGAACTTTTGGTGTCAAGAGCTATAGCCTATTAGTGATAGGTGTCGTATTTTGTGCAATCCGTGTTTATTTTCAAAACCAACAAAACTAGTTGAGAACTCTAGCTACTAGATGGATCACTAATCTTTGGAGGGATCGAATATCAGAGAACACTCACGTACCATGAGTCGAGGATGCGCAAGGATAACCAAACACCCATACACTCCTCCTTGGGGTACTTGTCTCTTTATGAACCTCCTTATTAGATTGAGAGTTATCGATAATAAGTACATGAGTTCTTCGGACTAATGTAAGTATTCAAAGTTGACACTCCCACCTTCCCATATTTTGCTAGCCTCTCCCGTGCCGTGCATTGCCCTCTTCTCACTCCGAAAGTTGGCGTCCACCTTCGCCGGTACATCCAAACCCTTGTCATGATACGCTCTGTCATCATAAACCTCCTTATATCTTTCCTCAAAATAGCCACCATACCTACCTATCAAGGCATTTCCATAGCCTTTCCGAGATATATTGCCATGCAACATCCACCTCTCCATGACTTGATCTTCATGTCATAAATGTTCCTGCTACACTGGCAGCGACATACATTGCATACATCATGATAGTTACATCTTCTTTATGATTTTGAGTACCTTGTAAAGTGTGAAAGATCTCCTTTACCTTCTTGTAAAATAGAGTGTTGCCCTTAAGTGAGGAAAATATTCCAAAGTGGACACAATAAAAGATCCCAAAGAGGACAAATGAAAGTTAGATAGAACGAGCCATTGAGGCCACAAAAAAATACAAAAAAATAGAAAAAGAGAAAAAGAAATAAAAAAAGAGAGAAAGGGGCAACACTACTATCCTTTTGAGAGATCCACACTAGTACTCCCTTTATATCCTTGTACTCCATAGAGATGATCTTCATGCATATAGCTATGTGGGGACCTTCACACTATAGAACTTGGCTTGCATATTCCAAGGATGAGCCTCCTCAAATGAGCTCTAGGTTTTCATGAGCGAGAAAGTTAGATGCACCCCCACTAGTTCCATTAGAGAGCTTCTTAGCTCGTATGTGCATCCGTTGCATGGCAATCCCTACTCCTCACATCATATGTATCATTTGGCATCTCTTGCCTATGATTGTCCTCATTGATGTGAGCCTTTCTCATCCTTTTTGTCTTCCTCCTCCACCATATTTCTCTATTTGCCATCCTAAGTGTCAACTCTCGTGCTTACACTCATCCATTGCATGAGTGCTCAAAATATCGACAAGGAGTGGATCAAATTGACTTGTACCTGGCTAGTGGTCTGGGGACGAGTCAAGATAAGATTCCAAAGAGGACCAAGTGTGAAACTTTAGTAGATTGAGTTCTCAACAAAAAAATACTTTTTCTCGTATTCCCTATCCCCCTTCTTGCACCGAAACACCATTTGGAGATATTCGAGTCACGGACAGCGAGAGCTCTTGCACCTAATGTTCTTTTGTTACTTGTTTTAATGCTAATATAGACTCTTGCATGCTATGACTTGAATTGAATCTCTAACCTTTATTGCTTTACTTTTCAAGTTCTTATATGGTTGCTAGCATGTCACCACAGAAATTATGCTGTTATCATTTACCTACTCGAGGACGAGCAGGAATTAAGCTTGGGATGTTGATACGTCCAAAACGTATCTATAATTTCTGCTTGCTCCATGCATGTTTTGTGTGATATTGCTATGATCTAGATACACTTTCATACACTTTTGATCATATTTGGACTAACCTATTAACTCAGTGCACCCCAGTGCTAGTTCCTGTTTTCTGCTGTTTTTCTATTTCAGTTTTTCCCCATATAAAAAGTGCGAGAAAAATTCGGGAAAATTCAGATAAAAAATCAGCGTGAAGGAAGCTTTGCGAAGAGCCCGAGTGGGGCCAGAGGGGAGCCAGGGGGACCCAGGTGGCCACTCGGCGCGGCCCCACCCCTAACCGCGCCAGGGGGCGCCTGGGGCCCCTGGTCCACCTCTGGCTGCCCCCTTCACCTATTTATTCTCTGTCACGGGGAAACTCCGAAGAGATAACCCTATTTTGCAATCTCGCCTCTATTCTGCCGCCGCCGCGCTTCCGTGATCGGGAGCACCAGAAGACCTCTTCCCGGCACCCTGCCGGAGGGAGGATTGACCTCCGGGAGTCTCCTCTCCACCATGGATGCTCCCCGGATGTCTCGTGAGTAGTTTTCCTTGGACCATGGGTCCGTGATCAGTAGCTATGTGATGTTCTCCTCCCCTCATTGTTCTTCATGGTTTAGCCCTTGTGAGCTGCCCTACATGATCGAGGCACTTTTGTAATATTTCTGATGTTGCTATGCTGAGTTTGATGGGATCTGATGGATTATGAGATTATGTTCAGATTGTGATAGAGTAATATATTTGATTTTTATCAATTATATTTTTGTTCCTAAGTAATTCTTGCATGTTCTCCATTGCTGTTTATTGCTTTGGCCAAGTAGTAGGTAGTGACTTCAAGAGGGAACGTTATGCTCGATTGTGGGTTCATGCCCCCCGATGACACGCTTGAGTGACAGAAACATGAGTCTAGGGGATGTGTTGTTGCCACAAGGGGGAAAACAACGGTGCTTGTAACCGCGGTTACAAGGGTTGTTTACTTTACGCAAATTTCTTTTTAATGCAGTTGTCTGTTGCTTTGCGTTTACACTTTGGGTGGGGCTCGCAACTTAATACCAGCGAGATGTTCTGGATAGATATCTCAAGGTGGATGATTAGTAGTAGATGCAGTTGGATTACGGTCTACTTATTTTGGCGTACTGCCCGTTCTTTTGAACCTCTTCCTTTCTTTTGTAGCGTTCATAATCCTGTCAATTGCCCTTCTGTAATTTGTTTACCTCGCATAGCAGTTTTATCGTCTTTTCGGAGAGAGACATCACTAGTGAACATCACGTATCCCGGTCCATATCTTTTCTACTGTTTCCACGCTATATTTACTTTCCTGTTTTTAGTTTCAGTTGCTATCATTATCCCTTGTGTTTTACCCTTTGTGAACAACAAGACCGGAGAGATTGACAACCTCTCTGAACTTTGTTGGGAACAAAGTTATCTGTGTCTGTGTGCAGGTCCACGTCAGTTGCTCCGCTGACACCTACTTATCATCTCTGGAGTCCTACTGGAGACAACCCTTGGTATCTTCACCGAGGGAAACTTGCTGCTGCGCTACATCTCAACCTTCCACTTGGTGTAACCAACGAAGGGCGAGAAGCCATCACCTGTGGGCGCGGCTCAGGCCGCGCCAGCTGGCCGCCTGGGCCACTGGTGGCCCCCTTGGTCAGCCCCAGGTGCCTTTGGGTCACTCCCGGCATGGAATTTTTTTATTCTGGAATTTTACTTAAAACTTCATTGTTGAAAATTTCTTGGAATTCAAAAAGCTACAAAACTTTCTGAAAACTTAAAGCGGTGATTAGTATTGTGAAGCTTCAAAAATATAAAAACTTGGTACAGCAAAGAGAATGAAAGCTAAAGCAAATGAAAACATAACAAGCTTAACTTTTTACCTATATAAAGAAGCTCACTAGTAAGGTTGATCATGTCTTACCAACAAACCGGTGATATATAGAACAAGAAGTCTCCCCTCTTATGAAGTATCATTGCACCTTTACTTTAATGGACATTGTCCCTACCATAATGGTTTTGTATTTGTGGTGCACATGTAGTGGACAGTCCCATTCTCCAATCTTCACGGTCTCGATATTCTCTATAGAGTTAAGGCCATGCCTTTTATCGATCTTCTTTGGAAAATACACCGTGTGTTCTTTATCATCAATGTTGAAAGTGACCTTTCCTTTATTGCAATCAATGATAGCACCTGCGGTGTTAAGAAAAGGTCTACCAAGAATAATGGAGATGCTCCCATCCTCGGGCATGTCAAGCACAACAAAATCTGTAAGGATCAAACAATTAGCAACTTCAACGGGTACATCCTCACAAATACCTATTGGGACAGCTGTTGATTTGTCAGCCATCTGAAGGGAGATATCTGTAGGGATTAGTTTCTCTAAACAAAGCGTTTTGTAAAGAGAGAAAGGCATAACACTCACTCCTGCGCCAAGATAACATAAAGCAGTTCTGACATAATTATTCTTTATGGAGCAAGGAATGGTGGGTATACCTGGATCACCGAGCTTCTTGGGAATCTTTCCACTGAAAGAGTAGTTAGCAAGCATAGTAGATATTGCCTCATTAGGAACTTTTCTTTTATTTGTGACAATATCTTTCATATATTTCGAATAGGGAGGTAACTTAATAGCATCAGTCAAAGGGATTTGAAGAAAAACAGGTTTCATCCATTCACAAAATTTATTATAGTGCTCTTCTTTTTTAGATTTGAGGGACTTACCTGGAAAGGGCATGGGTTTCTGTATCCATGGTTCCCTTTCCTTCCTATGTCTTCTCGCGATGAAGTCTTCTATAGAGTACTTCTTGCGTTTATCAGGTGCTTCTTCTTCTCTTACCTTGGGAGAATCATCCTTCTCCGTGTCCTTTTCTTCAGGCTCGGCACCGTCTTCTGTTTCAGCATCGGAGGTAGATATGCTGTTAGGATCAACAACTGGCTTTTCACTTGTGATAGGATCATCGGGATTTTCAGCCTCCTTGTGTTTCTGCTTCTTCTTTTTCTTCGGAGAGCTAACAGTCTCGTCTTCTTCTTGTACTTGAGAATCTTGCTCGATCCTCTTTGGATGCCCCTCAGGATAGAGTGGGTCCTGGGTGTGTGTTCCACCCCTAGTTTTGATGCCATAAGCTTGTATGTCCTGTTCGGCATTATTAGAAAGCAAATCTTTGTGCACATTAGAAATTTGTTCAAGCTGTGTTTGAACCATATGAAAATGCTTAACAAGACATTTAACATCATTAACTGTTCTTTCTAGAACACCACATAAACTTTTGATAGCAAAAGAGTTATCATGCAACTGACTTTGTATCCTCCTATTAAAATGGTCTTTCTTAATAATAAAATTATCAAGCTCATCTAAGCATTGGTTGGGAGGCTTACCTTTAGGGATGTCACTTTCAGTAAAGTCTAATAAAGAGTGTACCTCTACCAAGGGAGGGTGAGTAGTAGACTCAAACAACTTCTCAGTAGGCGGTAAATTCTTCACGTCTTCGGCTTTAATACCTTTCTCCTTTATAGACTTCTTTGCTTCTTGCATATCTTCGGGGCTCAGAACAAGCATGCCCCTCTTTTTCGGTGGTAGAAGTGGTTCAGGAACGGACCAATCTTCATAGTTCTTGGAAAATTTTCACATTACTTCTTCTGCATCGTCCGGTGTTCTTTCCCTGAAAACACAACTAGCACAACTATCCAGGTAGGATCTGGATTCATCGGTTAAACCAGCGTAAAATATATCATGTAGTTCATTCTTGGGGACTCCATGTCCCGGCATAACCTTAAGTAAATCACAAAACCTCCCCCAAGCTTTAGGGAGGTGCTCATCCTGCAATTGTTTAAAGTTATAGATTCTTTGCAAAGCAGCATGTTGCATATGAGCTGGGAAATATTTATCAACAAAGAATTGGACTAAGTCCTGAGGACTCTTAATGGAACCATAGGGTAGTGCATCATACCATGATTTAGCGTCTTCCTTCAAAGAAAAAGGAAAAAGCTTGGCCACATAGAAGTTTCGTATCTTCTCATCAGTAGTGAATAGGTTACTTAGCTCAGTGAGTTTGGTCAAGTGTGCTATAGCATCATCATTTTCTCTGCCATAAAAGGGGTCAGCCTCGACTGTAGATATAAGTGAAAGAACAACAGAGAAATCATAATCAGGATCAATGATGCATATAGGGGATGTGGCAAATTTAGGATCAGGAATAACTTTGTTCTTCATGGAGTGCTTTTTGAGCAACTCCTTAACAGCACCAGGGTCAGAGTCGACACACTCTATGAGTTCCCTGCAAAAATCATCATCAAGAGTAACATAATCATCATCAAGGATTCTCTCCTTGAGTTCATCTAAGCACGGGTAACCAAAGGTTTTGCAGGTAGGAATATAGGTAGCAGGGGTCTCGGTCTTGGATTCCGCTGCAGCCTTAGCAGTCTGAGTTTCAATATAGTAACCAAGAAAAGTAGTATCATCAAGAGTAGTGGAAGCATCATCAAAAGTATCGGACATAGTGAAAGAATCAGTAGAAGCATCATGTGGTGGTGGTGAAGTAAACTTACTCATAACAGAAGGTGAATCAAGTGCAGCACTAGTGTTCAGAATAGTACCTTTTCTTGTACGAGATGGTAAGATCGGAACCTTGGGGTCCCCTTTCTTACCCATAGAGGATGATATGCAGCAGGCAGGATACTTCAAGTAGACTTGTAAATATTTCTATGCTCCCTGGCAACGGCGCCAGAAAACGCTGCTTGATGCCCCAAAACCGTAAGGGATTGAGGTAGTCTTCGCGGGTAAGTTAACCCAATTTATTGATTCGACACACGGGGAGCCAAAGAGTATTTATAAGCTTTGACAGTTGAGTTGTCAATTCAACCGCACCTGAAATATACTTGCTTGCAACAAAATATAAGTGGTAATGGTAATATGATAGTGATGGTGGCAACAGCAAAAGTAAATAGCAAAAGTAACAACTAATGACCAGCAGGATTGAAAACACTGTAGGCTAGGGAGATGGATGGTTGGGCGCTGCATGGATGAGGGTGAACATGTAATAAATTCTAACACGGGGCAAGGCACACAGAAAATCAATGATCATCTTGGCAAATATCAAACATTAGGCATGTATCCCATAGGTAGTTGTGCGTGCTTGCAATAAGAACTTGCACAACATATTTTGTCCTACCATCCCGCTACGAACGGGGCCAAAAGGAACTAATGGAGATTAAGGTGCTCCTATCAAGGAGCACCGGAACAAAGCAATAAACTCAATGGATACATGGAATCCTCAAATCATGGACCATCCCCTTTGGTGTCCCAAGCTGTCACCTTTGGGATCGCCGGTTCCGGACCATAATAGGTGCATACAACTTATAGATAGGACCAAGAACACAAATATATTCATGAAAACACATAGGGTTCAGATCTGAAAACATGGCACTCGGGCCCAAAGTGTCAAGCATTAAGAGCAACAAGTTGAATCAAAGAAGATAAACACCAATCTAGATGATAGGCAACATGCCCCCAACAATCTGATGAACTATTACATGATCTAACTCATCCAATCCCTACCATCCCCTTTGCCTACAACAGGGAATTACTCACACATGTGAAGAGAAGTCATGGAGGTGGGATGGATTGGTGATGGTGATGACGATGGCGATGATCTCCCCTCTCCGGAGGCCAAATCATCCTTCAGATTAGCCCTCCTGAAGAAGAACAGAGGGTGGCGGCGACTCCGCAACGGAAACTGGAAAAGCGACTTCTGTTCTGGGGTTTTCGCGTCACGAGAATAAATAGGAGTCGAGGTAGGGCACCAGAGGAGGGGGGAGGCGCCCAGGCGGCCAGAGGGCGCGACCCCACCCCTGGCCGCGCCAGGGGGGCGCCTGGGCCCCCCAGGACTCCCCTCTGGTCCCACTTATAGCTTCTGGCTCCTTCGGGTGCGTGGGTTTTCTGTGAATTTTCCCGGAATTTTCGGAGATACCTAAAAATCCATTTTCGTGCGCACAATAAAACCATACAGGCAGCTCTGCTGAAAACAGCGTTAGTCCGGGTTAGTTTCGTCCAAATCATGCAAGAATGAGGGCAAAACAATAGCAAAAGTGTTTGGAAAAGTAGATACGTTTGAGACGTATCATGAACCTCCTGATTAGATTGAGAGTTACCGACAATAAGTGCATGAGTTCTTCGGACTAATGTGAGTATTCGAAAGTTGACACTTCCACCCACCTATACTTTTTCTAGCCTTTTCGGTACCGTGAATTGCCCTTTCTCACCTTTAGAGTTGGCGCATATTTCGTCGGTGCATCCAAACCCTTGGCACGATACGCTCTGTCATCATAATCCTCCTTATATCTTTTCTCAAAACAGCCACCATACCTACCTACAAGGCATTTCCATAGCCTTTCCGAGATACATTGCCATGCAACATCCACCTTCTCATGACTTGATATTCATTTCATACATGCTACTTGCTGGATCGATGAGCCTCATGCTAGTTGGGCCTTGCCCTAATCATTGCTACATGAGGCGCTAGTATCATTGCATATCCTGCTATCCTGGCAGAGGAATACATTTGCATCATGATAGTTATATCTTCTTTATGTGAGTACTTTTGTAAAGTGTGAAAGATCTCCTATATTCTTGTAAAATATAGAGTGTTGCCCCTAAAGTGAGGAAAATATCCCAAAGAGGAAAAAAACCAAAAAATCCCAAAGAGGACAAATGCGAGTTAAATAGAAAGAGTCATTGAGGCAACCAAAAAATACAAAAAATAGAAAAAAGAGAAAAATAAAAATAAAAAGAGAGAAGGGGGCACACCACTATTCCTTTTGAGGGATTGTAACACCCCGGGTGTCACGCTACAGTAACCCAACAGTAATCACTGTTGCTGGAACAGTAATCCTTTTGCTACAGTCAAATCATTGTTGCTAATTTCCCTTTGATCACCTTTGCATTGATCCTTTCAATAATCATGTTGGGTGATATTCAAAAGCAATGTGATCTTGGACCTTGTTCATAATGAATCAATAAAAAGTCCAACCCTTTTCTTTTGAATTCAAATCAAATCTTGAAATGCCTTGGGTGCAATATTAAAACCTAGGTGACAATTAAAGTTTGTCCAAAAATCTCCCAACCACTTTTATAAATTCACTAATAATCTCTGGACCAGGTTGGTATAGTTGTTGTTATTTATTGTGCTATCAAATAATGCAAACAAATAAAATAGTATATTAAAAAGTCCAAATTAAATAATTATTATTTAAATAAAATGATGAATGATTTTATTTACAGTTCAAACTTTAAGTAGCCATTGTATATTACCTAACACTAATATTGGAGCCAGTCCTATATTTTAAAAAATTATAATGCTAGCTAAAAGAATTAACTAAAAGTAAGTGATAAATAAATAAATAAATAAGAAAAAAAAAGCGGCCCAAGCCAACTGGGCCTAGTGCCCAGCCAGCCCAGGCCGGCCTGCCAGGCCGCCCCAGCCCACCCTGCCCTAGACCTAAGCGCACGACCGAGGCCCCCCCCATCTCTCTCGATCTCTCCCCTCCCCCCGACCCCCTTCCCCTCCTCCTGGCAGCACGGCAGCCGCCGATTCCGGCCGCCGCCGGCCAGCCCCACACGCCGGCTGCACCCCCTGCCCCCCCCCCCCCCCGCCCCGCGGCGCCCCACCTCTGCCCCTCGGGCTCCCTGCTCCCCTCCATCTCGGGCGCCCGCGGCCAGCTCTGCTCGCCGGCGACATGGAGGTCGCCGTGGCTCCGGTGCCCCTCCCGGTGGTCGCCATCGCCACCTCCACGCCGCCTCCCCCCACCACACGGAGTCCTCGCCGCCGCTCCTCCTCGCGCTCCCCCCCCCCCCGAGCCAACCCTAGCCGCCACGGCCTCCAGTGTTCGTCGCCGCCATGGATGCCGTGGTGGCTCCGGCACCTCCCGGTGGTCGTCACTAGCCCCCTCCACGTGCTCCCGCGTGGCCATGCCTCCATGCCGCCGCCCTGCTGCTCTCCATCAAACCGCCACGGCCGTCGTCGATCCGCTTCCACCGCCGCCTCCCCACCTCCGTCGAGCTCTTCCTCAGCACCAATGTGAGCTCCGCCGCTGCTCCGCTTATTCCCGAGCTCGGATTCGAGCTCGAGCACGCCTGCCCTCGTGCGTGCAACCCATCGTTGCTGATGTTGCCTGCTAATACTGCTGCTGTTGAGTGTGCACCCTTGGACAGCAGCAAAACACTAGCAAAACTAATTTTAATGTGGATGATTCCTATACCAGATTGTAGATCACATAAACATGCTCAAAATTGATATAAGTCACAAAATCGTAGGATGGACAGAACAAAAGTTGTGGCCCACTGAAAACAGATAAGTGATGTTTGCAATCTAAGGAATTCTTAGATTTGCTAAGTATCAGAATAGGAACATTTTTTTATAGCCACTTTACAAGCTCCAATCTGGGTGCTATTAGTTTTTGGTGATGAAGTAAAGGACATGGGCTTGTTGTACACATAACATAGTGCAAATAATATGTACGGCATGCATTTGTTTGAGGCACGATTAATTAATTATGGAATTTAGAAAAGGTCAAGTTTTACTAAACATGGTGACAATACAAATTAACACTATGATGCCTATTTTTGACAGTTCAAACAGAGACTTAACAAGGCGATCAAATCAGGGCAATGGCATGTAGATGTAGCCTTCAAAGAGCCTAACGAAACATGTGTAGATCATACATCCAAAAGGGCTACTGATAATCCGCAACATTAATCAGAATGGGGGTAAACACTAATTGTTTCAGACTTGGTACGATTTCAGAAAATCCAAAAGGAGTGAATGACAAGTGGGCCGATGTGCTGATTTAAATAAATAAAATGATCTATAATCTCACTGAGTATAACATGTGGGTCCCAGGTGTCGGTTGACCAGTCAAAGTTACTATTCTGGATAATGTCTGTTTAATTGATTTAAATAATAAAAGAAATTCTAATAAATGATTTAAACTCTAGAAAATCATATCTTTTAAACCGTAAGTCGGATTAAAATACTTTATACATCAAAATTGATCAGAAAAATATAACGAGTACGGATACACTACCCATACCCCCACGCACCCCTCTAACATACCGAACGTGGAACATTCATCCTCTGGTTCATCTGTTTGTCAGACGACCGGAGCCGGTAAAACATTTCGGATGAAAATGTTATGTAAATGAAAGCTGTCTAGAATGGATCAACGAGCACGAATACACTATCCACATGTCAGTCAGATGTCTCTAACACTGCAGACATGGATCCTTGCCCCCTCCGGATCATCGGTCCGGTAATCAACCGGTACTGATGAGTCATCCCCGGATAAATTCCCGCTCAGACTAAAATACTTAACACTGCGTTAGAGCCCCTTTGCTTTGCATTTGCTATGTCTTGTATTTGTATTGCTATTATTGTTGTGTATTTATGGTTTCTCCCCCCTCTCTTATTGTCCGGTAGTCTCGACGTCCGCCGCTGATGCCCCTGTGATCGACTACTTCGTCGACGACCGTACCTCTACCGTCGAGCTTACAGGCAAGCAGAGCCATTTTCCTTCCCCAGATATCGCCTATCTTTCCGTACATTTCTTGCACTAGGCATGGTTACTGCTGCTGCTACATTACAATCCTATTCAATTGCATAGCATGTTTTTTTGTCGCCCCTTGATGTACCCTCCTTATCCTATGCTGCCTATTATTACTTATGCATTATTCAGCAGTAAACCCTGCGCATTGTTAGCTAGGTTTAGAATAGCGGGTCGTGATCACTGGGAGTGATCGCGGAAACGATATATTACAACTGCAACAGGTACGGATCAATGCAGACGCCCTAGGGAACCTACAACGGCGAGACTCTGCCGAGTCGCTTCGAGTTTGACTTACGAGTGGGCGGACTCGTATTTCACTCTCGTCGGCTCAGTAGCGTAGCATCACCGGGATGATACGAGGGTATTCCTCTTTAGTTCATTCCGCTGGTGTCTCGGCACCACCGGGGTGATACGAGAATATTCCTCTTCAGTTCATTCCGCTGATGTCTTTGTCGAACCTCTTCAAGTGTACCATCGAGGGTGATTCCTCCTGGTTCACTTGATGGTAGGCACTCGAATCAACTGGTGTCCTTACAGGTAAGGAGTCGGGTGACCCAACGGTGCCCGCGCAGGGTATCTTAGCGGAACGACAGGTCAGGTGTATTCCACCGGTGTGCGGAGGGCCTGGTACTGTTCGTGGCCGAAGGATTTCCTGTTGTACGAAAGTCGAGCTCTTCGGAGCAAACGCGAGACAAGGTAAGGAGACGGTTCACCTTGTTGGTAACCGCACGAGCTGGTGGGACGACAGGGCAGGCACCGATGTTACTGGTGGACCTGACTGCTGTCGTTGTCCGCGACTCATTCAATAAGGGGCAACGATAACGGTTATCTCGACAGAAAATTAATAAAATGCTTAACGGGTTCGTCGGATGACTTGAGTAGCCTTTTGGCTTGTACGCACTACCTATACGTGGGGTTACGCGTATGGGCGCCTCCGCAATTTAGCCTCGTTCGAAAGCTCTGAAAGACGTCCAGTTCAGCATTGCGGCAGGGAAGGATCGCGCTGCGGCGTTGGAATTCACCCTCCTCGCAACGACCCGGAGAGCGAGGGGTGATAGGCCCATGACCCCCTTGCACTTAGGGCTGTAGACCGGCGGGGACCTCTTTGATGAGTCGTAGGATGGACTGTGTTGTGTCGGATAGCCTCGGTGGGGCATTCCCTAACAAGGTGTACGCCACCCTGGAGATCCGAGCGTGTAGTGTCACACTAGTGCACCCCTGCAGGGAAGATTGATCTATCGATAGCCGTGTCCACGGTAACAGGACGCTTTATGCTGAAGCCAGATCCTATCACTACAAATTACTACTATTAAACTGTTGGTTCCGGGTTTTCTTCCTCGCGGGGATGTCGAGGAGGGGAACTCGGAGGCATTGTTAATTATGATTACAACTTATTATTATACAATGCTGCAGCAACTTCTGCTGCATTGTTACTTTCATTACTGTTATATTAAACTGTTGGCTGATTCTTACCTCATGCTGCAAGAATCGTCGGAAGATGCTAGTCTTCGATAGGCCTAGCTTCTTACCCTTATTCTGATTTCCGTCTTTCAGTCCACTATATACAGCCTCTTCTTTCCGTTGATACAACGCATAATGCTTAGTAGCGGACGTAAGACTCGCGGGTATACTAGATACTCACCTGCTTTATTTCCTTTACTGTTTTGCCTGATCAGCCGCTGCAGTCAACGTTGGAGCCTTGGATTCCAGGAGCAGGAGATCCCCGATGCCGACCACCGCAACATGAAGATTCCCGATGCCTTCTACGACGTCGAGTTCCCCTTGGACAAGGAGTAGTTTGGAGGTTTCCAGGCAGGCGGCCTCGCCTTTTCGATCTGTTGATTTTTGTGCTAGCCTTCTTAAGGCAACCTTGTACCCTTGTGTATGTACTCAGATACTATTTGCTTCCTCTGACTTTGTGCTCTCGAGCTGTTGTATTCGAGCCCTCGTGGCCCCTGGCTTGTATTAAACAGCTTGTATTATTTTATTTGTAGAGTTGTGTTGTGATATCTCACCGTGAGTCCCTGATCTCGATCGTGTACCTTGCGTGTATGATTACTGTACACGGTCTGATTTTGGGTGCGTCATAGGGATCCACACTAGTACTTCATCCTCTATCCCTTGTACTCCATAGAGATCATCATCATGCATATATATAGCTATGTGGGGACCTTTACACTATAGAACTTGGCTTTTATATTCCAATGATGAGCCTCCTCAAACGAGCTCTAGGTCTTCTTGAGAAAGCAAGTTAGACATACCCCCACTAATTCCCTTGGAGAGCTTTTAGCTCACATGTGCATCCGTTGCATGGCAATCCCTACTCCTCACATCATATCTATCATATGGCCTTCTCTCTCTTATGATTGTCCTCATTGATGTGATCCTTTCACACCTTTTTGTCTTCCTCCTCCACCTTCTTTCTGTTTCGCCTTTTAGGTGTCAAATTTCTTGCTCACGCTCATCCATTGCATGAGTGCACAAAATATCGAAAGGGAGTGGATCAGTTTGACTTGTACCTGGCTAGTGGTCTGGGGACGAGTCAAGATAAGAATCCAAAGGAGACTAAGTGTGAAACTTTAGTAGATAGTTGTTCTCAACAACCTTTTTTCTCTTTTTCCCAGTCCCCTGCTTGCACGCAAACACCCTCTCGAGACAATCGAGTCACGGACCAGTAGCTATGTGATGAATCTCTCCCCTCTTTGTGCTTCCACTTTCGAGTCCTCGTGAGCTGCTTCACATGATCGAGGCATCTATGTAATTTCTGCTGTTGCTATGCTGAGTTTGTTGGGATCTGATGGATTATGAGACTATGTTCAGATTGTGATGAGTAATATATTTGGTTCTTCTCTTTTATATTTTGTTCTTGAGTAAATTCTTGCATGTTCTCCGTTGCGGTATTTGCTTTGTCCAAGTATTTTATTTGCAACTCCAATAGAGAGCGTTATGCTCGATTATGGGTTCAGCCCCTTGATGTCTAGCTTGAGTGACAGAAACGTGAGACTAGGGGATGTGCTGTTGCCACCAGGGATAAAACAACGCTGCTTGTACCTGCGGGTGCAAGGATTGTTTACTTTACACAAAGTTCTTTTAATGCAGTTGTCTGTTGCTTTGACTTTACACTTTGGATGGGATTCACAACTTAATACCAGCGAGATGTGCTGGATAGATATCTCAAGGTGGATGATTCCTAGTAGATGCAGTTGGATTTCGGTCTACTTACCTTGGCGTACTGCTGATACGTCCAAAATGTATCTATAATTTCTTCTTGCTCCATGCATGTTTTGTGTGATATTGCCATGATCTAGATACACTTTCATACACTTTTGATCATATTTGGACTAACCTATTAACTTAGTGCACCACACTGCCAGTTCTTGTTTTCTGCTGTTTTTCTATTTCAGTTTTCCCCCATATAAAAAGTGCTCCAAAAATTCGGGAAAATTCAGATAAACAAATCAGCGTGAAGGAAGCTTCGCGAAGAGCCCGAGTGGGGCCAGAGGGGAGCCAGGAGTGGCCCAGGCGGCCACCCGGCGCGGCCACCCCCTGGGCCGCGCCAGGGGGGGCGCCTGGGGCCCTGGTCCACCTCTGGCTGCCCCCCTTCGCCTATATATTCTCCGTCACGGGAAACCCTCGGGGACAGAACCCTTTTTCGCGATCTGTCCTCTGTTCCGCCGCCGCCGCGCTTCCGAGATCGGGAGCACCAGAAGACCTCTTCCCGGCACCCTGCCGGAGGGAGAGCCGACCTCCGGGATTCTCCTCTCCACCATGGATGCTTCCCGGATGTCTCGTGAGTAGTTTTCCTTGGACCATGGGTCCGTGATCAGTAGCCATGTGATGTTCTCCTCCCCTATTTGTTCTTCATGGTTTAGACCTCGTGAGCTTCCCTACATGATCGAGGCACTTTTGTAATCTTTCTGCCGTTGCTATGCTGAGTTTGATGGGATTTGATGGATTATGAGATTATGTTCAGATTGTGATTGAGTAATATATTTGGTTTTTATCGCTTATATTTTTGTTCCTAAGTAATTCTTGCATGTTCTCCGTTGCTGTTTATTGCTTTGGCGAAGTAGTAGGTAGTAACCCCAAGAGGGAAAGTTATGCTCTATTGTGGGTTCATGCCCCCCGATGACACGCTTGAGTGAAAGAAACATGATTCTAGGGGATGTGCTGTTGCCACAAGGGGGAAAACAATGGTGCTTGTAACCGCGGTTGCAAGGATTGTTTACTTTACGCAAAGTGATTTTTAATGCAGTTGTCTGTTGCTTTGGGTTTACAATTTGGGTGGGGCTCGCAACTTAATACCAGCGAGATGTTCAGGATAGATATCTCAAGGTGGATGATTAGTAGTAGATGCAGTTGGATTTCGGTCAACTTATTTTTGCGTACTGCCCGTGCTTTTGAGCCTCTTCCTTTCTTTTGTAGCATAGTTAGCATTACGGTGCGTTCATAATATTTTCAATTGCCCTTCTGTAATTTGTTTACCTCGCATAACAGTTTTATCGTCTTTTGGGAGAGAGACATCACTAGTGAACGTCACGTATCCCGGTCCATATCCTCATTACTGTTTCCACGCTTATTTAATTTTCTGCTTTTACTTTTAGTTGCTATCATTATCCCTTGTGTTTGATCCTTTTTGAACAACAAGACCGGAGAGATTGACAACCTCTCTGAACTTCGTTGGGAACAAAGTTATTTTTGTCTGTGTGCAGGTCCGCGTCAGTCGCGCCGCTGACACCTACTTATCATCTCTGGAGTCCTACTGGAGACAAACCTTGGTATCTTTACTAAGGGAAATTTGCTGCTATGCTACATCACGCCTTCCACTTGGGGCTCACTAACGAAGGGCGAGATCTCTCACGCCATCAATCAAATTTCTGGTGCCGTTGCCGGGGACTCCGAGTGCTAAGATAAGGGAGTTGCACACTACCCTTTACCTTTATTTTGTAGTCTTGTTAGTTTACCTTTCAGTTTTTTTCTTTTGTGTCCCTTATAAAAAATACCAAAAATAGTATGTCTAGTTACGTGCTTGCCACCAATGCCTAATTTCTTTGAAACCAGATCTCATTGGCATGGAGGATTTACCGAGGATCAACAAAAGTGGTACAAAGAACACCACTTGTCTCAAGAAGGGATACACTTATGGAAACAAATACATCAGTTGTATGATTATGCTAGAAACTTGTGCTCAAAATATAATATATCTTTTTGCAGGGATAAATCTTGTTGCTTTATGAGGCATAAACACCTTGCTTTCCAATGTGAGTACAATGATGATGAAACCTTAGCTTCTTATGCTAAAGGAAATTATGATTTTTATGATGTAGAGAAAATTGAAGAATTTGTTGCTTTTAAGGGTGCTGATGAAATTGCTTCTCTTCTTAAAACTATTGATGATGCCCCTTACAAATCTGAGAGTCTTTCTATACTGAACTTTTGCCTTGAAAATTATGATGCAAATTATTATATTACTGATTATCTTGAGAGAATCTCTCCCCCAAAGGAAGAGACTAATGTTTTGCGGGACTCTATGGAAGAAGAAATTGCTGAAATTGAAAGCTCCTTGGATGAAAATGAGGAGTGTGACGAACAAAAGGAGGAAGAATGGAGTCATCCATGTCTACCTTCTAATGAGAGTAACTCTTTGACTCTTACTTTATATGATGAGTGTTATGATCCTATGGATTCTTTTGAAATATGCCTTTTTGATGAAGTTGATGCCTTCTATAATTTTGGCCATGATGCCACTATGGATGATGCTTACAAAGCAGAACTTGCTATAGTTCCTTATGTTATGCATGAAATTTCTGCTAATGCACCCACACTTGATTTCCCCATAATCCTTTTGAAATCTCCAACTATTCCGGAGAATTTTTCTCTTATCAAGGCTCAATGTGATGGGTTGAATCTATCTTATCATCCTAAAAACCGTGTTGAAAAAAATACACGTGTTCTTGTAGGTCATGAACAACATGATTTATGTGATAGTTATATTCTTGATTTTTTTCATGATGCTACTGAGAATTACTTTGAGAGAGGAAAGTTTGGTTGTAGAAACTTCCATGTTACAAAAACACCTCTCTTTATGTTGAAAGTTTTGAAGTTGTTCTTGTTCCACTTTCCTATGCTTGTCTCTTTGTGCTTATTTGATTTATTTTCTTACAAGATTCCTATGCATAGGAAGTGGGTTAGGCTTAAATATGTTTCATATTTTCTTCTTGATGCTCTCTTTTGCTTCAAAATTCTTATTCTTGTGAGAGCATCTTCTATAATCTTTAAGCCTAGCTAATGGCTCTAAAGAAGCGCTTTCGGTAGGCAGCCCGCAACGAATATAGGTTTTTCTTTTTTGCTTTTGTTATGTTCTTAGTGGTATTGATGATTGTTACAACTGTAGCAACATCATTGGATCTTTATTTTTCAGCTTTGTGCCAAGTTATAGCCTCTTACGGCAAGGGAAGTAAAAGTTGTGACATGCTGTCCAGAAAACAGATTCTGTCCTCGTGACTAGAAAAATTCCAGAAAAAACCCAGTTCATCTTTTTGAGCTGAAATTTTTACACAGCGTGCTCTATACAATTACGAAACTTCCGTATGTTCTGAGTTTTTTTATTTGAGTTGCAGAAGTATCCCTAAAGAATTCGTTACTACCTGCTGTTCAGTTTTTCACAGATTCTGCCACGTTTTGTCTCTCCTAACTTTTGCAAACCTTAAGCTTGCTTTTTCTTTGCAAAAACTTTTTGGCACTCTTGAGAAACAGTAGCTCCTCAAGAATATCTTTATATCCAGTGGGGAAAAATTATTTTATTAAGGGTACTAACCTCTCTAATCAGCTTATGATGAGTTATGTATGAAGGGAGTTTTCAAGCGTGCGATGGAAGATGATGAAAGAAGATCCAGGAGTGTCAAGCGCTCAAGCTTGGGGATGCCCCCATGCATCCCCAACAAATATTCAAGGAGACTCAAGCGTCTAATCTTGGGGATGCCCCCGTGCATCCCCTTCTCCATCAACAATCATCAGTTCGTCCTTAGTCTCACTATATTTTTATCACTTCATGCGTTATGTGCTATGCTTGGAGTGTTTCGCTCTTAGGTTTTATTTTTAGTTTTCTTTAGCTTTGATTGTTGTTCATAACAAGTTAGATCCCTTCTTACTTTGTGTGGGAGAGAAACACGCTCCACTTTAAAATCTAGAACACATCATAGGATTTTTTCCTGCTTATCTTTTTGCTGTTGTGTGTTCTTTATCTTTTCGTAGCTGCTGCCATGTTTAGTTTTAATCCTAGTTTGTCTTTAGCAAGAGCCTTGGCTTTTGTTTAGTTTATTGCTGCAACTCTTTTTAGTTTTCATGTTTATCTTGTTAAAGAGAGTTGGTTGTTGCACTGAGTTGTGTCTTGTCTTGAGAGTAGGTAATTGAGGTTGCTATTTAATTCTAGTAGTAACTTGCAATAGTTTTGAGGTATTGTTGTGAGTAATGTTTGAAATTTTGGTGTCAAGAGCTCTAGCCTATTAGTGATAGGTGTCGTATTTTTGGCAATCCGTGTGTATTTTCAAAACCTACAAAACTAGTTGAGAACTCTAACTACTAGATGGATCACTAATCTTTGGAGGGATCGATTATTAGAGTACACTCACGTACCATGAGTCGAGGATGCGCAAGGATAACCAAACCCCCATACACTCCTGCTCGGGGTACTTGTCTCTTTGTGAACCTCCTTATTAGATTGAGAGTTACCGATAATAAGTGCATGAGTTCTTCGGACTAATGTAAGTATTGAAAGTTGACACTTCCACCTTCCCATATTTTTCTAGCCTCTCCCGTGCCGTGCATTGCGTCCACCTTCACCGGTACATCCAAACCCTTGGCATGATATGCTCTGTCATCATAAACCTCCTTATATCTTTCCTCAAAACAGCCACCATACCTACCTATCAAGGCATTTCCATAGCCTTTCGAGATATATTGCCATGCAACATCCACCTCTTCATGACTTGATCTTCATGCCATACATGTTCCTGCTACACTAGCAGCGACATACATTGCATACATCATGATAGTTACATCTTCTTTATGATTTTGAGTACCTTGTAAAGTGTGAAAGATCTCCTTTACATTCTTGTAAAATAGAGTGTTGCCCTTAAGTGAGGAAAAGATCCCAAAGTGGACACAATAAAAGATCCCAAAAGAGGACAAATGAGAGTTAAATAGAAAGAGCCATTGAGGCCACAAAAAAATACAAAAAAATAGAAAAAAGAAAGAAAAAATAAATAAAAAGAGAGAAAGGGGCAACACTACTATCCTTTTGAGAGATCCACACTAGTACTCCCTTTATATCCTTGTACTCCATAGAGATGATCATTATGCATATATCTATGTGGGGACCTTCACACTAGAACTTGGCTTGCATATTCCAAGGATGAGCCTCCTCAAACGAGCTCTAGGTCTTCATGAGTGAGAAAGTTAGATGCATCCCCACTAGTTCCATTGGAGAGCTTCTTAGCTCGTATGTGCATCCATTGCATGGCAATCCCTACTCCTCACATGATATCTATCATTTGGCGTCTCTTGCCTATGATTGTCCTCATTGATGTGAGCCTTTCTCATCCTTTTTTGTCTTCCTCCTCCGTACTCCTCTCTTTGCCATCTTAAGTGTCAACTCTCGTGCTTACGCTCATCCATTGCATGAGTGCTCAAAATATTAAAAAGGAGTGGATCAAATTGACTTGTACCTGGCTAGTGGTCTGGGGACGAGTCAAGATAAGATTCCAAAGAAGACCAAGTGTGAAACTTTAGTAGATTGACTTCTCAACACAAAAGTACTTTTTCTCGTATTCCCTATCCCCCTTCTTGCACGCAAACACCATTTGGAGACATTCGAGTCATGGACAGCGAGAGCTCTTGCACCAAATGTTCTTTTGTTACTTTTTTCAATGCTAATATAGACTCTTGCATGTTATGACTTGAATTGAATTTCTAACCTTGATTGCTTTACTTTTCAAAGTTCTTATATGGTTGCTAGCAGGTCACCACAAAAATTGTGCCGTTATCATTTACCTACTCGAGGACGAGCATGAATTAAGCTTGGGGATATTTATACGTCCAAAACGTATCTATAATTTCTACTTTCTCCATGCATGTTTTGTGTGATATTGCCATGATCTAGATACACTTTCATACACTTTTGATCATATTTGGACTAACCTATTAACTCAGTGCACCACAGTGCCAGTTCCTGTTTTCTGCTGTTTTTCTATTTCAGTTTTCCCCCATATAAAAAGTGTTGCAATAATTCGGGAAAATTCAGATAAAAAATCAGCGTGAAGGAAGCTTCGCGAAGAGCCCGAGTGGGGCTAGAGGGGAGCCAGGGGTGGCCCAGGCGGCCACCCATCGTGGCCACCCCCTGGGCCGCGCCAGGGGGGCGCCTGGGGCCCCTGGTCTACCTCTGGCTGCCCCCCTTCGCCTATATATTCTCCGTCACGGGAAACCCTCGGGGACAGAACCCTTTTTCGCGATCTCTCCTCTGTTCCGCCGCCGCCGCGCTTCCGAGATCAGTAGCACCAGAAGACCTCTTCCCGGAACCCTGCCGGAGGGAGGGCCGACCTCCGGGAGTCTCCTCTCCACCATGGATGCTTCCCGGATGTCTCGTGAGTAGTTTTCCTTCGACCATGGGTCCGTGATCAGTAGCTATGTGATGTTCTCCTACCCTCTTTGTTCTTCATGGTTTAGACCTCGTGAGCTACCCTACATGATCGAGGCACTTTTGTAATCTTTCTGCTATTGCTATGCTGAGTTTGATGGGATCTGATGGATTATGAGATTATGTTCAGATTGTGATTGAGTAATATATTTGGTTTTTATATCTTATATTTTTGTTCCTAAGTAATTCTTGCATGTTCTCCGTTGCTATTTATTGCTTTGGCCAAGTAGTAGGTAGTAACCCCAAGAGGGAACGTTATGCTCGATTGTGGGTTCATGCCCCCCGATGACATGCTAGAGTGGCAGAAACATGAGTCTAGGGGATGTGTTGATGCCACAAGGGGGAAAACAACGGTGCTTGTAACCGCGGTTGCAAGGATTGTTTACTTTACGCAAAGTGCTTTTTAATGAAGTTGTCTGTTGCTTTGGGTTTACACTTTGGGTGGGGCTCGCAACTTAATACCAGCGAGATGTTCTGGATAGATATGTCAAGGTGGATGATTAGTAGTAGATGTAGTTGGATTTCGGTCTACTTATTTTGGCGTACTGCCCGTGCTTTTGAGCCTCTTCCTTTCTTTTGTAGCACAGTTAGCATTGCGGTGCGTTCATAATCCTGTCAATTGCCCTTCTTTAATTTGTTTACCTCGCATAGCAGTTTTATCGTCTTTTGGGAGAGAGACATCACTAGTGAACATCACGTATCCCGGTCCATATCCTCATTACTGTTTCCACGCTTATTTTCTTTTCTGCTTTTACTTTCAGTCGCTATCATTATCCCTTGTGTTTGATCCTATGTGAACAACAAGACCGGAGAGATTGACATCCTCTCTGAACTTCGTTGGGAACAAAGTAATTTGTGTCTGTGTGCAGGTCCGCGTCAGTCGTGCCGATGGCACCTACTTATCATCTCTGGAGTCCTACTGGAGACAAACCTTGGTATCTTAACTGAGGGAAATTTGCTGCTGTGCTACATCACGCCTTCCACTTGGGGCTCACCAACGAAGGGCGAGAACTCTCATGCCATCAGCCTCCTCTGTGTCTCAGCTTTCCAACACGCTAGGTCGTGGTCAAAATGGCGCTCTGGAGCGCGAACCCGACGCAGCCCTAGCCACTGCCGCCGCCAACTCCGACGCCAACGACGGTCCGGTGACCCCCTGAAGCTCTGGTTAGGTCCATTCGACGCGGACGACGAGAGTGAACACGTCGATGCCCTCCCCTTGGCCTCTCGTGCCCTAAATCGCCGTCTCGAGCAACTCCGGCGAGGCACAGTACTCACCGGCGACGAGCAGCTCCATTAGAGCTTAACCCCAGCCCTTAATCCCCCTGGCCCCACCTTCCAGTGACCATGACACGTGGGCCCAGCCCCTACTTAATCCCCTCTGTTAACTCAATTTAATTTAAATCATTTTAATTAACACCGTGAGACACTGACATGTGGGTCCAAGTGGTCAGTGCCCCCCTGACATCAGCATGACCTCATGCTGATGCAGTAAATGCTTTTCTATTTAAATCAATTCCAGAAAATCCAGAAAATGAATTAAACTTTGGAAATTCATAACTAATTCATTTTAACTCCAAATTAAACATATAATATATGTAAAATTATCAAAAAATGCAAGGATTCTGAATATGCAATCTGTTTTCATGTTTGACCGAATAAAATTGGGTGAACAGTGGAAACATTGCATATGCATCCTTTTGAAATTCAAATTGGAGTTTGAATTTGCAATTCAATTGCAATACACTCCTTTTAAATGGAATTCCCTCACACATCAGAAGCATATACATCAATTTTCAACCTTCAACCATGTGCTTGTGCATTGTATTTATATTGCTTCCTTGTTTGTTGTTTGTCGAGTAGAAGTGGAACTGAAACAGGAGGCCGCCCCCTTTGTTGAATACCCCGATACTGAACCTCGTCAGCAAGGCAAGCAAACCCCCATTGATCATGTCGATAAAATCCCACTTCCCTCTCAGTCTCGCTTATGCATTGTTTAGGATGATTACCATGCTACGTTTCTACCGCATAGATGAACCCATTCCTTTGCATGACCTATCATTTTCCACAGTAGTAGGAAAACCACAATCCTAGCAAATGTAGGAGTTGATTGATATCATGTGACCCCTGCAACTATTTTTTATTATTGCATGCTTAGAGTGATACAATGTTGATACTGTTATGTGAGTCGGGATGGTAGCAATCATGTTGATGATGGTGGAAATGTGTTGGTGAATCTACCCTAATACAAGGTGAACGATGAGAGGCTCTGTAGGAGTACACAGTGGGTTGTCTCGTTGAACACCGCCCTAAGCCCGAGTTCTTGTGTGGTGATCCAAGCTGAAGAGTACTACCACATGTTGGGCAAATAGATCCCCGCTCACCCTACTAACTCACCCCTTCTCAGTTCAATGAGTCGCAGTAGTTCGGAGTTCTGGTAGGTTTGTGGCCTAGATGCAAGGTGAGAGAACGGCTCAACCGAGACAGGCTTATGCACCACGCACACATTTTCTGGGACCACTTCGGTAGACCGGCCGGGTTACGAATGTGGAAACCATCCCAGATAGGCGTCTTCGTTGAACTTGAGTTGGCTGTGAGGTAAAAGTTGTGGAGATTATCCTCGCCGACACCCTCTTCAAGGGTGACGAGATCCCGGCGGTAACTGATGGTTTCATGTGTGTAGCAGTACACCCCTGCAGGGTTAATAAACTATTCGAATAGCCGCGTCCGTGGTAAGGGACTACTTGGAAAGCTTAGCTTGATTATTAGACAACTTGAACTGGATACTTATAAAACTTGCCAAGATAAGCGTGAGTGTTATGGCGTGCTTTCTCGTTGGGAAGTCGAGGAAGGCACCATAGTGGTGTAATTGGTTGGAGACATGTAGTGGATTCGTGTATGCTTCTTACCTCAAGTCTGGTACTCGTAGTTCAGGACTAGCCAAGTCAAAGCTAGCACTTCTGCAATCGAACCCCACCTCCCTTTACCTTGATACATGTGCATGAGTAGTATAGCTCCTGCGTAAGTCTTGCTGAGTACGACTTTGTACTCACGTTTGCTTATTCTATGTTTTAGATGAACCCACTGACCCCGAAGGTGGATTCTTCATCGAGGTCGACGACTGAAGACCAAGCTAGTGTAGTCCAAGTCAAACGATTGGTTCCCTCGTGGAGGGCTTGTGTTTAAATAAGGCTTCTTAAGCCATTTGTTAAACTTGTATGTACTCAGACCTACTTTGCTTCCGCAAGCTTGTTGTTGTAATGTTGGATCACAGACTTGTGATCTCTGTGTGCACTCTGTAAGAGTTATCAATAAAATTGTATACTTTGTATAGAATTGCAATGATACCTGTTGTTCATACTAGGCATGTGTGCTGCGTGTATGATTATAACATGCATGTCTTAGTATGGGTTTTCGAGACCTTAGTTGTGATCTGGCTGGCGGTCCTTTATACACCAAGTGGCCCTTAGATGTGCGTAGCTTGGGGCATCGCGATGCGATTGCTCGTGACTCCGTCACGTGCACACTTTGATGTATGATCGAGCCCCCGTAGACCCCGACTAAGTGATCGGGCTGGAGTAAGTCTATGTAAGGGTAATAATACAATCGATATTATGGTTGAGGCGACTTGTCTTTGAGTATGGGAGTTCACCACCCATATCATTCAGACTTGTGTGCGTACGATGAGGACCCATCACAATTGATCATCCGGCCTGGATGGGATGCCCCTCACGTGCGATGCTTTCCGAGAACGTTCTGTGCTTGGCCTTGTCTAGTTAGACAAGTGGGTACGATTCTCGGCTCTCCATATGATTGTGTTGTAGCGAGTCTTGCATACGCTAACCCTGGGTCCCGACAGATTTGGTATCAGAGCAGGACTGACTGTAGGATTATCAGCCTTGGCCGAAGTCGAATCTAGCCTTCTATAGTTATATAGTTACTCTGGGTATATAAGGGAACAACATAAGGCTTCTTTTTTCTTCTTACCTTCATTGCTCTGAGTTCTGAGTCACCCTCATCTTGTTCTACGGGAAGACAGGACTAGGCTCATCTATGTCTTACTAGAACATCTCGTTGTTTGCTTCCTTGTAGCCGTAGGAAAGTTGTGATCGGTTTGTTAGAGTTGTTGTGCTTCCTGATTTCTTACATCGTATGTAAGTGTTGTTTTCATGTTGTAAGAAATTGTCTTTTCTTGCAATTACATCCGTTATGTTGTCCGAGTCATTCCAGGTTTCTTCATAATCTGATGCATTTGCAAACTCCTTCTTTTTGTTTCAGATGGCGGATCTTCCCCCTCGGCAGATTGTTCGTTTGACTAGGTGCCTCGGTGTGCGTGGGAATCCAGCCATGCTCATCGAGATGATGTCCTTCATTGGCTATCGATGGTATCCTTAGTACACCATTGAGGAGCAGTTCCTTGACTTCAACCAGACCTAGTTCCACTGCATTGTCAGGATCTACCCGCACCACACTGGAGTCACTCAGCCTATCCACTTTTGACATGGCATTAGCATGACTGAGAACATGGTTGTGCAAGATGCTGCATACTCATGTATGACTCTGCTGAGAGAGGAGCACGCTTTTCTTGGAGGCACATCTTTCCGCTATATCCCTGCTGCACTTCCAGGAGAAGAGGGGTATTACACCGGATTGTACACAGATCACTCTTTGGAGGATCCTTTGCTTCAGATCACTGCTCGGCACGCTTGTGATAGAGATCGTGATGCACGTGCCCTTCGTTTTGGGCTTCACGCCACCCGTGTTCGTCTGTATCGAGCACTTACACTCCTGGCTCCTTTTGTGAGTGTTGGATCAGTGGAGTATGATGCTATCTACCCAGTCAGGACACAGATGCCTTCTCGAGTTGCTTGGCCCGAGATTCGAGGCATTTTTCCACCCCGTGGTCCTCTGCTTCCACCCTACGCTGGACCTAGGCCCCATCCTTGCCCAAATGGATATCAGGGTCCACAGGCCTCCGTGTTTTCCGATGGTCACCTTCAGCTACCGGGTTACACGGGTAACTTTTACGAGGATTACTATGGAGATGGAGATGAGTGAGACCGCCTGTGGTCTTGCTTTAGTGAGGATGTAGTATTATCTTTAGTATATTGTACGCAAGGTGTTCTAAGTTCCAGAGGCTTAGATAAATAATGTATAGGAAGTCGGAGTGCCTCTGAAGGATGTATCATCTTCATCACGTTTTTATTAGCTTGGCGCTTGTACTAAAACGATGTATGGTTTGTATGACAACTTGTGAATATATGGCTTGTATGCTTTTATCATCATGTTGTCAAGATGATTACTTCCTTCGCTCTGTGATTCTTCCAAGTACCTTCAATACCTTGTTTAGACTCTTCCAATCAACTCTGTTTGACTTTGGTTTTCCCCTTCAGGATGTCTCAAGGAACCCGTGGCCAGCTTGGTCGTGCCCATGGTCGTGGGAATGATCCGGAGGAAGGCAACCTTCCACCGCCACCCACGATGGCTCAGGTTCTGATGGAGGTTGAGAGGAACCGCCGAGACTCTGACCAGTTCCTGGAGGTCATTGCCCGCAACACCACTCAGCAGCGCAACGAGTTGGTGTCTTTGAACGACTTCATCCGGGTTCATCCCCCGGTTTTCAGCTACTCCACCGAGCCCCTTGACGTCGATGAGTGGCTTCGCAGCATCGAGAGGAAGCTCCAGGCCGGCCATGTTGCAGATGGTGATAGGGTCAGCTATGCCACCTATCACCTCGAGGGTGCAGCTAGCTCTTGGTGGGATAATTTCCTGAACATGCGTCCTGTTGGACCGCCCACCACTTGGGATGAGTTCTGCACTTCATTCCGTGAGCACCACATTCCAAAGGGTCTTATGGACCGCAAGCGTGAGGAGTTCTGCAACCTCACCCAAGGCAGAAGGACTATTGACGAGTTTAGTTGTGAGTTCAACCGACTTGATCTTTATGCTACTGAGGAGGTCTCCACCGACGCTAAGTAGCAAGAAAGGTTCTGTCGTGGACTCAATTCTGGACTCCGTCGTGAGCTCAACCTGCATGACTTTTCCACCTTCCAGGTCCTTGTCAACAAGGCCATCAAGGCGGAGGACATGAACACCCCCAATGACTTCCGCAAACACCCTAGAGATGATGGTTCATCCAGTTCAGGCTCTCAGAAGCGCAAGATCTGGATCCCCAACAGCATGTTTCGCCAGAACAACCCACCGAGGCCATCCTATGTGGCGCCTCGTCCACCAGCTTTGTTCCACCCAGCTCCACCGAACAACCCAGCTCCCCGCACTGTCTTTGGAGCCTGCTACAAGTGTGGTCAGGTAGGCCAATACTCTCCTGAGTGTCCCCAGAACCAGATCCAGAATCATAATGCTCCACCCCGTGCCGGAGGGAACAACAATGGTCGTGGCAAGCCACCCCCGAAGGTCTTCACCACCAAACCCGCTCCTCCCGCTAATCGTGGAAGTGTGAACTAGATATCAGCTGAAGAGACTGACGACACTTCTGACGTCATTCTTGGTACGCTCCCAGTCAATTATTTTCGACCCAGGAGCATCTCATTCATTCATGTCGGAAAGTTATGCACTTCGTCATGAGTTGTACTTTGTATAATTGTCCACCCCAATGATAATTCAAAGTCCAGGGTCAAGATGGCAAATTAATAGAGTAAGCCATGGCAATAAAATTTCAATTGAGGGTTTAGTATTCCTTGCTTCACTCATAGCCCTCAAGTCTTCAGACATTGATGTCATCCTTGGTATGGATTGGTTATCAAGACAACATGGTTTTCTTGATTGTAAAGCCAAGTCAGTTAGACTTACACATCCTTCAGGCCAGACAATAGATTATTTCTCACCAAGAACAAGAACCCAGATGCATTATTTGAATGTGCTTCCCCTTCCCGACCTTGAAGATATTCCGGTGGTTCGTGACTTCCCGGATGTCTTTCCTGAAGAGCTGTCGGGCATGCCACCCGACAGGTTTGTAGAGTTCATAGTGGATCTTATGCCAGGAACCGCACCAATTTCCAGACGCCCATACAAAATGGCCCCACGTGAGTTAGCTGAGCTTAAAATCCAACTTGAAGCTTTGTTGGCAAAAGGCTTCATCCACCCTAGCTCATCGCCATGGGGTTGCCCCGTTCTGTTCGTAACGAAGAAAGATGGAACAGAAAGGATGTGCGTAGACTATCGCCCGCTAAATCTAGCGACGATAAAGAACAAATACCCACTGCCTAGGATCAATGATCTTTATGATCAACTTGCTGGATCATCTGTCTTATCCAAGATGGATTTGAGATTAGGCTATCATCAAATCAAAATCTGAAACGAGGACATTCCAAAAACGGCTTTCACTACTCGTTATGGTCTTTACGAGTACACCGTCATGTCCTTTGGTTTAACCAATGCCCCCGCCACTTTCTCGCGCATGATGAATTTGATCTTCATGGAGTACTTAGATAAATTTGTTGTAGTTTATCTTGATGACATTCTCATCTACCCAAAGAACGAAGAAGAACATGCCGAACATCTTAGGCTGGTATTGATGAAACTTAGAGAGCATCGCCTGTATGCTAAATTCTCCAAGTGTGAATTTTGGCTACCAGAAGTGACCTAGTTAGGCCACGTCATTTCTGCAAAAGGCATTGATGTGAATCCCGAGAGAGTTCAGGCCGTCCTTGACTGGACTCCACCTGAATCGGTTAAGAAAGTTAGGATTTTCTTGGCCTAGCCAGCTATTGCCGCCGCTACGTCGAGAACTTTTCTAAAGTTGCAAAGCCTCTAACTGAACTCCTCAAGAAATATAAGAAATTCCTATGGACTCCCAAGTGCGAGGAAAGCTTTCAAGAGCTAAAAAGAAGATTGACTTCTGCACCCGTACTTGCGCCTCCAGACACCAAAAAGGATTTCGAGATCTTTTGTGACACCTCACGGCAAGGGTTAGGATGCATACGTATGCAAGATAGACATGTGGTAGCTTATGCTTCACGCCAGTTGCATCCACATGAAGAGAACTATCCTACCCATGATCTTGAACTCGCTGCCGTAGTTCATGCCCTGACAACTTGGCGACATTACCTCCTTGGTAATCGTTGTGAGATCTATTCCGACCACCAAAGCCTCAAATATATATTCACCCAACCAGATCTTAATCTTAGGAAAAGACGGTTGATTGAATTGATAAAAGATTACGACGTAGGAATTTCTTACACCCCCGGCAAAGCCAATGTCATGGCTGATGCACTAAGTCGTAAGTCGTATTGTAACAACCTCATGTTACAACAGTATCAACCACTTCTTCATGAGGAATTTCGAAAACTCAATATTGAGATTGTTCCTCATGGCTATCTTTCTACCTTGGTGACGAAACCAACCCTTGAGGATAAAATCATAGCCGGCCCGAAACGTGACAGTGGTATTTGATACGTCCCAAACGTATCTATAATTTCTGCTTGCTCCATGCATATTTTGTGTGACTTTGCCATGTTTTGCTTGAACTTTTATACACTTTTGAACCTATTTGGACTAACCTATTAACTCAGTGCACCCAGTTGCCAGTTTCTGTTTTCTCCTGTTTTTGTATTTCAGGTTTTCCGGCCATTAAAAGTGCTCCAAAAATTCCGGGAAAAATATATAAAAAATCAGCGCAACGGAAGCTTACGGAATCACCAAGGCAGCGGAGGGGGGCCACCACAGGGACTCCAGAAGGGTCCCTGGCACGGCCCCACCCTAGGCCGCGCCAGGGAGCCTCCTGGCTGCCCTGTGGGTCCTCTCGATGCCCCCTCCGCCTATATTTAGCCCTCGGGGTGGAAACCCTTAATATCGATCTCTCTTTCGTGATCTCGCCTCTGTATCGCCGCCGCCGTTTCAAGATCGGGGCTGCCTGGAGAAGCTGCCCCAGCACCCTGCCGGAAGGAGGAACCCCCTCCGGGAGACCATCCATAGCCATGGACGCCTCCCGTATGTACCGTGAGTAGTCTCCCTTGGACCATGGGTCCGTGACCAGTAGCTATGTGATAAATCTCTCCCCTCTTTGTGCTTCCACTTTCGAGTCCTCGTGAGCTGCTTCACATGATCGAGGCATCTATGTAATTTCTGTTGTTGCTATGCTAAGTTTGTTGGGATCTGATGGATTATGAGACTATGTTCATATTGTGATAAGTAATATATTTGGTTCTTCTCTTTTATATTTTGTTCTTGAGTAAATTCTTGCATGTTCTCTGTTGCGGTATTTTCTTTGGCAAAGTATTTTATTTGCAACTACAAGAGAGAGCGTTATGCTCGATTGTGGGTTCAACACCTTGATGTCTAGCTTGAGTGACAGAAACATGAGACTAGGGGATGTGTTGTTGCCACCAGGGATAAAACAACGGTGCTTGTACCTACGGGTGCAAGGATTGTTTACTTTACGCAAAGTTCTTTTAATGCAGTTGCCTGTTGCTTTGAGTTTACACTTTGGGTGGAATTCGCAACTTAATACCAGCGAGATGTTCTGGATAGATATCTCAAGGTGGATGATTTGTAGTAGATGCAGATGGATTTTGGTCTACTTACCTTGGCGTACTTTCCATTGCTTTTGAGCCCTTCCTTTCTTTGCAGCATAGTTAGCATTGCGGTGCCTTCATAACCTGTCAATTGCCCAACTATGATTTGTTTACCTCGCTAGCACTTTTATCGTCTTTTGGGAGAGAGACATCACTAGTGAAATCCACGGGACCCAGGTCCATCTTCACATTATTGTTTACATCCTCAATTTACTTTCAGTTGCCACTATTATTATCTCTTGCGTTAATCCTTTGTAAACAGCAAGGCCGGAGGAATTGAGAACTCCTCTGTACTCGTTGGGAGCAAAGTTATTTGTATCTGTGTGCAGGTCCAGGTGAAGTTAGCAATATCGTAAATGGCGCCTTGTTCACTTTACCACCTACTTGTATCTCCTGAGTCCTACTGGTTCGACAACCTTTGTATCTTCACTGAGGGAAACTTGCTGCTGCACTGCATCTCAAACCTTCCACTTGGGGTAACCAACGAGGGGCGAGAAGACATCAAGCAAATTTCTGGCGCCGTTGCCGGGGACTCAAGTCTACAAGATAGGGGAGTTGCACACTATCTTTTACCTTTGCTTTTTAGTCTTGTTAGTTTACCTTTCAGTTTTTACTTTTGTGTCCCTAATCAAAAATATAAAAAATACTTGCGGCTACTATGGGTTCCAATTAAAACACTAAGTTGTGTGACTGCACTAGTCACAACAACAGTGACTTTATCTGCACTCCTATTGCTCCACCTGCCACTTCAGCACCTTCTTATGAGATTAAACCTTCTCTGCTTAACCTTGTCATGAAAAATTAATTCTCAGGAGCAGGAGAAGATGCTGCCTTGCACCTAAACAACTTTATCGAGCTCTGCGACATGTAGACGTACAAGGAAGTGGATGGAGACATCGTCAAGCTGAAGCTTTTTCCTTTCTCTTTGAGAGGAAGAGCCAAGGAGTGGATACAATCTTTGCCCAAGAACAGTATCGATTCTTGGAGTAAATGCAAAGATGCTTTTATAGGGAAGTACTACCCCCCTGCTAAAATTATTCAATTGCGGAGTAACATTATGAATTTCAGGCAATTGAATAATGAACAGGTTGCCCAGGCTTGGGAACGTATGAAGACGCTTGTCAAGAACTGCCCCACACATGGACTGACTACCTGGATGGTTATCCAGACTTTTTATGCAGGCTTGAACTTCACCTCGCGGAACCTGTTAGATTCGGCCGCAGGAGGAACTTTTATGTCAACCACGCTTGGTGCTGGCACAAAGCTACTAGATGAGATGATGTTGAATTACTCGCAATGGCACACCGAGAGATCTCCAACCGGTAAGAAGGTGAACTCTGTCGAGTAGATCTCCTCTTTAAATGAAAAGGTTGACCTTATCATGTCTCTACTTACCAAGCAACCTTTTATTGATCCTCAAGATGTTCCTTTAAATACTTTGGTTGCTCAGGAGCAAGTAGATGTTAATTTTGTCTCTAGAAACAACTTCAACGATAATGCGTATAGGAGTAACTTTGGTAGCAATAATCCTAGGCCTTTCCCATCCAACAACTATGGGAACAACACTTATCCTACCACCAGAAACTCCACTTCAGAACTAGAGACTTTGCTCAAAGACTTTATCACTACCCAGAGAGCCTTCAACAAGAGTGTGGAAGAGAAATTAGATATCCTCTCTTCAAAGGTAGACAACATAGCCCATGATGTAGAGATGCTGAAGATTAGAACCTCTCCCCCCGAGGAGAGGAAGACCA
Source organism: Bromus sterilis (assembly GCA_950022295.1). Taxonomy (NCBI): domain Eukaryota; kingdom Viridiplantae; phylum Streptophyta; class Magnoliopsida; order Poales; family Poaceae; genus Bromus; species Bromus sterilis. The sequence continues at coordinate 284,626,001 of OX465600.1, forward strand.
CTCCTATGAATGCCATCCAAGTCCAAATTAATGAAAACATTAGGATGTTGGGAAAACTTAAAGAGAGATGGGCTAGAGAAAAGAAGGAAGAAGAGAGAATTAAGAGCCTTCCTACCTACCACACAGTAGCCACTGTCCAAGTAGTTGAGGATGTCCAAACTGTTAGCACCCATCACACCCCTGGTCCGACTGGACCTATCAATGGTGATGCTACCACCTCAACCTTAGAAGATGAAACCTCTATGAACATAGAGGCTTTCGAACAAGTGAGCTTAAATGATATCACTACTTCCTTGGTAGATAGTAGTGACTTAGACTTTGACAACTACACTTTACCAGAAGTTATTGGTTTCCTACACAAGATGTCTAGAGACCCCCACACTAGCACACTCAATCTTGCCTTCACAGAGCATATCACCAATGCTCTAATCAAAGTTAGGGAGGAGAAGCTTAGACTAGAAGCCTCCATACCTAGGAAGCTAGAAGATGGTTGGGACCCTATGATAAAAATTAAATTGAATAACTTCTCTTGTTATGCTCTTTGTGATGTTGGAGCAAGTACCTCTGTTATGCCCAAAAGAATGTATGATATGCTTGAATTGACACCTTTTGATCCTTGTTCTTTTGGTGTTCGTCTTGTTGATTCTTCCGTAAAGAAACCTTTGGGGAAGATCGACGATGTTCTTATAATTGTCAATGAAAATTATATTCCTATTGATTTCACTATTATGGACATTGAGTGTGAGCCCTCTTGTCCAATTATTTTGGGACGTCCTTTTCTTTGCACAATTGGTGCTATCATTGACATGAAAGAGGGAACAATCAAATTCCAATTCCCTCTCAAGAAAGGGATGGAACATTTCCCTAGGAAAAAGATTAAGTTAGCTTTTGAGTCCGTCACACGGGCTAGTTATTCTGTTGAAAAGACTTGATATTCTCCTTTCAGCCTAGCTAATGGCTCTAAAGAAGCGCTTTCGGGAGGCAGCCTGCAACGAATTTAGGTTTTTATTTTTGCTTTTGTTCTGTTCTTAGTGGTCTTGATGATTGTTACTACTGTAGCAACAACATTGTATCTTTACTTTTCAAGCTTTGTGCCAAGTTTAGCCTCATACTTCAAGGGAAGTGAAAGTTGTGACATGTTGTCGAGAAAACAGATTCTGTCCTCGTGACTAGAAAAATTATATAAAAATCCCAGTTCATCTTTTTGAGCTGAAATTTTTACAAAGCGTGCTCTATACAATTGCGAAACTTCCGTATGTTCTGAGTTTTTTTATTTGAGTTGCAGAAGTACCTCGAAAAAAATTCTCCTTTCTCTGCTGTCCTGTTTTTCGTAGCTTCTGCCCCGGTTTTTCTTTTCGCAGTTTTGCAATCCTTAAGCTTGCTATTTCTTTGCAAACTTGTTTGGGTAGGAAAAAGAAACAGTAGCTCTTCCTGGAAATCTTTATTTTCAGTAGAGGAAAATTATTTTATTAGGGTACTAACCTCTCTAATCAGCCTACAATGAGATATGTATGAAGGGAGTTTTCAAGTGCGCGATGGAAGGTGATGAAAGAAGATTCAGGAGTGTCAAACGCTCAAGCTTGGGGATTCCCATGTGCACCCCCAATAAATATTCAAGAAGACTCAAGCGTCTAAGCTTGGGGATGCCCCCGATGCATCCCCTTGTTCATCAACAATCATCAGTTTGTCCCTCGTTGCACTATATTTTTATCACTTCATGCGTTATGTGCTTTGCTTGGAGCGTCCCGCTCTTTACTTTTCTAGATTTGTTTTGCTTTCTTTGCTGTAGTAACAAGTTAGACCCCAACTTACTCTTTTTTGTGGGAGAGATTCACGCTCCGCTTGAACTAGAACTCCTCATAGGATTTGCATGCTTATTCTTTTAGCTGTTAGCTGTTCTTTTTCTTTTCTTAGCTGCTGTTATGTTTAGTTGTAGTTCTTTAGTTTTTCTAGAGATTTTCTTTTGTCTTAGGTTGAACTTTCTATAGGTTGCATGTTTTATCTTGTTAGAGAGTTTGCTTGTTGCACTGAGTTTTGTGTCTTGACTAGAAGTAGGTAGTTAAAGTTGCTATTCTATTTGTAGTAGTAACTTGCAATAGCTTTGAGGTATTGACTAGAGTAATGTTTGAACTTATGGTGTCAAGAGCTCTTACCTATTAGTGATAGATGTCGTATTTTGGGTAATCCGTGTGTTTTTCGAAAACCAAAAAACCCCTGTTGAGAACTCTAGCTACTAGATGGATCACTAACCTCTGGAGGGTTCGAATATTAGAGTACACTCACGTACCATGAGCCGAGGATGCGCAAGGATAACCAAACCCCCATACACTCCTCCTCGGGGTACCTGTCTCTTTGTGAACCTCTTGATTAGATTGAGAGTTACCGATAATAAGTGCATGAGTTCTTCGGACTAATGTGAGTATTCGAAAGTTGACACTTCCACCGACCTATACTTTTTCTAGCCTCTTCGGTACCGTGCATTGCCCTTTCTCACCTCGAGAGTTGGCGCATACTTCGCCGGTGCATCCAAACCCTTGGCATGATACGCTCTGTCATCATAAGACTCCTTATATCTTTCCTCAAAACAGCCATCATACCTACCTACAAGGCATTTCCATAGCCTTTCCGAGATACATTGCCATGCAAAAATTCGTTTCTCTCTGCTGTTCTGTTTTTCACAGATTCTGTCATGTTTTGTCGCTCTCTACTTTTGAAAACCTTAAGCTTGCTTTTTCTTTGCAAAAACTTTTTGGCAATCTTGAGAAACAGTAGCTCTTCCTGGAAATCTTTATTTGCAGTAGAGGAAAATTATTTTATTAGGGTACTAACCTCTCTAATCAGCCTACAATGAGTTATGTATGAAGGGAGTTTTCAAGTGCGCGATGAAGGATGATGAAAGAAGATTCAGGAGTGTCAAACGCTCAAGCTTGGGGATGCCCATGTACACCCCCAATAAATATTCAAGGAGACTCAAGCGTCTAAGCTTGGGGATGCCCCCGATGCATCCCCTTCTTCATCAACAATCATCAGTTTGTCCCTCGTTGCACTATATTTTTATCACTTCATGCATTGTGTGCTTTGCTTGGAGCGTCTCGCTCTTTACTTTTCTAGGTTTGTTTTGCTTTCTTTGCTGTAGTAACAAGTTAGACCCCAACTTACTCTTTTTTGTGGGGGAGATTCACGCTCCGCTTGAACTAGAACTCCTCATAGGATTTGCATGCTTATTCTTTTAGTTGTGAGATGTTCTTTTTCTTTTATTAGCTGTTGTTCTGTTTAGTTGTAGTGCTTTAGTTTTTCTAGATCTTTTCTTTTGTCTTAGGTTAAACTTTCTATAGGTTGCATGTTTTATCTTGTTAGAGAGTTTTCCTATTGCAATGAGTTATGTGTCTTGACTGAAATTAGGTAGTTAAAGTTGCTATTCTCTTTGTAGTAGTAACTTGCAATAGTTTTGAGGTATTGACTAGAGTAATGTTTGAACTTATGGTGTCAAGAGCTCTTGCCTATTAGTGATAGATGTCGTATTTTGGGAAATCCGTGTGTTTTTCGAAAACTAAAAAAACCCCTGTTGAGAACTCTAGCTACTAGATGGATTACTAACCTCTGGAGGGTTCGAATATTAGAGTACACTCACGTACCATGAGTCGAGGATGCGCAAGGATAACCAAAACCCCATACACTCCTCCTCGGGGTACCTGTCTCTTTGTGAACCTCCTGATTAGATTGAGAGTTACCGATAATAAGTGCATGAGTTCTTCGGACTAATGTGAGAATTCGAAAGTGGACACTTCCACCCACCTATACTTTTTCTAGCCTCTTCGGTACCGTGCATTGCCCTTTCTCACCTCGAGAGTTGGTGCATACTTCGTCGGTGCATCCAAACCCATGGCATGATACGCTATGTCATCATAAGCCTCCTTATATCTTTCCTCAAAAGAGCCACCATACCTACCTACAAGGCATTTCCATAGCCTTTCCGAGATACATTGCCATGCAACATCCACCTTCTCATGACTTGATCTTCATGTCATACATGCTACTTGCTTGATCGATGAGACGCATGCTAGTTGGGGCTTGCCCTAATCATTGCTACATGACGCACTAGTATCATTGCATATACTTCTACCCTGGCAGAGGCATACATTTGCATCATGATAGTTACATTTTCTTATGTGAGTAGCTTTGTAAAGTGTGAAAGATCTCCTATATTCTTGTAAAATATAGAGTATTGCCCCTAAACTGAGGAAAAGATCTCAAAGAGGAAAAAATCAAAAGATCCCAAAGAGGACAAATGAGAGTTAAATAGAAAGAGCCATTGAGGCCACCAAAAAATAAAAAAATAAAGAGAAAAAGAGAAAAAGAAAAAAATAAGAGAGAAGGGGGCATACTACTATTCCTTTTGAGAGATCCACAATAGTACTTCATCTTCTATCCCTTGTACTCCATAGAGATCATCATCATTCATATAGCTATGTGGGGACCCTTCACACTATAGAACTTGGCTTGTATATTCCAATGATGAGCCTCCTCAAACGAGCTCTAGGTATTCTTGAGCAAGCAAGTTAGATGCACCCCCACTAGTTCCCTTGGAGAGCTTTTAGCTCACATGTGCATCCGTTGTATGGCAATCCCTACTCCTCACATCATATCTATCATATGGCCTTCTCTCGCCTATGATTGTCCTCATTGATGTGAGCCTTTCACACCTTCTTGTCTTCCTCCTCCACCTTCTTTCTGTTTCGCCTTTTAGGTGTCAACTTACTCGCTCACGCTCATCGATTGATTGAGTGCTCAAAATATCGAAAGGGAGTTGGTCAGTTTGACTTGTACCTGACTAGTGGTCTGGGGACGAGTCAAGATAAGAATACAAAGGAGACCAAGTGTGAAACTTTAGTAGATAGTTGTTCTCAACAACCTTACTTTTATCTCGTATTTCCCAGTCCCTTGCTTGCACGCAACCACCATTTGGAGACATTTTGTCACGGACAGCAAGAGCTCTTGCACCTTTTGTTCTTTTGGTTCTTGTGTCAATGCTAATATAGACTCTTGTTTGTTAAGACTTGAATTGAATTGCATGCTTTGATTGCTTTATTTAAAAGTTCTTATTTGGTTGTGTGGCATGTCACCATAGAAATTATGCTTGTTATCATTTACCTACTCGAGGACGAGCAGGAATTAAGCTTGGGGATGTTGATACGTCCCAAACGTATCTATAATTTCTGCTTGCTCCATGCATGTTTTGTGTGACTTTGTCATGTTTTGCTTGAACTTTCATACACATTTGAACCTATTTGGACTAGCCTATTAACTCAGTGCACCCAGTTGCCAGTTTCTGTTTTCTGCTGTTTTTGTATTTCAGGTTTTCCGGCCATTAAAAGTGCTCCAAAAATTCCGGGAAACTATATAAAAAATCAGCGCAACGGATGCTTCCGGAATCACCAAGGCAGCGGAGGGGGGCTACCACAGGGACTCCAGAAGGGTCCCTGGCGCGGCCCCACCCTAGGCCGCGCCAGGGGGCCTCCTGGCTGCCCTGTGGGTCCCCTCAATGCACCCCTCCCCCTATATTTAGCCCTCGTGGTGGAAACCCCTAATATTGATCCCTCTTTAGCGATCTCGCGTCTGTACCGCCGCCGCCGCCATTTCAAGATCAGGGCTGCCTGGAGAAGCTGCCCCGGCACCCTGCCGGAAGGAGGAACCCCCTCCGGGAGACCATCCATAGCCATGGACGCCTCCCGTATGTACCGTGAGTAGTCCCCTTGGACCATGGGTCCGTGACCAGTAGCTATGTGATGAATCTCTCCCCTCTTTGTGCTTCCACTTTCGAGTCCTCGTGAGCTGCTTCACATGATCGAGGCATCTATTTAATTTCTGCTGTTGCTATGCTGAGTTTGTTGGGATCTGATGGATTATGAGACTATGTTCAGATTGTGATGAGTAATATATTTGGTTCTTCTCTTTTATATTTTGTTCTTGAGTAAATTCTTGCATGTTCTCCGTTGCGGTATTTGCTTTTGCCAAGTGTTTTATTTGCAACTCCAATAGAGAGCGTTATGCTCGATTATGGGTTCAGCCCCTTGATGTCTAGCTTGAGTGACAGAAACATGAGACTAGGGGATGTGTTGTTGCCACCAGGGATAAAACAACGGTGCTTGTACCTGCGGGTGCAAGGATTGTTTATTTTACACAAAGTTCTTTTAATGCAGTTGTCTGTTGCTTTGAGTTTACACTTTGGGTGGGATTCACAACTTAATACCAGCGAGATGTTCTGGATAGATATCTCAAGGTGGATGATTCGTAGTAGATGCAGATGGATTTCGGTCTACTTACCTTGGCGTACTGCTTATTGCTTTTGAGCCCTTCCTTTCTTTGCAGCATATTTAGCATTGTGGTGCCTTCACAATCCTGTCAATTGCCCAACTGTGATTTGTTTACCTCGCTAGCACTTTTATCGTCTTTTGGGAGAGAGAGACATCACTAGTGAAAATCACGGGACCCAGGTCGATCTTCACATTATTGTTTACACCCTCAATTTACTTTCAGTCTTTACTTTCAGTTGCCACTATTATTATCTCTTGCGTTAATCCTTTGTAAACAGCAAGGCCGGAGGAATTGACAACTCCTCTGTACTCGTTGGGAGGAAAGTTATTTGTATCTGTGTGCAGGTCCAGGTGAAGTTAGCTATATCGTAAACGGCGCCTTGTTCACTTTACCACCTACTTGTATCTCCTGAGTCCTACTGGTTCGACAACCTTGGTATCTTCACCGAGGGAAACTTGCTGCTACACTGGATCTCAAACCTTCCACTTGGGGTAACCAATGAGGGGCGAGAAGCCATCAGTATTCGAGAGATCAAGAAGAATATTACTAGCGCAGTTGCTAAATGTTTCTCCATAAATGATCAAGGTGTCGTTTTCTTTGGCACTCGATTGGTTGTACCATGAAAACGCAATCTTAGGAGGCTAATTCTTAAGGAGGCCCATGACACACCCCTTTCGATTCATCCTGGTAGCACAAAGATGTACCGAGACCTACGCCAGAGATTTTGGTGGACTAGGATGAAGCGACAAATTTCTCAGTTCATTGCTGAATGTGATGTTTGTCGTCGCATTAAGGCAGAACATCAAAGACCTGCTGGTACACTTCAACCTTTGCCTATTCCAGAGTGGAAATGGGACAAAGTCAGCATGGATTTCATCACTGGCTTTCCAAAAACCCAGAAAGGAAATGATGCCATCTTCGTTGTGGTGGATAGACTTTCCAAAGTTGCACAGTTCCTGCCCGTTTGCGAGTCTATAACTGCTAGCCAGTTAGCGGACTTGTATGTCTCTAGGATTGTGTCTCTTCATGGTGTTCCTTTGGAAACCAATTCTGATCGCGGTAGCCTTTTCACCTCTAGATTCTGGGGAAGCTTTCAGAATGCTATGGGAACTCATCTCTCCTTTAGTACAACTTTCCATCCTCAGTATAGCGGTCAAGTCGAAAGGGTTAACCAAATTCTTGAAGACATGCTCAGAGCTTGTGTTATCTCATTCGGAAAGAATTGGGAGAAGTCTCTTCCATTCGCCGAATTTTCTTATAACAACAGTTTCCAATCTAGTCTGAACATGGCTCCTTTTGAACTCCTATATGGACGACAATGTCGAACACCCCTAAACTGGTCAGAAACCGGTGAAAGACAATTCTTTGGACCGGATATGATCATGGAAGCAGAAGAGAAAGTTCGCATTGTTCGTGATCAACTAAAAGCAACCTTGTCTCGTCAGAAAAGCTACTATGATCGTCATCATAGGAAAGAGAGCTACAATATGGATGAGAAGGCTTACCTTCGGGTTACTCCTCTGAAGGGAACCCAACGATTCGGTATCAAAGTCAAGTTGGCCCCATGTTACATCGGACCTTTCCGCATTCTTGCTAAACGTGGAGAAGTTGCCTACCAACTTGATGTATTCCATGTGTCACAACTCAGGCGTTGCTTCAAGGATCCCATCGTTAGAAGATTAAGTTTCTCCAAGATGACCTTTCTTATCGAGAATACCCCGTTCGTATTCTTGATTCAGCAGAGCGTGTCACTCGTCGTTAGAAGATTAAGTTTCTGAAAGTGCAATGGTCACACCACTCCGAGAAAGAAGCTACATGGGAAAGAGAAGACCGCCTCCGTGCCGAGTACCCCTCCTTCCTCCCACAGACTTCTGAATCTCGGGACGAGATTCTTTTGAGTGGGGGCGAGTTTTCACAACCCCAAGTTAGGTATGTGCTAGGATCAAAGGCTCACTTGCATTCATCAATGAAATTAAATTCAAATTCCAAATAGGACAGAGTACACCCCCAGATGAATTTAATTCAAATGGCCAGAATAAAAGTTGCTCCAAAAATTCCTTTTGCATTTTTGTAAAGTCACATAAATGAGTGTGATCACGTATCAAGTGATGTGGGACCAACCCCATGCTCATGGATTTTTCAAATATTCAAAACAAGACCTTGGAATTAATCAAATACCCCTATTTGAATTTGAATTCAAATATTTTGAATTTCAAAAATGTTCAAAAGTTGGGAATGACTAGCTACTGGTCATGTAAGTCCAAATATGAAATTTGAGCATTTATAAAAATGCCTAACTATTTTATTTAATGCGAGAAACAAATTACAGAAAAGAAAATCAAGACAGGAAAGATTAAACAGAAAAATAGAGAAAACCTTACCTGATGCCTAGGCGAAGCCAGCCCATCCAGCCCAGCCGGCCCAAAGGGCACAGGGGTCTTCTTCCCCGACCCCGCCCCTCCAAGCTGCTCGGTGGAATACCACCGAGCCAGCCGAGCACGTCGCCGCCCCTCCAGACGCCACCTGCCCCTCCCGCGCCTTCTAGCCACGCCACTGAGACGCTGGAGACGCCGTGCGTCGATTCCCACCCTCCCTAGTGCCTATCCTCCTCTCTCTCGCTGAGCCCCGCGAAGAACAGAACGTCACCGTCGCCATGGCTTGAAGCCCGCGTGGCGAATGTTGTCCGTGAGCCGCGCCAAGGTGTCCATCGCCTCCGCCATCGTCGACTTCGTCGAGTTGCAGAAGGAATCGACCCGACACGCCGTGTAGCCGACGCCCTCTTCACCGCCTTCATCTCCGGCCGCCATGAGTCGACCTCGAATTCCGGCGCCACTGTGACCTCCCCGAGCTCGTCGCCTACTCCATCGTGCTCCCCACCTCCTGGTGAGCAGAACCCCCAACCTCGCAGCTCCTCAATCCCCCCTAGCCGATTCCTCCATGGGAGCCGGAGCTTGTTGCCGCCATGGCTGATGCCGAGGTCGCCGTAGTGCCCCTTCGTCTCAGCCCATGTGTGCATCAGCCTCCTCTGCGTCTCAGCTTTCCAAGGCGCTAGGCCGTGGTTAAAATGGCGCTCTGGAGCGCGAACCCGACGCAGCCCTAGCCATTGCCGCCGCCAACTCCGACGCCGACGACGCTCCGGTGACCCCCTGAAGCTCTGGTTAGGTCCATTCGACGCGTACGACGACGGAGAACACGCCGGTGCCCTCCCTTTGGCCTCCCGTGCCCTAAATCTCCGTCCCGAGCAACTCCCGCGAGGCACAGTACTCGCCGGCGACGAGCAGCTCCATTAGAGCTTAACCCCAGCCCTTAAGCCCCCTGGCCCCACCTGCGAGTGACCATGACATGCGGGCCCAGCCCCTACTTAATCCCCTCTGTTAACTCAAGTTAATTTAAATCATTTTAATTAACACCGTGAGACACTGACATGTGGGTCCCAGTGATTAGTGGGCCCCTGACGTCAGCATGACCTCATGCTGATGCAGTAAATGCTTTTCTATTTAAATCAATTCCAGAAAATCCAGAAGATGAATTAAACTTTGGAAATTCATAACTAATTCATTTTAACTCCAAACTAGATATATAATATATGTAAAATTATCAGAAAAATGCAAGGATTCTGAATATGCAATCTGTTTTCATGTTTGAACAAATAAAATTGGGTGAACAGTGGCAACATTGCATATGCATCCTTGTGAAATTCAAATTGGAGTTTGAATTTGCAATTCAATTGCAATAGACTCCTTTTAAATGGAATTCCCTCAGACATCAGAAGCATATACATCAAGTTTCAACCTTCAACCATGTGCTTGTGCATTGTATTTATATTTCTTCCTTGTTTGTTGTTTGTCGAGTAGAAGTGGAACCGGAACAGGAGGCTGCCCCCTTCGTTGAAGACCCCGATACTGAACCTCGTCAGCAAGGCAAGCAAACCCCCATTGATCATGTCGATAAAATCCCACTTCCCTCTCAGTTTCGCTTATGCATTGTTTAGGATGATTACCATGCTACGTTTCTACCGCATAGATGAACCCATTCCTTTGCATGACCTATCATTTGTCACAGTAGTAGGCAAACCACAATCCTAGCAAATGTAGGAGTTTATTGATATCATGTGACCCCTGCAGCTGTTACTGCTCATTGCATGCTTAGAGTGATACAATGTTGATACTGTTATGTGATTCGGGATGGTAGCAATCATGTTGATGATGGTGGAAATGTGTTGGTGAATCTACCCTAATACAAGGTGAACGATGAGAGGCTGTGTAGGAGTACATAGTGGGTTGTCTCGTTGAACACCGCCCTAAGCCCTAGTTCTTGTGTGGTGATCCAAGCTGAAGAGTACTACCACATGTTGGGCAAACGGATCCCCGCTCAACCTACTAACTAACCCCTTCTCAGTTCAATGAGTCGCAGTAGTTCAGAGTTCTGGTAGGTTTGTGGCCTGGATGCAAGGTGAGAGAACGGCTCAACGGAGACCGGCTTATGCACCACGCACACATCTTCTGGGACCACTTCGGTAGACTGGCCGGGTTACGAATGTGGAAACCATCCCAGATAGGCGTCTTCGTTGAAATTGAGTTGGCTGTGAGGTAAAAGTTGTGGAGATTATCCTCGCCGACACCCGCTTGAAGGGTGACGAGATCCCGGTGGTAAATGATGGTTTCATGTGTATAGCAGTACGCCCCTGCAGGGTTAATAAACTATTCGAATAGCCGCATCCGCGGTAAGGGACTACTTGGAAAGCTTAGCTTGATTATTTGACAACTTGAACCTGATACTTATAAAACTTGCCAAGATAAGCGTGAGTGCTATGGCGTGCTTTCTCGTGGGGAAGTCGAGGAAGGCACCATAGTGGTGTAATTGGTTGGAGACATGTAGTGGACTCGTGTACGCTTCTTACCTCAAGTCTGGTACTCGTAGTTCAGGACTAGCCAAGTAAAAGTTGGCACTTCTGCAATCGAACCCCACCTCCCTTTACCTTGATACATGTGCATGAGTAGTATAGCTCCTACGTAAGTCTTGATGAGTACGACTTTGTACTCACGTTTGCTTATTCTATGTTTTAGATGAACCCATTGACACCGAAGGTGGATTCTTCATCGAGCTCGACAACTGAAGACCAAGCTAGTGTAGTCCCAGTCAGACGACTGGTTCCCTCGTGGAGGGCTTGTGTTTAAATAAGGCTTCTTAAGCCATTTGTTAAACTTGTATGTACTCAGACCTACTTTGCTTCTGCATGCTTGTTGTTGTAATGTTGGATCACAGACTTGTGATCTCTGTGTGCACTCTGTAAGATTTATCATTAAAATTGTATACTTTTTAGAGAATTGCAATGATACCTTCTGTTCATACTAGGCATGTGTGCTGCGTGTATGATTATAACATGCATGTCTTAGTATGGGTTTTCGAGACCTTAGTTGTGATCTGGCTGGCGGTCTTTTATACACCAAGTGGCCCTTAGATGTGCGCAGCTTGGGGCATCGCGATGCGATTGCTCGTGACTCCGTCAGGTGCACACTTTGATGTATGATTGAGACCGCCCTAGACCCCGACTAAGTGATCGGGCTGGAGTAAGTCTATGTAAGGATTATAATACAATCAATAGTATGGCTGAGGCGACTTGTCTATGAGTATGGGAGTTCACCACCCATATCATTTAGACTTGTGTGCGTACGATGAGGACCCATCACAGTTGATCATCCGACCTGGATGGGATGCCCCTCACATGCAATGCTTTCCGAGAACGTTCTGTGCTTGGACTTGTCTACTTAGACAAGTGGGTACGGTTCTCGACTCTCCATATGATTGTGTTGTAGCGAGTCTTGCATATGCTAACCCTGGGTCCTGACACCCGTCTTTGCCCTCCCCCTGCTCGATTTGGTCGTCGGGAACGACTTCCCGATCGTCGTCATCGCGGCCTCGCCGGCGTGCACTCGCGGTGTTAGGCATGGGCTGAGCCTCCCCCTCTCTCTGTCACTGTCGCATGGGCTAGGTGCCCCTAATCAGCCAGCCCCCCTAATTAACTTCCAATTAGGTTAACAGAGAAACCCCCTTGTTTAGTTAATAGAGTCAATGGCACATGGGCCCCATACCCCTCTAATTTCTTGTGCATTAGAATAACCAGAGAAAACACTCTAATAAGAGACTACATGTGGGCCCAGTGCTTTGATTAATAACTAGTGTTTTAATTCAACAGAGATAACATCACTGTGTGACTTACATGTGGGGCCTTGTCCCTGATTAAATTAAGTTAGTTAAATTGATTGTCCTGTGAGTATGATTGTTGGGCCCGACAGCAATTTAGTTAAATAAAAATGTGGATTAAATATGTGAGGCTGACACATGGGTCCCACTGGTCAGGTTTGACCAGTCAACACCCCTGTGTATGACATGTGGGTCCCCCTTTATTATCTGAATAAATAAAATGAATTTATTAGAGCTGTTTCTATGACAGATAGGACCCACTAGTCCGTTTGACCAGTCAACCCCTTATGGATAATGTTTTGTTTAAATAATAAAAATAAATCCAAAAATGTTTTTAAATGGGATAAAACTTTGAAATCGAATATCTTTTAATCCGTAACTCCGATGAAAATAATTTATATATCAAAATTGATCAGAAAAATATCAGGAACCCGGATACGCTACCCATACCCCCACCACACCCCTCTAACATACCGCACACGAGACATTCCCCCTCCGATTGCACTGTCCGGTAATCACCCGGAGCCGATAAAACTTTCCGGATGAAATTGTTTTGAACATGAAAGTTGTTCAGGATGGATCAACGAGAACGGATACATTATCCACATGTCTGACAGATGTCTCTAACACTACAGACATGGAACCTTCCCCTCTGGATCATCTATCCGGTAAACAACCGGTACTGATGAGTCATCCCCGAATAAATTCTTGCTTCGGGAAAATCACTAAACACTGTGTTAGAGCCTCGTTCCTTTGTATCTTCTTTGTCATACATTTGTATTGCTATTATTGTTGTGTATTTATTGTTTCTCCCCCTTTATTCTCCGGTAGACCTCGACACTGCCGCCGACGACACCGTTGCCGAGTACAACTACTTCGTCGACGACCGTACCCCTACCGCGAGCTTCCCGGAAAGCAAAGCCATTTTCCATCCCCAGATATCGCCTATCTTTTCCGTACATTTCTTGCACTAGGCATTGCTGCTTCTACTACGTTACAGTGCTATTCAATTGCATAGCCTATTTTTGTCGCCCCTTGATGTACCCTCCTTTGTCCTATGTTGCCTTGTAAATATATATAATATTCAGCAGTAAACTGATACGTCCAAAACGTATCTATAATTTCTTCTTGCTCCATGCATGTTTTGTTTGATATTGCTATGATCTAGATACACTTTCATACACTTTTGATCATATTTGGACTAACCTATTAACTCAGTGCACCACAGCACCAGTTCCTGTTTTCTGTTGTTTTTCTATTTCAGTTTTCCCCCATATAAAAAGTGCTCCAAAAATTCAGGAAAAATCAGATAAAAAATCAGCGCAGAAGAACCTTCCAGATGAACCTAGGTGGGGCCAGAGGGCCACCACCAGGGGTTAAGGCGCCCTGGTGGCGCGCCCTAGGGGCTGGCCGCGCCAGGGGGGCGCCTGGACCCCTGGTGGCCCCCTGGCTGCCCCCTTCTCCTATATATTCTCCGTCTCGGGAAACCCTCAAGGACAGAACCCTTTTTCGTGATCTTGCCTCTGTTCCGCCGCCGCCGCGCTTCCGAGATCGGGAGCACCAACAGACTTCTTCCCGGCACCCTGCCGGAGGGAGGAACCGCCCCCGGGAGTCTCCTATCCACCATGGATGCTTCCCGGATGTGCCGTGAGTAGTTTCCTTTGGACCATGGGTCCGTGATCAGTAGCTATATGATGTTCTCCTCCCCTCTTTGTTCTTCATGGTTTAGACCTCGTGAGCTGCCCTACATGATCGAGGCACTTTTGTAATCTTTCTGTTGTTGCTATGCTGAGTTTGATGGGATCTGGTGGATTATGAGAATATGTTCATATTGTGATTGAGTAATATATTTGGTTCTTATCTCTTATATTTTTGTTCTTAAGTAATTCTTGCATGTTCTCCGTTGCTGTTTATTTCTTTGGCCAAGTAGTAGGTAGTAACCCCAAGAGGGAACGTTATGCTCGATTGTGGGTTCATGCCCCCTGATGACTAGCTTGCGTGACAGAAACATGAGTCTAGGGGATGTGTTGTTTCCACAAGGGGGAAAATAACGGTGCTTGTAACCGCGGTTGCAAGGATTGTTTACTTTACGCAAAGTGCTTTTTAATGCAATTGTCTATTGCTTTTGGTTTACACTTTGGGTGGGGCTCACAACTTAATACCAGCGAGATGTTCATGATAGATATCTCACGGTGGATGATTAGTAGTAGATGCAGTTGGATTTCGGTCTACTTATTTTGGCGTTCTGCCCATGCTTATGAGCCTCTTCCTTTCTTTTGTAGCATAGTTAGCATTGCGGTGCGTTCATAATCTTGTCAATTGCCCTTCTGTAATTTGTTCACCTCGTATAGCAGTTTTTATCGTATTTTGGGAGAGAGACATCACTAGTGAACATCACGTATCCCGGTCCATATCCTCATCACTGTTTCCACGCTCATTTACTTTTCTGCTTTTACTTTCAGTTGCTATCATTATCTCTTGTGTTTGATCCTTTGTAAACAACAAGACCGGAGAGATTGACAACCTCTCTGAACTTCGTTGGGAACAAAGTTATTTGTGTCTGTGTGCAGGTCCAGGTCAAGGAATCAACTTTTGTCTAAAACGGTGCCATTGTTTCCTTGCCACCTACTTATCATTGCCGGAGTCCTACGGGTTCGATACTCAACCTTGGTGTCTTCACGAAGGGAAATCTTGCTGCTGTCCTACATCTCACCTTCCACTTGGGGTTTACCAACGAAGGGCGAGAAACCATTATCTTCACATCGCACATCAAGCAAAATTTCTGGCGCCGTTGCCGAGGACTCCGAGTGCTAAGATAGGGGAGTTGCACACTACCCTTTACCTTTGTTTTTTAGTCTTGTTAGTTTAGCTTTCAGTTTTTATCTTTTTGTCCTATATCAAAAATCACAAAAAAAAATGTTTATCTTGCTAGTAGCTATCATTATGTCTGGTCCTTTTTCCTTTGTTGAGACAGAGGTTCTCACCTTTAAACAAAAAGGTGGTGAAAGTTTAAAAGATGCTTTGTATAGAATTAATGATTCTCAAAAAAGAGCCACCAGGAAGCAATCCACTAGTGTCCTGCTTAGAAATTTTTATGTTGGGATTACTCCTTGGAATAGGTTCATATTAGATACTGGTATCAATGGGAATTTCCTAGAAGCCCCAATTTGGGAGTCTATTAATGTTATTGAAAATCTTGTTGGAAATCTCCCTATTGCTAGCATACAAGAAGATATAACTCTAGCTCATGTTATGAAGAAACTTGAAAAGATAGAGTTAGAAATACCAAGTATAACTAGGATAAATGAGTTGGATCGCAAGATTCAAGGGAATTTGAATAGGCTTGATAGCTCCATGCTTAAAATTATTAAAACTTTGGAGATCACCAAATCCCGTGATATAGATCCTTCTAGGATTGACAAGATTGAGGAGGTCATTAATACTCTAGGAACTACATTTTCCTCAATCAACCCAAAAAAGGTAGAGACTTTGGCAAGAAAGAAACCTAAGTTCAATTATGTCCCTAAGGTTCCCCGTCCTAAAAATAATCCACCCATTGCCAAGGAAGTTGAAACCGTGAAAACTTCGGAAGAAATACTTCTCTTTGATAATTTTATAAATGAATCTCCCATTGATTTTTCTCCTTTTGGTTTTCTCCCTAGAAGTATCTCCATAAGGTCTTTATTTGAAAGACCTCGTAAGACTGGTTGTACAATTGAAGAGCTTTTTGATGATCTTGATAATGATTCGATTGATACAACTTGATCTTTTGCATCATGCCTAGCTTAAAGGCATAAAAGAAAGCGCTTTTGGGAGGCAGCCCACAACGAATTAGGTTTATTTTTGCTTTTGTTGAGTCTTGATGTTTGTTACTACTGTAGCAACATCATTGTATCTTCATTTTTCAGCTTTGTGCCAAGTTATAGCCTCTTATGATAAGGGAAGCAAAAGTTGTGACATGCTGTCCAGAAAAAAGATTCTGTCCTTGGACAGAAAAATTCGAATAAAAACACCAGATCATCTTTTTGATCTGAATTTTTTTATAGCATGTTCTATAAATTTTTGAAACTTTCGTATATTCTGAGTTTTTTGATTTGAGTTGCAGAAGTACCCCGAAAAAATTCTCTACTACCTGATGTTCTGTTTTTCATAGATTCTGCCACGTTTTGCCTCGCTTCACTTTTGCAAACCTTAATCTTGCTTTTTCTTTGCAAAAACCTTTTGGAACTCTTGAGAAACAGTAGCTCTTCAAGAATATCTTTATATCCAGTGGGGAAAAATTATTTTATTAAGGGTACTAACCTCTCTAATCAGCTTATGATGAGTTATGTATGAAGGGAGTTTTCAAGTGTGCGATGGAAGATTATGAAAGAAGATCCAGGAGTGTCAAGCTCTCAAGCTTGGGGATGCCCCCATGCATCCCCAATAAATATTCAAGGAGACTCAAGCGTCTAAGCTTGGGGATGCCCCCGTGCATCCCCTTCTCCATCAACAATCATCAGTTCGTCCTTCGTCTCACTATATTTTTATCACTTCATGCGTTATGTGCTATGCTTGGAGCGTCTCACTCTTAGGTTTTATTTTTAGTTTTCTTTAGTTTTACTTGCTGTTCATAACAAGTTAGACCCCATCTTGATTTGTGTGGGAGAGAAACACGCTCCACTCTAATCTAGAACACATCATAGGATTTTTCTTGCTTATCTTTTTGCTGTTGTGTGTTCTTTATCTTTCCATAGCTGCTGCCAAGTTTAGTTTTAGTTTTAGTTTGTCTTTAGGAAGAGCCTTGGCTTTTGTTTAGTTTGTTTCTGGAGCTCTCTTTAGTTTTCATGTTTATCTTGTTATGAGAGTTGGTTGTTGCACTGAGTTGTGTCTTGTCTTGAAAGTAGGTAACTGAGGTTGCTATTTAATTCTGGTAGTAACTTACAATAGTTTTCATGTATTGATATGAGTAATATTTGAACTTTCGGTGTCAAGAGCTTTAGCCTATTAGTGATAGGTGTCGTATTTTGGGCAATTTGTGTGTATTTTCAAAACCTACACAAACTAGTTGAGAACTCTAGCTGCTAGATGGATCACTAATCTTTGGATGGATTGAATATTAGAGTACACTCACGTACCATGAGTCGAGGATGCGCAAGGATAACCAAACCCCCATACACTCCTCCTCGGGGTACTTGTCTCTTTTTGAATCTCCTTATTAGATTGAGAGTTACCGATAATAAGTGCATGAGTTCTTCGGACTAATGTAAGTATTGAAAGTTGACACTTCCACCTTCCCATATTTTGCTAGCCTCTCCTGTGCCGTGCATTGCCTTCTTCTCACTCCGAGAGTTGGTGTCCACCTTCGCCGGTACATCCAAACCCTTGGCATGATACGCTCTGTCATCATAAGCCTCCTTATATCTTTCCTCAAAACAGCCACCATACCTACCTATCAAGGCATTTCCACAGCCTTTCCGAGATATATTGCCATCCAACTTCCACCTCTTCATGACTTGATCTTCATGTCATACATGCTTTTGCTTGATCGATGAGCCGCATGCTAGTTGGGCCTTGCCCTAATCATTTCTACATGACGCGCTAGTATCATTGCATATTTTGCTACACTGGCAGACACATACATTAGATACATCATGATAGTTACATCTTCTTTATGTTTTGAGTACCTTGTAAAGTGTGAAAGATCTCCTATACCTTCTTGTAAAATAGAGTGTTGCCCTTAAGTGAGGAAAAGATCCCAAAGTGGACACAATAAAAGATCCCAAAGAGGACAAATGAGAGTTAAATAGAAAGAGCCATTGAGGCCACCAAAAAAATAAAAAAATAGAAAAAAGAGAAAAAGAAAAAAAAGAGAGAAAGGGGCCACACTACTATCCTTTTGAGAGATCCACACTAGTACTCCCTCTATATCTTTGTACTCCATAGAGATGATCATTATGCATATAGCTATGTGGGGACCTTCACACTATAGAACTTGGCTTGCATATTCCAAGGATGAGCCTCCTCAAATGAGCTCTAGGTCTTCATGAGCGAGCAAGTCAGATGCACCCCCACTAGTTCCATTGGAGAGCTTCCTAGCTCATATGTGCATCCGTTGCATGGCAATCCCTACTCCTCACAACATATCTATCATTTTGCATCTCTTGCCTATGATTGTCCTCATTGATGTGAGCCTTTCTTATTCTTTTTGTCTTCCTCCCCCTACGTACTTCTCTCTTTGCCATCCTAAGTGTCAACTCTCGTGCTTACGCTCATCCATTGCATGAGTGCTCAAAATATTGGAAAAGGAGTGGATCAAATTGACTTGTACCTGGCTAGTGGTCTGGGGACGAGTCAAGATAAGATTCCAGAAAAAGACCAAGTGTGAAACTTTAGTAGATTGAGTTCTCAACAAATAAATATTTTCTCTCGTATTCCCTATCCCCCTTCTTGCACGCAAACACCATTTGGAGACATTCGAGTCACGGACAGCGAGAGCTCTTGCACCTAATGTTCTTTTGTTACTTGTTTCAATGCTAATAGACTCATGCATGTTATGACTTGAATTGAATCTCTAACCTTCATTTCTTTACTTTTCAAATTTCTTATATGGTTGCTAGCATGTCACCACAGAAATTATGCTGTTCTCATTTACCGACTCGAAGACGAGCAGGAATTAAGCTTAGAGATGTTGATACGTCCAAAACGTATCTATAATTTCTGCTTGCTCCATGCATGTTTTGTGTGATATTTCTATGATCTAGATATACTTTCATACACTTTTGATCATACTTGGACTAACCTATTAACTCAGTGCACCACAGTGCCAGTTCCTGTTTTCTGCTATTTTTCTATTTCAGTTTTCCCCCATATAAAAAGTGCTCCAAAAATTTGGGAAAAACCAGATAAAAAATCAGCGTAGAAGAACCTTCCAGATGAACCTAGGTGGGGCCAGAGGGCCACCACCAGGGGCCCAGGCGCCCTGGTGGCGCGCCCTACGTGCTGGCCGCGCCAGGGGAGCGCCTGGACCCCTGATGGCCCCCCTGGCTGCCCCCCTTCGCCTATATATTCCCCGACTCGGGAAACCCTCAAGGACATAACCCTTTTTCGCGATTTCGCCTCTGTTCTGCCGCCGCCGCGCTTCCGAGATCGGGAGCACCAGCAGACTTCTTCCCAGTACCCTGCCGGAGGGAGGAACCACCCCCGGGAGTCTCCTCTCCACCATGGATGCTTCCCGGATGTGCCGTGAGTAGTTTCCTTTGGACCATGGGTCCGTGATCAGTAGCTATGTGATGTTCTCCTCCCCTCTTTGTTCTTCATGGTTTAGACCTCGTGTGCTTCCCTACATGATCAAGGCACTTCTGTAATCTTTCTGCTGTTGCTATGCTGAGTTTGATGGGATCTGATGGATTATGAGACTATGTTCAGATTGTGATTGAGTAATATATTTGGTTCTTATCTCTTATATTTTTGTTCTTAAGTAATTCTTGCATGTTCTCCGTTGCTGTTTATTGGTTTGGCCAAGTAGTAGGTAGTAACCCCAAGAGGGAACGTTATGCTCGATTGTGGGTTCATGCCACCTGATGACTAGCTTGCGTGACAGAAACATGAGTCTAGGGGATGTGCTGTTGCCAAAAGGGGGAAAACAACGGTGCTTGTAACCGCGGTTGCAAGGATTGTTTACTTTACGCAAAGTGCTTTTTAATGCAATTGTCTGTTGCTTTGGGTTTACACTTTGGGTGGGGCTCACAACTTAATACCAGCGAGATGTTCCTGATAGATATCTCACGGTGGATGATTAGTAGTAGATGCAGTTGGATTTCGGTCTACTTATTTTGGCGTTCTGCCCATGCTTATGATCCTCTTCATTTCTTTTGTAGCATAGTTAGCATTGCGGTGCGTTCATAATCCTGTCAATTGCCCTTCTGTAATTTGTTCACCTCGCATAGAAGTTTTTATCGTCTTTTGGGAGAGACATAACTAGTGAACATCACGTATCCCGGTCCATATCCTCATCACTGTTTCCACGCTCATTTACTTTTCTTCTTTTACTTTCAGTTGCTATCATTATCTCTTGTGTTTGATCCTTTGTAAACAACAAGACCGGAGAGATTGACAACCTCTCTGAACTTCGTTGGGAACAAAGTTATTTGTGTCTGTGTGCATGTCAAGGTCAACGAAGCAACTTTTGTCTAAAATGGTGCCATTGTTTCCTTTCCACCTACTTATCATTGCCGGAGTCCTACGGGTTCCATACTCAACCTTGGTGTCTTCACCAAGGGAAATCTTGCTGCCGTCCTACATCTCACCTTCCACTTGGGGTTTACCAACGAAGGGCGAGAAACCATTATCATCACCTCGCACATCATAAACCCTGCGCATTGTTAGCTAGGTTTAGAATAGCGGGCCGTGATCACTCTGGTGAGTGAACGCGGATTACAAAATATTATAACTGCAACAGGTACGGATCAATGCAGACGCCCTAGGGAACCTACAACGGCGAGACTCTGCCGAGTCGCTTCGAGTTTGACTTACGAGTGGACGGACTCGTATTTCACTCTCGTCGGCTCAGTAGCGTAGCATCACTGGGATGACACGAGGGTATTCCTCATTAGTTCATTCCGCTGGTGTCTCGGCACCACCGGGGTGATACGAGAATATTCCTCTTTAGTTCATTCCACTGGTGTCTCGGCACCACCGGGGTGATACGAGAATATTCCTCTTTAATTCATTCCGCTGATGTCTCGGTCGAACCTCTTCAAGTGTACCATCGAGGGTGATTCCTCCTAGTTTCACTTGATTGTAGGCACTCAAATCAACTGGTGTCGTTACACGTAAGGAGTCGGGTGACCCAACGATGCCCGCGCAGGCTATCTTAGCGGAACGACGGGTCAGGTGTAGTCCACCGGTGTGCGGCGGGCCTGGTACTGTTCATGGCCGAGAGGTATCTTGTTGTACGAAAGTCGAGCTCTTCAAAGATCGAACGCGAGACAAGGTAAGGAGACGGTTCACCTTGTTGGTAACCACACGAGTTGGTGGGACGTCAGGGCAGGCACCGACGTTACTGGTGGTCCTGGCTGTTGTCGTTGTCCGTGACTCACCCAGAAAGGGGCAACGATAACGGTTGTCCCGACAGAAAACAGTAAAATGCTTAATGGTTCAGGTGGATGACTTGAGTGGGTCGAACTGCCCTATACGCACAACCTCCACGTGGGATTACGGTGTGGGCCCTCCGCATTGTGGTCTCGTTTGAAAGCTCTGAAAGACGTCCAGTTTCAGCATTGTGGTTGGGTCGGATCGTGCTACGGCACTGGATCCACTTGACGCACAACGACCCGGAGTGGGAGAGGTGATGGCCCATGAAGCTCTTGCGCTTAGGACTGTAGACCGGCGGGGACCTCTCTGATGAGCCATAGGATGGGCCTCGGCGTGTCGGATAGCCTCGGTGGGGCATTCCCTAACAAGGTGTACGCCACCCTGGATATCCGAGTGTGCAGGGTAACAGTAGTGCATCCCCTGCAGGGAAGATAATCTATTCGAATAGTCGTGTTCACGGTAACAGGACGCTTTATGCTGAAGCCAGAGCCTACTACTACAAACTACTACTATTAAACTGTTGGTTCCGGTTTCTCTTCCTCACAGGGAAGTCGAGGAGGGGATCTCGGAGGCATATATAATTATTGATAATTACAACTTACTATTATACAATGCTGCAACAACTTCTGCTGAATTGTTACTTTATGCTTTATATGAACTGTTGGCTATTCTCTTCTCATGCTGCAAGAACCGCGTGAATATGCTAGTCTTCGATAGGCCTAGCTTCTCATCCTTATTCTGATTTCTACCTTGCAGTCCACTATATGCTAGATACTCACCGTTGCTTTATTTCCCCCCTTTTTGTTTTTCCTGATCGGCCGCTGCAGTCGACATTGCAGCCCTGGAGCAGGAGATCCCCGATGCCGACCACCACAACATGTAGATCCCCGATGCCTTCTACGACGTCGAGTTCCCCTTTGACCAGAAGTAGTTTGGAGGTTCCCAGGCAGGAGGCCTCGCCTTTTCGATCACTGTTGTTTCTGTGCTAGCCTTCTTAAGTCAGCCTTGTATCCTTGTGTCTGTACTCAGATACTATTGCTTCCGCTGACTTTGTGCTCTCGAGCTGTTGTATTCGAGCCCTCGTGGCCCCTGGCTTGTATTAAATAGCTTGTATTATTTTATTTGTAGAGTTGTGTTGTGATATCTCACCGTGACTCCCTGATCTCGATCATGTACCTTGCGTGTATGATTACTGTACACGGTCCGATTTTGGGGGCGTTACATTTTTAGACAACCTCTCTAGCATCTTATCAATAAAGGGCATAGGGTATTGGTCCTTCCTGGTTGCCTTGTTCAACATCCTGTAATCAATACACATTCTATATCCAATAACAACACTTTGAGGTATTAGTTCATTTTTATCATTAGGAACAATAGTCATACCTCCTTTCTTAGGAACACAATGAACTGGACATACCCACCTACTATCAGCTATAGGATAGATGATACATCCGACTAGAAGCTTGAGAATCTCCATCCTAACCACGTCCTTCATCCTTGGCTTCAGCCGTCGTTGATGATCAACAACTGTCTTAGCATCGGGCTCGAAATTGATAGTGTGTTGGAAAATCGATGGACTAATCCCCTTAAGGTCATCAAGGGTATAGCCCAAGGCACCACGGTATCTCTGAAGTGTCTCCAATAATCGCTCTTCTTCAAATCCTGAAAGGTTACCATTTATAATAACATGATATATTTTCTTTTCATCTAAATAGGCATACTTGAGCGTATCTGGCAGTGGTTTGAGGTCAAACACCTGTCTTCTTTCGGTTGTGCTAGGATTCCTAAAGGCTCAACTGGAAGGTTGTGCTTCAGGATAGCAGCTTGTCTTGCAAATATTTCGTCTAACTCATTTCTTTCCTGCATATGCATATCATTCTCATGGTCTTCCATATATTGCTGCAAAGGATCATTAGGAGGAATAGCAATAGAAGCAATATTTTCAATAACTTTATCATCACTAAGTAAATCAGTACCACAAGGTTTCTTGAAAATTTTAGAAAAGATAAATTCATATGGCTCACCATTGAATTCAACAGAAACTTTACCTTTTTTACAATCTATAATAGCACCACAAGTGTTGAGGAAAGGTCTACCAAAGATGATAGGGCCAAAACTATCTTGCACTAAACCAAGTACGAGAAAGTCGGTAGGATACTTTACCTTTCCACATAGGACTTCAATATCTCGCACGATACCAATGGGAGAGATAGTCTCTTTGTTTGCTAGATAAATAATAACATCGATCTCTTCAAGTTCACAAGGAGAAATCTCACCCATGATCTCCTGATAGAGTGAATAAGGAATAGCGCTAGCACTGGACCTCAGATCGCAAAGCCCGTAATAGTTGTGATCTCCTATTTTGACAAATACAAATGGTGTACCTGAAATTGGGCTCTTATTCTTGGCTATGACAATGTTAGTTGAAACAACAGAAAAAATTATCTTGGAATCGAAAACATCATTAGTAACTAAATCTTTAACCATCGCAACTTTGAGGATCAACCTTAATCAGGTCCTCAGGTTCGTCAGTTCTTCTCCCACTTTTATTTATTACGTCTGTCAAAAAAGAGTGCTCCCTTACCCTTGTAGGGAAAGGGGGCTTTTCATAAAAGACTGCATGCAAAATAGGGCCAGCAACATGAATATCAACAGGTAACTCTTTAAAGGGTTTATGATACTGATCCTTAGCCTTCTGAAAGTCCAAGTATGTGATCAGAGGGGGAGGGGGTGAATGATCACTTCAATTTTTTTGCATGAAATATGAAGTGAAGCATAACTTAGCAGCAGAAGGAATTCGACAGAAAGGTACATACTGAAGCAGAATTGGATTGAAGCATAACATAGCGAATCAAAGGCATCGAATCAATTGCATTGAATCAAATCACTGAAGCAATAGCAAAATTGAATGTAAGTGCGGAATGTAAAACGAACTCTTGACTCGGAGATGTTTGTTCAACCAGTTCACACTCTGAAAAGTGCTACGTCTGGTTGGAGGGACTTGTGATTGAACACAGGAGCTAACCTCTCTCCGTCCGTATCTCCACTGCACCAATATCCTTGAGCTTGGTCAGTTCTTCACTCGTGGTTGATTATTGAGGAAATCACTGAAACATTTGACAAATTGGACTTCGAGGCGACAATAACTCTTCGCTCTCTGAAGAACAACTCTCTAACCGTCTAGGATAATTGCAATTCTCCAAGATAAAAAGGCTAGCAAACTTCTTCCTAAGTCATAGTGAATCAACTCAGATCAATAGGACTTATGCTTCGGTGGAAGGGTTTTTGGTTTTCTTCGGTGGGTTTGCTCTCTCTTCACTGTCAGAAAATATTCTTGGAGCAGCCACCCGCCAATGAGGGCGGGGGTGGCCTATTTATAGGTGGCAATCCCAAGGTGCGAAATGACTGAAGTGATCCGATGCGACAGCTTGACACCTATCTGCAACGGTCGGATTTCTGTTCAATGTGCAACTTTACTTGCGGAACAAGTAAAGCTGACTCACGGACATGGTTATGCTTCAGGAGCCGAAGGAACAAAGTCTTCGCTGGTGAAGCATTACCTAGTGCACATGAGATTTCTCATCTCTGGCTTCTCACAGGTTTGGATTCGATCTGAGGCTTTTCACCAAAACCTTCGGAGTACATTTACTAAACCCCTCTTGATAGTATGGTTTTTCCTACGACTGAAAGGAGTGAAAAAGAACTACGCAAAAACTACTAAGTCTTGCGCCATCTTGGTCATCTCCTTCGATGAGACGTGCTTCAGGATTCCTTATCTTTCTAGGGGTCGACATCCATGATGAGCTTCACTCCAGAGCATATGCTTCAGTAAATATGTAAGTCTTCGTTGAAGCTTTATCACCAACCTATAACTTCAGGAACCTAACCATCTGTTTTACACTAGAAAACTTGTTAGTTCCTCTACTTTTTTGTCAAACAATATCCAAAACTCATGGGGGCATAACTTTTCTCTTACAATCTCCCCCTTTTTGGACTATTGTTGACAAAACAAGCATCGATAAAAATTTGGAATTTTGAGTTGAGTTGAGAGAAAACTCTAAGATATGAATCATTTGACTCCCCCTGAATGCAAGCATCGAAGGTTTATATAATCGAAGTGAATGCTTGATGAAGAATATCTTTGATGGGAAGCCTAGCACATATCTTAGTGAATGAATTGCATTTAGAAGATATTAGTCTTGAAGAATATGCAATCATCCAATGACATGTGAACTTAATGGAAATAACCACCTGCAAGACAAAAAATATACGAGAGCAACTTGCAAGAACGGGGTTATTAACACATATCATGTAGCAGTTCACAGACAAAGTAAAACTTAAGTTACAACCCAATCAAAGCGAATGGAAAGTTTGATGTAACTTAACAAACAAAAGATCGAATCGAAACCCTAAAACTCAGCAGCGAATCTAAACTCAATCGATGCTACTTTCTCCCCCATTTTTTCAATAATTGGACAAAAGGTTGAGAGGTAGACCAAGAGTATTTGCTTGTTTGCTGCAACCCGGGGACCCTTCTGATTGTCTTCGCCCCAAGAAGATGCATCTCCTGAAGTGTCTCCTTCGGTGGAAGTAGGCGACTCCAATTCTTCGATGTCCAGAGGCGCCTGAAGAAAGTCAAGATCACTGTCGTTGAGAGGGTCATCTTCTTTCTTCGATGTGTGGGAGTCTCCTTCAGAGAGAGTATCAAGGAGAATCTGTTCAGCTGGATTAACAAATAAAACTTCATCAATCTTGTTCAGTGAAGGGATCTTTGGGTTGGGGCGATCTATCGAATCATTTCTGGAGAAGTGGCGTTGAAGGTGTGGATACTCCTTGAAAATCCGAGCATCTTCATGCTTCTTAACTGAGTTGAACTTTCTCAAACCTTTCCATGAGTGGCGCTTCAAGACCTTCAGGTACTGATTGTTGTTCAAAGAAATGTTTCCAACTCGATTGATTTCATCAGAGAGATGTTGCATTTGGCGTTGATTGCCTTCAATGAAGTTTTCCAGCATCTGTTGGGAGCGAATGCCAACTTCAAAGTGATAAACTTCCTTCTGGAAAGACTTCGACATGTTGCGTTCATTTACATGCTGTCTGACTCCTACATATGTGGCAAAAGGATCATTTGGCCTTCTGAAGATATTCATTGTATCACGCACAGGAGGACAAAACAGCTTCGGGTGATGCTTTGCAACAAAGTCTTCACTGCGTCCATGGTTGCATATGGCTTTGAGCCAGGGAGCGTACGGCTTCAATTGATGAACCAGTTCAGCAGCTTGGCCATATAGAGAAGAAAACAGTCCTCGAAGTCAAACACATGGCCATGAGTAAGCTTCAGCAAAGCATGACGTGTATGGTAGTGAATGTTGGACTCATCATTTGCAGTGCTGAGAGGCATCAGTGAATTAGACAAGATGTAAAACCAAGTCTTCGAGATGAATACCAGATGCTTCGGGCAAATATTTTCAGGCATGTGATCTCCAGTGACTTCGGGATCCAGCAGTGAAGCAAATTCAGCTTCAGTAGGATCAGGCAGCAAGTGAATCTTTGAAAGTTTGCCAGTGTGCCGAGGGGTATTCATAATATCCATGAGTTCATCATAATGCATTAGAAAGACTTTGCCTTGAATCATCCATTCGAGTATCCAAGTGCTTGTGTCATCAGGATTTCCAAAGACATAGAGAGTGGCATAGAATTGTTTGATCAATTCAGAGTTAAAAGACGTCTCCATGGCAAACAGGCTTGTCAGATTTTGTGCTTTGATGGTTTCCATAAAGTTCTAGAAGCACGTTGCAGAAGTGAGACTTCGCATATCCAGATACTTGTGCTTGAATAGAACACCCTTCTGGCAGTATAGCTTTGTGTACAGAATCTGCTGTTCAGCAGTCCAGAAGCGAAGGTCATCTGCAGTCCTGGGTGAATCATAAGGACTTGTTCCAAAGATGCGAAGCTTCTGGCGATGAACTTCAAGGTCAAACTCTGGACCATGTCTTGAAGAAGAAGCATCTACCAAGAAAATTGGAAAAGTTTCACGTGGGTAGATGGAGTCCAGTTGGGTATCTTGGGCAGGAATGCAATGAGGAGCTTGCCTTCGAGCAACTATGGCTCGCTCTTGGTGTTGGGTCATAATGGCCAATTCATTTTCTTCGGCATTTGCATTGACTTCGGGCTCTTCTGGAGCAGCTTGTTCTTTGGCTTCGTTGCCTTCTCGTTCTTCGGACTCATCGGCGGAGTGAGCCGAAGAATAGTCTCTTGAAGGAACATGTATGTCTTGAGCTTGAGGTGAAGGCTCTGGCTCAAAGTTGTCGTGGTGCGATGGTTGTGGAGCGGGTTGAGGAGGAGGTGGAGGTGGAGCACGGGGTGGAATGACTTCGGGAGCAGTTGGTTTTGCGGTTGGAGTTGGTATTGATATGATCTTGCATCGAGGGGGCGAAGCACGTCTTGGGGCCTTCTTGGCCGGATGAGAGCTCACCTAATCAGCTCCGTCAGCATCTGTGATCAGACGGCGCTTCCTTTGTTGCAGCTGGGGAAGGGGAGAAGCTACTTGCTTGAGCATAGCTTCACACTTCTTGGAATCAAGAGCCATGACTGAAGCATTATGCGTCTTGCAACATACTTCAATGGCAGATTGATCTTGCCTTGAATCACTTGAATATTTTGCTTTGTCTTCTCATTGACATCAGCAATCTTCTTCGAAGCAGCTTCGGCTTCGTTCTTGAAGTCTTCGTCTGATTCAGCATCTGCTTTCTTCTTGAACTTCAGAATCTTGGCAGACTCAGATCTGTCCCTAGCATGCAAATCCTTTAGCTGATTGTATAAAGTTTCAATCATGGCAGAAAGAGTTGGTGAAATGTAAATATCTCCAACATCAATAGCTTCGGGATCAACAGCTTCAGCGAGCTGGCAGAACGCCTGATTCAGGCTCAAACAGTCCCATAGTTCACCTTCTCTTGCATCTGGGAAGATGTGGTGACTATGCTCAGCTTCTTCATGAGCTTCCGGGGCAGGGGCTACGACTGGCTTCGGAGTGACATCCTTTGGATCGATGTCTACAGCAGCTTCCTTCTGAGCAGCTCTAGCATCCTTCTCTGCTTGCTTTGTTCAAATGATATTTAGTTGAGCCTGACGCTTGGCTTCGTCTTCACTAAGCTGTTTGGCTTCGGCAGCAGCCTTAGCCTCTTGAGTTTTTACTTCAGTGAGCTTGCGCTTCGCTTCATCTTTCTGATTTGATTCAGCAAGATCTTTCCTTTGGTTCTCTAGCGAAGCAACATCTCTATCAGCCTTTTCCTTTGCTTTAGCTTCTTTATCAGCCTTAGCTTGGGCTTGTGCTTCAGCGTGAAGTCGTTTAGCTTCAGCACGGTCTCTCTTGCGCATTTCAGCTTCAGACAGCTTCTTTGCGCCGACCTGGGCATAAGATTGGCCAGGCTTGGCAACGGAGGATTTCAGCTTCGAAGCTTTGGCTGGTTCAAAACCTTTGGCTTCGGGCTGACTAGCAGGCTTTGCCTTCGGGTCATGTCTCTCCTTCGTTCTCTGCTCTGCTGGAACCAGGCGGCGAGGTGGCTTTGATGCCAATGGAGCCTCAACCACGAAGTTGGTTAAATCAATCATGGGTCTAGGAACTGGGGGATCAGTGGGATCTTGAATCCTTACACCTCTGGAAGCAGGCGGTTTCTCACCAGCCTTCTTCTTCAAAGGCTTCCGAAGCTTTGGTCTCTTTGGACTAGGAGGAATAGGGGAGTGCTCGGACTCATCATCTGCATCATCAGCAGGATCTTCACCAAGAGAGTCTTCAGTCTGTGCAGCAGCATCAGCTTCATCATCAGCTTCATGATCACTCTCTTCTTCAGAAATAGCAGGAGGTGGTGAAGCACTTAATTTTCTAAGCCTTCGCTTCTTAGGCTTCGATGCACCAGCTTCAGCATGGCCTTCAACAGCTTGTGCTTTGGCCTTCCTTTCTTCTCTGATTCTCTTCTTCTCAGCCAATATAGCAAGGCTTGCTTGCTCATCTGGATAGTCATCTGGCGTCTTGATAGAATTGGGGTGAGGAATAGCGGGAGGCTTCGGGTAGAATTTTCTTCGATTTGCAGCATTGTACTGAGCACAAAGAGCAGTTGTGTATCGATATGGTGGGCTGAAAGCAAACTGCATAGCCCACTTCCAGTCTGGAATGCTCTTGTATTTGTACCACCTTATAGCCCAGTAGCGTCGAATCTTTTGAAGTCGAATCTTTCTATCGTGATAATATTCTTCAGGAGGAGTGTCATAGCCCATCTTTTTGCAAATGGCTTCGGGAATACCTCGGGAATTATTGACTTCCTTCATCTTGCCTCCTTTGCCTTTCTGCTTCGGGGGCTCAGGGAAATTCTCAAGCCCTTCAACAACGGGTGATTCATTCCCAATGGCTGCCTCTTCGTCAGACATCCTGTGAACAGAATGATAGGAAAGAGGGAATAGGAAGGGGAATGAATAAGCACAGGCAAAGGCTTCGACCAAAACCAATTTTGAAAAGAACTCAGAGCAAACTAAGATCAGATGCATATCTATCATTGGATTGGGTTAGAACTAGTTCAAGAACAAGGCCTAACTCAGTCCAAACTCAAAATAGATCTAATATCAATACTGGCCTGAGTAGATGGGATACTTTGATGCTACAAACAGGTTTCCCAAAGAGCAAGGATCAACAAGGATCAGAACAGCCCTATAAACAGAAAACAAAACCCTAGAACTCAGATCCAACTGCACAGGAGAAGAACACGGAGGATAAGTTGGATCGGAGAGCCTAGCATACCCTAGCTTGGTGACGCAGAGCGGCTACGGCGACGGAGTGTGGAGAAGTGCTCTTCGCCGGCGCGGAACGTTCACGGCGGCGACTGTCCGGCAGTGAAGCGGCGCGGTCGACGTTGGAGACGAGAGCTCTGCGGCGTGCTCGAGGGGAGGAGACCGGGAGATTAGGAGAGAATGAATTGTGGGGGTGACGGTTTGCTGGTGGATTTGCCTTAAATATGCCCGATCTGAAACGGTTTCAGATCGTATCGGACGGCTGCCAGCGAGTGTCTCTTCCGATTCAACGGCTCAAATGAAGTGGCGGTTCGTGAGCGAATCTCAACGACCCGAGAAAGACGGGGACTCAACGGCCGAAGAATAAGTCTTGACCGAGAGCAAAAACTTCGATAAAGTTGGAAGCATTTGATTCGGAACTCAATGATGTTCGAAGATATATGCTTTCCGTTTCAAATGTGCTTAACCATTCAAGATAGAGAAGATTGGGAGCGAATCAGAATGGAGGGGATAGGGTCCGAAACTTATCACTTCGAAGAAAAACAACAACGAAGCTAAAAGTGATAAGTACAGGGGACAAATGAAACAAATAAAAACAACACAAAACCGAAAGCAGATGGCAAACGAAACTAAACGCATAAACTTGGATGAAGGAAAACTCAAACGAAACTAAATCAACAAAAACACAACGAAGGTGAATATGTACAGGGGAAAAGTTTCGATCTTACTAAACATTGTGTGAGTCTAGGATGTTTAGCTCACATCTCAATGCACAGAATTCTCTCGTCCAATGGCTTCGTGAATATATCTGCCAATTGATCTTCATTTCTAACATGGCTGATCTCAATGTCTTCGCGCTGAACATGATCTCGAAGAAAATGGTGACGAATATCGATGTGCTTCGTTCGAGAGTGTTGCACATGGTTGTGTGCAATTTTGATAGCACTCTCATTATCACAAAGCAAAGGGATTTTCTTCACATAAATACCATAATCTTTCAGTGTCTGCTTAAGGCAAAGTATCGGAGTGCAGCATGAGACAGCAGCAATGTATTCGGCTTCAGCAGTAGATATTGAGACACAGTTTTGTTTCTTTGAAGCCCAACACACAAGAGATCTACCAATAAAATGACAAGTTCCTGAGGTAGATTTTCTGTCAACCCTATCACCAGCCCAGTCTGAATCAGAATATCCAATCAAATCAAACTGAGTTCCTTTGGGATACCAAAGTCCCAAAGAAGGAGTATGTGCTAGATATCGAAGAATTCTCTTTACTGCAGTATGATGTGATTCCTTCGGATTGGCCTGAAAACGAGCACAAATACAAACTGATAGCATAATATCAGGTCTAGATGCATAGAAGTATAAGAGTGAACCTATCATAGACCGATACTTCTTCTGATCAAAGGGTTTCCCTTTCTCATCAGCATCAAGAAAACCATTTGTTGGCATAGGAGTTCTGATGGTCTTGCATTCAGTAAGATCAAATTTCTTCAGGCAATCCTTCAAATATTTTTCTTGTGAAATAAAGGTGCCATTCATCTGTTGGCGAATCTGAAGTCCAAGGAAAAACTTCAATTCTCGCATCATGGACATCTCGTATTTCTTCGACATCATCCTTGCAAATTCTTCGCTGATTTCAGTGTTAGTGCAGCCAAAAATAATATCATCTACATATATCTGACACACAAATAGATCATTGTTATATGATCGAGTGAAAAGAGTGGGGTCAGTGGTTCCTGGTTTGAAGCCTTTCTTCAGAAGGAAATCCTTCAATGTTTCATACCAAGCACGAGGTGCTTGCTTCAGTCCATACGAAGCTTTATCAAGCCTGTACACCATATCAGGATTCTTCGAGTCTTCAAAACCTGGTGGCTGCATAACATACACTTCTTCTTCTATCTCACCATTGAGAAAAGCACTCTTGACATCCATTTGATATAGCAATATATTTTTGTGGTTAGCAAAAGCAAACATGACACGAATGGATTCGATACGGGCTACCGGAGCATAGGTTTCACCAAAATCAATGCCTTCGATTTGGGTGTACCCTTGTGCTACCAGTCTAGCCTTATTTCTTACCAAAATACCATCTTCATCTTGCTTGTTGCGAAATATCCACTTAGTGCCAATAATATTGTGCTTCGTGGGATCCGGCCTGTCAACAAGTGGCCAAACTTTGTTTCTTTCGAACTGGTGAAGTTCTTCCATCATAACCAATAACCAGTCAGGATCCTTCATGGCTTCATCTAACTTTGAAGGCTCTAGCATGGAAACAAAATAAAAATTTCACAGAAGTTAGCCAAACGAGTACGAGATCGAGTAGTGGGACGACCTGGTTCTCTTCTTCTCTGATTCTCTTCTTCTCAGCCATATCAGGATTCTTCGAGTCTTCAAAACCTGGTGGCTGCATAACATACACTTCTTCTTCTATCTCACCATTGAGAAAAGCACTCTTGACATCCATTTGATATAGCAATATATTTTTGTGGTTAGCAAAAGCAAACATGACACGAATGGATTCGATACGGGCTACCGGAGCATAGGTTTCACCAAAATCAATGCCTTCGATTTGGGTGTACCCTTGTGCTACCAGTCTAGCCTTATTTCTTACCAAAATACCATCTTCATCTTGCTTGTTGCGAAATATCCACTTAGTGCCAATAATATTGTGCTTCGTGGGATCCGGCCTGTCAACAAGTGGCCAAACTTTGTTTCTTTTGAACTGGTGAAGTTCTTCCATCATAACCAATAACCAGTCAGGATCCTTCATGGCTTCATCAAACTTTGAAGGCTCTAGCATGGAAACAAAATAAAAATTTCACAGAAGTTAGCCAAACGAGTACGAGATCGAGTAGTGGGACGACCTGGTGGATGAATGTCTTCGAGAATCGAATCAAGATCAACTCTTCTTCGAACTCGTGATAACGTAGTATCATAGGCTTCAGGCTCGGCTTCTGCTTCAGCTTCAGGATCTGCATCAGCTTCAGGATCTGCTTCACCTTCAGCTTCAGCATTTCCTTTAGGATTAGCATTTCCATCATTCCCTTGTCCTTCTTCGTCCTGTTCACCATTAGCTTCAGGGTGTTGATCTCCAGCGCCCCGGGCTATGTGTGGGAACATTGGACCATCATCATCCCTAACAGCTTGACGTTCATTAGCTTCGACAGGGCGAATCTCACCAATAGCCATGGACCTAATAACTTCAACAAGTGGAGGTTCATCTAGATCATGAGGCAAATTCTCTTTTTGAGAGCCATTAGTTTCATCAAACTTCACATTTAAAGTTTCCATAACTTTCCCAAAGTGAGAGTTATACACTCTGTAAGTGTGAGAGTTTGAGCCATAACCTAAAAGAAAACCTTTATGTGCCTTAGGGGAAAATTTGGAGCTATGATTCACATCTCTAATAAAGCAAGGATCACCAAATACCCTAAGATATGAAACATTTGGTTTCTTACCAGTGATAAGCTCATGCGAAGTTTTCTTCAGAAATTTGTGAAGGTAAACCTTGTTGATAATATGACATGCTGTGTTAATTGATTCGGCCCAGAACCTAATAGGAGTCTTGTACTCAGCAACCATAGTTCTGTCCATTTCAATAAGAGTTCTATTCTTCCTTTCAACCACACCATTTTGTTGAGGTGTATAAGCAGCAGAGAACTCATGAGTAAAACCATGATCATCAAGAAAATCTTCAATATGAGTATTTTTGAATTCAGTTCCATTATCACTTCAGATATGCTTCAGATATAATTCATATTCAGTTTGAGCTCTCTTTGCGAATGACTTGAAGATTTCAACAACTTTTCTCTTGTCATCCAAAAAGAAAACCCAAGTACACCAAGAGAAATCATCAACAATAACAAGACCATATTTGTTTCCTCCCAGACTTGCATAATTTTGAGGACCAAAGAGATCCATATGAAGCAACTCAAGAGGAAGAGTAGTAGTCATGATAGTCTTCGCTGAATGATGTTTCTTGGTAATTTTACCAGCTTCGCAAGCACTGAAGAGACGATCCTTATCGAATTTTACTTCACTAAGGCCAATAACATGCTTCTTCTTCACTAGATCATGAAGATTTCTCATCCCTACATGCCCAAGTCTTCGATGCCCTAACCAACCAGATGAAGCTTTTGCCATTAAGCATGTGGATACAGCAGGGCCCGAAGAAAAATCAACAATGTATAAATCTCCTTTTCGGTAACCCTCGAAGACAAACGTATAGTCATCCTGTGAAAAGACAATACAACGCGAAGCAGAAAATAGAACAAGCATACCCATCGCATAATTTCGAAATAGACATAAGATTATATCCAAGAGAATTGACTAGCATAACCTTGTCAATGTGCTTATCTTTCGATATGGCAACCTTACCCAAGCCTAACACTTTACCCTTGTTGTTATCACCGAAGGTAATGTACTTCTGAGAGGATTGAGATAGTTTTTCTTCGGTGAACAACTCCTTGTTTCCGGTCATATGATTTGTACAACCACTATCCATGACCCATTCGGATCCACCGGAGACATAGCCCTGCAGAAGAATTAGTTCTTATTAACCACCCACAAACGAGCAGGTGACTGAGAAGATGTTGAAGCAATGGGTGAAGCAATATTAAAGCGAACAGAAGTGTATTGCTTCGGTGTACCATCAAGTACACCATAAATGTAAGTCCTTTGCGAATGGTTAGGATAAGAATGAGCATATGCAATCTTAGTATGGTTATTATGAGGATGATAAGTATGACGACCAGTGCGATAGTATTGCTTCTGCGGAACATTTGATTCGGGCAACAGTGAATCATTTCTCGTTTCTAGAGAATAGAAATGATTCGGTGGTACCGAAGGCTTTCCCTGCATAGTATGGTTAGCAGGCAGTTTTTCCACAAGTGCTTTCTGCATCCATATTTTCCTCTTATAGAAGCCATTCTTTAGAGGAGTACCAATGTACTCAGCTGTAACCTTTCCCTGTTCATCTTTGATGAGTTTGTATTCTGAATCAAGTGATTCATCCACAATGGATTTGTTCATTTTGCAGTCGAAACCTGAAAGGTTATCAATATCAATGGGTTTCTCCTTCGCTAGGACCCAAACAGTCTTAGGATACTGCTCAGGTTCCCAATAGGTGCCATCAGGGTTTATCTTTCTCTCGAATCCAACACCCTCATTCCTGGGATTCCTATGAAGGAGAGCCTTCCTCAGGATATCACACAGATACTGGTGACCTTGCACACTTTTGAACATGCCTGTTTCAAATAAGTTTTTCAACCTGAGGAGTTCCTCGGTAACAGCAGGATTTTCCTCATCAGAGGCATTAGTATCATCAATAACAATAGGAGCTTTGCCTTTGGAATCAGTTTTGCTTCGTTCCAGACAAGTTAAGCAAGGTGAATCAATTTTATGATTTGCTTCAGAACCTTGTTGAGCCATGAGAGAGAGATTGACATTTTCCAATTCTTCATGAGCCTCTTTCAGTTTTTTGAGAGCCATTTTCCTTTGAAGAAATTCATAGGTGAGCTTCTCATAATCAACTGAAAGAAGATCATGCCGAGAGGATAATTCTTCAAACTTTTCTTTCAGAGCTTCATGATCATTAGTTAAAGTTTGAACCTTTCTCTATCTCATCGATCAACAGAGTTTCTGATTTCTTAATGGTTTTGCTTAGCGAATCAAGTTCATCTTGGGTGATTGAAGCAATTTTAGCAATTTTAACATAGCTTATCTTCGAATCACTATCATATGAGGAACAATCAGAAGTATCATAGTTTGATTTGGATGAAGATACCTTTGCCTTGGCCATGAAGCAATATGTAGGAGTTTCATCTTCACTACTATTGTTGGTGAAGAATGAGCTCGAAGCTTTAGTTGAAGCATCTGCCGAAGAGAAAGCCAAACCAACAACACCATCTGATTCGGACCTAGACCCAGACCTTGAGCCTGATTCAGCTTCGGAACCAGAGGCTTCGTCTTCTGAGTTCATCTCCTTTCCCAGATAGGCCTTGGCACGGTGAGAGCTGCTTCGATGAGACGAGTGAGTCTTCGATGAAGAACCCTCACGCTTCTTATGATACTTCATCCTCTTGTCATCATCAGAATATTTCTTCTTTTCTTTTTTTGAACTGGAATCATGTCTCTTTGACTCATAGCTTCGGGAGGATCTGTGGGACTTTGTTGAGGAGTCTCTGAGCGAATGCTTCGATTTGTTCTCAGCTTCCCACAGAGGGCAATCAGCAATGTAGTGACCTGGTTTCTTGCACTTATAGCAGCAGTTGTCCTTCAATGGAGAGCTTCTTGAGGATGAACGGTGAGATGAGTGACTTGAGCTTCTTGAAGAATAACTCTTCTTGGGTGAAGAAAAACCTTTTCTTTGGAAGCGGTTGAAGCGTCTCATGATCAATGCTAAATCTTTTCCAATGCTTGCAGGATCATCTGATTCGACACCTGAAGCAGAACTGACTTCGGGTGAAAAATGACGCGAAGCTTTTGCTTTCAGAGCATGTGATCTTCTTGGAGAACCATTTATGTCATGTTTCTCATCTTCTTCCATTTCAAAAGTATTGAGTCTCTCAAGAATATCAGCGGAAACAAGACGTCTGAAATCAGTTCTTTCCTTGATCATCAGCACAATGTGATCAAACGAATCATCCAATGAGCGAAGCATAGTTCTTACAACTGAGTGAGGAGTAATGTCATCAGCACCAAGGGAAATCAACTCATTAGCAAGAGCAGTGAGTCTGCTGTAAATGGAGTTGACTTTTTCACCCTCGTTTCTCTTGAATCGATAGAACTTGCTTTGAAGCGTGTCAATTCTGGCTTCTTTCTGGGTTGAAACACCTTCACCAATCTTTTCAAGATAGTCCCAGACACCTTTGGCAGAAGGGATATTATTCACTTCATGATACTTCTCTGGTGTCAGATGATTGGTGATGAATACCCAGACTTCAGAATCAAGGTCGATCAGCTTCGCTTCTTCAGGAGTGTCGGGACCCGGGGTTAGCATATGCAAACCTCGCTACAACACAATCATATGGAGAGCCGAGAACTGTACCCACCTGTCTAAGCAGACAAGGCCAAGCACAGAACGTTCTCGGAAAGCATCGAACGTGAGGGGCATCCCATCCAGGCCAGATGATCAACTGAAATGGGTCCTCATCCTCCGCACACAAGTCTAAATGATATGGGTGGTGAACTCCCATACTCATAGTCAAGTCGCCTCAACCATACTATCGATTGTATTATAACCCTTACATAGACTTACTCCAGCCCGATCACTTAGTCGGGGTCTAGGGCGGGCTCGATCATACATCAAAGTGTGCACGTGACGGAGTCAAGAACAATAGCATCGCAATGCCCTAAGCTGCGCACATCTAAGGGCCACTTGGTGTATAAAAGACCGCCAGCCAGATAACAACTAAGGTCTTGAAAACCCATACTAAGACATGCATCATATAATCATACACGCAGCACACATGTCTAGTATGAACAGCAGGTACCATTGCAATTATCTACAAAGTATACAACTTTATTGATAACTCTTACAGACTTCGCACATAGATCACAAGTCTGTGATCCAACATTACATCAAACATGCGGAAGCAAAGTAGGTCTGAGTACAGACAAGTTTAACAAATGGCTTAGAGAAGCCTTATCTAAAAACAAGCCCTTCCACGAGGGACCAGTCGTCTGACTGGGACTACACTAGCTTGATCGGTCGTCGACCTTCTAGGAAGAATCCATCTTCAGGGGTCAGCGGGTTCATCTAAAACATAGAATAAGAAAACATGAGTACAAATTCATACTCAACAAGACTTACGTAGGAACTATACTACTCGTGCACATGTATCAAGGTAAAGGGAGGTGGGGTTCAATTGCGGAAGTGCCAGCTTTGTCTTGGCTAGTCCTGAACTACGAGTACCAGACTTGAGGTAAGAAGCGTACACGAGTCCACTACATCTCCAACAAATTACACCACTATGGTGTCTTCCTCGACTTCCCCACGAGAAAGCACGCCATATAACTCACGCTTATCTTGGCAAGTTTTATAAGTATCTGGTTCAAATTGTCTAATAATCAGGCACAGTTTTCCAAGTAGTCCCTTACCGCGGACGCGACTATTCGAATAGTTTATTAACCATGTAGGGGTGTACTGCTACACACATGAAACAATCAGTTACCGCCGGGATCTCGTCACCCTTCAAGCGGGTGTCGGCGAGGATAATTTCCACAACTTTTACCTCATAGCCAACTCAAATTCAATGGAGACGCCTATATGGGCTGGAGTCCACATCGTGAACCCGGCCGGTTTACCGATGTGGTCCCACAAGATGTGTGTAGGGTCCCAAGCCGGTCCGAATAGCCGTTCTTCCACTTCGCAGACCGTGCCACAGACCTACTAGAACTCCGAACTAATGCGACTCATTGAACTGAGAAGGGATGAGTTAGTAGGTTGATCGGGGGTCCATGTGCCCAACATGTGGTAGTACTCTTCGTCTTGGATCACCACACAAGAACTCGGGCTTAAGGCGGTGTTCAACGAGACAACCC
This sequence comes from Bromus sterilis, assembly GCA_950022295.1. NCBI lineage: Eukaryota > Viridiplantae > Streptophyta > Magnoliopsida > Poales > Poaceae > Bromus > Bromus sterilis. Next base: position 284,664,922 of record OX465600.1, read on the forward strand.
ACTATGTACTCCTACACAACCTCTCATCGTTCACCTTGTATTAGGGTAGATTCACCAACACATTTCCACCAACATCAACATGATCACTACCATCCTGACTCACAAAAGAGTAACCTCATTGTAACTCTAAGCATGCAATAAGAAGTAACAGTTGCAGGGGTGACATGATATCAAACAACTCCTACATCTTCTAGGATTGTAGTTTGCTTACTACTGTGACAAAATGATAGGTCATGCAAAGGAATGAGTTCAACTATGCGGTAGAAACGCATCATGGTAATCATCCTAAACAATGCATAAGCGAGACTGAGAGGGAAGTGGGATTTTATCGACATGATCAATGGGGGCTTGCTTGCCTTGCTGATGAGGTTCAGTCACGGTATCTTCAGCGAAGGGGGTGATCTCGGGTTCCGGCTCCACTTCATTCAGCAACATGACAATCAAAGTATCAACATAAAGTACAATGCACAATCACATGAATAAGATTGTAATGGTGATGTTCATGGTTGCATTGTGTGGACAATTCCATTTAAAAGGAGTATATTGCAATTGAATTGCAAATTCAAACTCCATTTGATTTATCGATGAATTTCAAATGTTGAATACATGAATGTTCATTTGAAATGGTTGAGCGTGAAGTGATGTTGTAAAGGTGAGGTAAAGTCTCTGATGTGTGGATGAAAACATTTAAAAGAAGTGTGTTGCAAAGTCATTTGCAAAATCACTCCAAATTTGAATTTGAAAAGGATCCATATTCACATATGCCACTGTTCCCCCATTTTAAAATGGTCAAACATGAAAAAAAATTGCATATTCAGAATCCTCGTGTTTTTCTGATAATTTTAGACATATTATTTGTCCAATTTGGAGTTAAACATAATTAGTTATGAATTTATAAAGTTTAGTTCATTTTCTGGATTTTTTGGATTATTCTTTAAATTTGGAAAATGACTTATTGCGTCACTGTTGCGTCATGCTGACGTGGGGGGGCCTGACTGGTGGGGCCAGCTTGTCAGTGTCACAGGGGTTTAATCCCCTCTGTTTAAATTAACCCAGGGTTATTTAACATCCTGGGCCCACATGTCAGTGGCCCAGGGCTGTATTAATTAGGGATTAACCCCGCCGGACACGTGGGCTCACCGGCGACCAACTCCGCGGCGGCGCTGCTCGGATCCGCTTTTCCCGTGCATCATTCGATGCGCTGAGACCACGGGAACGTAGCCCGTGCTCTCGCGCGCGTCTGGTGCACGCGAGCGGCCTCGGGGGTGACCAGGGCGACGACGTCTTCAAAGGTGGCGGCGGCCGGAGTCACTGGATCGACGAGCTCGTTGTCCAGGGCACAAGGAGAGCAACGGGGAGGGGGAAATCGATCGCACGCTCACCCTGAATGCGCTGACGAGCTCGACCGGGCCGGAGGTTGGCTGGAGGAGGGGGAATCGCTCGCCGGAGCTCCGCTGCGGCCGTGGGTTCTCGGTGAAGGGGGCGTCGCCTCCGTTGGTCCTGGGTCCGAATCGAAGGAGCTGCTCGAGGAAGTCGAGGCCGTCGGAGCTACTGGACACGTTGGCGCGGCGCCTCGTCGTCGTTGGCCACGCAGGAGCTCGTCGACGCTCTCCGGCTGGCTCGGGGCAGCGCGAGATTAGCGAGGAGGGAGGAAGGAGAGGATGCGCTACGAGGGGGAAAGAGGTATGGGGCAACGTGGTCGTCTCCTGGCGCGATAAGGTCGCCTGGGAGGGTGCCTGGCAGCCTAGCAGGTGCTCGCCGGCGTCGGCATGCGCTCCAGCGAGCTGCTTGCCGCGCCGGGGAAGAAGACAAACGGGGGCAGCGGGCTGGGCTGGCTTGATGGGCCGCGGGGGGTTAAGTTGGGCCAGTTTGCCCAGGTGAGTTTCCTTTTCTTTTTTCCCTTTTTTTTTCTTTTCTGTCTTTTGTTTTGTCTTGCTAAAAAAATAGCTAGGCATTTTATGAAATGCCCCAAATTTTTATATGGCCTCACAATATATATAGCTAGCCACTTATCAAGTTTGGGCATTTTTAAAATTCAAATAATTTGAAATTTAATTTAAATAGGGGTTTAAATTTAATTCCAAGCTCCTGTTTGAATATTTGAAAAATCTATGAGCATGGGTTTGACTCCAAATCACTTTATATGTGATCACACTCATTTATGAGACTTTTCAAAAATGCAAAAGGAATTTTTGGAGCAACTTTTTATCTGGCCATTTGAATTAAATTCATTTGGGGGGGTTCTTCTCCCATTTCAAATTCTTTTGAAAATTTTATCATGATGCGTACAGGAAGCTTCCAGAAGAGCCCGGGAGGGGCCAGAGGGGAGCCAGAGGAACCCAGGCGGCCACCCGGCACGGCCCCACCCCTGGCCACGCCAGGGGGGCGCCTAGGGCCCCTGGCCCACCTCTGGCTGCCCCTCTTCTCCTATTTATCCCCCGTCACGGGAAAACTCCAGAACAAGAACCCTATTCCGCAAACTCGCCTCTGTTCCGCCGCCGTCGCGCTTCCAAGATCGGGAGCACCAGAAGACCTCTTCCCGGCACCCTGCCGGAGGGGGGATTGACCTCCGGGAGTCTCCACTCCACCATGGATGCTCCCCGGATGTCTCGTGAGTAGTTTTCCTTGGACCATGGGTCCGTGATCAGTAGCTATGTGATGTTCTCCTCCCCTCTTTGATCTTCATTATTTAGACCTCGTGAGCTGCCCTACATGATGGAGGCACCTTTGTAATATTTCTGCTATTGCTATGTTGAGTTTGATCGGATCTGATGGATTATGAGAATATGTTCAGATTGTGATAGAGTAATATATTTGGTTTTTATCTCTTATATTTTTGTTCCTAAGTAATTCTTGCATGTTCTCCATTGCTGTTTATTGCTTTGGCCAAGTAGTAGGTAGTGACTCCAAGAGGGAACGTTGTGCTAGATTGTGGGTTCATGCCTCCCCGATGACATGCTTGAGTGACAGAAACATGAGTCTAGGGGATGTGTTTTTTCCACAAGGGTGAAAACAACGGTGCTTGTAACCGCGGTTATAAGGATTGTTTACTCTACGCAGAGTTCTTTTTAATGCAGTTATCTGTTGCTTTGGGTTTACACTTTGGGTGGGGCTCGCAACTTAATACCAGCGAGATGTTCTGGATAGATATCTCAAGGTGGATGATTAGTAGTAGATGCAGATGGATTTCGGTCTACTTATTTTGGAGTACTGCCCGCGCTTTTGAACCTCTTCCTTTCTTTTGTAGCATAGTTAGCATTGCGGTGCGTTCATAATCCTGTCAATTGCCTTTCTGTAATTTGTTTACCTCGCATAGAAATTTATCGTCTTTTGGGAGAGAGACTTCACTAGCGAACATCACGTATCCCGGACCATATCCTTATCACTGTTTCCACTCTACAATTACTTTACTGCTTTTATTTGCTATCATTATCCCTTGCGTTTTATCCTTTGTACACAACAAGACCGGAGAGATTGACAACCTCTCTGAAGGTCCGCGTCAGTTGCGCCGCTGACACCTACTTATCATCTCTGGAGTCCTGCTGGACACAAACCTTGGTATCTTCATCGAGGGAAAACTGCTGCTGCACTACATCTCAACCTTACACTTGGGGTAACCAACGAAGGGCGAGAAGCCATCAAGCAAGTTTTCTAGCGCCGTTGCCGGGGACTCCAAGTGCTAAGATAGGGGAGTTTCACACTACCCTTTACCTTTGTTTTTAGTCTTGTTAGTTTATCTTTCAGTTTTTATCTTTGTGTATTTTATCAAAAACTACAAAAAAATCTACCACACTTGCTGCTACTATGGGTTCCACTGAAAACACCAAGTTGTGTGACTTCACTAGTCACAACAACCAAGACTTTATCTGCACTCCCATTGCCACACCTGCCACTTCAGCTACCTCTTATGAAATTAAACCTGCTTTGCTAAACCTTGTTATGAGAGATCAATTCTCTGGTGCTGAAGATGATGCTGCTTTACACTTGAATAATTTTGTTGAATTATGTGATATGCAAAAGTATAAAGAAGTAGAAGGTGATGTTGTTAAGATCAAGCTCTTTCTTTTCTCTTTAAGGGGAGATGCTAAAATCTGGTTTCAATCTTTGCCTAGAAATAGCATAGATTCTTGGGATAAGTGCAAAGATGCTTTTATAGGGAAGTACTACCCTCCTGCTAAGATTATCAAATTGAGGAGTAATATTATGAATTTTAAGGAATTGGATAATGAACACGTTGCCCAAGCTTGGGAACGAATGAAATCTCTCGTTAAGAAATGCCCTACACATGGTTTGACTACTTGGATGGTTATCCAGACTTTTTATGCAGGCTTGAACTTTACCTCGCGGAACCTGTTAGATTCGGCTGCGGGAGGAACCATTATTTCAACTACACTTGGTGCTTCCACGAAGCTTCTCGATGAAATGATGACCAATTATTCCCAATGGCACACCGAACGCGCTCCAACAGGTAGGAAGGTAAATTATGTCGAGGAAATTACCTCCCTCAATGAAAAAGTTGACTTAATTATGTCTCTACTTACCAAGCAACCCTCTATTGATCCTCATGATGTTCCTCTAAATTCTTTGGTTGCTCAAGATCAAGTAGATGTGAACTTTATTGCTAGAAACAACTTCAACAACAATGCTTATAGGGGAAATTTTGCTAGCAATCCTAGACCGTTTCCATCCAACTATGGGAACAACAACACTTACCCTAGAAACAAGAACCCCTCTTCTGAATTAGAAAGCATGCTTAGAGACTTTATCACTACCCAAAAAGCCTTCAACAAAAATGTAGAAGAGAAATTAGCTAAAATAGATAATCTCTCTTTGAAGGTAGAAAGCTTAGCCCTTGATATTGAGATGCTCAAAATTAGAACCTATCCCCTTGAGGAGAACAAGGCCATTCCTATAAATGCTATCCAGTTACAAATCAATGAAAACATTAGGATGATGGCTAAACTTAAAGAAAGATGGGCTAGAGAAAAAGAGGAAGAGGATAGAATTAAGAGCCTTCCTACACACCACACAGTTGCCACTATCCACATTGTTGAGGACACTCAAACTATTAGCACCCAATGCACTCCTAGTCCCGTTGGACCTATTAATGGTGATGCTAATACCTCAACCGTAGATAAAGAAACTCCTATGAACATAGAGGGTTTCAAACAAGTGAGCCTAGATGACACTACTACCACCTTTGACAGTAGTGATATTGATTTTTATAGTTGCACCCTCTCAGAAGTTATTAGTTTACTACACAAAATGTCTAGGGACCCCCACACTAGCACACTTAATCTTGCCTTCACAGAGAATATCACAAATGCTCTCATCAAAGCTAGGGAGGAGAAGCTTAGAGTAGAAGCCTCCATACCTAGGAAGCTAGATGATGGTTGGGACCCTATGATCAAAATTAAATTAAATAACTTCTCTTGCTATGCTTTATGTGATGTTGCAGCTAGTACCTCCGTTATGCCCAAAAGAATATTTGATATGTTTGAATTGAAGCCTTTTGAGCCTTGTTCTTTTGGTGTTCGTCTTGTTGATTCTTCCGTAAAGAAACCTTTGGGGAAGATCGACGATGTTCTTATCATTGTCAATGAAAACTATGTTCCCGTTGATTTTATTGTTATGGATATAGAGTGTGAACCTTTATGTCCAATTATTTTGGGACGTCCTTTTCTTTGCACCGTTGGTGCGGTTATTGACATGAAATAGGGGAATATAAAATTTCAATTCCCATTCAAAAAGGGGATGGAACACTTCCCTATAAAGAAAATCAAGTTACCTTTTGAGACCATTACTCGGGCTAGTTATTCTCTTTCTCTTGATAAAAATTGATTCTTCTTTTTGCATCATGCCTAGCTAATGGCTTTAAAGAAGCGCTTTCGGGAGGCAGCCCGCAACGAATTTAGGTGTTTCTTTTTGCTTTTGTTGTGTCTTGATGATTTTTACTTCTGTAGCAACATCATTGTATCTTTATTTTTCAGGTTTGTGCCAAGTTATAGCCTCTTACGGCAAGGGAAGTAAAAGGTGTGACAGTATTCTCTATACAATTACGAAACTTCCGTATGTTCTGAGTTTTTTGATTTGAGTTGCAGAAGTGCCCCTAAAAAATTCTTTACTATCTACTGTTCTGTTTTTCACAGATTCTGCAACGTTTTGTCTCACCTAACTTTTGCAAACCTTAAGCTTTCTTTTTCTTTGCAAAAACTTTTTGGCACTCCTGAGAAACAGTAGCTCTTCAAGATTATCTTTATATCCAGTGGAGAAAAATTATTTATTAAGGGTACTAACCTCTCTAATCAGCTTATGATGAGTTATGTATGAAGGGAGTTTTCAAGTGTGCAATGGAAGATGATGAAAGAAGATCCAGGAGTGTCAAGCGCTCAAACTTGCGGATGCCCCCATGCATCCCCATTAAATATTCAAGGAGACTCAAGCGTCTAAGCTTGGGGATGCCCCCGTGCATCCCCTTCTCCATCAACAATCATCAGTTCATCCTTCGTCTCACTATATTTTTATCACTTCATGCGTTATGTGCTATGCTTGGAGCGTCTCGCTCTTAGGTTTTCTTTTTAGTTTCTTAGCTTTGCTTGCTGTTCATAACAAGTTAGATCCCTTCTTACTTTGTGCTGGAGAGAAACACGCTCCACTTTCAAAATTTAGAACACATCATAGGATTCTCATGCCTATCTTTTTGCTGTTGTGTGTTCTTTATCTTTCCATAGCTACTTCCATGTTTAGTTTTAGTCTTAGTTTGTCTTTGGCAAGAGCCTTGGCTTTTGTTTAGTTTGTTGCTGGAACTCTTTTTAGTTTTCATGTTTATCTTGTTAAAGAGAGTTGGTTGTTGCACTGAGTTGCGTCTTGTTTTGAGAGGTAGGTGATTGAGGTTGCTATTTAATTCTAGTAGTAGCTTGCAATGGTTTTGAGGTATTGATGTGAGTAATGTCTGAACTTTAGGTGTCAAGAGCTTTAGCCTATTAGTGATAGGTGTCGTATTTTGGGCAATCCGTGTGTGTAACAACCCGATTCACTAAGAATCCAAGTCTCTGTGCATTTTGTGCTAGTCCCTGGTTCAATAGCTAGCACACACAGTACATGATGTAATATCAAGAATAAACCACATGTCATATATATTACATCGAATATCTAGTGTTCAAATATAGCATACCTACATAGCTCAAGGCTAGCTTACAAATAGAATACAGCGGAAAACAGTATAAGCTTCGTGGCGTCCATCAACTCCACCGGCATAGTTGAGTATAGACATCGTAACCCTACATCGTACCACTTACTCGTCGTATATAATCCTGCAACACCGAAGGTTACTGCCCAAACACGGGTCAGTACATTTGAATGTACGACAAGTCACAAGAAAAAGTATATAACAGACCTACATCTACATGCAAGGATAAGTCAAAGGAAAGGTTTATGGTTTAGTTTTGCAGAAAGCCAGTTTTTCCCTCACATACTACAACTAATAAATTTTTTAATTTATCTTGGTAGTCCTAAGTATGGCTGAATCGGGCTACACCAATTCCAACCATCCCTTTATTAAAAGTTCCCACTCAAATTCTTATCAAGATTAATTATCTGTCAAGACCATCCAACAACAATAATGCCCAGTTGCTCAAAGTTGTCCATAACCGTGGACACGGCTAATCATGATCAGTGTTTACACTCTGCAGAGGTTTGTACACTTTCCCCACTGGACTCAACCCGAAGATTGAGACATAGTCTTTCAGAAGAGGTTGCCTCCACCCTTTGGTAGTCGGTACACCTATCATATCTACATCAGCTAGCTACCAGGGCCAGGTTCCCCACAACTTACTCATCTAAGCCAGAGCCCATATAGCCAGTAGTTGTACACGGAAGCTACTAGTCACACTGTCTGTCCGATCTTTTTTATCCTGGACGGTGCCCACTACGTCAGAGGGTACTCGCCATGACGCACCCGGTTCACCACCAAAACAACCATTCGGGAAGCATTTAGCCCTGGTCCGGCACGAGCCCCAGGATGCATTCCCTGCCCGTCCAGAGGTGATTTCTATTTAAGTTTGCTAGTCAAGTCATTACTCCTCACAAAGCTCAATGATAACTCAACCAATCCCCGTCTATGAAGCAATAGCAATATATAACAACCACAATCCTAGGTCGACAATGAAATACAGGATCAGAACATATGGCTATCCTACTAGGTTTAAATCATAACTAATATATAGTCCTACACATGCATAGAGTGATAATTTGCTACATGCATAATAGAAAATATAGGTTGACGTATGGTCAAAGTGTAACTTGCCTTTTCCATTCGGTGAAGTTCTTCGCTCTCGCGGTCCAGTCAACTCTACTCGTCACACTCCAAGCAAATCTATCGCAAACGAGGGAACTCGAATAAGCAATCATATCACAACGAGACAAACAAAATATCAACAAAACAATCACAAAGGTTTTTTTGAAACAAACAAAAGGGCTTTGAAGTGCAAAGGTGTCGATGTGCTCAAAGGTGATCGGTGGAACGTGAACTCGAGAGAGTCAACGGATAAAGAATTGTCGATACAAGATTATGATCAAGGCATTATGAAATCAAGGTAAAGATCATAGCAATATGAATGGTGTGTGTGAATATTGCCGATAGGATGTCTCATATGACCCAATATGCAAAAAGAATCACGAGAAACGGAATACTACAACGCAGGTCATAGCAAGTGCAAAATTGAATTGAATTTGAATTTAAACAGATCAAGAAACTTTTGGATTTTTGTGTACACCTGCTATAGACAGAAAATACATGGAACGAGTGATCCAACGCAAAAAGAATCACTCGATTTGGATCAACGGTTTACAAGATACGGCCACCGGAATTTGAATTTGAATTTGAAATAGATTCAAATTCAAAAGTGTGCAAAGTGTGGAAAAACTTTATACCATGCTAAAGTACAGAACAACACGAGCGCGTAGAAAAAGTTTCACCTCGATCCGACTTACGGTTGCGGAGATATTGCGGGTGCGAGAACGGGGGGTTTTCTGCCAACAGGGACCTATTCGCAAATAAAGTTTTTCGCAAAAAGTGATCGGGTCCCTGGGGGCAGTTGACCAGATCTGGATCGGGGTTGACTCCGGCGAAGTCGTTTTCTCCGGCGAGCTGCGCTCCGGCGAGGTGTGGGGGCGGCTCCGGCGAGGGGCGACCGGTGGGAGGCGGCGTGGGGGCGCTGTGGAGGGGAAGGCCGGCGAGGCGGCGCTCCGACCCGGCGGCGGCCGGCGAAACGGCGGGGCGGCGCTCCGGCGCGGGCGGCGCTGCCGTGTCGGCTGCGTGCGGCTGCTGTGCGACGCGGGCGGCGCTGCCGAGGTGGCCGGCGGCGAGTGGACGTCCCGGGCGGCGGCAGGCGGAGAGGCGGCGACGAGGCCCGGCGGCGGCGGCTGGCCCGCGGGTCCCGCGCTAGGGTTTTTTTTCAGAAAAATAAAGAAAAGGAAAAAAAGAAAAAAAACTAAAATTTTATTTATAAGCAGATGGAAAAAAATTGGGTCCGAGTTGGGCTCAAATTGCACATGCGGGCAGAGACAAACCACTAGGCCGGGCTACAATTTTTTTATTTTTCTATTAAAACCGAAACTTCAAACAATAAAATTAAATCAACCATAACTCCGAAAATATGAAATAAAATTCTAAATTCTTAAAATAATACAAAGAAATTTATTTAATGAAATTTTTTTTCTAAAAAGGAAAATAAGAATACAAATATTTTCTAAATTATTTATTTAAATATAAAATACTTTTCATAAATCAAATAAACTCCAATAAATTATTTCAATATTTTTATTTGGTCAAAACCATTGATGAAACATTTCTAAATAATAAAATATAAATTTTAAAATTGTCACACGAATAAGTAATTTGGTAAAAATAAAAATATCCCATTCGAATACATTTTCAACACTTTTAAAATATTTAATAAATCATTTCAATGAAATAAAAACTCTCTTAGCAATATAAAATCCCTAAAATAACTTTAGAGCTATTTCAAAATAAATTCTAAATATTTTCCAACTTTATCAGAAAGGGGATAAGTGAGTTTATATCCTCTCAAATGAATTTCCTTGAGTTGAAAAATGTTTTGAATATTCAGAAGAATTCCAATAATGATTTAAAACATTTTCCAATCTTTTAATATGTTGAAGGAGTCATATTACCTTCTCTCATTTTGTTTTGTTGGTTTTGTTTTAAATAAAAAATTCCAAAACACCAATTATGAATATTAGGGAAAGTTCTTTTAGTCCCTCTTTTTTTTAATATTCAATAAACTCCAAAAAGTTTTAAATCCCAGAGAATATCAAACACATCAAGCAAACAATTATTATCTATTTAATTTATTAACATTCCAAAATTCGGAGAATTTTGGGATGTTACACACTACCACCCTTAAAAGGAATCTCGTCCTCGAGATTCGAGAAGGCTAGAAAGAAAGGTTAGGGTTCGGGTCTTCATGACAGTCCATCGATCCTCCGATGAGCTAGGGTGCTACCACCCTAAAAAGGAATACGTCTTAGTCTTCAAACTCTCAATCCATCGATGACATCCTTCGTACATTCCTCGTACTCCTTTGAGATTTTGAATCCTTCGCGAAAGAGGAGTCTCCCATATACTGAACTTTCCTGGCTGACAAGTCGGACGCCGATACTAAGCAACTATCGATTTTTCTCATGGTGGTCAACAATAATATTTTTTTCGGGATACCTGCAGCAAACGGTCTTGGTCTATACTCACCGTATAACACAAACGATAATCTTCTACAGGGGTCACACATCGTACCCTTCTATGGCTCAGGTTTAACATCGTCGTCTCTTTGCTATAGGTAGGTCACTCAAGATTTACTATCCCGCATAGCAAGAGCGAATAATAAGAGTAGTCGGCATGGTGATCAATCCATCCCGCACCCAAATCATTACCTTGTATATGGTTTAGCGAATCTCGCAATCTAACACTCGGTCATCCTCACAAGCATTGCAGAAAGTCTTCTTGATCTTGAACTGGGTTCAGATAAGTCCATGGTTCTGCAAGCCAACCAAAACATCCATCGTTTCCTCATTACACTCAGGTTTACGTAGCCTGCTATAAAACGGGTACTAGTGCACCAGAACTTCCTCCAGAGTTCTTCCTTCAACAAGAGTGTGCTTGCTTGTTGTAAGATCATGGCGCATGGGGTTAACTTTGAACTTGGCATTGGTTGCATCATCTTTATTCCAATCTTGACATTAACATCCATTGTAGTAGCTTCTTCAGTTTAGGGATGAGGGGGAATAGAATGTAGATAGCGAGGTAGAGAGAGAGATAAGGGGAGATACCCATACAAACATCACCATAGTTTTGAAACATAAGTTTGATGTGTAGCTGTCAGTAAAACAAGAAATCACAGCTCACAGAAACGATCTAACGGTAGAAACTTGAATCTTCCCGGTCTTCAAGTCTTCAGTGATGGCAGCTTCAATTTTGCAATGTCGAAACAATCTTCATATCGTTGAGTCATTTATCAAGTTATTCTCCTTGTTGATTTGTCTTTTTCAGTCTTGAAGCATACTAAATAGATAAGGGGTCTAATGAAACGTAAACTTATTCTACTCGCACAGAAAACACACAAAGCACAACACATCACATCAATCAAATACATATCAAGGCCACAGGGTACAGGACAAAACTTAAAAAAACAAATCATGACATAACACATCTAGTTCATCCATAGAAAAAACAGGCATCGCTACACCTCTCCAACTAACATTAAAAGGTACCACTATACACTTAGTGCACACCACGAATATTCTATTCTCCAATTGCAAAACATAAGCTTCTTCGAGTCAGCATCCTTGCTTCCACGTTCACAACTTCTCCTTCCCCTTCAATTCTGGACACATATTGTTGTAGTGTCCCATGTTCCTGCACCGATAGCACTCAATTTGGCTAAGGTCCTTTTGTTTCTTCTTCCTTGCCAGAACCCCAACTAGGGTAAGTGCTAGGGTTTGTTTGTGCCTTTGCATCATGCAAAATTTCAAATGGAATTCAAAAATGGGGAAGCAGAAAGCCCTGAGAATTTAAATAAATAGCCAGAGAGAAATCTTTTTCCAAAAATCTTTTGAACATTTGGAAAATTCCTATAAATGATACTGATCATTTTAAAAGTGGTTTGGGTATTTTCCCATGCACATGGAATTTTCAAATATTCAAACAGTGACTTTGGAAATTAAAATAACCCTATTTGAATTGAAATTCAAAATATATTGAATTTCAAAAATGCTCAAATTCAATAAGTGACTTGCTACTGGTCACCTAGGATTTATAAAAATGTTTGGGAATTTTACAAAATTGCTCTGCTATTTTATTTCAGGGCAAAACAAATTAACAAAAAACAAAGAAGAAAGAAATAGAAAAGGGGAAGAACCCCTAGCTTCGGCCCAACTCAAGCCTGTCTGGCCCAGCACCACGGCCCAGCCCACCTCGCCTTTTGTCCTCTTCCTCAACCAGCTCGGTGGCGAGCTGGGAGAGCACGGCGACGCCGCCGTGGCCGCCGGGAGGCTTCTAGGCCTCCACCTGCCCTCTGCCAGCGCCAAGAGATCGCCCAGGAGCTCCTACCTCCTTCCCCTCACTCTCTGTTCTCTCTCTCGCTCTCCTCTTGCCGATTTCTTCGTCGCCAGAGAAGAACCGAGCGCCTCCGCAGAGCACCGTCGTGGTCCGGCGTGGCCATCGCCGTTGAGGAGCCGCGCAGACGTGTCCCACGTCTTCCCCGTCGTCGACTCCCTCACCAAGAAGCGGATTGGACGCCACTTCGTCACCGAGCCGCCGGAATCGACCCCGACATCTCGCCGGACCCGCACGACCTCGTCGTCGATTCCATGACCACCGTCGCTCCTCTGCCTTCGTCGACCCCGCCGTTGCACTCAGGGTGAGATTACGCCCATTTCCCCTCCAAGCCCGACTCCTCCCATGCCTCGGGTCGCCATCTTCACCGTGACAGGGCTCCGGCCGCCGCCGTTGACGTCGTCGTCGCCGCTGTGGGCCTCCACGGTGGCGCTGGCGTCCTCTAGCGTGCTCGTGTGGCCGAGGGCGTTCGTTTGTTGAAAGCGGCGCACCAAATGGTGGCCCGTGCCGCCCCCGTTCTGCTCCGCCGGTGGCTTCTGGCCACCGGCGTTGAGCCGCCGGCGACGCGCTGACGTGGCCGTCATTAGGGTCCTAACCCCTCGGGTTAGTTGACCCTAGGTCCATGACATGTGGGCTAGCCCCCCCCCTTAAACTCCTGTTTATTTTAATTAAATGGGGATTAACCCCTGAGAGACTAACAAGCAGGCCCCACCAGTCAGACCCCCCCTGACGTCACCCCCACGCAATGCTGACGCAGTAAAGAATTTCCAGAAATAGAAATGAATTAATTTAATTACAGAAAAATCTAGAAAATGAATTAAACTTGGGAAATTCATAACTAATTCATATGAACTCCAAATATAAAAAATAATATGTCTAAAAATATCAGAAAAATCCAAGGATTATGAATATGGGATCTTTTTTCATGTTTGACCATTTTAAAATGGGTGAACAGTGCAAAACATCCATATGGCTTTAATTCAATTTCAAATTTGAAGCACATTTGCAAATGACTTTGCATTTGACTTCTTTTAAATGGAATTGTACCCACCTTGTGACCAAGAACATCACCATTTCAATATTGATCATGTGTTTGAGCATTGCAAATAAATTTATACCTTCTTTGATTGTTTGCTCGATAGACGTGCCACTGGAATCGGAGGCCACCCCCTTCGTTGAAGACCCCGATATCGAACCTCGTTAGCAAGGCAAGCAAACCCCATTGATCATGTCTATAAAATCTCAATTCCCTCTCAGTCTCGCTTATGCATGTTTAGGAGATCATCTTGTATCGATTCTACCGCATAGTTGAACCCATATCCGATGCATGACCTATCATCTTGTCACAGTAGTAAGAAAACCAAAATCCTAGCTGACATAGGAGTTGTATGATATCATGAAGCTCCTGCAACTGTTACAGCTTATTGCATGCTTAGGGTTACATGAGGTTGCTTTTGATGTGAGTCGGGATGATGGTGAACATGGTGTTGATGAAAGTGAAACTGTGTCGTGAATCCACCCTAATACAAGGTGAACGATGAGAGGCTGTGTAGGAGTACACAGTGGGTTGTCTCGTTGAACACTGCCTTAGGCGTCGAGTTCTTGTATGGTAATCGAAGACAAAGAGTACAACCACACATTGGGCTCACTGACCCCTCTCGGCCTAGTACCTTGATCCGTGTCGACGTCCAGGAATCACATTAGTTCGGGCTTTCCATTTGACACGTGCATAGAAAAAGAACGAAGGAATGGTTGCATCATATAGATATGTGGGTGCACCTGTGAGGCAGGAAAACCATCTGCCAGAGGTGGCGTCTCGGTCACCTGCATTGTTTGAGTCCGTTTCGTTGATCCGGCCGGGCTCTCGAGCGGAGGCAAACTCAAATAGTCGACTCCTGGGATAGACCGGTTGTGAGCGAAGTGTCGTGGTGAACATCCTCGCTGTCACCTCTTGAACGGTGGCGAGACATGGCGGTAACCGATGGTCATGTGTGTGTAGTTTACACCCTTGCAAGGTTAACAAAACTATTCGAATAGCCGCGTCCGCGGTTAAGGACTACTTGGAACTTGTACCTGATTATTAGACAATTTGAACTGGATACTTCTAAAATACACCAAGATAAGCGTGAGTGCTATGGTGTGCCTCCTCGTGGGGAAGTCGAGGAAGCAACCATAGTGGTGTATTGGTTGGAGATGTAGTGGACTCGTGTACGCTTCTTACCTCAAGTCTGGTATTCGTAGTCAGGATTAGCCAAGTCAAAGCTGGCACTTCTGCAAGTGAAACCCCACCTCCCTTTACCTTGATAAATGTGCATGAGTAGTGTAGTTCTGATGTAAGTCTTGCTGAGTACGACTTTGTACTCACGTTTACTTATTCTATGTTTTAGATAAGAAACCGGACCCCGATGGAGTCACCTTCGTGAAGCTCGACGTTGACTAAGTTAGCATAGTCCCAGACAGCAGTCTGGTCCCTCGTGGAAGGGCATGTTTGTTGTACAAGGCTTCTCTAAGCCATTTGTTAAACTTGTCTGTACTCAGACCTAATTTGCTTCCGTTGTATGATGTAATGTTGATCACAGACATGTGATCTTTGTATGCTCTATATGTATATCAATAAAGAGTACTTGTAGAGTTATGTGATGATACCTGCTGTTCATACTAGGCATGTGTGCTGCGTGTATGATTATAACAAGCATGTCTTAGTATGGGTTTTCGAGACCTTAGTTGTGATCTGGCTGGCGGTCTTTTATACACCAAGTGGCCCTTAGATGTGCGCAGCTTGGGGCATCGCGATGCGATTGTTCGTGACTCTGTCACGTGCACACTTTGTTGTATGATCGAGCCCGCCCTAGACCCCGACTAAGTGATCGGGCTGGAGTAAGTTTATGTAAGAGTTAGGATCCAATCGATAACATTGTTGAGGCGACTTGTCGATGAGTATGGGATTCACCACCCATAAGCATTTAGACTTGTGAGCGGACGTTGAGGACCCATCTCAGTTGATCATCCGGCCTGAATGGGATGCCCCTCACGTGCGATGCTTACCGAGAACGTTCTGTGCTTGGCCTTGTCTGCTTAGAGAAGTGGGTACGGTTCTCGGCTCTCCATGTGATTGTATCGTGACTGGAATTACATACGCTAACCCCGGGTCCCGACAGACTTGGTATCAGAGCAGGACTGCCTGTAGGATTATCAAACCCTTGGTCGAAGTCGAGTCTAGCATTCTATAGTTATATAGTTACTTGGGTATATAAGGGGACAACGTAAGGCTTCTTTTTCTCCTTACCCTCATCGATCTGAGTTCTGGGTCACCCTTATCTTTTCTACGGGATGATAGGACTAGGCTCATCTATGTCTTACTAGAACATCTCGGTGAGTGCTTCCTTGTAGCCGTAGGATTGTTGTGGTCGTCCAGAGTCTTCATGTTTTGAGTTCCTTGAGGAAGTTCTGTTCAATCTCCTCGAGGTTGTCTTGTTTTCCATCCCGGTGTATTCGTTATGCTGCCGGATTTATCCCGTGTTTCTATGAGTCATTGCCTTCGCATTATGATCTTTTCCGCCTTCATCATGTCTTGTTATCCTTGAATCCATCATTCAAACTGTTCTGATTGTTGATTTTTATCACACAGGATGTCAGGTGGAACTCGTAGTGCTGTTCGTCGGAATCGAGACCGTGTTCGGAATCGAGACCGTGTTCGGAATCGAAATGATGATGCACCTCCACCATCGCCTTCTGCGGCGGAAATCATGATGGAAGCTGAGAAGAATCAACGTGATCAAACACGCCTTCTGGAGCTCATCGAGCAGAATACCTCACGTCATCGTAGTGTGGTTGTGAGCATTCAGGACTTCATCCTCCTCAAGCCACCGGTATTCCGATGTTCTTCTGAGCCCCTTGAAGCTGATGATTGGCTCCATTCCATCGAGCGTAAGCTTGATACTGCACATGTTGCTTCCGATGACCGAGTTGTTTTCGCGGTATTCTTCTTGGAAGGTGCTTCTCTTCAATGGTGGGAGAACTATGTTGCTATGCAGCCAGATAGTCACGTAGTGACTTGGCAGGAGTTCTGTGTTGCCTTTCGAGGGTACCACATTCTGGATGAGTTGATGGAGCGCAAGAAAGAAGAGTTCTGCAATCTGACCCAAGGAAAGATGTCCATTCAAGAGTATGTTCGGGAGTTCAACCGTCTTGCTCGGTATGCCCAAGATGAGATCACCACCGATGCCAGAAAGCAGGCAAGGTTCCGTAAGGGACTTAGCCCCATCCTTCGACATGATCTCAACCTCATCGAATTTGCCACCTTTGAGGATTTAGTCAACATATCCTTCAGAGCTGAGCATGGCAATGAAATTTTCGAAGAATCTCGCAAGCATGCTCTTGAGCTTGCTTCTTCTTCCAATTCAGCCCCTCAGAAACGCCGAATTTGGATTCCAACCCGTGCCATACCACAAAACTTTCTGCAGAGACCAACATCCAATGTATGCCATCCACCCCAACACATTATTCCACCCCGGAATGATGGTGTGCAACTAAGCAATCCCACTCCCAGCAATTCAGACAGGGTATGCTTTAAGTGTGGTCTTCCAGGCCATTACTATCATCAATGCCCTCAGGTCTTGATGGCACCACGTCATTCTCGACCCAAGCCTCCAAAGAAACCAACCACCAAAGCCTTTCCAGCAAAGCCTTCATCCACTAGTAGTGGTTGTGTGAACCAAATCTCAGTGGAGGAAACCACTGATGCTTCTGATGTCATCCTTGGCACACTCCCAGTCAATCATGTCCCCGCCTCCGTTCTTTTCGATCCAGGAGCTTCTCATTCATTCATGTCGGAGAGTTATGCACTTCGTCATGAGTTTCCTTTTGAAGAAATGTTTTCTCCAATGATCATTCAAACTCCTGGTTCAAAGTGGCAGACTAATAGAGTAAGCCATGGCAATCAAATTGCAATTGAGGGTTTAGTATTCCTTGCTTCTCTTATAGCCCTCAAGTCTTCGGACATTGATGTCATCCTAGGAAAGGATTGGTTATCAAGGCAAAATGCTTTCCTTGATTGTAAAGCCAAATCAGTCAAACTCACCCATCCTTCAGGCCAGACCATTGACTACACCTCACCCAGCTCTAGAATCCAGGTGCAGACTTTGAATGTGCTTCCACTTCCAGACCTTGAAGATGTTCCGGTGGTTCGTGACTTCCCGGATGTCTTTCCTGAAGAGCTGCCGGGAATGCCACCCGACAGGTGTGTAGAATTCATAGTGGATCTTATACCAGGCACAGCCCCAATTTCCAGACGCCCATATAGAATGGCCCCACATGAGTTAGCTGAGCTAAAAACCCAACTTGATGCTTCTTTGGCAAAAGGCTTCATCCGCCCTAGCTCATCGCCATGGGGTTGCCCCGTTCTGTTCGTAACGAAGAAAGATGGAACAGAAAGGATGTGCATAGACTATCGCCCGCTAAATCTAGCGACGATAAAGAACAAGTACCCACTGCCCAGGATCAATGATCTTTATGATCAACTTGCAGAATCCTCTGTCTTCGCCAAGATGGATTTGAGATTAGGCTATCATCAAATCAAAATCCGAAACGAGGACATTCCAAAAATGGCTTTCACTACTCGTTATGGCTTTACGAGTATACCGTCATGTCCTTCGGTTTAACCAATGCCCCCGCCACATTCTCGCGCTTGATGAATTCGATCTTCATGGAGTACCTAGATAAATTTGTTGTGGTTTATCTTGATGACATTCTCATCTACTCGAAGAACGAAGAAGAGCACGTAGAACACCTAAGGCTGGTATTGATGAAGCTTAGAGAGCACCACCTTTATGCCAAGTTCTCCAAGTGTGAATTTTGGCTACCAGAAGTGACCTACTTAGGCCACGTGATTTCTGCGAAAGGTGTTGCAGTCAATCCCGAGAGAGTTCAGGCCGTCCTTGACTGGACTCCACCTGAATCGGTTAAGCAAGTTAGGAGTTTTCTTGGCCTAGCCAGCTATTGCCGCCGCTTCGTCGAGAACTTTTCTAAAGTTGCAAAGCCTCTTACTGAACTCCTCAAGAAAGATAAGAAATTCTTATGGACTCCCAAGTACGAGGAAAGCTTTCAAGAGCTAAAAAGAAGATTAACTTCTGCACCCGTGCTTGCACCTCCAGACACCAAAGGGGATTTCGAGATCTATTGTGATGCTTCACGGCAAGGGTTAGGATGCATACTTATGCAAGACCGACATGTGGTAGCTTATGCTTCACGCCAGTTGTGGCCACATGAAGAGAACTATCCTACCCATGATCTTGAACTCGCTGACGTAGTTCATGCTCTGAAGACTTGGCGACATTACCTCCTTGGTAATCATTGTGAGATTTATTCCTACCACCAAAGCCTCAAATATATTTTCACCCAGCCAGATCTTAATCTCGGGCAAAGACGCTGGATAGAGTTGATAAAATATTATGACTTAGGAATTTCTTACACACCAGGCAAGGCCAATGTCATGGCTGATGCACTAAGTCGTAAGTCG
Organism: Bromus sterilis; assembly: GCA_950022295.1. Classification (NCBI taxonomy): domain Eukaryota; kingdom Viridiplantae; phylum Streptophyta; class Magnoliopsida; order Poales; family Poaceae; genus Bromus; species Bromus sterilis. The sequence goes on from OX465600.1 coordinate 284,684,070, forward strand.
TATTGTAACAACCTCATGTTACAACAGTATCGACCACTTCTTCATGAGGAATTTCGAAAGCTCAATCTTGAGATTGTTCCTCGTGGATCTCTTTTCAACTTGGTGGCGAAACCAACCCTTGAGGATCAAACATAGTTGCCCAAAGGAGTGCACGAGGTGTTCGCCGGATCAAGGAGAACGTTGCTAGCGGAGTTGCTAAATGTTTCTCCACAGATAGTAAAGGAACGGTATTCTTTGAAAATCGTTTGGTAGTACCTAAGAATAGGGATCTAAGGCAACTCATCCTCAAAGAAGCCCATGATACACCCCTATCCATTCATCCCGGTAGCACAAAAATGTACCGAGATCTACGCCAGAGATTTTGGTGGACCAGGATGAAGAGAGACATTGCTCGATTTGTTGTTGAATGTGATGTTTGTCGTCGCATTAAGGCAGAACACCAAAGACCTGCTGGTACACTTCAACCTTTGCCTATTCCAGAGTGGAAATGGGACAAAGTCGGTATGGATTTCATCACCGGCTTTCCAAAAACCCAGAAAGGAAATGATGCCATCTTCGTGGTCATTGATAGACTTTCCAAAGTTGCTCACTTCCTTCCCGTTCGCGAGTCCATAACTGCTAGACAGTTAGCGGACTTGTACATCTCTAGAATTGTGTCTCTTCACGGTGTTCCTTTGGTGATCAATTCTGATCGTGGTAGCCTTTTCACCTCTAGATTCTGGGGAAGCTTTCAGAGTGCTATGGGAACTCATCTCTCCTTTAGTACAGCTTTTCATCCTCAGTCTAGCGGTCAAGTTGAAAGGGTTAATCAAATCTTGGAAGACATGCTCAGAGCTTGTGTTATCTCATTCGGAAAGAATTGGGAGAAATCTCTTCCATTCGCCGAATTTTCTTATAACAATAGCTATCAATCTAGTCTGAACATGGCTCCTTTTGAACTCCTATACGGACAACGATGTCGAACACCCCTACACTAGTCAGAAACCGGTGAAAGACAACTCTTTGGACCGGATATGATCAAGGAAGCAGAAGAGCAAGTTCGCATTGTTCGTGATCGTTTGAAAGCCGCTCAGTCTCGTCAAAAGAGCTACTATGATCGTCATCATAGAGAGGAGAGCTACAATATTGATGAGAAGGCTTACCTTCGGGTTACTCCTCTGAAGGGAACCCAAAGATTCGGTATCAAAGGCCAGTTGGCCCCACGTTACATCGGACCTTTCCGCATTCTCGCTAAACGTGGAGAAGTTGCCTACCAACTTGAACTACCCCCTCACCTTTCCCGAGTACATGATGTATTCCATGTGTCCCAACTCAGGCGTTGCTTCAAGGACCCCATCCGCGAAGTTGACCATGAAACGCTTGATTTCCAAGATGACCTTTCTAATCGAGAGTACCCTGTTCGTATTCTTGATTCAGCAGAGCGTGTCACTCGTCGTCAGAAGATCAAGTTCCTCAAAGTGCAATGGTCACATCACTCCGAGAAAGAAGCAACCTGGGAAAGAGAAGACCGCCTCCGTGCCGAGTACCCCACCTTCCTCCCGACGACTTCTGAATCTCGGGACGAGATTCTTTTGAATGGGGGCGAGTTGTCAGAACCCCAACTAGGGTAAGTGCTAGGGTTTGTTTGTGCCTTTGCATCATGCAAAATTTCAAATGGAATTCAAAAATGGGGAAGCAGAAAGCCCTGAGAATTTAAATAAATAGCTAGAGAGAAATCTTTTTCCAAAAATCTTTTGAACATTTGGAAAATTCCTATAAATGATACTGATCATTTTAAAAGTGGTTTGGGTATTTTCCCATGCACATGGAATTTTCAAATATTCAAACAGTTTGGAAATTAAAATAACCCTATTTGAATTGAAATTCAAAATCTATTGAATTTCAAAAATGCTCAAATTCAATAAGTGACTTGCTACTGGTCACCTAGGATTTATAAAAATGTTTGGGCATTTTACAAAATTTCTCTGCTATTTTATTTCAGAAATACAAATTAACAGAAAACAAAGAAGAAAGAAATAGAAAAGGGGAAGAACCCCTGGCTTCGGCCCAACTCAAGCCTGTCTGGCCCAGCACCACGGCCCATCCCACCTCGCCTTTTGTCCTCTTCCTCAACCAGCTCGGTGGCGAGCTGGGAGAGCACGGCAACGCCGCCGTGGCCACCGGGAGGCTTCTAGGCCTCCACCTGCCCTCTACCAGCGTCAAGAGATCGCCCAGGAGCTCCTACCTCCTTCCCCTCACTCTCTGTTCTCTCTCTCGCTCTCCTCTTGCCGATTTCTTTGTCGCCAGAGAAGAACCGAGCGCCTCCGCAGAGCACCGGCGTGGTCCGGCGTGGCCATCGCCGTTGAGGAGCCGCGCAGTCGTGTCCCACGTCTTCCCCGTCATCGACTCCCCCACCAAGAAGCGGATTGGACGCCTCTTCGTCCCCGAGCCGCCGGAATCGACCCTGACATCTCGCCGGACCCGCACGACCTCGTCGTCGATTCCATGACCACCGCCGCTCCTCTGCCTTCGTCGACCCCGCCGTTGCACTCAGGGTGAGATTACGCCCATTTCCCCTCCAAGCCCGACTCCTCCCATGCCTCGGGTCACCATCTTCACCGTGACAGGGCTCCGGCCGCCGCCGTTGACGTCGTCGTCGCCGCTGTGGGCCTCCACGGTGGCGCTGGCGTCCTCTAGCGTGCTCGTGTGGTCGAGGGCGTTCGTTTGTTGAAAGCGGTGCACCAAATGGTGGCCCGTGCCGCCCCCGTGCTGCTCCGCCGTGGCTTCTGGCCACCGGCGTTGAGCCGCCTGCGACGCGCTGACGTGGCCGTCATTAGGGTCATAACCCCTCGGGTTAGTTGACCCTAGGTCCATGACATGTGGGCCAGCCCCCCCCCTTAAACTCCTGTTTATTTTAATTAAACGGGGATTAACCCCTGAGAGACTGACAAGCAGGCCCCACCAGTCAGACCCCCCCTGACGTCACCCCCACGCAATGCTGACGCAGTAAAGAATTTCCAGAAATAGAAATGAATTAATTTAATTACAGAAAAATCTAGAAAATGAATTAAACTTGGTAAATTCATAACTAATTCATATGAACTCCAAATATAACAAATAATATGTCTAAAAATATCAGAAAAATCCAAGGATTATGAATATGGGATCTGTTTTCATGTTTGACCATTTTAAAATGGGTGAACAGTGCAAAACATCCATATGGCTTTAATTCAAATTTAAATTTGAAGCACATTTGCAAATGAATTTGCATTTGACTTCTTTTAGATGGAATTGTACCCACCTTGTGACCAAGAACATCACCATTTCAATATTGATCATGTGTTTGAGCATTGCAAATAAATTTATACCTTGTTTGATTGTTTGCTCGATAGACGTGCAACTGGAATCGGAGGCCACCCCCTTCGTTGAAGACCCCGATATCGAACCTCGTTAGCAAGGCAAGCAAACCCCATTGATCATGTCTATAAAATCCCAATTCCCTCTCAGTCTCGCTTATGCATGTTTAGGAGATCATCTTGTATCGATTCTACCGCATAGTTGAACCCATATCCGATGCATGACCTATCATCTTGTCACAGTAGTAAGCAAACCAAAATCCTAGCTGACATAGGAGTTGTATGATATCATGAAGCCCCTGCAACTGTTACAGCTTATTGCATGCTTAGGGTTACATGAGGTTGCTTTTGATGTGAGTCGGGATGATGGTGAACATGGTGTTGATGAAAGTGAAACTGTGTCGGTGAATCCACCGTAATACAAGGTGAACGATGAGAGGCTGTGTAGGAGTACACAGTGGGTTGTCTCGTTGAACACTGCCTTAGGCATCGAGTTCTTGTATGGTAATCCAAGACAAAGAGTACAACCACAAATTGGGCTCACTGACCCCTCTCGGCCTAGTACCTTGATCCGTGTCGACGTCCAGGAGTCACATTAGTTCGGGCTTTCCATTTGACATGTGCATAGAAAAAGAACGAAGGAATGGTTGCATCATATAGATATGTGGGTGCACCTGTGAGGCAGGAAAACCATCTGCCAGAGGTGGCATCTCGGTCACCTGCATTGTTTGAGTCCGTTTCGTTGATCCGGCCGGGCTCTCGAGCGGAGGCAAACTCAGATAGTCGACTCCTGGGATAGACCGGTTGTGAGCGAAGTGTCGTGGTGAACATCCTCGCTGTCACCTCTTGAACGGTGGCGAGACATGGCGGTAACCGATGGTCATGTGTGTGTAGTTTACACCCTTGCAAGGTTAACAAAACTATTCGAATAGCCGCGTCCGCGGTTAAGGACTACTTGGAACCTGTACCTGATTATTAGACAATTTGAACTGGATACTTCTAAAATACACCAAGATAAGCGTGAGTGCTATGGTGTGCCTCCTCGTGGGGAAGTCGAGGAAGCAACCATAGTGGTGTATTGGTTGGAGATGTAGTGGACTCGTGTACGCTTCTTACCTCAAGTCTGGTATTCGTAGTCAGGATTAGCCAAGTCAAAGATGGCACTTCTGCAAGTGAAACCCCACCTCCCTTTACCTTGATAAATGTGCATGAGTAGTGTAGTTCTGATGTAAGTCTTGCTGAGTACGACTTTGTACTCACGTTTACTTATTCTATGTTTTAGATAAGAAACCGGACCCCGATGGAGTCACCTTCGTGAAGCTCGACGTTGACTAAGTTAGCATAGTCCCAGACAGCAGTCTGGTCCCTCGTGGAAGGGCATGTTTGTTGTACAAGGCTTCTCTAAGCCATTTGTTAAACTTGTCTGTACTCAGACCTAATTTGCTTCCGTTGTATGATGTAATGTTGATCACAGACATGTGATCTTTGTATGCTCTATATGTATATCAATAAAGAGTACTTGTAGAGTTATGTGATGATACCTGCTGTTCATACTAGGCATGTGTGCTGCGTGTATGATTATAACAAGCATGTCTTAGTATGGGTTTTCGAGACCTTAGTTGTGATCTGGCTGGCGGTCTTTTATACACCAAGTGGCCCTTAGATGTGCGCAGCTTGGGGCATCGCGATGCGATTGTTCGTGACTCTGTCACGTGCACACTTTGTTGTATGATCGAGCCCGCCCTAGACCCCGACTAAGTGATCGGGCTGGAGTAAGTTTATGTAAGAGTTAGGATCCAATCGATAACATTGTTGAGGCGACTTGTCGATGAGTATGGGATTCACCACCCATAAGCATTTAGACTTGTGAGCGGACGTTGAGGACCCATCTCAGTTGATCATCCGGCCTGAATGGGATGCCCCTCACGTGCGATGCTTACCGAGAACGTTCTGTGCTTGGCCTTGTCTGCTTAGACAAGTGGGTACGGTTCTCGGCTCTCCATGTGATTGTATCGTGACTGGAATTACATACGCTAACCCCGGGTCCCGACATTCCTCACGGGTGCTTCCTTTAATTCTGGACACATGTTGGCGTAATGTCCCATATTCCTACACCGGTAACACTGAATTTCGCTAAGATTTCTCTTCATTTTGTCCTTCCAGTATGGGTAGCCATGATATTTCTCTTCATTTTGTCCTTCCAGTATGGGTAGTCCTTTCCATTGAACACGGGTATAGGTTCGCCGGAGCGAATGGCTGTGAAAGACATACTTGCAAAACACTCAAGGAGGTTAATCCAAACAAATAGTGACTAGCTCTGATACCAATTGAAAGTCCAAGTATGTGATCAGAGGGGGAGGGGGTGAATGATCACTTCAATTTTTTTGCATGAAACTATGAAGTGAAGCATAACTTAGCAGCAGAAGGAATTCAACAGAAAGGTACATATTGAAGCATAACTGGATTGAAGCATAACATAGAGAATCAAAGGCATTGAATCAATTGCATTGAATCAAATCACTGAAGCAATAGAAAAACTGAATGTAAGTGCGGAATGTAAAACAAACTCTTGACTCAGCGATGTTTGTTCTAACAGTTCACACTCTGCAAAGTGCTACGTCTGGTTGGAGGGACTTGTGATTGAACACAGGAGCTAACCTCTCTCCGTCCGTATCTCCACTGCACCAATCTCCTTGAGCTTGGTCAGTTCTTCACTCGTGGTTGATTATTGAGGAAATCACCGAAACCTTTGACAAACTGGACTTGGAGGCGACAATAACTCTTCGCTCTCTAAAGAACATGTAAGAGCAAAGTTATACCCTCATGAGTTTTGGATATTGTTGGTCAAAACAGTAGAGGAACTAACAAGTTTTCTAGTGTGAAACAGATGGTTAGGTTCCTGAAGTTATAGGTTGGTGATAAAGCTTCAACGAAGATTTACTCAGTTACCGAAGCATATCCTCTGAAGCGAAGTTTATCACGGATGTCGACCCCTAAAAAGATAAGGATTCCTGAAGCACATCCTATCGAAGAAGATGATCAAGATGGCGCAAGACTTAGTTGTTTTTGCGTAGTTCTTTTTACTTCTTTGAGTCATAGGAAAAACCGTACTATCAAGAGGGGTTTAGAAAATGTACACCGAAGGTTTTGATGAAAAGACTCAGATCAAATCGAAACCAATGAGAAACCAGAATCGAAGAAATCTCATGTGAGCTAGGTAATGCTTCACCAGCGAAGACTTTGTTCTTTCGGCTTCTGAAGCAGAACCAAGTCCGTGAGTCAGCTTTACTTGGACCGCAAGTAAAGTTGCGCATTGATTGGAAATATGACCGTTGGGGACAGGTGTCAAGCTGTCACATCGGGTCACTTCAGTCATTTCGCACCTTGGGATTGCTGCCTATAAATACACCACCCCCGCCCTCATTGGCCGGGTGGCTGCTCCAAGATTGATTCTCTACAGAGGAGAGAGAGAGAGCAACCCCACCGAAGCAAACCAAAAACCCATCCACCGAAGCATAAGTCCTATTGATCTGAGTTGATTCATTATGACTTAGGAAGAAGTTTGCTAGCCTTTTTATCTTGGAGAACTGCAATTCTCCTAGACGGTTAGAGAGTTGTTCTTCAGAGAGCGAAGAGTTATTGTCGCCTCGAAGTCCAGTTTGTCAAAGGTTTCGGTGATTCCCTCAATAATCAACCACGAGTGAAGAACTGACCAAGCTCATGGAGATTGGTGCAGTGGAGATATGGACGGAGAGAGGTTAGCTCCTGTGTTCAATCACAAGTCCCTCCAACCAGACGTAGCACTTTGCAGAGTGTGAACTGGTCGAACAAACATCGCCAAGTCAAGAGTTCGTTTTACTTTCCGCACTTACATTCTGTTTGTCAATTGCTTCAGAGTTATGCTTCGATGCAATTGATTCGGTGCTTTTGATTCGCTATGTTCTGCTTCGATTACGTTCTGCTTCTATGGTTCCCTTCCTGTTGAATAGTTTCGGTTGCCATGTTATGCTTCACTTCAAAGTTTCATGTGAAATTTTGAAGTGATCATTCACCCCCTCCCCCTCTGATCACATACTTGGTCTAACAATTGGTATCAGAGCAGGTCACTCTTTATTTGGATTAACCTCCTAGAGTGTTTTTGCAAGTATGTCTTTCGCAGCCATTCGCTCCGGCGAACCCATTCCCATATTCAATGGAAAAGGCTATCCATACTGGAAGGACAAGATGAAGAGGAATATTATGGCTATCAATTCCACTGCTTGGAAAGTTGTCTTACATGGTGTTACAGTTGTTGACAAGAATGCCATCACTCCTGAAGAAGCGAAGCTGATAGACCTTGATTCAGAAGTTTGAGTTTTCATAACGAATCATTTGACACCCGAGAAGTATCATGAAGTGAAGAATATTTCTTTGGCCAAAGGTGTCTGGGACTATCTTGAGAAGATTGGTGAAGGTGTTACTACTCAGAGAGATGCCAGAATTGACACACTCCGAAGCAAATTCTATCGCTTCAAAAGACTCGAGGGTGAAAAAGTCAACCAAATTTACAGCAGACTCGCAGCTCTTGCAAATGAGTTGATTTCCCTCGGTGCTGATGACATAACTCCTCACTCGGTTGTCAGAACATTGCTTCGCTCACTGGATGAAACTTTTGATCACATTGTGCTGATGATCAAGGAAAGGACTGATTATAGACGTCTTGTCGCTGCTGATATTCTTGAGAGACTCAATACCTTTGAAATGGAAGAAGAAGAGAAACGTGACATAAATGGTTCTCGAAGAAGATCTCATGCTCTGAAAGCAAAAGCTTCGCGCCATTCTTCGCCCGAAGTCAGTTCTGCTTCAGGTGCCGAATCAGATGATCCTGCAAGCATTGGAAAGGATTTGGCACTGATCATGAGACGCTTCAATCGCTTTCAGAAGAAAGGTTTTTCTTCACCCAAGAAGAGTTATCCTTCAAGAAGCTCAAGTCATTCTTCTCACCGCTCATCCTCAAGAAACTCTCCATGGAAGGACAACTGCTGCTATAAGTGCAAGAAACCAGGACACTTCATTGCTGATTGCCCTCTGTGGGAAGCTGAGATCAAATCGAAGCATTCACCCAGAGACTCTTCATCGAAGCCTTACAGATCCTCCAGAAGTCATGAGTCAAAGAAACATGATTCCGGTTAAAGAAGGGAAAAGAAGAAAGATTCTGATGTTGATAAGAGGAAGAAGTATCATAAGAAGCGTGAGGGTTCTTCATCGAAGACTCACTCGTCTCATCGAAGCAGCTCTCACCATGCCAAGGCCTATCTGGGAAAGGAGATGAACTCAGAAGACGAAGCCTCTGGTTCCGAAGCTGAACAAGACTCAAGGTCTTCTTCAGGGTCCGAATCAGATGGTGTTGCTGGATTAGCATTTGCTTCGGCAGATGCTTCGGCAAATGCTTCGAGCTCATTCTTCACCAACTACAGCAGTGAAGATGAAACTCCTGCATATTGCTTCATGGCCAAGGCAAAGGTATCTTCATCCAAGTCAACCTATGATACATCTGATTATTCTTCGTGTGAAAGTGACACAAGAATTAGCTATGCTAAACTTGCTAAAATTGCTTCAATTCAACAAGATGAGCTTGATTCTCTAAGCAAAACCATTAAGAAATCAGAAACGTTGTTGATCGATGAGATTGAGAAAAGTCAAACTTTAACTAATGAGCATGAAGCTCTGAAGGAGAAGTTTGAAGAATTATCCTCTCGGCATGATCTTCTTTCAGTTGATTATGAGAAGCTTACCTATGAATTTCTTCAGAGGAAAGTGGCTCTAGAAAAACTAACAGAGGCTCATGAAGAATTGGAAAATGTTAATCTCTCTCTCATGGATCAACAAGGTTATGAAGAAATTGATAAAACTGAATCACCTTGTTTGGATTGTTTGGAACGAAGCAAAACTATTTCCAAAGGGAAAGCTCCTATTGTTATTGATGACACTAATGCCTCTGATGAGGAAAACCCTGCTATTACCGAGGAACTCCTCAGGTTGAAAAACTTATTTGATTCAGGCATGTTCAAAAGTGTGCAAGGACACCAATATCTCTGTGATATCCTTAGGAAGGCTCTCCTTCACAGGAATCCCAGGAATGAATGTGTTGGATTTGAAAGAAAGATAAATCCTGATGGCACATATTGGGAGCCTGAGCAGTATCCTAAAACTGTTTGGGTTCTAGCGAAGGAGAAACCCATTGATATTGCTAACCTTTCAGGTTTCGATTGCAAGATGAACAAAGTCATTGTGGATGAATCACTTGATTCAGACTACAAACTCATGAAAGATGAACAGGGTAAAGTTTCAGCCGAGTATGTAGGTACTCCACCTAAGAATGGATTCTACAAGAGACAGATTTGGGTGCAGAAAGCACTTGTGGAAAAATTGCCTACTAACCATTCTATGCAGGGAAAGCCTTCGGTACCACCGAATCATTTCTATTCTCTTGAGACAAGAAATGATCCTTTGGTGACCGAGTCAAATGTTCCGCAGAAGCAATACTACCGTACTGGTCGCCATACATATCGTCCTCATAATAATCGTACTAAGATTGCATATGATCATACTTATGCTAACCATTCGCAGAGGAGTTATATTTATGGTGTGCTTGATGGTCCACCGAAGCAATACACTCCTGTCCGATTTAATATTGCTTCGACCAGTGCTTCAACGTCTTCTCAGTCACCTGCTCGTTTGTGGGTGGTTAAGAAGAACTAATTCTTCTGCAGGGCTATGTCTCCGGTGGATCCGAATGGGTCATGGATAGTGGTTGTACAAATCATATGACCGGAGACAAGGAGTTGTTCACCGAAGAAAAACTATCTCAATCTTCTCTGAAGTACATTACCTTCGGTGACAACAACAAAGGTAAAGTATTAGGTTTGGGTAAGATTGCCATATCGAAGGATAAGCACATTGATAAGGTTATGTTAGTTCAATCTCTTGGATATAATCTTATGTTTGTTTCAAAGTTATGCGATATGGGTATGCTCGTTTTGTTTTCTGCTTCGCGTTGTGTTGTCTTTTCACAGGATGACTATACGTTTGTCTTTGAGGGATACCGAAAGGGAGATCTATACATTGTTGATTTTTCTTCGGGCCCTGCTGTTTCCACTTGCTTAATGGCAAAAGCTTCATCTGGTTGGTTATGGCATCGAAGACTTGGTCATGCAGGGATGAGGAATCTTCATAACTTGGTGAAGAAAAATCATGTTATTGGACTTACCGAAGTAAAATTTGATAAGGATCGTCTCTGCAGTGCTTGCGAAGCTGGTAAAATTACGAAGAAACATCATTCATCGAAGACCATCATGTCTACCACTCGTCCTCTTGAATTGCTTCATATGGATCTTTTTGGTCCTCAAAATTATGCTAGTCTGGGAGGAAACAAATATGGTCTAGTTATTGTTGATGACTTCTCACGATATACTTGGGTTTTCTTTTTGGATGACAAGAGAAAAGTGGTTGAAATCTTCAAGTCATTCGCCAAGAGAGCTCAAACAGAATATGAATTATCTCTGAAGCATATTCGAAGTGACAATGGAACTGAATTCAAAAATACTTATATCGAAGATTTTCTTGATGATCATGGTTTTACTCATGAGTTCTCTGCTGCTTATACACCTCAACAGAATGTTGTAGTTGAAAGGAAGAATAGAACTCTCATTGAGATGGCCAGAACTATGCTTGCTGAATACAAGACTCCTATTAGGTTCTGGGCCGAAGCAATCAATACTGCATGTCACATCATCAACAAGGTTTACCTTCACAAATTCTTGAAGAAGACTTCACATGAGCTTATCACTGGTAACAAACCAAATGTCTCATATCTTAGGGTTTTTGGTGCTCCATGTTATATTAGAGATATGAATCATAGCTCCAAATTTTCCCCTAAGGCACATGAAGGTTTTCTTTTAGGTTATGGCTCAAACTCTCACACTTACAGAGTCTATAACTCTCACTTTGGGAAAGTTATGGAAACTGTGAATGTAAGGTTTGATGAAACTAATGGCTCTCAAAAGGAGCATTTGCCTCATGATCTAGATGAACCTCCACTTGTTGAAGTTATTAGGTCCATGGCTATTGGTGAGATTCGCCCTGTCGAAGCTAATGAACGTCAAGCTGTTAGGGATGATGATGGTCCAATGTTCCCACACATAGCCCGGGGCGCTGGAGATCACCATCCTGAAGCAAATGATGGACAGGACGAAGAAGGTCAAGGGAACGAAGGAAATGAAGGAAATGCCGAAGCTGAACCCGAAGCTGAAGCAGATCCTGAAGCAGAAGCTGAGCCTGAAGCAAATGATACTGTTTTATCTCGAGTTCGAAGACGAGTTGATGTGGATTCGATCCTCGAAGATATCAATCAACCAGGTCGTCCCACTACTCGATCTCGCACTCGATTGGCTAACTTCTGTGGAAATTTTTCTTTTGTCTCCATGCTAGAGCCTTCAAAATATGATGAAGCCATGAATGACCCCGATTGGTTATTAGCTATGATGGAAGAACTTCACCAGTTTGAAAGGAACAAGGTCTGGTCACTTGTTGAAAGGCCAGATCCCACGAAGCACAACGTTATTGGCACCAAGTGGATATTTCGCAACAAGCAAGATGAAGACGGTATTGTGGTAAGAAACAAGGCTAGATTGGTAGCACAAGGTTACACCCAAATCGAAGGCATTGACTTCGGTGAAACCCATGCTCCAGTAGCCCGTCTTGAATCCATTCGTGTCATGCTTGCTTTTGCTAACCACAAAAATATATTGCTATATCAAATGGATGTCAAGAGTGCTTTTCTTAATGGTGAAATAGAAGAAGAAGTGTATGTTATGCAGCCTCCAGGTTTTGAAGACTCGAAGAATCCTGATATGGTGTACAGGCTTCACAAAGCTTTGTATGGATTGAAGCAAGCACCTCGTGCTTGGTATGAAACATTGAAGGATTTCCTTCTGAAGAAAGGCTTCAAACCAGGAACAACTGACCCCACACTTTTCACTCGATCATATAACAATGATCTATTTGTGTGTCAGATATATGTAGATGATATCATTTTTGGCTGTACTAACTCTGAGATCAGCGAAGAATTTGCAAGGATGATGTCGAAGAAATACGAGATGTCAATGATGGGAGAATTGAAGTTTTTCCTTGGACTTCAGATTCGACAACAGAAGAATGGCACCTTTATTTCACAAGAGAAATACTTGAAGGATTGCCTAAAGAAGTTTGATCTTGCTGAATGCAAGACCATTAGAACTCCCATGCCTACTAATGGTTTTCTTGATGTAGATGAGAAAGGGAAACCCTTCGACCAGAAAAAGTTTCGGTCTATGATAGGTTCACTCTTATACTTATGTGCATCTAGACCTGACATTATGCTATCAGTTTGTATTTGTGCTCGCTTTCAGGCAAATCCGAAGGAATCGCATCATATAGCCGTGAAGCGAATTCTTCGATATCTAGCACATACTCCTTCTTTGGGACTTTGGTATCCCAAAGGCACTCAGTTTGATTTGATTGGATATTCTGATTGAGACTGGGCTGGTGATAGGGTTGACAGGAAATCTACCTCAGGCACTTGTCATTTTCTTGGTAGATCTCTTGTGTGTTGGGCTTCAAAGAAACAGAATTGTGTCTCAATATCTACTGCTGAAGCTGAATACATTGTTGCTGGCTCATGCTGCACTCAAATTCTTTGGCTTAAGCAGACGCTGAAAGATTATGGTATTCATATGAAGAAAATCCCTTTGCTTTGTGACAATGAGAGTGCCATCAAGATTGCTCACAATCCTGTGCAACACTCTCGAACGAAGCATATTGATATTCGTCATCATTTTCTTCGAGATCATGTTCAGCGTGAAGACATTGAGATTAGCCATGTAAGAACTGAAGATCAATTGGCAGATATATTCACGAAACCATTGGACGCGAAAAGGTTTTGTGCATTGAGGTGTGAGCTAAACATCTTGGACTAACACAATGTTCAGTAAGATCGAAACTATTCACTGTATATATTCACCTTCGTTGTGTTATTTTGTTTAGTTTCGCTTGAGTTTTTTCTTCGCCCAAGTTTAGCTTCGCTTGCCATTTGTTTTTTGTTCTGTGTTTAGTTTGCTTTATTTATTCGTTTCTTTTGTCCTCTATGCTTATCACTTTTAGCTTCGTTGTTGTTCTTCGAAGTGATAAGTTTCGGACCCTACCCCCTCTATTCTGATTCGCTCCCAATCTTTTCGATCTTGAATGTTAAGCACAATTGAAACGGAAAGCATATTGCTTCGAACGTCATTGAGTTCCGAAGCAAATGCTCCCAACTTTATCGAAGTTTTTGCTCTCGGTCAAGACTAATTCTTCGGCCGTTGAGTCCCCGTCTTTTTCGGATCGATGAGTTTCGCTCACGATACGCCACTATATCTGAGCCGTTGAATCGGAAGAGTCAGTTGCTGTGAACCGTTCGATGTGATCTGGTAACCGCTCCAGATCGTGCCTATTTAAGGCGATCCCCCCATCAAAACCGTTCCCACGCATTCATTCATCCCCCGACTCCTCCGTCTTCCTCCTCGAGCGCCCGCAGAGCTCTTCGTCCCCGTCGCCGCTTAACTGCCGGAACGCCGCCGCCGTGGACCTTCACCGTCGACGCAGAGTACTTCTCCGCCCTCCGTCGCCGTAGCCGCCGTGCGTCACCGAGTTAGGGTATGCATTGCCCCTTGGATCTAATCTGTTCGTTCTTGTTCTTCATCTAGGGTTTGGATCTGAGATAGATAGGGTTCTGTTTTTCTGTTTTAGGGTTGTTTGATCCGTGCTGATCCTCATATCTTGGGAAAGTTGTTCGTAGATTCAAAGCTCTCTCATCTTCTCAGGTCAGTGAACAAGATTCGATTCAATCTCTGTTTTGGCTTAGGTTAGGTCTTGTTTTCGAACTGGTTCTAGCCAAAATCATACACAGAAGTTGCACCTTATCTGAGATTGATCTGGGTTCCCATCAAAAGTGTTTTTTTGTTTTGGTCGAAACTATTGCCTGTGCTTATTCATTCCTGTTCCTTGTTTCCCTCTTGTCTATGATTCTATTCACAGGATGTCTGACGAAGAGGCTGCCATGGGGAATGAGTCTCCCATTGTTGATGGACTTGAGAATTTCCCAGAACCACCGAAGCCGAAGGGTAAAGGTGGCAAAACAAAGGAAGTGAATAATGCCAGAGGCATTCCCGAAGCAATTCGCATTAAGATGGGGTATAACACTCCTCCTGAGGAATCTGATCATGATAGAAAAACAAGATTGCAAAGGATTCGAAGGTATTGGGCAGTCAGGTGGTACAAGTATAAAAGTATTCCATCTTGGAAGTGGGCGATGCAATTCGCATTCAGTCCCCCTTACAGATACACAACAGTCATGTGTGCTCAGTACACCGAAGCCAACAGATCGAAGTACTATCCGAAGCCACCAGCTGTCCCTCACCCTAACACTCTCAAAACTCCAGATGACTATCCTGACGAGCAAGAAAGACTTGCCATTTTGGCTGAAAATAAGAGGATCCGAGAAGAGAAGAAAGAAAAAGCTCTTGCAGCTGCTGGACTTGATGGTGAACCATAAAAGCCTAAGAAGAGGAGAAAGCTTCGGAAGCTAAGTGATTCACCCCCTCCTGCTTCGGATGAGGAGGCTGAACACGAAGCCGATGACGAAGCTGAAGCAGCTGCTCAGCTCGAAGATTCAATCGAAGAAGATCCAGCTGTCGAAGCTGATGATGAGTCAGAGCACTCAACCCATCCCCCTAGTCCACCGAAGAAATTGTTGAAGAAGCCTCTGAAGAAGAAGGCTAGAGCAAAACCTCCTGCTCCCAAAGGCGTTAAGTTCCCAGAACCGTCAGCACCTCCTGCTCCAAAGAGGAACATTGATCTGACTAACTTGGTGGTCGAAGCACCTCTGTCTTCAAGACCTCCTCGTCGTCCAGAACCAACCGAGCAGAGGACAAAGGTACAGCATGATCCGAAGGCAAAGCCAGTGGCTAAGCCTGCTGTTGTCCCCGTAGCTAAAGCTCCTGCGCCAGCTAAAGCTCCGAAGCCAAAGTCCACTGTGGCTAAGCCTGGTCAAACATTTTCCCAGGTTGGCACGAAGAAATTGTCCGAAGTTGAATTGAGGAAAAGAGACCTCATCGAAGCTGAACGCCTGCATGCCGAAGCTCAAGCCAAGGCTAAGGCAGAGAGAGAAGCAAAAGAGAAAGAGAAAGCAGATAGAGATGCTGCTGAGTTGGAGAAGCAAAGGAAAGCGCTGGCTATATCTAACCAGCAAGCTGAAGCGAAGCGCAAGCTAGCTGAAGCTCAACCTCAAGAGGCTAAGGCAGCCGCCGAAGCCAAGCAACTTGCTGATGCTGAAGCCAAACGCCAAGCTCAGCTTGACATTGTCCGCACCAAGAGAGCAGAGAAATCTGCTAGGGCCGCTCAAAAGGAAGCTGCTGTGGACATGGCACCGAAGGAAATTCCGCCGAAGCCAGTCGCAGCTCCTACTCCCGAAGCCCATGCTGAAGAAAATGTTGCTGCTGAACAAAGTGAGAACAACTTTCCAGATGCAAGGGAAGGAGAATTGTGGGATTGTCTGGCTCTGAGCCAGACATATTATAAGCTTGCTGAAGCTGTAAATCCTCAGGCTGTGGACATTGGAGACACTTACATTTCTCCAAATCTTTCAGCAATGGTCGAAACCTTGTACAACCAGCTGAGAGATTTGCATGCAAGAGATAGATCAGAAACTGCCAAGATTAACAAATTCCAGAAGAAAACAGATGAGGAATCGGATGAGGATTTCAAGAGCGAAGCCACTGCTGCTTCGAAGAAAATTGCTGCTGTTAATGAGAAAACCAAGAAGAATATTCAAGTCTTTCAAGGAAAGCTGAAAACCGCTATTGAAGAATGCTGCAAGGCCCATAATGCTTCGGTCATGGCGCTTGATTCCAAGAAGCGCGAAGCAATGGTCCAGCAGTTAGCTTCACCTCTTCCAAAGCTGCAACCTAGGAAGAGACGACAGCTTACTGTCACCGAAGAAGTGGATGAAGTCAGCTCCCACCCTGCCAAGAAAGCAACACGCAAGGCATCGCCACCTCGATGCAAAATAATCAAACTTGGCAAACCATCATCGAAGCCATCCGCCCCCGAAGTTGCTCCACCTCCACCTCCACCTCAACCCGAAGCCAATCCACCCCGTGTTCAAACTCCACCTCCACCTCCACCCTCTCCACAACCATCTACCCACGATAACTTTGCACCACAACCATCTCCACCCCGTCAAGCCACTCCTGCTAAAGATTACTCTTCAGCTCACTCTGCTGAGGAGTCAGAAGAAAAAGAAGAAGAACAAGCCCAAGTGCAACCTGGTCATGCCGAAGCTGATGTCGAAGCAGAGGCCGAAGCCAATGAGTTGGCAATCGTCACTCAACCGCCGAGGCGAATCACAAATGCCCGAAGGCATTGTATACCTGCTCAAGACACTCAGTTGGACTCACTTTATCCAAGAGAGACTTTTCCCATATTCCGGGGAGAAGGAACTTCTTCAAGGCATGGTCCAGAATTTGACATCGAAGTGCATCTCAAGAAGCTTACTTTATTTGGCACTAGTCCATATGATTCACCAAGAACAGCAGATGACCTTCGATTCTGGACAGCAGAACAACAAATCTTATGCACGAAGCTTTACTGCCAGAAAGGTGTTCTGTTCAGGCACAAGTACCTGGATATGCATAGTCTAAATGCTGCAACCTGCTTCCAGAATATAGTTGAAACTATCGAAGCTCAGAATCTCACAGGACTATTTGCAATGGAAACCCCATTCAACTCCGAGCTAGTGAAGCAATTCTATGCTACACTTTATGTCTCTGGAACCCCAGATGACACTAGCTCTTGGATTCTTGAATGGATGATACAAGGGAAGGTGTTCAGAATGCAAACCGAAGAATTCATGGATATTGTGAACATTCCAAGACACACAGGTGATATTGCTAAGGTTCACATGTTGCCGGATCCCACCGAAGCTGAATTCGCATCTTTATTGGATCCCGAAGTTACTGGTGATCACATGCTAGAAAACATTCGCCCGAAGCATCTGGTGTTCAACTCCAAGACATGGTTCTACATCTTGTCAAATTCATTGATGCCTCTAAGTACTGCAAATGAAGAATCCAACATTTTGTATCCCACTCGTCATGCTCTTATGAAGCTCACCCATGGACTGGTGTTTGACTTCGAAGACTGTCTTCTTCGCTACATGGTCCAAGCTGCTGAAGTAGTCAATCAACTGAAGCCATATGCTCCTTGGCTGCAAGCCATTTGCAACCATGGACGCAGCGAAGATTTCATAGCGAAGCATCACCCGAAGCTGTACTGTCCTCCGGTCCGCGATACCATGAACATTTTCAGGCGATCAAATGACCCCTTTGCAACCTATGTTGGAGTCAGACAGCACATCAATGAGCGCAACATGTCGAAGCGCTACCAGAAGGAAATATATCACTTTGAGGTTGCCATTCGAAATCAACATCTTCTAGAAAATTTCATCGAAGGCAATCAACGTCAAATGCAACACTTATCAGATGAGATCAACAGAGTTGGGAACATTGCTATGAACAATAATCAATACTTGAAGGTATTGAAGCGTCATTCTTGGAAAGGTCTCAGGAAGTTCAACTCAGTGAAGAAACTGCAAGCTGACCGTATATTCAAGGAATATCCTCATTTGCAGCGAAACTTTTCCAGAAATGACTCAGTTGACCGCCCCAACCCCAAGATCACACCGCTGGAGAAGATCGAAGAAGTCTTATTCGTCAACCATGCCGAACAGATTCGCCCGGATACTTTTTCCGATGAAGACTCTCACACGTCGAAGCATGAAGACGATCCCCTCGACGACAGCGACCTTGAATTACTTCAAGCGCCGATCGACTTCGACGAGGACGACTCACCGGCTTCGACCGAAGGCGAGACTTCAGGAGATGAATCATCGTCTGGCGAAGATATTCCGCAGGGTCCCAGGGATGCAGCTAACGCTTAAATGCTCTCGATCTGCCTATCTACCTTTTGTCCAATTCTTGACAAAAAGGGGGAGAAAGTAGCATCGATTGAGTTTAGATTCGCTGCGGGGTTTAGGGTTTTCATTCGAAACTTTTGTGTGTGTGTTAAGATTCGACAGACATTCCATTCTCTTCGATTGGGTTGTATCTTAACGTTTTACTTCGGTTGTGAACTGTGTTTATCATATATGTTAATAACCCCGTGCTTGCAAGTTGCTCTTCTATACTTTATCTTGCAGGTGGTTATTTTCCTTAAGTTCACAGGTCATTGGATGATTGCATGTTCTTCAAGACAAATCATTCTATATGCAATTGATTCGCTAGGATATGTGTTAGGCTTCCCATTAATGATATTCTTCGACAAGCATTCACTTCGATTATAAATCTTCGATGCTTGCATTCAGGGGAGTCAAAAGCTTCATATCTTAGAGTTTGCTCTCAACTCAAATTCAAATTCCATATCTTTTTATCGATGCCTGTTTTGTCAACAATAGTCCAAAAAGGGGGAGATTGTAAGAGCAAAGTTATACCCTCATGAGTTTTGGATATTGTTGGTCAAAACAGTAGAGGAACTAACAAGTTTTCTAGTGTGAAACAGATGGTTAGGTTCCTGAAGTTATAGGTTGGTGATAAAGCTTCAACGAAGATTTACTCAGTTACCGAAGCATATCCTCTGAAGCGAAGTTTATCACGGATGTCGACCCCTAAAAAGATAAGGATTCCTGAAGCACATCCTATCGAAGAAGATGATCAAGATGGCGCAAGACTTAGTTGTTTTTGCGTAGTTCTTTTTACTTCTTTGAGTCATAGGAAAAACCGTACTATCAAGAGGGGTTTAGCAAATGTACACCGAAGGTTTTGATGAAAAGACTCAGATCAAATTGAAACCAATGAGAAACCAGAATCGAAGAAATCTCATGTGAGCTAGGTAATGCTTCACCAGCGAAGACTTTGTTCTTTCGGCTTCTGAAGCAGAACCAAGTCCGTGAGTCAGCTTTACTTGGACCTCAAGTAAAGTTGCGCATTGATTGGAAATATGACCGTTGGGGACAGGTGTCAAGCTGTCACATCGGGTCACTTCAGTCATTTCGCACCTTGGGATTGCTGCCTATAAATACACCACCCCCGCCCTCATTGGCCGGGTGGCTGCTCCAAGATTGATTCTCTACAGAGGAGAGAGAGAGAGCAACCCCACCGAAGCAAACCAAAAACCCATCCACCGAAGCATAAGTCCTATTGATCTGAGTTGATTCATTATGACTTAGGAAGAAGTTTGCTAGCCTTTTTATCTTGGAGAACTGCAATTCTCCTAGACGGTTAGAGAGTTGTTCTTCAGAGAGCGAAGAGTTATTGTCGCCTCGAAGTCCAGTTTGTCAAAGGTTTCGGTGATTCCCTCAATAATCAACCACGAGTGAAGAACTGACCAAGCTCATGGAGATTGGTGCAGTGGAGATATGGACGGAGAGAGGTTAGCTCCTGTGTTCAATCACAAGTCCCTCCAACCAGACGTAGCACTTTGCAGAGTGTGAACTGGTCGAACAAACATCGCCGAGTCAAGAGTTCATTTTACTTTCCGCACTTACATTCTGTTTGTCAATTGCTTCAGAGTTATGCTTCGATGCAATTGATTCGATGCTTTTGATTCGCTATGTTCTGCTTCGATTACGTTCTGCTTCTATGGTTCCCTTCCTGTTGAATAGTTTCGGTTGCCATGTTATGCTTCACTTCAAAGTTTCATGTGAAATTTTGAAGTGATCATTCACCCCCTCCCCCTCTGATCACATACTTGGTCTAACAGAACAACTCTCTAACCGTCTAGGAGAATTTCAGTTCTCCAAGATAAAAAGGCTAACAAACTTCTTCCTAAGTCATAGTGAATCAACTCAGATCAATAGGACTTATGCTTCGGTGGAAGGGTTTTTGGTTTGCTTCGATGGGGTTGCTCTCTCTTCAATGTCAGAAAATATTCTTGGAGCAGACACCCGCCAATGAGGTCGGCGGTGGCCTATTTATAGGTGGCAATCCCAAGGTGCAAAATGACTAAAGTGACCCGATGCGACAGCTTGACACCTGTCCGCAACGGTCGGATTTCTGTTCAATGCACAACTTTACTTGTGGAACAAGTAAAGCTGACTCACGGACTTGGTTATGCTTCAGGAGCCAAAGGAACAAAGTATTCGCTGGTGAAGCATTACCTAGTGCACATGAGATTTCTCATCTCTGGCTTCTCACAGGTTTGGATTTGATCTGAGTCTTTTCACCAAAACCTTCGGAGTACATTTACTAAACCCCTCTTGATAGTACGTTTTTTCCTACGACTCAAAGGAGTGAAAAAGAACTACGCGAAAACTACTACGTCTTGCTCCATGTTGGTCATCTCCTTCGATGAGACGTGCTTCAGGATTCCTTATCTTTTTGGGGGTCGACATCCATGATGAGCTTCACTCTAGAGCATATGCTTCAGTAAATATGTAAGTCTTCGTTGAAGCTTTATCACCAACCTATAACTTCAGGAACCTAACCATATGTTTTACACTAGAAAACTTGTTAGTTCCTCTACTGTTTTGTCCAACAATATCCAAAACTCGTGGGGGCATAACTTTGCTCTTACACCTTCTTAGAAGAGTCAATGTGAGAGGAAAAGTTCTTACAAAAATCAATCATAAGCTAGGAATCAGGACCAATCTTAGAACAAAAGGTATTAAGATAATCGATTTTCACATATCTCTCAATGTAATCATGCCCATAATTTATAGAAGGTTCAATACCTTTATTCAGTATTCAGTATTCTTCTGGATCCTATCGATGAGATCCCACCTTTCTTCGATGCTTCTTGTTTGGAATACCCCGCTAGAGGAGGCATCCAACATCTCCTTATCCTGACGATAAAGCCTGGCATAAAAATTGGTAATTATAATATCTTTGGGGAGTTCATGGATAGGAAATTTGAACATTAGGGATTTAAGTCTCCCCCGAGCTTGAGCGATGCTCTCTCGGTCACGAGACCAAAAGTTATAGATATAGTTCCTGTCTCGATGAATTTCATGAAGAGGGTAAAACTTTGTATAAAAGAGAGACATCAGCTCTTCCCAATTAAGTAGATGTGAGTTATAGAGGAGCTTATACCAATCCGAAGCTTTATCTATAAGTGATATGGAGAATAATTTCTTCATGACAAACTCCAGTGACACACCTGAAAGTTTAAATAATGAACATAGTTGTGATAAATATAGCAATTCTTCACCTGGATGTCTATCTCCTGCATAATGATTAGCTAAGACATAATTGATAATACCAGACGGTATCTTATTAGGCACAATTTCAGTTGGGGTAGGAGTGACCACCACAGTTGTGGGGCGTTTCCCCATAAAAACCGATCCAAGAGTAGAAGTGTCCATAAGGACAAAGAGAAACAACAGCAAAATAAAAACATAAATATAAAAACTTCCTTACCAGCTTCACTTACTAATAGCGCTACACTCCCCGGGAACGGCACCAGAAAACAGTACTTGATGACCCTCAACTATAGGGGATCGTGTTGGATATATGCTCTAGAGGCAAATAATATATGATTATTCCGATATATCTAAGCAAGTTCATAACCAGTTTCATAACGTGCTAGAACTGCGTCAGTGAAACAATGATGCAGGTGTGGTATAGAAACCCCCGGAGTTCCTAGTTAGCCTCTACATCGATAACTAGTTCATGGTCAACATGATGGTCGTGGTTTCGCGATCATGGACAATTAAGTCTCTTGACTATGAGGTCACCTCACGGGTTAAGTGACGTGATGAACATTACCCAAAGTAAGCATTACAGCATGATCAAATCTTATGAAGGTTCAGTTTTGTAATTACAGAACGTGGTAGACCGTTCCTTTGACCGTGAGTACGTGCATAATCACTATCTTCCCGGATGCTTTGACTTACATCCCACCACCTGACTGAAATATGCGGGTCATAACGGTTGTATCTTAGGTATTCCGTGGAGATATGTTGAGGAGTATTGTTACAAGAGCGGGATTTTTCAATCCATATAATGGATAGATACTCGGGGCCCACTCGGTGAGATTCCATCCATAAAGCTGCGCAGCGTGTGACTAGGTCACGGGGATGAATATCACGGGAACGAGTGAATAAGGATTAGTTCAGAACGAGGTTGAACCAGACATAGGATGTCCTTGATCGAATCTCAGAACAATCCAGTATCGCTGACAAAGGGAATGCTATACGGCGTAAGGTCCAATGGGTGTTGATATCCGGAATGCACAGGGGTCATTATGGGCATCCAGGTCCCGCTGATGATCATTGACTGTAGCCTCTGCTCGGTCATGACTGGAGTGTTCTCGGACCGTAGGGTAACACACTTAAGGGCTCGATGAAATCGGAGACCTTTTCAGAACTACCAGAGTTACCGGAGAATAAGAGAGAACTCCGAAATCGTTTCGGAGGGGAGACGGAAAAAGTTCTGTGGTTCCAAATTGTTCGGAAAGTTATTTAGATATGTTTTATTATTTAATTAATGAATTAAATATTAAAATATAATTTAAATAATTAATGTAATAATATTCTTTTTTGAGTTTTGTTTTTTCTTTAAGAAAGAAGAAAGAAAAAAAAAGAGAATAAAGAAAAAGAAAAAAAAGGGGGTGGGGGCGCCATGGGCTTGTGGCCCATGTGTGGCCACTTGGCCACATGGCCTTGCGCCATGGCCATGGCTTGGCCGGCCACCCACGGCGGCCACCACGCATGCATGCATGCATGTGGTACTTTTAGTACCACATCGCCTAGCTACGTATATGCGTACCCCCCTTTGCCCCTATATATAGATGTGGTGGGTAGCCCTTTTTCAACACAGAAAATTTCAGAAAAATAAAGATAAATTTTGTAGATCTCTCTCTCCCTATTTCTCCCTCCTATGAGCGGACTCCCCTTGTTTGGAGTATGCACTGGGTTGGGGATGTCTCCACTATACGGACGCCGTCGTGCTACTGAAACTCTGGTTCCGGAGGTCTGCTTCCGCCACCTCCGCTGGATCGGAGAACAGAGGTCGTCATCGAGTCTCGTATGTGTGCGAGTACTACGAGGTGCTGCACGTGTGGCACTACACCCATCCGGGTGCTCAACACAGCCAGGGGGCTGTAAAACTTGATCGGCTACATCAACCACGTTTGCGGGAACGTTTCCCGCGCAACGGACTACACCCCGAGGTATGTTATTTCCGCACTACTGTCCTTTACGGTAATACGGCTAGCTAGATCTTGGGTTAAGGGAACGCTATTTAGAAAAATTTGTGTTTTCTGCTGCGAACCCCAACAGTGGTATCATGAGCTAGGTCTATGCTTAGTATTACTGTACGGATAGAACACATCGGGGATGTGGGCGTTGATTGTATGATTGTTACCCTCCCACGTGTACTTGTTCACATCTGCGGCATTGTTTGATGAAGCGGCCCCCGACCGACTTTACGCGTACTCTTACGCGAGACTGGTTCCACGCTTGACATGCGGCTTGTACCGTATAAAGTGGCTAGGGGGGTGTCTGTATCTCTACTTTAGCGGATGTGGCATTTGCAACGGAGGGCCCCGTGCGGGGTGTAATAGAGACAATCGTATGGTTGACGTTGTGGTTGACTCGTAGGTTAAAACCAGATTAACTATGAAAGCCCTAGCAGCCACGTAAAACTTGCAATATACAATTAGACCGTCTAAACCTTGTATTGCTAAGTGGGGGCTATCGTTTGTTTGTTTGTGATGTAGTGATAGCTTTGCTATGTGTTACTAGTAAGTAGTAATCGTCATCATAAAACAAACTAAAATGGAGACACTGTAGACTTAGTGTTGCCATAGCCCAGACATCTTAAAACTTGCTAGTATAGGATACACGACGGTAGCATGTGATAAGATGATCCCTTAACAAAGACAAACACAAGTATTCTACCGAAGTGTGCACCACCTGGAAGGTTCTCCCATATGGCTTGATGCTCCGTACATACCGGAGTTGTCCTACATATTAAATGGAGTTCGCATGAGGTTGGGTTCGGCGAGCCTGGCATATGCAGATATGGCCTTGCTGAGCAGCATATAACATGGAGGTTAATTTGGCGAGCCTAGCATATGCAGATATGGCCTCGGAATACTAGAGATCGAAAGATCTAGCATGAGTCACAGTATATATAAGATAATGTGATCGCACAAGTTGTTGTCTACCTTTGAAACTGACCCGTCGGCCGTGTGATATTCGAGGTCGGGCAGTGAATCTGGATCATGTAATCACTAAAACTTCCTAGGGATGAAATGTTTTAGTGCGAGCTCATTTATAATGTGATTATATGAACTCATTGTTGTGAACTAGTCTTAATTGTGTTCCTTGCAATTATGTTTGTAGAAAATGGATAATATCCAGTACCTTGAAATGGTTTCTTTCTTACATGGTGAAAGACTTAAAGAAAATGGGTCAAACTTCATTAGTTGGTACTTACGCCTTAGAGCCGTTCTCAAGAGAATCAACCTTTCATTCTTAACTAAAAGGCACGTGGGAAACCCTCCAGAAAACGACATGGATGCACAAGCGGCGATTGATTATCAATATCGTCGTAGGACATATGCCATAGCCAAGGGTATCATAGAAACCAACATTCCGCAAATTTTGCGTGAGGAGTATGCTGATTTGGATACATATGATATGATCGATGAGCTGAAGTCATCAAACTTGCATCAGTTTAGAGTTGCCAGATTTGAGTTAGAAAGTGAGTTTCTCTCTACAAAGATGGAAGAAGGCTCTTGCCTGAAGGCACACTTGGCCAAGATGCATGAGATACATCTGAGCCTCGTAGATGATTTTGACTATGAGACCACACATGAGTCTGCGATATACACGGTGTTACACTCGCTTCCACCGAGCTATACAGACCATGTCCATGGCTATGTCGGCAGAGGTGAAAGCCTCGAGTTCTCTGACTTCATGGATAGACTTCAGTACCTGGAGGTCGAACCCATTGAAGGAGAAGTTGTCGATGGAGAAGGTATATATTTTATATACTTTATAAATTTTTATTCCCTTATACAACAGTTGCAGTAAATGAGTATTTGATACTTATTCTGTTTTATGAAAACAGGACCTGCTGTTGCATGGACGGGAAGAGGTGAAATCGAGGATTGATGGATATCAAGTCAGTTGATGGCCAACATGGATTCCGCCGAGACATCTATCATAGGAGATACTTAGAGTATTAGATAAATCTTATGTAATCATTATAGTATGAACACTTAGTTGTGTGTCTTGCATCTCGCGAGACAAAGTTATTCATGGAATGAGACAAGTCAGTTGTTCCATCTTTATGAATAAAAGTGTGCTTATACTTTGATTACGTCTTGATTTATGATATGATAGAAAGCATTTATAATACTACTATTATTGTCAAGAAATATTCAATGTTTAATGATAAAGTTGTCTTGATTATAACAAGTCAAAGATTTGATTGCATGAGGTGACTTCATAACTGATGAATTCATTAAATGTATGATCTATTAACTTGTGAGTTCATTATCGAATGAAAATCATAACTTGATTGCATGAGATGGATTAGATACACGATCTATGAACCTCTGCAATAAATATAATCATGACAAGGTTCTAGCAAGTAGAACTTGTGCCAATCATTATACATAAATGATGTACTAAATGGGCACGTGAGTTACCATTAAAGACTTCATATGATTAATTGAAAGTTGTATTCAATTGAGATCATAAAACTGAGATTCGGGAATCACAGTGAGAAGTGAGAATACAAGGATACATATCACTACGCTACGATCCGAAGTGATAAGTATTGATATTGACATAATGGGAGACTTGTGGAAATTGTACCACAAACTACGATGGAAGTTGAAAGTGCTAGACTACTTAAACCATTCGTAGTCATACTAAACCGTAGTATGGTCTAAACGTTCTTTCCCCTAGCACTATAGTTATTGTCGAATAAGTTGTTTAATTCATTAAGTTAAAACACCCACTTCATGAATAGGAAACCATCCTGATTCTAACGAGACATGATAGCTCCATAACTGATGGTGTTATAAGGTTTCTTAAAAGAAAGAATTTCTTTGTAATAAAACTGCGAGCAATTGAAATTACATATTCTCCCCGAATAGCAAAAATTTGTGTTGCTTGATTGGTAATGCGAGAAGAAGTATATCGACACGAATCCAATGGGAGATAATGGAAACTTTGACCGGGGTATTGGACCTTGCCTTCAGAATATCAGAGTATTGCAACGGAAGCATGTTCCGCTGTAATGACGCTATATAAGGAAGGATATGCCAAAGATGATTGATCTTGGTATATGAGTTGAAGACATTGTTGAATTTCGAAGGTTATCATGAATACGTTTTGTACAGAACAATAATCATGAGTCTTCTTAATAAAACAATAGGGAATAATATTGCTTGAAGACACAAAGGAATGATGGTAGCCCAAAAACACGAGGAGAAATGAAATAATATTGAGTTACATAAAGGATGGCTCACGTCCCGTGAAATAAATCGGTTATTTCATATTCTCGACAGACTGGAGAGTTATTGAGAATAATGTAATGGACATAAGGCATTATTTGGTTATGACCACAGTTCAATGGTGATTGACTACGGAAATGTAGGAATGCTTTAATCAATAAAATATTTCATTAACACTACGATGGACCATAGCCTGAAATTGCATCTCAGTCAAATTTGGAATTTGAAAGAGAATTGCAATAGGCATGACGAAGGTTATTTCGTTAAAAGGATGGACTATAGTACCTCAAGACAGGAACCCACAAACTTGATTTGATCAAGTGATTTTGTGATGACCAAAATATTGAGTGGGCCTGCAGTTTCATGAAACTGAGTGGGAGCTTTGAAGACTTCCCGAAAACTTGGAATGCAGAGGGCATTTTCTGAGTGGGAGCTTTGGAAGCTTTGTCATTATGTGAGACATAGTGAACAATAGAATGACTTGATGAAAGCTGAACCACAAATATATGAGTATATGATGGATATATTTGAGTGGGAGCATGATCATTGTCTCAAACATATATGCATTGATATGTGAGAAGAATGATCTCATATGTATATATATGGATATGCATTGATTGTGTATATAGAGAATCGTCTTATGTACATATGTGCATTATGATATATATATAGAGCATAAGGCAAATAAAATACAAGATTGCAAGAATCTTCTTTTATGTGAAATACCAACACATTACACGTTGAAATCTATATGAGTAGATTAAGATACGGATAGTGAAACAAACTAAAGGTTGGAATAATCTTCTAGACAAGAAACAGGTTCTTGTGGCTAGAAATTATATAATGGATGAAATCCAAATATCACAAGCAATGTCTTGATGGAAGAATAGAGATGCACCATGTACTGGACATGTGATCTTATATGTTCTTGACATATGATTCTACCATATAACATGCGTTGTGAATCCAACAACAGAATGACTCAAAAATTCTTGGAAGAAGAACAGATTCCGATGTGCTTTAGGAGTAAAACACAGAATCTGAATAAAAGTCCATGCATTCAGTATATGAGGAATACTGAGGACTATTCTCTAAAATATAGAAAGGATAATAGACTTGAATGTATTGCAAGATTACAATTGCAAGCCATATTATGGGTCTATATGGAATTAGAGACATCACCAAAGACATGAAAGAAACGTGAGCAAAATTCACGGCACTACAAACATAATACTACTTAAGAAAGTAGACGTATGGATAAAAGTTTAGCGTTAGAAGTATTGGACTTCTGGCTGAGTGTATTTCCCAGTATATATGACTATGGATGAGTCTTCTAAAAGACTGAACCAAGAGATCATTGGAGGATACTGTGAAATAATAGTCTCACTCTCCCGCGAAACTTATATCCAACCATTATATGATAATGAGCGGTATGTCAAAAGAGCTTTTGACCTGTACCAGTTGCAAAGGAAACATACTAATCTGAATTGGTGTAGTTCGTTGACGAACCCTCTTCCATGAGCATGCATGATCAATGAACACTTATGTGATAAGATGACTATGATCGGAAAAATGCGGCTAGATTATTAGCACTCTAGTGCAAGTGGGAGACTGTTGGATATATCCTCTAGAGGCAAATAATATATTATTATTCCGATATATCTAAGCAAGTTCATAACCAGTTTCATACCGTGCTAGAACTGCGTCAGTGAAACAATGATGCAGGTGTGGTATAGAAACCCCCAGAGTTCCTAGTTAGCCTCTACATCGATAACTAGTTCATGGTCAACATGATGGTCGTGGTTTCGCGATCATGGACAATTAAGTCTCTTGACTATGAGGTCACCTCACGGGTTAAGTGACGTGATGAACATTACCCAAAGTAAGCATTACAACATGATCAAATCTTATGAAGGTTCAGTGTTGTAATTACAGAACGTGGTAGACCGTTCCTTTGACCGTGAGTACGTGCATAATCACTATCTTCCCGGATGCTTTGACATACATCCCACCACCTGACTGAAATATGCGGGTCATAACGGTTGTATCTTAGGTATTCCGTGGAGATATGTTGAGGAGTATTGTTACAAGAGCGGGATTTGTCAATCCATATAATGGATAGATACTCGGGGCCCACTCGGTGAGATTCCATCCATAAAGCTGCGCAGCGTGTGACTAGGTCACGGGGATGAATATCACGGGAACGAGTGAATAAGGATTAGTTCAGAACGAGGTTGAACCAGACATAGGATGTCATTGATCGAATCTCGGAACAATCCAGTATCGCTGAGAAAGGGAATGCTATTCGGCGTAAGGTCCAATCGGTGTTGATATCCGGAATGCACAGGGGTCATTATGGGCATCCAGGTCCCGCTGATGATCATTGACTGTAGCCTCTGCTCGGTCATGACTGGAGTGTTCTCGGACCGTAGGGTAACACACTTAAGGGCTCGATGAAATCGGAGACCTTTTCGGAATTATCGGAGTTACCGAAGAATAAGAGAGAACTCTGAAATCGTTTCGGAGGGGAGACGGAAAAAGTTCCGTGGTTCCGAATTGTTCGGAAAGTTATTTAGATATGTTTTATTATTTAATTAATGAATTAAATATTAAAATATAATTTAAATAATTAATGGAATAATATTCTTTTTTGAGTTTTGTTTTTTCTTTAAGAAATAAGAAAAAAAAAGAGAATAAAGAAAAAGAAAAAAAAGGGGGTGGGTGCCATGGGCTTGTGGCCCATGTGTGGCCACTTGGTCACATGGCCTTGCGCCATGGCCATGGCATGGCCGGCCACCCCCGGCGGCCACCACGCATGCATGCATGCATGTGGTACTTTTAGTACCACATCGCCTAGCTACGTATATGTGTACCCCCCTTTGCCCCTATATATAGATGTGGTGGGTAGCCCTTTTTCAACACAGAAAATTCCAGAAAAATACAGATAAATTCTGTAGATCTCTCTCTCCCTATTTCTCCCTCCTATGAGCGGACTCCCCTTGTTTGGAGTCTGCACTGGGTTTGGGATGTCTCCACTATACGCACGCCGTCGTGCTGCTGAAACTCTGGTTCCGGAGGTCTGCTTCCGCCACCTCCGCTGGATCGGAGAACGGAGGTCGTCATCGAGTCTCGTATGTGTGCGAGTACTACGAGGTGCTGCACGTGTGGCACTACACCCATCCGGGTGCTCAACACAGCCAGGGGGCTGTAAAACTTGATCGGCTACATCAACCACGTTTGCGGGAACGTTTCCCGCGCAACAGACTACACCCCGAGGTATGTTATTTCTGCACTACTGTCCGTTCCGGTATTACGGCTAGCTAGATCTTGGGTTAAGGGAAAGCTATTTAGAAAAATTTGTGTTTTCTGCTGCGAACCCCAACAGATCGTTTGTAGCATTTTCGATAAATAAGAGTGTCGATCCCAACGAGGAGCTGAAGGTATTTGTAAGTGACTTTGGCAAAGAAATAGTTGCAGGAACGGAAAGAGGACTTTGTAGGGGTTTTCAGATATAAGCAACAGAAAGGTAAAAGCGAGCAAAGTCAAAAAGCAATGAGGAGTAACAAGTGTCCCAATCTTTTCGAGCAAAGGAGAGGCCTAGCAACTGAACTTATAAAGGCTAAAAGCGTTCTTGAGGACACACGGAAGAAATAGTCACGTGCTTTCGCCATATTCCGAATCAGTACTATGTGTTGTGTTGATAAGTGTTGAGTGGGTGAATCTATGATAGTACACCCTCTAGACTAAGATAAGTGCACTCTTATGATTAAGCACCTTGCAAGCATCCGCAAATACAAGATAGTAATTAAGGCAAAAGCCTAACCATAGCAATACGATCGTTGATCCATTGTTCCCTTGTGCAAAAGCGTGTGAACTGGGGTTCAGGTTTATGTCACTCCGGCAACCCACCGTAAGCATACTTTGTACACAATGCATTCCCCTAGGTCCTTAATAAGGTGAAGTGTTGAGTGTTCGACTCACACAACACCACTAGGAAAATAACAACACATCTTAAATATCAAACAACACATATTACTTCAACATCATATGACTACTAAAAACTAGACTTCTCCCATGTCCTCAAGAACTAAAGTAACTACTCACAAGACATAAAAAAGATCATGATTAGTGGGGATAAATAGATGATAAACAATATGTACACAATGATATTTCTTCAACAAAACTCAATAGCATTCATCACACGATAGTAATCAACACCGGTAGAGTAGAGAGGATAGATAGTACGGATTACAACACAAGTTGAACTTGTCAGGTGAGATTGGATGAAGGTGGGGATGGTTCTGATGTTGGGGATGATGTTGATGATGATCTCGATGATGCCCGTGACGATGGTGATGACGATGGCGATGATCTCCCCTTCTGGGAGATGTTCTCCCCGGTGGAATCTTCCTGCCGGAGATGTCTTTTCTCCTCTGTTGGTTTCTGCCATGGAGCAGCGGCGGAACTCGCGAAAATCCTCCCTCTTTTAGGGTTTTTAGACGACAAGGGATACATAGGCCAAAGGGGGGAGCATGTGGTGGCCCCAGGGGTCCAGGCAGCCACCCGGCGCGACCGGGGGTGGGGCCATGCCAGGGGGCACCTGGGCTCCTGGTGGCCCCCCTCTGGTCTCCGTTTTGCGTGTTCCTGTCATTCTTCTGTAAAATACTCTCCGTCGATTTTCAGGTAATTTGGAGGTCTTCTCCTTCAGCAACTCAGCGTCCACTTTTTACAGCTGAATCCTGCGTCTACTGCTTCGGCATCGGAAAGTTGCGAATGGTGTAAATTAAGCAAAAACAACATAAGAATAGCTTCATATCATGAAATATATCAATAAATAAGAAAGAATTACTATATAAAATAGTGATGCATTTTGGACGTATCACCAGAAAACAAGAGTGCTTGCAGGGCTCTGTCTTGGTATTGCGGGAATGACAGGTTGCACCCTCGTTTCCCAAAGTAGCATGTCTTTCCGGGAATAATCATCCAGGAAAATAGAACCATCCGGTACTACTGTCTGGGAATAATAAGATGGCCTTTTCCAGGAACTTGGTTGGTGCCTCGAAAAATACGTCCAGTAACCTTCCAGGAATAACCATCCGGTGCGTGGAAAACCATCTGGAGTACTGATACGTCCCAAACGTATCGATAATTTCTGCTCGTTCCATGCATGTTTTGTGTCATATTGCTCTAATCTAGATACACTTTCATACACATTTGATCATATTTGGACTAACCTACTAACTCAGTGCACCCAAGTGCCAGTTTCTGTTTTCTGTTGTTTTTCAATTCCAGTTTTCCCCCATGTTAAAAATGCTCCAGAAATTCGGGAAAATCGGATAAAAAATCAGCGCAACGGAGCCTTCCAGAATCACCAAAGTGGGGCCAGAGGGCCACCACCAGTGTCCAGGCGGCCACCTGTCCGCGCCAGGGGGGCGCCTGGACCCTGGTGGCCCCCCTGGCTGCCCCCCTTTTCCTAATTAATCTCCGTCACGGGGAAACTCCGAAGAAATAATCCTATTTCGCATACTATCCTCTGTTCCACCGCCGCCGCTCTTCCAAGATCGAGAGCACCATTAGGCCCCTTCCCGGCACCCTGCCGGAGGGAGGATCGACCTCCAGGAGCTTCTCTTCCACCATGGACACTTCCCGGATGTGCCGTGAGTAGTCTACCTTGGACCATGGGTCCGTGATCAGTAGCTATGTGATGTTCTCCTCCCCTCTTTGTTCTTCATGGTTTAGACCTCGTGAGATGCCCTACATGATCGAGGTACATATGTAATTCTTCTGTTGTTGCTATGCTAAGTTTGATGGGATCTGATGGATTATGAGATTATGATCAGATTGTGATAGAGTAATATATTTTGTTTTTATCTCTTATATTTTTGTTCCTAAGTAATTCTTGCATGTTCTCCATTGTTGTTTATTGCTTTGGCAAAGTAGTAGGTAGTGACTCCAAGAGGGAACGTTATGCTCGATTGTGGGTACATGCCCATGACACGCTTGAGTGACAGAAACATTAGTCTAGGGGATGTGTTGTGGCCACAAGGGGGAAAACAACGGTGCTTGTTACCGAGGTTGCAAGGATTTTTACTTTACGCAAAGTTCTTTTTAATGCAGTTGTTTGTTGCTTTGGGTTTACACTTGGGGTGGAACTCGCAACTTAATACCAGCGAGATGTTCCGGATAGATATCTCAAGGTAGATGATTAGTAGTAGATGCAGATGGATTTCGGTCTACTTATTTTGGCATACTGCCCATGCTTATGAGCCTCTTCCTTTCTTTTGTAGCATAGTTAGCATTGCGGTGCGTTTATAATCCTGTCAATTGCCCTTCTGTAATTTGTTTACCTTGCATAGAAGTTTTCTCATCTTTTGGGAGAGAGACATCACTAGTGAACATCACGGGACCCCGGTCCATATTCTCAATTTTTGTACAAGCTAGTTACTTTCAGTTGCTATCATCATTATCATTATCCCTTACATTTGATCCTTTGTAAACAACAAGACCGGAGAGATTGACAACCTCTCTGAACTTCATTGGGAGAAAAGTTATTTGTGTCTGTGTGAAGGTCCAGGTGAAGTAAGGAACCTCGGTTGTGAAAGGTGCCATTGTTCGCTTCACCACCTACTTATCATCTTCGGATTCCTACTGGTCGATACTCTCAACATTGGTATCTTCATCAAGGGAAACTTGCCGCTACGTTGCATCTCACCATCCAGGTGGGGTAACCAACGAAGGTCGAGAAGCAATTATCATCTCTCGCGTATCAAGAAAATTTCTGGCACCGTTGCCGAGGACTCCGAGTGCTAAGATAGGGGAGATACCCATTACCTTTTACCTTTACTTTTTAGTCTTGTTAGTTTACCTTTCAGTTTTTATCTTAGTATCCTATATCAAAAATCAGAAGAAAAAAAATAGTATGTCTAATTCCTTACTTGCCAATCAATGTCTAACTTCTTTGAAACCAGATCTTATTGGCATGGAGGATTCACCGAGGATCAACAAAAGTGGTACAAGGAACACCGCTTGTCTCAAAAGGGGATACACTTATGGAAACAAATACACCAGTTGTATGAGTATTCTAGAAACTTGTGCTCAATATATAATATATCTTTCTGCAGGGATGAATCTTATTGCTTTATGAGGCACAAACACATTGCTTTCCAATGTGAGTACAATGATGATGAAACCTTAGCTTCTTATGCTAAGAGAAACTATGATTTTTCTGATGCAGAGGAAATAGAAGAATTTGTTGCTTATGCCTATGAAATTACTTCTCTTCTTAAAAATATTGATGATGCCCCTTACAAATCTGAGAGTCTTGCTATACTTAACTATTGTTTGGAAAATTACGATGCAAATTATTATATTACTGATCATCTTGAGAGAATCTCTCCCCCAAAGGAAGAGACTAATGATTTGCAAGACTCTATGGAAGAAGAAATTTATGAACCTGAAAGCTCCTTGGATGAAAAATAGGAGGAGAGTGACGAACAAAAGGAGGAAGAATGGAGCTATCCATGTCTACCTTCTAATGAGAGTAACTCTTTGAACCTTACCTTCTATGAGTATTATGATCCTATGGATTCTTTTGAAATATCCCTTTTTGATGAAGTTGATGCCTTCTATGCTTACGGCCAAGATGCCACTATGGATGATGCTGACAAAGATGAACTCTCTATAGTTCCTTATGTTAAGCATGAAATTGTTGCTATTTCACCCACACTTGATTGTACTATTATCCTTTTGAAATCTCCAACTCATATTCCGGAGAATGTTGCTCTTATCAAGTCTCAATGTGATGGGTTGCATTTATCATATGATCCTAAATACTGTGTTAAAAACTATACACGTGTGCTTGTAGGTCATGAACAACATGATTTAT
Source organism: Bromus sterilis (assembly GCA_950022295.1). Classification (NCBI taxonomy): domain Eukaryota; kingdom Viridiplantae; phylum Streptophyta; class Magnoliopsida; order Poales; family Poaceae; genus Bromus; species Bromus sterilis. The sequence continues at coordinate 284,718,870 of OX465600.1, forward strand.
GTGATAGTTCTATTCTTGATGTTGTTCATGATACTACTGAAAATTATTTTGAGAGAGGGAAGTTTGGTTGTAGAAACTTCCATATTAATAAAACTCCTCTCTTTGTGCTGAAAGTTTTGAAGTTGTCCTTGTTCCACCTTCCTATGCTTGTCACTTTGTGTTTCTTTGATTTTTTTATTATAAGATGCCCATGCATAGAAAGTGGGTTAGGATTTAATGTGTTTCATATTTGCTTCTTGATGCTCTCTTTTGCTTCAAAACCTTATTCTTACGAGAGCATCTTTTAAAATCTTTATGCCTAGCTTAAAGGCGTAAAAGAAAGCGCTTGTTGGGAGGCAACCCGATATGTTTTTTCCTTATGTTTTTAGTGGTATTGATGATTTTTAATACTGTAGCAATATCATTGTATCTTTATTTTGAAGCTTTGTGCCAATTTATAGCCTCATATGACAAGGGAAGCGAAAGTTCTGACATGTTGTCCAGAAAACAGATTCTATCTTCGTGACGCGAAAAATTGGATCCAATCACCAATACATATTTTTGAGCTGAATTTTTTACACAGCGTGCTCTATACAATCACGGAACTTTCATATGTTCTGAGTTTTTTGATTTGAGTTGCAGAAGTACCCCTAAAAAATTCTTTACTACCTATTGTTCTGTTTTTCACAGATTCTACCACGTTTTGTCTCTCCTTAATTTTGCAAACCTTAAGCTTGTTTTTTCTTTGAAAAACCTTTTGGCAATCTTGAGAAACAGTAGCTATTCAAGAATATCTTTATATCCAGTGGGGAAAAATTATTTTATTAAGGGTACTAACCTCTCTAATCAGCTTATGATGAGTTATGTATGAAGGGAGTTTTCAAGTGTGCGATGGAAGATGATGAGAGAAGATCCAGGAGTGTCAAGCGCTCAAGCTTGGGGATGCCCCCATGCATCCGGAATAAATATTCAAGGAGACTCAAGCATCTAAGCTTTGGGATGCCCCGTGCATCCCCTTCTCCATCAACAATCATCAGTTCATCCTTCGTCTCACTATATTTTTATGACTTCATGCATTATGTGCTATGCTTGCAGCGTCCCGCTCTTAGGTTTTATTTTTAGTTTTCTTTAGTTTTGCTCTGTTCATAACAAGTTAGACCCCTTCTTACTTTGTGTGGGAGAGAAACACGCTCCACTTTCAACATCTAGAACACATCATAGGATTCTTCATGCCTATCTTTTGCTGTTGTGTGTTCTTTATCTTTTCATAGCTACTGCCATGTTTAGTTTTAGTCTTAGTTTTTCTTTAGCAAGAGCCTTGGATTTTGTTTAGTTTGTTGCTGGAACTCTCTTTAGTTTTCATGTTTATCTTGTTAAGAGAGTTCGTTGTTGCACTGAGTTGTGTCTTGTCTTGAGAGTAGGTAATTGAGGTTGCTATTTAATTTTAGTAGTAACTTGCAATAGTTTTGAGGTATTGATATGAGTAATGTTTGAACTTTTTCAAGAGATCCAGCCTATTAGTGATAGGTGTCATATTTTGGGAAATCCGTGTTTATTTTCAAAACCTACAAAACTAGTTGAGAACTTTAGCTACTAGATGGGTCGCTAATCTTTCGAGGGATATTAGAGTACACTCACGTACCATGAGTTGAGGATGCACAAGGATAACCAAACCCCCATACACTCCTCCTCGGGGTACTTGTCTCTTTATGAACCTCCTTATTAGATTGAGAGTTACTGATAATAAGTGCATGAGTTCTTCGGACTAATGTAAGTATTGAAAGTTGACACTTCCACATCCTCATATTTGCTTCCACCTTGAGATTAGCGATCTCAAGGTGCTGGAAGGTGCACTCCCTTGGTACGCCTTCGGCGTCACCTCCCCCCCCTAACCTAGCGCAGTTCGGCCGGCCCAGTGGCAGCTGCAGCCCAACTACGGCAGGAGCGGCCGAATTTGGCCTAGTGCGGCCCAGGCCGCAGCCTTTTCCCATTTTCGCAGAGAAAAAGGGATGAGGACCCAAAGGAAAATTCCTATTTGCAGATCAGTCCATGATCCCTTCACCCTCATATCTTCGCCACCGTAACTCCGATCGAGGTGATTTCAAAGCACACGTTCACCTATTTCCGAGCCCGTTCTGATGGTATCACTTTCATGATGTTTTGACATTATAACTCCGATCGATAGGCCTTTCGGAGGAGAGAATTTCCGCCGAACCTTTCCGCGAGATGATCGCACGTCTTCCGTCCAAATATTTCATCAACCCCCAAGCAAGCCAACCATCTGATATATGCCCTAAAGCATTGTTTCGTGTTATTCTTGTGTGTTTAATACTGTGATCATGTTATGCTAATAGTACTGAATCACTGAACCATGTCTACTATACTTGCTACTTATCTTTATTGTTACCGCACTAATGACTCACAGATGATGTAGTATGGAGATAGGTTGTTATTGTTATGCTTTAAATTTTCCTTCCACATGGATTATCATTATTTTTGCCATGGTAATAATTGGAAGTTAATAACAATAACCTCCTCCATCGTCTGGATCAATTCATAGTGCTACCGAACCGAACTTATTAGTGCAACCACATTTGCCTGTATGGGAAGGCCCTGGCTTGGTCTGCCGGGATGCTCCATTATCGGTATCACCAAGGAGGGAAGGTTATGCATGCACGATACCTTGGCCCGATAAGTGATGGTAACCTTGTGCTCCGGAGTTATATAGTACCAGGGGTCCCGACGGGGACAATTATGTTGGCCACGATGGTGGTAGGTGTCTGGAGCAGCATTGTCTCAATACTTGCTAAAATCTTTTCGTAGTACATGCTTATATACATCTAATGAAGCAAAAGAGTTTGTCAAAGTTTTATTTATCGCGTCCAGTTCGTTGAACTAAATTTCTTGAGAAAAAGCAATATGCTAAGCTTGGGGGAGTTGATACGTCTCAAACGTATCTACTTTTCCAAACACTTTTGGTATTGTTTTGGCCTCATTCTTGCATGATTTGAACTAAACTAACCCGGACTAACGCGTTTTTAGCAGAGCTGCCTGTATGGTTTTCTTATGTGCAGGAATATGGATTTTTAGGTGTCACAGAAAATTGCAGGAAAAATCACAAAAAATCAACGCACCCGGAGGGACCCCGAGCCAGAAGTGGTTCCAGAGGGCAGCCAGGGGGCCCCAGGCGCCCTGCTGGCGCGGCCCCACCCCTGGCCGCGCCGCCATGCCACCTGGGTGGGTCATCCACCCTCTGGTGCCCTACCAAGGTGCCTATTTATTCTAGTCACGATGAAACCCCAGAATAGAGGTCGTTTTCCCAGTTTCTGTCGCGGAGCCGCCACCACCCTCTGTTCTTCTCCGGGAGGGCTAATCTGGAGGCTGTTTTGGCCTTTGGTGAGGGGAGATCATCGCCATCGTCATCACCATCACCAATCCATCATCCCTCCATGACTTATCCTTTCATGTGTGAGTAATTCCCTGCTGTAGGCAAAGGGGATGGTAGGTATTGGATGAGTTAGATCATGTAATAGTCCGTCAGATTTTTGGGGGCATGTTGCCTATCATCTAATTTGGTGTTTATCATCTTTGCTACAACTTTTTGCTCTTAATGCTTGTTACTTTGGGCCCGAGTGCCATGTTTTCAGATCCGAACCACTTGTGTTTTCATGAGCTTATTTGTGTTCTTGATCCTATCTATGAGTTGTATGCACCTATTATGGTCCGGAACCGGCGATCCCAAAGGTCATAGCTTGGGACACCAAAGGGGATGGACTATAATTTGAGGATTTCATGTATCCATTGAGTGTTAATGCTTTGTTCCGGTGCTCTTTGATAGGAGCACCTTAATCTCCATAAGTTCCTTTTGGCCCCGTTCATAGCGAGATGGTAGGACAAAAGATGGTGTGCAAGTTCTTATTGCAAGCACGCACAACTACCTACGGGATACATGCCTACTGTTTGATATTTTCCTAGACGATCCTTGCTTTTCTGTGTGCCTTGCCCCGTTTTAGAATCTATTACATGTTCACTCTCATCCAAGCAGCGCCCAACCATCCATCTCCCTAGCCTAGAGTGTTTTAATCCTGCTGGTTACTAGTAGTTTGCTTTTGCTGTCCTACTTTCGCTGTTGCCACTATCACTTTCATATCACTGTTGCTGTTAATATTTTTGGGCAAGCAAGTATATTTCAGGTGCGGTTGAATTGACAACTCAACTGTTAAATCTTATAAATATTCTTTGGCTCCCCTTGTGTCCAATCAATAAATTGGGTTATTATCTTACCCGCGAAAACTATCTCGATCCCCTATAGTTGAGGGTCATCACTATGAAACTTTGAAAACATGTTCCCACACCCAAATAACCCTTGTAAACCAAGTTTGAGCCATATCCAACCAGCCAATGTGAGTCCAGCTTCAATAGTTCATTTCTGGTCCATGTGGACACTTGCAAAGGAAGTGGTAGCTAGCTTGCTCCCCTTGAGCTGAGACTTTGCATAGTTTATCACCACAGTACCCCACTTCCTTAACCCAAATATCATCTTATTTCTGTGAGCCAGTCCTCCACAAACCAGCACAAACACCTGACTACCCAGAAATATTTTGGATGAGCATGAGTAGCTCAACCACCCCCTTAACGCATTCATTGCACATTTTAGTTCCTGGTTGTGTGCAAGCCATGTTGGACACAGTTGGCCACTCTTAGTCACCTCGGGTGCACTATTTCACGCATTGACCACTCTGATGGCATGCCATAAGCATGCCCCGGCGGTGTCGACGTGTCGCCCCGAGCCACCCCGCTCGCCCCCGTCGCCATCTTCTTATCTAGCACGTAGTACGCCACCCCACCGACCACCCCTTGCCTTATGGAAGCAGCCCTCGCTGGCGTGGCGGCCACCGCACGCCACCAGCACGGCCACGACCATTGCAGCGCTGACCCACCCCAGAGTAATGGCTTGCAGAGCGGTAGCTCAACTACCCTCCGCCTCGAGTCCATGCTCCGGCCCCGTCGGAAGCTTCATGAGCCGATCAGCAAGTCGTCGTGCACCGGCCGCTTCCCCTTGCGTCCACCGCATGGCACACCCTCGCCGCCTGCCTTTATAAGCGCAACCTCGAGCCCCTCCCGAGCACCGCATCGCACTCCTATCCCTCCCAGTTTCCCACTAGTGTGTGTGATAGCTATCCAAACGGTTTTTGACCCCTATCGCCTACGAGAATCTGAACCGTCGCCTTTCCTTGGATTGCGATAGGGGGGGTTATTACACACGATAGCCAGAAACCGTTTGTTATGTCACTAGTAAGCGCAGACGCTTTGGTAAAACAATTCGTATGCGATACACAAATATATCCCACATAGTTAACTTGTATAACTCGTGTGAAATGATTCACTTATCCCAAACGTGTTGCCTTAAAAAAGCGTGTGTAAGGAAATCTCATTGCAGACGAAGGCGCAATAGAAAATGTGTGGGTTGCAAGAACATTTCGCACGGTCCGTAAAAATGACTCGTTTGAAATAAGTATAGTATTCCAAACGGTTTTGAAAATAAGTAGGTTTGTTATGTATAGAAGATCCCACACGTTGGTTGTCTTACAATTGTGTGCTATATAAAAGATAACGCACACAAAATACTAGGAGGAGTCGTCACTTATGTATGTTGTATTGGGTACAGTCAATTAGATGCAATTGTTTGTGATACATACCGCTATCCAAACGTACAATTTTTCATGTCCGTGTGCGATGATAAGTAGATCGCCCACAGTTCTGTTTCAGTTCTATTGTTTTGAGCATCGCAGATGGTTACTTTCAAGGATGAGGTAATATCACAGACGGGTCATTGTAATATCGTAGATGGGTCAATTCTAATATCGCAGAAGGTAAAATAGTTGAGCCGTATGCAATTGAAAAGCAGAGGCACAATTAAAAAACATAATTCAATTAGCAGCACTGGTAGTGAATTTGCTGGAACATGTTTTACAATGAATTAATATTCATATTAAGAAGATTTTTCATCAAGAAAATGTAAGAGTGCATTCGACGTATCTCAGTGTCACAGAATAAAGTCAGAGACCTGTCATCACATGGAAAACCAATGCATCCCGTTGTGAAGTGAAGGAATAAGAAAGCATGCTTATTGAACATCCATAGGTCTTCTAAAATCTGTTCCCGTGCATTCTATGCAGTGGTCATCCAACCATTTGCAGATCATTGACCTGACGCCCAACAACTCCTTTTCGAATAACGGTGCAGCTGTGAACTTTTCAAAAACTTGTATGATATAAAAATAAGAATTTGCTTTACGTGTAAATGAAAGAGATTGAGACACTAGACTTACTTCTGGTAGTTTGCGGGAAGAATATATTGCAGGAGAACTGGCTAAGTAACTCAAAGAATGACAAGCATATAATCCACACAAGTTGGTCCCTGGTTCCTGCTGAGGACACTGCAAATTTGTTTACGGAGTTAGCAATAGTGTAAATATGTATATATGGAACAAATAAGTCATACAACACAATCTGTTTTAGTTTCTTCGGAGTACATATAGAACTATAAATGTACTTATATAGAAACTTGAATGCGTGTATATACATTCTGAAAAATAACATATTTCAGTATCGTACCGGAGAAATGGCGTCATGTTGCATAGGTTTTGATCTATCGCAAAGGTTCCCTACAATTCGGATGTTCTCATGAAGTACACTACAAATGAAGATGAATTTTCCCACATTCAATTATGTGATGAAGTTGAATTTTTTCATACTCATCTCTGGAAGTAAATATTAGCATAAGTTTCACCATAGAAGAATTCAATACCTACCCAGGAAATTATGAACAAGTGACAGATTCATTGGGTTTTCTTTTGTTGATAGAGAATCAATCTAGTAGACGGTGTTGATATTTAGAACGGTGACAATAACGATCCAATGTTTCCTACAGGTTAGCAAAACACACAAACAAATGAAACATGTTGGGTATTGAAAGTCAATCAATGTAGGTAAATGCAAGGTTCAAAATAGCGTGCTATCGAAAATAGCGTGGCCCTTCTCCAGAAGCTACAAAAGATATAATGGGATATAGCGAAGTTACATTTAAAATAGATTGATTAAAAAAATGGCGAGAACTAACCCAAATATTAAGGATTTCAGGAATTTTAGCATTAAAATCTGTCCCAGAGCAATGCATGCATAACCAGGTAACCATATTAAAATGTCAAGGCCAAATCGATGGCACAAATACAAATATGAGACTTAAATCCACGCACAACAAAGTAATAAACTCTAAGAGACAAATTGTTTTAAGCTTTTAATCAGAATCGTTGGCATCATGTTCAGATGAACTAGATGAACCACCAGATTTCTTTTGGGTAAATGTATATGTGGTCGTATAATTTACTTACTTTTCAAAATATGGAAGTAGGTGGAATTCTGGCGTCTTGTCAGAAAAAAAAGCTTTCAGGCGAGACTTTTGATGGCCGACACCTTGTTACAAAATATTTCATATCATTAACCATACCAGGGTTTATGAAATCCACGCGTTGCAACTTTTGGTCTCTAGGAAAGGACGCCACAACCCTGAGGAAACATTAGAATTAGATATAATTCATTCATGGGCTTATATGAGAGGTTTATTGAGTTTCTGAAGTACTTACAAGATGACGAATCGAATTAAACCCAATTCGAGCATATCGAAGTTGAAGAGGTCATAAAACTCTTCGAATGTTATTTGGAAGTCACCGTGCTTTGTACCTAAACCGAATTGTGTGCCATGGTATATAGAGATACCAGCTTCATCAGTTTTTCGCATTTCACCGACTAAATATTCATGCACCTTTCTGTAGTAAACATTTTCCTCACTCATGTGTTTGGTAGTCAGATATGGCAGGCCACGTGCAAAATTACATGCTTGTCTTTTATCTACATTGCATAACTTCTCCGGATCTCCATTAAAGCCTGATTTCAGTTTTGCAATAATAGCCTCGTTGTTCTTGTCCCGGTTCAAGATTATTTGCAGTTGTGATTCATATGCATCATCAGATTCATCAGCTAATGTATCTTTGAGTCGGGCTGATCGTCTCGGCGCCTTGTTCTTCCTGGGGATTTCTTGTTGGGGTTCGCAGCGGAAAACACAATTTTTTCCTAACTAGCGTTTTCCATAACCCAAGAACTAGCTAGCCGTATTACCGTAACGGAAAGGAGTGCGGAATAACATACCTCGGGGTGTAGTCCGTTGCGCGGGAAACGTTCCCGCAAACGTGGCTGGTGTAGTCGAACAAGTTTCACAGCCCCCTGGCTGTGTTGAGCACCCGGATGGGTGTAGTGCTACGCGTGTAGCACCTCGTAGTACTCACACACGTACGAGACTCGATGACGACCTCCGATCTCCGATCCAGCGAAGGTGGCGGAAGCAGACCTCCGGAACCAGAGTTTCTGCAGCACAACGGCGTGCGTATAGTGGAGACATCTCCAACCTAGTGCAGCCTCCAAACAAGGAGAGTCCGCTCATAGAAGGGAGAAAGAGGGAGAGAGAGATCAACAAAATTTATCTGTATTTTTCTAGAATTTTCCGTGTTGTAGAAATAGTGCACCCTATAGGTCTATATATAGGGCAAACCGGGGTGCACGGTAGCCTCCACAAGCGGGGTGGGACTATTCCCACGCCACATGTGGCTTGGCCGGCCGCACCATGCATCCATGCATGCATGCATGCATGCGTGGTGGCCTTGGTGCCAAGTGGACACATGGGCCTATCCCATGGCGTGGCCTCTTCCCCTTTTTCTTCTTCTTTCTTTTAAAGAAAAACAAAAGAGCACTTTTCCCCTAATGGGCCCAATGTGGCCCGTTAGGGATATTCTACTATATTTAATTATTTAAAGTGTATTTTAATATTTAATTCATTTAATTAAATAATAAAACATATCTAAATAACTTTCCGAACGATTCGAAAACCACGAAACCTTTTCCGTCTCTCTTCCGAAACAATTTTGGAGTTCTCTCTCATACCTCCGGTAACTCCGATAGTTATGAAAAGGTCTCCGATTTCATCTAGCCCTTAAGTGTGTTACCCTACGGTCCGAGAATAGTCCATTCATGACGGAGATGAGGCTACGGTCAATGATCATCAGCGGGACATGGATGCCCATAATGACCCCTGTGCATTCCGGATATCAATACCGATTGGACCTTACGTCGTATAACATTCCTTTGTCAGCGATACTGGATTGTTTCGAGATTCGATCAATGACATACTATGTCTGGTTCAACCTCGTTATGACAAATACTTATTCACTCGTTTCCGTGATATTCATCTCCGTGACCTAGTCACAAGCTGCGCTGCTTTATGGATGGAATCTCACCGAGTGGGCCCTCAGTATCTGTCCATCACATGGATTGACAAATCCCGCTCTTGTAACAATACTCCTCAACATATCTCCACGGAATACCCAAGATACAACCGTTATGACCCGCATATTTCAGTCAGGTGGTTGGATGTAAGTCAAAGCATCCGAGTAGATAGCAATTATGCATGTACTCACGGTCAAAAGAACGGTCTACTACGTTCTGTAATTACAACACTGAACCTTCATAAGATTGATCATGTTGTAATGCTTACTTTGGGTAATGTTCATCACGTCACTCATCCAGTGAGGTGACCTCATAGTCAAGAGACTTAATTGTCCATGATCGCGAAACCACGACCATCATGTTTACCATGAACTAGTTATTGATATAGAGGCTAACTAGGAACTCTTGGGGTTTCTATACCACACGTGTATCATTGTTTCACTGATACAGTTCTAGCACGGTATGAAACTGGTTATGAACTTGCTTAGATATATTGGAATAATCATATATTATTTGCCTCTGGAGCATATATCCAACATTGTTGTGGCCGGAGTCTGGCCTTTATTGATTTTCCTTCTCTTTCTCACTTCAGGGTTATGAGCAGTAGGTGCCAGGACGCTTGCATTATATACTGACATTGCAGCTGGAGGTACAGGTGCATCGGACTTGTTATTAGCTGGTGATGTAGTCGCTTCACAATGTGGCCCTTGTTGTATGAGTGCATTAGACTTTTGCGTTGTTGCTGCAAGTGCGCTGGACTGCGGAGATGGTTTTCCAGAATTGTCAGAATTTTGAGTTGTTGATTCAAGGTCCCCGAACTGTGGAGCTTGTGTTGCAATATTGTTAGACTGGTGAGATAGTGGCGACGCTCTGTCGAGTTGAGGAGCGAGTGGTGCGGATGTGTGATCCATGGTTGCCGTCGTGTCGGTCTTGTGAGCAGACATGTGATCCATGGTTGCTGCCATGTCAGTCTGAATAGCAGACATATGATGCACGGGTTCCATCCGGATGGTCAGCGGAGAAGACATTTCATCCTCAGGTATCGCCTGATTGGTCTGCTGAGAAACCCTTGCAGCTGGCACTGTCTTCTTATCAGGTGTCGTCGGTGTGTGGGACACTATGGCTTGAACGGGCAGCATCAGAACAGGTGGTGTCATCGTTGCAGGAGGACCTGGCACAGTCTGAAGTTGGTTGTTCCTTGGATTATGTAAGAACATTAGATCGAAGGGGATGCTCAGAGCTTGATGAATGGGCCTCTTGGCTGGAATTGATAGGGCGATCCACAGAAGGACGGGTAATTTGATGTGGCATGAGTAACAGGTTTTCTTCATGGAAGGTGCCAATGGTGGATGGCGCTGGGGTTGGAGAGATCTCATCGAGGACAATTATTTCATTCCTCGGCCACTGGATCTGAAACAACAATGACTCACCCAGGGTTTCCTGTTCATCACGGGGAAGGGGAAATTTCTTGAATGCTTCAAACATTTTTTTCACCATACACTTCACGTGACCCAATTCCAGTGGCACATTGTTTAGGAGGAGACTGATACGTCTAAAACGTATCTACTTTTCCAAACACTTTTGCTATTATTTTGCCCTCATTATTGCATGATTTGAACTAAACTAACCCGGACTGACGCAGTTTTCAGCAGAGCTGCCTGTATGGTTTTATTGTGTGCATGAAAATGGATTTTTAGGTACCTCACAAAATTCCAGGAAAATTCACGAATAATCCACACACCCGAAGCTTCCACGAGCCAGAAGTGGGGCCAGAGGGGGGCCAGAGGGGCCCCAGGCGCCCTGCTGGCGCGGCCCCACCCTTGGCCGCATCAGGGGGGCCGCTTGGGGGTCTCCCACCTCCTCTGGTGCCCTACCAGGACTCCTATTTATTACCGTGAAGCGAAAACCCCATAACAGAAGTAAATTTCCCAGTTTTCGTCGCGGAGCCGCCGCCACCCTCTGTTCTTCTTCGGGAGGGCTAATCTAGAGGTTGTTTTTGGCCTCCGGTGAGGGGAGATCATCGCCATCGTCATCATCACCACCACTCCATCCTCCCTCCATGCCTTCTCTTCACATGTGTGAGTAATTCCCTGTTGTAGGCAAAAGGGATGGTCGAGATTGGATGAGTTAGATCATGTAATAGTTCGTCAGATTGTTGGAGGCATGTTGCCTATCATCTACTTTGGTGTTTATTATATTTTCTACAACTTGTTCCTCTTAATGCTTGTCACTTTGGGCCCGAGTGCCATGTTTTCAGATCTGAACCACTTGTGTTTTCATGAGTATATTTATGTTCTTGATCCTATCTATGAGTTCTATGCACCTATTATGGTCCGGAACCGGCGATCCCAAAGGTGACATCTTGGGACACCAAAGAGGATGGACTCTAATTTGAGGATTTCATGTATCCATTGAGTTTAATGATTTGTTCCGGTGCTCTTTGACAGGAGCACCTTAATCTCCATAAGTTCCTTTTGGCCCCGTTCATAGAGGGATGGTAGTACAAAAGATGTTGTGCAAGTTCTTATTGCAAGCACGCACAACTACCTACGGTATACATGTGTAACATCCCAAAATTCTTCGAATTTTGGAATGTTAATAAAATTAAATAGATAATGATTGTTTGCTTGATGTGTTTGATTTTCTCTGGGATTTAAAAACTTTTTGGAGTATATTGAATATTAAAAAAGAGAGAGGGAATAAAAGGACTTTCCCTAATATTCACCGTTGGTGTTTTGGAATTTATTATTTCAAAACAAAACCAACAAAACAAAATGAGAGAAGGTAATATGACTCCTTCAACATATTAAAAGTTTGGAAAAGTTTTAAATATTTATTGGATTTCTTTTGTTTATTCAAAATATTTTTCAACTAAAGGAAAATTCATTGAGATGATATAAAAGGACTTATCCCCATTTTAATTTGTTGAAAAATAGTTTAAATTATTATTGGGAGACTTTTTAATTTTACTTTGGAGTTATGAATATTTTCTAAAAATATTTTTGGAATTTATTTATGCTCCGGAAAAGTTTTTAAATCAATTTTCGAAGTTTTCGGTATTTTTAAAATGCCAAAAAAGTATTTAAAAATATTTAAAAATAAGTTGCAAAATTTTTATTTTATTTTAATATTTTAGTCAGGCCAAAATTTCAGTTTTATTATTTTAAAAATATTGGCAAAGATGGAATTTTAAAATAAATTTTCGTGATTTTTCTAATATTGTTTTGGGCCTAATGGGCATGTTCTCTTTTTTTTTCGCAGACCGATTTTGTATTTATTTCAGATTAAAAAAAAGGATTAGGGGCAGGCTATAAATAGCCCCGATTAGGGCTAAATTATTTCCGCTTAGCGTTTTAGGGTTAGACTAAATTAATCCGCGGGACCCGCCGCCGCCGACGTCATCGCCGGAATCTCGCCGGAGTTCACCGGACCACCGCGGAAGTTCGCCGGAGCATCGCCGGAGTTGCATTTCTTCGCGATTTTTCGAGGTAACTTCGCCGCACCGCCGCCGGAGCCGTCCCCGTGCCCTAGCCGCACCCTAGCCCCGCCGCGCCGCCGCCCCACTGGCCAAGCGTCGCCGCCGGGCCGCCGCCGCTCGCCGGCTGGCCGAGCCGCGACGCCACGGCCATGCGCCGCTGCCGCCGCGAGCTCCAGGCCGCGCGCCCCCGTGTGCCCCCGTCCGCCCGGCTGCCGCACCCTGCCGCCGCCCGCCGGCGCGACACCGCGCCCCTGGCCGTCGGCCCATGGCCGGAGCTCCATGGCCGAAGCCATGGCTCCCCTGTGCCCGCGTGCGTGAGAAAGAAGAAAGAGTTAGGAAAAAAAAGAAAACGAGTTTGGAAAAAAAATCCAGATCTGGATCCAAACCGCCCGGGGACCCGATTGCGTTTTTCAGAAAAAACTTATTTACGTACGGGCCCTTTTTACAGTAGAACCCCCCGGTACCCCCGTTTTTCACCCGATACCGTTTTCGCGACTACTTTTTAACCGTAACTCGGAATTGGGCGATTCCAGTTGCGTTGTGACCGTGTAGAAATTCTCTAGCCAGTGGACCAAGTGTTACAGAAGTTTGAAGTTTTTAAATTTGGATCCCAAGCTGATCCAAATTTGGACTTCCGGCAGCCGTAACTTTTTACCGGTGCGCCCGTCTGCGCCGTTTCTTTTTGCGTTGGATCACTCGTGTCGTGTACCTTCTGTTTATATCATGCGTACACAAAAATTCCCAAGTTTATTGATCTGTTTGAATTCAAATTCTATTCAATGTTGCAATTGCTATGACCTGTGTTGTAGTATTCCGTTTCACGTGATTCTTTTTGCATATTGAATCATATGAGACATCTTATCGGCAATATCCACATACCATTCATATTGCTATGATCTTTACCTTGATTTCATAATGTCTTGATCATAATTTTTGTATCGACAATTCCTTATCCGTTGACTCTCTCGAGTTCACGTTCCACCGATCACCTTCGAGCACATCCACACCGTTGCACTTCAAAACCTTTTGTTTTGTTGCTAAAACCTTAGTGATTGTTTTTTTGATCTTTTGTTTGTAATGTGATGTGATTTCTTATTTGAGTTCTTTCGTTGGCGATAGATTGCTCGGAGTGTGACGAATAGAGTTGACTGGAACGTGAGAGCGAAGATCTTCATCGAATGTATAAGGCAAGTGATGCTTTGACCATACTCATACCTATATTTTATATATGCATTATGTTAAGAAATATCACTCTATTGCATGATAGGTAGTTTATTATACTGTTGCTGCAAAACCAGTTAGGATAGCCACATGTTTTGACTTGTCTACCGTAGATCAACCTAGCTGTGATGTTGCTTTATTGCTATGCTTTGTAGACGTGGTTTGGGTGGTGCAAATTCATGGAGTGCATGTGAGCTATTAAATAATATGTGTAGCAACTGTTTAATAAATAGAAATCACTTCTGGACGGGCAGGATTGCTTCCTGGGGGCTCGTTCCTTATCTAAGGTCGAGACCAGGTTGTACCCCTAATGGTTGGTTTGGTGGTCGAAAATACGTCATGGCGAGTACCCTCTGACGCAGTGGGCGCCGTCCAGGTTCAAAAAGATCAGACATACTTGGTGACTAGAAGCTTACATGTACAACCGCTGGCCATATGGGCTTTGTCTTAGTTGAGTATGATGTAGGAAGCCTCTCCCGTGCAATGCTAGCAGATGTAGATATGATAGGTGGTACCGGCTTGCCGTTGGGTGTAGGTGACTTCTTCTGAAAGACTTCGTCTCAATCTTTGGGTTGAGTCCAGCGGGGAAAGTGTACTAACCTCTGCAGAGTAAAAACTAATCATGATTAGCCGTATCCCCGGTTATGGACATCCTTGAGCTACTAGACATTACTGTTACTGGAGGATCTTGACATATGAATCACCTTAATAATTTGAGTGGGCAAGATTAAATAAAGGGTGTGGTTTTGGAACTGGTGTGCCCAGTTCGTTCTTTAGTAGTAAGTTCAACTTAAAATTTTGACTAGTTTAGTTCAGGAGAAAATTGGCTTTTTCTACAAAACAAAACCATAAGCCTTTCCTTTGACTTACCTTGCATGTAGTTGTAGGTCCTTTATATAAACTTTTCCGTGTCACTTGCCGTACAAATCAGATGTACTGACCCGTTGTCGGGCTGTAACCTTCGGTGTTGCAGGTTTTTCAGACGATCAGTAAGGTGCGTTTAGGGGTTGCAAGTCTACACTCAGCATGTTCGCATGTGGCTGTTGATGGACTCCATGTTATTTGCTTTTGCTTCCGCTATATTTATATTGAATAAGCTAGCCTTGAGCTATGCAACTTGTTATTTATTTACTCTGGATCATACGTTGTAATAATGATGCACTTGTACTTTGATATACATCTATGATACTGTGTGTGCCAGCGAGTTCGATCCAGGGACTGGCACTTGAGCACAGAGACTCCAATTCTGTGTGAATTGGGTCGTTACAGATGGTATCAGAGCAGTGTGTTGACTGTAGGACGTGACCCTAGAAAATGGAGTAGAAAAGCCATAGGAACAAAAATATTTTATCACTCCTTGATCACTTACTCTCTTGACTAGTATTTCTCATCTATTATTCATCTTCTAAAACTTCTCATCTTGTTTCACTATGAATACCCCTTGAGTCGTTTATACCTTGGAAGGCAGGACATTTGAGAAGAACATCATCAACCTCGGGGATCAATTGGAGTTATGATTATCGGAACTAGAAGGAATAACCTACGGTGATCAATAAGTTTGACACAGTGAGAGGAACCTTTAAGATCAGCTTAGCTGAGAAGGATGAAGCTTAGAATTAGACCACCACCTTTTAGGTGAAGTTAGATGAACGAATTTCGCGTAGTATGATGAGATCGTATGTCTTTCACATATGGCCTTACTCTAGGTGTGGTTGTGTGTTTTGACTTTTGTGACTGTATTGTTTGTTGTTATGTGTTACTGTCGAACGTAGGTGTTTTTCCGCTTTCTTGTTTGAGTGCATATGCTTGGTGTTACCTTAGTTTGTTTTCTTGTCGGTGTTGTAGTTTTTCCCTAACCTTTGTCGTATGGGCTTAATAGATGGAGTATGAAGTAGGACTCGCCTTTTCTGGGGCGATGTCGAGACTGAAGGTGGAGCAGTGGATTCGTAGAATGGAGGAGCACATGAAGATAAACAAGGTTGGAAGTGAGGACATGGTCCCCTATGAAGTTAAGTACTTGGTAGAAGAGGCTGCTACTTGGTGGAGAATGCATCAAGCGATTGACGAATCACAAAGAAAGATTACTTGGAAGGAGTTTACAAAGATTTTGTTGGGATCCCGCCTCATCACCCCGATGCAAAGGACGGTAACCCTTAAGAGGATCCGTGCTTGCACAATTTGCGGTGAAATAGGACACTCCTATGAAGGACACCAAGATGGATGTCCCTATTGTGAAGAAATTCACTCGGGTGAAGAATGCCCCACTGCACAAGTCACATGTTTTACGTGTGAAGGAACTGATCATTACCCCGCTCAGTGTCAACTTTTCATCATGACACAACAAGTGGTTCAACATCAGAAAGAAGGAATAAAGAAAGTTATCCAAGAATTGAAGGAAGCACCCGTGAAGAAGAAAAAGAAGGACATTAGCCACATTCATTGTTATTAGTGCAGGAACATGGGACACTACCGCGATATGTGTCCAGAATTGAAGGGGAAGGAGAAGTTGTGAACGTGGAAGCAAGGATGCTGACTCGAAGAAGCTTATGTTTGACAATTGGAGGACAGACGTCGTAGGTGTGCACTAAGTGCATGATGCTACCTTTTTATGTTAGTTGTAGATGTGGATCGATGCATGTTTGCTATGGATTAACTAGATGTTTTATGTCATGTTTGTTTTGTTAAGTTTTGTCTTGTACCCTGTGGCCTTGATATGTATTTGATTGACATTGTGTGTTGTGCTTGTATTCTTTCTATGCGAGTAGAATAAGTGTACATTTCATTAGACCCTCATCTATTTAGTATGCTTCAAGACTAAAGAAGACACAACAATAAGAAGAATAACTTGACGAATGACTCAACGATATGAAGATTGTTTCGACATTTCGAAACTGAAGCTACCAGCATTGAAGACTTGAAGACCTGGAAGATTCAAGTTTCTACCGTTAGATCGTTCTGTGAGCTGTCATTTTTTGTTTTACCGACAGCTACACATCAAAACTTATGTTTCAAAACTAGTGTGATGTTTGTATGGGTATCTCTCGCTATCTCTCTCTACCTTGCTATCTACATTCTGTTCCCTCTCACCTCAAACCCTACACTGAAGAAGCTACTACAATGGCTGCTAATGTCAAGGCTGGAATAAAGATGGATGCAACCAATGCTGAGCTCAATTTAACCCCTTATGCCCGGATTCTACAACAAGAGAGCACAATCTTGCTGAAGGAAGAACTCTGGAGGAAGTTGTAGTCCACCAGTGCACGTTTTATAGCAGGCTACGTAAACCTGAGTGTTGTGAAGAAATGATAGATATTTTGTTTGGCTTGCAGAACCATGGATTTATCTGAACCCAGTTCAAGATTAAGAGCAATTTCTGCAATGACCGTGAGGATGACCAAGTGTTAGACCACGAGATTCGCTAAACCATATACAAGGTAATGATTTGGGTGCGGAATGGATTGATCACCATGACGACTACCCTTATTATTCGCTCTTGCTATGCGGGATAGTAAAACTTGAGTGACTTACCTATAGCAGAGAGACGATGATGTTAAGCCTAAACCATAGAATGGTACGATGTGTGACCCCTTTAGGAGATTACCGTTTGTGTTATACGGTGAGTATGGACCAAGACCATCTGCTGCAGGTATCCCTCCATAATATTCATGATGACCACCAAGAGAGAAATCGATAGTTGTTTAGTAGTGGCGTATGAGCTGTCAGCCATGAAGTCTCAGTACTTGGAAGACCACTCTCTTGCTAAGGGATGGAAACCTCAAAGGAGGAATTCGTGAAACCTCGAAGACCGCAAGTGAAACCTGTGCGGAGAATGTCATCGATGGATTAAGATACTGGAAGCCCACACTTGTGATGAAGAATTCCATGCCCCAATGGAGTATGAAGATTATGTGTGAGGAGCTCGCTGAGGGAGCAAGATTTTGAAGACTAAGTCGCTTTCCTTTTAAGGGTGGTAGCACCCTAGCTCATCGGAGGATCGATGGACGGTCACGAAGACCCGAACCCTAACCTTTCTCTCTAGCCTTCTCGAATCTCGAGGACCAGATTCCTTTTAAGGGTGGTAGTGTGTAACATCCCAAAATTCTTCGAATTTTTGAATGTTAATAAAATTAAATAGATAATGATTGTTTGCTTGATTTGTTTGATTTTCTCTGGGATTTAAAAACTTTTTGGAGTGTATTTAATATTAAAAAAGAGAGAGGGAATAAAAGGACTTTCCCTAATATTCACCGTTGGTGTTTTTGGAATTTATTATTTTAAAACAAAACCAACAAAACAAAATGAGAGAAGGTAATATGACTCATTCAACATATTAAAAGTTTGGAAAAGGTTTTAAATCTTTATTGGAATTCTTTTGTTTATTCAAAATATTTTTCAACTAAAGGAAAATTCATTGAGGATATAAAAGGACTTATCCCCATTTTAATTTGTTGAAAAATAGTTTAAATTATTATTGGGAGACTTTTTAATTTTACTTTGGAGTTATGAATATTTTCTAAAAATATTTTTGGAATTTATTTATGCTTCGGAAAAGTTTTTAAATCATTTTTCGGAGTTTTCGGTATTTTTAAAATGCCAGAAAAGTATTTAAAAATATTTATAAATAAGTTGCAAAGTTTTTATTTTATTTTAATATTTTATTCAAGCCAAAATTTCAGTTTAATTATTTTAAAAATATTGGCGAAGACAGAATTTTAAAATAAATTTCCGTGATTTTTCTAATATTGTTTTGGGCCTAATGGGCCTGTTCTGTTTTTTTTCCGCAGACCGATTTTGTATTTATCTCGGATTTAAAAAAAAGGATTAGGGGCTGGCTATAAATAGCCTCGATTATGGCTAAATTATTTTCTCTTAGCGTTTTTAGGGTTAGACTAAATTAATCCGCGGGACCCGCCGCCGCCGACGTCATCGCTGGAATCTCGCCGGAGTTCGCCGGACCACCGCGGAAGTTCGCCGGAGCATCGCCGGAGTTGCGTTTTTTCGCGATTTTTCGAGGTAACTTCGCCGCACCGCCGCCGGAGCCGTCCCCGTGCCCTAGCCGCACCCTAGCCCCGTCGCACCGCCGCCCCACTGGCCAAGCGCCGCCGCCGGGGGACCCCTGTGCCCGCGTGCGTGAGAAAGAAGAAAGAGTTAGGAAAAGAAAGCGCGTTTGGAAAAAAATTATTTTTTTCCAGATCTGGATACAAACCGCCCGGGGATCCGATCGCGTTTTTCAGAAAAAAATTTATTTACGTACGGGCCCTTTTTACAGTAGAACCGCCCGGTACCCCCGTTTTTCACCCGATACCATTTTCGCGACTACTTTTTAACCGTAACTCGGAATTGGGGGATTCCAGTTGCGTTGCGACCGTGTAGAAATTCTCTAGCCAGTGGACCAAGTGTTACAGAAGTTTGAAGTTTTTAAATTTGGATCCCAAGCTGATCCAAATTTGGACTTCCGGCAGCCGTAACTTTTTACCGGTGCGCCCGTCTGCGCCGTTTCTTTTTGCGTTGGATCACTCGTGTCGTGTACCTTCTGTTTATATCATGCGTACACAAAAATTCCCAAGTTTATTGATCTATTTGAATTCAAATTCTATTCAATGTTGCAATTGCTATGACCTGTGTTGTAGTATTCCGTTTCACGTGATTCTTTTTGCATATTTAATCATATGAGACATCTTATCGGCAATATCCACATACCATTCATATTGCTATGATATTTACCTTGATTTCATAATGCCTTGATCATAATTTTTGTATCGACAATTCCTTATCCGTTGACTCTCTCGAGTTCACGTTCCACCGATCACCTTCGAGCACATCCACACCGTTGCACTTCAAAACCTTTTGTTTTGGTGCTAAAACCATAGTGATTGTTTTGTTGATCTTTTGTTTGTAATGTGATGTGATTTCTTATTTGTGTTCTTTCGTTGGCGATAGATTGCTCGGAGTGTGACGAATAGAGTTGACTGGAACGTGAGAGCGAAGATCTTCATCGAATGTATAAGGCAAGTGATGATTTGACCATACTCATACCTATATTTTCTATATGCATTATGTTAAGAAATATCACTCTGTTGCATGATAGGTAGTTTATTATACTGTTGCTGCAAAACTAGTTAGGATAGCCACATGTTTTGACTTGTCTACCATAGATCAACCTAGCCGTGATGTTGCTTTATTGCTATGCTTTGTAGACGTGTTTTGGGTGGTGCAAATTCATGGAGTGCATGTGAGCTATCAAATAATTTGTGTAGCAACTGTTTAATAAATAGAAATCACTTCTGGATGGGCAGGGAGTGCTTCCTGGGGGTTCGTTCCTTATCTAAGGTCGAGACCAGGTTGTACCCCTAATGGTTGGTTTGGTGGTCGAAAATACGTCATGGCGAGTACCCACTAACGCAACGGGCGTCGTCCAGGTTCAAAAAGATCAGACATACTTGGTGACTAGAAGCTTACATGTAAAACCGCTGGCCATATGGGCTCTGGCTTAGTTGAGTATGATGTAGGAAGCCTCTCCCGTGCAATGCTAGCAGATGTAGATGTGATAGGTGGTACCGGCTTGCCGTTGGTTGTAGGTGACCTCTTCTGAAAGACTTCGTCTCAATCTTCGGGTTGAGTCCAGCGGGGAAAGTGTACTAACCTCTGTAGAGTAAAAACCAATCATGATTAGCCGTGTCCCCGGTTATGGACATCCTTGAGCTACTAGACATTACTGTTACTGGAGGATCTTGACATATGAATCACCTTAATAATTTGAGTGGGCAAGATTAAATAAAGGGTGTGGTGTTGGAACTGGTGTGCCCAGTTCGTTCTTTAGTAGTAAGTTCAACTTAAAATTTTGACTAGTTTAGTTCAGGAGAAAATTGGCTTTCTGCAAAACAAAACCATAAGCCTTTCCTTTGACTTACCTTGCATGTAGTTGTAGGTCCTTTATATAAACTTTTCCGTGTCACTTGCCGTACAAATCAGATGTACTGACCCGTTGTCGGGCTGTAACCTTCGGTGTTGCAGGTTTTTCAGACGATCAGTAAGGTGCGTTTAGGGGTTGCGAGTCTACACTCAGCATGTTCGCATGTGGCTGTTGATGGACTCCACGTTATTTGCTTTTGCTTCCGCTATATTTATATTGAATAAGCTAGCCTTGAGCTATGCAACTTGTTATTTATTTACTCTGGATCATACGTTGTAATAATGATGCACTTGTACTTTGATATACATCTATGATACTGTGTGTGCCAGCGAGTTCGATCCAAGGACTGGCACTTGAGCACAGAGACTCCAATTCTGTGTGAATTGGGTCGTTACAACATGCCTAATGTTTGATATTTGCTTAGATGATCCTTGATTTTCTGTGTGCCTTGCCCCGTGTTAAAATCTATTACATGTTCACTCTCATCCAAGCAGCGCCCAACCATCCATCTCCCTAGCCTACAGTGTTTTAATCCTGCTGGTTACTAGTAGTTTGATTTTGTTGTTTTGCTTTCGTTGTCGTCACTACCACTATCATATCACCGTTGCTATTAATATTTTGGTGCAAGCAAGTATATTTGAGGTGCGGTTGAATTGACAAATCAACTGTCAAAGCTTATAAATATTCTTTGGCTCCCCTTGTGTCTAATCAATAAATAGGGTTATCTTACCCGTGAAGACTATCTCGATCCCCTACAGCTGAGGGTCATCAACTACTGTTTTCTGGCGCCGTTGACGGGGAGCATAGCTTTATTTGCAAGTCTACATGAAGTATTATGTTTGCTGCACGTTATCCACTATGTGTAAGAAAGGAGACCCCAAGGTTTTGATCTTATCATCCACTACAAGAAAAGGTATTGTTCTAAGCAATAGTGCTACGCTTGATTCACCTTCCATTATAAGTAAGTTCGCTTCACCACCACCACCACATGCCACTTCTACTGAGTCTGTTACTATGTCCGATACTTTTGATGATGCTTCCACTACTCTTGATGAAACTAGTTTTCTTCGTCACTATCTTGAAACTAAATTTGCTAAGGTTGCAGCACAGTCCGAGACTGAGACTCCTGCTACCTATTTTCCTATGTGCAAAGCCTTTGGTTACCCAGACTTAGATAAACACAAGGAGAGACTCCTTGAGGATGATTATATTATCCTTGATGATAATTTCTGCAGGGAACTTACAAAGTGTGCTAACTCTGACCCTGGTGTTGTTAAGAAGTTGCTTAAAAAGTACTCCATGAAGAACAAGATTACTTCTGATCTTGAATTTGCTACATCTCCTATATGCATCACTGTTCCGGATTATGATTTCTCTGTTGATCTTTCACTTATATCTACAGTTGAAGCTGACCCCTTTTATGGCAGAGAAAATGATGATGCTATAGCACACCTGACCAAACTTACCGAGTTGGGTGGCTTATTTACTAATGATGAGAGGATACGCAACTTTTATGTGGCTAAGTTTTTTTCCTTTTTCTTTGAAGGAACACGCTAAAGCATGGTATGATGCACCACGCTATGGTTCTATTAAAAGACCTCAAGACTTAGCTCGATCTTTTGTTGATAAATATTTTCCTGCTCATATGCAACATGCTGCTTTGCAAAGAATTTACAACTTTAAACAGTTGCAGGATGAGCACCTACCTAAAGATTGGGGGAGGTATTGCAGTTTAATTAAGGCTAGACCAGGACATGACGTCCGTAATAACGAATTCTTTATATATTTTATGCTGGTCTAACCGATGAATCTAGATCCTATCTGGATAGTTGTGCTGGTTGTGTTTTCACGGAAAGAACATCGGACGATGCTGAAGAATTAATGGGCAAGATTGCCAAGAACCACGAAGATTGGTCCGTTCCTGAACCACCTCCACCACCAAAGAAGAGGAGCATACTTGTCCTCAGCCCTGAAGATATGCAAGAAGCAAAGAAGTCCGTAAAGGATAAAGGCATTAAAGCCAAGGAAGTGAAAAAACTAAATCCTATTTGGAAGTTGTGTGAGCCTACTACTCACCCTCGCTTGGTAGAGGTACACTATCTTTTAGATTTCAATGAAAGTGACATCCCTAAAGGTAAGCCTCCTGACCAATATTTAGATGAGCTTGATAATTTTATTATTAAGCAAGACCATTTTAATGAGAGGATACAAAATCAGTTGCATGATAATTACCTTGCTATCAAAAGTTTACTTGATGTTCTAGGTAGAACAGTTAATGATGTTAAATGTCTTGTTAAGCATATTCATATGGTTCAAACTCATCTTGAAAAAAATTCTAATGTGCAAAAAGATTTGCTTGCTAATAATGCCAAACAGGATATACATGCTTATGGTATAAAGACCAGGGGTAGTACACACACCCAGGACCCACTCTATCCCGAGGGGCATCCCAAGAGGATCGAGCAAGATTCTCAAGTGCAGGTAGAAGACGAGATTGTTAGCTCTCCAAAGAAGAAAAATAAGAAGAAGAAACACAAGGAAGATGACTACTCAAATGATCCTATTACAAGTGAAGAACCCGCTGTTGATCCTAACAACATATCTACCTGCGATGCTGAAACTGAAGACGGTGCTGAGTCCGAAAAGGATAAGGAGAAGAATGATCCTCCCGAGGTGCGAGAAGAAGAAGCACCCGATAAACGCAAGAAATACACAAGAGAAGACTTCATCGCAAGAAGACATGGGCAGGAAAGAGAACCATGGGTACAGAAACCCATGCCCTTTCCAGGTAAGTCTCTCAAAACCAAAAATAAGAGCATTATAATAAATTTTGTGAATGGATGAAACCTCTTTTTCTTCAAATTCCTTTGACCGATGCTATTAAGTAACCTCCTTATTCCAAATATATGAAGGATATTGTTACTAATAAAGAAAAGTCCCTAATGAGGCAATATCTACTATTCTTGCTAACTACTCTTTCGGTGGAAAGATTCCTAAGAAGCTTTGTGATCCAGGTATACCCACCATTCCTTGCTCCATAAAAAATAATTATGTCAAAACAGCCTTATGTGATCTCGGAGCAGGAGTAAGTGTTATGACTTTTTCCCTTTACAAGAGGCTATGTTTAGAAAAACTAATCCCTACAAATATCTCTATTCAGATGGCTGACAAGTCAACGGTCGTCCCGATTGGTATTTGTGAGGATGTTCCTGTTGAAGTTGATAATTGCTTAATTCTTCCAGATTTTGTTGTGCTTGACATGCCCGAGGATGGGATCATGTCCATTATTCTTGGCAGGCCTTTTCTTAACACCACAGGTGCTATTATTGATTGCAATAAAGGAAACGTTACCTTCAACATTGATGATAAAGAACACACGGTGTATTTTCCTAAAAAGATCGACAAAAGGCATGGCCTTAACTCTATAGAGAATATCGAGACCGTGAAGATTGGAGAATGGGATTTTCCTCTACACGTGCACCACAACTACATAACCATTATGGTGGGGACAAAGTCCATTAAAGTAAAGGTGCAACGATCACATCATAAGAGGTGAGACTTTCTGCTCTATATATCGTCGGTTCGTTGGTAAGACTTGATCAACCTTGCTAGCTAGCATGTTTTATATAGGTAGAAAGTGGAGCTTGTTATGTTTTAATTTTCTTTAGCTTTTTTCTCTTTGTTGTACCAATTCTATATGATTCTGAAGCTTCACATTTCTAACCACTGTTTCAAGTTTTCAGAAAGTTTCGTAGCTTTTTGAACCTCGAAAAAATTTCAACAGTGAAGTTTTCAGAAAAAATCCAGAAAAATCAAAGTCAAAATTTCCACGTCAAAAGTGACCCAGGGGGACCTAGGGCTGACCAGGGGGGCCACCAGTGGCCCAGGCGGCCAGCCCCTTGGCCGCGCCCATAGTGTGCCTGAGTCCCACAAGGCAGCCAACCAGGTGAGTCTTCTTCCTCCCTCTCTCTTTGTTCCCCAAAACACGAGTTCTGCACCTGGAACTTGCGTTCTTGCTGCCCTTTGTCCAGATTTTTGATCTCTCTCTACAACCCATTGTTTGAGCTGAGATTTTTAGCAAATACTCCCTGAAATGATTTTGCTAGGAAAAGCAAAGGGGTGGCTTGGGAAGAAGACGCCCGAGCGCTCCGATCGAGTTACTAGAGCTGCAGCTTCACCCTCGGCTGCTAGGGTGAGCTACAATGAAGATCATGTGCCCCTAGAGTTGTTGGAAAACGCGAATTCAGCACGCGCAATGACGTAACTGTTGGATATGTGCCCTAGAGACAAATTAATAAAGATATTTGTCACATATCCGTTTTGTTCAAAATACGTTTTATGCTGTGCTATAACTGTATTACTTGGAAATACTAATACAGGTGTAGTATAAAACATGGTCCGTAGTTTAACTCGGGTAAACTATCTCATTGGGCAATTGATTGATCAAGCTTTCCTGATCATGGCGACACTTAAGTCCATTGACAATGAGGTCATATCATTAAGGGGAATGATGTGATGGACGGACACCCACCTAAAGTATTGCAATGTGATCGAGTCACATAGTTCAGCGTTGCTATGACTTTGTAACATATGGCTTAGTCCTTAGACCGTAATGATCATACGTAATCACGATCTATGAGGAGACTTTGATTTGTATCCCACCGCCTGACTGAAATATGCTGGCTATAACGGAGCACTTTGGGTATTCTGAAATAGATGGTTGATGAGTATGTTAATAGATCAGAGCGGGATTTGTCAGTCCTTGTGACAGGACAGGTACTCTGGGCCCACTCGGTGATATTGCATCAACACCTTGCAAAGACGTGACTAGGTCACAAGAGATGCAAAGATCATGGACGAGAGAAGTTGTTTGTTGTGAATGAGATGTGAACACGGTATGTGGGATATCGACGATCAAACCTCGGACAAACAAAGTACCGCAGCACAAAGGGATAACGTCGTATCGTTAACGGTTTCCAAAAGCGATCGAAGTTCATTCGATGGAAACGCAGGGGCTGTCAAGGATTGTAACCAGGTCCAACTGACTAGTCATTGGTCAATGAGAAGAGTCTCGACCATGTCTGCTGTTTCCCGGACCGTTAGGGTGTTACACTTAAGGGCAATCGATGCATAGGACAGTTACGGGATCAATCGGTGAAATAGGAGAAATCACCGGAATAGTTCCGGAGGAGGACGGAATAGTTTCCGGACATTTTGAATGGTTCAAAATAAAGTTTAATTGTTTTAATAATGTTTTTATTATTTAATTATCTGAATTAAATATTTAAAACTTATTAAATAATTAAAAAATTTTGGGAAAAAGGCTATATGGGCCCTTGGGGCCCATTAGGGGAGGAGGGGGTTCCCCCCCTTGGGCTTGGCGCCAAGGGTGGGGCCCATCCCCCCCTCTTGGCCGGCGCACCTCCCCCCCCCTTGGGGGTTTAGTCCCACATGGGGGAGGGAAGGAGGATCACACCCCTCCTTGGCCTGTATAAGGAGGGGTAGACCCCCCCTTTTTCCATACAAGATTAATCTCCTTCTTTCTCCTTCTCTTTTTCTGGAAGTGGAATCCCCTTGTTTGGAGTCTGCACCAGGATTGGAGTTCTCCACCATAAGGCAGGCCGTCGCTCTGCCGGAGTCGGGATCCGTAGCCGTCTTTCTTCCGCTGCTCGCCTGGTTCGGAGCCCGGGAGGAACATCGATTGTACCGTACGTGTATAATCTCTTCGAGGCACGACACCTGTGGTGCTGCTTCGTCGCTGGAGGTTTACCGGGAGTCATCCTCGCCGGTGGTGGTCTTCTACACGACAGGGAGGTCGTAGTTCTGAGTCTACGCCAACCACGTTCGCAAGAACGTTTCCCTCTTTCGGTCTTCAAAGGTATGAACACTGATTCCCTCCGTTACCTTACATCGCCATAGCATAGATCTTGGGTTCGGGTACCGTTGGTGTGAAAAATTTGTGTTTTCTGCCCCATATCCCAACAGTGGTATCATGAGCTAGCTATGCGTAGATGTATTGTACGGATAGAACACATCTAGGATGTGGGCATCGAATCTTCATTCGTTACCCTCCCACGTGTACTCATTCAGCATTGCGGGAATGTTTGATGAAGCGGCTCCCGACCGACCTTATGCGTTTACGCGAGACTGGTTCCACACTTGACATATGGCTTGTACCATATAAAGTGGTTGGGGGGGTGTCTGTCTCTCTGCATTAGCGATGCGAAGATGTTTGCAACGGAGGGCCCCGACAAGGGTGTAATAGAGACGGTTGGGAGACGGTGTTGTGGCATGTTTTCGTAGGATAGAAATCGGTTCTCTCTCTCGAAACCCCTAGCAGCCACGTAAAACTTGCACAAGCTAAAGTAGAAAGGCGTTTAACTTTGCTTTGCATGAAGGGGGATCATAGGTTGTATGATTTAAAAATTTTACTTCCAGTTTTATGCTAGTATGCTAGATATATCGACGGTAGCAAGAAACAGGACCATCTCTCACAATACCAAGATTGTGTTCTCCCTTTGGTGGGCACCGCCTGGAAGGTTCTCCCATATGGCTTGATGCTCCGTACATACCGTAGTTGTCCTACATATTAAACGGAGTTCGCATGAGGTTGGGTTCGGCGAGCCTGGCATATGCAGATATGGCCTTGCTGAACAGCTAACATCAAGGTTCGATTGGCAGGCTTGACGTATGTAGATGCGGGCCTGGAACACAGAAGACCGAAAGGTCGAGCACGAGTCACATGCATGATGTGATTGGCTTAGAGGCCTACCTGGTTCGAATACTGGGTCGTATATATCGGGGGAGGTATGGGGGCTAGGATTGTGTAATCACTTAGTTAAATTGAGAGGTGTTTATCTAAGTGGGAGCTTTCTAGAATTTTGAGATTAAATTGAAACTCCACATTATGAACAAAATTCTAAATATGTATCATTGTGAATCCAACCTTGTAGATGGCAGCACCACGCCCCTCGTTCAACTTAGGATCATTCCTAGAGAAAGATAAGCTTAAAACAGATGGGACAAACTTCACCAACTGGTTCCGCACCCTGAGGATTCTCCTCGTTCCCCTCAAAATGGCATACGTACTAGAGGACGCGTTAGGTGACGTACCAGCAGATGATGCCAGTCAGGACGAGAAGAATGTCTATCTCTCAAGGACTGATGATTACAACCTTGTCCAGAGTGGCATGCTCTACTCCATGGAGGCTGAGCTGCAGAAACGTTTTGAGAGGATGGGTGCATATGAGATTATCACCGACCTCAAGGCGGTCTTCGCACCTCAAGCCAGGGCTGAAAGGTATGAGGCTTCTGAAGCATTCTTCTCAGCAAAGATGGACAAGCACGGCAGCGTGAGTGAGCACGTAGTCAAAATGTCTGGCTATGTTCAGCGCTTGAATGCTCTGGAATGCCAGATTCCAGATGAACTTCCTGTTGATAGGGTGTTGCAGTCGCTTCCCCCTAGATACAAAGGCTTTGTGCTGAACTACAACATGCAGGGGATGACCAAAACCCCTTCTGAGTTGTTCGCCATGCTAAAGAGCGCTGAGGTTGAGATCAAGAAGGAGCACGCCGTCTTCATGGTCAACAAGACCATTGATTTCAAGAAGTCAAGCAGGCGGGAGAAGGCCAAGATAGGTGGCCCTAAGAGGGATGGAAAGTCAGTTGCCGCTCCTCCCAAGGAACCCAAGCCTAAACTCGGAGTGGAGTGCTTCTACTGCAAGGGTGAAGGTCACTGGAAGCGCAACTGTCCCAAGTACCTAAAGGACAAGAAGGCTGGCAAGGTCGCCAAGAGAGACGAAGGTATATTTGATATACATATTGTTGATCTTCTCTTGACAAGCGCCGGGAACACATCCTGGATATTTGATACAGGATCTGTCGCTCATATTTCTAAGTCCATTCAGGGACTAAGGAATAGGAGACGCTTGCTCAAAGATGAAGTGACGATGCGCGTGGGGAATGGCTGCCGGATTGAAGTCTTGGCGGTCGACACGAAGCATCTTAGTCTTCCTTCGTGATTGATTTTAGTTCTGAATAATTGCTACTATGTACCCGCGTTGAGTGTGAACATCGTGAGTGGCTCTTTCTTAAAGCGAGACCACTATTCTTTTAAGTCTGATACAATTGGTTGTTCGATTTATAAGGATGAAATGTTTTATGTTCACGCACCGGAGTTGCATGGTTTATTCGTACTTGATCTCGATGGTGGCGTGTGTCACATTAACAATATTGAGGCCAAAAGATTGAAGAATGATGAAGATCACATGATGATGTGGCATTGCCGACTTGGTCATATTGGTATAAAACGCATGGAGAAGCTCCATAAGGATGGACTTCTTGAGTCATTGGATTTTGGATCCCTTGATACATGTGAACAATGCCTCATGGGAAAAATGACAAGGACTCCATTCAATGGCGTAATGGAGCGTGCGGATGTCTTATTGGGGATCATACACTCGGATGTATGTGGACCCATGAACGTCCCCACTCGCAATGGTCTTCGTTACTTCGTGACCTTTACTGATGACTTGAGTAGATATGGGTATATTTACTTGATGAAGCACAAGTCTGAAACCTTTGAAAAGTTCAAGGAATTTCAGAATGAGGTCGAAAATCAACTCGGAAGAAAAATCAAGCACCTTCGATCGGATCGAGGTGGCGAGTATTTGAGTCACGATTTTGGCAATCATCTGAAGTCTTGTGGGATAGTACCACAGCTTACGCCGGCAGGCACACCTAAGAGAAACGGTGTGGCTGAGCGACGTAATCGAACCCTATTGGATAGTGTACGATCGATGATGTCTCATACTGATTTTCCTGTTTCATTCTGGGGGTATGCATTAGAAACTGCCGTTCATATTCTTAATAGGGCACCATCCAAATCCGTAAAGACAACACCATTTGAAGAATGGCATGGCACAAAACCTGAGTTGTCTCACCTGAAGATTTGGGGTTGTGAGGCTTATGTTAGGAAACTACAGCCTGAAAAACTTGAATCCAAGGCGGATAAGTGCATCTTTGTGGGCTATCCCAAGGAAACTTGTGGATACACCTTCTACAACAAGTCTGACAGCAAAACGTTTGTTGCCAAGACGGGAAACTTTCTTGAGAAGGAGTTTCTCGCGAAAGAGTTAAGTGGGAGGAAAATAGACCTCGATGAAGTGACTGACCAATCACTCCAATTGGAAGAAATGGCTACGGAATTTGTTCTGGAACCATCTTCCACAGTGGGAGTTGAAGAGAATGGCCAGAACGACATTCATAACGATCATGACATTAATGATGATCATGATGAGAATGAAGAGGAACCTTTTATGCCCCGTAGGTCATCAAGAGTCCGTCAACCTACTGAGTTTTACGGACAGCTTGTGAATGCAATCTCGGCTGATGAGTCGGATGAACCTACAAGTTACAAAGAAGCAATGGAGGGACCTGAGTCCGAGAAATGGCTTGAAGCCATGAAATCCGAAATAGACTCCATGTACACCAACAAAGTATGGACTTTGGTGGATATTCCCGAGGACCGCAAGGCCGTCGAGAATAAATGGATTTTCAAGAAAAAGACTGACGCAGATGGAAACGTATCTGTCTACAAAGCTCGACTTGTCGCAAAGGGTTTCCGAAAAATTCAAGGAGTTGACTACGAGGAGACGTTCTCTCCTGTAGCGATGATAAAGTCTATTCGGATCCTACTAGCAATAGCTGCATATCATGATTACGAGATATGGCAGATGGATGTGAAAACTGCATTCCTAAATGGAAACATTGAGGAAGAGTTGTATATGATGCAACCAGAGGGGTTTGTCGATCTAAGGAACGCTGGTAAGGTTTGCAAGCTTCAACGGTCCATCTATGGGTTGAAGCAAGCATCTCGGAGCTGGAATCTTCGATTTTATGAGGTCATTAAAGCTTTTGGATTTGTCCAAAACGTCGAAGAGTTCTGCGTCTATAAGAAACTGAGTGGGAGCTCTGTAGCATTCCTTGTGTTATATGTAGCTGACATATTACTAATAGGGAACGATAAGAAATTCTTAGAGCAAGTGAAGGAATATCTGAATGGACAATTTTCCATGAAGGACCTAGGTGAAGCTGCGTACATATTGGGGATTAAGATCTATAGAGATAGACCTAATCGACGGTTGGCCTTGAGTCAGAACACTTATATTGACAAGATTTTGAAAAGGTTCAAAATGGATGACTCCAAGAGAGGTCTCTTGCCAGTTATAAAAGGTGTCAAATTAAGCGTGACTCAATGCCCAACCACAGCAAAAGAGAAAGAGGAGATGTCCTCAAAGCCCTATGCCTCAGCCATAGGTTCTCTCATGTATGCTATGTTATGTACCAGACCGGATTTAGCGCTGGCCATTAGTATGACTAATCGCTACCAGAGTAATCCGGGAATGGCTCACTGGACAGCAGTAAAGAACATCCTTAAGTACTTGAGAAGAACCAAGGATCTCTTTCTCGTTTATGGAGGAGTTGATGAGGAGCTCACCGTAAAGGGTTACGTTGAGGCAAGCCTCGGCTCAGACCTAGATGACTCGAAATCCCAGACGGGATATGTTTTCATGTTGAACGGTGGCGCGATTAGCTGGAGGAGCGGAAAACAGTCAGTCGTCGCTCAATCTTCAATGGAGTTGGAGTATATTGCCGCTTGCGAAGCGTCAAACGAGGCGCTGTGGCTGAAGAAGTTCGTGATCGAGCTTGGCGTCTTTCCCAGTTGAACTGACCCCGTGGGAATCTTCTGCGACAACACGGGTGCCATTGCTAACGCGAAGGAGCCAAGAACTCACTCTACAGCCAAGCACATCCTCTGAAAGTTCCATGTGACGCGAGACTACGTCAGGGATGTACACACTAGGATTCACAAGATACATACGGATCTGAACGCAGCAGACCCGATGACTAAACCTCTCCAACAGGACAAGTTTGAAGAACACCGAGAGACCATTGGTGTTAGATACATACCTGATGTAAACTAGTGTAATTTGTACTCTAGTGCAAGTGGGAGACTGTTGGATATGTGCCCTAGAGACAAATTAATAAAGATATTTGTCACATATCCATTTTATTCATAATTCGTTTTATGTTGTGCTATAACTGTATTACTTGGAAATACTAATACAGGTGTAGTATAAAACATGGTCCGTAGTTTAACTCGGGTAAACTATCTCATTGGGCAATTGATTGATCAAGCTTTCCTGATCATGGCGACACTTAAGTCCATTGACAATGAGGTCATATCATTAAGGGGAATGATATGATGGACGGACACCCACCTAAAGTATTGCAATGTGATCGAGTCACATAGTTCAGCGTTGCTATGACTTTGTAACGTATGGCTTAGTCCTTAGACCGTAATGATCATACGTAATCACGATCTATGAGGAGACTTTGATTTGTATACCACCGCCTGACTGAAATATGCTGGCTATATCGGAGCACTTTGGGTATTCCAAAATAGATGGTTGATGAGTATGTTAATAGATCAGAGCGGGATTTGTCAGTCCTTGTGACAGGACAGGTACTCTGGGCCCACTCGGTGATATTGCATCAACACCTTGCAAGGACGTGACTAGGTCACAAGAGATGCAAAGATCATGGACGAGAGAAGTTGTTTGTTGTGAACGAGATGTGAACACGGTATGTGGGATACCGACGATCAAACCTCAGACAAACAAAGTACCGCAGCACAAATGGATTGCGTCGTATCGTTAACGGTTTCCAAAAGCGATCGAACTTCATTCGATGGAAGCGCATGGGCTGTCAAGGATTGTAACCAGGTCCAACTGACTAGTCATTGGTCAATGAGAAGAGTCTCGACCATGTCTGCTGTTTCCCGGACCGTTAGGGTGTTACACTTAAGGGAAATCGATGCATAGGACAGTTACGGGATCAATCGGTGAAATAGGAGAAATCACCGGAATAGTTCCGGAGGAGGACGGAATAGTTTCCGGACATTTTGAATGGTTCAAAATAAAGTTTAATTGTTTTAATAATGTTTTTATTATTTAATTATCTGAATTAAATATTTAAAACTTATTAAATAATTAAAAAAAATGGGGAAAAGGCTACATGGGCCGTTGGGGCCCATTAGGGGAGGAGGGGGTTCCCCCCCTTGGGCTTGGCGCCAAGGGTGGGGCCCATCCCCCCCTCTTGGCCGGCGCACCTCCCCCCCTTGGGGGTTTAGTCCCACATGGGGGAGGGAAGGAGGATCACACCCCTCCTTGGCCTATATAAGGAGGGGTAGACCCCCCTTTTCCATACAAGATTAATCTCCTTCTTTCTCCTTCTCTTTTTCTGGAAGTGGACTCCCCTTGTTTGGAGTCTGCACCAGGATTGGAGTTCTCCACCATAAGGCAGGCCGTCGCTCTGCCGGAGTCGGGATCCGTAGCCGTCTTTCTTCCGCTGCTCGCCTGGTTCGGAGCCCGGGAGGAACATCGATTGTACCGTACGTGTATAATCTCTTCAAGGCACTACACCTGTGGTGCTGCTTCGTCGCTGGAGGTTTACCGGGAGTCATCCTCGGCGGTGGTGGTCTTCTACACGACAGGGAGGTCGTAGTTCTGAGTCTACGCCAACCACGTTCGCAAGAACGTTTCCCTCTTTCGGTCTTCAAAGGTATGAACACCGATTCCCTCCGTTACCTTACATCGCCATAGCATAGATCTTGGGTTCGGGTACCGTAGGTGTGAAAAATTTGTGTTTTCTGCCCCGTATCCTAACAGTAACCATGCGAAAATTCCCTCGAAGCTGCAGGAATTAAGGAGGGATTCTACAGCCTTTGTGCCAATGCAGGTTTGACACAGTTAGCAACATGCCGTGTGATACGTCCCAAACGTATCTATAATTTCTGCTTGCTCCATGCATGTTTTGTGTGACTTTTCCATGTTTTGCTTGAACTTTCGTACACTTTTGAACATATTTGGACTAACCTATTAACTCAGTGCACCCAGTTGCCAGTTCCTGTTTTCTGCTGTTTTTGTATTTCAGGTTTTCCGGCCATTAAAAGTGCTCCAAAAATTCCGGAAAAATTATATACAAAATCAGCGTCCCGGAAGCTTCCGGAATCACCAAGGAAGGAGGGGAGGGCCACAACAGGGACTCCAGAAGGGTCCCTGGCGCGGCCCCACCCTAGGCTGCGCCGGGCACCCTCCTGGCTGCCCTGTGGCCCCCGTGGTGCCCCCCTTTGGCCCTATTTTTACCCCCGCGGAGGAAACCCTGATTCCGGACCCCTTTTCTCCAGTAGCAATTCTGATCTCCGCCGCCATCGCCATCAAGTTTCGGGGGGACATAATTCCTGTGGCGGCACCCTGCCGGGACGGGGAAGTGCCCCCGGATTCATATCCATCGAAGTTGCTTCCTCCCTCCATGAAGTGGGAGTAGTTCTTCCTCGGGGCTAAGGTTTCTACCAGTAGCTATGTGTTCTTCTCTCTCTCCCATGATGTGATCTTCTTTGTGATCATTGGCTATGTTAATCTAGGGTTATCCCATGATGTTTCCCCTTCTTCTATGTATTGGATTTGATGTATTCACTTGATCCTATCTAGTATAATCCCCAAGACCATGGTGACAGCGGTCTATTGGACATGGGTTAGAAGAATATTTTCATGGGTGATTTCCTCTTTTGTGTGTTGATTGAAGATTGAGAGTCTCTTGGTGCTTGTCTTTGACTATCCTTTAGATATGTTGTGGTGATTGTGGTACTCTCTTTGGATGGCCGCGGTGACATTGGGAAATCCATAGATTGAGAACTACGAACTTTGAGGTGTGCTTTTGTAGCCCTACATAATTCTCATCCTCTCTTGACCACAAAGGAATGACCTCCGAGTGCAGCTCCATTGCATGTTTTATGGGAAATATCATGTGATTAGACTATGCTAATGTTGTTGGGAGTTGCCACTAGTGAAAGTATGAAGCCTAGGCCTTGTTTCTACCATTGCAATACCGTTTGCGCTCACGTTTACTACTTGTTTGCTTTCTGCAATTTTTATTACAGATTTATATTACCTTTCTTTGCTACACCTATCACCCATATTTTACCATCTCTTCACCGAACTAGTGCACCTATACAACTCCTAGTTGTGTTAGGTGTGTTAGGGACACAAGAGACTTCTTGTGTCTTAATTGCAGGGTTGCTTGAGAGAGACCATCTTCAACCTCTACTTTCCTGAGTTCGATAAACCTTAGGTCATCCACTTGAGGGAAATTGTTGCTATCCTACAAACCTCTGCGCTTGGTGGCCCAACATAGTCTACAGGAATAGAAGCATGCGTAGACATCAAGATATTTCTGGCGCCGTTGCCGGGGAGGTAAGCGTTGAAGGTATATCTTTAGATCTTGCAATTAATTCTTTTTGTTTCTTGTTTTTATTTTCATTAGTTAGGCTTTATGGAAAACAATAACAAAATTATGAGAGAGCTTTATGAGCTCTATCTTGAGTTAGGACATGAAGTGTTTGAGGAGGAGATCAAAAGGCCTATGGAGCTTTATTATTTTAACAACACTCATGATAGTAGTAATGTTATTAGCATGTCTTCTTTGAATACTTTTGATACTAATGATATGCAAAACCATAAGCTTGGGGATGCTACGATTTATGAAGATGATCGTTTTAGCCCCCAAAGTTTTGATGAGGAAATTTATTCTGATGATACTTTGCCTCCTATCTATGATGATTATTGTGATGACACTTATGCTATAAAGAATAATTTTTTACAAGTGCACCATGATAAGAATGATTCATGTGATAGCTATTTTGTTGAGTTTGCTCCAACTATTACTAATGAGAAGGATTTTGCTTATGTGGGGGGTAATAAATTTTATATGCTTGTGGATAATGATAATAATTTTTTATGTGACCCCACTGAAAATTATTATGAGAGGGGAACATATGCTAATATATATTTCAATAATATCAAGTTTCCTGTCTTTATGTTGAAGGTTTTGAAGTTGCACTTGTTTTGCCTTCCTATGCTAATATCTTTATGCTTCAATGAGTTATTTCTCTACAAGATCCCTTCGCATAGGAAGCATGTTAGACTTAAATGTGTTTGGTATTTTCTTCTTTATGCTCTCTTTTGTGCTTCAACTATTATTCCTACGAGAGCATCATTAAAATCTTAAGCCTATCTTTATGGCTATAAAGAAAGAACTCTAGGGAGACAACCCTTGTTATCTTTACTTTGAGTTTTTAATTTCTGTTTTTAGTGGTCTTGATGATTGTTACTACTGTAGCAACATAATTTTATCTTTAGTTTTCAAGCTTTGTGCCAAGTATAGCCTCATATGACAAGGGAAGTGAAAGTTGTGGCATGCTTTCCAGAAAACAGATTCTGTCCTCGTGATGGGAAAAATCAGAATAAATCACCAGTTCATCTTTTTGAGCTGAATTTTTTACACATCGTGTTCTATACAATCACGGAACTTTCGTATGTTCTGAGTTTTTCGATTTTAGTTGCAGAAGTACCCCTAAAAATTCTTTACTACCTGCTGTTCTGTTTTTCACAGATTCTGCCACGTTTTGTCTCTCCTAACTTTTGCAAACCTTAAGCTTGATTTTTCTTTGCAAAAACCATTTTCCAATCTTGAGAAACAGTAGTTCTTCAAGAATATCTTTATATACAGTAGGGAAAAATTATTTATTAATGGTACTAACCTCTCTAATCAGCTTATGATGAGTTATGTATGAAGGGAGTTTTCAAGTGTGCGATGGAAGATGATGAAAGAAGATTCGGGAGTGTCAAGCGCTCAAGCTTGGGGATTCCCCCATGCATGCACAATAGATATTGAAGGAGACTCAAGCATCTAAGCTTGGGTATGCCCCCGTGCATCCCCTTCTTCATCAACAATCATCAGTTTGTCCTTCGTCTCACTATATATTTACCACTTCATGCGTTATGTGCTATGCTTGGAGCATCTCGCTCTTAGGTTTTATTTTTAGTTTTATTTAGCTTTGCTTGCTGTTCGTAAAAAGTTAGATCTCGTCTAACTTTTTGTGGGAGAGAAATACGCTCCACATTCAAAATCTAGAACACATCATAGGATTCTTCATGCCTACCTTTTTGCTGTTGTGTGTTCTTTATCTGTTCATAACTACTGCCATGTTTAGTTTTAGTTTTAGTTTGTCTTTATCAAGAGCCTTGGCTTTTTTTTAGTTTATTGTTGGAACTCTCTTTAGTGTTCATGTTTATCTTGTCAAGAGAGTTGGTTGTTGCACTGAGTTGTGTCTTGTTTGAGAGTAGGTAATTGAGGTTTCTATACAATTTTAGTACTAACTTGCAATAGTTTTGAGGTATTGATGTGAGTAATGTTTGAAATTTTGGTGTCAAGAGCTCTAGCCTATTAGTGATAGATGTCGTATTTTTGGCAATCCGTGTGATTTTCGAAAACCAAAAACCCATGTTGAGATCTCTAGCTACTAGATGGATCACTAACATCTAGAGGGTTCGAATATTAGAGTACACTCACGTACCATGAGTCGAGGATACGCAAGGATAACCAAACCCCCATACATTCCTCCTCGGGGTACTTGTCTATTTGTGAACCTCCTTATTAGATTGAGAGTTGCCGATAATAAGTGCATGAGTTCTTTGGACTAATGTGAGTATTCGAAAGTTGACACTTCCACCCACCTATACTTTTTTTAGCCTCTTCGGTACCGTGCATTGCCCTTTCTCACCTCGAGAGTTGGCACATACTTCGCCGGTGAATCCAAACCCTTGGCACGATACGCTCTTTCATCATAAGACTCCTTATATCTTTCCTCAAAACAGCCACCATACCTACCTACAAGGCATTTCCATAACCTTTCCGAGATATATTGCCATGCAACATCCACCTTCTCATGACTTTATCGTCATGTCATACATGCTACTTGCTTGATCGATGAGCCGCATGCTGAAACTTTAGTAGATTAAGTTCTCTCTCTCCCATGATGTGATCTTTGTTGTGACCATTGGCTATGTTAATCTAGGGTGATCCCATGATGTTTCCCCTTCTTCTATGTATTGGATTTGATGTACTCACTTGATCCTATCTAGTATAATCCCCGAGACCATGGTGACAGCGGTCTATTGGACATGGGTTAGAAGAATATTTTCATGAGTGATTTCCTCGTTTGTGTGTTGATTGAAGATTGAGAGTCTCTTGGTGCTTGTCATTGACTATCCTTTAGATATGTTGTGGTGATTTATTGGACATGGGTTAGAAGAATATTTTCATGAGTGATTTCCTATTTTGTGTGTTGATTGAAGATTGAGAGTCTCTTGGTGCTTGTCATTGACTATCCTTTAGATATGTTGTGGTGATTGTGGTACTCTCTTTGGATGGCGGCGGTGACATTGGGAAATCCATAGATTGAGAACTACGAACTTTGAGGTGTGCTTTTGTATCCCTACATAATTCTCATCCTCTCTTGACCACAAAGGAATGATCTCTGAGTGCGTCTCCATTGCATGTTTTATGGGAAATATCATGTGATTAGACTATGTTAATGTTGTTGGGAGTTTCCACTAGTGAAAGCATGAAGCCTAGGCCTTGTTTCCACCATTGCAATACCGTTTGCGCTCACGTTTACTACTTGTTTGCTTGCTGCAATTTTTATTATAGATTTATATTATGTTGCTTTGCTACACCTATCACCCATATTTTACCATCTCTTTGCCGAACTAGTGCACCTATACAACTCCTAGTTGTATTAGGTGTGTTAGGGACACAAGAGACTTCTTGTGTCTTAATTGCAGGGTTGCTTGAGAGAGACCATCTTCAATCTCTACTTCCCTGAGTTCGATAAACCTTAGGTCATCCACTTGAGGGAAATTGTTGTTGTCCTACAAACCTCTGCGCTTGGAGGCCCAACATAGTCTACAAGAATAGAAGCGTGCGTAGACATCACCGTGTTGCTCTGCATGAAAAACTCACCTCCTATTTTATTAATAGTTTCTGTTATAATCATGATGCTCGATTTATTGAGTTTAAAATTTACAATGATCTTTTGACCATGTCTTTGGCAAGATATTGTGATATAATAGGTGTGCCGAACGTTGGACAGACGACAAAGATGAACTCTCAGCCCTCCGAGCTGACAACTGTCTTCAGCTCCCTCTAAAGCCAGGAGACGAGGGATATTCATCGTTCGAAGATCTCCAGCATCTTAGTCCGACACCTCAGGTATTTTTGGTATTTTATTGCTAGAGGGGTGTTATCTCGTGATAACACGAGCAACAGTTCTGCATGGGATATTGCTATCTTGGCAAACGCCCTCTCAGGGCGGAATGATTATAATGTGGGTGCCTTAATAGCTCGAAGCCTTGCTTTGAATGGTAACAAGGGAGAATTATTTGGTGGCGTTTACGGCAGACTTATCCTTGAGTCTCTTAATGGCACCCCACACCCTAATGATAAGCCTTTTACTTATTTAAGTTTTGATCTTTCTGCTATGAAGAGGCATGACTTTGTTACCAGGACTTCCGAGTTTGGTAACCTTGTTTATATCTTGCTTTTCGGATCTTCCATGAAACGCAAGATCTGTGTACCTGCACCTCTTTTGTTTGATTTTTCTTGTAGGAACGAATGGTCCTTTGATGC
The DNA here is from genome assembly GCA_950022295.1 of Bromus sterilis. Taxonomy (NCBI): domain Eukaryota; kingdom Viridiplantae; phylum Streptophyta; class Magnoliopsida; order Poales; family Poaceae; genus Bromus; species Bromus sterilis. The sequence goes on from OX465600.1 coordinate 284,758,390, forward strand.
TATCCAGTTTAATGAGTTCATGGTCCAGTACCAGTTTCATAACCCCATGGAGGGGGTTGTGCCCAACGAGGAGGAGCACGGTGAGTTTCAAACTTTCCAGGGGGAGACCGTCACCCAGTTTGGTGAAGTGTCTTCCTCTTCTTGGAGCGCGGATCCTTCTTCGTGGGAGGATCTGAGGACTTTGGTGTACGCGTCGGAAGCCTCATACGACCCTTGGACTTACCCGCATCACCCTGGAGCAGGAGGCTCCTGGGGGCAGTACAGTTACCAACTTAGGCCAAAAGCCTAAGCTTGGGGGAGTACGTGCCCTTCTCCCTTTTCCATTGTATAATCCGTTTTTATTTTGTTCGCTTTGATCTTTTCGAAGTTTTCCTGTTCTTATTTGCTCTTTTAATTTGAAAAAACAACAAAAAGATTTATCTTTTCTTTTGCTTTCGATTAACCTTTGAAAACCCCAAAAAGATTTCGTTTCTCTCTTTAGTTTGCTTTGTTTTCAGAGTTCAGGTCGAGTCCATGATGGCATTTGATTATATTTCCCAAGTTCGATCGTCCAAGTGACAAGGAAGTAATGACGAAGATCGATGAAAGGTAAGCAACAAGGAAAACCAGTATGAACTCTTCTTGTTTCTACTTTTGTACATATGCCTGTACTTATGATCTAGAGACCAGCTTGTAGAGACATAGTGCTATGTTTACAATGCTTTCCAAGTGTTCATGCTTTCTTTGTGGGTGATCTCAAATAGCTAGAGTGCATAATGTGTTGTTGAAATGATTTACATGCATTGCATTGTTCATGGTTTGGCATATTGAAGTGGTATTTCCCTTCGAAGATTTCTTGGATTGACTTGGCACATGCTCACACATGTTTATGACTACAAAGTATATTATGCCTTGATGATCTTTTTATTTCAGAATAGTTATATCACTTTCATGCCCGATTCAATGTTTCTTTGTCGCTCTGCATGATTATGAAAATTATTGCTCTCTAGTTGGTCGCTTGCCAGTCTTTTGCTAGCCTTCACTCGCACTAAGCGGAATTCTGTTTGTGCATCCAAACTCCTTTTCAAACCAGTTATTCCACTTGAGTCCACCATACCTTCTTATATATGATATTTACCGGCCATCCCTAACTTAGACTTTCTTGTGCCATCTTGAAATTTATTCAAAAGATTCCCTTTTGTAACCGTACAAGATCATGGTGCGCTGAGGGAAAATCAGTATCTACCATGCCAAAAATATTTTGATGGAAGTTTTAACTAGTCAATTTAAAAAGAAAGAGTTACACGTCCCCCATACTTGATGATCGAATGAAATGGAACAAATGCTTATAATGATAGATTGAACGAGAAAACTTCCTTCCATACTTGAGGCAAAATAAAAGGCACCATAGACCGTCAAATGATTTATGGAAAAGGGAACAAAAGTGTAAGCAAAAGACATTAATATGGTTGGCATGGGAGATACTAAGAGACCTTTACCGTTCACCGTTGACTGGAAAGTTGCACTTCTGAAAAGAATTTTATCTCTGTTTTCAAAACCAAGAGCTCTGGTACATGTTTAGTCTTTGCTTCCAACCACGGGTTTTCAACCTTGCCATCAAAAAGCCACGGTTCGAGAGTCTCCCCTTCTTTCTTCAAAGAACCAACTATTGAGACCATAATTGCCATTCTTAGTATAACATGCATTGTCCCAAAGTACCACATTGTCTTCTGCATGATTGTGATATTTCTTGTTCTCAAATTCTTAGTTATAGTCTCCTTTAAAACTCCGGAGGAGTTTCTGCATTTATGTTTTGCTTCAGTCATGGAGGCTAGCAAGATAACACTCTAGTATGTTCAAGCTATGTGCATTGTGATCTTGTCTTGATTTTCGGCAGCATATTATTTACTTTTGGTTGTTTGTGATTGGTCACTTGAAAGAAGGATTGCTTCGTGCATTGTCCTCATAGAATTATTTCAATACTTGCTAAACTCTTTTCGTAGTACATTCTTATATACATCTAATGAAGAAAAAGAGTTTGTCAAAGTTTTCTTTGCCGCGTCCAGTTCGTTGAACTAAATTGCTTGAGGACAAGCAATATGCTATGCATGGGGGAGTTGATACCTCTCAAACGTATCTACTTTTCCAAACACTTTTTCGATTATTTTTCCCTCATTCATTTATGATTTGAAATAAACTAACCCGGACTGACGTTGTTTTTAGTAGAGCTGCGTGTATGATTTTATTGTGTGCAGGAAAATGGATTTGTAGGTACCTCAGAAAATTCCAAGAAAATTCACGAAAAATCCACGCACCCAAAGCTTCCACGAGCCAGAAGTTGGGCCAGAGGGGAGCCAAAGGGCCCCCAGGCGCCCTGCTGGCGCGGCCCCACCCTTGGTCGCGCCGGGCCCCCGCCTAGGGGTCTTCCACCTCCTTTGGTGCCCTACCAGGACTCCTATTTATTCCCGTGACGCGAAAATCCCAGAACATAAGTCATTTTCCCAGTTTCCGTCGTGGAGCTGCCGCCAGCCTCTGGTCTTCTTCGGGAGGGCTAATCTGGAGGCTGTTTTGGCCTCCGGTGATGGGAGATCATCACCATCGTTATCATCATCACCACTCCATCCTCCCTCCATGACTTCTCTTCACATGTGTGAGTAATTCCCCGCTGTAGGAAAAGGAGATGGTAGGGATTGGATCAGTTAGATCATCTAATAGTTCGTCAGATTGTTGGGGGGCATGTTGCCTATCATCTACTTTGGTGTTTATCAGCTTTGCAACAACTTGTTTCTCTTAATGTCTGTCACTTTGGGCCCGAGTGCCATGTTTTCAGATCTGAACCACTTGTGTTTTCATGAGTATATTTATGTTCTTGATCCTATCTATGAGTTGTATGCACCTATTATGGTCCGGAACCGGCGATCCCAAAGGTGACAGCTTGGGACACCAAAGGGGATGGACTATAGTTTGAGGATTTCATGTGTCCATTGAGTTTAATGCTTTGTTCCCGTGCTATTTGACAGGAGCACCTTAATCTCCATAAGTTCCTTTTGTCCCCGTTCGTAGAGGGATGGTAGGATAAAAGATGTTGTGCAAGTTCTTATTGCAAGCACGCAGAACTACCTACGGGATACATGCCTAATGTTTGATATTTGCCTAGATTATCTGTGCTTTTCTGTGTGCCTTGCCCTGTGTTAAAATCTATTACATGTTCACTCTCATCCAAGCAGCGCCCAACCATCCATCTCCCTAGCCTACAGTGTTTTAATCCTGCTGGTTACTAGTAGTTTTCTTTTGATGTTTTACTTTCGATGTCGCCACTACCACTATCATATCACCGTTGCTATTAATATTTTGTTGCAAGCAAGTATTTTTCAGGTGCGGTTGAATTGACAACTCAACTATCAAATCTTATTAATATTTTTTGGCTCCCCTTGTGTCGAATCAATAAATTGGATTTTCGGGTTCCAAGGTTTGCATATGTAATTCCTTCTACAACTCAATCATATGAAGAGCCGAGAGCCGTACCCACTTGTCTAAGCAGACAAGGCCAAGCACAAAATGCTCTCGGAAAGCTCGAACGTGAGGGGCATCCCATCCAGGCCGGATGATCAACTGAGATGGGTCCTCATCGTCCGCTCACAAGTCTAAATGATTCTGGGTGGTAAAATCCTATACTCATAGACAAGTCGCCTCAACCATATTATCGATTGAATTATAACACTTACATAAACGTACTCCAGCACGATCACTTAGTCAGGGTCTCTGGCGGGCTCAATCATACAACAAAGTGTGCCACGTGACAGAGTCACGAGAAATCGCATCGCGATGCCCCAAGTTGCGCACATCTAAGGGCCACTTGGTGTATAAAAGACCGGCGACAAGATCACAACCAAGCTATCGAACCCCACACTAAGACATGCACATTATAAACATACACACAACATACATGTCTAGTGTAAACATCAGGTACTCATCACATGAACTCTACAAAGTATATCTTTATTGACTTACATAGAGTACACAAAGAGGTCACATGATTGTGATCCAACATTACATCAAACAACGGAAGCACCTTAGGTCTGAGTACAGACAAGTTTAACAAATGTCTTATAGAAGCCTTGTTCAAACATACATAGCCCTTCCACGAGGGACCATACTGCTGTCTGGGACTACACTAGCTTAGTCCACGTCAAGTTCCACGAAGAAGCCTCCATCAGGTCAGGGGGTTTCATCTAAAACATAAAATAAGCAAACGTGAGTACAAAGTCGTACTCAGCAAGACTTACATTAGAACTATACTACTCATGCTAAGGTATCAAGGTAAAGGAAGGTGGGCTTCCAATGCAGAAGTGCCAGCTTTGACTTGGCTAGTCCTGTACTACGAATACCAGAATGAGGTAAGAAGCATACACGAGTCCACTACCAAGTCTTCAACCAATACACCACTATGGATACTTCCTCGACTTCCCCACGAGGAAGCACTCCACAACACTCGCACTTATCTTGGCTATTCGAATAGTTCATTACCCTGCAGGGGTGTACTTCTTCACACGCGTGTCATCACTTATCGCCTAGAGTTCGTCACCCTTCAAGAGGGTGTCAGACGTGGATAAACACCAAGGCACTACCCTCACATCACCTTTTCTAATCCAAGAGTTTACTATCTGAGTTTCCACCACCCGAGAGTCCGTCCGGTTCAACAAAACGGACTCAGACAATGCAGGCGACCGAGACGCCACGTTGGCAGATGGTTTCACTGCCTCACAGGTCCACCCACATATCTATATGATGCAACCTTTCATTCATTCTTTTTCTATGCATATGAAAAATGGAAATCCCGAACTAGTGTGACTCCTCGACTTGGTCGGGGTGAGTTAAGAGGCCAAACGGGGTTCCCATAAACCCTACATGTGGTAGTAATCTTTGCCTTGGATCACAACACAAGAACTCGGGGCCTAGGGCAGTTTTCAATGAGACAAACCACTGTGTACTCCTACACAACCTCTCATCGTTCACCTTGTTTAGGTCAAGTTCACCAACACGTCAACACCATCATCATCATGATCACCAACATCCCGACTCACATCAAAGTAAACTCATCATAACACTAAGCAGCAATAAGCAGTAACATTTGCAAGGGCCACATTCTCAACATGAAACTCCTAGATCTGCTAGGATTGTGGTTTTCTTACTACTGTGACAAAATGATAGGTTATGCATCGGAATGGGTTCATCTATGCGGAAGAACGTATCATGGTAAACTCCTAAATAATGCATAAGAGATAATGAGAGGGAAATGGGTTTTTATCGACATGATCAATGGGGTTTTCTTGCCTTGCTGACGGATACACACTGGTTATCGATCTTCTGCTTCAGGGATGACCTCCATCTCGGAAACGCTGTTAGCGAATCAATCATCAACGAACGGGGACAACATCGAAAGTAAAATGCTCAAGCACATGTTAAGGTTGTGACGTGATGTACATAGCACTAATGTGTTGAAGATTCAAGTTAAATCAAGTGTATTGCAATTGAATTTCAAATTCAAACTCCATATTTGAATTCATAATATGTCATATGTACATTTGCTTCTGTTCACCCATTTTAAAACGGTCAAACATGAAAACAAATAGCATATTCATAATCCTTGTTTTTTTTATAATTGTTCATATATTATTTTTTTAATTTGGGGTTAGGATGAATTTTCTATGAATTTCCAAAGTTTAAATGATTTTATGGATTTCTCTGGATTTTCTTCAAATAGAAAACTGTTTACTACGTCATGCTTGCGTCACTGTGAAATGGGGGGCTCTGTCCAGTTGGCCAGCCCCGTCAGTGGCTCTGGGGTTAATCCAAGTTTTATTTTATTTAAGAAGAGGGGTTAGGGGGCCTGGGCCCCACTGTCAGTGGGTGATTAGGGGGGATTAGGCCCTAATCACACCGGCTGGCCGGCGTTTAGCCGCCGGTGGCCACGGGACGCGGCGAAGGCTCGCCGGAGTGGTGATTCCGGCCACAGGAGGGCACCCGGAGGGCACCAAACGGAAGCCATTGATGTCGTGCTCCACCCAGTGCACACAGGGGTCAAAGGCGAGGCCCGAGAGAATGCCGGCGTCAAGTCGTGCGGCGGCGTGCCCACGGCTGCGACGGAGACGACGACTGGGGCGCGGGAAAGGCCGGGGTTTGAGGGGAAAACTCGGGGAGCTCACCCTGAGCGTGCTAGTGCAGACGGGGGAGGCGGAGGAGAAACGGTGACGGAGGGATTGCTAGCCGGAGTTCCACAGCGGCCGAAGCTTCTAGGTGATGGTAGCGTCGTCTACGGGGCTGCCGGGCTAGGGATCTTTAGCATGGAGGGGCTGCTCGACGATACAAAGCACCTGGACATATTTGTTCTTCGAGGGAGGCACGATGGCCACGTCTGCGCGCGACGGCGGTGACGACGTTCTCGGTGGCAGTGAGAAAAACGGCGAGGCGAGAGAGCAGAGAGGAAGCGGCAAGAGGGGAAGTGGTAGGGGCTTCTCTGGGCGTCTCCGCGGCGCGTAAATGAGGCCTCGGGAGGCCTAGACGCACCTCGGTGGTGAGCTCGCCACCGAGTTGCTTGCCGCCATGGAGGAAGACGACAAGAGCGCCGGGTGGGCCTAGGCCGGCTAGGTAAGTTGGGCCCGAGGCCTGGTAGGTTTTTCTTTCTTGTTTTCTTCTTTTTCTGTAATTTGTTTTGCTTTGAAAAAAAATAGCAAGGTATTTTATAAAATCTCCAAAACTTTAATTTGGTCTTACATGGCATATAGTTAGCCATTCCAAAAAAAATTAAGATTTTTGAAATTCAAGCTATTTGAATTTCAATTCAAATATTATTAAACATAATTTCCAAGGCCCTTTCTGGATTTTTTGAAAAATCTTGGAGATGTAGTGGTAGCCACTTCACTTTATATGTGATCATGCATATTTATAAGACTTTTCAAAAATACTAGAGGAATTTTTGGAAGAAAATTTTGTCTAGCCATTTGAATTAAATTCATTTGGGCTTTTATTTTCCCCAATTCAATTTCTTTTGAAAAAAAATTCACATGATGCAAAGTCAAGCTAACCCTAGTACATACCTAAAACAGAGTTGTGACAACTCGCCCCCACTCAAAAGAATCTTGTCCCGAGATTCAGAAGTCGTCGGAAGGAAGGTGGGGTACTCAGCATGGAGGCGGTCTTCTCTTTCCCACGTGGCTTCCTTCTCGGAGCGGTGTGAGCATTACACTTTGAGAACCTTGATCTTCTGATGACGAGTGATACGCTCTGCTGAATCAAGAATATGAACGAAGTATTCCCGATATGAAAGGTCATCTTGGAGATCAAGCGTTTGATGGTCGACTTCGAGGATGGGGTCCTTGAAGCAACGCCTGAGTTGTGACACATGGAATACATCAACGGCGGAGCTATGTAGCCGTTAGGGGGGGGGCGCCGCCACCCCAGCCCAAACCATGTTTTTTAATTAGTAGTTATAATTAGCTTCAGATTAGATAGGATCGTGCATTTGGCCCCCCCACACCCCCAACTGGACGTTGTGGCCTTCTGGGCTTTGGCCTGTTGGAGAAAACAACGCCACCGCCGCATCCTGTAAAACGAGAGAGCACCGCTTTTCTCTGTTTTGTCTGTCTCGCACATCCGCACATCGCACCAGTCGCCCAACCCAGGCGAGCGTCACGGCTCCTGCCTGTCAGAACCCTCTGTTAGGTATGTGCTAGGGTTAGTTAGTGCCTTTGCATCATGTCAAAATTTCAAAAAGAAATCTTGGAAATCAAATTCAAAATCAAAATGGGAGAAGGAACCCCCCCCCAGATGAATTAATTCAAAAGGCCAGATAAAAATATTTTCCAAAAATTCATGTTAGAGTTTTGAAAAGTCTTATAAATGAGTGTGATCACATATCAAGTGATGTGGGACCCACCCCATGCTCATAGATTTTTCAAATATTCAAAAAGTACCTTGGAATTAATGAAATACCCCTATTTGATTTAAAATTCAAATCTTTTGAATTTTAAAAATGTTGAAAGTTTATGAGTGGCTAGTCTATATTATTATGAGGCCACATAAAAGTTTTCAGCATTTAATAAAATGTTTAGCTATTTATTTTAGCTAAACAGAACAAATGGCAGAAAGAAAAACAGAAACAAAAAAAAGGAAAAGAAGGCTGACCTCAAATGGGCCCAACTCACCGAGGCAGCCCGGCCCAGGGACAAGGCCGTCTTCTTCCTCGCGCCAGGAAGGCTGCTGCCGCCGTGGCGAGCATGCCGTCATCGCTGGACACCTCCTGCTTCCCTCCCCGTCCACGTAGTCGCGTCTGGAAGCGTCCTGGAGCCGCCCCAGTTCATTCCCCCCCCCTCTAGGAGCTCCCTCCTCTCCTCTCTCGCCCGATTCGTCGCCGCCCGAGAAGCACGCCGGAGCGCCGTCGAGCACACGCGTGGCCATTGACGCCTAGAAGCCCCAAGACTGTGTCCAAGCTCTTCGTCGTCGTCGTCTTCACCGACTTGCAGAAGGAATCGAGCCCGGAGCCCGCCTAGACGCCGAATTCTTCCTCGAGTTCCCGCCGGCCGCCGTGAAGGACTTCGTCGATTACGCCGCCGTTGAGCCACCCCAGCCCTCGCCACCACCTCTGCTGAGCTCCTGGTGAGCTTGGGATCAAAACCCCTCACTTTCCCCTTCGATTACTCCCTGTAGCCTTATTCGTCATGGTAGCCGAAGCTTCTCGCCGCCGGGATCAATGGAGAGGTCCAACCTCTACGCCATCGAGCCCGCCTTGATGTCCAATGTGTTCCCCGTGTTCCTCCTTGTCGAACCAGCCTAACCCCGCCTCGATCCGTGCCCTGGAACGGAATCTCGATCACGGCCGTAGCTAGGTCGCCGCAAAAGTTGACGCCGGCGAGCGTACGGTGCACCCCAGTGCTTGGTTTTGGTTCCGTTTGACGCGCGCGAGTAAGAGCTTCAAGATGGTGGTCTTCGCGCTCCAAATGATGGCCGGATTCGTCCTTCCCGTGCAGCGCCGCCGCGGTCCAGTCTCCGGCGTTTAGCCGCCGGCGTGTTAGCCAGCCCCCCCCCAGTGGGCCCAGTGGCTTAATTAAGCCACTGGATTAACTTAACCCACCAGTTAAGTGAACCCAGTCACTGACAGGTGGGACCCCCATGTCAGCCCCCTCCTTGACATCAGCACTGACGCAGTAAATCGATTTAATTGAATTTCTAGAAAAGCAAAATGATTTAAATAATTCCAGAAAATATCCCAAACTTTGGAAATTCATAGAAAATTCATATTAACTCCAAATTCGACAAATAATATATGAAAAATGATCAGGAGAAAATTATCTTTCCAAATATGCAACTTTCAACTTTGTCTGAGTTGAATTTAAAATGGGACCAGTAGCATATGTCATTTGCTTTATTTGAAATTAATTCAAATTCAAACCAAATGCTTTTGCTACTTGGACCATGGAATTATGTTATAATTCACCCATAAATCAGAAGCACATCTTATACAAGTGAAGATGATTCAAAATGATCAAACTATGTCACATGAAATTTGACTAGGTTGAATTCAAATGTGGATTTTGAATTTGCATTTCAAATGCAATATACTCCACTTAAATGGAATTTCCTCACACATCAGCACTTATACTTCAAGTCCCAACATTCATTCATGTGCTTGAGCATTGCATTCATATTGATTGATACCTCGTGCTTTGTTTGTCGAGTAGAGGTGGAACCGGAGCAGGAGGTCACCCCCTTCGCTGAAGATCCAGAACCCGAACCTCGTCAGCAAGGCAAGCAAAACCCCATTGATCATGTCGATAAAATTCCAATTCCCTCTCATGTCTCGCTTATGCATTGTATAGGATGATCACCATGTTACGATTCTACCGCATAGATGAACCCATTCCTTTGCATGACCTATCTTTTGTCACAGTAGTAAGCAAACCACAATCCTAGCAAATGTAGGAGTTGGTTGATATCATTTAACCCCTGCAATGTTACTGCTTATTGCATGCTTAGTATGATACCATGTTGATACTGAGATGTGAGTCGGGATGGTAGTGATCATGTTGATGATGGTAGAAAAGTGTTGGTGAATCGACCCTAATACAAGGTGAACGATGAGAGGCTGTGTAGGAGTACACGGTGGGTTGTCTCGTTGAACACCGCCCTAAGTCCGAGTTCTTGTGTGGTGATCCAAGATGAAGAGTACAACCACACATTGGGCTCACTGACCCCTCTCAACTTACTAACTCATCCCTTTCGATGTCCAGATGTCGCAGTAGTTCGGAGTTCTGGTAGGCTTGTGGCCTGGATGCTAAGTGAGAGAACGGCTCACCCGAGACCGGCTTATGCACCACGCACACATCGCTTGGGTCCACTTCGGTAAACCGGCCGGTTCACGACAGTGGTAGCCAACCCAAGTAGGCGGCTTTCTTGGACTAGATAGGCTATGAGGTAACAGTTGTGGTGAGCATCCTCGCTGGCACCCCTTGAATGGTGTCGAGATCAAAGGCGGTAAATGATGATCATGTGTGTGTAGCGGTACACCCTTGCAAGGTTAACAAAACTATTCGAATAGCCGCGTCCGCGGTTATGGACTACTTGGAAAGCTTAGCTTGATTATAACATAACTTGAACCGGATACTTCTAAAACACACCAAGATACGTGTGAGTGCTATGGCGTGCTTTCTCGTGGGGAAGTCGAGGAAGGCACCATAGTGGTGTAATTGGTTGGAGAAAGTAGTGGACTCGTGTACGCTTCTTACCTCAAAGTCTGGTACTCGTAGTTCAGGATTAGCCAAGTCAAAGCTGGCACTTTTGCAAGTGAACCCCGCCTCCTTTTACCTTGATACATGTGCATGAGTAGTATAGCTCCTATGTAAGTCTTGCTGAGTACGACTTTGTACTCACGTTTGCTTAATCTATGTTTTAGATGACGCCACTGACCCCGAAGGTGGCTTCTTCATCGAGCTGGACGACTGAAGACAAACTAGTCTAGTCCTAGTCAGACGACTGGTTCCCTCGTGGAGGGCTTTGTGTTTAAATAAGGCTTCTTAAGCCATTTTTTAAACTTTTCTGTACTCAGACATAATTTGCTTCCGCTTGTAATGTAATGTTGGATCACATGTATGTGATCTCTGTGTGTACTCTATAAGAGTTATAAATAAAGTTGTACACTTTGTAGAGAATTGCAATGGTACCTGCTGTTCATACAAGGCATGTGTGCTGCGTGTATGTTTATAACATGCATGTCTTTGTATGGGTTTTCGAGACCTTAGTTGTGTTCTGGCTGGCGGTCTTTCATACACCAAGTGGCCCTTAGATGTGCGCAGCTTGGGGCATCGCGATGCGATTGCTCGAGACTCCGTCTCGTGCACACTTTGTGGTATGATCGAGCTCGCCCTAGACCCCGACTAAGTGATCGGGCTGGAGTAAGTCTATGTAAGAGTTTCGAGATAGTCGATAGTATGGTTGAGGCGACTTGTCTTTGAATATGGGAGTTCACCACCCATATCAGTAGACTTGTGTGCGTACGATGAGGAACCATTACAGTTGATCATCCGGCCTGGATGGGATGCCCCTCACGTACGATGCTTTCCGAGAATGTTCAGTGCTTGGCCTTGTCTGCTTAGACAAGTGGGTGCGGTTCTCGGATCTCCATATGACTATGTCTTAACTGTACTTGCATACGCTAACCCCGGGTCCCGACAGACTTGGTATCAGAGCAGGACTGACTGTAGGACTAGTAGCCTTGGCCGAAGTCGAGTCTAGCTTGCTATAGTTATATAGTTACTCTGGGTATATAAGGGAACAACGTAAGGCTTCATTTTTCTCCTTACCCCCTTCGTTCTGAGTTCTGAGTCACCCTCATCTTACTCTACGGGAAGATAGGACTAGGCTCTCCTCTGTCTGATTAGCATATCTCGTTGATTGCTTCTTTATAGCCGTAGGAAGGTTGTGTCAGGTTTTCCTAGCATTTTTGTAATGCTGATTTCTTACATCATATTATGTAAGTGTTGTTTGCATATTGAAAGAAATTGTCATTTCTTACAATTACAGCCATTATGCTGTCCGAGTCATTCCAGGTTTATCATATAATCTGATGCATTTGCAAACTCCTGCTTTCTGTTTCAGATGGCAGATCTTCCCCCTCGGCAGATTGTTCGTTTGACCAGGTGCCTCAGTGTACGTGGCCACCCCGCCACGTTGATCGAGATGATGTCCTACATGGGATATCGATGGTACCCTGAGTACACCATCGAGGAGCAGTTCCACGACTTCAACCAAACGCAGTTCCACTGCATTGTACGGATTTACCCACACCACGTTGGAGTCACTCAGCCTATCCACTTTGGACATGGCATCGGCGTTACCGAGAACATGGCTGTGCAGGATGCTGCATACTCATGTATCACACTGCTGAGAGAGGAGCACACTTTGCTGAGAGAGACTTCTTTCCGCTATATCCCAGCTGCACTTCCAGGAGAAGAGGGATATTACACCGGACTCTACTCAGACCACTCCGCAGAGGATCCAGCACTCCAGTTGACTGCTAGGTTTGCTAGTGACAGAGACCGTGATGCACGTGCTCTCCGTTTTGAGCTCCACGCTACTCGTGTTCGTCTGTACCGAGCACTGACGCTCTTGGCTCCTTTTGTGAGCGTGGGATCAGTTGAGTACGATGCGATCTATCCAGTGAGGACCCAGATGCCTTCTCGAGTTGCTTGGCCCGAGATTGGAGGAGTTTTTCCACCCCGTGGTCCTTTGCTTCCACCCTACACTGGACCTAGGCCCCATCCTTGCCCAAATGGATATCAGGGTCCACAAGCCTCCGTGTTTTCCGATGGTCACCTCCAGCTACCGGGATACGCGGGTAACTTTTATGAGGATTACTATGGAGATGGAGATGAGTGAGACCGCCTGTGGTCTTACTTAGTGAGGATGTAGTAGTATCCTAGTTTATTGTAAGCAAGGTGTCTAAGTCCAGAGGCTTAGATAAATAACGTATAGGAAGTCAGAGTGCCTCTGAAGGATGTATCATCTTCATCACGTTTGTATTAGCTTAGTGCTTGTACTAAAACGATGTATGGTTTGTATGACAGCTTGTGAATATATGGCTTGTATGCTTTTATCACCATGTTGTCAAGATGATTACTTCCTTTGCTCGGTAATCCTTCCAGTACTTCAATACCTTGATTAGACTCTTGAAATCAACTCTGTTTGACTTTGATTTTTCACCTTCAGGATGTCTCAAGGAACCCGTGGCCAGGTTGGTCGTAACCAAGGTCGTGGGAACAACCAGGAGGAAGACAACCTTCCACCCCCACCCACGATGGCCCAAGTGCTGATGGAGGTTGAGAGGAACCGCCGTGACTCTCACCACCTGCTGGAAGTCATCGCACGTAACACCACTCAGCAGCGCAATGAGCTGGTGTCTCTGAATGACTTCATCCGACTTCATCCCCCGGTATTCAGTTACTCCACCGAGCCCCTTGACGCTGATGACTGCCTTCGCAGCATCGAGAGGAAGCTCCAAGCCGGCCATGTTGCAGATGGCGACAAGGTCAGCTATGCCACCTATCACCTAGAAGGTGCAGCAAGCTCTTGGTGGGAGAATTTTCTGAATATGCGCCCAGTTGGACCACCTGCATCTTGGGAGGAGTTCTGCACCTCTTTCCGCGAGCACCACATCCCCAAGGGTCTCATGGACCGCAAGCGTGAGGAGTTCTGTAACCTCACTCAAGGCAGAAGAACAGTGGACGGGTTTAGTCGTGAGTTCAACCGACTTGCCCGTTATGCCACTGAAGAAGTCTCCACCGACTCCAAGAAACAAGAGAGGTTCCGTCGTGGCCTCAATAGTGGACTCCGTCGCGAGCTTAACCTTCATGACTTTGCCACCTTCCAGGTCCTTGTCAACAAGGCCATCAAGGCAGAGGACATGAACACCCCCAATGACTTTCGCAAACACCCTAGAGAGGAAGGTTCATCCAGTTCTGGCCCCCAGAAGCGCAAGATCTGGATTCCCAATAGCATGTTTCGCCAGAACAACCCACCGAGGCCATCCTATGCGGCGCCTCGTCCACCCACCCAGTTCCACCCAGCTCCACCAAACAACCCAGCTCCACGCATTGTTTTCGGAGCTTGCTACAAGTGTGGTCAGGCAGGCCACTACTCTCGTGAGTGCCCCCAGAACCAAGTCCAGCACCAGAATGCTCCACCACGTGCCGGAGGCAACAACAACAACAATGGTCGTGGCAAGCCACCCTAGAAGGTCTACACCGCCAAACCTGCTCCTTCTGCCAATCGTGGACGTCTGAATCAGATTGCCGCCGAAGAGACTGACGACACCACTGACGTCATTCTTGGTACGCTCCCAGTCAATTTTGTTCCTACTTCCGTTCTTTTCGACCCAGGAGCATCTCATTCATTCATGTCGGAAAGTTATGCACTTCGTCATGAGTTACCCTTTGTTGAATTATCCACCCCGATGGTTATTCAAACTCCAGGGTCAAGATGGCAAACTAATAGAGTAAGCCATGGTAATCAAATAGCAATTGAGGGTTTAGTATTCCTTGCTTCACTCATAGCCCTCAAGTCTTCAGACATTGATGTCATCCTTGGCATGGATTGGCTATCAAGACAGAATGCCTATCTGGATTGCAAAGGCAAATCCGTGAAACTCACCCACCCTTCAGGCAAAACCATCAACTATACCTCACCCAGAACAAGAAACCAAGTGCATTCCTTGAATGTACTTCCCCTTCCCAAACTTGAGGATATTCCGGTGGTTCGTGACTTCCCGGATGTCTTTCCTGAAGAGCTGTCGGGCATGCCACCCAACAGATGCGTAGAGTTTATAGTGGATCTTGTTCCAGGAACCGCACCAATTTCCAAACGCCCATATAAAATGGCCCCACATGAGTTAGCTGAGCTAAAAACCCAACTGGATGCTTCGTTGGCAAAAGGCTTCATCCGCCCTAGCTCATCGCCATGGGGTTGCCCCGTTCTGTTCGTGAAGAAGAAAGATGGAACAGAAAGGATGTGCGTCGATTATCGCCCGCTAAATTTAGCGACGATAAAGAACAAATACCCACTACCCAGGATCAATGATCTTTATGATCAACTTGCAGGATCCACCGTCTTCTCAAAGATGGATTTAAGATTAGGTTATCATCAGATCCGAATCCGAAACGAGGACATTCCCAAAATGGCTTTCACTACTCGTTATGGTCTTTACGAGTACACCGTCATGTCCTTTGGTTTAACCAATGCCCCCGCCACATTCTCACGCTTGATGAATTCGATCTTCATGGAGTACCTAGATAAATTTGTTGTGGTTTATCTTGATGATATTCTCATCTACTCGAAGAACGAAAAAGATCATGCCGAACACTTAAGGCTGGTATTGATGAAACTTAGAGAGCATCGCCTGTACGCGAAATTCTCCAAGTGTGAATTCTGGCTACCAGAAGTGACCTACTTAGGCCACGTGATTTCTGCAAAAGGCATTGCTGTGAATCCCGAGAGAGTTCAGGCCGTCCTTGACTGGACTCCACCTGAATCGGTTAAGCAAGTTAGAAGTTTTCTTGGCCTAGCCAGCTATTGTCATCGCTTCGTCGAGAACTTTTCTAAAGTTGCAAAGCCTCTAGCTGAACTCCTCAAGAAAGATAAGAAATTCTTATGGACTCCCAAGTGCGAGGAAAGCTTTCAAGAGCTAAAAAGAAGATTAACTTCTGCACCCGTGCTTGCACCTCCAGACACCAAAAGGGATTTTGAGATCTATTGTGACGCATCACGGCAAGGGTTAGGATGCATACTTCTGCAAGATCGACATGTGGTAGCTTATGCTTCACGCCAGTTGCGGCCACATGAAGAGAACTATCCTACCCATGACCTTGAACTCGCTGCCGTAGTTCATGCTCTAACAACTTGGCGACATTACCTCCTTGGTAATCGTTGTGAGATTTATTCCGACCACCAAAGCCTCAAATATATTTTCACCCAGCCAGATCTTAATCTCAGGCAAAGACGCTGGATCGAGTTGATAAAAGATTACGACGTAGCAATTTCTTACACCCCAGGCAAAGCCAATGTCATGGCTGATGCCCTAAGTCGTAAGTCGTACTGTAACAACCTCATGTTACAGCAGTATCAACCACTTCTTCATGAGGACTTTCGCAAGCTTAACCTTGAAATTGTTCCTCATGGCTATCTTTCAACCTTGGTGGCGAAACCAACTCTTGAGGATCAAATAGTAGTTGCCCAAAGGCGTGCACGAGGTGTTCGCCGGATCAAGGAGAACATTGCTAGCGGAGTTGCTAAATGTTTCTCCACAGATAGCAAAGGAACGGTATTCTTTGAAAATCGTTTGGTAGTGCCTAAGAATAGGGAACTAAGGCAACTCATCCTCAAAGAAGCCCATGACACACCCCTCTCGATTCATCCCGGTAGCACAAAAATGTACCGAGATCTACGCCAGAGATTTTGGTGGACTAGGATGAAGAGAGACATTGCTCAATTTGTTGCCGAATGTGATGTTTGTCGTCGCATTAAGGCAGAACATCAAAGACCTGCTGGTACACTTCAACCTTTGTCTATTCCCGAGTGGAAATGGGACAAAGTCGGTATGGACTTCATCACAGGCTTTCCAAGAACCCAGAAAGGAAACAATTCCATCTTCGTTGTCATAGATAGGCTTTCCAAAGTTGCTCACTTCCTTCCGGTTCGCGAGTCTATAACTGCTAGTCAGTTAGCAGACTTGTACATCTCCAGAATTGTATCCCTTCACGGTGTTCCTTTGGAAATCAATTCTGATCGTGGTAGCCTTTTCACCTCTAGATTTTGGGGAAGCTTCCAACATTCTTTGGGAACTCATCTCTCCTTTAGTACGGCTTTCCATCCTCAGTCTAGCGGTCAAGTCGAAAGGGTTAACCAAATCCTTGAAGACATGCTCAGAGCTTGTGTTATCTCATTCGGAAAGAATTAGGAGAATTCTCTTCCCTATTCCGAATTTGCTTATAACAATAGTTTTCAATCTAGTCTGAACATGGCTCCTTTTGAACTCCTTTATGGACGACGATGTCGAACACCCCTTAACTGGTCTGAAACCGGTGAAAGACAATTCTTTGGACCGGATATGATCAAGGAAGCAGAAGAACAAGTTCGCATTGTTCGTGATCAATTGAAAGCAGCCCAGTCTCGTCAGAAAAGCTACTATGAAATTCATCATAGGCAAGAGAGCTACAATCTGGATGAGAAGGCTTACCTCCGGGTTACTCCTCTGAAGGGAACCCAACGTTTCGGTATCAAAGGCAAGTTGGCCCCACGTTACATCGGACCTTTCCGCATTCTAGCTAAACGTGGAGAAGTTGCCTACCAACTTGAACTACCCCCGCACCTTTCCCGAGTACACGATGTATTCCATGTGTCCCAACTCAGGCATTGCTTCAAGGACCCCATCCGCGAAGTCGACCATGAAACGCTTGATCTCCAAGATGACCTTTCTTATCGAGAATACCCCGTTCATATTCTTGATTCCGCAGAGCGTGTCACTCGTCGTCAGAAGATTAGGTTTCTGAAAGTGCAATGGTCACACCACTCTGAAAGAGAAGCTACGTGGGAGAGAGAAGACCGTCTCAGTGCCGAGTACCCCACTTTCCTCCCGCAGACTTCTGAATCTCGGGACGAGATTCTTTTGAGTGGGGGCGAGTTGTCAGATCCCTCTGTTAGGTATGTTCTAGGGTTAGCTAGTACCTTTGCATCATGCAAAAGTTTCAAAAAGAAACCTTGAAAATCAAATTCAAAATCCAAATGGGAGAAGGAACACCCCCCAGATGAATTAATTCAAAAGGCCAGATAAAAATATTTTCCAAAAATTCATGTTAGAGTTTTGAAAAGTCTTATAAATGAGTGTGATCACATATCAAGTGATGTGGGACCCACCCCATGCTCATAGATTTTTCAAATATTCAAACAGTACCTTGGAAATAAAGAAATCCCCCTATTTGAACTAAAATTCAAATCATTTGAATTTTAAAAATGTTGAAAGTTTCTGAGTGGCTAGTCTATATTATTATGAGGCCACATAAAAGTTTTCAGTATTTAATAAAATGGTTTGGTATTTTTATCAGAGCCAAAACAAATTACAGAAAACAGAAAGGAAAGATTAAACAGAAGAATTCAGAAAAGCTTACCTGTCGCTCGAGCGAAGCCGGCCCACCCCAGCCCAGCAGGCCCAGAGGGGCACGGGGGTCTTCTTCCCCGTCCCGCGCCTCCAAGCTGCTCGGTGGAATGCCACCGAGCAAGCCGGGGACGACACATCGTCGACGTGTGCTTCCAGGCCTCCCCGTGGCCTCTTCTCGCACCTGGAGACGCCGCTCTTCCGTCTGCATCCATTCCCCCCCTCCAGAGCTTCCTCCTCCTCCTCCCGTGAACGATTTCGTCACCACCCGAGAGCGCCGCCGTTCGCCGTCGAAAGAACTCGTGGCCATCGACGTCAAGAAGTCAAGCCAAGGTGTCCATCGCCTCCGCCGTCCTCGACTACGTCACCGTGCAGAAGGAATCGACCCGAGGAACTCCAGAGCCGCCGCCCCCTTCGTCGTCTTCAACTCCGGCCGCCGCGAATCATCCTCAAATTCCGGCCAGCTCCGAGCTTCCCCGAGCCCGCTAGCCATCCCGTCGTGTTCGTGGTGAGCTTCTCACCGTTTCCCCTAACCTAGCGCTCTCCCTCTCTCGCTCTAGCCGGATCCGCCATGGGTGCTGAAGCACTTCGCCGCCATGGATGAGCTCGAGGTCGCCCCTGTGCCCCTTCGACTCGTCCAGCGCACGCGTTTGGCTCCTGAGCACGATAGCCTTCGAACGCAAGTGTTCCCAGCCCGATCCGTGCTCCCTAGCGTCGACTACGACCTCGTCGCCGTACTGCTGCCGCCGGAGACGTCGCCGTCGTCGCTTCCGACCACCCCGAGGACCCCCGTTGCCTCCAAACGATGCGCAAGACGATGCTGAGTCGTTTGGTGCCCTCCCCGTGCTCTCCCGTGGCCGGAATCAATCTCCCCGTGCAGCGCCGCCGTGGTCCAGTCGCCGGCGTCAAGCCGCCGGTGAGTCAGCGCTAATCCCCTCGGCTAATCACGTGTTAAGTGACCCCTGTGTCACTGACCAGTGGGCCTAGTGGCTTAATTAAGCCACTGGATTAGATTTAACCCACGGATTTAAACCCTGTGTCACTGACCAGTGGGACCCCCAAGTCAGTTTGACTGGTCAAACCCCCCTGCTGACGCAATAAATCGAAATGATTAAAAAGAAATCCAGAAAATCCAGAAAATACCCCAAACTTTGGAAATTCATAGAAAATTCATATTAACTCCAAATTGGACAAATAATATATGAAAAATGATCAGGAGAAAATTATATTTCCAAATATGCAACTTTCAACTCTGTTTGAGTTGAATTTAAAATGTGATCAGTAGCATTTGCTATTTGGTTTAAATGGAATTAAATCAAATTCAATTCAAATATTTTTGTAACTTGAACCATGGCAATATGCTACATTTCACCTACACTTCAGAGGCATATCATACACATTTGAAGTTAATTCAAATTGATCAAACTATATCACATATAACTTGGTTAATGTTGAATTCAAATGTGGAATTTGAATTTGCATTTTAAAAATGCAATATATTCCACTTAAATGGAATTGCCTCACACATCAAACTTGTACTTCAAGCTTAAACATTCTATCATGTGCTTGAGCATTGCCTTCATATTGATTGCTACTTTGTACTTTGCTTGTCGAGTAGAGGTGGAACCGGAACAAGAGGTCACCCCCTTCGCTGAAGATCCAGAGCCCGAATCTCATCAGCAAGGCAAGCAAAACCCCTTTGATCATGTCGATAAAATCCCACTTCCCTCTCATGTCTCTCTTATGCATTGTATAGGATGATCACCATGTTACGATTCTACCGCATAGATGAACCCATTCCTTTGCATGACCTATCTCTTGTCACAGTAGTAAGCAAACCACAATCCTAGCAAATGTAGGAGTTGAATGATATCATGTGGCCCTTGCAAATGTTACCGCTTATTGCATGCTTAGTATGATACCATGTTGTTACTGTGATGTGAGTCGGGATGGTAGTGATCATGTGTTGATGGTAGAAAAGTGTTGGTGAATCGACCCTAATACAAGGTGAACGATGAGAGGCTGTGTAGGAGTACACGGTGGGTTGTCTCGTTGAACACCGCCCTAAGTCCGAGTTCTTGTGTGGTGATCCAAGATGAAGAGTACAACCACACATTGGGCTCACTGACCCCTCTCGACTTATTAACTCATCCCTCTCGATGTCCAGATGTCGCAGTAGTTCGGAGTTCTGGTAGGCTTGTGGCCTGGATGCTAAGTGAGAGAACGGCTCATCCGAGACCGGCTTATGCACCACGCACACATCGCTTGGGTCCACTTCGGTAAACCGGCCGGGTTCACGATAGTGGTAGCCACCCAAGTAGGCGGCTTTCTTGGACTAGATAGGCTATGAGGTAACAGTTGTGGTGAGCATCCTCGCTGGCACCCCTTGAATGGTGTCGAGATCAAAGGCGGTAAATGATGGTCATGTGTGTGTAGCGGTACACCCTTGCAAGGTTAACAAAACTATTCGAATAGCCGCGTCCGCGGTTATGGACTACTTGGAAAGCTTAGCTTGATTATTAGATAACTTGAACCGGATACTTCTAAAACACACCAAGATAAGTGTGAGTGCTATGGCGTGCTTTCTCATGGGGAAGTCGAGGAAGGCACCATAGTGGTGTATTGGTTTGTGAAAGTAGTGGACTCGTGTACGCTTCTTATCTCAAAGTCTGGTACTCGTAGTTCAGGATTAGCCAAGTCAAAGCTGGCATTTCTGCAAATGAACCCCACCCCCCTTTACCTTGATACATGTGCATGAGTAGTATAGCTCCTATGTAAGTCTTGCTGAGTACGTCTTTGTACTCACGTTTGCTTAATATATGTTTTAGATGACGCCACTGACCCAGAAGGTGGCTTCTTCATCGAGCTGGACGACTGAAGTTAAGCTAGTCTAGTCCCAGTCAGCAGACTGGTTCCCTCGTGAAGGGCTTTATGTTTGAATAAGGCTTCTTAAGCCAATTTGTTAAACTTGTCTGTACTCAGACATAATTTGCTTCCGCTTTGTGATGTAATGTTGGATCACATGTATGTGATCTCTGTGTGTACTCTATAAGAGTTATAAATAAAGTTGTACACTTTGTAGAGAATTGTAATGGTACCTGCTGTTCATACAAGGCATGTGTGCTGCGTGTATGTTTATAACATGCATTTCTTTGTATGGGTTTTCGAGACCTTAGTTGTGTTCTGGCTGGCGGTCTTTCATACACCAAGTGGCCCTTAGATGTGCGCATCTTGGGGCATCGCGATGCGATTGCTCGAGACTCCGTCTCGTGCACACTTTGTGGTATGATCGAGCCCGCCCTAGACCCCGACTAAGTGATCGGGCTGGAGTAAGTCTATGTAAGAGTTTCGAGATAGTCGATAGTATGGTTGAGGCGACTTGTCTTTGAATATGGGAGTTCACCACCCATATCAGTAGACTTGTGTGCGTACGATGAGGAACCATTACAGTTGATCATCCGGCCTGGATGGGATGCCCCTCACGTACGATGCTTTCCGAGAATGTTCAGTGCTTGGCCTTGTCTGCTTAGACAAGTGGGTGCAGTTCTCGGCTCTCCATATGACTATGTCTTAACTGTACTTGCATACGCTAACCCCGGGTCCCGACAGCATTGTTCGTGATTAATTGAAAGCAGCCCAGTCTCGTCAGAAAAGATACTATGATCGTCATCATAGGCAAGAGAGCTACAATCTGGATGAGAAGGCTTACCTTCGGGTTACTCCTCTGAAGGGAACCCAACGTTTCGGTATCAAAGGCAAGGTGGCCCCACGTTACATCGGACCTTTCCGCATTATTGCTAAAAATGGAGAAGTTTCCTACCAACTTGAACTACCTCCACACCTTTCCCGAGTACACGATGTATTCCATGTGTCCCAACTCAGGCGTTGCTTCAAGGACCCCATCCGCGAAGTCGACCATGAAACGCTTGATCTCCAAGATGACCTTTCTTATCGAGAATACCCCGTTTGTATTCTTGATTCCGCAGAGCGTGTCACTTGTCGTTAGAAGATTAGGTTTCTGAAAGTGCAATGGTCACACCACTCTGAAAGAGAAGCCACGTGGGAAAGAGAAGACTGTCTCAGTACCGAGTACCCCTCCTTCCTCCCGCAGACTTCTGAATCTCGGGACGAGATACTTTTGAGTGGGGGCGAGTTGTCAGAACCCTCTGTTAGGTATGTGCTAGGGTTAGTTAGTGCCTTTGCATCATGTCAAAATTTCAAAAAGAAATCTTGGAAATCAAATTCAAAATCAAAATGGGAGAAGGAAACCCCCCAGATGAATTAATTCCAAAGGCCAGATAAAAATATTTTCCAAAAATTCATGTTAGAGTTTTGAAAAGTCTTATAAATGAGTGTGATCACATATCAAGTGATGTGGGACCCACCCCATGCTCATAGATTTTTCAAATATTCAAACAGTACCTTGGAATTAATGAAATACCCCTATTTGATTTAAAATTCAAATCTTTTGAATTTTAAAAATGTTGAAAGTTTATGAGTGGCTAGTCTATATTATTATGAGGCCACATAAAAGTTTTCAGCATTTAATAAAATGTTTAGCTATTTATTTTAGCTAAACAGAACAAATGACAGAAAGAAAAACAGAAACAAAAAAAAGGAAAAGAAGGCTGACCTCAAATGGGCCCAACTCACCGAGGCAGCCCGGCCCAAGGACAAGGTCGTCTTCTTCCCCGCGCCAGGCAGGCTGCTGCCGCCGTGGCGAGCATGCCGTCGTCGCTGGACACCTCCTGCTTCCCTCCCCGTCCATGTAGTCGCGTCTGGAAGCGTCCTGGAGCCGCCCCAGTTCATTCCCCCCCTCCAGGAGCTCCCTCCTCTCCTCTCTCGCCCGATTCGTCGCCGCCCGAGAAGCACGCCGGAGCGCCGTCGAGGACACGCGTGGCCTTTGACGCCTAGAAGCCCCAAGACTGTGTCCAAGCTCTTTGTCGTCGTCGTCTTCACCGACTTGCAGAAGGAATCGAGCCCGGAGCCCGCGTAGACGCCGAATTTTTCCTCGAGTTCCCGCCGGCCGCCGTGAAGGACTTCGTCGATTACGCCGCCGTTGAGCCACCCCAGCCCTTGCCACCACCTCTGTTGAGCTCCTGGTGAGCTTGGGATCAAAACCCCTCACTTTCCCCCTTCGATTACTCCCTGTAGCCTTGTTCGCCATGGTAGCCGAAGCTTCTCGCCGCCGGGATCAATGGAGAGGTCCAACCGCTACGCCATCGAGCCCGCCTTGATGTCCAACGTGTTCCCCGTGTTCCTCCTCGTCGAACCAGCCTAAACCCGCCTCGATCCGTGCCCTGGAACGGAATCTCGATCACGGCCGTAGCTAGGTCGCCGCAAAAGTTGACGCCGGCGAGCGTACGGTGCACCCTAGTGCTTGGTTTTGGTTCCGTTCGACGCGCGCGAGTAAGAGCTTCAAGATGGTGGTCTTCACGCTCCAAATGATGGCCAGATTCGTCCTCCCCGTGCAGCGCCGCCGCGGTCCAGTCGCCGGCGTTTAGCCGCCGGCGTGTTAGCCAGCCCCCCCCTATTAATCACCCAGTTAGTGACCCCCTGGGTCACTGACCAGTGGGCCCAGTGGCTTAATTAAGCCACTAGATTAACTTAACCCACCAGTTAAGTGAACCCAGTCACTGACAGGTGGGACCCCCATGTCAGCCCCCCCTTGACGTCAGCACTGACGCAGTAAACCGGTTTAATTGAATTTCCAGAAAAGCAAAATGATTTAAATAATTCCAGAAATTCCAGAAAATACCCCAAACTTTGGAAATTCATAGAAAATTCATATTAACTCCAAATTGGACAAATAATATATGAAAAATGATCAGGAGAAAATGATCTTTCCAAATATGCAACTTTCAACTATGTTTGAGTTGAATTTAAAATGGGACCAGTAGCATATGTCATTTGCTTTATTTGAAATTATTTCAAATTCAAACCAAATGCTTTTGCTACTTGGACCATGGAATTATGTTATAATTCACCCATACATCAGAAGCACATCTTATACAAGTGAAGATGATTAAAGATGATCAAACTATGTCACATGCACTTTGACTAGGTTGAATTCAAATGTGGAGTTTGAATTTGCATTTCAAATGCAATATACTCCACTTAAATGGAATTGCCTCACACATCAGCACTTATACTTCAAGTTTCAACATTCATTCATGTGCTTGAGCATTGCGTTCATATTGATTGCTACCTCGTGCTTTGTTTGTCGAGTAGAGGTGGAACCGGAGCAGGAGGTCACCCCCTTCGCTGAAGATCCAGAACCCGAACCTCGTCAGCAAGGCAAGCAAAACCCCATTGATCATGTCGATAAAATCCCAATTCCCTCTCATGTCTCGCTTATGCAGTGTATAGGATGATCACCATGTTACGATTCTACCGCATAGATGAACCCATTCCTTTGCATGACCTATCTTTTGTCACAGTAGTAAGCAAACCACAGTCCTAGCAAATGTAGGAGTTGGTTGATATCATGTAACCCCTGCAATGTTACTGCTTATTGCATGCTTATTATGATACCATGTTGATACTGAGATGTGAGTCGGGATGGTAGTGATCATGTTGATGATGGTAGAAAAGTGTTGGTGAATCGACCCTAATACAAGGTGAACGATGAGAGGTTGTGTAGGAGTACACGGTGGGTTGTCTCGTTGAACACCGCCCTAAGTCCGAGTTCTTGTGTGGTGATCCAAGATGAAGAGTACAACCACACATTGGGCTCACTGACCCCTCTCAACTTACTAACTCATCCCTTTCGATGTCCAGATGTCGCAGTAGTTCGGAGTTCTGGTAGGCTTGTGGCCTGGATGCTAAGTAAGAGAACGGCTCACCCGAGACCGGCTTATGCACCACGCACACATCGCTTGGGTCCACTTCGGTAAACCGGCCGGGTTCACGACAGTGGTAGCCAACCCAAGTAGGCGGCTTTCTTGGACTAGATAGGCTATGAGGTAACAGTTGTGGTGAGCATCCTCGCTGGCACACCTTGAATGGTGTTGAGATCAAAGGCGGTAAATGATGATCATGTGTGTGTAGCGGTACACCCTTGCAAGGTTAACAAAACTATTCGAATAGCCGCGTCCGCGGTTATGGACTACTTGGAAAGCTTAGCTTGATTATTAGATAACTTGAACCAGATACTTCTAAAACACACCAAGATAAGTGTGAGTGCTATGGCGTGCTTTCTCGTGGGGAAGTCGAGGAAGGCACCATAGTGGTGTAATTGGTTGGAGAAAGTAGTGGACTCGTGTACGCTTCTTACCTCAAAGTCTGGTACTCGTAGTTCAGGATTAGCCAAGTCAAAGCTGGCACTTCTGCAAGTGAACCCCACCTCCTTTTACCTTGATACATGTGCATGATTAGTATAGCTCCTATGTAAGTCTTGATGAGTACGACTTTGTACTCACGTTTGCTTAATCTATGTTTTAGATGACGCCACTGACCCCGAAGGTGGCTTCTTCATCGAGCTGGACGACTGAAGACAAACTAGTCTAGTCCCAGTCAGACGACTGGTTCCCTCGTGGAGGGCTTTGTGTTTAAATAAGGCTTCTTAAGCCATTTGTTAAACTTGTTTGTACTCAGACATAATTTGCTTCCGCTTGTAATGTAATGTTGGATCACATGTATGTGATCTCTGTGTGTACTCTATAAGAGTTATAAATAAAGTGTACACTTTGTAGAGAATTGCAATGGTACCTGCTGTTTATACAAGGCATGTGTGCTGCGTGTATGTTTATAACATGCATGTCTTTGTATGGGTTTTCGAGGCCTTAGTTGTGTTCTGGCCGGCGGTCTTTCATACACCAAGTGGCCCTTAGATGTGCGCAGCTTGGGGCATCGCGATGCGATTGCTCGAGACTCCGTCTCTTGCACACTTTGTGGTATGATCGAGCCCGCCCTAGACCCCGACTAAGTGATCGGGCTGGAGTAAGTTTATGTAAGAGTTTCGAAATAGTCGATAATATGGTTGAGGCGACTTGTCTTTGAATATGGGAGTTCACCAGCCATATCTTTAGACTTGTGTGCGGACGATGAGGACCCATCTCAGTTGATCATCCGGCCTGGATGGGATTCCCCTCACGTACGATGCTTTCCGAGAATGTTCAGTGCTTGGCCTTGTCTGCTTAGACAAGTGGGTGCGGTTCTCGGCTCTCCATATGACTATGTCTTAACTGGACTTGCATACGCTAACCCCGGGTCCCGACACTACCCCCAACACGTTTGCTGCCCCCCACCTCGCATCTGACCCGTCTACTGCCAACCAGCAGCAGCGCACCTACGGCGAGCCGCGAGCCCCTCCCCCCCCCCCCCATCTGACCATCTCCCTCTGGCCTCCGTCCATCACTCCCTCGACCTGGCGACCGCCGACGAGTAGCAGCAAATCGACGTCGAGTGGCCAGA
Source organism: Bromus sterilis (assembly GCA_950022295.1). Taxonomy (NCBI): domain Eukaryota; kingdom Viridiplantae; phylum Streptophyta; class Magnoliopsida; order Poales; family Poaceae; genus Bromus; species Bromus sterilis. The sequence continues at coordinate 284,784,980 of OX465600.1, forward strand.
CCCATCAGCGATTCAAATTTGGCACTGGTCCACGGTCCATCCCCTCACAGCCATTCTTAAGGATTCTTGGTAAGTAGTACGTAATTGATATTCTAGTTAGGTTTTTAGTAAAAGTATATTTTCCTCAATCCCAAATTTCTAATTGGGGATTTTATTGCTGTTTGAACCACAGTTTTGTACAATTATGAATTGCCAATTCATATTGAGTAGTTGATCGGAGAGAGATCAGTGGTGTTAGAACTTGAAAATTGGGCTGAAAATGGGTAAAAAGGGCAATATCGAGTCATTCTTCAAAAGGCAAAGAACAGAGGCTGTTGAGGAAGGTCCTGCGCCACCACCACCACCACCAGAACAATCTTTACCTCTGCTTCTTGAACTGGAACATCGACAAGAAAATCAAGAGGAAGAGCCTCAAGGAAATGAAGCATTTGCAGGTCCTGTTGTATTTAGAGGTGCTGAATTCTTGGAGCGAGACCCAGCACTGCGACCACAAATTGGCTGATATCCTTCTAATCAAAGAGATAGTGTGCGAAGAGCTTATTTGATGCTAGGTCCTATGCAACCGCATCTAAAATATTTTAAAGCTTCTGGAAAAATAGGCCATCAACAGTGCTTCCGATACAACTGGTTTAGCCTTTTCCCATCATTGTTAGAGTATTCACAACACAGTCATCGTGCCTATTGTCTATTCTGCTTTGTTTCTAGCAAAAATATCTTAGCAAAAGGTTGTTCTGATGTGTTCTTCGTACATGGATTTGACAAATGGAAGAAGGTAAATGATGGAAGATCTTGTGCATTCTTAGGCCATGTTGGTTCTGGACCTTGCTCACCGCATAATAATGCGATCACGGAATGTTAAGCCTTGATGAATCAACCAGACCATCTAGAAAATATTGTAGCAGCAAAGGACATGGAAAAGGTGGAAAGAAATCACCTAAGGCTGAAAGCTTCAGTTGCAGCTGTCTGATGGCTCACATTTCAGTCTTGTGCATTTAGAGGGCATGATGAGAAAGCTGACTCGAAAAATAAAGGAAACTTTCTTGAATTGTTAGAGCTGCTCGCGGAGTTCGGTCTTGATCTTGCCAAAGTTATTTTGGGGAATTCTCCATACAACTCGAAGTACACATGCCCGGATATTCAAAAAGAAATCTTGTCCATATATGCTGCTAAAGTCAGCAGACATATCCGTGAAGAAATTGGGAATTCTAAATTCTCTATTCTAGTGGATGAGACATGTGATGTAGTGAAAAGAGAACAAATGGCATTGGTTTTCAGATTTGTTGATAAAGAAGGTTATTCACAAGAGCGGTTCTTTGATTTGATACATGTGGCCAACACTAAAGCTTTGACATTGAAAGAGGTATTGTGCTCAGTTTTGTCCAAGTATGGTTTTGATATTCAAAACCTTAGGGGACAGGGATATGACGGGGCTAGCAACATGAGAGGAGAGTTGAATGGATTGCAATCACTTTTTCTTAAGGATTGCCCATATGCATACTATGTTCATTGTTATGCTCACATATTGCAACTTGCACTAGTAGATGCATCCAAAGAGGTGGTTCCTGTTGCCCAATTCTTCCAGAAGCTAATCTTTATTATCAACACTGTCGATTCATCGTCAAAGCGCCATGATGAACTCCATGATGCCCAGCTGGTAGAACTAGCACGTATGATAGACAGTGGACGACTTGAAACCGGTCAAGGGGAAAATCAGATACGATCACTATAACGGCCTGGGGACACTAGGTGGGGTTCTCACTTTGGTTCTATTGTCAGCCTTATGGAATTATTTGATGCGGTAAATTTTGTGGTCCAAGAGATGGCTGCTGATAGATCAATTGTTGGACCAATACGTGCTGATGCTGACACTTCTTTCAGTTATTTGTCCTCGTTTGATTTTGCCTTTGTCTTATGTATGATGAAGGAAATATTAGAGATCACAGAAGGACTTGGCCAAGCTTTACAACTGAGATCACAAGACATTACAAATGTTGTTCGTCTAGTGTTTGCTACAAAAGAATGTCTTCGTCAGTTGCGATCGGATAATGGCTGGGAAGAATTCTTTTACAGAGTTTTTGAATTTTTTGTAAGTCATGGCATTTCTATCCCAAACATGGAGGAAACTTATGTCATGCGTGGTGGTCGTGCACGACATCAACCTGATCATTTCACTAAGGAGCGGTATTTCCGTGTGGAGGTATTCCGAGGAACTATTGATTGCCAACTACATGAATTGGATCGCAGGTTTAGTGAGAAGATAATGGATCTTCTATCTACCAGTGCCACACTGATTCCTAAAAACAGATTTAAATCTTTTAAAGGCAGTCATATATGTGAGTTAGTGGAGAAGTATTATCCAGCAGATTTCACCCAGCAAGACCGTTATGGACTAGAACAACAGTTGAAATTATTTGTAGTTGATGCTTCTCATGCTCAAGAGTTGAAACATACATACACCTTGACTGATCTTTGTCGTTGCCTTGTTGAGATAGGAAGAGATGCTATCTACCATTTGATTGTCAAGTTAGTCCAACTACTTGTCACTCTTCCTGTTTCTACCGCAAGTGCAGAACGTGCATTTTCCAGTTTGAAGGTTATCAAGACATGGTTGCGTAATAAGATGGAAGATGAGAATCTTGCCAACAATTTGGTAGTTCACATAGAGCGCGCAATTGCTGAAATGTACAACTTTGAGGATATTTTGGAGAATTCAAGAGCAAGAAGGATCAAAAAGCTGATCTATAATGCCTCCATTGTCTGGGAACAAGTCATTCAAGCAGTATTGTTTTCAAGGTCTGGTTGGTAAGATCAAGTAGTTTATTTTGGTATAGTTCTATATTTAGTTCTATCACACTAGTACAAAACATGCCTTTGGATATGAGCAAAGGTCATGGTTCAAACACGAACCGGTTCTACTGGCCCAATAGAATCGGTTCGTGGCTCCGGGCTTTAGAACCGTTCGTGTGGTGGGGCCCTAGCCCAGCGGTGCCCTGCCAGCGCCACTTTATAACCGGTTTGTACTACCAACCGGTTCTAAAGATGTGGTGGAATGTTGTCGTTCGACATGCGGGCCACCTAGCAGCATTAGAACCGGTTTGTACCTAGAACCGGTTCTAAAGGTTCACTAAGTTTAGTACCACCTCGCTAACCGAAGAGGAGTTCGACCGGTTTATAAGCACGGGTTAGAGTGGACTTTTCATAGCATAACAATTTCAATAAAGGTTGTCCATGAGGGATTTAACTATATCCTGTATACTGTAGTTCAAATTTCGGTTGACCCATGATTGGTGGGCAGATTTGCTAGATTTGCCGACAAGGCGGGGTCCAGCTGAAACCCCGTATGAGATTGCGAAATCTAATACGGGAATTTCAGCTGGAGCTCTCTTGTCTGCAGAGTAGCTAGATTTGCCCACTAATCAGGGGCTAACCGAAATTTGCCTTTACGGTGTACAGGGTGTGGAGTAATCTTCCATTGACATCCTATAATGAAATTGCTATACTTTTTTATTTTAGTTTTTGTCGTAGCCCTCTACACAGGTATTACAAGCAGGTATTTTTTTTAGAGGGCTACATCAGTTGAACTTGCTAAAACTGTTGAGAGTGCTACGACAAAAACTGGATGCACTTCGTATACAAACTGGACCATCAAGGGTTTCAAATTGTTGCTCTCGGACAAACTCTTCTGAGCACTACTTCCAACATTATCACGAGCCTTGTTAAAAGGTTCCATTATTGTGCGTCCAGGCAGTCATTTGCGAAATATTAATGAAACTGCCTTTTGAGCCTGCAGTGATCATAGCTTTCAAATTGTTGCTCTCGGACAAACTCTTTTGAGCACTACTTCCAGCATTATCACGAGCCTTGTTAAAAGATTCCATCATTGTGCGTCCAGGCAGTCATTTGCGAAATATTAATGAAACTGCCTTTTGAGCCTGCAGTGATCATAGCTTTCAAATTATTGCTCTCGGACAAACTCTTCTAAGCACTACTTCCAGCATTATCACGAGCCTTGTTAAGAACCTGATTTACTCGTTTTTTAAAAGATTCCATCATTGTGCGTCCAGGAAGTCATTTGCAAAATATTAATGAAACTGCCTTTTGAGCCTGCAGTGATCATAGCTTTCAAATTGTTGCTCTCGGAAAAACTCTTCTGAGCACTACTTCCAGCATTATCTTCTGAGCACTACTTCCAGCACCCCTTTAGAACCGATTTGTACTACCAATCGGTTCTAAAGATGTTGTGGCAGGTTTATAAGCACGGGCCAGTGTGGACTTATCGTAGCATAGCAAGTTTAATAAAGGTTGTCCACGAGTGATTCATCTATACGTTGTATACTGTAAAGGCAATTTCTGTTGAACCTTGATTGGTCGGCAGATTTCTAGATTTTCCAACCAATCAGGGCTTAACTGAAATTGTCCTTTATGGTGTACAGGGTGTGGAGTAATCTTCCATTGACATCCTATAATGAAATTGCTATACTTTTTTTCCAATCAAATAAAGTGTCTCTCAAATGCACCGTCGGACGTATGCAGGGAATCTAAATGATTTGTATTTGATCGATATGAAGTGAAAGATTTCTAGCTAGATATATGTAAGATCAACAAAACATACGATTTCGCCTGCATATTAGCCGACGGTGGCTCTAGAGTGCAAGCATATCAAATGCACCATCGAACGTATGCAGGCGAATCCGAATGGTTTTTATTTGGTCGATGAAGTGAAACATTTCTAACTAGATATATATAAGATCAACAAAACACACGGTTTCGCCTGGTTACAGCCCGACGGTGTGGCTCTCGTGAGTGCCCGCATATCAAAAGCACTTTCAGACCGCAACCAGGCGAATCAGAATGATTTGTATTCGGCCGATGAAATGAGTGTCGAACATGTCCTAGAGGTGGGCTATATATAGGCAACGACAAGCCTGATCCAACGGCTGATAAGCCTGATCCAACGATCACAAAGCGCTTGAAAGAAAAACGCGATCCGTGTGCTTCTTCCTGATTGGTCAAGGTGAGCTGAAAGAAACAAAGCGCTTGAAGTACCGGTTTGTGGTTGAAACCCGTGCTAAAGACCTTTCTGACTTCATTTGAAAGAAACACGCGATCCGTGTGCTTCGTCCTGATTGGTTGGATCCAACGGCTCAGAAGCCTGATCCAACGACTCACAAGCGCTTGAAATAAACACACGATCCGTGTGCTTCTTCCTCATTGGTTGGATTCAAAATCGTGTATGGTTAAAAGCGCGTGGAAGAGGACTCCACGCAACGCCATTCACCACTTGTTCTTTTCTCGTGCACTCTTTCCCCTTCCGCGCCACCGCCACCATGCCGCCTCGCCGCCGCCGACCAAGCTACCACGGCGTCCGCAAGTGCTCGGACGGCACATTCATGGCGGTGATCACTTGCGCCAACAACGAGCGTGTGTGTCTCGGCAGGTTCTGGCATGCATATTTAGCCGCCCGCGCGTACGACGTTGCGGCGTGGAGGCTCGGCCGCCCGTGCGCGGAGATGAATAACCGCCACTGTCGCAGATTGGAAGAGGCGTAGGACATGGCAGATCCGCCGCTCCTCCTCACTGAAGAGGACCACCGCCTCCATCGTCGATGAGCGGTGCTCGGCCTCACCTCGCAGAAGTACCAGCGTACCGTGCATGATTGGTACGCGAGCCATCCCCGTGAAGCCTCGGAGGAGGTGGAACACTGGACGAGGCTGGCGGCCGAGAGCGCGGAGCGGCGACAGGAGCGTCATGAATGGCGTGAGGAGCGGCGGGCGGCCAAGGCAATGGCGGAGGAGGAACTGACGAGAGGCTCCGCCAACTGGCCCCTCGGTGACCTCCGCTGGATAGCGCTGGAGGATGACATCAGCTCTGACACCGAAGACGATTTCTCCGACGATGAGGAGGAGTAGTTTTTTTATGTTCTAGGTTTGAGATGTTATGTTTGTTGAATTTTTTAAGTTTTCCGCGTCGCCGCCACCATTTGCTCCTTTTCATGCATTTAATGATGTATTTTGAGCTAAATGACCCTGAAATTGGACTAATGCTTGTGGGCGTGACTTTAGTCCCGGGTCGAGCCACAAACCGAAACTAATGCTTGTGGGCCAGGAGCGAGGTGCATTGGTCCCAGTTCTTGGCTGGAACCAGGACATATGCCCCCAGAAAAGGTTGAAACTTGGTAAGGTATCATCATTTGACCCACATAACATGTGTGCAAAAGTTGAGAGGATTACGGCAAAAACTGAATGCACTTCGTGTACAAACTGGTGTTGGATATGTGCCCTAGAGACAAATTAATAAATATATTTGTCACATATTCGTTTTGTTCATAATATGTTTTATACTGTGCTATAACTGTATTACTTGGAAATACTAATACAGGTGTAGTATAAAACATGGTCCGTAGTTTAACTCGGGTAAACTATCTCATTGGGCAATTGATTGATCAAGCTTTCCTGATCATGGCGACACTTAAGTCCATTGACAATGAGGTCATATCATTAAGGGGAATGATGTGATGGACGTACACCCACCTAAAGTATTGCAATGTGATCGAGTCACATAGTTCAGCGTTGCTATGACTTTGTAACGTATGGCTTAGTCCTTAGACCGTAATGATCATACGTAATCACGATCTATGAGGAGACTTTGATTTGTATCCCACCGCCTGACTGAAATATGCTGGCTATAATGGAGCACTTTGGGTATTCCGAAATAGATGGTTGATGAGTATGTTAATAGATCAAAGCGGGATTTGTCAGTCCTTGTGACAGGACAGGTACTCTGGGCCCACTCGGTGATATTGCATCAACACCTTGCAAGGACGTGACTAGGTCACAAGAGATGAAATGATCATGGACGAGAGAAGTAGTTTGTTGAGAATGAAATGTGAACACGGTATGTGGGATACCGACGATCAGACCTCGGACAAACAAAGTACCGCAGCACAAAGGGATTACGTCGTATCGTTAACGGTTTCCAAAAGTGATTGAAGTTCATTCGATGGAAGCGCAGGGGCTGTCAAGGATTGTAACCAGGTCCAACTGACTAGTCATTGGTCAATGAGAAGAGTCTCGACCATGTCTTCTTTTTCCCGGACCGTTAGGGTGTTACACTTAAGGGCAATCGATGCATAGGACAGTTACGGGATCAATCGATGAAATAGGAGAAATCACCGGAATAGTTCCGGAGGAGGACGGAATGGTTTCCGGACATTTTGAATAGTTCAAAATAAAGTTTAATTGTTTTAATAATGTTTTTATTATTTAATTATCTGAATTAAATATTTAAAACATATTAAATAAATTAAAAAATGGGAAAAGGCTATATGGGCCCATGGGGCCCATTAGGGGAGGAGGGGGTTTCCCCCCTTGGGCTTGGCGCCAAGGGTGGAGCCCATCCCCCCCCTATGGCCGGTGCACCTCCCCCCCCCCTTGGGGGTTTAGTCCCACATGGGGGAGGGGAGGAGGATCACACCCCCCCCCCTTGGCCTATATAAGGAGGGGTAGACCCCCCCCCCTTTTTCCAACACACCAATACCTCCTTCTTCTTCCTTCTCCTTCCCGGAAGTGGACTCCCCTTGTTTGGAGTCTGCACCAGGATTGGAGTTCTCCACCATAAGGCAGGCCGTCGCTCTGCCAGAGTCGGGATCCGTAGCCGTCTTTCTTCCGCTGCTCGCCTGGTTCGGAGCCCGGGAGGAACATCGATTGTACCGCATGTGTATAATCTCTTCGAGGCACTACACCTGTGGTGCTACTTCGTCGCTGGAGGTTTACCGGGAGTCATCCTCGCTGGTGGTGGTCTTCTACACAACAGGGAGGTCGTAGTTCTGAGTCTACGCCAACCACATTCGTAAGAACATTTCCCTCTTTCGTTCTTCAAAGGTATGAACACCGATTCCCTCCGTTACCTTACATCGCCATAGCATAGATCTTGGGTTCGGGTACCGTAGGTGTGAAAAATTTGTGGTTTCTGCCCCATATCCCAACAGTGGTATCATGAGCTAGCTATGCGTAGCTGTATTGTACGGGTAGAACACATCTAGGATGTGGGCATCGAATCTTCATTCGTTACCCTCCCACGTGTACTCATTTAGCGTTGCGGCAATGTTTGATGAAGCGGCCCCCGACCGACCTTACGCGTTTACGCGAGAATGGTTCCACACTTGACATATGGCTTGTACCATATAAAGTGGCTGGGGGGTGTCTGTCTCTCTGCATTAGCGATGCGAAGATGTTTGCAACGGAGGGCCCCGACAGGGGTGTAATAGAGACGGATGGGAGACGGTGTTGTGGCATGTTTTCGCAGGATAGAAACGGTTCTCTCTCTCGAAACCCCTAGCAGCCACGTAAAACTTGCACAAGCTAAAGTAGAAAGGCATTTAACTTTGCTTTGCATGAAGGGGGATCATAGGTTGTATGATTTACAGTTTTAATTCCTGTTTTATGCTAGTATGCTAGATATATCGACGGTAGCACGAAACAGGACCATCTCTCACAATACCAACATTGTGTTCTCCCTTAGTGGGCACCGCCTGGAAGGTTCTCCCATATGGCTTGATGCTCCGTACATACCGAAGTTTTCCTACATATTAAACGGAGTTCGCATGAGGTTGGGTTCGGCAAGCCTGGCATATGCAGATATGGCCTTGCTGAACAGCTAACATCAAGGTTCGATTGGCAGGCTTGACGTATGTAGATGCGGGCCTAGAACACAGGAGACCGAAAAGTCGAGCACGAGTCACATGCCTGATGTGATTGGTTTAGAGGCCTACCTGGTTCGCATACTGATAGCCGTAACGATCGGGGAAGGTATGGGGGCTGGGATTGTGTAATCACTTAGTTAAATTGAGAGGTGTTTATCTAAGTGGGAGCTTTCTAGAATTTTGAGATTAAATTGAAACTCCACATTATGAACAAAAGTCTAAATATGTATCCTTGTGAATCAAACCTTGTAGATGGCAGCACCACGCCCCCTCATTCAACTTAGGATCATTCCTAGAGAAAGATAAGCTTAAAACAGATGGGACAAACTTCACCAACTGGTTCCGCACCCTGAGGATTCTCCTCGTTCCCCTCAAAATGGCATACGTACTAGAGGACGCGTTAGGTGACGCACCAGCAGATGATGCCAGTCAAGACGAGAAGAATGTCTATCTCTCCAGGACTGATGATTACAACCTTGTCCAGAGTGGCATGCTCTACTCCATGGAGGCTGAGCTGCAGAAACGCTTTGAGAGGATGGGTGCATATGAGATTATCACCGACCTCAAGGCGGTCTTCGCACCTCAAGCCAGGGCTGAACGGTACGAGGCTTCTGAAGCCTTCTTCTCAGCAAAGACGGATGAGCACGGCAGCGTGAGTGAGCACGTAGTCAAAATGTCTGGCTACGTTCAGCGCTTGAATGCTCTGGAATGCCAGATTCCAGATGAACTTGCTGTTGATAGGGTGTTGCAGTCGCTTCCCCCTAGCTACAAAGGCTTTGTGCTGAATTACAACATGCAGGGGATGACCAAAACCCCTTCTGAGTTGTTCACCATGCTGAAGAGCGCCGAGGTTGAGATCAAGAAGGAGCACGCCGTCTTCATGGTCAACAAGACCATTGACTTCAAGAAGTCAAGCAGACGGGAGAAGGCCAAGAGAGGTGGCCCTAAGACGGATGGCAAGTCAGTTGCCGCTCCTCCCAAGGCACCCAAGCCTAAACTCGGAGTGGAGTGCTTCTACTGCAAGGGTGAAGGTCACTGGAAACGCAACTGTCCCAAGTACCTAAAGGACAAGAAGGATGGCAAGGTCGCCAAGAGAGACGAAGGTATATTTGATATACATATTGTTGATCTTCTCTTGACAAGCGCCGGGAACACATCCTGGATATTTGATACAGGATATGTCGCTCATATTTCTAATTCCATTCAGGGACTAAGGAATACGAGATACTTACTCAAAGATGAAGTGACGATGCGCGTGGGGAATGGTTGCCGGATTGAGGTCTTGGCGGTCATCACGAAGCATCTTAGTCTCCCTTCAGGATTGGTTTTAGTTCTGAATAATTGCTACTATGTACCCGCGTTGAGTGTGAACATCGTTAGTGGCTCTTGCTTGAAGCGAGAACACTATTCTTTTAAGTCTGATACAATTGGTTGTTCGATTTATAAGGATGAAATGTTTTATGTTCACGCACCGGAGTTGCATGGTTTATTCATACTTAATCTCGATGGTGACGTGTGTCACATTAACAATATTGAGGCCAAAAGATTGAAGAATGATGAAGATCACATGATGATGTGGCATTGCCGACTTGGTCATATTGGTATAAAACGCATGGAGAAGCTCCATAAGGATGGACTTCTTGAGTCATTGGATTTTGGATCCCTTGATACATGTGAACAATGCCTCATGGGAAAAATGACAAGGACTCCATTCAATGGCATAATGGAGCGTGCGGATGTCTTATTTGGGATCATACACTCGGATGTATGTGGACCCATGAACGTCCCCACTCGCAATGGTCTTCGTTACTTCGTGACCTTTACTGATGACTTGAGTAGATATGGGTATATTTACTTGATGAAGCACAAGTCTGAAACCTTTGAAAAGTTCAAGGAATTTCAGAATGAGGTCGAAAATCAACTCGGAAGAAAAATCAAGCACCTTCGATCGGATCGAGGTGGCGAGTATTTGAGTCACGAGTTTGGCAATCATCTGAAGTCTTGTGGGATAGTACCACAGCTTACGCCGGCAGGCACACCTCAGAGAAATGGTGTGGCTGAGCGACGTAATCGAACCCTATTGGATAGTGTACGATCGATGATGTCTCATATTGATTTGCCTGTGTCATTCTGGGGGTATGCATTAGAAACTGCCGTTCATATTCTTAATAGGGCACCATCCAAATCCGTAAAGACAACACCATTTTAAGAATGGCATGGCACAAAACCTGAGTTGTCTCACCTGAAGATTTGGGGTTGTGAGGCTTATGTTAGGAAACTACAGCCTGACAAACTTCAATCCAAGGCGGATAAGTGCATCTTCGTGGGCTATCCCAAGGAAACTTGTGGATACACCTTCTACAATAAGTCTGACAGCAAAACGTTTGTTGCCAAGACGGGACACTTTCTTGAGAAAGAGTTTCTCGCGAAAGAGTTGAGTGGGAGGAAAATACACCTCGATGAAGTGACTGACCAATCATTCCAATTGGAAGAAACGGCTATGGAAATTTTTCTGGAACCATCTTCCACAGTGGGAGCTGAAGAGAATGGCGAGAACGACATTCATAACGATCATGACATTAATGATGATCATGCTGAGAATCAAGAGGAACCTTTTATGCCCCGTAGGTCATCAAGAGTCCGTCAACCTACTAAGTTTTACGGACAGCTTGTGAATGCAATCTCGGCTGATGAGTCGGATGAACCTACAAGTTACAAAGAAGCAATGGAGGGACCCAAGTCCGAGAAATGGCATGAAGCCATGAAATCCGAAATAGACTCCATGTACACCAACAAAGTATGGACTTTGGTGGATATTCCCGAGGACCGCAAGGTCGTCGAGAATAAATGGATTTTCAAGAAAAAGACTGACGCAGACGGAAACGTATCTGTCTACAAGGCTCGACTTGTCGCGAAGGGTTTCCGACAAATTCAAGGAGTTGACTACGAGGATACGTTCTCTCCTGTAGTGATGATAAAGTCTATTCGGATCCTACTAGCAATTGCTGCATATCATGATTACGAGATATGGCAGATGGATGTGAAAACTGCATTCCTAAATGGCAACATTGAGGAAGAGTTGTATATGATGCAACCAGAGGGGTTTGTCGATCCAAGGAACGCTGGTAAGGTTTGCAAGCTTCAACGGTCCATCTATGGGTTGAAGCAAGCATCTCGGAGCTGGAATCTTCGATTTGATGAGGTCACTAAAGCTTTTGGATTTGTCCAAAACGTCGAAGAATTCTGCGTCTATAAGAAACTGAGTGGGAGCTCTGTAGCATTCCTTGTGTTATATGTAGATGACATATTACTAATAGGGAACGATAAGAAATTCTTAGAGGAAGTGAAGGAATATCTGAATGAACAATTTTCCATGAAGGACCTAGGTGAAGCTGCGTACATATTGGGGATTAAGATCTATAGAGATAGACCTAATCGGCGGTTGGCCTTGAGTCAGAACACTTATATTGACAAGATATTGAAAAGGTTCAAAATGGATGACTCCAAGAGAGGCCTCTTGCCAGTCATAAAAGGTGTCAAATTAAGCGTGACTCAATGCCCAACCACAGCAAAAGAGAAAGAGGAGATGTCCTCAAAGCCCTATGCCTCAGCCATAGGTTCTCTCATGTATGCTATGTTATGTACCAGACCGGATTTTGCGCTGGCCATTAGTATGACTAATCGCTACCAGAGTAACCCGGGAATGGCTCACTGGACAGCAGTAAAGAACATCCTTAAGTACTTAAGAAGAACCAAGGATCTCTTTCTCGTTTATGGAGGAGTTGATGAGGGGCTCACCGTAAAAGGTTACGTTGACGCAAGCCTCGGCTCAGACCTAGATGACTCGAAATCCCAGACGGGATATGTTTTCATGTTGAACGGTGGCGCGTTAGCTGGAGGAGCGGAAAACAGTCAGTCGTCGCTCAATCTTCAATGGAGTCGGAGTATATTGCCGCTTGCGAAGCATCAAACGAGGCGCTGTGGCTGAAGAAGTTCATGATCGAGCTTGGCGTCTTTCCCAGTTGCACTGACCCCGTGGGAATCTTCTGCGACAACACGGGTGCCATTGCTAACGCGAAGGAGCCGAGAACTCACTCTACAGCCAAGCACATCCTCCGAAAGTTCCATGTGACACGAGACTACGTCAGGGATGGACACACTAGGATTCACAAGATACATACGGATCTGAACGCAGCAGACCCGATGACTAAACCTCTTCCATAGGGCAAGTTTGAAGAACACCGAGAGACCATTGGTGTTAGATACGTACCTGATGTAAACTAGTGTAATTTGTACTCTAGTGCAAGTGGGAGACTGTTGGATATGTGCCCTAGAGACAAATTAATAAATATATTTGTCACTATCCGTTTTGTTCATAATACGTTTTATAGTGTGCTATAACTGTATTACTTGGAAATACTAATACAGGTGTAGTATAAAACATGGTCCGTAGTTTAACTCGGGTAAACTATCTCATTGGGCAATTGATTGATCAAGCTTTCCTGATCATGGCGACACTTAAGTCCATTGACAATGAGGTCGTATCATTAAGGGGAATGATGTGATGGACGTACACCCACCTAAAGTATTGCAATGTGATCGAGTCACATAGTTCATCGTTGCTATGACTTTGTAACGTATGGCTTAGTCCTTAGACCGTAATGATCATACGTAATCACGATCTATGAGGAGACTTTGATTTGTATCCCACCGCCTGACTGAAATATGCTGGCTATAACGGAGCACTTTGGGTATTCCGAAATAGATGGTTGATGAGTATGTTAATAGATCAGAGCGGGATTTGTCAGTCCTTGTGACAGGACAGGTACTCTGGGCCCACTCGGTGATATTGCATCAACACCTTGCAAGGACGTGACTAGGTCACAAGAGATGAAATGATCATGGACGAGAGAAGTTGTTTGTTGTGAACGAGATGTGAACACGGTATGTGGGATACCGACGATCAGACCTCGGACAAACAAAGTACCGCAGCACAAAGGGATTACGTCGTATCGTTAACGGTTTCCAAAAGTGATCGAAGTTCATTCGATGGAAGCGCAGGGGCTGTCAAGGATTGTAACCAGGTCCAACTGACTAGTCATTGGTCAATGAGAAGAGTCTCGACCATGTCTGTTGTTTCCCGGACCGTTAGGGTGTTACACGTAAGGGCAATCGATGCATAGGACAGTTACGGGATTAATCGGTGAAATAGGAGAAATCACCGGAATAGTTCCGGAGGAGGACGGAATGGTTTCCGGACATTTTGAATAGTTCAAAATAAAGTTTAGTTGTTTTAATAATGTTTTTATTATTTAATTATGTGAATTAAATATTTAAAACATATTAAATAAATTAAAAATGGGAAAAGGCTATATGGGCCCATGGGGCCCATTAGGGGAGGAGGGGGTTTCCCCCCTTGGGCTTGGCGCCAAGGGTGGGGCCCATCCCCCCCCTATGGCCGGCGCACCTCCCCCCCCTTAGGGGTTTAGTCCCACATAGGGGAGGGGAGGAGGATCACACACCCCCCCCCCCTTGGCCTATATAAGGAGGGGTAGACCCCCCCTTTTTCCAACACACCAATACCTCCTTCTTCTTCATTCTCCTTCCCGGAAGTGGACTCCCCTTGTTTGGAGTCTGCACCAGGATTGGAGTTCTCCACCATAAGGCAGGCCGTCGCTCTGCCGGAGTCGGGATCCATAGCCATCTTTCTTCCGCTGCTCGCCTGGTTCGGAGCCCGGGAGGAACATCGATTGTACCGTATGTCTATAATCTCTTCGAGGCACTACACCTGTGGTGCTACTTCGTCGCTGGAGGTTTACCGGGAGTCATCCTCGCCGGTGGTGGTCTTCGACACGACAGGGAGGTCGTCGTTCTGAGTCTACGCCAACCACGTTCGCAAGAACGTTCCCTCTTTCGGTCTTCAAAGGTATGAACACCGATTTCCTCCGTTACCTTACATCGCCATAGCATAGATCTTGGGTTCGGGTACCGTAGGTGTGAAAAAATTGTGTTTTCTGCCCCGTATCCCAACAACTGGACCATCTCTTTCAGAGTATAAGGGTTTCAAACGAGAACTCATCTGTTACAAAGACATTTCATTTTTCTAAACTTATTTCAACTCAAGACTTTTTTTGCATTCAATATGCACCATTCAAAGCCACATACTAAAATTTAAACCCTTTCTGACTTCATTTGCTATTTTTCATGCATTTAATGATTTATTTTGAGCTAAATGACCTTGAATTTGGAAAGCACTACAACTGAACTCAGAAAAGGTTGAAACTTGGCAAGGTATCATCATTTGACCCACATAACATGTGTGCAAAAGTTGAGAGGATTACGACAAAAACTGGATGCACTTCGTGTACAAACTGGACCATCTCTTTCAAAGTATAAGGGTTTCAAACGAAAACTCATATGTTACAAAGACATTTCATTTTTTCTAAACTTATTTCAACTCAAGAATTTTTTTGCATTCAATATGCACCATTCAAAGCCACATAATAAAATGTCAACCCTTTCTGACTTCATTTGCTATTTTTCATGCATTTAATGATTTATTTTGAGCTAAATGATCTTGAATTTGGAAAGCACTACAACTGAACTCAGAAAAGGTTGAAACTTGGCAAGGTATCATCATTTGACCCACATAACATGTGTGCAAAAGTTGATAGGATTACGGCAAAAAACTGGATGCACTTCGTGTACAAACTGGACCATCTCTTTCAAAGTATTAGGGTTTCAAACGAAAACTCATCTGTTACAAAGACATTTCATTTTTCTAAACTTATTTCAACTCAAGACTTTTTTTGCATTCAATATGCACCATTCAAAGCCACATATGAAAATTTCAACCCTTTCTGACTTCATTTGCTATTTTTCATGCATTTAATGTTTTTTTTGACTATTTTAAAGTATTTCACAAACTAGTATTTCAAAAGAATTCAACTTGAAACTTTTTAAATTTGAAAACCACTGCCACTAACAGAATATTTATAATTATGTTTTAACCTAAAATAAAAATGTTTATGAAAAAACTCCAACTATTCTAATAGCTAGTCAAAATATAAAAACAAATATAAATCTGGTGTCAAAATATAAAGTATAGCAAATATAAAAACTCTAACTATTCTAATAGCTAGTCAAAATATAAAAACAAATATAAAAATAGCAAATGGAAAAAAGTATAGCAATTTCATTATAGGATGTCAACGGAAGATTACTCCACACCCTGTACACCCTAAAGGACAATTTCAGTTAAGCCCTGATTGGTTGGCAAATCTAGAAATCTGCCGACCAATCAAGGTTCAACAGAAATTGCCTTTACAGTATACAGCGTATAGATGAATCACTCGTGGACAAACTTTATTAAACTTGCTATGCTACGATAAATCGGTCGAACTCGTCTTCGGTTAGCGAGGTGGTACTAAAAAATAAATGTTTAGAACCGGTTTCAACCACGAACCGCTACTAAAGGTCCCTCCCCTTCCCGCGCGTATTTTTGGCCGAAAAATTGATGAAATTTGTGACCTTTAGAACCGGTTTGTGGCTGAAACCGGTTCAAAGGTCCATTAGCACCGGTTGCTGCTACAAACTGGTGCTAAAGGTCCATGCTATATATATACCAGCACTTAGCGTCAGTTCCGCCCACCGCTTCAGATCGACCCACGCCGCCAGGCTGCTGCGCTGCCTCGCCGTCGCCGTCCACGCCGCCAGGAGCCGCCCACTCTCCTCGCCGACGGCCGCCACCGGAGCCGCCCCCGCCCGCACCGTTCAAGCCGCCCCCACCCCCGCCGTTCAAGCCATCGCCTCCGTCCAGCGCGTCCGATGACCCCTCCCACTCCCCCCTCCCCTCCTCCTCTATGTTCATATTCTGCTTAGGAATTCTAGGATTGCCATGTGCAATTGATAGGTTGTGTGCAATAATCTATGCCGCCATGTGATTTTTTTAAGTGAAGTTGGTGTTGATTATTTCTAGGATTATTGGTGTTGAAATTGTTGAAATTGCTAGGATTATTTTGCGTATTGCCAAAATAAAGAGATAGTTAGATGGTGCTTTGTTCTTTGAAGTGAAATTGGTCGTGGATTTAGAGAGAATTTGATGGTGCAAGCTATAGTGTAAATTAGGGTTCCACAAGTTTGTATGTTTTCAGAGAACACAAGTAAAAAGAAGGTGAAGGATTTTTTTTGTTAAACCAAAAATTGATAGAACAGACATTCTTGATCTATTTTGTTACCAATGAGGCGCAATTTGTATTACTTCGCATGCTATATTTTTATAATTTTCATTATATTTTTATTACTTTGAATTAATTTTATAATTATGAACACATAATATGTCTCATCCCAAGTGCGAGATTTGTCAAGACGACTCGGGTCGATGCAACGATCCCGTGTTTGATGAAGCAGACACATACTTCTTCATCACGCTTAGGTCCTAGTTCCAAAATTTTACGGTATGTAACTTGCACGACATGTTCTTGTTATGGTGCATGCATGCATGACTTAAGTTTATGTTTATAACATATCATTTTTTTTCTAGTTCAACTAGTGCATCCCTTGCTTTGGAAGACGCCACGTTTGTGACAAGATCAATATTCAAGATTTCGATGAAACTATTAGTAAAGAAGTTAACATTAAGACGAAACATTTCATTCTTAAGGTTAATATCTTTAATCAACCAAATGCCACATTCTTTGGCTGTCCAAAATGAGATGCATTATGCAAGACATATGCATTTCATGATAATATGAAAATAGCATTTGATCTTGGACGCCGCCGTCGAGGATCCAATGTTTTTCGTGATGATAAAATTTCGATGGAACTAGGCGACATGATTCCAGTTCGATGTTCATGTGAGTTTGTTAAACAACAATTTTGTTACTTCTACAACTTATTTTTCTTTGCTCCAAATGTTTGACAACTCATTTATAATTTCCAGCTTATGTTCTTGCCATGGAAGAAGTACAAGATATTTTTGATTGTACCTTCTATAACAATGGCTTCGACCTAAGTAAGAATGAACAACATGCATTTATCGAAGTTATTAAATTGGTACCTTCGTATGAGAACTATTTAAGGGCTGGCCGTCCTTTTGGAGCATATGTGCCATTTGTCCTTAAGTTGGAGGACTATATGCTTAAATGGCCTAGCCTGGTATGATTTTTATCATTCTCTCTCAGTAGCCTATATCTTCTTAAAAAAGACATTTTATTAATTATACTCATTGCTAACTATCCTACTAATATGTATGTTCTTCAACAGAAGATACCGCAAACTTGTACGCCTAAATGGATGCTGGGATTTAAAGGCGAAGTTACAATTGTTTGTGCACGGCCTTGGACAGAACCTTTCCAACATGATTATTACACTGAAAGTGGATCAGATGGTTGTGTCAAAATCAAAGCATGGTTGAAGATAGTGGTCTAGAAGAAGCCAAAACCTGGAGACAGGTTGTTCTCTATCCTCTATCGTGGAGAATATGGACGCCCTTTTGGGTTTATTTATTTTTACCTTCGCGTGTTTGATTAGGTCCTATATATTTAGTAGGAGTGAATTCGAAGAATTATGTCCTATATATATTTAGTAGTAGTGAATCTGAACAAATTAGGTTATCGAAGTTAAACTAGGAAAAATCTTTGTGTTGGATATAATGGCTTTCGTACTCGTTCTTATTGAAGTTAAATTATATATTGTCCTATATATATGAGATGTGATCGATATTTTTAGACTATATTGTCTGTGTGTATGAGATGTTGTGAAGCATATGTACCGAGATACACATCTTGTAAGTGTATGACGCAGGAATCGCTTGATATATTCATATATTGATCATCTTCATTAAATAATAAGATTGCGGAGAACCTTTAATTAATAATACAAAAAAAACTATTAAACCCAAAAGAAAATAACAAATAAACCCTTAAACCACGAAACCTTTAGAACCGGTTTATGTTACCAACCGGTGCTAAAGGTGCTCAAGCCCTCGCGCTGCCGTGCAACCACGTGTCCTGGCTGCAGCTGGTTTAGAACCGGTTCGTGGGGAACATGTTCTAAAGGCTTTACCCTTTAGCACCAAAGGCCCCCCTGAACCGGTTCTAATGACATGTTTTGCACTAGTGTCATGAGATAGTCCAGTATATATATGGACCTCGTCATATTTGTATTTTGCAACCTATGTCGCCAATATGGCAATATCAATATATTTTTATGATCTAGTCTACAAATCATGTTCTGTTGCAATATTTTATAGTTTGTCTGGTCATTCGGCCCCCCCAAGAATTTTTTCAAGCTCCGCCACTGGAATACATCATGTACTCGGGAAATTTGTGGGGGTAGTTCAAGTTGGTAGGCAACTTCTCCATGTTTAGCAAGAATGCGGAAAGGCCCAATGTAACGTGGGGCCAACTTTCCTTTGATACCGAATCGTTGGGTTCCCTTCAGAGGAGTAACCCGAAGGTAAGCCTTGTCATCTAGATTGTAGCTTTCTTGCCTATGATGACGATCATAGTAGCTTTTCTGACGAGACTGAGCGGCTTTCAACGATCACGAACAACGTGAACTTGCTCATCTCCTTCCTTGATCATATCCGGTCCAAAGAGTTGTCTTTCGCCGGTTTCTGACCAGTTAAGGGGTGTTCGACATCTTCGTCCCTAGAGGAATTCAAAAGGATCCATGTTCAGACTAGATTGGAAACTATTGTTATAAGAAAATTCGGCAAATGGAAGAGATTTCTCCCAATTCTTTCTGAAATACATAACACAAGCTCTGAGCATGTCTTCAAGAATTTGGTTAACCCTTTCAACTTGACCGCTAGATGAGGATGGAAAGCTGTGCTAAAGGAGAGATGAGTTCCCATAGCATTCTGAAAGCTTCCCCAGAATCTAGAGGTGAAAAGGCTACCACGATCAGAATTGACTTCCAAAGTGTAACATCCCAAAAATCGGGTTATCGATTTTTGTGCTGTTATTCCTTCCTAGCTTTTTCTCCCGATCTTTTTCCCCTGGAGTCTGGTTTACAACCAGGAAAATATAGACAATCCTTGACCTTGCAACCCTTTTTCTCCGCCCCTTTGCAAGGAAAGATCCCTCCCCAGACCCTCGAGCCGGGATATGCAAGGATATTGCCGAGTCCGGTGCAATGTTCTTCATATCAGCTTAATTCCATGTGTGCCAATCGATGGAATTAAATCCCGGAAAATACCTGGACATCTCTAAAAGTTGTGTAAACTTGTGGGGATGATCTTGGTTATCCTCTCGACCTCTCCCAAAGTTATTGGCTATGATTGCATAAAGGAAATTGTGATTTTCTTTATAAAGCCAATAATCCCTTTTTAGCCCATTTGCAAAGGAGCTACCATTTTGGTTGCCCCATTTGTGCTCAAATGAATTGTGGAGCTCCTAGTGTCCAACCCATGTCCATTTATATCAAAACATGGGGTTCCATTGTTCAAAGTTTGAGCATATCCTCCATTTCCAAATTCAGGGCAGAATGACACTTTCTAAAGGAAGTGTTATTTATCTTTTCCCATTGCCTCCAAAACTTTTTGTGCCTTGTCCCTTGACCATTTCATGGTGTTATTCCAAATTTGAGCCCTAATGGCCAAGCCAGTAATGTACAATAAATTCTCAAAGTTTCTGTCCAGCAGGCAACTTTGTGAAGGAAGTGCAAGATAGAGTTGTCCATTTGAGCTGAAATTTGGTGTACATGCTAACACTATAATATGATGAAGCTCTGCCAAATTTCAAGCCAAGTGGACCAGTATGCTAGCCACACCACAGCAGAAACACCTTCTGCCTAGTTGGTGCATTTGTAAAGGAAGTGCTATGTACATTGATCCATTGGTGCTCAAACTTAGCAGAGGTAATCAACTATTGATAAGATTGAGCTGTGACAAGTTTGGAATCATTTCTCCAGGTGTGCCTCCCCCAGGCCAGTACAAACACATTGCTGTTCATGGCTAGGTCAGGTCACTATCATGAGCTCCATGCCATGTATACCATTCCAAGAGGATTATTCCACCTCCTGAGGAGTCACCTCACCCCCTGGACATGGTCCCATGCCAAATGCACACCTGGGACACGTGTTGGCCTGGGTGACCACGCATGTGGCAGGTCCAGCTCACGTCCAATAAGTGTTTGTGTTGTGTCCTCATCCACATTGTCCCTGTCCTCGTGTCTCTTCATGTCATGCGTGATCCCCACTCCACGACTGACAAGCTCGTGCTCTGGCGCATCGTCTCGTAGCCCCTGGCCGCCCATGCCGACATCGATGCTCCATGGACCGGCTGCCGCGTGGCCATGACCTCGAAGCTTCGAGCTCGCTCCCATGCCCCTCCCCCGTGTATAAGAAGGAGCCCCGAGGACCCCTCCCGCAGCAGCCACAACACCCCTCCTCTCGAGCCCCGGTCACCTCTCCCCGCCCGTGACCGAGCCGCCTCGGCCTCCTTGGCCGCAGCTATGGCCGTCGTCGGCCACGCCTCGCCATTGCCTCAGCCTCGACACCGCAGCCCCCCTGCTCCCGGAGTTCGCGGCGTACCCGACCCTCCTCGACGTCAAGCCCCACTGCCGCCAGCTCGCCGTCGACCGAGCCGCTCGCGGACGCCTCGCCCCGTCTGTGAGGCCAACGCCCCGTCCGCCTCGGCGTTCGCGCGGTACCCGGCGGGTGCGGCGCCTCCATCCGCGCGCGGCCTCGTGCCCCCAGCAGCCGGCGAAGGCCGGAGCAGCCGTACCGGCCACGGCGGGCCGCCTCGGCGTGTTCTGCCCAGCCGCGTGAGAACAGAGGAGGAAGAGAGAGATTTGGAGCAGAGGAGACCGACAGGCGGGCCCGTCCTGTCAGCGGGATGGCCCCGGGCCCGCGAGATTCATCGGTAGCGTATCCGCAGCAATACGCCTTCCCGTTCGGGAGGCGTACTTCGTCCGCTTCGACCATGGAATACGCTTTCCATGGAGGAAAGCGCATTTTTCCGGCAACTTCGACCGTAATACGCTTTCTGTTTAAAGAAACGTATTCTCGCAGAAGTAGCTTTCTCTCTCTCTGGTCGGAAGGGTTATAAAGTGGACGTTCACCCGATAAGTGCAGTTTTCTGCCTATCAAACGAACGGCTGTATCTCCGCAACCGTAACTCCGATCGAGGTGATTCAAAAGCCCAAGTTCTCAGTTTTTCGAGCCCGTTCCGTTGGTACAAGTTTCATGTTGTGTTTGCGTTGTTAGATTTACCCTTTTGCCCCCGGATGTCGTTAGGCTTCGCGGGAGTACCGTCGGTCCCGTCGGATCTTTTCGGAGGGCGACCGCACGTCCGTCCGGTGGATTCATCGACCCTCCCCAAGCAAGCAAGCCATCTAATATATGCTCTAAGCATTGTGCCGTGATGTTCTTGTGTGTTTAAAATATGATTTCATTGTTTTGCTTAAAAACACCGATCTGTTGATTTAACTTGACATGCTTACGCCCTGCTTGTGTTCTATGTTGATTCTAATCATGCTATGTTCACTCGTAAATATCATGCTTGTGTTGTTCATACATGTCTACCTGATATGATAATGCTAAAAGTGATCATGCCATGTTTACTGTTGAGTATCATGCTCATGTTGTTCATGTTAATTATATCATGCCTATGCCAGTTGTTTTACATGTGTTGACCGTATTCATGCTTTAATATCCATGCTTACTAGATTCATACCATGCCATGCTAGTGGTTGCACGTTTTTGGTGGTAGTGTTATGTTCATGACATGATGAATTGTTTAATTCATGCTGCAAGAGGTAATGCTAAAACTTGATGAACATAATAACCGTTGACCTAGTGCCACCGAACCGAGCTTATCCGTGCAGCCACATTTGCTTGTATGGGCGGGCCTTAACTCGGGCTATCGTAGTGCCTTCTACGGATATCACCAAGTAGGGGAGGTTATGCACGCACGCTACCCTGGCCCGGTAGGTGGTGATAACCTTGAAATCCATAGTGTTTACCCAGGAGTCCCAGTGGGACGAGTTGCCACAAGGTGCCGGAGTGGTTGATGGTGGTAACGTGGACACCCAACCACAGGGATACCCAAGACCGTGTGTCGGTGAGTCCGTTGGGAGGTAACGCGGTAGTCGGGTTTCGTTGGAGATGTCCTAGTCCACTCCTGCGGTGCGAGTTCCAAGGATCCTATGGGACAAGTACCGAGGTGCTGGATGGAGGAGGAACTCCATAATGTGGGTAACGTGCACAAACTCTGCAGAGTCACAATCTATTCGAATAGCCGCGTCCTCGGTCATGGGACACAGTTCGTACTAGGTCACTATGGTCAACACAAACTGGTATAATAATGATGTTGAGTTGATGTTCATATAATAATGGTGGTAAGTGTATGGTCATGGGATTGGTTAAGGTGGTAACTGAGGACACCTAACCCGTTGAATGGTCATACGATGAATGGAAGGATTGGGTGGCAACATAGGACACCTAATCCATTGAGTGGTCATGTGATGACCCGTCACTTGAAGGTGGAGTCGGTAGTGACTCCAAGGTAAGCTGCATGGTCATGCGATGATCATGAGTGTTTCATGTGTTGTTTGCACTAGTCTTAATCATGGTAGAATGCTCATTCCAGTATGATGGTATTGATCATTCCATGTGTTGATTGTTATTATTCTGGTTTTGATCTTAAGTATGTTGTATTCATCATGTTAAGATTTGTTCAGATTCATCATGTTAATATTGCTCATTCCATGGTTATTAATATTGTTTAAAATTCTATGCCATGATAACTAATGTCACTCTAATAACTTAAGGCATGCTTGAATGCCATGGATTGATTTGCTTGTTGTATATGTTACTTGGTTTGCTTGTTTGCGAGTACATTCAAACGTACTCACATGGCTTTCATCCCTGGCTATTCGCGTAGCCATATTTTCAGGTTTATCTAAGGATTTGCTTTCCCTAGGAGGAGTCGAGCGTTTGCGAGCTAGGAAGAGTAACCCAGTCAGATCCCTGTGGATTGGAGCCGCTCCAAGTCCGTGCTGCCGTAGACAATTATTATTCCGCTGCCCCCATCTCTGTAATGAACCATCTATGGTGGTAATGTATTGATTCAAGCCACTTTGGCTTATGAATCCTTTTACAGTTGTGCCTATGTTCTTGGTACGTGTTGTAAGCGCTCACACTAGAGTGATTCCTGGGCTGGTGTGTGTGCGACACTCGTCTGTGTACAGTGGTATTCAGGCGGGGTGTCACACAAAGGAACACCATGAAGAGACACGATCCTAGAGACATACAAGTCCGCTAACTGGCGTGCAATTATAGACTCGCGAACAGGAAGGAAGTGAGCAACTTTGGAAAGTCGATCAATGACAATGAAGATGGCATCATTTCCTTTCTGGGTTTTTGGAAAGACGGTGATGAAGTCCATACCGACTTTGTCCCATTTCCACTTTGGAATAGGCAAAGGTTGAAGAGTACCAGCAAGTCTTTGATGTTATGCCTTAATGCGATGACAAACATCACATTCGGCAACAAATTGAGCAATGTCTCTCTTCATCCTGGTCCACCAAAATCTCTGGCGTAGATCTCTGTACATTTTTGTGCTACCGGGATGAATTGAGAGGGGAGTGTCATGAGATTCCTTAAGGATCAGCTGCCTTAGGTCGTGATTCTTAGGGACTACTAAACGGTTATCAAAGAATACCGTTCCTTGATCATCTACAGAGAAACATTTAGTATCTCCGCTAGCAATGTTCTTCTTTATCCCTCAAATAACACTGTCATGTTTCTGGGCGGCTACTATTTTATCCTCAAGGGTTGGTTTCGCCACCAAGGTGGAAAGGAATCCATAAGGAACAATGTCAAGATTGAGTTTTCGAAATTTCTCATGAAGAAGTGGTTGATACTGTTGTACCATGAGGTTGTTACAATACGACTTACGACTTAGTGCATCAGCCATGACATTGGCCTTGCCTGGGGTGAATGAGATTCCTAAGTCATAATCTTTTATCAACTCTATCCAGCGTCTTTTCCTGAGATTAAGATATGGCTGGGTGAATATGTATTTGAGGCTTTGGTGGTCAGAATAGATTTCACAATGATTACCAAGGAGGTAATGTCGCCAAGTCTTCAAGGCATGAACTACGGCAGCGAGTTCAAGATCATGGGTAAGGTAGTTCTCTTCATGTGGACACAACTGGCGAAAAGCATATGCTACCACATGTCTATCTTGCATAAGTATGCATCATAACCCTTGCCGTGAGGCATCACAATATATATCTAAACCCTTTTTGGTGTCTGGAGGCGCAAGTACGGGGGCAGAAGTCAATCTTATCTTTAGCTCTCGAAAGCTTTCCTCGCACTTGGCGTCCATTCGAATTTCTTATCTTTCTTGAGTATTTCAGTTAGAGGCTTTGCAACTTTGGAGAAGTTCTCAACGAAGCGGCAACAATAGCTTGCTAAGCCAATAAAAATCCTAACTTGCTTAGCCGATTCAGGTGGAGTCCAATCAAGGACGACCTGAACTCTCTCGGGATTGACAGCAATGCCTTTCGCAGAAATCACGTGGCCTAAGTAGGTCACTTCTGGTAGCTAAAATTCGCACTTAGATAACTTGGCATAAAGGCGATGCTCTCGAAGTTTAATCAATACCATCCTAAGATGTTCTGCGTGCTCTTCTTCGTTCTTTGAGTAGATGAGAATGTCATCAAGATAAACTACAAAAATTTATCCAAGTTCTCCATGAAGATCGAATTCATTAAGTGCGAGAAAGTGGGCGGGGTATTGGTTAAACCGAAGGACATGACGGTGAACTCGTAAAGACCATATCGAGTAGTGAAAGTCGTCTTTGGAACGTCCTCGTTTTGGATTTTGATTTGATGATAGCTTAATCTCAAATCCATCTTGGAGAAGACAGAGGATCCAGCAAGTTGATCATAAAGATCATTGATCATGGGAAGTGGGTACTTGTTCTTTATCGTCGCTAGATTTAGCGGGCGATAGTCTACACACATCCTTTCTATTCCATCTTTCTTCGTTACGAACAAAATGGGGCAACCCCATGGCAATGAGCTAGGGCGGATGAAGCCTTTTGCCAACAAAGCTTCAATTTGGATTTTAAGCTCAGCTAACTCATGTGGGGCCATTCTATATGGGCGTCTGGAAATTGGGACAGTTCCTGGCATAAGATCTACAATGAATTCTACACATCTTTCAGGTGGCATTCCTGGAAGTTCTTCAGGAAAGACATCCGGGAAGTCACGAACCACCGGAATATCTTCAAGGTCAGGAAGGGGAAGCACATTCAAAGTATACATCTGGATTCTAGAGCTAGGTGAGGTGTAGTCTATTGTCTGGCCTGATAGATGGGTAAGTTTAACTGATTTGGCTTTACAATCAAGGATATCATTATGTCTTGATAACCAATCCATTCCTAGGATGAAATCAATGTCTAAAGACTTCAGGGCTATAAGAGAAGCAAGGAATACTAAACCCTCAATTGCAATTTGATTGCCATGGCTTACTCTATTAGTTTGCCTCTTTGAACCAGGAGTTTGAATGATCATTGGAGAAAACATTTCTTCAAAGGGGAACTCATGCTGAAGTGCATAACTCTCCGACATTAATGAATGAGATGCTCCTGGATCGAAAAGAACGGAGGCAGGAACAAGATTGACTGGGAGCGTACCAAGGATGACGTTAGAGGTATCAATAGCTTCCTCAACCAAGATTTGGTTCACACAACCACTACTAGTGGCTGAAGGCTTTGCTGGAAAGGGTTTGGAGGTGGATTTCCTTGAAGGCTTACATCAAGAATGACGTGGTGTCCTCAACACCTGAGGGCATTGCCGAAAAAAATGGCCTGGCAGACCACACTTGAAACACATCTTGCCTGAATTGCTGGGAGCGGGAATACTTGGTTGCACACCATCATTCCTGGGAGGAACAATGTGTTGAGTTGGATGGCATATATTGGATGGTGGCCTCTGAAGAAGGTTTTGAGGTATGGCACTAGTTGTAATCCATATTCGGCGTTTCTGAGGGGCTGAACTTGAAGAAGGAGAAAACTCTTGAGCATGCTTACGAGACTCTTCGAACACTTCATTGTCATGCTCAGCTCTAAAGGATCTATTGACTAAATCCTCAAAGGTGACAAATTCAAGGAGTTTGATATCATGACGAAGGATAGGGCTAAGTCCCTTACGGAACCTTGCCTTCTTTCTTGGGCATAACGAGCAAGACGGTTCAACTCTCTCACATACTCATGAATGGACATCTCTCCTTGAGTAAGATTGCACAACACTTCCTTCTTGCACTCCATTAACTCATCTAGAATGTGGTACCATCGAAAAGCATCACAGAACTCCTACCAAGTCACTATGTGATCATCATGATGCATCGCAACATAGTTCTCCTACCATTCAGCAGAAGCATCTTCCAGAAAGTATGCTGCGAATATAACTCGATCATTGGGAGCAACATGTGTCGCGTCAAGCTTACGCTCGATGGGACGGAGCCAATCATCATCTTCAAGGGGCTCAAAAGAACATTGGAATACCGGTGGTTTGAGGAGAATGAAATCTTGAATGCTGACAACCACATTGCGCTGACGAGCGGTATTCTGCTCGATGAGCTCCAAAAGGCGTGTTTGATCTCGTCGATTCCGCTCAGCTTCCATCATGATTTCCGCCGCAGAAGGCAGTGGTGGAGGTTCATCATCATTTCAGTTCTGAACACGGTCTCAGTTGCGACGAACAACACTACGAGTTCCACCTGACATCCTGTGTGATAAAAATCAACAATCAGAACATGTTTTACGGTGGAAACGAAGATAAGAGGACATGTCTAGGAGGAAAATATGGTAATGCAACAACAATGATTTCAAAAGGACCACTGGATAACTCGGGCAGCATAACGGCTACACCGGGATGAAAAATGAGACAAACTCAAAGATAATAGGCATCACTTCCTAAGAAACAATAGGGAATGATGACCAGGAAGACCACAACAGTCCTACGGATACCAAGAAGCAATCAACGAGATGTTCTAGTATGACATAGATAAGCCTAGTCCTATCTTTCCGCAGAAAAGATGAGGGTGACACAGAACTCAGATCGATGAGGGTAAGGAGAAAAGGAAGCCTTATGTTGTACCCTTTATACCCAATTAACTATATAACTATAGAATGCTAGACTCGACTTTGACCAAGGGTTTGATAATCCTACAGACAGTACTGCTCTGATACCAAGTATGTCGGGTCCCTGGGTTTGCATATGTAATTCCTGCTACAACTCAATCATATGAAGAGCCGAGAGACGTACCCACTTGTTTAAGCAGGCAAGTCCAAGAACAGAACGCTCTCGGAAATCTCAAACGTGAGAGGCATCCCATCCAGGCCGGATGATCAACTGAGATGGGTCCTCATCATCCGCTCACAAGTCTAAATGATTATGGGTGGTGAAATCCCATACTCATAGACAAGCCGCCTCAACCATATTATCGATTGCATTATAACACTTACATAAACAGACTCCAGCCTGATCGCTTAGTCGGGGTCTCGGGCGGGCTCAATCATACAACAAAGTGTGCCACGTGACTGAGTCACGAGCAATCGCATCGCGATGCCCCAAGCTGCGCACATATAAGGGCCACTTGGTATATGAAAGACCGCCGGCAAGATCACAACCAAGCTATGGAACCCCACACTAAGACATGCACGTTATAAACATACACGCATCATACATGTCTAGTGTAAACAGCAGGTACTCATCACATGAACTCTACAAAGTATATCTTTATTGACTTACATAGAGTACACAAAGATCTCACATGACTGTGATCCAACATTACATCAAACAACGGAAGCAACTGAGGTATGAGTACAGACAAGTTTAACAAATGGCTTAGAGAAGCCTTGTTCAAACATACATAGCCCTTCCACGAGGGAATAGACTGATGTCTGGGACTACACTAGCTTAGTCCACGTCGAGTTCCACGAAGAAGCCTCCATCCGGGTCAGGGGGTTTCATCTAAAACATAAAATAAGCAAACTTGAGTACAAAGTCAAACTCAGAAAGACTTATATCAGAACTATACTACTCATTCTCAGGTATCAAGGTAAAGGAAGGTGGGGTTTCAATGCAGAAGTGCCAGCTTTGACTTGGCTAGTCCTGTACTACGAATACCAGAATGAGGTAAGAAGCGTACACGAGTCCAGTACTAAGTCTCCAACCTATACACCACTATGGATACTTCCTTGACTTCCCCACGAGGAAGCACGCCACATCACTCAAACTTATCTTGGCAATTTTCGAGTAACCGTTGCAGTTGTCCAATAATCAAGTAAAGGTCTCCAAGTAGTCCATAACCGCGGACACGGATATTCGAATAGATCATTACCCTACAGGGGTGTAAACCTTAATACGTGTGTCATCACTTATCGTCTAGAGTTCGTCACCCTTCAAGCGGGAGTCAGACGTGGATAAACACCAAGGAACTACCCTCACATCACCTTCTCAAATCCAGGAGTCGACTACCTGAGTTTGGCACCGCCCGAGAGTCCGGCCGGTTCAACGAAACGGACTCAGACAATGCAGGCGACCGAGACGCCACCTTGGCAGATGGTTTCACTGCCTCACATGTCCACCCTTATATCTATATGATGCAATCTTTCATTCATTCTTTTTCTATGTATATGCCAAATGGAAAGCCCGAACTAGTGTGACTCCTGGACTTGATCGGGGTGAGCTAAGATGCCAGACGGGGTCCCCATAAACCCTACATGTGGTAGTAATCTTTGTCTTGGATCACAACACAAGAACTCGGGGCCTAGGGCAGTGTTCAACGAGACAACCCATTGTGTACTCCTACACAACCTCTCATCGTTCACCTTGTTTAGGTCAAGTTCACCAACACGTCAACACCAACATCATCATGATCACCAACATCCCGACTCACATCAAAGTAACCTCATCATAACACTAAGCAGTAACAGTTGCAGGGGCCACAGGCTCAACATTCAACTCCTAGATCTGCTAGGATTGTGGTTTGCTTACTACTTTGACAAAATGATAGGTCATGCATCGGAATGGGTTCATCTATGCAGAAGAATGTATCATGGTAAACTCCTAAACAATGCATAAGCAAGAATGAGAGGGAAATGGGTTTTTATCGACATGATCAATGGGGTTTGCTTGCCTTGCTGAAGATACACTGGTTATCGATCTTCTGCTTCATTGATGACCGCCGTCTCGAAAACGCCGTTACCGAATCAATCATCAACGAACGGGGACAACATCGAAATTAAAATGCTCAAACACATGTTAAGGTTATGACATGATGTATATAGCACTGATGTGTTGAAGATTCAAGTTAAATGAAGTGTATTGCCATTGAATTGCAAATTCAAACTACATATTTGAATTCATAATATATCATATGCACATTTGCTTCTGTTCACCCATTTTAAAAGGGTCAAAAATGAAAACAAATTGTGCATTCATAATACTTGCATTTTTTGATAATTTTTCATATATTATTTGTTTAATTTGGAGTTAGGATGAATTTTCCATGAATTTCCAAAGTTTAAAGTATTTTCTGGATTTCTCTGGATTTTCTTTAAATAGAAAATTCTTTGTTGCGTCATGCTTGCATCGGTGTGACATGGGGGGTTCTAACCAGTGGGCCAACCCTGTCAGTGGCTCTAGGGTTAATCCCCGTTTTATTTTTATTAATCAGAGGGGTTAGGGGGCCTGGGCCCCACTGTCAGTGGGTGATTAGGGGTGATTAGGCCCTAATCACACCGGCTGGCCGGCGTTTAGCCGTCGGTGGCCACGGGCCGCTGCGGAAGCTCGCCGGAGTGGCGATTCCAGCCACGGGATGGCTCTGGGAGGGCACCAAACGGAAGCCCTCGATGCCATGCTCCACCCAGTGCACGCAGGGGTGAAAGGCGAGGCCGGAGAGCATGTCAATGTCAAGCCGCGCGGCGTCATGCCCACGGACGCGGCGGAGGCGATGACTGGGAGCATGGGAAAGGCCGAGGTTTGAGGGGAAAACTTGGGGAGCTCACCCTGAGCGTGCTGGTGCAGACGAGGGAGGCAGAGGGGAAGTGGCAGGGGCCTCTCTGGGCGTCTCCGTGGCGCGTAGATGAGGCCCTGGGAGGCCTAGACGCGCCTCGATGGCGTGCACGGCAGTGAGCTCGCCACCAAGCTGCTTGCCGCTGTGGAGGAAGACGACAAGAGCGCCGGGTGGGCCTGGGCCGGCTAGGTGATACATCCAAAACGTATCTATAATTTCTTCTTGCTCCATGCATGTTTTGTGTGATATTTCCATGATCTAGATACACTTTCATACACTTTTGATCATATTTGGACTAACCTATTAACTCAGTGCACCACAGTGCCAGTTCCTGTCTTCTGCTGTTTTTCTATTTCAGTTTTCCCCAAATAAAAAGTGCTCCAAAAATTCGGGAAAATTCAGATAAAAAATCAGCGTGAAGGAAGCTTCGCGAAGTGCCCGAGTGGGGCCAGAGGGGAGCCAGGGGTGGCCCACGCGGCCACCCGGCGCGGCCACCCCCTGGGCCGCGCCAGGGGGCGCCTGGGGCCCCTGGTCCACCTTTGGCTGCCCCCTTCGCGTATATATTCTCCGTCACGGGAAACCCTCGAGGACAGAACCCTTTTTCGCGATCTCTCCTCTGTTCCGCCGCCGCCGCGCTTCCGAGATCGGGAGCACCAGATGACCTCTTCCCGGCACCCTGCCGGAGGGAGGGCCGACCTCCGGGAGTCTCCTCTCCACCATGGATGCTTCCCGGATGTCTCGTGAGTAGTTTTCCTTGGACCATGGGTCCGTGATCAGTAGCTATGTGTTGTTCTCCTCCCCTCTTTGTTCTTCATGGTTTAGACCTCGTGAGCTGCCCTACATGATCGAGGCACTTTTGTAATCTTTCTGCTGTTGCTATGCTGAGTTTGATGGGATCTGATGGATTATGAGATTATGTTCAGATTGTGATTGAGTAATATATTTGGTTTTTATCTCTTATATTTTTGTTTCTAAGTAATTCTTGCATGTTCTCAGTTGGTGTTTATTGCTTTGGCCAAGTAGTAGGTAGTAACCCCAAGAGGGAACGAAATGCTCGATTGTGGGTTCATGCCCCCCGATGACACGCTTGAGTGACAGAAACATGACTCTAGGGGATGTGCTGTTGCCACAAGGGGGAAACAACGGTGCTTGTAACCGCGGTTGCAAGGATTGTTTACTTTACGCAAAGTGCTTTTTAATGCAGTTGTCTGTTGCTTTGGGTTTACACTTTGGGTGGGGCTCGCAACTTAATACCGGCGAGATGTTCTGGATAGATATCTCAAGGTGGATGATTAGTAGTAGATGCAATTGGATTTTGGTCTACTTATTTTGGCGTACTGCCCGTGCTTTTGAGCCTCTTCCTTTCTTTTGTAGCATAGTTAGCATTGCGGTGCGTTCATAATCCTGTCAATTCCCCTTCTGTAATTTGTTTACCTCGCATAGCAGTTTTATCGTTTTTGGGAGAGAGACATCACTAGTGAACATCACGTATCCCGGTCCATATCCTCATTACTGTTTCCACGCTTATTTACTTTTCTTCTTTTACTTTCAGTCGCTATCATTATACCTTGTGTTTGATCCTTTGTGAACAACAAGACTGGGGAGATTGACAACCTCTCTGAACTTCGTTGGGAACAAAGTTATTTGTGTCTGTGTGCAGGTCCGCGTCAGTCGCGCCGCTGAAACCTACTTATCATCTCTGGAGTCCTACTGGAGACAAACCTTGGTATCTTTACTGAGGGAAATTTGCTGCTGTGCTACATCACGCCTTCCACTTGGGGCTCACCAACGAAGGGCGAGAACTCTCGCGCCATCAAGAAAATTTCTGGCGCCGTTGCCGGGGACTCCGAGTGCTAAGATAGGGGACTTGCACACTACCCTTTACCTTTTTTTTTTAGTCTTGTTAGTTTACCTTTCATTTTTTATCTTTGTGTCTTATATCAAAAATCACAAAAAAATCTGCCACACTTGCTGCTACTATGGGTTCCACTGAAAACACCAAGTTGTGTGACTTCACTAGTCACAACAACCAAGACTTTATCTGCACCCCCATTGCCATACCTGCCACTTCAGCTACCTCTTATGAAATTAAACCTGCCTTGCTAAACCTTGTTATGAGAGATCAATTCTCTGGTGCTGGAGATGATGCTGCTTTACACTTGAACAATTTTGTTGAATTATGTGATATTGAAAAGTATAAAGAAGTAGAAGGTGATATTGTTAAGCTCAAGCTCTTTCCCTTCTCTTTAAGGGGAGACGCTAAAATCTGGTTTAAATCTTTGCCTAGGAATAGCATAGATTCTTGGGATAAGTGCAAAGATGCTTTTATAGGGAAGTACTACCCACCTGCTAAAATTATCCAATTAAGGAGTAACATTATGAATTTTAAGCAATTGGATAATGAACACGTTGCCCAAGCTTGGGAACGAATGAAATCTCTTGTTAAGAAATTCCCTACACATGGTTTGACTACCTGGATGGTTATCCAGACTTTTTATGCAGGCTTGAACTTTACCTCACGGAACCTGTTAGATTCGGCCGCGGGAGGAACCTTTATGTCAACTACACTTGGTGCTGCCACAAAGCTTCTCGATGAGATGATGACCACTTATTCCCAATGGCACACCGAACGCGCTCCAACAGGTAGGAAGGTAAACTCCGTCGAGGAAGTTACCTCCCTCAATGAAAAAGTTGACTTAATTATGTCTCTACTTACCAATCAACCCTCTATTGATCGTCGTGATGTCCCTTTAAATTCTTTGGTTGCCCAAGAACAAGTAGATGTGAACTTTATTGCTAGAAACAATTTCAACAACAATGCTTATAGGAGTAATTTTCTAGCAATCCTAGACCGTTTCCATCCAACTATGGGAACAACAATACCTACCCTAGCAACAAGAACCCCTCTTCTGAATTGGAAAACATGCTTAGAGACTTTATCACTACCCAAAAAGCCTTCAACAAAAATGTAGAGGAGAAATTAGCTAAATTAGATAATCTCTCTTTGAAGGTAGAAAGCTTAGTCCTTGATATTGAGATGCTTAAAATTAGAACCTCTCCCCTTGAGGAGAATAAGGCCACTCCTATTAATGCTATCCAATTACAAATTAATGAAAATATTAGGATGATGGCTAAACTTAAAGAAAGGTGGTCTAGAGAAAAAGAGGAAGAGGATAGAATTAAGAGCCTTCCTACACACCACACAGTTGCCACTATCCAAATTGTTGAGGACACCCAAACTATTAGCACCCAATGCACTCCTAGTCCCGTTGGACCTATTAATGGTGATGCTAATACCTCAACCAAAGATGAAGAAACTCCTATGAACATAGAGGGTTTCAAACAAGTGAGCCTAGACGACACTACTACCACCTTTGATAGTAGTGATATTGATTTTGATAGTTGCACCCTCTCAGAAGTTATTAGCTTGCTACACAAAATGCCTAGAGACCCCCACACTAGCACACTTAATCTTGCCTTCACGGAGCATATCACAAATGCTCTCATCAAAGCTAGGGAGGAGAAGCTTAGAGTAGAAGCCTCCATACCTAGGAAGCTAGATGATGGTTGGCACCCTATGATCAAAATTAAATTAAATAACTTCTCTTGCTATGCTTTATGTGATGTTGGAGCTAGTACCTCCGTTATGCCCAAAAGAATATTTGATATGTTTGAATTGAAGCCCTTTGAGCCTTGTTCTTTTGGTGTTCTTCTTGTTGATTCTTCTGTAAAGAAACCTTTGGGGAAGATCGACGATGTTCTTATCAGTGTCAATGAAAACTATGTTCCCATTGATTTTATTGTTATGGATATAGAGTGTGAACCTTTGTGTCCAATTATTTTGGGACATCCTTTTCTTCGCACCGTTGGTGCGGTTATTGACATGAAAGAGGGGAATATAAAGTTCCAATTCCCTTTCAAGAAAGGGATGGAACACTTCCCTAGAAAGAAAATCAAGTTACCTTTTGAGTCCGTTACTCGGGCTAGTTATTCTCTTTCTCTTGATAAAACTTGATTCTCTTTTTGCATCATGCCTAGCTTAAAGGCATAAAAGAAAGCGCTTTCGGGAGGCAGCCCGCAAAGAATTTAGGTTTCTTTTTGCTTTTTTGTGTGTCTCTATGTTTGTTACTACTGTAGCAACATCATTGTATCTTTATTTTTCAGCTTTGTGCCAAGCTATAGCCTCTTACGGCAATGGAAGTAAAGGTTGTGACATGCTGTCCAGAAAACAGATTCTATACTCGTGACTAGAAAAATTCCATAAAAATCCCAGTTCATCTTTTTGAGCTGAAATTTTTACACAGAGTTCTCTATACAATTACGGAACTTCCGTATGTTCTGAGTTTTTTGATTTGAGTTGTATAAGTGTCCCTAAAAAATTCTTTACTACCTGCTGTTCTGTTTTTCACAGATTCTGCCACGTTTTGTCTCTCCTAACTTTTGCAAACCTTAAGATTGCTTTTTCTTTGCAAAAACGTTTTGGCACTATTGAGAAACAGTAGCTCTTCAAGAATATCTTTATATCCAGTGGGGAAAAATTATTTTATTAAGGGTACTAACCTCTCTAATCAGCTTATGATGAGTTCTGTATGAAGGGAGTTTTCAAGTGTGCGATGGAAGATGATGAAAGAAGATCCAGGAGTGTCAAGCGCTCAAGCTTGGGGATGCCCCCATGCATCCCCAATAAATATTAAAGGATACTCAAGCTTCTAAGATTGGGGATGCCCCCGTGCATCCCCTTCTCCATCAACAATCATCAGTTCGTCCTTCGTCTCACTATATTTTTATCACTTCATGCGTTATGTGCTATGCTTGGAGCGTCTCGCTCTTAGGTTTTATTTTTAGTTTTCTTTAGCTTTGCTTTCTGTTCATAACAAGTTAGATCCCTTCTTACTTTGCGTGGGAGAGAAAAACGCTCCACTTTCAAAATCTAGAACACATCATAGAATTTTTCATGCCTATCTTTCTCTGTTGTGTGTTCTTTACCTTTTCGTAGCTACTGCCATGTTTAGTTTTAGTTTTAGTTTATCTTTAGCAAGAGCCTTGGATTTTGTTTAGTTTGTTGCTGGAACTCTCTTTAGTTTTCATGTTTATCTTGATAAGAGAGTTGGTTGTTGCACTGAGTTGTGTCTTGTCTTGAAAGTAGGTAATTGAGGTTGCTATTTAATTTTAGTAGTAACTTGCAATGGTTTTGAGGTATTGATGTGAGTAATGTTTGAACTTTTGGTGTCAAGAGCTCTAGCCTATTAGTGATAGGTGTCGTATTTTGGGAAATCCGTGTTTATTTTAAAAACCTACAAAACTAGTTGACAACTCTAGCTACTAGATGGATCACTACTCTTCTGAGGGTTCGAATATTAGAGTACACTCACGTACCATGAGTCGAGTATGCGCAAGGATAACCAAACCCCCATACACTCCTCCTCGGGGTACTTGTCTCTTTGTGAACCTCCTTATTAGATTGAGAGTTACCGATAATAAGTGCATGAGTTCTTCGGACTAATGTAAGTATTGAAAGTTGACACTTCCACCTTCCCATATTTTGCTAGCCTCTCCCGTGTCGTGCATTGCTTTCTTCTCACTCCGAGAGTTGGCGTCCACCTTCGCCGGTACATACAAACCCTTGGCATGATACGCTCTGTCATCATAAACCTCCTTATATCTTTCCTCAAAACAGCCACCATACCTACCTATCAAGGCATTTCCATAGCCTTTTGAGATATATTGCCATGCAACATCCACCTCTTCATGACTTGATCTTCATGTCATACATGTTCCTGCTACACTGGCAGCGACATACATTGCATACATCATGATAGTTACATCTTCTTTATGATTTTGAGTACCTTGTAAAGTGTGAAAGATCTCCTATACCTTCTTGTAAAATAGAGTGTTGCCCTTAAGTGAGGAAATGATCCCAAAGTGGACACGATAAAAGATCCCAAAGAGGACAAATGAGAGTTAAATAGAAAGAGCCATTGAGGCCACAAAAAATATAAAAAAAAAGAAATAAAAAGAGAGAAAGGGGCAACACTACTATCCTTTTGAGAGATCCACACTAGTACTCCCTTTATATCCTTGTACACCATAGAGATGATCATTATGCATATAGCTATGTGGGGACCTTCACACTAGAACTTGGCTTGCATATTCCAAGGATGAGCCTCCTCAAACGAGCTCTAGGTCTTCATGAGCGAGCAAGTTAGATGCACCCCACTAGTTCCATTGGAGAGCTTCTTAGCTCGTATGTGCAACCGTTGCATGGCAATCCCTACTCCTCACATCATATCTATCATTTGGCGTCTCTTACCTATGATTGTCCTGATTGATGTGAGCCTTTCTCATCCTTTTTTTGTCTTCCTCCTTCGTACTCCTCTCTTTGCCATCTTAAGTGTCAACTCTCGTGCTTACGCTCATCCATTGCATGAGTGCTCAAAATATTGAAAAAGGAGTGGATCAAATTGACTTGTACCTGGCTAGTGGTCTAGGGACGAGTCAAGATAAGATTCCAAAGAAGACCAAGTGTGAAACTTTAGTAGATTGAGTTCTCAACACAAAAGTACATTTTCTCGTATTCCTTATCCCCCTTCTTGCACGCAAACACCATTTGGAGACATTCGAGTCACTGACAGTGAGAGCTCTTGCACCAAATGTTCTTTTGTTACTTGTTTCAATGCTAATATAGACTCTTGCATGTTATGACTTGAATTGAATTTCTAACCTTGATTGCTTTACTTTTCAAAGTTCTTATATGGTTGCTAGCATGTCACCACAGAAATTATGCCGTTATCATTTACCTACTTGAGGACGAGCAGGAATTAAGCTTGGGGATGTTGATAAGCCCAAAACGTATCTATAATTTCTGCTTGCTCCATGCACGTTTTGTGTGATATTGCCATGATCTAGATACACTTTCATAGACTTTTGATCATATTTGGACTAACCTATTAACTCAGTGCACCATAGTGCCAGTTCCTGTTTTCTGCTGTTTTTGTATTTCAGTTTTCCCCCATATAAAAAGTGCTCCAAAAATTCGGGAAAATTCATATAAAAAATTAGCGTGAAGGAAGCTTCGCGAAGAGCCCGAGTGGGGCCAGAGGGGAGCCAGGGGTGGCCCAGGCGGCCACCCGACGCGGCCACCCCCTAGGCCGCGCCAGGGGGGGCCTGGGGCCCCTGGTCCACATCTCGCTGCCCCCCTTCACCTATATATTCTCCGTCACGGGAAACCCTCGGGGATAGAACCCTTTTTCGCGATCTCTCCTCTGTTCCGCCGCCGCCGCGCTTCCTAGATCGGGAGCACCAGAAGACCTCTTCCCGGCACCCTGCCGGACGGAGTGCCGACCTCCGGAAGTCTCCTCTCCACCGTGGATGCTTCCCGGATGTCTCGTGAGTAGTTTTCCTTGGACCATGGGTCCGTGATCAGTAGCTATGTGATGTTCTCCTCCCCTCTTTGTTCTTCATGGTTTAGACCTCGTGAGCTGCCCTACATGATCGAGGAAATTTTGTAATCTTTCTACTGTTGCTATGCTGAGTTTGATGGGATCTGATGGATTATGAGATTATGTTCAGATTGTGATTGAGTAATATATTTGGTTTTTATCTCTTAAATTTTTGTTCCTAAGTAATTCTTGCATGTTCTCCGTTGCTGTTTATTGCTTTGGCCAACTAGTACGTAGTAACCCCAAGAGGGAACGTTATGCTCGATTGTGGTTCATGGCCCCCGATGACACGCTTGAGTGACAGAAACATGAGTCTAGGGGATGTGTTGTTGCCACACGGGGGAAAACAACAGTGCTTGTAACCGCAGTTGCAAGGATTGTTTACTTTACGCAAAGTTCTTTTTAATGCAGTTATCTGTTGCTTTGGGTTTACACTTTGGGTGGGGCTCGCAACTTAATACCAACGAGATGTTCTGGATAGATATCTCAAGGTGGATGATTAGTAGTAGATGCAGTTGGATTTCGGTCTACTTATTTTGGCGTACTGCCCGTGCTTTTGAGCCTCTTCCTTTCTTTTGTAGCATAGTTAGAATTGCGGTGCGTTCATAATCCTGTCAATTGCCCTTCTGTAATTTGTTTACCTCGCATAGCAGTTTTATCGTCTTTTGGGAGAGAGACATCACTAGTGAACGTCACGTATCCCAGTCCATATCCTCATTACTGTTTCCACGCTTATTTACTTTTCTGCTTTTACTTTCAGTCGCTATCATTATCCCTTGTGTTTGATCCTTTGTGAACAACAAGACCGGAGAGATTGACAACCTCTCTGAACTTTGTTGGGAACAAAGTTATTTGTGTCTGTGTGCAGGTCCGCGTCAGTCATGCCGCTGACACCTACTTATCATCTCTGGAGTCCTACTGGAGACAAACCTTGGTATCTTTACTGAGGGAAATTTGCTGCCGTGCTACATCACACCTTCCACTTGGGGCTCACCAACGAAGGGCGAGAACTCTCGCGCCATCACTAGGTAAGTTGGGCCCGAGGCTTGGTAGGTTTTTCTTTCTTGTTTTCTTCTTTTTCTGTAATTTGTTTTGCTTTGAAAAAAATAGCAAAGCATTTTATAAAATCTCCAAAACTTTAATTTGGCCTTACATGGCATATAGTTAGCCACTTCCAAGATTTGGAGATTTTATAAATTCAAACTATTTTAATATCAATTCAAATATTATTAAATTTAATTTCCAAGGCCCTTTCTGGATTATTTTGAAAAATCTTGGAGCATCCAGTGGGACCCACTTCACTTTATATGTGATCATGCATATTTATAAGACTTTTCAAAAATACCAGAGGAATTTTTGAAAGCAATTTTTGTTTGGCCATTTGAATTCAATTCATTTGGGCTTTTCTTTTCCCCAATTTAATTTCTTTTGAAAAAAAAATTCACATGATGCAAAGTCAAGCTAACCCTAGCACATACCTAAAAGAGAGTTGTCACATGGACCAGCTTCCGTGTCATGCCATATAGATCAGATATAGCACCATCATAGTCCATGAGGGTGGGTTCAGCTGATGCACAACTACTCTTATGCAGTGCTATTGTTATAAGATCAGAATCCGGCATGTTGATCTCCTGCGACAGGAGCATTTGAGCATGTACTGATAATCCTTTCATAAGATCCATCCTTACTAAGGTAGCAATTTGTTTATTCTTCAATGATTTTTTCTCTTCCCTTATCCGCTTTTTCTCGTATATGGTGAGTCG
Source organism: Bromus sterilis (assembly GCA_950022295.1). Classification (NCBI taxonomy): domain Eukaryota; kingdom Viridiplantae; phylum Streptophyta; class Magnoliopsida; order Poales; family Poaceae; genus Bromus; species Bromus sterilis. The sequence continues at coordinate 284,824,924 of OX465600.1, forward strand.
GAAACCCATCTTATGAGGGACATTCACCCCTATACCCCTTGTACGACCAGGGGGCTCATCAGTCTCCAAAGCATCATGCAGAACATCCCCAGGGCCTCTGTTCCGGTAGACCCTTCCAGGTTCCGATGACAATTTTACCATCTTATCCTATAGTGCTTTGTCCTCAGCTTTTTCAAAGTTATATTATCCTTGCTTATTCCTTGAGGCACGTGCCCGAATGAAGTATCTAGCACGAGTACCCTTAATTTCACTAAGGGGGGGGGGGACCAACAGTGACTGCTTCCTGGTCCTCCTTGTCCCATGTTGGTTTCTTCCCATAGTATCCACACACACCCATACGGTGGGGGTGTGTGTTCCTCATTTGAAGCTTCGATTGCATGGCATTTTTTAAGAAAACTCCTTAGATGACCTTCCCCTTTTTAACTCCTCCCAATTTGGCTTCGTAATCATGGTATATGCAGAGAAGGGATCCTTGCCTTTATACATGTATTCCTTGTACAAAACGTGCTTCCAATTTCTCCAAGCATCTCTGGCCTTACCTAGTGCACAACTTTCCACCCGCCGTATGAACTCATCTGGCGCAGTGAAGTGTGACATGATCTCTGTGATTATCATGTCCCGATGTGCTGGTTCAACCTTGCGAAAATCTGCCACATTGATGTTGATCCTTGCCCTGCCAACGTATCCACACACACTCCTGAACTTTGTTCTTTCTTTATCTGGAGAGTTTGGAGCCCAAGTATACTCATCAATACTGTGTATTTCATATACACCTTTGGGCTCAAGGGTAGGCCATCTGGGAGCATTCTTCCGTGTCTGCGACCTGATAGTGGTGATTGACGGTGGCGTATGCCGCTCTGGCAGAGTTGATTGCGTGGTGTTCGTCGGATCAGGCGTGGAATGGTCAGACTCAGATTATGACAAGGCATCATCACTCTCGTCGGTGTTGTTGTCCGAGCTCGACATCTACGAAACAAATCACAAGCGAAACTCGGTCAATCTAGCAGCTTGGTCTATATGCAGCTGACTGAATGCGACATTTCTTAAATTTAGATGTCGACGATAACCAAATTTGGGTCATACGGAGCGGAATGTATAAACGATCGAGTTAATTCGTGATAGACTCACCTCGATGGATAGAAGGACTGCTGGTTAGGTCTGACCAGCCGGATGGCGCGCGGGTTCGCCGATGAAAGGCGAGCAGACGGGGACGCGTACGCGCTGGTGGAGAGAGACGCACGGGTTTCCACACAGACGTTGTGTGTGTTGCACACCGCCGGTGGCAACGCTATGATGTGGATCTGGGTGGAGAGGGGACGGCGAGGGTGGCTAGGGAGGGGAGGGGCAATGGGGTTTGGATGAGCAAAAATGCCCAATTGCAGGTGGAGGCCAAAACCTTGGTACTGCAGCGGCGGAAAATAATGATGGACGCGCGGAAACATTGCTATGCAGACGCTTATATCTAACAAAACGTGCGCGTTTATCAAATTCTTTTGTTAAAACGTGTTGGCCGCTCGTTTGTTCGATGAATTTACCGCCCATGTTTTCGGTACGCGACATTATCCCACCGCCAAAACTCGTCGATAACACGGCATGTCCTAGTGCACTTGAACTGCTTTATGGTAACTACATCGCTTTGTATATATTTAATGCATTACTTGATATTATATATATTAAATGATTTGAAATCATATATACGCACCAATATAACGAAATTCTGGCACGTTTTCTAAACATGATCTTGGAAGATTGTAGAAAAAATTAAAATGATGTACGAAATGTCACGATCACGATCCCCGTGTGACCTAAGCATACATCTCACCTGAGGCGAATATTAGTTCTCGTACGATTTTTTTTTTGTTTCAAGCAAACTGTAATGTTATTGCATTGGTTGGCATTGTATTTTATTTATACATGAACACATGATGATCACAGTATGACTTCAAAATCGGAGTCATTCTTGGTTAGTGCGGTACATGTAATTCATTATTTCTTATGTACTCAATCAATGGAATTAGATAAAAAAACACTGGAGCATTAGGTTTTTCATGTAGAGTGGTTACGAAAATAAGTCATGCGTTGCATGTTAAATGGCCAATAAAACTTTCTATCATTCCTTAAAGTTTCAATGACATCGTATCTTGCAAACAAAGTCATCTCACACGGATGATCATGGTTTATGTATCCCACACGTTGTGGCTGAAAGCAAACATGTCATTTCCTTTGTCGTATGGCCATGGTTCCTTTTCTGTGAATCATGGACTGCATCAATGGTGTTAAGTTAACATTCGACATCCCCTGGATATCTTTGATAATGTGCATTAAGTGCATTCTAATCAATTGATATGAAATTTTCGAATTTGAACTCCAAATGTAAGAAAAAATGCGCAAAGGTGTGTCGAACATTCGTATGTGTGTCCTTGGGTTACCGCGTAGTACCCACACATGGAATTTGAGTGAATTCGTACCACATTGGCAAGGTCTTTCGGTCAAAAACATTGCAGTCGGAAGTTTTAAAATTCTAAAAAATTCAAAACCACTCCGAAATTGTCGTGGCTTTGCATGGCGCCGTGGTTAGGCGAAAGTAGGATGTGGTAAAAATTCAGCCGTTTTGGAAAATGTTATAATGCATTCACCTTGAAAAATGGGGGGTCTCACAGGAAGCAGCATGGTTTCGATAAGGAAAGAGACGTGAGGCTTTCAAGTTTCAAGTAAAATGTGTCGTCGTGTCATTAATTGTCCTTGTTATTTTTTTTCATAGCTAGCACGCATCTACATGTGACTTGTGTTCAAATTAGGACGCATTCCTTGCTAATTTCCTATATTTAAACATTTTATTACACTTAAAAACATGAAATGATTTAAATAAAACGTCCACTTGAACTACAGGTACAAGGGGTAGCTTCCTCGGTGGTCGTTGGATCCTGATGCATATTGGACGGTGCGGGCATGCGATTCAACTCACGGGTAGAGGTTGAAGATGGTCTCTCTCAATCAACCCTGCAATTAAGATACATGAAGTCTCTTGTGTCCCCAACACACCTAATACAACTAGGAGTTGTATAGGTGCACTAGTTCGGCGAAGAGATGGTAAAATACGAGGGATAGGTGTGGCAAAGCAAGGTAATATAAATCTGTAATAAAAAGTGCAGCAAGCAAACATGTGACAAAAGTGAGCACAAACGGTGTAACAATGGTGGAAACAAGGCCTAGGCTTCATACTTTCACTAGTGGAGACTCCCAACAACATTAACTTAGTCTAATCACATGATATTTCCCATCAAACATGCAATGGAGACGTACTCGGAGGTCATTCCTTTGTGGTCAAGAGAGGATGAGAATTATGTAGGGCTACAAAAGCACACCTCAGAGTTCGTAGTTCTCAATCTATGGATTTCCCAATGTCACCGCGGCCATCCAAAGAGAGTACCACAATCACCACAACATATCTCAAGGATAGTCAAAGACAAGCACCAAGAGACTCTCAATCTTCAATCCACACACAAAAGAGGAAATCACTCATGAAATTCTAACCCATATCCAATAGACCGCTGTCACCATGGTCTCGGGGATTATACTAGATAAGATCAAGTGAGTACATCAATCCAATACATAGAAGAAGGGGAAACATCATGGGATCACCCTAGATTAACATAGCCAATGATCACAACAAAGATCACATCATGGTAGAGAGAGAAACCACATAGATCAAGATACAAGCCTTAGCCCCGAGGGGGAACTACTCCCGCTTCATGGAGGGAGGAAGCAACATCGATGGAGATGAATTTGGGGCACTTCCCCGTCCCGGCAGGGTGCCGGCACAGGAATTCTGTCCCCCCCTGAAACTTGATGGCGATGGCGGCGGAGATCGGAATTGCTTCTGGAGAAAAGGGGTCTGGAATCAGGGTTTCCTCCGCGGGGGTAAAAATAGGGCCAAAGGGGGGCACCAGGGGGGCCACATGGCAGCCAGGAGGGTGCCCGACGTGGCCTAGGGTGGGGCCACGCCAGGGACCCTTCTGGAGTCCCTGTGGTGGCCCTCCCCTCCTTCCTTGGTGTTTCTGGAAGCTTCCGGGGCGCTGATTTTTTTTTTATAATTTTTCCGGAGTTTTTTGAGCAATTTTAATGGCCGGAAAACCTGAAATACAAAAACATCAGAAAACAGGAACTGGCAACTGGGTGCACTGAGTTAATAGGTTAGTCCAAATATGCTCAAAAGTGTATGAAAGTTCAAGCAAAACATGGCAAAGTCACACAAAACAAGCATGGAGCAAGAAGAAATTATAGATACGTTTGGGACGTATCAGGAGGCAACCCAAGATTTTTTTAACTTCTGATTTTAGTGGTCTTGATGATTGTTACTACTGTAGCAACATCATTGTATCTTTATTTTCAAGCTTTGTGTCAAGTTATAGCCTCATATGACAAGGGAAGCGAAAGTTGTGAATTGGTGTCCAGAAAACAGATTCTGTCCTCGTGACCGAAAAAATTGGATCAAATCACCATTTCATCTTTTTGTGCTGAATTGTTTACACAGAGTGCTCTATACAATCGCGTAACTTTGGTATGTTCTGAGTTTTTTGATTTGAGTTGTAGAAGTACCCCTAAAAAATTCGTTACTACCTGGTGTTCTGCTTTTCACAGATTCTGCCACGTTTTGTCTCTCCTTACTTTTGCAAACCTTAAGCTTGATTTTTCTTTGCAAAAACCTTTTGGAAATCTTGAGAAACAGTAGCTCATCAAGAATATCTTTATATCCAATGGGGAAAAAATTATTTTATTAAGGGTACTAACCTCTCTAATCAGCTTATGATGAGATATGTATGAAGGGAGTTTTCAAGTGTGCGATGGAAGATGATGAAAGAAGATCCAGGAGTGTCAAGCGCTCAAGATTGGGGATGCCCCCATGCATCCCCAATAAATATTCAAGTAGACTGAAGCGTCTAAGCTTGGGGATGCCCCCGTGCATCCCCTTCTCCATCAACAATCATTAGTTCGCCTTCGTCTCACTATATTTTTATCACTTCATGCGTTATGTGATATGCTTGGAGCGTCTCGCTCTTAGGTTTTATTTTTAGTTTTATTTAGCTTTGCTTTCTGTTCATAACAAGTTAGACCCCGTCTTACTTTGTGTGGGAGAGAAACACGCTCCACTTTCAAAATCTAGAAAACATCATAGGACTTTTCATGCCTATCTTTTTGCTGTTGTGTGTTCTTTGTATTTTCATAGCTACTGCCATGTTTAGTTTTAGTTTTAGTTTGTCTTTAACAAGAGCATTGGCTTTTGTTTAGTTTTGTTGCTGGAACTCTCTTTAGTTTCATGTTTATCTTGTTATTTTATTTTCAAAACCTACAAAAACTAGTTGAGAACTCTAGCTACTAGATGGATCGCTAATCTTTGGAGGGATCGAATATTAGAGTACACTCACGTACCATGAGTCGAGGATGCGCAAGAATAACCAAACCCCCATACAATCCTCCTCGGGGTAGTTGTCTCTTTGTGAACCTCCTTATTAGATTGAGAGTTACCGATAATAAGTGCATGAGTTCTTCGGACTAATGTAAGTATTGAAAGTTGACACTTCCACCTCCTCATATTTGCTAGTCTCTCCTATGCCGTGCATTGCCTTATTCTCACTCCGAGAGTTGGCTTCCACCTTCTCTGGTACATCCAAACCCTTGGCATGATACACTCTATCATCATAAGCCTCATTATATCCTTCCTGAAAACAGCCACCATACCTACCTATCAAGGTATTTCCATAGCATTTTCGAGATATATTTCCATGCAACATCCACCTCTTCATGACTTGATCTTCATGTCATACATGTTCCTGCTACACTGGCAGAGGCATACATTTCTTACATCATGATAGCTACATCTTATTTATGATTTGAGTATCTTGTAAAGTGTGAAATATCTTCTATACCCTCTTGTAAATTAGAGTGTTGCCCTTAAGTGAGGAAAAGATCCCAAAGTAGACAAAATAAAAGATCCCAAAGAGGACAAATGATAGTTAAATAGAAAGAGCCATTGAGGCCACCAAAAAATACAAAAAAAAATGAAAAAAGAGAAAAAGAAAATAAAAAGAGAGAAAGGGGCAACACTACTATCCTTTTGAAAGATCCACACTAGTACTCCCTCTTATCCTTGTACTCCATAGAGATGATGATTCATGCATATAGTTATGTGGGAACCTTCACACTATAAAACTTGGCTTGCATATTACAAGGATGAGCCTCCTCAAACGAGCTCTAGTTCTTCATGAGCGAGCGAGTTAGATGCACCCCCACTAGTTCCATTGGAGAGCTTTTCAGCTCATATGTGCATCTATTGCATGGAAATCCCTACTCCTCACATCATATCTATCATTTGGCCTTCTCGCCTATGATTGTCCTCATTGATGTGAGCCTTTCTCACCCTATTTGTCTTCCTCCTCCACCATATTTCCCTTTTTGCCATCCTAAGTGTCAACTCTCGTGCTTACGCTCATCCATTGCATGAGTGCTCAAAATATCGAAAAGGAGTGGAGGAATTCTACCTGGCTAGTTGTCTGGGGGACGAGTCAAGATAAGATTCCAAAAAAGACCAAGTGTGAAACTTTAGTAGATTGAGTTCTCAACAAAAATACTTGTTTCTCGTATTCCCTATCCCCCTTCTTGCACACAAACAACATTTGGAGACATTCGAGTCAGGGACAGCAAGCGATCTTGCACCTAATGTTCTTTCGTTGCTTGTTTCAATGCTAATATAGACTCTTTCATGTTATGACTTGAATTGAATCACATACCTTGATTGCTTTACTTTTCAAAGTTCTTATATGGTTGCTAGTATGTCACCACAGAAATTATGCTTGTTATCATTTACCTACTCGAGGACGAGCAGGAATTAAGCTCGGGGATGTTGATACGTCCCAAATGTATCGATAATTTCTGCTCGCTCCATGCATGTGTTTGTGTGATATTGCTATGATCTAGATACACTTTTGATCATATTTGTACTAACCTATTAACTCAGTGCACCCCAGTGCCAGTTTCAGTTTTCTGCTGTTTTTCTATTTCTTTTTTCCCCCATATAAAAAGTGCTCCAAAAATCCAGGAAAAATCAGATAAAAATCAGCGTACCGGAAGCTTCCAGAGCCCCGAAGGAGGGCCGGGGCCCACCACCAGGTGACCAGGCGGCCACCTGGCGCGGCCAGCGGCCTGGGAACCCTATTTCGCAATCTCGCCTCTGATCCGCCGCCACCGCGCTTCCAAGATCGGGAGAAGCGTCAGGACCCTTCCCGTCACCCTGCCGGAGGGAGGATCGACCTCCGGGAGCTTCTCCTCCACCATGGACGCTTCCCGTATGTGTCATGAGTAGTTTCCTTTGGACCATGGGTCCGTGATCAGTAGCTATGTCATGTTATCCTCCCCTCTTTGTTCTTCATGGTTTAGACCTTGTGAGCTTCCTTACATGATCGAGGCACATATGTAATCTTTCTGCGTTTCCTATGCTGAGTTTGATGGGATCTGATGGATTATGAGATTATGTTCACATTGTGATAGAGTAATATAATTGGTTCTTATCTTTCGTATTTTTGTTCCGAAGCAATTCTTGCATGTTCTCCGTTGCTGTTTATTGATTTGGCCAAGTGGTAGGTAGTAACTCCAAGAGGGAACGTTATGCTCGATTGTGGGTACATGCCACCTGATGACACGCTTGAGTGCCAGAAACATTAGTCTAGGGGATGTGTTGTGGCCACAAGGGGTACAACAACGGTGCTTGTAACTGCGGTTGCAAGGATTGTTTACTTTATGTAAAGTTCTTGTTAACGCAGTTGTCTGTTGCTTTGGGTTTACACTTTGCGTGGGCTCGCAACTTAATACCAGCGAGATGTTCTGAATAGATATCTCAAGGTGGATGATTAGTAGTAGATGCAGATGGATTTCGGTCTGATTTTTTGGCGTACTCCCCATGCTTTTGAGCATCTTCCTTTATTTTGTAGCATAGTTAGCATTGCGGTGCGTTTATAATCCTGTCAATTGCCCGTCTGTAATTTTTTTACCTCGCATAGCAGTTTTATCGTCTTTTTGGAGAGAGACATCACTAGTGAACATCACGGGACCCCGGTCCATATTCTCATCATTGTTTACACGCTCATTTATTTTCTAGCTTTTATTTTCAGTTGCTATCATTATCATTATCCCTTCTGTTTGATCCTTTGTATACAACAAGACCGGAGAGCTTGACAACCTCTCTGAACATCGTGGGAGCAAAGTTATTTGTGTCGTGTGCAGGTCCAGGAGAAGCAAGTGATTCTTTTCAAACGGCGCATCACTTGCCGAACCACGTACTTATCATTGCCGAAGTCCTACGGGAGACAAACCCTATCTTCTACATAGGGGAAATTTGCTGCTATACTACATCTCACCTTCCACTTGGGTAACCAACTAAGGGCGAGAAGCCATTATCACTTCCACGCCATCAGAGAGCACAGTTGAACAGTTCCATATCTCTGAAACCCAGCCCCCCACAATTCTTTCTCTCCAGCATAGATTTCCAGTATACCCAATGTGGTTTCCTTTTTACCTCCTTACTTCCCCAGAAAAACTGACGAATAGTCTTATCAAGTTGCTCACACAAGCCCCTTGGTAATTTATAGCATGGCATAGAGTAAACCGGGACTGCCTGAGCAACTGATTTAATGAGTATCTCCTTGCCGACAACATAAATGGTTTTATCAATCCAGCCTTTCACCTTGCCCCACACCCTATCCTTAAGATATTTGAAAGCCCCTATCTTCGAAGCCCCAATATCGGAAGGCATGCATAGATATTTCTCATTTACGGTTTCTCTTTGGACATTGAGCACATCTTTCACTTCTTGCCTCACTGTCTCGGGGCACCCTTTAATAAAGAAAACCGAAGACTTGGCCATGTTTATCCTTTGTCCTGAAGCCTGACAATAAGACTGAAGTAGGTTTGACACCTTTGTAGCTCCCTCACCATTCACCTTAAAAACAACAGGCTATCATCAGCAAATAAAAGATGGTTAATTCATGGGGCCATAGGGGCAACACAAATACCACCAATATGCGATGATTGATCACGAGACTTTAAGAGGGCTGAGAGGCCCTCTACTGCCAACAAGAAAAGGTAGAGTGAGATGGGGTCTCCCTTCCTGAGTCCTCAAGAAGGTTTGAACTCCGTAAGTTTCTTGCCATTGAAAAGAACTGAGAAAGAAACATATTTCACCATGGACATGACAACGTGAACCCAAGAATCTGCAAAACCCATTTTATGCACCACCACCTCCAAGTAGTTCCACTCCACCCTATCATAGGCCTTCATCATATCCAGCTTCAGCGCACAGTAATGATGCTTCAGTGATGTGTTCCTCTTCATAAAGTGCAAGCACTCATACGACACAAATGTTGTCTGTGATGTTCCTTCCTGGAACAAAAGCAGATTGCTCCGGGGAAATAATCTCTGGAAGAATTATTTTAAGACGGTTAGCAACAAACTTTGAAGCAATTTTATAAATACTTGAAGCAGCCAACAACCAGTCAACGAACAATTTTGTTGCGTGGACAGGACAACACGCAATACAACCCACTAGGGCTGGGCAAGGAAGAAGAACCGCGAGGCCTACGTACGTTCCCAGAACGAATCATTTTTTTCCTTTTCGCAGATATATGTTGAGAGCAACTAGTTAGAGGGTATCTATTGCAGAGGTCACTTGCGCGTGTTCCGAGCGCGTCAAGTGTCACGTTTTAATGCCTTTTGGTGTTTCTCTTTGGTCCCTTTGCGGTCGACACGTAGCACCTTCCGGACACACAGGCGCAACCACGGCCACACGCGCAGCCACAGTTCGAGCCACAACCACAGTTTTTCCAGCCACAGACCTACCAAAGCCGAGTTTTTCATCCACAACCCCTGCCACAATCCAGTTTTTCAGCCACATCCACAGTTTTTTCAGTCACAGCCTCAGCCACAGCTCAGTTTTTCAGCCAAAGCCACAGTTTTTTCAGCCACTGCCACAGTTTTTCAGCCACAACCAATGTTTTTTCAGCCACAACCATATTTTTTTAGCCATAGACATATTTTTTTAGCCACAACCCTTCCATTGTCCAAGCCACAACAAATTTGATCTTTTGCCCCACCTTATTTTGTCATTTGATGATTTGCCCCCCCCCCCGAGAATGACAAGTGGGGCCCGGGTCCACCCCTCATTGAAACAACCTTGGCAAATCATCAAATGACAAAGTAACACGATGGGAGAGACAGTTGATGCCGACGGCCTCCCTTTACGCCGACGGCCAAATGTCGGGGCCGACGGCGTAGAGGGACGACTCATCAGCCCTCGTAACGGCCGTCGGCGTCCGAAAGTCGTCGCCGTATGCCTTTTTAGGACAAGGGCCGCCGTCGGCGTAGAAAAGCCGTCGGCATAGGCCAAGTTTAGGCCGAGGGCCGCCGTCGGTGTATCGCAAGCCGTCGGCGTAGGCCTGTCGGGTGGGCCCTGGTGGCGGCGGTCGGTAACACCGTTAGCCCATCGTAGGCTATGCCGACGGCCCCAACCTTTGGCCATCGGCGTAGGCCCTGTTTTCATTTTTCATTTTTATTTTTTTTATTTTGTTTTATAGTTTAATCTTATATTACTAATACATAAAATAATATTGGAAATGAGATTATAATATATATCATCTCATTTCAACCCTCGATATACGCCTCTTTATTCTTTTTGCGTCTTCTAGTTAATACATAAGATAATATATTAATAAATTATAATACTAAATTAAAATATATTATGCTACTATTACCATATTAATATGTGTATGCTCCATAGTTCTACCTCGTGAGGATAAATCTATAAGGGTAAACCGCCGCCCCCTCCCCGGCCCCGGCCCTCGCGCCCGGACTAGGCCGGGTTTCGGTGAAGAAAGATCGCCAGAGCGTTGTAGTACCGCATGAACTTGCATGTGATTGTAGGGTATGTGTCCAAGTGTGGTGTAAGATCCATGCATAAATGCAATGTCTAGATCCTTGGTGTGACCATCTCCACATTCATGCGATAACACTATATATGCAAAGTCATGGACATGCATGTAGGTGTGGAATACACCCGTTTGCGGGTATACCGGGAGCTACGATGTGTTACAAGGTCCTAACCTTGTTTTCCATGTACTTATGTCCTAAAAAACCTCAACAAACAAAAAAAATACATTGTTGGAACATCGTGCGAAGAAAGCTATAGGGGTAGACCTCCACACCCCCCCTCTGGAACAGGATGTAACACGTGAATTACCGCTGAAGCGTCTGAATCCTACAAAAACTTGCATCTGGACCTAGGGTATGTGTAAAAGTGTGGTGGAAGGCCCATAGATGCAAAATATAGATCCCAGGTTTGACCTTCTTCACACATGAATGCGATAACACTTAGAGATATTCGTGCACGTGTAGACAGAATACTACCGGTTCGGCTTAACCAGAGGCAATGATGTGCTACAAAGGTCTCAAACCTAGTTTTCCATGTAGCTATGTAGTATAAAACGAAGCCAATGAAAAAGTACATTGTTGGAGCCTCGTGCGGAGAAAGCTATAGGGGGTACATTGTCGGGCCCACATTCGATCTAGGGTTTCGGAGGTGAATGACCGTCGGAGGGCCGGAATCATTGGAAAACCTGCATGTGGACCTAGGTTATGTTTATAAGTGTGATTTAATGTTTGTAGATGGCATATGTAGGTCATGTGTCTGACGTTGTTCACGGACATGGGCTAACACTTAGTAAAATCGTCGATCTGTATGTGGAAACTCCCAGTACGGGTCTACCGATGTGAATAATGTGGTGAAATGTGTTCAACCTTGGTTTTCTATGTACATATGTGCTAAACAAACATATATAGATAAAAAATTCCATTGGTCCATCCTCGTATGGAGAAAGCTATAAGGGTAGATCTACGCCCCCCCCCCCCCGATCTAGGGCTTCGGAGGTGAATGACCGTCGGAGGGCCGGAATCATTGGAAAACCTGCATGTGGAGCTAGGTTATGTTTATAAGTGTGATTCCATGTTTGTAGATGGAATATGTAGGTCATGTGTCTGACGTTGTTCACGGACATGGCTAACACTTAGTAAAATCGTCGATCCGTATGTGGAAACTCCCGGTACGGGTCTACCGGTGTGAATAATGTGGTGAAATGTGTTCAACCTTGGTTTTCCATGTACAGATGGGCTAAACAAGCATATATAGATTAAAAAATCCATTGTTCCATCCTCGTACGGAGAAATCTATAAGGGTAGATCTGCGCCCCTCCCCCCGATCTAGGGTTTCGGAGGTGAATGACCATCGGAGGGTCGGAATCATTGGAAAACCTGTATGTGGAGCTAGGTTATGTTTATAAGTGTGATTTAATGTTTGTATATGGCATATGTAGGTCATGTGTCTGACGTTGTTCACGGAGATGGGCTAACACTTAGTAAAATCGTCGATCCGTATGTGGAAACTCCCGGTACGGGTCTACCGGTGTGAATAATGTGGTGAAATGTGTTCAACCTTTGTTTTCCATGTACATATGTGCTAAACAAACATAGATAGGTTAAAAAGTCCATTGGTCCATCCTCGTACGGACAAAGCTATAAGGGTAGATATGCGCCCCCCCCCCCCCCGATCTAGGGTTTCAGAGGTGAATGACCGTCGGAGGGCCGGAATCATTGGAAAACCTGCATGTGGAGCTAGGTTATGTTTATAAGTGTGATTTAATGTTTGTAGATGGCATATGTAGGTCATGTGTCTGACGTTGTTCACGGACATGGGCTAACACTTAGTAAAATCGTCGATCCGTATGTGGAAACTCCCGGTACGGGGCTACCGGAGTGAATAATGTGGTGAAATGTGTTCAACCTTGGTTTTGCATGTACATATGTGCTATACAAACATATATAGATAAAAAAAGTCCATTGGTCCATCCTCGTACGGAGAAAGCTATAAGGGTAGATATGCGGACCCCCTGATCTAGGGGTTCGGAGGTGAATGACCGTCGGAGGGCCGGAATCATTGGAAAACCTTCATGTGGAGCTAGGTCATGTTTATAAGTGTGATTTCATGTTTGTATCTGGCATATGTACGTCATGAGTCTGACGCTGTTCACGAACATGGGATAACACTTAGTAAAATCGTCGATCCGTAGGTGGAAACTCCTGGTACGGGTCTACCGATGTGAATAATGTGGTGAAATGTGTTCAACCTTGGTTTTCCATGTACATATGTGCTAAACAAACATATATAGATAAAAAAGTCCATTGGTCCATCCTCGTACGGAGAAAGCTATAAGGGTAGATCTGCGGGCCCCCTGATCTAGGGTTTCGGAGGTGAATGACCTTCGGAGGGCCGGAATCATTGGAAAACCTGCATGTGGAGCTAGGTTATGTTTATAAGTGTGATTTAATGTTTTTAGATGGCATATGTAGGTCATGTGTCTGACGTTGTTCACGGACATGGGCTAACACTTAGTAAAATCGTCGATCTGTATGTGGAAACTCCAGGTACGGGTCTACCGGTGTGAATAATGTGGTGAAATGTGTTCAACCTTGATTTTCCATGTACATATGGGGTAAACAATCATATATAGATAAAAAAGTCCATTGGTCCATCCTCGTATGGAGAAAGCTATAAGGGTAGATCTACGCCCCCCCCGATCTAGGGTTTTGGAGGTGAATGACCGTCGGAGGGTCGAAATCATTGGAAAACCAGCATGTGGAGCTATGTTATGTTTATAAGTGTGATTCCATGTTTGTAGATGGCATATGTAGGTCATGTGTCTGACGTTGTTCACGGACATGGGCTAACACTTACTAAAATCGTCGATCCGTATGTGGAAACTCCCGGTACGGGGCTACCGGTGTGAATAATGTGGTGAAATGTGTTCAACCTTGGTTTTCCATGTACATATGTGCTAAACAAACATATACAGATAAAAAATTCCATTGGTCCATCCTCGTATGGAGAAAGCTATAAGGGTAGATCTGCGCCCCCCCCTCGATCTAGGGGTTCGGAGGTGAATGACCGTCGGAGGGCCGGAATCATTGGAAAACCTGCATGTGGAGCTAGGTCATGTTTATAAGTGTGATTTCATGTTTGCAGATGGCATATGTATGTCATTTGTCTGATGTTGTTCCCGGACATGGGCTAACACTTAGTAAAATCGTCGATCCGCATGTGGAAACTCCCGGTACGGGTCTACCGGAGTGAATAATGTGGTGAAATGTGTTCAACCTTGGTTTTCCATGTACATATGTGCTAAACAAACATATATAGATAAAAAAAGTCCATTGGCCCATCCTCGTACGGAGAAAGCTATAAGGGTAGATATGCGGGCCCCCCTGATCTAGGGTTTCGGAGGTGAATGACGGTCGAAGGGCCGGAATCATTGGAAAACCTGCATGTGGAGCTAGGTTATGTTTATAAGTGTGATTTAATGTTTGTAGATGGCATATGTAGGTCATGTGTCTGACGTTGTTCACGGACATGGGCTAACACTTAGTAAAATCGTTGATCCGTATGTGGAAACTCCCGGTACGGGGCTACCGGAGTGAATAATGTGGTGAAATGTGTTCAACCTTGGTTTTCCATGTACATATGTGCTAAACAAACATATATAGATAAAAAAGTCCATTGGTCCATCCTCGTACGGAGAAAGCTATAAGGGTAGATATGCGGGCCCCCCTGATCTAGGGGTTCGGAGGTGAATGACCGTTGAAGGGCCGGAATCATTGGAAAACCTTCATGTGGAGCTAGGTTATGTTGATAAGTGTGATTTCATGTTTGTATATGGCATATGTAGGTCATGAGTCTTACGTTGTTCACGAACATGGGATAACACTTAGTAAAATCGTCGATCCGTATGTGGAAACTCCCGGTACGGGGCTACCGGTGTGACTAATGTGGTGAAATGTGTTCAACCTTGGATTTCCATGTACATATGTGCTAAACAAACATATATAGATAAAAAATTCCATTGGTCCATCCTCGTATGGAGAAAGCTATAAGGGTAGATCTGCGGGCCCCCTCCGATCTAGGGGTTCGGAGGTGAATAACCGTCGGAGGGCCAGAATCATTTGAAAACCTGCATGTGGAGCTAGGTCATGTTTATAAGTGTGATTTCATGTTTGTAGATGGCATATGTAGGTCATTTGTCTGACGTTGTTCACGGACATGGGCTAACACTTTGTAAAATCGTCGATCCGCATGTGGAAACTCCCGGTACGGGTCTACCGGAGTGAATAATGTGGTGAAATGTGTTCAACCTTGGTTTTCCATGTACATATGTGCTAAACAAACATATATAGATAAAAAAAGTCCATTGGTTCATCCTCGTACGGGGAAAGCTATAAGGGTAGATATGCGGGCCCCCCTGATCTAGGGGTTCGGAGGTGAATGACCGTCGGAGGGCCGGAAGCATTGGAAAACCTTCATGTGGAGCTAGGTTATGTTTATAAGTGTGATTTCATGTTTGTATATGGCATATGTAGGTCATGAGTCTGACGTTGTTCACGAACATGGGATAACACTTAGTAAAATCGTCGATCCGTATGTGGAAACTCCCGGTACGGGTCTACCGGTGTGAATAATGTGGTGAAATGTGTTCAACCTTGGTTTTCCATGTACATATGTGCTAAACAAACATATATAGATAAAAAAAAGTCCATTGGTCCATCCTCGTACGGAGAAATCTATAAGAGTAGATCTGTGGGCCCCCCGATCTAGGGTTTCAGAGGTGAATGACCGTCGGAGGGCCGGAATCATTGGAAACCCTGCATGTGGAGCTAGGTTATGTTTATAAGTGAGATTTAATGTTTGTAGATGGCATATGTAGGTCATGAGTATAACGTTTTTCACGAACATGGGATAACACTTAGTAAAATCGTCGATCCGTATGTGGAAACTCCCGGTACGGGTCTACCGGTGTGAATAATGTGGTGAAATGTGTTCTACCTTGGTTTTCCATGTACATATGTGCTAAACAAACATATATAGATAAAAAAGTCCATTGGTCCATCCTCGTACGGAGAAAGCTATAAGGGTAGATCTGCGGACTCCCCCGATCTAGGGTTTCGGAGGTGAATGACCGTCGGAGGGCCGGAATCATTGCAAAACCTGCATGTGGAGCTAGGTTATGTTTATGAGTGTGATTTAATGTTTGTAGATGGCATATGTAGGTCATGTGTCTGAAGTTGTTCACGGACATGGGCTAACACTTGGTAAAATCGTCGATCTGTATGTGGAAACTCCCGGTACGGGTCTACCGGTGTGAATAATGTGGTGAAATGTGTTCAACCTTGGTTTTCCATGTGCATATGTGCTAAACAATCATATATAGAAAAAAAAGTCCATTGGTGCATCCTCGTATGGAGAAAGCTATAAGGGTAGATCTACGCCCCCCCAATCTAGGGTTTCGGAGGTGAATGACCGTCGGAGGGCCGAAATCATTGGAAAACCTTCATGTGGAGCTAGGTTATGATTATAAGTGTGATTTCATGTTTGTATATGGCATATGTAGGTCATGTGTCTGACGTTGTTCACGGACATGGGCTAACACTTACTAAAATGGTCGATCCGAATGTGGAAACTCCCGGTATGGGTCTACCGGTGTGAATAATGTGGTGAAATGTGTTCAACCCGTGTTTTCCATGTACATATGGGCTAAACAAGCATATACAGATAAAAAAAAATCCATTGTTCCATCCTCGTACGGAGAAAGCTATAAGGGTAGATCTGCGGCCCTCCCCCCGATCTAGGGTTTCGAAGGTGAATGACCATCGGAGGGCCGGAATCATTAGAAAACCTTCATGTGGAGCTAGGTTATGTTTATAAGTGTGATTTAATGTTTGTATATGGCATATGTAGGTCATGTGTCTGACGTTGTTCACGGACATGGGCTAACACTTAGTAAAACCGTCGATCCGTATGTGGAAACTCCCGGTACGGGTCTACCGGTGTGAATAATGTGGTGAAATGTGTTCAACCTTGGTTTTCCACGTACATATGTGCTAAAAAAACATAGATAGATAAAAAAGTCCAGTGGTCCATCCTCGTACGGACAAAGCTATAAGGGTAGATCTGCGGGGGCCCCTAATCTAGGGTTTCGGAGGTGAATGACGGTCGGAGGGCCGGAATCATTGGAAAACCTGCATGTGGAGCTAGGTTATGTTTATAAGTGTGATTTAATGTTTGTAGATGGCATATGTAGGTCATGTGTCTGACGTTGTTCACGGACATGGGCTAACACTTAGTAAAATCGTCGATCCGTATGTGGAAACTCCCGGTACGGGGCTACCGGAGTGAATAATGTGGTGAAATGTATTCAACCTTGGTTTTCCATGTACATATGTGCTAAACAAACATATATAGATAAAAAAGTCCATTGGTCCATCCTCGTACGGAGAAAGCTATAAGGGTAGATATGCGGGCCCCCCTGATCTAGGGGTTCGGAGGTGAATGACCGTCGGAGGGCCGGAATCATTGGAAAACCTTCATGTGGAGCTAGGTTATGTTTATAAGTGTGATTTCATGTTTGTATATGGCATATGTAGGTCATGAGTCTGACGTTGTTCACGGACATGGCTAACACTTAGTAAAATCGTCGATCCGTATGTGGAAACTCCCGGTACGGGTCTACCGGTGTGAATAATGTGGTGAAATGTGTTCAACCTTGGTTTTCCATGTACAGATGGGCTAAACAAGCATATATAGATTAAAAAATCCATTGTTCCATCCTCGTACGGAGAAAGCTATAAGGGTAGATCTGCGCCCCTCCCCCCGATCTAGGGTTTCGGAGGTGAATGACCATCGGAGGGTCGGAATCATTGGAAAACCTGTATGTGGAGCTAGGTTATGTTTATAAGTGTGATTTAATGTTTGTATATGGCATATGTAGGTCATGTGTCTGACGTTGTTCACGGAGATGGGCTAACACTTAGTAAAATCGTCGATCCGTATGTGGAAACTCCCGGTACGGGTCTACCGGTGTGAATAATGTGGTGAAATGTGTTCAACCTTGGTTTTCCATGTACATATGTGCTAAACAAACATAGATAGATAAAAAAGTCCATTGGTCCATCCTCGTACGGAGAAATCTATAAGGGTAGATCTGCGGGCCCCCCGATCTAGGGTTTCAGAGGTGAATGACCGTCGGAGGGCCGGAATCATTGGAAACCCTGCATGTGTTGCTAGGTTATGTTTATAAGTGAGATTTAATTTTTGTAGATGGCATATGTAGGTCATGTGTCTGACGTTGTTCACGGACATGGGCTAACACTTAGTAAAATCGTCGATCCGTATGTGGAAACTCCCGGTACGGGGCTACCGGTGTGAATAATGTGGTGAAATGTGTTCAACCTTGGTTTTCCATGTACATATGTGCTAAACAAACATATATAGATAAAAAATTCCATTGGTCCATCCTCGTATGGAGAAAGCTATAAGGGTAGATCTGCGCCCCCCCGATCTAGGGGTTCGGAGGTGAATGACCGTCGGAGGGCCGGAATCATTGGAAAACCTGCATGTGGAGCTAGGTCATGTTTATAAGTGTGATTTAATGTTTGTAGATGGCATATGTAGGTCATGTGTCTGACGTTGTTCACGGACATGGGCTAACACTTAGTAAAATCGTTGATCCGTATGTGGAAACTCCCGGTACGGGGCTACCGGAGTGAATAATGTGGTGAAATGTGTTCAACCTTGGTTTTCCATGTACATATGTGCTAAACAAACATATATAGATAAAAAAGTCCATTGGTCCATCCTCGTACGGAGAAAACTATAAGGGTAGATCTGCGCCCCCCCGATCTAGGGGTTAGGAGGTGAATGACCGTCGGAGGGCCGGAATCATTGGAAAACCTGCTTGTGGAGCTAGGTCATGTTTATAAGTGTGATTTCATGTTTGTAGATGGCATATGTAGGTCATTTGTCTGACGTTGTTCGCGGACATGGGCTAACACTTAGTAAAATCGTCGATCCGCATGTGGAAACTCCCGGTACGGGTCTACCAGTGTGAATAATGTGGTGAAATATGTTCAACCTTGGTTTTCCATGTACATATGTGATAAAAAAACATATATAGATAAAAAGATTCCATTGTTCCATCCTCGTACGGAGAAAGCTATAAGGGTAGATCAGCGGGGCCCCCTGATCTAGGGTTTCGGAGGTGAATGACCGTCGGAGGGCCGAAATCATTGGAAAACCTGCATGTGGAGCTAGGTTATGTTTATAAGTGTGATTTAATGTATGTAGATGGCATATGTAGGTCATGTGTCCGAAGTTGTTCACATACATGGGCTAACACTTAGTAAAATCGTCGATCCGTATGTGGAAACTCCCGGTACGGGTCTACCGGTGTGAATAATGTGGTGAAATGTGTTCAACCTTGGTTTTCCATGTACATGTCACAACCCTCTGCCTAGGTTTGTGCCAAGTTTAAATTACTTGCATCATGAGAATTAAATTTCAAAAGGAAATGGAATTAGGGTAAAAGAAAAGCCCTAAAAGAATTAAATAAAAAGGCCTGATAAAAAGTTTTTCCAAAAATGCTCCAAACATTTTTGAAAAGTCCTTTAAATGAGTGTGCTCATTTTAAAAATGATTTGGAGTCAAACCCATGCTCATGGATTTTTCAAAAATTCAAACAGAGGCTTGGAAATTAAATTGAAATGCTATTTGAATTGAAATTTAAATGTTTTGAATTTCAAAAATCTTCAAAACTTGGGAGTGGATAGTACTATGTCACCTATGTCCAAGATAAATATTTGAGGATTTTATAAAATGCTTTGGTATTTTTTCCATAGCACAATAAATAAAAACAGAAAACAAATAAAAGAAGAAGGGAAAGAAACTCACCTAAATCACCTTTCGGCCCACCTGGCCCAACTAGCAGAAGAAGGCAGGCCCAGCCCACCAGGGGCATGGTCGTCTTCTTCCTGGCGCCAGGAGGACGTCGCCGTGGAGGCCATGCCGTGGCCGGGCGCCACCTCCTGCTTGCCATGCAGCTGCCTCTCTCCCCCGTACCTATCCAGCTCTGTGGATGCCCCGTGCTTGCCCTCCTCCACTTCCCCCTTCCTCTGGTTCTTCTCCCCTCCCTCCAGTGAGTTCCCGCAAGAACCCGAGACCTCGCCGGAGCACGGCCGTGCGCCCGGGCGGCCAACGAGCGCCAAAGCCCCGACAAGTTTGTCCAGAGAGCGCAGCGCCGTCATCTTCGTGACCGGGGCCGTCCAATTTGAGCCCGGATGCCCTCAAGGCCACGCCATCGTCGTCGTTTCCATCCCCGGACGCCGGGTCTTTGCAGCCGAATTCGTCTTCGTCGTTTCTCCTACGCCTCCACCGGCCTCTCCAACGCGCTCAGGGTGAGCCCGCGATCCGTTTCCCCCATCCCGCACCCGTCCTCGTGCCCCCGATGCCATTCCCCCCCCACCAGCCGAGTCGCGCCGCCGCGGGATTGCTCGCCGTCGAGCCCTCCTGCCGCCCCGTGGCAGCCCACCTACCCAATTCGACGCCCGCGAGTGCGTAGGCTCGATTGGTACCCTCCCCGTGCCCTAGAGCGCCACTCCGGCGACCCCTCCGCCGTAGCTGTGGCCAACGGCGGCTAACCGCCAGCCTGCTGGCTTAATTAGGGGCTAACCCCCTGATTAGTTGGGCCTTAGGCCACTGACAGGTGGGGCCAGCCCCCTCTAATTAAATCAAAGGTTTAAATTAAACAGGAATTAACCACTGTGCCTATGACAATGCTGGCCCACATGTCAGCCCTCCCTGCGTCAGCATGACACAGGCATGACGCAGTAAAGCCTTTTTCAATTTACAGATAATCCAGAAAATTCCAGAAATTGTTTAAATCTTCAGAAATTCATAGAAAATTATCTGTAACTCCAAATCAAAAGTGTTATATATGAAAAAACATCACAAAAATACAAGGATTCCAAATATCATATTTTCATAGATGAAAAACACATCTATGATGATGGACCAGTAGCATTTAGCTATTTGGGTTATTTGGAAAAAATCAACATAAATGTTTAAATCATTTCAAATTATATCTTTTCAATGCCAACCTTATCACATGAACATCAGAGACATATCATACACATGACAACATAGTTTACAAAGACCAAACATTAGCAAATGCAACTTTGGCTAATTTGAACATCATTTGGAGTTTGAATTTGATTTTTTTATTCAAATCAACTTCAATTAACATGAGACAAATTGAACCTAGATCACATCAGTACCATGCCATGATTCATTTCTTGAATGTGCATTGCAATGTAATGTTCATACTTGTGTCTCGGTGTTTGCTTCTTCTCGATAGATCCATCGCCGGACGTAGTTCCTGTTTCTTCAAAGAGTGGCACCCCGAGTCCCGACAATAAGGCAAGGAAACCCCCATTGATCATGTCTATATAAACCCATTTCCCTCTTGTTCTCTTATGCATGATTAGGTGATGCACATGTTACCGTTCTACCGCTAGTTGAACCCATCCTTTGCATGACCTATCATTGCTACCACAATATTAAGCAAAGCTCAACCTAGCAATTACAAGATTTGTTTGTGTTCATCATGTGGCCCTTCATCCATGATATGCTATGCCATGATAGAGTTATTTGCAATGAAGTTGATCCATCTGGTGATGTATCGGGATGGTAGAGAACAATGAAATGTAATGGTAATGTTTTGGTGAAGTCACCCTAACAAAGGTGAACAATGAGAGGCTGTGTAGGAGTACACAGTGGGTTGTCTCATTTACACTGCCCTAGGCCCCGAGTTCTTGTGTTGTGATACAAGACACATATTACTACCACATGTTGGGCTCATTGACCCCTCTCGACCTATTAACTCACCCCGACTATGGTCCAGGATTCGCATGGGTTAATTGTTTTTCAATTTGATTTCATAACGTAGCACGGTTTTAGGCAAGCGCAGCACCATCCGTCGAGGTGGGCTTGTCGGACCGTCCATACATCGTCTTGGTCCTGAACGGAAACCCCGGCCGGATTCCCGATTGGGGTACATACTCAAATAGGCGATCCCTTGGACTAGAGTTGGAGCCGTGAGGTAAGTGTCGTGGTACTATCCTCGCCGACACCGCTTGAAGGTGACGTGTTCTAGGCGGTAAGTGGTAGCTACGTATGTGAAGAAGTACACCCCTGCAGGGTTAATGAACTATTCGAATAGCCGTGTCCGCGGTTATGGACTACTTGGAGATCTTTACTTGATTATTAGACAACTCAAATGGATACTCTAAAATTGCCCAGATAAGTGTGAGTGCTTTTGGTTGCTTCCTCGTGGGGAAGTCGAGGAAGGATCCATGGTGGTGTATTGACGTGGTGATCAAGACTAGATGGATTCGTGTGCGCCTCTCATCTCAAATCTATGTAGTCGTAGTACAGGATAGCCAAGTCAAAGCTTTCTGCATTACAACCCCACTTGCCTTTACCTTGATACCTGAGCATGAGTAGTTTAGTTCTGACGTAAGTCTTGCTGAGTACGATTTTTTACTCACGTTTGCTTATTCTATGTTTTAGAGACGAGACCACTGACCCTGATGGGGGTCTTCCCCTCAAGCTCGACATCGACGAAGTAATGTAGTCCCAGACAGCAACCTGATCCCTCTGGAGGGTCGTTGTGTTTTCCTAAAGGCTTCTTAAGCCATTTGTTAACCTTGTCTTTACTAAGACATAATTTTCTTCCGTTGTGGTATGATGTAATGTTGGGTCACAGTTATGTGATCTCTGCTTGTAACACTACTATATCTGCTCTGTATAGCAGATGCAATAAAACTATGAGTTTGTAGGGTTCATGTTGTGTTACCTACTGTTTACACTAGACATGTATGCTGTGTGTATGATTATAACGTGCATGTCTTAGTGTGGGATTCGATACTTAGTTGAGTTCTTGCCGGCGGTCTTTTATACACCAAGTGGCCCTTAGATGTGCGCATCTTGGGGCATCGCGATGCGATTGTTCGTGACTCTGTCACGTGGCACACTTTGTTGTATGATTGAGCCCTCCCGAGATCCCGACTAGGTCATCGGGCTGGAGTCTGTTTATGTAAGTGTTATGATTCAATCGATAATATGGTTGAGGCGACTTGTCTATGAGTATGGGATTTCACCACCCATAATCATTTAGACTTGTGAGCGGGCGATGAGGACCCATCTCACTTGATCATCCAGCCTGGATGGGATGCCCCTCATGTTCGAGCTTTCCGAGAGTGTCTTGTACTTGGACTTGTCTGCTTAGACAAGTGGGTATGGCTCTCAGATCTCCATATGATTGAATTGTGACTGGAATTACATATGCAAATTCCGGGTCCCGACAGACTTGGTATCAGAGCAGGAATGCATGTAGGATTAGTAAACCTTGGCCGAAGTCGAGTCTAGCATTCTATAGTTATATAGTTACTTTGGGTATATGGGAACAACGTAAGGCTTCATTTTTCTCCTTACCCTCATCGATCTGAGTTCTGAGTAAGCCTCATCTTTTCTATGGGAAGATAGGACTAGGCTTTTCTATGTCTATACAAGAACATCTCGTTGTTTGTTTCTCAGTAGCTGTAGGAATGTTTTGGTCGTCTAGAGTCACCATTCCAACAAGCCTTTTGAGAAGGTTCTGATCATTCTTGCAGATTGATTCATTTGTTCCACCCCGGTACAGCCGTTATGGTGTTCGATTTGTCCCGTGTTTCCAGTGATTCCAATGCTTTTGCATTACAATCTTGTCTGCTCTTAAATTATATCGTCTTTTATTTGATTCCATCATAAATCCTACTCTGATTGTTGTTTTTTATCACACAGAATGTCAGGTGGAACTAGATGTGTTGAATCTGGTCACGGTAATCCAAGTAATGATGATGATCCTCCTCCACCGCCTTCTGCAGCGGAAATCATGATGGAGGCTGAGCGAAATCGACGTGATCAAACACGCCTTTTGAAGATCATTGAGAAGAATACCTCTCTTCAGCAAGATGCGGTAATATCCATCCAGGATTTAATCCTCTTGAACCCGCCAGTTTTCCAATGTTCATCTGAGCCCCTTGATGCTGATGACTGGCTCCGTTCATCGAGCGTAAGCTTGAGACAGCGCATGTTTCTCCAGATGATCGTGTGATGTTTGAGGCATAATTCCTGGAAGGTGTTGCTGGTGAATGGTGGGAAAGTTTTGTTGCAATGCAGCCTGATGGTCACGTAGTGACTTGGCAGGAGTTCCATGATGCCTTCCAAGGGTACCACATTCTGGATGAGTTGATGGAAAGAAAGAGGGAAGAGTTCTGCAACCTATCTCAGGGAAATATGATTGTTCATCAGTATAGGACTGAGTTCAATCGACTTTCTTGTTATGCCCCTAAGAAGATATCAACCGATGTCAAGAAGCAGGAAAGGTTCCGCAAGGGACTTAGCCCTATCCTTCTTCATGATCTCAATCTCCTTGAATTTGTCAACTTCGAGGATTTGGTCAATAGATCATTCAGAGCTGAGCATGGAAATGAGGTCTTTGAAGAGTCTCGCAAGCGTGATCGTGATCTTGCTTCCTCTTCTAGTTTGGGTTCTCAGAAACGTCGAATTTGGATCCCAACTAGTGCCCTTTTTTGCACTTGATTCCAAGACCATCTCCACCAAGTAAGAAAACCTAGAAATATAGTAAAGAGCATGTCATACAAACCCCACAACCTAACATCCGTTTGTGCTACAAGTGTGGTAATCCTGGCCACATTGCACGACAATGTTCTTTGCATGAGAATGTTCCTCCTCGTCCAAAACATAAAGCCAAAGCTAAGGCACCAAAGTCTTCCAAAGCCAAGTCCGCTGTTGTTGAATACGGACGTGTGAACCATGCCACCATCAAAGAAGCCCAAGAGGATACGAAGGTTGTACTCGGTACACTTCCTGTTAACTCCAAACCTGCTTCTGTTCTATTTGATTCTGGAGCTTCTCATTCCTTTTTGTCTGAAAAGTTCGCACTCCTGCATGACATTTCATTTGAGGAGTTGCCTACCCCTTTCATGATTATAACTCCAGGATCCACATGGCGTACCAGTAGGGTAAGTCATGACAATGAAATTGCTGTTGAGGATGTTGTATTCCTTGCTTCTCTCATAGCCCTCAAATCTTCAGATATCGATATCATCTTAGGTATGGATTGGTTGTCAAAACACCATGCCAAGATTGATTGTTCCACTAAGTCAGTTCAAATCACTCATCCTTCTGGCAAGATAGTCCATTTCGCATCTCAAGGTTCAGAAACCCAGCTATATTCGTTGAATGAACATCCCCTTCCTATCCTTGAAGATATTCTGATAGTTTGTGACTTTCCGGATGTCTTTCCAGAAGAGCTGCCAGGAATGCCCCCTGACAGATGTGTAGAATTCATTGTAGATCTTATCCCAGGAACCAACCCAATTTCCAGACGCCCATATAGAATGGCCCCACATGAGTTAGCTGAGCTTAAAATCCAACTTGAAGGTTCGTTGGCAAAAGGCTCCATCCGCCCTAGCTCATCGCCATGGGGTTGCCCCGTTCTGTTCGTAACGAAGAAAGATGGAACAGAAAGGATGTGTGTAGACTATCGCCCGCTAAATCTAGCGACGATAAAGAACAAGTACCCACTTACCAGGATCAATGATCTTTATGATCAACTTGCTGGATCCTCTGTCTTCTCCAAGATGGATTTGAGATTAGTTTATCATCAAATCAAAATCAGAAACGAGGACATTCCCAAAACGGCTTTCACTACTCGTTATGGTCTTTATGAGTACACTGTCATGTCCTTCGGTTTAACCAATGCCCCAGCCACTTTTTCACTCTTAATGAATTCGATCTTCATGGAGTATTTGGACAAGTTCGTTGTGGTTTACCTCGATGATATCCTTATATACTCGAAGAACGAAGAAGAACATGCTGAGCATCTAAGGCTGGTATTTATGAAACTTAGAGAGCATCGCCTTTATGCTAAGTTTTCCAAACGTGAATTCTGGCTTCCAGAAGTGGCCTATCTAGGCCACGTGATTTCTGCAAAAGGCATTGCTGTCAATCCCGAGAGAGTTCAGGCCGTCCTTTAATGGACTCCACCTGAATCGGTTAAGCAAGTTAGGAGTTTTCTTTGCCTAGCAAGATACTGTCGCCGCTTCGTTGAGAACTTCTCCAAAGTTGCAAAGCCTCTAACTGAACTCCTCAAGAAAGATAAGAAATTTGAATGGACCCCCAAGTGCGAGGAAAGATTTCAACAGCTGAAAAGAAGATTGACTTCTGCACCCGTACTTGCGCCTCCAGACACCAAAAAGGATTTCGAGATCTATTGTGATGCTTCACGGCAAGGGTTATGATGCATACTCATGCAAGATGGACATGTGGTAGCATATGCTTTGCACCAGTTGCGTCCACATGAAGAGAACTATCTTACCCATGATCTTGAACTAGCTGTCGTAGTTCATGCCTTGAAGACTTGGCGACATTACCTCCTTGGTAATCGTTGTGAAATCTATACCAATCACCAAATCCTCAAATACATATTCACCCAGCTAGATCTTAACCTCAGGAAAAGACGCTGGATTGAGTTGATAAAAGATTATGACATAAGTATCTCTTACACCCCAGGCAAAGCCAATGTCATGGCTGATGCACTAAGTCGTAATTCGTATTGTAACAACCTCATGTTACAACAGTATCAACCACTTCTCTGTGAGGAAATTCGAAAGCTCAATCTTGAGATTGTTCCTCATGGATTCCTTTCCACCTTGGTAGTGAAACCAACTCTTGAGGATCAAATCAAAGCTTTTCAACAACGTGCTCGAGGTATCCGATATATCAAACAAAACATTTCTAGCGGTAAGGCCAAATGTTTTACCCTAGGCAATGATGGTACTGTGTACTTCGAGAACAGGATAGTAGTTCCGAAGAATAGGAATCTAAGGCAGCAGATCCTTAAGGAAGCGCATGACACCCCTCTCTCGATTCATCCTGGTAGTACTAAGATGTATCAAGATCTACACCAGAGATTTTGGTGGACTAGGATGAAGCGAGAAATCGCTCGATATTTGTTGAGTGCGATGTTTGTCGTCGTGTGAAAGCAGAGCATCAAAGACCTGCTGGTACTCTTCAGCCTTTAGCCATTCCTGAGTGGAAATGGGATAAAGTGAGTATGGATTTCATCACTGGCTTTCCAAAGTCTCAAAAGTGAAACAATGTCATCTTCGTGGTCATTGACCGGCTTTCCAAAGTTGCTCATTTCCTTCCTGATCGCGAGAGTGTAACTGCTAGCCAGTTAGCGGATTTATATGTCTCCCGGATCGTTTCTCTCCATGGTGTTCCTTTGGAAATCAATTCAGACCGTGGAAGTCTTTTCACCTCTCGATTTTGGGAAAGTTTTCAAAATGCTATGGGAACCCATCTCTCCTTTAGCACCGCCTTTCATCCCCAGTCAAGTGGTCAACTAGAAAGAGTAAATCAAGTTCTCGAAGACATGCTCAGGGCCTGTGTTATCTCATTCGGAAAGAGTTGGGACAAATCTCTTCCATTCGCCGAGTTTGCTTATAACAAAAGCTTCCAATCTATCTTGGGCATGGCACCCTTTGAATTTCTCTATGGACGAAAATGTCGAACACCATTGAACTGGTCAGAAACCGGTGAAAGACAATTCTTTGGACCGGATATGATCCAGGAAGCAGAAGAGAAGGTTCGCATTGTTCGTGAGCAATTGAAAACAGCCCAGTCTCGTCAGAAAAGCTACTATGATCGTCATCATAGGCCAGAAAGCTATGAGTTGGGCGAGAAGGCTTACCTCCAGGTTACTCCTCTAAAGGGAACCCATCGCTTCGGTATCAAAGGCAAATTGGCCCCACGTTACATCGGTCCCTTTCGCATTCTAGCTAAACGTGGAGAAGTTTCCTACCAACTTGAACTACCCCCGCATCTTTCTCAGGTTCACGATGTCTTCCACGTATCGCAACTCAGGCGTTGCTTCAAGGACCCCATCCACGAAGTAGACCACGAAATGCTTGATCTCCAGGAAAACCTGTCATATCGAGAGTATCCTGTCTGTATCCTCGATGAAGCTGAACGCACCACCCGACGTCAGAAGATCAAGTTCCTCAAAGTGCAGTGGTCCAACCATTCTGAGAAAGAAGCCACCTGGGAACGAGAAGATCGTCTCCGAGTCGAGTACCCCACCCTCTTTCCGACTACTTCTGAATCTCGGGACGAGATTCTTTTGAGTGGGGGCGAGTTGTCACAACCCTCTGCCTAGGTTTGTGCCAAGTTTAAATTCCTTGCATCATGAGAATTAAATTTCAAAAGGAAATGGAATTAGGGTAAAAGAAAAGCCCTAAAAGAATTAAATAAAAATGCCAGATAAAAAGTTTTTCCAAAAATCCTCCAAACATTTTTGAAAAGTCCTATAAATGAGTGTGATCATTTTAAAAATGATTTGGAGTCAAACCCATGCTCATGGATTTTTCAAAAATTCAAACAAAGGCTTGGAAATTAAATTAAAATGCTATTTGAATTGAAATTCAAATGTTTTGAATTTCAAAAATCTTCAAAACTTGGGAGTGGCTAGTACTATGTCACCTATGTCCAAGATAAATATTTGAGGATTTTATAAAATTCTTTGGTATTTTTTTTCCAGAGCAAAACAAATAAAAGAAAAAGGGAAAGCAACTCACCTAACTCACCTTTCGGCCCACCTGTCCCAACTAGCAGCAGAATGAAGGCCCAGCCCACCAGGGGCTTGGCCGTCTTCTTCCTGGCGCCAGGATGACGTCACCGTGGAGGCCATGCCGTGGCCGGGCGCCACCTCCTGCTTGCCACGCAGCTGCCTCTCTCCCCCGTACCTATCCAGCTCCGTGGACGCCCCGTGCTTGCCCTACTCCACTTCCCCCTTCCTCTGGTTCTTCTCCCCTCTCTCCCGTGCGTTCCCGCAAGAACCCGAGACCTCACCGGAGCACGGCCGTGCGCCCGGGCAGCCAACGAGCGCCAAAGCCCTAAAAAGTTTGTCCAGAGAGCGCAGTGTCGTCGTCTTCGTCACCGGGGCCATCCAATTTGAGCCCGGACGCCCTGAAGGCCACGCCATCGTCGTCGTTTCCATCCCCGGCCGCCGGGTCTTCTCCGACGAATTCGTCTTCGTCGTTTCTCCTCCGCCTCCACCGACCTCTCCAACGCGCTCAGGGTGAGCCAGCGGTCCGTTTCCCTCATCCCGCACCCGTCCTCGTGCCCCCGGTGCCATTCCCTCCCACCAGACGAGCCGCGCCGCCGCGGGATTGCTCCCCGTTGAGCCCTCCGGAACCCCGGGCATCCCACCTACCCAATTCGACGCCCGCGAATGCATAGGCTCGATTGGTACTCTCCCCGTGCCCTAGAGCGCCACTCCGGCGACCCCTCCGCCGTAGATGTGGCCACCGGCGGCTAACCGCCGGCCTGCTGGCTTAATTTGGGGCTAACCCCCTGATTAGTTGGGCCTTAGGCCACTGACAGGTGGGGCCAGTCCCCTCTAATTAAATCAAAGGTTTAAATTAAACAGGAATTAATCACTGTGCCTATGACAATGCTGGCCCACATGTCAGCCCCCCCTTGCGTCAGCATGACGCAGGCATGACACAGTAAAGCCTTTTTCAATTTACAGATAATCCAGAAAATTCCAGAAATTGTTTAAATCTTCAGAAATTCATAGAAAATTATCTGTAACTCCAAATCAAAAGTGTTATATATGAAAAATCATCAGAAAAATGCAAGGATTCCAAATATCATATTTTCATAGATGAAAAAAACATCTATGATGATGGACCATCAGCATTTAGCTATTTGGGTTATTCGGAATAATTCAAAATAAATGTTTAAATCATTTCAAATTAAATCTTTGCAATGCCAACCTTATCACATGAACATCAGAGGCATATCATACACATGACAACATAGTTTACAAAGACCAAACATTAGCAAATGCAACTTTGGCTAATTTGAACAACATTTGGAGTTTGAATTTGAATTTTTTATTCAAATCAACTTCAATTAACATGTGACAAATTGAACCTAGATCACATCAGTACCATGCCATGATTCATTTCTTGAATGTGCATTGCAGTGTAATGTTCTTCTCGGTGTTTGCTTCTTCTCGATAGATCCATCGCCGAACGTAGTTCCTGTTTCTTCGAAGAGTGGCACCCCGAGTCCCGACAATAAGGAAAGCAAAACCCCATTGATCATGTATATATAAACCCATTTCCCTCTTGTTCTCTTATGCATGATTAGGTGATTCACATGTTACCGTTCTACCGCTAGTTGAACCTATCCTTTGCATGACCTATCATTGCTGCCACAGTATTAAGCAAACCTCAACCTAGCAGTTACAAAATTTGTTTGTGTTCATCATGTGGCCCTTCATCCATGATATGTTATGCCATGCTAGAGTTGTTTGCAATGAAGTTGATCCATCTGGTGATGTATCGGGATGCTAGAGAAAAATGCAATGTAATGGTAATGTGTTAGTGAAGTCACCCTAACAAAGGTGGACAATGAGAGGCTGTGTAGGAGTACACAGTGGGTTGTCTCATTTACACTGCCCTAGGCCCCAAGTTCTAGTGTTGTGATCCAAGACAAAGATTACTACCACATGTTGGGCTCATTGACCCCTCTCGACCTATTAACTCACCCCGACTATGGTCCAGGATTCACATGGGTTAATTGTTTTTCTATTTGATTTTATAAAGTAGCACGGTTTTAGGCAAGCGCAGCACCATCCATCGAGGTGGGCTTGTCGGATCGTCGATACATCGTCTGGGTCCTGAACGGAAACCCCGGCCGGATTCCCGATTGGGGTACATACTCAGATAGGCAATCCCCTGGACAAGAGTTGGAGCCGTGAGGTAAGTGTCCTGCTACTATCCTTGCCGACACCGCTTGAAGGTGACGAGTTCTAGGCGGTAAGTGGTAGCTACGTATGTGAAGAAGTACACCCCTGCAGGGTTAATGAACTATTCGAATAGCCGTGTCCGCGGTTATGGACTACTTGGAGATCTTTACTTGATTATTAGACAACTCAAATGGATACTCTAAAATTGCCAAGATAAGTGTGAGTGCTTTGGGTTGCTTCCTCGTGGGGAAGTCGAGGAAGGATCCATGGTGGTGTATTGATGTGGTGATCAAGACTAGATGGACTCGTGTGCGCCTCTCATCTCAACTCTATGTAGTCGTAGTACAGGATAGCCAAGTCAAAGCTTTCTGCATTACAACCCCACTTGCCTTTACCTTGATACCTGAGCATGAGTAGTTTAGTTCTGACGTAAGTCTTGCTGAGTACGACTTTGTACTCATGTTTGCTAATTCTATGTTTTAGAGATGAGACCACTAACCCTGATGGTGTCCTCCCCCTCAAGCTCGACGTCAACGAAGTAATGTAGTCCCAGACAGCAGCCTGGTCCCTCTGGAGGGTCGTTGTGTTTTCTTAAAGGCTTCTTAAGCCATTGTTAACCTTGTCTTTACTAAGACATAATTTGCTTCCGTTGTGGTATGATGTAATGTTGGGTCACAGTTATGTGATCTCTGCTTGTAACACTACTATATATGCTCTGTATAGCAGATGCAATAAAACTATGAGTTTGTAGAGTTCATGTTGTGTTACCTACTGTTTACACTAGACATGTATGCTGCGTGTATGATTATAACATGCATGTCTTAGTGTGGGATTCGATAGCTTAGTTGAGTTCTTGTCGGTGGTCTTTTATACACCAAGTGGCCCTTAGATGTGCGCAGCTTGGGGAATTGTGATGCGATTGCTCGTGACTCTGTCACGTGGCACACTTTGTTATATGATTGAGCCCGCCCGAGATCCCGACTAGGTGATCGGGCTGGAGTCTGTTTATGTAAGTGTTATGATTCAATCGATAATATGGTTGAGGCGACTTGTCTATGAGTATGGGATTTCACCACCCATAATCATTTTGACTTGTGAGCGGGCGATGAGGACCCATCTCAGTTGATCATCCGGCCTGGATGGGATGACCCTCATGTTCGAGCTTTCCGAGAGTGTCTTGTACTTGGCCTTGTCTGCTTAGAGATGTGGGTATGGCTCTCGGCTCTCCATATAATTGAATTGTTACTGGAATTACATATGAAAATTCCGGGTCCCGACATTACATATGTGCTAAACAAACATAGATAGATAAAAAAAGTCCATTGGTCCATCCTCGTACGGAGAAAGCAATAAGGGTAGATCTGCGGGCCCCCTGTCTAGGGTTTCGGAGGTGAATGACCGTCGGAGGGCCGGAATCATTGGAAAATCTGCATGTGGAGCTAGGTCATGTTTATAAATGTGATTTAATGTTTGTAGATGTCATATGTAGGTCATGTGTCTGACGTTGTTCACGGACATGGGATAACATTTAGTAAAATCGTCGATTCGTATGTGGAAACTCCCGGTACGGGGCTACCGGTGTGAATAATGTGGTGAAATATGTTCAACCTTGGTTTTCCATGTACATATGTGCTAAACAAACATAGATAGATAAAAAAGTCCATTGGTCCATCCTTGTACGGAGAAAGCTATAAGGGTAGATCTGCGCCCCCCCCTCGATCTAGGGTTTCGGAGGTGAACGACCATCGGAGGGCCGAAATCATTGGAAAACCTGCATGTGGAGCTAGGTTATGTTTATAAGTGTGATTTAATGTTTGTAGATGGCATATGTAGGTCATGTGTCTCACGTTGTTCACGGACATGGGCTAACACTTAGTAAACTCGTCGATCCATATGTGGAAACTCCCGGTACAGGGCTACCAGTGTGAATAATGTGGTGACATGTGTTCAATCTTGGTTTTCCATATATATATGTGCTAAACAAACATATATAGATAAAAAATTCCATTGGTCCATCCTCGTATGGAGAAATCTATAAGGGTATATCTGCGCCCCCCCCCCCCCGATCTAGGGTTTCGGAGAAGAATGTCCGTCGGAGGGCCGGAATCATTGGAAAACCTGCATGTGGAGCTAGGTTATGTTTATAAGTGTGATTTCATGTTTGTAGATGGCATATGTAGGTCATGTGTCTGACGTTGTTCACGGACATGGGCTAAAACTTAGTAAAATCTTCGATCCGTATGTGGAAACTCCCGGTACGGGTCTACCGGTGTGAATAATGTGGTGAAATGTGTTCAACCTTGGTTTTCCATGTACATATGTGCTAAACAAACATATATAGATAAAAAAAGTCCATTGGTCCATCCTCGTACGGAGAAAGCTATAAGGGTAGATCTGCGCGCCCCCCCCCAATCTAGGGATTCGGAGGTGAATGACCGTCGAGGGCCGAAATCATTGGAAAACCTACATGTGGAGCTTGGTTATGTTTATAAGTGTGATTTAATGTTTGTAGATGGCATATGTAGGCCATGTGTCTGACGTTGTTCATGGACATGGGCTAACACTTAGTAAAATCGTCGATCCGTATGTGGAAACTCCCGGTATGGTTCTACCGGTGTGAATAATGTGGTGAAATGTGTGCAACCTTGCTTTTCCATGTACATATGTGCTAAACAAACATATATAGATAAAAAAAGTCCATTGGTCCATCCTCGTACGGAGAAAGCTATAAGGGTAGATCTGCGCCCCCCCCCCCCGATCTAGAGTTTCGTAGGTGAATGACCGTCGGAGTGCCGAAATCATTGGAAAACCTGCATGTGGAGCTAGGTTATGTTTATAAGTCTGATCTAATGTTTGTAGATGGCATATGTAGGGCATGTGTCTGACGTTGTTCACGGACATGGGCTAACACTTAGTAAAATCGTCGATCCATATGTGGAAACTCCCGGTACGGTTCTACGGGTGTGAATAATGTGGTGAAATGTGTTCAACCTTGGTTTTGCATATACATATGTGCTAAACAAACGTAGATAGATAAAAAAAAGTCCATTGGTCCATCCTCGTACGGAGATAGTTATAAGGGTAGATCTGCGGGACCCCCCCCGACCTAGGGTTTCGGAGGTGAATGACCGTCGGAGGGCCGGAATCATTGGAAAACCTGCATGTGGAGCTAGGTTATGTTTATAAGTGTGATTTAAATGTTTGTAGATGGCATATGTAGGTCATGTGTCTGACGTTGTTCACGGACATGGGCTAACACTTAGTAAAATCGTCGATCCGTATGTGGAAACTCCCGGTATGGGTCTACCGGTGTGAATAATGTGGTGAAATGTGTTCAACCTTGGTTTTCCAAGTACATATGTGCTAAACAAACATAGATAGATAAAAAAGTCCATTGGTCCATCCTCGTACGGAGAAAGCTATAAGGGTAGATCTGCGCCCCCCCCGATCTAGGGTTTCGGAGGTGAATGACCGTCGGAGGGCCGGAATCATTGGAAAACATGCATGTGGAGCTAGGTTATGTTTATAAGTGTGATTTAAAGTTTGTAGATGGCATATGTAGGTCATGTGTCTGACGTTGTTCACGGACATGGGCTAACACTTAGTAAAATCGTCGATCCGTATGTGGAAACTCCCGGTACGGGGCTACCGGTGTGAATAATGTGGTGAAATGTGTTCAACCTTGGTTTGCATGTACATATGTGCTAAAGAAACATATATAGAAAAAAAAGTCCATTGGTGCATCCTCGTACGGAGAAAGCTATAAGGGTAGATCTGCGGGGCCCCCCGATCTAGGCTTTCGGAGGTGAATGACCGTCGGAGGGCCGGAATCATTGGAAAACCTACATGTGGAGCTAGGTTATGTTTATAAGTGTGATTTCATGTTTTGTAGATGGCATATGTAGGTCATGTGTCTGACGTTATTCACGGACATGGGTAACACTTAGTAAAATCATCGATCCGTATGTGGAAACTCCCGGTACGGGTCTACCGGTGTGAATAATTGTCACAACCCCAAGTTAGGTATGTGCTAGGATCAAGTGCTACTTTGCATCATGTGAAAAACTCAAAAATAAAATCAAAAATGGGGAAAAGAAAAGCCCTGAGAATTTAAATCAAATGGCCAGATAAAAATCTTTTTCCAAAAATCATTTGAGTATTTGGAAAATTCCTATAAATGGTGCTGATCATTTTAAAAATGGTTTGGGAGCAATCCCATGCTCATGGAATTTTCTAATATTCAAACAGTGGCTTTGGAAATTAAATAAAACCCTATTTGACTTGAAATTCAAATTATTTGAACTTCAAAAATGCCCAAAAGTTATGAGTGGCTAACTCTCTATTTTATGAGGCCACATAAAAATTTGGGGCATTTAATAAAATGCCTAGGTATTTTTTTTCTAGGCAGAACAAATAGAACAGAATTAAATAAAAAGAAAAGGGCAGGCAGAGCTTACCTCTCGCCCAGGGCGAGGCCCAGCAGTCGGCCCAGCAGCCTTCTCCCTTGTCTTCTACCTCCCCGCGCCCCTAAGGTGCTCGGTGGAAGGCCACCGACGCCACCGACGACGCCACCTCGACGCCTTGAAGCTTCTAGAGCCCCCGTGTCCTCTCCTCGGTGTCCTGGAGAACCACCGTTGCGCCGTGAATCGTATCCCCCTCATTCCAGCGCCCCTCCACCCCTCCTCTTCCCTTCCGCCAGCTGACCCGAGAGCAGTCGATGCCATGCCTCCGAGCAAGCGTGGCCAGTGACCTCCTCGGACCCGCCGTGATGTCCATCGTCTTGAGCAACGTCGACTACGCCAAGATGCAGAAGAAATCGAGCCAGGGAGCCCCGAGTACGTCGCCCTCTTCGCGAGATCACCGCCGGCCGCCGCAAAGGGCTACTCCAAATTCGCCGGCCACACAGCTTCTCCGACCACGCCACCGCCTCAGTTCGACTCAGGGTGAGCTTCTTCTTCACCAAGCTATCGCACGGCCGCCCCCTTCCTTCCTTTTCGTGATCGCCATGGGAGCCGAGCTCCGTCTTCACCATGGCTGGTGGAGCTCTAGTCCCCGTGCGCTAGCGTCTCGCCAGACTTGCCCATCACCCTCCTGGTGCTCCCAGCAATCTGTTGCACAAGGCCACAGTCAAAACGGCGCTCCAGAGCACGAGTTCGACGATGCCCGAGCCCCTGCCTCCGCCGTCTTCGACGCCGGCGACGTTCCGGTGATCCCCGTGGCCCCCTGATACCACCACTCGACGCGGACGGCCTCCAGGAACCCGCCCGTGCCTCCAGAACCCCCCCCACCGCGCCCTAAATCACAGTCCGGCGAGAGCGCCGCCGTGCCCGAGGTCACCGGCGGTTAACCGCCGGGCACTTAGGCCCTAATCACCTTCTAAACCCCCCTAAACCTCTATGACAGGTGGGGCCCCAGCCCTAATCCCTCTCTGTTAGTTTAAACTAACAGGGCTTAAAACCCACAGAGACAGACAGGTGGGCCCCTGTTGTCAGCCCCCCCGACGTCATTGTGATGTCAGCCTGACGCAATAAATCGAGTTAATGGATTTCCAGTGAATTAATAAATCAGAGAAATTCCAGAAAATGCTTTAAACTTTGGAAATTCATAGTTAATTCATCCTAACTCCAAATATAGCAAATAATATGTCTAAAATTATCAGAAAAATACAAGGATTATGAATATGAAATTTGTTTTCATATTTGACCATTTTAAAATGGGTGAACAGTAGCAAACATGCATACGGATCCTTTTCAAATTCAAATTTGGAGTGTTTTTGCAATTGATTTTGCAACACCCTTAATTCCAATGGTTTCATACACACATCAGGAGCTTTACTTCAACTATACCAAATCACTTCATGATCAACTTTTCAGATGACCTTTCATGCATTATAATGCATTTGAAATTCATCGATAAATCAAATGGAGTTTGAATTTGCATTTCAAATGCAATATACTCCTTTTAAATGGAATGCTCAACACATCAGTACCTTGAACATCACCATTGCAATATTATTCATGTGATTGCGCATTGTACCTTATGTTGATCCTATGATTGTCATGTTGCTGATAGAAGTGGAGCCGGAACCCGAGATCACCCCCTTCGTTGAAGACCCCGAACCCGAACCTCGTCAGCAAGGCAAGCAAACCCCCATTGATCATGTCGATAAAATCCCAATTCCCTCTCATGTCTCGCTTATGCATTATTTAGGATGATCACCATGGTAACGTTTCTATCGCATAGTTGAACCCATGTCCTTTGCATGACCTATCATCTTGTCACAGTAGTAGGCAAACCACAATCCTAGCAGATATAGGAGTTGGTTGATATCATGTGACCCCTGCAACTGTTACTGCTTATTGCATGCTTAGTGGTACAATGAGGTTGCTTTTGATGTGAGTCGGGATGATGATAAACATGGTGTTGAAGAAAGTGAAATGTGTTGGTGAATCCACCCTAATACAAGGTGAACGATGAGAGGCTGTGTAGGAGTACACAGTGGGTTGTCTCGTTGAACACTGCCTTCAGCACCGAGTTCTTGTGTGGTGATCCAAGATGAAGAGTACAACCACACATTGGGCTCACTGACCCCTCTCGGCTTACTAACTCATCCCCTTCGATGTCCAGATGTCGCAGTAGTTCGGACTTCTGTAGGTATTGTGGCCTGGTAGCCAAGTGAGAGAACGGCTCATCCAAGACCGGCTTTCGCACCACGCACACATCGTCTGGGTCCACTTCGGTAAACCGGTCGGGTTCACGATAGTGGAAGACAACCCAGATAGGCGGCTTTCTTGGACTAGATCGGCTATGAGGTAACGGTTGTGGTGGCATCCTCGCTGTCATCTCTTGAACGGTGACACGCAAAAGGCGGTAACTGATGGCACGTGTGTGTAGCGGTACACCCCTGCAGGGTTAACAAAACTATTCGAATAGCCGCGTCCGCGGTTATGGACTGCTTGGAAAGCTTAGCTTGATTATTAGACAACTTGAATTGGATACTTCTAAAACTCGCAAGATAAGCGTGAGTGATATGGTGTGCTTCTCGTGGGAAAGTCGAGGAAGTAACCATAGTGGTGTATTGGTTGAAGAGATGTAGTGGACTCGTGTACGCTTCTTACCTCAAGTCTGGTACTCGTAGTTCAGGACTAGCCAAGTCAAAGCTGGCACTTCTGCAAGTGAAACCCCACCTCCCTTCACCTTGATACATGTGCATGAGTAGTATAGCTCCTACGTAAGTCTTGCTGAGTACGACTTTGTACTCACGTTTTCTTATTCTATGTTTTAGATGAACCACCGACCCCGATGGTGGCTTCTACTTGAAGCTCGAAGGATGAAGACTCAGACCAAGACCAAGCTAGTGTAGTCCCAGTCAGACGACTGGTTCCTTCGTGGAGGGCTTGTTTTTAGATAAGGCTTCTCTAAGCCATTTGTTAAACTTGTCTGTACTCAGACCTACTTTGCTTCCGCATGCTTGTTGTAATGTTGGATCACATGCTTGTGATCTCTGTGTGCACTCTGTAAGAGTTATTAATAAAGTATATACTTTGTAGAGAATTGCAATGATACCTGCTGTTCATACAAGGCATGTGTGCTGCGTGTATGATTATAACATGCATGTCTTTGTATGGGTTTTCGAGACCTTAGTTGTGTTTTGGCTGGCGGTCTTTTATACACCAAGTGGCCCTTAGATGTGCGCAGCTTGGGGCATCGCGATGCAATTGCTCGAGACTCTGTCTCGTGCACATTTTGATGTATGATCGAGCCCGCCCTAGACCCCGACTAAGTGATCGGGCTGGAGTAAGTCTATGTAAGAGTTATGAGATAGTCGATAGTATGGTTGAGGCGACTTGTCTGTGAATATGGGAGTTCATCACCCATATCATTTGACTTGTGTGCGGACGATGAGGACCCATCTCAGTTGATCATCCGGCCTGGATGGGATGCTCCTCACGTACGATGCTTTCCGAGAACGTTCTGTGCTTGGCCTTGTCTGCTTAGACAAGTGGGTACGGTTCTCGGCTCTCCATATGACTATGTCGTAGCGGGACTTGCATACGCTAACCCCGGGTCCCGACAGACTTGGTATCAGAGCAGGACTGACTGTAGGATTATCAGCCTTGGCCGAAGTCGAGTCTAGCCCTCTATAGTTATATAGTTACGCTGGGTATATAAGGGAACAACGTAAGGCTTCTTTTCTCCGTTCCCTCATCGTTCTGAGTTCTGAGTCACCCTCATCTTGTTCTACGGGAAGATAGGACTAGGCTCTCCTCTGTCTGATTAGAACATCTCGTTGTTTTCTTCCTTATAGCCGTAGGAAAGTTGTGTCCGGTTTTCCTAGCATTTTTGTAATGCTGATTTCTTACATCGTATTATGTAAGTGTTGTATCTACATTGAAAGAAAATTGTTTTCTTGCAATTACAGCCGTTATGCTGTCCGAGTCATTCCAGGTTTCTTCATAATCTGACGCATTTGCAAAGAATCCTTCTCCCCCTTTCGGTTGTCCTTTTAGAAGATTTCTAGGTGGCATTCCCGACAGTTCCATAGTGTTTGATGTAGGTTTTCTTCTAGAAACCTATAGTGATTCAATTGCAGTTCTTCCTCCCACTTTAGATGTCTTCTAGCGACAAGAACCACACTAACCATCGTGTTGGGGTACTTTGCTACTCTGACATATCTGTTGTAGCCCTAGTAAACCTTGGTCATCCTCTAGGAAGCTATCCAGAGATCCAACTCCTTAAACTTAGCCACCCGACAGGTGTGTAGAGTTCACAGTGGATCTTATACCAGGCACAACCCCAATTTCCAGACGCCCATATAGAATGGCCCCACATGAGTTAGCTGAGCTAAAAACCCAACTTGATGCTTCATTGGAAAAAGGCTTCATCCGCCCTAGCTCATCGCCATGGGGTTGCCCTGTTCTGTTCGTAACGAAGAAAGATGGAACAGAAAGGATGTGCGTATACTATCGCCCGCTAAATCTAGCGACGATAAAGAACAAATACCCACTACCCAGGATCAATGATCTTTATGATCAACTTGCAGGATCCGCTGTCTTCTCCAAGATGGACTTGAGATTAGGTTATCATCATATCAGAATCCGAAGCGAGGACATTCCCAAAACGGCTTTGACTACTCGTTATGGTCTTTACGAGTACACCGTCATGTCCTTTGGTTTAACCAATGCCCCCGCCACTTTCTCACGCATGATGAACTCGATCTTCATGAAGTATTTGGACCAGTTCGTCGTGGTTTACCTCGATGACATCCTTATATACTCGAAGAACGAAGAAGAGCATGCCGAACACCTAAGGCTGGTATTGATGAAACTTAGAGAGCATCGCCTGTATGCTAAATTCTCCAAGTGTGAATTCTGGCTACCAGAAGTGACCTACTTAGGCCACGTGATTTCTGCAAAAGGCATTGCTGTGAATCCCGAGAGAGTTCAGGCCGTCCTTGACTGGACTCCACCTGAATCGGTTAAGCAAGTTAGGAGTTTTCTTGGCCTAGCTAGCTATTGCCGTCGCTTCGTCGAGAACTTTTCTAAAGTTGCAAAGCCTCTAACTGAACTCCTCAAGAAAGATAAGAAATTCTTATGGACTCCCAAGTGCGAGGAAAGCTTTCAAGATCTAAAAAGGAGATTGACTTCTGCACCCGTACTTGCACCTCCAGACACAAAAAGGGATTTCGAGATCTATTGTGATGCATCACGGCAAGGGTTAGGATGCATACTTCTGCAAGATCGACATGTGGTAGCTTATGCTTCACGCCAGTTGCGACCACATGAAGAGAACTATCCTACCCATGATCTTGAACTCGCTGCCGTAGTTCATGCTCTAACAACTTGGCGACATTACCACCTTGGTAATCGTTGTGAGATTTATTCCGACCACCAAAGCCTCAAATATATTTTCACCCAGCCAGATCTTAACCTCAGGCAAAGACGCTGGATTGAGTTGATAAAAGATTACGACGTAGGAATTTCTTACACCCCAGGCAAAGCCAATGTCATGGCTGATGCACTAAGTCGTAAGTCGTACTGTAACAACCTCATGTTACAGCAGTATCAACCACTTCTTCATGAGGAATTTCGAAAGCTTAATCTCGAGATTGTTCCTCATGGATCTCTTTTCAACTTGGTGGCGAAACCAACCCTTGAGGATCAAATCGTAGTTGCCCAAAGGCGTGCACGAGGTGTTCGCCGGATCAAGGAGAACATTGCTAGCGGAGTTGCTAAATGTTTCTCCACAGATAGCAAGGGAACTGTATTCTTTGAAAATCATTTGTTAGTACCTAAGAATAGGGAACTAAGGCAACTCATCCTCAAAGAAGCCCATGACACACCCCTCTCAATTCATCCCGGTAGCACAAAAATGTACCGAGATCTACGCCAGAGATTTTGGTGGACTAGGATGAAGAGAGACATTGCTCAATTTGTTGCCGAATGTGATGTTTGTCGTCGCATTAAGGCAGAACATCAACGACCTGCTGGCACACTTCAACCTTTGCCTATTCCAGAGTGGAAATGGGACAAGGTCGGTATGGACTTCATCACCGGCTTTCCAAAAACCCAGAAAGGAAACGATGCCATCTTCGTTGTCATAGATAGTCTTTCCAAAGTTGCTCACTTCCTTCCGGTTCGCGAGTCTATAACTGCTAGCCAGTTAGCGTACTTGTACATCTCTAGAATTGTATCCCTTCACGGTGTTCCTTTGGAAATCAATTCTGGTCGTGGTAGCCTTTTTACCTCTAGATTTTGGGGAAGCTTTCAGAAGGCTATGGGAACTCATCTCTCCTTTAGTACGGCTTTCCATCCTCAGCCTAGCGGTCAAGTCGAAAGGGTTAACCAAATTCTTGAAGACATTCTCAGAGCTTGTGTTATCTCATTCGGAAAGAATTGGGAGAAATCTCTTCCATTTGCCGAATTTGCTTATAACAACAGTTTTCAATCTAGTCTGAACATGGCTCCTTTTGAATTCCTATATGGACGACGATGTCGAACACCCCTTAACTAGTCAGAAACCGGTGAAAGACAATTCTTTGGACCGGATATGATCAAGGAAGCAGAAGAGCAAGTTCGCATTGTTCGTGATCGTTTGAAAGCTGCCCAATCTCGTTAGAAAAGCTACTATGATCGTCATCATAGGCAAGAGAGCTACAATCTGGATGAGAAGGCTTACCTTCGGGTTACTCCTCTGAAGGGAACCCAAAGATTCGGTATCAAAGGCAAGTTGGCCCCACGTTACATCGGACCTTTCCGCATTCTAGCTAAACATGGAGAAGTTGCCTACCAACTTGAACTATCCCGCACCTTTCCCGAGTACACGATGTATTCCATGTGTCCCAACTCAGGCGTTGCTTCAAGGACACCATCCGCGAAGTCGACCATGAAACGCTTGATCTCCAAGATGACCTTTCTTATCGAGAATACCCCGTTCGTATTCTTGATTCCGCAGAGCGTATCACTCGTCGTCAGAAGATTAGGTTTCTGAAAGTGCAATGGTCACACCACTCAAAGAAAGAAGCCACGTGGGAAAGAGAAGACCGCCTCCGTGTCGAGTACCCCTCCTTCCTCCCGTAGACTTTTGAATCTCGGGACAATATTCTTTTGAGTGAGGGCGAGTTGTCACAACCCCAAGTTAGGTATGTGCTAGGATCAAGTGCTACTTTGCATCATGTGAAAAACTCAAAAAGAAAATCAAAAATGGGGAAAAGAAAAGCCCTGAGAATTTAAATCAAATGGCCAGATAAAAATATTTTTCCAAAAATCATTTGAGTATTTGGAAAATTCCTATAAATGGTGCTGATCATTTTAAAAATGGTTTGGGAGCAATCCCATGCTCATGGAATTTTCTAATATTCAAACACTGGCTTTGGAAATTAAATAAAACCCTATTTGACTTGAAATTCAAATTATTTGAACTTCAAAAATGCCCAAAAGTTATGAGTGGCTAACTCTCTATTTTATGAGGCGACATAAAAATTTGGGGCATTTAATAAAATGCCTAGGTATTTTTTTTCTAGGCAGAACAAATAGAACAGAATTAAATAAAAAGAAAAGGGCAGGCAGAGCTTACCTCTCGCCCAGGGCGAGGCCCAGCAGTCGACCCAGCAGCCTTCTCCCTTGTCTTCTACCTCCCCGCGCCCCTAAGGTGCTCGGCGGAAGGCCAACGACGCCACCGACGACGCCACCTCGACGCCTTGAAGCTTCCAGAGCCCCCGTGTCCTCTCCTCGGTGTCCTGGAGAACTACCGTTGCCTCGTGCATCTTATCCCCCTCATTCCAGCGCCCCTCCACCCCTCCTCTTCCCTTCCGCCAGCTGACCCGAGAGCAATCGTCGCCATGGCTCCGAGCAAGCGTGGCCAGTGACCTCCTCGGACCCCGCCGTGATGTCCATCGTCTTGAGCAACGTCGACTACGCCAAGATGCAGAAGAAATCGAGCCAGGGAGCCCCGAGTACGTCGTCCGCTTCGCGAGATCACCGCCGGCCACCGCAAAGGGCTACTCCAAATTCGCCGGCCACACAGCTTCTCCGACCACGCCACCGCCTCAGTTCGACTCAGGGTGAGCTTCTTCTTCACCAAGCTATCGCACGGCCGCCCCCTTCCTTACTTTTCGTGATCGCCATGGGAGCCGAACTCCGTCGCCGCCATGGCTGGTGGAGCTCTAGTCCCCGTGCGCTAGCGTCTCGCCAGACTTGCCCATCACCCTCCTAGTGCTCCCAGCAATCTGTTGCACAAGGCCACGGTCAAAACGGCGCTCCAGAGCACGAGTTCGACGATGCCCGAGCCCCTGCCTCCGCCGTCTTTGACGCCGGCGACGCTCCGGTGATCCCCGTGGCCCCCTGATACCACCACTCGACGCGGACGGCCTCCAGGAACCCGCCCGTGCCTCCAGAACCCCCCCCCCCCCCCCCCCCGCACCCTAAATCGCAGTCCGGCAAGAGCGCCGCCGTACCCGAGGTCACCGGCGGTTAACCGCCGGGCACTTAGGCCCTAATCACCTTCTAAACCCCCCTAAACCTCTATGACAGGTGGGGCCCCAGCCCTAATCCCTCTCTGTTAGTTTAAACTAACAGGGATTAAAACCCGCAAAGACAGACAGGTGGGCCCCTGT
Source organism: Bromus sterilis (assembly GCA_950022295.1). Lineage (NCBI taxonomy): Eukaryota > Viridiplantae > Streptophyta > Magnoliopsida > Poales > Poaceae > Bromus > Bromus sterilis. The sequence continues at coordinate 284,868,901 of OX465600.1, forward strand.
TGTCAGCCCCCCCCCACGTCATTGTGACGTCAGCCTGATGCAATAAATCGAGTTAATGGATTTCCAGTGAATTAATAAATCAGAGAAATTCCAGAAAATGCTTTAAACTTTGGAAATTCATAGTTAATTCATCCTAACTCCAAATATAGCAAATAATATGTCTAAAATTATCAGAAAAATACAAGGATTATGAATATGAAATTTGTTTTCATATTTGACCATTTTAAAATGGGTGAACAGTAGCAAACATGCATACGGATCCTTTTCAAATTCAAATTTGGAGTGTTTTTGCAATTGATTTTGCAACACCCTTAATTCCAATGGTTTCATACACACATCAGGAGCTTTACTTCAACTATACCAAATCACTTCATGATCAACTTTTCAGATGACCTTTCATGCATTATAATGCATTTGAAATTCATCGATAAATCAAATGGAGTTTGAATTTGCATTTCAAATGCAATATACTCCTTTTAAATGGAATGCTCAACACATCAGTACCTTGAACATCACCATTGCAATATTATTCATGTGATTGCGCATTGTACCTTATGTTGATCCTATGATTGTCATGTTGCTGATAGAAGTGGAGTCGGAACCCGAGATCACCCCCTTCGTTGAAGACCCCGAACCCGAACCTCGTCAGCAAGGCAAGCAAACCCCCAATGATCATGTCGATAAAATCCCAATTCCCTCTCATGTCTCGCTTATGCATTATTTAGGATGATCACCATGGTAACGTTTCTATCGCATAGTTGAACCCATGTCCTTTGCATGACCTATCATCTTGTCACAGTAGTAGGCAAACCACAATCCTAGCAGATATAGGAGTTGGTTGATATCATGTGACCCCTGCAACTGTTACTGCTTATTGCATGCTTAGTGGTACAATGAGGTTGCTTTTGATGTGAGTCGGGATGATGATAAACATGGTGTTGAAGAAAGTGAAATGTGTTGGTGAATCCACCCTAATACAAGGTGAACGATGAGAGGCTGTGTAGGAGTACACAGTGGGTTGTCTCGTTGAACACTGCCTTCAGCACCGAGTTCTTGTGTGGTGATCCAAGATGAAGAGTACAACCACACATTGGGCTCACTGACCCCTCTCGGCTTACTAACTCATCCCCTTCGATGTCCAGATGTCGCAGTAGTTCGGACTTCTATAGGTATTGTGGCCTGGTAGCCAAGTGAGAGAACGGCTCATCCAAGACCGGCTTTCGCACCACGCACACATCGTCTGGGTCCACTTCGGTAAACCGGTCGGGTTCACGATAGTGGAAGACAACCTAGATAGGCAGCTTTCTTGGACTAGATCGGCTATGAGGTAACGGTTGTGGTGGCATCCTCGCTGTCATCTCTTGAACGGTGACACGCAAAAGGCGGTAACTGATGGCACGTGTGTGTAGCGGTACACCCCTGCAGGGTTAACAAAACTATTCGAATAGCCGCGTCCGCGGTTATGGACTGCTTGGAAAGCTTAGCTTGATTATTAGACAACTTGAATTGGATACTTCTAAAACTCGCAAGATAAGCGTGAGTGATATGGTGTGCTTCTCGTGGGAAAGTCGAGGAAGTAACCATAGTGGTGTATTGGTTGAAGAGATGTAGTGGACTCGTGTACGCTTCTTACCTCAAGTCTGGTACTCGTAGTTCAGGACTAGCCAAGTCAAAGCTGGCACTTCTGCAAGTGAAACCCCACCTCCCTTCACCTTGATACATGTGCATGAGTAGTATAGCTCCTACGTAAGTCTTGCTGAGTACGACTTTGTACTCACGTTTGCTTATTCTATGTTTTAGATGAACCACCGACCCCGATGGTGGCTTCTACTTGAAGCTCGAAGGATGAAGACTCAGACCAAGACCAAGCTAGTGTAGTCCCAGTCAGACGACTGGTTCCCTCGTGGAGGGCTTGTTTTTAGATAAGGCTTCTCTAAGCCATTTGTTAAACTTGTCTGTACTCAGACCTACTTTGCTTCCGCATGCTTGTTGTAATGTTGGATCACATGCTTGTGATCTCTGTGTGCACTCTGTAAGAGTTATTAATAAAGTATATACTTTGTAGAGAATTGCAATGATACCTGCTGTTCATGCAAGGCATGTGTGCTGCGTGTATGTTTATAACATGCATGTCTTTGTATGGGTTTTCGAGACCTTAGTTGTGTTCTGGCTGGCGGTCTTTTATACACCAAGTGGCCCTTAGATGTGCGCAGCTTGGGGCATCGCGATGCGATTGCTCGAGACTCTGTCTCGTGCACACTTTGATGTATGATCGAGCCCGCCCTAGACCCCGACTAAGTGATCGGGCTGGAGTAAGTCTATGTAAGAGTTATGAGATAGTCGATAGTATGGTTGAGGCGACTTGTCTGTGAATATGGGAGTTCATCACCCTTATCATTTGACTTGTGTGCGGACGATGAGGACCCATCTCAGTTGATCATCCGGCCTGGATGGGATGCTCCTCACGTACGATGCTTTCCGAGAACGTTCTGTGCTTGGCCTTGTCTGCTTAGACTATGTCGTAGCGGGACTTGCATACGCTAACCCCGGGTCCCGACAATAATGTGGTGAAATGTGTTCAACCTTGGTTTTCCATGTACATATGTGGTAAACAAACTTATATAGATAAAAAAGTCCATTGGTCCATCCTCGTACGGAGAAAGCTATAAGGGTAGATATGCGGGGCCCCCAGATCTAGGGTTTCGGAGGTGAATGACCGTCGGAGGGACGGAATCATTGGAAAACCTACATGTGGAGCTAGGTTATGTTTATAAGTGTGATTTAATGTTTGTAGATGGAATATGTAGGTCATGTGTGTGACATTGTTCACGGACATGGGCTAACACTTAGTAAAATCGTCAATCCGTATGTGGAAACTCCCGGTACGGGTCTACCGGTGTGAATAATGTGGTGAAATGTGTTCAACCTTGGTTTTCCATGTACATATGTGCTAAACAAACATATATAGATAAAAAAGTTCATTGTTCCATCCTTGTACGGAGAAAGTTATAAGGGTAGATCTGCGCCCCCCCCGATCTAGGGTTTCGGAGGTGAATGACCGTCGGAGGGCCGAAATCATTGGAAAACCTGCATGTGCAGCTAGGTTATGTTTATAAGTGTGATTTAATGTTTGTAGATGGAATATGTAGGTCATGTGTCTGACGTTGTTTACGGACATGGGCTAACACTTAGTAAAATCGTCGATCCGTATGTGGAAAATCCCGATACGGGGCTACCGGTGTGAATAATGTGGTGAAATGTATTCAACCTTGGTTTTCCATGTACATATGTGTTAAACAAACATATATAGATAAAAAATTTCATTGGTCCATCCTCGTACGGAGAAAGCTATAAGGGTAGATCTGCTGGCCCCTCCGATCTAGGGGTTCAGAGGTGAATGACCGTCGGAGGGCCGAAATCATTGGAAAACCTGCATGTGGAGCTAGGTTATGTTTATAAGTGTGATTTCATGTTTGTAGATGGCATATGTAGGTCATGTGTCTGACGTTGTTCACGGACATGGGCTAACACTTAGTAAAATCGTCGATCCGTTTGTGGAAACTCCCGGTACGGGTCTACCGGTGTGAATAATGTGGTGAAATGTGTTCAACCTTGGTTTTCCATGTACATATGTGCTAAACAAACATAGATAGATAAAAAGTCCATTGGTGAACCCTCGTAAGGAGAAAGCTATAGGGGTAGATTTGCGGGTCCCCCCGATCTAGGGTTTCGGAGGCGAACGGTGTAAAAAGAATTTATATTGTTGAGAAACTATTAAAATGGTGTAAAAAATTATTAAAGTAAAAAAAAATATGCTTGAAAACATAAAAGAATACATAAATAAATAAATAAATAATGAATATGGACCTAAGCCGACGGCCAGGCTGTCGGCGTATCCCAATTTTCAAAAAATAAATAAAACTAAGCCGACGGCTATGCCGTCGGCGTATCTATAAATATATTTTTTTAAATACCTAAGCCGACGGCTTGGCCGTCGGCATAGGTCCCCGCCCCCACGTCCCGACCAAGGACCCCCGGGTCAACCGTTGTCTCCCCCGTGCCCCACTCACCCAAACCGAGATCCCGCGGCGCCTCCCGTCCCGCCGCCGGCCGCCCTTCCGTCCCGCCGCCCTCCCGCGAGCCCCTTGCCGCCGGCCACCCTCACACGAGCTCTCTGCCGCCGGCCCGCCCCTCCCGTGAGCTCCCTCACGCACCCGCCGCCGGCCCTCCCCTCCCCTTCTCCTGCCTCATCCCTCAACTGGAGTTCGAGCCCCGCCTCGACGCCGCCGGCCACCCGAGCCCCTCCTCGACGCCGCCGGCGGAGCCCGAGCCCCACCTCGACGCCAGACCCCACCCCGACGCCGGCCCGACCCCAAGCCGACCCCCACCTCGGTAGTAAGTTGCTCCCCCCCACACACACTCTCTTCTCCATTTTTTAGTTTTTGTTTTAAAATCCATAGAAATATACATATTTTGATCTGACATGATACTGTACTAAGATAATTTTAATTACAAATTCATTTTCAAAAGAGACCAAATGTTAAGCAAAATAAATACAAATACACGAAAAATTTAATTACAAATTCATTTTGCCGTATTATACAAATATACGTTTTAGGGGTTTCAAAAAAAATTGTTAAGCAAAATGAATTATTATTGTAATAATATTATGGTTGATGAAAAGAGACAAGATCGAAAAGATAAATTTTTTAGGTTTGATCACATGTTCACGATCTAATTACAGACTATCTTGGAGCCGCCGCCGTCTCGGAGCCCCCTTTGTCACCTCGCACCCCCGTCGTCAATCACGCTTCAAGGGTGAGAATCCGTTCACCCGTCTTATGTAGCTAGGTTTATTTTCATGTCTAGATCACCAAGTCAAGTCGCGTCACCTAGGAGTCATCCCGACTGTAAGCGTTACGCGGATAAATATGCATTAGTGGTATCGCATATTTTGTACCGTAACGCTTACAACTTTTATCGGGCAGTCGGCGGATTCGTAGTTGGGTATGGTTCTCGCTGGCTCTTCCTCGATCCGAGACAGGATTTCGGCGGCGCCTCCTCGTTGTTCTCCGGATGCACATTCTCTCGGCTTTTAGTCGAGACGTTTATCGAGAGAGCAGCGGGGAGGTGCTGCCGAAATTCTTCTCGGATTGGGGTAGAGCCAGGGAGAACTTACCCAATCTATGGATCCGGCGGCTGGTTAGGACCCACTTTCCTATTAGACATGTAGGTTGATGCATGCGTAAAAAATGAAGCATTTTAATCTCCCGTTTGATATTAAATGCTATGTTTGTCGTTTGGCTCTCAATAAAGCAGAAGAGGATGGCTGATAATGGGTGGATGTATAGTGGACGTACTAGTGCTGTTGACAGAACAGATGAGTGGGCATGGAAGAACGCTATGGTAGTGCAGGATATAGCCCGTGGTCCAAAGACACTTGATCCCCGTTGCCCTTGCGTCCGTTGCAGAAATCGTCATCGCGCTAGAAAGGAGGTTATGAAACAACACCTTTGGGCTTATGGGTATTTGTCGGGCTTCGTCACGACGGTTGACTTTACTCAGAATGAACGTGATAGAGTTGACGTGATGCGGCAGCAGATCGATGGCATAGAGTACGATGGCATGCGAAACTTGCTGGAGGATTTCCGTGATGCCAAGCCGGAGTCTCCACCTTGTGCTGAACCAGAGGGACCGTCGGAACCAGAGAAACCTCCTGAACCACAGGATCCCGAGCCATCCGCTAAGGCCTTCTATGATATGATGGAATCGGCTAAGAGGCCTTTGTACCCGGGTGCAAATGTTTCTCAGCTTGATACCATCTCACAATTACTAGCCAAAAAGCTCCAGTTCAACACAACCCGTTCATGCTTTGAAGTCAGTCTGGTAAAACATGGTAACACGTTGCCTGATGGTCATAGTCTGCCTAAAACCTTGTACGAATGCAAGAAAATCACGCGAGCGCTCAGCATGGACTACATAAAGATAGATTGTTGTCCAAAAGGTTGCCTTCTATTTTGGAAACAGTTTGTGGATGACAAGTACTGTAGCTTGTGTGGGTCCTCTAGGTATCTTGAGTCCAAGGGAGCCGATGGTGAGCCCAAGGTGTAGACAAAGGTCCCCGCTTCGATTCTTCGTTATCTCCCATTCATAAAAAGAATCCAGCGGCTTTACATGACCTTGGAGTCTGCCAAACAGATGACGTGCACAAGGACGGGAAGAGATACCCTGACGAGCACGGACGGGAAACAATGGGAGATCCATCTGATGGCAGGGCATGTAAGAAGTTCGATGAAGACCACCCTGATATGGCGGCAGAGGCCCGACACTACAGAATTGCCATATCTATGGATGAATTCAATCCATATGGCATGTCGAGTTCCTCGTACAACTGTTGGCCGGTGTTTGTTATTCCGCTCAATCTCCCTCCCCCAGCCCTAATGCAAAGGAATACCATATTCTTGACGCTGATCATTCCAGGGCCTGACTACCCGGGGAAGAAATTGAGTGTCTACATGCAGCCGCTTGTGGATGATCTGAACCACTCTTGGCACCACCCAATGTTGACATACAACCGTGCATCGAAGACAAACTTCTTCATGAAAGTTTGGTACCAATATTCCATGCACGACATGCCTGCGTATGCCCTATTCTGCGGCCACTGTACACCTGGTAAGTGGCCATGCCCAATGTGCATGCAACTACTTGAGTTCCTTTGGCTAAAAGTGGGTAAAAAATATTCCGCCTTTGACACGCATTGACCGTTTCTCAAAAGAGATCATCCGTTCAGACAGGACATAAGGAACTTCAAGAAGGGAAAAGTTGTGCTTGAAGAAAGGCAGATACCAACGTTCAATGGTGCAGCTGTTAAGGCTGAGCTAGCCTCTCTCGCACGTACTGAATCCGGTGTCCCAGTATTTTACGGATATGGTAAGGAGCACAACTGGACTCACGAGGCAGGCATAACGAAGCTCGACTATTATCACCAATTAGCACTTCCCCATAACATCAATGTGATGCACACCGAAAAGAATGTCACATAGTCCCTCTTTAACACAATCCTGAACATTTCTGAGAAGACAAGGGATAATGTCAAGGCTAGAGTCAATGTTAAGGAGCTGTGTGATAGGCCGAGACATCACATGCAGCCTCCTGAAGACAAACGAAAAGGGTGGTTGAAGCCGCATTCGCAGTTTGTGCTTGATAAGGACCAAAAGAAGGAGTCATTCACGTGGCTGAAATACGTCATGATGTTTCCTGATGGTTATTGTTCGAATATAAGAAAGGGAGTCAATATTGAGAAGGGAAATGTCACTGGGATGAAGAGTCACGACTATCATATATGGATTGAGAGATTGATGCCGGTGATGCTTCGAGGTTATCTCCCTGAGCGTATCTGGCGAGTGATAGCGGAGTTGAGCCATTTCTTCCGCACGGTCTGTGCTAAGAAGATATGTCCCGTGATGATTGAGAATCTACATGATCTAGTGTCGGAGTTGCTATGACAGTTAGAGAAGATATTTACGCCAGGCTTCTTTACTCCAGTGCTACATCTCATTGTGCATCTCGCGAACGAGGCACTCTTGGGTGGACCGGTGCAGTTTCGTTGGCAGTTTTGTATTGAGAGAGAGTTCAAGTATATTTGGCTCAAACGTGGAAACAAAAATAAGATTGAAGCATGCATAGCTGAGGCAACTATCCTCCAGGAGATAGCAAACGCCACGACAGCGTACTATGCGGATGAAGTTCCCACTATGCATAACCAAGTACCTCGGTACAATGTCGACGAGCCCAAGCGTGACCCCAAGCTCCTCCTCTTAAATTTTCCCGGTGGCAAGGCCGATGGCGCAAAACCTCATACCTTGTCCAACCAAGATAATGAGTGCATAATGCTCTATGTGCTTATGAACATGGGGGAAGTGGTGGACGACCAGAAGAAAGAGAGCGGGGAGGAGGAGGAGGAGGAGGTGGTGCCCAGTTTCCTAAGGTAAAATGGTGACTTAATTACTTTGCAACTAGTAACTCGGTTTCCTTCTAATACATATTTTCTCCTTCTAGCCAATTCGTGGATGAAGTGTGGCCGGGACCAACAGATCCCGATGCTGTGCAGTTGGATGCTCTTCTGAAAGGGGGTGCCCCGGGAAGAAGTTTCACGTCATGGTTCAGGGAAAAGGTAATCCGTAACCTATCCCTCTTAATTACGTGGCAACATGGCCCTCTTATTACACGTAACTAATGCACGATTCGTACTAAACTTGTAGGGAGATGATCCCACAGTGATGATGTCGGATGAGTTGAGATGTGTCTCTCAGGGTTTTAACAGTAAAGTCAACATGTATGAGAAGTATGATGTGAATGGGTATCGCTTTCAAACAAACGGCCACCAAAATAGTCGCTCGGGTGAAAAAACTATAAATACCGGGGTCTTCACCAAGGGACAAGATGACTTTGATTACTACGGAAGGTTGCAGAACGTATACGAGCTGACGTTCAACAATGGGCCCGTAGAACTCAAGCTTGTTGTGTTCAGATGCCACTGGTTCGATCCACGCCATGGACACAAAAATACCCCTTCCATTGGGTTAGTTGAAGTTAGGCCTTCAACCACCTATAGCGGATCTGATGTCTTTGTTGTGGCTCACCAAGAAAACCAAGTTTATTACTTTCCCTACCCATGCCAGAAAGAATACCTCCAGGGCTGGGAAGTCGTGTACCAGGTATCGCCACATGGTAAACTACACATGCCCTCCGAGGACGATTACAACAACATTAACCCTCAAACATACGAGGGAATTTTCTATCAAGAGCAAGAGAACTTTGGGGACTTTGGCTTAGAAGGTCTTGAGGACCTCAAGAACGATGTACACACCCGTGGTGAGATAGTCACGGACATAAGTGACATAGAGATGCTCAACAAGGCACATGCCAATGATGAGCCTCAGATTGATGATGATGATGAGCCTCCACCGTCCGAGGATCCCGACGCTTTATAGGCACGTGATAGTGATAGTGATGATGGAGATGAGAATGAGCCTCAGAGTGATGATGATGATTATTAGTATTTATGTATCTCGATAATATATGTATGTTATTTTGGATGATGATGATGATTGTGTGCGGTGTGCTACGATGAATTGATGATGACGTTATTTTGTATCTTGTCGATGGGCACGTGCTATTTAAAATGCTCTATGTTCCATGACAATGATGAGTCTCCACCGTGCGAGGATCCCGAGGCTGAGAATGATGACGAGTATTAGTATTTATTTTCATCTTGATTGCATTGCGTCTTTATGTTTCTTAATTGCAGTGCATCTTTATGCTTAATTGTTTTATTTTCTCAATGCAGGTGATTGGCCAATATGAGCAATGGCAAGGCATCACCGCAGTCCTTGCTTCAGGGGATAAAGAAGACGGAGAGTGGAAGAGCAACCACCTCAAGGTACGGCGCCGAGGAGGTAGGAGGAGGAGGAGGGGATGCAGGACGAGGAGGAGGAAGAGGGGGACATCCCCCGAGGTCACACCAAGGAGGTACATTGCATCTTCATTATGCTTGGTATTTATTTTTCAACATGCTTCTTAATTGTTTACCTTTTCCGATTGCAGGAGGCCGAGGACGAGGGTGAGGTACCGTCCTTCTGAGTGACATACCCTTCGCTTCCGGCGACGTGGCTTCACAGACCGTGTTCTCGGAGTCTCCAGACGAGGAGATGGACTCTCGAGACTTGGAAGCGGAGTCTCGAGGCGAGGAGATGGTGACTGCGTCGGGGCCATCGAGTGCGTCGACGAAGAAGGCAAAGGTTCGTGGGGAAACAGAAGTCCCTAAGGAGGAGCCTGCCCCGGAGGCTCGGACCCTCATTAAACCTACCAGAACTGAGTAAGTGGCTATAGTTTCATTTCGTTGATACCAACTTGGCATGTACTAATGTTTGATTCTTGTGCAGCAATTGGCTTCATCCTGCTGGGACCCGATTCCCTGGCTGCATGCTTGGAGCTATCATTAGGAAGTTTTGGTCGGTCTTCTACACCACAGACAAAGGCGAGAGGAAGCTAGCCACGCTTTGGAGACACGACGAGCTCGCAGATTGTCCCCCCTATGGGAAATCTTCTGACGCCGTGATCAACAAGTTTTGGGTAAGGCAAAATCATGACTCTTCACACTTTTTTTGTTCATAGTTGATGACCCCGCCATGCTAACTCATGAATCCCACAATTTTTTGATGCATGATTTCAGAGATTCTATAGGGTGGCTCCGGAGCACCAGGAGACGGCGAACAAGACTCTGCAGGGTCATTGTAAGAGGTTGACTAATCTGCAGTTCTACAACCAGGGTCATACCGCCAGGAGTCAATACAACATGGCAAAATCGGGCAAGCCGTTGCCGAAGCACTGATGTGCGAGGTGATGATAGTGATTTCTCGCGCTTCGTTGGTAAACCCCAAGTGGAAGGCGTGATGTAGCACAACAGCAAATTTCTCTCAGTAAAGATACCAAGGTTTGTCTCCAGTGGGACTCCAGAGATGATAAGTAGGTGTCAGCGGCGCAACTGACGTGGACCTGCACACAGACACAAATAACTTTGTTCCCAACGAAGTTCAGAGAGATTGTCAATCTCTCCGGTCTTGTTGTAAACAAAGGATCAAACGCAAGGGGTAATGATAGCAACTGAAAGTAAAATCAGAAAAGTAAATGAGCATGGAAACAGTAATGAGGATATGGACCGGGATACGTGATGTTCACTAGTGATGTCTCTCTCCCAAAAGACGATAAAACTGCTATGCGAGGTGAACAAATTACAGAAGGGCAATTGACAGGATTATGAACGCACCACAATGCTAACTATGCTACAAAAGAAAGGAAGAGGCTCAGAAGCATGGGCAGTACGCCAAAATAAGTAGATCGAAATCCAACTACATCTACTACTAATCATCCACCTTGAGATATCTATCCAGAACATCTCGCTGGTATTAAGTTGCGAGCCCCACCCAAAGTGTAAACCCAAAGCAACATACAACTGCATTAAAAAGCACTTTGTGTAAAGTCAACAGTCCTTGCAACCGCGGTTACAAGCACCGTTGTTTTCCCCCTTGTGGCAACAGCACATCCCCTAGACTCATGTTTCTGTCACTCAAGCGTGTCATCGGGGGGCATGAACCCACAATCGAGCAAAACGTTCCCTCTTGGGGTTATTACCTACTACTTGGCCAAAGCAATAAACAACAACGGAGAACATGCAAGAATTACTTAGGAACAAAAATATAAGAGATAAAAACCAAATATATTACTCAATCACAATCTGAACATAATCTCATAATCTATCAGATCCCATCAAACTCAGCATAGCAACAGCAGAAAGATTAAAAAAGTGCCTCGATCATGTAGGGCAGCTCACGAGGTCTAAACCATGAAGAACAAAGAGGGGAGAAGAACATCACATAGCTACCGATCACGGACCCATGGTCCAAGGAAAACTACTCACGAGACATCCGGGAAGCATCCATGGTGGAGAGGAGACTCCCGGAGGTCGGCCCTCCCTCCGGCAGGGTGCCGGGAAGAGGTCTTCTGCTGCTCTCGATCTCGGAAGCGCAGCGGCGGAGAAACAGAGAAGAGATCGCGAAAAAGTGTTCTGTCCTCGAGGGTTTCCCGAGACGGAGAATATATAGGCGAAGGGGGGCAGCCAGGGGGGGCACCAGGGGTCCAGGCGCCCCCCTGGCGCGGCCAGGCCCTAGGGTGCGCCACTAGGGCGCCTGGGCCTCTGGTGGTGGCCCTCTGGCCCCACCCAGGTTCTTCCAAAAGGTTCCTTCACGCTGATTTTTTATCTGATTTTTACCAATTTTTGGAGCACTTTTTGTATGGGGGAAAAATAAAATAGAAAAACAGCAGAAAACAGGAACTGGCACTGTGGTGCACTGAGTTAATAGGTTAGTCCAAATATGATCAATATTGTATGAAAGTGTATCTATATCATAGCAATATCACACAAAACATGCATGGAGCAAGCAGAAATTATAGATTCGTTTTGGACGTATCAACATCCCCAAGCTTAATTCCTGCTCGTCCTCGAGTAGGTAAATGAAAACGGCATAATTTCTGTGGTGACATGCTAGAAACCATATAAGAACTTTGAAAAGTAAAGCAATCAAGGTTAGAGATTCAATTCAAGTCATAAGATGCAAGAGTCTATATTAGCATTGAGACAAGTAATAAAAGAACATTAGGTGCAAGAGCTCTCGCTGTCCGTGACTTGAATGTCTCCAAATGGTGTTTGCGTGCAAGAAGGGGGATAGGGAATATGAGAAAAACATTTATTTGTTGAGAACTCAATCTACTAAAGTTTCACACTTGGTCTTTTTATGGAATCTTATCTTGACTCGTCCCCAGACCACTAGCCAGGTACAAGTCAATTTGATCCACTCCTTTTTCAATATTTTGAGCACTCATGCAATGGATGAGCGTAAGCACGAGAGTTGACACTTAGGATGTCAAAGAGAGGAGTACGGATGAGGAAGACAAAAAAGGATGAGAAAGGCTCACATCAATGAGGACAATCATAGGCAAGAGATGCCGAATGATAGATATGATGTGAGGAGTAGGTATTTCCATGCAACGGATGCACATATGAGCTAGGAAGCTCTCCAATGGAACTAGTGGGGGTGCATCTAACTTGCTCGCTCATGAAGACCAATAGCTCGTTTGAGAAGGCTCATCCTTGGAATATGCAAGCCAAGTTCTATAGTGTGAAGGTCCGCACATAGCTATATGCATAATGATCATCTCTATGGAGTACAAGGGTATAAAGGGAGTACTAGTGTGGATCTCTCAAAAGGATAGTAGTGTTGCCCCTTTCTCTATTTTTATTTCTTTTTTCTTTTTCTCTTTTTTTCTATTTTTTTGTATTTTTTGTGGCCTCAATGGCTCTTTCTATTTAACTCTCATTTGTCCTCTTTGGGATCTTTTATTGTGTCCACTTTGGGATATTTTCCTCACTTAAGGGAAACACTCTATTTTACAAGAAGGTAAAGGAGATCTTTCACACTTTACAAGGTACTCAAAATCATAAAGAAGATGTAAATATCATGATGTATGCAATGTATGTCGCTGCCAGTGTAGCAGGAACATGTATGACATGAAGATCAAGTCATGAAGAGGTGGATGTTGCATGGCAATATATCTCGGAAAGGCTATGGAAATGCCTTGATAGGTAGGTATGGTGGCTGTTTTGAGGAAAGATAAAAGGAGGTTTATGATGACAGAGCGTATCATGCCAAGGGTTTGGATGTACCGGTGAAGGTGGACACCAACTCTCGGAGTGAGAAGAAGGCAATGCACGGCACGGGAGAGGCTAGCAAAATATGGGAAGGTGGAAGTGTAAACTTTCAATACTTACATTAGTCCGAAGAACTCATGCACTTATTATCGGTAACTCTCAATCTAATAAGGAGGTTCACAAAGAGACAAGTACCCCGAGCAGGATTGTATGGGGGTTTGGTTCTCCTTGCGCATCCTCGACTCATTGTACGTGAGTGTAGTCTAATATTCGATCCCTCCAAAGATTAGCGATCCATCTAGTAGCTAGAGTTCTCAACTAGTTTTGTAGGTTTTGAAAATACACACGGATTTCCCAAAATACGACACCTATCACTAATAGGCTAGAGCTCTTGACACCAAAAGTTCAGACATTACTCACATCAATACCTCAAAACTATTGCAAGTTACTACTAGAATTAAATAGCAACTTCAATTACCTACTTTCAAGACAAGACACAACTCAGTGCAACAACCAACTCACTTTAACAGGATAAACATGAAAACTAAAAAAAAGTTCCAGCAACAAACTAAACAAAAGCCAAGGCTCTTGCTAAAGACAAACTAAGACTAAAACTAAACATGGCAGCAGCTACGAAAAGATAAAGAACACACAACAGCAAAAAGATAAGCAGGAAAAATCCTATGATGTGTTCTAGATTTTGAAAGTGGAGCGTGTTTCTCTCCCACACAAAGTAAGATGGGGTCTAACTTGCTATGACTAGCAAGAAAAACTAAAGAAAACTAAAAATAAAACCTAAGAGCGAGACGCTCCAAGCATAGTGTGACGCCCCCAAAATCAGACCGTGTACAGTAATCATACACGCAAGGTACACGATCGAGATCAGGGACTCACGGTGAGATATCACAACATAACTCTACAAATAAAATAATACAAGCTGTTTAATACAAGCCAGAGGCCACGAGGGCTCGAATACAACAGCTCGAGAGCACAAAGTCAGCAGAAGCAATAGTATCTGAGTACAAACACAAGGATACAAGGTTGCCTTAAGAAGGCTAGCACAAATAGAAACAACGATCGAAAAGGCGAGGCCTCCTGCCTGGGAACCTCCAAACTACTCCTGGTCAAAAGGGAACTCGACGTCGTAGAAGGCATCGGGGATCTTCACGTTGCGGTGGTCGGCATCGGGAACTCCTGCTCCTGGGCTCCAACGTCGACTGCAGCGGCCGATCAGGCAAAACAGTAAAGGAAATAAAGCACGTGAGTATCTAGCATACCCGCGAGTCTTACGTCCGCTACTAAGAATTTATGCATTGTATCAAATGGAAAGGGGAGGCTATATATAGTGGACTGCAAGATAGAAGTTAGAGCAAGGATAAGAAGCTAAGCCTATCGAAGACTAGCATCTTCCGACGAGTCTTGAAGCATGAGGTAAGGATCAGCCAACAGTTTAATATAACAGTAATGAAAGTAACAATGCAGCAGAAGTTGCTGCAGCATTGTATAATAATAAGTTGTAATCATAATTAATAATGCCTCCGAGTTCCCTCCCTCGACATCCCCGCGAGGAAGAAAACCCGGAACCAACAGTTTAATAGTAGTAGTTTGTAGTGGTAGGATCTGGCTTCAGCATAAAGCGTCCTGTTACCGCGGACACGACTATTCGAATAGATTAAACTCCCTGCAGGGGTGCACTAGTGTGACACTACACGCTCGGATCTCCAGGGTGGCGTACACCTTGTTAGGGAATGCCCTACCGAGGCTATCCGACACAACGCAGTCCATCCTACGGCTCATCAGAGAGGTCCCCGCCGGTCTACAGCCCTAAGTGCAAGGGGGTCATGGGCCTATCACCCCTCGCTCTCCGGGTCGTTGCGAGGAGGGTGAATTCCAACGCCGCAGCGCGATCCGTCCCTGTCGCAATGCTGAACTGGACGTCTTTTAGAGCTTTCGAACGAGGCTACATTGCGGAGGCGTCCATACGCGTAATCCCACGTATAGGTAGTGCGTACAAGCCAAAAGGCTACTCAAGTCATCCGCCGAACCCGTTAAGCATTTTATTAATTTTCTGTCGAGAAAACCGTTATCGTTGCCCCTTATTGAATGAGTCGCGGACAACGACAGCAGTCAGGACCACCAGTAACGTCGGTGCCTGCCCTGACGTCCCACCAACTCGTGCGGTTACCAACAAGGTGAACCGTCTCCTTACCTTGTCTCGCGTGTGCTCTTGGTAGAGCTCGACTTTCGTACAACAGGAAATCCTTCGGCCACGAACAGTACCAGGCCCTCCGCACACCGGTGGAATACACCTGACCTGTCGTTCCGCTAAGATACCCTACGCGGGAACCGTTGGGTCACCCGACTCATTACCTGTAAGGACACCAGTTGATTCGAGTGCCTACCATCAAGTGGAACCAGGTGGAATCACCCTCGATGGTACACTTGAAGAGGTTCGACAGAGACATCAGCGGAATGAACTAAAGAGGAATATTCTCGTATCACCCCGGTGGTGCCGAGACACCAGCGGAATGAACTAAAGAGGAATACCCTCGTATCATCTCGGGGATGCTACGCTACTGAGCCGAAGAGAGTGAAATACGAGTTCGTCCACTCATAAGTCAAACTCGAAGCGACTCGGCAGAGTCTCGCCATTGTAGGTTCCCTTGGGCGTATGCATTGATCCGTACCTGTTGCAGTTATAATATTTGTAATCCGCTTTCACTCACCAGAGTGATCACGGCCCACTATTCTAAACCTAGCTAACAATGCGCAGGGTTTACTGCTGCGTAGGTACATCAAGGGGCGACAAAAACATGCTATGCAATTGAATAGGATTGTAACGTAGCAGCAGCAGTAACCATGCCTAGTGCAAGAAATGTACGAAAAGATAGGCGATATATGGGGAAGAGAATGGCTCTGCTTGCCTGGAAGCTCGGTAGTAGCGGTACGGTCGTCGACGAAGTAGTCGTACTCGGCAACGATGTCATCGGCGGCAGCAACGAGGTCTATCGGAGAATAAAGGGGGGGAGAAACAATAAATACACAGCAATAATAACAATACAATTGTATGACATAGCAGATATAAAGCAACAGGGCTCTAACGTAGTGTTCGATGATTTGCTCGGAGCAGGAATTTATCAGGGGATGATTCATCAGTACCGGTTGACTACCGGACCGATGATCCGGAGGGGAAGGTTCCATGTCTGCAGTGTTAGAGACATCTGACAGACATGTGGATAGTGTATCCGTGCTCGTTGATTGATTCTGAACAACTTTTATGTTCAAAACATTTTCATCTGGAAAGTTTTACCGGCACCGGGCGTCTAACAAACAGATGAACCGGAGGGGAAATGTTCCACGTTCGGTATGCCAGAGAGGTGCGGTGGGGGTATGGGTAGTGTATCCGGGTTCGCAATATCTTTCTGAGCAACTTTGATGTATAAAATATTTTGATCTGACCTACGGTTTATTTTATATGATTTTCTAAAGTTTTAAAAGATTTTCAAGAATATTTTAATTCAAATTAATAACGGTAAATACTTTTTATATTCAGACTGAGCCAGCCACAGTCAATGACATGTGGGGCCGTCGGGGCGCAGCCAACAGTTGACTAGTCAAGGTTGACCGGTCAACAGGGTCAATGTGGGGTCCACAGGTCATTGCCCTATTTTGGGATTCTTCTGAAATTATACTAAGTCTAGGAATTCCGGTGTTAATTATCCATCGGCCGCCCTCGGGGGGCTACGGTTTGGGGTTCCACACCTCCGATGAATCTGTGCCGTACATCAACATTCATCAGCTGTCCGCGATCTCGAATCCGGTACGGATGGTATCTAGGTTAGGGTTCATCGGCTTATGTAAAACTTTCCCGGAGAAGTGCTGCCCGACGTTAATTCTCAGAATTGTTAAGAGATGCAAGGTTCGTCCGATGATTCTCGTTGATCCGTAGCTCAGATGGAGATGCATCCAACACGTGTTTTGCGCTATAACATTTGTACAATCATGCCATGCCATTTGATGTTATGATAGGATACTTTAACATGTCCAAAATGTGCTCTAAAATAGCATAAAATTATCTGTTTCCTGTCATTTTCCCGTTAACCAAAACTTGCACTTTATGAATTTTATAGAATTAAATACTTGCACATTCAGAAGTAGGTCCAATGTAACAATTTGAAGCTCGATACTTATACTCTATGTTTATATCATTTTTAACCACTTTAGAATTCGTTTTGCTCTAATTTTGTTGTTGTCCAAAGGGGCACTTAGTAGTATTGGCTACTGTCTAAAAGGGCATGACATTCTTCAGTGCTTGTAGCGACAACACACATTAGTTGCAGCGACGTTGAGCATCAGGGGGGCACCCAGGGCACGGCGAGGGGTGGATGTGGTGTGGCCAGGGGCGTGCTGGGCGCGGCCAGAGGACGGCAGGGCGCGGCCAAGGCGCGACTTGCGTGTGGCCGGTCATGGTGGCCACAGCGGTGCGGTATAACGAGGGCAAAGGGAAGCGGAGCAAGGGAGGCTCACAGCGGGCAGGAACGGCGGCGGTTGAGGCTGCGGAGCAGTCCGGCGAGGGGATGGCGAGCCGTCCGGCCGTGGTGCGGCAAAGGAGACAGAGCAACGTCGGCGTCCACGATCCAGAGGGGTTGCGCGGGGATGGCGAGGCGAGCCCGGGCGGAGCGGCGACTTGGTGCAGGAAGGGGAGGCTCCGGCGACAGGAGCATGCGAGGAGGGGCGACGGCGGCGCGCCAACGACGAGGCTGGGGCCGCGGTGCAGTGGTGGTGGCGGCGCGGTTGGGGGGAAGGGGGCGCAACCACTAGGGGACGTCGAGGGGCACCACCGGGGGGCTGCACGGCGGCCGGGATTGCCGGAGATGGCGGGGGCCGACAGCTGGGAGGAGTGAGCTCGGGGGCGAGGGCCGATCTGGATCGGGTGGGGAGGAGGGGAGAGATGCGAGAGAGATGGGGGAGGAGCCGGCTCGGGTGTTGACGATGAGTGGGGGGGTTGACTCGGGGAGAGGTGGGCTGGCCAGGGGGGTTCGGCTTGGTGGGCCTGTTGCCCAATGGCGCAAGATAGGAGCTTAACATTTTATTTATTTATTCTTTTCTTGTCTTTATGTTCCTGGTTAGTTTAGCCACATTTTGATTTTTGTAAAATATGAGCCTTGCTCCAATATTAGTGTTAGGTAATATACAGTGGCTACTTAAAGTTTGAACTGTAAATAAAATCATTCATCATTTTATTTAAATAATTATTATTTAATTTGGACTTTTTAATCTACTGTTTTATTTGTTTGCATTATTTTATAGCACAATAAATAACAACAACTATACCAACCTGGTCCAGAGATTATTAGTGAATTTATAAAAGTGGTGGGGCAATTTTTTGACAAACTTTAATTGTCACCTAGGTTTTAATATTGCACCCAAGGCATTTCAAGATTTGATTTGAATTCAAATGAAAAGGGTTGGACTTTTTATTGATTCATGATGAGCAAGGTCCATGATCACATTGCTTTTGAATATCACCCAACAAGATTATTGAAAGGATCAATGCAAAGGTGATCAAAGTGAAATTAGCAATAGTGATTTGACTGTAGCAGAAGGATTACTGTTCCAACAACAGTGATTACTGTTGGGTTACTGTAGCGTGACACCCAGGGTGTTACATGTTGGATATGTGCCCTAGAGACAAATTAATAAAGATTTTTGTCACATATCCGTTTTGTTCATAATACGTTTTATACTGTGCTATAACTGTATTACATGGAAATACTAATACAGGTGTAGTATAAAACATGGTCCGTAGTTTAACTCGGGTAAACTATCTCATTGGGCAATTGATTGATCAAGCTTTCCTGATCATGGTGACACTTAAGTCCATTGACAATGAGGTCATATCATTAGGGGAATGATGTGATGGACAGACACCCACCTAAAGTAATACAATGTGATCGAGTCACATAGTTCAGCGTTGCTATGACTTTGTAACGTATGGCTTAGTCCTTAGACCGCAATGATCATACATAATTTTCATCTATGAGGAGACTTTGATTTGTATCCCACCGCCTGACTGAAATATGTTGGCTATAACGGTGCACTTTGGGTATTCCGAAATAGATGGTTGATGAGTATGTGAATAGATCAAAGAGGGATTTGTTAGTCCTTGTGACAGGACAGGTACTCTGGGCCCACTCGGTGATATTGCATCAACAGCTTGCAAGCAAGTGACTAGGTCACAAGGGATGCAATGATCATGGACGAGTAAACTTGTTTGTTGTGAACGAGATGTGAACACGGTATGTAGGATACCGACGATCAAACCTCGGACAAACAAAGTACCGCATCACAAAGGGATAACGTCGTATCGTTAACGGATTCCAAAAAGCGATCGAAGTTCATTCGATGGAAGCGCAGGGGCTGTCAAGGATTGTAACCAGGTCCAACTGACTAGTCATTGGTTAATGAGAAGAGTCTCGACCATGTCTGCTGTTTCCCGGACCGTTAGGGTGTCACACTTAAGGGGCAATCGATGCTAGGACAGATTCGGGATCATCGGTGAAATAAGAGAAAGCATTGGAATAGTTCCGGGAGAGAACGGAAGTTGTTCCGGATATTTTGAAAGGTTCAAAATAATGTTTAATTACATTTAATAATGTTTTAGTATTTAATTATCTGAATTAAATATTAAAATATATTTAAATTAATTAATTAAATGGAAAAAAGGCAAATGGGCCTCTTAGGGCCCATTAGGGGAGGAGGGGGTTCCCCCCCTTGGGCTTGGCGCCAAGGGTGGGGCCCATCCCCCCCCCCCATGGCCGGCGCCCTCCCCCCCCCCCCCCTTGGGGGTTTAGTCCCACATGGGGGAGGGAAGAGGGATCACACACCCCCCCCCTTGGCCTATATAAGGAGGGGTAGACCCCCCCTTTTTCCATACAACAATTGAGTTCTCTCTCTCTCTTTCTCCATTTCCGGAAGTGGACTCCCCTTGTTAGGAGTCTGCACCAGGATTGGAGTTCTCCACCATAAGGCAGGCCGTCGCTCTGCCGGAGTCGGGATCCGAATCCGTCTTCTTTTCGCTGCTCGCCTGGTTCGGAGCCCGGAGGGAACATCGGTTGCACTGTACGTGTGTAATCTCTTCGAGGCACTACACCTGTGGTGCTACTTCGTCGCTGGAGGATTACCGGGAGTCATCCTCGCCGGTGTGGTCTTCTACACGACAGGGAGGTCGTAGTTCTGAGTCTACGCCAACCACGTTCGCAAGAACGTTTCCCTCTTTCGGTCTTCAAAGGTATGAACACCGATTCCCTCCGTTACCTTACATCGTCATAGCATAGATCTTGGGTTCGGGTACCGTAGGTATGAAAAATTTGTGTTTTCTGCCCCGTACCCAAACAGTGGTATCATGAGCTAGCTATGCGTAGATGTATTGTACGGGTAGAACACATCTAGGATGTGGGCATCGAATCTTCATTCGTTACCCTCCCACGTGTACTCATTTAGCATTGTGGGAATGTTTGATGAAGCGGCCCCCGACCGACCTTACGCGTTTACGCGAGACTGGTTCCACGCTTGACATATGGCTTGTACCATATAAAGTGGCTGGGGGGTGTCTGTCTCTCTGCATTAGCGATGCGAAGATGTTTGCAACGGAGGGCCCCGACAGGGGTGTAATAGAGACGGATGGGAGACGGTGTTGTGGCATGTTTTTCGCAGGATAGAGATCGGTTCTCTCTCTCGAAACCCCTAGCAGCCACGTAAAACTTGCACAAGCTAAAGTAGAAAGGCGTTTTAACTTTGCTTTGCATGAAGGGGGATCATAGATTGTATGATTTAAAGTTTTACATCCTGTTTTGCTAATATGCTTGATATAACGACGGTAGCATTATAGGATGATCTCTCACTAAAACCAACACAGTGTCCTTACCCTAGTGAGCACCACCTGGAAAGTTCTACATTATGGAGGCATCACGTGTCACACGGGTGTCAAACATTTTTTCGTTCACAAGAGGTGGGTGTAGCAAGCCTGGCATATGTATATGATATGGCCTTGCATGACACAGCAATAAATCACATAGGGTGTGATGGCGAGCCTGGCATATGTATATGATATGGCCTCGGGACACAAGAGACCGAAAGGTCGAGCATGAGTCACATAGATGATGTGATTGGCATGATGGCCTACCTTGAACACATACGGATGGCCGTGATGATCGGGGGAGGTATGGTGTTCTAAGGATCGTGTAATCACTTAGAAAAACTGAGAGATGTTTTCCTAAGTGGGAGTTTTAGAATTAATTGTAATTGAACTCCACATTATGAACAAAAGTCTAAATATGTATCTTTGTGAATCAACCTTGTAGATGACAGCACCACGCCCCTCGTTCAACTTAGGATCATTCCTAGAGAAAGATAAACTGAAAACTAATGGGTCAAACTTCACCTCCTGGTTCCGCACCCTGAGGATTCTCCTCGTTCCCCTCAAAATGTCCTACGTACTTGAGACTGCATTAGGAGATGCACCAGCAACTACCGCTACTCCGGCTAAGAAGAAAGTCTATCTCATTAAGTCGGATGATTCCTCCCTTGTCAAGAAGGGTATGCTCCATGCCATGGAGGCTGAACTGCAGAAACGGTTCGAGAGCTTCAGTGCTGATGAGATAATCACCGACCTCAAGACCGTCTTTGCACCTCAAGCCAAGGTTGAGAGAAATGAAGTTTGTGAAGCTTTCTTCTCTGCAAAGATGGAAGAGCACACCAGCATGACTGAGCACGTAGTCAAAATGTCTGACTACGTTCAACGCCTAAATGATCTAGAATTTAAGATTCCAGATGAAGTGGCGATTGATAGGGTGTTGCGGTCGCTACCCCCTAGCTATGAGAGTTTTGTGTTGAAGTACAACATGCAAGGAATGGTTAAGACCCTTTCTGAATTGTTCACAATACTCAAAATTGCTGAGATGGAAATCAAGAAGGAGCACAGCTGCACCAAGTACCTAGAAGATAAGAAGGCCGGCAAGGTTGCCGGAAGAGACATGGATATATGTGATATACATGTTATTGATGTTTTGCTGACAAGTGCTCGGAGCAACGTCTGGATATTTGATACCGGATCAGTTGCTCACATCTGCAACTCCCAGGAGGGGATGCAGAATAAACGACTCTTGCGAAAGGATGAAGTGACGATGCACGTTGGGAACGGTGCCAAGGTTGAAGTAATGTCAATTGGCACGCTTCGTCTTAGTCTCCCTTCGGGATTGATTCTTGTCTTGAATAATTGCTATTATGTACCCGCTTTGAGTATGAACATTGTGAGTGGCTCTTGCTTGATGCGAGACCAGTATTCTTTTAAATCCGAAACAACTGGTTGTTCGATTTATAAGAATAATGTCTTCTATGTTCATGCACCGGTGCGTAATGGTTTATTCTTAATGGATCTCGAATATAATGACTCCCACATCAATAACGTAGAGGCCAAAAGATTAAAGCCTAGTAACGAAGAACACATGACGATGTGGCATTGTCGACTTGGTCATATTGGTGTAAAGCGCATGGAGGAACTCCATAAATATGGACTTCTGGAGTCATTGGATTTTGGATCCCTTGACACATGTGAACCATGCCTAATGGGCAAAATGACAAGGACTCCATTCAGTGGAACAATGGAGCGTGCAGTGGACTTACTAGGGATCATACATACTGATGTATGTGGACCAATGAATGTCACCGCACGCAATGGTTTTCGTTACTTCGTGACCTTCACGGATGACTTAAGTAGATACGGGTATATCTATTTAATGAAACACAAGTCTGAAACCTTTGAAAAATTCAAGGAATTTCAGAGTGAGGTCGAGAATCAACTCGGGAAGAAAATCAAGCACCTTCGATCTGATCGAGGAGGCGAGTATTTAAGTCACGAGTTTGGCACTCATCTGAAGACTTGTGGTATCGTACCACAACTTACGCCAGCTGGAACACCTCAGCAAAACGGTGTGTCCGAGCGACGTAATCGAACACTATTGGATAGTGTACGGTCAATGATGTCTCATACCGACTTACCTACATCATTCTGGGGGTATGCATTAGAAACTGCCGCTTACGTTCTTAATAGGGTACCATCCAAATCCGTAGAGACAATGCCAATTGAGAAATGGTGTGGCAAGAAGCCAAAGTTGTCTCACCTGAAGATTTGGGGTTGTGAGGCTTATGTTAGGAAACTTCAGCCTGACAAACTCGAATCTAAGGCGAAGAAATGCATCTTTGTGGGATATCCAAAGGAAACTGTTGGATACACCTTCTACAACCAATCTGAGGGCAAAACGTTTGTCGCTAAGACTGGACACTTTCTTGAGAAAGAGTTTCTCTCGAAAGAATTGAGTGGGAGGAAAATAGACCTCGATGAAGTGACTGACCAATCACTCCAAATGGAAGAACCGGCAACAGAAATTGTTCTGGAACCTTCTTCCACAGTGGGAGTTGAAGAGAATGGCCAGGAAGACATTCATAACGATCATGACATACATGATGATCATGATGAGAATGAAGAGGAACCTATTTTGCCCCGTAGGTCATCAAGAGTCTGTCAACCTACCGAGTTTTACGGACAGCTTGTGAATGCAATCTCGGTTGATGAGTCGGATGAACCTACGAGTTACAAAGAAGCAATGGAAGGACCCGAGTCCGAGAAATGGCTGGAAGCCATGAAATCCGAAATAGACTCCATGTACACCAACAAAGTTTGGACTTTGGTGGATATTCCCGAGGACCGCAAGGCCGTCGAGAATAAATGGATTTTCAAGAAAAAGACTGACGCGGACGGAAACTTATCTGTCTATAAAGCTCGACTTGTCGCGAAGGGGTTCCAACAAATTCAAGGAGTTGACTACGAGGAGACGTTCTCTCCTGTAGCGATGATAAAGTATATTCGGATCCTACTAGCAATAGCTGCCAATCATGATATGGCAGATGGATGTGAAAACTGCGTTCCTTAATGGCAACATTGAGGAAGAGTTGTATATGATGCAACCAGAGGGGTTTATCGATCCAAGGAATGCTGGTAAGGTATGCAAGCTTCAACGGTCCATCTATGGGTTGAAGCAAGCATCTCGGAGCTGGAATCTTCGATTTGATGAGGTCATTAAAGCTTTTGGATTTGTCCAAAACGTCGAAGAGTTCTGCGTCTATAAGAAACTGAGTGGGAGCTCTGTGGCATTCCTTGTGTTATATGTAGATGACATATTACTGATAGGGAACGATAAGAAATTCTTAGAGGGAGTAAAGGAATATCTGAATGGACAATTTTCCATGAAGGACCTAGGTGAAGCTGCGTACATATTGGGGATTAAGATCTATAGAGATAGACCTAATCGACGGTTGGCCTTGAGTCAGAACACTTATATTGACAAGATATTGAAAAGGTTCAGTATGGATAACTCCAAGAGAGGCCTCTTTCCAGTTATAAAAGGTGTCAAATTAAGCGTGACTCAATGCCCAACCACAGCAAAAGAGAAGGAGGAAATGTCCTCAAAGCCCTATGCCTCAGCCATAGGTTCTCTCATGTATGCTATGTTATGTACCAGACCGGATTAAGCGCTGGCCATTAGTATGACTAATCGCTACCAGAGTAATCCGGGAATGACTCACTGGACTGCAGTAAAGAATATCCTTAAGTACTTGAGAAGAACCAAGGATCTTTTTCTCGTTTATGGCGGAGTTGATGAGGAGCTCACCGTAAAGGGTTACGTTGACGCAAGCCTCGGCTCAGATCTAGATGACTCGAAATCCCAGACGGGATATGTTTTCGTGTTGAACGGTGGCGCGATAAGCTGGAGGAGCGGCAAACAGTCAGTCGTCGCTCAATCTTCAATGGAGTCGGAGTATATTGCCGCTTGCGAAGCGTCAAACGAGGCGTTGTGGTTGAAGAAGTTCGTGATCGAGCTTGGCGTCTTTCCCAGTTGCACTGACCCCGTGGGGATTTTCTGCGATAACACGGGTGCCATTGCTAACGCGAAGGAGCCAAGAACTCACTCTACAGCCAAGCACATCCTCCGAAAGTTCCATGTGACGCGAGACTACAGAAGGGATGGACACACTAGGATTCACAAGATACATACGGATCTGAACGCAGCAGACCCGATGACTAAACCTCTTCCACAGGGCAAGTTTGAAGAACACCGAGAGACCATTGGTGTTAGATACATACCTGATGTAAACTAGTGTAATTTGTACTCTAGTGCAAGTGGGAGACTGTTGGATATGTGCCCTAGAGACAAATTAATAAAGATTTTTGTCACATATCCGTTTTGTTCATAATACTTTTTATACTGTGCTATAACTGTATTACTTGGAAATACTAATACAGGTGTAGTATAAAACATGGTCCGTAGTTTAACTCGGGTAAACTATCTCATTGGGCAAGTGATTGATCAAGCTTTCCTGATCATGGTGACACTTAATGTCAGATCCCTCTGTTAGCTATGTGCTAGGGTTAACTAGTACATTTGCATCATGCAAAAGTTTCAAAAAGAAACCTTGAAAATCAAATTCAAAATCCAAATGGGAGAAGGAACACCCCCCAGATGAATTAATTCAAAAGGCCAAATAAAAATCTTTTCCAAAAATTCATGTTAGAGTTTTGAAAATTCTTATAAATGAGTGTGATCACATATCAAGTGATGTGGGACCCACCCCATGCTCATAGATTTTTCAAATATTCAAAAAGTACCTTGGAAATAAAGAAATAACCCTATTTGAATTAAAATTCAAATCATTTGAATTTTAAAAATGTTGAAAAGTTATAAGTGGCTAGTCTATATTATTATGAGGCCATATAAAAGTTTTCAGCATTTAATAAAATGGTTTGGTATTTTTATCAGAGCCAAAACAGATTACAGAAAAAGAAAGGAAAGATTAAACAGAAGGAAAAAGAAAAAAACTGAAAGCCACTTACCTGGCCCACCTGGCCCAGCAGAGGCGGCCCAGCCCAAAGGGGCATGGTCGTCTTCTCCACAGGCCAGGCAGGCAGGCAGCTCGCCGCCGGCCACGGCATGGCTGCCAGGTAGCTGCCTGGCTGCTCCCCGGCCGCCTTCTAGCGACGTGGAGAACCCTCCGAGCTCCTCCTCTCCATTCCCCCCCTGGAAACCTCTTCCTCCTCTCCCCCGTGCGAAAACCGCGAAGACCCGAGCGCCCCGTAGCTCGCCGCCGTGCGCCACCGCGGCCACTGGCCTCCACTCGTCACCCCAGCTTGTCCAGGACGTCCGCCATCGCCGTCTTCATCACCGTGGCCGATCAATTGGACCAAGGAGCCCCCGTGGACGACGCCAGCTTCACCGAGAGCTCGCCGAACCCGTGAGTCACCGTCGTCAAATTCTCCGGCTACACAGCGTCCCCGGCCTCACCGTCTTCTCCATTAGATTCAGGGTGAGCTTCTTCACCTTTCCCCTAAGTTTGCATCGCCTAGTTTGCCCCACAACCAAATCCGCCATGGATCCCGAGCAAGGTCGCCGCCATGGTCGTCGTCCTCCTCGCTCCAGTGCTTGTCATGGACCCCCAGTGCACGCGTTTGACTCCCGCGTGTGCCAGCTTTCGAACGCAACCAAGAACGCCTCAAACCGTGCTCCCTAGCCTCGGCTACGACCTCGCCGTCGTTCTGCTGCCGCCGGAGTCGTCGCCGTCGTCGCTCCCGACCACCCCGAGGACCCCCGTTGCCTCCAGATGATGCGCGAGACGTTGCTGAGTCGATTGGAGTCCTCCCCGTGCTCTCCCGTGGCCTCTAGCTCACTCCGGCGACCACGCCGCCGTGCTCGTGCCACCGGCGGCTAACCGCCGGCGAGTTAACCCTAAACCAGCACTAATCACACCCCTAAACCCACTGACTACTGGGCCCCCGCCCCTAATCCCTCTGTTTAATTAATGTTAACCACGGGATTAACCCCTGTGTCACAGACAGGTGGGACCCCCTAGTCAGTTTGACTGGTCAAACCCCCCTGCTGACGCAATAAATCATTTATGAATTTCCAGAAAATCAAAATGATTAAAAGAATTCCAGAAATTCCAGAAAATACCCCAAACTTTGGAAATTCATAGAAAATTCATATTAACTCCAAATTGGACAAATAATATATGAAAAATGATCAGGAGAAAATTATCTTTCCAAATATGCAACTTTCAACTCTGTTTGAGTTGATCTTAAAATGGGACTAGTAGCATATGTCATTTGCTTTATTTGAATTTAATTCAAATTCAAACCAAATGATTTTGCCACTTGGACCATGGATTTATGTTGCAAATCAACCACACTTCAGAGGCATATCATACACATTTTAAGTTAATTCAAATTGATCAAACTATATCACATATAACTTGGTTAATGTTGAATTCAAATGTGGAATTTGAATTTGCATTTGAAAAATGCAATATATTCCACTTAAATGGAATTGCCTCACACATCAAACTTGTACTTCAAGCTTAAACATTCTATCATGTTCTTGAGCATTGCATTCATATTGATTGCTACTTCGTGCTTTGTTTGTCGAGTAGAGGTTGAACCGGAGCAAGAGGTCACCCCCTTCACTGAAGATCCAGAACCCGAACCTCGTCAGCAAGGCAAGCAAAACCCCATTGATCATGTCGATAAAATCCCACTTCCCTCTCATGTCTCGCTTATGCATTGTATAGGATGATCACCATGTTACGATTCTACCGCATAGATGGACCCATTCCTTTGCATGACCTATCTTTTGTCATAGTAGTAAGCAAACCACAATCCTAGCAAATGTAGGAGTTGAATGATATCATGTGGCCCCTGCAAATGTTACCGCTTATTGCATGCTTAGTATGATACCATGTTGTTACTGTGATGTGAGTCGGGATGGTAGTGATCATGTTGATGATGGTAGAAAAGTGTTGGTGAATCGATCTAATACAAGGTGAACGATGAGAGGCTCTGTAGGAGTACACGGTGGGTTGTCTCGTTGAACACCGCCCTAAGTCCGAGTTCTTGTGTGGTGATCCAAGATGAAGAGTACAACCACACATTGGGCTCACTGACCCCTCTCAACTTATTAACTCATCCCTTTCGATGTCCAGATGTCGCAGTAGTTCGGAGTTCTGGTAGGCCTGTGGCCTGGATGCTAAGTGAGAGAACGGCTCACCCGAGACCGGCTTATGCACCACGCACACATCGCTTGGGTCCACTTCGGTAAACCGGCCGGGTTCACGATAGTGGTAGCCAACCCAAGTAGGCGGCTTTCTTGGACTAGATAGGCTATGAGGTAACCGTTGTGGTGAGCATCCTCGCTGGCACCCCTTGAATGGTGTCGAGATCAAAGGCGGTAAATGATGGTCATGTGTGTGTAGCGGTACACCCTTGCAAGGTTAACAAAACTATTCGAATAGCCGCGTCCGCGGTTATGGACTACTTGGAAAGCTTAGCTTGATTATTAGATAACTTGAACCGGATACTTCTAAAACACACCAAGATAAGTGTGAGTGCTATGGCGTGCTTTCTCGTGGGGAAGTCGAGGAAGGCACCATAGTGGTGTAATTCGTTGGTGAAAATAGTGGACTCGTGTACGCTTCTTACCTCAAAGTCTGGTACTCGTAGTTCAGGATTAGCCAAGTCAAAGCTGGCATTTCTGCAAGTGAACCCCACCTTCCTTTACTTTGATACATGTGCATGAGTAGTATAGCTCCTATGTAAGTCTTGCTGAGTACGACTTTGTACTCACGTTTGCTTAATATATGTTTTAGATGACGCCACTGACCCCGAAGGTGGCTTCTTCATCGAGCTGGACGACTGAAGTTAAGCTAGTCTAGTCCCAGTCAGCAGACTGGTTCCCTCGTGGAGGGCTTTATGTTTGAATAAGGCTTCTTAAGCCAATTTGTTAAACTTGTCTGTACCCAGACATAATTTGCTTCCGCTTCGTGATGTAATGTTGGATCACATGTATGTGATCTCTGTGTGTACTCTATAAGAGTTATAAATAAAGTTGTAAACTTTGTAGAGAATTGCAATGGTACCTGCTGTTCATACAAGGCATTTGTGCTGCGTGTATGTTTATAACATGCATGTCTTTGTATGGGTTTTCGAGACCTTAGTTGTGTTCTGGCTGGCGGTCTTTCATACACCAAGTGGCCCTTAGATGTGCGCAGCTTGGGGCATCGCGATGCGATTGCTCGAGACTCCGTCTCGTGCAAACTTTGTGGTATGATCGAGCCCGCCCTAGACCCCGACTAAGTGATCGGGCTGGATTAAGTTTATGTAAGAGTTTCGAGATAGTCGATAGTATGGTTGAGGCGACTTGTCTTTGAATATGGGAGTTCACCACCCATATCAGTAGACTTGTGTGCGTACGATGAGGACCCATTACAGTTGATCATCCGGCCTGGATGGGATGCCCCTCACGTACGATGCTTTCCGAGAATGTTCAGTGCTTGGCCTTGTCTGCTTAGACAAGTGGGTGCGGTTCTCGGCTCTCCATATGACTATGTCTTAACTGTACTTGCATACGCTAACCCCGGGTCCCGACACTTAAGTCCATTGACAATGAGGTCATATCATTAGGGGAATGATGTGATGGACAGACACCCACCTAAAGTAATGCAATGTGATCGAGTCACATAGTTCAGCGTTGCTATGACTTTGTAACGTATGGCTTAGTCCTTAGACCGCAATGATCATACGTAATTGTCATCTATGAGGAGACTTTTATTTGTATCCCACCGCCTGACTGAAATATGCTGGCTATAACGGTGCACTTTGGGTATTCTGAAATAGATGGTTGATGAGTATGTGAATAGATCAGAGCGGGATTTGTCAGTCCTTGTGACAGGACAGGTACTCTGGGCCCACTCGGTGATATTGCATCAACAGCTTGCAAGCAAGTGACTAGGTCACAAGGGATGCAATGATCATGGACGAGTAAACTTGTTTGTTGTGAACGAGATGTGAACACGGTATGTAGTATACCGACGATCAAACCTCGGACAAACAAAGTACCGCAGCACAAAGGGATTACGTCGTATCGTTAACGGTTTCCAAAAAGCGATCGAAGTTCATTCGATGGAAGCGCAGGGGCTGTCAAGGATTGTAACCAGGTCCAACTAACTAGTCATTGGTTAATGAGAAGAGTCTCGACCATGTCTGCTGTTTCCCGGACCGTTAGGGTGTCACACTTAAGGGGCAATCGATGCTAGGACAGATTCGAGATCATCGGTGAAATAAGAGAAAGCACCGGAATAGTTCCGGGAGAGAACGGAAGTTGTTCCGGATATTTTGAAAGGTTCAAAATAATGTTTAATTACATTTAATAATGTTTTAGTATTTAATTATCTGAATTAAATATTAAAATATATTTAAATTAATTAATTAAATGGAAAAAAGGCAAATGGTCCTCTTAGGGCCCATTAGGGGAGGAGGGGGTTCCCCCCCTTGGGCTTGGCGCCAAGGGTGGGGCCCATCCCCCCCTATGGCCGGCGCCCTCCCCCCCCCCCCTTTGGGGTTTAGTCCCACATGGGGGAGGGAAGAGGGATCACACACCCCCCCCCTTGGCCTATATAAGGAGGGGTAGACCCCCCCTTTTTCCATACAACAATTGAGTTCTCTCTCTCTCTTTCTCCATTTCCGGAAGTGGACTCCCCTTGTTAGGAGTCTGCACCAGGATTGGAGTTCTCCACCATAAGGCAGGCCGTCGCTCTGCCGAAGTCGGGATCCGAATCCGTCTTCTTTCCGCTGCTCGCCTAGTTCGGAGCCCGGAGGGAACATCGGTTGCACTGTACGTGTGTAATCTCTTCGAGGCACTACACCTGTGGTGCTACTTCGTCGCTGGAGGATTACCGGGAGTCATCCTCGCCGGTGTGGTCTTCTACACGACAGGGAGATCGTAGTTCTGAGTCTACGCCAACCACGTTCGCAAGAACGTTTCCCTCTTTCGGTCTTCAAAGGTATGAACACCGATTCCCTCCGTTACCTTACATCGCCATAGCATAGATCTTGGGTTCGGGTACCGTAGGTATGAAAAATTTGTGTTTTCTGCCCCGTACCCAAACATTACAAATCTCCCCCACTACAAGAATTCTCGTCCCGAGAATTTGAGTGGTAGAAAAAAATTCCATATTTTTCGCGAAGGCGAACTTCACGTTCAGGAGTGGCCTTATGCTTAACATGATTTGACCACCGAACTTTAACGAACTCGTCTGCGTTTTAGAGGTGAAGCGTACCACGCGTATAGCCACAGACTCGTTGGGTAGGGTTGTTCACCATCTCAACCGAAGGGTGAAAAAGTTGAACAACTTTAGTGCCACAATAGATTGCAGCCGTGCGGGTTTCCAGTCAAACCATCACCAAAACAAGGTTGATGGTGACAAGCTTGAGAATGTGTGGGTGGGGGTAGCAAGGAGCCCATCTCCTTCAACTTCGACGGTGATGTTAGGAGCCATCATGCCAACATGACACTGTCATCCAAGGGTTATGACGGATTATCGGGGTATGCGTAGCACATCAAGAGAATAAAAGAACGCATCAGAAGTCTCAGGCGGATAGGCATGCATTCGATGTCGATGACGAATGATGAAAAGGGGTTCAGAGCATCAGGCACAAGCACTGAGTATGATATCAGACGGAATATCACAAGGTAGCCGACATGAGTCAGGTTTCGATCCTGTGGAACTGTGGGTTATGGGGCCACATTGAATAAGAAGGGTGGCGACATTCCATGCGATCGCGATGCAAGGTTTGTCAGAGAACATTTTGTCAGTTATCTCGGAAACAACGTCGGTAACAAGGATAGTGGACAAAGAGAACCACTTGGCAAAGCTCTCATCCATCGTCGGTAACCAAAAAGGCTATCCACGATAGTAACAGGTTGTACCACAGAGTAGTACATCAAAGTGTTTACATAAGCAGGGGATTATCACTGCTCCGTTAAGACACATTATAGGAAAGGTTAAACAGACCAATCGAAAGGAAGATGTGATGATACACATGTATCAGGTGTATATCTTTCCCAAAGGAAAGCAGAACACGATATACTCGACCAAGTTGTATTGGCAGAGAGTCAAAGGAGGTTGTCGATGATAAAACAAATCATCGAGGGAAAGGATGGTATTTCACATGATGAATCCAATTGACACATGGAAGAAGCCATGTAAGGTTCATCGGATAATAATCCACCAAAGGTCAGGTGGTTCGCAAAGAATCTGATGTGAGTATCAGCACTCAACCAGAAGGAGAAAGAATGCAAAGGCATCGGGTGATAGAAGCATCAGAATAATTCGATGCTTAAGTACAAGGGAATTATGATTTCCATATCGGGAGATGGATGTAATTATCCATACAGACTTATCGGTGGCATGGGATTGCAAAGGCGATGAACACGTAGGATCTCGAGAATTCATCGAAGAGTAATCTTCAGAATCTTCAGGTGAAGCAAGCGATCATCTTGAATGCAGGGCTCTCCGGGTAGATGCGACCACGAGATCCTATTGTCAGAGTTAGAAATATTTCCCAAAAGGATAAGAGAGTAGAATCCCAGAGTAAAGGTACGAAGAAAAATGATCCTAATCCCATCCAGTTTGCGACGTGGGCCGATAAGCCACACGACATTGTTAGTAAGTAGTTTTGCAAAGACTAGACTTGACTTCGACCAAGGAGTTGGAAGGGGTGTCATACAGGCAGTCGGCTCTGATACCAACTTGTGACGCCCCCAAAATCAGACCGTGTACAGTAATCATACACGCAAGGTACACGATCGAGATCAGGGACTCACGGTGAGATATCACACCACAACTCTACAAATAAAATAATACAAGCTTTTTAATACAAGCCAGAGGCCACGAGGGCTCGAATACAACAGCTCGAGAGCACAAAGCCAGCGGAAGCAATAGTATCTGAGTACAGACACAAGGATACAAGGTTGCCTTAAGAAGGCTAGCACAAATAGCAACAACGATCGAAAAGGTGTAACAGCCCAGTTTTTGCAAAAATTAAAAATTTTGTTTTCGGTGTGAATTGTTTGATTGCCTGATTTGTTTGCGGTGTTTGCATCCCCGATTTATCGATCGACGATTATTTTCCCCCCTTATTCTCGTATCGGATGCGTGACCGACCCTTTTCCCCAACGGCACACGACTCTGCGGCACCGGGATTTCACCCGATCACCGTCGCGAAAACCGCACGAGACCAGCCTCAACCAACGGAACGAAAAACCCCGCTTAATAATTAAATGGGATATTTTTATAGAGCGTCGGAAAGTGTTTTCGGAACGGTTCCAGCGCGAGGTGAAATCCTCCGGCTCGACGCACTGATCGCACAGTTCGAAGTTTTACCCGAATCGGAGGTACTGCGGACCCCCGGCGGTCAGAAACGTGAGCACCGCGCGCCCGAGAGAAAAACAGATGATGTTTTTGCAAACTGCCAGCCATCCATGCTATATAAAGACCACCACACTCCCACCCATTTTTAGGGTTTCCCTAAGCCAATTTTGCAGCCACCCCCCTGATCTGTCTCAGATCTGCCCCCATTTTCTGCCCCAAATCCCGAAACCCTAGATCGGGGGTGCCCGGAGCCGTCGGATCGAAGATCGGACGCGCCCGGTTGCGCCACGTCATCAGCCCAGCCTCCCACCTCTCCTTTCTCTCTCCTCTCTCCCTTCTCTGCCCGTGGAGCACCCGAGCTCGTCTCCGGCCGTCGCCGGCAAGCAGCAGGGCCGCGCCCCCTCTCCCCTTCTCTTCCTCCCTCTCTCCTCTCTGCCCCTAACCTCTCCCCCTCCTTCTCTCGTCGCAAGTCGCCGGCCCCGGGAGGAAGCCGCCGCCGCGCCATGGAACCCCCCTGGAGCTCGCGCCGCCGCGGGCCACGGCCCTCCCCGGCGACCCCGCCACCGATCCGGCACCAGCGGCCGCCGCCGCGCACGTTCCCGCCGCTCCCGCGCCTCCTGCGGTTCTCCTCGCCTCGCCGCGCCGGAGGTCAGGCCGGTAGCCGCCGCCGCCTGTGTGTCCTCGGGCGTGGATGAGGAGCTTCCCGAGCGCTCCTCCAGCGCCAGGTGGGCCGGCTCCTCCAACCGCGGCCCGCAGCCACGGCCTGCCCAGCCTGGTGGCCCAAGCCGGCCAGGCCACCAACCCCCCTCTGCTTCGAGTTGGGCCAGGCCCATGGGTGAGGCGCCCCCAACCCCCTTTTTTTATTTTTGTTATTTGTTCCTTTTTTTCTGTTGGGCCCATTAGGACTAGATACGGCCAAGTGTAGGTTTTTTTTTCTTTTTCTAGGCTTTTTATTTATCTGTTAGTTGTTTTTTTTTTGAAGTGACCGTAACTTTTCAACCGTAGCTCCGATTGCGACGCGTTTAATATGAAACTTGCTTAGTTTTGTGTCTAGTTTAATAAGTAATGCTTTGTTGCCATGTTTGAGCTTGTTTACCTGCTGTTTGACTGCTAATTACACTGCCTACCACTGTAACTGTAACTGCTATAACTTTTTATCCGTTGCTCGGATTAAAATGTTCTTTATATGTAACTTGATTAGAATTGCATGTAGATTGTGTTTTTGCTGCTCTTGCTTGCTAATAAAAATAATAAAATATTGTTTAGGTAAAAACAGTACCAAATTCTATTTTTATCGTGGGGTCCGCAATAGTTTGCATGTCTAGGATTTCACCCCACTTAAAATTACTAGATTAGATAGTTTATTTATGCTTCACCTCTTGCCATGCTTGCTTGAGTTGCCATGTTAACAACCTTTGTTGGTCACCTGTAGCTAAGAAACTTGAACCACCGTAAACGTGTGGTATCGTCGTGTGTGACGAGTACTCCACTTAAACTGTTAGTAACCGCTCTCGACGGTAGGTGCGATGTCTCGTGTTACTTCTTGTTGATGCTTGCTCGTGTTTGCCTCGTAGTAATAGATGCTTGCTCGTTGATTGCTTTCCAGTGTTTACTTCTTGTGTGATTCCGCGGGTACCTCTCGGAGACGATGCGAGCTTGCGATCGACTACACCTTCGGAACCCGACTTAACGACAGGCAAGGACTTGCATTACTTATGATCCATTCTATTTCAACCAGCGGTTTGCATGCTAGTATAGGTTAGGCGATGTTTGATCCTACCACATGTTTACAGCCTCTTTCAAACCGGTACAGTCATGTCCCTTCCCAGCAAACCTTGTACTGCTATGTTACTGTTGCTCGTTGCTCAGCCCCTGCTTAGTATGCATGCTTAGGATGCTACGATGTTACCCTGTTACTCTTTGGGTTGGGATATCACCTTATTATATTATTGTTGATGATATGATTATTATTATAATGTTGACTATATTCGACGAAGGATGGGAGGTCTAGGCTATCCCGCCCCGACGCTTTGTTCCATTCGAGTCACCTAGGATCCGAGTTTCGGGTATTGGTTTTAGACTGAGCGTACCTAACCGCGTGTGGGATTTTATGGGGTCCCCTTTTCTTACCTATCTAGCTTCAAACAGTTCTAGTGGTGGCCCAAGCTGATTTACCATTTGAAAACATGCATATACGTCTGTCGGGTAGCTCCTTGCAGATGTCTTTTCAAAACAACTGGGGCCAACGGAGACATGGTTTCTTTGATTGGTCCACCCTTGGCCGGCGAGGGCCCGGTCTCATAAGAGAACTAACCGGTAACCCAAACCCTGTTGCGACGGAAGAGTCCGATCCGAGAGCGTGGCCAGCTTTTGGATTGGGTGTCGACTCCCCGGGGCCACCCGGATTTGTTCGTTGTTAGCTAGAGGGACTTGTCGTTTCGGATCTCTTGGAACTAAATCATAAAATGGTTGCCTATGATGGGTAGCAACTGAGAGTGATGGATGTGCGTGCGGAGCCTCGTAATGGGCAGTTGGTACACCCCTGCAGGGTTAAATCTTTTCGAGAAGCCGTGTCCACGGTTATGGACGACTTGAGACCTACTCCTTGTGCATAGACAACAACAACTGAGATATCTTATTATAACTTGATCAACGTGTGTGTGTGCCTTGACTGCTTCTTCTTCGTCGGGATGCGAAGAGGAGGAAAAGGATAGGATAAGTCTTATGTTTGCGTAGTAGTTGATAGCAAGGCTTGTTGGAGGCGATTCCTTATCGAATGCTTGGCTTCTTACCTTACTCTCTAGATCGTTAGCCACTTCATAAATGCTAGTGCGGCAGCAACCTCACCACTTACCCCTTCCTTACCGTAAACTATTAGTTGTCCTAGAATGACGAGTGATGAAGTCCTTGCTGGGTCAGATGACCACTACAGTTGGATGCTGAGTACCTCTGTACTCATGATACTACCCCCAAACTCTTTTCAGGGTTCTGATCGACAACAGGTATGGTGATCGACGTTTCACGTGGAGACTCGATGACTAGTTAGGCGGATCCCGGCGGACGGCCTGGACCCGTGTGGTTATGGGATCGATGCTTTTCTCTTCGCCAGTAGGCATTTGCTTGTAGTCTGTACTCAGACATGTATCTTCCGCTTTTGTATTATATTTGAGGCAGTTGTATGCCGATTGTATGAGATGTTGTATCCTGTATCTGTAATGTTGTGATATCATGTTGGAAATCCGGGGCATATGGCTTTGTCATATGTCGCGGTGGGACCGATATGTGCTTCGTCCCCGGATCTGGGTGGAAACACCTAGATCTGGAACAATACCGCATATCGGGCCTTACAACTTGGTATCAGAGCCTTACCGACCGTAGGATCCCTCTCTGGCCGAAGTCGAGTCTAGACAAAAACTATTTTGTAGTTATTAAGTTAGTTATCGAAGAGTAGGAATCTTTTTACTCCTTACCCATGCTCTGGTCAGGACAAGTGTCGTAAGTGTTTTAACTCTGATCTTATCCCCTTCAAAACTTTAGGATCTCGAGTGTGCGGAGTTTCGGAACCGTTACAATGCCTTGCTTGCAGCGTTTTGTCTCGATTCCGAGCTCAGGTGGGAATTCCGGTTGTACCTTTAGCTTCTCCAATTTCGGATATCATCTGGGTCGTCCATTGCCATCCATCCTTTTGCCGGTGTTTTTATGACTTGCGTCGAAAATCACTATCCCTTTGACCAGGTTTGGCTGTCGTTCTTCCTCTTGACACCGACGGTTTTGTTATTCCGACGATGTCGTCTCTCTGCGGAAATATATCTCGACAGAAGTTCGACGTCGACATGGAGCAGAGTCCCTTGTTGGTGGTGTTGAAGATCGTCGACTCTCTTCTCTCCCCCCCCCCTCTCCCCCGGATCGTCCTGGATCTCGGGACGAGATCCCTTGTTGGTGGTGTTGCCTGTAACAGCCCAGTTTTTGCAAAAATTAAAAATTTTGTTTTCGGTGTGAATTGTTTGATTTCCTGATTTGTTTGCGGTGTTTCCATCCCCGATTTATCGATCGGCGATTATTTTCCCCCCCTTATTCTCGTATCGGATGCGTGACCGACCCTTTTCCCCAACGGCACACGACTCTGCGGCACCGGGAGTTCACCCGATCACCGTCGCGAAAACCGCACGAGACCAGCCGCAACCAACGGAACGAAAAACCCCGTTTAATAATTAAACGGGATATTTTTATAGAGCGTCGGAAAGTGTTTTCGGAACGGTTCCAGCGCGAGGTGAAAGCCTCCGGCTCGACGCACTGATCACACAGTTCGAAGTTTTACCCGAATCGGAGGTACTGCGGACCCCCGGCGGTCAGAAACGTGAGCACCGCGCGCCCGAGAGAAAAACAGATGATGTTTTTGCAAACTGCCAGCCATCCATGCTATATAAAGACCACCACACTCCCACCCATTTTTAGGGTTTCCCTAAGCCAATTTTGCAGCCACCCCCCTGATCTGTCTCAGATCTGCCCCCATTTTCTGCCCCAAATCCCGAAACCCTAGATCTGGGGTGCCCGGAGCCGTCGGATCGCAGATCGAACGCGCCCGGTTGCGCCACGTCGTCAGCCCAGCCTCCCACCTCTCCTTTCTCTCTCCTCTCTCCCTTCTCTGCCCGTGGAGCACCCGAGCTCGTCTCCGGCCGTCGCCGGCAAGCAGCAGGGCCGCGCCCCCTCTCCCCTTCTCTTCCTCCCTCTCTCCTCTCTGCCCCTAACCTCTCCCCCTCCTTCTCTCATCGCAGGTCGCCGGCCTCGGGAGCAAGCCGCCGCCGCGCCATGGAACCCCCCCTGGAGCTCGTGCCGCCCCGCGCCACGGCCCTCCCCGGCGACCCCGCCACCGATCCGGCACCAGCGGCCGCCGCCGCGCACGTTCCCGCCGCTCCCGCGCCTCCTGCGGTCCTCCTCGCCTCGCCGCGCCGGAGGTCAGGCCGGTAGCCGCCGCCGCCTGTGTGTCCTCGGGCGTGGACGAGGAGCTGCTCGAGCGCTCCTCCAGCGCCAGGTGGGCCGGCTCCTCCAACCGCGGCCCGCAGCCACGGCCTGCCCAGCCTGGTGGCCCAAGCCGGCCAGGCCACCAACCCCCCTCTGCTTCCAGTTGGGCCAGGCCCATGGGTGAGGCGCCCCCAACCCCCTTTTTTTATTTTTGTTATTAGTTCCTTTTTTTCTGTTGGGCTCATTAGGACTAGATTCGGCCCAGTGTAGGTTTTTTTTTCTTTTTCTAGGCTTTTTATTTATCTGTTAGTTGTTTTTTTTTGCAGTGACCGTAACTTTTCAACCGTAGCTCCGACTGCGACGCGTTTAATATGAAACTTGCTTAGTTTTGTGTCTAGTTTAATAATTTATGCTTTGTTGCCATGTTTGAGCTTGTTTACCTGCTGTTTGACTGCTAATTACACTGCCTGCCACTGTAACTGTAACTGCTATAACTTTTATCCGTTGCTCGGATTAAAATGTTCTTTATATGTAACTTGATTAGAATTGCATGTAGATTGTGTTTTTTCTGCTCTTGCTTGCTAATAAAAATAATAAAATATTGTTTAGGTAAAAACAGTACCAAATTCTATTTTTATCGTGGGGTCCGCAATAGTTTGCATGTCTAGGATTTCACCCCACTTAAAATTACTAGATTAGATAGTTTATTTATGCTTCACCTCTTGCCATGCTTGCTTGAGTTGCCATGTTAACAACCTTTGTTGGTCACCTGTAGCTAAGCAACTTGAACCACCATAAACGTGCGGTATCGTCGTGTGTGACGAGTACTCCACTTAAACCGTTAGTAACCGCTCTCGACGGTAGGTGCGATGTCTCGTGTTACTTCTTGTTGATGCTTGCTCGTGTTTGCCTCGTAGTAATAGATGCTTGCTCGTTGATTGCTTTCCAGTATTTACTTCTTGTGTGCTTCCGCGGGTACCTCTCGGAGACGATGCGAGCTTGCGATCGACTACACCTTCGGAACCCGACTTAACGACAGGCAAGGACTTGCATTACTTATGATCCATTCTATTTCAACCAGCGGTTTGCATGCTAGTATAGGTTAGGCGACGTTTGATCCTACCACATGTTTACAGCCTCTTTCAAACCGATACAGTCATGTCACTTCCCAGCAAACCTTGTACTGCTATGTTACTGTTGCTCGTTGCTCAGCCCCTGCTTAGTATGCATGCTTAGGATGCTACGATGTTACCCTATCGCTCTCCGGGTCGTTGCGAGGAGGGTGAATTCCAACGCCGCAGCGCGATCCGTCCCTGCCGCAATGCTGAACTGGACGTCTTTCAGAGCTTTCAAACAAGGCTACATTGCGGAGGCGCCCATACGCGTAATCCCATGTATAGGTAGTGCGTACAAGCCAAAAGGCTACTCAAGTCATCCGCCGAACCCGTTAAGCATTTTATTAATTTTCTGTCGAGACAACCATTATCGTTGCCCCTTATTGAATGAGTCGCGGACAACGACAGCAGTCAGGACCACCAGTAACGTTGGTGCCTGCCCTGACGTCCCACCAACTCGTGCGGTTACCAACAAGGTGAACCGTCTCCTTACCTTGTCTCGCGTGTGCTCTTGGTAGAGCTCGACTTTAGTACAACAGGAAATCCTTCGGCCACGAACAGTACCAGGCCCGCCGCACACCGGTGGAATACACCTGACCTGTCGTTCCGCTAAGATACCCTGCGCGGGAACCGTTGGGTCACCCGACTCCTTACCTGTAAGGACACCAGTTGATTCGAGTGCCTACCATCAAGTGGAACCAGAAGGAATCACCCTCGATGGTACACTTGAAGAGGTTCGACAGAGACATCAGCGGAATGAACTAAAGAGGAATATTCTCGTATCACCCCGGTGGTGCCGAGACACCAGCAGAATGAACTAAATAGGAATACCCTCGTATCATCCCGGTGATGCTACGCTACTGAGCCGAAGAGAGTGAAATACGAGTCCGTCCACTCATAAGTCAAACTCGAAGCGACTCGGCAGAGTCTCGCCGTTGTAGGTTCCCTTGGGCGTCTGCATTGATCCGTACCTGTTGCAGTTATAATATTTGTAATCCGCTTTCACTCACCAGAGTGATCACGGCCCGCTATTCTAAACCTAGCTAACAATGCGCAGGGTTTACTGCTGAATATTATATATATATTTATAAGGCAGCATAGGATAAAGGAAGGTACATCAAGGGGCGACAAAAACATGCTATGCAATTGAATAGGATTGTAACGTAGCAGCAGCAGTAACCATGCCTAGTGCAAGAAATGTACGGAAAGATAGGCGATATCTGGGGAAGAGAATGGCTCTGCTTGCCTGGAAGCTCGGTAGTAGCGGTACGGTCGTCGATGAAGTAGTCGTACTCGGCAACGATGTCATCGGCGGCAGCAACGAGGTCTATCGGAGAATAAAGGGGGGGAGAAACAATAAATACACAGCAATAATAACAATACAATTGTATGACATAGCAGATATAAAGCAACAGGGCTCTAACATAGTGTTCGATGATTTGCTCGCAGCAGGAATTTATCAGGGGATGATTCATCAGTACCGGTTGACTACCGGACCGATGATCCGGAGGGGAAGGTTCCATGTCTGCAGTGTTAGAGACATCTGACAGACATGTGGATAGTGTATCCGTGCTCGTTGATTGATTCTGAACAACATTTATGTTCAGAACATTTTCATCTGGAAATTTTTACCGGCACCGGGCGTCTGACAAACAGATGAACCGGAGGGGAAATGTTCCACGTTCGGTATGCCATAGAGGTGCGGTGGGGGTATGGGTAGCGTATCCGGGTTCGCGATATCTTTCTGAGGAACTTTGATGTATAAAATATTTTGATCTGACCTACGGTTTATTTTATATGATTTTCTAAAGTTTTGAAAGATTTTCAAGAATATTTTAATTCAAATTAATAACGGTAAATACTTTTTATATTCAGACTGAGCCAGCCACAGTCAATGACATGTGGGGCCGTTGGGGCGCAGCCAACAGTTGACTAGTCAAGGTTGACCGGTCAACAGGGTCAATGTGGGGTCCACAGGTCATTGCCCTATTTTGGGATTCTTCTGAAATTCTACTAAGTCTAGGAATTCCGGTGCTAATTATCCATCGGCCTCCCTCGGGGGGCTACGGTTTGGGGTTCCACACCTCCGATGAATCTGTGCCGTACATCAACATTCATCAGTTGTCCGCGATCTCGAATCCGGTACGGATGGTATCTAGGTTAGGGTTCATCGGCTTACGTAAAACTTTCCCGGAGAAGTGCTGCCCGACGTTAATTCTCAGAATTGTTAAGAGATGCAAGGTTCGTCCGATGATCTCGTTGATCCGTAGCTCAGATGGAGATGCATCCAACACGTGTTTTGCGCTATAACATTTGTACAACCATGACATGCCATTTGATATTATGATAGGATACTTTAACATGTCCAAAATGTGCTCTAAAATAGCATAAAATAATCTGTTTCCTGTCATTTTCCCGTTAACCAAAACTTGCACTTTGTGAATTTTATAGAATTAAATCCTTGCACATTCAGAAGTAGGTCCAATGTAACAATTTGAAGCTCGATACTTATACTCTATGTTTATATCATTTTTAACCACTTTAGAATTCGTTTTGCTCTAATTTTGTTGTTGTCCAAAGGGGCACTTAGTAGTATTGGCTACTGTCTAAAAGGGCATGACATTCTTCAGTGCTTGTAGCGACAACACACATTAGTTGCAGCGACGTTGAGCATCAGGGGGGCGCCCAGGGAACGGCGAGGGGTGGATGTGGTGTGGCCAGGGGCGTGCTGGGCGCGGCCAGAGGACGGCAGGGCGCGGCCGAGGGTGAGGCCAGGCGCGGCCAAGGCGCGACGTGCGTGTGGCCGGTCATGGTGGCCACGGCGGTGCAGTACAACGAGGGCAAAGGGAAGGGGAGCAAGGGAGGCTCACAGCGGGCAGGAACGGCGGCGGTTGAGGCTGCGGAGCAGTCCGGCGAGGGGATGGCGAGCCGTCCGGCCGTGGTGCGGCAAAGGAGACAGAGCAACGTCGGCGTCCACGATCCAGAGGGGTTGAGCGGGGATGGCGAGGCGAGCCCGGGCGGAGCGGCGACTTGGTGCAGGAAGGGGAGGCTCCGGCGACAGGAGCATGCGAGGAGGGGCGACGGCGGCGCGCCAACGACGAGGCTGGGGCCGCAGTGAAGTGGTGGTGGCGGCGCGGTTGGGGGGAAGGGGGCGCAGCCACCAGGGGACGTCGAGGGGCACCACCGGGGGGTTGCACGGCGGACGGGCTTGCCGGAGATGGCGGGGGCCGACAGCTGGGAGGAGGGAGCTCGGGGGCGAGGGCCGATCTGGATCGGGTG
This sequence comes from Bromus sterilis, assembly GCA_950022295.1. Lineage (NCBI taxonomy): Eukaryota > Viridiplantae > Streptophyta > Magnoliopsida > Poales > Poaceae > Bromus > Bromus sterilis. Next base: position 284,911,837 of record OX465600.1, read on the forward strand.
GGGAGGAGGGGAGAGATGCGAGAGAGATGGGGGAGGAGCCGGCTCGGGTGTTGACGACGAGTGGGGGGGTTGACTCGGGGAGAGGTGGGCTGGCCAGGGGGGTTCGGCTTGGTGGGCCTATTGCCCAATGGCGCAAGATAGGAGCTTAACATTTTATTTATTTATTCCTTTCTTGTCTTTATGTTCCTGGTTAGTTTAGCCACATTTTGATTTTTGTAAAATATGAGCCTTGCTCCAATATTAGTGTTAGGTAATATACAGTGGCTACTTAAAGTTTGAACTGTAAATAAAATCATTCATCATTTTATTTAAATAATTAGTATTTAATTTGGACTGTTTAATCTACTGTTTTATTTGTTTGCATTATTTTATAGCACAATAAATAACAACAACTATACCAACCTGGTCCAGAGATTATTAGTGAATTTATAAAAGTGGTGGGGCAATTTTTGGACAAACTTTAATTGTCACCTAGCTTATAATATTGCACCCAAGGCATTTCAAGATTTGATTTGAATTCAAATGAAAAGGGTTGGACTTTTTATTGATTCATGATGAGCAAGGTCCATGATCACATTGCTTTTGAATATCACCCAACATGATTATTGAAAGGATCAACGCAAAGGTGATCAAAGTGAAATTAGCAACAGTGATTTGACTGTAGCAAAAGGATTACTGTTCCAACAACAGTGATTACTGTTGGGTTACTGTAGTGTTACACTAAGGGTGTTACACATAGCACATAACGCATGAAGTGATAAAAATATAGTGAGACAAAGGACAAACTGATGATTGTTGATGGAGAAGGGGATGCACGGGGGCATCCCCAAGCTTAGACGCTTGAGTCTCCTTGAATATTTATTGGGGATGCATGGGGGCATCCCCAAGCTTGAGCGCTTGACACTCCTGGATATTCTTTCATCATCTTCCATCGCACACTTGAAAACTCCCTTCATACATAACTCATCATAAGATGATTAGAGAGGTTAGTACCCTTAATAAAATAATTTTTCCCCACTGGATATAAAGATATTCTTGAAGAGCTACTGTTTCTCAAGAGTGCCAAAAGGTTTTTGCAAAGAAAAAGCAAGCTTAAGGTTTGAAAAATTGAAGAGAGGCAAAACGTGGAAGAATCTGTGAAAAATAACTCAGAACATACGAAAGTTTCACAAATGTATAGAGCACGCTGTCAAAAAAATTCAGATCAAAAAGATGATCTGGTGGTTTTATTCGAATTTTTCTGTCAAGGGACAGAATCTGTTTTCTGGACAGCATGTCACAACTTTTGCTTCCCTTATCATAAGAGGCTATAACTTGGCACAAAGCTGAAAAATAAAGATGTTGCTACAGTAGTAACAAACAACTAGACACAACAAAAGCAAAAAGAAACCTAAATTCGTTGCGGGCTGCCTCCCGAAAGCGCTTCTTTAAAGCCATTAGCTAGGCATAAAGATTATAGATGATGCTCTCACAAGAATAAGAATTTTGAAGCAAAAGAGAGCATCAAGAAGCAAATATGAAACACATTTAAGCCTAACCCACTTCCTATGCATAGGCATCTTGTATGAAAATAAATCAAAGAAGCACAAAGAAACCAACATAGGAAGGTGGACAAGAACATCTTCAAAACTTTCAACATAAAAAGAGGAGTTTTAGTAATATGGAAGTTTCTACAACCAAACTTCCCTCTCTCAAAATAATTTTCAGTAGTATCATGAACAACATCAAGAATATAACTATCACATAAATCATGTTGTTCATGACCTACAATCACACGTGTATTGTTTTCAACACAGTTTTTAGGATGATAAGATAGATGCAACCCATCACATTGAGCCTTGATAAGAGAAAAATTCTCCGGAATGGTTGGAGATTTCAAAAGGATAATAGGGCAATCAAGTGTGGGTGCAACAACAATAATTTCATGCTTAACATAAGGAACTATAGCAAGTTCATCTTCGTAGGCATCATCCATAGTGGCATCATGGTCATCAACAAAGCAAGTATCAAAATCATCAGAAAGGGAAGTATCAAGTGAGTCCTCGGAATCATAAGATTCCTCTTCATAGCAATCATTAGCCTCTTCTTGGACAGCAAGCATTATATTTTTTAAATCCTCAATATAAGCATTGGAAGTATAATTCTCAAAGTAATAAGCAAGAACAGCAAAGTTTTCAGACTTGTGAATAGTATCGTAATACTTTTCAATCAAAGAAGCAATCTCATAAGCACCTTTAAAAGCAACAAACTCTTCAATCTTTTCAACATCAAAGTAATCATAAACACCTTTGGCATAAGAAGATAGGATCTCATTTTCATTAAACTCACATTGGAAAGGAAGGTGTTTACGCTCTATATTAGTGAATCAAGTAAAATCATAAATGTGGCATAAACACTCAGCATAGCAATAAGAAGTTTGTATTTGGTCCCATAAGTTTTTCCCTTTCTAAGATAGGCGGTGCCGCGTATAATGAGCATGCTCATCCAATGATTTTCCCTCAACCAAGTCGGTTGGGTTTTTAGCGCGAGCACAAATTGACCGAAGACGATCCAAGTGAAACATGTCCATCCTTCCATATTTGGGTGGTTCAGCACCCATGGTGAGGATAGCATTACTAGGAAAAGCAAGACAAAGGCAAAAGGTAGCAACTATTTTTGTGGTTTTTCAAATAAGACACAAAGGCAAAAGCAAAAACTGGAAAGGTAAACTAACAAGACTAAAAAAACAAAGGTAAAGGGTAGTGTGCAACTCCCTTATCTTAGCACTCGGAGTCCCTGGCAACGGCGCCAGAAATTTGGCTTGATGTGCGAGGTGATGACAGTGATTTCTCGCCCTTCATTGGTAAACCCCAAGTGGAAGGCATGATGTAGCACAGCAGCAAATTTCCCTCAGTAAAGATACCAAGGTTTGTCTCTAGTAGGACTCCAGAGATGATAAGTAGGTGTCAGCGGCGCAACTGACGCGGACCTGCACACAGACACAAATAACTTTGTACCCAACGAAGTTTAGAGAGGTTGTCAATCTCTCCGGTCTTGTTGTTCACAAAGGATCAAACGCAAGGGATAATAATAGCAACTGAAAGTAAAATCAGAAAAGTAAATGAGCGTGGAAATAGTAATGAGGATATGGACCGGGATACGTGATGTCTCTCTCCCAAAAGACGATAAAACTGCTATGCGAGGTGAACAAATTACAGAAGGGCAATTGACAGGATTATGAACGCACCGCAATGCTAACTATGCTAAAAAAGAAAGGAAGAGGCTCAAAAGCATGGGCAGTACGCAAATATAAGTAGACCGAAATCCAACTGCATCTACTACTAATCCTCCACCTTGAGATATCTATCCAGAACATCTCGCTGTTATTAAGTTGCGAGCCCCACCCAAAGTGTAAACCCAAAGCAACAGACAACTGCATTAAAAAGAACTTTGTGTAAAGTAAACAGTCCTTGCAACCGCGGTTACAAGCACCATTGTTTTTCCCCTTGTGGCAACAGCACATCCCCTAGACTCATGTTTCTGTCACTCAAGCGTGTCATCGGGGGGCATGAACCCACAATCGAGCAAAACGTTCCCTCTTGGGGTTACTACCTACTACTTGGCCAAAGCAATAAATAGGAACAGAGAACATGCAAGAATTACTTAGGAACAAAAATATAAGAGATAAAAACCAAATATATTACTCAATCACAATCTGAACATAATCTCATAATCCATCAGATCCCATCAAACTCAGCATAGCAACAGCAGAAAGATTAAAAAAGTGCCTCGATCATGTAGGGCAGCTCACAAGGTCTAAACCATGAAGAACAAAGAGGGGAGGAGAACATCACATAGCTACTGATCACGGACCCATGGTCCAAGGAAAACTACTCACGAGACATCCGGGAAGCATCCATGGTGGAGAGGAGACTCCCGGAGGTCGGCCCTCCCTCCGGCAGGGTGCCGGGAAGAGGTCTTCTGGTGTTCTTGATGTCGGAAGCGCGGCGGCGGCGGAACAGAGGAGAGATCGCGAAAAAGGGTTCTGTCCTCGAGGGTTTCTCGAGACGGAGAATATATAGGCGAAGGGGCAGCCAGGGGGCCCACCAGGGGTCCAGGCGCCCCCCCTGGCGCGGCCAGTCCCTAGGGCGCGCCACCAAGGCGCCTGGGCCCCTGGTGGTGGCCCTCTAGCCCCACCCAGGTTCTTCCGGAAGGTTCCTTCATGCTGATTTTTTATCTGATTTTCCCGAATTTTTGGAGCACTTTTTGTATGGGAGAAAACTGAAATAGAAAAATAGCAGAAAACAGGAACTAGCACTGTGGTGCACTGAGTCAATAGGTTAGTCCAAATATGATCAAAAGTGTATGAAAGTGTATCTAGATCATAGCAATATCACACAAAACATGCATGGAGAAAGCAGAAATTATAGATACGTTTTGGACGTATCAAGCACGAGAATTTCAAGTCACGCTCGACGATGAGCGCGGAACAGTACGACGAGGTAAGTAAATTGTCGATGAGATTCTATGTTAATGCTAAGTTTCAATTGCATCATCTATTCTTCATATGAGTATTGATTTTTTAGGTTGGGGCCGATTGGGCCTATGGCAAGGAGGAGGCATGGAGGGCGTTGACTGCGAGGTGGCGCGGGGAAGACGAGGAGTGGAATGCCTTGAGCGAGCGGAACAAGGCGAACCGCGGCAGCGGGGGGACACATCGGGCTGGAAACCTCGGCAGTGAGCGCTACAAGGCCAAGATGGTATACACATACATGGAACAACCTGCATTTATTTCCCCTCATGCATGTTCCTACTTGGTAATCATAAAATCTCTTTGGCGATGCAGGAGGATAAACTAGGGAGGCCTGTCAGCTCATATGAGTCAATGGACTCGATGAGGATGATGGCGCCCGATCTCTCCCAGCCTCAGCCTTAGCTTCCCGAGTACTTCGGCACTGCCTAGGAGGACGGTGCTAACTACCTCGAGGCGATGATCTCTTTTAATCCGGAGTTGGACGACCCTAGAAGTGCGGAACCCGACCCCAGAGCGTTGGTCATGTCTGGGGGAGGCCTTCAGCACGGCCGTCTACGCGTTATGGATAAGATGACCCCGCGCACTCCCACTTTGAGCCTCACACGGATCAAGGCTACCCTCGGTCCCGACGACCCCGCACCGCCTCCTCGACGACGGCCTCCCCAGACTGGCTACGATGTAAGTTTCTCTCATTTCCATCCTTTTTGTGACAATACTACTTCCTCAGTGGCTTAGTTGATGAGATGGTTCAATTTTTCTAATTGTAGGCTGCTTTCGAGGCGGCCTACAAGGCCCACAATGACGCCTATTTGGTGGACCTTGCGCAGTGCAGACAAAGAGAAGAAGTACACGAGGCGCGAAAAGAGGCAAAAGAAGATGTAAGTTCCAACCTTTCTTTTTTTCAAAAGATGACAAGTCTCAATTTTTTTTACTTTTGTGCAATGCCTGACATGTTAACTATCTTGCAGGCTCAAGAGAGTGCTCGGCTTACGGGAGTGCTCGTCGATATACCGCCACGACCTCCTCGAGCCGGGATTAAGCCGGAGTTTGTATCGAAGGAAGAGTTCGCCCAGAACTTCTACTACTCCGGCTTAACCCCGGTAATTTACTTGCCCAATCAGTTGCTACCACTTTCATGTGCCTTGGCGGTTGCTAACTATTGCTCAAACGTGTAGGGAACGGGGGCCTCCGAGACTGGACCCTTTGGTTGTGCTGCTGCCTCGCCATCGTCGTCCCGCGCGGTCACACCGGTGCACCCTGGCCCCGGTGGTAGTGGTGCCTCGCGCGAGAGCACACCGGTTCATGGTGGCGCGGGATCACCTGCTTTCGGTGCTGGTTCGACGGCGCCTCCGCACCTTCAGTCGCCTATCTTCACGCCCGGAGACCTCGGTTTGTCCGGCTTGACTCCCTCTCCGGACGCGATGAGCTGATGATGATGCTACCTCGGCCGGGTTATGTACCGATACGATGTTTCTTCTCTTTTCATGTTATGTATGGATACGTATGCTATGTATGGATACAATGTTTCTTCTTCTGATGCTATGTATGGATACGATGTATAAATGCTTGTGTCGATGTGCATGTGCTTATATCAATGATTGTGTCGATGTGCTTATATCAATGGTTGTGTCGATGTGCATGTGCTTATATGCACAGGATATAATATATAATGCAATATATATCTATTATTGAATTTGATATATGCAGGGAAATAGGGAGAAGAAGCAAAAAACGGACCCTGGTCGTCGGCGTAGGTAGTGGCAGGGCCCAGACGAGACCAGCGGGCGACGCGTGGCCTGACTGGAAGGGGACCTACCCCGACGGCCAGGCCGTCGGCATAGGCCCGAAGCTCAGCCGCCCCACAGCCTGCCGCGTGGCACCCTAGGCCGACGGCCCGGTCGTCGGCGTAGAGGACAACCAGGCCTAACGGCCGTTAAGCCCAGTGTGGGGCCCATTGGCGCTACGCCGACAGCCGCGCAAAAACCGTCGGGCCAGCCTATACGCCAACGGCCGCCCCTACGCCGACGACTTTTAGGGCAAGCCCGAGAAAACCCATGTCCGACGTCTATACGCCGACGGCGGCCGTCGGCGTAGGCCTAAGCCGACGGCTTTCTGGCCTACGCCAATGGTGGCCGGCCGTCGGCATATGACTGTTGTCCCGTAGTGTAAGGTGGGGCAAATCATCAAATCCTCCTCCAAGGCACAAGTCCGTACGCAACTACAGGAGATTCCGCGCGCGGGCATAGTTGTTGTTTCGCGCGGGACACAGTAAAAACGCGACACATGGCAGATCCAAAGCGCGTCAAAAATGACCCTGCGGGGCCGACCGAGAGGGTGCCGCTAATTAATGATTGACATATATGTTTGACCTTTAATCTATACGAGTAAAAAAAGTTCTATAGCAGCCACAGATCGATTGTTGGATTTGGACCCCATGCATCTCAGGTTGTTGGATCAGCATATCGTACAAGAATCGGATTAGATCTGTCGTCCGTGAGGCAATTTCCGTTTTTCTTTTTCTTGAGTTGGAATATGATCCTGTAACTACCCTCCGCCCTTTGCACTAATATATTGTGATTGGCTAAAAAAAATCTGTTATAAATTCAGATCAAGCACATCAGGTATATGGCCGGCATGGAGGACGCTGTGGCTAGGGCGGATCCTGGCTTCCCCCTGAGGGATTTCCTCCTCAACCTCTTCAACGCTCGCGTCGTAGAAGACGACGCCGTGGTGGCAGAGCCACAGGAGCATAGCAGATGGATCCTCATGTGCCTTCTAATTGCCGGCGGCGTCTTCATGTTTGCTGCCTTCTGCTACCTGGTGGATAATGACTACAGCTTCATGGTCGATGTTCCAGTCCTTTGTGTACTAGGCGTTCTTATACACATGTCTCTTATTGCCGTCCGAGATTGCCAAGAAGGGTTCCAACATGAGGATGAGAGGTTCTTAGATGCATTGCTCCAGGTATAGCAACCTAATTAACTAGTTCTTAGATTATCAATCATCCATATATCAGTACTAGTACTAGCCAGGGATGTCAACTATAGTTCCGGCCTTCCGGGCACGTACGTGTTATCTCTGCATGCAGTGCAATTCTGTTATCCTCAACTAGATATGAACTACCAGTACGTTGCATGCATGTACAAACACATGCTTGCTGTTAATTTCAAATAGAAAAGAAGGATGTGTATTTTACCTCTGTGTATTCTTAGGGTATTTTCAACGCGAACCTATAAATCTTCGACATCCGTTTGGATTAAACTGCACGTACCAGTCTAGTCATCCAACGCGATCATGTATTCATCCGTGGGTTTGTTCGTATATCCGTTTTCCGCAAAGCTTGGACAACCAAAACGCCCTCATCCGACAACCAGACCTCATCTTAAAGCCTTCTGCACTAGAAATCCTTCCCGTGCGCGAAGAGGTCGCGCATATTTATGGAGGTCGCAGACATTAGATGTCGCTCAGGCGCATGCACGACCAGCCACTGTGGCAGACATTGTGGGTCAGCCAGTGCTGACACGACCATTCATTGGAGAGAAGTACAACCCGCCAGCCGAGCGATCTCCGAACTTGTTCAATGTCAAAGAGACGTGACGAGACAACTACCTGTTCGTCACCTCCCGAAATTAGACCAGCGGGGCGGACGAGAAACCCACTGCAGTGCTCCGCATTCAAAAAAGCTCCTCGACTCCTCTAGATTGTGTCGACTAGTGATAGCCGCCGGCCGACCGGCGCTAGTTAGGCGCCGGTCAAATCATGACCATCCGATTCCCCTGATTTAACGGTCCAGATTTGCGCGTATCCCTTCGTTTTATATGACTGCAACATTTGCGGTACCTTTGCAACATTTGCGGTACATTCACAACTTTTTTTATTTTTTGTACTTTTTGCAGCAAAAAAATTTGTGGTAAAAAAATTAATCGCTGGTGGTAGCTTTTTTACTATCGGTTGCAACAAAAAATCATAATCCACCGTCTCTAATCACTTTATAACTTTTTTGTTGTAGCAAAAACTCTTAACGGTAGTAGCAAAAATACACAACGGTGGAAGCAATAATTTAAACGGTTGCAACATTGTGCGTAACAAAAAAACATACAATGTTAGTAGAAAAAACATACAACGGTTGTAGCGGAAAAAATAACGGTTGCAACAAAATTCATCGTCGCCGCCGTCGAGGTCGTAGCTCCGAAGTGGTGATGTAGCAAAAATCTTGGCCAGTAGTAGCAAAAACATAAAACAGTAAAAATAAAATGGTTGCAACATTACATACTCAGATATTCCCTGTACATTGTGCGTTGTGGCAAAAACACCAGTTTATTCCTTTGTAGCAATAATATGATATGGTTGTAACAAAAATATGATATAGTTGTAGCAAAAAAATTGATGGTTGTGCATGGAGCTGCTCATGGCCACGGCAGCCATGGACGGCGACGTGGGGGCACGGGGAGGTGCGGGCTCACCGGAAGAGGACCGGGACGGGCGCGGCTGGTCAGGAAGGCGTCGGATCTGGACAGAGGGAGGACGCCAACGAGGTCCCGGAGCACGGCGGCAAGCTCCTCGAGCCATGGCCATGGAGTATCTGGTGCTTTCCATGGGCGTGCACGAGGGTGTGGCCATGGCTTCGAACTGCAGCGAGAGCGCGGCCATGGCCATGGCGTCGGACTGCGGCGAGAGCGCGACCATGGTCTGCGTACTACATATATACTGTATATTGGGTACTGCGTACTGGAGGAAAGAGGCGACCGGCCGAAGCGTCTAGTCCGGTCAGCCGGTGGGAATCATTTCCCTTTAAACATACCCCCGCAACACCTCCACCATGACATCGAGCGCTAGGCTCTTGAAGGATAGATGACGGTTCACCGATCGAGCAAAAGTGATTGCGGATAACAAATCTCTTCAAGGAGCTCGGTGTAGCAATGGTCTTGTTGGCCATTACGGGCAGCACCTCTCCTCATCGACGACTATCTTCGGTAAGCTCATTCAATTGTAATTTCTCACGCTGTATGGAACTATCTGTGTAACAAAAAACAAAAAATGATGAAACTAAAAACTAATGAAAAAACTAACAAATCACGTAAGAGAAGATGTTTTGTTACCACGGAACAAAGAAAACTCTGCTTGAAGTAGGAACATTACAATGAGCTATTTGAATGGCTCGTGGAGGCACCTCGATTTGCATACTTGACATAGAGCCAAGTATAAAGGCTTAAAGTCAATTTCTACACAAAGTATATTATCAAATTCTACACAAATCTAATCAGATTGTACATCGACATATCAATCACATTATCTACACTAAGCATATACATCACATTCTCTACATCACACAATTAAAAAATTACACTAAGCATGTTACCGAATTGTAAACAATTATAATCACACTCTCACTAAGCATATTAATCGCATTCTCTACACTAAACATATCAATTCAATCTCTACACTGCACAGTGAAAATGAAAATGTACATAAGCATTTTAAAATTTCAGCCATGTGGCAACGTCGTGGAGGGGCGGCGGATGGGCGTTGGTGGAGATGACGATGAGGCGTCGCTAGAGGTGTTGATGGGTCGGTAGAACCAGCGGTGCCGACGGTGGACTGAGAGAGATAGGGAGAGGGAGAGAGAGAGAAAGAGGGAGAGGGCTCACATTAGACTCGGAGGAGACAACTGTGGGGTACACGTCGACTAAACGGTGGAGAGAACGATCGGGCGATGGAGACGACGATGGGGGTGGTGGAGGCTGTTTGAGAGATATATGTGGAGTGAGTGAGAGATGTGGGGAAGAAACCTATGTAAAAATTAGTACAACCAAGTTGGTGGGTGGGATTTATGGGCCAACTAAAGGATACCCCGCGCGTTGCTACGGGAATTGGTTGCAATATATTTCAAGTGGTTTTATTTTATGAAACATGAATAGTTGATTTAAAACTAAAAGTACAGTATAGTATGAAATATGTTTGTATTTGATTATTGTGTAGCTGGAAATATATATTGAATATAAGTGACATAATTTAATGGAAAAGTTTTATCATGCATGTTGAGTGAATGTATGATGAGGTGGCATGTGCGCATGAGATCAATTAATAATGGAAAAACTCATGCATATTATGATGGGCCTTTGATGATTTCGCATGAGTGCATGTTAAGATAATAGAGATAGTGAGGATCAACTAATGAAGGGAGTTTTCAAGTGTGCGATGGAAGATGATGAGAGAAGATCAAGGAGTGTCAAGCGCTCAAGATTGGGGATGCCCCCATGCATCCCCAATAAATATTCAAGTGACTCAAGCGTCTAAGCTTGGTGATTCCCCCGTGCATCCCCTTCTCCATCAACAATCATTAGTTCGCCTTCGTCTCACTATATTTTTATCACTTCATGCGTTATGTGCTATGCTTGGAGCGTCTCGCTCTTAGGTTTTATTTTTAGTTTTCTTTAACTTTGCTTGATGTTCATAACAAGTTAGACCCCGTCTTACTTTGTGTGGGAGAGAAACACGTTCCACTTTCTAAATCTAGAACACATCATAGGACTTTTCATGCCTATCTTTTTGTTGTTGTGTGTTCTTTGTATTTTCATAGCTACTGCCATGTTTAGTTTTAGTTTTAGTTTGTCTTTAACAAGAGCCTTGGCTTTTGTTTAGTTTGTTGCTGGAACTCTCTTTAGTTTCATGTTTATCTTGTTATTTTATTTTCAAAACCTACAAAAACTAGTTGAGAACTCTAGCTACTAGATGGATCGCTAATCTTTGGAGGGATCGAATATTAGAGTACACTCACGTACCATGAGTCGAGGATGCACAAGGATAACCAAACCCCCATACACTCCTCCTTAGGGTACTTGTCTCTTTGTGAACCTCCTTATTAGATTGAGAGTTACCGATAATAAGTGCATGAGTTCTTCGGACTAATGTAAATATTGAAAGTTGACACTTCCACCTCCTCATATTTTCTAGTCTCTCCTGTGTCGTGCATTGCCTTCTTCTCACTCCGAGAGTTGGCGTCCACCTTCTCCGGTACATCCAAACCCTTGGCATGATACGCTCTGTCATCATAAGCCTCATTATATCCTTCCTCAAAACAGCCACCATACCTACCTATCAAGGTATTTCCATAGCCTTTTCGAGATATATTTCCATGCAACATCCACCTCTTTATGACTTGATCTTCATGTCATACATGTTCCTGCTACACTGACAGAGGCATACATTGCATACATCATGATAGCTACATCTTCTTTATGATTTGAGTATCTTAGAAATTGTGAAAGATCTTCTATACCCTCTTGTAAATTAGAGTGTTGCCCTTAAGTGAGGAAAAGATCTCAAAGTAAACAAAATAAAAGATCCCAAAGAGGACAAATGAGAGTTAAATAGAAAGAGCCATTGAGGCCACCAAAAATATAAAAAATAGAAAAAAGAGAAAAAGAAAATAAAAAGAGAGAAAGGGGAAACACTACTATCCTTTTGAAAGATCCACACTAGTACTCCCTCTTATCCTTGTACTCCATAGAGATGATGATTCATGCATATAGCTATGTGGGAACCTTCACACTATAAAACTTGGCTTGCATATTACAAGGATGGGCCTCCTCAAACGAGCTCTAGGTCTTCATGAGCGAACAAGTTAGATGCACTCCCACTAGTTCCATTGGAGAGCTTTTCAGCTCATATGTGCATCTATTGCATGGCAATCCCTACTCCTCACATCATATCTATCATTTGGCCTTCTCGCCTATGATTGTCCTCATTGATGTGAGCCTTTCTCACCCTTTTTGTCTTCCTCCTCCACCATATTTCCCTTTTCTCCATCCTAAGTGTCAACTCTCGTGCTTACGCTCATCCATTGCATGAGTGCTCAATATATCTAAAAGGAGTGGATCAAATTGACTTGTACCAGGCTAGTGGTCTGGGGACGAGTCAAGATAAGATTCCAAAAAAGACCAAGTGTGAAACTTTAGTAGATTGAGTTCTCAACAAAAATACTTGTTTCTCGTATTCCCTATCCCCCTTCTTCCCCACAAACACCATTTGGAGACATTCGAGTCAGGGACAACGAGAGATCTTGCACCTAATGTTCTTTCGTTGCTTGTTTCAATGCTAATTTAGACTCTTTCATGTTATGACTTGAATTGAATCACATAATTTGATTGCTTTACTTTTCAAAGTTCTTATATGGTTGCTAGCATGTCACCAGAGAAATTATGCTTGTTATCATTTACCTACTCGAGGACGAGCAGGAATTAAGCTTGGGGATGTTGATACGTCCCAAACGTATCGATAATTTCTGCTCGCTCCATGCACGTGTTTGTGTGATATTGCTATGATCTAGATACACTTTTGATCATATTTGGACTAACCTATTAACTCAGTGCACCCCAGTGCCAGTTTCAGTTTTCTGCTGTTTTTCTATTTCTTTTTTCCCCCATATAAAAAGTGCTCCAAAAATCTGGGAAAAATCAGATAAAAAAATCAGCGTACCGGAAGCTTCCAGAGCCCCAAAGGAGGGCCGGGGGGCACCACCAGGTGCCCAGGCGGACACCTGGCGCGGCCAGGGGCCTGGTGATGACCCACGACGTAATGGGATCTATTGCGGTGTTTTCGATAAGTACGAGTGTCGAACCCAGCGAGGAGCAGAAGGTAGTAGCAAGTTACTTTGGTAAGGAGATAACTGCAAGCACTAAAAGATAACTTTTTAGGGGTTTTCTTGGTATAAGCGACAGGAAAGTAAAAACGAGCAAAGTAAAGGATACTGGAGATTAATAAGTGGCCCAATCCTTTCTTAGCAAAGGAGAGGCCTAGCAACTGAACTTATAAAAGCTAAAGTGCTCTTGAGGACACACGGGAGAGATAGTCATGTTCTTTCGCCATATTCCGTATCGGTACTATGTGCTGTGTTGATAAGTGTTGAGTGGGTGGATCTATGATGGTACACCCTCTAGACTAAGATAAGTGTACTCTTATGATTAAACACCTTGCAAGCATCCGAAAATACAAGGTAGTAATTAAGGAAAAAGCCTAACCATAGCAATACGATCGGTGATCCATGGTTCCCTTGTGCAAAAGCGTGCAAACTGGGGTTTAGGTTTCTGTCACTCCGGCAACCCACCGTAAGCATTCTTTATACACAATGCATTCCCCTAGGTCCTTGATAAGGCGAAGTGTTGAGTGTTTGAATCACACAACACCACTAGGAAAATAACAACACAACTTAAATATCAACCAACACATACTACTTCAACATCATATGACTACTAGCAACTAGACTTCTCCCATGTCCTCAAGAACTAAAGTAACTACTCACAAGACATAAAAGAGATCATGATCAGTGGGGATAAATAGATGATAAACAATCTGAACACAATAATATTTCTCCAACAAAACTCAATAGCATTCACCACAAAGTAGTAATCAACACTGATAGAGTAGAGAGGATAGATAGTACGGATCACACCATGAGTTGCAATTGTGATACAAGATTGGATGGAGGTGGAGATGGTGTTGATGATGGGGATGATGTTGATGATGATATCGATGATGCCCGTGACGATGGTGATGACGATGGCGACTATCTCCCCTTCCGGGAGGTGATCTCCCGGGCGGAATCTGCCCGCCAGAGATGGCTTTTCTTATCTGTAGGTTTCCGCCACGGAGCGACGGCGGAACTCCGGAAACTCTCCTCTTTTAGGGTTTTTGGACGACGAGGGGTATATAGGCCAGAGGTGTGAGCCGGGAGTGGCCCCGGGGGTCCAGGCGCCCTCCCGGCACGGCCAGGGGTGGGGCCGCGCCCTGTGGCCCCCCTCTGGTTGCTCTTTTGCGTGTCTTCGTGATACTTCTGGAAAACAACCTTCGTTGATTTTCAGGTAATTTGGAGGTGTTCTCCTTCAGCAACTCAGCGTCCACTTTTTATCGCTGAATCCTGCGTCTGCTGCTTCGGCACCGAAAAGTTGCAAATTGTGTAAAATAAGCCAAAACAACATAAGAATAGCATCATATCATGAAATATATCAATGAATAAGAAAGAATTACTATATAAAATAGTGATGCATTTTGGACGTATCAACTCCCCCAAGCTTAGACCTCGCTTGTCCCCAAGCGAATACTGAGCTCGGTAAACCTGTCCACAAGTTTAGAGAGTGAAATGTCGATAAATAAAATACGGACAAGAAGCATCAAGGTTCCTTCATCAAAACTCAAGCATCCTCAACAGCAACCTCAACTCATAAGGCCCTTATGAGAAAGTAATAACAATTATAATCAAAAGTAGGGCTGAGGAAACTCATCCAATCATGGCAAACATAACCTTGGTCAAAGGGCAACTAGAAACAATTTGAAGCTTTTGAAAGAACATGTTAATAGTCATGAAGTGCAAATGCTAACACAAAGGAAGATGCTCGCTAGACAAAAGCTTTCGCAAGCAACTGTAACACTCTCACTGTCAGTGAACAGTAATCAGGGTTACTGTTCATCTCTACTGTTCAAAACTTTTGTTTAATCAACTTGGATCAGTTCGAATTCAATTTCCACTTTGTTATCCTGGAATGCAATGTGATCATGACCTTGGTCAACTTGGATCAAACCAATACCTAGCTCAATTCAAATGACCTTTGCATTGAAATCAATTTAAACCCTAAATGCTTTTTTGTGGAATAATAAAATATGGTGGCAATAAAATCTTTTCCAAAAATTGTGGAACCACTTTTATAAAATCCCAAATAATCATTGGACCATGCCAATATGGTTTTGGGTATTTATCATGCCACTGAAAAAATTCAAACAATTCAAACAGTAGGTAAAAACCCTCACCTTGGGTATTTAATATTTAAAAGAAATATCAAATGAATTTCTCTTGCCTCCAAAACTTTTGTGGCACTGGTATCTAGTATAACACTAATTATGGTGCCTATACCATAATGTAATAAATTGTAGAATAGTTAAAAGAAATTAAAAAAGAAAACAAATACAACAAAGAAAAGAAAAGAAGCAATAAAAGAAATGGAGCCCACCCCCTGTCTCCCTGTGGGCCAAGCCAGCCCACTCTCCAAGCCCAATTCCCCCCGAAGTCAGCCCACCTAGCTCCCTCCCCTGTTCCCCCGTGCGTGGCTGCCATCCATGGCGCCACGGCCACGGCCGTCGCCGTGGCGGCCATCCGGCGAAGCCCCGGCGGGATAAGTCCCCCTCCCTCTCCCCTGGCTGCGCCCCGAACCCTAGCAGCCCCCAAACCCTAGCCCCCTCGCAAAACACACCCCCATGGCCTCCCTCCCGCTCTACTCGTCCACGCCCGCCGCCGCCATGGGAGCACCTCCGTGAACCCACGCGACCATTGTCCTCCGCATTCCACACCGACGTGTCCCAGTGCTGCGCCGGCCTCGTCTTCACCACCTCGAGTAGGGAATCGCCGCGAGGACGACTACAACGCGCGCTACGCCGCCGTTCCCCTCTCTGTGGCCGCCTCCGTCGCCGTTCAAATTCCGGCTGCACCTAGCCTCCCCCAAGCCCACTTAACGGCTACAAGCTCCTGGTGAGCTCCCCGTGTGCCCCACCCGCTCAATCCCCTCCGCTCTCGTCGTAGCTCGAGGCGCCATTAGGGCAGAGTTGCCTTGCCGCCGGCGAGCCCGCCACGGTGCCCTAGAGCGTGCGTTTGGCACACCCTGTGCGTCTTCGCGTTTCCCGTGCCCCCAGCTCTCGATCACGCACACGCAGGCTACGCCCCGGGCCCTATTTCGACGTCGCCGTCGAGCTCCTGCTCGGTCTGCCGCCCCGGCCGTCGATGTCGCCGCTCCGGTGCATCTCCGGCGAGGCCAACGCCACCATTCGACGCGGCACTCTCCCAGGAAGCCGTAGCTTCAAACGGCGCGCGGAATGGTGGCCCCTAGCTAGCGCTAGCTCACCGGCCGTGGCACGGCTCGCCGCCGGCGAGTCCGGCCCGTGGCCTGTACCAATGACATGCGGGGCCCGCCGATTAGGATTAGTGCTAATGATTCGGTTAAGCCTAAGCCCCCCCTGTTAAACTACCCCCATGTGTATGACAGATGGGCCCCATGCCCTATTAACTAAATAAAACCTGTTAGTTAAACCCCCTGTGTCACTTACACCTAGGGCCCACCTGTAAATCAATTAGTTTAATTAAAATAGAAATGTAATGTTCCTATGACATGTGGGACCCCACTGTAATTAGGTTTAATTAAAATGTTTAATTGCATGTGAGGCTGACCAGTGGGTCCCACTGGTCAGGTTTGACTGGTCAAACCCCTGTTCTGGATAAGGTTTATTTATTTAATAAAAGAAATCCAGAAAATGTTTTAAAATTGATTAAACTTATAAAATCAATATCTTTTAATCTGTATATCGGATCGAAAAACTTTATACATGAAAATTGATCAGAAAAAAAAAACGAATACGGCTATGCTATCCGTATGTCTACCCCACCCCCCTAACACACCGATCATCGACATTTTCCCCTCTGGGTTGTTTGTCGATAATTTCCGGTACCGATAAAAAGTACCCGGATGAATTTATTCCGAACACGAAAGTTGTCCGGAATGGTTCAACTAACACGGATAGACCCCCTTATGTTTATCCAGTACCCACGACACCTCCGGCATGAACCCTTCCCCCTCCGAACACCCTGTCCGGTAATCACCCGGAGCTGGCAGTTCATCCCCGGATGAATTCCCGCTCCGAGCAACGTGCGTTGCACTGCGTTAGAACACCGTTAACATTTCATCTATCATGTCATGCATATGTTTTTATATTATTGCCGTGTATTTACTGTTTCCTCCCCCCCTTAATCTTCGATAGACCCCGCTGCTACCGCCGACTACACCGCTGCCGGGTACGACTACTTCGTCGACGACCCTACCCCTACCATCGAGCTTCCAGGCAAGCAGAGCCATTCTCTTCCCCAGATATCGCCTACCTTTCCGTACTTTCTTGCACTAGGCATTGTTACTGCTGCTACTATGTTACAATCCTATTCAATTGCATAGCCTTCTTTTGTCGCCCCTTGATGTACCTTTCCTTTATCCTATGCTGCCTATTATTACTTATGCATTATTTCAGCAGTGAGCCCTGCGCATTGTTAGCTAGGGTTAGATAGCGGGCCGTGATCACTCAGGGAGTGAACACGGATACAATATATACAACTGCACAGGTATGGTACAATGCAGACACCGCCAAAGGCCCCTATCTGGGTTATGCCTAGTCACCTCAAGTGTGAGCTATCCAGGAGTAATCCTTGTACTCCACGCGAGGCTGACTTTGTCTTGCCGCCATAGGGTCCTGAACAGCGGTTGTCCTTAAAGGTAAGAAAGTCGGGCGACCCAACGGTGCCCGCTAGCGATATATCGTCGGGAACGACAGGGAGGGTACGACCGACGTTACTGGCGTTCTTGGCCCCTGCTCGTATCTCGCGAGAGTTACCCAAACCACGAAAGTCGAGCTCTACCAAGAGCACACACGAGACAAGGTAAGGAGACGGTTCACCTTGTTGGTAACCGCAGTGACTTGGTGGGACGACAGGGCAGGCACCGACGTTACTGGTGGTCCTGACTGCTCTTGTTGACCGCGGGTCGGTTAAGTCGAAGCAACGATAACGGTTGTCACGCAGGTTAATTAAAATGCTAAATGGTTCGGCGGATGACTTGAGAGACCCGTTGGTCTGTACGCACTACCTTCACGTGGGATAAGGAGTATGGGCTCCCCTGCGTCGTAGTTTGTCTGAAAGCTCTTCAGACGTCAGCAGTACCACGGGCTGATAGCCGGGAAGCGGTCTTGTCTTATTTGTTGCAGCAGGTGTGTTTTGGATTTGCTTTTGCTTCACCGGCCAGTCTCGTACCGTGCAGGAGCGTGCAAGGGTGAGGGACCTAGACCCCTTGGCGCATAGGATATAGTCCGGCGGATGGCCTCTCTGCTGAGCCTAAGATGAACTGCGATGTGTCGAATAGCTTTGGTGGAGCGTTCCCTAACCAGGTTCCCGCCACCCTGGAGATTCGAGCGTGCAGGCTGAACAGTAGTGCACCCCTGCAGGGAGTTTAATCTATTCGAATAGCGGTGTCCACGGTAACAGGATGCTTTATGCTGAAGCTGGATCTTACCACTAGAAACTATTATTATTAAACTGTATGGTTCCGGGTTTTCTTCCTCGCGGGGATGTCGAGGAGGTGAACTCGGAGGCATTATTATTATTGTTAATCATTACAACTTATTATTATACAATGCTGCAGCAACTTCTGCTGCATTGTTACTTTATGCTTTATATAAATTGTTGGCTGATTCTTACCTCATGCTACAAGACATCGTCGGAAGATGCTAGTCTTCGATAGGCCTAGCTCTTACCCTTATTCTGATTTCTATCTTGCAGTCCACTATATACAGCCTCTTCTTTCCGTTGATACAATGCATAATGCTTAGTAGCGGACGTAAGACTCGCGGGTATACTAGATACTCACCTTTGCTTTATTTCCCCTTTTTCGCTTTGCCTGATCGGCCGCGGCAGTCGACGTTGGAGCCCAGGAGCAGGAGTACCCCGGAGGAGGATACTACTACGTCGAGACCCCCGCTGACCAGGACCAGGAGTAGTTTCGGAGGCTCCCAGGCAGGAGGCCTTGCCTTTTCGATATGTAGCTCTGATGTTATTTGTGCTAGCCTTCTTAAGGCAAAACTTGACTTACTATGTCTTTACCCAGATATTATGGTTTGTATAACTTATGTATTCGGGTCCGAGTGACCCCCCCTTTATTGTAACATATTGGTTTATCCTTTTGTGTTTAGTGTTGTGCTGTGATATTCTCACCGTGGCACCCTAATCTCAGCCGTGTACCCTGCGTGTATGATTACTGTACACGGATTGATTTTGGGGGCGTCACAAGTTGGTATCAGAGCCGACTGCCTGTAGGAAGCCACCCCACCACTACTTGGTCGAAGTTGAGTCTAGACTTTGAAAAACTATTTTACTAACTTAATATTTGGCTTACGGGCCCACATCGATGTCACTACGTGTGATATCTATGGTATTAGGATCCTTTTCTCCTTACCTATGCTCTGGGAATCTGCTCTCTTATCCTTGCTGGTAAGTTTTACAAAATCTGACATTAGGATCACGTTCTCTTGATTCCACCCGGAGTTTTTTTGGTGCTTCCCCCATTGATTGAGTCGTGTCGCAGGAGTCGTACCCCAGGTCCCGGACCGCGGATCCCATTCTCATTCTGGGCAGGCCGCGCGTCCTCTGGCATCAACTCCCGTGGCCAACAGTTTTCTTGCGGCGTGATTGACATAGTGGAATCTATGTCGCGTCGTGTAATCCTAACCGCGGTCTGCGCGCCGCCTAGTGAGTCCTTTTTCCTTAATTTCTACGACGTTACGCTGCCCGATTTTCGATTGACTCTATGTGTGAATGTGTAGGTCTTATATGACTACTCCTATATATCCGTGCCTCCTCTTTGTTGTCGCTTTACCTCTTACTCGTCTCCGGCATCTCATTGAAATGTTCATCGCTGAAATACCCCTGTTAAATTCTAGCAGGATGGCTGGTCCTGGTGGTCGTGGTCGTCGTCGTGGTGCCAACGATCCACCTCCGCCGCCGGACTACATGGCCGCGATGATGCCGCAGTTTCAGATGAACCAAGTGTTTATGCAAGGAGTCATAGATCAGCTCCAGAACCAGAATCAGAACCAGAACCAGCACCAGAACCATCCGCCTGTGGTTACTCTGCGGGATTTCATGCGTCTCAACCCCCCTCTCTTCCACCAGCCTGAACAGCCGCTGGATGCCGATGATTGGCTTCGTGATATCACTCGTCAGCTGGAGTTCGCTAACGTGAGCGCTGCTGATTACGTCTACTTCGCGTCCTATTTCCTGCGTGGCCCCGCTGCTCAGTGGTGGGACACTTACAAGGGCTCGCTAGCTGAAGGGACTGTCGTCACCTGGAATGACTTCAAGACTGCCTTCCGCGCTCGTTATGTCCCCCAGGCGATTATGAACCGTATGAAGGCCGAGTTCCGCAACCTTGTTCAGGGCAACAAAACTGTCGAGGCATACCAGAGGGAATTCCTCCGCCTCTCCCGCTATGCTGCAAGTGACCTCCCCAATGATGCCAGTAGGCAAGAGAAGTTCCGTGATGGGCTCAACCCAGATCTCCAGCTTACACTGGCTTTGCACGTCTTCCCGGACTTCGCCACCATGGTGAACCAGACTATCACTCTTGAGACGGCTCAGCTTAAGTTCGGTGGTTCGTTGAAGCGCCCCCGTGATGCTGGCTCATCTTCGGGCATAGCGCAGAAGCAGCGCGTTTGGCTTCCACACAGTGTGTTTCGTCCAACTGCCCCTGCAGCAAGGCCGTCGTATGTTGCACCTCGTCTGCCTCCACCCCCGCCGAGACAGCCGAAGATTGAGACTGCACCCCTCCATCCTCAAGATGGCCTGTGTTTCAAGTGCCGTCAGCCAGGCCATATTTCCAGAGACTGCCCTCAGCGACAGAATCAACTGGTAGTTCACCCTGCTGGCCGCAGAAATGGTCGTGGCAACAATGGGACCCTCAACTATAATACTGGGTCAAATCCTCATGCTCGTGGTCATGCCTACAACATTGATGTTGAAGCATCTCAGGAACAGCCCGCTACTGTGATGGGTACACTCCTCGTTAACTCAATACCTGCTACTGTTTTATTTGATACAGGAGCATCGCATTCATTTATGTCTGGAGCATTTGCGTCTAAGCATGGCATATACCACAAAAAGATGCGCACCCCCTTGGCCGTTAAAACACCTGGCGGCATGTGTCACGTTGACATGCTGGCACCTAACATCACCGTCGAGATCGAAAGGATTGAGTTCCTTGTCTCCCCGCATATTCTGAAAACCTCCACTATTGACCTTATCTTGGGTATGGATTGGCTGAAAGCCCACGATGCCGCACTTTATTGTGGCACCAAGGTCATCCAACTTTTTCATCCTTCTGGCGCGATTGTGAGTCACACGGCCATTGTGTCGATGAATGCCAAAGCTCGTATATATGCTCTGAATGCCTTGAATGTCGCACCTCTCGAAGGGATTGAGAAAGTCGCAATCTTCTCTGATTTTATCGACGTATTCCCAGAAGAACTGCCTAGGATACCCCCGATTAGGGAAGTTGAATTCGTCATCGACTTGAATCCCGGCACCGTCCCTATTGCCAAGCGCCCATATAAGATGCCACCTCACCACCTCCTTGAATTGAAGAAGGAGATCGACACGGCCCTCGAGAAAGGCTTCATCCGTCCTAGTTCCTCTACTTGGGGAGCACCTTCGCTCTTTGTCAAGAAGAGTGATGGCATGAACCGTTTGGTCCAAGATTACCGACCTATCAACCAGGCCACGATACAGAACAAGTACCCCCTCCCTCGGATCAACGATCTTTATGATCAACTTGCTGGATCCAAGGTATTTTCAAAACTCGACTTAAGGTTGGGTTACCATCAGATCCGGGTCCGTGATGAGGACATCCCGAAGACTGCATTCATTAATCGATATGGTTCATACGAGTACACTGTCATGTCCTTTGGCTTGACAAATGCACCAGCCACCTTCTCCAGATTGATGAACTATATATTCATGGAATACCTCGACAAGTTCGTCGTGGTTTATCTGGATGATATATTGATTTACTCCAAGACTGATGCAGAACATGCTGAACATCTTCGCCTTATACTGGAAAATCTTTGAGAACACAAACTGTATGCTAAATACTCAAAGTGTGAGTTCTGGCTTCCTGAAGTAACTTACCTTGGTCATGTGATTTCCAAGAATGGTGTTGCCTTCAACCCCGAACATATTCAGGCTATTCTTGACTGGACTCCGCCCAGGACTGTCAAGCAAGTCAGAAGTTTCCTCGGCCTTAGCAGCTATTGCCGTCATTTTGTTGAGAACTTCTCCAAGATTGCCAGGCCTCTGACTAACCTGCTGCACAAAGGTGTCAAGTTTGAGTGGACTGATAAATGTCAAGAAAGTTTTCAAGCTCTGAAGGACAAGCTCACTTCTCCCCCAGTGCTTGCTCCCCCTGATACTCAGAAGGACTTCGTGATATATTGTGACGCGTCTCGTCAAGGATTAGGCTGTGTCCTAATGCAAGAGCGAAAAGTGATTGCTTATGGCTCTCGTCAGTTGCGTGCTCACGAAGAAAACTATCCAACTCATGATATCGAATTGGCAGCGGTAATTTATGCATTGAAGTTGTGGCGACATTACCTCGTCGGTAATCGTTGCGAGATCTTCACCGACCACCAAAGCCTGAAGTACCTGTTTACGCAACCCGACCTGAATCTCCGCCAGCAGAGATGGCTCGAGACAATAGCCGAATACAACATGGGAATTTCTTACACCCCTGGCAAAGCTAATGTGGTGGCCGATGCCTTAAGCCGCAAAGCCTACTGTTCTGAACTTGAAGTCCAGATAGAGCAGCCACTTCTGTATGAAGAGCTCCGTAAGTTGAACCTTGAAATTGTTCTGCAGGCACATGTGGATAACCTTGTTGTTGAGCCGGACCTCGACAGCACCATCAAGTGGATACAAACATGTGACTCTGATGTCGAGAAGATCAAGAAGTATATCGCTAGTGGGAAGCCATCATGCTTCACTGTTGCTGATGATGGTACGTTGTATTTCAAGAATCGTTTAGTGATCCCTAGGAGTAAGCCCAATCTAAACTTGACCACGCGCGTCATGAAAGAAGCTCATGATACTCCTTTGTCGATTCACCCTGGTAGTACCAAGATGTACCAAGACCTTCGTCAGCGGTACTGGTGGTCTAACATGAAGCAAGACATCGCTCGATATGTCGATGAGTGTGACGTTTGCCGTCGCGTGAAAGCCGAACATCAAAGACCTGCTGGTACTCTGCAACCACTCTCTATTCCTGAATGGAAATGGGACAAGATTGAAATGGACTTCGTCACCGGATTTCCCCGATCACAGAAAGGTCATGATGCCATCTTTGTCGTCATCGACCGATTCTCCAAGGTTGCTCATTTTCTGCCTGTCAAGGAGACGATCTCTGCTAGTCAGTTAGCAGACTTATATGTTTCCAGAATTGTTTCCCTCCACGGTATTCCGTTGGAGATCAGTTCCGACCGAGGCAGCATTTTCACCTCGAAGTTCTGGGATAGTTTCCAAGAAGCTATGGGCACTCACCTGAATTTCAGCACCGCTTATCACCCCCAGTCGCAAGGACAAGTCAAACGAGTTAACCAAGTGCTTGAAGACATGCTTCGAGCTTGTGTCATTTCATTCGGTAAGAAATGGGAGGAATCTCTTCCATTTGCTGAATTCTCGTACAACAATAGCTATCAAGCTAGACTGAAGATGGCACCCTTTGAAGTTCTCTATGTACGTAAGTGTCGAACCCCTCTGAATTGGTCAGAGACTGGAGAACGAACTCTCATTGGTCCGGACATCATACAGCATGCCGAAGATCAGGTTCGCGTTATCCGTGAACACTTGAAAGCTGCTCAGTCCCGTCAGAAGAGCAACTATGATCGCAAGCACAAGGAAATGGTCTATCAACCTGGCGAATACGCATACCTTCGTGTCACTCCCATGAGAGGCACTCATCGTTTCGGAATCAAAGGCAAGTTAGCTCCTGGCTACATTGGCCCGTTCCGTATCCTTTCCCGTAGTGGACCAGTGGCATACCGATTGGAATTGCCGCCGAACCACTCTCAAGTCCACGACGTATTCCACGTGTCGCAACTCCGACGCTGCTTCAAAGACCCTATTCGCAAAGTGAAACATGATATGATTGAATTGCAACAGGACTTGACTTATCAAGAACATCCGAGCCGCATTCTCGATCAGTCTGAACGTCGAACCCGCAACAAGACCGTCAAGTTCCTCAAAGTTCAGTGGTCGAATTATTCTGAAGATGAAGCCACTTGGGAACGCGAAGATCGTCTTCGTGAGGAATACCCCGATCTTTTCCCCTCTACCGCTTAGATTCTCGGGACGAGAATTCTTGTAGTGGGGGAAATTTGTAACACTCTCACTATCAGTGAACAGTAATCAGGGTTACTGTTCATCTCTACTTTTCAAAACTTTTGTTTAATCAACTTGGATCAGTTCGAATTCAATTTCCACTTTGTTATCCTGGAATGCAATGTGATCATGACCTTGGTCAACTTGGATCAAACCAATACCTAGCTCAGCTCAAATGACCTTTGCATTGAAATCAATTTAAACCCTAAATGCCTTTTTGTGGAATAATAAAATATGGTGGAAATAAAATCTTTTCCAAAAATTGTGGAACCACTTTTATAAAATCCCAAATAATCATTGGACCATGCCAATATGGTTTTGGGTATTTATCATGCCACTCAAAAAATTCAAACAATTCAAACAGTAGGTAAAAACCCTCACCTTGGGTATTTAATATTTAAAAGAAATATCAAATGAATTTCTTTTGCCTCCAAAACTTTTGTGGCACTGGTATCTAGTATAACACTAATTATGGTGCCTATACCATAATGTAATAAATTGTAGAATAGTTAAAAGAAATTAAAACAGAAAATAAATACAACAAAGAAAAGAAAAGAAGCAATAAAAGAAATGGAGCCCACCCCCTGTCTCCCTGTGGGCCAAGCCAGCCCACTCTCCCCGCCCAATTCCCCCCGAAGTCAGCCCACCTGGCTCCCTCCCCTGTTCCCCCGTGCGTGGCTGCCATCCATGGCGCCACGGCCATGGTCGTCGCCGTGGCGGCCATCCGGCGAAGCCCCGGCGGGATAAGTCCCCCTCCCTCTCCCCTGGCTGCGCCCCGAACCCTAGCAGCCCCCAAACCCTAGCCCCCTCGCAAAACACACCCCCATGGGAGCACCTCCGTGAATCCATGCGGCCATCGTCCTCCGCAGTCCACGCCGACGTGTCCCAGTGCTGCGCCGGCCTCGTCTTCACCACCTCGAGCAGGGAATCGCCGCGAGGACGACTACAACGCGCGCTACGCCGCCATTCCCCTCTCTGTGGCCGCCTCCATCGTCGTTCAAATTCTGGCTGCACCTAGCCTCCCCCGAGCCCACTTAACGGCTACAAGCTCCTGGTGAGCTCCCCGTTTGCCCCACCCGCTCACTCCCCTCCGCTCTTGTCGTAGCTCGACGCGCCATTAGGGCAGAGCTGCCTCGCCGCCGGCGAGCCCGCCACGGCGCCCTAGAGCGTGCGTTTGGCACACCCTGTGCGTCTTCGCGTTTCCCGTGCCCCCAGCTCTCGATCACGCACACGCAGGCTATGCCCCGGGCCCTATTTCGACGTCGCCGTCGAACTCCTGCTCGGTCTGCCGCCCCGGCCGTCGATGTCGCCGCTCCGGTGCATCTCCGGCGAGGCCAACGCCACCATTCGACGTGGCACTCTCCCAGGAAGCCGTAGCTTCAAACGGCGCGCGGAATGGTGGCCCCTAGCTAGCGCTAGCTCTCCGGCCGTGGCACGGCTCGCCGCCGGCGAGTCCGGCCCGTAGCCTGTACCAATGACATGCGGGGCCCGCCAATTAGGATTAGTGCTAATGATTCGGTTAAGCCTAAGCCCCCCCTGTTAAACTACCCCCATGTGTATGACAGATGGGCCCCATGCCCTATTAACTAAATAAAACCTGTTAGTTAAACCCCCTGTGTCACTTACACCTAGGGCCCACCTGTAAATCAATTAGTTTAATTAAAATAGAAATGTAATGTTCCTATGACATGTGGGACCCCGCTGTAATTGGGTTTAATTAAAATGTTTAATTTCATGTGAGGCTGACCAGTGGGTCCCACTGGTCAGGTTTGACTGGTCAACCCCCTGTTCTGGATAAGGTTTATTTATTTAATAAAAGAAATTCAGAAAATGTTTTAAAATTGATTAAACTTATAAAATCAATATCTTTTAATCCGTATATCGGATCGAAAAACTTTATACATGAAAATTGATCAGAAAAATATAACGAATACGGCTACGCTATCCGTATGTCTACCCCACCCCCCTAACACACCGATCATCCACATTCCCCCCTCCGGGCTGTCTGTCGATAATTTCCGGTACCGATAAAAAGTACCCGGATGAATTTATTCCGAACACAAAAGTTGTCCGGAATGGTTCAACTAACACGGATACACCCCCCTTATGTTTGTCCGGTACCCACGACACCTCCGGCATGAACCCTTCCCCCTCCGGACACCCTGTCCGGTAATCACCCAGAGCTGGCAGTTCATCCCCGGATGAATTCCCGCTCCGAGCAACGTGCGTTGCACTGCGTTAGAACACCGTTAACATTTCATCTATCATGTCATGCATATGTTTTCATATTATTTCCGTGTATTTACTGTTTCCTCCCCCCTTAATCTTCGGTAGACCCCGCTGCTACCGCCGACTACACCGCTGCCGGGTACGACTACTTCGTCGACGACCCTGCCCCTACCGTCGAGCTTCCAGGCAAGCAGAGCCATTCTCTTCCCCAGATATCGCCTACCTTTCCGTACTTTCTTGCACTAGGCATTGTTACTGCTGCTGCTACGTTACAATCCTATTCAATTGCATAGCCTGCTTTTGTCGCCCCTTGATGTACCTTTCATTTATCCTATGTTTCCTATTATTACTTATGCATTATTTCAGCAGTGAGCCCTGCGCATTGTTAGCTAGGGTTAGATAGTGGGTCGTGATCACTCAGGGAGTGAACACGGATACAATATATACAACTGCATAGGTACGGTACGATGCAGACATCGCAAAAGGCCCCTATCTGGGTTATGCCTAGTCACCTCAAGTGTGAGCTATCCAGGAGTAATCCTTGTACTCCACTCGAGGCTGACTTTGTCTTACCGCCATAGGGTCCTGAACAGCGGTTGTCCTTAAAGGTAAGAAAGTCGGGCGACCCAACGGTGCCCGCGAGCGGTATATCGTCGAGAACGACAGGGAGGGTACGACCGACGTTACTGGCGTGCTTGTCCCCTGCTCGTATCTCACGAGAGTTACCCAAACCACGAAAGTCGAGCTCTACCAAGAGCACACGCGAGACAAGGTAAGGAGACGGTTCACCTTGTTGGTAAACGCAGTGACTTGGTGGGACGACAGGGCAGGCACCGACATTACTGGTGGTCCTGACTGCTGTCGTTGACCGCGGGTCGGTTAAGTCGAGGCAACGATAACGGTTGTCACGCAGGTTAATTAAAATGCTAAATGGTTCAGCGGATGACTTGAGAGACCCGTTGGTCTGTACGCACTACCTTCACGTGGGATAAGGAGTATGGGCTCCCCTGCGTCGTAGTTTGTCCGAAAGCTCTTCAGACGTCAGCAGTACCACGGGCTGATAGCCGGGAAGCGGTCTTGTCTTATTTTCTGCAGCAGGTGTGTTTTGGATTTGCTTTTGCTTCACCGGCCAGTCTCGTACCGTGCAGGAGCGTGCAAGGGTGAGGGACCTAGACCCCTTGGCGCATAGGATATAGTCCGGCGGATGGCCTCTCTGCTGAGCCTAGGATGAATTGCGATGTGTCGGATAGCTTTGGTGGAGCGTTCCCTAACCAGGTTCCCGCCACCCTGGAGATCCGAGCGTGCAAGCTGAACAGTAGTGCACCCCTGCAGGGAGTTTAATCTATTCGAATAGCGGTGTCCACGGTAACAGGACGCTTTATGCTGAAGCTGGATCTTACCACTAGAAACTATTATTATTAACCTGTATGGTTCCAGGTTTTCTTCCTCGCGGGGATGTCGAGGAGGTGAACTCGGAGGCATTATTATTATTGTTAATCATTACAACTTATTATTATACAATGCTGCAGCAACTTCTGCTGCATTGTTACTTTATGCTTTATATAAACTGTTGGCTGATTCTTACCTCATGCTGCAAGACATCGTCGGAAGATGCTAGTCTTCGATAGGCCTAGCTCTTACCCTTATTCTGATTTCTATCTTGCAGTCCACTATATACAGCCTCTTCTTTCCGTTGATACAATGCATAATGCTTAGTAACGGACGTAAGACTCGCGGGTATACTAGATACTCACCTTTGCTTTATTTCCCCTTTTTCGCTTTGCCTGATCGGCCGCTGCAGTCGACGTTGGAGCCCAGGAGCAGGAGTACCCCGGAGGCGGATACTACTACGTCGAGACCCCCGCTGACCAGGACCAGGAGTAGTTTCGGAGGCTCCCAGGCAGGAGGCCTTGCCTTTTCGATCTGTATATCTGATGGTATTTGTGCTAGCCTTCTTAAGGCAAAACTTGACTAACTATGTCTGTACCCAGATATTATGGTTTGTATAACTTATGTATTCGGGTCCGAGTGACCCCCCTTTATTGTAACATATTGGTTTATCCTTTTGTGTTTAGTGTTGTGCTGTGATATTCTCACCGTGGCACCCTAATCTCAGCCGTGTACCCTGCGTGTATGATTACTGTACACGAATTGATTTTGGGGGCGTCACAGCAACTTACTTATCAAAAGATAATGTCAACAAGGATATGGCATGGCAAAGCTTAATGCAGCTTTATATGGATGAATCCTCAACAACATGAAATGTCTGTTCTCTTAGGGAAAAGAAGGAAGTAGGAAAACTGACTCAACATGAAAGTGGAAGAAAGGCCTTGTTTAAGGGCAAGCAGGGAAAACTCATGTGCTATCCTTAAATCAAATAGAATAAAAATAGATTTTGAGGCGGTGCATAGTTTGTCAACGAATGCTAATATATATCCCAATTACTTCTCAAGATGGACAAGTTTCGAGGAACGGCACCCAAGTGAGGACGATCACATCCCCTTAATCTCCTTTTTTTATCACTGCCAAAGTTTCTGATTTCTCATAGACTGAGCGTGAAGGAGGGTTTGTTTGTTTATATTATCTTTCAAGCTGGGCGCACCCATGCCAGTTGCTCCTCGTATTATGGGTTTGCAGATTAGACATGCAATCCCGGGGTAAAACTTGTCCAACTTAAGAAGATCATGAATTACCTACTACTTCCTCATGAGCTAAACAAGAGGCACAAAACAGAAGATTTTGAACATTTAAGGATAACACATAAATTCTATACTTATAGGAGTGGTAGGGGAATACCACGAATAGGAAGGTATGGTGGACTCATATGGAAGGTAAAGGTTTCAGGGTATGGATGCACAAGCAGAAATCTACTTGGCAAAGAGTTTTGGCTAGCAAAGGTTTTGAGAGAACAGACAATTGATGCTACTTTAGATGAAAAA
The DNA here is from genome assembly GCA_950022295.1 of Bromus sterilis. Taxonomy (NCBI): domain Eukaryota; kingdom Viridiplantae; phylum Streptophyta; class Magnoliopsida; order Poales; family Poaceae; genus Bromus; species Bromus sterilis. The sequence continues at coordinate 284,941,520 of OX465600.1, forward strand.
CATATAAGACATAAACATTAAGGTAAGCATAACACATCAAGTTGTCTTCCTTGTCAACATAACACTTCAAGCATAATAACATAAAGGTTTTGGATATGTCGCTACTTGAGAAAACATGCAAGTTGTCAAGACCAAAGCTATGTTTGCCAAAATTAAATAAAGTTTTCAAAGCCATACCTGATATAAGGTCAATACTCCCCATAAGAATCGTCATATGATGCCGATTGCGTCAAGAGAATACCGAGTGCAGCGAAGGAACCAATAGACTTCTCATTAATATTCCATTATAGACGACTCCACACTCACGGATACAATCTCTGCACAGACGGAGTGATAGACCTCAACGCAAACACCTATTTCATATAATAAACTCCCTACACATGATATGACTCTACTTGACTCTAAAAGACTAAGATAAAGATAAAGATATCGGGAACTCCCCCAAGCTTGGAACAAGCTGAGGGGATGCCATTACCCAAGAAGATTTACTCCTCATTCTTGTTGTTGTTGATTCTTCAAATCTTTGATGACACGACGAAGGGTTTGGTTTTCCTTCTCCAAAATCTCCACTTGCACCTTTAGTACACGTAAATCTTCACACAGTTGATTGGTGATGCGGTAAGCTTCGGAGATGGTAGAAATCGTACGTTGATCTTCAAGTGTAGGGGCCATTCCTGAAAGGTTAAGAGAAAGATCATAATAAGGTTGGACACACCCCACCATGATGGGGTTGCTTGATCTTCCTCCTTGTGTTGATGGACCCCCTGGTTTTTGGGCGGTGATAATCTTGACTTCTTTTCTCACGGAACGCTCCATCTTCGCTCGCCTTGCAGCGATTTCTTCTTCTGTGGCCCAATCTATGTATTTCCCTTGGTTGAGATCTTTATGAACTTCACGTAGACGCCGTCCCATGAAGTCCTCTCCACTTGAGCCACAAGAAGACATCTCTAACAATAGCTTTTTACCCTGGAAGAAACAGATTGAAGAGAAAACACACGAAATCGCGAGATACGTTGCCGGAACGATTCGGGCAAATATATAGCAAAAATTCATGCAACAAAAGGAAGGTAACGAGCCAAAGTTGGGTCGGAGACGGACTCCTGGGTGCCCAGGCGGTCTCCCGGCGCGGCCAGGAGGTAGGCCGCGCTAGGGGGGCGCCTGGGCCCCCTGGAGCTCGTCTCCGGCTCCACTTAGGCCTCGAATTTTCCTAATTTCACAAAAACTCATAATATGGAACTTTTATGGCGGTTCGCGATGTTTCCTTACCGTAATGCATACCTTTTCTTACTCTGCTTCTGTCGGTGTCTGAAACAGGGCTTCAACATGTTCTTCATGAGTCATTGTGCGTATTATATTTACATCAACATTGACGGGATCTCCCGCTATGTAATGCTTGAGTCTTTGCCCATTCACAACTTGAGGTTTGGTGCCTTCAAAATTATTAATCTTAACTGCACCAGACCGGTAGACTTCTTCGATATGAAATGGCCCTTCCCACCTGGAAAGTAGTTTACCTGGAGAAAACCTAAAACAGGATCTAAACAATAATACTTTATCACCAACATTAAATTCACGTTTCAGAATCCTCCTGTCATGCCACTTCTTTACCTTTTCCTTGAACATTTTAGCACTCTCGTAAGCTTCACTTCTCCACTCATCTAGAGAAGTCAAGTTCATGAGACGCTTTTCACCAGCTAACTTTGGGTCAGCATTAAGCTCTCTAACAGCCCAGAAAGCTTTGTGCTCTAACTCTAATGGCAAATGGCAAGCCTTGCCATAGACCATTTTATAGGGAGACATGCACATGGGGTTTTTGTAAGCAGTTCTATACGCCCACAAAGCATCTCCTAACTTATTTGACCAGTCCTTCCTATTTCTGTTAACTGTCTTTTGTAAGATCAACTTGATCTCTCTATTGGTGAGCTCAACTTGCCCACTAGTTTGAGGATGGTACGGTGACGCAATCCTATGATTGACATCGTACTTGTCTAAAGCTTTTCTAAAAGCTCCATGCGTGAAGTGTGATCGTCCATCAGTCATGAGATACCTAGGTACACCAAACCTAGGGAAAATTACATCTTTGAGCATTTTCAAAGATGTTTTATGATCAGCACTCTCAGTGGGGATTGCTTCAACCCACTTGGTTACATAATCAACAGCAACTAATATGTGAGTGTACTTGTGCGAAGAAGGAAAAGGACCCATAAAATCAAAACCCCAGCAATCAAAAGGCTCAATCACTAGTGAGTAATTCATAGGCATCTCATTCCTCCTACTAATATTACCAACTCTCTGACACTTATCACAGGCTAAAACATAACTTCTAGCATCTTTAAAGAGAGTAGGCCAATAAAAACCTGATTGGAGAACCTTATGTGCGGTCCTCTCACCGGTGTGATGTCCTCTGTAGGTACTATCGTGACATTGCTTGAGAATGTCCTTCTGCTCATGTTCAGGTACGCATCTTCTCACGATCCCGTCTGGACCTTCTTTGAAAAGATGTGGGTCATCCCAAAAGTAATGCCTCAAATCATGAAAGAACTTCTTCCTTTGCTGAAATGTTAAACCTGGAGGCAAATAATTTGCAACGATAAAATTAGCATAATCTGCAAACCAAGGATCGGAAAGAGATTGTACCTTAACAACGGCGAGTTGTTCGTCTGGAAAACTGTCGTTGACTGGGATGGGATCATGCGGTATATCTTCCATCCTTGAAAGATTGTCCGCTACAGGGTTGTCTGCTCCTTTTCTATCAACAATCTGCAAATCAAATTCTTGAAGAAGGAGTACCCATCTGATGAGCCTTGGTTTGGCATCCTTCTTCGTCATAAGATACTTAATGGCAGCATGGTCAGTATGAATAATAACTTTAGAATCAACAATATACTGCCTAAACTTATCACAAGCAAACACCACTGCTAAGAATTCCTTCTCAGTAGTAGCATAATTCTTTTGAGCACTATCAAGGGTCTTGCTAGCATAATAAATAACATTCAATTTCTTATCAACCCTTTGTCCTAAAACAGCTCCAACAGCAAAATCACTAGCATCACACATAATTTCAAAGGGAAAACTCCAGTCAGGCGGTTGTACTATAGGAGCGGTTATTAAAGCTTTCTTAAGAACTTCGAAAGCCTCCTTAAAATCTTCATCAAATACAAAAGGAACATCCTTTTGGAGAAGATTAGTGAGGGGTCTTGAGGTCTTAGAAAAGTCTTTAATAAATCTTCTATAGAAACCAGCATGACCAAGAAAACTACGAATACCTTTAATGTCCCTTGGATAGGGCATCCTTTCGATAGCTTCCATTTTCGCCTTGTCCACTTCAATTCCCCTCTCGGAAATCTTGTGTCCAAGCACGATCCCTTCGTTAACCATGAAGTGGCACTTTTCCAGTTTAGAACTAAGTTTGTATCCTCGCATCTCTACAAAACTTTATTAAGATTGTGGAGACAGTGGTCAAAGGAAGTTCCATAGACGGAGAAATCGTCCATGAAGACTTCCACAATCTCCTCACAGAAACCATGAAATATTGCAGACATACATCTCTGAAAAGTAGCAGGGGCATTGCATAAACCAAAAGGCATACGCCTATATGCATAAGTACCATAAGGACAAGTGAAAGTGGTCTTCTCTTGATCGGCAGTGTTAACATGAATTTGAGAGAAGCCAGAGTACCCGTCAAGATGGCAGAAGTGGGTGTCTTTGGACAGCCTCTCAAGCATCTGATCAATAAAGGGCAGCGGGTAGTGGTCCTTCCTGGTTGCCTTGTTCAACTTCCTGTAATCAATACACATTCTATATCCAATAATAATTCTCTGAGGTATTAGTTCATTCTTATCATTAGGGACTACAGTTGTCCCTCCTTTCTTAGGAACACAATGAACTGGACTTACCCACTTACTATCGGCTATAGGGTAGATAATACCTGCAGCTAGAAGCTTGAGGATTTCGGTCCTCACAACATCCATCATCTTTGGGTTCAACCGTCGTTGATGGTCAACAACAGGTTTAGCATCGGGCTCGAGGTTGATAGTATGTTGACAGATAGATGGACTAATCCCCTTAAGGTCATCAAGGGTATAGCCAATTGCACCACGGTGTTTACGAAGTACTTCCAATAATCTCTCTTCTTCATATCATGAAAGGTTAGAGTTGATAATAACGGGATATACTTTATTTTCATCTAAATAAGCATACTTGAGCGTATCGGGAAGAGGTTTGAGATCAAACACCGGGTCTTCTTTTGGTTTGGATAGAATTCCTAAAGGTTCAACCGGAAGGTTGTGCTTCAGGATAGCAGGTTGTCTCAAGAAGATTTCGTCAATTTCATTTCTTTCCTGCATATGAGTATCATTCTCGTGGTCCTCCATGTATTGTTGTAAAGGGTCATTAGGGGTAATAGCAATAGAAGCAATACTTTCAATAATTTTATCATCACTAGGTAAATCAGTACCACGAGGCTGCTTGGAAATCTTAGAAAAGTTAAATTCATATGGCTCGCCATTGAATTCAACAGAAACTTAACCTTTCTTGCAATCTATAATAGCTCCACAAGTTCTGAGAAAAGGTCTACCAAAAATAATAGGACAAAAACTATCTTGTACTGAACCAAGTACGAGAAAGTCGGTAGGATACTTTACCTTTCCGCATAGGACTTCACCATCTCTCACAATCCCAATAGGAGAGATAGTAGCTTTGTTTGCAAGATGAATAGTAACATCAATCTCTTCGAGTTCACAAGGTGAAATCTCACCCATGATCTCTTGATAAAGCGAATAAGGAATCACGCTAGCGCTCGATCCCAGATCGCATAGCCCATAATAATTGTGATCTCCTATTTTAACAGATACAACTGGTACAAAAATTGTGTACCTGAAATTGGGCTTCTATTCTTGGCTATGACAATGTTAGTTGAAACAGCACAAAAATTTATAATAGAATCTGAAACATCATCAGTAACTAAATCTTTAACCATAGCAACTTGAGGATCGACTCTGATCTGGTCCTCAGGTTCACCTGTTCTTCTCTCACTTTTATTTATGATGCCTGTCACAAAAGAGTGCTCCCTTATTCTTGAAGGAAAAGGGGGTTGTTCATAGATAACTGCAGGCAAAATAGGATCAGCAACGTGAATATCAATAGGCACTTCTTTGAAAGGCTTATGGTACTGATCCTTCTTCTTCTTAGAAGAATCAACATGAGAAGCAAAGTTCTTACAAAAATCAATCATTAGATGGGAATCCAAACCAATCTTAGAGAAAAAGGTATTCAAATAATCAGTTTTCACATAGCTCTCAATATAATCATGCTCATAATTTATAGCAGGTTCAATACCTTTATCGATTTCCCAATCTCCAGTATTCTTCTGGATCCTTTCGATGAGATCCCATCTTTCCTCAACGCTCTTTGTCTGAAATACTCCGCTAGAGGAGGCATCCAGCTTTTCCTTGTCCTGATTAGAAAGCATGGCATAAAAATTTGTAAGTATAACATCTTTGGGGAGCTTATGAATAGGACATTTGAACATTAGGGACTTAAGCCTCCCCCAAGCTTGAGCGATGCTCTCTCCTTCGCGAGACCTAAAGTTATAGATGTAATTCCTGTCTCGATAAACTTCATGAAGCGGGTAAAACTTTGTATAAAAGAGAGACATAAGCTCTTCCCAATTAAGAGAACGTGGGTTATCGAGGAGCTTATACCAATCTGAAGCTCTGTCTGTGAGCGATACGGAGAATAATTTCCTCATAACGAACTCCAGTGACACACCTGCAAGCTTGAATAATGAACATAGTTGTGATAAATATAGCAAGTGTTCACCTGGATGTCTGTCTCCTGCATAGCGATTAGTTAAGACATAATCGATAATACCAGATGGTATCTTATAAGGCACAATTTCAGTAGGGGTAGGAGTAACTACCTTAGTTGCGGGGCGGCTCCCCAGGAACAACAATCCAATAGTAGGGGTGTCCATAAGGACAAAAACAGCAACAGCAAAACTAAAACAGAAATATAAAAACCTTCTTACCAGCTTCACTTACTAATAGCGCTACACTCCCCGGCAACGGCGCCAGAAAACGTAGCTTGATGACCCACGACGTAATGGGATCTATTGCAGTGTTTTCGATAAGTAAGAGCGTCGAACCCAACGAGGAGCAGAAGGTAGTAGCAAGTGACTTTGGTAAGGAGATAACTGCAAGCACTAAAAGATAACTTTTTAGGGGTTTTCTTGGTATAAGCGACAGGAAAGTAAAAACGAGCAAAGTAAAGGATACTGGAGAGTAATAAGTGGCCCAATCCTTTCTTAGCAAAGGAGAGGCCTAGCAACTAAACTTATAAAAGCTAAAGTGTTCTTGAGGACACACGGGAGAGATAGTCATGTGCTTTCGCCATATTCCGTATCGGTACTATGTGTTGTGTTGATAAGTGTTGAGTGGGTGGATCTATGCTAGTACACCCTCTAGACTAAGATAAGTGTACTCTTATGATTAAACACCTTGCAAGAATCCGCAAATACAAGGTAGTAATTAAGGCAAAAGCCTAACCATAGCAATACGATCGGTGATCCATGGTTCCCTTGTGCAAAAGCGTGCAAACTGGGGTTTAGGTTTCTGTCACTCCGGCAACCCACCATAAGCATTCTTTATACACAATGCATTCCCCTAGGTCCTTGATAAGGCGAAGTGTTGAGTGTTCGACTCGCACAACACCACTAGGAAAATAACAACACAACTTAAATATCAACCAACACATACTACTTCAACATTATATGACTACTAGCAACTAGACTTCTCACATGTCCTCAAGAACTAAAGTAACTACTCACAAGACATAAAAGAGATCATGATCAGTGGGGATAAATAGATGATAAACAATCTGAACACAATAATATTTCTCCAACAAAACTCAATAGCATTCACCACAAATTAGTAATCAACACCGATAGAGTAGAGAGGATAGATAGTACGGATCACAACATGAGTTGCAATTGTGATACAAGATTGGATGGAGGTGGAGATGGTGTTGATGATGGGGATGATGTTGATGATGATCTCGATGATGCCCGTGACGATGGTGATGACGATGGAGACGATCTCCCCGTCCGGGAGGTGATCTCCCCGGCGGAATCTGCCCGCCAGAGATGGCTTTTCTTCTCTGTAGGTTTCCGCCACGGAGCGGCGGCGGAACTCCGGAAACTCTCCTCTTTTTAGAATTTTTGGACGACGAGGGGAATATAGGGCAAAGGGGGGAGCCGGGAGTGGCCCCAGGGGTCCAAGCGCCCTCCCGGCGAGGCCAGTGGTGGGGCCGCGCCAGGTGGCCGCCTGGGCACCCTGTGGCCCCCCTCTGGTTGCTCTTTTGCGTGTCTTCGTGATCCTTCTGGAAAACAGCCTCCGTCGATTTTCAGGTAATTTGGAGGTGTTCTCCTTCAGCAACTCAGCGTCCACTTTTTACCGCTGAATCCTGCGTCTGCTGCTTCGGCACCGAAAAGTTGCAAACTGTGTAAAATAACATAAGAATAGCATCATATCATGAAATATATCAATGAATAAGATATAATTACTATATAAAATAGTGATGCATTTTGGACATATCACCTGGGCACCCTATTTCGCAATCTCGCCTCTGTTCCGCCGCCGCCGCGCTTCCAAGATCGGGAGCACCGTCAGGACCCTTCCCGGCACCCTGCCGGAGGGAGGATCGACCTCCGGGAGCTTCTACTCCACCATGGACGCTTCCCGTATGTGCCGTGAGTAGTTTCCTTTGGACCATGGGTCCGTGATCAGTAGCTATGTCATGTTATCCCCCCCCCCCTCTTTGTTCTTCATGGTTTAGACCTTGTGAGCTGCCCTACATGATCGAGGCACATATGTAATATTTCTGCTTTTGCTATGCTAAGTTTGATGGGAACTGATGGATTATGAGATTATGTTCACATTGTGATAGAGTAATATAATTGGTTCTTATCTTTTGTATTTTTGTTCCGAAGCAATTCTTGCATGTTCTCCGTTGCTGTTTATTGATTTGGCCAAGTGGTAGGTAGTAACTGCAAGAGGGAACGTTATACTCGATTGTGGGTACATGCCCCCTGATGACACGCTTGAGTGACAGAAACATGAGTCTAGGGGATGTGTTGTGGCCACAAGGGGGACAACAACGGTGCTTGTAACCGCGGTTGCAAGGATTGTTTACTTTATGAAAAGTTCTTGTTAATGCAGTTGTTTGTTGCTTTGGGTTTACACTTTGCGTGGGCTCGCAACCTAATACCAGCGAGATGTTCTGAATAGATATCTCAAGGTGGATGATTAGTAGTAGATCCAGATGGATTTCGGTCTACTTTTTTTGGTGTACTCCCCATGCTTTTGAGCATCTTCCTTTCTTTTGTAGCATAGTTAGCATTGCGGTGCGTTTATAATCCTTTCAATTGTCCGTCTGTAATTTGTTTACCTCGCATAGCAGTTTTATCGTCTTTTGGGAGAGAGACATTGCTATTGAACATCACGGGACCCCGGTCCATATTCTCAACATTGTTTACACGCTCATTTATTTTCTAGCTTTTACTTTCAGTTGCTATCGTTATCATTATCCCTTGTGTTTGATCCTTTGTAAACAACAAGACCGGAGAGATTGACAACCTCTCTGAACTTTGTTGGGAGCAAAGTTATTTGTGTCGTGTGCAGGTCCAGGAGAAGCAAGTGATTCTTTTCAGACGCGCATCACTTGCCGAACCACCTACTTATCATTGCCGAAGTCCTACGGGAGACAAACCCTATCCTCTACATAGGGGAAATTTGCTGCTATCCTACATCTCACATTCCACTTGGGTAACCAATGAAGGGCGAGAAGCCATTATCACTTCCACGCCATCAGAGAGCACAGTTGAACAGTTCAATATCTCTGAAACCAAGCCCCCCACAATTCTTTGGCTCCAGCATAGATTTCCAGTATACCCGATGTGGTTTCCTTTTTACCTCCTTACTTCCCCAGAAAAAATGAGGAATAGTCTTATCAAGGTGCTCACACAAGCCCCTTGGTAATTTAAAGCATGGCATAGAGTAAACCGGGACTGCCTGAGCAACTGATTTAATGAGTATCTCCTTGCCGACAACATAAATGGTTTTATCAATCCAACCTTTCACCTTGCCCCACACCCTATCCTTAAGATATTTGAAAGCCCCTATCTTCGAAGCCCTAATATCGGAAGGCATGCACAGATATTTCTCATTTACGGTTTCTCTTTGGACATTGAGCACATCTTTCACTTCTTGCCTCACTGTCTCGGGGCACCCTTTACTAAAGAAAACCGAAGACTTGGCCATGTTTATCCTTTGTCCTGAAGCCTGACAATAAGACTGAAGTAGGTTTGACACCTCTGTAGCTCCCTCACCATTCACCTTAAAAACAACAGGCTATCATCAGCAAATAAAAGATGGTTAATTCATGGGGCCAAAGGGGCAACACAAATACCACCAATATGCGATGATTGATCACAAGATTTTAAGAGGGATGAGAGGCCCTCTACTGCCAACAAGAAAAGGTAGAGTGAGATGGGGTCTCCCTGCCTGAGTCCTCGAGAAGGTTTGAACTCCGTAAGTTTCTTGCCATTGAAAAGAACTGAGACTGAGAAAGAAACATATTTCACCATGGACATGACAATGTGAACCCAAGAATCTGCAAAACCCATTTTATGCATCACCACCTCCAAGTAGTTCCACTCCACCCTATCATATGCCTTCATCATATCCAGCTTCAGCGCACAGTAACGATGCTTCAGTGATGTGTTCCTCTTCATAAAGTGCAAGCACTCATACGATACAAATGTTGTTCGTGATGTTCCTTCCTGGAACAAAAGCAGATTGCTCCAGGGAAATAATCTCTAGAAGAATTATTTTAAGACGGTTAGCAACAAACTTTGAAGCAATTTTAAAAATACTTGAAGCAGCCAACAACCAGTCAACGAACAATTTTGTTGCGTGGACAGGACAACACGCAATGCAGCCCACTAGGACTGGGCAAGGAAGAAGAACCGCGAGGCATACGTACGTTCCCAGAACGAATCGTTTTTTTCCTTTTCGCAGATATATGTTGAGAGCAACTATTTAGAGGGTATCTGTTGCAGAGGTCACTTGCGCGTGTTCCGAGCGCGTCAAGTGTCACGTTTTAATGCCTTTTGGTGTTTCTCTTTGGTCCCTTCGCGGTCGACACGTAGCACCTTCCGGACACACAGCCGCAACCACGTCCACACGCGCAGCCACAATTCGAGCCACAACCACGGTTTTTCCAGCCACAGACCTACCAAAGCCGAGTTTTTCAGCCACAACCCCTGCCACAATCCAGTTTTTCAGCCACATCCACAGTTTTTTCAGTCACAGCCTCAGCCACAGCTCAGTTTTTCAGCCAAAGCCACAGTTTTTTCAGCCACGGCCACAGTTTTTCAGCCACAACCAATGTTTTTTCAGCCACAGCCATATTTTTTTAGCCACAGACATATTTTTTCAGCCACAACCCTGCCATAGTCCAAGCCGCAGCAAATTTGATCTTTTGCCCCACCTTATTTTGTCATTTGATGATTTGCCCCCCCCCCTAGAATGACAAGTGGGGCCCGGGTCCACCCCTCATTGAAACAACCTTGGCAAATCATCAAATGACAAAGTAAATGTGGGGAAAATCATCAAATCCCCCTCCAAGTCACAAGTCCGTATGCAGCTACAGGATATTCCGCGCGCGGGCACAGTTGTTGTTTAGCGAGGGACACAGTAAAAATGCGACACATGGCAGATCCAAAGCGCGCCAAAAGTGACCTATGCGGGGCCGCGCGAGAGGGTGCCGCTAATTAATGATTGACATATATGTTTGGTCTTTTATCTGTTGACACCGGTTTTTGGCACGACAATAAACCTATATAAGATGACCTTCTCTACATGAAAAGGTTGGGTATTGTCGATGTGAACAACTTTATAGTTCGAGCCATTGTCATCCGATTCCATCTCAAGGGTCGAAACTACGTTTCGGGCAACAAGACTATGGCATTCAGTGCACTATTTGGCTAATTGCGTCCTCAATATGGCTTCAAATAATAAGATTTGTACAATCATTGGCTTCGTCTCGTCGAACCGGTCGATTTTGACACTTGAATCGCCCAAATCGAAGTTCGTATGAAGAAGTTAGGGCCAAATCTGTGTGGCACAGCAGGGAGGACCGGTACTACCGGCCGGTAAGAGCGGTACTACCGACTGAAACACAAAAACCTTCTGTTGAAGCCCAGAATCGGGCCGGTATCACCCCGGTTGTTCCGGTAAATAAATATATACCGGTACTACCGGTCTGGAGACCGGTACTACCGCCCGGGTACGCGAAAAACCTTCTGTTGAGGCCCGGAATCGAGCCGGTAGCACCCCGGTTGTTCCGGTAAAAAATCATACACCAGTACTACCGGTCCACTACCGGTCGACCGGTACTACCGGTCTGAGAGAGAGGTACTACCATTCTATGCGCAGATTCGTGCAGATTTTGGAAAATCCGAGTTTGGCTATAGTTTTTGGCATTGTGACGGGAATCCAAGTCCGTGTCTTGCAAGGGAATTCCAACCCCCTAATATATAGATGAGGTGACGGCCGATTGAAACAACACACAATCGAACAAACACATCTACATCTTTTACCCTAATTTTATCTCTCTCTTGTATCTTTCTTCTCGTTCTTCGTTCATTCTTGTTCTTGCAGGGCAACGATCCACGAGGCCCTAGGGGCGATTAGGTCGACCTAGGGCAACCCATAGCCGCCATGCTCCCTGACGGGGTCCCTCCCGGGAATGTGGGGTTTCGGGTCTTCAAAAGCGCCCGTCGGATTGCTTGCGTATCGCGCTTCCGGTCGGGTCTCCTTCGGCGTGAGCTGCAGTGCATCACCCTCGACGTCGAGGGTACACGTGATGTGTTCGTGTGTCAACACACTTTTTGGCGACTCCGCTGGGGACGAAGCTTTGAACGGTCTTCAGCCTGTTCTTGCTACGAAGAGATCGTCATCAAGTTGCTGCAATCTACGAAGGTAGTATGAATTCCTAATTCACCTATGTAGATGGAAATAATTCATATGTTATTGCTAGATCACCTTATGAGCATGATGTATCGGCTAGCCCTAGATTTACCAATTATTCATCTAATTGTGTGCAACAGCTGATACGTCCCAAACGTATCTATAATTTCTGCTTGCTCCATGCATGTTTTGTGTGACTTTGCCATGTTTTGGTTGAACTTTATTACACTTTTAAACCAATTTGGACTAACCTACTAACTCAGTGCACCCAGTTGCCAGCTTCTGGTTTTCTGCTATTTTTGTTTTTCAGGTTTTCCGGCTGATTAAAGTGCCCAAAAAATTCCGCAAAAATTATATTAAAAATCAGCGGGAAGGAAGCTTCCGGAATAACCAAGGGAGAGAGCCGGGACCACCACCAGGGAGCCAGAAGGGTCCCTGGCGCGGCCCCAACCCTAGGGCGCGCCAGGCACCCTCCTCGCTGCCCTGGGTGGCCCCTCGACGCCCCCCTTCGCCTATATAACCCCCTCGGGGTAGAAACCCCTAAACAGGAACTCTTTTTCGCGGAAACCTCTCTGTTCCGTCGCTGCCGCCGTTTTCAGATCGGGGATGCCTGGAGAAGCTGCCCCGGCACCCTGCCGGAAGGAGATCACCCCTCCGGGAGACCATCCATAGCCATGGACGCCTCCCGTATGTACCGTGAGTAGTCCCCCTTGGACCATGGGTCCGTGATCAGTAGCTATGTGATGTCCTCTCCCTCTTTTATGCTTTCACTTTCGAGACCTCGTGAGCTGCCTCACATGATCGAGGCACCTATGTAATTTTCTGCTGTTGCTATGCTGAGTTTGTTGGGATCTGATGGATTATGAGACTATGTTCAGATTGTGATGAGTAATATATTTGGTTTGCCCTTTTATATTTTGTTCTTGAGTAAATTCTTGCATGTTCTCCGTTGCAGTATTTGCTTTGGCCAAGTTATTTGCTTGCAACTCCAAGAGAGAGCGTTATGCTCGATTGTGGGTTCAGCCCCTTGATGTCTAGCTTGAGTGACAGAAACATGAGACTAGGGGATGTGTTGTTGCCACCAGGGATAAAACAACGGTGATTGTGCCTATTGGTGCAAGAATTGTTTACTTTACGCAAAGTTCTTTTAATGCAGTTGTCTGTTGCTTTCAGTTTACACTTTGGGTGGGATTCGCAACTTAATACCAGCGAGATGGTCTGGATAGATATCTCAAGGTGGATGATTCGTAGTAGATGCACATGGATTTCGGTCTACTTACCTTGGCGTACTGCCCATTGCTTTTGAGCCCTTCCTTTCTTTGCAGCATAGTTAGCATTGTGATGCCTTCATAATCCTGTCAATTGCCCAACTATGATTTGTTTACCTCGCTAGCATTTTTATCGTCTTTTGGGAGAGAGACATCACTAGTGAAAATCACGGGACTCCGGTCCATCTTCATACCATTGTTCACACCCACTATTTAACTTTCTGTTTTTACTTTTACTAGTACCTTTTTATCTCTTGTGTTTGATCCTTTGTAAACGACAAGGCCGGAGGAATTGACAACTCCTCTGAACTCGTTGGGAGCAAATTTATTTGTTTTGTGCAGGTCCACGACAACTCCACGCATCAGAATTATTTCTGGAGCCGTTGCCACCTATCTTACTTATCGTTGAGTCCTACTGGACACAAACCTTGGTATCTTTACTGAGGGAAATTACCACTACGCTGCATCTCAACCTTCCACTTGGGGTAACCAACGAGGGGAGAGAAGCCATCAAGCTAATTTCTGGCGCCGTTGTCGGGGACTCAAAGGAAGTACAAATACGCGAGTCCTGATAACCGCTAATTTCTGGCGCCGTTGTCGGACTCCTGTATCAAAAATAGGGGAGTTACACGCTATCTTTTACCTTTGCTTTTTAGTCTTGTCAGTTTACTTTTCAGTTTTTACTTTTGTGTCCCTAATCAAAAATACATGTTACCTTTCTTGTGTGGTGAAGTATGTTAAGAGCTGGTACTATGGGGGAATCCGAGGTCTTGGATTTCCACCAAAAGAACGGGGAGAATATGAAGAAGGCATGGGACAGAATTTCTGAAGCACATGAGACAAATATGCGTTGGTTACCTACAAGAATTGTGCTTAGAAATTTTTACTTTGGCCTCTTTAAGTGGTGTAAGCACTCTCTTGATCTTATAGCCGAAGGAGACTTTTTAGAGTGTGATGAAGCTAGAGCACTTGAAATTATACATGGTTTATCTGGCTATTTTGTTTATGATGGTTTTGATACTGTTATAGATAGAATTGCTACTATTGAAAAGAGACTTGATGCTCTAGTCCTAAAAAAGGTAGAGAGCCTAAATCCTCCTAGAGAGGAGATTTTGGAAATAGAAAATGACTGGGAGCCTTTTATTAGGGTTGTTATCTCTAATCAAAACTTCCTTGCTTTTTGTGACATTGGATCTACAGTTTCTATAATGCCAAGCTTTATCTATGATTCTTTGTACCTTGCAAGCATGGACAAATTTCCGTCTTTCCATGAACATTCTAATGGTGATATTTCTGAGATACAGGGAAGACTGAAAAATGTTCAAGTCATGTTTCTTAAAAGGAGAGTGGAGATTGACTTTGCCATCATGAAGTCCAATAAAGGAAATATAGTGCTTGGAAGGGACTTCCTCCAAGCCATGAAAGGCTTCATTGATATAGGTAAAGGACAAATACGTTTGCGTGGTAAGGCGAAAGGTACGTATCTCTTCCCTCGGAAGAACGAGGATGAGCTTATTGAAAACCCCTTTGAAATCCTTGGTGAACCTTCCGATGATTTTGAAAAAACTTGATCTTCTGCTTTAAGCCTAGCTAATGGCTCTAAAGAAACGCTTTCGGGAGGCAGCCCGCAACGAATTTAGGTTTTTCTTTTTTCTTTTGTTATGTTCTTAGTGGTATTGATGATTGTTACTACTGTAGCAACATCATTGTATCTTTATTTTTCAAGCTTTGTGCCAAGTTTAGCCTCAGAGTGCTTGAAAGTTCAAAAGTTGGAGCTTGCTGTCCAAAAACAGATTATGTCTTCTTGACGGGAAAATTCGCGATAAATCACCAGATCATATTTTTGATCTGAATTTGTTTGACAGTATGCTCCATACAATTGGCTTGCTAGCCCCTGTTCAAAGTTTTTGATTTGAGTTGCAGAAGTACCTCGAAAAAATTCCCCTTTCTCTGATGTTCTGTTTTTCTCAGCTTCTGCCCCAGTTTTTCTTTTCGTAGTTTTGCAATCCTTAAGCTTGCTTTTTCTTTGCAAACTTTTTTGGGCAGGATAGAGAAACAGTATCTCTTCCTGGAAATCTTTATTTGCAGTAGAGGAAAATTATTTTATTAGGGTACTAACCTCTCTAATCAGCCTACAATGAGTTATGTATGAAGGGAGTTTTCAAGTGCGCGATGGAAGGTGATGAAAGAAGATCCAGGAGTGTCAAGCGCTCAAGCCTGGGGATGCCCAAGTGCACCCCCAATAAATATTCAAGGAGACTCAAGCGTCTAAGCTTGGGGATGCCCCCGGTGCATCCCCTTCTTCATCAACAATCATCGGTCTGTCTTTCGTTGCACTATATTTTTATCACTTCATGCGTTATGTGCTTTTCTTGGAGCGTCTCGCTCTTTACTTTTCTAGGTTTGTTTAGCTTTCTTTGCTGTAGTAACAAGTTAGACCCCAACTTAATCTTTTGTGTGGGAGAGAAACACGCTCCACTTGAACTAGAACTCCTCATAGGATTTGCATGCTTATTTCTTTTAGCTGTGAGTTGTTCTTTTTATTTTCTTAGCTGCTGGTCTGTTTAGCTGTAGTGCTTTAGTTTTTCTAGAGCTTTTCTTTTCAGGTTGAACTTTCTATAGGTTGCATGTTTTATCTTGTTAGAGAGTTTTCCTGTTGCATTGAGTTCTGTGTCTTGACTAGAAAGTAGGTAGTTAAAGTTGCTTTTCTTTTTGAAGTAGTAACTTGCAATAGTTTTGAGGTATTGACTAGAGTAATGTTTGAACTTTTGGTGTCAAGAGCTCTTGCCTATTAGTGATAGATGTCGTATTTTGGGCAATCCGTGTGTTTTTCGAAAACCAAAAACCCCTGTTGAGAACTCTAGCTACTAGATGGATCACTAACCTCTGGAGGGTTCGAATATTAGAGTACACTCACGTACCATGAGTCGAGGATGCGCAAGGATAACCAAACCCCCATACACTCCTCCTCGGGGTACCTGTCTCTTTGTGAACCTCCTATTAGATTGAGAGTTACCGATAATAAGTGCATGAGTTCTTCGGACTAATGTGAGTATTCGAAAGTTGACACTTCCACCTACCCATACTTTTTCTAGCCTCTTCGGTACCGTGCATTGCCCTTTTCTCACCTCGAGAGTTGGCGCATACTTCGCCGGTGCATCCAAACCCTTGGCATGATACGCTCTGTCATCATCAGCCTCATTATATCTTTCCTCAAAACAGCCACCATACCTACCTACAAGGCATTTCCATAGCCTTTCCGAGATACATTGCCATGCAACATCCACCCTCTCATGACTTGATCTTCATGTCATACATGCTACTTGCTTGATCGATGAGCCGCATGCTAGTTGGGCCTTGCCCTAATCATTGCTACATGACGCGCTAGTATCATTGCATATCCTGCTATCCTGGCAGAGGCATACATTTGCATCATGATTAGTTACATTTTCTTTTTGTGAGTACCTTTGTAAAGTGTGAAAGATCTCCTATATTTTTGTAAAATATAGAGTATTGCCCCTAAAGTGAGGAAAAGATCCCAAAGAGGACAAAATCAAAAGATCCCAAAGAGGACAAATGAGAGTTAAATAGAAAGAGCCATTGAGGCCACCAAAAAAAAGAGAGAAGGGGGCATACTACTATTCCTTTTGAGAGATCCACACTAGTACTTCATCTTCTATCCCTTGTACTCCATAGAGATTATCAACATGCATATAGCTATGTGGGGAACTTTTACACTATAGAACTTGGCTTGTATATTCCAATGATGAGCCTCCTCAAACGAGCTCTAGGTCTTCTTGAGCAAGCAAGTTAGATGCACCCCCAATAGTTCCATTGGAGAGCTTTTAGCTCAATGTGCATCCGTTGTATGGCAATCCCTACTCCTCACATCATATCTATCATATGGCCTTCTCTCGCCTATGATTGTCCTCATTGATGTGAGCCTTTCACACACCTTTTTGTCTTCTTCCTCCACCTCTTCTTTCTGTTTCGCCTTTTAGGTGTCAAATTTCTTGCTCACGCTCATCCATTGCATGAGTGCTCAAAATATCGAAAGGGAGTGGATCAGTTTGACTTGTACCTGGCTAGTGGTCTGGGGACAAGTCCAGATAAGAATCCAAAGGAGACTAAGTGTGAAACTTTAGTAGATAGTTGTTCTCAAAAACCTTTTTTCTCTTTCTTCCCAGTCCCTTGCTTGCACGCAAACACCATCTGGAGACATTCGAGTCACGGACAGCAAGAGCTCTTGCACCTTTTGTTCTTTTGTTCCTTGTGTTAATGCCAATATAGACTCTTGCCTGTTAAGACTTGAATTGAATTGCGTGCTTTGATTGCTTTACTTAATAGTCCTTATTTGGTTGTGTGGCATGTCACCACAGAAATTATGCTTGTTATCATTTACCTACTCGAGGACGAGCAGGAATTAAGCTTGGGGATGTTGATACGTCCCAAATGTATCTATAATTTCTGCTTGCTCCATGCATGTTTTGTGTGACTTTGCCATGTTTTGGTTGAACTTTATTACACTTTTAAACCAAATTTGGACTAACCTACTAACTCAGTGCACCCAGTTGCCAGCTTCTGGTTTTCTGCTGTTTTTGTTTTTCAGGTTTTCCGGCTGATTAAAGTGCCCAAAAAATTCCGCAAAAATTATATTAAAAATCAGCGGGCAGGAAGCTTCCGGAATAACCAAGGGAGAGAGCCGGGACCACCACCAGGGATCCAGAAGGGTCCCTAGCGCGGCCCCAACCCTAGGGCGCGCCAGGCACCCTCCTGGCTGCCCTAGGTGGCCCCTCGACGCCCCCCTTCGCCTATATAACCCCCTCGGGGTAGAAACCCCTAAACAGGAACTCTTTTTCGCGGAAACCTCTCTGTTCCGCCGCCGCCGCCGTTTTCAGATCGGGGCTGCCTGGAGAAGCTGCCCCGGCACCCTGCCGGAAGGAGATCACCCCTCTGGGAGACCATCCATAGCCATGGACGCCTCCCGTATGTACCGTGAGTAGTCCCCCTTGGACCATGGGTCCGTGATCAGTAGCTATGTGATGTCCTCTCCCTCTTTTATGCTTTCACTTTCGAGACCTCGTGAGCTGCCTCACATGATCGAGGCACCTATGTAATTTTCTGCTGTTGCTATGCTGAGTTTGTTGGGATCTGATGGATTATGAGACTATATTCAGATTGTGATGAGTAATATATTTGGTTTTCCCTTTTATATTTTGTTCTTGAGTAAATTCTTGCATGTTCTCCGTTGCAGTATTTGCTTTGGCCAAGTTATTTGCTTGCAACTCCAAGAGAGAGCGTTATGATCGATTGTGGGTTCAGCCCCTTGATGTCTAGCTTGAGTGACAGAAACATGAGACTAGGGGATGTGTTGTTGCCACCAGGGATAAAACAACGGTGATTGTGCCTATTGGTGCAAGAATTGTTTACTTTACGCAAAGTTCTTTTAATGCAGTTGTCTGTTGCTTTCAGTTTACACTTTGGGTGGGATTCGCAACTTAATACCAGCGAGATGGTCTGGATAGATATCTCAAGGTGGATGATTCGTGGTAGATGCAGATGGATTTCGGTCTACTTACCTTGGCGTACTGCCCATTGCTTTTGAGCCCTTCCTTTCTTTGCAGCATAGTTAGCATTGCGATGCCTTCATAATCCTGTCAATTGCCCAACTATGATTTGTTTACCTCGCTAGCATTTTTATCGTCTTTTGGGAGAGAGACATCACTAGTGAAAATCACGGGACTCCGGTCCATCTTCATACCATTGTTCACACCCACTATTTACCGTTCTGTTTTTACTTTTACTAGTACATTTTTATCTCTTGCGTTTGATCCTTTGTAAACGACAAGGCCGGAGGAATTGACAACTCCTCTGAACTCGTTGGGAGCAAAGTTATTTGTTTTGTGCAGGTCCACGACAACTCCACGCATCAGAATAATTTCTGGCGTCGTTGCCACCTATCGTACTTATCGTTGAGTCCTACTGGAGACAAACCTTGGTATCTTTACTGAGGGAAATTACCGCTACGCTGCATCTCAACCTTCCACTTGGGGTAACCAACGAGGGGCGAGAAGCCATCAACAGCTGGTTCATAATAATCTCTACGCTTCAAGTTCTAGTTTTAGCAACATGCAACATATGTATCCCAACCCTCATGCATCGGCAACCCCACAAATCCATTTGCCGATGAACAACATGATGAGTTCGGTTAATAGAGCTGAAACACCTCATGTAGGATCTTCCAATAGTATACAACAAAGTGTTTCATCTTTTTATTCACCGGCAACTAACTTGCAATATATGAATCAAAACATGCCGGTGGATAGGGGAATTGGCCATGCTACTACAAGTTATTCGGCCAATTATCCTCAACCATCATATGCTATACCTCATGATACTAATTCTTTGGCATCATATGCAACTGTGGATGTTCATAATTCGGCTCCTCACCTTCATGCTTATAGCCGAATAAGTGGAAATCCCGCAGGAGCACATCTTCCTTTACCTAACACTGTAGCATATAATCTTGCCCCTACACAATTGCATAATTTCGGCGACATCTCATTGCCGAAAGAGTCTAATAGCATTGGGGGGAAACCCAATGAAGATTGGGTTGAAGTTGGACGAAAAAAGATTAAAGATGGCATAGCTGCAATATTTGCTGAGTTTAGACGAGAACAAGCAGCCTTGCGAATCAAAGAACGAAACAATATTGATTCGGATAATAGACGCAATTCGGTTATTGAAAAATCCGAATCAACTAGTGTGTGTTTTGAATCCATAAAATCCAAAGAGGCAAGGACCATTGAGAAAGGGCATGACGAGCACATAACCGTGCTTGATTTTTCTGAGGCTAAGGGAACCTATTTCCTGCCCTATGAGTTTCATGCCACAGAAATTGATGAGCATCAAGAACAAAGTGATATGGCCAAACAAAATTTGGTTAATGATGAACATCAAGAATACAAGTGTGCAGCTGAGAAAAGTTCACTTGATAATTATTCGAGCGATGAAGCACGGAACGACGACAAAGATGAGGACAATGTGTTGGAGAGTTATCCAAAAGTGGAGCAAGCTATTGTTCATATCACACAATCATCGTGCTCTCCCAACATATTTGAAGAGGTATGTTTAGCAAGTAATTTACCTATTTTCCGATTTGGTCGCAACTTTATTGTTGATACATCTATTAGAAAAATTCTCATTAGCAATCTTGAAAGACCAATGAAGAAGGGTAATTTATTTTTTAATAATAAAATCATTGCAAAGCATATCGGTCAACATGTTGTGCCATTTATAGAGACCGATAATGACTTAATGTTGCAGCCAAAGCTTTCCCCGTTGATGTACTTAAAACTTATATCTAAGTGGGTAGCTTTGTTTGTTTCATACTTGGCTTACACTTGGTCTCAATATAGGCATATGTGCTCTAACAATTTTCGTTTCAGAAATTTAAAGTCAAGGTTGAATTCTTTTGAGAAAACCGATGCTATTGTAGTATCTTATCCAAAGGCATCGGAGATGGAGTGCAAAACACAATGCATAGCCGAATGGGGAGATTCCAAATCTGAACTATTCGTTTGCTTACCTCCAATGTCGTTCTCACACAAAGATCGTCTAGAAAACAAAAGGATTACCTTCGATTCAAATATGTGTGATCGGATCTTTGATTTGCTGCTAAAAATGATTATATTAGAAATCTTGATCACGATCTCAAGCCATCAATCCAAGGGCAATGTATTGCAAGTTACATGATTCGTTCAAGCATAATTTTGAGGATTGCAATATGTTTCGTCAAATAGTTAAATCGGCCATTGATAGTGGACGATTGAAACTTATTAAAACACCAAGGGATCATCGTGCTATTCCTATTGGTCCTGATGACAAAGAGTTTTTGCATCGACTACTTCAAGCCGATTCATTTAAGGACAAGAAGGTAAAAACTGCAGGTGATGGGATCAAGCTTTCAAGTACTCAAATTATTCCTGAGCGCAATGATGATATTCTTGGAGGCAAGGATTCTGTCAAAGTTATAATGAAGACGCCAAGCACCGGGTGGAAACAAAAAAATCCAATGATCGATGCTATCGCAACCAAAGAAAGCAACGACCGAAGTAGACAGAAAGGTAAAAAGCCGAAAGTCACTTTCGCGCAGCTGTTGAAAAATACCACAAGATAAGTGAGGAGAAGATTGCTTATCGGCAAAGTAGTTCAAAAACATCAAGATCACTCCCTAGGCGCAAATCTAAATATCAGTATTGGCAGAAAGGAAATTTCAATGCATCATATTCATATCCTTATTTTGGGCCGCCAATACCGACGTCATGGATACCTCCCTATGCTTATATGAGTCAATATCCATCATGGTACATGTATAATTCTAGGGCACATTATCCATCTTACTTTGAACCATCTCATCAATATTATGCAGCTCCAAGAAGGTCCACATTCGATGAACAATTGCATAACAAAGACCGTTTCAATCAAAAGAAATCGGTCCGGAGCTCAAGAAAGAAGAAAGAGGTGGTCAAGCAAGTATATCGAGTTAAAAAGATGGTCGCAAGTGTGCCACTTCAGATTTTCTTTCAAATGACAAAGAGCCAATTAAAGTGTTACAGTTGGCTACTAAAGGCAACGAAGAGGAGCAAACAAATCTTCAAAATCAAGATGCCCAATCTGAACGGAAGGAGTTGAGAGTGCACAAGGTCAAAAAGGAATTGCCACTTCTTGAAAAAGAATTACAGCCGAGGCGTCCACTCGGTTTATCGTATTGGCAAAAGAAGCAACTGCAAAAGCTTAGTGCACAAGAACTTGAAAAGAGAAACATGGCATGGGTTCCCAAAGTAAGTACTTTAAACAGGAATAATGCGCAAGATTCTATTGCAAAAAGTGCGGCAAAGATGAAGAAGGAAAAGAGTTTAAAGAATGAACAAACAAACCAAAGGTTTCCAAATCATTGGTCCAGAAATTATTCATATTCTTCAGATATGCCATTGATGCCCATCCCAATGGATTCATCCTCAGGTATGATAGGTTACAATTTGTCTCATCATGAAAGGGGTTTACCGAATCACTACTCATTCGATTAGCTGAGATCTTGTTGCTAATCTACATGGCCGATATATGACTATCGCCCTAAGAATATTCATGGCCGATGGAGTGTTGACATCGTCCTTAGAACCTATATGGTGCGAAGTATTTTTTGGCACACAAGTTTTGCCGAAAAACAGGGGGGGCATGTGTTGACACCGGTTTTTGGCACGACAATAAACCTATATAAGATGACCTCAAATGAAGAAGTTCTCTACATGAAAAAGTTGGGTATTGTCGATGTGAACAACTTTATAGTTCGAGCCATTGTCATCCGATTCCATCTCAAGGGCCGAAACTACGTTTCGGGCAACAAGACTATGGCATTCAGTGCACTATTTGGCTAATTGCGCCCTCAAGATGGCTTCAAATAATAAGATTTATACATACATTGGCTTCGCCTCGTCGAACCGGTCGATTTTGACACTTGAATCGCCCAAATAGAAGTTCGTATGAAGAAGTTAGAGCCAAATCTGTGTGGCACAGCAGGGAGGACCGGTACTACCGGCCGGTAAGAGCGGTACTACCGGCTAAAACACAAAAACCTTCTGTTGAAGCCCGGAATCGGGCCGGTATCACCCCGGTTGTTTCGGTAAATAAATATATACCAGTACTACCGGTCTGGAGACCGGTACTACCGCCCGGGTACGCGAAAAACCTTCTATTGAGGCCCGGAAT
Source organism: Bromus sterilis (assembly GCA_950022295.1). Lineage (NCBI taxonomy): Eukaryota > Viridiplantae > Streptophyta > Magnoliopsida > Poales > Poaceae > Bromus > Bromus sterilis. The sequence goes on from OX465600.1 coordinate 284,964,585, forward strand.
CAAGCCGGTAGCACCCCGGTTGTTCCGGTAAAAAAATCATATACCAGTACTACCGGTCCACTACCGGTCGGCCGGTCCACTACCGGCCGACCGGTACTACCGGTCTGAGAGAGAGGTACTACCGGTCTGTGCGCAGATTCGTGCAGATTTTCGAAAATTCGAGTTTGTCTATAGTTTTTGGCATTGTGACGGGAATCCAAGTCCGTGTCTTGCAAGGGAAGTCCAACCCCCTCATATATAGATGAGGTGACGGCCGATTGAAACAACACACAATCGAACAAACACATCTACATATTTTACCCTAATTTTATCTCTCTCCCTTGTATCTTTCTTCTCGTTCTTCGTTCGTTCTTGTTCTTGCAGGGCAACGATCCACTCAAGCACATCAGCTATATGGCCGGCATGGAGGACGCTGTGGCTAGGGCGGATCCTGGCTTCCCCCTGAGGCCTCATTTGTTACAGGAGTATTTGAGAGGTTTTAGAGGGAGGGGATTTGGGAGGATTTGGTGAATCCCCCTCTCCCACCCAATCCTCTCAAATCCCGTTGAATCCTCAAAACCCCTTCTTTCACAATCCTCTCCATACAAAATTGTTGTTTGGTAGAGAGGGTTTGCATATTGAGACAAGATGTGCAAAACAACTAAAAATGCTATCTTCGTAAGTAAAACAAAATTATATCAACTAAATATTTGGTAGACTAGAAGTCCAGATCAAAGAAAAAGCACAATATATAATGCACAGGATATAATATATAATGCAATATATATATCTATTATTGAATTTGATATATGCAGGGAAATAGGGAAAACAAGCAAAAAGGGACCCTGCCACTACGTATGGCTGTTGTCCCGTAGTGTAAGGTGGGGCAAATCATCAAATCCTCCTCCAAGGCACAAGTCCGTACGCAGCTACAGGAGATTCCGCGCGCGGGCATAGTTGTTGTTTCGCGCAGGACACAGTAAAAACGTGACACATGGCAGATCCAGAGCGCGCCAAAAGTGACCTCTACGGGCCGCGCGAGAGGGTGCCGCTAATTAATGATTGACATATGGACGCCACTGGCCGGCGACCGCGCGCTTTGGAGAGGGATCGAGCGGCCGGCCTAAAAAGGAAGGATTCCTCACCTGTCGCTTTCACCATCTGGAAAAGGAAAAAAAAGGGAGCCCCCACCTGTCGTTTTCTCCCCCCTCCCCCCCCCCAACGACCCAACCACCACCCCGCCCCCCTACAAATCCCCGTCCTAGCCCAGTCCTCTCCCAGAAAAACCCTACCTCTCTTTTGCCACTCTTCCTCCCCACCAGCCGCCGCACAACATGTAAGAACATGCGCACATCACAGTACAAACCAGGCAAGAAATCCATCCCTGAAGAAACCCCCAACAAGAAGATCAAAAGCATGGAGAGAATCTGGCAACTTTTTTGAATCTCCCCCAACGAAAGGCAACAGCAAAATCACAAGATCTGCTTGCTGGAAATCTGCCTAGCAGCAGTGATTTCTGGGTGAACGAAAACTTATAGCAAAAAGAGAGTTTCTTCCATCTCCTTTGATTTGCAGGCAAGTTTTTGGTCTGTGGCCACAATTCCAAGATTTTTCTCTCTTTTGTTGCTTGCTTGGATTCTTCCCCCCTTGAGTCTTGTTGCATCTCCATCTCCCCCTCCTGTGTCATCTTGTTCCCTACTCTTGTTAATCTTGCCTACCTTCTCTGTGTCCTAATTTGTACAACTGCTGCAAAACAAACATGAATATTCATATCAGTGCCTGATTTTTTCGCAGTTGGCAATGAAAAAAAATCCAATTTTGTGTAATACATTGCACTATTGTTAGGGCAGCAGATAAAAAAGTAGCAATGTTTCCAGCAAATAAGATGTTGGCAATAATAACCAGTATATGTCACTGTGATTGGGAGTGAACCAACTTGCTTTCCATCCCCTGAATTTGTGCAAAACAGCTATATGTGTGCAGGGAGGGAGAGGGGAAGGCATCTGATATAACTAGTAAAAGAGGTTGAAATAACTAGTAAAAGTATTGCTTTTATTCTGGGATGAACCAACTTGCTTTCCGTCCCCTGAATTTGTGCAAAACGACTATGTGTGCAGGGAGGGAGAGGAAAACTAAAACATATAAGTTGCTTTTTTTGTTTACCTGAAACCTCTTGTCGCTTTCTCTGTTGATCAGACTGTCGGATCCTTTAGGCGCGGACCTGCCCCCTGTTGAAATTAGAATGCACAAAAGTCAGTGGAAAAATGTTGTTGTTTTTGTTGTGTGGAAATTTCCCCTGTGTTGTTGTTTGGAAGTCATGATATAAAATGCTCACAAATAAAAACAAATCGCTGGTATGCTCACATTGTTTTTTAGTTTCTTTTTTTTACTCTTGTTGATTTGTCTTTTGTGATCAAAAACCAATCCCTGTTTTATTTTCTCCCCTGTAATCAAATTTGTGACACGTGTTTTCCCTTGATTTTTGCAGGTATATGGCTGGTTTTGATCTGAACATTGTCCCTGATGAAGATGCTGATGTCCCAGCATTCTGCACGCAAGCCCCGCCTCTTTGTTTCCCTACGTCAATTGAAGGTGTTGGCGAGTCGCCCGACTTGGTTGGCGATTTGCAGCCTGACCCTGCCCCTGAAGTGTTGGGCGTCAAGTTCCATCTTGCTCCTCCCCCCTTGTCTGATGCGCCCGGAACTGAAACTGTTGCTAATGGTGATACAACCCAAAATGCAACCGTTCCGACAGATGTGCCTGATGGTATGCAACCTTTGTTGGATGGGGGTGATGCTGAGGTATGGTCCACCCCCAAAGAGCCTTTTGTTGGCTTCGAGTTTGATTCACTACGAGATGCAAGGATGCACTACAATGCTTATGCTCTGAAGCTGGGTTTCTCCATAAAATCCAACACTTCGAGGCGCTCTGCCCACACAAGTGTGCTTGAAAAGCAGACTTTCGTGTGCAACAAATCTAGGAAGCCGCGCAACGATGATGTGGTTGAACTCAGTGCTGCAGACCCTGCAGGGACGGGCACTGACAGTGATGATGGTGGTGATGCTGCGGTAAGGTGTGCGAGTTCAGGCTCGAAGAAGGCTTTGTTAAACAACAATCCGAAGAAAAGGAGAAGGGAGTTCATCAAGCAGACGAATTGCAAAGCAAAAATGAGAGTGAAGCTGACTGCCAATAAGTGGGTTGTCACCGGGTTTGTTGCTGAGCACAACCATGATCTAGTTGACAAACCATCTCTCTCTAAGTACCTTCGATCTCATCAGGGGATCCCGGAGGAAGAGAAACATTTCCTTAAGATTCTTCATGATTGTAACATGGAAACTGTTCGGATGATGACTGTCATATCAAGCTTCTATGGTGATGCTGCTATTGTGCCGTACACGACGCAAAGTATAAGCAACATGAGGACTGAACTTAGGAAGTCTGAAGCAAAAGAAGGGGATCTTGCAGAGACAATTGCCTATTTCGATGAGTTGCGGGTAGATGACCCTAACTTTTTTTACAGAATTAAGTACGATGCTCTTGACAGAGTTGAGAATGTGTTTTGGGTGGATGGGAGAGCTCGTGAGGCATACACAAAAGCTTATCATGACTGTGTTTCGTTTGACACGACCTACTTGACCAACATGTATAACATGCCGTTTGCTCCCTTTGTTGGTATTAACAAGCATGGGCAATCTTTTATGTTGGGTTGTGGTTTTGTGCGGCAGGAGCTTGCAACCAGTTTCGATTGGTTGTTCAAGGCGTTCCTGGATGCAATGCATGGAAAAGCCCCGCTCAATATAATCACTGACCAGGATGTGTCAATGAAGAAGTCGATAAAAGACAATTTCCCCAACACAATTCATCGTTGTTGCCGTTGGCACATAATGAAAAAAGCACAAGAGAAATTGGGCGCTTTCCTTGCTAAGAGACCTGAGTTGGCAAAAGATTTTAATGAATGCATAGACTGTAGCATGACACCGCCTGAGTTTGAGCATAGGTGGGCTGCTTTGGTTGAGAAACACAACATTGGTGACAATCCCCATTTTGCTGACTTGTATGAGATTCGAGAGCAATGGGTCCCTTGCTACTTCAGGCAATGTTTCTTCCCCTTCTTGCAGTCAACACAACGGAGTGAGGGCTTCAATGCTGTCCTTAAGAGATACGTTAACCCTCATAATTCGGTGCTCAACTTTTTGAAGCAGTATAGGAAGATAAATGATAAGATATTGGTGAAAGAAGGTGGGAATGACTACCGGACAGATGAGCTTGAGCCCAGGACTTGGTCTCCTTTTCCAATTGAGAGGCAAGCTTTGCGGGTTTATACAAGGGATATCTACTATAGGTGGCAGCATGAATTTGAGATGATTGGCAGATATAACGTTAGGCCACAAGGGGGGGACATGTTCCTGATTGTACCAAACAACACATATGCAGGTGTCTACGGGCGGAGGTCATACATGGTTAAAGCTTGTGTGAGTGAGCAATATTATTTTTGTGAATGTTGTAAGATACTCAGGGATGGTTTGCTTTGTGTACACATATTGAAGGTGTTTACCCATCTGGGGATTGATGAGATGCCGGTGAATTATATTCTGCCCAGGTGGACACCGAATGCAATACCAGGGGCTAAACCATGTGCTGCTGAAGGTGTTGACGTAATGCCTCCGGAGTCGGCTGAGCAACTTAGGCTTGCTTCGCTTTCTGCCATGTTTGGTAGGCTAGCTAAAATGGGCAGTCGTTGTGATGAGAGTGCAGCACTATGTAGGTCCTATGGCCGGTCGCTGGAGACTGAGCTAAGGCAACTTGGAAAAGTGAAGAAGAAAAAGAAAACTGCAGCACTAGTGAACCCTGTTGTGTCTGCCCCTACTGAAGCATCTGCTGGTGAACCTACTGCTGGCCCTGCACGTGTGCGCAACCCACCAAAATCGTCTACTAAAGGGAGGAAAAAGGACAAGCGGTTTGGATCGGCGATTGAGTTGCGTCCAAAGAAGGCAGTAACTTGTGGAACATGTGGTTTGAAAGGCCACAATGCTGAAACTTGTTCCTCGCGGTTGAACCAGAGTTTGTGATCTCTTTTGGAAACATTACGGCAGCAGAAGTGAAGAACAAAAAAAGATGGCGAAAATGTGTGCTAGCAGCAGAAGTGAAGAACAAAAAAGAATCTATTTGCGTTGTGGATTTTTTTTTGCTAGTTTCAGCTGTATTGAGACTGCATGCTTTTTTGTAACAGTTTTTGTAACAGTTGCTGATAGAATGATTAAAAACTAGGGACGGAGAAAGGCTTGTATGGTACCTTCTTTATGTTCAACATTCGTCTCCAGTTTACGTGGTTGTGATTACTATCCAGCCACTTTGCAACCATCAGCTTCCTTATGGATGGAATGTTTTCATGGCTGTATTCTGGAAGAATTCTTCCCATCCACTCTTGAATGTTGTATAGCATGTAGATCCCGCAATCAACTCTGCGTTTTTTTAAATGTATTGTGATGTCAGTAGAACATAAAGCATGCGAAAAAACATCATGAAAAAAACATCAGCCCCCCCCTCCGTCGCAGCGGCTTGAGCCGTGGGTGTGAGCGACTTCGTATCGGTTTGGTGGACGATTTTGGTTTTTCCGTATGGCGCACCCCCGCCGCGGCGGCTTGAGTCGTGGGGGTGAGCGACTCCGTGTCGCTTTTGTGGGCGATTTTGGTTTTCCCGTATGGCGCACACGTCGCGGCGACTTGAGCCGTGGGGGTGAGCGACTTCGTGTCGGTTTGGTGGGCGATTTTGGTTTTTCCGTATGGCGCACCCCCGTCGCGGCGACTTGAGCCGTGGGGGTGAGCGACTTCGTGTCGCTTTTGTGGGCGATTTGGTTTTCCCGTATGGCGCACCCCGTCGCGGCGACTTGAGCCGTGGGGGTGAGCGACTTCGTGTCGCTTTTGTGGGCGATTTTGGTTTTCCCGTATGGCGCACCCCGTCGCGGCGACTTGAGCCGTGGGGGTGAGCGACTTCGTGTCTGTTTGGTGGGCGATTTTGGTTTTTCCGTATGGCACACCCCCGTCGCGGCGACTTGAGCCGTGGGGTGAGCGACTTCGTGTCGGTTTGGTGGGCGATTTTGGTTTTTCCGTATGGCGCACCCCGTCGCGGCGACTTGAGCCGTGGGGGTGAGCGACTTCGTGTCGGTTTGGTGGGCGATTTTGGTTTTCCCGTATGGCGCACCCTGTCGCGGCGACTTGAGCCGTGGGGGTGAGCGACTTCGTATCGCTTTTGTGGGCGATTTGGTTTTCCCGTATGGCGCACCCCGTCGCGGCGACTTGAGCCGTGGGGGTGAGCGACTTCGTATCGCTTTTGTGGGCGATTTGGTTTTCCCGTATGGCGCACCCCGTCGCGGCGACTTGAGCCGTGGGGGTGAGCGACTTCGTGTTGGTTTGGTGGGCGATTTTGGTTTTTCCGTATGGCGCACCCCCGTCGCGGCGACTTGAGCCGTGGGGGTGAGCGACTTCGTATCGCTTTTGTGGGCGATTTGGTTTTCCCGTATGGCGCACCCCGTCGCGGCGACTTGAGCCGTGGGGGTGAGCGACTTCGTGTCGGTTTGGTGGGCGATTTTGGTTTTTCCGTATGGCGCACCCCCGTCGCGGCGACTTGAGCCGTGGGGGTGAGCGACTTCGTGTCGCTTTTGTGGGCGATTTGGTTTTCCCGTATGGCGCACCCCGTTGCGGCGACTTGAGCCGTGGGGGTGAGCGACTTCGTGTCGGTTTGGTGGGCGATTTTGGTTTTCCCGTATGGCGCACCCCGTCGCGGCGACTTGAGCCGTGGGGGTGAGCGACTTCTTGTCGGTTTGGTGGGCGATTTGGTTTTTTCCGTATCGCGGTGGTGTGTGTGCGCTACTTGGTAGGGGACTAAGTATCTTTGGTTTATGAAATAAATGGTGGTATGGTCAAAAGAGACCTCCAGCGTGGAAAGAAGATAAACAAGTGTGTTTGTGGAAAGAAAACTGCTGTAAAAAACAAGATGGTTGTGTTCTTGCCTGTTATTTTGCTTTGGACATTTGATTTTCATGAGCGGCCAGTTGCTGATTTGCACGCTTGATCCGCTGTAGTGCTTGGCCCAGTTCTCCTTTATCCCATTGATTATTTTTGTTGCTGTCATCATGAGGTTTTTGTCTTCAAATGTCCTTGCAGAATCAAGAACTTCGAATCGCTTGTCTCTAATGTTCATCGCAAGTGCCCAGAAATGACCCGTCTCCACCGGGTTGTTGCGGTCCAGTATTTCCAATACTGGGAAGGTAACCTTGTATATGAACCAAAAAAGTGTGAGCGCGTTATGTGTTTTTCGAATTAAACTCGCTACGCAAAAAAATAGGGGCGCTGGAAAAAAGAAAAAATTTAACTTACTGCTTCGCACCGGCTGAGCTTCCTGGTTGGCCTGTGAAACCACTTGTCGATGTCAACTCTTTGGGTGCTTCCGTCTTGGAAAAAAGTCTGTTTATATAAAAACAGAAGGAAGGTGAATTTGTAAAAGATCCCAGTAATCGCAAGAGCCTATATATATCCAGAGAATTGATATGATGTATGAATTCTGTAATTAAAATCCCTACATGCATATGATGTACTGAAAAAAAATGCACGCACGTGTACTGTATGAAAATACATGCGTATGATGTGCTGAAAAAAATGCATGTAATCTGGAAAAAAATGCTTACATCCATCCAGGGGATGCCTATATATATGATTAAGAATTCATACATGTGTTCTGAGAAAAAAATGCCTACAAATAAAAATGCCTGTAATTTGGAAAAGATGCCTGCTGTACTTTCTGGATTTATAGTTAAAAGTTGTATGGTTATGTCTTTTGGGAGGGGGACTAATCAGAAAACTTTAGGTGGGAAAAAATGTGTGATAGTGTTACTTACAGCGATTCTCAGTGGCATGACAACCCTTTTGGGGAATAGCTCTGATCCCCTCAATGCAGTTATCCCGATCTCGGCGACTTTGGCAGACAACTTCATTCTTGGTGCCATTGTGTTTGCGAGCTCATTGCATGTGACGTAGTAGTCGGAGTAATTGATTATAGGATCGCTGGGGGCCAAAAAAAGAACAAAATGACATAAGAGAAAGTCACGGATATGCCGATGTAAAAAGGGAAGAAATGTTTAGTGTTGTGTGTCACACTTGCCTGTTTGTTTGCCCCATGCCCCTCTTCTAAAGAAACTGACAAACAACGTTGTATATGTCGTCAACTTCTTTTGAGCATTCGAATGGGTCCTTCCCTCCTGGGGGCATGTATGGGGACCTCATTGTTGCTGGTTGCCTCACTACTCTCCTTTCGTGCCCGAGGCATATAGGTGTGTTTGATGAACTCCCTATGTTGTGAACTTCGTTTATTGATGGTTGTGGAGTGGTTTTTGTTGGCTCGTTTTCCTTTGCGCTTTCTTTCATTGCCTGCAGTCTTTTTCTTTCGCGGCATAGCTTCTCTGCCTCTTCACATGCTTTGTCAATCTCGTCCAAGTCCAGTCCCCAGTCGTCGTCACTTTCTATCATGATTGTCTCGAGCTTGCGTGGCTCTATATTGGTTGACTTGCTCAGGGTCGTTTTGTTGCCTTCGTCCCAGTCGATGTTCAAATTGAATGAAGGGAACTCTTGCTCTGTTGTCTCCGTGGGGGTTGTGCTTTGTCCAGGATTGGCCTGCATGTCTCTGATGCTTTTGGATAACTTCCGCCACGCAATGTTTGTTGCCTCTGCTGATCTGGCTTTCGGTTGTGGTTTTGGTAATCCGGGTGCTGGGCACGACTTGGTTGTTGGAGCCGATGAAACTTCTGTCCTCATTGGTGTGTTATGTCTTGTCGGTGTATCTGCTGAACTGATAATCTGTGCTACTGCCTGTGTAGGGTTGGGTGTCACCATGAATGACGTTTGCATTGTCCTCGTTATTACATCCATTTGTGATTCCTCTTGCTGGACGCCACTCCCCCTATTTTGAGCACCCTCTGCATTCCGGGCGAGCGGTGCCGCGACACTGATCGGCGTCGCGTCGTGGATTACACCTCCCTGTGCTTCCTTTTGTCCGTTCAGTCTGCTCGGGGGTGTGTGCTGGGTGATAATGTTGTTGCTCACCTCCTCTCCCTGGTTAGTGTGTAACTCGTAATTTTGACAAGCAGCCCTCCCTTCTGGTGAGTGCTCTGGGTTTTTTGGTTCTGGACTAGTAACATTGAATTCATCTGAGGAGCGCCCGCTGCTTGGTGTGTTGTGCCTACCATCAGCTGCTGAACTCTTTTCGCTGTCAACTTCATCCTCGTCCATCCCTCCATCATGCTCAGATTCGCCTGCTGTTGTGGGTGCTCTTCTATACCTCTTGTTGAAGCTTCTTTTTGAGACACCAGAATCGTGACGGTCGAGTTTGCCAACCTCCTCGATGAATTCCCCAAGTTTGTTGCTGATCTCTGTGCAAATGTTGGTTACAAGTGCTGATAGCTTCCTCTTTTTCTGCAAAAAACAAAGGCAACAAACAACATAAAAGAAAAAGATGTGTGAGATGAAAATAAATAGGAAACGGCAGGAAATTGTAATTTGTGATTTTGGAGGGGATGGGTGTGAGCGATACTTACTATGCGGTTGTATGTTGAGGGGAGTTTTGAGGACACGAATTTTTCAGCTTCCTCATGTCCCACGAAAAGCCCCACGAAAGGCCCCTTGGCGTTGCTTTTGCTGAAAGTGGGTTTCAGCTGTAGTTGCAGATGTAGGCGCGAATAAAAATGAAAAAAATTGTTGTTAGTTGGGGTAAAGCGAGAAATAACAAAGAAAAGAGTGTAGTTATGTGTGTTGTGTTTTGCCCAGAGCAGAGAAAATAAAGAGTGTGGTTCCCTGTGTTGCTTTTTGTCCTTACCTTTAGTTGCCCGAATCCTCCTGGTTTCCTGTCTGCTTGCGCCACCTTGCCGATTAATTTACTATCCCATGCTTCGGCTCGGATTTGGCAAGTTGGGACATACATGTCCACTGCCAGAGAGTCTACGTACAGTACCTGGTTGACATATATATGATGAGATGGTGAGTTTCAAAAAATAGGAAAAACAAAAAAAGAAAAAGGGGCTCACGACTAGGTGGTGGACACAACAGTTGACGGATTTCTTCTTTCCCCTCAGGCTAAGTGCCGCTTTGATCTGCCTTGTTATGAATGGGCAGAAGTTGAGCCCCTTCAGTTTCTCTAGGTTTGCAGCGATTGAGTAACACCTTGGACTCACGTGCAAACTGGTTGTCGGGCACATGAAGCAACTGACTGCTACTATAAGCCATGCACGCATGAAGTTGTCATCGGCCTTCCCGTTCATATCTTTGATCATTTTGCAGAAAGTTGATATCTCTTGGGCTGATCCATTCTCGATGCCGAAAATCCCGTTTATGAAAGTTATCGCCTCTGCATCCCAACCGTATGCGACATCCTCGCCTGAGTTGCGCAAACCGAACGTCTGCTGCACGCTTTCGGCCGTGACTGGTATCTCACCCCGTCCTTCGAAAACTAAGCACTCCTTCTCAGGCTCATATCTTTCCAACACCCACCTGCTGAGATCTGCTGGCATTGTGGATGCGCTGATTTTGAGAAGCCCTCCCAGGTTGTAATCCTCTATCAAATCTCTTTGCTCTTTGATTAATTCCCTGTTCAGTTTAACAAGCCTCGCTGGGGATGCCCTGTTTCGTCCCTCCGGTACCTGCTTCTTCCTTGGGCGCCTGCCTGCTTGTGCCCGCACTTTCCTGCTGGCGGGCATCTGTTGACCTGATGCCTCTCCCTGGAAGTTTAAAAAAGAATTCCAAATAATGAATGAGTTCAAGGTCTATATATACGTGTACAGAACTTCGTTTTGTGGATATAAAAAAGAGGAAGAAACATGTTGGCTAGCTGATGTGTGGATACCTTGCTGAGAAGCTGCGTTGTGTGGATGGTCGTGTTGCCTTCATTCATCACACACATTTTTTCTTTGGAAATAAAAAGCACACACAAAAAAGTGAGCGTCTCATGAAACTAGTGTGGCAAAAAAAATAGAAAAACTCGTGAACATAAATGTGCTCGATGCCACATTCTGAACAGGTGAAAAATGTGTATATAGCAAAAAAAAATGTACATCCTGAACAAAATGAAACCCTACACTTGTATGTAGCGAAAATGTACATCCTATACATGAAATTTATTCTGCTCTAGAAAAAGAGGGGGGTACATCTTGAACAATAGAAATGTGTGTTCTGAACAGAGAAAAAATTGCCTGCACTCATAGATAGCAAAAAATTGTAGATCAGGGACATCAAAATGTTCCTACGCCTAAAAATTGCTTCCCCCCGTGAGATCCTTGTGTGGGAAAGTATTTTGAATTTAAAATTGCTACTTGTGTGAACCTTGTTTGCCTACATCACACCAAAAAAAGTGCCCAGATAAAAGTGATGTTATGTGATTTGCCTGAATCTATAACTGAAATTTGCATATGAGAAGCCCCCCCTAGTCTGAGCCCGCTCTAATATGAGCCAAGTATGTAATTAACAGAGCATATTTGCCTAATTTGGGATTGGCTTGCCTGCAACATCATGTAAACACAGAGCGTGAACAAAAAAATTGCTGAAAAATCTCCCCCCCCCCCACTGTGAAAAGTTGCCCATCATATTTGCCTAATTTGGGATTGACTTGCCTGCAACATCATGTAAAACAGAGCATGAACAGAAAATTGTTGAAAAAATCCCCCCCCCCCACTGTGAAAAATTGCCCACCATATTTGCCTAATTTGGGATTAAACTTGCCTACCAAAAACAACCGGGTACAACAAAAAACAGAGCGCAAAAATTGCTAGCCTGAGGAGGAAGTTGCCCAAATACTGTACCTAGTTTTGTATGAACTGCCTGCAAAAATCCAGGTGGGCTGGTAATCTACAGGCGGGCGAAATCCTGGTGGATGGGATGATATTGGGAAGTGGGAAAGGGATCGATCTACAAGCAAGTACAACATCGATTCCGTTGCTCGTATTTCCGCTCTGCAGCTCTCTCTATCTATCTCTCTCTCGATTTCACCAAAAAATCGTCTCTCTCCAGCCCCCCCCCCCCCCCCCCCCCGTGAATCTCATCTCCCCACCGTAGGAATGGACATGGACATGGCGCCTACTTCTCTGACCTCTCTCCCCTCCGCCGTAGTTTTCGCCCTCCCCCACATCTGCGACCGAAAAAAGGGAAGGCCGGCGAGAACAAAAAAGGGGATGCTCCAGTGCGCTGAGACTCACCTGGTTGCTGGGGCTATTGATGTGGTTGTCGCCGGCGTTCGCCTCCCTTTCGCCTCGTTCTCCTTCCTCTTCTCGATGTCGCGCCGCGCCGCTCCACCCTGTGTTCGCTAGCACAAAGGCGACGGGCGTGGCTCCTCCGGTCCTCCGCCCCGCCGATGTCAGTCGCGTGCCGTTCGTGCGCCTCGTCGCCGTCCGTCGCGTGCTGGCCGTGCGCCTCGTCGCCGTCGCCGAACCCTAGCAAAATGGATTTCGCCGCTCCCCGGCGGGGGAAGAGGATGGGGGAGTGGATGTGAACGAGACCGAAGCGGTGGCACGAAATTCAAAACGACCGCACGGTCTGTCCCTTTCCCCCTTCCCCCTTTACGCGTGTCGGGCGATCCCGTTTGGATCCAATGGCTGTCGCTCGGCCGCTCACTTCGACGGTACAGCGCGCGCACCAGCGATTGATTAGGTTGACATATATGTTTGGCCTTTTATCTATACGAGTAAAAAAAAAGTTCTATAGCAGCCACAGATCGATTGTTGGATTTGGACCCCATGCATCTCACGTTGTTGGATCAGCATATCGTACAAGAATCGGATTAGATCTGTCGTCTCGTGAGGCAATTTCCGTTTTTCTTTTTCTTGAGTTGGAATATGTTCCTGTAACTACCCTCCGCCCTTTGCACTAATATATTGTGATTGGCTAAAAAAAATCTGTTATAAATTCAGATCAAGCACATCAGGTATATGGCCGGCATGGAGGACGCTGTGGCTAGGGCGGATCCTGGCTTCCCCCTGAGGGATTTCCTCCTCAACCTCTTCAACGTTCGCGTCGTAGAAGACGACGCCGTGGTGGCAGAGCCACAGGAGCATAGCAGATGGATCCTCATGTGCCTTCTAATTGCCGGCGGCGTCTTCATGTTTGCTGCCTTCTGCTACCTGGTGGATAATGACTACAGCTTCATGGTCTATGTTCCAGTCCTTTTTGTACTAGGCGTTCTTATACACACTAGTAAGGTGAAGGCGCGGCGCCACGCCACGCCGCGCCCGTGTTTAAACCTGTTAATGATTCTGTGCATGCTAAATTGGAGTGAACTGTTCTATCTAAACTTGTTCTGCTGAGTAATGGACTATTAGTTGCTAAGAAATAATGTCAGTACGAAACCTCTTGATAGTACCAGTTTTTTTTTGTGCAGGGAACAGTTCTGGTTTTAGCTTCCTTTTGCCACATTCCATGTTTTGAAATCATTTGCAAATCATGTCAGGCATGATAGAGTAACGAATGTCAAGTTGATCTGTAACCGGTAGATTACACATACAATGATACAAATCCAACATAGAGTATCAGTTGCTGGAGTAGCTTGTATGAGGACATATTAATTCCCAGACTTGCAGTACATAATGACGGCAAAGAACCCCATTACATCACTTTGTTCGTTGAAATTCTTTGTCTCGATAAAATTTGCCAAGTAATCAAATATCATAAACTCGACTTTTGCATCTACAGCACACCAAAATTATGTTATCAACCAAATAATGAAAACGTCACATCTTGTAAAAAAGATACAACACGGTGGAACATTCATGAAAAAAAGTCGCATCAAAGTTCAATCAGCTGAACTCTACTTTCTCATCAATCAAAATGGTGTCAATGTGCTGTTGTTGCCACAAAGATCCAAGTGAGCTGAAGTTTCCTGTGAGAAAAAATTTCCTAGTGTGTTAGATGCACATGCTAATAAAAAAATGTGACGTAATAGGTAAGATCTGTAGGAGTTCGTTAATTCAAATAACTGTTGGCTGTTTCGTTAGGGTTAAAGTTTGCTTTCTAGCAATAATCCTTGCAATTCCCTAGCATTTACGGTACTATGATTTATGTCCAGGTGGCCTACTCATATAATAAAAAAAATTGTATTCTCTATTTGACATCATCTAAGAACGGAACTGGAAAAGGTTGCATACCTGTGTCGCAAAGCAGGATGTTATCCTGAACTCAGGTAAGTATACTTCCACAAAAAGATGATCATAGTTGGAGAACAGAGGGCAAAAGGGAAAACTGTTAGTTCCATACATCAGTAGATTTTTTTGAAGTACTCCGTATCCTAGTTGCCGACACAACAAAAAGAAGGTGTGTTGATGCGAGCTTATGGTTGTTGAGATGGTAGTACGTATGAACAAAATTTGTTAGAAAAACTTAAAAACATGATTGTAAAATATGTTCATATATAACATAAAAAGGGGAAATCTATTCCTATACTATTAGGAGAACCCGTAGTGGTACTTGTGGGCCTTTTTCTAGCATATATATATCATACAATCAACTTTTCCTAGGCATCACCCATACGGAAAATAAAAAGATCAAATAATGGAAGACAAAATAGACCCTAAAAACTACACTTTCGTGGTCTAGTACACCTGCTTGGCTGCTTTTGTCCATTGACTACACCAGCCACTCCTGAACATTTGAATACAAATGAGGAAAATAAAATAAAATGAAGGGAGTAGAGAGATCGAGGTGGGTATCAACTGTCTTGGTATCCTGATATCTGGCCATAGTACAGGAAGCTTTGGTGAGATCGTAGAACGTTTCAGTACCATGCAAGCAGAATCAGCAAGTATTAATTCAGAATTCTAGAGTCTAACCTTCCACATGTATACTATATATGGCCGTCTGCAACTTTAAAAGTGTGATCAGTGGGACAGCCGCGGTGAGCATCGTCCACAGTCATGGTCTTGACCCCTAAGATGGATTAATCGAAACTCCAAGAATCAGTCCGAAATAGTAACACCGCTAATAGCCCCTGAATCTTAACCAAATAGAAGGATGAGTGAATGAAGATCCAACCATGGATTCTTTTTTATCCTTGCGAATCTGAATGGAAAATGAACTATGACTAAACTCCGAATAATGGAGTGAACATTCTTGTGGAAGATATTCATTCCGGAACAACTTAATTATAGCCAAATAGTTATAGCGATATCTGAAACTTGATGTGCATACCATAAATAGAACATGGCAAAGCAATGAAAAATACCCTCAGAATAATTAAAAGATCCAGACTTGCAGGTAATTCTAAGAAAGAACATCACCTCAAAAGGTGGTATATACAGCGTATCTTAGTCAAGATGTTCAGTCGATAAACGAATTAATTCAAGGAGTAGGAAGTAGGAACTCACCCATTATAAGGTAGCAACAACCAATGTTGTTATTACCTTCACTTCCATATTATTGGCATTGGCTTATAGGTTCAGACCCTGCATTAACATGGAAAATCATAAGATCATCAAAATTAAAGGCATAGAGTTATAGCTAGAATTTGTTAATGTATTTGTGTAGAACGCAGTGACCATTGCTACCTAAGAGGAAACAAAAATAAATGCCAATGAATAGTTGAGAGATAATGAAATCAAAAGGTCAAACTGTAGGGACATGACAATTGAATCTAGTGAATATTTATAGTTCCTACTGCATGAATACAAATAAATCCATGTGTACTGTAAGGTTCACTGATACTTCAAAATAATCACCGTAGATGTACCTTCTCTGGCTTCTCACATTAGATATTTAACTTCATAAATAATCTGAATCATGTAGCATGTCTGTTCAGCAATTACCGTGAAGGAAATTGTTAAAACTGAACCGAGACTGAATATAAAAGAAGGATAGTTTTTGCATCACAAAAGGATACGGACCCTCCATTGTTGAGATCAATTTAATAAAAAAACAGACAATTATGTATGACTCTGATTTCCCTTGCAAATAAACCATGATAAGTGGATGAAAAAAAAGACACGCCACATTGACACGTCTTCATCACCTATTGTCTGCTCTCTTCACACCTATACAGAGAAAGCATGATTGGGATGAATAGCAAGTTGTATTTATTTTTCTTCCTTGATTATGAGTTTTCTTATCTAAATTTGAGTTGTTTTTCCATCAATCAAGAAGTACAAAAGATGCAGAACAAAGGAAAAGTAAAAAAAAACAGAGAGAGGAGATAGGCGCCAGTGCACCTGTAGCGACTGCCGGCAATCGGAGAAGGGCGGAGCAGCTTGCTCTGTAGCGCACTGGACTGGAAGCCCACTCCTGGTGAAAGTTTATGTTAGGGAAAGGAAGGAGTGGAGGAAGAGGGGAAAAGAGGGGCGCCGCTGGGAGAGGTGTGAGCCGACGCGATGTTCGAGCCCCGACGTGCACCTCATCCAGGGTGTCCAGTGGGTGGCGAATGGAGCGCCGGGAGACATCCGAAGGGGATGGGCGAGGGATGGAGATGGACCAACGGCGGCGGCGAGCGGCCTTATTCCCTTTCTCTCCGCCTCTCTCTGACAGAAGAAGAACGAAGCGCGGCGAGGTCGTGGGGTTGGGTAGCGGGACTCCAGAATTCTCGATAGCTTCAACTGTATTTTTCGGATGAGTAAAGAAAAGGAACAGGAAAAAGGGAAAAATTGTACGAATACGTGTCAACCGGATGGAGAACGGCCCAGAGCACTCCGAACGCAGGAGGGGACCTCTGGCTTAGCCGGTTTGTATAATAGGTATATGTCTCTTATTGCCGTCCGAGATTGCCAAGAAGGGTCCCAACATGAGGATGAGAGGTTCTTAGATACATTGCTCCAGGTATAGCAACCTAATTAACTAGTTCTTAGATTATCAATCATCCATATTTCAGTACTAGTACTAGCCAGGGATATGAACTCGTTTTTTGTTTGGGCACAGGATGCCCCGGATTTTGTTGCTGGTTTGGTGATCTCTGATATGGGGCACCATGTTTAAGTGGTTTTATATAGTTTAATTTCAAAAAAAAGTACTAGCTAGGGATGTCAACTGTTGTTCCGGCCTTCCGGGCACGTACGTGTTATCTCTGCATGCAGTGCAATTCTGTTATCCTCAACTAGATATGAACTACCAGTACCATGCATGCATGTACAAACATATGCTTGCTGTTAATTTCAGATGGAAAAGAAGGAGGTGTATTTTACCTGTATATGTATTCTTAGGGCATTTTCAACGCGAACCCTTAAATCTTCGGCATCCGTTTGGATTAAACTGCACATATCAGTGTAGCCATCCAACGTGATCATGTATTCGTCCGTGGGTTGGTCCTTATATCCGTTTTCCACAAAGCTTGGACTACCGAAACATCCTCATTCGACAACCAGACCCCATCCAAAAGCCTTCTGCACCAGAAATCCTTCCCGTGCGCGAAGCGGTCGCCACACATTTATGGAGGTCGCAAGCATTAGATGTTGGTCAAGCGCATGCACGACCGGCCACTGTGGCAGACATTATGGGTCAGACGGTGTTGACTCGGCCGTTAACTAGAGAGAAGTACGGCCTGCCAGCCGAGCGATCTCCAGACTTGTTCAATGTCGAAGTGACGTGACGGGACAGCTACCCGTTCGTCACCCGACGGCATTAAACCAGCGGGGCGGCCGAGAAACCGACTGCAGTGCTCCACATTCAAAACAGCTCCTCGGCTCCTTTAGATGGTGTCGACTATTCAAAACATACTGTCGCAACACCATGAAACAGATCACACAACACATGTTCCCCTTTCTTCTTCCTCCACCTCCACCATGACGTCGAGAACTAGGCTCTTGAGGGATAGATGATGGTTCACCGATCGAGCAAAAGTGATTGCGGATAACAAATCTCTTCAAGGACCTCGGTGCAGCAATGGTCATATTGGCCATTACGGGCAACACCTCTCCTCATCGACGACTATCTTCGGTAAGCTCATTGAATTGTAACAAAAAAACAAATGATGGTAAAACTAAAAATTAACAAATCACGTAAGAGAATATGTTTTGTTACCACGGAACAAAGAAAACTCTGCTCGAAGTAGGCACATTACAATGAGCCACTTGAATGGCTCGTGGAGGCACCTTGCATACTTGAAATATAGCCAAGTGTAAAGGCTTAAAGTCAATTTCGACACTAAGTATATTATCGAATTCTACACAAATCTAATCAGATTGTACACCGACATATCAATCGCATTATCTACATTAATCATATCAATCACATTCTCTACATTACACAATAAAAAATTACACTTGGCATGTTACCGAATTGTAAAAATTTATAATCACACTCTCACTAAGCATATCAATCGCATTCTCTACACTAAACATATCAATCCAATCTCTACACTGCATAGTGAAAATCAAAATGTACATAAGCACTTTACAATTTCAGCCATGTGGCAACGGCGTGGAGGGGTGGCGGACGGGCGATGGTGGAGATGACGATGAGGTGTCGATAGAGGTGGTGATGGGTCGGTAGAACCAGCGGTGGCGACGGTGGAGTGAGAGCAAGAGAGGGAGAGGGAGAGAGAGGGAGAGGGCTCACCTTAGACTCGGAGGAGACGATCGTGGGGTCACTACTAGAGAAAAGGTTATACATGGAATCCTTATTAGTGACGAATTTTTATGTAATGCGCCACTATTTGTAAGGGGTGGCGCACTGGTTCAAAATGCGCCACCTATAAGCTCTTATTCGTGGCGCATTTTTTAGCAGTGCGCCACCCCTAAGAATGGGCCAGCCTGGATCTGCTTATTAGTGGCGCATTTTAGAAAATGTGCCACCCTTAAGAATCTTAGGGGTGACGCATTTTACAAGAGCTTAAGGGTGGAAATGCGCCACCCATAAGGGATTATTAGTGGCGCATTTTGAAATGCGCCATCCATAAGGACTTATTAGTTGCGCGTCTTGTATATGTGCCACTACTAACCAAAAAATGTGAGGGGGAAATATCCAACACACAAATAACCCCCCCCCCCCCTTGGACCGTCTTTTCAGTTTGAAAATAAATAAAAGAAAATGATAGAAATGTCAAAAAATTAAGATTCCCATGTGTGGTCTAGTTAGGAAAATTTACAAAATTTCGACTTTTTTTGCAAACTCTCTCGAGAATTTGTTAAATAGGCATAACTTTTGCATACGAACTCCGTTGAAAAAGTTTTTTATAGGAAAAATTATCTACTCGAAAAGTTACTTTTGAATTCAGTGGGGGGAACCCCGTTGAAGATTTTTAGAATCCTCTTTTAGAATCCTCAAAAACCTAATAGAAAAAAGTTGTCATGCTTTTAAGATCTGGAGGCCAAAAATATGAAATTTTTTCAAAATTTATTTGTGACGCATTTTGCAAAATGCGCCAAGAGTATATAATACCCGATCGGCCTCCTTCTTCTTCTTACCTCTTCATTTTTATCCTCCTCTCTTCCACCATCTCCTCCTCTTCACCTTCTCCATGGCGCCCTCCTCCTCCTCCCCTCCTCCTCCATGGCTCCTCCTCCCCTCCTCCAAGGTTTCCCCTCCTCCATGGGTCTTCTTCCTCCTCCTCTCTCCTCCATGGCTCCTCCTCCTCCAAGGTTCCCCCTCCTCCATGGGTCTTCTTCCTCCTCCCCTCCTCCATGGCTCCCCCTCATCCAAAGGTGGATCCTCCTCCTCCCCTTTCTTGGCTCCTCCTCCTCATCCCTTCCTCCATGGCGCCCTCCATCCTCTCATCTCCTCTCCTCCCCTTTCTAGATGAACGGGACAAATAATTCAGAGAATAAAAATGAGCAAACAAAGTGGTTGGCTAGATGAACGAGACAGATCATTCAAAAAAATGAGCAAAAAATCGTGATCATGATCCTGATTCAAAATTCAAAAAAAGTTAATAATGGCGCATCTTCAAAATGCGCCACCCCTAAGAATCTTAGGTGTGGCGCATTTCAGAAATGCGCCACCCCTAAGACCTTATTAGTGGCGCATTTCAGAATGCGCCACGCATAAGATACTTATGGGTGGCACATTTGAAATGCGCCACTATTAAGCCCTTATTAGTGGCTTGTTCTTAGTGGCGCATCTATAATGCGCCACTAAAGGCAAAAAAGGACGCCACTATAAGGGCTTTTCCTAGTAGTGGGTACACGTCGACTGCGCGGTGGAGACGACGATGGGGGTGGTGGAGGCTGTTTGAGAGATATATGTGGAGTGAGTGAGAGATGTGGGGAAGAAACCTATGTAAAAATTAGTAAAACCAAGTTGGTAGGGTGGGCTTTATGGGCCAACTAGAGGATACCCCGCGCGTTGCTACGGAAATCGGTTGCAATATATTGCAAGTGATTTTATTTTATGAAACATGAATAGTTGATTAAAACTAAAAGTACAGTATAGTACAAAATATGCTTGTATTTGATTATTGTGTAGCTGAAAATATATATTGAATATAAGTGACATAATATAATGGAAAAGTTTTATCATGCATGTTGAGTGAATGTTTGATGAGATGGTATGTGTGCATGAGATCAATTAATAATGGAAAAACTCATGTATATTATGGTGGGCCTTTGATTATGTCGCATGTGTGCATGTTAAGATAATAGAGATAGTGAGGATCAACTATTTAGGTATATAAGTCCACTGTGGTATGAAAACTGATTATATTTGATTATTATGTAGTTAAAAAAAAATATTAATATAAGTGACATAATAGAATGGAAATTTTTTATCATGCATGTTTTGTGAATGTTTGATGAGGTGGCATGTGTGTATGAGATCAATTAATAATGAAAAAAAACATGCATATTATGATGGACCTTTGATGATGTGACATGCATGCATGTTAAGATAATAGAGATAGTAAGATCAACTATTTAGGTATATAGGATGCCAACAGTATACTTTGGGAATCTATTTATATTAAAATTTTACCAGCATTATTTTTAAGAAATTAATTGATGGCATTTCAGCAAATAGAACGCCATCACTAGGGCATATACATATGACATGCAAACTTTTACCACATCACCATTATTATCTGCTTGTCCAGTACACCTGATTCCACATAGTGATGATGTTGCAGAAAAGTGCCACGCCAGTAGTAACCATGTAAAAGTGGTGCGCCAAATAAGCCAACGCCACCCTATTTAATTAGAACAATGGTGGCATTGCTGGATTTTGGCGCGCCACCAATCGAACTTAGAGATAAGTATTTATGTACTAGTCCTCATTCTTCACATTTCAATAAAACTCTCATGAGATTGTATAATATTGATCGAAGGAGCCCCATGGACAGAAAGATGACCATCAAGAGTCTCACGATTCATTCAATAAAAATCAATGAAGATACTAGAAATGAACTTTTAAAAAGTAGGGGTTCCATTACAGAGACCAAAAATGCATCCTTCGGTAAGCATACCTCCAATCCATTACATAAGATTATACTTTTCATTTCATAAGATTTAGATTTATTTTTAATGCGATCATATCTTGGATTGGATCCTTATTTTTGCTCCTTGATTAATCTTTAATCCTCCTCAATTTGTTTAATTCTATCAAGCAACTCGCAAGCTTGGGTAAATTCAGTATTCATAAAGGCTCCACCGAAAGAAATATCAATTGTCTGTTGACCCTAACTATCGAGTCCTCCATAAACATCCAAGATTGAAAATGATGATGAAGGCAACTGTTGAGAAGAGATTGATACCTTATATATTCTTTGACAAGGCTTTCACTTAGCCTTTTCTTAAAGTGGCCTATTTTTGGCGTACTTGATAGGTCCTTCCTTGTGAATAACATGTGAAAAGTGCCTCACATAGCTTTCTCCACTAAGTAAAGTTACCTGCAGGGTAAGAATATAACCATTCTCTTGCTTCACCTGCTAAAGTGTGAGATAACAATTTCAACCTTATTTCATCGAAAGAAAATGCATCAATTGAAAAAGTCCAAAACATTAAAATTTTCATATGTTTGTAGGAACTTCCGTACCATCATCACTTGTAAAAGGTTTCTTCTTCAGCACGTTTAAAAGATTAGGATAAGCTTCAAAATTTCTACCAGCTGGTCTTTGGTCCAAAGGTATGAAAGAATCTCCTACACAAGACCCCGAGACTGGAATAACATGAAGATGATAAGTTCTTTTGTGTTTGGTGATACGTTCAAAACATATCTATATACTTTTTGCTTGTTCAATGCTTGTTTCATGATATTGCCACATGCTTTTATCATACGTTTATATCATTTTGAGTATTTTGTGGAACTAACCTACTGATAAGATGCACAGTGCCAGTTCTTGTTTTCTAATATATTCTTGTTTTAGAAGTCCTACACAGAAAATATTATCTGAATTTGGTGAAAATGTACAAGAGTCAATATTTATCCGAGGCGAAGAGAACCAGCACTAGAAATCTCGAAGGAGGGCCACCAAGAGAGGAGGCGGTCAGGGGGCGCGGCCACCCCAGTAGTCGCACCCTCTACCTGCCCTGGGCATGGAGCCACCCTCAGGCCCTTGTATCTCCTATATATTCCCTTTACCTTAAAAATGATCAGGGAGGAAGAATTTTTGCAGAATCCATCTCGTCGTTCACCGTCGCAACCTCAAAAGTTTGATCTAAGGCTTGAACCCTGCTCCGACGCCCTGCCGAAGGGTAGAATCATCACCAAAGGCCTCTTCCTCAACATACTTGGCTCTCTGATGATGCGTGATAGTCCACCCTTGGACTATGGATCCATAACATTAGCTAGATGGTTGTCTCTCCTCCATGTGCTTCATTGATCTATACCTCGTGAGCTGCCTAACATGATCAAGGTTGTCAATATGTAATTGTTATGTTGTGTTTCGTGGGATCCAATGGATTATGAGATTATGATAAAATTATTCATGCTTTATATATGATATCTTTGATATGTTCTTTGAGTGTTCTTGCACGCTCTCCGTCATGTGTGATTACTTTGGTGAACTAGTAGCATAGGTCTCCAAGAGGGAGTTTTGAGCTCGATAGTACGTTCATGCATCCAGTGACAGAAATATCTAAGGCTGAGGATGTGCTATTGCTACTAAGGGTAAAACATCGGTGTTTATGACTATTTATTCCTCAAAGATGTTTCTTACATTACGTACCAAGCTCATGGCATTTTTTTGTTGCTGTTGCAACTTAATATCAGATAGATACGCTAGATAGCAGTCTTAATGTGGACTCTTAGTTATAGATGCAGCTGGATAGAGGTCTACATATGTTTGAAGTAATGCCTACATGATTAGGACCTCGATTTTTCTTATATCATAATTAGCATTGCAGTGCGTTTACAATTCTATCAATTGCTCAGTTGTAATTTGTTTAACCATCATATTTATCGTCTTACGGAAAGACACCACTAGTGAAACTATGGCCCCTGGAACATGTTTTTTCCATTGATTGCAACCTCGTTTATTTACTCTTGTTCATCATTCGCTTGCTGCATTTTTCTATTTTTATTGTTACTTTCCACACCATATATTTGATTCCTTCGTAAACAGTAAGACGAGAAGCTTGACAATCTTCCAGGCTAGTTGAGCATGAAAGAGTTTGTGCCTTGTGTGCAGGACCACGTTCGTTGTAAGCGCCATAGAAGCAAACACCTACTTGAAGACTCTGAAGTCCTACTTGATTGATTAACTTGGTATCTTAATCGGGGGAAAACTTACTACGGCTACAACATATCTTCCTCTTGAGGTTCCTAACGGGCGTGTATGATACGCACTACAAGCATTATTTAGCCACGGCTTCTGATGACCTACAAAAACTATTAGAACTCCAATTAAATCAAAACTAAAAATGAAGCCCAAAAATGTTTAGCTCCTTGACAACGGCACCAGAAAAAAAATGATCCTGTAAGTACACAAGGTTTAGTTGTAGATTTTTTGAAGTAATTAAGAGTATTGATCTCATATGGAGCATAGAGAATGGATTTGTCCCTTATAGAGACTTAAATATAGGTGCATGCGGGTTAGAAGTAGATGCAAATCAGAATGATAGAAAAAATTTAATAATAGTTCCTGGATAAAGTGCTTACAAAAGTAAATAACATAAATGTAATGAAAAAGCACAGTTGAGTAGTTAATGTCTTGAAACTGGCAGAGGATAAAGACATTCTCACAGAGTTTAGAATCCCCATGGTATGTGTCTAAGGCAACACATGCTAAACCATACTCCTAAGGTGGATACTGGAGTCACTCTTCATGCTTGTGATTGGGTGAATCCGGGTACTGGATATGTCATACTCGAAGTAGATTTCATACCACATATATATGCCATTACCATAGTTTCCCCATGCCAATTATCACTATTGTAATTAAGTGTTTCCCCGTGAATGCAACCGCACTAAAGATTCCATGTTATTCCCTTATCATTTACAAATGTTACTCCCTCCGATCCATAATAAGTGTCACACATCTAGTATAAAATTTGTACTAACTTAGTACAAAATGAGCGACACTTATTATGGATCGAAGGGAGTAGTTATAGAGTATTTTACTGTCACGCCTAATTACCTCAACAACCCTTCCTCTACAACAATAGTAATATGCTTTGTAGAATTTCAACGATAATGTTGAGTAGGACCCCTTCACAACATTCACGAAGTCTATTACACAAAGCATTCAATAGAGGATCTCATATCCAGTATTAATGTTCAGCTCCTATACATACCAAGATCCATCTATATCTCCGTGAACTAAGGGAACTACTCACATATAGAGACAGTAATCATCATATACATGTAGTGGTGATGAACATGATTCAGATAAAAGGAGTAATACACAAAGTGATCCACAAGAGTTTGATACTACACTGAGATGGGGATGAATAACGATGAATATGTTGGTGATGATGCTTGATCAAGATGTCTCCTTGCATGAGGTGGTGCTGACAGTTGGATCCTCCTCACCAATTCCTCCCTTCAGATGCCTTTTGGAGGTTAGGGTTCTCTGTTCGGGGTGAGATTTTGGGCGTTGTACAACACTAGGCCTAGATCTGTCTGCACGACGATGGAGTAGTTGATCGGGCCAATGCGGCGGCCTGCGATACAGGTGCGACCGTCCGTGCCAGACCTCGTCTTGGTTTGCTGGATCCTCCCCATACATTGCAGTCTCTCCACAATACATGATCATTTTATAGTAACTTATAATCACGTTTTACGTTTTAAGATGTGATTTTTCCATATTTTGTTGGCATTATTTCCATGTACTTCGAAATGTGTTTGAAAGTGATAGCCTCGTGAAAATTGACAAAAAACCGCGCGCGTACACAGTAAAATCCATGTAGGCGCAAAACTAAAGATTAAAATATCATGAATACTGAACTCATCAATGACTATTAGCAAGCACGAGCGAGCTATATTATTGGGTACGACCAGTACTGTAACACTGGTTTGATAGTTTATCATTGATTTACATTAGTTTCTTCGGGTTTTTTCGTTTTTATTTTCCATCATTGTTTTTATTTTATTTGGTTTTCTTTATATGATTCTTGGTTTTATCGTTTTCCTTTTTCATTATTTTATTTGATTACTTTGTTCTTTTTTCCTTTATTCTTTTATCTCTATCCAACGGATGTCTAGTTTTTTTCACACACTATATATGTTTAATATATATCAAGAATATTTATTTATAGATCTTTAGGAAGTTTTCGGATATCCTACGCTCCCAGAGCAGACGGAGCGAAGCGGGCCGCTGGCAGCTCAATTTTGGGGAGCAGTAAAATTAGCGCTTCATATTTTTTCTGGAGTAGAGTTGAGCGGAGGGAATCCGAACACGCCCTTGATATTTTTTGAATAGATGATCAATATATTCTTAAATTATATTTTTTGTTACATTTCTATACATAAGGAACATTTTGCGCATTTAAATATGATTATCATTTCATATATATGAACAATTATTTTATACACATTTGATGTTTCTTAAATACATGATTAACATTTATTATATACATATTATGTTTTTATATACGTTGTATATTTTTCTTACATAAGAGAAAATGTTATTACAATTGTACGTAGCATTTTTAAAATACAGTGCTTAATTTTTTTTAAATATATGTTTTGTTGTCAAAGTTTTTTATACAAATTATTCATTTTTTACATATCTATAATGTTCTTAATATTCATTTAAAAAATTAAAATACATGTTTAATATTTCTAAAACAGATGTGTCTAAAATAAGTTAATATAACATTTTTTATGTTCACAATTTTTATTATTTTCAAGAGATGTACTGTTTGTTTCTGTCGGTTGGGACACCTTTGTCAATTTCTCCCGTACATGGATAGCCGTTTAATTATTAATAATATTAATTTCATGCATATCAAGGCAGAAATTTTATTTGATTTTATAATAATGGTTTTCTTATTTTTATAATAATGCACAATAACTCTACAATTACAGTTACGTGATGATCTCATAACCAAGGTAACAAATCAATCTATAATAAATTAGTCTTTAATAAAACTATTCTCTAATATATATAGTTCATTGATAAAAATGTATGTAAAACCATTAATATATTTTTATATCTATAGCAATGCACATGTAATAACAAATGTAAATAAAAATAGTAAAATATGTTTTTTTAGGGCCAATAGTAAAATATGTAAAATGCATATAATAGTATGTGGGCCGGCCCACTTACAAAAAACTACAACAATTTATTCTGTTAATTAGATGGTTAGTTTTGCCTCAAAAAAATTAGATGGTTAGTTATGTTAAAAAAAGTAGGTGATTAGTTCTGGCCGGGGTTTTATATAACCTAGTCTATATAGCGCGAACGGTTGCGCGTTTGTCATCTTGCGTGATCCCATGTCACGGCGTCCGATTTAGTATACGAATCTTGACGCACTGTTTTTTACCACATAAGCATCTGGGTCTCGTTCGCTCGCGAGTGGGTCGGCGCGACCACGTCGTCTTCCTCCTCGATCACTCCTCCCATCGCCCCTCATTCTCCAAGCCTTGCTTACACTAAGCGAGAGAAAGGACTCCCGATGAAATGGTCGCTGGATCCTAGGATGAGGTCCGAAGGAGGGGAGCCGAGATATGTGCCCACAGGGAAATAGTGCGTGAGCCCCCGGTGAAGACCACCACCTCCAACGACCCGAACAGGTCCAGATCTCGGACGCCAGTGCCGATGGCGGTGGCTCTGTGGTCGGCGAAGAAGTCCACCCCGTCGGGCCCGAGCACCTCCTCCATGGCTTGTGCGGCGCGGCGGGCCCAGTCGACGGCATCATCGGAGACCCGCATCAACGGGGGTGGGTCGGCCCCGACGGCCCAAGCTTGGAACTTGTAGCGCTGCATGGCACCACCGAGCACGGCCCCGGCGTCGAGCGGCCAGAACCCTCAAGCGCGCTCCTCTGCATGAGCTAACCTCCGATATATCCTTCACTTTTGCTTCTCTTTTAGTTCGGCCCTGTTGAATTTCTTCAATTTGGTTCAGTTCGTGCTACACAGTTCAGTTGGATCGCGAGGATGTTTAGTTCCATGGCAATAAGAGAACAATTTTGCCATGGCATTTTTTAGTATTATGGGGGTGGCATTTTGTATTATTTACATGGCAAAAAGAAGTACCTTTGCCATGGCAACTCAATTTCATGTATATAATGTAATTTGCCATGAGTGCACACATGATAACACACAGATTTGCCATGGTAAATCTGCCATTGTGATTTGCAAATTCACAATGAGTGTTTCGGTATGGCTAGTTCTGCGAAAAATATATTATATTTTGTGATGGAAATTTAAAGTGTGAAGTTATGGCAAGTGTAGATAAAGGAGCATGACATCTCTTTTATTTTTACAATGTGGAACAAAATTATTTTTCAAGGGACCATGGCAATTGTATTTGTCAAGAATTAAAGGTAATTTCTTGTCATGGCAACTGAATTTTAATTATTATTTTTCCATGCCAAAAGATATTCATTTTCTCGGCAAATTAAAATTTGGCTGAGATGGGAATTAAAGATATTTCTTGCCATGGCACCTAAATTTTTAAATTTTTCCATGGCAAAAGATATTCATTTTCATGGTAATTAGTTTTTGGTTATGATGGCAATTAAAGATACACTTTTTCTTGTACATGGAAAATTTAGTTATTATAGCATGGTAAAATTAGTATTTGAAAATGGCATATGTAGTTTTAAACAATGAAAAATATAGTTGTTGACCATGGAAAATGTAGTTTTTAACTATGGCAAATGTAGGTATTTGACATGATAAATACTAAAAGAATACCCCGCGCGTTGCAGCGGAAATATCTATAAAAACTCTACAATGTAAATAAAAGGATATAAGATGCATGAAATTAGAATATGTCTATAAAAATGTAAAATTCAATTTTTTATAGTGCTCGAGGTTCTAAATTTAATTGACATGAAGATATTGTTTACTTGATCACTAAAGTGATTATATAGTGGCTAGACGAATGAATGATGTGGTGGTGATGTGGATAATTGTTGAATGACTAAAAATAGATTATAGATATAGGTTGTATGTAGAGATAGACTAATATTAAAAAATCTTAGGGAAGATGATGTGGACAATTGGTTGGTTGATAGATAATATGATGTGGATACACCCTGCGTGTTGTGGTGGATATCTATTTAAGAATTTTATTTGTAAACAAAAAAGTTAAAGATGTATGAAATATGAAGTTTTTTTATAGAAACATGTAAGATTCAGTTTATCACAATAGTCTAAAAACTCAATTTTTTATGTAAAATTGTTTTATATTTGATGAATAAAAATTGGTGATGTGTATGATTGCATGGATGAAAAACTTGCATGTTGAAATAGATACCAAAAATATATCTTAATGAGGTTTTGTCAGTGGATGACATGAACAAATGATTGAATACAACAATGAGTGATATGAATAACTTGCATGTTGAGATAGACATCATAAATGCATCTTAGTGGGATTTTGCTTTATAAGAGATATAGATAGGTCCAACTACCATGGCAATTAGACCATGGTAGCTTCTTTGACCATGCTTTCATAGATGTCAAGTAATGATTCTTTTTGTCATGGCAATTTACAAATGTCATGGCATGAAAGTTTCATGGAAAATATAGTTTTTCGAACATGGTAATTGTAGTTTTTAACCATGGCAATTGTATTTTTTTTACCATGAAAATTGTTGTTCGGTAATTATTTAGAGCTAACGTGTGATCTACGACATGGCGAGAACGAACACAAAAAATGGCAACTGCTAGAGAAGAAGATGGCAATTCCCGTACGTAGTTGCCATCAAAAAAGAAAACTACAGCGAGTTGCCATGTGCTTGTACTAGAATTGTCATCCTGTTTCAACTGCGATTGCCATGAAAACGGTTCACGCTTGCCATGCCCTAGAGCGAACGTTCACTCTATATGAAAATCCGTTCGTTAATTATTCGGTGCGTTCGAAGCGAACGTGTGCTCTAGTGCTTCTCGTATGTAGATGGCAACTGCCAAAGAGGAAGATGGAACTTCTCGTATGTAGTTGCCATCAAAAAATAAAACTACACCGCGTTGTCATGTGCTTGTACTAGAATTGCCATTCCATTTCAACTGTAATTGCCATGCCTTGGAGCGAACGTTCGCTCTGTATGAAAATCCTTATAGTTTGCCATGGCGACTACAAGTACACGACAACTTAAATTTTTTATTTTAGATGGCAAATAAATATTCTTGTTTGTAGATGGAAATTTGCAAATGTCATGGTTGTTCTTTCACCATGGCAATTGTAGTTTTTTATCATTGCAATTGTAGGTTTCGATCATGGCCAATGTATCATGGCATTTTATTATGTTTTAAATGTACATTTTGGTATCATGTGTAATTCGCAAATTGCCACTAACATCTTTTATATGTGCTTTTATGTTTTTTTAGTTTTTTCCATGGATCATGGTATTTTATTATGTGATTTTATATACATTTTGGTTCATTGATGATTTTATATCATGGCAAATCTAATATTTGAATAGCAAATATTAATATTATATTTCTTTTTCTAATTTTTCACCTTCAGTGCCTTTTAGTATTACTGAGGTTTGCCACTGTTTTCAGTTTCTTTGGATTGTTCTTTTTTTAGATTTTAATAAAAATTAGTGGGTGAATAAACACGGGCCAGTAATTTGGCCGATGGGCCAGTAATTGTTCTTTAGAAAAAAGACGAGAGGGGGGGTTCGCACTAGAGGGAGAACTCGGCTCCCCCGAACGGAGCGACCAAATAATTCGCTCAAGGAGATATTAGCGCGACCGTTAGCTCCTAATTCGCGTCCTTATATAATTCCCTTGTCCCACAATAATCTTCCTTGTAGATTGTAATCGATCTATGTTCAGGCAGCCAGAAGACGCAGAACTTCATAACCAATTCAGATCAAGCACATCAGCTATATGGCCGGCATGGAGGACGCCGTGATGGCGGAGCCACAGGAGCATAGCAGGCGGATCCTCATGTGCCTTCTAATTGCCGGCGGCGTCTTCACGTTTGTTGCCTTATGCTACCTGGTGGATAATGACTACAGCTTCATGGTCTATGTTCCGGTCCTTGTTGTTTCATGTGTTATTCTGCTCTTGTGTGGTTTTCTGCTCAGGTCTTGCCACGATGGGCTCGAATTCCATAATATGTTCTTAGATACCTTGCTCCAGGTATAGCTACCCGATTAACTATTTTCTTCGTTCTAAAATAAGTGTCATAGATTTGTTTAGATATGGATGCATCTAAATTTAGTTTTATATTTAGATACATCCACATCTAGAGTAATTTACGATATTTATTTTGGGACGGAAGAAGTAGTTGTTAGATAATCAATCATCAATACTTCGGTACTAGTTTTTGCTAGGATAGCAACTGGTGTTCAAGGCACGTACTTGTTATATCTGTTTGCAGTGCAATTCTGTTGCTCTCAACTAGATCTGTACTATCAGTATTAATGTATTATGCATGTTACAGACGTGCTCTTGCTGTTAATTTCAAAGGAAAAAAAGAAGGGGGTGTCTTCTGGATGTATGTGTATTCTTAGCTAGGGTTGCAACTTACAACAATGCATTAGAGTAGAGGGACTTGGGATGTGCAATTTGTTAGAATATTGAGTCCATTTGTGGGCAGCCCATATATAGCAAATCCTTAAATCTCAAATTGGTTAATATGCATGGCAGAATTTTAGAGTTGCATGAGGTGCTAAAGTTTAGAGCATCTCCAGCCGGCGCCCCAAGAGGCCCCCAAGCCGGCGATATTTGCGCCGGGCGGACGAAATCCGCCCAGTCGCGCCCTCAAGGGCCCAAATAGCGCTGGATTCGACCGATTTTGAGTTCAGCGATCTCAAGCCGACCCGACGCGCTGGGGTCGTTTGGGGGCGCCGGACGAAACAAAACGGCGCGAAAAAGAGAAAACGTGCGCGCGATTTTACGCGCGCCGCACACCGGCCCCACTTGTCGGCGTGTAGACACGTGGCGTCCTCCCGCCTCGGCTTCCCCGCGCCTGCCGCCGCCGCAAAGAATCAATGCGGCGCTGGTGACCAGTCTAATCGCCGGCTGCAGGGAATCAATGCGGCGCGTCAAGTAGTGTACGCCTCCTCTCGCTATATAAAGGGCCTCGCCGTCGGAGGACGCTGCACACACTCGCCTCCCTACTCTCGCCGCACGCACACCTCGCCTCCCTGCTCTCGCCGCTCTCCTCCCTCTTCCTCCCTTCTCGCCGGCGACATGGACGACCTCGAGAGGAACGGCTTCGGTCGCCGCACCCTGCTGCTGATGGAGGCCATCCTCCTTGCGCAGGACGGCTACCCGTGCCCGCCGGACACGAGTCCGCCGCACGACTGGGTGCTCTTCAACGACGGCGTACCGGTGTCGCCGGTGCCAAAGGAGGGCGTCCCCTTCGACCTGGAGGACGAGGCCGTCCGGGCCATCGTGACGGAGGCCGAGCGCGCCGACCCGGCGAACTCGTCAGCAACATCGTCGGCTGGACGGCGAACTTCCAGCAACGCCGCGCCGCCGGGATCGCCTCCACCAACGGCCTCCATCCGGTGGCGGGCCGGAATAACCGTGACGGCCGGCGGAGGTGGTGGAGCGCGAAGGGGCGCACCCTTGAGTGGGTGCTCACCTACATCGACAACGGCAACACGCCGCGGCTCCAGTACCCTCCAATGGGGTACGAAGCGGCGGCACGCCGCTCCTACAACCGCAGCACGCCGTTGTGGGCGACGCTTCCGCGCGACATGGAGGGGGCGACATCGTCGTCGTCCGGCGGTTCGGCGTCGCGCTCCACCGGCTCCCATTCCTCGGGGCCAGCCTACTCCTCGCCGCAGCTCGTCCCGGTGAAGACCGAGGTCAAGACCGAGCCGGGGACGCCGCTTGGGCGCCGGACACGCGCTGGCGGCATCGTCATCGGCGGCCCATCCTCAGTCGCACCTCCGCGGCGAGGCTTACTCTCTCGCTTCGGCGGGAAGTCGAAGAAGGAGGTCGTCCAGCCTCCGCCGCCCCCGCCGACCGCCGACGAGGAGGAGGAGGAGTACGACGCCGGCCTCGCATGGGCGCGGAAGGACTATCTCCTCGGCGAGATGGAGCGCCAGAGGGAGGCGTGGGACCTCGTCGAGTCCAAGAAGCTCGCCGAGAAGGCGAGGATCCGGCCGGTGGCGCGGGGGAGGGCAGCAGCAAGGGGGACGGCGGCAGCAGCAGCCGCAGCAAGTGGGCACCACCGCCGCCGCCTGTCCCGGCGTTTGCGGCTGCGGAGGAGGAAGGGGCCGCTCGGCGGCGGCACGTGCAGTGCACAGGCCACCGTGAAGCGTGAGCCCAAGGACGACGGCGACGACGCCGACGGCGGGGCCGCTGGAGGAGGAGGCGGAGAGACCTCCCTAGAGGAGCTCTACTCGCTTTTTCCAGCAGTAGTTTAGTTTTCTTTTTTTGCTATTTATGTAAATTAAGACCAAATATTATGAATTCAACCGAATTTCGTTCAATTTGCCTTGTTTTAGAAAAATTTCGTTCAATTTGCCTCGTTTTAAACATATTCGCGCCGAACTTGAGGAGACGCTATGGGGCCGCGGCTGGGGAACCCCCCCCCCCCCCAAGCTTTATCTCCGCCCAAACGCCCCCCAAGCGCCGCTAAAATAGCGTTGAAAAACGGCTTGGGAGACCGAACGGCTGGATATGCTCTTTTTCCCACCACGCTAGTTGGAGGAGAGACACACCTCTTTATAAGGTGATTGAGACACTTGTGTTCTTGAGTTAAGAGAAGAGACTCTCACACGCAGTCCTCCTCCTCCACCGTCGTCCATCTCGTCACGATGCGCCGCGGGTTGCGGGAATGAGCCGATGGTTATATTTCTGATGTTCAAGAAAAACGAGTTTTTGCGTACGCGTATAGTTTTTGCCTATCCGGCTCGCTACTGGATTGTGGGCTGCTGAACCGACTCGAACGTGTGCGACGTGGCCGGCCCATGTTCGTACCCGTTAGGGTTTCCTGAGCTGCTCTATATATTGCCATGCGATGTGCGGCACCGTCATATCGAACCAATATATGTTTTTCCATATCTGCCGCAGCCACCGTAGTCTATTCCATCCCGAGCGCCAGCGTGCACTGGCGTTTGGTAGAGCAGGTCTCCGGAACCAATCGCATTTGTGATCCTGTACGGGAGAGGACGAATTAGGTTTTTGGGAAGCGTTTTGCGCGACTGCTCGACACTTCCACCACGGGTCGCCTTCCAGCCGGAGCTGCGGATCGTCTCCGCAGATGTCGTCTCCTTCGACCTGTCATCATCAACGTTATCGTCAACAACCTCACCGTTGATGTCGCCGCGGTGAACTTATCTGCATCATCTGCAAATGTTCAATACGTGCGGCGTATTCCGAACTACAGGTTTACTATGGATATACTGGTGTATATGTTGCTGCTACTGTTCATGTTGTTTAATACATCTAGTATGTTCGTATTTCACATGTTAGTAGCTGTTATAGTCATGTCTAATATTCTAAAATTAATCATGAAATTATTGCCTAATTATTCAATACAATTGAGTATCGAAACACTTACCCTGCGGCCCCCTTTCTTTCCAATGATGCATGTCGTGCCTAACTAAAATCGGCGAAATCAGTAATACGTGAAGATCAAGCAATCAACCTGTGGTTGAGTTGGTTAGGTGGATGGTTGTATCCCCAGCCCACCAGAGTTCAAATCCTAGATTTGACAATGGTGCTCGCATTTTCCTGGATTTATTCCAGGGCTTCCGGTGATGCGCTTTCAGTGGGAGGAGACGTTCCCGTCGAAGACGAGGTGGAGGCTTCGTTAATCTCAAGATGATGTACCGGCTCAGTATTGCGAAGATGCTCATAGGGGTAGGGTGTACGTGTGTGCGTCATAGGGGTGATTGTATACTCGTGTATGTGAGCATCAGAGTTGTACTGTGTTCCTCAAAAAAAAAACTCAAACTTATTATAGCTTTACACTAGCACGCATTACACAGTTTCAGATCGGTAAAAGCCCCAACTGAGTATGTCTTCAAATAGTATTAGTACTTATTTTTAAGGGAGTGACTAGGGCTCATGCGCATGTGACTTGCTCTGACGTCAGTCCGCATGTTTTTTTACTAGGCTTTTGTTTGTTTGTTTGAGCCTGATAGTTATCTAATAGGCTCCAATGGACAAGAAAAAAAACACTATCATACAAAAACACTATCATTTATTGTAGTTATCTACTACAATAAATGTAAAAAATGTCAATTTTAAAAATTGTAAGTAAATGTCGGAACAGTTACGACTCATTGGTGAACTTGCAACTGAGAAAAAAAGTCAAACCAAGTTGCGACTCGTTGGTGGACTTGCAACTGGGAAAAAACGCAGTTGCGACTCGTTGGTTGAGTTGCAACTGAGAAAAAAAGTCGGACCCAGTTGCGACTCGTTGGTGGGCTTGCAACTGAGAAAATAAATCGGACTCGGTTGCGACTCGTTGATGGACTTGCAACTGAGAAAAAAATCGGACCTATTTGCGGCTCGTTGGTGGACTTGCAATTGAAAAAAAATCGGACCCAGTTGCGACTTCTTGATGAAATTGCAACTGAGAAAAAAATCGAACCCAACTGCGACTCGTTGGTGGACTTGCAACTGAGAAAAAAACTCGGACCCACTTGCGACTCGTTGGTGGGCTTGCAACTGAGAAAAATAACCGGACCCAGTTGCGACTCGTTAGCGGACTTTCAACTTAGAAAAAAATTGGACCCAGTTGCGACTCGTTAGTGGAATTGCAACTGCGAAAAAACTCAGACCCACTTGCGAATCATTGGTGAGCTTGCAACTGAGAAAAAAATCAGACCCAGTTGCGACTCGTTGGTGGACTTGCAACTTAGAAAAAAATCGGACACAGTTGCGACTTGGACTTGCAACTGAGAAAAAAACCAGACATAGTTGCGGCTCGTTGGTGGACTTGCAACTGAGAAAGAAAAACAGACCCAGTTGCGACTCGTTGGTGGACTTGCAACTGAGAAAAAAAATCGAACCCAGTTGCGACTCGTTGGTGGACTTGCAACTGAGAAAAAAACTCGAACCCACTTGCTACTCGTTGGTGGGCTTGCAACTGAGAAAAATAACCGGACCCAGTTGCGACTCATTAGCGGACTTGCAACTTAGAAAAAAATTGGACCCAGTTGCGACTCGTTGGTGGACTTACAACTGCGAAAAAACTCAGACCCACTTGCGAATCATTGGTGAGCTTGCAACTGAGAAAAAAATCAGACACAGTTGCGACTCGTTGGTGGACTTGCAATTGAGAAAAAAAATCGAACATAGTTGCGGCTCGTTGGTGGACTTGCAACTGAGAAAGAAAATCAGACCCAGTTGCGACTCGTTGATGGACTTGCAACTGAGAGAAAAAAAATCGAACCCACTTGCGACTCGTT
This sequence comes from Bromus sterilis, assembly GCA_950022295.1. Taxonomy (NCBI): domain Eukaryota; kingdom Viridiplantae; phylum Streptophyta; class Magnoliopsida; order Poales; family Poaceae; genus Bromus; species Bromus sterilis. Next base: position 285,000,439 of record OX465600.1, read on the forward strand.
GTTGGACTTGCAACTGAGAAAAAAACTCGAACCCACTTGCGACTCGTTGGTGGGCTTGCAACTGAGAAAAAAAAATCGGCCCCAGTTGCGATTCGTTGGCGGACTTGCAACTTAGAAAATAATTGGACTCAGTTGCGACTCGTTGGTGGACTTGCAACTGAGAAAAAAACTCAGACCCACCTGCGAATCGTTGGTGGGCTTGCAACTGAAGAAAAAAAACGGACCCAGTTGCGACTCGTTGACGGACTTACAACTTAGAAAAAAAATCGGACACAATTGCCACTCGTTGGTGGTCTTGCAATTGAGAAAAAAAATTGGACCCAGTTGCGACTCGTTGGTGGATTTGCAACTAAGAAAAATAAGCCAGACCTAGTAGCGACTCATTGGTGGTTTGAAACTGAGAAAAAAATTTGAAACCAGCTGTGACTCGTTGGTGGAATTACAACTGAGAAAAAAAAAATCAACAAAAAAGCAGAGGGAACCATCCACGAAAAAAGGACAACCTATAAACATCACATGATAAAAGCGAAAAAACAACCAAAACAGTTTGCGCTCAACTCCCGTACGACAAACAATCTAAATCAACACTCAATCAACTCTTGTACAGTTTTTGAAAACAGAAAATCACACGTCAGCGGATTCATACGTAGCTTCAATATTTCTTGTGTACATGCGTTTTATCAATTTCGTATTAAAAAACTTTATTCTATGTTATAAAAAATATTCAGTGACTATTAAAAATGTTTGCAAATAATATAAAAAATAGTGAATACTAAAAAATTTCATTCTACATAAATATTTTCAACTTATATAAACAAATCAATGTATATTTAAAATTAGTTCAGTGTAATAAATATATTTTTAAGTATTTAATAAAATATTCACCATATATCGTCAAAAGTTATAAAAAACGCAAACAAAATAAAAATGCATTAAAATCTGAAACTAGAAAAGAAAAAACGAAACAAAAGAATAACCAAAAAATTCGAAACAGAAAAAGAATAGAAAAAACATAAAAAAATATTAAGTGGGCCGGCCCACCTCTCTAGGCTGCAAGCTTCGCTTCAGCGAAATCACGTACATGTTTTAGAACCCTAAAAAAAAGTACATGTTTTAGAACCCTAAAAAAAAGTACATGTTTCAGAAAAACAGGATAAACATATTTGGTTTGCCACTTAAGAGAAAAAAACAACTTCCATGTGACTTAACTAATTCTCATGTACATGAGAATTAGCAAAGCCGTATTTTTAATTAGTTTTGTGCTTCTGAAGAGTAGAGTTAGCATACCTTTTACACAATCATCTATTATTATATGTGATCCACATTTATCCACATAGGTTAAAAATATGTGATCCATTGATTTAAATTATAGACGGCTGAGATTAATAGATATGAAAATTTACACCCTACAATATCACGTTCCAATATATGCATAAGACACGTTCATAACAAACCTACCAATAAAATAAATGTATTAGCATTAGGGGTCGACAAACAAACCGGACCTTTCTTTCAAAGAAAAAAATACAGAACCAGAAAAAGTGTTTGCATCCAGTACGATAGACCTTTAAACCAGTAGTAACCAGTAGTCCGGTTCTGCATACAGTTTTCGATACATGGCAGAGAAGAAAAAGAAAAAAGAATGAAAACGCACATAGCGCTTTATTGTGTTATGCCACAGGCAGCTCGCTTTTGCCTATGCGCATAGCATTTTATGTGTGTTTCTATGCATCGGAACATGAAAATGACGTTGTAAAAATAAAATAAAATAAAATAAAATAAATCTAAAAAGGGCAATTCATCCACATAAGTGGGCTGTAATAAGATTTAAACACACAAATATTTAAGAGCAAACCTAGGGGAAAGTCAAATTATTTTAGCAATAAAAAACAATTCATATTATCAAATTGGCCACGTAAATGTGCATGCATGACCTATCAGTGGATATATTTTATTTGCAAAAAAAACTATCATTGATTATAATAATAAATAGCATATTTTAGAAAAATGGTTTTGTCATGTAGAAAAATACCGTTGTGCGGCATAGATTGAATATATGTATTAGCATTAGGGGTCGACAAACAAACCGGACCTTTCTTTCAAAGAAAAAATACGGAACCAGAAAAAGTGTTTGTATCCAGTACGATAGACCTTTAAACCAGTAGTAGCCAATTTTTAGTCCGGTTCTGCATACAGTTTCCGATACATGGTAGGGAAGAAAAAGAAAAAAGAATGAAAACGCACATAGCGCTTTATTGTTTTAGGCCACAGGAAGCTCGCTTTTGCCTATGCGCATGGCATTTTACGTGTGTTTCTATGCATCGGAACATGAAAATGAGGTTGTAAAAATAAAATAAAAAACAAATCTAAAAAGGGTAATTGATCCACATAATTTAAGTGGGGTGTAATAAGATTTAAACACACAAATATTTAAGAGCAAACCTAGGGGAAAGTCAAATTATTTTAGCAATAAAAAACAATTCATATTATCAAATTGGCCACGTAAATGTGCATGCATGTCCTATCAGTGGATATATTTTATTTGCGAAAAAACTATCATTGATTATAATAGTAGCATATTTAAAAAAAATGGATTTGTCATGTAGAAAAATACGGTTTGTGCGGCACAGATTGTTCTAAATATATTATCTTCTATAATGTATTTAATTTAATTCCCAAAGTTATGCATCACGATCATGTCAAAATCTAAAATGGTCACCTTATCTATGCAAAAATATGAAGTCCTACGCAGAATACCAAGAAGCGATTAAAAAATTAATACATGGAGAAAAAAAAGATGAAGGAGGCTTGGGTGAAGGAGTTGCATTTTGTAATAACAGATACACAAAATAATTTGTAAAGGAAATGAAAGTAAGATGAGCTTTCTTAGAATTGTTTGGAGGCCACGACATTGTACTGACTGAAAATACCACTGATTGATATCGAATGAGAATATAGTTGAATAAAGAGATCAGTTAACCTTAATTATGTTATTACATTGTTTAGCTTAATCATTACAAATTCATACCAGCTAGAACTATAAGTAGCAGGTGCACATTAGAAAATTAGTAGGATTGAAAGAGGGGGGAAATCCAAAATCATTTATACCAAAGAGTATGGATTTCACGGTGAGCCAAAGATGGCAATGTTACCGATCTTTTGTTGATGATCTTCAATGTCAACACAATGCAAATACCAGAAATTCATGTGTACCAAAGAGATATTATGTTTTCCCAAAGCATATATCTTGGTTATATTTTCGATGATTGTGACTTACTGTTAGCAATAAATCATATATAAAAATATGTACAAAATCTAGCCGCGCAAATGCGCGGGTCACAACTCTAGTTTTTCATTAACCGATAATAATTTATGACAAGAATTAACAGTATAATTATTAAATAAATTAGTAAGATGCTAGTGAGCTACTAATGTTTCTTCTATTTTATGTACCGAACTCATGACAAACACAAGTGTCTTACTGCTCGCCTGCTCTTTTTTTGCAGGGTCCTTATCTCCTCTTTAACACCATATCAGCATATGTTTCATAGGGAATCTAATCCATTACATTCCATTGCGATTTTGGGGGTTATCATCCCTGAATTGGTAGGCATTGGCGCTTAATTATTGCATGAGAGAAAACATTTGTTGTCACGCTCGCGGGTGAACAAAAGGCAATTAAGATTTATGTTCCTATCCTCGGTGCCACACTAGTTTGCCTCTGCTTCGGCTGCCCTTAGGGCCTTGGCTCGATGGACCCCGCCCCTTGTTGGAGGGAGGATCGTGTTTCATTGTTTAGAGTTTATGTCTTCCCTAGGGTTTGTATCATGGCTTCCCTGATGTTGAAATAATGTCCTTCTCACCTAGTCCTCCCTTCGGCAATGCTTTCAACAACGACGAAGGGTGGTTTATGTGAGTGCACTGGCTACAAAAGTATTGGTTCGAGCGATAATGATGGCACGCTAATAGTAGATATGGATTCTATCTAGAGGTTGGTGGTCGTTTAGTGAAAACAACTCGACGTTCAACCTCTCTTCTCCATCTTCGGTGGTTGAGGGGGATGGATCTGAGAGATGTGATCGAATCCCTTGGCCGGTGATCTTCTTCGATTCTAGTGATCGAATCCCTTGGTCATTAGGGTTGAAGTGTTGATGAATTTCGGGGAAGGGAGGGATGAAGTTGATGGACTTTCGAAGGGATATTTTCAATTTTTTTTATTTTCATTAGGGTGCTCCCAAATTGCTGGAATCTTAGAACACTATGCCTTGTTTGCAAAAAAATGATAGAAAATTTGTTGTGTTCATAGTCGTTGATGATGATGGTTGGTGACGCAAGGCTTTCGCATGTCAATATCAACATGCATGGATAATAAAGCGGGCACTTGAATAAGTAGTTGCAGTGGTGAAAGTTTTTTGTTTGAACCAGCAATAGTGAATGGTTGTGTTGCCTGACATGTTCCTTCAATGAGATTTACCCTTATCTCTAAGACTCCAGCCCCTATGTTTTGCCTTGTCGGCAAAAATATGACATAAGCACTTCCAAGTTTGTTATTAACTTTTAAAATATGCAAATTAGTGTACCAACAGTAATAGGTATTCATGTTTCCTAACTAAAAACAAACATTTCAATCTTTGATGCGGTATCTAGATCTAGAAGGAATCCCTTCACTGTCTTATTTCTTTTGACATGCACCCTACTCACATCGGCAATCATCATGCATCATTAACCTAAGGAAAATAATCTATCACATCAAAAAATAAATCTTTTGCCTTCTTACCTCTCTCATTTTTCCTTCAACTTGCTATTTCAGATATAGACTTTTCAATCCACATCCGGAATAGAAGCCTATATGAAACCCATCGTGACATATGATACTGCCACATGCTTCAGATATTAACATTGATATCATTAAATTATCTCTTCTCGTCGAATGTCCACGCGAAACGTCATCGATCATGATACCTATTGAAGTGTTCGTCGGAGAAGAAGCCTGGAAAACTGTGTGTGTACCCGTGAGTACTCAGGGGGACTCAACAATACTTAGTAGTATCCAACAATGCATATCACAAATCACCCTATCGTAATTAACTAGCTCACGGTGAGGAGGAGTAAGTGGCAAGGTTGTTGCGCGCACTAACATATAACATGTGGATACGATCTATAGAGATAGATGAGACCCAAGCATACATTAGAAAATCCAAATAAGTCTGATATTCGCCTACTGCGCAAAACATAAAACCTAACCTTGTCCTCTCATTCGTATCCTGGTGAATAATTGGCAACCAAGACAAGATAACGTTGGCAAGTTTTAAGTTGATTCGTGTAGATGTTATATGTGAACAAAGAATAGGTCTCAAGTAAACAATAATCACGGCCATAGTTTTACGAAAATATTTAACTATGCAGGGATATACCAACTACCCATTACAACATCTACATGTACATTCTTTCCAACTAGAATCTACCCATTGCAGGCACACATTTTATGCATTGACATTCTAACTAACAATTCACAAATTCGGATGACCCCCGGTGAGTTGACACCCAACTCAAGGATCGGTTGTACCCTTGAATTGGACTCTATTCTCTGACATCAAGTTAGGATTAATAGGACAATCATAGAAATCCCAACCCCTTGCTGGCTAGGAAGGCCAATAGGACACCATGCCCCACCGGCCTGGGTTATTTGAAAACTCTACGAGGCCGGCACCATGTTCACACACATTTTGCAAATGGTGAGAGTAGATCAGGCCACCACTAGAAATGGTTGAAGTTAGGTAGTTAATCAAGGGTCCCCTATAGAACCCCGCACAATGTTAGGCACACTCATCAAGAAACACAATATATACTCAAAAATCGGATCCTAGGTGACTCGAATGGAACAAAACACTAAGGCAGGATAGCCTGACCTTCCATCCTTCATCGAATATATAGTCATCATCATAATAATCATAGGAATCAACAATAATAGCATGATATCCCAATCTAAGGTAACCAAAACATCGTAACCTCCTATGCACACTACATAGGGGTTGATCAAGTGAGTGACATAGCCTAACAAGATTTGCTGGAATGGGGTGGATATGGGTGTATCAGGTTTAAGAGAGGCATTTCACATGGTGGTAGTGTTGGGGTTCGGGGCAGAAAACACAAATTTTTCATAACCTACGATACCCAATCCCAAGACCTATGCTATGCTGATGCAAGTAACGGACAGAGATAGGTCACATACCAGTATGTAGTCCGTTAAGCGGGAAACGTTCCCGCATGAACGTGGTTGGTGTAGTCGTACCGGCAATCCCCTATGCCGCGCAGATCCACGATGACTCCTGTAGCCACCCGATCCTTGCAGACCGATGATGGGATTACGTCCCCGTCGGAACGTTGTCGATGAAGACCTCGCGATACGACCACGACGATGAAGTAGCACCACAAGTGTAGTGCCTCGCGGGATTATACACATACAGTATACCCGACGTCCCTCCGGGCTCCGAACCAGTAGAGCAGCGGAAAGAAGATGGATTCGGATCCCGATTCCAGCAGCACGACGGCGTGCGTATAGTGGAGAAATCCCCAACCAAGTGTAGACTCCAAACAAGGGGAGTCCACTCGAGGAAGGAGAAAGGAGGGAGAGAGAGATGAAAGAAACTTGTCTCAAATCAAATTGTATGAAGAAAAAAGGGCACCCTACCCCTCCTTATATAGGCCAAGGAGGGGTGCCACCCCCCTCCACTTCCGGGGTGGGACTAATCCCAAGGGAGGGGGGTTTTGGCGCAGCCCTAGGGGGGTGGGCCCCCCTCATGGCGCCATGGCCCATGGGGGAGGACTCCCTCTCCCCCTAATGGGCCCTATGAGGCCCATATGCCTTTTCTTCCATTTTTAATTATATTTAAATACATTTTAATATTTAATTCAGATAATTAAATAATAAAACATATATTAAACATTATTAAATATATTTTGAACCTTTCAAAATACCCGGAACAACTTCCGGCCTTCATCGGAACAATTCCGGCCATCACCGGAACAATTCCGGTGTTCTCTCCAATTTCTCCGGTGATCCCGAATCAATCCTTACTGCGTCGAGTACCCTTAAGTGTAACACCCGACGGTCCGGGAAATAGCAGACATGATCGAGACAATTATCATTGATCAATGACTAATCAATTGGACCTGGTTACAATCCTTGATAGCCCCTACGCTTCCATCGAATGAACTTCAATCGCTGGTGGATCCGTTAACCGTGTGCCTGTTCCCTTTGTCCTGGGGTACTTTGCTTGTCCGAGGTTTGATCATCGGTATCCAATATACCTAGTTCGTCCTCGTTCTCAACAAACAAGTTTACTCGTTCCCGTGATATTACAACTCCGTGACATAGTCACACGTTTGCAAACTTTATGATGTAACATCACCGAGTGGGCCCAGAGTACCTATCCGTCACACGGATGGACAAATCCCGCTTTGATCTATTGCATACTCATCAACCATCTATTTCGGAATACCCAAAGTGCACCGTTATAGCCAGCATATTTCAGTCAGGCGCGGGGATACAAATCAAAGTCTCCTCATAGATGACAATTACGTATGATCATTACGGTCAAAGGATCTGGTCACTACGTTATAGTTATCGCAATGTCGAACTATGTGACTTGATCACATCGCAACACTTCTGGTGGGTGTTTGTCCATCATATCATTATCCAATGATACGACTCCATTGTCAACAGACGCCATTGTCTCATGATCAGGAAACCTTGATCATCAATCGCCCAATGGACTAGTATACTAGGGTTAACTAGGGACCTGGTTGTTTGTATACCACACCTGTATTAATGTTTCCGCTTAATACAGTTCTAGCATAGTATCAAACGTATTATGAACTAATGGAATATGCTCGATAAAACATATTTTATTTGCCTCTAGGGCACATTCCCAACAGTCTCCCACTTGCACTAGAGTACAAATAATCTAGTTGCATTTTTTCTGGATCATAACTCCTTATTGATCATGCTTGCCCGTGGAAGAGGTTGTATCAACGGTCTGGGTACCATTCAGAACCGTATGTCCTTTTGCAAATCATAATGTCACCTAATTTGACACTCCTTCATTATCCACTATAATGATGAGGTATATATATTTGGCGGTGAAGTGAGACTTCGTTTGCTGTGTCATTGCAATGACATCCGGCGAGCCAGCGGACTTTCCCATAGTCATGCACACTTGAAACTCACTCAATCAGAAGTCGAACTTCTTAAGCCATAATATAACTCCTGCTACTTCTAAAGCAGCCACATCAATGTAGATTCAATCCTTAGTGCATTGTATGCAACTTTGATGTCTAACCATGTTTTTTCAACTTAGGCATTCATTAGTATGATATCTCAATTTTCTAGGTTAGTGTCAAAACTTGAACCAGCATAACATTTATGGTCAAGTCCACTATCCTTTACAAATTTGAGATGTATCCTCAGTTCTCTTCAGACACTGAAGGATAAACTTAACTCTTTGTTCAATGATTTACTCATAAATCATATCACAACATGTTCTTACTACTAAGAACTTGGGTCAAATTACGTCGAGTACATAACTCTGGTTTTATATGAAAGAACCTATGACAAAGGCATAGAGGATCCAACACATCCATTTATTTCATTAACCATTAACCATTGTTCTTGTACTGAGATTAACTCAACACTTCTCTTGGATATACAAGTAAGGACCACTTCTTGACTTGTCCCATTCTGAACTCCTTCAGAATCTTATCCAAGAAAGTATTATGACTCAATGTTATTAAACACATATCTATCTTAATAGATCTTCAATGCTTAATACTTATTCATCTTAATTTATGAAAGATTCAAATAATCATTAACACCAACTGCACCATTCATAATATGTTATCCATATATGAGAATGTTATCATGCTCCCACTCAAATATGTCATGCACATATTAAGTTATAGGATAACACTCATATTGCTCCCACTCAAATATGTCGGCCACATATAAGACAAGGATAACATCCACATGGCTCCCACTTAGATATGTCAGACACATATTAAGTTCAGGATGCTAACCACATGGCTCCTACTCAAATATGTCATTTACATATAAGTCTAGGATAATACTCCCATAGCTCCCACTCAAAATATGTCGTCTACATATTAAGTTTCAGGAAACTTTTCAGCTCCCACTCAGTTTCATGCAAATGCATGTTTCCTCGATATTTTGGTTAAGTCCAAAATCCTTCGATCATCCATCAAAATGAGAATTCAGTTTACGAGACACTAGTATCCATATGTTTTTCCAAAACCTTCTTGTTGTACCAATTACAACACTTCTTCAAATACAGGATTTGAGGAAGTCACGATATTGATAACAATCCTGGATCAATCGTAGTGAATATCCCTTTGACTCAAGCATTGCTACACATTGTAGTCAACCCATTGAATTTGTCAGGAACAATCTTTGTGACAAACCAATCTTGACGTCCCTTTGATGTTCACATTTATTCCTCATAACTCTGAAGTTATTGTGAATATCAAGTAAACCTCCTTACTTGATAAGATTCAAGCAATCTTAAATGTAACTCAATATAGGATTTCATGACTCGTAGTCATATCTCGTATTTAGGTCCACCATCGCTTCTTTGTAGTTCGTAGGAATGTCTTGTTCCATTAACATGACAAGTGAATCATGAATATCATTTTGCACCAGGGGCAAATATATATTCTTGAATCCTACCTTTCTCAGTAAAAGCTCTCATCAGAAGATCATGATCATTATCATTAGTTTCTCCTCTTATTGTAGAGCTTTGCTGCCAGAACATATTCCGTTGCACTACTCTGACATTTGGAGGCAAGGTCAATTACCTTGGTTGAACTTTCACTTTTCTTCCATTACCACATTTATCAAGAACGATTCTTGACAAACACCAAACATAGAAATACAAGTTTTGCTCCTTTTGGTTCTAGTTGTGGAAGATGCATCCATAGTTGTCTAAGGATACACTACAAAGATAATTTATCTTACATAAATCAAGCTTCCTAGAAACCACAACACACCATGACATATATAGTGTTGGTTTCCACGAACTCAGATGGTTCCCTATGCTGAAGTGAGTGTTTGCATATTAAATAAATAACTCTAAACGATAATAACGTAACTTGGTAAGAGACAACTTAGACCATACACTTTTCGATAGAATATGATCACAATGTTCAGGCACGTCAATCATATTGAAGTGTCTCAAAACATTGCAATTTGTGGAACAACTTTCACACAAGTCTTTATGCCCAAGACTAACTCAAAACATTTGTCACTTTGATCAAATCGTAGAGACTTGTCTTTCTTGTTAATTTAATATCCATCTTTACTCTGAAATCCCTTTTGATCATATCAAATTATTTCAGACTCATGTTTTATTAGTGAATACAAATATTCATCTAAGTCCACATGCGAAGTTCACGAAATAATGAAATTCACCACATGCTGACATACGATACATCACAATGTATGATACTCAACAATCAGTACACATTCCGTTTACCAGAATGCGAGGTTTTAGTCATCTCACCTAAAAGGCATGGTTTGTATGTGTCAAGAGATCAAGTATCTTAAGACATCATCATACCATTCATGACTTAAACTGTAGTGTCATTATTAAGCCTGGATATTTCTTGGCATTACAATATTTCTTATAAATGATCAAACAACTATCATCAATATAAGAATAACTCATTCATAATCGTAATGTGACCATAAGAGATATCATTCATAAAAGGAGAACAACTGACTTGTTTCTCACTAATATGAATAATTGTCTTCGCGAGATGCAAGACACACTAATAAAGTCCTCATTCAAACGATCATAAAATTTATTCATATATTAATCAATTGATAGATGTAGAGGGAGAGTGTTGTTGACCATCAACTATCTTGATTACCGTCAGCACACATTGTCACCTCATCCCTTCCAAGCCACTCTCAAGCAGTAAGTTCAAGCATCGAATACTTAATCAACCGCAATTAGTGTTTCGTGGGGAAAGACATTTATAACTTGTATATCAAATATACTTTCTCCGTCAATGACTATTCCTGCATTGGTTCTACTTGTAAAGTTCTCAACTTTGACCATGATCTCATGATGGGTGAACAGTTCTCCTTCATGACATAGTCCAGACACGGTCTTTGTAGCTGGGGGGAAGCGGATGCAACTCCCCAGTTATCGCAAAGTAACCAGTCATTCAGTAGTCCAAGTTATACACAAGGTGTTCCATGTATCTTATACATTTTCCAAGTGACTTTCTCAGCAGGTTGTTCCTTCCACCATGGTTGAAAGAAACCCCGTCCATATACTCATATTCCATTACTCTGATTTGTGACCAAGTGCTTTCAAGTTCACCTAGCACGTCATACGTGTTGGTTAACATGCATTCACAATTCAGACTCATAGAATGAAGTATGGTGTATTGGACAGTCATTCATAAGTGACGGTGAGTACGATACTCATCATCATCTTCCTTGAATACGGAGTTAAAAGGTGTATCTCCTAGCAGTTCTTCGTATTATGTTTAGGAAGTCATTACTAATGAGTATGTCTCTAATGGTGTTGGTACACATCAATGAAGTAAGACCCATTTACCTTAAGTTCTATCATACTAAAAGAGCCATAGCTCTAAACATTGGTATGACGTTATCTACAATGATATTTGCTAAGACATGAAGATTAAGTTCATAATATGGAGTTCATGTTTCAAAAACATTTCTGGAACTCTCACTCAGACAAACATCCCTCATAGTTTATTCTAAGTGATTACACGATCCTTGAACACCATACCTCCCCCGATCGTCACGGCCATCAGTATGTTGTTCAAGGTAGGCCATCATGCCAATCACATCATCCATGTGACTCATGCTCGACCTTTCGGTCTCTTGTGTCCCGAGGCCATATCATATACATATGCCAGGCTCGCCACCACACCCTATGTGATTTGTTGCTGTGTCATGCAAGGCCATATCATATACATATGCCAGGCTTGCTACACCCACCTCATGTGAACGAAAAAATGTTTGACACACGTGTGACACGTGGTGCCTCCATAATGTAGAACTTTCCAGGTGGTGCTCACTAGGGTAAGGACACTATGTTGGTTTTAGTGAGGGATCATCCTATTATGTTACCGTCGTATATCTAACATATTAGCAAAACAGGAGGCAACATAAATCATACATGCTATGATTCCCCCGACATGCAAATTAAAGTTGAAAACGCCTTTCTACTTTATCTTTTGCAAGTTTTACGTGGCTGCTAGGGGTTTCGAGAAAAGAACCGCTTTCTATCCTGCGAAAACAAGCCACAACACCAATCCCGCGATTGTCTCTATTACACCCCTGTCGGGGCCCTCCGTTGCAAACATCTTCGCATCGCTAATGCAGAGAGACAGACACCCCCCAGCCACTTTATATGGTACAAGCCATATGTCAAGCGTGGAACCAGTGTCGCGTAAACGCGTAAGGTCGGTCGGGGGACGCTTCATCAAACATTGCCGCAACGCTAAATGAGTACACGTGAGAGGGTAACAATTGAGAATTTATGCCCACATACTAGATGTGTTCTATCCGTACAATACATCTACGCATAGCCTTGATCTGATACCACTGTTGGGGTTCGGGGCAGAAAACACAAATTTTTCATAACCTACGATACCCAATCCCAAGACCTATGCTATGCTGATGCAAGTAACGGACAGAGATAGGTCACATAACAGTATGTAGTCCGTTAAGCGGGAAACGTTCCCGCATGAACGTGGTTGGTGTAGTCGTACCGGAAATCCCCGATGCCGCGCAGATCCACGATGACTCCTGTAACCACCCGATCCTTGCAGACCGATGACGGGATTACGTCCCCGTCAGAACGTTGTCGATGAAGACCTCGCGATACGACCACGACGATGAAGTAGCACCACAAGTGTAGTGCCTCGCGGGATTATACACATACAGTATACCCGACGTCCCTCCGGGCTCCGAACCAGTAGAGCAGCGGAAAGAAGATGGATTCGGATCCCGATTCCAACAGCACGACGGCGTGCGTATAGTGGAGAAATCCCCAACCAAGTGTAGACTCCAAACAAGGGGAGTCCACTCGAGGAAGGAGAAAGGAGGGAGAGAGAGATGAGAGAAACTTGTCTCAAATCAAATTGTATGAAGAAAAAGGGCACCCTACCCCTCCTTATATAGGCCAAGGATGGGTGCCACCCCCCCTCCACTTCCGGGGTGGGACTAATCCCAAGGGAGGGGGGTTTTGGCGCAGCCCTAGGGGGGTGGCCCCCCCTCATGGCGACATGGCCCATGGGGGAGGACTCCCTCTCCCCCTAATGGGCCCTATGAGGCCCATATGCCTTTTCTTCCATTTTTAATTATATTTAAATACATTTTAATATTTAATTCGGATAATTAAATAATAAAACATATATTAAACATTATTAAATATATTTTGAACCTTTCAAAATACCCGGAACAACTTCCGGCCTTCATCGGAACAATTCCGGCCATCACCGGAACAATTCCGGTGTTCTCTCTAATTTCTCCGGTGATCCCGAATCAATCCTTACTGCGTCGAGTACCCTTAAGTGTAACACCCTACGGTCCGGGAAACAACAGACATGATCGAGACAATTCTCATTGATCAATGACTAATCAATTGGACCTGGTTACAATCCTTGATAGCCCCTACGCTTCCATCGAATGAACTTCAATCGCTGGTGGATCCGTTAACCGTGTGCCTGTTCCCTTTGTCCTGGGGTACTTTGCTTGTCCGAGGTTTGATCATCGGTATCCAATATACCTAGTTCGTCCTCGTTCTCAACAAACAAGTTTACTCGTTCCCGTGATATTACAACTCCGTGACCTAGTCACACGTTTGCAAACTTTATGATGTAACATCACCGAGTGGGCCCAAAGTACCTATCCGTCACACGGATGGACAAATCCTTCTTTGATCTATTGCATACTCATCAACCATTTATTTCGGAATACCCAAAGTGCTCCGTTATAGCCAGCATATTTCAGTCAGGCGGTGGGATACAAATCAAAGCATCCTAATAGATCGTAATTACGTATGATCATTACGGTCAAAGGATCTGGTCACTACGTTATAGTTATCGCAATGTCGAACTATGTGACTTGATCACATCGCAACACTTCTGGTGGGTGTTTGTCCATCATATCATTATCCAATGATACGACTCAATTGTCAACAGACGCCATTGTCTCATGATCAGGAAATCTTGATCATCAATCGCCCAATGGACTAGTATACTAGGGTTAACTAGGGACCTGGTTGTTTGTATACCACACATGTATTAATGTTTCCGCTTAATACAGTTCTAGCATAGTATCAAACGTATTATGAACTAATGGAATATGCTCGATAAAACATATTTTATTTGCCTCTAAGGCACATTCCCAACAGGTAGGATCAAGCCCGATACTAACCTAGACTAGTATGATATCCTCTAATTATAATGACATGATATGTTATTGTCCTTTCCTAAGAGCCTTTTAATCTGGTGAGAACGCATGTTCCTGAAGTGTCGTCGATCGCATACTTAAATCGCCTTTGATTCAATCCGTGAGTCAAGCAATCAACAACACTAGAAAACAAGCAACACGGCGGATGCAATCTATCACTAAGGAGCATATCAAACAAGATCGCCAAAGCAAAGCAACACATGGTAAGAAGACATGCAACTACCATCAGATACATTAACTACCAAGTTAAGTGAGCATCGGTGACACACGATGACACGAAGATGCTTCACATTTAACTTTGTATTCACTTGTTTAGCTACCCAATATGTTTAAAGGTTGATTAACATGGCATCGCATGGTAAACATGGCGAGTGGGTGAAGCAGAAATATACTATCTAGTATAGTCATATGATATAGGTTAGAAATCCTAAACATGGCAATTCACTAACTACCTCCTGTTAAATATTTGTTTTACTACTATTCTCTTCTAAAAGCAGTAAACATCATCATAATCATAATACAAATGCGTTCCTAGTCAGATTACATGTAAAGATCATCTTAATCCAAGCTACCATTATTTAGTTAGTAAGCAAACCGTTTAACGGAGGTATATGGTTGCACTCCCTATTTAAACTAATATAAGATGTTTTAGATAACTAAACTAGTGATCTAAAACATCTTATATTAGTTTACGAAGGGAGTATTAACAGTAAACAAGATATTGTTAACTAGCTCAAACAAGACAAAAAAGTTAAATTCTAAGAAATTTCACGGAAATCTAAGAAAGTTTTTAACTTGAACACATTCCTGTCCGATCTAAAAGTTATAGGCCTCACCAAACAATATCCACAATCTATAATTGGGAGCAACTAGTTAGAGAACGCTCCTTCGAAGTCCAAGTAAGGATCACCCTGAAATCGCATCATGTGTCGCGTCTTGAGCGCTTCTCTCATATATATTTTTGTGTACACATTTTCAGTGTTTAGATTGTTTTTTCGGTGTTTTTCGGTTTTCGCATATCTTTCATTATATTTTGGTGAAAAAACAAAAAATTCCATTTTTCTTAAAAAAAGCGTGATCGCACATCTCGTGGAGGAACAAATCTAGTTCTGCGAGAGACACGCCGCGTGCTACTATAAAGAGGCATCTCACATGCCTATAAAACAGCACATGACGTGCTTGTAAAAACCCACGAATTTACTTCCGCGAGACACACGTCGTGTGCCTATAAAAAAAGAGGCATACTATGTAACTCTAAAAAAAGAGGCACGCTCCTTGCCTCCCAAAAAATGGCACGAACGTAGTTCGCATGGAAACACGAATATGCTTTCGCGAAAACCATTTCACATACCTCTAGAAAATAGGCACATCAAGTGCCTCTAGAAAAAAAGGCACGCCCTATATTTTATAAAAAGGTACAAACGTTCACATGGAGGAACAAATATGCTTCCGCTAAAGGCATGTCTCATGCCTCTAAAAAAAGAAAAAGAAAATCTCCACAACGCGATAAGTGAAGCGTGTACAAAGTATCCATTGTTAAGGACGGAGGGGGTTGAGGCGTTCGTTGGAAGGAGTATGTAACTATATTTTCAGAATTAAAGATAACTTGTGTACTCGACTGAAACTAACACTACTGGGCTAGAAATGTGAGTGAAGGTTAACTGAACTGTGCACTGAGCATGCAAAATAACATCGTTCGATCCCAACAACAACGATAGGACGCAGACATAAAAAAGGAGGGGAGCTAAGCCTTACGATGGATCTAGGCCCGGTTGCGAGATGGGTGTCGCTTACAGCGAGAGCGAAACATGAATACTCATTGCAACGAACACTCTCATCTTTTTTCACAGTAGTCAAGTGACAAATTGTACATGCGCAACTTACGTGATCGGAAGGTTTTCTTTTTCCCCACCTTCATGAGAGCCATGATAGTGCTTTTTTTTTCTTTTTTTAGTAGCACGTGTCGTTCCTCTCGCAGGAACAAACCTACGCCTCTTGTAAAGGCACAATTGTGCCTTTTTTTCTTTTTAGAGGCAGGCGTATACCTCTCATGAAAGCAAACTATACCTCTACGAGAGGTGTGACTGTGCCTTTTTTTCTTTTTTAGAGGCACGGGGCATGACTCATGAAAACAAAATCAATTTTCACGTAAAAATGTTTTTGAATTTGTTTCACCAAAATTTAAAAAAATTACACGAAATTCGAGGATACACCAAAATAAAATAAAATAACACGTACACAAAAATAAAATAAAAATTCTGAGGACGCGCTCAAGACGAAAAGTGATCCTTGCGGGGGTTTTCGAAGGAGCACTCATTAATTAGTTTCTCTCTAAAGAGAGGGGTACGCCACGAGCGAGGGGGGGGGGGCACTTGGTCGGCGGGGCATGTTGTGTCGCTTGGGCGCAAAAACGTCCAACTGCTGCCGACGAGATCAACAGGACGGTCGGGGAGATCCCGATTGGGAACCTCCTGACAGTGGCGTCAACAAACGCTGCAGAGCGCTAGGGGCACGGAGGGCAGACAACAAGCTACTCGATATTTGCATAGATAACTCTTGGGTGTTTTAATAACTATATTTTTATCATTTTTGTGTGTGTGTAATGTAAGAAATAAGCTATGAGTTGAAATGTGTAAGATCAAATTACTTTAATGTTGTTCCATAAACATAAGCAAACTTGGAAGTTAAGGGTATTTATAGTGAAAGTTTGCCTCAAGAAAAACTTCTAGAAAAATTCGAAAAATCTTAGAAATAGACAGTAGCATTATGTCCAATCTGAGAAATGTTCATTAAGTTTTGCCAATCGAGTTATAAAATAAGAGCAAAATTCAAAATTAGGGTCATTTAGAGTTAAACTTTGACAAACAAACAAAATAGTATCCTACTTATCTGGACTCGAAAGTGCACTTTTTCTTCAAGTTCACTATTGGCAAAACTTGAGGTATGCCATTCTATCAGTCTCTCAACAAGGCCGATGAGGGACTGATCGTTCTACCTACTACGGCCCGATAAACCAGGTCCCTCCCACAGAGCAGAGGTGGACGAGGTGGTGGCGTGCGTTGAGCTCAAAAGCTAACCCGCGCACCGAGAATGGACTTTTGGACCTCGTCCTCCACATAGGACTTTATATTGAAAAGTTCAAAATCATATTTAAAAGTTTCAGAAAATTCCGAAAAAACATACATGGATTCTTATATGTGTTTCGCACTAGCGTGTAAATTTTCATTCAAAAATATTATGATTTATAGGCTGTGTAAAACAAATTAAATTCTAACCCAAGAATCAATAAAATAGGCCCATTATGAAAATCACATTTGTCCTTTTTATACACAACGTGTGAAAACATAATGTTTTGAAAATTGTACCCATATGTTTTTTATGTGTGTGTGTTTGTTCACCAAAAGTTTCAAAAAAATTGAACAAGTAATTTTTTTATTTTCAAAAGAGCTACCTGGTGCCCGTCCTCCAAAAGCAATATCCGACCCGCACCTGACTATTTAAGTCGTCCCTTTTCCTTTTACGTTTTTTTTGTTATACTCCCTTTTCCTTTTTTGGTATCAAGTACGTTTTATATTTTGATATTTTTTGCTAATCGCTCAAATCATACACAAAAAATGACCATGTGGAAATAAACTCTTTTCAAAGATGATGAATCACAACATACATGCTAGTATAAGAGTATGACTATATTATATTCAAATTTCTCATATATATTTTATAATAAAAATACACTACTTATTCAAATTTAAGTCACAATATTCAATTTATGAATTACCAAATTTTACAAGTCTTTTGAAACTATTTCAAAATTATATTTAAGAACTAAGAAATAATTTTGAAAACTAGTTAGCGTTATGAATTACTGCAAAATTTGGGATCAAAATGGATATAAGGTTTCTAAAATTTGAAAACATTAATCAAAATATATGGATATTTAAAATCTTCATGAGTAAGAGATTTCAAGTTTGACTTTGAATAAATCGAAAAGAATAAAAGCAAAATTTGTTACGCAAGTTGGCAAGCCATTCAGAGTTTCAGACTAACCAGCTAACCTTGGATGGTGATGCAAGTATATTTCATGAATCTATAATTATAATAAAATAATAATAATAATAATAATAAGTAGAAATTTAATTTTAAATTTCAAAATAGAATTTGAAAAAAAAACGCTGATGGGTTAGGCTTAACGCGCCCCAGCAAGTCCACTGTATCATCGAGGTGCCACGATGTCGGAAATATCGTTCCCACCGAATCATGGATCACGCGATGGTAGCCCGACTCATCCTTCGGGTCATCAGGATCAGCCTCCACCTTGACTTCGTACTCTGCCAACAAGGGTGGCTATACTGGTGTGTCGGGATCCTGCTTGATCTTTGATCCACCTCAACCCGCTGGAGAATGTACGCCTTCCAGGTCAGCTCCGGTTTGGGGGCCCGAAGGCCTCCTTGCGGCCTCATGAGGCCTCCTTGGGCATGCAAAGGTCACCAAGGGGATGCACAAGGTGCGACGACATGGGATTGTGCATGTCGTGCATACAAATTTGACCATGCACGGGGTGCGGCGACATGGGATGGTGCATCCTGCCCTGGCCTTGATGCACGGCCATCGCCATTTGGAGCAGCGCCCCGCTGATAAATCGCGTCGCGCGTCAGTATTATGGTGGTGCAGCATGTACGGCTCAACATAGCTGCCCATCAAGGACACCTGGTCTCAGGCGAGGAAGTCGTCCCAATTCGTGTGGTTGGGTCGTACGTTGAGTGCCCCCTCTACTTCGACGCCAGGCACTTATGGTACATGATGATGCCCACGACAGGGATCAACACCACTAGGACGACGACAATGCCGAGTTTCTAGCCTTTTGGCAGATGCGTGTTGATGTCTAAAATGTAACTATGTTTTTTTATTGATCATGCATTGTTTATATTATCTTTATACCAAATTGATATACTTTTGACACCGTTTTTAATGAATTTTACAGACTAACATATTCACCCATTGTCCAGACTAGTTTTTCTTATCACATTTTTTTATATTTTAAAAAAAATCTCAATTTACAAAGACAATAAATCATGAAAAACCTCCAAAAATTATATATCTTTGGGAAGCCTCTGTGGAACCGACAGAGGGGAGAGTGGCCAACCCTAGGCCACATGTGTCCATGGCACGTAAACCAAGGGGGTGTGGGCCCCCTTTCCCTCACCTATACTAGTCATGACACCTATATTTATCTTACATCACATATTTTTTACAATATGGAGTTTTCACGGGTGTTTCGCCATCACAATTTTTTGTAACTTCGTGTGTCACAATCTGGGGGTTTGTTCTATAGCTTTTCTAGAGGAGGAAAGACTTCCCCGTGGCCGTCTTCATCATTATCAAAGTCACCATGCCCGCTCGTGAGTAGTTTTTTTTGGACATAGAGTCCATTGCATTAGCTAGATGGCTCATTCCTCTTTCAATCTTCAAAACAATGATCACATGAGCTGCCTAACATGATTGTAATTTATCTGATGTAATCTATAATATCTAAATAGTTCATCCCCACTAATATATTTATCTTGACATGCAAACTATCTACATCATCAAGTAGGTTCGCCTCTTTTCCACTAACTCTTCATGCACATGCTAAATTCGCATGTGCATACAATCTATCACAAATATATATTGACTTTTTTTGTGCACTAAGCCTCATGATTTAGAAAAAGAAATTATAAAAATTCAAATTATGAGTTACCTCGCATTTTCTTTTTCTATGCGACATTTTTTTATGAATGCACATACGTAATTGCTATCATTGTATTAGGTTTACCTAAAGGTGATGTCTCCACTCTCTCCATTCAACGTTATTTTCATCTCATATCATCTCACCAATATATTCTCAAGGTAATAAATCAATAAAAAATCACACTCATTTTTAGATATTTCATCAATTTTTCTTAGATTTTTATTCTAAACAATATTTCTTTCAAAATAGATTTAATAATTAAACTATATTAAGTTTCATACAATTTCTCATATTTTAAAACATTAAATTATTTGTTAATAGTTCCCGCAGCAACGCGCGGGGTATCATCTAGTTCTAGTGTGTTTGTGGTGATGTGATTAGACTATTACTTTATGATTAGGTTTATTCATGATTCAATTTGAGATCTATTTTGTTTTTATATGCATAATTCTTATTTATATATACTCCCTTCGGTCCTTTTTAGTCTGCATATAAGTTTTGTCCAAAGTCAAAGTATTTTTACTTTGACCAAATTTGTAGAAAAAAGTATCAAAGTTCACAATACCAAATCTATATGGTTAGATTCATCATTAAATGTAGTTTCATAGTATATATATTAAGTATTGTAGATGTTGATATTTTTTAATATAAATTTGGTCAAACTTTGTTAAGTTTGACTTGACACAAATCTAATACGCGGAGTAAAAAGGACCGGAGGGAGTACTTTTTAATCTTTCTTTCTTTCTTTCTTCAAGTTTTAGTGGTGATATCCAAGAGAGACACTAGTAGAGAAATGCTCTTTTATGGTGTACCAAAATATCCCTTGCTGGTGTGGGCACCAGACGCCAGAAATATTGCGTCAGTTATAAAAACATTACTGACGTTGGTGATCCACACCAGCTATACAGATGAATATCTGTGACGTTTTAAATAATGACACACTATAGATATATTATTTTGAATGTATAAAAAATAATTTTAAATAGAAGTAGAACATTCATACACAACAGAAATTGTATTAAACAAAAGCAGCTCCATGAACCACAATAGTTGTTCATACTCAATGTCAAAGTAAAATAGTTTCACTTAACATAAAGAAATGTGGCTCCATTAGACTCATACTAATAACTAGCTACAGATGATAGCTTCGATCTCATGAAGGTTCTGATCCTTCTAAACATTACATTAGCGATGTTCATGGCGAAGAGCTCACGAGTCTCGGACTCAAGACGGTTCACCTCCATCTCGAGTTTCTCCTCTTGTTCCTTCTCTTCAAGAAGGTCATGAAGAATGTTGCCCTTGCCTTCTAGGAGCTCTTCTCTCTCTTCCATGAGCTTAGCATTGAATTATTACAAAAAATTTATGCCTAGGACTACCCTAATGTCCACCTAAATAGCAGCTAGTACAACTAATAGTATAAAAATTCCTAAATCTAGCATCTCACGACAATGCACATCCACTAGAAGAACAACAAAGAGAGGAAAAAGAAGAACTCACCGTGGGATTTGTAGCCGACGTCGGAGGGCGCAAGCGTCGGGGTTGCGGGGCGGCGGCGGTGGAGTCGAGGGTGCGGCCGGGAGTTGGTGAAGCGGGGTGGTGGCGTTGGACTCAGCGGTGCGACCGGGCGTTGGGGAAGCAGGGTGGCAGCATTGGAGTCGGCGGTGTGGTCGGGCGCTGATACGTCTCAAACGTATCGATAATTTTTGCTCGCTCCATGCATGTTTTGTGTGATGTTGCTATGATCTAGATACACTTTCATACACTTTTGATCATATTTGGACTAACCTTCTAACTCAGTGCACCCCAGTGCCAGTTCCTGTTTTTTGTTGTTTTCCTATTTCAGTTTTTCCCCATATAAAAAGTGCTCCAAAAATCCGGAAAAAATCAGATAAAAAAATCAGCGTGTCGGAAGCCTCCAGAACCCCGGAGGAGGGTCAGGGGGCCACCAGCAGGTGCCCAGGCGGCCACCTGGCGCGGCCAGGGGCCTGGCCGCGTCAGGGGGGCCCCTTCGCCTATTTATTTTCCGCCACAGGAAACTTCCGAAGACAGAACCCTATTTCGCAATGTCACCTCTGTTTCGCCGCTATCGCGCTTCCAAGATCGGGAGCAACATCAGTACCCTTCCCAGCACCCTGCCGGAGGGAGGATCGACCTCCGGGAGCTTCTCCTCCACCCTGGACGCTTCACGGATGTGCCGTGAGTAGTCTACCTTGGACCATGGGTCCGTGATCACTACCTATGTGATGTTCTCCTCCCTTCTTTGTTCTTCATGGTTTAGACCTCATGAGTTTCCCTACATGATCGAGGCACATATGTAATTCTTCTGCTATGGCTATACTGAGTTTGATGGGATCTGATGGATTATGAGATTATGTTCAGATCGTGATAGAGTAATATATTTGGTTTTTATCTCTTATATTTTTTGTTCCTAAGTAATTCTTGCATGTTCTCCGTTGTTATTTATTGCTTTGACCAAGTGGTAGGTACTAACTCCAAGAGGGAACATTATGCTCGATTGTGGGTACATGCCCCCTGATGACACGCTTGAGTGACAGAAACATGAGTATAGGGGATGTGCTGTGGCCACAAGGGGGAAAATAACGGTGCTTGTAACCGCGGTTGCAAGGATTGTTTACTTTACGCAAAGTTCTTTTTAATGCAGTTGTCTGTTGCTTTTGGTTTACACTTTGGATGGGGCTCGCAACTTAATACCAGCGAGATGTTTTGGATAGATATCTCAAGGTGGATGATTAGTAGTAGATGCAGATGGATTTCGGTCTACTTATTTTGGTGTACTGCCCATGCTTATGAGCCTCTTCCTTTCTTTTGTAGCATAGTTAGCATTGATGTGCATTTATAATCCTGTCAATTTCCCATCTGTAATTTGTTTACCTCGCATAGTAGTTTTATCGTCTTTTGGGAGAGAGGCATCACTAGTGAACATCACGGGACCCCGGTCCATATCCTCATCCCTGTTTACAAGCTTATTTCCTTTTCCGTATTTATCTTGTGTTTTTATCCTTTGTAAACAATAAGACCAGAGGGATTGACAACCTCTCTGAACTTCGTTGGGAGCAATGTTAATTGTATCGTGTGCAGGTCCAGGGAAAGCAAGTGATTCTTTTCAGACGACACGTCACTTGCCGAACCACCTACTTATCATTGCTGGAGTCCTACGGGAGACAAACCCTATCCTCTACATAAGGGATATTTGCTGCTATCCTACATCTCACCTTCCACTAGGGGTAACCAACGAAGGGCGAGAAGCCATTACCACTTCCATGCCATCAAGCAAATTTATGAAGCCGTTGCTGGGGACTCCGAGTGATAAGATAGGGGAGTTGCCCACTATCTTTTACCTTTACTTTTTAGGCTTGTTAGTTTACCTTTCTGTTTTTATTTTTGTGTCTTATATCGAAAATTACAAAAAAATCTGCCACACTTGCTGCTACTACGGGTTCCACTGAAAACACCAAGTTGTGTGAATTCACCAGTCACAACAACAAAGACTTTATCTGCACTCCTATTGCCACACCTGCCACTTCAGCTACCTCTTATGAAATTAAACCTGCTTTCCTGAACCTTGTTATGAGAGATCAATTCTCTGGTGCTGGAGATGATGCTGCTTTACACTTGAATAATTTTGTTGAATTATGTGATATGCAAAAGTATAAAGAAGTAGAAGGTGATGTTGTTAAGCTCAAGATTTTTCCTTTCCCTTTGAGGGACGGAGCTAAAATCTGGTTTCAATCTTTGCCTAGGAATAGCATAGATTCTTGGGATAAGTGCAAAGATGATTTTATTGGGAAGTACTACCCACCTGCTAAAATTATCCAATTGAGGAGTAACATTATGAATTTTGGGCAATTGGATAATGAACACTTTGCCCAAGCTTGGGAACGTATGAAATCTCTTGTTAAGAAATGCCCTACACATGGTTTGACTACCTGGATGGTTATCCAGATTTTTTATGCAGGCTTGAACTTTACCTCGCGGAGCCTGTTAGATTCGGCTGCGGGAGGAACATTTATGTCAACTACCCTCAGTGCTGCCACAAAACTCCTCGATGAGATGATGGCCCACTATTCCCAATGGCACACCGAACGCGCTCCAACAGGTAGGAACGTAAATTCTGTCGAGGAAATTACCTCCCTAAATGATAAGGTTGACTTAATTATGTCTCTACTTACCAAGCAACCCTCTATTGATCCTCATGATGTTCCTTTAAATTCTTTGGTTTCTCAGGAACAAGTAGATGTGAACTTCATTGCTAGAAACAAATTTAATAATAATGCTTATATGGGCAACTTTGCTAGTAATCCTAGACCGTTCCCATCCACTTATGGAAACAACAACACTTACCCTAGCAACAAGAACCCCACTTCTGAATTAGAAAGCATGCTTAGAGACTTTATCACTACCCAAAAAGCCTTCAACAAGAATGTGGAAGAAAAGCTAGCTAAATTAGATAATCTTTGTTTGAAGGTAGATAGCTTAGCCCTTGATGTTGAGATGTTAAAAATTAGAACCTCTCCCCTCGAGGAGAGTAAGGTCACTCCTATTAATGCTTAAAAATTAATGAAAATATTAGGATGATGGCTAGACTTAAAGAAAGATGGGCTAGAGAGAAAGAGGAAGAGGATACAATTAAGAGCCTTCCTACACACCACACAGTTGCCACTATCCAAATTGTTGAGGACACTCAAACTATTAGCACCCAATGCACTCCTGGTTCCATTGGACCTATTAATGGTGATGCTAATACCTCAACTGTAGAAGAAGAAACTCCTATGAACATAGAGGGTTTCAAACAAGTGAGCCTAGATGACACTACTACCACTTTTGATAGTAGTGATATTGATTTTGATAGTTGCACCCTCTCAGAAGTTATTAGCTTATTACACAAAATGTCTAGAGACCCCCACACTAGCACACTTAATCTTGCCTTCACGGAGCATATCACAAATGCTCCCATCAAAGCTAGGGAGGAGAATCTTAGGATAGAAGCATCCATACCTAGGACGCTCGATGATGGTTGGGACCCTATGATCAAAATTAAATTAAATAACTTCTCTTGCTATGCTTTATGCGACGTTGGAGCTAGTACCTCCATCATGCCCAAAAGAATGTATGATATGTTTGAATTGAAAACTTTTGATTCTTGTTCTTTTGGTGTTCGTATCGTTTATTCTTCCGTAAATAAACCTTTGGGGAAGATCGAAGATGTTCTTATCATTGTCAATGACAACTATGTTACCGTTGATTTTATTATCATGGATATAGAGTGTGAACCTTTATGTCCAATTATTTTGGGACGTCCTTTTCTTCGCACCATTGGTGCTATCATTGACATGAAAGAGGGGAGTATAAAATTTCAATTCCCTCTCAAAAATGGGATGGAACACTTCCCTAGACAGAAAATCAAGTTACCTTTTGAGTCCGTTACACGGGCTAGCTATTCTCTTTCTCTTGATAAAACTTGATTCTTCTTTTGCTTATGCCAAGCTTAAAGGCGTAAAAGAAAGCGCTTGTTGGGAGGCAACCCAAGATGTTTTTTAGTGGTCTTGATGATTTTTAATACTGTAGCAACATCATTGTATCTTTATTTTCAAGCTTTGTGCCAAGTTATAGCCTCATATGACAAGTGAAGTGAAAGTTGTGACATGCTGTCCAGAAAACAGATTTTGTCCTCGTGACGGAAAAAATCGGCTCAAATCACCAGTTCATCTTTTTGAGCTGAATTTTTTACACAGCGTGCTCTATACAATCACGGAACTTTCGTATGTTCTGAGTTTTTTTATTTGAATTGCAGAAGTACCCCTAAAAAATTCTTTACTACCTGTTGTTCTGTTTTTCACAGATTCTGCCATGTTTTGTCTCTCCTTACTTTTGCAAACCTTAAGCTTGCTTTTTCTTTGCAAAAACCTTCTGTCAATCTTGAGAAATAATATCTCTTAAAGAATATATTTATATACAGTGGGGAAAAATATTTATTAAGGATACTAACCTCTCTAATCAGCTTATGATGAGTTCTGTATGAAGCGAGTTTTGAAGTGTGCGATGGAAGATGATGAAAGAAGATTCGGGAGTGTCAAGCACTCAAGCTTGGGGATGCCCCCATGCATCCCCAATAATATTCAAGTATACTCAAGCGTCTAAGCTTGGGGATGCCCGTGTGCATCCCCTTCTCCATCAACAATCATCAGTTCGTCCTTCGTCTCACTATATTTTTATCACTTCATGCGCTATGTGCTATGCTTGGAGCGTCTCGCTCTTAGGTTTTATTTTTAGTTTTCTTTAGATTTGATTGCTGTTCATAACAAGTTAGACCCCGTTGTACTTTGTGTGGGAGAGAAACACGCTCCACTTTCAAAATCTAGAACACATCATAGGATTATTCATGCCTATCTTTTTACTGTTGTGTGTTCTTTATCTTTTCGTAGCTACTGCCATGTCTAGTCTTAGTTTAGGTTTGTCTTTAGCAAGAGCCTTGGCTTTTGTTTAGTTTGTTGCTGGAATTCTCTTTAGTTTTCATGTTTATCTTGTTAAGAGAGTTGGTTGTTGCACTGAGTTGTGTCTTGTTTTGAGAGTAGGTAATTGAGGTTGCTATTTAATTTTAGTAGTAACTTGCAATAGTTTTGAGGTATTGATGTGAGTAATGTTTGAACTGTTGGTGTCAAGAGCTCTAGCCTATTAGTGATAGGTGTCGTATTTTGGGCAATCTGTGTTTATTTTCAAAACCTACAAAACTAGTTGAGAACTCTAGCTACTACATGGATCACTACTCTTTGGAGGGATCGAATATTAGAGTACACTCACGTACCATGAGTCGAGGATGTGCAAGGATAACCAAACCCCCATACATTACTCCTCGGGGTACTTGTCTCTTTGTGAACCTCCTTATTAGATTGAGAGTTAGCGATAATAAGTGCATGAGTTCTTCGGACTAATGTAAGTAGTGAAAGTTGACACTTCCACCTCCTCATATTTGCTAGCCTCTCCCGTGCCGTGCATTGCTTTCTTCTCACTCCGAGAGTTGGCGTCCACCTTCGCCGGTACATCCAAACCCTTGGCATGATACACTCTGTCATCATAAAGCTCCCTATATCTTTCCTCAAAACATCCACCATACCTACCTATCAAGGCATTTCCATAGCATTTCTGAGGTATATTGCCATGCAACATCCTCCTCTTCATGACTTGATCTTCATGGCATACATGTTCCTGCTACACTGGCAGCGGCATATATTGCATACATCATGATAGCTATATGTTCTTTATGATTTGAGTGCCTTTTAAAGTGTGAAAGATCTTCTATACCCTCTTGTAAATTAGAGTGTTTCCCTTAAATGAGGAAAAGATCCCAAATTGGACAAAATAAAAGATCCCAAAGAGGACAAATGAGAGTTAAATAGAAAGAGCCATTGAGGCCACCAAAAAATACAGAAAAAATAGAAAACAGAGAAAAAAAGAAAAAAAAGAAAAAAAAGAAAAAAAGAGAGAAAGGGGCAACGCTACTATCCTTTGAAAGATCCACACTAGTACTCCCTCTTATCCTTGTACTCCATAGAGATGATCATTCATGCATATAGCTATGTGGGGACCTTCAAACTATAGAACTTGGCTTGCATATTCCAAGGATGAGCCTCCACAAAAGATCTCTAGGTCTTCATGAGCGAGAAAGTTAGATGCACCCCCACTAGTTCCATTGGAGAGATCTTCAGCTCATATGTGCATCTGTTGCATGGCAATCCCTACTCCTCACATCATATCTATCATTTGCCCTTCTCACCTATGATTGTCCTTATTGATGTGAGCCTTTCTCACCTGTCTTCATCCTCCACCATATTTCTATCTTTTCCATCCTAAGTGTCAACTTTCATGCTTACGCTCATCCATTGCATGAGTGCTCAAAATATCAAAAAGGATTGGATCAAATTGACTTGTACCTTGCTAGTGGTCTGGGGACGAGTCAAGATAAGATTCCAAAGAAGAACAAGTGTGAAACTTTAGTAGATTGAGTCCTCAACAAAAATACTTTTTTCTCGTATTCTCTATCCCCCTTCTTGCACGCAAACACTATTTGGAGACATTCGAGTCACGGACAGCGAGATCTCTTGCACCTAATGTTCTTTTGTTACTTGTTTCAATGCTAATATAGACTCTTGCATGTTATGACTTGAATTGAATTACATACCTTGATTACTTTACTTTTCAAAGTTCTTATATGGTTGGTAGCATGTCACCACAGAAATTATGCTTGTTCTCATTTACCTACTCGAGGACAAGCAGGAATTAAGCTTGGGGATGTTGATACGTCTCAAACGTATCGATAATTTCTGCTCGCTCCATGCATGTTTTGTGTGATATTGCTATGATCTAGATACACTTTCATACACTTTTGATCATATTTGGACTAACCTTCTAACTCAGTGCACCCCAGTGTCAGTTCCTGTTTTCTGCTGTTTTTCTATTTCGGTTTTTCCCCATATAAAAAGTGCTCCAAAAATCTGGGAAAAATCAGATAAAACAATCAGCGTGTCGAAAGCCTCTAGAACCTCGAAGGAGGGCCAGGGGGCCACCACCAGGTGCCCAGGGGGCGCCTGGTGTTGGGAATGTGCCCTAGAGGCAAATAAAATATGTTTTATCGAGCATATTCCATTAGTTCATAATACGTTTGATACTATGCTAGAACTGTATTAAGCGGAAACATTAATACAGGTGTGGTATACAAACAACCAGGTCCCTAGTTAACCCTAGTATACTAGTCCATTGGGCGATTGATGATCAAGGTTTCCTGATCATGAGACAATGGCGTCTGTTGACAATGGAGTCGTATCATTGGATAATGATATGATGGACATACACCCACCAGAAGTGTTGCGATGTGATCAAGTCACATAGTTCGACATTGCGATAACTATAACGTAGTGACCAGATCCTTTGACCGTAATGATCATACGTAATTACGATCTATTAGGATGCTTTGATTTGTATCCCACCGCCTAACTGAAATATGCTGGCTATAACGGAGCACTTTGGGTATTCCGAAATAGATGATTGATGAGTATGCAAATAGATCAAAGCGGGATTTGTCCATCTGTGTGTGACGGATAGGTACTCTGGGCCCACTCGGTGATGTTACATCATAAAGTCTGCAAACGGGTGACTAGGTCACGGAGTTGTAATATCACGGGAAACGAGTAAACTTGTTTGTTGAGAACGAGGACGAACTAGGTATATTGGATACCGATGATCAAACCTCGGACAAGCAAAGTACCATGGGACAAAGGGAACAGGCACACGGTTAACGGATCCAACAGCGATTGAAGTTCATTCGATGGAAGCGCAGGGGCTATCAAGGATTGTAACCAGGTCCAATTGATTAGTCATTGATCAATGAGAATTGTCTCGATCATGTCTCCTGTTTCCCGGACCGTAGGGTGTTACACTTAAGGGTACTCGACGCAGTAAGGATTGATTCGGGATCACCGGAGAAATTGGAGAGAACACCGGAATTGTTCCGGTGATGGCCGGAATTGTTCCGATGAAGGCCGGAAGTTGTTCCGGGTATTTTGAAAGGTTCAAAATATATTTAATAATGTTTAATATATGTTTCATTATTTAATTATCTGAATTAAATATTAAAATGTATTTAAATATAATTAAAATTGGAAGAAAAGGCATATGGGCCTCATAGGGCCCATTAGGGGGAGAGGGAGTCCTCCCCCATGGGCCATGGCGCCATGAGGGGGCCCACCCCCCTTAGGGCTGCGCCAAAACCCTCCCCTTGGGATTAGTCCCACCGCGGAAGTGTAGGGGAGGGTGGCGCCCCTCCTTGGCCTATATAAGGAGGGGTAGGGTGCCCTTTTTTCTTGATAAAAATTGATTTGAGACAAGTTTCTCTCATCTCTCTCCCTCCTTTCTACTTCCTCGAGTGGACTCCCCTTGTTTGGAGTCTATACTTGGTTGGGGATTTCTCCACTATACGCACGCCGTCGTGCTGCTGGAATCGGGATCCGAATCCATCTTCTTTCCGCTGCTCTACTGGTTCGGAGCCCGGAGGGACGTCGGGTATACTGTATGTGTATAATCCCGTGAGGCACTACACTTGTGGTGCTACTTCATCGTCGTGGCCGTATCGCGAGGTCTTCATTAGAAACGTTCCGACGGGGACGTAATCCCGTCAACGGTCTGCAAGGATCGGGTGGCTACAGGAGTCATCGTGGATCTGCGCGGCATCGGGGATTGCCGGTACGACTACACCAACCACGTTCATGCGGGAACGTTTCCCGCTTAACGGACTACATACTGGTATGTGACCTATCTCTGTCCGTTACTTGCATCAGCATAGCATAGGTCTTGGGATTGGGTATCGTAGGTCAAGGAAAAATTTGTGTTTTCTGCCCCGAACCCCAACAGTGGTATCATGAGCAAGGCTATGCGTAGATGTATTGTACGGATAGAACACATCTAGTATGTGGGCATAAATTCTCAATTGTTACCCTCTCACGTGTACTCATTTAGCGTTGCGGCAATGTTTGATGAAGCGGCCCCCGACCGACCTTACACGTTTACGCGAGACTGGTTCCACGCTTGACATATGGCTTGTACCATATAAAGTGGCTTCGGGGGTGTCTGTCTCTCTGCATTAGCGATGCGAAGATGTTTTCAACGGAGGGCCCCGACAGGGGTGTAATAGAGACAATTGCGGGATTGGTGTTGTGGCTTGTTTTCGTAGGATAGAAACGGTTCTTTTCTCGAAACCCCTAGCAGCCACGTAAAACTTGCAAAAGATAAAGTAGAAAGGCGTTTTTAACTTTAATTTGCATGTAAGGGGAATCATAGATTGTATGATTTACAATTTTACTTCCTGTTTTATGCTAGTATGCTAGATATATCGACGGTAGCACGAAACAGGACCATCTCTCACAATACCAACATTGTGTTCTCCCTTGGTGGGCACCGCCTGGAAGGTTCTCCCATATGGCTGATGCTCCGTACATACCGGAGTTTTCCTACATATTAAACGGAGCTCGCATGAGGTTGGGTTCGGCAAGCCTGGCATATGCAGATATGGCCTTGCTGAACAGCTAACATCAAGGTTCGATTGGCAGGCTTGACGTATGTAGATGCGGGCCTGGAACACAGGAGACCAAAAGGTCGAGCACGAGTCACATGCCTGATGTGATTGGCTTAGAGGCCTACCTGGTTCGCATACTGGGCCGTACATATCGGGGGAGGTATGGGGGATGGGATTGTGTAATCACTTAGTTAAATTGAGAGGTGTTTATCTAAGTGGGAGCTTTCTAGAATTTTGAAATCAAATTGAAACTCCACATTATGAACTTAATCTTCATGTCTTTGCAAATATCATCGTAGATAACGTCATACCAATGTTTAGAACTATGGCTCTTTTAGTATGATAGAACTTAAGGTAAATGGGTCTTACTTCATTGATGTGTACCAACACCATTAGAGATATACTCGTTAGTAATGACTTGCTGAACATAATACGAAAACTGCTAGGAGATACACCTGTTAACTCCGTATTCAAGGAAGATGATGATGAGTATCGTACTCACCGTCACTTATGAATGACTGTCCAATACACCATACTTCATTCTATGAGTCTGAATTGTGAATGCATGTTAACCAACACGTATGACGTGCTAGGTGAACTTGAAAGCACTTGGTCACAAATCAGAGTAATGGAATATGAGTATATGGACGGGGTTTCTTTCAACTATGGTGGAAGGAACAACCTGCTGAAAAACTCATTTGGAAAATGTATAAGATACATGGAACACCTTGTGTATAACTTGGACTACTGAATGACTGGTTACTTTGCGATAACTGGGGAGTTGCATCCGCTTCCTCCCAGCTACAAAGACCGTGTCTGGACTATGTCATGAAGGAGAACTGTTCACCCATCATGAGATCATGGTCAAAGTTGAGAACTTTAAAAGTAGAACCAATGCAGGAATGGTCATTGACGGAGAAGGTATATTTGATATACGAGTTATAAATGTCTTTCCCACGAAACACTAATTGCGGTTGATTAAGTATTCGATGCTTGAACTTACTGCTTGAGAGTGGCTTGGAAGGGATGAGGTGACAATGTGTGCTGACGGTAATCAAGATAGTTGATGGTCGACAACACTCTCCCTCTACATCTATCAATTGATTAATATATGAATAAATTTTATGATCGTTTGAATGAGGACTTTATTAGTGTGTCTTGCATCTCGCGAAGACAATTATTCATATTAGTGAGAAACAAGTCAGTTGTTCTCCTTTTATGAATGATATCTATTATGATCACATTACGATTATGAATGAGCTATTCTTATATTGATGATAGTTGTTTGATCATTTATAAGAAATATTGTAATACCAAGAAATATCCAGGCTTAATAATGACACTACAGTTTAAGTCATGAATGGTATGATGATGTCTTAAGATACTTGATCTCTTGACATATACAAACCATGCCTTTGAGGTGAGATGACTAAAACCTCGCATTCTGGTAAAACATATTGTGTACTGATTGTTGAATATCATACATTGTGATGTATCGTATGTCAGCATGTGGTGAACTTCATTATTTCGTGAACTTCGTATGTGGGCTTAGATGAATATTTGTATTCACTAATGAAACATGAGTCTGAAATAATTTGATATGATCAAAAGGGATTTCAGAGTAAAGATGGATATTAAATTAACAAGAAAGAAAAGTCTCTACGATTTGATCAAAGTGACAAATGTTTTGAGTTAGTCTTGGGCATAAAGACTTGTCTGAAAGTTGTTCCACAAATTGCAATGTCTTGAGACACTTCAATATGATTGACGTGCCTGAACATTGTGATCATATTCTATCGAAAAGTGTATGGTCTAAGTTATCTCTTACCAAGTTACGTTATTATTGTTTAGAGTTATTAATTTAATATGCAAACACTCACTTCAGCATAGGGAACCATCTGAGTTCGTGGAAACCAACACTATATATGTCATGGTGTGTTGTGGTTTCTAGGAAGCTTGATTTATGTAAGATAAATTATCTTTGTAGTGTATCCTTAGACAACTATGGATGCATCTTCCACAACTAGAACCAAAAGGAGCAAACCTTGTATTGCTATGTTTGGTGTTTGTCAAGAATTGTTCTTGATAGATGTGGTAATGGAAGAAAAGTGAAAGTTCAACCAAGGTAATTGACCTTGTCTCCAAATGTCAGAGTAGTGCAACGGAATATGTTCTGTAAGCAAAGCTCTACAATAAGAGGAGAAACTAATGATAATGATCTTCTGATGGGAGCTTTTACTGAGAAAGGTAGGATTCAAGAATATATATATTTGCCCCTGTGCAAAATGATATTCATGATTCACTTGTCATGTTAATGGAACAAGACATCCCTACGAACTACAAAGAAGCGATGGTGGACCTAAGTACGAGATATGACTATGAGTCATGAAATCCTATGTTGAGTTACATTTAAGATTGCTTGAATCTTATCAAGTAAGGAGGTTACTTGATATTCACAATAACTTCAGAGTTATGAGGAATAAATGTGAACATCAAAGGGACGTCAAGATTGGTTTGTCACAAAGATTGTTTCTGACAAATTCAATGGGTTGACTACAATGTGTAGCAATGCTTGAGTCAAAGGGATATTCACTACGATTGATCCAAGATTGTTATCAATACCGTGACTTCCTCAAATCCTGTATTTGAAGAAGTGTTGTAATTGGTACAACAAGAAGGTTTTGGAAAAACATATGGATACTAGTGTCTCGTAAACTGAATTCTCATTTTGATGGATGATCAAATTTTGGACTTAACCAAAATATCGAGGAAACATGCATTTTGCATGAAACTGAGTGGGAGCTGAATAGTTTCCTGAAACTTGATATATGTAGACGACATATTTTGAGTGGGAGCTATGGGAGTATTATCCTAGACTTATATGTAAATGACATATTTGAGTAGGAGCCATGTGGTTAGTATCCTGAACTTAATATGTGTCTGACATATCTAAGTGGGAGCCATGTGGATGTTATCCTTGTCTTATATGTGGCCGACATATTTGAGTGGGAGCAATATGAGTGTTATCCTATAACTTAATATGTGAATGACATATTTTAGTGGGAGCATGATAACATTCTCATATATGGATAACATATTATGAATGGTGCAGTTGGTGTTAATGATTATTTGAATCTTTCATAAATGAAGATGAATAAGTATTAAGCATTGAAGATCTATTAAGATAGATATGTGTTTAATAACATTGAGTCGTAATACTTTCCTGGATAAGATTCTGAAGGACTTCAGAATGGGACAAGTCAAGAAGTGGTCCTTACTTGTATATCCAAGAGAAGTGTTGAGTTAATCTCAGTACAAGAACAATGGTTAATGGTTAATGAAAGAAATGGATGTGTTGGATCCTCTATGCCTTTGTCATAGGTTCTTTCATATAAAACCAGAGTTATGTACTCGACGTAATGTGACCCAAGTTCTTAGTAGTAAGAACATGTTGTGATATGATTTATGAGTAAATCATTGAACAAAGAGTGAAGTTTATCCTTCAGTGTCTGAAGAGAACTGAGGATACATCTCAAATTTGTAAAGGATAGTGGACTTGACCATAAATGTTATGTTGGTTCAAGTTTTGACACTAACCTAGAAAATTGAGATATCAAACTAATGAATGCCTAAGTTGAAAGAAACATGGTTAGACATCAAAGTTGCATACAATGCACTAAGGATTGAATCTACATTGATGTGGCTGCTTTAGAAGTAGCAGGAGTTATATTATGGCTTAAGAAGTTCGACTTCTGATTGAGTGAGTTTCAAGTGTGCATGACTATGGGAAAGTCCGCGTGACCCACCGGATGTCATTGCTATGACACAGCAAACGAAGTCTCACTTCACCGCCAAATATATATACCTCATCATTATAGTGGATAATGAAGGAATGTCAAATTAGGTGACATTATGATTTGCAAAAGGACATACGGTTCTGAATGGTACCCAGACCGTTGATACAACCTCTTCCACGGGCAAGCATGATCAATAAGGAGTTATGATCCAGATAAAATGCAACTAGATTATTTGTACTCTAGTGCAAGTGGGAGACTGTTGGGAATGTGCCCTAGAGGCAAATAAAATATGTTTTATCGAGCATATTCCATTAGTTCATAATACGTTTGATACTATGCTAGAACTGTATTAAGCGGAAACATTAATACAGGTGTGGTATACAAACAACCAGGTCCCTAGTTAACCCTAGTATACTAGTCCATTGGGCGATTGATGATCAAGGTTTCCTGATCATGAGACAATGGCGTCTGTTGACAATGGAGTCGTATCATTGGATAATGATATGATGGACATACACCCACCAGAAGTGTTGCGATGTGATCAAGTCACATAGTTCGACATTACGATAACTATAACGTAGTGACCAGATCCTTTGACCGTAATGATCATACGTAATTACGATCTATTAGGATGCTTTGATTTGTATCCCACCGCCTGACTGAAATATGCTGGCTATAACGGAGCACTTTGGGTATTCCGAAATAGATGGTTGATGAGTATGAAAATAGATCAAAGCGGGATTTGTCCATCTGTGTGTGACGGATAGGTACTCTGGGCCCACTCGGTGATGTTACATCATAAAGTCTGCAAACGTGTGACTAGGTCACGGAGTTGTAATATCACGGGAAACGAGTAAACTTGTTTGTTGAGAACGAGGACGAACTAGGTATATTGGATACCGATGATCAAACCTCGGACAAGCAAAGTACCATGGGACAAAGGGAACAGGCACACGGTTAACGGATCCAACAGCGATTGAAGTTCATTCGATGGAAGCGCAGGGGCTATCAAGGATTGTAACCAGGTCCAATTGATTAGTCATTGATCAATGAGAATTGTCTCGATCATGTCTGTTGTTTCCCGGACCGTAGGGTGTTACACTTAAGGGTACTCGATGCAGTAAGGATTGATTCGGGATCACCGGAGAAATTGGAGAGAACACCGGAATTGTTCCGGTGATGGCCGGAATTGTTCCGATGAAGGCCGGAAGTTGTTCCGGGTATTTTGAAAGGTTCAAAATATATTTAATAATGTTTAATATATGTTTTATTATTTAATTATCTGAATTAAATATTAAAATGTATTTAAATATAATTAAAATTGGAAGAAAAGGCATATGGGCCTCATAGGGCCCATTAGGGGGAGAGGGAGTCCTCCCCCATGGGCCATGGCGCCATGAGGGGGCCCACCCCCCTTAGGGCTGCGCCAAAACCCTCCCCTTGGGATTAGTCCCACCTCGGAAGTGGAGGGGAGGGTGGCACCCCTCCTTGGCCTATATAAGGAGGGGTAGGGTGCCCTTTTTTCTTGATAAAAATTGATTTGAGACAAGTTTCTCTCATCTCTCTCTCCCTCCTTTCTCCTTCCTCGAGTGGACTCCCCTTGTTTGGAGTCTATACTTGGTTGGGGATTTCTCCACTATACGCACGCCGTCGTGCTGCTGGAATCGGGATCCGAATCCATCTTCTTTCCGCTGCTCTACTGGTTCGGAGCACGAAGGGACGTCGGGTATACTGTATGTGTATAATCCCGCGAGGCACTACACTTGTGGTGCTACTTCATCGTCGTGGCTGTATCGCGAGGTCTTCATCATCAACGTTCCGACGGGGATGTAATCCCGTCAACGATCTGCAAGGATCGGGTGGCTACAGGAGTCATTGTGGATCTGCGCGGCATCGGGGATTGCAGGTACGACTACACCAACCACGTTCATGCGGGAACGTTTCCCGCTTAACGGACTACATACTGGTATGTGACCTTTCTCTGTCCGTTACTTGCATCAGCATAGCATAGGTCTTGGGATTGGGTATCGTAGGTGAAGGAAAAAATTGTGTTTTCTGCCCCGAACCCCAACACCTGGACCCCTGGTGGCCCTCGTGGCTGCCCCCTTCGCCTATTTATTCTCCACCACGAAACTTCCGAAGACAGAACCCTATTTTACAGTCTCGCCTCTGTTCCACCGCCGCCGCGCTTCCAAGATCAGGAGCACCGTCGGGACCCTTCCCGGCACCCTGTCGGAGGGAGGATCGACCTCCGGGAGCTTCTCCTCCAACATGGACGCTTCCCGGATGTGCAGTGAGTAGTCTACCTTGGACCATGGGTCCGTGATCAGTAGCTGTGTGATGTTCTCCTCCCCTCTTTTTTCTTCATGGTTTAGACTTCGTGAGATTCCCTACATGATCGAGGCACATATGTAATTCTTCTATTGTTGCTATGCTGAGTTTGATGGGATCTGATGGATTATGAGATTATGTTCAGATCGTGATAGAGTAATATATTTGGTTTTTATCTCTTATAATTTTGTTCCTAAGTAATTCTTGCATGTTCTTTGTTGCTGTTTATTGCTTTGGCCAAGTGGTAGGTAGTAACTCCAAGAGGGAACGTTATGCTCGATTGTGGGTAGATGCCCCCTGATGAAACGCTTGAGTGACAGAAACATGAGTCTATGGGATGTGTTGTGGCCACAAGGGGAAAATAACAGTGCTTGTAACCGCGGTTGCAAGGATTGTTTACTTTACGCAAAGTTCTTTTTAATACAGTTGTTTGTTGCTTTGGGTTTACACTTTGGGTGGGGCTCGCAACTTAATATCAGCGAGATGTTCTGGATAGATATCTCAAGGTGGATAATTAGTAGTAGATGCAGATGGATTTCGGTCTTTTTATTTTGGCGTACTGCCCATGCTTATGAGCATCTTCCTTTCTTTTGTAGCATAGTTAGCATTGCGGTGCGTTTATAATCCTGTCAATTGCCCATCTGTAATTTGTTTACCTCGCATAGCAGTTTTATCGTCTTTTGGGAGAGAGACATCACTAGTGAACGTCACGGGACCCCGGTCCATATACTCATCATTGTTTACAAGCTTATTTCCTTTTCAGTGTTTACTTTCAGTTGCTATCATTATCATTATCTTGTGTTTTTGATCATTTGTAAACAACAAGACCGGAGAGATTGACAACCTCTCTGAACTTCGTTGGGAGGAAAGTTAATTGTATTGTGTGTAGGTCCAGGAGAAGCAAGTGATTTTTTTCAGACGGCGCATTACTTGCCAAACCACCTACTTATCATTGCCGGAGTCCTACGGGAGACAAACCCTATCATCTACATAGGGGAAATTTACTACTATCCTACATCTCACCTTCCACTTGGGGTAACCAACGAAGGGTGAGAAGCCATTACCACTTCCACGCCATCAGGCGCCGTTAGAGAAGCAGGACGGCGGCGGCGGATAGACAACGGCAGCGACAGGGGCGAGTAGAGGGATGCGAGTGAGGAGAGGGGACGAAATTAGGGATGTGAGTGAGCAGAGGGTCGGGCCGGAGAGGAATGACTTAACCCTAGTTGTTGGCATGGCCCACGCAATCACACAAGCAATTATATTCACACTTTATCTCAAAAATATGTACTCACAGCTAAATATGGTCACACCTGCAAATATTCGTTTATTTTAAATATATAAATTATTAAATATTGTATTTATGTTCTTTATATTTGTTTGTATTTTATTTATTTATTTTGTGCAACATACATAATAAAATTGGTAATGTGATAATAATTTCTATATAAGTGCATGTATATTTTTCACACAATTTACACAAAATGCTCTTTTTTAATTATATGCAAATTTAATCATACAATGTCGAAGAAGATAAAATAAAATCATCAAATATAAAAACTCTTTAGTTAAGAAAGAAAACAAAATAAAGTAAATAAATATAAAAACCTGAAATAATATACAAGATTAATTAAGCATATAATTTTGTATGCGATCAGAAATTAAACTTATGGCGTTTGTTAAAATGAGACTCTATAAATTCTACAAATAGTGTTGGCGTTAAGTATTATACAATGTCACATATGTCTTACGTCTGTTGGGCACGATGGGACTCACTTGGTGTACCAAACAATTTTTACGCTAGCACTAAGTGCATAATGCTGGCGTACAAAAAGTGAGACGATATCGCTATTTGAAAAAAATAGAGCTGTCATATTTAAAATTTGGCGCACCAGCAATTAAAGTTGTGGATAAGCTTTTTTCTACTAGTGAGAATTGTGTATGATAATTAGGTTTAATATGGCAAGTAATATATCATAGTGATAGGAAAGAGAAAAGGCTTTTGTTGTGTTGTTGTCACTAAGGATAAAAAGATGGTTAAGTAGTTGCATTTTAAAAGTAGGGTGAAAACAAAATAACATCTACTTCATGTCATCATACTTAATGCAATACTCAGTTCGTTCTTAATACTTAAATATGCATGCTGGACAACTGTTTTGAGTGGAGTATTAGCTATAGATGTAGTTGGAAAATGGTCTATAAATGTTTGAACGTGATGCTCATATGTTGATTATGCCATGCATGCACTCTCATGAATATTAAAATTTGGATTGATGCATTGTTTACCACACTTTCCTATCTCCAGAGAGAACCACTAATGAAACCATGATCCTCATTCATCTCTTTCATATAAATACAAAAAAATGCATTTACTTTTAGTTATATATTTACCTATCTACCATATTTGTTATTAATTACATTTATAAATAGCAAGGTTAGTGAGATTGGTAATCTCACTAGTTGTGTTGGGGATCAAGGTAGTGTCATATCTGTGTGTGCAGGTATCCGAGTTTTTTCCTCCTCAACGTCAGGATTCTTTTGGTTCGATAAACCTCACAAATCGCTTACTTTAAAAAAAATGTTGACATCATATAAACCTTTGCACTTAGGGATCCAACAACTACATAGTTGGAAGGTAGAACGTGTTCAAAAGAGACAAGATGCCGAAGCACGCCATCTACTTTACCTCCTTGATGGTGAGGTTGCATGGCGGGAAGCAACTGTCGACCTCGTGATCATTGTGTGACATCATGTGGCGAATAGGAAAAGTGTCCTAGGGTTTTATATGCGGCGGCGGTGGAAAGTACATGAGAGTGTGCAATGACGTTGGAAGGGGAGAGGGATATACTCCCTCTTGAAAGGACGTGGATGTCGCCTAGAGGGGGGTGAATAGGCGCTTAAAATAATTTTGGTTTAGGCTTGAACAAATGGGGAATAAAACTTAACGTTTAATTTGCCAAGCAAGAAACCTAAATAAGCTAGGCTCAACTATGTGCACCAACAACTTATACTAAGCAAGATAAACAACTATGTGATAGCAAGATATATAACAAGAGCACTAAGGCTATCACAAAGTAGGTGCACAAGTAAATAGGTTGACTAGATGAACAACCTATGGGACAAGTAATGCATAATAATATGAGAAAGCACAAGATAAAAAATGTAATAAGCTTGCTCAAAGTAAGGGTAGAGATAACCGCAAGTGGAGCCGATGGAGACAAGGATTTATTACCGAAGTTCCTTCTCTTGCGAGAAATACGTCTTCGTTTGTAGAGGGTGAGGAGCACAATGCTCACACGAAGCCAACGAGGGTCATCCTATTTCTCCTCACGCTCTTACCAATGCAAGATGTCGTGATTCCACTATTAGGACACTTGAGGGCGGTCACCGAACCCGTACAAATGCTCGGGGCTATCTCCACAACCGAATTGGAGGCTCCCGTAGCGTCCCGAAGCTTTACACCACAATGATTGAGCTCCGCAACAACAAGCCTCTAGGCGCCAACGCACCCAAGAGGTACAATCTCTAGAGTGCCAATGCACTCAAGAGTAGCTATCTTCTCAACTTCACTTCCTACAACGAATCCTCAGAGAGAACTCAAACCGATGCACCAAATGCAATGGCAAGAGCACACGAAGTGCTCAAGTCCCCCACTCAAATCCCACCAAAGCAACAAAATCTATGGAGGAATATGAGAGGAAGAACAAGGAGAACACCAAGAACTCCAAGATCTAGATCCACAAGGTTCCCCTCAGTTAGAGGAGAGATGGCTTGGTGGAGAATGTGGACCTAGACCTCCTCTCTCTTTTCCCTCAAAAAGGAGCAAGAATCATGGGAGGGAAATGGAATAAGCAAGCTCAAAGAGGTCAACAATGGGGGGAAGAACTTGCAATGAACCGGTGGGGACAAAGGAAGAAGAAGACCCCCTTTTATAGACCCCACGAATCCAGCCGTTGGAAACCGTTGGCAGTCCACCAACCACGGTACTACCGCAATGGTAGCGGTACTACCGCCCTGCGGTAGTACTGCGGCTCAGTATTGTGCCCCAGTACCGCCCTATCTAGTAGGTATACGGTAGTGGGTGCGGTACTAGCCACGGTACTACCGTGGTGCGGTACTACCGCGCCTGGAGAGGTATTACCTATCGTCGATATGTAACGGCAGATGCCATGGGGATGGCTAAAGAGGGGGACAAACTTAGGTTAGTGTCGCTGGTACTGGAATCGAGAGTGGGAACACACGGTGAGATACCACGATGTACCCAGGTTCGGGGATCTCCGTAGAGATAACACCCCTAGTCCTGCCGAGCTAGCTATATGCAATAACTCCGGCTACAATGAATGCTCCTTGAGATGTTTGAGAGGAAGGAGAAGAGGGCTCTAAGCACAACTCTCTCCAGGCTCTCTCTATGGTGGGTGAGATTGCAATAAGTGCTCTGTCGTCCCCCACGCAGGAGTGGTACCCGGGGCTCTTATAGGCCGAGCCAGGGGTACAAAGGTAAATATACAAAGGGGAGGGCCCAGCTGTCAGCCTCAGACAAGCTAGGGACCTCAAATTGTGTTCTCCCGGATGACCCGGTGTAGACTTGCGGCTCACCATAGCGCTATCTTGTAGACCTCGGCAGTGAACAGTGGAGCTAGATACCTAGGCCTGTTGGCCTGTCCGCGTGATCGGCGCTGGAGGAGACTGCACGCCTCTGACAGTCCCGATCTTCAGGGATTGCGCATTGAATGATATTATACCAGATGTCCGAACTGTAACTCTGCTCGGCTGTTTCTTTGTTTACTTCGGCCGAATGCTTCCTGGTGAGGCCGATTGTGCTCTCTCTGGGGAAATCAGCCCTCAACTTGAACAGTTCGGCCCACTTCTTGCTTACTCTTGATTAGCTCGGTCTTGATTAGATCGGTGACCA
This sequence comes from Bromus sterilis, assembly GCA_950022295.1. NCBI lineage: Eukaryota > Viridiplantae > Streptophyta > Magnoliopsida > Poales > Poaceae > Bromus > Bromus sterilis. The sequence continues at coordinate 285,042,817 of OX465600.1, forward strand.
TCAGATCGGTGATCTTCGCCTTGATGAATTGTTTCCCCTAGGTGACCCTACCCGGGGGTCATTCCCCTGGCAGTAGCCCCTGAAGCTACGGAGGTCCCGCCGAACTCAGAGATGGCGAGGCCTGCACATGTTCCTTCTTTATTTCTGACCGATTGCTCCCAATAGTCTGATTGCTCACTATCTGTCGATTGCTCTTGGATCTTCTCGACCGATCTTCCCAACGGTTAGTTTGACTGGAAAGTTGACTGAACTTGCCGCTTTGAATTCGCCGGGGAATACGGGACGTCGTGCCATGATTTGACATGCCATAACCGCTGCCTTGACCCATGCGCGCACGTCCCGTCCCATCCACCGGATCTTCTGTGCTCCGAACTGATGATGCTCGATGGAGACACGCGGCCACACCGCCTGCCGGATCGGCACACCGGATCCCACTACCTCCTCGCCAGGTCTTTAAATACCCCGTGGGGTGAGAGATGCGCCTCGCACCCCCCCGCACTCTGTCTTCCTCCTCTGGTTCTACCGCCGCCGCTAGAGCTCAGGGCTGCTCCGTCGAGGACCTCGCGGCCGCTTTCCGCCGCCGCCATCGCCACTGCTCCTCCTCCGCCATGATTGGTGGACGCGGATCTAGATTTCCGCCGCCGCCGCCATCTTCACCGCCGACCTCGTCCTCGTCTTGCTCCTCCTCGCCCACCACGGAGTCCGACGCCTCCATGGGGGACGACGCCGGCGCCACCGCTTCTCAGCGGGGCTCGTGGAAGGTGTCCATTGTGACTGAGATGCACATCGCTCTCCTCCGCCGGTCGCGCAAGATCCCAGCGGACCTCGACTTTCGCGTTCCCGGCGCCGAGCTTGTGCCCGTGCCCCGGGCTGGTGAGCGCGTTGTCTTCCTCACGCATTTTCAGCGGGGCTTCGTGCTCCCGGTGAGCCATTCTTCCGCGAGTTCCTTGACTCCTACCTTTTGCAACCGCACCACCTCAGGGTGAATGCTATCATGCTGCTCTCCGCTTTCGTGATGTTGTGCGAGGGCTACCTCGGAGTTCGGCCCACCATTGGACTCTGGAGCCGGATCTTCTACTTCCGCAGTTTCCGAGTAGGCACTGGGGTGTTTTCTATTGACACCAAGACCAAGAAGAAAGAGCAGGTGAAGGTGATGACCGAGTGCGGAGCTGCCACCATATACATTCGCAATATCGGACTCTACCCTCATCCCCAGCCACCACAATCCATCAAGAACTGGCAGATGGGGTTCTTTTATGTCTCCTCACCAAAGGACAAGGATCTGCTCAACCTTCCTGAGTTTTCTCTGCCGCCTCCGACTGCCAAGTACCACTGGCCCGACAAGCCAGGGGAAGGGGACACCGACCTGGATCGTCAGCAGATGGCCCAGATTCAAACCCTGATGAGTGAAGGATTGCAACCTGCCGACTTGGTGGCGACATGGCTCTACCGCCGAGTGCTTCCACTACAACCCCGCTGCCACCGCATCTGCGATATGAGCCGCCTCCTAGACCCCACTCGGATCTCCACGTTTCGACGAAGCTGAGTTCCTCCGCCGAATCAACATGATTGCCGACATCAAGGTTGTTGTGCCCTTTGATTTCGGAAAAACGCCGTACAACCGACACCGTCCCCGCCCCGTGGTATGCTCTTGATCTCATCTTTATCTTAGCTCTTATTACTCTCTTGCTGATTCTGATCGGACCTTCCTCCCCAGGAGTTCCTTGGCTCTAGGGCTATGCAGGACGGACAAGCCACCTCGGGCTACCATCCCGACCGCGCTGAGGAAGACGCTGGGGACTTGGAGATTGAAGAGGAAACAGATTCCAAGACTGAAGCTCGGACTGCTTCTCTCAGGCTCGGCCTCAAACAGCGGGGTGAGTCTGATTCCTCCATCAAACACTTCATGGCCGAATGGAGCAGTGATGCTGATTCCCCTGGTGACTTCGGCGCAGAATCCGAGCCGGCCGAGCAGACGGTGGCCGAGGGGAAACGTCCCTGAGCCGACGACGCCGCAGGTACTTCCAAGGCCGCCAAGAAGAAAGGCAAATACGGCGTGCGCCGCCCTGCTCCAGGTCCGACTGCCCCCAAGCCGAGTGTCCCTGTGCTCTCTCTCCCACTCCTCTGAACATTACTCGCCCTGGCTTCTCCATGGCCAAGTTTGCTGCCCAGCTACCCCGAGCTTCTGGGTATGTTTCTTTGCACTCTTTGCTCCTTTCCATCCTGCTCAACTGGTTTTCTCAATTTGCTCTTTGTTTTGCAGGGCTGCCCGATCTTTCGCTCCCGTGGCGCCTGGGGTGGCTCCGATTGCTCCCCCCTGCAACCTCTGATGTGCCTCCGAGCGCAACCCCCACGGGCTCCGCTACCTCCAATATTCCTCCGCCTTATCGCAAGAGAGATGCCGCCGACACCACCAAGGCCGAGCGGGCCAAAAAACAGAGAGCTGCTGCCGCCGCGAAACAGGCGCAGCCGACTGCTCCCCTGCCGACCTCTACCGCCCCTCCGACTGCTAGCGTGCGGTCGGGCACTCCTGCAACGACCGTCGATGATGCTCCTCCGATCCTGATGGACCCCTCTGGTGTTGCACACCTTGATGTGCCACTGCCAGATCGGCCTACTGCTGATGCTGCTCAGCCTAAGGCTTCTTCAGCCGAGGCCACTATTGTTGTGACTCCAACTCCTGCAAGCGGATCGGAGAGTGCTACTGTTGCCCCTCCAACCCGACTGCTTCTCCACCTGTTAGTCCTCAGGTTAGTTTTTCGCTTGCTACTCACACTCCTGCTGGATCCCGTGCTGCCATAGTGCCATCCTCCAGTGCCATTGTGCGCCAGCCGCCGACCACGGGCCACCAGCTCTCGCGAGCTGAGCGGTTCCGTGAAGCATATACCGGTGCCCTCGATGTCTCACCGGTCCGGCTTGCTGCTGACTCTGCCACTCCTCCGCCTCCTGGATCCGAGGACCAAGTCTCGTCCCATCTTCTGAGCCGATTGGGTGGCCCTGCCACCCACATTAGACATTTTGCTGATGGAGATCTGGGCCAAGTCCTCGCCTCCGAGCACTCTGCTTCTGTAAGTTTTCCCTTTCAGTGGGGCGCGCCTAGCGCACCCACTGGGTGTAGTCACCGAGATTCGGGCCGATTGCTTGCAATCTTCTCGGATCTTACTTTCTTTTAACTGTTGTGCCTTGCTCATATCTGACCGACCCATTTTTCAGGCCATCTGCGATAGACGCCAAGCTGTGTTTGACGAGCTCTTGGCTGTTTATTCAGCGGGCCAGAAGTCCATTGCTTCTCTAAAAAGAAATGCTGAAGCTCAAGCTGCCAAGATCCAAGAACTCATAGGTATACTTCTGCTTGCCTTTTTTGTTTCTCCCGATTGCTACTGCTTCCTTACTTGAATGAACTTGTAGCTTCCGCCATTCACACCTCCGAGCTAGAGGCCGCCCAGAAGAGGATCGCCGAGATGGAGAATCAGCTCGGTGAAAAGAACACCCAGCTCGGAGATGCTGAGAAGGAACATGCTCGACTGGCTAGTGTTGAGGCCGAACTGCAGGCTAGAGTTCAAAAGGTGACTGCCAACCTCTCAGCCGTCAAGGTTTCTCATGAAGCCGACATGCAGAGGCTGTCAGATGCTCGGATTGAGGTTGAGGGTCAGCTCATGAAGGAAAGGGACGCTGCTATCAAATGCGTCGAGGACATGGATGTCCAACACTAGACAGAAATCCAACGTGCGCAAGCCAATGTTGACCTCGCCCTCTCCTGCCTCCACCGAGTGGATCTCGCCCTTGCAGGTACTCCTTTTTTCTGCTTATTCTTGTATTCCGATCTGATCCTACTGCTCTCCGAACTGACTTTTTTCTCCGATTGTTGTTGCCAGATTCCTGGCCCAACTCCACTACTACTGCTGATGAAGCTGTTGCTGAAGCCCGCCGAGTGCGAGGTGTAGTACTTCCTGCTGATGCCGGCTGGGATGCCGAGACTTTGTTGTTGCTTTGGATGCTTGAATCCTCCATGTGAAAGGTGCCCTGTGCACTTACAAGACTGGTATCCAGAAGTTGAACGACAAGCTCTTCAAGGGAAGGCAGAAGCCGATTGCCTTTGAGACCAATGAAGATGTTGCTCGGAATCTCAAGGATGTGCCTCGCCAGGTGGAAAATATGATTGATTCTGCCTTCCGATCTGGAGTGCAAGATGCTCTCTCTATTGCGAAGAGCTGGTACCCTGACATTGACCTTAAGCTGATGACTGCTCTGCGGGACGGATCGGAGGAATCTGTGGGTGAACTCTGGACCCAAATCTGCCATATCGCCCAAGAGCTCGCCAATGGCATGGATCTGCTGGAAGTTATTCCTTATCTTGATGAAGATGGTCAGCCAACCGGAGTTTCCTCCCTCAGCGACCTTCTATATACTACCAGTGAAGATGCACCCCAGTCCCGACCTGCTCGGCGGACCGGCAACGATGAATCCCACTCCTCGGATTATGCTAATGATGATGCTGATAAAGAAGGTGAAGACTCCTCCGACAGGCACTCAGCGAGTGCTGCCCAGGACCCATCGCACACTCAGAACAAGACTACTGCTTCTTCCACTCCGGTAGGTGCCACCAGCACTACTTCAGCTCCGACTGCTCCATCTGCTCCGGATGCGCCGACTGCTTAAGCTCAGCACGCCTTTTAGTTACCTGCTTTTACTTGACAAACACTAGTTAAATTCCAAGTGCGCCCGCCGAGGGCCACTTTCATGTAATGAACACCATTCAGCCAATCAGCCCTACTTGCTTGCGAACTTGCTTTTCCTCAGACATATATTTGGCAATCTGCCTTTGCATTTTCAACCGATTGCATTTTCTTTGCCTTTTTTCTCTCTTGGCCAATATTCCCGCCAACCTTACAGCCGACCTGCGGTCTGTGGTTGGGTCGGAGAATAGACCTCGAAGGAACTTTCGACAAGTACTTCCGGGCTCTCAGTTTTTCTCGCAAAGGTAGGGCTACACATATGGGTCGATTGCAACCTGTCGACTGTTGGCCAGCCGGTCTGGTCACAATCGGTGGATCTGCTATTGGCTAACCTCGAATTAGATATACTTTTAGAGTATGAACTCTCCGATGGATAGTTCTGCTCGTCCATATCCACCCGACATTACAGCCGACCTGCGGTCTGCATTCGGTTCGGACTAGCTTTTATAGACCCATCACTCGTTTTTCTCTTTCTCCTAAGTATATCCTTTTCGGGGCAACCGACCAGTCCCCGGGTCTGCTTTTGCCGACCTTAGGACTGGGAAGAATATACATAAGTATTTATAACTCCTTCCGAATGCAGTCTCATGGACGCACGGCTATTCTCATTGATAATATTTCCACAAAGGGAGGGGATACAACAATACCACTCAACTGTAAAACGGACATAACAGCTCGGCGTTCCAAGGACGCTCCGTCTCTTGCCTCGAAGTGTCCACATATCGGGTCGGCTTCCTGAGATCAATGAGGTAATATGCATTGTTTTTTAGCGCTCGACTGATGATGAATGGACCTTCCCAAGGAGAGGATAACTTGTGCTGGCCGTCCGATTTCTGAATTCGGCGCAACACCAAGTCACCCTCACGAAAAGCTAGGGGACGGATCTTCTTGTTGTGGTAGTGACGCAGCTTCTGCTGGTATATTGCCGACCTAGACAAGGCCAGGAGACATGCTTCTTCTCTCAAATCAACACCGTCCTCGCGAGCTTCCTTGGCTTCTGCCTCCGTGTACATGGCATGACGAGGTGAATCGAATTCAATGTCATAGGGGAGCATTGCTTCAGCGCCATATACTAGGAAGAAGGGAGTGAATCCAGTTGAACGGTTCGGTGTGGTACGCAAACTCCAAAGCACTACTGGCAGCTCGTCAAGCCATGCGCCGGGTGCTCTCTCTAGTGGATCCACCAATCTTGGCTTGATTCCGGACAGAATGAGACCATTTTTTGCTCTGCTTGACCATTTGACTGGGGGTGAGCTACAGATGCTACATCCAGTCGGATGCCCTGCTGGGAGGCAAACCGAGCTAGCGCCCCTTTTGCGAAGTTTGTTCCATTGTCAGTGATGATGTTGTGCGGCACTCCATATCTGACCATAATGTCCGCCATGAATCTGACCGCAGTCGTCCCATCTAACTTCTTGATCGGCCTTGCCTCGATCCACTTGGTGAACTTGTCCACTGCTACCAGTAGGTGTGTCATGCCACCTCTTGCTTTTTTGAAAGGTCCTACCATGTCCAGACCCCAAACTACAAATGGCCATGTGATCGGAATTGTTTTGAGTGTTGAGGCCGGTAGGTGGCTCTTCGCCTTGAATCTCTGACAGCCATTGCAATGCTTGACTAATTCTTCTGCCGCTGCTTTCGCAGTCGGCCAGTAAAAACCATGGCGGAAAGCCTTGGAAACTATTGCTATTGTTGATGCGTGGTGACCACACTCGCCTTGGTGGATGTCTCGGAGCAATTCCACCCCTTGTCCTCTTCCACACACCGCTGAAGGACTCCTGTTGCACTGCGGTGTACCAGCTCGTTGTTGATAATAGTGTATGCTCCAGATCGGCGCTGGATTTGCCGAGCTTCTACTTCATCTTGTGGGAGTGTGTCATCCACCAAAAAGTTTCTGAATGGTTCTGCCCATGATGGTGCAGGAACGATTACCAATACAACAACTTCTTCTGGCTCTGGCCGCTCGACTTCTGCCACTAGCAGTTCGGAGGAGGAAGGGCCGGTTGCGTCTTGCATGATCCCCTCAGTCCCCGAGCTGACGACAGCAGCCCCTGGTTCGCAATCGGCAGCCCCTGGTGCGGCCGACTGCTCCTCCAGCTTTTGCTTCTTGATCAACTTCTTTGCCTCGAGCTCTGCCATCTTCAGGTCGGCCGGAATAAAGATTGACTCTGATTCCGGGGAAGGCTTGATGGATGGCTTGTGGATGTTTTCTAGAGAGACTCCGGGTGGAATTTCCTTTCTGGTAGATACCAGCTTGGACAGCGCATCTGTTTCTTAATTTTCATCTCGGGGCACATGGTGGAATTCACATCCTTCAAAGAAACCAGACAACTGCTGCATGAGGAATCTGTATCTTGCCATATTTTCATCTTTTGCATCCCAAGCGCCAGTGAATTGCTACACCACCAGATCGGAATCGCCATAACACAAAATCCGCTGAATGCCGATCTCCTTGGCCAATCGGACACCATGCACCAAAGCTTCATATTCGGCCACATTGTTTGATGCCCCAAAGTGAATCTGCAGCACATACTCGAGCTTGTCACCTTTTGGAGAAGTAAGAACAATACCATCCCCTAGTCCAGTCATCATCTTGGAGCCATCGAAGTGCATTTGCCAGAACTGAGAGTCCGTACAGGGGGGCGTATATTGAGTTTCTGCCCCCATCAACCAAAAAATCTGCCAGAACTTGAGACTTGTCTGCCTTCCGAGGCTCATACTTGATCCCATGTGTTGCAATTTCAATGGCCCACTTTGCCACCCGAACGGATGCGTCCCGACTGCCAATGATTTCTGCCAATGGTGCCGAACTGGCAACTGTGATCGGATGCGCCTGGAAATAAGGCTTAAGCTTTCTTGCCGCCATGTATACATGGTAGCACATCTTCTGATAATGGGGGTAGTTTTTCTTGGAGGTTGAGAGCACTTCACTGACATAATATACTGGCCTCTGGACCGGTTGTGCCTTGTCCTTTTCAGGACACTCGACCACCATAACAATACTGATCACCCGAGTGGTTGCTGCAATATATAGCATCATTGGCTCTTTTTCCTTCGGAGCTGCCAGCACTGGAGAGGTAGACATCATGCGCTTGTGCTTCTTGAATGCTTTGTCCGCTTGCGGGGTCCAGATGAAATTGTTTGTTTTCTTCATCAGCTGATTAGCGGAATTGCCTTCTCTCCCAGCCGACTGAAATCGGCTGAGCGACGCCAGGCATCCGGTGACCTTCTGCACATCTCTGAGATTTCTGGGCTTGCCCATCCTCTCGATTGTTGCAATCTTCTCAGGGTTGCACTCTATTCCTCTCTCGGAGACCAAAAATCCAAGCAACTTGCCGGCCGGCACGCCGAACACACATTTCTCTGGGTTGAGCTTGATCTGGTACGCTCGCAAATTTGCGAATGTTTCTTTGAGATCGTCCAACAGGGCTGAACCTAGAACTGACTTGACCACAAGGTCATCTACATATACATGAATGTTCCGACCTAACTGAGGTCGGACGCATCGCTGCATAGTACGCTGATAAGTCGCTCCGTCGTTTTTCAGGCCAAAGGGCATGGTGACATAGCAATAAGCCCCGAACGGGGGTGATAAAAGCAGTTTTAATTTGATCATTTACATCAAGCTTAATCTGTTGATAGCTGATGGCGCTGAAGTTAATAGGTTTAGTGGGATTGCCTCCCCTGTTAACCGCGCCAATAAACGATTCTTGATAACCCACAAGTCTAGGGGATCAATTGTATCTTTTCGATAAATAAGAGTGTCGAACCCAACGAGGAGCAGAAGGTGCTGATAAGTGACACTGGATAAGGAAAGGCTGCACACACTCAAAGGTAAATATTTAGGGGGTTTTGGTTTAAGCAACAGAAAAGTAAAAGACAAGCAAAGTAAACAGGGTAACTGAGGAGTAGCAAGTGGCCCAATCCTTTCACAAGGATAAGCCTAGGAACTAAACTTATAAAAGCTAAAGCGTTCTCGAGAACACATGGGAGAGATAGCCAAGTTACTTTCACCATACTCCGCCAAGTAATATGTATTGTGTTGATAAGTGTTGGTGGGTGGATCAATGCTAGTACACCTTCTAGACTAAGATAAGTGTACTCTTATGATTGCACACCTTGCAAGCATCCGCAAATACAAGGTAGTAATTAAGGCATAAGCCTAACCACAGCATTACGATCAAGGATCCATAACTCCCTTGTGCAAAACTGTGCGAACTGGGGTTCAGGTTTCTGTCACTCCGGCAACCCACCATAAGCATCCTTTGTGCACAATGTATTCCTCTAGGCCCATGAAAGGTGAAGTGTTAAGTGTTCGACTCACATAACACCACTAGAGAAATAACAACACAACTTAAGTATCAAACAACACATAACACTTCAACATCATATGACTACTAACAACTAGACTTCTCCCATGTTCTCAAGAACTAAAGTAACTACTCACAAGACATAAAAGAGATCTTGATCAGAGGTGATAGATGGGTGGCAAACAATCTGGACACAATGATATTTCTCCAACAAAACTGTAAGAGCAAGTTTTGCCCCCGAAGGTTTTGGACATTGTTAGACAAAGCAGAAGTGGAACTAATATTGTTTTCGAGCATAAACAGATACTTAGGTTCCGAAAGAATGGAGTTTGCAAGTAGAAGGTCGAAGGACAACTCACTGCAGTGAATCTGCAGTCATCTACCGAAGCCTTTGAAGGAAGACGACCCCTAAAAATGTTGTCGAAGAAGATGTTTCTCTCGAGCAAAAGCGCAACGAGGAGAAAGCTGAAGCTGATCGAAGACTTAGTCTTTTTGCTAGTTTCTCTTTATTTCTTGAGTCGTAGGAAAAACCGTACTATTAAGAGGGGTTTGCTAGTTGAGATCTTTGTCGAAGTGAATCTGCTCTGCTCAACCAAAACCCACAAAAGCCTACCGAGAGAAATCTCACCGAGTCGAGCGAATAGCTCGAAGGCAAAGTCATTGCACTTCGTGCCTTCGAGAGAGAACTCGTTCGGTGAGTCAGCTTACTTGTTCCTCAAGTAAAGTTGCGCAGTGATTGGAATCCGACCGTTGTGGACACGCGTCAAGCGGTTGCATCGGGTCACTTCAGTCATTTTACCCATCGGGATCGCCAACTATAAATACCCCGCACCCACCCGCCAGTTCGGGTTGGCTGCTCCACTGAAGATTCTAAGACAGAAGTCTGAGAGCATCCCAAGAGAGATTCATCGAGAGAAAACCAAAATCCCAAGTCTGAGTTGAGTTGAGCAATTCACTATGACTTAGGTCGAGATTAGCCGATCTTTTTATCTTGGAGAACTGCAAGTCTCCTAGACGGTTAGGCGTCGCCTGTCAAGCAGTCGAAGAGAAATTGTCACTGCTGAAGGAAGTTTGTAAAGGTCTCGGAGATGTCCTGAATCATCTACCACGAGTGAAAACTGGACAAGCTCGAGGAGTTTGTTGCAGTGGAGAATAGGACGGAGAGAGTTTTGCTCCAGGTGTTCAATCACCAGTCCCTCCAACCAGACGTAGCACTTTGCAGAGTGTGAACTGGTTTACCAAACATCGCTGTGTCAGGCTCGTTTTCCTTCTAGCATTTACTTCAAGTATTTTCTCGTAGCCTGTTTGTCTTCGATGTTTTCCTTCGCTCCAAATCCTTTCGAGCCTTGCATTACTTTCGATACTGTATTTCCTTCGAGATGTCTTTAGTCCTACGATGTTTACATGATTTCCTTCTAAGTTCCTTAGAATTTTTAGAAGTGATCATTCACCCCCTCCCCCTCTGATCATTCTTGAGCTTTCAATTGGTATCAGAGCTAGGCACTCCCTACGCTCTGCGTATTTTGGTCTAACAACCTGGAGTGTTGTCAAGAATGTCGTTTGCAGCTGTTCGCTCGGGGGAACCAATCCCTATATTCAATGGGAAGGACTATCCCTATTGGAAGGACAAAATGAAGAGGAATATCATGGCTATCAACTCTGCCGCTTGGGAAGTTGTCAAGAATGGTGTAACTGTCAAGGACACTGATGCCATCACTCCTGAAGAGGCTAAGAAGTTGTCCCTTGATGCTGAAGTCTGGGTATTCATCACAAATCATCTGATTCCTGAAAAATATCATGAGGTCAAGAATATTCCTTCGGCCAAAGGTGTTTGGGATTATCTCGAGAAGATTGGTGAAGGTGTCTCTACTCAGAAAGATGCTCGAATTGACACCCTTCGAAGCAAGTTCTATCGTTTCAAGAGGCACGAGGGAGAGAAAGTTTGTTCTATATACAGCAGACTCACTGCGCTATCAAATGAACTGATTTCCCTCGGTGCAGATGACATTACCAATCGGATTATTGTCAGAACCTTGCTCCGTTCTCTTGATGATTCCTTCGATCACATTGTGCTGATGATTAAGGAAAGAACTGATTTCAAGGATATGGTTGCCGCTGATATTCTTGAAAGGCTTAATACTTTCGAGATGGAAGAAGATGAGAAACGTGACGTCAATGGGAGTCGAAGAAAATCTCATGCACTCAAAGCCAGAGCTTCACATCACTCCTCTCCTGAAGCCAGTTGTGAATCTGATGGTGCCTCTGATGACCCCGAGAACATTGGAAAAGATCTGGCACTGATAATGAGAAGATTCAATCGCTTTCAGAGAAGGAACTCCTCTTCACCGAAGAAAAACTATTCTTCAAGACATTCAAGTAATTCATCTCAACATCGATCATCATCCAGAAACTCTTCAGCGAAAGATAACTGTTGTTACAAGTGCAAGAAGCCAGGTCACTTCATCGCTGATTGTCCTCTCTGGGAAATTGAACATAAATCAAAGCACTCTCACAGCAGCTCTTCGAGCAAGTCTTACAGATCGAGCAAAAATCACGATTCGAAGAAATATGATTCAAGGTCCAGAAAAGACAAGAAAGATGATTCTGATGATGACAAGAAGAAGAAGTATCACAAGCATCGAGAGGGTTCTTCATCAAAATCTCATTCCTCTCGTCGAAAGAATTCGCACCGAGCCAAAGCCTATCTGGGTAAAGAGATGAACTCTGAAGAAGAAGCATCCGGTTCTGAAGCAGGATCAAAGTCAAGATCTGGTTCTGGTTCTGAATCTGATGGTGTTGCTGGGATAGCATTCGCCTCGAACAAGAATTCAAGTTCATTCTTCTCCAACCAGAGCAGTGAAGATGAATCTCCCGCTTACTGCTTCATGGCCAAGGCTAAGGTATCCTCATCTAAGAAATCCTACGATACTTCTGATGGATCTGCTTATGAAAGTGACTCTAGGATAAGCTATGCTAAACTTGCTAAAATTGCTTCTATCCAACAAGATGAACTAGATTCTCTAAGTGAAACTATTCAAAAATCTGAGACTCTGTTGATCAATGAGATTGAGAAGGGTCAAACTTTGACTAACGAGCATGCAGCTCTGAAGGAAAAGTATGATGAACTTTCCTCTCGTCATGAACTTCTCTCAGGGGACTACGAGAAGCTAACCTACGAATTCCTTCAAAGGAAAATAGCTCTCGAGAAACTGAGAGAGGCTAATGAAGAGTTGGAAAGTGTAAATCTCACTCTCATGGCTCAACAGGGCTCAGAAGATAAAAATGAATCTGTTTCACCTTGCTTAACCTGTTTGGAACGAAGTAAAATTGAGTCTATTTATGAGAGATCGAAAGGAAAGCAACCTATTGTTATTGATGATGCTAATCCCTCGAACGAGGAAACCATTACCGAGGAACTCCTCAGGTTGAAAAATTTATTTGAAACAGGCATGTTCAAAAGTGTGCAGGGACACCAGTACTTATGTGATATCCTTCGAAAGGCTCTTCTTCACAGAAATCCTCGTAACGAAGGAGTTGGCTTCGAAAGGAAAATCAATCCTGATGGAACCTACTGGAAACCCGAACAGTATCCTAAAACTGTCTGGGTTCTTGCGAAAGAAAAGCCCATTGATATTGCTAACCTTTCAGGTTTCAGTTGCAAAATTGACAAAACTATTGTTGATGAATCACTTGATTCTGACTACAAGCTTGTCAAAGATCAGGAAGGAAAGGTGTCGGCTGAGTTCGTTGGTACTCCTCCAAAGAATGGCTTTTATAAGCGACAGATTTGGGTTCGCAAATCTCTCGTAGAAAAACTGCCCCCTAACCATTCTATGCAGGGAAAATCCTCGGTACCACCGAATCACTACTATTCTCTCGAGGATAGAAATGAACCCTTGGTGCCCGCTTCAAATGTTCCCCAGAAGGATTACTATCGAATAGATAGAAATGTTTATCGCCATCGTGACAATCGCACCAAAATTGCAATTACCCATCGTTACTCTAACTCCTCACCGAGAAATTATATTTATGGTGTGCTTGATGGTCCTGATCGACAATGCAATCCTGTTCGATATAATATTGCTGCCCCATCTAGCTCTACCATGCCTTCTAAATCACCTGCTCGTTTGTGGGTGGTTAAGAAGAACTAATTCTTCTGCAGGGCTATGTCTCCGGTGGATCCGAATGGGTTATGGATAGTGGATGTACAAATCATATGACCGGAGACAAAGATTTGTTCACCGAAGAAAAACTGTCTGAATCTTCACAGAAATATATTACCTTCGGTGACAACAACAAAGGGAAAGTACTTGGTTTGGGTAAATTTGCTATATCAAAAGACAAGCACATTGATAAGGTTTTGCTTGTACAATCTCTAGGATATAATCTTATGTCTATATCGAAACTTTGTGATATGGGTATGCTTGTACTGTTTTCTGCGTCTCGCTGTGTTGTCTTCTCACAGGATGATTATTCCTTCGTGTTCGAAGGATATCGCAAAGGTGATCTTTATGTCGTTGATTTTTCTTCGGGACCTGCAGTGTCCACATGTTTAATGGCCAAAGCCACTTCTGGTTGGTTATGGCACCGAAGACTTGGTCATGCAGGGATGAAAAATCTTCAAACTCTTATCTCGAAGAAGAACATCGTTGGAATTGATAATGTGAAATTCGATAAAGATCGTCTATGCAGTGCCTGTGAAGCTGGAAAGATTGCCAAGAAACATCACTCTGCAAAAACCGTCATGACTACTACTCGTCCTCTTGAATTACTTCACATGGATTTATTCGGTCCTCAAAATTATGCTAGTCTTGGAGGTAACAAGTATGGTCTGGTTATTGTTGATGATTTCTCTCGATACACCTGGGTTTTCTTTCTAGATGACAAGAGCAAGGTTGTTGAAATTTTCAAAACTTTCGCAAAGAGAGCTCAAACTGAATATGAATTATCTCTCAAGCATATCAGAAGTGATAATGGTACTGAATTCAAAAATACTCATATCGAAGATTTTCTTGATGAATATGGCTTTACTCATGAATTCTCGGCTGCTTATACACCGCAACAAAATGGTGTGGTCGAGAGAAAGAATCGAACACTTATTGAAATGGCCAGAACAATGCTTGCTGAATACATGACTCCTGTCAGGTTCTGGGCCGAAGCTATCAACACTGCATGTCATATCATCAACAAGGTTTATCTGCATAAGTTTCTGAAGAAAACTTCACATGAACTCATCACTGGTAAAAAGCCAAATGTGTCTTATCTCAGGGTTTTTGGTGCTCCATGTTATATCAGAGACATGAATCACAGCTCCAAGTTTGCCCCAAAGGCTCACGAAGGTTTTCTTCTAGGTTATGGTTCAACTTCTCACACTTACAGAGTTTACAACTCACATCTTGGCAAAGTTGTAGAAACTGTAAATGTTCGATTTGATGAAACTAATGGCTCTCAAAAGGAGCAATTACCTCTTAACCTGGATGAACCCCCTTTGGATGAAGTTATCAGGTTCATGGCTATTGGAGATATTCGGCCTGTCGAAGGAAATGCTCAACAAGCCAATAGGGATGATGATGGTCCAATGTTCCCACACATAGCCCGGGGCGCTGGAGATCAACATCCTGAAGAAAATGATGCACAGGTCGAAGGAGAACGCATAAACGAAGAATATGCTGATCCCGAAGGACAAGCTGAACCCGAAGGAAATGATCTCGAAGGACAAGCTGATCCCGAAGATCAACCTGATTCACAAGATGAAGAGACTTTTCCTCGTGTTCGAAGAAGAGTGGATGTCGACTCAATTCTCGAAGAGATTCGTTTACCAGGTCGTCCCACCACTCGTTCTCGTACTCGATTAGCTAACTTCTGTGGAAATTTTTCGTTTGTATCCATGCTAGAACCATCAAAATTCGATGAAGCCATGAAGGACTCAGATTGGATGACTGCTATGCTCGAAGAACTTAACCAGTTCGAGAGAAATAAAGTCTGGTCCCTTGTCGATAGACCTGATCCCACGAAGCATAATATCATTGGTACAAAGTGGATCTTTCGCAACAAGCAAGATGAAGATGGCATAGTGGTAAGGAATAAAGCTCGACTGGTTGCACAAGGCTACACTCAAATCGAAGGTATTGATTTTGGTGAGACTTATGCCCCAGTTGCTCGACTGGAATCCATTCGTGTCATGCTTGCTTTTGCCAACTACAATGGTATACTGCTATATTAAATGGATGTCAAAAGTGCATTTCTTAACGGTGAGATCGAAGAAGAAGTGTATGTTATGCAGCCACCAGGTTTTGAAGACCCGAAGAATCCTGATAAGGTGTACAGATTACACAAGGCTCTATATGGGTTAAAGCAAGCACCTCGTGCTTGGTATGAAACACTGAAGGATTTTCTTCTTAAGAAGGGCTTCAAACCAGGAACAACTGATCCGACTCTTTTTACTCGTGCATACAAAAATGATCTTTTTGTGTGTCAAATTTATGTCGATGACATTATTTTTGGCTGTACTAACCCTGATATTAGCGAAGAATTTGCTCGTATGATGTCGAAGAAATATGAAATGTCAATGATGGGAGAATTGAAGTTCTTTCTCGGGCTTCAAATCCGTCAACAGAAGAATGGTACTTTCATTTCTCAAGAGAAGTATCTCAGAGATTGCCTGAAGAAGTTTGATCTTGTCGGTTGCAAAACTATCAAGACTCCAATGCCTACGAATGTTCATCTAGATGCAGATGAGAAGGGCAAACCTTTCGATCAGAAGAAATATCGCTCGATGATCGGTTCGCTTCTTTACCTTTGTGCATCTAGACCTGACATTATGCTATCAGTATGTATGTGTGCTCGTTTTCAGGAAAATCCGAAGGAATCTCATCATATTGCTGTCAAGCGAATCCTTCGATATCTGGCACACACACCAACCTTGGGTCTTTGGTATCCCAAGGGTGCCCAGTTTGATCTCATTGGTTATTCAGATTCTGACTGGGCTGGTGATCGAGTCGACAGGAAATCTACCTCAGGCACATGTCATTTTCTCGGTAGATCTCTTGTCTGTTGGGCCTCGAAGAAACAGAATTGTGTATCTATTTCTATGGCTGAAGCCGAGTATATTGCTGCCGGTTCATGCTGTACTCAGATTCTGTGGCTCAAGCAAACGCTGAAAGATTATGGTATTCTTGTGAAGAAAATTCCATTGCTTTGTGATAACGAGAGTGCAATCAAAATTGCTCATAATCCAGTGCAACACTCTCGAACGAAGCATATTGATATTCGTCATCATTTTCTTCGAGATCACGTTCAGCGAGAAGATATTGTTATCAGTCATGTTCGCACCGAAGAACAATTGGCTGATATATTCACAAAGCCCTTGGATGAAAAGAGGTTCTGTACACTGAGGTGTGAGTTGAACATCTTGGACTCACGCAATGTGCAGTAAGATCATAACTATCGGTACTATGTATAATACCTTATTATTGTAGTTTACTTTCGTTAATTTTCTGTCGTATTTCTTTTTCGTTTATTTTGTTCGTTTGGTGTTGTCCTATACACTTATCACTCCGAGTTTTTATAGCTGTTTTATCTCGGATTGACTAAGTATCGGACCCTGTTTTCCCTCTATTCTATCCCTACCCTATTCTGTGCTTCTCTCTCGTGAACATGTACATATTGTACTCGATCAAGATTCCCTTCGAATGACATTGATTCAAAAGGAAAATCTATTGAAGTTTTATCTACTTTTATACTCGATGTTCGATGAGTTTGGTCTCGGACGTGGAGCAACTTTCTTTCGGTTCGTTGGGATTTCCCACGATTACCGCCACAAAATCCGTCCGTTGAATACGGAGAGACGCGAAATCTGCGCCGTTGGATCAGATCTGACAGCTCTGTCAGACCTCCCCTTATAAATACTGATCCACTCCACCGGCTTAGACATCGCTATTCCTTCGACTTCGTCTCTTCGCCTCCAGAAGCTCTCTCTCTCGCGCGCCGCCGTGCTGTCTTGTCGCCGTCGACTCCCTCGCCGCTTAACTGCCGGAAGGAAGCTGCCGGAGGCATTCCCGTCGACGAAGATCATCATCCGCGTCGCCGTAGTCGCCTCACATCACCAAGATAGGGTATGTGTGGCTCTGGAGTCGATTCATCTCGTTCTGTTCTTCGTTTCCAGCTTTTGTGTTGATTTTTTTTTCTGATTTCTCTTAGGTCTGTTTGATCCGTTTGGATCTTTGAAACTTGGGAAATCTGTTTCTAGCTTTTCTGTCGATTCCCCATCTGTCCTTGGTAAGAAATCCCTCGGATTCTCTCACTTAGGCAAATCCTACAGTATCGTTTCGATAGATTTAATCTTGTGCGATTTATTCATACAAGTTCTTCGTTAGATTTCCACCCGATGAAAATCTAGCCTAGCACTTTCATGAAAATTTGCGATAAGACAAATCTCTCGATAAGATTGCTGCATTCAAAATGTTTTTCCTCGAAATTGTTGGTACTTGTTCACAACTTTCCTATATTCCCTCGTATCCTTCTTTTTCGCAGGAAAATGTCTGGTAACGAAGGAAATATTAGAGTTCCCAAGCGTGTGGGAGGCCGAACAAGAATCACCAATAACTCTGAAGGTTTGTCTGAGGAAGTAATCATTGAGAAGAATTTGAGAACGCCGCCAGGATCTGAGGATGATCGTACAAGAGAGAATCGTTTGCAAGAGATTCGGAGACTTCAAGCTCTTCGTTGGTATGAATACAAGTCTCTTATTCCTCGTTGGGAGAGGCTGTTTGCTATGAAGAATCCTTGGGTTGATGTCAAAGCTCTAAGGCCAAAGTGGACGAAATTTAATCGACCACCTCCTCCTGCTGATGCTCACCCTACAGCTCTCAAAACACCTGCTGATTTTAAAGAGCTCGTTGAAGCTCGAGAAGCTCGAGCACAAAAGAGAAGAGAAGCTAAAGCTCGAAAAGAAGCAGCTGCTAAAGCTGCCGAAGAAGTTGGCCCTAGCGCCAAACCGAAGGGTGGCAAGAAGTCAGCCAAGAGACAGAAAAAGGTTGTAATAGTTTCACCTCCTGATGCAAGCTCCGAAGGAGAAGCTAATTCAGATGATCAAGACCCTGGTACAGAGGCTGATGTCGAGGACTTACTTCTGAAGAAAAAGCCGAGCAGTAGAGGTATAAGGATCCAGGAGCCTGCTCCACAGGCTCCTCGAGGAAATATTGACTTGACCAACTTGGTCACAGATCCACCTATTTCATCTGCTCCACCTGTTCCTGCTCGCCAACCAAAACCTTCGGCTCCATCGAAGGGAAAGCAAGCTCAAGTTGGTGAAGATGATGAAACGCTTATTCAGCGAAAGGAAAGGCTGGCCAAGCAAAAGGAACAAGAAGAGAAAGAATTGATTAATGCCAAGCTCCTGAACTTTCACAGTCAGCCTGAGCATAAAAAGGCTCTGGTTGCCCAACAACTTGGCATTCTTCATTTGGTCAGTGAAAAATATCGACGACAGGTTTCTGCAGGCACTATCCCTCGTGACCCGAAAGAAAAGGTCACCGAGAAAGTTGTGACTCCCACAGTCACGAAAGAAAAGGTAATAGCCCCTAGTGCTTCGAAGAAGAATGCTGAGGCCCCTAGTGCCTCGAAGGAGAAAGCAGTGGTCTCAAAACCCATTGCTGCTGCCAAAGCCACCAAGGAAGCCGAAAAGAAAGCGAAGGAAGCAAGACAGAAGGCTCAAGCTGCTCCAGTTCCTCGAGCTGCACCAGCTCCTGCCTCTGTTGCACCTGCTGTTTCCGGTCCTCGTGCCGATGAAGAGAGTTCCAATGAAGGAGAATCAAATGCCAATGCTCCTTGGGATGCTGCACATATATCTCACATTCTCTGGAAGATGGCTACTACACCGAGCAAAGTCACTTCCGAGGATGATGTTCCTGCTGAAATCCAAGAGCATGTTGCTCGATACATGATCCGCTGGGAAGGTTATATCACCCAGGATCGAAAAGATAAGGAGCAAGTCAGGTTTTACACCAGGCAACTCCAAGAGGAAACCGAGGACATTGAGTCCCGAAATTTTTTCAAGTCCAAGATTGCATCTGCTGAAGCTTCCAGGAGGACTCAGAAAGAAAATTTAACTGCTGTGTTTGACAAGGTAAAACAAGTTGTGTCTGCCGTTTGCAAAGAGCATAATGATGCTCTGTTCCTAAGACAATCTCGAAAGAGAAAGTCTGCTGCCCCAACCTCTGAGCGTGGGACGCCAGAGATCGAGAAGAATGCAAAGAAGGCCAAGTCCACCGAGGTCGTTGCTACCACAGAACGACAAGAAAAACCAAACCCCACCAAGCAACCCACTCCTCCCCGTAAGAAAACTCCACCACCTCGCCAAACAAATACACCGCCTCGACAAACAACTCCACCCCCTCGTCAAACACCTACACCTCCACCCCGACAACAAACACCTACACCTCCACCCCGACAACAAACACCTACACCTCCACCCCGACAACAAACACCTCCACCTCCACCTCCATCTCCACCCCGTCAACCCTCACCACCAAAAGCCTCGCCACCACCTCCAAACCCACCATCTCCACCTCATGTCATTCCATCGACCATCCCCGCCACTGAAATCCAAGCTCATGCAGAGACCGAGCAAGCTGCTCGTGTCGAGCAAGAAACTCCAGTCCAGAAAGATTACTCTTCTGCCCGGACTATGCCTGAAGGAGAAGATGTTGATGTTGACATCACGACAGTTTCCTCTCGACGAGATCCTGTCGTAAGCAATAGTTCTGGAGATGACAGTTCAAGTAATAATTCTTCATCCTCCTCATCCAGTTCTTCGAACGAAGAAATGGTTGATGCGTTTGCTCAATTTAATGAAGACTTGGAGGCCATGGAAATTGAAGAGGCCGCACAAAATGCTCAAACCGACGAAGGAGATGTCGTCGTAGCTCAGGCCGAGGAGAATGCTCCTGCAGTCATTCCGGCTCAGCATATCGTAAACATTCCATCATCTATCTCTCGACCTGCTGAACCAGAGTTCCAGATGCCAGATAATGCTGCTGAGGTTTTTCCCATTGATGAGCTGCTTCACTCTGCTCATCCGAGAGAAATGCTGCCTTTGTTCCGCTCAGATGTTCCTCGAGGAGGTCCCATCTTCAAAAGGCGCGAACACAAGCCATTTTTCTTCGGTACCAATCCCTACGAGAAGCCCAGAAGTGCTTATTCTCTTCGGTTTTGGACCCAAGAGCAAGCCATCTACTATACTCGTGTGTTGTACAACAAGGCAAGAGTTTTCCAGCATCAATATCTTGATATGCCTTCCGTGTACTCCACTACTTGTTTTGAGAACATTGCCGAGACAATTGATAGCCTGCATGCTCACAAGATGTTTGCTCTCGATTGTGGTTACAATCCCGAGCTTATCAAACAGTTTTATGCAACACTTTATGTCTCTGGTGATCCTGAGAACTCGAAGACATGGAAATTTGACTATATGATTCAAGGCCAAGTTTTTCACATGACTGTCGACCAATTTCTGGCTATCATAAATTTACCTCGGTTCGAAGGATTACCTCACAAACTTCATGATTTACCTGCTGCAACTCCTGCTGAATTCTCTACGCTGATGGATCCAGAAGTCGTAGGAGATCACTACCCCACTGAGCCGAAGCCAAGACACTTGGTATTTGAAGCAAAGGCATGGTTTTATATTCTCTCGAAGACTTTGATGCCAATGCTTGATGTGCACGATAATTTTCCAATTCCAAATGATATGCAACTTGCTCTGTTGAAGTTAGTCCACGGTCATCCCTTCGATTTTGAAGACTACTTCCTCAGAACTTTAGTGTCTTGTGCTGATGACCACAACTCCCACAAGCCGTATGCACCATGGCTGATGGCAATCTGCAATTACTCTCGGGACGTGCCATTCCCCGTATCCATTTACCCGAAGATTTTCACTCCACCTGTTCGAGAAGTATTGCAGGTTGTTGCTCGACCCAACGACCCTTTTGCTGAGCACACTGGCATCCGCGCCCACTTAACTGAGCGCAATATTCGCTCGAAGTTTATCAAGCCAGTGCATCATATGGAAGTTTCCCTTCGGTCCCAGCAAATGCTTCAACATCACATCGATCAAGATTTTATTCAGAAGCAAGCTCTGATGGATGAGATCAATCACTTGCGTAACATTACCATGAACAACAATCAGATGCTGCGTGAATGTCTTCGCCGTGATTGGAAAGGTCTTCGAAAGTTCAATTCCCTCGGTCAACTTCAACGTTGCGGGTTCGAAGAATATCCTCCCCATCTGAACAGGAATTGGACCAATGATGATCGAGTAGATCGACCGGATCCCAATATCCCTCGTCTACCGAAGAACAGAGATGTGCTAAGTGTCGATGATTATTATCATATCACTTTGGACAATTTATCCTCTGACTCCGAGCAAGAAGAAGAAGCTCCTACTCAACGTCAACCCAGAGCTCACTCGCCACTTCCTCGAAGCCCCAGGACCCCGCCGGAATCGCAACTGGAATCTTCAGGAGATCAACATTCTTTCCGCACAAAGATCACTCCTCTAGGCGCTCGTCCAATTCGTCGTGCTCCAACGCTCGCCGAATCTTCTCGTCGTCGCCGGAGCCAGCGTCGCGAGTAGGGATTTCTTTCGACCCTATTCTCTCGATCTTTTTGTACGTTGTGACAAAAAGGGGGAGATGTAGTGCCATCGAAGAAATTAGTTTGCCTACGGGGTTAAGGGTTTCGCATTCCATTCGATAAACTCTTGTTTTTGAGGTTTCTGAGTAGTTTCTTCAAACTTTCGATTCATATTCGATCTGGTTGTAACTAACTCTAAGTAGGACAGTGAACTGCTACTCTTCTTCGTAAGATATCTATCTACTGCCTGCTATTCTTAACCATTTTTGCAGGAAGTTATCTTTCATATAAGTTCACAGGTCATTCGAGGAGATTGCATACTGCTCATTGGATACTATCTGGAATGCAATTTCTCTCGCTAAGACTATTGATGTTTTTCCCTCGACAATACTTGTCAAATATGCACTTCACAGGAAATCCTTATCTTACGTGCATACATCAAGGGGGAGTATTTCATCAATCTTAGCACTGGTTTATCATCGAAAACTCAAACTTTTTCAAATTATTTATCGATGCCTGTTTTGTCAACAATCGTCCAAAAAGGGGGAGATTGTAAGAGCAAGTTTTGCCCCCGAAGGTTTTGGACATTGTTAGACAAAGCAGAAGTGGAACTAATATTGTTTTCGAGCATAAACAGATACTTAGGTTCCGAAAGAATGGAGTTTGCAAGTAGAAGGTCGAAGGACAACTCACTGCAGTGAATCTGCAGTCATCTACCGAAGCCTTTGAAGGAAGACGACCCCTAAAAATGTTGTCGAAGAAGATGTTTCTCTCGAGCAAAAGCGCAACGAGGAGAAAGCTGAAGCTGATCGAAGACTTAGTCTTTTTGCTAGTTTCTCTTTATTTCTTGAGTCGTAGGAAAAACCGTACTATTAAGAGGGGTTTGCTAGTTGAGATCTTTGTCGAAGTGAATCTGCTCTGCTCAACCAAAACCCACAAAAGCCTACCGAGAGAAATCTCACCGAGTCGAGCGAATAGCTCGAAGGCAAAGTCATTGCACTTCGTGCCTTCGAGAGAGAACTCGTTCGGTGAGTCAGCTTACTTGTTCCTCAAGTAAAGTTGCGCAGTGATTGGAATCCGACCGTTGTGGACACGCGTCAAGCGGTTGCATCGGGTCACTTCAGTCATTTTACCCATCGGGATCGCCAACTATAAATACCCCGCACCCACCCGCCAGTTCGGGTTGGCTGCTCCACTGAAGATTCTAAGACAGAAGTCTGAGAGCATCCCAAGAGAGATTCATCGAGAGAAAACCAAAATCCCAAGTCTGAGTTGAGTTGAGCAATTCACTATGACTTAGGTCGAGATTAGCCGATCTTTTTATCTTGGAGAACTGCAAGTCTCCTAGACGGTTAGGCGTCGCCTGTCAAGCAGTCGAAGAGAAATTGTCACTGCTGAAGGAAGTTTGTAAAGGTCTCGGAGATGTCCTGAATCATCTACCACGAGTGAAAACTGGACAAGCTCGAGGAGTTTGTTGCAGTGGAGAATAGGACGGAGAGAGTTTTGCTCCAGGTGTTCAATCACCAGTCCCTCCAACCAGACGTAGCACTTTGCAGAGTGTGAACTGGTTTACCAAACATCGCTGTGTCAGGCTCGTTTTCCTTCTAGCATTTACTTCAAGTATTTTCTCGTAGCCTGTTTGTCTTCGATGTTTTCCTTCGCTCCAAATCCTTTCGAGCCTTGCATTACTTTCGATACTGTATTTCCTTCGAGATGTCTTTAGTCCTACGATGTTTACATGATTTCCTTCTAAGTTCCTTAGAATTTTTAGAAGTGATCATTCACCCCCTCCCCCTCTGATCATTCTTGAGCTTTCAAAAACTCAATAGCATTCACCACAAAGTAGTAATTAACACCAACAGAGTAGAGAGGATAGATAGTACGGATTACAACACAAGTTGCAATTGTGAGATGAGATGGGATGGAGATGGAGATGGTGCTGATGTTGGGGATGATGTTGATGATGATCTCAATGATGCCTGTGACGATGATGATGATGATGGCGACGATCTCCCCTTCCGGGAGGTGATCTCCCCTGCGGAATCTGCCCGCCGGAGATGGCTTTTCTCCTCTGTAGGTTTCCGCCCCGTGGCGGCGGCAAAACACGGAAACTCTTCTGTATTCAGGGTTTCTACCCCAGGGGGGTCTTATAGGCGAGAGGGGGCACCGAGGGGTGACCAGGCATCCAGGAGGGTGCCTAGCGCGGCCAGGAGGGGGCCGCGCCAGGCACCCTTCTGGCTGCCTGGTGGGTCTCCTCACCTCCATCCTCGGTGATCCCCAGTCAATCTTCATAAAAACACTCCCCGTAAATTTTCATCGCATTTGGACTTGATCTGATTCAGCAACTTGCTGTCCACTTTTCACTGCTGAATTATGGTTCTGCTGCTTTGGCACCGGAAAGTTGTAAACTGTGTAAAACAAGCCAAAACAACATAAGAACAATATTTTAAAATGGAATATATCAATGAATAAGATGAAATTACTATATAAAATAGTGATGCATTTTGGAAGTATCAACTCCCCCAAGCTTAGACCTCGCTTGTCCCCAAGCGATTGCTGAGCTCGGTAAACCTGTCCACAAGTTTAGAGAGTGAAGCGTCGATAAAAGAATACGGACAAGAAGCATCAAGATTTCTCACCAAACTGAAGCATCCTCAACAGCAACCTCAACTCATAAGGTCCTTATGAGAAAGTAGTAACAATTATAACAATGTAGGACCTAGAAAACTCATCAAATCATGGCAAACATAGCCTTGGTCAAGGAACAACTAATAAATTTTACTTTTGCTCTTTCACTTATAATGGAACCAGTTGAAGCTTTGTAAAGAACATGTTATCAGTCAAGAAGTGCACATGTTAACACAAAGGAAGATGTTTACTAAGCATAAGCTTTTTCAAACAACTCACTTATAAAAAGATAATGTCAACAAAGATGTAACATGCTAACTTTCAATGCAGCTTTGAAAGCAAGAATCTTTATTAACATCAAGTGTCTGTTCTCTCTCAAGAAGGAAGGAAGTGGAAGGACTGACTCAACACAAAATAAAGGATAAACCCCGTGCAAAAGGGTAAGCAGGGAAAACTCATGTGCCATCTTTAGATCAAACAAAATAAAAACAGGCCTTTGGGAGGTGCATGATCCGTCAACGACTGCTGATAGATAACTCACTCACTTCATGATTTGGACAAGTTTCGAGGAACGGCTCCCATGTGGGGACGATCACATCCCCTTAAATTCCTTTGTTTATCACTCATAAATGAGCGAAGGAACTTGTGCGTTAGTATTTATCTTTTACGAGTTGGGCACTCATGCCAGTCCTTTCTCGTATTAGGGGTTTGCAGATTAGGCATACAATCCCAAGATAAAACTTGTCCATATTAAGAAGATCATGGGTTACCCACCACTTCCTCATGAGCTGAATTAGTGGCACAAAACAGAAGATTTTGAACATCTAGAGATATCACACAAATTATATACTTTAGGAGTGGTAGTGGAATACCACAAATAGGAAGGTATGGTGGACTCAAGTGGAAGATGTTGGTTTCAGGGTATGGAAGTACAAGAGGAATTCCGCTTAGTACAGAGTTTTGTCTAGCAAGGCTTTGAGAGACCAGACAATTGATGACAACTTAGATGCAAGCAATACAAAGCATAAACATTAAAACTAGCATGAAACATAAAGTTGTCTTCCTTGTCAACATAACACTTCAAGCATAATAACACAAAGGTTTTGGCTATGTCTCTACTTTGAGAAAAACAGGCTTGTTGTTATGACCAAAGCTATACTTGCCAAGATTTAAATAAAGTTTTCGAAGCCATACCTGATATAAGGTCAATACTCCCCATAAGAATCAGCTCATAATGTCGATTGCGTGAAGAGAATACCGAGTGCAGTGAAGAAACCAATAGAATTCTCATCAATATTCCTTCATAGACGACCCCACACTCACGGATAAAAAGCTCTCCACAAAAGGAGTGATAGACCTCAAAGCAACACCTATTTCATAAAGTAACTTCCCTAGACATGATACGACTCTACTTGACTCTTAAAGACAAAGATAAAGATAAAGATGCCCGGCACTCCCCCAAGCTTGGAACAAGCTAAGGGGATGCCATTACCCGAGGAGGTTTATTCCTCAATCTTCCTGCTTCTGGTTCTTCAAGTCTCTGATTATGTGCCGCAGACATTGATTTTCAGCTTCCAAGATCTCCACTTGTGCTTTTAGCACACGGAGATCTTCACAGAATTGGTTGGTGACGCGATAAGCTTCAGAGACGGTGGACGGCCTTTGTGGATCCACAAGCGAAGGAGTTGTTCCTGAAAGCTTATGAGAAAAGTCATACTGAGGTTGGACAAACCCCACCATGATGGGGTTGCTTGGTCCTCCTTCCTGCTGGGCGGTGACGATCTTGACTTCTTTTCTCACGGAGCGCTCTATCTCCGCTTGCCTTGCAGATATTTCTTCTTCAGTGGCCCATCCGACGTACTTCCTTTGATTGTAGTCTTGCTGGAGTTGTCGCAGACGACGGCCCATGTAATCTTCTCCGCTCGAGTCACAAGAAGACATCTCTAGCAACAGCTTTTCACCCTAGCAGAAACAGACCGAGAAAGAAAACACACGAAATCGCGAGATACGGTGCCGGGACTATCCGGGCAAATATATAGCAAAAATTTCTGCAACATAAGGAAGGTTTCAAGCCTAGGTGGAGTCGGAGTCGTAGTCCAGGGCACCCAGGAGGGTGCCTGGCGCGGCCAGGAGGGGGGCCGCGCCAGGAGGCCTCCTGGGGCCCCTGGAGATCCTCTCCGGCTCCACTCGGGCTTGGAATTTTCCTAATTTTGCAAAAACTTTGAAAAGTAAACTTTTATTGACGTTCGCGGTGTTTTCTTACCATAATTCATACCTTTTCTTATTCTGCTCCTACCGGAGTCTGAAACTGGCTGCAACATGTTCTTCGTGAGTCTTTGTATATATCATGTTTGCATCCACATTGATTGGATCACCTGCCATATAATGTTTGAGTCTTTGTCCATTCACAACTTGAGGTTTGGTGCCTGCTAAGCGGCTTCTCGCCCTTCGTTGGTGAGCCCCAAGTGGAAGGCATGATGCAGTGTAGCAGCGAGTTTCCCTCGGTGAAGATACCAAGGTTTGTCTCCCGTAGGACTCCGGATATGATAAGTAGGTGTCAGCAGCGCGACTGACGTGGACCTGCACACAGACACAAATAACTTTGTTCCCAACGAAGTTCAGAGAGGTTGTCAATCTCTCCAGTCTTGTTTTTCACAAAGGGTAAAACACAAAGGATAATGATAGCAAGTAAAAGTAGAAAAGTAAAGATAGCTTGGAAATAGTAATGAGGATATGGACCGGGATACGTGATGTTCACTAGTGATGTCTCTCTCCCAAAAGACGATAAAACTGCTATGCGAGGTAAACAAATTACAGAAAGGCAATTGACAGGATTATGAACGCACTGCAATGCTAACTATGCTACAAAAGAAAGGAAGAGGTTCAAAAGCACGGGCAGTACGCCAAAATAAGTAGACCGAAATCCATCTGCATCTACTACTAATCATCCACCTTGAGATATCTATCCAGAACATCTCGCTGGTATTAAGTTGCGAGCGCCACACAAAGTGTAAACCCAAAGCAACAGACAACTGCAATAAAAGAACTTTGCGTAAAGTAAACAATCCTTGTGACCGCGGTCACAAGCACCGTTGTTTTCCCCCTTGTGGCAACAACACATCCCCTAGACTCATGTTTTTGTCACTCAAGCGTGTCATCGGGGAGGCATGAACCCACAATCTAGCACAACGCTCCCTCTTGGAGTCACTACCTACTACTTGGCCAAAGCAATAAACATCAACGGAGAACATGCAAGAATTACTTAGGAACAACAATATAAAAGATAGAAACCAAATATATTACTCTAGCACAATCTGAACATAATCTCATAATCCATCAGATCCGATCAAACTCAACATAGCAATTGCAGAAATATTACAAAGGTGCCTCGATCATGTAGGGCAGCTCACGAGGTCTAAACAATGAAGATCAAAGAGGGGAGGAGAACATCACATAGCTACTGATCACGGACCCATGGTCCAAGGAAAACTACTCACAAGACATCCGGGGAGCATCCATGGTGGACAGGAGACTCCCGGAGGTCAATCCTCCCTCCGGCAGGGTGCCGGGAAGAGGTCTTCTGGTGCTCCCAATCTCGGAAGCGCGGCGGCGGCGGAACAGAGGCGAGTTTGCGGAATAGGGTTCTGCTTTTGGAGTTTTCCCGTGAAGGGGGATAAATAGGCGAAGGGGGGCAGCCAGGGGTGGGCCAGGGGCCCAGGCGCCCCCCTGGCGCGGCCAGGGGTGGGGCCGCGCCGGGTGGCCGCCTGGCCCCCCCTTGGCCCCCCTCTGGCCCCTCCCGGGCTTTTCTCGAAGCTTCCGTCACGCTGATTTTTTATCTGAATTTTCCCGAATTTTTCTGACACTTTTTATATGGGGGAAAACTGAAATAGAAAAACAGTAGAAAACAGGAACTGGCACTAGGGTGCACTGAGTTAATAGGTTAGTCCAAATATGATCAAAAGTGTATGAAAGTGTACCTAGATCATAGCAATATCACACAAAACATGCATGGAGCAAGCAGAAATTATAGATACGTTTTGGACGTACCAACATCCCCAAGCTTAATTCCTGCTCGTCCTCGAGTAGGTAAATGATAACAAGCATAATTTCTGTGGTGACATGCTAGCAACCATAAAAGAACTTTGAAAAGTAAAGCAATTAAGGCTAGAGATTCAATTCAAGTCATAACATGCAAGAGTCTATATTAGCATTGAAACAAGTAACAAAAGAACATTAGGTGCAAGAGCTCTCGCTGTCCGTGACTCGAATGTCTCCAAATGGTGTTTGCGTGCAAGAAGGGGGATAGAGAATACGAGAAAAAGTATTTTTGTGTTGAGAACTCAATCTACTAAAGTTTCACACTTGGTCCTCTTTGGAATCTTATCTTGACTCGTCCCCAGACCACTAGCCAGGTACAAGTCAATTTGATCCACTCCTTTTCGATATTTTGAGCACTCATGCAATGGATGAGCGTAAGCACGAGAGTTGGCACTTAGGATGGTAAAGAGAGAAATATGGTGAAGGAAGAAGAAAAAAAGGATGAGAAAGGCTCACATCAATGAGGACAATCATAGGCAAGAGATGCCAAATGATAGATATGATGTGAGGAGTAGGGATTGCCATGCAACGGGTGCACATACGAGCTAGGAAGGTCTCCAAACTATATGTATAAAGATCATCTCTATGGAGTACAAGGATATAAAGGGAGTACTAATGTGGATCTCTCAAAAGGATAGTAGTGTTGCCCCTTTCTTTCTTTTTATTTATTTTTCTCTTTTTTCTATTTTGTATTTTTTGGTGGCCTCAATGGCTCTTTCTATTTAACTCTCATTTGTCCTCTTTGGGATCTTTTAATGTGTCCACTTCGGGATCTTTTCCTCACTTAAGGGCAACACTCTATTTTACAAGAAGGTAAAGGAGATCTTTCACACTTTACAAGGTACACAAAATCATAAAGAAGATGTAACTATCATGATGTATGCAATGTATGTCGCTGCCAGTGTAGCAGGAACATGTAAGACATGAATATCAAGTCATGAAGAGGTGGAAGTTGAATGGCAATGTAACTCGGAAAGGCTATGGAAATGCCTTGATAGGTAGGTATGGTGGATGTTTTGAGGAAAGATATAAGGAGGCTTATGATGACAGAGCGTATCATGCCAAGGGTTTGGATGTACCGGCGAAGGTGGACACCAACTCTCGGAGTGAGAAGAAGGCAATGCACGGCACGGGAAAGGCTAGCAAAATATGGGAAGGTGGAAGTGTCAACTCTCAATACTTACATTAGTCTAAAGAAATCATGCACTTATTATCGGTAACTCTCAATCTAATGAGGAGGTTCACAAAGAGACAAGTACCCCGAGGAGGAGTGTATGGGGGGTTTAGTTATCCTTGCGCATCCTCGACTCATGGTACGTGAGTGTACTCTAATATTCGACTCCTCAGAAGAGTAGTGATCCACCTAGTAGCTAGAGTTCTCAACTAGTTTTGTAGGTTTTGAAAATAAACATGGATTGCCCAAAATACAACACCTATCACTAGTAGGCTAGAGCTCTTGACACCAAAAGTCCAAACATTACTCATAACAATACGTCAAAACTATTGCAACCTACTACTAAAATTAAATAGCAACCTCAAGTACCTACTTCTCAAAACAAGACACAACTCAGTGCAACAACCAACTCTATTTAACAAGATAAACATGAAAACTAAAAAGAGTTCCAGCAAAAAAATAAACAAAAGCCAAGGCTCTTGCTAAAGACAAACTAAGACTAAAACTAAACATGGCAGTAGCTATGAAATGATAAAGAACACACAACAGCAAAAAGATAAGCAGGAAAAATCCTATGATGTGTTCTAAATTTGAAAGTGGAGCGTGTTTCTATCCCACATAAAGTAAGAAGGGATCTAACTTGTTATGAACAGAAAGCAAAGCTAAAGGAAACTAAAAACAAAACCTAAGAGCGAGACGCTCCAAGCATAGCACATAACACATGAAGTGATAAAAATATAGTGAGACGAAGGACGAACTGATGATTTGTTGATGGAGAAGGGGATGCATGGGGGCATCCCCAAGCCTAGACGCTTGAGTCTTCTTGAATATTTGTTGGGGATGCATGGGGGCATCCCAAAGCTTGAGCGCTTGACACTCCTGGATCTTCTTCCATCATCTTTCATCGCACACTTGGAAACTCCCTTCATACATAACTCATCATAAGCTGATTAGAGAGGTTAGTACCCTTAATAAATATTTTTTCTCCACTGGATATAAAGATATTCTTGAGGAGCTACTGTTTCTCAAGAGTGCCAAAAAGTTTTTGCAAATAAAAAGCAAGCTTAAGGTTTGCAAAAGTTAGGAGAGACAAACGTGGCAGAATCTGTGAAAAACAGAACAGCAGATAGTAAAGATTTTTTTAGGGGCACTTCTGCAACTCAAATAAAAAAACTCAGAACATACGGAAGTTTCGTAATTGTATAGAGCATACTGTGTAAACATTTCAGCTCAAAAAGATGAACTGGGATTTTTCTGGAATTTTTCTGGTCACGAGGACAGAATCTGTTTTCTGGACAGCATGTCACAACTTTTACTTCCCTTGCCGTAAGAGGCTATAACTTGGCAGAAAGTTGAAAAATAAAGATACAATGATGTTGCTACAGTAGTAAAAATCATCAAGACACAACAAAAGCAAAAATAAAAACCTAAATTCGTTGCGGGCTGCCTCCCGAAAGGGTTTCTTTAAAGCCATTAGGTAGGCATGATGCAAAAAGAAGAATCATGTTTTATCAAGAGAAAGAGAATAACTAGCCCGTATAACGGACTCAAAAGGTAACTTGATTTTATTTCTAGGGAAGTGTTCCATCCCCTTTTTGAATGGGAATTGGAATTTTATATTCCCCTCCTTCATGTCAATAACCGCACCAACGGTGCGAAGAAAAGGACGTCCCAAAATAATTGGACATAAAGGTTCACACTCTATATCCATAACAATAAAATCAACGGGAACATAGTTGTCATTTACAATGATAAGAACATCGTCGATCTTCCCCAAAGGGTTCTTTATGGAAGAATCAACAAGACGAACACCAAAAGAACAAGGCTCAAGAGGCTTCAATTCAAACATATCAAATATTCTTTTGGGCATAACGGAGGTACTAGCTCCAACATCACATAAAGCATAGCAAGAGAAGTTATTTAATTTAACTTTGATCATAGGGTCCCAGCCATCATCTAGCTTCCTAGGTATGGAGGCTTCTACTCTAAGCTTCTCCTCCCTAGCTTTGATGAGAGCATTTGTTATATACTCCGTGAAGGCAAGATTAAGTGTGCTACTGTGGGGGTCTCTTGACATTTTGTGTAGCAAGCTAATAACTTCTGAGAGGGTGCAACTATAAAAATCAATATCACTACTATCAAAGGTGGTAGTAGTGTCGTATAGGCTCACTTGTTTGAAACCCTATATGTTCATAGGAGTTTCTTTATCTACGGTTGAGGTATTAGCATCACCATTAATAGGTCCAACGGGACTAGGAGTGCATTGGGTGCTAATAGTTTGACTGTCCTCAACAATTTGGATAGGGGCAACTGTGTGGTGTGTAGGAAGGCTCTTAATTCTATCCTCTTCCTCTTTTTCCCTAGCCCATCTTTCTTTAAGTTTAGCCATCATCCTAATATTTTCATTGATTTGCAACTGGATATCATTAATAGGAGTGACCTTATTCTCCTCAAGGGGAGAGGTTCTAATTTTGAGCATCTCAATATCAAGGGCTAAGCTTTCTACCTTCAAAGAGAGATTATCTATTTTAGCTAATTTCTCCTCTAAATTTTTGTTGAAGGCTTTTTGGGTAGTGATAAAGTCTCTAAGCATGCTTTCTAATTCAGAAGAGGGGTTCTTGTTGCTAGGGTAAGTGTTGTTGTTCCCATAGTTGGATGGAAACGGTCTAGGATTGCTAGCAAAATTTCCCCTATAAGCATTGTTGTTGAAGTTGTTTCTAGCAATAAAGTTCACATCTAATTGTTCTTGAGCAACCAATGAATTTAAAGGAACATCATGAGGATCAATAGAGGGTTGCTTGGTAAGTAGAGACATAATTAAGTCAACTTTTTCATTGAGGGAGGTAATTTCCTCGACAGAATTTACCTTCCTACCTGTTGGAGCGCGTTCGGTGTGCCATTGGGAATAATTAGTCATCATCTCATCGAGAAGCTTTGTGGCAGCACCAAGTGTAGTTGACATAAAGGTTCATCCCGCGGCCGAAACTAACAGGTTCCGCGAGGTAAAGTTCAAGCATGCATAAAAAGTCTGGATAACCATCCAAGTAGTCAAACCATGTGTAGGGCATTTCTTAACAAGAGATTTCATTCGTTCCCAAGCTTGGGCAACGTGTTCATTATCCAATTGCTTAAAATTCATAATATTACTCCTCAATTGGATAATCTAAGCAGGAGGGTAGTACTTCCCTATAAAAGCATCTTTGCACTTATCCCAAGAATCTATGCTATTTCTAGGAAAAGATTGAAACCAGATTTTAGCATCTCCCCTTAAAGAGAAAGGAAAGAGCTTGAGCTTAACAACATCACCTTCTACTTCTTTATACTTTTGCATATCACATAATTCAACAAAATTATTCAAGTGTAAAGCAGCATCATCTCCAGCACCAGAGAATTGATCTCTCATAACAAGGTTTAGCAAAGCAGGTTTAATTTCATAAGAGGTAGCTGAAGTGGTAGGTGTGGCAATGGGAGTGCAGATAAAGTCCTGGTTGTTGTGACTAGTGAAGTCACACAACTTGGTGTTTTCAGTGGAACCCATAGTGGCAGCAAGTGTGGCAGGTATTTTTGGTATTTTTGATAAAAGAAACAAAGATAAAAACTGAAAGATAAACTAACAAGACTAAAAAACAAAGGTAAAGGGTAGTGTGCAACTCCCCTATCTTAGCACTAGGAGTCCCCGGCAACGGCGCCAGAAATTCTCTTGCTAAGCGGCTTCTCGCCCTTCGTTGGTGAGCCCCAAGTGGAAGGCGTGATGCAGTGTAGCAGCGAGTTTCCCTCGGTGAAGATACCAAGGTTTGTCTCCCGTAGGACTCCGGATATGATAAGTAGGTGTCAGCGGCGCGACTGACGTGGACCTGCACACAGACACAGATAACTTTGTTCCCAACGAAGTTCAGAGAGGTTGTCAATCTCTCCGGTCTTGTTGTTCACAAAGGGTAAAACACAAAGGATAATGATAGCAAGTAAAAGTAGAAAAGTAAAGATATCTTGGAAACAGTAATGAGGATATGGACCGGGATACGTGATGTTCACTAGTGATGCCTCTCTCCCAAAAGACGATAAAACTGCTATGCGAGGTAAACAAATTACAGAAAGGCAATTGATAGGATTATGAACGCACCGCAATGCTAACTATGCTACAAAAGAAAGGAAGAGGTTCAAAAGCACGGGCAGTACACCAAAATAAGTAGACCGAAATCCATCTGTATCTACTACTAATCATCCACCTTGAGATATCTATCCAGAACATCTCGCTGGTATTAAGTTGCGAGCCCCACCCAAAGTGTAAATCCAAAGCAACAGACAACTGCAATAAAAGAACTTTGTGTAAAGTAAATAATCCTTGTGACCGCGGTCACAAGCACCGTTGTTTCCCCCTTGTGGCAACAACACATCCCCTAGACTCATGTTTCTGTCACTCAAGCGTGTCATCGGGGAGGCATGAACCCACAATCTAGCACAACGCTCCCTCTTGGAGTCACTACCTACTACTTGGCCAAAGCAATAAACAACAACGGAGAACATGCAAGAATTACTTAGGAACAACAATATAAAAGATAGAAACCAAATATATTACTCTATCACAATCTGAACATAATCTCATAATCCATCAGATCCGATCAAACTCAACATAGCAATTGCAGAAATATTACAAAGGTGCCTCGATCATGTAGGGCAGCTCACGAGGTCTAAACAATGAAGATCAAAGAGGGGAGGAGAACATCACATAGCTACTGATCACGGACCCATGGTCCAAGGAAAACTACTCACAAGACATCCGGGGAGCATCCATGGTGGAGAGGAGACTCCCGGAGGTCAATCCTCCCTCCGGCAGGATGCCGGGAAGAGGTCTTCTGGTGCTCCCGATCTCAGAAGCGCGGCGGCGGCGGAACAGAGGCGAGTTTGCGGAATAGGGTTCTGCTTTTGGAGTTTTCCCGTGACGGGGGATAAATAGGCGAAAGGGGGCAGCCAGAGGTGGGCCAGGGGCCCCAGGCGCCCCCCTGGCGCGGCCAGGGGTGGGGCCGCGCCGGGTGGCCGCCTGGCCCCCCCCCTTGGCCCCCCTCTGACCCCTCCCGGGCTTTTCTCGAAGCTTCCATCACGCTGATTTTTTATCTGAATTTTTCTGAATTTTTCTGGCACTTTTTATATGGGGGAAAACTGAAATAGAAAAACAGCAGAAAACAGGAACTGGCACTGGGGTGCACTGAGTTAATAGGTTAGTCCAAATATGATCAAAAGTGTATGAAAGTGTATCTAGATCATAGCAATATCACACAAAACATGCATGGAGCAAGCAGAAATTATAGATACGTTTTGGACGTATTTGTGCCTTCAAAATTATTGATCTTGATTGCACCAGACCGATATACTTCTTCGATATGAAAAGGTCCTTCCCATCTGGAAATTAGTTTACCTGGAGAAAACCTGAAACGAGATCTAAACAACAAAACTTTATCACCAACATTAAATTCACGTTTCAGAATTCTTTTATCGTGCCACTTCTTTACCTTTTCCTTGAACATTTTAGCGCTCTCGTAAGCTTCACTCCTCCACTCATCTAGAGAAGTCAAGTTCATGAGACGCTTTTCACCAGCTAACTTTGGGTCAGCATTTAGCTCTCTGACAGCCCAGACAGCCTTGTGCTCTCTCTAATGGTAAATGGCAAGCCTTGCCATAGACCATTTTATACGGAGACATGCCCATGGGGTTTTTGTAAGCAGTTCTAAACGCCCACAAAGCATCTCCTAAATTCTTTGACCAGTCCTTTCTAGAACTGTTTACTGTCTTCTGTAAGATCAACTTGATCTCCCTATTGGTGAGCTCAACTTGCCCACTAGTTTGAGGGTGGTATAGTGATGCAATCCTATGATTGACATCGTACTTGGATAGAGCCTTCCTGAAAGCTCCATGCGTGAAGTGTGACCCTCCATCTGTCATGAGGTACCTTGGTACTCCAAACCTAGGAAAAATTACATCCTTGAGCATTTTCAAAGATGTCTTGTGATCAGCACTCTCAGTGGGGATTGCTTAAACCCACTTGGTTACATAATCAACAACAACTAAGATGTGTGTGTACTTATGTGAAGGAGGAAAAGGACCCATAAAATCAAAACCCCAGCACTCGAAAGGTTCGATCACTAGTGAGTAATTCATAGGCATCTCATTTCTCCTGCTAATGTTACCAACTCTCTGACACTTATCACAAGATATAACGTACCTTCGGGCGTCCTTAAAAAGAGTAGGCCAATAAAAACCTGATTGTAAAACTTTATGTGTGGTCCTTTCACCGGCATGATGTCCTCCATAGGGACTATCGTGACATTGTCAAAGAATGTCCTGCTGCTCGTGCTCCGGTATACACCTTCTTATGATCCCGTCCGCACCTTCTTTGTAAAGATGTGGATCATCCCAAAAGTAGTGCCTCAAATCCGTAAAGAATTTCTTCCTCTGCTGAAATGTAAAACCTGGAGGCAAAAACTTTGCAACGATAAAATTAGCATAATCTGCAAACCAAGGGTCGGAATGAGATTGTACTTTTACAACAACAAGTTGTTCATCTGGAAACTACCGTTGACTGGAATAGGATCGTGTGGGATATCTTCCATCCTTGAAAGATTATCCGCCACCGGATTGTATTATAACACTTACATAGACTTACTCCAGCCCGATCACTTAGTCGGGGTCTAGGGCGGGCTCGATCATACATCAAAGTGTGCACGTGACGGAGTCACGAGCAATCGCATCGCGATGCCCCAAGCTGCGCACATCTAAGGGCCACTTGGTGTATAAAAGACCGCCAGCCAGATCACAACTAAGGTCTCGAAAACCCATACTAAGACATGCATGTTATAATCATACACGCAGCACACATGTCCAGAATGAACAGCAGGCATCATTGCAATTCTCTACAAAGTGTACAACTTTATTGATAACTCTTACAGAGTGCACACAGAGATCACAAGTCTGTGAACCAACATTACATCAAACATGCGGAAGCAAAGTAGGTCTGAGTACAGACAAGTTTAACAAATGGCTTAGAGAAGCCTTATTTATAAACAAGCCCTTCACGAGGGAACCTGTCTGCTGACTGGGACTACACTAGCTTGGTCTTCAGTCGTCGAGCTCGAGGAAGAATCCACCTTCGGGGTCAGTGGGATCATCTAAAACATAGAATAAGCAAACGTGAGTACAAAGTCGTACTCAGCAAGACTTACGTAGGAGCTATGCTACTCATGCACATGTATCAAGGTAAAGAGATGTGGGGTTCATAAGCAGAAGTGCCATCTTTGACTTGGGTAGTTCTGAACTACGAGTACCAGACTTGAGGTAAGAAGTGTACACGAGTCCACTACATCTCTTCAACCAATTACACCACTATGTTGCCTTCCTCGACTTCCCACGAGAAGCACGCCATAACACTCACGCTTATCTTGGCAAGTTTTATAAGTATCCAGTTCAAGTTGTCTAATAATCAAGCTAAGCTTTCCAAGCAGTCCTTAACCGCGGATGCGGCTATGCGAATAGTTTTGTTAACCCTGCAGGGGTGTACTGCTACACACACATGACCATCAGTTACCGCCTTTGTCCTCGACACCATTCAAGGGGTGTCGGCGAGGATGTTCACCACAACACTTCGCCCACAGCTCCGTTCTAGTCCAGAGAGTCGCCTATCTAAGGGGGATCCGTATGGAAGTCCGGCCGAGGTTCCAGTACAGCCTCAAACTATTTGTGCAGGGTCCCAAGCCGATCTGAGTAGCCGTTCATCCACTTCGCAGACCGTGCCACAGCCCTACCAGAACTCTGAACTACTGCGACTTCTGGGGTTCGAACGGGGTGAGGTACTAGGTTGAGAGGGGTCAGTGAGCCCAATGTGTGGTTGCACTCTTCTTCTTGGATCACCACACAAGAACTCGGACTTAAGGCGGTGTTCAATGAGACAACCCACTGTGTACTCCTACACAGCCTCTCATCGTTCACCTTGTATTAGGGTAGATTCACCAACACATTTCCACCATCATCAACATGATCACTACCATCCCGACTCACAAAAGAGTAATCTCATTGTAACTCCAAGCATGCAATAAGCAGTAACAGTTGCAGGGGGGCACATGATAACAATCAACTCCTACATCTGCTAGGATTGTGGTTTGCTTACTACTGTGACAAGATTATAGGTCATGCAAAGGATATGGGTTTAACTATGCGGTAGAATAAATAACAAGGTGATCATCCTATTTCATGCATAAGCGAGACTGAGAGGGAAATGGGTTTTTATCAACATGATCAATGGGGGTTTGCTTGCCTTGCTGACGAGGTTCGGTATCGGGGTCTTCAACGAAGGGGGTAACCTCGGGTTCCGGCTCCACCTCTAATCGACAAACAACAAACATCGAAGCATAATAAGTACAATGCTCAAGCACATGAGTTGAAGGTTGAAACTTGATGTATGTGTCACTGATGTGTGATTTATTCCATTTAAAAGGAGTATGAAGCAAATGAATTGCAAATTCAAACTCCATTCGATTTATTGATGAATTTTCATTGCATTTGAAACCATGAATGTTCATTGGAAAGGGTTGAGCATGAAGTGAGGTTGTAAAGGTAAGGTAAAGTCTCTGATGTGTGGATGAAACCATTTAAAAGAAGTGTGTTGCAAAGTCATTTGCAAATGCACACCAAATTTGAATTCAAATTAAATCCATATGCACATTTGTCTCTGTTCACCCAATTTAAATTGGTCAAACATATAATCAAAGTCCATATTCACATTCCTTGGATTTTTCTGATTATTTTAGACATATTATTTGTCTAATTTGAAGTTAAAATGAATTAATTATGATTTTCCAAAGTTTGGCCATTTTCTGCCAATTTCTGCATCAGCATGAGGTCATGTCGACGTCAGGGGGTCACTGACCACTGGGACCCACATGTCAGTGTCTCACTGTGTTGATTAATTTGATTTAATCGATTTAAACTTAAACAGGGGGGATTAGCAGGCTGGGCCCACATGGCAGTGTGACTAGGGGTGGGTCCAGGAGTTAATAACTCGGGCCTAATCTAATGACGTCGGCGGCGAGCTTCCAGACGGCGGCGCCTCGCCGGAGTTCCTCCGCAGAGCATAGGTGGGGGCTTGGAGTGCACCAGCACGTTGCTCGTGCTCCCGCGCGTCTAGTGCACCCATCGGGGGGGTCACTGGCGTGCTCCAGAGCTCGGGACCATCGACCATGGTGGTGGCTGGGCTCGGGCAACGGCGAACAGGCGAGGAGGTGCACGGAGAGAGCCACGGGAGGGAGCAATCGAGGCAGAATCTCACCCCAAACGTGTTGAAGCGCTCGTCGGAGCCGGAGCGGAGCTGGAGGAAGCTGGATTTGACGCCGGAGTCGTTGCGGCTGGCGATGAAGAAGAAGAATCTTGCGTCGCCGGTGTTGCCCTTCTGCTTCGATTGACCGGGGGATTCGACGCAGTCGTCCGCTGCGCGTCGACAGGACAAGGTGGGGCTCGCCGGTTTGCTCACTGGCCACGACGGAGCAGCTCCATGGCCGGCTAGGGTTTCGGGACCTTTCTCTTCTTCGCCGGTGAGGAGGAACGGAGGCTAGGGATGGGGGGGAAGTGCGCGGGGTGTCTCCCAGTCGTGCGCGGCTGCGAGAAGAGGCACGGGAGGCGCCAGGCAGGCTAGCTGCTTCCTGCGGGTGTCGGCATGCCGGGCACGCAGTTGTGTGCTCGTGCCCGGGGTAGACGACAAGGCTGGGTGGGCTGGGCTGGCTGGGGAACAAGTTGGGCCCAATGCCAGGTAAGCTCTTTTTTCTATTTTCTGTTTCCTTTTCTTTTCTGTAATTGATTTGTGTTAGCTAAATTAAATAGCTAGACATTTTATAAAATGCTGAAACTTTTTATATGGCTTCACAATATAATAGGCTAGCCACTTGTAAAGTCTGAACATTTTTAAAATTCAAATTATTTGAACTTTAATTCAAATAGGGGTTTAAATTTAAATCCATGCTCCTGTTTGAATATTTGAAAAATCCATGAGCATGGGAATAATACCACATCACTTTATATGTGATCATACTCATTAATGTGAGTTTTCAAAAATACAAAAGGAATTTTTGGAGCAACTTTATTTCTGGCCATTTGAATTAAATTCATCTGGGGGTTGTTCTCTCTCCCCTTTCAATTTCTTTTGAAATTTTTTACATGATGCAAAGTGAGACTTAATCCTAGTACATACCTAACAGAGGGTTCTGACAACTCGCCCCCACTCAAAAGAATCTCGTCCCGAGATTCAGAAGTCTGCGGGAGGAA
Source organism: Bromus sterilis (assembly GCA_950022295.1). Classification (NCBI taxonomy): domain Eukaryota; kingdom Viridiplantae; phylum Streptophyta; class Magnoliopsida; order Poales; family Poaceae; genus Bromus; species Bromus sterilis. The sequence continues at coordinate 285,082,698 of OX465600.1, forward strand.
GGAGGGGTACTCGGCACTGAGACGGTCTTCTCTTTCCCATGTGGCTTCTTTCTCGGAGTGGTGTGACCATTGCACTTTCAGAAACTTGATCTTCTGACGGCGAGTGACACGCTCTGCTGAATCAAGAATACGAACGGGGTACTCTCGATAAGAAAGGTCATCTTGGAGATCAAGCGTTTCATGGTCGACTTCGCGGATGGGGTCCTTGAAGCAACGCCTGAGTTGTGACACATGGAATACATCATGTACTCGGGAAAGGTGCGGGGGTAGTTCAAGTTGGTAGGCAACTTCTCCACGTTTAGCAAGAATGCGGAACGGTCCGATGTAACGTGGGGCCAACTTGCCTTTGATACCGAAGCGTTGGGTTCCCTTCAGAGGAGTAACCCGAAGGTAAGCCTTCTCATCCAGATTGTAGCTTTCTTGCCTATGATGACGATCATAGTAGCTTTTCTGACGAGACTGGGCTGCTTTCAATTGATCACGAACAATGCGAACTTTCTCTTCTGCTTCCTTGATCATATCCGGTCCAAAGAATTGTCTTTCACCGGTTTCTGGCCAGTTTAGGGGTGTTCGACATCTTCTTCCATAGAGGAGTTCAAAAGGAGCCATGTTCAGATTAGATTGGAAACTATTGTTATAAGCAAATTTGGCAAATGGAAGAGACTTCTCCCAATTCTTTCCGAATGAGATAACACAAGCTCTGAGCATGTCTTCGAGAATTTGATTAACCCTTTCAACTTGACCGCTAGACCGAGGATGGAAAGTTGTACTAAAGGAGAGATGAGTTCCCATAGCATGTTGGAAGCTTCCCCAGAATCTAGAGGTGAAAAGGCTACCACGATCGGAATTGATTTCCAAAGGAACACCATGAAGAGACACAATTCTAGTGACATACAAGTCCGCTAACTGGCTAGCAGTTATAGACTCGCGAACGGGAAGGAAGTGTGCAACTTTGGAAAGTCTATCCACAACAACGAAGATGGCATCATTTCCTTTCTGGGTTTTTGGAAAGCCAGTGATGAAATCCATACTGACTTTGTCCCATTTCCACTCTGGAATAGGCAAAGGTTGAAGTGTACTAGCAGGTCTTTGATGTTCTGCCTTAATGCGACGACAAACATCACATTCGGCAACATATCGAGCAATGTCTCTCTTCATCCTAGTCCACCAAAATCTCTGGCGTAGATCTCGGTACATTTTTGTGCTACCGGGATGAATCGAGAGGGGAGTGTCATGGGCTTCTTTAAGGATGAATTGCCTAAGATCCCTATTCTTAGGTACTACCAAACGATTTTCAAAGAATATCGTTCCTTTGATATCTGTGGAGAAACATTTAGCAACTCCGCTAGCAATGTTCTCCTTGATTCGGCGAACACCTCGTGCACGCCTTTGGGAAACTATGATTTGATCCTCAAGTGTTGGTTTCGCCACCAAGTTGAAAAGAGATCCACGAGGAACAATCTCGAGATTGAGATTTCGAAATTCCTCATGAAGAAGTGGTTGATACTGTTGTAACATGAGGTTGTTACAATACGAATTACGACTTAGTGCATCAGCCATGACATTGGCTTTGCCTGGGGTGTAAGAAATTCCTAAGTCATAATCTTTTATCAACTCAATCCAGCGTCTTTGCCTGAGATTAAGATCTGGCTGGGTGAATATGTATTTGAGGCTTTGGTGGTCGGAATAGATCTCACAACGATTACCAAGGAGGTAATGTCGCCAAGTTGTCAGGGCATGAACTACGGCAGCGAGTTCAAGATCATTGGTAGGATAGTTCTCTTCATGTGGACGCAACTGGCGTGAAGCATAAGCTACCACATGTCTATCTTGCATAAGTATGCATCCTAACCCTTGCCGTGAAGCGTCACAAAAGATCTTGAAATCCTTTTTGGTGTTTGGAGGCGCAAGTACGGGTGCAGAAGTCAATCTTCTTTTTAGCTCTTGAAAGCTTTCCTCGCACTTGGGAGTCCATTGGAATTTCTTATCTTTCTTGAGGAGTTCGGTTAGAGGCTTTGCAACTTTAGAAAAGTTCTCGACGAAGCGGCGGCAGTAGCTTGCTAAGCCAAGAAAACTCCTAACTTGCTTAACCGATTCAGGTGGAGTCCAGTCAAGGACGGCCTGAACTATCTCGGGATTCACAGCAATGCCTTTTGCAGAAATCACGTGGCCTAAGTAGGTCACTTCTGGTAGCCAAAATTCACACTTGGAGAACTTGGCATAAAGGCGGTGCTCTCTAAGTTTCATCAATACCAGCCTAAGATGTTCGGCATGTTCTTCTTCGTTCTTCGAGTAGATGAGAATGTCACCAAGATAAACTACAACAAATTTATCTAAGTACTCCATAAAGATCGAATTCATCATGCGCGAGAAAGTGGCGGGTGCATTGGTTAAACCGAAGGACATGACGGTGTACTCGTAAAGACCATAACGAGTAGTGAAAGCCGATTTGGGAATGTCCTCGTTTCTGATTTTGATTTGATGATAGCCTAGTCTCAAATCCATCTTGGAGAAGAGAGAGGATCCAACAAGTTGATCATAAAGATCATTGATCCTGGGCAATGGGTACTTGTTCTTTATCGTCGCTAGATTTAGCGGGCGATAGTCTACGCACATACTTTCTGTTCCATCTTTCTTCGTTACGAACAGAACGGGGCAACCCCATGGCGATGAGCTAGGGCGGATGAAGCCTTTTGCCAACAAAGCTTCAAGTTGGATTTTAAGCTCATCTAACTCACGTGGGGCCATTTTGTATGGGCGTCTGGAAATTGGTGCGGTTCCTGGCATAAGATCCACTATGAACTCTACACATCTGTCAGGTGGCATAGTTTAAAGGGTTGGATCTCTGGATAGTTTCCTAGAGGATGACCATGGCTTACTAGGTGCTACAACAGATATGTCAGAGTAGCTAAGTACCCCAACACAATGTTGAGTGTGGTTATTCTGGCTAGAAGACATCTAAGTTGGGAGGAAGAGCTGCAAATGATTCAGTATAGGTTTCTAGAAGAAAACCTACAACAAACACTATGGAGCTGTCGTGAATGCCACCTAACAATTCTTCTAGAAGGACACCAAAATGGAGGGAAGGATCTTGCAAATGCATCATATTTTAAAGAAACCTGGAATGACTCGGACAGCATAACGACTGTAATTGTAAGAGAAAACAATTTCTTACAACATGGAAACATCACTTACATACGATGTAAGAAATCAGGAAGCACAACAACTCTAGCAAACTGAACACAACTTTCCTACGGCTACAAGGAAGCAAACAACGAGATGTTCTAGTAAGACATAGATGAGCCTAGTCCTATCTTCCCGTACAATAAGATGAGGGTGACTCAGAAATCGGAACGTTGAGGTAAGGAGAAAAAAGAAGCCTTACGTTGTTCCCTTATATACCCAGAGTAACTATATAACTATAGAAGGCTAGACTCGACTTCGGCCAAGGCTGATAATCCTACAGTCAGTCGTGCTCTGATACCAAGTCAGTCGGGACCCGGGGGTAGCGTATGCAAGACCCGCTACCACACAATCATATGGAGAGCCGAGAACCGTACCCACTTGTCTAAGAAGACAAGGCCAAGCACAGAACGTTCTCGAAAAGCATCGAACGTGAGGGGCATCCCATCCAGGACGGATGATCAACTGAGATGGGTCCTCGTCGTCCACACACAAGTCTAAATGATATGGGTGGTGAACTCCCATATTCATAGAAAAGTCACCTCAACCATACTCTCGATTGTATTATAATACTTACATAGACTTACTCCAGCCCGATCACTTAGTCGGGGGTCTAGGGCGGGCTCGATCATACATCAAAGTGTGCATGTGACGGAGTCACGAGCAATCGCATCGCGATGCCCCAAGCTGCGCACATCTAAGGGCCACTTGGTGTATAAAAGACCGCCAGCCAGATCACAACTAAGGTCTCGAAAACCCATACTAAGACATGCATGTTATAATCATACACGCAGCACACATGTCCAGTATGAACAACAGGTATCATTGCAATTCTCTACAAAGTGTACAACTTTATTGATAATTCTTACAGAGTGCACACAGAGATCACAAGTCTGTGATCCAACATTACATCAAACATGCGGAAGCAAAGTAGGTCTGAGTACAGACAAGTTTAACAAATGGCTTAGAGAAGCCTTATTTATAAACAAGTCCTTCACGAGGGAACCAGTCTGCTGACTAGGACTACACTAGCTTGGTCTTCAGTCGTCGAGCTCGAGGAAGAATCCACCTTCGGGGTCGATGGGTTCATCTAAAACATAGAATAAGCAAACGTGAGTACAAAGTCGTACTCAGCAAGACTTACGTAGGAACTATGCTACTCATGCATGTTGGGAAACGTAGTAGAAAACCAAAAATTTCGGCCTACGAATCAAGAACCCAAGATCATCCAAGAAGATTGCATACAAGGTTTTAGGTCATGGCTCACCAACCGATGTAGCGTAAGTAGAGTTGGTGAAGCTCGTGGAAGTAGATCTCGCAAGTTCTCCCACGAACAGTCCCTCGATCAATCACACGAACAAGTCCCGCGATCTAGTCCCACGGAGAAGTCCCATGAACAAGCTCCTCGAAGAAGGGTCGAAGGTACGACCCCTCCATTAGTATCCACACATCCCGTAGCAGCAATCCAGCAGCGCTCCGCCGTCCAGAGATGAACGGCACCGAGAAAACTAAAGGGAGAAAACCCTAACGGATTCCGATCTAGAACAGCGTCTAAACCGGGGTCTAATTGTGGAGCAACATAGGCCTTGGGGACAAGTTGTGTTGCGCCCCCCCACCCCTCCCCCACATTATATAGGTGGCCAAGAGGCCCTTGGGGCGCAATAAGGGGGGTGGGGAGTCCAACTTGGACTCCCAAACCTCCCAAACCTTCCCACCGGAAACCTGCCATATTGGAGAGTTGGACTTTCCACCTGGAGGGGGATTCCTTCCCTTTGGTGCGCCCCCACCCCTTGGCCGGCCAGGGCAGCCTAGGTGGCTTGCCCCCCAAGGCTAGGGGCGCAGGGGAGTGGGTGGTACTGCCCGGAACCTTCCGGAACCTTCCATGACCTTCTAGAAGCTTCCAGGACCTTCCGGGACATACCGGGACCGTTTTGGGACATTCCGGACACTTCTGGAGCACTTCCAGGACCTTCCGAGACCGTTCTCGGACGTTCCGGAGCCATCCGGATAGTTTCCAAGACCATCCGAGTTACAGTTTAAGCCACCCGATGACCGCGAAGGTTGTCGGGACGCCCAGCGATTATCCGGAAACTATTCCGGTTGATCCAGGACTTCCCCTGTACCATTCTCATATGTTCCGGAACCACCTGGGACTACTCCAGAGTGATCCAGACATAACCTTAAATACCCAGAACTACTTCTGGTGCCCTTATGAACAATTCTATAAATCTCCGGAACTACTTCCGGTACCCGTATGAATTATTCTGCTTTGCTTCCACTAAACCTTCTACCATACTAGTATTCTAACAGACTACTGCTCGTTAAGTGTGTGACCCAATAGGTTCGGTATAATGCGGACATGACTCAGAACATCTTCCGGACATAGGTCAACAGCCTTTTTTCAATAGCCAATAATCAACAGCGGAGCCATGGACACCCATGTTGACTCCCACACATACACGAAGAAACTTCGAGTGAACCATTCTGTTTATTCATGTACCATTCCCTTTGCTTCGTGATATATGACAAAGTTAGAGAAGAGAAGTTTGGCACCCATGTGTAACAACTTCTTGAACACAAGCCATTCGTTATCCTCTTTGCTCGTTTGTCCATTTTCTCGTTATCGTATTCCGGTATCCCTGTGACTGAATCACAATGCGTCTAGCCAGACTATAATGGATACCGTCATACCGAGTGGGCCCAAATTCAATATCTCTTCATCGTGAAGGAGAAAATCCCATTCTTGAACTATCACGGTCACTAGCCACACCATCTGACATACCCAGAACTTATTTTACTACTTCCCATTTACGGGAGGATTCATCTAAGAACCAAAGCATGTCTTCCTGTGTGAAGCAACTCGATACTCTCATGGTCCAAGGAATTACGTATATGATAACATTTCATGATATGACTTATAACGTTATTACGATGTGATCTCTAAGTATATCATTCAATACTGGGGTCGGTTCAACATCATTGTTCTGCTAACAATATGTTCCCATTGCTACTGACATCCTTGTTACAAGAACAATGTCCATGATTAAGAAAACGTAATCATCAGTTAGCACATGAGCTGGTCTTAGAGGCTAAACCAGGAACTCTTGGTGTTTACATTTCCACACATGCAAGTGAGTTTTCTTCTGAATCTCATAGTCAGGGTCATTGCAATTATAGCACAGAAATATAAACATTAATTACGAACGTGGAAATATATATAATAACATTTTATTATTGCCTCTAGGGCATATTTCCAACAGTCTCCCACTTGCACTAGAGTCAATAATATTATCAGTGCTTGAGAACTTTACACCTATGGCATACCGGTGTAATACATGCTTCATTTGTGGTATAGACTTCATCATCGGATCTGACGTTTCAGACCCGTTTGTATCTTGCATATCTTCGCGTTTTCACGCTATCATAAAATTCACTAATTTTATCAGTTTAGCTTTGTATATGTTTGAATCATTTGGCAGGACCTTGGTTCCTTTAGAATAAGTCATGAAATCATTCATAAATGTTCCATGAGCTTCAAGCATCTTGGAAACCATACCATGTTCACAAATGAACTGATGATTCAAAATACCCTCCCTTGTTACTTCTTTAAGCAACAATATACTTAGCCTCTGTTATAGAATTCGCCACAGTATCTAACTTCACAAAGTTCCTCCATACTGCGCCACCCTTACGTGTTAAACACATGATCCCAATTAAAATCGAAAATCGGTCGGAGTAAGTATGAAGACTGAATTGGTGTAACTGGTTACATCAAAATCCAGCTGGTGTATCTTATTACAACGACCTCTTCATTATCTCCATTTTCCGATAAACATATCTTATCTATCATAAGTTTAAGTTTTCACTGTTTGTCCAATGATCAACATATTGATCACTTTGGTATCTTGCTCACAACCTTTTAGAGCATTGGACATATCTGGTCGTTTTACATATTATGGTACACATGATTAATCCAAACACATAGGTGAGTGAATTCAATTCATGTGTTTTGCTTTATCTGTGTTCATGAACACTGATTTTTGCAAACAACTTTTCACCACGACTTCGGCAAGAACATGTTTCTTGGCATTTCATACTAAACTACTTTAGTATCATGTCAATATGTAGTGTTGGCTTTAGCATGATCAGGCACTTACTATCTTAATAGATCACTGTGCTCAATACTAATGCTATATTAGCCCAAGTTCTTCAACTGAAAACTATTTCCAATGAAGTACTTATTCGTGTCAAGAAATTTATATCATTTCCAATCAACAATATGTCATCTACATAAGGTTTTAGAAATATCATTCAGCTCCCACTTAATTTCTTGAACTTTCAAGCATCTTCGTTTATTCCTGATGAAAACAAACTCTTTTGGCAATTTCATCATAACGAAAATTCCAACTCCATTGTGCTAGCTTCAGTCCATCACTGGATATCCAAGGCTTGCATCTATTTTAGCATCCTTTGAATCGACAAAACATTCCGGTCGTATGACATATACGTCCTTTGTTATATTTCCGTGTAGGAACTTTGTTTTGATGTTCATTCTACCATATCCTATAAATTAGATATGTAGTAATTGCTAATATAACCTGAACTGACCAAAGCATCTCTACGGTTGAAACTATTTTGCAGTAGTCAACCTTTGAACTTGCTAGAAAACAATTTTCCAACGAGTTGAGCTTTATGGATAAAACAATTTCATCTGAATCAATTATAGATCCACATATATATATTCTTCAGACTTTTAGTCTTTCAGAGGGTCCACCAAGTTCAAAACTTGACTTACTTCCATGGATACTATCTCGGATTATTTGGCATTTAGCCAAATCCCGGAGTCAGGGCCCATCAACGCTCCTTTGTATATCACAGGTTTATCATTGTTGAACAACAATATCTCGTTTTACATATCATGAATATTTGTACGAGTTTTGTCTAACCTGTGTGGTTCAGCTGCGCACTTATTTGAAGATTCAACAATCTTTAACAAGTTGCACTGTCCTCCCACTCACTATTTTGCAAGAAACCATTTTCTTCAAAACACATTGTTCTTAACAGCAAACAGATTTGCTTTTGTGTAGTGATAGAGGAATACCAAACCTTTTGGAATAACCTTCACAAAGTAGCACTTATCTGATTTGGTGTTTTGAGTATGTCAAACATATGTCTCATACACCCAAATTTTAAGAAAAGACAATATGGTTTTATCATTTCCATATCATATCTAATATGGTGTCATTTCAACAGATTTGATGGTGCTCTTTTCAGTGTAAGAGCTGTAGTCTCTAACGCATAACTTTAATAAGTATAATGGCAAATTGATAAACGTCATATTTGATCTTACCGTGTCATACATGGCTTGATTACATCTCTCGAACACTTTACTCATAGTGGTGTTCCGGGAGACGCAAGTTATGATACTTCTTCACAACTCATCAGACGTTCGCTAAACTTGTAACTCAAATATTACTTTCTACAATCTAATTTGCAGAAGCTTTATTTTCTCGTTACAATGAATTTCTATTTCACTCTAAAATTCCTTGAAAATTTCAAAAGATTTCATACGTATGTCTTTATTGAACAGATATCCACATATCTACTTCAACTTATGAGTGAAGATAGGGAATCCGCTGCACACAACTACACTTATTGGACTACACACAACATCATGTATGATTACCAATAGTTTAGTTTCCCGTTCATGTATGGCCTATCAACGGTGTTTTAGTCACATTACTTCGAGACAAAGATCGCAAGCGTCAAGTGATTCATAATCATATGACTCGAAAGTCCATCACTTATGGAAATTCTTCATGCATGTTATGTCACTTGTGATAAACGGCAGTGCCACATCTATGTGGTATTTCTGTCAATCTTGCGACGTTTAGCATCAGTGTTATGGATGTTTAGTATTATTATCAAGATTCATAACATACAACCTATTCATAATGGAAGTATGGCCTTTACGTTATTCATAGCTTTGAACAACTCTCTTGCAACAAACATGATTCAAAATGATGTTTTGCAACAAGGCTAAAGTGTAGTAACAATTTACTCAACTCTAAATGAATTATGAAGATAATCATAGAGTCAACACACGGTATAGTAAACCTTTTACCGTGTTCCCAAGCGTGTCAAAACTCATCATTAGCTGGTCATAAAGGCCATAGTATTTCTTGCATCGAGTTGCAACAATATGCAATCGATATGATATTCCGATGATGAACAGTTTAATCACAATATACAGAATCCACAATTAACTGCTTAATCATGATTCCCAAGAATTACATCTCTTGACCAGCAATGAATTCATCTATAACTCCGTATGACTTTCATTTCTGAGCTGGATATTCCAGTCTTCTTTCGTTTTGCCTTTATACGTATCATAGTTCTATTTCCAATGTCACTCCTACTCACAGAAGATCATACATGATCAAGGGTGGCGCATGCCATGGACTTTCCGGCGTGTGAGTCTTACTAACATCCTTTGGACTTCATTTACCTTAATTCTCATCACCATATGATCGGTGTTCTTCTGGATCCCACACTTATCAATTTTGTTTAGAGCACAGTGAACATTTTTACTAATGCTTACAATCATACATTGTACTAGATATCTTATATCCAACATTAATTGTCTTACTACTGAAAACTATTTTTCAGTTCCATGAATATAACATAACTATCCCAAACTTTTCGAAGTTCGGGTTTCATGGTGGTGAAGACAATTCACTTAGCTGTGGTGGAATTCTAGCATTTTGGATTATGGATGTAAGTCACATCATCCATAGCATCAGCGGGAGAGCATCAAAAATTTGCGATAGGACAAGCTCCTTCCGACACTATTGAGGATAGTCCTCACAATACGGTACCAATCGTAAAGTTTTTACCAGATGATACAGTTAATCAAAATCAATTGGGAAGGTGGTAACGCGAGCCATTATTCTACAACGATAATGCAAATACTAAGACTTTGTTCATAATTAAGTTGCACTTGTGATTAATCAATTTAATTACTAAGTGTGCTCCCACTCAGATCAATATCTCTCGTAATTGATGCTGGAGTGATTCAAGATCCAACCCAATCGTCCGCCATTGATGTGACATCACTGATGACTTAGACTGGACCGGTAGGCCAACTTGCCAATCACGCCAAAGGTGATTCTTCTTCATCTTTCGATGGGCGTGTTCCGGTAGCAAACTTTTATCCAAACCGTCAAGACAGCCAAGTGTAATGCGCTGTGTGTTCTTTTAACACACCCGCCTTTTATGCGTCACACACGTGTGCACCCATGTGACATGACCTGCTCCGATGTGAAACATAGTATAGACGGTGATACAGTTGGAAGAACACTATCAACTTGATATTGTTTTGCGAGAGATCACCCTAATAAAACACGACTACCGCGCATCAAACAAGGGTGCATCAAAGGGATAAACATCACAGGCAGTTCATAAAATTATGTGATATGATATAGCCCTTTGCTTCGTGAAGTCTTCGTAGTCTTCACGCCGTCGTGGTAGAAGTCACCGCGTCCACCAACTTTCTCCTTGGCGCCGGGAACATCACCACGACTTCCGGCATGTGCGTCGGGGTCCACCTCTGCATCGTAGATCATCACCTTGCATCTATCTATTGCTTTGCCACGAGCTAATAAACAGTTCTGGCACGCAGGCCATAATTAAGTGACAATCATATGACTCCAGTCGTCATGCCGTACCACGACACGCAGGTCGCGAATAAATATTACATAACATATAGCATCTCATACAAACACATTGCAAATCTTGAAGGCTATACCACATCACATGCATACTCTACAAAAACGAGTTAGATCGCCATCTACACGGGTTGTTGCAACTTTTATCGTGGTTGTTAAGCAGGTTTACAAGGAAAACGAGAAACCATAGATAAAACAAAACACGATACTTCTTTTGTTGCTAGTTTAACATACGGGGTGCGTGCAGCAACTAATGCCACAAGCCAAACTTCGTTAAACGCGTGACCCCCGTGTGGATTTCTGTTCATAAAATCCACAAGCCCCTCCATGTTAAATCTTCTATTGCGAGATTAAGATGAGATCCAAGGAGTTTGATGTAGACCATGATCAAGGCAACCAGCATACTGAAAGCAGCATAGAGGGATCGATGGAAAACTCAATCCTTGTAGCAAAACCTCAACTTGCCATCAAGCATAGAAAAAATCACATGATAGGGAAGCAACAAGAAAATCAATGCCTCATATCACACATATGATCTAGACCTAAACATGCATCTAATCAAGGATCGCTCATGATACCACTATTGGGAAACGTAGTAGAAAACAAAAAAATTCGGCCTACGAATCAAGAACCCAAGATCATCCAAGAAGATTGCATACAAGGTTTTAGGTCATGGCTCACCAACCGATGTAGCGTAAGTAGAGTTGGTGAAGCTCGTGGAAGTAGATCTCGCAAGTTCTCCCACGAACAGTCCCTCGATCAATCACACGAACAAGTCCCGCGATCTAGTCCCACGGACAAGTCCCATGAACAAGCTCCTCGAAGAAGGGTCGAAGGTACGACCCCTCCATTAGTATCCACACATCCTGTAGCAGCAATCCAGCAGCGCTCCGCCGTCCAGAGATGAACAGCACCGAGAAAACTAAAGGGAGAAAACCCTAACGGATTCCGATCTAGAACAGCGTCTAAACCGGGGTCTAATTGTGGAGCAACGGGGTTTAGAGGAGGGAGGGTGGCGCATAGGCCTTGGGGACAAGTTGTGTTGCGCCCCCACCCCTCCCCCACATTATATAGGTGGCCAAGAGGCCCTTGGGGCGCAATAAGGGGGGTGGGGAGTCCAACTTGGACTCCCAAACCTCCCAAACCTTCCCACCAGAAACCTGCCATATTGGAGAGTTGGACTTTCCAACTGGAGGGGGATGCCTTCCCTTTGGTGCGCCCCCCACCCCTTGGCCGGCCAGGGCAGCCTAGGTGGCTTTCCCCCCAAGGCTAGGGGCGCAGGGGAGTGGGTGGTACTGCCCGGAACCTTCCATGACCTTCTAGAAGCTTCTAGGACCTTCCGGGACATACCGGGACCGTTTTGGGACATTCCGGACACTTCTGGAGCACTTCCAGGACCTTCCGAGACCGTTCTCGGACGTTCCGGAGCCATCCGGATAGTTTCCAAGACCATCCGAGTTACAGTTTAAGCCACCCGATGACCGCGAAGGTTGTCGGGACGCCCAGCGATTATCCGGAAACTATTCCGGTTGATCCAGGACTTCCCCTGTACCATTCTCATATGTTCCGGAACCACCTGGGACTACTCCAGAGTGATCCAGACATAACCTTAAATACCCAGAACTACTTCTGGTGCCCTTATGAACAATTCCATAAATCTCCGGAACTACTTCCGGTACCCGTATGAATTATTCTGCTTTGCTTCCACTAAACCTTCTACCATACTAGTATTCTAACAGACTACTGCTCGTTAAGTGTGTGACCCAATAGGTTCGGTATAATGCGGACATGACTCCGAACATCTTCCGGACATAGGTCAACAGCCTTTTGTCAATAGCCAATAATCAACAGCGGAGCCATGGACACCCATGTTGACTCCCACACATACACGAAGAAACTTCGAGTGAACCATTATGTTTATTCATGTACCATTCCCTTTGCTTCGTGATATATGAAAAAGTTAGAGGAGAGAAGTTTGGCACCCATGTGTAACAACTTCTTGAACACAAGCCATTCGTTATCCTCTTTGCTCGTTTGTCCATTTTCTCGTTATCGTATTCCGGTATCCCCGTGACTGAATCGCAATGCGTCTGGCCAGATTATAATGGATACCGTCATACCGAGTGGGCCCAAAGTCAATATCTCTTCATCGTGAAGGAGCAAATCCCATTCTTGAACTATCACAGTCACTAGCCACACCATCTGACATACCCAGAACTTATTTTACTACTTCCCATTTACGGGAGGATTCATCTAAGAACCAAAGCATGTCTTCCTGTGTGAAGCAACTCGATACTCTCATGGTCCAAGGAATTACGTATATGATAACATTTCATGATATGACTTATAACGTTGTTACGATGTGATCTCTAAGTATATCATTCAATACTGGGTTCGGTTCAACATCATTGTTCTACTAACAATATGTTCCCATTGCTACTGACATCATTGTTACAAGAACAATGTCCATGATTAAGAAAACGTAATCATCAGTTAGCACATGAGCTGGTCTTAGAGGCTAAACCAGGAACTCTTGGTGTTTACATTTCCACACATGCAAGTGAGTTTTCTTCTGAATCTCATAGTCAGGGTCATTGCAATTATAGCACAGAAATATAAACATTAATTACGAACGTGGAAATATATATAATAACATTTTATTATTGCCTCTAGGGCATATTTCCAACAATGCACATGTATCAAGGTAAAGGGAGGTGGGGTTCATAAGCAGAAGTGCCAGCTTTGACTTGGCTAGTCCTGAACTATGAGTACCAGACTTGAGGTAAGAAGCGTACACGAGTCCACTACATCTCTTCAACCAATTACACCACTATGTTGCCTTCCTCGACATCCCACGAGAAAGCACGCCATAGCACTCATGCTTATCTTGGCAAGTTTTATAAGTATCCAGTTCAAGTTGTCTAATAATCAAGCTAAGCTTTCCAAGCAGTCCTTAACCGCAGACGCGGCTATTCGAATAGTTTTGTTAACCCTGCAAGGGTGTACCGCTACACACACATGACCATCAGTTACCGCCTTTGGCCTCGACACCATTCAAGGGGTGTCGGCGAGGATGTTCACCACAACACTTCGCCCATAGCTGCGTTCTAGTCCAGAGAGCCGCCTATCTGAGGGGATCCGTTTGGAAGTCCGGCCGAGGTTCCAGTACAGCCTCAAACGATGTGTGCAGGGTCCCAAGCCGGTCTGAGTAGCCGTTCATCCACTTCGCAGACCGTGCCACAGCCCTAACAGAACTCCGAACTACTATGACTTCTGGGGTTCGAACGGGGTGAGGTACTAGGTTGAGAGGGGTCAGTGAGCCCAATGTGTGGTTGCACTCTTCTTCTTGGATCACCACACAAGAACTCGAACTTAAGGCGGTGTTCAACGAGACAACCCACTAAGTACTCCTACACAGCCTCTCATCATTCACCTTGTATTAGGGTAGATTCACCAACACATTTCCACCATCATCAACATGATCACTACCATCCCGACTCACAAAAGAGTAACCTCATTGTAACTCTAAGCATGCAATAAGCAGTAACAGTTGCAGGGGACACATGATAACAATCAAGTCCTACATCTTCTAGGATTGTGGTTTGCTTACTACTGTGACAAGATGATAGGTCATGCAAAGGATATGGGTTCAACTATGCTGTAGAATCGATAACAAGGTGATCATCCTATTTCATGCATAAGCGAGACTGAGAGGGAAATGGGTTTTTATCAACATGCTCAATGGGGGTTTGCTTGCCTTGCTGACGAGGTTCAGTATCTGGGTCTTCAACAAAGGGGGTGACCTCGGGTTCCGGCTCCCCCTCTAATCGACAAACAACAAACATCGAAGCATAATAAGTACAATGAAGAAGCACATGAGTTGAAGGTTGAAACTTGATGTAGGTGTCACTGATGTGTGATTTATTCCATTTAAAAGGAGTATGAAGCAAATGAATTGAAAATTCAAACTCCATTCGATTTATCGATGAATTTCAATTGCATTTGAAACCATGAATGTTCATTGGAAATGGTTGAGCATGAAGTGAGGTTGTAAAGGTGAGGTAAAGTCTCTGATGTGTGGATGAAACCATTTAAAAGAAGTGTGTTGCAAAGTCATTTGCAAATGCACTCCAAATTTGAATTCAAATTAAAGCCATATGCACATTTGTCTCTGTTCACCCAATTTAAATTGGTCAAACATAGAAACAAAGTCCATATTCACATTCCTTGGATTTTTCTGATAATTTTAGACATATTATTTGTCCAATTTGGAGTTAAAATGAATTAATTATGATTTTCCAAAGTTTGGGCTATTTTCTTCCAATTTCTGAATTGATTTAAATAGAAAAGCTATTACTGCATCAGCATGAGGTCATGCCGACGTCAGGGGGTCACTGACCACTGGGACCCACATGTCAGTGTCTCACTGTGTTGATTAATTTGATTTAATCGATTTAAACTTAAACGGGGGGGATTAGCAGGCTGGGCCCACATGGCAGTGTGACTCGGGGTGGGTCTAGGGGTTAATTAACTCGGGCCTAATCTAATGACGTCGACGGCGAGCTTCCAGACGGCGGCGCCTCGCCGGAGTTCCTCTGCAGGGCACGGGAGGGGCTTGGAGTGCACCAGCACGTTGCTCGTGCTCCCGCGCGTCCAGTGGACCCATCGGGGGTCACTGGCGTGCTCCAGAGCTTGGGAGCATCGACCATGGCGGCGGCTGGGCTCGGGCAGCGACGAACAGGAGAGGAGGTGCACCGGGAGAGCCACGGGAGGGAGCAATCGAGGCAGAAGCTCACCCGAAACGTGTTGAAGTGCTCGTCGGAGCCGGAGCGGA
Organism: Bromus sterilis; assembly: GCA_950022295.1. Taxonomy (NCBI): domain Eukaryota; kingdom Viridiplantae; phylum Streptophyta; class Magnoliopsida; order Poales; family Poaceae; genus Bromus; species Bromus sterilis. The sequence continues at coordinate 285,098,442 of OX465600.1, forward strand.
GCTGGAGGAAGCTGGATTTGACGCCGGAGTCGTTGCGGTCGGCGGTGAAGAAGAAGAATCTTGCGTCGCCGGTGTTTCCCTTCTGCTACGATTGACCGGGGGATTCGACGCAGTCGTCTGCTGCGCGTCGACAAGACAAGGTGGGGCTCGCCGGTTTTCTCACTGGCCACGCCGGAGCAGCTCCATGGCCGGCTAGGGTTTCGGGACCTTTCTCTTCTCCGCCGGTGATGAGGAATGGAGGCCAGGGATGGGGGAAGTGCGCGGGGCGTCTCCTAGACGTGCGCGGCTGCGAGAAGAGGCATGGGAGGGCACCAGGCTAGCTGCTGCCTGCCGGCGTCGGCATGCCGGGCACGCAGCTGTGTGCTCGTGCCCGGGGTAGACGACAAGGCTGGGTGGGCTGGGCTGGCTGGGGAACAAGTTGGGCCTAATGCAAAGTAAGCCCTTTTTTCTATTTTCTGTTTCCTTTTCTTTTCTGTAATTGATTTTTCTTAGCTAAATTAAATAGCTAGACATTTTATAAAATGCTGAAACTTTTTATATGGCTTCACAATATAATAGGCTAGCCACTTGTAAAGTTTGAACATTTTTAAAATTCAAATTATTTGAACTTTAATTCAAATAGGGTTTAAATTTAAATCCATGCTCCTGTTTGAATATTTGAAAAATCCATGAGCATGGGAATGCTACCACATCACTTTATATGTGATCATACTCATTTATGGGAGTTTTCAAAAATACAAAAGGAATTTTTGGAGCAACTTTATTTCTGGCCATTTGAATTAAATTCATCTAGGGGGTTGTTCTCTCTCCCATTTCAATTTCTTTTGAAATTTTTAACATGATGCAAAGTGAGACTTAATCCTAGCGCATACCTAACAGAGGGTTCTGACAAGAATCAACAATATACTGCCTAAACTTATCACAAGCAAACACCACTGCCAAGAATTCCTTCTCGGCAGTAGCATAATTCTTTTGAGCACTATCAAGTGTCTTGCTGGCATAGTGGATGACATTCATCTTCTTGTCAACCCTTTGTCCGAAAACAGCTCCAACAGCAAAATCACTAGCATCACACATAATTTCAAAGGGCAAATTCCAGTCAGGTGGTTGTACTATAGGAGCGGTTATCAAGGCTTTCTTAATTACTTCAAAAGCTTCCTTACAATCTTCATCAAATACAAAAGGAGAATCATTCTAGAGAAGATTGGTAAGGGGTCTCGAGGTCATAGAAAATTCCTTGATAAATCTTCTATAGAAACCAGCAAGACCTAAAAAACTATGAATACCATTGATGTCCCTTGGATAGGGCATCCTTTCGATAGCTTCAATCTTTGCCTTGTCCACTTGAATTCCCCTTTCGTAAATCTTGTGTCCAAGAACTATCCCTTCGTTAATCATGAAATGGCACTTCTCCCAATTGAGCACCAAATTCGTTTCTTCACATCTCTGCAAAACTTTATTAAGATTGTGGAGACAGTGGTCAAAGGAGTTTCCATAGATGGAAAAGTCGTCCATGAAAACTTCTACAATCTCCTCACAGAAACCATGAAATATTGTAGACATACACCTCTGAAAAGTAGCAGGTGCATTACACAAACCAAAAGGCATATGCCTATAAGCATAAGTAACGTAAGGACACGTAAAGGTGGTCTTCTCTTGATCCGCGGTGTTAACTTGAATCTGGGAGAAGCCAGAATACCCATCAAGATAGCAGAAGTGGGTGTTTTTAGACAGCCGCTCGAGCATCTGATCAATAAAGGGCAGAGGATAGTGGTCCTTCCTGATGGCCTTGTTCTACTTCCTGAAATCAATACACATTCTATATCCAATAATAGTCCTCTGAGGTATTAGTTCATTTTTATCATTAGGAACAACAGTCATACCTCCTTTCTTAGGAACACAATGAACGGGACTTACCCACTTACTATTAGCTATAGGATAGATGATACCTGCGGCTAGAAGTTTGAGAACCTCCGTCCTAACCACGTCCTTCCTCGGGTTCAACCGTCGTTGATGATCAACAACTGGTTTAGCATCGGGCTCGAGATTGATAGTATGTTAGCAAATGGATGGACTAATACCCTTGAGATCATCAAGAGTATAGCCAATAGCACCTCGGTGTCTACGGAGTGTCTCCAATAATTGCTCTTCATCATACCATGAAAGGTTAGAATTGATAATAACGGGATATACTTTCTTTTCATCTAAATAAGCATACTTGAGCGTATCGGGTAGTGGTTTTAGATCAAACACCGGGCCTTCTTTTGGTTGCGAGAGGATTCCTAAAGGTTCAACCGGGAAGTTGTGCTTCAGGATAGGAGTTTGTCTTAAAAATATGTCTTCTAGTTCATCCCTCTCCTGCATATGTATGTCATTGTCGTCGATATTTAACAACAGATGCCATGGGATGGCTAATGTGAGGGGGAAGACTCGAGGGAGAGAATGTCGATGGTGTCGGAATCGGGTTGGGCACAAGCACGGTGAAGACACCACGATGTACCCAGGTTCGGGGCTCTCCGGAGAGATAACACCCCTACTCCTGCTTGTCTCTTATATATCAATGTGATGGCTACAATAACTGCTCTCCTATCTTCTCAGGGGAAAGAGTACACCGCCGCCGTGGGCAAGGTCCTCTCCTGCGTCCCTGAGGAGTAACTACGAGCAGTGAAGGAACTGGAACGAGAGTGAGTAAATGAGGCTCTAAGATCTTGGATCCCTCGCGCAGGAGGGGTACCCTGGCTCTTATAGTGTGAGTCCAGGGTACTATGGTAACTTCAATGTCGACTGGGCCCAGCTGTCATCCTCTAATCGGCCTGGGCCCACCGACTGCTCCTATCCGGGTGATCCGGAGCCTACGAGCGGCGGCCCATGCTGCTACCTCGTAGAGTCTAGTGATGAACAGTGGAGCTAGGGGGTGCGGTCTTGTCGGCCTGTCCGCGGAATCGGCGGAGAGGTTGACACCGTATCTCCAGGAAATCCTCGATGTGACTTGGCCTTCCTGCCACCCAGATATCTCGGGATACGGTATTTATGACCTCGTAATCATACCCCCGACTGGGTGTCAGGTTGCTCCGATTGCGCCTGGACCGACTGGCGGTTCCTTGGCAAGGTCGATTGCTCTGGGCAATCGGCCTTCTAGGAATCGTCCTTGGTCCAGCTGCGGACCAATCAGACGATCGTCTTTAGTGAAAGGAAGGGTGGACCGATTGCGCCTGGGCCGACTGCTGGCGCTTGGCATGGTTGATTGCCTTGGAGCAATCGGCCGTACCTCTGCCCAGCTCGGCCCAGCTGCGGCCCAATCGGTCCATCCTTGTCTTGAAAGCTTGCTTCCGCTTGGGTTAGCCTACCCGGGTACCAATCCCCCGACAGTAGCCCCTAAAGCTGTAAAGGTTCCACGGTCACTTGACCGCGGGGCCTTTGCAGTTTTTCAATCTGTCTTGATGTTTTCCGATTGCTATGGCCTCCTCGAGTGCGTCATTCCGAGTTCGTTGGCCGACTCGGAGATCACACTCGGCTGACCCCATTTTCATCCGATTGGACTTGGCTCCTTCTCGCTTTGTGTCTTCATTTTCTGGGAAAAATATCTTCTGCCGATTGCACTCCAACGGTTACCTCCGACTTGCCCACGATGTGATCAATGAGCTGGGACCCACGACCCACGCGCGACGTGACATAACTGCAGGACCTGACCCCCACGTCGCACGCCTCGCCTTTTGCGCCGGGATTCTTTGTGCTGATTCGTCGGTTGGCTTTCCTGTGCCCTAAGCCACACCGGGCCACACGGTCACAGGGTCATCCCGCTCCCCTCCCCCGCCGCCCATATAAGCCACCGGGGGGGAGCCTCGCCTCTTCCTTCTCCCGCAACCCTCCTTCAACCTCTAGCTCTCTCTCTCTCGCGCGCCATTGCTGCTCTTCGCGCAGATCTCCTCTCCCGTAAACCTCCGCTCTCCAACTCGCTCTAGCTACTGACTTGTGCTCCTCGCCACCTCCGCCGCCGCCGCAGCAGTTCGTCCGCTTCGTTCTCGTGCCCTTTTCCAATCTTTTTCCCCTTCTTCCTTCTCTGCAAAATCCATGGCGCCCGAAAAATGCCTGCGGAGATCGAATGGCGGATCCCGGGCAAGGCCGACGTCGTGCCCAGCGCACGCGCGGGCGAGAGGGTCGTCTTCCTCGCTCACTTTGAGCGTGGATTCGGCCTTCCCGCTAGCACCTTCTTCCGCGAATTCCTCGACTTCCACTGACTTCAACCTCACCACCTTGCAGCTAACTTCATCATGAACCTCTCCGGGTTCGTGACACTCTGCGAGGGGTATCTCGGCTGCCGACCCAGCATCGCGCTTTTCAAGCGCTTCTTCAACCTCCGAGCTCATAACGCTCGAATGGGAGAGATAGTTGCCCCCACCATTGAAGGCGGCAAACCATCCTACCCGACTGACATGACCGACTGCGGCAGTTGTCTTGCCGCAGCCGGTAAGATAAAATATCCGAGCCCCGACATCGTCCAATCTTGCAAGAACTGGCAAACTTCGTTCTTCTATGTCAAGTCTCCTGATCAAGGCCCCGATCTCCTCAACCTGCCCGAGTTCTCACTCGCCAGGCCGATTGAGAAGCATCAATGGGCTCTGAAGCACGGCGCTGGAGATTGCGACGTTGACGCTCAAGCCACCAGGGTCACCCAGCTGGAGCGAGAGGGACTCCTCCCCGCCGACTTGATAGCTTCATGGCTTCACGCTCGGATTCTTCCTCTGCAGCGCCGAGTGCACCGCCTCTGCGACGTGTCGGGACCTCGGGACCCCACTCGGCTCTGCACGTGGGAGGTGACGACCGAAGTCCTTTGCGCCCGAGTGAAGGCCATCACAGCTAGCGCGCTGCCTGATCCCTTCCGATTCGGGCTCGACTACCTCACGCGCCAGCGAAAACCGCCTGTGGTAAGCTCCGATTACTCTTTCTTCCGACTGCATTCTCTTCCGATTGCTTTTTGTTTCCGATTGCTCTGATCATTTATGCTTTCCTTTCAGCATTTCATTCAGTCCGACCTCATGGAGGACGGCCAGGAAGCTGGCGTGTTTGCCCCTGATCGCACGGAAGAGGACCCTACCGACCTTGAGTATAACGGCGAGATCCCTTCCGCCGATTCCAGTGGGGATGATGAGGACGAAGACGAGTCCTCCGGGGAATCCTCCGACCCCATGGATGCTGATGATGATGATGATGCTGCGCGCGCCGTCCCTCCGAGGACCACCACTCGGCTGCCAGCTCAAGGGGGTACGCCCAACTCTTCCCTTGAGCAATTTTTGGCTGAATGGAGTGACGATGATAGTATCTCAACGGGTGCTGCTCCTGATGCAGCTCCTCGGGATAAACCTCCAAAGGTGCCAGCCAAACGCACCTCGGCCGCTGGCTCCTCCTCTGGTACCGCTCCCTCCAAGGTCACCAAAGCCACGCCAACTGCCAACAAAGGCAAGCAGGCCCAGGAAACGACAGCTCGGAGGCCGACCACTCAGGCACCGCTGAATGTCGCCCCACTCCGCTGCCGAATGCCTACCGGCGCACCTCGGACAGTCGGGTACGCTTCTGACTTTCTGCGCAGTACTTTGCTACCTTTGCTTCTATTGACTCTTCTCCCTTTCTTATTTCAGTGAGCCGATTGGGCTTGATGACATTGACACCGACATTCCGGTTCGTGTCGGCGCCATCATCTCGCCCGCTGCTTCTGCTGCGGCCGTTCGCAAGCGGCCGACCGCCACCAATCGCTCTTCTAAGGACGCCGAGCGTGCTTCCAAGAAGGCTCGGCTCGCTGCGGCTCAGAAGACGTCTTCTTCCGACCTCGCTCCAAAGACCACCAAGCGCGCGGCCGACCCGGTATCTCCTGGTGTCGGGGGAACGCAATCGGTCGATCCGATTGCCCCGTCCCCACCACGCCGCTCCAGCCCGGCCGCCACTGCTGCAACTTCTACCGCACCGACTACCGTGTCCGACACGCGAGTGATGACGACCTCGCCAATGATTGCGATGTCGGTACCACCAACCACTGCTACCACGCCACCAGCTGTGCTGTCAGCGCCGCCGACGACCACGACCCTTCCGCCAGTCATTGCTACTACCTCTGCTCCTGCTCGCCCAATTGTGCCATCAACACAGTCGGGTGCCTCTGATCTTCAACTGATGTCGGCGCCACCAGCTTCTACGACTTCCATCGTGGTTCCGACTTCAGCGCCGACGCCGACCTCTGCTGCCTCAGAAATTCTTATGCGCTCGGTGGACCAATTCCGGGCCGAGTACTCTCGCGCCCGTCATGTCGGTGCCGAGGCTGATGTTGCGCCCCCTCCTCAAGAGCCCATGACGTCTGCGCTGAGCCGAGTAAACGACTTCGCCAGTGCCCTTGCTCGGGATCTGCAACAGCTCACCTCTCATCATATGGTAACCTCTCGCTTTCCCTCTTTGTCCTTCTTTCCCTTTAGGAGGTTTTTCTTCCGGTGGGTGCGCGCAAGCGCACCCAGTGGGTGTAGTCCCCGAGATTCGGGCCGATTGGTTACAATCGGTTCGGATCTTTTAGCGCTCTTTGCTTTTCTCGTTTGCCTTCTTCCATCGGCGGACTTTCCTTCCGGTGGGTGCGCGCAAGCGCACCCACTGGGTGTAGTCCCCGAGATTCGGGCCGATTGGTTACAATCGGTTCGGATCTTTTAGCGCTCTTTGCTTTTCTCATTTGCCTTCCTCAATCGATGGACTTTCCTCCGGTGGGTGCGCGCAAGCGCACCCACTGGGTGTAGTCCCCGAGATTCGGGCCGATTGGTTGCAATCGGTTCGGATCTTCAATACTCTTTGCTTTATCTCTGACTTTGTCGTACTGTTCTTCTTAGGCTGTTATGGAGGAAAAGCGAGATGTCTTCGAGAAACTCCTTGAAGCTTACACTGCCAGTCTCCGAACCCTTGCCCAGGCCCAGCTGCAGGTCAACAACCTGTCGACCGAGACCTCCAAACTGAAAGGTATCTTCTATATCATCTGTTTTTTCTTCACTTGCCGACTGCTCTGGTACTCATATCTTTATGCTCTCTTCTAGCTTCTATTCCTCTGGTAGGTGACCTCCAGGGCCGGATTTCTGAATTAACTGCAGAACTTAACCAGCAAAGCCCAGCTCTTGCCAAAGCTACAGAAGAAATGACCCGACTGCAAGGAGTAGAGACTGATCTGAATCGGACCATCCACGCCCTCCGAACTGAGATGGCAGCTCTCGAGAAGAAACATCTTGCGGACATTGCTACTGTGACGGCTACCAGCGCTGGACTTCTTGCTGAGCGGGATGCTGCCGTCTCCGCCCGAGATGCTTTGCAGGCCGAGAGGGATGAAGCAGTCGCCACGCGGGACTCCATTCGCAAAGATCGCGACGAGCACATTGCAAAATATGAGGAAATGGAGACACATCATATTGAGGAGAATGCCCGAATGCGCCGCCGCGCCAAGGGCTTCTGCGATTCGCTAACTGAAATGGACCTCCTCCTTAGCGGTGAGTCTTCCTTTATGCCGAATGCATTTTCCGATTGCCTTCTTCTTGTATCTGATTGCTCATACTTTTCCTTCCTGACACAGAAGCCTGGCCCGAATCTGAAGCGGCTGCCTATGCAGCTGTCGCCAAGTCCCGAGAGGATCATATCGCTGCTGGAGGGACCTGTGACCGCGCGGACAGCGTCTGGACCCGACATGAATATCTGATCGGCACCCAAGCTCGCATTCCGGTCATCCAAGGAGTGGCCCTCTCCTTCAAACTCGGAATTCTGAAGATTGCCGAAGCACTGTGGCCGTCGACTGAGCTCAAAGCCGGACTCCAGAAGATGAAACATACTGCCGACTCCTCCGCCGAGACCCGCAAGGACGACATGCAAGAAGAGGAAGATTCTGACCAAGGGGAAACTCCGAATGCCACCACCGAGCAAACTCGGATTCTCCTCAAGGCCATCCCACGTCGGATTGACTTTCTGCTGAACTCCGCAGGTCGGATTGGTGCAGAGACCGCCCTTCAGACAGTGTTGACTTGGTATCCTCAGGTGAAGCTCTCCCAGTTATACAGCCTCCGAGATAATGCCGGGGACCTTCTTGAGAAGACCTACGCCGAAATCAATCGGCTGGCCAGCACTTGTTGGGGTTCGCAGCAGAAAACACAAATTTTTCCTAACTGGCGTTCCCTTAACCCAAGATCTAGCTAGCCGTATTACCGTAACGGATAGTAGTGCGGAAACAACATACCTCGGGGTGTAGTCCGTTGCGCGGGAAACGTTCCCGCAAACGTGGTTGATGTAGTCGATCAAGTTTCACAGCCCCCTGGCTGTGTTGAGCACCCGGATGGGTGTAGTGCCACACGTGCAGCACCTCGTAGTACTCGCACACGTACGAGACTCGATGACGACCTCCGTTCTCCGATCCAGCGGAGGGGGCGGAAGCAGACCTCCGGACGGAGCTTCGGCAGCACGACGGCCTCCGATTCTAGCAGAGAGGTCTCAATTCCACTATAGGCTCACACTAGGGAGCCCACCGTGGAAGAGACCAGAGAGGGGAGGAGACCGGAGAAAACCGATCTCAATTCGGAGTTATATTTATTTTCTCACGAATTTCTGTGTATTAATTATGTGCACCCTGCCCATCTATATATAGGTTGGGGAAGGGAGTCAACCCTCCTCCCTTAGCAATGTGGGACTAAAACCCTTTGCCAAGGGGGGAGTGGACGGCCAAGGGGGGAGAGGGGGCGCACCCCTCATGGGCCCTAGGGCCCATGGCGCCTCCCCCCCCCCCCTTTTCTTTTCTTTTTCTTTTTCCCTTTAATTCCTTAATGGGCCTTTTTCTCCACTAAGGCCCATAGCACATATTAATTAGAAATAAAATTATTTTAATTATTAATTCAATTAATTAATAACTAAAACATATTATTTCATCTCCCGGTGCTCCGGAAACACTTCCGGCTCACTCCGAACTTGTTTCGGTTCAATACGGTACTCCTCCGATATTATCTCCCTTATTCTCTGGTTGCTCCGGTGGTTCCGAAAAGGTCTCCGATTTCATCGAGCCCTTAAGTGTGTTACCCTACGGTCCGAGAACACTCCAGTCATGACTGAGCAGAGGCAACAGTCAATGATCATCAGCGGGACCTGGATGCCCATAATGACCCCTGTGCATTCCGGATATCAACACCGATTGGACCTTACGCCGTATAGCATTCCCTTTGTCAGCGATACTGGATTGTTCCGAGATTCGATCAATGACATCCTATGTCTGGTTCAACCTCGTTCCGAACTAAATCCTCATTCACTCGTTCCCGTGATATTCATCCCCGTGACCTAGTCACATGCTGCGCAGCTTTATGGATGGAATCTCACCGAGTGGGCCCTGAGTATCTATCCATCATATGGATTGACAAATCCCGCTCTTGTAAACAATACTCCTCAACGTATCTCCACAGAATACCTAAGATACAACCGTTATGACCCGCATATTTCAGTCAGGTGGTGGGATGTAAGTCAAAGCATCCGGGAAGACAGTGATTATGCACGTACTCACGGTCAAAGGAACGGTCTACCACGTTCTGTAATTACAACACTGAACCTTCATAAGATTTGATCATGCTGTAATGCTTTCTTTGGGTAATGTTCATCACGTCACTTAACCCGTGAGGTGACCTCATAGTCAAGAGACTTAATTGTCCATGATCGCGAAACCACGATCATCATGTTGACCATGAACTAGTTATCGATGTAGAGGCTAACTAGGAACTCTGGGGTCTCTATACCACACCTGCATCATTGTTTCACTGATGCAGTTCTAGCACGGTATGAAACTGGTTATGAACTTGCTTAGATATATTGGAATAATCATATATTATTTGCCTCTAGAGCATATATCCAACAGTCTCCCACTTACACTAGAGTGCTAATAATCTAGCCGCATTTTCCCGATCATAATCATCTTATCACATAAGTGTTTCATTGATCATGCATGCTCATGGAAGAGGGTTCGTCAACGAACTGCACCAATTCAGATTCGTATGTTTCCTTTGCAACTGGTCCAGGTCAAAAGCTCTTTTGACATACCATTCATTATCATATAATGGTTGAATATAAGTTTCGCGGGAGAGTGAGACTATTATTTCACAGTATCCTCCAATGATCTCTTGGTTCGGTCTTTAGAAGACTTATCCTTAGTCATATATACTGGGAAATACACTCAGCCAGAAGTCCAATACTTCTAACGCTAAACTTTTATCCATACGTCTACTTTCTTAAGTAGTATTATGTTTGTAGTACCGTGAATTTTGCTCACGTTTCTTTCATGTCTTTGTTGATGTCTCTAATTCCATATAGACCCATAATACGGCTTGCAATTGTAATCTTGCATTACATTCAAGTCTATTATCCTTTCTATATTTTAGAGAATAGTCCTCAGTATGCCTCTCTATACTGAATGCATGGACTTCATTCAGATTCTGTGTTTTACTCCTAAAGCACATCGGAATATGTTCTTCTTCCAAGAACTTTTGAGTCATCCTGTTGTTGGATTCACAATGCATGTTATATGGTAGAATCATATGTCAAGAACATATAAGATCACATGTCCAGTACATGGTGCATCTCTATTCTTCCATCAAGACATTGCTTGTGATATTTGGATTTCATCCATTATATAATTTCTAGCCACAAGAACCTGTTTCTTGTCTAGAAGATTATTCCAACCTTCACTTCATTTCATTATCCGTATCTTAATCTACTCATATAGATTTCAACGTGTAATGTGTTGGTATTTCACATAAAAGAAGATTCTTGCAACCCTGTATTTTATTTGCCTTATGCTCTATATATATCATAATGCACATATGTATATGAGACGATTCTCTATATACACAATCAATGCATATCCATATATATACATATGAGATCATTCTTCACACATATCAATGCATATATGTTTGAGACAATGATCATGCTCCCACTCAAATATATCCATCATATACTCATATATTTGTGGTTCAGCTTTCATCAAGTCATTCTATTGTTCACTATGTCTCACATAATGACAATGCTTCCAAAGCTCCCACTCAGAAAATGCCCTCTGCATTCCAAGTTTCAGGGAAGTCTTCAAAGCTCCCACTCAGTTTCATGAAACTGCAGGCCCACTCAATATTTTGGTCATCACAAAATCACTTGATCAAATCAAGGTTGAGGGTTCCTGTCTTGAGGTACTATAGTCCATCCTTTTAACGAAGTAACCTTCGTCATGCCCATTGCAACTCTCTTTCAAATCCCAATTTGACTGAGATGCAATTTCAGGCTATGGTCCATCGTAGTGTAAATGAAATATTTTATTGATTAAAGCATTCCTACGTTTCTGTAGTCAATCACCATTGAACTTTGCTCATAACCAAATAATGCCTTATGTCCATTACATATTTCTCAATAACTCTCCAGTTTATCGAGAATATGAAATAACCGATTTATTTCACAGGACGTGAGCCATCCTTAATGTAACTCAATATTATTTCATTTCTCCTCGTGTTCTAGGCTACCATCATTCCTTTGTGTCTTCAAGCAATATTATTCGTTATTGTTTTTATTAAGAAGACTCATGATTATTGTTCTGTACAGAACATATTCATGACAACCTTCTAAATTCAACAATGGCTTCAACTCATATACCAAGATCAATCATCTTTGGCATATCCTTCCTTATACAGTGTCATTACAGCGGAACATGCTTCCGTTGCAATACTCTGATATTCTGAAGGCAAGGTCCAATACCCCGGTCAAAGTTTCCATTATCTCCCATTGGATCCGTGTCGAGAGACTTTTCTCGTATTACCAATTAAGCAACACAAATTTTGCTATTCGGGGAGAATATGTAATTTCAATTGCTCGTAGTTTTATTTACAAAGAAATTCTTCCTTTTAAGAAACCTTATAACACCATCAGTTATGGAGCTATCATGTCTCGTTAGAATCAGGATGGTTTCCTATTCATGAAGTGGGTGTTTTAACTTAATGAATTAAACAACTTATTCGACAATAACTATAGTGCTAGGGGAAAGAACGTTTAGACCATACTACAGTTTAGTATGACTACGAATGGTTTAAGTAGTCTAGCACTTTCAACTTCCATCGTAGTTTGTGGTACAACTTCCACAAGTCTCCCATTATGTCAATATCAATACTTATCACTTCGGATCGTAGCGTAGTGATATGTATCCTTGTATTCTTACTTCTCACTGTGATTCCCGAATCTCAGTTTTATGATCTCAATTGAATACAACTTTCAATTAATCATATGAAGTCGTTAATGATAACTCACATGCCCATTCTACATCATTTATGTATAATGATTGGCACAAGTTCTACTTGCTAGAACCTTGTCATGGTCATATTTATTGCAGAGGTTCATAGATCGTGTATCTAATCCATCTCATGCAATCAAGTTATGATTTTCATTCGATAATGAACTCACAAGTTAATAGATCATACATTTAATGAATTCATCTGTTATGAAGTCACCTCATGCAATCAGATCTTTGACTTGTTATAACCAAGACAACTTTATCATTAAACATTGAATATTTCTTGACAATAATAGTAGTATTATAAATGATTTCTATCATATCATAAATCAAGACGTAATCAAAGTATAAGCACACTTTTATTCATAAAGATGGAACAACTGACTTGTCTCATTACATGAATAACTTTGTCTCGCGAGATGCAAGACACACAACTAAGTGTTCATACTATAATGATTACATAAGATTTATCTAATACTCTAAGTATCTCCTATGATAGATGTCTCGGTGGAATCCATGCTGGCAATCAACTGACTTGATATCCATCAATCCTCGATTTCACCTCTTCCCGTCCATGCAACGGCAGGTCCTGTTTTCATAAAACAGAATAAGTATCAGATACTCATTTACTGCAACTGTTGTATAAGGGAGTAAACATTTATAAAGTATATCAAGTATATACCTTCTCCATCGACAACTTCTCCTTCAATGGGTTCAACCTCCAGGTACTGGAGTCTATCCATGAAGTCAGAGAACTCGAGGCATTCACCTCTGCCGACATAGCCATGGACATGGTCTGTATAGCTCGGTGGAAACGAGTGTAACACCGTGTATATCGCAGACTCATGTGTGGTCTCATAGTCAAAGTCATCTACGAGGCTCAGATGTATCTCATGCATCTTGGCCAAGTGTGCCTTCAGGCAAGAGCCTTCTTCCAGCTTTGTAGAGAGAAACTCACTTTCTAACTCAAATCTGGCAACTCTAAACTGATGCAAGTTTGATGACTTCAGCTCATCGATCATATCGTATGTATCCAAATCAGCATACTCCTCACGCAAATGTTGCGGAATGCTGGTTTCTATGATACCCTTGGCTATGGCATATGTCCTTCGACGATAATGATAATCAATCGCCGCTTGTGCATCCATGTCGTTTTCTGGAGGATTTCCCACGTGCCTTTTAGTTAAGGGTCATTTACATTTTTTTCCCCTAATCTTGCCCCAGTCTCAGCTTTACCCCTAAAAAAACATGTGCTCAACTTTGCCCCTCTTCCGTCTGGTGCCATTTCAGAAATACCCCTCTGTGCCGTTTCCGTCCAGTCAAAGGGGTTTGACCCTCTACATAACCTTTCTTGGACAATTTTACCCCTATCTTCATATGGAAAATAAAAAAATAAAAAAAATCTCTCTTATCCTCTCTCTCTCCCCCTTCCTTGCTCTAATCTCTCTCTCTCTCATCGACGAATGGAGCCGCCGGCGCTAGCCTCCAGTCCTGGCCGTGCCTCCACCCCCCCTCCCCCCCCCCCCCCCGCCTGTCCGTGCCACCACCCCCGCCGTGCCTCGCCGCCTGGACGTGCCTCCACGCCGCCGCGCCCCTGTGCGGGTGAGATCCGACGCGAGCACCTGGCCTCCATGACACGCCACGCCCCAGGTACGGCCGAGCTCCGGTGTGAGCCGCCTTCACGCCCCACCGCACCCTGTTCCGGCGAACTCCGAAGCGATCCACCTCCATGCCCTGCTGCCCCCTGTGTCGGGCTCATCCTGGCTCGCGTTCGCGCGCATGCTCACCGTGGCCCGCGCCCACTCGTCGTGCCCTGCTCCCGCACTCGTTCGCGCCGGCGCTCGCCGTGGCTCGCGCCCGCGCCTGCTCGCCGTGGACCGCCCCTGCGCCCGTCGCCCCTGGCCTCCCCGTTCTCTGTGGCGCCCCTGCGCCGACGAGCTCCGGCGAGCTCCCTCGCATTGGCCTCCCCACCCTCCGCGCCGCCCTGCTCCTGCGAGATCCGACGAGCTCCCTCGCCCTGGCCTCCCCACCCTCCGCACCGCCCTGCGCCGGTGAGCTCCGGAGAGCTCCCTCGCGTGCCCATGCCTCCCCTCTTTCATTTTTTTTCTTCTTTTTATTTTTTAATTAGCCTAATGTATATCCCTTAAGTTAATTATTAGGAGGTGAGAGAGAGAGTAAGGGCAAATTAGTCCAAAAAATGTTCCAAACACGGTCAAACCTCTTTGACCAGACGGAAAGGGTACGGAGGGGTATTTCTGAAGCGGCACCAAACGGAAGAGGGGCAAAGTTGAGCACATGATTTTTTTAGGGGTAAAGCTGAGACTGGGGCAAGATTAGGGGGGAAAATGGAATTGGCCCTTTAGTTAAGTATGAGAGGTTGATTCTCTTGAGCACGGCTCTAAGGCGTAAGTACCAACTAACGAAGTTTGACCCATTTTCTTTAAGTCTTTCACCATGTAAGAAGGAAACCATTTCAAGGTACTGGGTATTATCCATTTTCTACAAACATAATTGCAAGGAACACAATTAACACTAGTTCACAACAATGAGTTCATATAATCACATTATATATGAGCTCGCACCAAAACATTTCATCCCTAAGAAGTTTCGGTGATTACATGATCCAGATTCACTGCCCGACCTCGAATATCACACGGCCGACGGGTCAGTTTCAAAGGTAGACAACAACTTGTGCGATCACATTATCTTATATATACTGTGACTCATGCTCGATCTTTCGATCTCCAGTATTCTGAGGCCATATCTGCATATGCTAGGCTCGCCAAATTAACCTCCATGTTATATGCTGCTCAGCAAGGCCATATTTACATATGCCAGGCTTGCCGAACCCAACCTCATGCGAACTCCATTGAATATGTAGGAAAACTCCGGTATGTACGGAGCATCAGGCCATATGGGAGAACCTTCCAGGTGGTGCACACTTCGGTAGAATACTTGTGTTTGGCTTTGTTAAGGGATCATCTTATCACATGCTACCGTCGTGTATCCTATACTAGCAAGTTTTAAGATGTCTGGGCTATGGCAACACTAAGTCTACAGTGTCTCCATTTTAGTTTGTTTTATGATGACGATTACTACTTATTAGTAACACAAAGCAAAGCTATTTCTACATCACAAACAAACAAACGATAGCCCCCACTTAGCAATACCAGGTATAGACGATCTAGTTGTATATTGCAAGTTTTACGTGGCTGCTAGGGCTTTCATAGTTAAACAGGTTTTAACCTACGAGTCAACCACAACGTCAACCATACGATTGTCTCTATTACACCCCGCACGGGGCCCTCCGTTGCAAATGCCACATCCGCTAAAGTAGAGAGACAGACACCCCCCCTAGCCACTTTATACGGTACAAGCCGCATGTCAAGCGTGGAACCAGTCTCGCGTATGAGTACGCGTAAAGTCGGTCGGGGGCCGCTTCATCAAACAATGCCGCAGATGTGAACAAGTACACGTGAGAGGGTAACAATCATACAATCAACACCCACATCCCCGATGTTTTCTATCCGCACAGTAATACTAAGCATAGACCTAGCTCATGATACCACTGTTGGGGTTCGCAGCAGAAAACACAAATTTTTCCTAACTAGCGTTCCCTTAACCCAAGATCTAGCTAGCCGTATTACCGTAATGGACAGTAGTGCGGAAACAACATACCTCGGGGTGTAGTTCGTTGCGCGGGAAACGTTCCCGCAAACGTGGTTGATGTAGTCGATCAAGTTTCACATCCCCCTGGCTGTGTTGAGCACCCGGATGGGTGTAGTGCCACACGTGCAGCACCTCGTAGTACTCGCACACGTACGAGACTCGATGACGACCTCCGTTCTCCGATCCAGCGGAGGGGGCGGAAGCAGACCTCCGGACGGAGCTTCGGCAGCACGACGGCCTCCGATTCTAGCAGAGAGGTCTCAATTCCACTACAGGCTCACACTAGGGAGCCCACCGTGGAAGAGACCAGAGAGGGGAGGAGACCGGAGAAAACCGATCTCAATTCGGAGTTATATTTATTTTCTCACGAATTTCTGTGTATTAATTATGTGCACCCTGCCCATCTATATATAGGCTGGGGAAGGGAGTCAACCCTCCTCCCTTAGCAATGTGGGACTAAAACCCTTTGCCAAGGGGGGAGTGGCCGGTCAAGGGGGGAGAGGGGGCGCACCCCTCATGGGCCCTAGGGCCCATGGCGCCTCCCCCCCCCCTTTTTCTTTTCTTTTTCTTTTTCCCTTTAATTCCTTAATGGGCCTTTTTCTTCACTAAGGCCCATAGCACATATTAATTAGAAATAAAATGATTTTAATTATTAATTCAATTAATTAATAACTAAAACATATTATTTCATCTCCCGGTGCTCCGGAAACACTTCCGGCTCACTCCGAACTTGTTTCGGTTCAATACGATACTCCTCCGATATTGTCTCCCTTATTCTCTGGTTGCTCCGATGGTTCCGAAAAGGTCTCCGATTTCATCGAGCCCTTAAGTGTGTTACCCTACGGTCCGAGAACACTCCAGTCATGACTGAGCAGAGGCAACAGTCAATGATCATCAGCGGGACCTGGATGCCCAAAATGACCCCTGTGCATTCCGGATATCAACACCGATTGGACCTTACGCCGTATAGCATTCCCTTTGTCAGCGATACTGGATTGTTCCGAGATTCGATCAATGACATCCTATGTCTGGTTCAACCTCGTTCCGAACTAAATCCTCATTCACTCGTTCCCGTGATATTCATCCCCGTGACCTAGTCACATGCTGCGCAGCTTTACGGATGGAATCTCACCGAGTGGGCCCTGAGTATCTATCCATCATATGGATTGACAAATCCCGCTCTTGTAAACAATACTCCTCAACGTATCTCCACAAAATACCTAAGATACAACCGTTATGACCCGCATATTTCAGTCAGGTGGTGGGATGTAAGTCAAAGCATCCGGGAAGACAGTGATTATGCACGTACTCACGGTCAAAGGAACGGTCTACCACGTTCTGTAATTACAACACTGAACCTTCATAAGATTTGATCATGCTGTAATGCTTTCTTTGGGTAATGTTCATCACGTCACTTAACCCGTGAGGTGACCTCATAGTCAAGAGACTTAATTGTCCATGATCGCGAAACCACGATCATCATGTTGACCATGAACTAGTTATCGATGTAGAGGCTAACTAGGAACTCTGGGGTCTCTATACCACACCTGCATCATTGTTTCACTGATGCAGTTCTAGCACGGTATGAAACTGGTTATGAACTTGCTTAGATATATTGGAATAATCATATATTATTTGCCTCTAGAGCATATATCCAACAGCACTATGGTGAACTGGTTCTCTCCGTACGACTACACTCCGTATCTTGACGACGGAGGGAATCCGCTCCCCGCTTCAACAATCTCTGGGCTAGCCGATGAGCCCTCCGACAGCGATTCATCTCAGACCTCTCCGAAGACGAAGCCAGCTGATGCTGCCGGTTCTGAAGCTCAATCGGATCCGTCTGCTCCATCCTCCAGCTCGGTGCCGCCGACTGCTTAAGCTATGCTATTTTAATCCGTATTCCGATTGTCCGCTTGCCGATATTAGATCGGCTTTATCTTATCTTGTAAGACAATTTTAATTCTGTTGACATCCACTGGGTGTGACCTGGATGTAATGAACTTATTCGGCCTTGGGCCTGTTGCTTTTTGATGCAAATCGATTGCTTGTTTTATCTTTTTGCATGTGCGATCAACTTTGCGTCTTTGCCGGTTTCCTTCATCGGCTGCTCTTGGGATTGTCTACTGTGTCGATCTTGCTGCCATCGTGTGGTTCACAATCGGATCAACAGTAGACATCCGGCCAAGGGTCGATGAGTTTTTATTTTTTACATGACAAGATTTTTAACGCAAAGGATTCTGCAACAGCAGGTGCCGATTGCTTCGCTTCTGGATCTAATGTCCTGGTTTGTGGCGTAATCGGCGACTTTATTTCGTCGGCCTTGCTCATGGTGGCATGTTTCGAGTTGTTTCACGGGATTTATACCACCGACTGCTTTAATCGTCACCCTTTTCAATGCCACAAACCCTTTAGTGATTTGCGCTTGAGCTAGGTATCCGATTGAGAGCTAGCCTGCAATCCCCGTGCCGCGATGGCTTATTTTCTTGACCTCGTGGTCGGCCAGTCCCCGGGTATGCTATGCATATCTCGGGTATGACGGAGCGTTGCCGATTAGGGCTAGCTCTTCGAATGGAATTATACGAAAGTACTCGAATGCTCATTTTCAGAGACACGATAACTTTAACTGATTGTTTGCCGAATGGCTTACATAAACTTATGTCGTTCAACTATAGAACGGACATAACAACTCGGCATTCCACGGCCGCTCCGTCTCTGCTCCCGACGTTTCCTTGTGCTGAGTTCCCTTGGTGCAGTCGATCAGGTAGTAGGAGTTGTTCTTGAGCGCTCTGCTGACAATAAACGGCCCTTCCCAGAGTGAGGATAGCTTGTGCTTCCCATCTGACTTCTGGATTCGGCGTAGCACCATGTCCCCCTCTCGGAAAGAGAGAGGTCGAATCTTCTTGTTGTGGTAGTGCCGCAACTTCTGCTGATAGATTGCTGACCTAGACAAGGCCAACAAACAAGCTTCTTCTTTGAGGTCGACGCCGTCTTCTCTTGCCAACTTAGCTTCTTCTTCAGTGTACAAGGCGTGCCGAGGTGAATCAAACTCGATGTCGGAGGGGATGACTGCTTCTGAACCATATACAAGGAAGAAAGGAGTAAATCCAGTCGACCTGTTTGGAGTGGTCCTCAAAATGAAAAGTACTGCGGGAAGCTCATCAATCCATGCTCCGGGTGCCCTCTCAAGTGGCTCTACCAATCTGGGCCTGATACCCGACAGGATTAGTCCATTTGCCCTTTCGACTTGACCATTGGACTGTGGATGTGCCACCGACGCCAGATCCAGCCGAATGCCTTGCTGAGATGCATATCGAGCCAGTGCCCCCTTTGCAAAGTTTGTGCCGTTGTCGGTGATGATGTTGTTAGGAACACCATATCTGCATACGATGTCGGCCACAAACCTGACTGCAGTCGGCCCATCCAACTTCTTGATTGGTCTTGCCTCGATCCACTTGGTAAACTTGTCGACTGCCACTAGGAGATGTGTCATGCCGCTTTGAGCTCTCTTGAATGGTCCAACCATATCCAAACCCCAAACCGCAAATGGCCATGCTATTGGGATGGTCTTAAGTGCCGATGCCGGCTGATGACTTCTTGCCTTGAACTTCTGACAACCAATGCAATGCTTCACCAAATTCTCAGCCGCTGTGAGTGCAGTTGGCCAGTAGAAACCATGTCGGAAAGCTTTGTTGGCGATGGCCTTTGCCGACGCGTTGTGACCACATTCACCCTGATGGATGTCTCTGAGCAGCTCCAAACCTCTATCCTCTTCGACACACCTTTGGAGAACACCAGTCGGACTCTTGCGCATCAGCTCATTGTTGATGATTGTGTATGCCCAAGATCGGCGGCTGATCTGCCTGGACAATGCCAAATCTGGTGTAAGGGTCCCATCTGCTAGGAAATCTCGAATCGGCTGTGCCCATGATGGCGCACTGACGACTACCATTACTGCTGCCTGCTGGGGTAAGACTTCCTCTTGGATCTCGGTCTCTTGAACATTGGCCTATTCGATCTCGGCTTCTTGGACGAATGTCGTTTCTTCCTCTACTTGCGAACTACCGACTGCGGGATTTGGCACGCATTCGGCAGTCCCTGGTGCCGACTTCTCATCTGGAGTTAGAGCTTCATCATTGCAATCGGCAATTTCTGATGTCATTTGCTCTCCCAAGGTTGTGCCATCTGATGCAGCCTCTGCTTGCTTTTCTTTGGTATTGCTCTTCTTCTTCTCTTCTGCAGCCCCTGGTTCGCAATCGGCAGCCCCTGGTGTTGTTGCCGAGACACCCTGGGCGCTGGATTGCTTCTTCGTGGTTGCAGGCTTGGCCGGTTGAACTTCTTTTGCTTTTCTTAGAGCTTCAAGATCGGTCTCCGAGATGAAAATGGACTCGGAGTCTGGAGATGGAGTGATGGATGGCTTCTTGATGTGCTCGAGAGATATGCCTGGTGGAATTGCTTGCCTTGTGGAGCCAAGCTTGGACAAGGCATCTGCTGCTTCATTATTTGCTCTTGGAACATGATGGAACTCACAACCCTCAAAGTATCCGCTGATCTGCTGCACCAAGAATCGGTAGCTCGCCATGTTAGCATCCTTCGCATCCCATGTGCCAGAGCACTGCTGTACCACCAGGTCGGAGTCACCGTAGCACTCAATATTCCGAATACCGATTTCCTTGGCAAGCTTGATACCATGCACAAGGGCTTCATACTCGGCTACATTGTTTGATGCTGCGAAGTGAATCTGGAGCACGTATTGTAATTGATCTCCTCTTGGGGAAGTGAGTACCACCCCAGCCCCTAGGCCATTCTTCATCTTGGAGCCATCAAAGTGCATTCGCCAGAAATCCGACATGGGGAGCTGCGGCATGTACTGAGTTTCAGCCCAGTCCACCAGGAAATCGGCTAGTGCTTGCGATTTGATTGCAGTCCTTGGCTCATACTGGATTCCATGACTTGCGACTTCGATTGCCCATTTCGCCACTCTTCTGGTTGCATCTTTGCTTCCCATGATGTCGGACAATGGTGCCGTGCTGACAACAGTGATCAAGTGGGCTTGAAAATATGGCTTCAATCTCTTGGCCGCCATGTACACTCCATAGCACATCTTCTGGTAGTGAGGGTAATTCTGCTTGGATGCCGAGAGCACCTCGCTGATGTAGTATACTGGACGCTGGATTTGCTGTTCCTTATCCTTCTCGGGCCGCTCCACCACCATAACTGCACTGATCACCCGATTGGTTGCCGCAATGTATAACATCATAGGCTCCTTCTCAATCGGGGCAGCCAGAATCGGTGCCGTGGATAGCATGCGCTTGAGCTCTCGGAATGCTTCATTTGCTTGGGGGGTCCAAGTAAACTTTTCTGTCTTCTTCATCAACTGGTACAAGGGAATTGCCTTCTCGCTCAGCCGACTGAGGAATCGGCTGAGAGATGCGAGGCAACCAGTGAACTTCTGCACTTGCTTCAAGGTTTTGGGCTGCTCCATGCGCTCTATTGCGGCTATCTTCTCGGGGTTGCATTCGATTCCTCTCTCGGAAACGAGAAACCCCAAGAGCTTGCCGGCTTGGACTCCAAACACACACTTCTCCGGGTTGAGCTTGATCTGATAAGTTCTCAAATTTGCGAAGGTCTCTCTGAGGTCGTCCAACAATGTGACTCCCTTTGCCGACTTCACCACCAAATCGTCCACGTAAACGTGGATATTTCTGCCGAGCTGAGAGTGTGTACATCTTTGCATCATGCGCTGATAAGTGGCACCTCCGTTTTTCAGACCAAAAGGCATGGTGATATAGCAATAGGCCCCGAAAGGGGTTATGAATGCTGTTTTTATTTGATCTTCCACAGCCAACTTTATCTGGTGATATCCAGCAGTAGCATCCAAAAAGGATAACAGCTCGCAACCGGCCGTAGAATCAACCACTTGGTCAATACGGGGCAGAGCAAACGGATCTTTCGGGCATGCCTTGTTCAGGCAAGTATAATCTATGCACATACGCCAAGTCTTGTTCTTCTTCATGACAAGGACTGGATTGGCCAGCCACTCGGGGTAAAACACTTCCATGATGAAACCTGCAGCTTGTAACTTTGCAATCTCTTCGCCGATTGCTCTCCTCTTGTCCTCGGAAAAACGTCTCAGGGGTTGCTTGACCGGCTTCGAGCCTGGCCGAATGTGCAGCTTGTGCTCGGCGTGTTCTCTCGAAACACCAGGCATGTCATGTGGAGACCATGCAAAGATGTCCCGATTCTCACGGAGAAACTCGACGAGCTCGCTTTCCTATTTGTCGCTAAGTCCAGCTCCGACCACAACAAACTTGGTTGAGTCGGAGGGATCTAGAGCGATTTTCTTGCTGTCCTTGGCCGACTGAAAAGCCGATTCCTCGTCTGCTCTCTTTGCTGGGCCAACCGGCAGTGGGTTCTTGCTCTGTGCTTGCGCCATTGCAATTACCTTGCCGAGCTGACGCTTCTCTGTTTCCACCACTAAGGATTCAGCCAAACTGCTGCCAGCAGATGTGCACTCGAGGGACTTCCTGAAGTCCCCGGTGACTGTGATGACGCCGCTTGGCCCCGGGATCTTCATCTTCAGGTATGTCTGTTGTGCATTGATCATGAACTTGGCAAATGCTGGTAATCCCAACAAGGCATGGTACGGACTGCTGAGGTCGGCCACCTCGAACCAAATCGGCTCTCTCCTGAAATTTTCCTCCGTGCCAAAAATGACATCCAACCGAATGCGACCCAAGGGGGTGCAAGACAACCCAGGAACAATCCCATGGAATGTCGTCCGACTGCGCTCCAAATCCCTCTCTGTAAGCCTAGCTTGAGCATTGTATCTCGATATAGGATGTTGATCGTGCTTCCTCCATCGACTAGCACTCTAGAAAATTTGCATGAAAACTTTGGCCCTGCGACCAGAGCATCCACCACCAGCGGATAGTTGCCCGGATTCGGCAAAATGGTGGGGTGACCTGCTCTGTCCCAGGATATCGGACACTCGGACCAGTGCATGAATTGGGGAATCGGCGGCATTGTTGCATTGACTTCCTGGGCTCGGGCTCTCCGACTGCCCTTATCTGTGGACTCGCTGGTGAAAATCATGTAAGCTGCATCCTGCTGCGGGTACTGGTTCTGCTGCTGAGGTGGTCCTCTGTTCTGGGGTGGTGGTGGTGGTGGTGGTAAAGCTTCTCCCTTTGCTATCCTTCTCACAAAATCACACTGCCGAGTGGTGTGCGCGGACGGCCTCCGTGGCGTACTGTGCAACTTGCATGGTGCGTCTAACATGTCCTCGAATGTGTACTTGGGCTTCATCTGCCCTGGAGGTCTCACATTTGGTCTCATCTTCCGACTGCCTCCTGCAGCCGCTGGGTCTTCCTCATTCTGGACAGCGGCCACCTGCCGACTGCCGTACTGAGTATCCGGTTGCTCGTCCTTACGCTTGCCATTGTTCTGCTGGTTGTTGTTGTTGTTGTTGTTGCGGTGGTTCTCTCTTCTCTCCTTCCGACTGAGGCCTTGGTTCCCTACGTCCGACTGCGGAGCCCCTGGTGACTGGATCACACCTCCAACTCCGAGTTGGATAGGGCGCATCGCAGAATCGGACATAGCGAATGCATTTGCCACCTTCATGAGCTCGGCGAGCGATGTGAAATCTTTGCGGAGCAACTTGTGCTTCAGCATTGAATCGGCCAGGCATCCATCAGTGAAGTACTGAATGGCCTGAATCTCATGGACTCCTTCGCATGAATTCTTCAGCTTAATCCACCGAGATATGTAATCTCGGAGGGGCTCGTCCTTTCCTTGCACACACAACGCTAACTGCCGAGGGAGGTTGGGCCTTTCATATGTGCTCGTGAAGTTGTGGATGAATGCTGTTGTGAAGTCCTCCCAACAATTCACACTGTCCTTGGGAAAACTATTCAACCAAGTCCGAGCTGAACCCTGCAGCATGAGAGGTGCATAGCGTACGGCTACACGCCGATTGCCTCCCGCAATGCGGACTGCCGTCAGGTAATCGGACAGCCAGTCTTCAGGCTTCACCGAGCCATTGTACTTGGGAGTATCTCTCGGCAGTGTAAAGCCTTTGGGGAATTTCTCCGTCTGAATGTGATGACCGAAACATGTTGGGCCAGCTTCTCCTTCTTCATCTTCCTGAGCCTCCTTCTCCAGGAGCTCGATGCGATGCCTTGCGTCATTCTGACCGATTTGACGAGGACCAAGTCGGGTGCTGATTGCTGGTCTCGGTGCCGATTGCTGCGGCATGTCATGGCGCCTGCTGTTAACAGCTGGCTCTTCCACTCTTCTGCTTGCTGCTGGGCGATTGCTTCTGACTTTGCTGTCATGCCGAGATGGTGCGGGTTGGTGCCTGTTCTGGCGCGATGCATTCGGCCGCTGGCTAGCTCCCGCATTTTGCCTCATTGTCCCTTTTGATGCCTCTTGCTCGGCATTTTGGTTGCCCATCGCTATGATCCTCTGCTCCTTCGCGGCCGCTATCAGTTCACGCATTCGGCGCGACTGTTCACGCCGCTCATCTCCCTCCAACTCTTCCAGCTCAAGCGCTATCTGCTCGGCTGCTCTCAGATTCTTGTCCGGTGTGCTGTACGCTGGCCTTTGGATGAATGCCGACTGCGCCGGTTGCTCCGGTTGCGCTGGCCTTCTCGGACACTCCGGTTGCTCAGCTCCAGACAACTGCTGGTTGACTGCTCTGCCTCGGCTTCTCAGGTCTTCCAGGACTGCGGGCTCAATCGGCCGGCGCGGTCCTGCATGCGTTGCGTTGTACTCCCGAGTGATGGCTCCCAGCCGTCGCTCCTCTGCCAGCACTTGCTCAGCCCTGCGAGCCAGGGCAAGCCGTGCCGTTTCCAGCTCGGTATGCACCTGCTCCGGATCACCATTCCTATTCACGGGTGTGTACAACACATCCCGCAACGCGCTGGTGCCGATTCGCTCTGCTGCATCAGCTACTTCCTTGGCCTTCCTTGCTGCGCTTGCCGGGTCCCGATTGGTCGAGGAAGACGCTCCCGCCATCATGACTGCGGTGTGCAGTCGGCCCTCCCCTTGCCCCGGTGCTGCGGCGCAGCCCCTGGTCAAGAGAGGGTCTGTAGCACACGAGAAGACACGGATGTCCCTTGGATACGCCTCAGGGAAGCTACCAATGAAGAGACGATGACTTCCCACTTGCAGCGACACCCCGGGCGGCAAGGGTGCTCCATCCTTGTACCGCGCCGAGTAGTCCACTACATAGTCGATTGCCCCACGCCTTAGAATCAGGCCGGAGGCGTGGCTACCGCCCGATGCAGAGGATGATCCCGTCCGGATCTTGACTCCAGTCGACGCCTCGGTCTGCCCCACGGTGGGCGCCAACTGTCGTCGATATTTAACAACAGATGCCATGGGATGGCTAATGTGAGGGGGAAGACTCGAGGGAGAGAATGTCGATGGTGCCGGAATCGGGTTGGGCACAAGCACGGTGAAGACACCACGATGTACCCAGGTTCGGGGCTCTCCGGAGAGATAACACCCCTACTCCTGCTTGTCTCTTATATATCAATGTGATGCCTACAATAACTGCTCTCCTATCTTCTCAGGGGAAAGAGTACACCGCCGCCGTGGGCAAGGTCCTCTCCTGCTTCCCTGAGGAGTAACTACGAGCAGTGAAGGAACTGGAACGAGAGTGAGTAAATGAGGCTCTAAGATCTTGGATCCCTCGCACAGGAGGGGTACCCTGGCTCTTATAGTGTGAGTCCAGGGTACTATGGTAACTTCAATGTCGACTGGGCCCAGTTGTCATCCTCTAATCGGCCTGGGCCCACCGACTGCTCCTATCCGGGTGATCCGGAGCCTACGAGTGGCGGCCCATGCTGCTACCTCGTAGAGTCTAGTGATGAACAGTGGAGCTAGGGGGTGCGGTCTTGTCGGCCTGTCCGCGGAATCGGCGGAGAGGTTGACACCGTATCTCCAGGAAATCCTCGATGTGACTTGGCCTTCCTGCCACCCAGATATCTCGGGATACGGTATTTATGACCTCGTAATCATACCCCCGACTGGGTGTCAGGTTGCTCCGATTGCGCCTGGACCGACTGGCGGTTCCTTGGCAAGGTCGATTGCTCTGGGCAATCGGCCTTCTAGGAATCGGCCTCGGTCCAGCTGCGGACCAATCGGACGATCGTCTTTAGTGAAAGGAAGGGTGGACCGATTGCGCCTGGGCCGACTGCTGGCGCTTGGCATGGTCGATTGCCTTGGAGCAATCGGCCGTACCTCTGCCCAGCTCGGCCCAGCTGCGGCCTAATCGGTCCATCCTTGTCTTGAAAGCTTGCTTCCGCTTGGGTTAGCCTACCCGGGTACCAATCCCCCGACAGTCATTCTCGTTGTCTTCCATAAATTGCTGCAAAGTATCATCAGGAGGAATAGCCATAGAAGCAATTTCTTCAATAATTTTTTCATTGCTTGACAAGTCAGTACCACGAGGCTGCTTAGAAAACTTAGAAAAAGTAAATTCATACGGCTCACCGTTGAATTCAACAGAAACTTTACCATTCTTGCAATCTATTATAGTTCCACAAGTGCTGAGGAAGGGCCTCCCAAAGATAATAGGGCAAAAACTATCTTCCACTGAACCAAGTACAAGAAAGTCAGTAGGATATTTTACCTTCCCGCAGAGTACTTCAACATCTCTCACAATCCCAACTGGAGAGATTGTTTGTTTATTTGCAAGATGAATCATGACATCAATGTCCTCGATCTCACACGGCTGAATCTCGTGCATGATCTCTTGATAAAGTGTGAAGGGAATAGCGCTGACGCTAGATCCCAAATCACATAGCCCATAGTAATTATGATCTCCTATTTTGACAGATACAACTGGTGTACCTGAAATTGGGCCTTTGTTCTTGGTTGTGACAATGTTAGTGGAAACAACCCAAAAACTAATAGTGGATTCTTCAATATCACTGGTTACCAGATCCTTGACCATTGCAACTTGAGGCTTGACCTTGATCATGTCCTCAAGTTTGTCAACGGTCCTTCCGTTTTTGTTTAGAATACCTCTAACAAAAGAGTACCCCTTTATCCTTGAGGGATAAGGAGGTTGTTCATACACAACTGCAGGTAAAACAGGATCAGTAACATTAATCTCAATAGGTGACTCCTTGAAAGGTTTATGATGTTGACTCTCCTTCCTCTTAGAAGAATCAATATGAGAAGCAAAGTCCTTGCAAAAGTTAACCATTAGCTGGGAATCAAGACCAATTTTAGAGCAAAAGGTATTAAAGTAATCAGTCTTCACATAACTCTCAATGTAGTCATGCTCATAGTTTATAGCGGGTTCAATACCTTTATCAATTTCCCAGTCTTTAGTGTTCTTCTGGATCCTTTCTATAAGATCCCATTTTTCTTCCATACTTCTGGTCTGGAATACCCCGCTAGATGAGGCATCCAACATCTCTCTGTCCTGACGAGAAAGCCTGGCATAAAAATTTGTAAGTATAATTTCCTTGGGGAGCTCATGGTTTGGGCATTTGAGCATCAGGGACTTCAGTCTCCCCCAAGCTCGCGAGACCAAAAGTTGTAGATGTAGTTCCTGTCTTGGTGAATTTCACAAAGAGGATAAAACTTTGCATAAAAGAGAGACATAAGCTCTGGCCATTCAAGAAGATCAGAGTTATCGAGTAGCTTATACCAATCTGAAGCTTTATCTTTGAGTGATACGGAGAATAGTTTCTTCATGACGAACTCCATTGTTACACCTGCAAGCTTAAATAAAGAACATAATTGTGATAAATATAGCAGGTGTTCTCCTAGATGTCCTTCTCCTGTATAACGATTAGCCAAGACATAATCAATAATACCAGATGGTATTTTATAGGGCACAATTTCAGTAGGGGTAGGAGTGACCACCACAGTCGTGGGGCGGCTCCTTACCAACAACGAACCAACAGTAGAAGAGTCCATAAGGACTGAAGGTAACAACAGAAAATAAAGTTTTCCTTACCGGCTTCACTTACCAATAGCGCTACACTCCCCGGCAACGGCGCCAGAAAATCTCGTTGATGGCGGTGAAGTTAATAGGTTTAGTGGGATTGCCTCCCCTGTTAACCGCGCCAATAAAAGATTCTTGATAACCCACAAGTCTAGGGGATCAATTGTAGCTTTTCGATAAATAAGAGTGTCGAACCCAACGAGGAGCAGAAGGTGCTGATAAGTGACACTGGATAAGGAAAGGTTGCACACACTCAAAGGTAAATATTTATGGGTTTTTGGTTTAAGCAACAAAAAAGTAAAAGACAAGCAAACTAAACAGGGTAACTAAGGAGTAGCAAGTGGCCCAATCCTTTCACAAGGATAAGCCTAGGAACTAAACTTATAAAAGCTAAAGCGTTCTCGAGAACACATGGGAGAGATAGCCAAGTTACTTTCACGATACTCCGCCAAGTAATATGTATTTTCTTGATAAGTGTTGGTGAGTGGATCAATGCTAGTACACCTTCTAGACTAAGATAAGTGTACTCTTATGATTACACACCTTGCAAGCATCCGCAAATACAAGGTAGTAATTAAGGCATAAGCCTAACCAAAGCATTACGATCAAGGATCCATAACTCCCTTGTGCAAAAGTGTGCGAACTGGGGTTCAGGTTTCTGTCACTCTGGCAACCCACCATAAGCATCCTTTGTACACAATGTATTCCTCTAGTCCCATGAAAGGTGAAGTGTTAAGTGTTTGACTCACATAACACCACTAGAGAAATAACAACACAACTTAAGTATCAAACAACACATAACACTTCAACGTCATATGACTACTAACAACTAGACTTCTCCCATGTTCTCAAGAACTAATGTAACTACTCACAAGACATAAAAGAGATCATGATCAGAGGTGATAGATGGGTGGCAAACAATCTGGACAATGATATTTCTCCAACAAAACTCAATAGCATTCACTACAAAGTAGTAATCAACACCAACGGAGTAGAGAGGATAGATAGTACGGATTACAACACAAGTTGCAATTGTGAGATGAGATGGGATGGAGATGGAGATGGTGCTGATGTTGGGAATGATGTTGATGATGATCTCGATGATGCCCGTGACGATGATGATGATGATGATGATGGAGACGATCTCCCCTTCCGGGAGGTGATCTCCCCGACGGAATCTGCCCGCCGGAGATGGCTTTTCTCCTTTGTAGGTTTCCGCCCCGTGGCAGCGGTGAAACACGGAAACTCTTCTGTATTCAGGGTTTCTACCCCAGGGGGTCTTATAGGCGAGAGGGGGCACCGAGGGGGGCCACCAGGCATCCAGGAGGGTGCCTGGCGCGGCCAGGAGGGGGCCCGCCAGGCACCCTTCTGGCTTCCTGGTGGGTCTCCTCACCTCCATCCTCGGTGATCCCCAGTCAATCTTCATAAAAATACTCCCCGTAAATTTTCATCGCATTTGGACTTGATCTGATTCAGCAACTTGGTGTCCACTTTTCACTGCTGAATTCTGGTTCTGCTGCTTCGGCACCAGAAAGTTGTAAATTGAGTAAAACAAGCCAAAACAACATAAGAACAATAT
Organism: Bromus sterilis; assembly: GCA_950022295.1. Lineage (NCBI taxonomy): Eukaryota > Viridiplantae > Streptophyta > Magnoliopsida > Poales > Poaceae > Bromus > Bromus sterilis. The sequence continues at coordinate 285,127,959 of OX465600.1, forward strand.
TTTAAAGTGGCATATATCAATGAATAGGATGAAATTACAATATAAAATAGTGATGCATTTTGGACGTATCAATAGCCCGCTGTGGCATCCAGAAAGCACAAGAGCTGACAGCCAGCCGTAGAATCAATCATTTGATCGATACGGGGCAACGCAACAGGATCCTTGGGGCAGGCCTTATTCAGACAAGTGTAATCTATACACATGCGCCAAGTTTCATTCTTCTTCGGAACCAGAACTGGATTTGCTAACCAGTCTGGGTAGAACACTTCTTTGATAAATCCTGCTGCGAGCAATTTGGCTATCTCGTCGCCGATTGCTCTTCTCTTCTCTTCTGAAAAACGCCGAAGTGGCTGCTTGATCGGCTTGGATCCAGGTCGGATATTAAGCTTGTGCTCGGCAAGTTCCCTCGGTACACTAGGCATGTCATGTGGGGACCATGCGATGATGTCATGGTTCTCACGGAGGAACTCGACGAGCTCGCCTTCCTATTTGCTGCTGAGCCCGGCCCCAACAATGACGCACTTGCTCGGGTCGGAGTGGTCCAGGGCAATCCTCTTGCTGTCCTTGGCTGCTTGAAATATAGTCTCATCATCCGATCTCTTGGCCTTCGTGCTCGGCATGGGGCCCTTCATCTGAGCTTGGGCCATTTCTACGACCTTGTCGAGCTGGCGCCGCTCTGCATCGATGACCAAAGAATCGGCTAGCTTAGAACCAGCAGACGAACATTCCAGTGACTTCTTGTAGTCACCGCACACAGTGATTGGACCATTCGACCCTGGGAGCTTCATCTTCAAGTAGGGTTGCATGATATTGAACATGAACTTGGTTATTGCAGGCGATCCGAGCAGAACATGGTATGGGATGCTCATATCGGTCACCTCAAACCAGATCGGCTCTCGGCGGAAATTCTCCTCCGAACCAAACATTGCCTCTAGCCGAATGTGGCCTAGTAGGGTACATGAGAGGTCGGGCACTATCCCATGAAATACGGTCCTGCTGGGCTCCAACTCGCTCTCACTGATGCCGAGCTTGATCATTGTGTCTCTGTACAGAATGTTGATGGCGTTGCCTCCATCAATGAGTGTCCTGGTGAACTTGCATGAATACAAAGGTGCAGCCACGATTTCATCCACCACGAGCGCATAACTGCTCGAGTTGGGCATTACGCTCGGGTGGTCTTCTGGGGCCCATGCAATGACATTGTCCGACCAATTCACCCTCTGAGAAATTGCTGGCATGGTGGCATTGACCGCCTGCTCACGGGCTCTCCGACTGCCCTTGTCATCCGATTCGCTGGTGAAGATCATATATGCTGCATCTTGACGTGGGAACTTCGGCCGAGCATTTGCTGGTGGTGGACTTGGGGGTGGGGGTGGTGGTGGGGGGAAGGTTTCCTGCTCCTCCCTTTGCCAGACGATCAACCCCGCGGTAGTACTGTGGCTCAGTACCGTGCCCACTACCGCCATGTCCAGTAGGTATACGGTAGTGAGTATGGTACTAGCCACGGTACTACCGTGGCGCGGTACTACCGTAACCCAAGTGGTACTACCGCCCTGCCAGAGCCAGGGAGCCCATGCCACAACAGATGAACTCCAAATGAAACAGGCAAACCCTGAACTACCACAACTTCTGCAAATGAACTCCAATTAAGGCAAACTCAAGCTTGATCGAAAGCTATCGAACAGAGTTGCGTAATATTTCAAAGTGGCAAGGGAGAAATGCCAAACAAATAGAGGTGTGAAACCTCTAACCAAGAATAACCGGCAAATCTCCCGCATCGAAAATCATAAGAGAAGATGCATATGAAATCCGTTTTCGATGAGCACGAGCTTGTCATGAAGAAGACCACAAGCTCCAAAACTCACAAAGAGAGAAGCCAAACAAGAACCAATAAAGATGATGCCAAGGATGCAAAAGGTTTGAGCTCTCCACGAACGACTCGGCCTAGCCTATAACACGGTCTCCTAACTACCATCAAGAGACTGGTAAACTAGACACCTGTCTAGTCAAACCTTTCTCTTGCGCATAATCCACTTGAGCTTGATCATGACGATCATGCCTGCCTCAAGTTGGAACATCTTTCTTGATTCCGCCGGCTCGATGAAGACTAGTAGATGTCTCCCCCATACTCCATTATGAGTGAGCCTCTTTTAGGCATATCTTCACAAGAACATTTGTCGGAGGAAATACCCCCGGGTATACCAAATTCACCGATTCGACGCAACGCCGACTGCGCGCCTTCGCCGACTGCGCTCCGGCTCGGCCCCCCGCCGACTGCTCCATGCCGATTGCGTGCCAGCTCGGATGCCGGTCGATTGCCCGCAGCCGGCCGTCCACGCACTCGGCCGACTGTTCGCGCACTCGGCTGTCCAAGAGGTCAACCGAGACATCTAAATCGAGCTGACAAGACAAGCAGACAAGACAACTGAGTGACATCTCTAGTCATGTCAGGAATAGTGTAGTGATTAGATGTCACATTACATCATGTCATCCCATCACATCACTTGTACTCCCTTTCGTCCTCTTCCCCTTGTCCTCACCCATGGAGCATCCTTGCCACCACTATATAAGGGGCAAGGTTTGCCCACGGTGAGGGGTGATGAGTTACCTTCCATTCATCCATCCTCCAAGTAGTATCACAACTAGCTAGCTCCCGCACTGATTAGCTCGGCCAGGCGTGCATACAGCTCGAGGAGCACTTCTGCACAGATATATGTCTATAGTCCAGACAGGCAGGAGTAGGGGTTTTATCTCTACGGAGAGCCCCGAACCTGGGTACCTCGCCGTGTGCTTTGTACCTAGACCCGTCCGGAGCGCCGGCGTCTGCGCATTATTCCCCACTTTAGCCATCCTATGGCATCTGCCGTTCACACATCGACGACAGTTGACGCCGTGGGGCATATGGCGGCGACCGGAGTTTTGCTCCGGCCGGGATTTCTTTCTTCGTCAACGTCTTCAACGACGCCAACTTTTCTTCGTCTGCGCCCAGCTCGTCCTGGTGGCGCGCCGCGTCTGTGGATCCGGTGCCGCACGCCGCGCTGCTCCTCTCCGGGCCGGCAAGCCCATGCTCCCCGAGAGGCTCCCCGGCGGGGACCCGAAGGCTGGGCGTGCGCGCATCTGCGTCTTTTTGGAGGGCAGCGTTCCGAGCGGTTCGGCTTTCTCTTCATGCGGTTTCGCCTCCGCCGGCGATCATGTGGTTTCCTCCGCGCCCGACGGCACCGGCTGCTTCCCCCGGCCTCTGGCTCGCTGATTCACCCGCGGCTCCGCCCGTTGCCGCGCGCGCCCTTCTCCATCGACGACAGCTACGTGTCGGCGGCGCCGGGTCGGTGAGCACCCGGGGCTGTCTTCCTCACGCTCGCAAGTTGCCAGGCCGGCGGCGCCGTGGCTATCCTCTGCTGCGCCAGCGAGCCGCATGGCCGGCGATGCCCGTGGCTCGGTCGTTGCCTCCGCCTCCGCCGGCCGTGGATGGCCCAGCCGTCGTATCCCTTCCTTCGCCCGCCGCGGCTCCCAGCCTCCTCAGCCCAGAAGCTGCCACCGGGCATGCCCTGTCCGGTTGTTTTTTCCGCTGATCTCCGCGTAATTCCCGGATGCAATCCAGATGCCCCAGATGCAAATCGAGTTGTACCCATGCAGTAGCCAGATATTTTCCCATGCGCTACTCACATATATCCTATACACAATCTAGACACAAGCTATACAATCGCCAGAAATTACTCGTACATTGCATTGGATAATAGCAAGATATTGGCCGTACTATGCATGTATGCATTTGCTGGCCTGCCCTCCGGCTAGCGCTCGCCTAGCAGCGGCTCCTTCCTCCGCTAGCACTCGTCCCGCACCAGGCTATGCAGCCGGGCCGGTGCGCCCCGATGGGATGTGGGCATGTGGCTGCGCCTGCGCTCGCCCCCTACTGGCCGTCTTCGGCTCCGCCCTCGCCGGCTGCCCCCTGCGGTCCGCTGCACAAGCCTCCGGATGGCTGCCAACCGGCTGCGCACCTCCTCTGCCCGCAGATCGAGATCGACGCCGCGCCCTTCGAGCCCGCCAGTGGCTTCGTTTCGACTGGGCGCGCCCTTGCCGATTGCTTCGTCCCTTCCCGTTTCGGCCCGCTTCGGCCGATGTCGCAGCTGTCGACTACTCTGCCACGACCGACCTCGCCTCCGTCGGTTCCTTCGCCATGGCCGAGCCCGTCGCTGCCGATTGCTCCGTCCCGGCCGACCACGCCCCTGCCCCGAGCCGCCGCCTGCCCGAGCTCCCTCCAGGTCGGCCCGCCCCGATTTCCTTCCCAGGTCGGCCTGCCGACTGCGGCCCATGGCTCGCCCGCCGACTCCGCGCCGGCGTCCGCCTGCCGTTGCTCGGCTGCGCCCATGCTGTGGCCCGCCGGATGCGGCTCCATGCAGCGCGCCCCCTTCGGCTGCAGTCATGGGCAAACGGCTGAAAAGAGGCAGAGGCAGAAGATAAAAGTTCAGAAAAGAGTCGGCTCGGCAGCCGATTGCGCCCAACAAAAAAGAAAGGGGTTGCCGGCTGCGCCGTGTCAAAGAAAAAAAAAGCTGTCGATTGCGATTTTGATCTGACCGGTTGCCTAAAAGAGAAGAGATGTGTTGCCGGGCTGGCTAGGCTTCATGCCGGCTGGCATGCGATTCCGCCAAGGACCTTCGGCCGACTGCGTCTAAGGTGCGCTCGACCAACTGGGATCAAGGCCGACTGTTTGCAAAAAAAAAAGAGAAGTGAAAAAGCTGGTGGCCGAGATAACTAGATGTTGCTCCGATTGCACTACAATCTTTTGTCCAGTTGCAAACAAGTGTGCTGTATTTTCGATTGGTTGCGTCAGATCGGCCGGAAGACTGCAAAAAAAAAGTTAAGTCGGCCGGCGTCAATCCGATTGCGCTGACCGGTCAGCTGATTGCGAAAAAGGAGTATGGTTGTGACCCGGATGGCAGGCCATCCGCCGGAGCAATCACAAGGGATCATTTGCCCGGATGACTCGACGAGTCACTCGGAGGCTCGGAGGACGAGCCTGCCGAGTGCCCCGTCTGCTACATCCACAGAATACCCTCCGGATAATTCACCAAGTCACCCGGAGGCTACACTTTCACCTAGTGGGTGTTCCGGCAACGCCAAGAATTCAGGCATGCGAGCTCATCTCGGTTGAGTGCGCCGCGACGGCAGCTCCCGATTGATTGCTCCAAGACAGCTCATCTCGGTTGAGTGTGCCGTGTCGGCAGCTCCCGATTGATTGCTCCAAGACAGCTCATCTCGGTTGAGTGCGCCGTGACGGCAGCTCCCGATTGATTACTCCAAGAGAGCTCATCTCGGTTGAGTGCGCCGTGACGGCAGCTCCCGATTGATTGCTCCAAGACAGCTCATCTCGGTTGAGTGCGCCGTGTCGGCAGCTCACGATTGATTGCTCCAAGACAGCTCATCTCGGTTGAGTGCGCCGTGACGGCAGCTCCCGATTGATTTCTCCAAGAGAGCTCATCTCGGTTGAGTGCGCCGTGACGGCAACTCCCGATTGATTGCTCCAAGAGAGCTCATCTCGGTTGAGTGCGGCGCGATGGCAGCTCCCGATTGATTGCTCCAAGACAGCTCATCTCGGTTCAGTGCGCCGTGTCGGCAGCTCCCGATTGATTGCTCCAAGAGAGCTCATCTCGGTTGAGTGCGCCGTGACGGCAGCTCCCGACTGATTGCTCCAAAATAGCTCATCTCGGTTGAGTGCGCCGTGACGGCAGCTCCCGATTGATTGCTCCAAAATAGCTCATCTCGGTTGAGTGCGCCGTGTCGGCACCTCCCGATTGATTGCTTCAAGACAGCTCATCTCAGTTGAGTGCGCCGTGACGGCAGCTCCCGATTGATTGCTCCAAGAGAGCTCATCTCGATTGAGTGCGCCGCGACGGCAGCTCCCGATTGATTGCTCCAAATAGCTCATCTCGGTTAAGTGCGCCATGTCGGCAGCTCCCGATTGATTGCTCCAAGAGAGCTCATCTCGGTTGAGTGCGCCGCGACGGCAGCTCCCGATTGATTGCTCCAAGACATCTCATCTCGATTGAGTGCGCCGTGTCGGCAGCTCCCGATTGATTGCTCCAAGACAGCTCATCTCGGTTGAGTGCGCCGCGACGGCAGCTCCCGATTGATTTCTCCAAGACAGCTCATCTCGGTTGAGTGCGCCGCGACGGCAGCTCCCGATTGATTGCTCCAAGATAGCTCATCTCGGTTGAGTGCGCCGTGTCGGCAGCTCCCGATTGATTGCTCCAAGATAGCTCATCTCGGTTGAGTGCGCCGTGTCGGCAGCTCCCGATTGATTGCTCCAAGATAGCTCATCTCGGTTGAGTGCGCCGTGACGGCAGCTCCCGATTGATTGCTCCAAGAGAGCTCATCTAGGTTGAGTGCGCCGTGATGGCAGCTCCCGATTGATTGCTCCAAGAGAGCTCATCTCGGTTGAGTGCGCCGTGACGGCAACTCCCGATTGATTGCTCCAAGAGAGCTCATCTCGGTTGAGTGCGCCGCGACGGCAGCTCCCGATTGATTGCTCCAAGAGAGCTCATCTCGGTTGAGTGCGCCGCGACGGCAGCTCCCGATTGAATTCTCCAAGACAGCTCATCTCGGTTGAGTGCGCCGTGACGGCAGCTCCCGATTGATTGCTCCAAAATAGCTCATCTCGGTTGAGTGCGCCGTGTCGGCAGCTCCCGATTGATTGCTCCAAGAGAGATCATCTCGGTTGAGTGCGCCGTGTTGGCAGCTCCCGATTGATTGTTCTAAAGCGAGCTCATCCAGTTGAGTGTGTCAAGTTGGCTGCCCTCGGTCGACTGCTTCAAGCATGTGCATCAAAATCAAGAAACCCTCCGGATGACTCTGCGAGTCACCCGGAGGCTCAGAGGCTACACCCAGTGGGTGCGCTTGCGCGCCCCCACTGGAAAGAAGTTGCACCAAGTACAATCGTCGTCCGTCTACACCGACAAAGAAGAAACCCTTCGGATGACTCACCGAGTCACCCGGAGGCTCGGAGGCTACTGTCGGAGGAAATACCCCCGGGTATACCAAATTCACCGATTCGACGCAACGCCGACTGCGCGCCTTCGCCGACTGCGCTCCGGCTCGCCCCCCCCCCCCCCCCCCCCCCCCGCCGACTGCTCCATGCCGATTGCGTGCCAGCTCGGATGCCGGTCGATTGCCCGCAGTCGGCCGTCCGCGCACTCGGCCGACTGTTCGCGCAGTCCAAGAGGTCAACCGAGACATCTACATCGAGCTGACAAGACAAGCAGACAAGACAACTGAGTGACATCTCTAGTCATGTCAGAAATAGTGTAGTGGTTAGATGTCACATTACATCATGTCATCCCATCACATCACTTGTACTCCCTTTCGTCCTCTTCCCCTTGTCCTCACCCATGGAGCATCCTTGCCACCACTATATAAGGGGCAAGGTTTGCCCACGGTGAGGGGGGATGAGTTCCCTTCCATTCATCCATCCTCCAAGTAGTAGCCCAACTAGCTAGCTCCCGCACTGGTTAGCTCGGCCAGGCGTGCATACAGCTCGAGGAGTACTTCTATACAGATATATGCCTATAGTCCAGACAGGCAGGAGTAGGGGTTTTATCTCTACGGAGAGCCCCGAACCTGGGTACCTCGCCGTGTGCTTTGTACCTAGACCCGTCCGGAGCGCCGGCGTCTGCGCATTATTCCCCCACTTTAGCCATCCTATGGCATCTGCCGTTCACACATCGACGACAACATTGCCACCAAATGGTCGTCAAGCTCCAAGCATATGATATCTTCGTGATGCTCCTCTTGACCTTGCACACGTCAACTTGACCAATCTTTGAATAGCTCCATGAAGAACACCTTGGTCAACATGTAATCTTCATCTTACAACCTTGAAGCCAACATATGATCTTCAAGCGTTGCCTATGGACAAACCTTAAAGTATAACTCAAGGAAACCATTAGTCCATAAAGATTGTCATCAATTACCAAAACCAAACATAAGGGCACATGCCCTTTCACCTCTGTAAACTAATATAAGATGTTTTAGATCACTACTTTAGTTATCTAAAACTTCTTATATTAGTTTACGGAGGGAGTATTTGGGAGGAGGGAAGGGCAGACAGGAAGGTAGATGAGGGCACCAGTGACCAGTGGCGGGTGACTAGGGTTAATCGACATTAAATGGTGGCCTCGAAATTGGCAGGTGTATGGTAAACACGAGACGTCGTGCGAAAACATCATGCCCTCACTACAGTCAATAAGACTATTCTCGTGCAACGCATGCGCAGATGAAGAGTTGATATGTGCCAATCGATCAGAAAACAGGCTTTCCCCCCCCCCTCCCCCTATAGATAAAGGAATCGAACAAGTTATACCACACAAAAGATACAAGATGGTGAGGTAGCCCCCTTACAAAGATGATCCTAAAAAAATTGGTGCACGCAAGCATATATGCGTCCAGTAAGAAGCATCAGAAGAACTACACACACCCACGCAACACCCTAACACACCTAAGCTCCACGACAACGCCCTCGAGAGGGAAAACGGCGCAAAGCGTCACCGCTGCTGAGTCCAGCCGGACAAAGGTCTTCACCTGAAGCCTTGACACGAAGATAAGATCCACGACGATGTCTTCAAGAAGAGCACGACACCAAAGGGTTTTTCCACAACCGGGGCTCGGGCCCAAAGCTTTCGCTCGTTAACTTTCTCGTACCACCGATGCCGCCAGAGGATTACATGGAGGTCTAATCCCCGATCCGGACCAAGATCCTAACCACGAAACCGCCGCCGAGGAGGAATGCCCGAGCTACCCACTTGTGACGCCCCCAAAATAAGACCGTGTACAGTAATCATACACGCAAGGTACACGATCGAGATTAGGGACTCACGGTGAGATATCACAACACAACTCTACAAATAAAATAATACAAGTTGTTTAATACAAGCCAGGGCCACGAGGGCTCGAATACAACAGCTCGAAAGCACAAAATTATCGGAAGCAAAAGTATCTGAGTACAGACACAAGAATACAGGGTTGCCTTAAGAAGGCTAGCACAAATAACAACAGATCGAAAAGGCGAGGCCTCCTGCCTGGGAACCTCAAAACTACTCCTGGTCAACGGGGAAACTCGACATCGTAGAAGGCATCAGGGATCTTCAGGTTGCGGTGGTCGACATCGGGGATCTCCTGCTCCTGGACTCCAAGGCTCCAACGTCGACTGCAGCGGCCGATCAGGAAAAACAAAAAGGGGAAATAAAGCAAAGGTGAGTATCTAGCATACACGCGAGTCTTACGTCCGCTACTAAGCATTATGCATTGTATCAAATGGAAAAGGGAGGTTGTATATAGTGGACTACAAGGAAGAAATCAGAATAAGGGTAAGAAGCTAGGCCTATCGAAGACTAGCATCTTCCGACGATGTCTTACAGCATGAGAAGAGAACAGCCAACAGTTCATATAAAGCTTAAAGTAACAATGAAGCAGAAGTGGCTGCAACATTGTATAATATAAGTTGTAATGATTAATAATAATAATGCCTCTGAGTTCCCCTCCTCGACTCCGCTGCGAGGAAGAAAACCCGGAACCATACAGTTTAATAGTAGTAGTTTGTAGTGGTAAGATCCAGCTTCAGCATAAAGCGTCCTGTTACCGTGGACATGTCTATTCGAATAGATTAAACTCCCTGCAGGGGTGCACTACTGTTCAGCCTGCACGCTCGGATCTCCAGGGTGGCGTGAACCTTGTTAGGGAACGCCCCACCGAGGCTATCCGACACATCGCAGCCCATCCTAGGCTCAGCAGAGAGGCCATCCGCCGGACTATATCCTATGCGCCAAGGGGTCTAGGTCCCTCACCCTTGCACGCGCCTGCACGGTACGAGACTGGTCGGTGAAGCAAAAGCAAATCCAAAACACACCTGCTGCAGCAAAGAAGACAAGACCGCTTCCCGGCTATCAGCCCGTGGTACTGCTGACGTCTGAAGAGCTTTCGGACAAACTACGACGCATGGGAGCCCATAACTCCTTATCCCACGTGAAGGTAGTGTGTACAGACCAACGGGTCTCTCAAGTCATACGTCGAACCATTTAGCATTTTAATTAACCTGCGTGTCAACCGTTATCGTTGCCTCGACTTAACTGACTCGCGGACAACGACAGCAGTCAGGACCGCCAGTACATCGGTGCCTGCCCTGTCGTCCCACCAAGTCTCTGCGGTTACCAACAAGGTGAACCGTCTCCTTACCTTATCTCGCATGTGCTCTTGGTAGAGCTCGACTTTCGTGGTTTTGGTAACACTCGCGAGATACGAGCAGGGGCCAAGCACGCCAGTAACGTCGGTCGTACCCTCCCTGTCGTTCCCGACAATATACCGCTCGCGGGCACCGTTGGTTCGCCCGACTTCTTACCTTAAGGATAACCGGGGCTCAGGTCCCTAGAGCGGCTATACAGAGTCAGCAACGAGTGGAGTACGAGGATTACTCCTCGGTAGCTCCACTTGATGTGGCTCGGCAGAGCCGAGCTAGGGGGCCTTAGGCGGTGTCTGCATTGTACCGTACCTGTGCAGTTGTATATATATTCGTATCCGCGTTCACTCCCCTGAGTGGTCACGGCCCGCTATCTAATCCTAGCTAACAATGCGCAGGGCTCACTGCTGAATATAATGCATAAATAACATAGACAACATAGGATAAAGGAAGGTACATCAAGGGGCGACAAAAACAAGCTATCCAATTGAATAGGATTGTAATCGTAGAAGCAGCAGTAACCATGCCTAGTGCAAGAAATGTACGGAAAGATAGGCGATATTTGGGGAAGAGAATGGCTCTGCTTGCCTGGAAGCTCGACGGTAGGGGTACGGTCGTCGTCGACGTAGTCGATCACAGGGGCATCGGCAGCGGACGTCGAGACTACCGGACAATAAGAGAGGGGGGAGAAACAATAAATACACAACAATAATAGCAATACAAATACAAGACATGGCAAACGCAATGTTAACGGTGTTCTAACGCAGTGCGAGGTGTATTGCTCGGAGAGGGAATTCATCCGGGGATGAATTACCGGCTCCGGGTGATTACCGGACAGGGTGTCCGGAGGGGGAAGGGATCATGCCGGAGGTGTCGTGGACATCCGACAAAGATAAGGGGGGTGTATCCGTGTTAGTTATACCATTCCAAACAACTTTCGTGTTCGGAATAAATTCATCTGAATACTTTAACAATACCGGACAAATCATCGGACAGACGGTTCGGAGAGGGACGGTTCGATGTTCGGTATGTTAGAGGGGTGTGGTTGGTATACGGATAGCTTATCCGTATTCGTTATATTTTTTTGATCAATTTTCATGTATAAAGTTTTTGAATCAGACCTACGGTTTAAAAGATATTCAAATTCAAAGTTTAAATCATTTTAAATCAATTTCTGGATTTTCTTTATTAATAAAATGCAACACTATCCAAAACCTTATCCAAAACAAAAACTTTGACTGGTCAAACCTGACCAGTGGGTCCCACTGGTCAGCCTTACATGACTAATAATTCATTTTCTTAAAGAAAAATAGAGCCAGGGCCCACATGGCATACTCTGTAATTTATCTAAAATCCTTTTTAATATTAATCTGACAGGTGGGGCCCAGGTGTCATTGGCACATGTCTATTTTAACCAGATAATTAACTTCAGGGGTTTATTTAAGTGCCTGGACCCACGTGTCATAGACACAATGTTTTAACTCCATTTAACTTAACAATGGTTATTAGTGAGGGTGGGGTCCCACTGTCATAGGCTATTTAGGGGGGGTTAACTGTTAAGGGTCATTAGCCCACGGAGGGCTGCCTGAGCACGTCGGCGATGGGCATACAGGAGATGCGCCGGCGACCATGCGCTCTCCATGGTTGATCAAAACGAGCGCCGTTAGGGCCAACGTGAGCAGCGCGCCGAGCCGCACCCGTTGGGAGGCGCGGGAGGCCGTGGCATGGACGGAGCTGAGCTCTGCGCCATCAATGGCGGTGGCGAGGTCACAACGTGCAAGGGGGACGACGGGTGGGTGGCGCGCGGCGAGGCCAAGCGCGGGGTGTGGTGTCCTCGGCTAGGCTAGGGCGCGACCAGGGAAGGCACGGGAAGGCCAAGCGGGTGCACTGGACGCGTCCTGGGGACGGTGAGTGCGCGTCGCGGCCATGGAGGGCAGCAGCGGCTGATGCTACGAGGGGAAAACGAAAGGGCAAAAAGGTGGATTGATGTGGCATCTCACAGTGAGCTCGTAGCGGTGGCAATGGGCTCGGGGGGGGGGGGGGTTCGGAGCCGCTCCAATTTCTGCGAGGACGACGACGGCTGTGGAGAGAGGCGCGGTCCGATTCGCGGCGTGCGCGGTGTCCTAGCTCGAATCGCGGGGCGGAGGTGGACCGGAGGAAGCCGGCAGAGCTCCTTGACAGCTTATCATGGCGGGAGGAGGTCGTTGGCTGCGCGAGCTCATGGGGTGCGCCCATGGCGGCTCGGGCTGCTCAGACAGAGAGGGGGCGGGAGGAGAAAAATGGCGCGGGGTGAGGGGGAGAAAGACATGGGGCTAGGGTTGGGGTTGTCGGGGCTTTAACCTCGCCGGGGGGCTCGCCGGATGGCCGCCACGCCGACGGCGAGGGCCATGGAACCGACGGATGCGTGCCACGCCCACCCCCAAGAACAGAGGAAGAAGATGGGGGCGGGGTGGGCTGGGAAAGGGTGGGCCGGCTGGGTTGGGTTTCCCTGGGCGTAGTTTAGGTCTTTTGCAATTTTCTATTTCTTTTCTTTTAATTTCCTTTTATATTTCTTTTAGCTACTTTTACAATTTTGCACCACATAAAAAGTAGTCCACAATTAAGGTTGCACTATTTTCCAATGCCACAAAAAGTTCTGAGATTTTATAAAACCATCTAATATTTTACTTAAATGATAAATGATTGAAGTGGTCACTAGAACTACTGTTTTTAAGCATTTAAATTATTCAAACTAGTTCATAAACTCCCCATTCAACTTGAACAATACCTACAGATTATTTTACAAATTATAAAATAGGTTCAACAAATTTTTGTTCAATTAAAATTTGCACTTGTTTATTATTATTTCATGGCAATTTAATAATTCCAACTATTGCTTTAATTTCATAGTATTTCTAGATCACTATAATAATAATAACCATGGCTATGATGACCATGGCCAAAAGATTGTTAGGTATTCTATAATTGATCTCCCCATTTTGGTTCGCTATGATTTCATTTCCATTTAAATTCCCTGACAATCTTGGTAAGCCAACTATATGGGTTTCATGATTTTCATAGCCCTGGGGATTAGGCTAATGGCTAAGGGTGACTTGGTTTAACCATGAACATGTTGATTGACTGGCATCCACAATCCTTGGGGCAAGATTTACAATCCACATTGATTTGAAAAATTTATCAGGGTTGGAATTTGACAGAGCTATGATCAAGGTGATCAAGGCTGGATTAGCAAAAGTAACTATGATTACTGTAGGTGATTACTGTAGCGTGACACCCGAGGTGTTACAAATCTCCACCACTACAAAGAATTCTCGTCCCGAGAATTAAAAGTAGGGCAAGGGGTAAGGTTTCGGTTTCGTAGTCTAACGATTCTTCTGGGTCCTGTTATCCTTCTCGAAGTAGATGATCCTTTAAGTTGCTCTCTTCATTTTCCGGCTCCGGTGCATCTCGGCGAGTTGTTATCCTTTCTGAGGGGTCTTCATCGTGCCTACGGGTAGGGCAGGAGGAAATACTTAAAGGGGTCGGACTGGTATCCGGTTAATCAACCGAGGTTGTCCGAGGGAATGGGGTACCAAGTATCACTTCCGAGTCTAAACTCAGGGGAATGCATCGAGAGATACAAAAGAAGGTATGAGTTTTTTTTAAGCGGATATACAATCATTTGACGATGATAACGGAGGATGAAAAGGGGGTCCAGAGCATCAGGCATAAGCACTGAGTCTGATATCGAACTGAATATCACAAGGTAGCGAACTCGTGAATTGCATACGAGGTCAAGCAAGAGGAATAACCTCGAGAATATAAAGGTACAAGAGAGTCAGGTTTCGATCCTGTGGAATTGTGGGTTATGGGCTCACATTGAATAAAAAGGGTGGTGACAAACAATGTGATCAAGTTGCAAGGTAAGTCAGAAAACAGCTTGTTAGCTATGTCGGCAACAACGTCGGTGCCAAAGGCGAGGGACGAAGAGAAGCATTTTCCTGCTCGTTAAGACGAGGCGGACCAATTGGCAAAGTTCTTGTCCATCGGTGGTCACCGAAAAGTCATCAACAATTGTAACAGATTGTACGGACAAAGTAGTACACCGAAGTGTTTACATAAGCAGGGAATTATCACTGCTTAGATAATTTATATTAAAAGAAAGGTTAAACAGACCAATGGAAAGGAAAATGTGATGATACACAAGTATCAGGTGTATATCGTTCACAAGGGAAAGTAGAGCAAGATATACATGACCAAGTTTGTATTGGCGGGGGAGTCAAAGGATGTTGTCGATGATAACACAAATCAACGAGGGGCAAAGATGGTATTTCTCACCATGATTTCAATTAACACTTGGTAGAAGCCAAGATGTCGATGATGACCATGACACATCATGTCAAAAGGTTTCAAGAAAATACAATCGAACAACGGCGACATCAAGCAAAAGGAATGGTGAAGAAAAGTATTCGGGGGTTCCCGGTTGACGACAACCCAAAACCATGAAATGGCTATGATAGGGAAAGGCATTGTTTCATCACAGTTCATAAGATGTAGTGCAAAGGTATGATATCGTCGAGATACCAGGGGTAATACTCGAAGGTAGAATGGTGGATCATAGGTGAAGAAGAATTTATACCAAGGAGACAATTACTTTTACCAGAAGCTTCCATGATAAGTTCTACATCGTATCCATGGTCATGAACAAAAGTTCAAGGTCGACTCCCACTTCTTTAATGCATAGCCTTTCATTCACTTCTCGTTGTCGATGAATTTGTAGCGTTCAAAAGTTTATCTGGCATAACACCAGTAGAGTATGACCCTAAAAAGTTTGGGTTCATACAGATTAGGGGAAGCATAGGTATGACGCCCCCAAAATCAGACCGTGTACAGTAATCATACACACAGGGTACACGACTGAGATTAGGGTGCCACGGGGATAATATCACAGCACAACACTAAACACAAAAGGATAAACAAATATATTACAATAGAGGGGGGTCACGCGGACCCGAATATATAAGTCATACAAGCCATAATATCTGAGTACAGACATAGTTAGTCAAGTTTTGCCTTAAGAAGGCTAGCACAAATCACATCAGAGATACAGAACGAAAAGGCGAGGCCTCCTGCCTGGGATCCACAGTACTACTCCTGGTCAACGGGGAACTCGACGTCGTAGTAGGCACCTCCGGGGTACTCCTGCTCCTGAGCTCCAACGTCGGCTGCAGTGGCCGATCAGGCAAAACAGTAAAGGAAATAAAGCAGGTGAGTATCTAGATTACCCGCGAGTCTTACGTCCGCTACTAAGCATTATGCATTGTATCAACGGAATGAAGAGGCTGTATATAGTGGACTGAAGACAGAAATATAGAGCAAGGGTAAGAAGCTAGGCCTAACGAAGACTAGCATCTTCCGACGATGTCTTGCAGCATGAGGTAAGAATCAGCCAACAGTTTATATAAAACATAAAGTAACAATGAAGCAGAAGTTGCTGCAACATTGAATAATAATAAGTTGTAATAATTAACAATGCCTCCGAGTTCACCTCCTCGACATCCCCGCGAGGAAGGGAACCCGGAACCATACAGTTTAATAATAGTTTCTAGTGGTAGGATCCAGCTTCAGCATAAAGCGTCCTGTTACCGTGGACACGGCTATCGATAGATCAATTCTTCCCTGCAGGGGTGCACTTGTGTTACGCTACACGCACGGATCTCCAGGGTGACGGGAACCTTGTCAGGGAACGCTCCACCGAGGCTATCCGACACTTCATAGCCCATCTTTCAAACTCAACAGAGAGGTCATCCGCCGGTCTAAATCCTAAGTACGACGGGCCTTGGACCCCAACCCGAACGTACTCCTGCACGGTGCGTGGCTGGCCGGTGAAGTTGAAGCAAAACCAAATAAGACACACCGCTCGAGCAAAAGACAACACCACTTCCCGGCGCAGGCCGCGGTACTGCTGACGTCTGAAGAGTCCTCGGACGACACTAAGAAGCGGAGGAGCCCATAACTCGTAGTTCCCACGGGTAGGTAGTGCGTACATGGCATATAGCCAACTCAAGACATTCACTGAACCATTTAGCATTTTAATTAACCTGCGTGACAACCGTTATCGTTGCCTCGACTTAACCGACCCGCGGACAACGACAGCAGCCAGGACCACCAGTACATCGGTGACTGCCCGGTCGTCCCACCAAGTCACTGCGGTTACCAACAAGGTGAACCGTCTCCTTACCTTGTCTCGCGTGTGCTTCGGGAGGATCTCGACTTTCGTGGGTTGGTAACTCTCGCGGCCAACGATCAGGGGCCAAGCACACCGGTACACTGGTCGTGCCCTCCCTGTCGTCCCGTCGCAATACCTCTCGCGGGCACCGTTGGGTCGCCCGACTTCTTACCTGAAGGACAACCGTTGTTCGGATCCTATGGCGGTAAGACAAAGTCAGCCTCGAGTGGAGTACAAAGATTACTCCTTGATAGCTCACACTTGAGGTGACTAGGCATAACCCAGATAGGGCCTGAGGCGGTGTCTGCATTGTACCGTACCTGTGCAGTTATAATATAAGTATTCGCGTCCACTTCCCTGAGTGATCACGGCCCTCTATCTAATCCTAGCTAACAATGCGCAGGGTCCACTGCTGAATAATGCATAATAATAATAATAATAATAGGCAGCATAGGATAAAGGAAGGCACATCAAGGGGCGACAAAAATCAGGCTATGCAGTTGAATAGGATTGTAATCGTAGCAGCAGCAGTAACAATGCCTAGTGCAAGAATAGTACGGAAAGATAGGTGATATCTGGGGAAGAGAATGGCTCTGCTTGCCTGCAAGCTCGACGGTAGTAGTAGGGTCGTCGACGACGTAGTCGTACTCAGCAGCGGTGTAGTCGACGGCAGCAGCGGGGTCTACCGGAGATTAAAGGGGGGAAGAAATAATAAATACACAACAATAATATACAAACATATGCATGACATGACAGATGAAAAGTTAACGGTGTTCTAACGCAGTGCAATGGAATAGGCTCGGAGCGGGAATTCATCTGAGGATGAACTGCCGGCTCCGGGTGATTACCGGACAGGGTGTCCGGAGGGGGAAGGATCAAGCCGGAGGTGTCGTGGTTACCGGGACAACATAAGGGGGGTGTATCCGTGCTATTTGAAACATTCCGGACAACTTCCGTGTTCGGAATAAATTCATCCGGGCACTCTAACAGTACCAGACAGTTTATCGGACAGACGGTCCGGAGGGGGAATGTTCGATGTTCGTAGTGTTAGAGGGGGGTGGTAGACATACGGATAGCGTATTCGTATTCGTTGTATTTTTCTGATCAACTTTCATGTATAAAGTTTTTGAATCCGAGTTACGGTTTAAAAGTTATTGAATTTCAAAGTTTAAATCAATTTAAATGATTTTCTGGATTTCTTTTATTATTTATTCAACATTATCCAAAACATTATCCACAACATTATCCAGAACAGTGCTGACATGAGGGACCCACATGTCAGCCTCTGTTATTTATAAAACATTTTATAAAATCAGAAATTGCCTCTGGACCCACATGTCAGTGACTAAATTTTAATTAACTAGATTAACCTAAATCATTAAGTTAATTAATTAGAGGGGACCCACCTGTCAGTGACTTAAACTCTTACTAATAGTTTTGTTATTTTTAACCGGTGCTTAAGTGGGATGGGACCCACATGTCAGTGGCTATTAGGGGTGAGATTAACCCCTAATCAACTGGCTGACACCGGGGTCCCACCTGGCAGCCTCACCGGAACCTCGCCGGAGGCTCGCCGGCGGCGAGGTCGGGCTAGCCCACGATACAGGGCACGGGAGGGCGCGCGACTCGTCGGGTTCGAAGCAGTAGACGCCGGCGAGTGCACTGGGGGTGGTGGGGTGGTCGTGGGGTCACCGGAATGACGCCGGCGACGACGAAGGCGGGGAGCCGTACGGTGGCGACGTCGAGGACGGCGAATCCGCGCATGCGGTGAAGCGTGGCTAGGTGCGTTCGGTAGCTGGCGTCCAGGGAAATAAGATGACGCGAGGAGGGCGTCAAATGCAAGCTCTACGCCGCAGTTGGGCGCTCGCCGGCGGCGAGGTTTCTCTGCCCTAATGGCGCGCACGGCTATGGGACACGGGAACCTCAACGGAGACATGGGGATGGTGAAGGAGCTCACCAGCAACGTAACGGTGCAGAGAGCGGCCTCGGTGGCGTCGGGGTGGCGCCGGATTTCCTCCGCGATGCCGCGGCGGCCGGAGTTGGGGGAGATGACCGTGTGCTCGCCGTAAAGGCTCCGAGCTCGATTCCTTGCGCCCGGTGACGAAGGCGACGACGAGGCACACGCTAGACAAGGTGGTGAGGCGGCTCGAGGTCAGCGGCCGCGGTGGTGCGCGGTCATGGCGACGGCGGGCTCGGGGAATTTTTTCCCCGACGATGGCGAGAGGAGGAGGAGAGGAATGGGGTGGGGGAGTTGTCCAGGGTGTCGGCTGGGGTGGTCTTAGCGCGTCCAGGGCGAGAGGGAGCAGGTGAGGGAGGGGAGGGCTCCAGGGCGCCCGTGGCCACGGCGGCGCCACGGCGTCGAGCAGGTGGCGGATGGGACGGGGGCAGGTGGGAGGTGGGAGACGGCCGGGGTGGGCTGGGCCATCGCCTTGGGCGGGTTTTAACATTTTTCCATTTTTTGGTTTTTGTCTACTGACCTGTGGTTTGTATTTAATTTAGTGCCTTTTTGCATTTTTGTAAAATGGGTTAGGTGTCCCAAAATTAGTATAACAATATATATCAGTGCCACAAAAAGTTTTGAAGCAAAATAAAATCATTAGGTATTTATTTTAAATATTAAATGCCCCCAAGTAAGGGTTTTAACCTACTGTTTGAATTGTTTGGAATTTTCTGTAACTCCAAAAATTACCAAAGTTGGTCCCACATGTTTGTAGTGATTTTAGGCAATTTACAAAAATGGTTCCATGATTATTGGAACAACTTTATTTCAGCACTTTTGTTTTAATTTCCATTTAAAGTAGTTCCAATTAGGGTTTGGTTTGTTAGATGAGCAAGGTGCATTGGGCTTTGTGTTTTGATTACCAACCAGCATGGTTTGAAAAGAGCAGAAGGAAAATTTGATTAGGGACAGGGGATAACAGTGATTAATAAACAGTGATGGTCAACAGTGATGATGATTACTGTTACAAGCATCTGAGGGTGTTACAAATCTCCCCCACTACAAGAATTCTCGTCCCGAGAATTTAAGTGGTAGCGAGGAAAAGATCGGGGTATTCATCGCGAAGGCGATCTTCGCGTTCCCAAGTGGCTTCATCTTCAGAATGATTCGACCACTGAATCTTGAGGAACTTGACGGTCTTGTTGCGGGTTCGACGCTCAGACTGATCGAGAATGCGGCTCGGATGTTCTCGATAAGTCAAGTCTTGTTGCAGCTCGATCATATCATGCTCCACTTCGCGGATAGGATCCTTGAAGCAGCGACGGAGTTGCGACACATGGAAGACATCGTGGACTTGGGAGAGGTTCGGCGGTAATTCCAACCGGTATGCCACGGGTCCACTCCTGGAAAGGATACGGAACGGGCCAATGTAGCGAGGAGCCAACTTGCCCTTGATACCGAAGCGATGAGTGCCCCTCATGGGAGTGACACGGAGGTAAGCGTATTCACCAGGTTGATACTCCATGTCACGGTGTTTGCGGTCATAGTTGCTCTTCTGGCGAGACTGAGCGGCCTTTAAATGTTCACGGATGACGTGAACTTGGTCTTCAGCTTGTTGAATAATATCCGGGCCAATGAGTGCACGTTCCCCAGTTTCTGACCAACTCAGAGGGGTCCGACACTTACGCCCATAGAGAACTTCATAGGGTGCCATCTTCAGACTAGCGTGATAGCTATTGTTGTACGAGAATTCAGCAAATGGAAGAGATTCCTCCCATTTCTTGCCGAAGGAGATGACACAAGCTCGAAGCATATCTTCAAGTATTTGATTGACGCGTTCGACTTGGCCCTGTGACTGGGGGTGATAAGCGGTGCTGAGATGCAGAGTAGTCCCCAGAGCTTCTTGGAAACTCCGCCAATATCTTGAGGTGAAAAGGCTGCCACGATCTGAACTGATCTCCAACGGAATACCGTGGAGCGACACGATTTGGGCGATATACAATTCCGCTAACTGAGCCGCCGTGATCTTCTCCTTGACTGGTATAAAGTGAGCAACCTTGGAGAACCGGTCGATGACGACAAAGATAGCATCGTTACCTTTCTGGGATCGGGGAAAACCGGTGACGAAGTCCATCTGAACTTTGTCCCACTTCCATACAGGGATTTCAGGTGGTTGTAGTTTTCCAGAGGGTTTTTGATGTTCCCCCTTGACGCGACGACAAACGTCACATTCAGAAACATATCGGGCAATGTCTTGCTTCATGTTGGGCCACCAGAATTGCTGACGAATGTCTTGGTACATCTTGGTGCTCCCAGGATGAATGGACAACGGGGTATCGTGAGCCGCTTTCATGACCTTCGGGGTCATATCTAGGTTCTCATGCCTGCCCTTGCTGTGAGTAACCACTAAACGGTTCTGGTAGAACGCCGCACCATTACTATCAAGGGTGAAGGGTGAGGGTCTCCCATTGGCGATATCGCGCTTAATCTTGTGTACGAAATCATCATAGAACTGTATACACTTGACGGATTTGACGAGATCCGGTTCAATGACCAGGTTATTTGCACAACCTTGAGGAACAATCTCGAGGTTCAACTTTTGAAAATCTTCATACAGAGGTGGTTGTTCTAGCTGCACCTCAAGTTCACTACAGTAAGCTTTACGGCTCAGGGCATCAGCCATCACATTAGCTTTGCCAGGGGTGTAATGAATATCCATGTTAAAATCGGCTATTGTCTCGAGCCATCTCTGTTGGCGGAGATTCAGGTCGGGCTGAGTAAACAAGTATTTCAGGCTCTGGTGGTCGGTGTAGATCTCGCAACGATTACCAACGAGGTAATGTCGCCACAGCTTCAATGCATAAATTACTGCTGCCAATTCGAGATCATGTGTTGGATATTTGTCTTCGTGAGCACGCAACTGACGAGAGCCATAAGCAATCACCTTGCGTTCTTGCAATAGGACACAGCCTAATCCTTGACGAGACGCGTCGCAATATATCACGAAGTCCTTCTGAGTATCTGGGGGAGCGAGCACCGGGGGAGAGGTTAGCTTGTCCTTGAGTGCTTGAAAACTTCCTTGACATTTATCTGTCCACTCAAACTTGACGCCTTTGTGAAGCA
This sequence comes from Bromus sterilis, assembly GCA_950022295.1. Lineage (NCBI taxonomy): Eukaryota > Viridiplantae > Streptophyta > Magnoliopsida > Poales > Poaceae > Bromus > Bromus sterilis. The sequence goes on from OX465600.1 coordinate 285,149,451, forward strand.
GATTAGTCAGAGGCCTGGCAATCTTGGAGAAATTCTCGACGAAACGGCGGCAATAGCTAGCGAGCCCGAGGAAACTGCGGACTTGCTTGACGGTCTTGGGAGGAGTCCAGTCAAGAATAGCCTGGATACGTTCTGGGGTGACGGCAATTCCATCCTTGGAAATCACATGTCCAAGGTAGGTTACTTCGGGAAGCCAGAACTCACACTTAGAAAACTTAGCGTAGAGTTTGTGTTCTCTAAGCTTCTTCAGTATAAGACGTAGATGTTCAGCATGTTCTTCTTCATTCTTGGAATATATCAATATATCATCCAGATAAACCACGACGAACTGGTCGAGGTACTCCATGAAAATATAATTCATCAATCTGGAGAAGGTGGCTGGAGCATTGGTTAAGCCAAAGGACATGACGGTGTACTCGTATGAACCATAGCGAGTAATGAAGGCAGTCTTCGGAATGTCCTCATCACGGACTCGGATTTGGTGATAACCCAACCTCAAGTCAAGTTTAGAAAATACCTTGGATCCAGCAAGTTGATCATACAGATCATTGATCCGGGGAAGTGGGTATTTGTTCTGGATGGTGGCTTGGTTAATGGGCCGATAATCTTGGACCAATCGGTTTGTCCCATCGCTCTTCTTGACAAAGAGCGAAGGTGCTCCCCAAGCTGAGGAACTGGGACGAATGAATCCTTTCTGAAGTGCCTTGTCGATTTCCTCCTTAAGTTCCAGGAGTTCATGTGGCGGCATCTTGTAAGGACGCTTGGCAATAGGAACAGTGCCCGGCTTCAAGTCGATGACGAATTCAACTTCTCTGATCGGGGGTATTCCCGGCAGTTCTTCTGGAAAGACGTCGGGAAAATCGCGAACGACCGGAACGTTCTCGATGCCTTTCAAAGGTGAGACATTCAAAGCATTCACCATAAAGATCTGTGTTTCAGCATTACGGGTAACTCGGGCGGTGTGGTTAACAATCCCACCGGAGGGGTGAAAAAGCTGGACAGACTTGGTGCCACAATAAAGTGCGGCATCGTGGAATTTCAACCAGTCCATTCCGAGAATTAGGTCTATGGTGGAAGACATCAGGATTATGGGGGAAGCATGGAATTCAATTCCTTCAATTTCAATGATGGTTTCGGGCACGATCTTGGTGGTTCGGCATTGGCCTATCGGGGTGCGGACAACCATCGGTGGGTTCATCTTTTCCAATGCGAAGTTATGCGACAATGCAAATGCTTCCGACATGAATGAATGCGACGCTCCTGTATCAAATAAAACAGTAGCAGGTACGGAATTAACGAGAAGGGTACCCATCACGGTAGCGGGTTGTTGCTGAGCTTCATCAACAGTGATGTTGTTCGCATGACCCCGAGCATGAGCAGCAGACCCAGTATTATAGTTGGGGGTCCTGTTGTTGCCACGACCATTTCCACGGCCAGCGGGGTGAACTACCAGTTGCTTCTGTTTCAGGGGACACTCCCTGGAAAAATGCCCAGGTTGACGACACGTGAAGCATAATCCATCCTGAGGACGAAGGGGTGTAGCATTGGGTGGTGCAGGCAGAGCTCTTGGCAACTGTGGTGGTGGAGGCAGACGGGATGCAGCATAAGACGGCCTTGGAGCAGGGACAGCTGAATGGGTCACACTGGTAGGGAGCCAGATGCGACGCTTCTGCGTTGCGCCCGAAGATGAGCCCACGTCACGATAACGCTTCAGAGAGTTCTTGTGCTCCATCTGGGCAGTCTCGACGGTGATAGCCTTGTTCACCATGGTGGCGAAGTTGGCGAAATCATGAACGGCAAGAGCGAGCCTGAGTTCAGGGTTGAGGCCACGACGGAACTTCTGCTGCCTACGAGCATCCGTGGTGATCTCTCCCTCCGCATAGCGAGAAAGGTTGAGGAACTCGCGCTGATAGGCTTCAACAGTCATATCGCCCTGAGTGAGGTTACGAAATTCTTCCGCCTTGCGATCCATGATCCCCTGAGGAATGTAGCGGGCGCGGAAAGCAGACTGAAATTCATCCCAAGTGATGACTTCTTCGACTGGCAGGGAACGCTTGTGGGTGCTCCACCACTGAGCAGCGGCGCCTTTCAGATGATAAGACGCAAAGTTCACATAGTCGGCTGGATCGACATTAGCAGACTCCAGCTCGTGAGTGATGTCGCGCAGCCAGTCATCAGCATCCAGCGGCTGAACAGTGTTGCGGAACATAGTGGGGTTGAGGCGGGTGAAGTCGTGCAGAGTCACGGTGGCATGCTGATGGTGGTGCCCATTCTGATTCGGCTGGGGGAACTGAGCCATGATATTCTGCATGAACTGACGGTTCATCTCGAACTGCTGCATCATCGCGGCCATGTAATCCGGCGGCGGAGGTGGGTCGTTGGCAGCACGACCACGACCACGGCCACCACGACCAGCCATCCTGCTAGAATTTAACAGGGGTATTTCAGCGATGAAAATTTAACGAGATACCGGAATTAAGCCTGAAGTAAAACGACAACGTAAAGGAGGCACGGATATATAAAGGAGTAGTCACATAAGACATACACATGCGCACACAGAATCAATCGAAAATCGGGCAGCGTAACGTCGTAGAAATTAAGGAAAAAGGACTCTCTAGGCGGCACGCAGACCGCGGTAAGGATTACACGACGCGACATAGATTCCACTATGTCAATCACGCCGCAAGAAAACTGTTGGCCACAGGAGTTGATGCCAGAGAACGCGCGGCCTGCCCAGAATGAGAATGGGATCCGCGGTCTGGGAACTGGCGTACGACGCCTGCAACACGACTCAATCAATGGGGGATGCACCAGAAAGACGCCGGGTGGAACCAAGAGAACGTGATCCTAATGTCAGCTTTTGTACAACTTACCAGCAAGGATAAGAGAGTAGATTCCCAGAGCATAGGTAAGGAGGAAAAGGATCCTAATACCATAGATACCACCGTAGTGACATCGATGTGGGCCCGTAAGCCAAATATTAAGTTAGCAAAATAGTTTTTCCAAAGTCTAGACTCAACTTCGACCAGGTAGTGGTGGGGTGGCTTCCTACAGGCAGTCGGCTCTGATACCAACTTATGACGCCCCCAAAATCAGACCGTGTACAGTAATCATACACACAGGGTACACGACTGAGATTAGGGTGCCACGGGGATAATATCACAGCACAACACTAAACACAAAAGGATAAACAAATATATTACAATAGAGGGGGGTCACGCGGACCCGAATATATAAGTCATACAAGCCATAATATCTGAGTACAGACATAGTTAGTCAAGTTTTGCCTTAAGAAGGCTAGCACAAATCACATCAGAGATACAGAACGAAAAGGCGAGGCCTCCTGCCTGGGATCCACAGTACTACTCCTGGTCAACGGGGAACTCGACGTCGTAGTAGGCACCTCCGGGGTACTCCTGCTCCTGAGCTCCAACGTCGGCTGCAGTGGCCGATCAGGCAAAACAGTAAAGGAAATAAAGCAGGTGAGTATCTAGATTACCCGCGAGTCTTACGTCCGCTACTAAGCATTATGCATTGTATCAACGGAATGAAGAGGCTGTATATAGTGGACTGAAGACAGAAATATAGAGCAAGGGTAAGAAGCTAGGCCTAACGAAGACTAGCATCTTCCGACGATGTCTTGCAGCATGAGGTAAGAATCAGCCAACAGTTTATATAAAACATAAAGTAACAATGAAGCAGAAGTTGCTGCAACATTGAATAATAATAAGTTGTAATAATTAACAATGCCTCCGAGTTCACCTCCTCGACATCCCCGCGAGGAAGGGAACCCGGAACCATACAGTTTAATAATAGTTTCTAGTGGTAGGATCCAGCTTCAGCATAAAGCGTCCTGTTACCGTGGACACGGCTATCGATAGATCAATTCTTCCCTGCAGGGGTGCACTTGTGTTACGCTACACGCACGGATCTCCAGGGTGACGGGAACCTTGTCAGGGAACGCTCCACCGAGGCTATCCGACACTTCATAGCCCATCTTTCAAACTCAACAGAGAGGTCATCCGCCGGTCTAAATCCTAAGTACGACGGGCCTTGGACCCCAACCCGAACGTACTCCTGCACGGTGCGTGGCTGGCCGGTGAAGTTGAAGCAAAACCAAATAAGACACACCGCTCGAGCAAAAGACAACACCACTTCCCGGCGCAGGCCGCGGTACTGCTGACGTCTGAAGAGTCCTCGGACGACACTAAGAAGCGGAGGAGCCCATAACTCGTAGTTCCCACGGGTAGGTAGTGCGTACATGGCATATAGCCAACTCAAGACATTCACTGAACCATTTAGCATTTTAATTAACCTGCGTGACAACCGTTATCGTTGCCTCGACTTAACCGACCCGCGGACAACGACAGCAGCCAGGACCACCAGTACATCGGTGACTGCCCGGTCGTCCCACCAAGTCACTGCGGTTACCAACAAGGTGAACCGTCTCCTTACCTTGTCTCGTGTGTGCTTCGGGAGGATCTCGACTTTCGTGGGTTGGTAACTCTCGCGGCCAACGATCAGGGGCCAAGCACACCGGTACACTGGTCGTGCCCTCCCTGTCGTCCCGTCGCAATACCTCTCGCGGGCACCGTTGGGTCGCCCGACTTCTTACCTGAAGGACAACCGTTGTTCGGATCCTATGGCGGTAAGACAAAGTCAGCCTCGAGTGGAGTACAAAGATTACTCCTTGATAGCTCACACTTGAGGTGACTAGGCATAACCCAGATAGGGCCTGAGGCGGTGTCTGCATTGTACCGTACCTGTGCAGTTATAATATAAGTATTCGCGTCCACTTCCCTGAGTGATCACGGCCCTCTATCTAATCCTAGCTAACAATGCGCAGGGTCCACTGCTGAATAATGCATAATAATAATAATAATAATAGGCAGCATAGGATAAAGGAAGGCACATCAAGGGGCGACAAAAATCAGGCTATGCAGTTGAATAGGATTGTAATCGTAGCAGCAGCAGTAACAATGCCTAGTGCAAGAATAGTACGGAAAGATAGGTGATATCTGGGGAAGAGAATGGCTCTGCTTGCCTGCAAGCTCGACGGTAGTAGTAGGGTCGTCGACGACGTAGTCGTACTCAGCAGCGGTGTAGTCGACGGCAGCAGCGGGGTCTACCGGAGATTAAAGGGGGGAAGAAATAATAAATACACAACAATAATATACAAACATATGCATGACATGACAGATGAAAAGTTAACGGTGTTCTAACGCAGTGCAATGGAATAGGCTCGGAGCGGGAATTCATCTGAGGATGAACTGCCGGCTCCGGGTGATTACCGGACAGGGTGTCCGGAGGGGGAAGGATCAAGCCGGAGGTGTCGTGGTTACCGGGACAACATAAGGGGGGTGTATCCGTGCTATTTGAAACATTCCGGACAACTTCCGTGTTCGGAATAAATTCATCCGGGCACTCTAACAGTACCAGACAGTTTATCGGACAGACGGTCCGGAGGGGGAATGTTCGATGTTCGTAGTGTTAGAGGGGGGTGGTAGACATACGGATAGCGTATTCGTATTCGTTGTATTTTTCTGATCAACTTTCATGTATAAAGTTTTTGAATCCGAGTTACGGTTTAAAAGTTATTGAATTTCAAAGTTTAAATCAATTTAAATGATTTTCTGGATTTCTTTTATTATTTATTCAACATTATCCAAAACATTATCCACAACATTATCCAGAACAGTGCTGACATGAGGGACCCACATGTCAGCCTCTGTTATTTATAAAACATTTTATAAAATCAGAAATTGCCTCTGGACCCACATGTCAGTGACTAAATTTTAATTAACTAGATTAACCTAAATCATTAAGTTAATTAATTAGAGGGGACCCACCTGTCAGTGACTTAAACTCTTACTAATAGTTTTGTTATTTTTAACCGGTGCTTAAGTGGGATGGGACCCACATGTCAGTGGCTATTAGGGGTGAGATTAACCCCTAATCAACTGGCTGACACCGGGGTCCCACCTGGCAGCCTCACCGGAACCTCGCCGGAGGCTCGCCGGCGGCGAGGTCGGGCTAGCCCACGATACAGGGCACGGGAGGGCGCGCGACTCGTCGGGTTCGAAGCAGTAGACGCCGGCGAGTGCACTGGGGGTGGTGGGGTGGTCGTGGGGTCACCGGAATGACGCCGGCGACGACGAAGGCGGGGAGCCGTACGGTGGCGACGTCGAGGACGGCGAATCCGCGCATGCGGTGAAGCGTGGCTAGGTGCGTTCGGTAGCTGGCGTCCAGGGAAATAAGATGACGCGAGGAGGGCGTCAAATGCAAGCTCTACGCCGCAGTTGGGCGCTCGCCGGCGGCGAGGTTTCTCTGCCCTAATGGCGCGCACGGCTATGGGACACGGGAACCTCAACGGAGACATGGGGATGGTGAAGGAGCTCACCAGCAACGTAACGGTGCAGAGAGCGGCCTCGGTGGCGTCGGGGTGGCGCCGGATTTCCTCCGCGATGCCGCGGCGGCCGGAGTTGGGGGAGATGACCGTGTGCTCGCCGTAAAGGCTCCGAGCTCGATTCCTTGCGCCCGGTGACGAAGGCGACGACGAGGCACACGCTAGACAAGGTGGTGAGGCGGCTCGAGGTCAGCGGCCGCGGTGGTGCGCGGTCATGGCGACGGCGGGCTCGGGGAATTTTTTCCCCGACGATGGCGAGAGGAGGAGGAGAGGAATGGGGTGGGGGAGTTGTCCAGGGTGTCGGCTGGGGTGGTCTTAGCGCGTCCAGGGCGAGGGGGAGCAGGTGAGGGAGGGGAGGGCTCCAGGGCGCCCGTGGCCACGGCGGCGCCACGGCGTCGAGCAGGTGGCGGATGGGACGGGGGCAGGTGGGAGGTGGGAGACGGCCGGGGTGGGCTGGGCCATCGCCTTGGGCGGGTTTTAACATTTTTCCATTTTTTGGTTTTTGTCTACTGACCTGTGGTTTGTATTTAATTTAGTGCCTTTTTGCATTTTTGTAAAATGGGTTAGGTGTCCCAAAATTAGTATAACAATATATATCAGTGCCACAAAAAGTTTTGAAGCAAAATAAAATCATTAGGTATTTATTTTAAATATTAAATGCCCCCAAGTAAGGGTTTTAACCTACTGTTTGAATTGTTTGGAATTTTCTGTAACTCCAAAAATTACCAAAGTTGGTCCCACATGTTTGTAGTGATTTTAGGCAATTTACAAAAATGGTTCCATGATTATTGGAACAACTTTATTTCAGCACTTTTGTTTTAATTTCCATTTAAAGTAGTTCCAATTAGGGTTTGGTTTGTTAGATGAGCAAGGTGCATTGGGCTTTGTGTTTTGATTACCAACCAGCATGGTTTGAAAAGAGCAGAAGGAAAATTTGATTAGGGACAGGGGATAACAGTGATTAATAAACAGTGATGGTCAACAGTGATGATGATTACTGTTACAAGCATCTGAGGGTGTTACAATAGGGTTAACCCATCGGGGCATTTTTAAACCCATACAACAAACATCATAAGCGAGGGATACCAGTTCGAAAGCAGAAGGATAACGACACCGAGTAGATGATATCATTCGCCAGAGGCATCTGATATCCGAGAAAATTCGTGAATGACTTAGGGCACAAGGGAAGGTGGGTAGTAATCCACCAAAAGGTCAGGTGAGGGTACATAGAGTCTGGTGTGAGTATCGATACTCAACCATAAGAAAAAGAATGCCAAAGCATTGGAGATAGAAGCATCGGAATAATTCGATGCTTAAGTACAAAGGAATTATGACTTCCATATCGGTGTATCCGATTCAGATACATCGATCAAACATGAATAAGTTGAATATAAGCTTGACGGTTAATCAATTAAGCTTTGATTTATCGAGAACCAGCTCATGTCCGGAATGACGTTTGAGCCAGAAGAATGGATTCATCGGAAGCAACCATACCTGCATCCTCAAGCAATCTCTGAACGATGGATTAGCACGCCTGGCACAACTTTTAACTGTTTCGTACGACGAATATGGTCGTACGGCCTGTGGTACTTGGTGGCCTACGTGTGCGTACGGATACGAACGTGTGGGCAGGCGGCATTTTGAAAAATGTGACTGTGCCCTTTGTTATAAAGGGGCACAAATGCATCTCCGTCGTTCAATTCTTAGCAGGATGTATTGAATCAGAAGTGCCCCGGTAATAATACTAACGATAATTGAAAGAGAAAAGTATATTTTTCGTTCCTACACTCTTTAAAAAATGTAGAATTGATCCCTTAAGATTTAAAAGTATGGAACTGGTCTCTTAACTTTTAAAATCGGTATTTTTAGTCCTCGTGCCGCTTTCGATGATTTGTACTGATGTGGATTACTATAAATAAATAAATAAATAATGAGCATATGAAGGTTGTACGCTGTCTACGGCCCTCACAGCACTTCGCTTCGTTACTTATGTCGCCGTCTCATTGATGCATAAGCAAAGCAGCACCACTGCATGTTTGTTTGTGTTGGTTGTGTCATATGCATGTCGTACTTTGTCGATGGTAAGCGGCGAGGGCCGTAGGCAGCACACAACCTTGCCCGTTCCTCTTTTTTATTTATAACAATCCACGTTGATACAAAATCATCCGAAGAGTCACAAGGGATTAAAGTAACCGATTTTAAATTGAGGCATCAATTCTATACTTTCGAAAGAGTTTAAAAAAAACATACTTTTCCCTAATTGAAAACACCCCAACTAGATGCTTGGCATGCTAAACTAACGCAAGATGGCTGCAGATCCTGATTCTATTTTCCCTGCAAGTTGCATCCATGCATGGTCAGTTGAGAGTCCATGAGAGAGACCAACTGAATTAGCTGCCAACACATATGTTCGCAACAACACAGCACAACACAACACAATGCGCAGAATAACAAAGCCCCTCCATCAGCATCATCCAGCCTGTGGCCTTGCACTAACCTCTCACCTCTGTCTCTATAGCTAGCGCCTAGCAAGCGGGCAGGCAAGCAAGCTGCAGAAAATAAATAGCCTGATACCCAGCTCTGGTTGGACCTAACAGCGGGAATTAATCATGCAGGAAATTAGGAAAGAGATGGAGCTAGCTGCACCAAGACAAGGACCCTGCATCTCATCTTCTTGCTGTGCATGCGTTGTGCTGCTTCACAATCACATCTCTCGGAGACCCTACCATTTCTCCGGGCACTATGCTGCTCCAGTACCCAAACCACCGCAGCATAGCATCATCATCCAAGATCATACCCTCTCTCTCTCTCTTCACAAGTTGGCCTTGATGCCAGCCAAGCCGTCTCCAACATGCTAACTTTGACCTCTCCTTTTTGGATAATAAAATGTATGAAACATTTCCATGTTATCACTCAACGAATACAAACATTTTTATTACATATCTCCAGCACAAAAATGCTAGGTTCACGGGCACTTACAGGGGGTTACGGGCTCTCATTCCATATCACTTCAAATGCCCCCTGATTTCCCTCGGGGTGGGCCCGCTCATTGTTCATTAGCCAATCAAATCCTATTTAATTAGAACCAATCCCGTAAAACCCCGTGAAGGTCCGTGACTGTAGCATTGCTCTCTCCAGCATGCAGATTTTTAAAACGTCCTCGATCTACTTGCCATCGCTGACAGTGATGCCTGTGCTAGGCTACAACTCTTGGGTTGCTTTGGATGCTCTCCATCTCCTCTCCTCCTCAAAGTGGAGTCTTGACCGCAATCTCGAGCCTCATGTGCACCACATGTAGCCTGTCGGCCGGCCGGCCGGTGCATGTTACCCCTGAATGAATGAGTGAGTAGTGCAGACACCCAGATTTAGCACTGCTCGTCAAGGGGGGGAGAGCCTGTCTCTTGACCGCCTCGATCTGGTTAACTGTTTCATCCGGCCGGGCTGGCTAATTAACCCTGCCCTTTTGTCACTACTACTTTGACAAGTGGATCGTGTGTCCCAATCTTGTCCCTGTTCATCTGCACTGCACGTGTAAATAAATTTGCCCGGACAAAGGACTACTCGGTAAAAGATAAAGGAAAAGAAATTGGACGCATTCCCCATGCCTTTGTTCACATCATTCTTTGGATCTTGCAAGCTAGATTTGTCCCATTTATATTTTTTGGAGCCTTGCTTAATCATCTTTTTTCCAAGTATGTGTAAAATTTGGTCCCCTTTTGCAGCACTAGTAATTAAGGGAGTAAGCTCATGCCTAATTTACACATGTTCATGACAGAAATTCTTGCGACCTTTGATATAACCAAACTCAAGGGAGACATCAATTAACCAACCATTGACATAGCTTAACACGGAAAGAAAGCTGTTTCTTTGTACAAACACACATGGAGATCCATTCAACTCGAACTAATCTCCACTCCTTTTGTGTTGCTAACACCTATTTTTAAAATAAAAATAAACTCCACTCGAATCAGCTTGCGTCTTTTCTTTCTTCAGCTTTGTCTTGAAGAGTAGTAGCACTGCAGTAGATGAGTCGACGACAACATGCCCAAATGAACAAAAGAATTCCTTCATGTTGCACACACATGCATGCACCCATGGCATGTTGCGTGTTCTTGGTAGATTTCGTTTGTTCAGTCCTTTGATGATCCCAGGCCTCTTGCCTCGGATCCCTTCATGATCCTCATCCTCTTGCAAGTGCTCATGAACATCCTGCAAATTTACAAAAGAGATCTTCATAAGACAACCATACTGAAATTTTAAGCTTCTCCAACCAAGAATCATGCATGATGGAGGAGATATGTACACTATAGCATGTGTATCTTGGATGCATGAACTTACCCGAAAGGCACGTCGCCGACGAGCATGAGGTCGCCGTCCTTGTCCTCGTAGGTCACGGCGAAGTCCGACGGGTTCACGCTGCTTGCGTCGCCGGAGAAGCCGAGGAACATGGCCTCCAGGGCCTCCCTGAGCTCGCGGTAGCCCTTGTACATCTTAAGGTCGATCTTCCTCAGGTAGGGAGCTCCGTCCATGCTCACCTTCACGTACAGTGATCCTCCGCTGCCGGCGGCGGTAGCGGGTGCCGCCGCTGCAACGGGAGCCTCCTCCTGCTTCACCACCACCGGTGCTGGCGCGGGCGCCTTGCTCTTGCTGCTCGCCTGCTGGAAGCAGCTCTTCCTGTAGGACCTCACCGGCGGCCACCCAACGACCTGCGCCTTGGCGGCAGGGGGCGCGGTCTTGGGCTCCTCCTCGCGGAGGTCGCGCTTGCTGCCGGCCCTAGGGGTCGACGGCGGCGACGGCATCTTCTCAGTCTCCTCGACGCCCGGCAGGCCGAGCCTCAGCTCCGTCGCCTTGAGGTTCTCCACGTCGGCGTGCACGTAGCTCATGGCAGCAGCCATCGATCCCGGTCTCCGGCGAGGTGCGTGCGTGTCTGTCTACCGACTAGCGGTGGTTACAGCTTGTTGCAAGGACGAGATGGACGACGATGACAGTTCTTCTCAGCTGGCTGTAGGTGAGTGGTGAGGGTTTGTGAGCTGTGGAGGTTCTCCATGGAAATGTTTTATAGAGCCCCGGAGGAGAGATAGCCGGGCGTGTGGCGCGCCCGTGTGAGGGGGGGAGGGAGGCTCCAACTCCACATGCGTCCACATGCACTCACACGTACGTGCCACAGGCCACCCGCATGTGCGTCGTCGTCCACACACTTACCACAGGTAGCTGGGGTGGTTGCGGGGTGGGGTGCAGCCATGGGGGCCTTGCCGGCGGCGACCCGCGACATGCCGGGCCGACCCGGTGGGACCCACGAGGTGTACTACCACCAGAGAGAGATTCCCGGGGTGGCGGCAGATCGGGTCGATGGCGGATCGCTGCTCTCGACCCGATAGCCCGGCGATTAGGAAAATACTTTCATATTTCACATCCTGAAATGTTCATCAATTATCCTCAAAATGATACTTGACACAAGGAATGAAGACCCTATAACCCGGTTGGCCGGGTACGGATCCGAGCCTTGCGCCATTTCCGGACCCGACATCTAGAAAGGTTCAAAAATTAGCTTGATAAAATTAAGCAGGGGTGCCAATATGCCATGATTAGGATGTTATCATTAGAGATCTTGGGGGAGCATCTTTGGCTAATACAAAACTGTCCCCCCAATAATAAGATATGCATGGAACAATGTAACATGGAGTATATGGGCACTTGTCTATTGCATGCTCCTCATCATATACCCTGCATCTCTCCCCACTACCTTTTGTTTCTTCTTTTCCCTGCCATGGCTTCTTTTGCCTATGCAAAGCGGCAAAAGCCCTAGTGGGAGCTTGTTTAATTAGTCCAAAAGTTCCCTTCTTGCAAAGCGCACTGTTAACCACTTCGCCTTTCTTTTTTCTGTGGAAACTGCAAAGTATTGTTAACTGTGGTGATGGTGCTGCTCCTTTAACTAACCGATGCTTGTATATTCATTTTCCTGGTGTGGGAGCAAAGGTGGTCCCTTGCTTGAGCTAGATTATCTCTCACTCTTTTGCTTTTAGGAAACAAATAATCTGAATTTGGCCTATGGGGTATCATGAATGGTGGGTCCAGCTTGAGAAAGCCCTGGAAAACAACTTTAAAATATAATAATTATAGCATCTTTCTCTTGCAAAATTAAACAAAGTTTTTGTTCGGTTGTGTAATGGAAATTCATGTAAAAAAGCACCAGAATGTTTATTTAGCGTGATTTAATTTATTATTCAATTGTGTAAGTCAGAATGTCTAGGAGAGTGGTCATGGAAAGGATCTTTGGATAAGACACATCAAAGTGCAGATCAGTAGATGTTCCTAAGATCAGTAAAGCCACATTTGTCTCAGCTTTGTTCCTACCATGGCATTTCTTATGCATTGCCACCATCAAGCAATCTTTGCAAAGATATTTGCAGTCTCATGTTCGGTGGAACTAGTCCCCCCTTCGATCAGTAACTGACTAACTAACCAGCATCGATTTTGCTAAACTAATTAAGTTAACGGAATAGCATCAAATTTGATTCCCTGACAACACTGCCGCAACCTAAATCTATAAGCATCCAATTGCACCGAAATTTCGACCACCATGTCTATGCATTTGACTCTCAGCAATCAAAAGGTACCCTATGTTCCTGCAACCTCCTACAATCACAAGCTAGAATAATCTCCACAAGAATCTTTCGAATCCGCGGCGAAAAACAAAGTGTGCATTCCCTGTTTCTAAATTAAACTATGGGGAGATGTGAACTAACCGTAAGGCTGTTTTGAACTTAATTCCAGTCTTCATGCTTTTTTTTTTTTGCGATTTAGTCTTCATGCATGTCTTGGAAATATATTTACTCAAGTACTGTCCATGTCGCCCACTGATCAAAGTTTCTTGGATTCCCGCTTGAACCTCATATACTCAATGGATTTGTTAATGCTAGGAGAAGGAGTACAATGAATCATGGGGTTTACTTTGGCAGGCAAGAATCTTTTGCATGATCATATTTTGAGCCGGGGAATTAGGACGGTGCCTGCACGTTTGACTGTTTGTTGTATGCTTGACTCTGCATTATATATATATTTTTTGTATGATATGGAGTACTGCACCGACTAAATGTTGCAACCTCCTTGAAATCTGTTAGTTTCATGTGCCTTGTATATGTGGAGGTTCTCCATGGAAATGATTTTCTAGTTAAGATTCCCGCTAGGGTTATATGATGAACATTTATTTTGCCTAGCTCATTTGATGCTTTGTGTTGCAATAACCCCCTACATCGAAAGGATTATCAATTGCAAGTGTTTGCTTATAACTGTGGGCAAATTAATTAGTGGGAGTTTAGTCGTGATGGGCATATATATAGCAAATGGTGGTTGAACTTTTGCTTGGCTTATCATTTGCTTGTCTGCATTATGCATACATGTGTACTACTTGCTACCCCCTGTTTTCTCTGATCAACCTGTTGGCCATCTATGTGTGAATATACTGTTTGCACATTTTCCCACTAGCCTAACTATACTATAAATCGTTTTTTCTTGCGAATATATCTACACATCTGCAGTTAGTAAAATGCATGTATCGTTCGCCGATACACCATGCGGCATTTCATGCTCCTTTCCTTACTAATTTTGGTCAATTTGCCTCTCAATCCAGCCCCAGTTTAAGTTTGAACTGGCATGGCTCACATGGGGGGCTTCCTTGATCTAGCTAAGAAGATCTGGAGGTAATACGCCAATCCAACGATGGAATTAAATGATTCGTAGGACGCGACGATTCCTTCACCGTTGGGCTAAACACAATCTCCGTATGTGTACAAACAAGACAAGCTAAGGTTCTCCTTCCAGACCGACAACCTTGATAAAATCGCAGAGCTCGGGCATTTATCCGATCGTGAGATTGAAAAAAAATAGTTAAACAAGCAGATGGCTTGGCTTTTGCATAATGAATAGATCTAAAAACTTATCAACACTCAAAGTCACAGTTTTCTTGGCCAAGGCGATGATAACACAAAATACTTTCATATATTGGCTGATGGCAGACATAGGAAGAAACATATTTTCCTATTCGACCAGGATGCGGGCCTAATTGCAGGGATATTCTTAGTTTAGGCAATTAACTAGAGGAACAATTAGCAGCAATGGTTTAGTCTTGCACTAATATGTACTCTGGATCAGCACCAACAATTTTTTGTGTACCGTACAGAATTTGATATGTATCCTACAACAAGTTTTTGAATTAATATGCTTGAAATTACATGTTTCAAGTGAAATTTGTATGCAAACGTTTGACAGAACACAAAGTTGTGTGTGTGTGTTGGGGTGGGGGGGGGGGGGGCTTAAGCTTTAGGGGATGGGCAAGATGGACAGAGGTTTAATTCCCAAGAAATGAGGAACTAAACCCCATATGAACGGAATAACTTATGGGGGTGACCGCGTGGGTTAGAGATGCTCTAAGGGCTTGCGAGTTGCTCCTTTACTAAAAGTTGACATAGAAGAAGAGCACTGCATGTCAGGTCTACTACAATGAGCAATTTAGCATGGCAAATCGCCAGATGAAACGAAACCAACTGCTAGGTTTTTCTTCTTTTTGTAATGGAAGCTTTTGTATTCATTCTTTACAACACACCCCTTGCCTTTGTGAGTCTACACGTACTCAAACCAAACAACGCGCGCGCACACACACATTGGAGAAAACACACTTAAAAATGTTCAAGTTCGCTAAAATTCATAAGGAGAAAAAAATATATTCAACCAGGGGGGGGGGGTGAACTCCCCCACCTGAATATATAACGAAGGCCGGGGTTAGCCGGAGCAAAGGGTTTTACAACAGGGGACAACGGAAAAGGAAAGCAGGGTGAAACCTATGTCTAAGTCTATCACTATCTCAACACAACAAGACAAACGTCCACGTCCTCGGGCCGCTTAAATTTACCACGTCAAAGTGTGGCGTCATCCTGGCATCACTTCAACGTGGTGGCGAGGGAGAGAGTGGTCTCTCTGAATACCACAGTGTTGCGGCGTTTCTAGAGGTGCCAATAGCACAGTAGAAGGAAGGCAGCCGGCGACGCTCCGCTAACGGCTGGGGAGACGACAACAGCGTGTAAGGTCGCTCAGAGGCCTCCGAGACATCGATCCGAAGGTGGCACCAAAAACCCGCCGAGAAGGCACGCCTAAATACGAGGTGGTCAGCCGTCTCGAGGGGTGAGGGGCAACAGGGGCATCCCTCCTCGCCCACCGAAATGATGGTCTTCCGCAGCAACACGTTCCGGGTGTGTATGCGGGCCTGGAGGAGAAGCCAACCGAAGAACTAGAGCCTGGACGACGCCGCGTTACGACAAAGGAACTCTGCCGACGCGGCCTGGATGCCCCCGTAACACTTGAGATGCCAACAAGGATGATGTTGAGGGCTTTGAACTTTGAAATGTTATACCGTGACTAAGATGAGTGGTGTCTAGCCAAGTATCTTTTTAGAAACACGCTTGTAAGCCGCATGTTTATATGAATGGTCTGTTTTTTGCGGGTGCATGTTTATATGAATTGTCTCAAGGCAGAAGAAACTCTGCTTGACCTTCGTGGTTGTTGTCTAAGAGTGTGAATCACTAGGTTTCCATTCTACGTGTATTAAACCCCGAATATTTGTTTCAGATGAGATATCACCACTTTCCTTCACTGTTGAAGCAAATTAGAAGGTTATTTGCACAACACAGTCTTATATCGGTTTAGTTTTGGTTATCAATAGGAGGTAAATATGTAAACATATATGTGGCCTTGGTGAAGCATGCGTACGTGTCCAGATCAGCCTATCCCTGTCTCTCTCAAGATGGAGGACCAAGGGGGGGAGGGTGTGCATCCACTGTAGAATGTAGATGCATGCATGGGCAATGACTGCGATCGATCTAGTGACAAGTGAGATGTCAGCTGCCGCACAAAATTAAATTAATTTTCGCAAGGTTGGCGCACGCACGCACGTACGTGTGCATCCTGTCGATGACCGAGACGCGCGCGCGCGTGCGTACATGGATCCCCCACACGGGCACTGTCACACGGACGATTGATCTCGACACGTTCCAGCAAGCCCGACAAGGGGTTCAACCCCTGATGTTCACTATCTACACTCACTTGACACCGACGTACGTCCAGATCGATCGACCTGGCTAAGCTAGCTAGCGTCTGAAGTTTGAACGACTTTATTGTGCTTGTATTAGTTAATTTGTGTTTACACTTCTAAAAAAAAATGTGTTTATATATAGCCAGTTAGTTACATGACGCATGCATAATAGCTAGCTAGTCACGCAGAACTGAAATACTGTTTCAGTAGCTCCTAGCTACACACAGGGGCACAGTGCATGCTCTCGATGTAGATATACTTAGACACGATGGAAAGCTATAAGAGCAAGTACAATAGAGCTGACTGGACGGGCTATAAGGAATAAAATAATATATTGTTGCTTAGTTAAAAGAGAGAGAAGAGAAGCGGGCTACTAATTAATAGACATCTGCAACACGTGCTCCTAGGCACTTTGTGAGATAGACATGTGGGTCACATATTGCTAAAGTACTATTCCTTATAGCCTTCTTATTATACTTGTTGACTATAATGTTAGTTATAGATGACATGGCATCTCCTTATAGCCGACAGTTGGCTATACTATTAACCATGCTCTAACACAGGGGCACAGTGCACAGTGCGTGTTTTTTTATATATAGGGATTAGCTAGAGTCGATTAATCCCTGTGGAACGATCGCCGTCATCCACCGGCCGCCGGCGAGAAGGCCGGCCAGGAAGGATCGCCGGCTGGACGACGCACCCCTACCCCTACCCGTACGTCCAAGATTTGTCGCCAACAAGGCGGACATGAATGCATGCGTGAATGCTCCAACTCAACCCACGCCACACTGCTTTCTTCCACATTGAGTAGTCAGTCGTAACCAAGTCCATATGCACGTACGCAGCTTTGATTAATTAGATACAATGCACACTGTAGCAAGTAATGCGAGCGAGCAATCATGCATCGCATGGGTCTCTCGAACGAACATGCATTGATGATCAATCGGGTATGTGTACGTGATCTAGATCCATCGGCTCCACCGTCTCGATCAGATCCGAGATTAATCAGCGTTCTATATGTTTTAAAAAGGAAATTGACGTTCCAATTCTGGATCAACTGAGGGTTTTGGATCTACAAGTAGTTAGTTCTCAGACAGTTTCAGATTTAGTAAGCCATGGCACGTAGGGTGTGATGCATGTGTCCTACTGCTTCAGCGCGAACTCCACGGCGCTTGCACGTTCTCCCCCATAACAAGACTAGGATCTGACTTACCGTAATGAGGAAAGTGCAGTGTATTGAGGAAGATAGAGCTATGTTTACTATATGAAGGCCATAGAAGAAGATAAGAAATTGGTTGACGATATAGAAGCTGTTAGAAAGAGACTTGAAATGGAGGTGATCATACAACGGGAATTGTTGCAAGAGTTAGTGAAAAAGGTCAGTCTTGAGGGGAGTAGAGACATTTCTAAGATGGTGGAGGAAAACAACCTTTGGAACCTTTGGACTATTCACACTCAAGATTTGGAACCTTTGGACTATTCACACTCAAGATTCCTTTAGAACTAAAATGGGAAATCTTCAAGACAAAAGGAATTCTGGTTGAGGTGATGCTGAGGGAGATGGGCCTATTAGAAGATGTCCTAGGATCAAAGAAAGAGAATACACTAAGTGGATGTTTTGCTCAAAGAAAGAGCTGCTAAGAGAAGTAACTATGGTAATGACTCTACTTATGAAGTGCACAACACCTCGCTTTTGTAGATGAGTGACTTAGTTGGGATTCATTTGAGTTATCCTTTGGGTAGGATTGGTCACAATTTAGAGATTATTAAGAATATAGAACAAGCTAGAAAGCATTTTTACTTGCAAAAGCATTGTTAATAAATACGAAAAACAGAAATCTAGCTCTCTAGGTCCCATTGACACTAGAGATGCTAAAATTGGGGAATTATGCTTAGATAATGAGTATTTTGAGTGTTATTTAGATCAGCTCAAGAATAATTTCTCTAATGGTAGGATGAAAAAGGTGGCTCTCCAGTAGTTGATTCTGTGAGGCCCACTTTTTCTATTTGAGGGAAGAAAAAGAGAAAGAACAAACAATTTATGTCATGTTGTTTCAGTATGTTGGGTGTTTTCTGGAATGTGGTAGGATTAGGACTAGATATTAAAAATAAATTTGTGAGAAGCTTGATTTTAGAGAAAAAATGGACTTTATTAGTCTATTGGAAACTATTAAGCTATTTTTTACTAAGAATAAATTACATATGTTATGTGGGGGTGGATTTTACTTTTCATTGGTCTCCTCCTCGGGGATAATCAAGTAGAAATTTGGTTGGGATTAATAGAGATGTGATGGATGTTATTCAGGTGGAAATCTTTGATTATTTTGTTAGAATTTTTCTATTTGATAAGATTGCCAAGTTTAGATGTAATATTATCATATTTATGGGAATGTTCAGGTTAGTGGCTAAGATGCTTTTCTTGCAGAGTTATTCAGAGTTTACTAGAACTAGTATGTTTGCCCGTGCGTTGCAACGCGCGTAGTTTATGATGGTTTTGTACAATACAATATATATGGTATGCACAAATAATAGGCGAACAGGTTTTTTTTAACTTATTGATGGCATGGTGGGCAATTATTCAGAACTTTAAAGGCGAACAGATTTTTTTTAACTTACCCGTGGCATGGTGGGTAATTATTGAATAGTTTTTTAACTTATTGGTGGCATGGTGGGTAATTATTCAGAACTTTAAAGGCGAACGGTTTTTTTTACCTTACCGGTGGCATGGGGGGTAATTATTCAGAATTTTAAAGGCAAAAGGCTAATTGAACCATCACGACGACGAGCGCGACGGATTCCCTTTTAATAGTAGTGAGAATCACATGTATTGTTTGGTTAGGGGTAATTTTATCATCATAGCAGCTCAGCGCCCGGGGCATGAGCACGCCCACGACGGGCGAGCGCGCGACGCCGCCGCCGGCCTGATCTCCTTCCTCCGGCCTTCCGTACCTCCGGCGGCCCCGGATCCGGAGGCCCTGGCCTTTCGGCTTCCCGTCCATCCCAGCGCCTCCTAGCACCTCCTGTACGTGCAGCCCATGACGGGGCTGAGGGAAGCCATGTCTGCGTCAGCTGCGCAGTCCTCGTCGGATGCTCCGGCATCGACGCTCGCCACCCCTGTTCTAACCGCAGCGCTCGCCTCGGCTTTGCTAGCCGTCCGCAAGGCTGGCCCTGTGACGGATCTGGATCAGGCAGATCCAGACCGGGCACCCTCCTCGCTTCGGACACCTCCATCGAGACATGGCGTCGGCCATGATGACGAGGAGGCTCAGCTGGTGGATCCGCGGCCGCTCGCGCTGATCCCAACGTTGCCGCTCCCGGATGGCTCTGCGGCTCCGGAAGCCGCCTCCCTAGTGGACGAGTCGAGCTTCCTTGCCACCGCCAGCGCCGCGTCCAAGGAAGCTTCTGCTTCCTCTCCACCTCCCGCGACCGACCTGCTGGCCACATCCGCGAGTGTTGCGCGGGCGACGGCTGCTGACCCAAGCCCTGCTTCCGCCAGGTTCATGCCCCTTCCTCCGCCGCCTCTTTGGGAGCCGTTGGAGTCTGCCCTTCGTTCCTCTCTGCGGCTGGCTTCTCGAGCTGGCGGATCTGGATCGAATCCAGCTGCTTCTCCGCGGCTAGATGACGGTGGTTGCGGCTCGGAGGGTTCCGAGGTCGTCCTTGATACGCAGGTCCGCAAGGTGCGTGCAACATGTTCTGGCGGGAGGCGTGAGACAAAGGAAAGTGATGGCTGGCAGATGGTGAAGTCGCGCAGCAGGCCGCGTCGCCTGACTTTGGAGTCGCAGTCATCGAAGACCGCCATCCCATCATGGCTTTATGGTCGGTGCTGCCGTTGCCTCGCCCCTGGGCACAAGGCAGCCACCTGCCGGGATCCTCTTCGTTGCTCTCGGTGTCTACAAAATGGGCACCGCGCTCGTGGATGCAACAATCGCTGGAAGCCTCTGAGCTCCTTGTCGTGCCTTGTCCTTGTCCCTCCTCCACCACTTCCTCGGCCCGCTTAAGCTCCGCCTCAGCCTCGGCAAGCAGCACCCTGTTTCGGCGCTGGAAGGGGCTGGCCCCTACTCCCTCCACAGAAGCAGGCGCCCGCAGCTCCTACCATGGCTTGGTCGGGTGTTGTTGTCTCGGCCACCCCAGAGATGCAGGTCGAGCAGGTACAGCCCATCGCAGAGCAAACTGGGCTCCTCCGTGCCGAGCTTCGCGAGTGCATTGCGCGTGTGAAGAGTGTGGAGGCTGCTCTCGCAAAACTTCAGATTGTGACCGTTGTGTCCTTATTGTCCGAGATCCAGGTTGGTTCCGCCGATGAGGAAGCTAGCATGTATGGAGACTTTTCTCCTCGCGTCGCACCTTGCCTGTCGCCACTGTCTGTTGTGTCATTTACTACTGCTGAGAGTGAAGTCGTTACCGATATCATTGCTCCAGTGCTACATATTATGCCTGAGCTACAGACGTTTTGTGGGGAGTCCACCCCACCTATTTCGATGGTGCTTCCTAAGGAGTTGGGGACGCTTGGAAGGGCCTTGGCGATGTCGGTTGCTCCCTCACCGCCGTTATTTGAGCCTAGTCCATCCGCTCGCCTTTGTGGACCATGGAGGTTTGGATGCTCCTATTGCTATTTCGCCTCTGGTTGTTGGTCCCGTGGCTTCTGTGGGTGTTGAGGCTAATGAGGTGATGGAGGCATGTGAGCAGCCAGAGATGGATGAGGCCTTCGTGTCGATGGTACCTGTGGTTGGTGATACTGAGGAGGGCGATGTGTTAGCGCCTGATCCTTTGGAGCCCTATCAGTCGCTCGCCCATGTGGATCATGGAGGATCCAACTCCACGATCTCCCACTCGCTCGTGGATGTTGGGCAGTTATCAGCACGTGACAAGGTTAATGAGATTCTCTTCAAGTTAGAGATTTACAGCTTGCTCAAACGTTTGGAGAGGGTGAGCCCTGGATCTGGCAAGACGATTGTGGAGGAGGCTCTCAAGGGAAAAAGTAAGAAGAGTGACGCCACATGAAAGGCGTGTGCAGCTGCTTGATGATTGGCCATATATCTCTTGGGGTGTCTTTATGGCTTGGCTTGTGTTCTCTTGGGGTGTCCTTATGGTGTGGCATGCGCTCATGGATTTGGGGGATGTTCATGGTTTTTAGCCGAGGTTTTTTGTTGAGGATTTCTTTGTGTTGTAGCAGTGTGAGGGTTGAGAATCGTTGTGTGTTAGGTTTGGTTGTCGGGTTGATCATGTGTGTATGGGGTTGCTTTCTTTGTGAGTAGTTCACATGTGGCTGATTTGTATCGGTTTTCGCCCGGTTTTCCTTAATAAATCGGACAACTCTGTTCTTCTTAGTCAATAGATGAGGCAAATATTTTGCCTCCATTTCAAAAAAAAATTATCATCATTAGAAAGCAATGATAAAAAGAAACCAAATCAAAGTGATCATTGAAGGTTTGTGTTTAATCTTATTATTAAACATGTTGGTCTTAGGGAAACACCTCTCAATGGGAGAAAATTTACTAAAGCTAATAACTAGAAATATCCTACTTATAAAAAATAGATACAATTTTGTTTTGCCTTGACTAGGAAGATCATTACCCACTCTCTGTTCTGAATGCAATGGAGAGGAAGATTTGGATCATACTCCACTTCTCTTAGATACTGGTTCTTTCCATAATTGCACCCCCAATATTTAGATCTGAGAATTCTTGGGTGTTGAGTGATGGATTTAGTAAGTTTGTTAGAAAAATTGGACAAATAATTATACAGGGTATAATATTCAAAGATGACATGATAGATCGAGAGTTCTGAGTTTATAAATTAAAGGATGGAATAGGAATGTTGATGCTTTATATAGAAAACTTAACAGGGGCATTTTTCTATCAATAAGTATCCATTGATAAAATAGTTGAGATTAATGGTCTATCTACTTGTGATTGAGCTGAATGCAAGGCGGGAAGGACTAGAAAGCAGCAGCTCGCATAGCTGAGAACCCCCCCTCCCCTCGCGTCGCTTCGCCTGGGGCGACTCGGGGGGGGGGGACAACCCTAGTTGCGTCATCAGGCGATCGTCCCCTCCGTGTCTTCCTCGCCGCCGCCTTAGCAGCCGCCGGGAAAGCCCGGGGCGCTGTCAAAGACAATGGCGGTGGGGTCTTGGGCTGCCCTGCCCCCTCGTGTAGGGGCGTAGACACTACTAGAGAAAAGGCTACAAGAGAATTCCTTATTAATGGCGCATTTCGCATGTAATGTGTCGCTACTTGTAAGGGGGCGCACTGGTTAAAAATGTGTCACCCATAAGCTCTTATTAGCGGCGCATTTTTTGCCAGTGTGCCACCCCTAAGACTGAGCCAACCTGGATCCTCTTATTAGTGGCGCATTTTGCAAAATGCGCCACTATTAATTATCTTAGGGGTGACACATTTTGTAAAATGCGCCACTAATATAGCTTATGGGTGGCACATTTTGAAATGCGCCACCCCTAAGAAATTTTTAGTGACGCAAAATGCGCCACCCTTAAGAAATTTTTAGTGACGCATTTTGAAATATGCCACCCCTAAAGAATTATTAGTGGCGCATTTTGCATATATATGCGCCACTACTAACCTAAAAAAATGTGAGATGCCAAAATTTCCAACACAAAAAGACCCCTCCCCCCGTACCGCCTTTTTAGTTTGAAAAAAAAATAGAAATGTCAAAAAATAAATTCTTTTGAGATGCCCATGTGTTATATGGTCTAGTTGTTAGGAAAATTTACACGAATTTTGAATGTTTTTGCAAAATCTCTCTAGAATTCGTAAAATGGACATAACTTTTGCATACGAACCCTTATAAAAAAATTATAAGAAAAATCATCTACTCGAAAAGTTACTTCCAAATTCAACCGAGGAAACCCCGTTGAAGATTTTTAGAATCCTCAAAAACCTAACGGAAAAAAAAGATATGATGCTTTTAAGATTTGGAGGCCAAAAATATGAAAAAAAAAACTTAGTAGTGGCGCACTATTGGCTAGGTGCGCCACCAAAAATTTGAAAAAGAAAGTCAAACAAATATTTTAAAAATGTTCAAAATATGATAGGTGACCGATCGGGAAGTTTCAAAAAAATGTTGAAAATTATGATGCTTTTAAGATTTGGAGGCCAATTTATTTGAGAAAAAACAAAAAAATATTATTTTTTAAAAATATATTTTAAAAATGATCAAAATATGATAGGTGACCGGTCAGGAAGTTTCAAAAATGTTGAAAATCTCATCGCACCCATGGACATCAACAAGTTCCTAGAAATCAACAAAGTTTAATAGGATTGATATGATACGTATATCAACAAGTGTCTATTAAGCGATCTGGGGCGAGAGTTGAATGGAACCGAGAAGTTAAGTGTGCTAAGGCTGAAGTAGTGTTGGGATGGGTGACCCTTGGGGAAGTTTGACCACGAAGGTTGTCAAATCCCTTCGACGGCAACACCAAGTAATCCCTTCAACGGATGCGGGTAGTGGGATCAATCCGGGAGAAATCCCTTCGACGGCAACACCCATGGGTGTCGTTCCCCTCCTTGGAGGCATCGATATGGATGATTCCTCCCACTTCCCCCTCTACTAGGTCTCCCGGGCGAAAGCCCTAGCTCGGTTGTGCGGCGGGGCGCTCTTGGCATCGTTCCCTTCTTGAAGGTGACACCTTCGGAGCCTTGCGGTCGGTGGGCGCATGTGGGTTGTGGGTGGCTGTGGCGGTGAAACCCTATCTGTTCAAGCGTGAAGCTTCCGCTCCTCTAGTGTTGGATGTGTGTTGTGGCTTTGTTCTGCTCAAAGAGAGCCTTCGACAGCTCGTTGGGGATGCGTTGGCCCTTTCTATGCGGTTATCCTTCGGCGGCATCCACCCCATCTTACGACGGTGCGGCGCCTTCGATTCAGGCGAGGAGGTAGTGGCCTCCTTCGAAGATGGGCCCTGGATGTTCCGCGGTCGGGGTTCGTAGTTGCATGGCGACAATATGCCCCACTGGTGTTGACTCCTCTCTCCTTCAAGCCTATGTGATATTTTTCCTGGTGGTTCATTCTCGTAGGAGACCTTGACGTCTTAGGCTTCGATCTCCATTGCTCTTCCTTAGTTTTCGTAGCGTGTGAGGCTTAGTTTGGCATTGTCCATCGTTCATGTATCTTACCCTTTGTAATTTTCTTTCCCCTTGCTTGTGGGTGTGTGCTTGTAATCTTAACCGGTTTATGATTTTGTTAATTCAATATCAAGATAGGTTCGAGTTCCATCTCGCACACGTATGCACGCGTGCATGGAGCAAGCCAGGGGCGGAGACAAGGGGGGGCTAGCAGGGGCTAGACCCCCCTCAACGATCGGCCCCCCTCAATGGTTCATGGGCCATACTAGTATTAGTATATGGTATGTATGCGCTAATTGGCCGGAGATTATGATAATTTAATTAGTAATTTATGTTGGGGAACGTAGTAGAATTCAAAAATTTCGTGCCTGCGGAATGAGAACCCAAGATCATCCAAGATAGATCACATACAAGGTTTAGGCTTTTGCTCACCAACAGTTGCAGCGGAAGAAGAGTTGATGAAGCGGCGTGGACGTAGTGGAAGTAGTCGAAGCAGATCTCCCACGAACAATCCCTCGAACAGATCTCCGAGAAGAAGATGGTCCTCGAAGCAAGATCAAAGCTATGATCTCTCCACCGGTATCCACACGTCCGGCACAGCAATCCGGCAGCGCTCCGCCGTCCAGAGAAGAACGCCTCCGAGAAAACTAGAGAGAGAAAACCCTAGCGAGTTCCGATCTAGATTAGAATCTAAACCGGGGTCTAAAAGTGGAGCAACTAGAAACTAGGGCAAAGGGGAGGCGCAGGGGCTTGTCTAAACTCCTCCCCCCCCCTTGGCTCACCTTATATAGGTGGCCAAGGGGCCTAGGGCGCCGGCCAAGAGGGTTTTGGAGTCCAACTTGGACTCCCAAGCCTTCCAAACCTACCCATACCTTCCCACCAAAACCTTCCATAATGGGATTTGGAAATCCCACCTGGAGGAGGATTCCCCCCCCCTTTGGTGCGCCCCCACCACCTGGCCGGCCAGGGCAGCCTAGGTGGCTTGCCCCCCAAGGCCAGGGGCGCAGGGCAGTGGGTGGTACTGCCTGGAACCTTCCGGAACCTTCCATGACCTTCTAGAAGCTTCCAGGACCTACCGGGACCGTTTCGGGACATTACGGACACTTCTGGAGCACTTCCAATACCTTCCGGGGCCTCTAACGAATGTTCCGGAGCCATCTAAATAGGTTTCGGAACAATCCGGGCTTAGGTTAATATGTCCGGTGAACACAACATATTGTTTAAGATGTCCACCGATCACCGAAACTATTCCCATTACAATTTTCATATGAACTAAAGTTATCTGAAACAATTCCAAAATATCTTAGCCATATTCTTTGCTCTTTACTTGCTTCCACTAAACCTTCAATCATCCTAGTATTCTAACAGATTACTGCACTTTAAGTGTGTGACCCAATAGGTTCGGTATTATGTGGACATGACTTAGAACGCTTTCAAGACTCATAGTCATTTGTCAATAATCAACAGCGGAGCCATGGACACCCATGTTGACTCCCACACATACACGAAAAGACTTCGAGTGAACCTTTATGTTTATCGTATACTATTCCCTTTGCTTCGCGATATATGACAAAGTTAGAGGAGAGAAGTTTTGGCACCCATGTGAAACAACCTTTTGATCACAAGCCATTAGTTATCCTCATTGCTCGTTTATCTTCATTCCTCGTTACGTATACCGGTATCTCCGTGATCGAATCACAAAGTGTCTGGCCAGACGAGAATAGATACCGTTATACCGAGTGGGCCCTGAGTCTATATCTCTTCATCGTGAAGGAGCAAATCCCAGTCTCGAACTATCACTGTTACTAGACACACTGTCCAATGTACCCAGAACTTATTTTACTACTTCCCATTTACGGGAAGATTCATCTAAGAACCAAAGCACATCTTCTTGTGTGAAGTGACTTGACATTCTCATGGTCTAAGGAACTATGTATATAATAACATTTTATGATATGAATTATAACGTTTGTTTTACGATGAGTTCTCTAAGTATATCATTTAACACTGGGGTCGGTTCAACATCATTGTTCTGCTAACAATATGCTCTCATTGCTATTGACATCCTTGTTACAAGAACAATGTCCATGATTAAGAAAACATAATCATCAATAAGCACATGGGCTGGTCTTAGAGGCAAAACCAGGAACTCTTGTTGTTTACATTTCCACACATGCATATGAGTTTTCTTCTGAATCTCATAGTCAGGATCATTGCAATTATAGCACAGAAATATAAACATTAATTATGTATATGAATATATAAATAATAATACACTTTATTATTGCCTCTAGGGCATATATCCAACAGTCTCCCACTTGCACTAGATACAATAATACTAGTTACATAAGTTCTCTCACACCAATGGTTGTTCGGTGTTTCTCATGTTTTGCTCGTGGAAGAGGCTTCGTCATCGGATCTGACACGTTCAGGTCCGTGTGAATCGTGCATACTTTCACATATCCTTTGTCAACGAACTCTCGGATTTTGTGATAACGGCGTTCAATGTGTTTGGATTTCTGGTGGGACCTTGGTTCTCTAGCTTGCGCCACGGCTCCACTATTGTCACAGTAGATTTCCATGGGGTCTTCAGCACTAGGAACCACACCGAGTTCAGTGATGAATTTCTTAATATAATATCCCTCCTTCGTGGCTTTTGAAGCTGCGATGTACTCCGCCTCCGTTGTAGAATCCGTGAACGTATTCTGCTTAGAACTTTTCCAGCTCACGGCACCCCCGTTGAGTGTGAAAACATATCCTGATTGAGATTTGAAGTCATTCGGATCTGTCATGAAGCTTGAATCAGTGTAACCCTTTACAACAAGTTCTTCATCACCTCCGAATACCAAGAACATATTCTTAGTTCTGTTTAGATACTTCAAAATATTTTTGACTGCTACCCAGTGTGCATTACCTGGGTTGCTCTGGTATTTGCTACATATACTCAGAGCATAGGAAACATCTGGTCTTGTACATATCATGGCATACATAATAGATCCAATTGCCGAAGCATATGGAACTGTGCTCATCTCTACCTGCTCCTCAGTGTTCTTAGGACACTGACTCTTGCAGAGTACCACACCATGTGACATTGGGAGGAATCCCTTCTTAGATTTCTCCATTCTGAACCTATTCAGAACCTTGTCTATATACGTGCTCTGGCTCAGCCCTATCAGGCGCCGGGATCTATCTCTATAAATCTTAATGCCCAATATGTAAGCGGCTTCACCTAAGTCTTTCATCGAAAAACTGCTTTTCAATGACTCCTTTATAGTGTTAAGAAATTCTTTATCATTTCCAATCAACAATATGTCGTCTACATACAGTATTAGAAAAGATATTGCGCTCCCACTTACTTTCTTGTAAACACAAGCTTCTTCGCCATTCTGGATGAAGCCAAAACCTTTGACCACTTCATCAAAACGAAGATTCCAACTCCGTGATGCTTGCTTTAGTCCATAGATGGATCTTTTAAGCTTGCACACCTTTCCAGCATCCTTTGGTGCGACAAAACCCTCAGGTTGTATCATGTATACATTCTCCTCGAGGTTCCCATTCAGGAAAGCTGTTTTGACGTCCATCTGCCATATCTCATAGTCGAAATATGAAGCAATTGCTAGTAAAATC
This sequence comes from Bromus sterilis, assembly GCA_950022295.1. Taxonomy (NCBI): domain Eukaryota; kingdom Viridiplantae; phylum Streptophyta; class Magnoliopsida; order Poales; family Poaceae; genus Bromus; species Bromus sterilis. Next base: position 285,177,642 of record OX465600.1, read on the forward strand.
CGCACAGACTTAAGCATTGCTACTGGCGAGAAAGTCTCGTCGTAGTCAACTCCTTGCACTTGTCGGAACCCTTTCGCAACAAGTCTAGCTTTATGAATAGTGATATTACCATCCGCGTCTGTCTTTCTTTTTAAAATCCATTTACATTCAATTGGTTTCACACCCTCTGGAGGGATCACCAAGTCCCATACTTGGTTTTCGTACATGGATTCCATTTCGGATTTCATGGCTTTTAGCCATTCAGTGGAGTTGGGTCTCATCATCGCTTCTTTGTAGTTCACAGGCTCATCATCTTCCAATATGAATACTTCGTTAGCATACCACTCGGGTAGCTGACGTACTCTGCCTGATCTCCTTGGTTCAGTCACTAGCTTCTCAGAAGTTCCTGCATCACTTGCAGGAGCTTCCGGTTCCTTCATCGGAATGACTGCTGGAACAACTTCCATCGTTTCATTCCTTGGTTCCGAAGGTTCACTAACCTCATCAAGTTGTACTGTCCTCCCACTCACCTCTTTGCTAAGAAACTCTTTCTCAAGAAAAGTTCCTCCTTTAGCAATAAAGACTTTGCCATCGGAGGGGTGGTAAAAAGAATAGCCTACGGTGTCTTTGGCATAACCTACAAAGTAGCACTTGTCTGCTTTAGGGTCGAGTTTGTTCGGTTGTAAACGTTTTACATAAACATCACAACCCCAAATTTTCAGGAACGAAATGTTGGGTTTGTTCCCATTCCACAACTCGTATGGTGTCGTTTCCAAAGACTTTGACGGCGCCCTATTTAAAGTAAAAGCGGCAGTCTCTAATGCATAACCCCAAAAAGATAGTGGCAGATCAGTTAATGACATCATGGATCTCACCATGTCTAACAAAGTTCAGTTACGCCTCTCAGACACTCCATTTCTCTGTGGAGTTCCAGGTGGCGTCAGCTGTGAAACGATTCCACGCTCCATGAGGTGTTCTCTAAACTCATGACTAAGATATTCACCACCACGATCAGATCGTATAAATTTGATTTTCTTGTCACGATGATTCTCAACTTCATTCTGAAATTCTTTGAACTTTTCAAAAGTTTTGGACTTGTGCTTCATTAAGTAAATATAGCCATATCTACTCAAATCGTCAGTAAAAGTTACGAAGTAGAGATATCCACCGCGCGCTGGTATACTCATCGGACCACACACATCACTATGTATTATTTCCAATAAGTCAGTCGCCCGTTCTACATGACCTGTAAATGGCGTCCGAGTCAATTTGCCCATCAGACAAGCCTCACATTTATCAAATGATTCGAAATCAAAAGATTGCAAAATTCCATCTTTATGAAGTTTCTGCACGCGTTTCTTTCTGATGTGACCTAGACGGCAGTGCCACATGTAAGTGGTATTATCAGTCTGCTTGAGACGTTTAGAGCTAGTGTTTAAGATGTCATTACTACAATCAAGATCTAAATAAAACAGCCCATTCTTAATAGGTGCAAAACCATAGAACATATTCTTCAAGTAAATAGAGCAACCATTGTTCTCAGACTTCAAATTATAACCGTCGCGGATTAAACAGGATCCGGACATAATGTTCTTACATATAGCAGGAACGAAATAACAATTATCTAATTCTATGGTAAATCCTGAAGGTAGATGTAGAGTGTAGACGCCCACGGCTTTAGCAGAGATCGTAGCTCCATTTCCGACACGCATCGTTACTTCATTCCTTTCCAGCTTCCTTATTCTCTTTAGTCCTTGTAATGAATTACAGATATGAGCAACAGCTCCAGTATCAAATACCCACGACTTAGAGTGAGGGCCGGAAAGAAAAACATCTATGACATATATAACTTTTATACCTTCGCTGGTAAAACCAGGCTTCTTTCTATCTGCCAGATACTTCTTGCAGTTCCTCTTCCAGTGACCCTTAGCTTTGCAGTAGAAGCACTCAGTATCTTTGTTAGGGTCAGTGCCAGAGGGTTTCTTGGTCTTGGCGTCAGGCTTGCCGGCGCCCTTGCCCTTGGACTTGCCCTTCTTCTTGAAACTGGTGGTCTTGCTAACCGCCAACGTATAGTTAGGGTCAGCCTGCATGGTAGTCTCTGCATTTTTCAGCATTGCAAGCAGTTCATTAACTGACTTATCCATCCCGTTCATGCGATAGTTCTAAACAAAGCCTTTGAAACTTGGCGGGAGTGACATGAGGACAATATCTGTACCCAGTGATTCCGGGACTGGAAATCCCAGCTCAGTCAACCTTTGCCCAAGGCGCATGATCTTTATCACGTGCTCACTGACAGGTGTTCCTTCCTTCATCTTGCAATTCCACATGGCATGAGTTACCTCATACCGTTCAGTTCTAGCGTGTTTGGCATACAAAGCGTCTAACTCCTTAACAATTAAGTAGGGATCGGTGTTTTCAAACCTCCCTTGTAACTCTGATTCCATACACGCAGTCATAAGACACTGAACTGCGGTACTATCATCAAGCTTGGTCTGATGCACATTCTGCTCAGCAACCGTGGCTTCAGGCCCCGGTGCTGCTGGGAGAGGTGTCGTCAGGACATAATCCTTCTTAGCACTCCTGAGTAAAATTCTCAGGGCACGAACCCAGTCCGCATAGTTGCTTCCATCAACTTTTAATTTTTCTTTCTCAATCAACGGACCTAAGTTAAACTGGGGATTGACACGGGCCATTTCAATCTACAACATAAACACAAGTTTCACTTTAGACAATATTCATAATTAAGTTGCACTAATTAATCATACTATTAATTTTATTAAGTGCTCCCACTCAGATTAATATCTCTCGTAGTTAATTCTAAGTGATTCAAGATCCAAATTTAGTCGTCCGCCATTGATGTGACATCACTGATGACTTAGACTGAACTGGTAGGCCATCTTGCCAATCACGCAAGGTGATTCTTGTTCATCTTTCGATGGGCGTGTTCCGGTAGCAAACTTTTATCCAAACCGTCAAGATAACCAAGTGTAATGTGCTGTGTGTTCTTTTAACACACCCGTCTTTTATGCGTCACACCGTGTGCACCCATGTGACATGACCTGCTCCAGTGTGAAATATAGTATAGACGGTGCTACAGTTGGGAGAACACTATCAACTTGATATTATTTTGCGAGAGATCACCCTAATAAAACACGACTACCGCGCATCAAACAAGGGTGCATCAAAGGATTAACATCACAGCCAATTCATAAAATATGTGACATGATATAGCCCTTTGTGTCTTGAAGTTCTCGTTGCCTTCATGACTCCGTGGTTGAAGTCTCCACCCACCACCTTTTTTCCTTGGCGCCGGGACCTCCTCATGGCTTCGGCATGTGTGTTAGGGTCCACCTTCACATCATTGATCATCACCGCATCTCCATCTATAGCCTTGCCTCAAGCTACTAAACAGTTCTGGCACGCAGGCCATAATTAAATGACAATCATATGACTCCAGTCATCATGCCGTACTACGGCTCGCAGGCCGCAAAAATATTACATCATATAGCATCTCATACAAAACACATTGCAAATCTTCAAGGCTATACCACATCACATGCATTCTCTGCAAAAACGAGTTAGATCGCTATCTATACGGGTTGTTGCAAATTTTATCGTGGTTGTTAAGCAGGTTTACAAGGCAAACGAGAAACCCTAGACAAAACAAAAAACACGATACTTCTTTTGTTGCTAGTTTAACATACGGGGTGCATGTAGCAACTTTTGCCACAAGCCAAACTTCGTTAAACGCGTGACCCCCGTGTGGATTTGAGTTCATAAAATCCACAAGCCCGTTCATGTAAAATTTTCTATAGCAAGACTAGGATGAGATCCAAGGAATTTGATGTAGTCCATGATCAAGGCAACCAGCATACTAAGAGCAGCATAGAGGGATCATGGCAAAACTCAAACCTTGTAGCAAAATCACATCATGCCGTCGAGCACAGAAAAAATTACATGATAGGGAAGCAAACAAGAAAATCAATGCCTCATATCAACATATGATCTACCTAAACATGCATCTAATCAAGGATCGCTCTGATACCCCTGTTGGGGAACGTAGTAGAATTCAAAAATTTCGTGCCTACGTAACGAGAACCCAAGATCATCAAAGATAGATCACATACAAGGTTTAGGCTTTTGTTCACCAACAGTTGCAGCGGAAGAAGAGTTGATGAAGCGGCGTGGACGTAGTGGAAGTAGTCGAAGCAGATCTCCCACGAACAATCCCTCGAACAGATCTCCGAGAAGAAGATGGTCCTCGAAGCAAGATCAAAGCTATGATCTCTCCACCGGTATCCACACGTCCGGCACAGCAATCCGGCAGCGCTCCACCGTCCAGAGAAGAACGCCTCCGAGAAAACTAGAGAGAGAAAACCCTAGCGAGTTCCGATCTAGATTAGAATCTAAACCGGGGTCTAAAAGTGGAGCAACTAGCAACTAGGGCAAAGGGGAGGCGCAGGGGCTTGTCTAAACTCCTCCCCCCCCCTTGGCTCACCTTATATAAGTGGCCAAGGGGCCTAGGGCGCCGGCCAAGAGGGTTTGGGAGTCCAACTTGGACTCCCAACCCTTCCAAACCTACCCATACCTTCCCACCAAAACCTTCCATAATGGGATTTGGAAATCCCACCTGGAGGAGGATTCCCCCCCCCATTGGTGCGCCCCCACCACCTGGCCGGCCAGGGCAGCCTAGGTGGCTTGCCCCCCAAGGCCAGGGGCGCAGGGCAGTGGGTGGTACTGTCCGGAACCTTCCATGACCTTCTAGAAGCTTCCAAGATCTTCCGGGACCTACCGGGACCGTTTCGGAACATTCCGGACACTTCTGGAGCACTTCCAATACCTTCTGGGACCTCTAACAAATGTTCCGGAGCCATCTAAATAGGTTTCGGAACAATCCGGGCTTAGGTTAATATGTCCGGTGAACACAACATATTGTTTAAGATGTCCACCGATCACCGAAACTATTCCCATTACAATTTTCATATGAACTAAAGTTATCTGAAACAATTCCAAAATATCTTAGCCATATTCTTTGCTCTTTACTTGCTTCCACTAAACCTTCAATCATCCTAGTATTCTAATAGATTACTGCACTTTAAGTGTGTGACCCAATAGGTTCGGTATTATGTGGACATGACTTAGAACGCTTTCAAGACTCATAGTCATTTGTCAATAATCAACAGCGGAGCCATGGACACCCATGTTGACTCCCACACATACACGAAAAGACTTCGAGTGAACCTTTATGTTTATCGTATACTATTCCCTATGCTTCGCGATATATGACAAAGTTAGAGGAGAGAAGTTTTGGCACCCATGTGAAACAACCTTTTGATCACAAGCCATTAGTTATCCTCATTGCTCGTTTGTCGTCATTCCTCGTTACGTATACCGGTATCTCCGTGATCGAATCACAAAGTGTCTGGCCAGACGAGAATAGATACCGTTATACCGAGTGGGCCCTGATTCTATATCTCTTCATCGTGAAGGAGCAAATCCCAGTCTCGAACTATCACTGTTACTAGACACACTGTCCAATGTACCCAGAACTTATTTTACTACTTCCCATTTATGGGAAGATTCATCTAAGAACCAAAGCACATCTTCTTGTGTGAAGTGACTTGACATTCTCATGGTCTAAGGAACTATGTATATAATAACATTTTATGATATGACTTATAACGTTTGTTTTACGATGAGTTCTCTAAGTATATCATTTAACACTGGGGTCGGTTCAACATCATTGTTCTGCTAAAAATATGCTCTCATTGCTATTGACATCCTTGTTACAAGAACAATGTCCATGATTAAGAAAACATAATCATCAATAAGCACATGGGCTGGTCTTAGAGGCAAAACCAGGAACTCTTGTTGTTTACATTTCCACACATGCATATGAGTTTTCTTCTGAATCTCATAGTCAGGATCATTGCAATTATAGCACAGAAATATAAACATTAATTATGAATATGAATATATAAATAATAATACACTTTATTATTGCCTCTAGGGCATATATCCAACAAGTTAGGCCAAGATTATTGCTAATCTGCCAGTACAATGCAAACCGAAGCCCAATACTAGCTAGCCCTGTTAGATTGATCTCTTCCCGTGAGGGTTTAACGACCCGAACGGACCCTTAGATTCGCGCCCTGATCGGGGGTGCCCAACCTCTATCTGGTTGGTGGGCCCCTGTCGCCAGCGCTATATAAAGAGGTGGGGGCCGGCGGCACATAGTACGAGGTTCACCGTGCGCCAGACTCCCCATCGATACTCCCTTCCGGTCTAGGGTTTTGCGCTGTGCCGACGGGAAGCACCACCACCGCCGCCTCGGCCATTGCCCATCTCGCCATCGTCGTCCCCATGGCCGACTCCTCGTCCTCGTCAAGCAAGCGACAAGGTATCTCTCCCATCTCTCTCTCTGATCTCTCTCCCGATCTGGATACACGTACACATAGACAAAGTTCATACCCGGTTTGATCTAGCCTAGTTGATCCACAAGATCTAACAATGGTATTAGAGCTGCCTAGGATAGATCCTTCACGGGTACAAAGAAAAGAATTATTTTTTCTTCTCCCAAAAGAACCCTAATCAGATAAAGGGGTAAAGGAAAGCTCACAGCGCCGTCATCGTGCCGCGCCGTTCCTCTCGATCCGATGCGCACCAGTAGGGGCACCGGACGAAGAACACAAGCCTCACGAGGCAAAAGCAGAAAACGAACTCCTCGGGGGCAGAGAGCACCACGGCCAAACCGTTCGACGGCGGCGCGCTCACCGCAAGGGGAACGCACCACCGGCGAAGGGGATGGCGACGGCGTCACGCCTGCGTCCACCACGCGCACAAAGCAAGGCAGCCCGCAGCGGCGGCCGCCGGCGAGCAGCGCGAGCGCGGGACGCGTGCGCGGGGTGGAATAGAAGGGAAAAGCATGGAGGGGCTCGCCCCACGGGCCTCCGCCGGCCGCCGTAGTGCGGTACAGAGAGGCGCCGGTGGCGTCTCACCGGTGGCAAAGAGGCGCAAGGGGGAGAGATGCGCGGGGGGCGGAGTGAGCCGCTAGGGTTGGGGGGCGTCGCCGCCGCTGGTTTTGATCCAGCGATGCGTGCGGTCGGCCGTCCGATCCAATGGACGGGCCATATGCCCCCAGCCCCCCCCCCCCACGCGGGCCAGCAGACCGAAAGGAGCAAGGGCGTAGGCTGTGCGCCGACTGGGCCGTGGGTCGCACTGCGGTGGACCGGGACGTAGGCCGATTCGGCCAGCACTGTTATTTTTTTTTTTTTTACAGAAGATTTTTTATCAGTTTTTTTTTGCTCAGTTTTGGGCAAATTTCATAAAGTTTTTTTCTATTCAAAAAATTCCAACGAAATTTGTTTATAAAATAGAAAAGAAAAACTCTGAAAAAGTATAAATTACATGAATTTTAATTCATGTTTTCCGCTGCAAATAAATAAAAGTGCTCTTTTTTCTTTAAGAGTAAAAGTGAATCAAAGTTGAATTATTTAAAAGAGCATGTTAAAGTAATTATAGAAAATAATTATGGTTCTGTTATTTTATGACCAACGTTGTTAATAACATAATCATAATTTATTATTGTTAATATGTGCATTTATTTCTATTTTTTGCCCAACGGTGATATAGTTTTAATTGCACCAATAGTTGTATGCCCTAATTTTGACCAACGTTAAATTATTGCATGCAATTGTTGTTATGTTCTCACTTAATTGTGGTTTCAGGAGGGTTCTACTTGATGAGTTGTATCAAAGAAGTCCCAACCCTCCGAGGTGACAACTACACCAAGTGGAGAAAGAAGATGGACTTTGCATTTGTCTGTGCTGAGGTTGATTGGGTAGTGGAGACCCCACAGCCGGTCAAACCTACAGAGCCAGTCAGAGATGCTAAGGACACTGATGCAACATGGGAGAAAAAGAAAAGGGACTATGCTCCGTTCGAGATGTCATACACTCTCGAGAACACAAAGTGGCTCACCGCCAATAAGAAATGCATGGCATGTATAAAGAATACAATTGACTCACACATTGTGTGTTCAATTCCAGAGTGTGTTTCCGCAGGGGAGCTCCTTGAAAAGATAAAGAGCCAGTTCACTAGTTCTTCAAAGATTTATGCCACCCAGCTGGTCAAGCAACTGGTGTCTGAAAAGTACACCGGGGGTGGACATGGAATAAGGGAGCACATCCTTCGGGTGAGCAATATGGCTGCAAAGTTAAAGCCAATGGATGATGACCTGGAACTTAAGCCAGCACTCATTGTCCATCTGGTCATGGCTTCATTGCCAAAAGAATTTGAAACTTTTGCTGTAAACTACAACTTCCAGCCAGAGCGGTGGGACATAGAAAAGACCATAGCCATGTGCGTACAAGAGGAGGAAAGAATAAAATCCTCATATGGTGGTTCTCTGAACTATGTGAGGGAAAACAAGAAAAAGAACCAGAACTATGGTTCCCCCTCAAAACCACATGGAAAAGCTCCCTATCAGCATCAGCAGAAGTCTTTCCCAGTGGACAAAGACACTTGTCTCCACTGTAAGAAGCCTGGGCATTACAAGAAAGACTGCCCTGATTGGCTAAAGTCCATAATGGCCAAGAAAGGTAACAACATTGTTTCCTTTGTAAATGAATCCTTGTATACACAGTTTTCGAAATCTACTTGGTGGATTGACTCAGGTGCAATTGTTCATGTTGCAAATTCATTACAGGGATTCCATTCGACGCGGACTATTCAAAGAAGAGAAAGACGCATTGAAGTTGCGAATGGAGTTCAAGCAGACATTGAAGCTGTCGGCGACATCTCCCTAGAATTAGCTAATGGCTTCAAGCTTGTGCTTAAAGATGTATTATACGTTCCTTCTTTGCATAGAAACTTGATTAGTGTGTCTCGTTTGGACAAATATCACTATGAATGATATTTTGGACATGGCAAATGTGCCATATGGTTTAATAATTCTCATGTGGGTGTTGCTTTCCTTCACAATGAGCTTTATTTGTTATCACTATGTGAAAAAGTGCATTTTGTGTGTAATGTGAATGAGCAAGTTTCCGCGTCGAACAAAGAACAAAAGAAAAGAAAGAGAACTCACGACTCATCGAAATTATGGCACTGTCGTTTGGGCCATATTTCGAGGGGGAGAATAGAAAGACTAGTCAAAAATGAAATTCTTCCTCCATTAGAGTTCTCATACTTAGAACAGTGCATAGATTGCATTAAAGGAAAGTATGTAAAACAAATCAAAAAGGGTGCAAATCGAAGCACAGCAACACTAGAAATAATTCACACTGATATTTGTGGACCATTTCCTGTGAAAAGTGTGGATGGTTATGACTCGTTTATAACATTCACAGATGACTACTCCCGATATGGCTATATTTATCCAATCAAAGAAAGAAATGAAGCATTGGATAAATTTAAGATATTCAAAGCTGAAGTAGAAAATCAACATGATAAAAGAATAAAGATAGTCAGATCTGACCGTGGGGGGGAGTACTACGGTCGGCACACTCCATATGGCCAAGTCCCTGGACCTTTTGCAAGGTTTTTACAGGAGACTGGCATAGTAGCCCAGTACTCAATGTCGGGCGAGCCTCAGCAAAATGGAGTAGCTGAAAGGTGCAACCGTACACTTATGGATATGGTGCGCAGCATGATGAGTTACTCCACGTTACCATTGGGATTATGGATGGAGGCGCTTAAAACCACCATTCACATTCTCAATAGAGTACCAAGCAAGTCGGTGCCCAAAACACCGTACGAGTTGTGGACAGGAAGAGTACCCTCCCTACAACACTTTAGGGTGTGGGGGAGCCCAGCTGAGGCCAAAAAATTTAATCCAAATATTGCAAAGTTAGATCCAAAAACAGTGAGTTGCCATTTCATTGGCTATCTTGATAGATCAAAAGGTTTTCGTTTCTATTGTCCAGACAGATACACAAAGTTTATAGAAACGAGGCATGCAATCTTCTTAGAGGACGAAATGATGAGGGGGAGCATGGTAGCTCGGAAAATTGATCTTGAGGAGAAGAGGGTGCAGGCACCTAATCTGACGATTCAGGAGTCATTTTTTTCACTACCTGTTGTACCTGCATCGACAATCCCCGAGGTTGTGGTGCAAGCACCTGTTGTAACTCCACCCGTGCAAACTATGGGTGAAGATCCAGAACCTGTCCGTCAGGAACCGGCTGAACCCATCGTTGAGCATGAAAGGGAGGTGCAACAGCCACCTTTAGAAGATGTGCCAGAGAATGAGGCTCTTAGAAGGTCTAAAGGACCTAAAAAGTCAGCTATTTCCTCCGATTATAAAGTTTATAATACAGAAATAGTTCATATGGACAATGATCCCACTTCATATGAAGAAGCCATGAGAAGCCCTCACTCATCGCAGTGGAAGGAGGCAATGGAAGACGAGATGAAATCGATGAGTTCCAACGATGTTTGGGACTTAGAAAATATTCCTAAAGGAGCCAAAACAGTAGGCTGTAAATGGGTCTACAAAACTAAATATGACTCTAATGGGAATATATAAAAGTATAAAGCACGACTTGTGGCAAAGGGATTTACACAAAGAGAAGGGATAGATTACAATGAGACATTTTCTCCAGTCTCATGTAAGGATTCCTTCAGAATCATAATAGCACTAGTTGCACATTTTGATTTAGAGCTACATCAAATGGATGTAAAGACGGCATTTCTAAACGGGGATTTAGAGGAGAATGTTTACATGAAACAACCCAAGGGTTTTATCATGAAAGGCAAGGAAGATATGGGATGCCGCCTAAAGAAATCCATTTATGGATTAAAGCAACCCTCTAGACAGTGGTATCTAAAGTTTAATGAGACCATTAAAAGATTTGGATTTAAAGAGAATGTTGAGGATAATTGCGTTTATGCAAAGTTTAAGAATGGAAAATATATTTTCCTAATCTTGTATGTGGATGATATCTTGCTTGCAAGCAGTGATGTTAGTCTACTTCAAGAAACAAAAAAGTTCTTATCCTCAAACTTTCACATGAAAGATCTTGGTGAAGCATCATATGTTTTGGGCATAGAAATTCACCGAGATAGGAAAAATGGAGTTCTTGGACTATCACAGAAGGCATATTTAGAAAAGGTTCTTAAAAAGTATAATATGCAGACGAGTAATACCACTACTGCTCCTATAGTCAAGGGCGACAGTTTTGGGAAATTTCAATCTCCCAAGAACCAGTACGAGATCGATCAAATGAAAGGAAAACCATATGCTTCGGCTGTTGGAAGCTTACAGTATGCACAAGTGTGCACTCGCCCTGACTTAGCTTTTCTCACCGGGGTACTCGGTAGATATCAATAAAATCCAGGCATAGAACACTGGAAGATGGTAAAGAAAGCTTTGTGTTATGTGCAAGGCACAAAAGACCTCATGCTAACATACAAATCTTCTGATTCCCTAGAGATAAAGGGGTATTCAGACGCAGATTTTGCGGGGGATAAAGATGATAGAAAATCCACGTCAGGATACGTCTTTACTCTCGCTGGAGGGGCTATTTCGTGGAAAAGCTCCAAACAGTCAATAGTTGCATCGTTCACGATGTATGCAGAATTTGTAGCATGTTATGAGGCCACGGGGCAGGCGATATGGTTAAAGAAATTTATACCCGACTTGAAAGTGGTAGATTGTATTGACAAACCACTAAAGTTATACTGTGACAACCAGCCCGCAGTATTCTATGCTCACAACAACAAGTCGAGTAATGCTACCAAACCAATAGAAATAAAGTATTATGTTGTGAAAGATAAAATCCAGAATCACACTATAAGTCTCGAGCATATAAGGACAAAGGATATGCTTGCGGATCCGCTTACGAAAGGCTTACCACCCAATGTGTTCAAGGAACACTTAGCCGGCATGGGTTTAAGGGAAATCCTATGATTCCTGGATCATGAGAGGCCCAAAAGAAATAGAATTTTTTTCAAAATAGAGAGGTATGTCGTAGTTGTCTGATTCTATCGGCAATTGAGCTGTGACGATGAAACATGCTCTATATACTAATATGTGATGAAACAAGTAAAGTATAAAGTTAAAAGAAAAGTTGAGATCAAGGGGGAGAATGTTAGATTGATCTCTTCCCGTGAGGGTCTAACGACCCGAACGGACCCTTAGATTCGCGCCCTGATCGGGGGCGCCCAACCTCTATCTGGTTGGTGGGCCCCTGTCGCCAGCGCTATATAAAGAGGTGGGGGCCAGCGGCACACAGTACGAGGTTCACCGTGCGCCAGACTCCCCACCGATACTCCCTTCCGATCTAGGGTTTTGCGATGTGCCGACGGGAAGCACCACCACCGCCGCCTCGGCCACTGCCCATCTCGCCACCGTCGTCCCCATGGCCGACTCCTCGTCCTCGTCAAGCAAGGGACAAGGTATCTCTCCCATCTCTCTCTCTGATCTCTCTCCCGATCTGGATACACGTACACATAGACAAAGTTCATACCCGGTTTGATCTAGCCTAGTTGATCCACAAGATCTAACAAGCCCAACGCTCCATCCATCCATCATTGACCAGGCAGAGGCCTACAAGTCTGTTCGTCAAACGCCATCTCCCAGTTCACTAATCTCTAAGGTTTTTGGCCGACTGGCTGCCGCTCAATGCCTAGCCGCACCGCCAATCTCGCTCGCTAATAGTCAGGTGTTGCTCCGGTTTGCCGGCGCTTGGGAACTACTAAGACAAAAAGCACAAGTTGCTTTGATGGTGTTAGCCGTTCTTTTGATTGCGCTATCGAGTGATGCCAGTGGATTCGTTGAGTATAAGCATGCTTCAAGGATCGGTTTGAAAGGTACCTGCATATACATTATTCCTACTAGTTGTTTCATTTTGTTTGGATCACCACACAACAGCCTATTGATCAAGCATGTAAGAGTATATGCTAATTTACTAATCAATTTTTTTTGAAAAAACAATAAATTAATATTGCTGCTAATTCATATATTCTTATTTTCTAATTAAATTTATTAGTTGATGTTTTATCTATCTCTGCTCATATATCTCTAAAGTACCCATAAGCATGTGTATCGTCTATTGTAGAAGAAAGAATAGACACCGTCAAAGAGTACACACTGGCCAAAAGAGCGTACACGAGACGATTTATAATGGGTTGCGGGCTGTGCAAATTTACAGTTTTGATTCGCCCCCCTACGTTCAATTCCTGGCTCCGCCCCTGGAGGAAGCCGCACACTGTAGAACACGAGCAGCTGCTAGGGGCGGTGTATCTTGTTGTTGGTTGCATTGCATGCATGATGCATGGATCGCGCGCATTTCTTCTATGCATGCCCTGGAGCAGGGTAACACAAGATGCAAACACGTACAGTACGTACGTACTACGTACCAATAAAAATGTCGGCCATTAATTAATAGTGGTAGATTATGGAGTAGTACAGGTCTCCAGCCATTCCAAATCACGTAAAATTGACACGCGTACTCGATTCATCGTACCTGGCTTTGGCCGCTCAGCTCGATCTGTAAAGCAGACAGCTAGTACTTAATTAATTATGTAAACATGCATTCACGTGGAGGAACGTAATGCACGAACGTCCGTCCGTACGTACGTTTACTGGCTGTCTAGAGGGAAGCTAGGGAACTCACAACATTTCAACGTACGGAATCCACGGGACGATAGCACAGCATGCATACTTGCAGCACTTTTGACGTTGCAAAAAGAATTATTTTGCATGCCTGCTTGCCCAAGGTTAATCATCTGGGTTCGGTTTGGTGTCACAATTTTCTTTGATTTATCAGATTTTTCAAGGCCGTACATGCCATGAACTCGAGCTGGCACGAAAGGTACATGTGTCGGCCGGATCGGTCGATCGAACGAGCTGTCGGATCTCGTTTCGCTCCAGAGAAAATGGGCGCTTCATGGGCGACCAGGAAACCCATGCATGCATGAATCCGTATGTTATGTAACAAGTCAGCGGACAGAGTGGCGCTATAGCTTCGCCGAGAGAGACGGCGGCCGACGATCAGTGCGAGATGCATGCATACACATGTATACGTTCACATGCCCTGTTTCTTGATCCATCCCTCTCTCAAATCTGAATAATTTTCTTAGAGCACACAAGGTTTGTTAGCGATCCTTAAAACGGATCCATATACGGATTATTCGACAACAATGGTTTTCGTAAATGTTCATCCGCAATACAAATAAATTTAAACATAATTCATATAAATATAACGAAAATTGTTTAAAATTAGATTTAATTTACATAAACCAAACATATTGCATGCAAACAGAATGGATTTTATTTAAACCAAACTAGATATGGGAGTTTTTTTTTGACATATTTTATTAACAAAAGTCTAAACGTGCACGGCAGTTCATAAACTTTTAGAATTAAAGTTGCTTTAGTGCTAGGTCTGAAGCTCCCGGCAGAGAAGCTCCGCAAGACCAGTTGCCGATAATGAACTTGCGGGAGGCTAACCCACATGGGACACGGGTCGTACGACTATCCACCAAAAGACGTATTGATGTTCACCGATATGCTCGCATCCCACTTTCATCGGAAGACATAAGCATGCAAGGAGTGCGCAAGTAGGTCTTTCGTGAATGTCTTCCAAGTTTGAAGGTCGCCGGTAGAGGAGAGGTCGACGACCAACGTGGATGCGACGATCTAGTGGTTGACCGGCGTCGGCGGCGTGCATGAGGTGGAGTGGTGTACATTGAGACCCACACTCGCATGTTGCGTTGCCTCCGTCGCGACGTGCCATTTTGTAGCTTGCACGAGCGCTACGTGCAGCTTCATAGGGCTAAAGGCGGCTACACGGTGAGTTCATGTCCATTTGGGCCATGGCCGACACGGCCACCTCGCTCGCGAACTTATCGTAGAATTGATCCCTCGCTGGCCGGTGTTTGTGAAAAGGAAGAAGTTGTAGCAGTGTTCCTCCTATGCGGTAACTACTTCGCACGAAGGGTTTTGAGTGTTACCAGGATGTAGGACACGTAAGACGCCCGCAAATCCTTTCCGGTTTGCGTTCAATTTATAAGAAAACAGATACACAGAGTGATCCACGATAGATTGGATGGTAAGACACGTTTGAACAATCTATTCCAAACATTTGCGAGCATTTTGAAAATATGTATTAAAGATGCCCTTAGTTTCAGCACATAAATTGAAAAAGTATATCGCTCAATTTATTTCATACCTTTATTGTACCGTCTAAGGGGCAGGGGGGATGGCTTGACGCACACAACTGAAACTAATTTGTAAGTACTTCTTCCGTTTGATAATATAGTGCGGCATTGATTTGCTGAAAAAATAAACTTCATCAAGCTTGACTAAGTTTATGGAAAAAACTACAATACCAAATTTACAACATTTGAAATTATATTTGGTGACATGTCTAATGGTATTGATCTGATACTCTAAATGTTAATATGTTTCCTATAAATTTGATCAAACTTTATAAAGTTTGATCAAAGTTATGAATGAACTAGTATATTTAATTTTGTGTCGAACGCATCACGCAGGGTAGTTAATTAATACCAAAAGTTTGTTTTCTCACCCAGTCAAAATGCGTCCGACACTGCACGGTTGTCTGGTACTTATTGTATGGCAAGGTTAACTGCACTGACGCCGTTCAAATCAATCCATAGTTAAACATGAACAAGATGCAGTGAGCCGGGCAGGACGAGAACCAATTATTGCCAGAATTAATCGGCCTACAAGCTAGACATGCAAGATGTTAGACGGGCGTACGTTTGAGTATGGCGCACGACATGGGAAGCTAGCTAGGATCACTGTAGCCCATTGAAGCGAGAGCGTCCAAAGCCAGCTGGCTAATACAGTACTACGTAGCAAATGCAGTAATAATTAATATTTCTAAAACCCCTAATAACAAAGCATGCATGCAGTCTGGTTCTGACCATGCTGCGTGCCACGTAGACTGATCGGCGCAACCCCGGCCGCCGGTGAGATTGACATGTCAAAAAATACTCGTACTACCGGTGTAGGTTGGTTAATTTAATTGATTCACTTGGCTCTGATTTGATATCCATATGATACGTCGTTGTCGATCGTGTCGAGCGGCAAAAGCAACACCTAGCTAAGCTATAGCTAGCTAAGCCAGCCGATATGTTTAATTAGTTGAGTAGTCGATTCCCGTTTCTTGGATAGTTAATCGCCTCGTCTGCGATTAAGAAGCATCACATCTCACATCAAAGCCACACGTGTGGTGCACCCCCTTGATGGCTTCATTAGTTTGGTGATCGGCGATCCATCAGCTGCCGATCGACGCATGCATGCTAACCCAAGTTTGGCCATATGGGATGGCCACTCCCAGCTCTAGCTTTGCTAGCTGGCTTCTTTTTGCTTGTAAATCAAGAAGGAGCTGAGCTCGATCCAAAAATAAAAACATATTTGACCGTACAGAAAGGGACCGGGCGAACGGCGAGCGTATCGTACGGGGGGACGCGCGCGGGGTGCGCGCAGCGGATGGCGCGGGAGGGGAGACACCCCAACAGGCTCACATGGGGGCCGTCCGCGGGCCCCGCCTCGCACCTCGTCGCGTGCAACACGAACCCCACGCCGTCTACCCCAGCAGTTCCCAGGCCCCACCGCCCGTGAGACGGACGGGTTACGCATGATTGCGTCGGGTTTGTCTTGTGAGTTCCTTTCTGCTATAAATAAATAAACTGGAGGTTTCTTTAGCATATATCTACCCACGGAGGCGGAGGGACGTGTTGCACGCGCAGCACCTACACGTAAGCACGTACGGAGTAGCAAGCAGCACTGAACTCCCCAATATCGCAGAAGCAAACGTCCAAGCTCGATGACATATAGTTGGTGAGGTTGTCGACTGTCAGTGTCACACACTCGAATCTCGTAACTGGTAAATTGCGCTCATTTTGTGAAGGCCGTTTTGTTATTTCCCGGCTCCTTCAGTATGTATGGTTTGCCACTTCCTCCGAATGAGAATATAAAGTCGGATATCGATATTTAAATCCGCAAACATTGAATTTTGTGTTTTATTTTAGAAGAAATTTTTACTTATCAAAAAGGCCTTTGATAAAATATCTTATACGAGTACAACCTAATCCGTTTCTCGTCGGAGTCCGCCTAGCGGTCAACGTCGTCGATGGAGGTGAGGTTGACGACCCTCGCACCAGATGGTTCTACCTCGTCGTCGTCAGTAGTCCACTGCAGTGTTGTGCTCCATCTTCAACCCGTTGACAGGCGAAGAGATGGTTTTTGCTCCAACTCGTTAACGCGGAGCTATCGGTGATCGTGGCATGATGCCGATCAGCGTTGTGCTCCATTTTCAACTTCGAAGAGATGGTTTTTTCTCCAACTCTTTGACGCGGAGCTACCGGTGATCGTGGCATGATGTCGATGTCCATCACAACGCAATTTCAAAGTTTGAACGTGTTCTCAGTGTACAGTTAGTCCTCCAACATCTGGTTATCCGACATGAGTTGGAGGTTGTGTCGTTGTTCCTCATGCGATAGTTAGAACACAAACACCAATGAGTCCTACACTTTCGAGGGCGCGTGCTCCTCCTCCACTCCCGATTGTATTACTACTTTGCTTGCGGTAGACTAATCTCGGACATTGGCGACTACAACACCGACGCGGATGCGTGCTCCTTTGCCTTCCCCATCCCTGAGTTGATTGAGCTCTACTCCACAGAGCTCAGAGGTTGGCTCGTTGTAATGTAGGCATGTATGTAGTTGTTCTCCTTTAGCAAGCCTAGAGATTGTATTGGTATATATTTCTTTCATTTCATATTAAGTATCATTGAAACAGATGTATATAGATATATTTTAGTGCTAGATATATCTATTTTAACAATAATTAATGTAAACCGGAAAGAAAATATTTGTAAAAATATGAGTACTATTATAATTTAAAGGCTTTCTCAATGCACCTTGTCACGTTATTATAGGAGCAATAGAAACACAGTTGTATAGTTTAAAGGCTGCGTTTTCATTTTACTCCCCGTACTAACACCGAATCAAGGACCCCCATCGCGGTACTCAAAAACCACAAAATGCTTCAAATTCCAGA
Source organism: Bromus sterilis (assembly GCA_950022295.1). NCBI lineage: Eukaryota > Viridiplantae > Streptophyta > Magnoliopsida > Poales > Poaceae > Bromus > Bromus sterilis. Next base: position 285,195,658 of record OX465600.1, read on the forward strand.
CAAGACCAGACGCGATTTCACGGAATGAAATGAAGAGCGAGGAAGATGCACATATCGATATATACAGACCTGAAAAAGATGCTAGAAACAGAGCAAGAGAGAGAAATTCTCGAGCAAGGTGGCAGCACGTGGGACCGGCCCCGACAGGCGGGCCCGCCATCCCTGGTGAGTGAGAGTGACCGCGTGCGGTGGTGGTCCCACGGTGGGTGCGGTCGTTTTCGCGCGTGGGGGTCGCGGTCCAACAGCGCATGCGGTTTCTTTGGCCTCCAGCTAGCTAGCAACCCCCGACGTGACCCCGCCTTTTTCATTTCATTTCATTTCCCCCCTTGTTTCTTTTTCCAGGGTCACGTCTGCGTATGTGCATTCAAAATAAAAGAGCAAAGTGTTTAGTGTCACGTTTACGCGTGGTTCCGTTTCAGTAGTGGTCGACCAGCAAACCAAGCTGCACTAATACTACGCGCTTTATTATTTGCCTTTTGTTTGTTATAAGATTAGGTCGACAATGATAATACGTTGTTGTTCTCTTCTCGACACGTTTAACTAGGGTATTGCTTTTGTGATTAAGGTTAGATAAGTTTGATCAATTTAACCAGATATCTAACTGAAACATCGCCTAAATGCAAAGGCCGGGGATCATCCTCCTTTTTTTAATAAGAAAAAATTCTAATTGAAACCTCGTTTTAGTTAAGATGCTTTTGCCACGTTGAAATTTCACATCACATATAATCAAATGTGTGGCACTAGGCAAGATTTAGCAAAAAAAATATGACAAGGTGTGATAATACTTGTTCTCAGTAATACAAACTCAAGAATCAAACATCCCCTAAGATACGATGAAAACTAAATAATTAATTGATTAGTCAAAGCCGAGAAGACGAGCGTGTAATGGTATTAAAATAAAAGTTTTTTTTTAAAGACAGTACAAACGCATACGCTCATAATTACGTACACACCCATCCTTATGAGCGTATACACATATATTCTACCCTTATGAGCACCTTTGAAAGACTGATCTTGATTTATTTGTTTGCAAATCAGTTTGTTATTGAGGTAGCATTTTAATTTGAATCATTTGCGACGTAGGGCGGGGGCATTGGACAAAACTACGGGCAGACTGCAATATAATTGGCTGGCTAGCATGCTAATATTTTTCAATATATTTATTTTTGCGACGTAGGGGTAGACAGTTGCGTGATGATGGATCTGGACCTTGGCAAGATGGGCAACAGAATCAGAGCAGCCTGGGGGCCCCTCTTCCCCCGCAGCAGTTCTTTGGATATGCCCCCCCAACCAAGTTCCTCCTCCATGGATGTTTCCAGGACAGTTTGGGGGCCAATTCCAGCAGCCCCCTCCTTGGGTCGGGATGCAGCAATCCTGGTTTGGAGGACCCCCAAATCAGGGATACGCTGGTGGACAGAACCTGCAAGAGCAACAACCAGGACAAGGATCCCAATCCGATGCCCCAGGTGGAGGAAACTCTGGTAGGCAGCAGGGTAAGATCTTCTCCAAAAAAAAGGTTGAAGGTTCTGTGAAATCCAGTGAACCAGTTGGAACTGGACTCATGGCTTATGCCAAAGTGATCTGCTTCAGCTGTGGAGAACCTGGGCACCATGTGGAAGGCTGTGACAAACCCAAAATCTGTTTCATCTGTAAAGCAGTGAACCACAAGGTGGATGGCTGTCCTATGAGAAGGAAAGCTCATACCAATGCCAAATTTCTGGGTAGTGCTGCCCCTGGTCTTGGTTTCTACAACATAGAAGTACCTGACAGCCCTCTACCACACTCAGGAGGCATGAAGAATGTTGGGATTGTGTTTGTAGAATCAGGAGACATTACCAAGGATGAACTGGCAAAGGAATTCTCTGATATTTACAAGACAAATTGGCCATGGCCCATCAATTCACTTGATGAGTGGTCTTTTTTTGGTCAAGTTTCCCCCTGCTATCCCTGTGGAGCAAGTTGCTGGCTACCCTTGTTTTGGTCTGAAGAAGGAAAATGTTACAGTCAAGGTGGAAGTATGGAAAGGCAAAATTGATGCTGAATCAGCACTCCAAGAGGTGTGGATCAAGGTCAGGCACCTGAACCCCAAATGGTGTGAATGGACTGTGTATGATCAAATTGCTTCTGCTTTTGGGTTGTTGGTAGATGTAGACTGGCAAAACTGTTTTCAATCCTTCTATGAAACAGTTAGGCTGAAGATCTCTTGCAAGGATCCCACCAAAATCCCTTCTGAGAGAGTCTTTGGAGTCCAAGGTAGGCTTTATAGAGTGATGATTGAGGTAGAGCCACTACCTAATCTTGATGGGGCTGGAGGAGATGATGATCCCCCACCTCCTGCCAATGATACAGTCACTTCTGATGCTGGTATGAGTAATGTTCAAACCTCTGAGGAGAATAGGTCTCAAAGGAGCACTAGGCATGGGTCCGGGAACAGTTCTGGAGGGCTCTCAAACAGTACTACCAGACAGCATGCCATCAGCTACCTGCAACACATCTCTGAGGCCAAATTTGAGCACTCACCACCTACCTCACCTGTCTCCCTACTGAAGGACAAGCTGCCTGAACTGGACAGTGACAATGCTGAGCTAATTGAAAACAACTGGTACAATATATTAAGAGAGAGATGGAACTGGTTGGGGATGAGGATGACAATGAGGAAGATGAAGGTGATGAAACTGGAACATTGCTGAGAAATGAGGACTCTTTCCCCACCTTGCTTGATGTAGTCCAGAGAGGAAAACAAAAATGGGGCCCTGTTCAAGCTACAAGGGCAAGCTCCAGGGTGAGCAACAACACTATTCCTGTTCTGGAGAGGGCTCAAGGTCTAAAGAAGATCCAAAACCTGGAAGTCCCTAAGGATCAAGGTAAAAAACATCATGCCTTCTCCCTTTTCAATAATAGTGAATTCCTATCGGTAGCTAAAATAGTAGGGGTGGAAATAGATGACAGCACAACTCAATGTGTTGGTAGCATGCCTATATCTGTAGATAGAGTAGCTGGTCTTAGTAATGATCATGGTGGTAGTCTGGGTAGCAATGTTGGTGCTCCCCCAGGCTGCAAAACACCTGTAAAGGTCACTAAGAATTTCTTTTTTAGTGATGCTTTTGATCCCTTTGCAGAAGAGGGTCCATGGACCCAGGTAGCTAGGAAAGTTCGGGGCAAGCACCCCAGGAAGAGAAATACATGAATGCTCTCTTCTGGAATGTGAGGGGCATCACGGCCCCTGGTAGGAAAACTCAGCTGGTAGACATGATCCATAGGGTTCACCCTTCCATTTTGGGTTTCCAGGAAACTAAAAAAGAGCAATTTTCAGACTCTTTCTTGAAATCAATTAGTGGAACAGGAAATTATGTCTGGAATCACTTGCCATCAAAAGGCTCTGCTGGTGGCATCCTGATGGGAATTGATTCCAACATTTTTGACATCATATCCTGGCACATCTCTGAATTTTCTGTTAGCTGTAAAGTTAAACTAGTAGGTAAAGATACTGAATTTAGGGTCATCACTGTCTACGGATCTCCTTATGAAGAAGGAAAGGAAGCTTTTATTTCTGAGCTACATTCCCTTTTTGTAGATGACCCCACCCCTACCCTCATTGGGGGGGATTTCAACCTGGTGAGGTTCACTGAGGATAAGAGTAATGGCAGCATCAATAGAAAATGGAGTGATCACTTTAATGCTTGGGTTGAAATTTGGAGTTTACTAGAGATTAGACTCTCCAGTAGAAAGTACACTTGGGCCAATAATCAGGCTGATAGGATTATGTCAACTATAGATAGGATGTTTTGCACCACTGAATTAGATAACATTTTCCCTTTGTCTTCTAGCATTGGTCTACCTAGGTGTGGTAGTGACCACACCCCTATAGTCTGGGACTCAGGCATTCAGACCTCTCTCAAAACTAGTAGCTACAAGATGGAGAAATGGTGGTTACTTAGAGAGGATTTCCAAGCCCTAGTGACTGATATCTGGAAATCAGTTCCCCTTCAGGGGACTGCTGTTGACACTTGGCAGGCCAAAATTAGGAAATTAAGGAGAATTACAAAAGGATGGAGCTCCAATGAGGAAGCCAGTATCAAGAGATATAAAAAACTCTTGTTAGAAGAGTTTGATAAGCTAGATGTAAAAGCTGAAACTTCTCCTCTAGAAGAAACAGAAAAAAATAGGTTGAATTTCCTTCACTCTGAGCTTAAGAAAATTTGGCTCCAAGAGGAAGTGAAAGCCAAGCAAAGGTCTAGAGATAGAGACATTAAAGAGGGGGATAGGAACACAACCTACTTCCATGCTGTTGCAAATCAGAGGAGAAGAAAAGTTAGCATCCAGTCCTTAGATGGCCCCTCTGGTCCTGTAACTGAGACTAAAGAGATGCTAGAGATTGCTTGTAACTTCTATAAAGATCTTTTTAAGCTTGAACCTAGACAGGGTTTTAGACTAAAGGATAATTTCTTCTCTGCTGATGAGGTAGTTAAACCTGAGGAGATTGAATCCCTTGAGGCACCTTTTACTGAGGGGGAGGTCAAGAAAGCTGTTTTTGACTCCTTCTCTGATGGTGCTCCTGGCCCAGATGGTGTCCCTTTTTTCTTTTATCAACATTTTTGGGATCTCATTAAGCAAGATCTCCTTAAAATGTTTTCTGAATTTCATAGAGGAGAGCTAGCTATCCATAGGCTCAACTTTGCTATGCTGGCCCTTATCCCTAAAGATCCTGATGCTACTTCCATTAAAAAGTTTAGGCCAATCAGCCTTCTGAACTGCAGTTTTAAAATTTTTACCAAGGTTCTCACCATTAGACTGAATGCTGTCCTTAATAGATTAATTGCTAGTAACCAATCTGCCTTTCTAAAAGGTAGATTCATCCTAGAAAGTGTGGTCACTGCGCATGAAATTTTGCACTCTGTCCACTCTTCAGGACAAGCAGGTTTGGTTCTTAAACTAGACTATGAGAAGGCTTTTGACAAAGTCAACTTAGATTTCCTAGAGGAACTGCTTAGAGCTAGAGGTTTTGGGGAGAAATGGATCACCTGGATCCATAGTATCACCCATGGAGGCTCCATTGGAGTTAAAATTAACCAATCTGAAAGTAGTTTTTTTACTACTGGCAAGGGCCTGAGACAGGGGGATCCTTTGTCCCCCCTGTTATTCAATCTGGTGGTGGATGCCTTGACCAAAATGCTCTCCAAGGCTGCTGAGAAAAACCTAATTACAGGTTTATGCCCTGATATCTGCCCTGGTGGTGTCATCTGCCTGCAATATGCAGATGATACTATTCTCTTTTTAGACAATAACCTGGACCAAACTCAAAATCTCAAGTTTGTCCTGAGTTGTTTTGAGCAAGTATCTGGGATGAGGATTAACTACAACAAGAGTGAGCTGATCCCCATTAATATGGTGGAAGATGATTACTTACCTTTTGCAAGCTTATTGGAATGTAGTAAAGGGGATTTCCCCCATCAAATATTTAGGGATTCCCTTACATTTTGAGAAATTAAGCAGAGAAGACATTCAACCTCTTATTGATAAGATCCTGAAAAGAATTGCAGGATGGAGAGGTAAGCTCTTATCATATAGAGGGAGGCTTATCCTCATACATGCCTGTTTAGCTAGTATCCCTATTTACCTCCTATCCTTCTTCAAGTTTCCCAAATGGGCAGTGGAGATGATTAATTCCCAGATGGCTAATTGCCTCTGGAATGATTTTGAGGGGCATAGGAAAATACATTTGGCCAACTGGAGATTGGTCTGTATGAAAAAGGAGTTTGGGGGGCTAGGCATCCCCAATTTACAGGAAATCAACCTCTGCCTACTAGGATCCTGGGTTAAAAGATACATTACAGGAGAAGGCAAGTTGTGGAAGCAGGTCATTGATAGAAAATACTCCTCTGCTAGGAGACCAAACATTTTTGTAGCCAACTCTGATCCTAATATTTCTAGATTTTGGAAAGGGATTAGATCCACTTTCCAGGCTTTGAAAATGGGGTATAAATGGATGGTAGGAAATGGTGATAATATCAGGCTCTGGGAAGATACTTGGTTTGGTAATTCGCCGCTTTCTGTCCAATTCTGGCCCATCTATGTGTTGTGTAACGAACAAAGCGTTACACTAGCAAAAGCTTGGGATGGGGTAAATCTAAAACTTACCTTTAGAAGAATCTTTACCCCTGCCCTTATGGAACAGTGGTATCAACTTTTAGAGATAGTTAATTCAGTTAATTTTTCTGATGATAGAGATGCCTTCTTATGGCAACTTGAAAACAAAGGAATATATTCCACTAGCTCCTTGTATCATGTTATTAATTTTAGAGGGGTGCAACCTGTGTTCCCACCTGTTGTGTGGAAACTTAAGGTACCCCCCAAAATCCATGTTTTTCTTTGGTTACTAGCTCACAACAAGTTGATGACTAGAGATAATCTTAGGAAAAGGATGATCATCAAACCTCTAGAATGTGTCTATTGTAATGATAAGGAATCAATTGATCATCTGTTTTTCAAATGTGTTGTAGCTCAAAACTTGTGGAAGTTTTTTAATGATTTATTTCATGTAGAAATAGGCCATGAGCTTGTATCCGTAGCTAGTTTCTGGCTCTCAAATTGCAAGAACTCTGCTTTAAATACAGTTTCATCTGCAATTTTGTGGTGCCTGTGGAAAGATAGGAATGCTATGATCTTCGATAATAAGAACTGGCTATCTTTATATCAGGTTTGGGGATTTGTTCTACGGACAGTGAGATACTGGTTGGTTCTGTCCCAGGAATCCAGCAGAGTGATGGTAGAGTCTTTTGCCCTGAAGCTGGAAGAGATGATCAGAAGACCACAGTTGATCCAATGTGGCTGAGAGACAGCCTCTTGGCCTCTGGCTCCCTGACATACACGTCGCCGGTGAAGATGATCGTTCCGGCGATGTCTTTGAGCCCGGTGTCGCCACTGGATGCTGGCTGGTCGCCCAGGATGGCTGCCCTGGGACCTCCCATGAAGGTCAGGAAATCCTCTTGAAGATGATTGCAGCTGCGCCTGCTGTTTATGTGTCTGAGACACTGTAATCGCTGCTTTTCTCGCTAGAATGTTACTATGAAGCACCTAGTTTACCTCTGTTTTTCTTCCCAGAACCTGTGTGACCTGATGGGTCAGAGGTCTGCGACAAATAAGTTCGGGTCTGTGTGGTTCTTTTTCTATGAAATGGAACCGGGGATTGCTCCCTGTTTATCTAAAAAATATATTTTTCAACGTTAAAAACTTGCTAAAAAATAGCTAATCTTGCAAAAGTTGGCAAAGACAATTTCATAACTAACCAATTGGTCTCCAATATTTAGTTTTGCTGATATTGGTAAGTCTAAACTAAAAACATAGTTTACGAACGCATGCCCGCGCACTTCATTACTCCTCAAAATGCTATCAGCCCACCATGTCCATCCGATTCCTCGGGAAACTTGACAATTTTATACTCCTACTATTATTTATGTTGTAATAACAGTATCCCTCCGATCCATAATAATAGCCCACCATGTCTTGAGTGATTGATACATCCATTTCACCCTCGGGCCTCCTTCGGTTACTCCCACCCCCGCGGGGATTGGTGGCTAAACCCCGTGAATCAGCCGGGATCGCTGCCACCGAGGATATATCCTCGTTTGCTCTGTATTGTGCATTCGATTACACCCGGCGAGATTCTAAATCGCGTCCAATCCCCGTCCAACCTCGTAGTTTTGACAGGAAAGAAAACATCTCCTCCGTATGCGTGGATTTAACCCTCACGGGATCGTTGTATGTCACCCAATCCCTAGAGGGATTAGTTCCACTGGAGGAACTAATATCCTGAAACCGAACAAGGCCTCAACGAACTCTGAACCAAAGGAATATTTGTCTAACCAATTTTACTTCATCAACTGCAAACTGAGCCGGAGGCGCCTAAACAAATACCTCTAGAAAATAGTGCAAAAACATTTTGCTTAGGAGCGCAAACGAGGCTGGCCAAGCATTATCATGGCCCTATTATTCTACACGCCCACACCAACACCCTCCCCGCCATTATTATTTCTGCCTGCCTCCCTCCTTCCCTCACCTCTCTTTATCTATTTCCATCTTCATTTGCGTCGCTCGCCTTTCGCATTGCAGCCTCTCAAAACAACCAAACCGAAACCCACGCCCCAAAAGCTCGCCAAGAAACGCAGAAAGGGACCAAGCAAACCAGCCAGCAGAAGCGAGGAGGTAGCTAGCAATGGCGGCGGACCTGGGCTTCGAGGCGACCGAGCTGCGGCTCGGCCTGCCGGGCGGCGGCGAGGGCGAGGCGAGGAGCTCCTCCGGCAAGAGGGGCTTCGCCGAGACCATCGACCTGAAGCTCAAGCTGGAGCCGGCCGGCGAGGAGGATCGCGCCGACGTGGCCGTGGTCGCCGCCGCAGCAGAGGAGCAGGAGGCGGTGGCTGCGGCGACGGACGCCGGCGGCGGCATGAAGCGGTCCCCGAGCCAGAGCAGCGTCGTCACCTCCGCCGCCCTCCCCGACCCCGCCGAGAAGCCGCGCGCGCCCAAGTACGTCCGTCCATCCACCCATCTCTCACTCTCTCTTTCTGTGCTCTCCTACACGAAGAAGAAGAAGACGAGCAGAGCTTGAGCTGAGCTGCATGCCTGAGCATGCAGAGCAGAGCAGAACAGAGGCTTCTCGTTCAAAAAGAAAAGAAATCCCATCAAAACGCGAGCCTAGCTAGCTAGTTATCGAGCAAAACCATGTTGATTAATTGGTTAATCACAGTGTTCTTGGTGCCACGATCGATCCATCCTGTAGACCTGTACTGATATTCAGTCGCGGTTTGCTCGATCATCATCAGATCATGGATGATGGGGTGAGATCCACGGAGAGATTCATCCATCCATCCATCATCTGCAGTAGCAACAGCAGTAGCAGCAGGCAGAGGGACAGCAGCATGTTACGTGTGGGGCAGTGGGAGACAGAGGCTAGTGCCGACACGATAAAAGAAAGCCACGCACACTCACTGCGCTCCACTGCTCCTCTCTCTCTCTCTCTCGCACGGTTTACTTTTTTTCTGTCCACGTCGCCATCATCCCCCATATCGCTCGAACCCTGTCCTGACGCTACTACAATGCCATGGAGAAAGATACAATAATATTGCCCATACTGCCCTTCTTGGCCGGCCATGGCAATGCATGTATGCATGCCGATATGGCATGGCCCTACCTCGTTGGGTTCAGCGTTCTAGATCTATCTTGCCCCCCCTTGTCTTGATCTCCTCCTCTTGCAAGAATCTGAATGGAAGTTACATTCTATATTTTCTGTGGCCCTTTATTACTATGAGTAGTAGTATGATATGAAGAAAAATGTACAGTAGTACGTAGGTAATAAAAACATGTAAAAATTTTCTAACTAAACAGTTGAAAATGTGGACTGTATGTGTGGGGAGCTGTCCCATCTTTACATGGACCCTGGGAGGAGAACATTTTCCTACTGCTACTATATGTTTACACTGAGCACCGGCCGTTTAAAGCTAACGAAATCGTCCTCTGGTATGTGGTTAATTCACCAGGGCGCAGGTGGTGGGATGGCCGCCGGTCCGGTCGTTCCGGAAGAACATCCTGGCGGAGAAGTCGTCGCCGGCGGCCGCGTTCGTCAAGGTGAGCATGGACGGCGCGCCCTACCTCCGCAAGGTGGACCTCAACATGTACAAAACCTACCAGGACCTCTCCAAGGCCCTCGAGAAGATGTTCAGCTCCTTCACCATCGGTATGCATCCATCTCTACATGTATGTAACATGATACTAGAGCCGCCCGTTATGTTTATTTATAAGGCCACCAAAATATATATATGTTCTGCGCAACTTGACTCGTTCGGAAAACCAGAATTTCACCGAATTTTTTTGTATTAGTACGTGTTCCTAAACCCTAGCAACATTTTGGATGGTGATCTTACATCCAAGGTTCTCCAAGAATATGTGAAGAGAGAAATATCAAACTGTTTCTTTCAGCAAAATTCATATGTCTTCAAATTCTATTCCTCCTTGAAAAGAATGAGCAAAACCTAAAGACATCGATTTTATTTTATTTTTAAGATTGCTCTCAACTCAGAGTCTAGCTGTAGTGTTCCTGAACTTCTCTACACACAAAAACGTAACCTATATATAAAGTTACTGGCTATGTATGGTACATGCATGCATGACTTGCATAGTTGCATATATGATTGCACTTCCATTTGCATGTGTGGTGGTGGTCACCATGTGGTTTTGCCAGGGGTGCATGATTTGCATGGATCCTTGGTAGGTGCCTTCCCTGTCTGTGGCATAATGTCCTTGTCTCTCTACTCTACCATATGTACACACAGCTACCCCATAATCATGCATCTGCTCACCTAAGCTATCTTTGGTTGCTTCATGATTAGCATGACTTGCTCTATCCCGATGCCCAATGAGCAATAATCCAGCGTGTTGGAGCGTGCATCTTGAAAAAGATGTATCTAAAAAGACAGCCCCCTATTGTAGTGATTATAGATTAGTGGCCCGGTGGAATTATACTGAACTTTATTCGACGCTTCCCGTTGTTAGTTAGACCATGCACGACAGAAGCTTTGAACTAGCACTCTATATTTTCCATATTACTGATGATGCTCTGGAATTTGATATTGATCCCAACGTATGCGCTGTCTCATCAGGAAACTGTGGAACGCAAGGGATGAACGGCATGAACGAGAGCAAACTGATGGATCTGCTCAACGGATCAGAATACGTCCCGACGTACGAGGACAAGGACGGCGACTGGATGCTCGTCGGCGATGTCCCGTGGGGGTGAGTGCTGGATGCTTAATCCTCCTCCATATGCATAATGCTCCATTTGTGTACTTGGTACAAATCACCCTGAACTAAGTAGTGCTAGTGATAAGCACCACCCTTAAAAAAAGTACTAGTACTAATAAACGCCGATCTGATGTTTTCTATAACTTGTTCTAATCATTTTTACATGCAAATGGGGAATTTCAGGATGTTCGTGGAGTCATGCAAGCGGCTTCGGATAATGAAAGGATCAGAAGCTATTGGCCTTGGTTAGTTGATCTCTCTTTTAAGTTTCAGATCAGCAGCTGAAATATTCTGTCTATAGGTTTAGTTTTATAAGTTGCTGGCCAACTTTTGTTTTCACTGTTGCTAACAGATTGCACACTGCATTTTTTTTCTTTTGAATTGTTTCAGCACCAAGGGCAATGGAGAAGTGCAAGAACAGGAGCTGAGGAGAGGATGCACTGAATGTTATGCAAGAATCAAAATATCTATAACCTTGCCTGCTCATCCCTGTATCATATTCTCTGTCCTAAGTCTGTATCTCCTGATCAGTGAAGTCATTTTGGTTTGTGATCTTCGCTTTTCCAGTCAGTCAAGTCTCAAGTCTCATCTTGTTATATACATAAGAAAGAAGAAGCCAAGAACATGTGAGATGTATCTGTACCTGTCTGCCACAAAATTGTGTCCTTTCTTTTTTGCTCTACTTCTTTTTTCCTCTTCTTCTTATCATCTTATGTCTCTTGGCACAAAATGCAAAGGCAGACTATTTTTCTTCTTGCAGTTTGTCCATCAAAAGTTGTTTATTATCAGCATGGTGTGTCAACGGAACAAGTATCTATCGCAAGGTGTTAAATGTTAATTGTATTGTATTATGAGTTTTCATGGTGCTTCCTTTTGACATCTTTCATTTTGGTTCTGTAAATTCATAATGGTGTTCCACTGAATCATAAGAGGATTCAATGGTAGAGATGCTTTGTTGTCGACATATATATATAAATCAATGTGTCAACCTGGCTGTCCATGTTTTTTATAAGTGGAGCCAACTGGGAGAGATAGCTAGGCAGAGAGAGGCATGGCCATGTGCACACTGATTTTATATGCCAATCACTGGCTCTCACTACTATTATGAGGCATCACACTTTGTTGCATCTTTTGCTGTCATGTACTATTATACATGCCATTGTTTGGTGCATTGTGCCCTGTGTCATGATAAAGGGTGCAAGGTTGGACAAAGTTGAGTTGTCCTTTCCCTGTTTTCTAGAGAGATGGAGGAGAGAGAGAGAAGCCCAACAAAAGAAAAACATGAAGTGCTGGAAGGTATTGCCATGATTTTTGGGAACTTTCAGCTGTACCTTCCTAGCAATGAGTATCTCTCCCAACTAAAGGTGCTTTTGCATGTTAGATTAAGCAAAACATATTTCCCTTTGGAGATCATGTCCCCTTATAATGATGCCAGCCTTGAGTCCTTTCAAGTGCACATTCTCCTCTTCTCAAGGCAATCTTGTATTGCTTCTACCAAGAAATTGTCCAGTAAAAAGAGGTAACCATGGATATTGTTTCCTACCAGCCATGGGTCATCTTTTGAGTAAATAGATAGTTTGTCTCTTTAAGGTTGCGACATACAAAACATTTTTGTCAGAGCATGAATTGCTTCCATACTTGTAAATAACTCCTTTAGACCAAAGCTTTAAGAGTATCTCTTATTAATTGCAGTTTTAGACCAAAGCTTTACGGATTCGGAACTGTTGAACCGCTTCAAGACTATCTCGTATTACTAGAATACAGAGAAATTATTCATATTCCTCAGCTGTGCATCAAGAACAAATTGGTGGAGGAATAGAGTATACATTTACAAAGATCACCATGGATAGAAACAAGCTGTTATTTTACTGTTTCCTCTCACCCATGGAGATCATCTTTCTATTAACAAGATATCTTGTCCCTTAAGATTGCAACATATACACAAACCTATAGCATCAACATTTTACCATCAATGCATGAACTGAAGTTCTGATTAACTAGATAGCTTGTCTCTTAAGGTTAAAACATATACTGATATACGCAACCTACTGGATCAACAACTTACTGCCAAGTCATGAACTGAAGTTCCAGATTTGCAAATTACTACGTACCATTTATAAACTGAAGTTTATGGATTCAGAACTGTACAAATAGGAATATAAATAAAATTTTATAAATGGTTAGATACTAAAGGGTGTCATTTATTGAGTTATTCCTCCAGAACAAATAAGTTATTATATGCTAAAACAGAGGATGGAAACAGCCAGCTGGCTTATTCTATGTACTACGAAATTTTCCATAGCCTTCTAAAAAAAAGCGCCATAGGGCACCTATTATTTACTGAAAATCGAAATCACCAACAGGAACATGGAATCTAGCCTGAGCAGTCCACCGATCTGATTACAAGATCTGCAGCCTTTCTTGACTCCATGATAAGCTCAGCATTCGGCCGGTCATTGTATGAAATCTGGTTCACACGACAATTTTGAAAAGGTAAGGAGTTGCAGTGTTCAGAAACTCTGTGATTAGAAACATGCAAAAGAATATCTTCGTTGGACAGGGATGGCATATGCTTAAATGCTTAACTGAAAATGTCCCTACGAAATAGCTACTTATGTAAGTTTTCCAATGGTATAACAATATAATCAAATAATCCTACAAGGCAGGCAACACGGTCAAACCATTTTTGGCATGAATTGTTTATTAGATGAAATATGTGAGTCTAAGCTAATGCATAGGTGATAAAGTCAACATAAGGCAGTGAACAGAAGAGTGTTTCATCTGGCTATATGTAAGCAGCATATATGTTTGTTCTTGTGTGAGAGGAGGAAAGAATGGAGGATGATAAGTACCCGCCATGCTGCTACATCTGGCTCTTTCCCTGGCAAACAACAACATAGCAGAAAATGGAATTAGATGCATAAATTATAATGCATCCCAAAGGAGCAAAGCAATCGTGGATAGGGCAAACCTGTGCCAATATGTCTCTGGAGCACTCTTTGCATGGAGACATCAATGTCAATGTCAATGAACCTGAGACGGTAAAGTTCGGCCATTAGAAACACAATTTATCCCTTTTGAGATGAACAAACAAGGGTGCATTCTGTTAGATGAAACTGAAGATGACCAATGAAATTATATTTCTCTCAAATATGGTTGTGAAAACTGCCTACTCACCATTTCTCATCAAACATGTCTCTAATTTCCCTCCAAACATCCTGTTCCAGTAATAAATAGTTCCCTTCGACGATTACTATTTTGTGCCTGCCAAAATCAAAGTAACAAACAACATGGGTCAAGCACCATCTGTATTCACGGTAAAGTGGTGCAATTGTGGGGAAGTTATGATAGTTGTAGGGTCCATTCTCATCAAAAGTACAGAAGTGGAAACTGCGAGGTTAACGTCTTATGAAGGTTAGCAGCAGAAAAATCACATAACCGCATAGGGTTAGGATTTAGCTTTTTTTAAATAGGGTTAGAATGTTATTTAGCAGAAAGGTACTACTGTCAGTAGTTCAGCATCATTAATTTACTGGATGTGAATAACTTGGGGCAGGTTCCACATTTCAATTAAGTCAAGAAAGAAACATGTCCAAGTAAGCAAGTGCCCTGAAAAAGAACTTACTGCGGCTTTACAAGTATGTCATTCTCAACTGGGTCGCCAACACCATGATCGAATGATGGAGCATAAACAGACCCCTACAAACAAAGATGTTTTAAGGATAAGTCCGAATACATTTACTGCCATAGAGCTCATAACATTTGACATTGAAATTGGCAAATACCTCTTCTCTTAGAGTCTGTAGGCATTTCAGAAAAAGTGATGGATTGAATGTCCATGGTGCTAAATTTAACAAATCAAATGTCAATACTTTGTGAAAACAATGTTTTATTAAAAGATATCAAGTGGAGAACCCTTCTCACCTCCTCTTCTTGCGTGTGCTTCTTTTGGATCCTAAAGGCACCATTGTGTCAATAACTTTAGAAGAAGAAAAATTGAAAATGGATTTCTCAACAGAGAACAAACCTCCATTGCGTCAAGCTGGGATCGATAAAGGTGGAAGCCGTCCATGGGAAGCATTGTCGCAATATCTTCGCTTGAATTCAGTGAACTATCTTTTGCATGCTTCTGAGACCAATGCATATTGACGCGTCGAACCACTTCAGAGGCGACAGTAGACTTGCCTGCACCAGGTGGGCCAGCTAGACCAATAATGTATCTGTTCAGATTTGAGAGTAGTAGTATTAAGTGGATCAGCAGAGCAGTAATTCAATAAATTCTCTAAGGGAAGAGTTAACATAAACTATTGTTCCAGTAATTTCATCAGACTTTCTACGTTTACCATCTGTCAAATGTAGAAGTTGCCCCAAACAAGGGAAGCGAGAGGAGAAACAGAAGGATAGGAAGGCAATCTAGATGATAAGGTTCATTTTTATGCCTTAAATTAAAAAATCATATTGAGAGCCTTGTTTTCAAAGAAATCCACATCTTAACAGATTCACTGTTTTCAGACTCAAAACATGTTTGTCTGACTAGGTATTTAACAGGAAGAAACTACAAACTCTTCTTGTATAGCACTGGACAAAAATATTTATGTTCAGTTAACCATCTACTGCTTGACTCTGAAAAAGGTTGGAAATCACGACGCAAACAGAATTGTGTTTATGTTTGCTTCTAATAGTGAATAAACAGTGCATACTTGTTGATAATGTTCAAGAATCGATGTACTAGGGCAGAAGAAACATATAAATAATACAGGTACTGACTGTTGCAACAAAATAATTCACTCTGTCACAAACAGCATTGCTAGAAACAGCTTACTTCGAATCGAGATTATCAACATTCTTCAAGACAGAAAGAAGGTGTTCAGCCAAAGCGTCATATACTTCATCCATCGACCTGCAAATTTAAAATCAGAGACAACTTTTATTAGCATCTCAAGTCATGCAACTCAACCATTGTTGATAAGATTTGAAAAGATGTGCTACCATCTAGCTACTACAGATATAATCCAGTTTAAATTACCGCTGCAAAAAAAGTGAGAGACTAACAGCATATTAACACATCATATGGTAGTTCTCCATTTCTTTAAACATGAAAGCATGTGCAGACCAGTGCAAAAATAGCAAAACTGGAATTTTATTTTAGTTCACTGGTGTCATGAGCTAACATTCCTATGTTTTAGAATACTCCTCTCTCTCTGAATCCAAATTGCGGGTGCCAGTTTGGGACGTAGGACTGGAAGAAAACATAACTTACTGGCCATCACATAAGAAAAATGGATATGAGAAAAGTATTGTTTTGGCTAAGATACTGCATTGACATGGAAAAATTTCAAATGATGAAACACTGACAGAGGTTGTCAAAAAAGAAACAAGTGTTTTACTTATTAAACCGCCCACACACAAAAAAGGACCACTGATTTAAATGGGTCAAATATTTTGTCAGAGAGGGCAGATGTCAGAACTGAACTATTGTTGAGGAAAAGATATTAACAGCAACTGACCAAAAACCGCAGAGCACTCAAGAAGTTGCATATTTTCTCCACCAGGGTAGGGTACTAAAGACTAACTTGGTGAATCAAATAGGATAATTATGACAATGTGGTGATTGTTTTCCTTCATAAATGATAAGAGTAGCTTACTTGGCTTCTATCTGTGGAGCTCCTTGTCTCTGATAGCATGTAACCTGGAAAAAGGAATAGGAGTCAAACATCACAAAAGAATAACACACATAATAGAACTGCGTCAGAAGAAAAAGGCCGCTCACATTGTGTTTCTTCTTCCATGTAGCCCCATTAACAGGCTGAAGAAATGCTCGTTGAAAGCTCGCACTGATTGAAGGCATTGCCTTGGTCACTTTGCATCGCACAGTGAAAGTCCTACAAGATATGTACCCTGAAGAGGCAGGGACATTGGCACATGTGAGCTAAGCCTATGCGGCAAAGACGTAGGAAAAATAGGGAGTACATCCATGTTTGGAGATAAAAAGAGAGAGCGTCCGTTCGCAGCCAGATGAAAGTATGCGGCTTTTGGGTAATTGTAATACGCGTAATCATCATGTGGCGTGTGGTGGAACTATTGTAACAAACTTAACTTCTTCTTAATCAATATATGAGGCAAAGCTTTTGCCTCCGTTTCAAAAAAAAAGTATGCGGCTTAGAGCAACAACAAAAAATTATGCAACTGTCAACTACATGCCAAAAGTTAGAAAATGTAAAGATGATGTGAGAAATATGGACCTTTGTTTAAGTCAACAGGTAAGAGAATCTCTAGCAAAAGCCCTGAAAGTCAAATTTGAGGACAATTTTTTTTGTTTTAGGGAATTAAGCATCAGCTAGCAGATGCCCTAAACCATTAGTCCATCCAAAATTTGACGTTTGTCCCTCAAAACATAGCAACATCTCCCTATTTTTAGTCCGAGAGGAGTAAGTCTTAGTAAAAACGAGAAAGCTGCTCCGTTCCCACAGTTACGGCCAACTGGCCGGCGCGCCACCTGATTCAACCATCACCGCCCATAAAAGCCACCGCCACACCCCAAACCCTAGATCAGACCACCCCCGACTCATTTCCACCGCCACCGCCGATTCGATTCTCCATACACCCCGATTTGGGCTGCTATCGCCGCCACTATCGAGGTTGAGTTCATCACCGTCCTCGAGCACTGCCGCTTCCCGAGTTCCCATGCCATCTTCCCCAAGCTCCCACGCCGCCTCCCGTTGCTGCCCCCAAGCGTCTTCACCGGTGTCCTCTTCTTAGGTACCATGTTCCCGGAGCTTTGGGCCGCCATGTTAGGGAGAAAATCACCACGTACAAGATGCTCACACCCAAGCAGCACACGTAGATCACCGCCGAGGAGTGTGTGTACCACACACGTCGGGCAGCATGCATCACCGCCGGCGAGCCTCTGAGCTCTCCGGACCCGAGATCGAAGGAGGGCATGGCGATGGACCCTGCCGCCGGGTTCACTGGCAACGGCTTCGAGGTGGTCGACACGGCGGCCTGGGGTGACAACATCCGCCTCCTCTCGACGGCCAACGCACTGGCAGAATACAAGTGCACGCTAGCCGAGGAGGCGAAGTAGCTCCGCGCCGCGGCCGATGCGGAGGAACACCAATTGGCCGAGGCGCATCTTGAGACCGAGCGCATCGATACCTTTAGTCATGGTTACGCTCGAGGCGAACCTAGAGATCATGGCAGAGAACCACGTTATCTTTGAGTCGTTGGAGAGCGAGCGATGCAAGCGCATTTGCTGCAACGCCGAGTTTGCAAAGTTGTGCGAGGATATCGGAGGCAAAATCACCTACAAGGAGGAGGACGACGACGCCACCAGCCGATTAGCCCCGACGCCGTGAACTTGATCTGCCGCCAACGACGAGGAGGCCGGACGGTCAAACATTGCCTCCGACGAGCAGATTTTATCTATATGTAGTGATGTTTTAGTTAGTTCAATGTCGATTACTATTCTACTACTAGGTAATGAACTGTTCTAGTAAGCTAGATTTGATGTTAGCGCAGTACCGTTGTTTAATTATGAAATGAAGTACTTTAAATCCGTGTTTCAAACGAATTTGGGTGAAAAAAATGTGTTTGTAATTTTTGAGGGGATCTACTAGCTCTTTGGGATCGGAAGAAGATTTGAGGGATTAAGTTTAGGGCATCTGTTACTAGAGATGCTCTAACAGTCGCTTCAACACAAGCTGCTCGTCACTCGTCACTGCCTGACTGACTGCAAATAGTTTGCAATCAAACAAGGCATTGTTGAATTCTTTGCCGATCCCCGCCCTACTTGCGGTCAATCGCGGGGCGGAATCACCCTACTTGCTTTGCTAGTCAGGGAAAAGAGGAGGAAGGGGGTATAGATCGACTTACCAGGCGAGGAGGGCCGGCGAAGACCAGCCGGCGGCCGGAGCAGCCGCGCCTGCGCCGCCGCGGGGCCGGCGACGGAACCCGAAAACTCCATGGCTCCTTCTCTTCTGGATCGAGCCGCGCGTGCTGCCCTTCTATGAGCGAGATTATGAACCGATAAAATCGCTGCAGTGAGTTAGACTGGATGATTATCCGGAGGATTAAGTGAAGACCGGGATCTTTTCGTCCTCATCCGTACCGGAAACCCGACTCGGTTCCAGTTCAGAAACCGGATTTCTTTCAGATAAAAAATATCTACCAGTAAAACAAAAGACCAGGTGGAACTTTTCATCTGGGTCCCTCGATCTAACTTCCAACGCACGTGGATCCCCAGGGACACGACTGTAAATTTGTTCAAGCTGACATCAGTCAGAAGAACCTACTCCAGGCTTGCACCAGCATGAGCATACATTGACAAATAGTAAAAAGTACGGTAGGATCAAGACAAATATTATAGTACTGTATATGAACACAACAACAAATAACTAATAATTTATGGCGTCATTATTTTTCCTGGATGAACCAAGGGTTCATGGAACAAGCTAGGCTACACTACACCCATGCCCTTATTGTCCCACAGAATTCAGCAGGGAAGAAACAAAAGAGTTTGCGGTTGGAGAGAAACAACAGTACAGACTACAACACCAGGCTCAGATTATGTGCCCTCAGCCAGGCTTGCAAAACATTACACAGCCTAACTAACTAGTCTTCCTTTCCTGTGTCCCCCTAGGTTTGTTGGACTGCTAGCTATTCGGTTGGCTCTGCAAGTGACCGGCTTTGCTTCAGCTCAGATATGAACGGAGCACTGGCTTCGCCGCGACTCGCCACCCCATTTCTCATCCTCAAACTGCTGAAAAGGGTTCACAGTTAACAAATGTGAGAACAATGATTCGTCGCTGGGTAAAGATGTGGGTGAGGATTGGGAAGGGTTGCAGCATTGCAGGTGTGGCTCAATACCTGTTCTGGCATGAACTGTGGGACTTGCACCCGCTTCGAGCCATCCGCAAGGCGCTTGCAAGGCATGCGAGGCTCTGCTGCGGCAAACTCATTCAGAACCTGGCAAAATTTAGAGCCACAATTTAGTTCAGGAACAAGAACATGAGATTGTGGCAATGCAGTTGCAACAGCTAAGGCTCTTCTTATCACAAAAGGAGGTTAAAATTTGGCAGTACCTGGTTTCTCATTGCTCCGATCACCATATCACGGCATCCAGAGACATGAACATCTTTCAAGCTAGGACACTGAAGAAGCAACCGTTCTGCAAAAAGTTTCTTAGGCTGTAAATACTCATGGCAATAATCATTTATAAGTTTCAACAGTGAAGAAGCATCCAGTTCGGTACCGAACAAGAAAGAATCAGGATGTCGCACCAACCTGGATTAAGATTTATGCAAGAGTTGAGGTTCAGATCATTCAGCTCTGGACAATTTACATATAGGGCCTGTCATAAGAGAACAGTGGTAAGAACACAGCCACCCCATGTACAAGAACTAGAATAAAAATAAATAGGCAATCGTGAATTTTCAGCACTTACATCTATTGCGGAACAGCCCCAGAGACTCAGTTTTTTCAGATTAGCATGCTTTATAATCAACTTTTGGTAAGCCTGCTTCCTTGTGATCTGTAGTTTCGAGCAAAACCTAATCCCTCCGTTGAGATCACCAAAGTATGATCGAGGTGCTTCAGGCAGCACATTAGCACATAAGCTCTGGCCACAGTCCATGAGCTGAAGAAGTGGCAACTGAGCTGTGGCCAACTGGACCCCACCTACAGATCACATGAATATAAATGTTTTAGATTTTTGCAGATGTGGGCAATGTGATATTTCTGAAATCACTGCATCAAAGGAACACAAGCAATATGAAGGTTCAAACTTACATGAGGTGATATTTGGGCACATGGCAAGGAGCAGCCTAGTTAGGGTATCAGGGAATGCCTTGCTGATCATCCCAAGCCCATTATCAGTGATACAAGATCTGGAGATAAGTATTGTCATTGGTTTAGGCTTTATTTTTGCAGACAAAATATCACCTCCAAACCAATAGGCTTCATAAAAACCAGAACATACCCGCTTAAATCGAGCAACTCCAAGCTTGTAAAAGAACGAACAATGGATGCAACAGCTGCATCTGTTATTTTTTTACCTAGAAGCAAGGACAGCATGCACAAGCCCCTGATGAAACAAGAAAAATCAATAAGGTGGTTGAAATGAAATAAGAGAAAATATTGAAGTTCGGTTCGGCTTATTTCCTTAAAGTTGAGAAGCAATGAATATGAACTATAGCATTATGTGAATTTACCTGAGATTAGCACCCCCAAGAGCAAACACAGCTTCATTGCACAAGTGAATCGACGAGATGTGCAATTTTCTCAAATTCGAGCAGGTACGACCAAGACTATCCATCATACTGATCAGATCAGTAGAATCATTTTCTAGTTGGGTAAAAATCAGTGAGAGCTCACTCAAATTAGGGCAGTTTATGACCTGTAAGAAAATAACACCCTAATCAATCTATAAAACAGCATATCAAAATAACTACAGAATTATAAAAGCTTGCCAACTTACCAATTTTGTAAGGGGAGAAATATCTGATAGCCATAGGGTTGAAAGGCTTGTAGAGCTTATATTAAGAAAACCAAGACCACTGCAACGATCTAATTTGAGAACAGCAAGAGATTTTTTCTCTGAAACAAATCTAGTAAGCGCATCCCTGTTTAAGCAAACAAGTGTTGGTTAAAAGATCACTCAGCCTTAAAAAAAAGCATCCATTCCACAATGTAGTCATATTTTGTTTTTCAAAGTTCAACATGTTTATGTTTGGAGTATTATGTTTCACCAAGTTTATAGGATAAACTATCAACATCTAAAATACCAAATAAATAAAATATACAAGTATACTTCATGATGAAACTAATGATACTAATGTTGTTATATGGATGTTGATATTGTATTCTTCAAACTTTGTCAAACATAGGTAAGTTTAGCTTTTAGAAAACAAGATATGCACAACATTTTGGAACAGAGTATAATTTAACATCTAAACTATCCATAGAAATATCTTGTATAAGATATATTTACAATTGTGTAAATGGTTACAATGCACAGCACAGCAAGGCAGCATATTGCAGCATGAAACAACATTCTGAGCAGTATGCATCTTCAAGCACACAAAACAGTTTGGTAGTGCATATTTGTGAATGTATGTGTGTCAAATAGAAATCATAAACCAAGGCATTTACACTAAACATACTACAACATTAGCAATCACAGATTACAAGGTTTCAGAGGGCAAAATGCATATAAAAATTCACAGGATTTGTGGTTTAGGAATGTTAAGCGTACCCAGTCATCCGGTTGACTGCAGTATTAGCCATGCTTATCTCCAGAGATTGCATGTTTGGGCAGGAAAATGCAAGGCATGCAAGCATTGTGGCATCAACATCACTGCATCAAATGTCAAAAGAAATAATGATTATTGGAACATCCCTCTGAGCCAATAAACTGAATGGAATTTTCTGACAAACAAATCAATCATTTGGAAATGGTGTGATCAAAATATATGACTTAAGACCCCATATAATTAGATCAAGTTGACAACCCAGCTGCAGAAGCATTGCTTATCTGCCACTATCTTTGGCTAAATCAGGAGGGCACCTATGCATCTTGCTGATTTCATTCAGTTTGACAAAGAATAATCAAAGTTTCTAACGAAGTACGCAGAAAAATAAAGCAGATCTGCCTATTGATTACAAGGTTTGCATGAAGAACCTACAAAATACCCTGAAGTTACTGAATCAGGAAATGTGCTCTCCCAAACAAGATATGTGGCACAGCTAACCAGAATTATGTGTTTACTTGCACAACTCGCAGCACAAAAACTGCACTAGGCAGGCAAATCTACAAGAGACCTGCACCCATTTGCCCTGACAATAAAATTTTCAGCATTTTCCTAATCTAGCATTGGGCTCACATTATGCATCATACCACGAACTATCAGATCGCAGCATCCTACTCACAGTCCATTTTTAAAAAGCAGATCAGATTCATAGTCCATATTACCGATCTCAAGGCACCATGACTAGATCTATCCCCAAGAAAATTGCATCAAAGAAGCAGATCGGGTTGGCCAAAACAAAGACCATTTCTAAAAAGCAGATCGGATTCGCCACAGCAAGTCCATTTCTAACACCAGCCATGTCTAGATACCTTTGTGCCCGGAGAATTGCGTGTGCATGGATCCCGATCGAGCGCCGATCAATGGTCCACGACGTGGTGAGACCTCACGGCGCCGGATCGGATCGCACATTGGCAATTGGGAGTAGATCGGGCGTGTTCATCCGTTAGACCGTCGATGTGATGGTGAATTAAGCAAGAACGGTCCGTTCATCGTGCCATTTCGGCCTAGATTAGCTGGGTATAGAGATCGGCCCGTGGATCGGCCGGATCTGGTTCGTTTTTTGTTGGTGCGTTTTCGCCTCACCTTTCCATGCGGAGCACGAGCCTGGACAGCGCGGGGCACCGCGGCAGGAGCGTGCCGACGGTGCTGACGCCGGAGGCGCGGAGGCGGAGCTCCTCGGCGCCCCGCCAGACCCGCCTCGCGCAGTCGCGCCAGCCGCGGCTGACCGCCGCGGACGCCGCGACGGCCCTCGGGGCGAGCCGCCGGAGCACCTCGATGACCACCTCCCCCGGCACCCGCGTCCCCGGGCCCACCTCCACCATGCCCCGCCCCCCGACGGCGGACGACGACTCCGGCTCCGAGTCCTCCAGCTCCACCACCTCCACCCGCGCCTTCTTCTCCGGGGGGCGCGGCGGCGTCGGGTACGCCACCGACACCGGCGCCACGTCCAGCGCGCCCGCTGGCGCCGCCTCGTCGAAGAGGAGCGCGCGCCTCGGCTTGTGCTCCGCGGCGGCCCCGGCCGGGGCCGCCGCGGGCGGGGGGCCGGGGATGGTGCAGATGTGGCCCTTCTTGGGGAGCCCGCAGCGGCCGCAGTTGTAGCTCCCGCGCGGCTTCTTGGAGACCGGTACGGGCTGCGCGGCGGCGGGCGAGGGGACGGCGGGGGTGGCGTCGGAGCTGGCCATGGGAGCGGAGATCTGGAGGTGAGGCTGCGGATGGATGGGATGAGGTTGGGTGAGCCTAGCCGGGGTAGGGTTTGATGGGGGGAGTGTGGATGGGCGAGGAAATAGAGGGGGGGCGCGGGGCGAGACAGACAGCGCGGGAGCGGAGCGCGCGGTTGGCGCCATTTCTCGGGCGCGCGAGCTCTTTCTTCGCCCCTTTTTTTCCCATTTTTGGTTTCGTTTTTTCGGGTTGGCGCCGCGCGCGGTGGCGGGGTTGGGGTTTTGGGTGGTTCGGGTTCGTTCCGCGGTGGGTGTGCGGGCCAAGTCAGCAGGCTCGATCGGATCCGGAGCGCCCCGTGGGCTCGGTCTACGTCTGCGTGCCGTGCGGACGAGGTTTTCCAGCTGGCTGGTGGTGGTTGCCTCGTGGACAGGCTCCACGCAGATATTTGGTGGTGAATAATTTCCATCATTATGGGTGCAGATTTCGCTGTTACATGAAAACGAGGTGAATATTTATGTGGGAGATTACCCTCAAAAAAATTATGTGGGAGATTTTGCGATTTCACACAGGTGTGAGTTTTTTTTGTTATGTTATTGCTGAAACTAACATTAGTTATGTTAAACCGACGATTCATTACATTTGTGTCATCGTCTCGTTGTATCGATTATTTTTTGCCTATATCTAATGGTACCCACACGGCATAATTCCGCTCTAACCCCTCTCTCGCGCTATCGTGAAACTAAAGTAACTAGCTTCCGCTTCCCTTTGATATTGAACCTTTCTTGTTGTTGCCCGGGAACCGGTACACTTAGACCTCACACTCTAGCTACTCGTCGTACACTCCTGGAACCCTCCTTAAGTACACGGTATACCACTTTTTCGTTATTGATGATCTATGTACCTCTTAGAGATGTGGATTCATCAAGCGAATTCAACAATAATACCCAACATAAAATACTTGAGTAACACGAAGAGAAAAAGTTAGCAAATAGATGCAACATATAGTAATATACATAATACATAATCTACGCAGCAGGTTCATCATACCCAAACGAATAAACTAGCTACGTTACGAAAGTTTAGTTCAGCACAACTGTATACACCACAAAGTTTCATCGCTTCATAAAGTACAAATTCAACCGAAACATCATCATCGACATTGTCAATCACTAGAAGTTCATCCATCCATATCCGAAAGGATGCACCCTATCTTGTTGAATGACATCATGTCCAAACGTTGCAACCTACGTGAGTTTGGACGTCAGCTCGCGATATAGGTCCGTGGTGGAACATAACCTTCTCTTCGACGTCTTCTTTTATGACGATCGTTGCAATGTCCTTCAGGATGCGAAAGAAGCCATCTCTGAGTTTATAATCAGGTTTGGCTCCTGAGGATTCTGCACATTTGCGGATATGATCATCATTTTTGCTTGTTGTCATGCGTAGTTGTGGCCCTTCTTGGGGATCCCACAGCGACCACAGTTGTAGATCCCCATGGCTTCTTGGCGACAGTGGGGTGAGCGGCGGCGGGCACAGGGACGATGGAGGGGGAGTCGGAGCTGGCCATGGGAGCGGAGATCTAGGGATGAGGACGCTACGGATGGATGGGATGGGGTTGGGTGAGCCTAGCCATGGTAGGGTTTGATGCGGGGAGTGTGGATGGGCGAGGAAATAAAGGGGAGCGGGAGAGGGGCGCGCGGTTTGCGCCATTTCTCGGGCGCGCGAGCTCTTTCTTCGCCCCTTTTTCATTTTTAGTTTGGTTTTCGGTGGTTTTGGTTCATACCGCGGGTCGAGTCAGACTCGATCAAATCAGGGAGCCCGTGGGGTCGGTCTTCGGTTGCGTGCTGTGCGGACAAGGGTTTTCCAGTTGTTGGTGGTGGTTCCCTCGTGGACCGGCTCCACGACGATATTGGGTGGTCAATAATTTCCATATTCGTGAGTGCGGAATATGTGGTTTTCATGGAAATGTGGTGACTATTTATGGGGTGAGATTTTGCGATTTCACACTAGTGTGGTTTCTTTGGTAATTTTTTGTTGGGACTAACGTTGAACCCATTAAACCGACGTTTCACAACACTTGTGTCATGGGCTCGTTATACCGATGTTTCTTTACGTGTGTTCCATGATAATCATATGCGACGACACGTGTTGATAAACGGTCCAGTCCCTTTAAAGTTCAACGTGGTAGAATGCTGGAAAATCACCATTGATGCGTCGAGTGTTGATGGAGTCGTCGGTTTGTTGATTGTTTGTGATGGAGCGGCCGAGATCATGGATCCAACTAGCGTCTTCCCCACGGTCGGCGCCAATTGATTAGTGTGGACCTCGGCAAATCCCATGGTTAAGTACCCGGGTTAGATCGAGAGGAAGGAGAGTGTGTGGTTGGTGATCTCGTCGGCTAACAAGAGACATGGATTTACCCAGGTTCAGGGCCCTCGATCGGTGAAACTGGCGTGGGAAAAACACGTCAGATGTCCTCATGAGAGAACTTTATTGTGGGACCTTTGCTACGTGTGTGCGAGGAGGAAGAAAATCGGAGAGAGAGAGAGACGCGCTTTATACAGCTTCGGGCCCCGGGAAACATCATCCGGTAAAAACCCTACATGTTGTTTGTGGCTAGGTCTTATTCCTTCAACTCACGGGGAGTCGGCGTGTCGCCGATTCTCCTATAATTGTGTCTAATCGCCTCAGGTCTAGATGCCCTGGGCGTGATCTCTAACCTAGAGCTTGTTGAAACTCTAAAGTCTCTCAGTCTAAAGTCTGGCCCTCTTTGGGGCGCTCTACCCCTCCTTATATAGGTGGAAGGGGAAGTCTTACATGTAGAGTCCTAGCCTAATACAAACTTGTCTCATCTTGTATTACAAGCCAAATAGTAGTCAGAGTCCTATTATAAAGCTTGTAGTCTCTCGTGCCTTCCAAGTTAAGTGGACTCCTTCCAAGATCTGGACTTCCTTCCTTTAACGGACCCTGATTTTACTGTAGCAGAGCATGCGTACACTGTAGCAATCGGTCCTATAGTAGACGGATTGTAGCAGCGGGGTCCTGTAGCGCCGGATACTGTAGCAGGCATGTACTGTAGCACGTCGGGTCCTGTCTTCGGGACATGTTTTCTGGCTGAGTCTTCCTTCTGGGTGTTGCCTTCTGACCGGGTCTTAGCCGTGAGTAATCCCCCCGATAGAAACCCCTACTTCCTGATCGGTTGTATTATATGAAATGTGGTGGCTATAGTGGATTTTGACGAGATTGCTCACGCCGAGAGTTGCGAGATGATTATTCGATGCCCCTATACGTCTCCTCTCCCGACCTTTATATACTAGGCTAGGTCTCGAGGAGTCCATCTAGGGTTTACATGGAGTTTCCTAATCTACTCCATCTTGCACGCCAAGTCTTGGACTCCATGTCGGTCTTGGACTCCAAGTCGTTTCCACCATCGGTACCTAAAACAGGCCAATGCTAGGCCTCTCGAAGCTTCTAGTGGGCCTCCGGTCTTGACACGCACCAGGTACCCTCACGCGGAGGAGTCGTGGGGGTATCCCCTCGTATGGGAGGGTGGCGACATAGCTATTAGGCGCTTGGCGTCTCCTCGAGTGATTTCGAGGCAACCATGTGGGCGGCCTCTCTCAGCAATATCGCTATTCTCAAGGTCATTTTACTGCGCAGAAAATTGCCAGTTATCTCGGTATGATGGATCAAGGGACCCAAAGAATCGAAATAGAGAGCTTGCGGGGGCATTACCCAAGTTCAAACCCCCATGGTCGATGACGAGGGGGTGACCCCACGACTCTTACAAATGAGGGTACTTGGTGCGTATCAAGCTAAAGGGCCCGCAGAAAGCCTCGATCGGCCCACATATGGCCCACTCGAGGCAACCGCCACGGGAGTCCTCAAGGATCATGGAAACCGCAACTTACCATCCAAGACTAAAGATAGATTAGGAAACCCTCTCTGTAAACCTAGACGGACTCCTTGCGGCCCAGCCTAGTATATAAAGGCTGGGAGAGGGGACGTCTAGGGCATCGAATACCGTAGCTACACCTCCGGTCCCGAGCGATCTCGCCTGGACCTCCACTGTAATCACCTCCATTATAATACAATCGAGCAGGAAGTGCTTTCTCCTGTTAGCCGACGAGTATCACCAACCTGCATGTACGCTCTATGACTTAACCCAGGGTTCCCAACCATGGGATTTGTCGAGGTCAGTCCTCGTCATTTGGCGCCGACCGTGGGGACTACGCAGGTTGGGATCACGATCTCGGCGGCCCCGCCATCAGCAAATCGTAACTCGAGGACTCGAGCTAGATCCAATCCACTCAAAGAACTCAGACTCATCGCAAACCTCTCCATCGCGCCTCCAAGGGCACTCGGTTGGCGACTGCGCCAAAATCAATCTTTCGGCCACTACCAAAGTCGCGCCCTGATACGTCCAAAACGTATCTATAATTTCTGCTTGCTCCATGCCTCTTTTGTGTGATATTGCTATGATATTGATGAACTTCCATACACTTTTGATTATATTTGGACTAACCTATTAACTCAGTGCACCCCAGTGTCAGTTCCTGTTTTCTGCTGTTTTTCTATTTCAGGTTTCCCCCATATTAAAAGTGCTCCAAAAATTCGGGAAAAATCCAATAAAAAATCAGCGATCAGGAAGCTTCCGGAATCACCGAGGGGGACCAGAGGGTACCCACCAGGGCCCCAGACGCCCTCCCGGCGTGCCCCAAGGTGGGGTCGCGGCAGGGGGGCGTGCCCCCCTGGATCCCTGGTGCCCCCCTTGGCTACCCCCCTCCGCCTATATATTCCTCGTGACGCAAAAACCCCGAGACGGGAACCCTTTTTCGCGATCTCTCCTCTGTTCCGCCGCCGCCGCGCTTCCAAGATCGGGAGCACCAAAAGACCTCTTCCTGGCACCCTGCCGGAGGGAGGAACCACCTCCGGGAGCTTCTCCACCAGCATGGATGCTTCCCGGATGAACCGTGAGTAGTCCACCTTGGACCATGGGTCTATGATCAGTAGCTATGTGATGTTCTCCTCCCCTCTTTGTTCTTCATGGATTAGACCTCGTGAGCTGCCCTACATGATCGAGGCACATATGTAAAATTTTCTGCTGTTGCTATGCTGAGTTTGCTGGGATCCGATGGATTATGAGATTATGTTCAGATTGTGTTTGAGTAATATATTTGATTCTCCTCTTTTATATTTACGTTCTTGAGTAATTCTTGCATGTTCTCCGTTGCTGTTTATTGCTTTTGGCCAAGTAGTAGGTAGTGACTCCAAGAGGGAGCGTTATGCATGATTGTGGGTTCATGCCCCCCGATGACTAGCTTGAGTGACAGAAACATGAGTCTAGGGGATGTGCTGTTGCCACAAGGGGGGAAACAATGGTGCTTGTACTTGCGGGTGCAAGGATTGTTTACTTTACGCAAAGTTCTTTAATGCAGTTGTATGTTGCTTTGGGTTTACACTTTGGGTGGGATTCGCAACTTAATACCAGCGAGATGTTCTGGATAGATATCTCAAGGTGGATGATTAGTAGGTAGATGCAGATGGATTTCGGTCTACTTGTCTTGGCGTACCGCCCATGCTTTTGAGCCTCTTCCTTTCTTTATAGCATAATTAGCATTGGTTTGCGCACATAATCCTGTCAATTGCCCAGCTGTAATTTGCTTACCTCGCATGGCTATTTTATCGTCTTTTGGGAGAGAGACATCACTAGTGAACATCATAGGAATCCGGTCCATATTTCCAATATTGTTTACACCCACTATCAATTTACTGCTTTATTTACTTTTCCGTTACTATCACTATCATTATTATCTCGTGCGTTTTATCCTTTGTAAACAACAAGGCCGGAGGGATTGACAACCCCTTTGTAATCGTTGGGAGCAAAGTTATCTGTTGTGTGTGCAGGTCCACGATAATCGCTAATCTCTGGCGCCGTTGTCACCTTCTTGTCGTTATCGGAGTCCTACTGGAGACAAACCTTGGTATCTTCACCGAGGGGAATTTGCTGCTGTCTACATCTCAACCTTCCACTTTGGGTAACCAACGAGGGGCGAGAAGTAAACTCTCGTGACATCAAAGCAATTTCTGGCGCCGTTGCCGGGGACTCCGCTCTTCAAGATAGGGGGGTTGCACACTATCTTTTATCTTTGCTTTTTAGTCTTGGTTGTTTACCTTGCAATTTTTGCTTTAGTGTCCTTTATCAAAAATAAAAAAAAAATAGTTATCTTGCTTGCTGCTACTATGGGTTTCTCTGAGAACACCAAGTTGTGTGACTTTACTAGTCACAACAACAGTGACTTTATCTGCACTCCTATTGCTACACCTGCTACTTCAGCACCTTCTTATGAGATTAAACCTGCTTTGTTGAACCTTGTTATGAAAGATCAATTCTCTGCTGCTAGAGATGCTGCTGCTTTGCATTTAAATATTTTTATTGAGCTTTGTGATATGCAAAAGTACAAGGAAGTAGATGGTGATATTGTTAAGCTTAAGCTTTTTCCTTTCTCCTTGAGAGATGAAGCTAAAATCTGGTTTCAATCCTTGCCTAGAAATAGCATAGATTCTTGGGATAAGTGCAAGGATGCTTTTATTGGGAAGTACTAACCCCCTGCTAAGATTATCCAATTGAGGAGATTTATTATGAATTTTAAACAATTGGATAATGAACACGTTGCCCAAGCTTGGGAACGCATGAAATCTCTTGTTGAGAATTGCCTTACGCATGGTTTGACTACTTGGATGGTTATCCAAACTTTTTATGTAGGCTTGAACTTTACCTCGCGGAACTTGCTAGATTCGGCCGCGGGAGGAACCTTTATGTCAACTACACTTGGTGCTGCCACAAAACTTTTCGATGAGATGATGACCAACTATTCCCAATGGCACACCGAAAGAGCTCCAACAGGTAGGAAGGTAAACTCTGTCGAGGAGATCTCCTCCCTAAATGAAAAAGTTGACTTGATTATGTCTCTACTTACCAAGAAATCTCCTATTGATCCTCAATATGTACCTTTAAATTCTTTGATTGCTCAATATCAAGTAGATGTGAACTTTATCTCTAGAAACAACTTCAACAACAATGTTTATAGGAGTAACTTTGGTAGCAACCCTAGACCGTTCCCCTCCAATAACTATGGGAACAACAACACTTATCCTAGCACCAAAAACTCCACTTCTGAATTAGAGAGTATGTTTAAAGACTTTATCACTACCCAAAAAGCCTTCGACAAGAGTGTAGAGGAAAAACTAGACAAACTAGATAACCTCTCTTCGAAGGTAGACAATTTATCCCACGAAGTAGAATTGCTTAAAATTAGAACTTCTCCCCTTGAGGAGAGGAAGGTCACTCCTATGAATGTTATCCAATTGCAAATTAATGAAAACATTAGGATGATGGCTAAACTTAAAGAAAGATGGGCTAGAGAAAAGGAGGAAGAAGATAGAATTAAGAGCCTTCCTACACACCATAACCATAATGTTGCTACTATCCAAGTGGTTGAGGATATCCAAACTCTTAGCACCCAATGCACCCCTGGTCCCATAGGACCTATTAATGGTGATGCTATGACCTCAATCGTAGAAGAAGAAATTCCTATGACTATAGAAGCTACTAAACAAGTGAGCCTGAAGGACACCACTACTACTTTACTTGATAGTAGTGATCTTGATTTTGATAATTGCACCCTTTCTGAAGTTATTCGTTTCCTTCACAAGATGTCTAGAGACCCACACACTAGCACACTTAACCTTGCCTTCACGGAGCATATCACTAATGCTCTCATCAAAGCTAGGGAGGAGAAGCTTAGGGTAGAAGCCTCCATACATAGAAAGCTAGAAGATGGTTGGGATCCTATGATTAAAATTAAGTTTAATAACTTTTCTTGCTATGCTTTATGTGATGTTGGAGCTAGTACCTCTGTTATGCCCAAAAGAATGTATGATATATTTGAATTGAAACCTTTTGATCCTTGTTCTTTTGGTGTTCGTCTCCTCGATTCTTCCGTAAAGAAACCTTTGGGGAAGATAGATGATGTTCTTATCATTGTCAATGACAATTATGTTCCCGTTGATTTTACTATTATGGACATTGAATGTGAACCTTCTTGTCCAATTATTTCGGGACGTCCTTTTCTTCGCACCATGGGTGCTGTTATTGATATGAAAGAAGGGATTATAAAATTCCAATTCCCTCTCAAGAAAGGGATGGAACACTTATCTAGGAAAAAGATTAAGTTGCCTTTTGAGTCTGTCACACGGGCTAGTTGTTTTCTTGAAAAGACTTGATCTATTTGCATTAAGCCTAGCTAATGGCTTTAAAGAAGCGCTTTCGGGAGGCAGCCCGCGACGAATTTAGGATTTACTTTTTGTTTTTCTTCTGTTTTTAGTGGTCTTGATGATTGTTACTACTGTAGCAACATCATTGTATCTTTACTTTTCAAGCTTTGTGCCTTTTATAGCCTCATACTACAAGGGAAGTGAAAGTTGTGACATGCTGTCCAGAAAACAGATTCTGTCCTCGTGACTAGAAAAATTACAGAAAAATCCCAGTTCATCTTTTTGAGCTTATTTTTTTTACACAGAGTGCTCTATACAATTACGAAACTTTCGTATGTTCTGAGTTTTTTTATTTGAGTTGCAGAAGTATCCCTAAAAAATTATTTACTACCTGCTGGTTTGTTTTTCACATATTCTGTCCTGTTTTGCCTTTTCTTCATTTTGCAAACCTTAAGCTTGCTTTTTCTTTGCAAAAACTTTTTTGCAATCTTGGGAAACAATATCTATTCAATAATATATTTATTTCCAGTAGAGAAAAATATATTTTATTATGGGTACTAACCTCGCTAATCAGATTATGATGAGTTATGTATGAAGGGAGTTTTCAAGTGTGCGAGGGAAGATGATGAAAGAAGATTCAGGAGTGTCAAACGCTCAAGCTTGGGGATGCCCCCATGCATCCCCAAGAAATATTCAAGGATACTCAAGCGTCTAAGCTTAGGGATGCCCCCGTGCATCCCCTTCTCCATCAACAATTATCAGTTCGTCTCTCGTTTCACTATATTTTTATCACTTCATGCATTATGTGCTATGCTTGGAGCGTCTCGCTCTTAGGTTTTATTTTTAGTTTTCTTTAGCTTTTCTTGCTGTTCATAAAAAGTTAGAACCCAACTTTCTTTGTGTGGGAGAGAAACACGCTCCACTTCCAAAATCTAGGACACAACATAGGACTTTTCATGCTTATCTTTGTTGTGTGTGTTCTTTATCTTTTTCATAGCTACTGCCATGTTTAGCTCTTAGTTTTCATGCTTATCTTTTTAAAGAGCTTTTATTTAGTTTGTTTCTTGAACTCTCTTGAGTTTTCATGTTTATCTTGTTTAGAGAGTTTGCCTGTTGCACTGAGTTGTGTGTCTTGACTTGAAGTAGGTAACTGAGGTTGCTATTCTTTTTGTAGTAGTAACTTGCAATATTTTGAGGTATTGTTGTGAGTAATGTTTGGACTTTTGGTGTCAAGAGCTTTAGCCTATTAGTGATAGTTGTCATATTTTGGGCAATCCGTGTTTATTTTCAAAACTTACAAAATTAGTTGAGAACTTTAGCTACTAGATGGATCACTAC
The DNA here is from genome assembly GCA_950022295.1 of Bromus sterilis. Taxonomy (NCBI): domain Eukaryota; kingdom Viridiplantae; phylum Streptophyta; class Magnoliopsida; order Poales; family Poaceae; genus Bromus; species Bromus sterilis. The sequence continues at coordinate 285,229,029 of OX465600.1, forward strand.
TCTTCTGAGGGGTCGGATATTAGAGTACACTCACGTACCATGAGTCGAGGATGCGTAAGGATAACCAAACCCCCATACACTCCTCCTTGGGGTACTTGTCTCTTTGTGAAACCTCCTTATTAGATTGAGAGTTACCGATAATAAGTGCATGAGTTCTTCAGACTAATGTGAGTATTCGAAAGTTGACACTTCCACCTTCCCATATTTTTCTAACCTCTCCTGTGTCGTGCATTGCTTTCTTCTCACTCCGAGAGTTGGCGTCCACCTTCGCCGGTACATCCAAACCCTTGGCATGATACGCTCTGTCATCATAAACCTCCTTATATCGTTCCTCAAAACAGCCACCATACCTACGTAGCAAGGCATTTCCATAGCCTTTCCGAGATATATTGCCATGCAACATCCATCCTCTCATGATTTGATCTTCATGTCATACATGATTTTGCTTGATCGATGAGCCGCATGCTAGTTGGGCCTTGCCCTAATCATTGCTACATGACGCGTGACGGGGATGTACCCCGGCAAATCCCATGGTCAGGAACCCTGGGTTAGTCATGAGAGGCACAGGTTGGACGATAGCTCGTCGGCTAACAGGAGGATACGTTCCTGCTCAATGTTATTGATTGGAGATGGCGATTACAGGGGAGCCAAGGCTAGGGCTACAGATTGTATATTGCTTGTCCCTTGATGTCTCCCCTCCTGGCCTTTATATACTAGGCCAGGTCTCGGGGAGTCCTCCCTGGATTACAGATGAGGTTTCCTAACCAAGATCTTGTTCCGTAAGGCAAGTTTGCACCTTCCTTATGAGTCGCGGACTCCTACGTCGGTGCCACTAGTGGGCCAAGGCTGGGCCCAGGCGGCGTCTTTGTGGGCCTTCTGACTTCGGGTACACCGGGTAGGCTCATCCGTAGGAGTCGTGGGGTCACCCCCTCGTCAGTAGCCCACGAGTGCCTGGGGGACTCGAAGAGGCGCGCAGGGACTCGAATCCATTCTTGCGTCGTTTTGATGTATGCACGGTTCAACCGTGGGTCGCTGGCAGTCTGGGGCCATGACAAAACCTGTTTCGAGGGATGCTAAGCTGAAAGGGCCCAAGGAGTCGACTGGTCGAGCCTTGGTGAATTGCGCTAGTGGCAAAAACCGCAGTATCCCAATCAAACTCATGTCCCTCGACATGAGCTTGGAACACTGGTGTCAAGCAAAATTCATGCCGCTGCAGGTCTTACAATGATCAATTGCCGCCAGTAAAGTTCGTAGCCTAGGCGCGTCCGCCCGACTTTTTCTATCATGCAAGCGCATGGAAAAGGTTGGGAGTGAAATCGCTTTGCGGCAAGTCCCAACCCGGCCGATCTGCGCAGCGGGGTCTTACCTACACGCTAAGCTTGAGTGGCATCTGGGCACAGTGTATCGTGTTCCAGGAATATGTATTTTTATTGAGGCGCGGAGCCTAGTAGATAATGCACCCACTTGGAATAAACAATCAAGTGAGCTGTTTTAGCGGTCACTCGCGGAGCTTCACCGAGTGCTCGGGAGAGGAGTAACGTAGAGGAGTATTTGCTCGGGAGGTCGTCGAGTGCTTGAGTATATAGAGTTTTGCGAGTAATCACTCAAATATTGCTTTTGCTCTCGGGGTGAGGGAGCACCCGATACTCCGGGACCGCTCGATCTGGCGAGTGCAGGTGTGCTCATCTTGTGTCGCGGTGTGGGAGCACCCGCAACTCTCATGGGTGCGAGTAATCACTCGAGCACGTTTTTACTTCTAGGTGAGGGAGCACCCGAAACTCTCATGGGTGCGAGTAATCAACCGAGCATGTTTTTTCTGCTAGGCGAGGGAGCACCCGAAACTCTCGTGGAGATGCTCCCGATGGGAGTAAAATGTTTTGCCCATCGAAAAAGATTTAAAAAGTTGAAATTCTGAGGCTGGGAAACGTATTCGATACGCCTTGTGACGCTGGCTTGGTTTTTTTGGTATCTTTGACCATTGCAGCCCGCCGAAGGAAATGACTTGGCGCTGTCCCGCCGAAATTTTCGCTTCGTGTGATTATGGTCCTCTTTTTGCGCACGTAGTGGGCGGTGCTGTTGCTGTGCCGATTGGGTTTTCCATGTTTTTCGCCTATCGTGGGATCGTGCCATGTTTACTGGCTGCTGGGATTGAACGGTGCCCCTGCTCGCCTGGCTGGTGGTTAAATACCGAGCGGCTGAGTAAATTTTAGGTTTTACCTAGCCATTGCCTTCTCCCCTCGCTGCTAGATTTCCCCTGATCTTAAGCCTTCTCCTTCCTCCTGTTGCTGCTTGCTGCGGGATTGATGACAACGCGCTCCCGTGCTGCTCCGAAATCGGCCAAAATGTCTGGCAAGTGGGAGCGCTCGACTTTTGGGGCTGCAGATCTCGGCCCGCTGATTGCTTGGTGGTTGGAGATGCCGTGCGGATTCCGGGGGATGAACCTGTTCCTGCTCCCACGGCAGATGAGCGGGTGTGCTTTCAGGCGTTCTTCCCTCGCGGGTTTGCCCTTCCGATTCACCGTTTTGTTCGTGGTTTGCTGTACACCTATCGGCTTCAGCTGCACAATTTGACTCCCAATGGGATTTTGCACATTGCTTGTTTTATTACCCTTTGTGAGGCTTTCTTGGGGATCTATCCCCATTGGGGGCTCTGGAGGCACCTCTTTTGTATAAAGAGGACGAACTCTGAGTACGCTGTAGGGCAGGTGGGTATATCCATTAGGGACTCCAAATCGTACTTTGATTTGGAGATGCTTGACTCCGTTAGTGCTTGGCGGAAAAGTTGGTTCTATCTGAAGGATCAGCACATTGCTGGGCAGCGATTTGGTCTTGCTCCCTTTAATTCTGAAGCGCAGGTAGTCAAGCAGGCTTCATGGTCCCATTATTTGTCTGCGAAAGAGTCATCTGAAGTGGCTCCATTCTTGGAGAGGGTTGCCCTGGTGAAGGACAACTTGACCGGTGGGTAGCTCATCTCTGTTTTTATTGGGAGGCGCGTTCAACCATTGCAGTCTCGAGCCCGTCCCATGTGGAAATATGAGGGACTCGAGGACTCGACTAGATGCTCCCGCCAAGAGCTTGATGCCGATGGCCTCCTGGCCCGGATCCAGTACGTGACCAAATGCTCGAGCGTTTCCGAGATGGGTTTCGTCATTCCTTATTCTTCTAATCACGCGCTGCCGCAGGTTCGCGTTTTTGAATTTCCTGTGTGACTTGAGATGCTTGTTTGACTGCTTGCTGATGATGCTATTTGCTTTTGTAGGATCATGTTCCTGTGTTGCGCAACCCTCCACAACCGGAGGATGCTAATATTTGCGAGGAGCCGGATGCTTCCGCTGCTGATGATGCTGCGCCGAGTGCTGGTGCCAGCTTGCTCGCGGGTGCCACTGGTGCTGACGAGTCCACGGGGTCGAGCTGCCGGGGACCGGAGATAGTGAGGAGTCGGCGCCCTTTCGTGCCAAGCGGTCGCGGCCTTCGGGCGCCGAGGGTCTTGACGCGACGAGTGGTGCTGTTCCGCTGTCTGTACCGTCTGCTGAGCCGTCTCCTTCTATTGCTGAATGAAAAAGGCCCAGGTTTGGGAGGTTATTGCGTGTTCGCTCTGCGTGCGGCGGGTAAGCATATGCTTGTCTTTGCTGGGGCTGTTTTTCCTCTGTTCATTTGTCTGATGGCTTTTATCTTGTAGCGCTGCGACTGCTCCGGCTGCTTCCTCCACCAGTGCGACTGCTGTCGACCTGCAGTCAACTGACTCTGGAGCGGCTGCCAAGCATACTAGGGATTCGTCGGTTGCTGTTGGTCGACCCGTATCGTCGGTGACTCCTGCTGTCCCGGCTGCGGGTGTGATTCCTGCTGTTGCTCCGCCCGTGGCGTCTGGTGTTGTTGCTCCTGATGTCGAGCCTGCTGCTCCAGATCGTCCTTACTTGGGCCGTCTTGATATTGGTGTTGAAGATAAAGTCCGCTTCTTCGACCGCATAGTTGGGCTGGTAAGTTTGTTTCATGTTTACTTGTGTAGTTTTTGTCATCGGGGGCACGGCAGTGCTCACGATGGGAGTAGCCCCCGAGGCCGCAAGCAAGTGCTTGCGGTTGCTTGCAGTCTTGCCTTGGCTCTGTTTTTCCTTTGTGTCGTCATTGGGAGCACGGCCAGTGCTCCCGATGGGAGTAGCCCCCGAGGCTGCAAGCAAGCGCTTGCGATTGGTTGTAGTCTTGCTTTCGTTCTGACTTTAATATCTGATTTCTTCGAGTAGCCGGTGTTCCAGCACCGTGAGCGTCTGGTGGTCGAGGCTGAGCGTTGGCGGCAGGCCCACAATTCTGCCCAGGATGCTTTGTCTGCCATGAGTAGTGAGTATTTCTTCCTGTGCCGCCGTGCTTGAATTGCTGGGTCTTCGATTCTGATTGCTGTCTTGTTTTTCAGACCGTCGTCAAACTGCCGAGAAGCAGGCCGAGAAGGCGGAAAGAACGGTTTCCAACCTTAAGGCTGCTTTGGCTTCCAAGGAGAAGGAGCTGCACGAACAGCACGAGGAACTGGTGCGCCTGCGTCGGGCTGAGGATGCGCTTGTGCAGGCGAAGGCGGTCGAGTGCGAGCGTCTTCGGGTTTTGGCGGACTCGCTTGTGTGTAAGTCGTTGTTCCGTTGTTGGGTGCTTTGTCCTCTTCCTCCTTTTGTAGTGAATTTTGTTGCCTGGTGCAGCCTCTACGGGTGCAAGTGCGGCGGAAGTGGTTGCGTCGGAGTCTGGAGTTCTCCGAGGGGCCATGGATGCCATGTCGGCCGTTGTTGATGTTGCCAAGGGGGTCTGTGCCCGGGATTCCACTCTTGTGGGTCTTGTTCATGAGCACCTCATGCCGGAGGGTGCGAAGGTACCTGCTGGTCTGGACGCCCGCGTTAATGCATTTGGTAATGGCGGGGATCTCTTGGAGGAGCTAGTTGGGGAGACTGTGGTGAGTGGTCTTTCCACGTCCCTTGTTGTTCTTATGGGGCACGGAGTTGCCATTGACGACTCTCTGGTTGAAACGGTCCCTGCTTATACAGACGAGCAGAGCACGCGAGCCACTGTTTTGGCTCGTCGCCTGCAGGAGGTTGTGGATGGTCAGTATCCCTCCTCTGCAGGCAAGGGGGGTTCGTAGCCATGTCGTGTCGTCTGAAACTTTCTGGTTGTAATATGCCTCCTTTGTGGTGGTGAATCTGTGCTACCTTGATTGGAATAGCTGCTTGGCCATTCCTGCTGTTGTGCTTGATTTGTCCTTTCTTTTTGTCCGTTTTGCGGTAGTCCTCCCCGGTCGTGCTTCGGTCTTGGAGTTCTTTGTAGGAGGACGCTCGCGAGGGCGCGTATGAGTCCTTGTGCTTGAGGCTGAGAGACGCTGAGCGGGAGGTTGTTCGCTTGAAGGGGGCTGCAGCAGTCCATCGTTCCAAACGCGAGCGCGCTGAAGCCGTGCTTGATAGTCTTGCTTCGTGGGTGGTAAAGTTGTCTGACCTCCTGCGAGGTGAGTCTTGCTGCTGCTCGATTGCTCGACTGTATTTGGTAGCTTTCCTGTCGTCATCTTGATTTTGATTCTATTTTTCGAAGTGCTGTCGGGGTGGTCCTGGGATGAAGAGAGGGCTATCCGGTCGGAGCTGTCTCGGCTGGATGATCCTGATGTGCAGGCGAGCAATCCTTTATGGGCACATGGGGCTCGTGCTCGAACATTTGTTGTGCTTCGTCTTCGAGTTGAGCGGGTGTCGGCTGCTCTGCGGTACTGTCAACAGGTGCTGGGCAGGATCAATGCTGAGTTTTATCCGCTACAAGTGGTGCCATCGTCCTTTGAGACGTTTTGCCGCGTATTTTCTCAGCCTGCACAGCTGCATCGCGTGATGAATCACCAGATTCATGCTGGAGCCCGTGCTGCCTTGGGCTTGGTCCATAGTCATTGGCCGGGAGCTGATATTGCTCAAGTGGTGAGGGGTCCTCCGGGTGGTAGGGATTACCCGACGGATGAGCATTACTCGACGGTCGATGAGCCTGCGCGCCAAGTTGTGGAGCGGGTTTGTGAAGAGAACGATCGTTATCTGGGTGCCCTGATTGATACGTCCAAAACGTATCTATAATTTCTGCTTGCTCCATGCATGTTTTGTGTGATATTGCTATGATCTAGATACACTTTCATATACTTTTGATCATATTTGGAGTAACCTATTAACTCAGTGCACCCCAGTGCCAGTTCCTGTTTTCTGCTGTTTTTCTATTTCAGTTTTCCCCCATATAAAAAGTGCCAGAAAAATTCGGGAAAATTCAGATAAAAAATCAACGTGAAGGAAGCTTCGCGAAGAGCCCTGGAGGGGCCAGAGGGGAGCCAGGGGGCCCCAGGCGGCCACCCGGCACGGCCCCACCCCTGGCCGCGCCTGGGGCCCTTGGTCCAGCTCTGGCTGCCCCCCTTCGCCTATTTATTCTCCATCACGGGGAAACTCCGAAAAGGGAACCCTATATCGCAAACTCGCCTCTGTTACGCCGCCGCCGCGCTTCCGAGATCGGGAGCACCAGAAGACCTCTTCTCGGCACCCTGCCGGAGGGAGGATTTACCTCCGGGAGTCTCCTCTCCACCATGGATGCCCCCCGGATGTCTCGTGAGTAGTTTTCCTTGGACCATGGGTCCGTGATCAGTAGCTATGTGATGTTCTCCTCCCCTCTTTGATCTTCATTGTTTAGACCTTGTGAGCTGCCGTACATGATCGAGGCACCTTTGTAATATTTCTGCTGTTGCTATATTGAGTTTGATGGGATCTGATGGATTATGAGATTATGTTCAGATTGTGATAGAGTAATATATTTGTTTTTTATCTCTTATATTTTTGTTCCTAAGTAATTCTTGCATGTTCTCCGTTGCTGTTTATTGCTTTGGCCAAGTAGTAGGTAGTGACTCCAAGAGGGAACGTTGTGCTCGATTGTGGGTTCATGCCCCCCGATGACACGCTTGAGTGACAGAAACATGAGTCTAGGGGATGTGCTGTTTCCACAAGGGGGAAAACAACGGTGCTTGTAACCGCGGTTACAAGGATTGTTTACTTTACGCAAAGTGCTTTTTAATGCAGTTGTCTGTTGCTTTGGGTTTACACTTTTGGTGGGGCTCGCAACTTAATACCAGCGAGATGTTCTGGATAGATATCTCAAGGTGGATGATTAGTAGTAGATGCAGTTGGATTTCGGTCTACTTATTTAGGCGTACTGCCTGTGCTTTTGAACCTCTTCCTTTCTTTTGTAGCATAGTTAGCATTGCGGTGCGTTCATAATCCTGTCAATTGCCCTTCTGTAATTTGTTTACCTCGCATAGCAGTTTTATCGTCTTTTGGGAGAGAGACATCACTAGTGAACATCACGTATCCCGGTCCATATCCTTATTACTATTTCCACGCTATCTTTACTTTATTGCTTTTACTTGCTATCATTATCCCTTGTGTTTTACCCTTTGTAAACAACAAGACCAGAGAGATTGACAACCTCTCTGAACTTCGTTGGGAACTAAGTTATCTGTGTCTGTGTGCAGGTCCACGTCAGTCGCGCCGCTGACACCTACTTATCATCTCTGGAGTCCTACCGGAGACAAACCTTGGTATCTTCACCGACGGAAACTTGCTGCTGCGCTACATCTCCACCTTCCACTTGGGGTAACCAACGAAGGGCGAGAAGCCATCAAGCGAATTTCTGGCGCCGTTGCCGGGGACTCCGAGTGCTAAGATAGGGGAGTTGCACACTACCCTTTACCTTTGTTTTTTTAGTCTTGTTAGTTTACCCTTCAGTTTTTATCTCTGTGTCCTTTATGAAAACCACAAAAATAGTTGCTACCTTTTGTCTTTGTCCTGCTTTGTCTATTTATGTTATCCTCATCATGGGTGATGAACCACCCAAATATGGTAGGATGGACATGTTTCACTTGGATCGTCTTCGATCAATTTGTTCTCGCGCTAAAAACCCAACCGACTTGGTTGAGGGAAAATCATTGGATGAGCATGCTCATTATACGAGGCACCGCCTATCTCAGAAAGGGAAACACTTGTGGGACCAAATACATGTTTCTTATTTCCATGCTAAACTTTTGTGCCACATTTATGATTTTACTTGCCGTTCTAATATAGATCATAAACACATTCCTTTCCAATGTGAGTTTAATGAAAATGAGATATTATCTTCTTATGCTAAAGGTGTTTATGATTACTTTGATGTTGAAAAGATTGAAGAGTTTGTTGCTTTTAAAGGTGCCTATGAGATTGCTTCTTTAATTGAAAAGTATCACGATACTATTTTCGAGTCTGAAAACTTTGTTGTTCTAGCTTATTGCTTTGAGAATTATACTTCCAATCCTTATATTGAGGATTTAAAAAATATAATGCTTGCTGCCCAAGAAGAGGCTAATGATTGCTATGAAGAGGAATCTTATGATTCCGAGGACTCACTTGATACTTCCCTTTCTGATGATTTTGATACTTGCTTTGTTGATGGCCATGATGCCACTATGGATGATGCCTACAAAGATGAACTTGCTATAGTTCCTTATGTTAAGAATGAAATTATTGCTGTTGCACCCACACTTGATTGCCCTATTATCCTTTTGAAATCTCCAACTATTCCGTAGAATTTTGCTCTTATCAAGGCTCAATGTGATGGGTTGCATCTGTCTTATCATCCTAAAAACCGTGTTGAAGACAATACACGTGTGCTTGTAGGTCATGAACAACATGATTCATGTGATAGTCATATTCTTGATGTTGTTCATGATGCTACTGAAAATTACTTTGAGAGAGGAAAGTTTGGTTGTAGAAACTTCCATGTTACAAAAACACCTCTCTTCATGTTGAAAATTTTGAAGTTGTTCTTGTTCTACCTTCTATGCATGTCACTTTGTGCTTCTTTGATTTATTTTCTTACAAGATGCCTATGCATAGGAAGTGGGTTAGGCTTAAATGTGTTTCACATTTGCTTCTTGATGCTCTCTTTTGCTTCAATTCTTATTCTCTTGTGAGCATCTTTCATAATCTTTAAGCCTAGCTAATGGCTCTAAAGAAGCGCTTTCGGGAGGCAAACCGCAACGAATTTAGGTTTTTCTTTTTTGCTTTTGTTGTGTCTTGATGTTTGTTACTACTGTAGCAACATCATTGTATCTTTATTTTTCAGCTTTGTGCCAAGTTATAGCCTCTTACGGCAAGGGAAGTAAAAGTTGTGACATGCTGTCCAGAAAACAGATTCTGTCCTCGTGACCAGATAAATTCCAGAAAAATCCCAGTTCATCTTTTTGAGCTGAAATTTTTACACAGTATGATCTATACAATTATGAAACTTCCGTATGTTCTGAGTTTTTTTATTTGAGTTGTAGAAGTGCCCCTAAAAAACTACTTTACTACCTGCTGTTCTGTTTTTCACAGATTCTGCCACATTTTGTCTCTCCTAACTTTTGCAAACCTTAAGCTTGCTTTTTATTTTCAAAAACTTTTTGCCACTCTTGAGAAACAGTAGATCTTCAAGAATATCTTTTTATCCAGTGGGAAAAAAGTTATTTATTAAGGGTACTAACCTCTCTAATCAGCTTATGATGAGTTATGTATGAAGGAAGTTTTCAAGTGTGCGATGGAAGATGATGAAAGAAGATCCAGGAGTGTCAAGCGCTCAAGCTTGGGTATGCCCCCATGCATCCCCAATAAATATTCAAGGATACTCAAGCATCTAAGCTTGGGGATGCCCCCGTGCATCCCCTTCTCCATCAACAATCATCAGTTCGTCCTTCGTCTCACTATATTTTTATCACTTCATGCGTTATGTGCTATGCTTGGAGCGTCTCGCTCTTAGGTTTTGTTTTTAGTTTTCTTTAGCTTTGCTTGCTGTTCATAACAAGTTAGATACCGTCTTACTTTGTGTGGGAGATAAACACGCTCCATTTTCAAATTTTAGAACACATCATAGGATTCTTCATGCCTATCTTTTTGCTGTTGTGTGTTCTTTATCTTTTCATAGCTACTGTCATGTTTAGTTTTAGTCTTAGTTTGTCTTTAGCAAGAGCCTTGGATTTTGTTTAGTTTGTTGCTGGAACTATTTTTAGTTTTCATGTTTATCTTGTTAAAGAGAGTTGGTTGTTGCATTGAGTTGTGTCTTGTTTTGAGAAGTAGGTAATTGAGGTTGCTATTTAATTTTAGTAGTGACTTGCAATGGTTTTGAGGTATTGATGTGAGTAATGTTTGAACTTTTGGTGTCAAGAGCTCTAGCCTATTAGTGATAGGTGTCGTATTTTGGGCAATCCGTGTTTATTTTTCAAAACCTACAAAACTAGTTGAGAACTCTAGCTACTAGATGGATCACTACTCTTCTGAGGAGTCGAATATTAGAGTACACTCACGTACCATGAGTCGAGGATGCGCAAGGATAACCAAACCCCCATACACTCCTCCTCGGGGTACTTGTCTCTTTGTGAACCTCCTTTTTAGATTGAGAGTTACCGATAATAAGTGCATGAGTTCTTCGGACTAATGTAAGTATTGAAAGTTGACACTTCCACCTTCCCATATTTGGCTAGCATCTCCCGTGCCGTGCATTGCCTTCTTCTCACTCCGAGAGTTGGTGTCCACCTTCGCCGGTACTTCCAAACCCTTGGCATGATACGCTCTGTCATCATAAGCCTCCTTATATCTTTCCTCAAAACAGCCACCATACCTACCTATCAAGGCATTTTCATAGCCTTTCCGAGTTACATTGCCATGCAACTTACACCTCTTCATGACTTGATCTTCATGTCATACATGTTCCTGCTACACTGGCAGCGACATACCTTGCATACATCATGTTAGTTACATCTTCTTTATGATTTTGAGTACCTTGTAAAGTGTGAAAGATCTCCTTTACCTTCTTGTAAATTAGAGTGTTGCCCTTAAGTGAGGAAAAGATCCCAAAGTGGACACATTAAAAGATCCCAAAGAGGACAAATGAGAGTTAAATAGAAAGAGCCATTGAGGCCACAAAAAAATACAAAAAAATAGAAAAAAGAGAAAAAGAAATAAAAAGAGAGAAAGGGGCAACACTACTATCCTTTTGAGAGATCCACACTAGTACTCCCTTTATATCCTTGTACTCCATAGATATGATCTTCATGCAAATAGCTATGTGGGGACCTTCACACTATAGAACTTGGCTTGCATATTTCAAGGATGAGCCTCCTCAAACGAGCTCTAGGTCTTCATGAGCGAGCAAGTTAGATGCACCCCCACTAGTTCCTTTGGAGAGCTTCTTAGCTCGTATGTGCATCCGTTGCATGGCAATCCCTACTCCTCACATCATATCTATCATTTGGCATCTCTTGCCTATGATTGTCCTCATTGATGTGAGCCTTTCTCATCCTTTTTGTCTTCCTCCTCCACCATATTTCTCTCTTTGCCATCCTAAGTGTCAACTCTCGTGCTTACGCTCATCCATTCCATGAGTGCTCAAAATATTGAAAAAGGAGTGGATCAAATTGACTTGTACCTGGCTAGTGGTCTGGGGACGAGTCAAGATAAGATTCCAAAGAAGACCAAGTGTGAAACTTTAGTAGATTGAGTTCTCAACACAAAAACACTTTTTTCTCGTATTCCCTATCCCCCTTCTTGCACGCAAACACCATTTGGAGACATTCGAGTCACGGACAGCGAGAGCTCTTGCACCTAATGTTCTTTTGTTACTTGTTTCAATGCTAATATAGACTCTTGCATGTTATGAATTGAATTGAATCTCTAACCTTGATTGCTTTACTTTTCAAAGTTCTTTTATGGTTGCTAGCATGTCACCACAGAAATTATGCTGTTACCATTTACCTACTCGAGGACGAGCAGGAATTAAGCTTGGGGATGTTGATACGTCCAAAACGTATCTATAATTTCTGCTTGCTCCATGCATGTTTTGTGTGATATTGCTATGATCTAGATACACTTTCATATACTTTTGATCATATTTGGACTAACCTATTAACTCGGTGCACCCCAGTGCCAGTTCCTGTTTTCTGCTGTTTTTCTATTTCAGTTTTCCCCCATATAAAAAGTGCCAGAAAAATTTGGGAAAATTCAGATAAAAAATCAGCGTGAAGGAAGCTTCGCGAAGAGCCCTGGAGGGCCAGAGGGGAGCCAGGGGGCCCAGGTGGCCACCCGGCGCGGCCCCACCCCTGGCCGCGCCAGGGGGGGCGCCTGGGATCCGTGGTCCACCTCTGGTTGCTCCCCTTCGCCTATTTATTCTCCGTCACGGGGAAACTCCAGAAGAGGAACCCTATTCCGCAAAATCTGCCAGAGGGAGGATTGACCTCCGGGAGTCTCCTCTCCACCATGGATGCTCCCCGGATGTCTCGTGAGTAGTTTTCCTTGGACCATGGGTCCGTGATCAGTAGCTATGTGATGTTCTCCTCCCCTCTTTGATCTTCATTGTTCAGACCTCGTGAGCTGGCCTACATGATCGAGGCACCTTTGTAATATTTCTGTTGTTGCTATGCTGAGTTTGATGGGATCTGATGGATTATGAGATTATGTTCAGATTGTGATAGAGTAATATATTTGGTTTTTATCTCTTATATTTTTGTTCCTAAGTAATTCTTGCATGTTCTCCGTTGCTGTTTATTTCTTTGGCCAAGTAGTAGGTAGTGACTCCAAGAGGGAACGTTGTGCTCGATTGTGGGTTCATGCCCCCCGATGACACGCTTGAGTGACAGAAACATGAGTCTAGGGGATGTGCTGTTGCCACAAGGGGGAAAACAACGGTGCTTGTAACCGCGGTTACAATGATTGTTTACTTTACGCAAAGTGCTTTTTAATGCAGTTGTCTGTTGCTTTGGGTTTACACTTTGGGTGGGGCTCGCAACTTAATACCAGCGAGATGTTCTGGATAGATATCTCAAGGTGGATGATTAGTAGTAGATGCAGTTGGATTTCGGTCTACTTATTTTGGTGTACTGCCTGTGCTTTTGAACCTCTTCCTTTCTTTTGTAGCATAGTTAGCATTGTGGTGCGTTCATAATCCTGTCAATTGCCCTTCTGTAATTTGTTTACCTCACATAGCAGTTTTATCGTCTTTTGGGAGAGAGACATCACTAGTGAACATCACGTATCCCGGTCCATATCCTTATTACTATTTCGACGCTATCTTTACTTTATTGCTTTTACTTGTTATCATTATCCCTTGTGTTTTACCCTTTGTAAACAACAAGACCGGAGAGATTGACAACCTCTCTGAACTTCGTTGGGAATAAAGTTATCTGTGTCTGTGTGCATGTCCACGTCAGTCACGCCGCTGACACCTACTTATCATCTCTGGAGTCCTACTTGAGACAAACCTTGGTATCTTCACCGAGGGAAACTTGCTGCTGCGCTACATCTCCACCTTCCACTTGGGGTAACCAACGAAGGGCGAGAAGCCATCACTGATCAAGGAGAAGATGGAGCCTGGGGGTTAGATGCTTCCTTCCTTTGTATATGCTTCTTCTTCGTGTACTGTATTCCTTTGCGGTAAAGGGTTTTGCTGGTGTGGCGAGCCCTTGTGTGTCGCGATTGCGAAGAGCGCCTCGGGGGGTGACTGCTGCGGCGAGCCCCCAAGTGCCAGTCTTGTTTAAGGTCGCGATTGCGAAAAACGCCTCGGGGAGTGGCCGCTGCGGCGATCCCCCGAGTGCCAATTTTATTTATGTCGCGATTGCGAAGAACGCCTCGGGGGGTGGCTGCTGCGGCGAGCCCCCGAGTGCCAATTTTGTTTATGTCACGATTGCGAAGAACGCCTCGGGGGGTGGCTGATGCGGCGAGCCCCCGAGTGCCAGTTTTGTTTATGTCGCGATTGCGAAGAATGCCTCGGGGGGTGGCTGCTACGGCGAGCACCCCGAGTGCCAATTTTATTTATGTCGCGATTGCGAAGAACGCCTCGGGGGGTGGCTGCTGCGGCGAGCCCCCGAGTGCCAATTTTATTTATTTCGCGATTGCGAAGGACGTCTCGGGGGGTGGCTGCTGCGGCGAGCCCCCGAGTGCCAATTTTATTTATGTCGCAATTGCGAAGAATGCCTCGGGGGGTGGCTGCTGCGGCGAGCCCCCGAGTGCCAGTTTTGTTTATGTCGCGATTGCGAAGGACGCCTCGGGGGGTGGCTGCTGCGGCGAGCCCCCGAGTGCCAATGGATCAATTTTTGTAAAAACATTTTTCAATATTCTTCCTGGTGTTTCTTACATTTAGTAAGAATGGGGGGGGGGGGTTTGACGAGGACAGTCCCCTTTTATTAAAAACGGCGGCACGGTATCCTTAAGTGCTAGATGGCTTCTTCTCCGAGTGCTCGGGTCCTTCGGGTGGCGGCTTCTTCTACGGGAGCGCTTCTTCTGCGGGTCCCGTGGTCTCGCTGGCTTGGTGGGCTCCAAAAGCCTCTGATATCTTGTGGAATTCCTTGTCGCAGCGGTCGGACCGGACGAAACTGCCGCTGATTGTGATGACACCATGAGGGCCTGACATCTTTAGCTTAAGGTAGGCGTAGTGAGGCACTGCCATGAAGCGGGCGAAGGCCGGTCGTCCGAGGATTGCGTGGTACTGCGACTTCCAGTCGACCACTTCGAAGTCTAGGATCTTCTTGCGGAAGTTGGTCGCATCACCAAGACCACTTCCAGGCTTATTTTTCCCGGAGGGTAGACTGCTTTTCCTGGCACAATCCCGTGGAAGGTTGTGCTTGAGGATTTTAGCGTGGAGCTCTGGATTAGCATTTCTTCGAGTGTCCTTGTGAAGATGATGTTGATCCCGCTGACACCGTCCATGAACACTCGTGACATGTCGTAGTTCCCAATTTTGGCCTCGAGCACTAGCTCGGCATGTCCTGGCCGAGGGATGGAAGGCGGGTGGTCCTCCCGAGAGAAGGTAATATCTGTCTCGGACCCGCGCAAGTACTCCGGGATAGCGGGGTGTGAGGAGGCTGCGAGGAAGACTTGTCTTGTGACCTGCTTCTGCTGCCTATTTGAAGGCCTGCCTTCTTGTATCATGTAAATCCTGCCGTGGGCTTCTGGGTACTGCTCCTTTGCATCTAGTGTCCTGCGCCGTTGCTGGATTGCGTCCACTTGCCTTGCTGGTAGGGGAGGGGCTGGTGGTGCGTCGTGGGCGATGGGCCTGGCTGCTATGGTCTTCGTCGTCCTCCTCTTCTAGCTTGAAGTCGTCGTCGAGCTTCCGGACCACTCTCTTCTTGTCTGTTCGTCGCAGGTTGCTCAATTTTGATTTATTGCGGAGAGGGGAGCCGTGATCCGGGGAGTCGTCTCTTGGAGGTGGCTTGCGATTGCTTTTCTGCTCGACGGCCGCCCTTTCTTGCTTCTCCAGCTCTAGGCGCTGTTGTCTCGCTTGCCGGGTTAGCTCGCTTGCCAATTTGTTGTATGCCCTGAGCTCGTCCCTTGTTGCGCTTGTCGGTAGTAACTTCCCATGTTCGACTGCGTCCTTTACCCGGGCCATTGATTCTTTGGACAGGTTGATTTGCTCTTTGGGTGGGTCGTCCACCGCCGCACTCGGGGTTTGTTGCTTACTGCTTGATGGCTTGTCGCTCCCGTGGTTGCTCTGTTCTTGTCCTTGTGGTACTTTCGTTGGTATTCTTCCCACTTCTCCCAGCTTCACGACGATCTTATTGGTGGTTCCGGGCGCTTTTGTGTTGCCGTTGGCTTGGCGAGTGTTCGAGTCATCATCCTGGCCCTCGCCGTTTGCTGGTGGCGCGTCGACTTCTGCCATGAACACCTGGGATGGTGCCCTGGTTGCCTTATTTCTCGTGCGTGTGATGCCGCTTTTCCAGGCCGAGGGTCCAACCGAGCGATCGCGGGCGATGTGGAGCCTTGGTTTGGGTGGGCAGTCGCGGCTGGCTCGAAGGGTGGCCGCGCGGGTGGCGACTGCATCGATTGCTGCTGTAGATGTCGTCGCGGGTGCTCGGGCATTGTCCGTGAGGCGGAGGGCGCACCAGTGGTTGATGTGGACCTGATACGCTCCGAAGATCAGGTTGATGCCGGAGCGTTGGTCAGCGAAAACTAGTCGGAGAGTCGAAAGGTGGGTCGTGAAGCCGAGGGACCCAAACAGATCGGATTCTGCCTGGGTCGTCGGATCGAAGGGTGCTGGTGAAGTTATCGCGTCGGCGGGTGTTGAAAATGCTGGTGAGGCCGCCGAGATCGCGTTCCCAACCTGTGCGGTTCCCACACACGGCGCCAATTGACGGGGATGTACCCCGGCAAATCCCATGGTCAGGGACCCTGGGTTAGTCATGAGAGGCACAGGTTGGACGATAGCTCGTCGGCTAACAGGAGGATACATTCCTGCTCGATGTTATTGATTGGAGATGGCGATTACAGGGGAGCCAAGGCTAGTGCGCACAAGGCTAGGGTTACAGATTGTATATTGCTTGTCCCTTGACGTCTCCCCTCCTGGCCTTTATATACTATGCCAGGTCTCGGGGAGTCCGCCCTGGATTACAGATGAGGTTTCCTAACCAAGATCTTGTTCCGTAAGGCAAGTTTGCACCTTCCTTATGAGTCGCGGACTCCTACGTCGGTGCCACTAGTGGGCCAAGGTTAGGCCCAGGCGGCGTCTTTGTGGGCCTTCTGACTTCGGGTACACCGGGTAGGCTCATCCGTAGGAGTCGTGGGGTCACCCCCTCGTCAACGCGCTAGTATCATTGCATATCCTGCTACACTGGCAGAGGCATACATTTGCATACTTCATGATAGTTACATCTTCTTTATGATTTGAGTACTTTTGTAAAGTGTGAAAGATCTTCTATACTTTTTGTAATATATAGAGTGTTGCCCCTAAAGTGAGGAAAAAATCCCACAGTGGACAAATTAAAAGATCCCAAAGAGGACAAAATTAAAAGATCCCAAATAGGACAAATGAGAGAAATAGAAAGAGCCATTGAGGCCACCAAAAAATACAAAAAAGAGAAAAAAGAGAAAAAGAAATAAAAAGAGAGAAAGGGGGGCACACTACTATTCCTTTTGATAGATCCACACTCGTACTCCCTCTTGTATCTTGTACTCCATAGAGATTATCATTTATGCATATAGCTATGTGGGGACCTTCACACTATAGAACTTGGCTTGTATATTCCAATGATGAGCCTCCTCAAATGAGCTCTACGTCTTCTTGAGCAAGCAAGTTGGATGCACCCCCACTAGTTCCATTGGAGAGCTTACCTTAGCTCATATGCACATCCGTTGCATGGCAATCCGTACTCCTCACATCATATGTATCATTTGGCTTTCTCTCGCCTATGATTGTCCTCATTGATGTGAGCCTTTCACACCTTTTTGTCTTCCTCCTCCACTTTATTCTCTCCTTGCCATCCTAAGTGTCAACTTTCTTACTTACGCTCATCCATTGCATGAGTGCTCAAAATGTCGAAAAGGAGTGGATCATTTTGACTTGTACCTGGCTAGTGGTCTGGGGATGAGTCAAGATAAGATTCCAAAGAAGACCAAGTGTGAAACTTTAGTAGATTAAGTTCTCAACACAAAAATACATTTTCTCGTATATCCATATCCCCTTTCTTGCACGCAAACACCAATTGGAGACATTCGAGTCACGGACAGCGAGAGCTCTTGCACCTTTATGTTCTTATGTTGCTTGTTTCAATACTAAATATAGACTCTTGCCTGTTATGACTTGAATTGAACTACATGCCTTGATTGCTTTACTTAAAAGTTCTTATATGGTTGTTAGCATGTCACCACAGAAATTATGCTTTTATCATTTACCTACTCGAGCACGAGTAGCTCTTAAGCTTGGGGATGTTGATACGTCCAAAACGTACCTATAATTTCTGCTTGCTCCATGCCTCTTTTGTGTGATATTGCTATGATATTGATGAACTTACATACACTTTTGATCATATTTGGACTAACCTATTAACTCAGTGCACCCCAGTGACAATTCCTATTTTCTGCTTTTTTCTATTTCAGGTTTCCCCCATATTAAAAGTGATCCAAAAAATCGGGAAAAATCCAATAAAAAATCAGCGATTAGGAAGCTTCCAGAATCACCGAGGGGGGCCACAGGGGACCCACCAGGGCCCCAGACGCCCTCCCGGCGCGCCCCAGGGGGGCGCCTGGACCTCTGGTGGCCCCCTTGGCTGCCCCCCTTCGCCTATATATTCCCCGTGACGCAAAAAACCCCGAGACGGGAACCCTTTTTCGCGATCTCTCCTCTGTTTCGCCGCCGCCGCGCTTCCAAAATCGGGAGCACCAGAAGACCTCTTCCCGGCACCCTGCCGGAGGGAGGAACCACCTCCGGGAGCTTCTCCACCACCATGGATGCTTCCCGGATGAGCCGTGAGTAGTCCACCTTGGACCATGGGTGTATGATCAGTTGCTATGTGATGTTTTCCTCCCCTCTTTGTTCTTCATGGATTAGACCTCATGAGCTGCCCTACATGATCGAGGCACATATGTAATATTTTCTGCTGTTGCTATGCTGAATTTGCTGGGATCCGATGGATTATGAGATTATGTTCAGATTGTGTTTGAGTAATATATTTGATTCTCCTCTTTTATATTTATGTTCTTGAGTAATTCTTGCATGTTCTCCGTTGGTGTTTATTGCTTTGGCCAAGTAGTAGGTAGTGACTCCAAGAGGGAGCGTTATGCATGATTGTGGGTTCATGCCGCCCGATGACTAGCTTGAGTGACAGAAACATGAGTCTAGGGGATGTGATGTTGCCACAAGGGGGAAAACAACGGTGCTTGTACTTGCGGGTGCAAGGATTGTTTACTTTACGCAAAGTCTGTTGCTTGGAGTTTACACTTTGGGTGGGATTCGCAACTCAATACCAGCGAGATGTTCTGGATAGATATATCAAGGTGGATGATTAGTAGGTAGATGCAGATGGATTTCGGTCTACTTGTCTTGGCGTACCGCCCAT
The DNA here is from genome assembly GCA_950022295.1 of Bromus sterilis. Lineage (NCBI taxonomy): Eukaryota > Viridiplantae > Streptophyta > Magnoliopsida > Poales > Poaceae > Bromus > Bromus sterilis. The sequence goes on from OX465600.1 coordinate 285,247,884, forward strand.
GCTTTTGAGCCTCTTCCTTTCTTTATAGCACAATTAGCATTGGTTTGCGCACATAATCCTGTCAGTTGCCCAGCTGTAATTTGATTACCTCGCATGGCTATTTTATCATCTTTTGGGAGAGACATCACTAGTGAACATCATAGGACCCCGGTCCATATTTCCAATATTGTTTACACCCACTATCAATTTACTGCTTTATTTACTTTTCCGTTACTATCACTATCATTATTATCCCGTGCGTTTTATCCTTTGTAAACAACAAGGCCAGAGGGATTGACAACCCCTTTGTACTCGTTGGGAGCAAAGTTATCTGTTGTGTGTGCAGGTCCACGACAACCGCTAATCTCTGGCGCCGTTGTAACCTTCTTGTCATTATCGGAGTCCTACTGGAGACAAACCTTGGTATCTTCACCGTGGGAAATTTGCTGCTGTCTACATCTCAACCTTCCACTTTGGGTAACCAACGAGGGGCGAGAAGTAAACTCTCGTGACATCACGCCCAACGGAAGAAAATTCGACGATGCAGCAGGCGAACACAAACCACGACTACAAGACCGGCCGCGGAGCCAGAGCAAGAAGTCCAAATTGAGGTTTCGCTCGAGGAACCGCCGCTCGGCGCAACATCACCAACATCCACCCGAGCGCCCGCCACCGGCCGAGCAACATGAGAGGACTCTGAAACTCAATCCGGCGAGTACTACGACCCCGACCGAAGACCGGACGAATTCGCCAAGATGATTCACAATTACTCGATCAATGATGGAGTCGAGCTGGATCCAAGATGCCACTCCCGTTCAGAAGACCACTCGCAGTCGTTTCACATCTGATATGTCTCAAACGTATCTACTTTTCCAAACACTTTTGCTATTGTTTTGCCCTCATTCTTGCATGATTTGAGCTAAACTAACCTGGACTGCCGTTGTTTTCAGCAGAGCTGCCTGAATGGTTTTATTGTGCGCAGGAAAATGGATTTTTGGACATCTCAGAAAATTCCCAGAAAATACCAGAAAATCCACGCACCCGAAGGAGCCCGAAGCCAGAAGTGGGGCCAGAGGGCAGCCAGGGGGGCCCCAGGCGCCCTGTGGGCGCGGACAGGGGTGGGACCGCACCCTCTAGCCACCTGGGCGACTCCCCCCTCCCCTGGTGCCCTAATTCGTCTCCTATTTATTCCCGTGACGGGGAAACTCCAAAACAAAAGTCGCTTTTCCAGAACCTGTCGCGGAGCCGCCGCCAACCTCTGTTCTTCCTCGGGAGGGCTAATCTGGAGGCTGATTTGGCCTCCGGAGAGGGGAGATCGTCGCCATCGCCATCACCATCACCACTCCATCCTTCCTCCATGAATTCTCTTCACATGTGTGAGTAATTCCCTGTTGTAGGAAAAGGGGATGGTAGGGATTGGATGAGATTGATCATGTAATAGTTCGTCAGATTGTTGGGGGCATGTTGCCTATCATCTACTTTGTTGTTTATCATCTTTGCCACAACTTGTTGTTCTTAATGCTTGTCACTTTGGGCCCGAGTGCCATGTTTTAAGATATGAACCACTTATGTTTTGATGAGTTTATCTGTGTTCAAGATCCTATCTAGGAGTTGTATGCACCTATTATGGTCTGGAACCGGCGATCCCAAAAGTGACAGCTTGGGACACCAAAGGGGATGGTCCATAATTTGAGGATTCCATGTATCCATTGAGTTTATTGCTTTGTTCCTGCGCTCTTTGACAGGAGCACCTTAATCTCCATAAGTTCCTTTTGGCCCCGTTCGTAGCGGGATGGTAGGAAAAAAGATGTTGTGCAAGTTCTTATTGCAAGCACACACAACTACCTATGGGATACATGCCCAATGTTTGATATTTGCCTAGATGATCATTACTTTTCTGTGTGCCTTGCCCCGTGTTAGAATCTATTACATGTTCATTCTTATTCATGCAGCACCCAACCATCCATCTCCCTAGCCTACAGTGTTTTCGTCCTGCTGGTTACTACTAGTTTACTTTTGCTGTTATCATTATCACTATCATATCACAGTTGCTATTAATACTTTGTTGCAAGCAAGCATATTTCAGGTGCGGTTGAATTGACAACTCAACTGTCAAAGCTTGTAAATACTCTTTGTGTTCCCTTGTGTCGAATCAATAAATTGGGTTACTTACCCGCGAGAACAGTACAATCGATCCGCTACAGTTGAGGGTCATCAAGTACTGTTCTTTGGCGCCGTTGCCGGGGACCATAGCAATATTTACAAGACTACTTGAAGTATCCTCCCTGCCACACTTCGTCCTCTATGGGTAAGAAACGAGACCCCAAGGTTCCGATCCTACCATCGACTACAAGAAAAGGTACCGTTCTGAGAACCAGTGCTACGCTTGATTCACCTTCCGTTATAAGTAAGTTTGCTTCACCACTACCACCACATGATACTTCTACTGTGTCTGTTACTATGTCCGATACTCTTGATGATGATAATTTTCTTGGTCACTATATTGAAACTGAGACTTCTAAGGCTGCAGCAGAGCCCGAGACTGAGATACCTGCTACCTATATTCCCACTTGCAAAACCTTTGGTTACCCAGACCTAGATGAACTCAAGGACAGAATCCTTGATGATGATTATATTATTCTCAATGATGATCTTTCCAGGGAACTCAGAGAGTGTGCCGACTCTGACCCTGGAGCTGTTAAGGAGTTGCTCAAAAAGCACTCCATGAAGAACAAGAATATTCGTGATCTTAAATTTGCCACATCTCCTATATGCATCACTAATCCTGATTATGATTTCTCCATTGATCTTTCACTTATATCTACAGTCGAGACTGACCCTTTTTATGGCAGAGAAAATGACGATGCTATAGCACACCTGACCAAACTTGCTGAGTTAGGTGACCTATTTACTACTGATGAGAACATACAAAACTTCTATGTGGCCAACCTTTTTCCTTTTTCTTTGAAGGGAGACGCTAAATCTTGGTATGATGCACTACCCTTTGGTTCCATTGAGAGTCCTCAAGACTTGGTTCAATTTTTCGTTGATAAATATTTTCCTACTCAGATGCAACATGCTGTTTTGCAAAGAATCTATAACTTTAGACAGTTGCAGGATGAGCACCTTGATGCTAGCAAGGAAGATAGTTATCTCGCTTCTCGTTGGTTACCCCAAGTGGAAGGTGAGATGTAGCGTAGCAGCAGATTTCCCCTATATAGAGGATAGGGTTTGTCTCCCATAGGACTCGCATAAAATACAAGAAGGTGTCACGGCGTTTGACGTGGACCTGCACACATGATGGCGGTGAAGTTAATAGGATTAGTTGGGTTGCCTCCCCAGTTAACCGCACCAATAAACGATTCTTGATAACCCACAAGTCTAGGGGATCAATTGTAGCTTTTCGATAAATAAGGATGTTGATCCCAACGAGGAGAAGAAGGTATTGACAAGCGACACTGGATAAGGAAAGGCTGCACACGCTGAAAGATAAATATTTAGGGGTTTTTGGTTTAAGCAACAGAAGAGTAAAAGACAAGCAAAGTAAAAAAGGGTAACTGAGGAGTAGCAAGTGGCCCAATCCTTTCACAAGGATAAGCCTAGGAACTAAACTTATAAAAGCTAAAGCGTTCTCGAGAACACACGGGAGAGATAGCCAAGTTACTTTCACCATACTCCGCCAAGTAATACATATTGTGTTGATAAGTGTTGGTGGGTGGATCAATGCTACTACACCTTCTAGACTAAGATAAGTGTACTCTTATGATTACACACCTTGCAAGCATCCGCAAATACAAGGTAGTAATTAAGGCATAAGCCTAACCACATCATTACGATCAAGGATCCATAACTCCCTTGTGCAAAAGTGTGCGAACTGGGGTTCAGGTTTCTATCACTCCGGCAACCCACCATAAGCAACCTTTGTGCACAATGTATTCCTCTAGGCCCATGAAAGGTGAAGTGTTAAGTGTTCGACTCACATAACACCACTAGAGAAATAACAACACAACTTAAGTATCAAATAACACATAATACTTCAACATCATATGACTACTAACAACTAGACTTCTCCCATGTTCTCAAGAACTAAAGTAACTACTCACAAGACATAAAAGAGATCATAATCAGAGGTGATAGATGGGTGACAAACAATCTGGACACAATGATATTTCTCCAACAAAACTCAATAGCATTCACCACAAAGTAGTAATCAACACCAACAAAGTAGAGAGGATAGATAGTACGGATTACAACACAAGTTGTAATTGTGAGATGAGATGGGATGGAGATGGAGATGGTTCTGATGTTGGGGATGATGTTGATGATGATCTCGATGATGCCCGTGACGATGATGATGATGATGGCGACGATCTCCCCTACCGGGAGGTGATCTCCCCGGCGGAATCTTCCCACCGGAGATGGCTTTTATTCTCTGTAGGTTTCCGCCGCGTGGCGGCGGCGAAACACGGAAACTCTTCTCTCTTTAGGGTTTTCACCCCAGGGGGGTCTTATAGGCGAGAGGGGGCACCGAGGGGGGCCACCAGGCATCCAGGAGGGTGCCTGGCGCGGCCAGGAGGGGCCCGCGCCAGGCACCCTTCTGGCTGCCTGGTGGGTCCCCCTCACCTCCGTCTTCGGTGATCCCCAGTCAATTCCCATAAAAACGATCCCCGTAAATTTTCATCACATTTGGACTTGATCTGATTAAGCAACTTGGTGTCCACTTTTCACCACTGAATCCTGGTTCTGCTGCTTCGGCATCGGAAAGTTGTAAACTGTGTAAAACAAACCAAAACAACATAAGAACAATACTTTAAAGTGGAATATATCAATGAATAGGATGAAATTACAATATAAAATAGTGATGCTTTTTGGACGTATCAACTCCCCCAAGCTTAGACCTCACTTGTCCCCAAGCGATTGCTGAGCTCGGTAAACCTATCCACAAGTTTAGAGAGTGAAGCATCGATAAAAGAATACGGACAAGAAGCATCAAGATTTCTCACCAAACTGAAGCATCATCAACAGCAACCTCAACTCAGAAGGTCCTTATGAGAAAGTAGTAACAATTATAACAAAGTAGGACCTGGAAAACTCATCAAATCATGGCAAACATAGCCTTGGTCAAGGAACAACTAATAACTTTTTACTTTTGCTCTGTCACTTATAATGGAACCAGTTGAAGCTTTGGAAAGAACATGTTATCAGTTAAGAAGTGCACATGTTAAGACAAAGTAAGATGTTTACTAGGCATAAGCTTTTGTAAACAACTCACTTATCAAAAGATAATGTCAACAAAGATGTAACATGCTAACTTTCAATGCATCTTTGTATGCAAGAATATTTATTTACATCAAATGTCTGTTCTCTCTCAAGAAGGAAGGAAGTAGGAAGGACTGACTCAGCACAAAATAAAGGATAAACCCCGTGCAAAAGGGTAAGCAGGGAAAACTCATGTGCCATCTCTAGATCAAACAGAATAAAAACAGACTTTTGGGAGGTGCATGATCCGTCAACGACTGTTGATGGATAACTCACTCACTTCATGATTTGGACAAGTTTCAAGGAACGGCTCCCATGTGGGGACGATCACATCCCCTTAAATTCCTTTGTTTATCACTCATAAATGGGCGAAGGAACTTGTGCGTTAGTATTTATCTTTTACGAGCTGGGCACTCATGCCAGTCCCTTCTCGTATTAGGGGTTTGCAGATTAGGCATGCAATCCCAAGATAAAACTTGTCCAAATTAAGAAGATCATGGGTTACCCACCACTTCCTCATGAGTTGAATCAGTGGCACAAAATAGAAGATTTTGAACATCTAGAGATAGCACATAAATTATATACTTTAGGAGTGGTAGTGGAATACCACAAATGGGAAGGTATGGTGGACTCAAGTGGAAGATGTTGGTTTCAGGGTATGGAAGTACAAGCAGAATTCCGCTTAGTACAGAGTTTTTGCTAGCAAGGCTTTGAGAGACCAGACAATTGATGACAACTTAGATGCAAGCAATACAAAGCATAAACATTAAAACTAGCATGAAACATCAAGTTGTCTTCCTTGTCAACATAACACTTCAAGCATAATAACACAAAGGTTTTGGCTATGTCGCTACTCTGAGAAAAAATGCTTGTTGCTATGACCAAAGCTATACTTGCCAAGATTTAAATAAAGTTTTCGAAGCCATACCTGATATAAGGTCAATACTCCCCATAAGAACCAGCTCATAATGTCGATTGTGTGAAGAGAATACCGAGCGCAACGAAGAAACCAATAGACTTCTCATTAATATTCCTTCATAGACGACTCCACACTCACGGATACAAAGCTCTCCACAAAAGGAGTGATAGACCTCAAAGCAACACCTATTTCATAAAGTAACTTCCCTAGACATGATACGACTCTACTTGACTCCTAAAGATAAAGATACCCGGCACTCCCCCAAGCTTGGAACAAGCTAAGGGGATGCCATTACCCGAGGAGTTTTACTCCTCATTCTTGTTGTGTTTGTTTCTTCAGATCCCTGATGACACGATGAAGGGTTTGATTCTCTAACTCCAAGACTTCCACTTGTATTTTTAGTACATGGAATTCTTCAATGAGTTGGTTGGTGATGCGGTAGCCCTTGGAGATGGTGGAAAGCATGCGTTTATCTTCAAGTGAAGTGGAGGGCCCTGAAAGGTTAAGAGAAAGATCATATTGAGGTTGAACAGATCCCACCATGATGGGATTGCTTCGACCTCCTTGTTGTTGGGCAGTGATATTCTTGACTTCCTCTCTCACGGAGCGCTCCATCTCTGCTTGTATTGCGGCAATTTCTTCTTCGGTAGCCCAATCAACGTGCTTCCCTTGATTAAGATCCTTCAGAACTTGACGTAGACGCCATCCCAAGAAGTCCTCGCCGCTCGAGCCACAAGAAGACATCTCTAGCAACAACTTTTCACCCTGGCAGAAACAGACCGAGAAAGAAAACACGCGAAATCGAGAGATACGGTGCCGGGACTATCCGGGCAAATATATAGCAAAAATTTCCGCAACAGAAGGAAGGTTTCAAGCCTAGGTGGAGTCGGAGTCGGAGTCCAGGGCACCCAGGAGGGTGCTTGGCGCGGCCAGGAGGGGGGGCGCGCCAGGAGGCCTCCTGGGCCCCCTGGAGTTCCTCTCCGGCTCCACTCGGGCTTGGAATTTTCCTAATTTTGCAAAAAACTTTGAAAAGTAAACTTTTATTGACGTTCGCGATGTTTCCTTACCGTAATACATACCTTTTCTTATTCTTCTCCTGCCGGTGTCTGAAACTGGGTTGCAACATGTTCTTCATGAGTTCTTGTATATATCATGTTCACATCCACATTGATAGGATCACCTGCCATGTAATGTTTGAGTCTTTGTCCATTCACAACTTGAGGTTTGGTGCCTTCGAAATTATGGATCTTGATCGCACCAGACCGATATACTTCTTCGATAAGAAAAGGCCCTTCCCATCTAGAAAGTAGTTTACCTCGAGAAAACCTGAAACGAGATCTAAAAAACACAACTTTATCACCAACATTAAATTCAAGTTTCAGAATTCTTTTATCGTGCCACTTCTTTACCTTTTCCTTGAACATTTTAGCGCTCTCGTAAGCTTCACTCCTCCACTCATCTAGAGAAGCCAAGTTCATGAGACACTTTTCACCAGCTAACTTTGGGTCAGCATTTTGCTCTATGACAGCCTAGAAAGCCTTGTGCTCTAACTCTAATGGTAAATGGCAAGCCTTGCCATAGACCATTTTATACGGAGACATGCCCATGGGGTTTTTGTAAGCAGTTCTATACGCCCACAAAACATCTCCTAGCTTCTTTGACCAGTCCTTTCTAGAACTGTTTACTGTCTTTTGTAAGATCAACTTGATCTCCCTATTGGTGAGCTCAACTTGCCCACTAGTTTGAGGGTGGTACGGTGATGCAATCCTATGATTGACATCGTACTTGGCTAGAGCTTTCCTAAAAGCTCCATGCGTTAAATGTGACCCTCCATCTGTCCTGAGGTACCTTGGTACTCCAAACCTAGGAAAAATTACATCCTTGAGCATTTTCAAAGATGTCTTGTGATCAGCACTCTCATTGGGGATTGCTTCAACCCACTTGGTTACATAATCAACAGGAACTAAGATGTGTGTGTACTTGTGTGAAGGAGGAAAAGGACCCATAAAATCAAAACCCCAGTAATCGAAAGGTTCGATTACTAGTGAGTAATTCATAGGCATCTCATTTCTCCTGCTAATGTTACCAACTCTCTGACACTTATCACAAGATAGAACGTACCTTCGAGCGTCCTTAAAAAGAGTAGGCCAATAAAAACTGATTGCAAAACTTTATGTGCGGTCCTTTCACCGGCATGATGTCCTCCATAGGGACTATCGTGACATTGTCGAAGAATGTCATGCTGCTCGTGCTCCGGTATACATCTTCTCACGATCCCATCTGGACCCTCTTTGAAAAGATGTGGATCATCCCAAAAGTAGTGCCTCAAATCCGTGAAGAATTTCTTCCTCTGCTGAAATGTAAAACCTGGAGGCAAAAACTTTGCAACGATAAAAATAGCATAATTTGCAAACCAAGGGTCGGAATGAGATTTTACTTTTACAATAGCAAGCTGTTCATGTGGAAAATTGTCGTTGACTAGAATAGGATCGTGCGGAATATCTTCCATCCTTGAAAGATTATCCGCCACCGGATTGTCTTCTCCTTTCCTATCGACAATCTGCAAATCAAATTCTTGAAGAAGGAGTACCCGTCTAACGAGTCTTGGTTTGGCATCCTTTTTCTGCATAAGATACTTAATGGCAGCATGGTCAGTATGAATAATGACTTTAGAATCAACAATATACAGGCTAAACTTATCACAAGCAAACACCACTGCCAAGAATTCCTTCTCGGTAGTAGCATAATTCTTTTGATCACTATCAAGCGTCTTGCTGGCATAGTGGATGACATTCAACTTCTTTTCAACCCTTTTTCCTAAAACAACTCCAACAGCAAAATCACTAGCATCACACATAATTTCAAAGCGCAAATTCCAGTCAGGTGGTTGTACTATAGGAGCGGTTACCAAGGCTTTCTTAAGAACTTCAAAAGCTTCCTTACAATCTTATCAAATACAAAAGGAGAATCCTTCTGGAGAAGATTGGTAAGGGGTCTCGAGGTCTTAGAAAAGTCCTTGATAAATCTTCTATAGAAACCAGCATGACCTAGAAAACTACGAATACCTTTGATGTCCCTTGGATAGGGCATCCTTTCAATAGCTTCAATTTTTGCCTTGTCCACTTCAATTCCCCTCTCGGAAATCTTGTGGCAAAGAACTATTACTTCGTTAACCATGAAATGGCACTTCTCCCAATTGAGCACCAAAATCATTTCTTCACATCTCTGCAAAACTTTATTAAGATTTTGGAGACAATGGTCAAAGGAGTTTCCATAGACGGAAAAGTCGTCCATGAAAACTTCTACAATCTCCTCATAGAACCCATGAAATATTGCAGACATACACCTCTTAAAAGTAGCAGGTGCATTACACAAACCAAAAGGCATACGCCTATAAGCATAAGTACCGTAAGGACACGTAAAGGTGGTCTTCTCTTGATCCTTGGTGTTAACGTGAATCTAGGAGAAACCAGAATACCCATCAAGATAGCAGAAGTGGGTGTTTTTAGACAGCAGCTCGAGCATCTGATCAATAAAGGGCAGAGGATAGTGGTCCTTCCTGGTGGCCTTGTTAAACTTTGTGAAATCAATACACATTCTATATCCAATAATAGTCCTCTGAGGTATGAGTTCATTTTTATCATTAGGAACAACAGTTATACCTCCTTTCTTAGGAACACAATGAACGGGAATTACCCACTTACTATCAGCTATAGGATAGATGATACCTGCGGCTAGAAGTTTGATAACCTCCGTCCTAACCACGTCCTTCATCTTTGGGTTCAACCGTCGTTGATGATCAACAACCGGTTTAGCATCGGGCTCGAGATTGATAGTATGTTGGCAAATGGGTGGACTAATACCCTTGAGATCATCAAGAGTATAGCCAATAGCACCTCGGTGTCTGCGGAGTGTCTCCAATAATCGCTCTTCTTCATACCCTGAAAGGTTAGAATTGATAATAACAGGATATACTTTCTTTTCATCTAAATAAGCATACTTGAGTGTATCGGGTAGTGGTTTTAGATCAAACACCGGGTCTTCTTTTGGTTGGGAGAGGATTCCTAAAGGTTCAACCGGGAGGTTGTGCTTCAGGATAGGAGTTTGTCTTAAAAATATGTCTTCTAGTTCATCCCTCTCCTGCATATGTATGTCATTCTCGTGGTCTTCCATAAATTGCTGCAAAGTATCATTAGGAGGAATAGCAATAGAAGCAATTTCTTCAATAATTTTGTCATTACTTGACAAGTCAGTACCACGAGTCTGCTTAGAAAACTTAGAAATATTAAATTCATATGGCTCACCGCAACAGAAACTTTACCTTTCTTGCAATCTATTATAGCTCCACAAGTGCTGAGGAAGGGCCTACCAAAGATAATAGGGCAAAACTATCTTGCACTGAACCAAGTACAAGAAAGTCAGTAGGATATTTTACCTCCCCGCACAGTACTTCAACATCTCTCACAATACCAACTGGAGAGATTGTTTGTTTATTTGCAAGATGAATCGTGACATCAATGTCCTCGATCTCACACGGCTGAATCTCGTGCATGATTTCTTGATAAAGTGTGAAGGGAATAGCGCTGACGCTAGATCCTAAATCACATAGCCCATAGTAATTATGATCTCCTATTTTGACAGATACAACCGGTGTACCTGAAATTGGGCCTTTGTTCTTGCCTGTGACAATGTTAGTGGAAACAACACAAAAAATAATAGTGGATTCTTCAATATCACTGGTTACCAGATCCTTGACCATTGCAACTTGATGCTTGACCTTGATCATGTCCTCAGGTTCGTCAGTCGTCCTTCGGTTTTTGTTTAGAATACCTGTAACAAAAGAGTGCTCCTTTATCCTTGAGGGATAAGGAGGCTGTTCATACACAACTGCAGGTAAAACAGGATCAGTAACATTAATCTCAATAGGCGACTCCTTGAAAGGTTTATGATGTTGACTGTCCTTCTTATTAGAAGAATCAATATGAGAAGCAAAGTCCTTGCAAATGTCAACCATTAGCTAAGAATCAAGACCATTTTTAGAGCAAAAGGTATTAAATAATCAGTCTTCACATAACTCTCAATGTAGTCATGCTCATAGTTTATAGCGGGTTCAATACCTTTATCAATTTCCCAGTCTTCAGTGTTCTTCTGGATCCTTTCTATAAGATCCCATTTTCTTCCATACTCCTGGTCTGGAATACCCCGCTAGAGGAGGCATCCAACATCTCCTTGTCCTGACGAGAAAGCCTGGCATAAAAATTTGTAAGTATAATTTCCTTGGGGAGCTCATGGTTTGGGCATTTGAGCATCAGGGACTTCAGTCTCCCCCAAGCTTGAGCGATGCTCTCTCCGTCGCGAGACCAAAAGTTGTAGATGTAGTTCCTGTCTTGGTGTATTTCACGAAGAGGATAAAACTTTGCATAAAAAAGAGACATAAGCTGTCGGGACCCGGGGTTAGCGTATGTAATTCCGGTCACAATACAATCACATGGAGAGCCGAGAGCCGTACCCACTTGTCTAAGCAGACAAGGCCAAGCACAGATCACTCTCGGTAAGCATCGAACGTGAGGGACATCCCATCCAGGGCGGATGATCAACTGAGATGGGTCCTCATCGTCCGCTCACAAGTCTAAATGCTTATGGGTGGTGAATCCCATACTCATAGACAAGTCGCCTCAACCATGTTATCGATTGAATCATAACCCTTACATAGACTTACTCCAGCCCGATCACTTAGTCGTGGTCCAGGGCGGGCTCGATCATACAACAAAGTGTGCACGTGACAGAGTCACGAGCAATCACATCGCGATGCCCCAAGCTGCGCACATCTAAGGGACACTTGGTGTATAAAAGACCGCCAGCCAGATCACAACTAAGGTCACGAAAACCCATACTAATACATGCATGTTATAATCATACACGCAGCACACATGTCTAGTATAACATATGGTAATCACAACATGAACTCTACAAACTCAGTCTTTATAACTTCTGCTAAACAGAGCAGACATAGTAGTTGTATTACAAGCAGAGATCACATGGTTGTGATCCAACATTACATCAAACATCAACGGAAGCAAATTATGTCTTAGTAAAGACAAGTTTAACAAATGGCTTAAGAAGCCTGAAAGAAAATACAACGACCCTCCAAAGGGCACAGGCTACTGTCTGGAACTATAAGACCTGGTCCACGTCGAGATCGAGGTAGAGGTCACCATCAGGGTCAGTGGTCTCGTCTCTAAAACATAGAATAAGCAAACATGAGTACAAAGACGTACTCAACAAGACTTACATAGGAACTATACTACTCATGCACATATATCAAGGCAAAGGGAGGTGGGGTTTCACTGCAGAAGTGCCAGCTTTGACTTGGCTAGTCCTGTACTACGAATACCAGAATGAGGTAAGGAGCGTACACGAGTCCAAGTAACAAGTCTCCAACCAAAAACACCACTATGGCTACTTCCTCAACTTCCCCACGAGGAAACACGCCATATCACTCACACTTATCCTGGCAAGTTTTAAGAGTAACTGTTCAAGTTGTCTATGATCAAGTAAAGGTCTCCAAGTAGTCCATAACCGCGGACACGGCTATTCGAATAGTTCATTAACCCTGCAGGGGTGTACTGCTACACACACGCCTCATCAGTTACCGCCTGGGGATGGACCCTTCAAGTGAGTATCGGCAAGGATGCTGCCACGGCACTTCACTCACGGCACCATCTCTAGTCCTAGGGAGTCGCCTATTTGAGTTGGGACCACGATCGGAATCCGGCCGATTTTTCCGATGCGGACTCAAACGTTGTGTGACCGCCATCAAGCTCAACTCGATCATGATCACTTGATTCAACGTGCCCACAACCTACGCCAACCACTTACCTTGGTTCCACCTGCTTGAGATCGTTAAAGGGCGAACTACTTGCGACTCCTGGACAGGTCCGGGGTGAGATACTAGGCCGAGAGGGGTCAGTGAGCCCAATGTGTGGTCGTACTCTTAGTCTTGGATGACAACACTAGAACTCGGGCATAAGGCAGTGTTCAACGAGACAACCCACTGTGTACTCCTACACAGCCTCTCATCGTTCACCTTGTTTAGGGTAGATTCACCAACACGTTACCACCATCATTCAAATGATCACTACCATCCCGACTCACATCAAAGTAGCCTCAGGTAACAACTCTAAGCATGCAATAAGCTGTAACAGTTGCAGGGGCCACATGATATCAAACAACTCCTACATCTGCTAGGATTGTGGTTTGCTTACTGCTGCGACAAAATGATAGGTCATGCAAAGGAATGGGTTCAACTAGCGGTAGAACGTATCATGGTGACATCCTAAACATGCATCAGCGAGAATGAGAGGGAACTGGGATTTTATCGACATGATCAAAGAGGGGGTGCTTGCCTTGCTGACGATCACGAGGTTCTAGTCTTCTGTCGTGAAGTTAAACTCGTCTCCGAGATCAACTCTACCGAGAAGATGCAATCACCGACGCACTGAAAGTAATGCACATTCAACATAGTACAATGCACAATCAATATGCAAAACATAGCATGGCAAGGTGCTGAGGTGACCTATGTTTAAATTGCAACAATGTTAATTGAAGTTGATTTGAAAAGTAAATTCAAATTCAAACTCCAAATGTATTCAAATTGGTCCAAGTTGCATTTGCTAAAGTTTGTTCATTGCAAACCATGTGATCATGTATGTGAAATGCTTCTGAAGTGTAGGTGATCATATTAGCATTGCAAGGGTTCAAGTTCAAATGAACATTGCATTTTATTTGATTTAACCCAAATGATCCATATAGCAAAATGCTACTGGCTCATCAAGATAACTTGTTCAAACATGGTTTAAAGTTTGATATTTGGATAGATCATTTTATTCTGATCAATTTTCATATATTACACTTTGCATTTGGAGTTATAGATTAAAAGATATTCAATTTCAAAGTTTTGGATATTTTCTGGATTTTATGAATTAAAATTAAATTGAAAAGGAATTACTGCATCAGCACCGCGTCATGCTGACGTCAGCGGTTGACTGGTCAACTGACCAGTGGGGCCCTCTGGTAAGTGACTGGGGCTAAATCCCGGTTTAATTAACCCCCTGGTTAAATAGAGGGGGGCCCTGGGCCCACCTATCAGCGAGAGGAGGGGGTGATTAGTGAGGGGATTAGGGGGCTAATGGCTCGGGCGGCCGGCGGCATGGCGCCGGTGCCACATCGCACGGCGGCGCCTCGCCGGAACAGGGATTCCGGCCACGGGAGGTCACGGGAAGGGCACGGGAGGGTGCCGCTCGCTCGTGCGCTTCGAGTGGCGCACACGGAGGGTCAAAGGGGAGCTCCAGGGCGACGGCTACGACGACGGGCGCGGCGGCCGGCTTCTGTCCACGGCGAGATCGACACAGCGGGCACGGGGAGAAGCACAAATAGGGGGGAAACGAGGAGAATCTCACGGCGGAGTCGACGGTGAGCTCGGGGTGGCCGGGGAGTAGCTGGCGACGGCGAATTCGTCTTGGAGGTCGTCGGTGTCCGGCGAGGCAGGCGTCGTCCTCGGGGGCTCCGGGCTCGAATTGAGGGCGCCGTTCGACGGAGACGACCTTGGCGCAACTCCTGGACAAGGTGATGCAGCTTGGGGAGGCTTGTGGCCGCGTCGGCTCACGTCGGCGGCGAGGTGGTGTCCTCGGGCTTGCGCGGAACAAACGAGAGAGAGAGGGAGACGAACTGGGAGAGGGGGAAGAAGGAACGGCGCGCTTCCAGGCGTCCACGGCAACAGAAGACGATGGGGGGGGGGGCAAGCAGGAGGTGGCACGACGTGGGCATGCTCGCCACGGCGGCGAGCTGCCTGCCTGGCCACGGGTAGAAGATGACCCTGCCCCTGGTGGGCTGGGCCGGCTTCTAGCCAGGCTGGGCCAGGTAAGGTGGGCTGGGGGGGATTCTCCTCTCTCTTTTGTTTTTCTCTTTTTATTTTCTGTTTGATTTGTTTGCCCTTTAAAAAAATAGCTAGAGCATTTAATAAAATTCCCAATCATTTTTATAAAACCTAGATGACTCTATAGAAGTCAACCCCAAGTTTTGGGAATTTTTGAAATTCAAATTATTTGAATTCCAATTCAAATAGACAATTGATTTAATTTCCAAGCCATTATTTGGATTTTTGAAAAATCTATGAGCATGGGATTAATCCCAAATCACTTTTAAAATGATCACACTCGTTTTTAGGATTTTTCAAAATACCCAAAAGAATTTTGGAAAAATATTTATTTCTGGCCTTTTTATTTAATTCATTTAGGGATTTTCTTTTCCCCATTTCTTTTTCTTTTGCAAATTTTTTTCATGATGCAAAAATGCAAGCTAGGTTAAACACAAGCCTAATTTAGGGTTCTGACATAAGCTCTGGCCATTCAAGCAGATCAGAGTTATCGAGTAGCTTATACCAATCTGAAGCTTTATCTTTGAGTGATACGGAGAATAGTTTCTTCATGACGAACTCCATTGTTACACCTGCAAGCTTAAATAAAGAACATAATTGTGATAAATATAGCAGGTGTTCTCCCGGATGTCCTTCTCCTGTATAGCGATTAGACAAGACATGATCAATAATACCAGGTGGTATTTTATAGGGCACAATTTCAGTAGGGGTAGGAGTGACCACCACAGTCGTGGGGAGGCTCCTTACCAGCAACGAACCAACATCAAAAGATTCCATAAGGACTGAAAGTAACAACAGAAAACAAAGGTTTCCTTACCGGCTTCACTTACCAATAACGCTACACTCCCCGGCAACGGCGCCAGAAAAGCTCGTTGATGGCGGTGAAGTTAATAGGTTTAGTTGGGTTGCCTCCCCCGTTAACCGCGCCAATAAACGATTCTTGATAACCCACAAGTCTAGGGGATCAATTGTAGCTTTTCTATAAATAAGGATGTCGATCCCAACGAGGAGCAGAAGGTATTGACAAGCGACACTGGATAAGGAAAGGCTGCACACACTGAAAGATAAATATTTAGGGGTTTTTGGTTTAAGCAACAGAAAAGTAAAAGACAAGCAAAGTAAACAGGGTAACTGAGGAGTAGCAAGTGGCCCAATCCTTTCACAAGGATAAGCCTAGGAACTAAACTTATAAAAGCTAAAGCATTCTCGAGAACACACGGAAGAGATAGCCAAGTTACTTTCACCATACTCCGCCAAGTAATACGTATTGTGTTGATAAGTGTTGGTGGGTGGATCAATGCTAGTACACCTTCTATACTAAGATAAGTGTACTCTTATGATTACACACCTTGCAAGCATCCGCAAATACAAGGTAGTAATTAAGGCATAAGCCTAACCACAACATTACGATCAAGGATCCATAACTCCCTTGTGCAAAAGTGTGCGAACTGGGGTTCAGGTTTCTGTCACTCCGGCAACCCACCATAAGCAACCTTTGTGCACAATGTATTCCTCTAGGCCCATGAAAGGTGAAGTGTTAAGTGTTCGATCCACATAACACCACTAGAGAAATAACAACACAACTTAAGTATCAAACAACACATAATACTTCAACATCATATGACCACTAACAACTAGACTTCTCCCATGTTCTCAAGAACTAAAGTAACTACTCACAAGACATAAAAGAGATCATAATCAGAGGTGATAGATGGGTGACAAACAATCTGGACACAATGATATTTTTCCAACAAAACTCAATAGCATTCACCACAAAGTAGTAATCAACACCAACAGAGTAGAGAGGACAGATAGTACGGATTACAACACAAGTTGCAATTGTGCGATGAGATGGGATGGAGATGGAGATGGTGCTGATGTTGGGGATGATGTTGATGATGATATCGATGATGCCCGTGACGATCATTATGATGATGGCGACGATCTCCCCTTCCGGGAGGTGATCTCCCCGGCGGAATCTGCCCACCAGAGATGGATTTTCTTCTCTGTAGGTTTCCGCCCCGTGGCGGCGCCGAAACACGGAAACTCTTCTCTCTTTAGGGTTTTCACCCCAGGGGGGTCTTATAGGCGAGAGGGGGCACCGAGGGGGCCCACCAGGCATCCAGGAGGGTGCCTGGCGCGGCCAGGAGGGGGGCCGCGCCAGGCACCCCTCTGGCTGCCTGGTGGGTCCCCTCACCTCCGTCTTCGGTGATCCCCAGTCAATTCCCATAAAAACGATCCCCGTAATTTTTCATCGCATTTGGACTTGATCTGATTAAGCAACTTGGTGTCCACTTTTCACCGCTGAATCCTGGTTCTGCTGCTTCGGCATCGGAAAGTTGTAAACTGTGTAAAACAAGCCAAAACAACATAAGAACAATACTTTAAAGTGGAATATATCAATGAATAGGATGAAATTACAATATAAATAGTGATGCTTTTTGGACGTATCAACACACAACAAGTAACTTTGCTCCCAACGAGTACAGAGGAGTTGTCAATTCCTCCGGCCTTGCTGTTTACAAAGGATCAACGCAAGAGATAATAATAGTGGCAACTGAAAGTAAGAACTGAAAGTAAATTGAGGGTGTAAACAATGGTGGAAATATGGACCGGGGTCCCATAACGTTCACTAGTGATGTCTCTCTCCCAAAAGATGATAAAAGTGCTAGCGAGGTAAACAAATCACTGCTGGGCAATTGACAGGATTATAAACGCACCGAACTGCTAACTATGCTACAAAAGAAAGGAAGAGGCTCAAAAGCAATGGGCAGTATGCCAAGGTAAGTAGACCGAAATCCATCTTCATCTACTACGAATCATCCACCTTGAGATATCTATCCAGAACATCTCGCTGGTATTAAGTTGCGAATCCCATACAAAGTGTAAACTCAAAGCAACAGACAACTGCATTAAAAGAACTTTGCGTAAAGTAAACAATCCTTGCACCCGCAGGTACAAGCACCATTGTTTTATCCCTGGTGGCAACAACACATCTCCTAGTCTCATGTTTCTGTCACTCAAGCTATACATCAGGGGGTTGAACCCACAATCTAGCATAACGCTCCCTCTTGGAGTTGCAACAAATCATTTGGCTAAAGTTAAATACGGCAACGGAGAACATGCAAGAATTAACTTAAGAACACAAATATAAAAGAGAACCAAATATATTACTCATCACAATCTGAACATAGTCTCATAATCCATCAGATCCCAGCAAACTCAGCATAGCAACTCAGAAAATTACAAAGGTGCCTCGATCATGTGAGGCAGTGATACGTCCAAAACGTATCTATAATTTCTGCTTCCTCCATGCCTCTTTTGTGTGATATTGCTATGATATTGATGAACTTCCATACACTTTTGATCATATTTGGACTAACCTATTAACTCAGTGCACCCCAGTGCCAGTTCCTGTTTTCTGCTGTTTTTCTATTTCAGGTTTCCCCCTTATTAAAAGTACCAGAAAAATTTCGGGAAAAATATAGGAAAAATCAGCGTATCGGAAGCTTCGCGAAGAGCCCAGGAGGGGCCAGAGAGGAGCCAGGGGCCAGAGGCCGCGGCCAGAGGGGCCAGAGGGCGCGGCCAGGCCCCTGGCCTCCAGATTTCACCAAAAGAAGACGAGTCTACAAATAAGAGAATTTATCATTTTTGGGTTATTCTTTACTTTGCGAGGGCGTAAGTGTGCCAGACTGCTGAATTATTTTATTGGCGCGGCCAGCCCCTGGCCGCGCCAGGGGGGCACCTGGAGCCCCTAGCCCACCTCTGGCTGCCCCTTTCGCCTATTTATTCCTCGTGACGAGAAACCCTCGGGAACGGAACCCTTTTTCGCGATCTCTCCTCGGTTCCGCCGCCGTCGCGCTTCCAAGATCGGGAGCACCAGAAGACCTCTTCCCGACACCCTGCCGGAGGGAGGAATCACCTCCAGGAGCTTCTCCACCACCATGGATGCTTCCCGGATGAACCGTGAGTAGTCCACCTTGGAACATGGGTCCATGATCAGTAGCTATGTGATGTTCTCCTCCCCTCTTTGTTCTTCATGGATTAGACCTCGTGAGCTGCCCTACATGATCGAGGCACATATGTAATCTTTCTGCTGTTGCTATGTTGAGTTTGCTGGGATCCGATGGATTATGAGATTATGTTCAGATTGTGATTGAGTTATATATTTGATTCTCTTCTTTTATATTTGTGTTCTTGAGTAACTCTTGCATGTTCTCCGTTGCTGTTTATTGCTTTGGCCAAGTAGTAGGTAGTGACTCCAAGAGGGAGCGTTATGCATGATTGTGGGTTCATGCCCCCCGATGACTAGCTTGAGTGACAGAAACATGAGTCTAGGGGATGTGCTGTTGCCACAAGGGGGAAAACAACGGTGCTTGTACTTGCGGGTGCAAGGATTGTTTACTTTACGCAAAGTTCTTTAATGCAATTGTCCGTTGCTTTGAGTTTATACTTTGGGTGGGATTCGCAACTTAATACCAACGAGATGTTCTGGATAGATATCTCAAGGTGGATGATTAGTGGGTAGATGCAGATGGATTTTGGTCTACTTGTCTTGGCGTACCGCCCGTGCTTTTGAGCCTCTTCCTTTCTGTTTTGCATAATTAGCATTGGTTTGCGCACATAATCCTGTCAATTGCCCAACTGTAATTTCTTTACCTCGCATGGCTATTTTATCGTCTTTTGGGAGAGAGACATCACTAGTGAACATCATAGGATCCCGGTCCATACTTCCACCACTGTTTACACTATCAATATACTTTCAGTATTTACTTTTCAGTAGCTATCACTATCTATCATTATCCCGTGCGTCTTATCCTTCGTAAACAACAAGGCCGGAGGAATTGACAACTCCTCTGTAATCATTGGGAAGGAAAGCTATCTGTGTGTGTGCAGGTCCAGGTGAAGTTAGCAACCTCGGCTTTGAACGGTGCCATTGTTCACTTCACCACCTTCTTGTATTTGTTTGAGTCCTACTGGTCCGACACTCAACCTTAGCATCTTTGCTAAGGGAAACTTGCCGTTACGCTACATCTCACCTTCCACTTGGGGTAACCAACGAGGACGAGAAGTTATCTCGTGTATCAAGCAAATTTCTGGCGCCGTTGCCGGGGACTCCACTCTTCAAGATAGGGGAGTTGCACACTATCTTTTATCTTTGCTTTTTAGTCTTGTTATTTTACCTTTCAGTGTTTGCTTTAGTGTCTTTTATCAAAAAACAAAAAAATAGTTACCCTACTAGTAGTTATCAGTATGTTTGGTCCTTTTTCCTTTGGTGAGTCAGAAGTGCTCACCTTTAAACAAAGAGGTGGTGAAAGTCTGAAAGATGCCTGGTATAGGATTAATGATTCTCAAAAAAGGGCCACCAAGAAGCAAACCACTACTATCTTGCTTAGAAACTTTTATGTTGGAGTTACCTCTTGGAATAGGTTTATTCTAGATACTGCTATCAATGGGAATTACATAGAAGCCCCAGTTTGGGAAGCTCTTAGTGTTATGGAAAATCTTGTTGGAAATCTCCCTGTTGATAGTTTTCAAGAGAACATTACCCTAGCTCATATTATGAAAAAACTTGAAAAGATGGAGCTAGAGATGCCAAGTATTAATAAGATACGTGAATTGGATCATAAGGTTCAAGGGAATTTGAATAGATTAGATAGCTCCATGCATAAAATTCTCAAAACCTTGCAGACCATCAAATCCCATGACCTGGACCCTTCTAGGATTGATAAGATTGAGGAAATTATTAACACTCTAGGAACTACTTTCTCCTCAATCAAAACCAAAAAGGTGGAAACTCCGGCAAAGAAGGAACGTAGGTTCATTTACGTTCCAAAGGCTCCTCGTTTCAAAAATATTTTATCTATTGCCAAAGGGGTTGAAACTGTGAAAACTTTGGAAGAAATACCTCTCCTCAATGAGAATGAGACTCCAATTGATTTTTCGCCTTTTGCTTTTATCCCTAGAAGTATCTTTCTTAGGACTTTATTTGAAAGACCTCTTAAGAGTGGTTGCATTATTGAAGAGCTTTTTGATAATCTTGATGATGGTTAAATTGATACAATTTGATCTTTTTGCATTAAGCCTAGCTAATGGCTTTAAAGAAGCACTTTCGGGAGGCAGCCCGCAACGAATTTAGGTTTTCCTTTTTGTTTTCCTTCTGTTTTTAGTGGTCTTGATGATTTTTACTACTGTAGAAACATCATTGTATCTTTACTTTTCAAGCTTTGTGCCTTTTATAACCTCATCCGACAAGGGATGTGAAAGTTGTGGCATGCTGTCCAGAAAACAGATTCTGTCCTCGTGACTAGAAAAATCAGAGAAAAATCCCAGTTCATATTTTTGAGCTGATTTTTTTACACAGAATTCTCTATACAATGACGAAACTTTCGTATGTTCTGAGTTTTTTGATTTGAGTTGCATAAGTGCCCCTAAAAAATTCTTTACTACCTGCTAGTCTGTTTTTCACAGATTCTGTCATGTTTTGCCTTTTCTTCGTTTTGCAAACCTTAAGCTTGATTTTTCTTTGCAAAAACTTTTTGGAAATCTTGAGAAACAGTATCTATTCAAGGTTATATTTATTTCCAGTAGAGAAAAATATATTTTATTATGGGTACTAACCTCGCTAATCAGATTATGATGAGTTATGTATGAAGGGAGTTTTCAAGTGTGCGAGGGAAGATGATGAAAGAAGATTAAGAAGTGTCAAGCGTTCAAGCTTGGGGATGCCCCCATGCATCCCCAAGAAATATTCAAGGAGACTCAAGCGTCTAAGCTTGGGGATGCCCCCGTGCATCCCCTTCTCCATCGTCAATTATCAGTTCGTCTCTCGTTTCACTATATTTTTATCACTTCTTGCGTTATGTGCTATTCTTGGAGCGTCTCGCTCTTAGGTTTTGTTTTTAGTTTTCTTTAGATTTTCTTACTGTTCATAACAAGTTAGAGCCCAGCTTTCTTTGTGTGGGAGAGAAACACGCTCCACTTCCAAAATTTAGAACACAACATAGGACTTTTCCTGCTTATCTTTGTTGTGTTTGTTCTTTATCTTTCCTTAGCTGCTGTCATGCTTTGCTCTTAGCTTTCATGTTTATCTTTTCAAAGAGATTTTGTTTAGTTTGTTGCTGGAACTCTGTTGTGTTTTCATGTTTATCTTGTTTAGAGAGTATTCCTGTTGCACTGAGTTTTGTGTCTTGACTTGAAGTAGTTATTGAGGTTGCTATTCTTTTTGTAGTAGTAACTTGCAAAAGTTTTGAGGTGTTGTCTTGAGTAATGTTTGGACTTTTGGTTTCAAGAGCTTTAGCCTATTAGTGATAGATTTCGTATTTTGGGCAATCCGTGTTTATTTTCAAAAAAAACCCTACAAATTAGTTGAGAACTTTAGCTACTAGTTGGATCACTACTCTTCTGAGGGGTCGAATATTAGAAACGTACCATGAGTCGAGGATGCGTAAGGATAACCAAACCCCCATACAGTCCTCCTCGGGGTACTTGTCTCTTTGTGAACCTCCTTATTAGATTGAGAGTTACCGATAATAAGTGCATGAGTTCTTCGGACTAATGTGAGTATTCGAAAGTTGACACTTCCACCTTCCCATATTTTTCTAGCCTCTCCTGTGCTGTGCATTGCTTTCTTCTCACTCCGAGAGTTGGCGTCCACCTTCGCCGGTACATCCAAACCCTTGGCACGATACGCTCTGTCATCATAAGCGTCCTTATATCCTTCCTCAAAACAGCCACCATACCTACCTATCAAGGCATTTCCATAGCCTTTCCGAGATACATTGACATGCAACATCCATCTTTTCATGACTTGATCTTCATGTCATACATGATACTTTCTTGATCGATGAACCGCATGCTAGTTGGGCCTTGCCCTAATCATTTCTACATGACACGCTAGTATCATTGCATATCCTGCTACACTGGCAGAGGCATACATTTGCATACATCATGATATTTACATTTTCTTTATGATTCGAGTACTTTGTAAAGTGTGAAAGATCTTATATACTTTTTTTAATATGTAGAGTGTTGTCCCTAAAGTGAGGAAAAGATCCCAAAGAGGACAAATTAAAATATCCCAAAGTGGACAAATTAAAAGATCCCAAAGAGGACAAATGAGAGTTAAATAGAAAGAGCCATTGAGGCCACAAAAAAATAAAAACAAAATAAAAAAAGAGAAAAAAAAGAAAGAAAAAAAATAAAAAGAGAGAAGGGGGCACACTACTATTCTTTTTGAGAAGATCCACATTCGTACTCCATCTTGTATCTTGCACTCCATAGAGATTATCATTCATGCATATAACTATGTGGGGACCTTCACATTATAGAACTTGGCTTGTATATTCCAATGATGAGCCTACTCAAATGAGCTCTAGGTCTTCTTGAGCAAGCAAGTTGGATGCACCCCACTAGTTCCATTGGGGAGCTTTTAGTTCATACGTGCATCCGTTGCATGGCAATCCCTACTCCTCACATCATATCTATCATTTGGCTTTCTCTCGCCTATGATTGTCCTCATTGATGTGAGCCTTTCACACCCTTTTTGTCTTCCTCCTCCACTTTATTCTCTCTTTGCCATCCTAAGTGTCAAATTTCTTGCTTACGCTCATCCATTGCATGAGTGCTCAAAATATCGAAAAGGAGTGGATCATTTTGACTTGTACCTGGCTAGTGGTCTGGGGATGAGTCAAGATAAGATTCCAAAGAAGACCAAGTGTGACACTTTAGTAGATTGAGTTCTCAACAATAAAAATACTTTTTCTCGTATATCCCTATCCCTTTCTTGCACGCAAACACGATTTGGAGACATTCGAGTCACGGACAGCGAGAGCTCTTGCACCTTTATGTTCTTATGTTACTTGGTTCAATACTAGATATAGACTCTTGCCTGTTATGACTTGATTTGAATTGCATGCTTTGATTGCTTTACTTACAAAGTTCTTATATGGTTGTTAGCATGTCACCACATAAATTATGCTTGTTATCATTTACCTACTCGGGGACGAGCAGGAATTAAGCTTGGGGAAGTTCATACGTCCAAAACGTATCTATAATTTCTGCTTGCTCCATGCCTCTTTTGTGTGATATTGCTATGATATTGATGAACTTCCATACACTTTTGATCATATTTGGACTAACCTATTAACTCAGTGCACCCCAGTGCAAGTTCCTGTTTTCTGCTGTTTTTCTATTTCAGGTTTCCCCCTTATTAAAAGTACCAGAAAAATTCCGGGAAAAACATAGGAAAAATCAGCGTACCGGAAGCTTTGCGAAGAGCCCAGGAGGGGCCAGAGGGGAGCCAGGGAGGTCCAGGCGGCCAAAGGGCGCGGCCAGGCCCCTGGCCGCACCAGGGGGGGGGGGGGGGTTCCTGGAGCCCCTGGCCCACCTCTGGATGCCCCCTTTCGCCTATTTATTCCCCGTGACGAGAAACCCTCGGGAATGGAACCCTTTTTCGCGATCTCTCCTCTGTTCCGCCGCCGTCGCGCTTCCAAGATCGGGAGCACCAGAATACCTCTTCCCTGCACCCTGCCGGAGGGAGGAATCACCTCCGGGAGCTTCTCCACCACCATGGATGCTTCCCGGATGAACCGTGAGTAGTCCACCTTGGACCATGGGTCCATGATCAGTAGCTATATGATGTTCTCCTCCCCTCTTTGTTCTTCATGGATTAGACCTCGTGAGCTGCCCTACATGATCGAGGCACATATGTAATCTTTCTGCTGTTGCTATGTTGAGTTTGCTGGGATCCGATGGATTATGAGATTATGTTCAGATTGTGATTGAGTTATATATTTGATTCTCTTCTTTTATATTTGTGTTCTTGAGTAACTCTTGCATGTTCTCCGTTGCCGTTTATTGCTTTGTCCAAGTAGTAGGTAGTGACTCCAAGAGGGAGCGTTATGCATGATTGTGGGTTCATGCCCCCCGATGACTAGCTTGAGTGACATAAACATGAGTCTAGGGGATGTGCTGTTGCCACAAGAGGGAAAACAACGGTGCTTGTACTTGCGAGTGCAAGGATTGTTTACTTTACGCAAAGTTCTTTAATGCAGTTGTCCGTTGCTTTGAGTTTACACTTTGGGTGGAATTCACAACTTAATACCAGCGAGATGTTCTGGATAGATATCTCAAGGTGGATGATTAGTGGGTAGATGCAGATGGATTTCGGTCTACTTGTCTTGGCGTACCGCCCATGCTTTTGACCCTCTTCCTTTTTGTTTTGCATAATTAGCATTGGTTTGCGCACATAATCCTGTCAATTGCCCAGCTGTAATTTGTTTACCTCGCATGGATATTTTATCGTCTTTTGGGAGAGAGACATCACTAGTGAACATCATAGGATCCCGGTCCATACTTCCACCACTGTTTACACTATCAATTTAATTCCAGTATTTACTTTTCAGTAGCTATCACTATCTATCATTATCCCGTGCGTTTTATCCTTCGTAAACAACAAGGCCGGAGGAATTTACAACTCCTCTGTACTCGTTGGTAAGCGAAACTATCTGTGTGTGTGCAGGTCCAGGTGAAGTTAGCAACCTCGGTTGTGAACGACGCCATTGTTCACTTCACCACCTTGTTGTATCTGTTGGAGTCTGATATAGTGAGGATAGTTCTCACTCCTCGTTGGTTACCCCAAGTGGAAGGTGAGATGTAGCGTAGCAGCAAATTTCCCCTATGTAGAGGATAGGGTTTGTATCCCGTAGGACTCGCAGAAATACAAGAAGGTGGTAAAGTGAACAGTGGCGCCGAGGTTGGTAACTTCGCCTGGACCTGCACACAGATACAAAAAACTTTGCTCCCAATGAGTACAGAGGAGTGATGGCGGAGAAGTTAATAGGTTTAGTTGGGTTGCCTTCCCTGTTAACCGCGCCAATAAACGATTCTTGATAACCCACAAGTCTAGGGGATCAATTGTAGCTTTTCGATAAATAAGAGTATCGCTCCCACGAGGAGCAGAAGGTGTTGATAAGTGACACTGGATAAGGAAAGGGCTGCAAACACTCAAAGGTAAATATTTAGGGTTTTTTGGTTTAAGCAATAGAAAAGTAAAAGACAGGCAAAGTAAACAGGGTAACTGAGGAGTAGCAAGTGGACCAATCCTTTAACAAGGATAAGCCTAGGAACCGAACTTATAAAAGCTAAAGCGTTCTCGAGAAAACACGGGAGAGATAGTCAAGTCACTTTCACCATACTCCGCCAAGTAATATGTATCGTGTTGATAAGTGTCGGTGGGTGGATCAATGCTAGTACACCTTCTAGACTAAGATAAGTGTACTCTTATGATTACACACCTTGCAAGCATCCGCAAATACAAGGTAGTAATTAAGGCATAAGCCTAACCACATCATTACGATCAAGGATCCATAACTCCCTTGTGCGAAAGTCTGCGAACTGGGGTTCAGGTTTCTGTCACTCCGGCAACCCACCATAAGCATCCTTTGTGCACAATGTATTCCTCTAGGCCCATGAAAGGTGAAGTGTTATGTGTTCGACTCACATAACACCACTAGAGAAATAACAACACAACTTAAGTATCAAACAACACATAATACTTCAACATCATATGACTACTAACAACTAGACTTCTCCCATGTTCTCAAGAACTAAAGTAACTACTCACAAGACATAAAAGAGATCATGATCAGAGGTGATATATGGGTGATAAACAATCTGGACACAATGATATTTCTCCAACAAAACTCAAAAGCATTCACCACAAAGTAGTAATCAACACCAACAGAGTAGAGAGGATAGATAGTACGGATTACAACACAAGTTGCAATTGTGAGATGAGATGGGATGGAGATGGAGATGGTGCTGATGTTGGGGATGATGTTGATGATGATATCGATGATGCCCGTGACGATGATGATGATGATGGCGATGATATCCCCTTCCGAGAGGCGATCTCCCCGACGGAATTTGCCCGCCGGAGATGGCTTTTATCCTCTGTAGGTTTTCGCCCCGTGGCGGCGGCGAAACACGGAAACGACTCTTGTTTAGGGGTTTCCACCCCAGGGGGTTTATATAGGCGAAAGGGGGCACCGAGGGGGGCCACCAGGCACCCAGGAGGGTGCCTGGCGTGGCCAGGAGGGGGGCCGCGCCAGCCACCCTTCTGGCTGCCTGGTGGGTCCCCTCACCTCCTCCTTCGGTGATCCCCAGTCAATCTTCATAAAAATGCTCCCCGTAAAATTTCATCGCATTTGGACTTGATCTGATTCAGCAACGTGGTATCCACTTTTTACCGCTGAATTCTGGTTATGCTGCTTCGGCACCAGAAAATTGTAAACTGTGTAAAATAAGCCAAAACAACATAAGAACAATACTTTAAAGTGGAATATATCAATGAATAGGGTGAAATTACAATATAAAATAGTGATGCTTTTCGGACGTATCAAGGAGTTGTCAATTCCTCCGGCCTTGTTGTTTACAAAGGATCAACGCAAGAGATAATGATAGTGGCAACTGAAAGTAAAGACTGAAAGTAAATTAAGGGTGTAAACAATGATATGAAGATGGACCGGGGTCCCGTGATTTTCACTAGTGATGTCTCTCTCCCAAAAGACGATAAAAGTGCTAGCGAGGTAAACAAATCACAGTTGGGCAATTGACAGGATTATGAAGGCACCGCAATGCTATTTATGCTGCAAAGAAAGGAAGGTCTCAAAAGCAATGGACAGTACACCAAGATAAGTAGACCGAAATCCATCTGCATCTACTACGAATCATCCACCTTGAGATATCTATCCAGAACATCTCGCTGGTATTAAGTTGCGGATCCCACCCAAAGTGTAAACTCAAAGCAACAGACAACTTCATAAAAAGAACTTTGCGTCAAGTAAACAATCCTTGCATCCACGGATACAAGCACCGTTGTTTTATCCTAGGTGGCAACATCACATCCCCTAGTCTCATGTTTCTGTCACTCAAGCAAGACATCAAGGGGCTGAACCCACAATCAAGCATAACGCTCCCTCTTGTAGTTGCAACAAATCACTTGGCCAAAGTAAAATACGGCAACGGAGAACATGCAAGAATTTACTCAAGAACAAAATATAAAAGAGAAGAACCAAATATATTACTCATCACAATCTGAACATAGTCTCATAATCCATCAGATCCCAACAAACTCAGCATAGCAACGGCAGAAAATTATAAAGGTGCCTCGATCATGTGAGGCAGCTCACGAGGTCTCGAAAGTGGAAGCACAAAGAAGGGAGAGATAGATCACATAGCTACTGGTCACGGACCCATGGTCCAAGGGGAACTACTCATGGTACATACGTGAGGCGTCCATGGCTATGGATGGTCTCCCGGAGGGGGTAGCTTCTCCCGGCAGGGTGCCGGAGCAGCTTCTCCAGGCAGCCCCGATCTTGAAACGGCCGCGGCGGCGGTACAGAGGCGGGATCGCGGAAAAGAGATCGATATTAGGGGTTTCCACCCCGAGGGGTAAATATAGTCGAAGGGGGGCACCGAGAGGGGCCACAGGGCAGCCAGGAGGCTCCGTGGCGCGGCCTAGGGTGGGGCCGCGCCAGGGACCCTTCTGGAGTCCCTGTGGTGGCCCCCCTTCCCTCCTTTGGTGTTTCCGGAAGCTTCCGTGTCGCTGATTTTTATCTGATTTTTCCGGATTTTTTGGAGCACTTTTAATGGCCGGAAAACCTGAAATACAAAAACAGCAGAAAACAACAACTGGCAGTTGTGTGCACTGGGTTAATAGATTAGTCCAAATATGCTCAAAAGTGTATGAAAGTTCAAGCAAAACATGGCAAAGTCACACAAAACATGCATGGAGCAAGCAGAAATTATAGATACGTTTGGGGCGTATCAGAGTCCTACTGGTCCGACACTCAACCTTAGCATCTTTGCTAAGGGAAACTTGCCGTTACGCTACATCTCACCTTCCACTTGGGGTAACCAACGAGGGCGAGAAGTTATCTCGTGTATCAGGCAGCTCACGAGGTCTCGAAAGTGGAAGCACAAAGAGGGGATGAGAACATCACATAACTATTGGTCATTGATCCATGGACCAAGGGGGACTACTCACAAGACATCCGGGAGGCGTCCATGGTGATGGATGGTCTCCCGGAGGGGGTTCCTTCCGGCAGGGTGCCGGGGCAGCTTCTCCTGGCAGCCCCGATCTTGAAACGGCGGCGGCAGCAATACAGAGAGGAGAACGGGAATGTCAGATCGTTATTAGGGGTTTCCTCCGCGGGGGCTAAATATAGGCCAAAGTGGGCACCGAGAGGGGCCACAGGGCAGCAGGAGGCCTCCTGGCGCGCCCTAGGGTGGGGCCGCGCCAGGGACCCTCCTGGGGCCCTGGTGGGTCCACTCCCTTCCTTCCTTGGTTCTCCGGGAAGCTTCCGGAACGCTGATTTTTTATATAATTTTACGGGATTTATTAGGCACTTTTAATGGCCGGAAAACTTGAAATATAAAAACAGCAAAAAACAGGAACTGGCAACTGGGTGCACTGAGTTAATAGGTTAGTCCAAATATGATCAAAAGTGTATGAAAGTTCAAGCAAAACATGGCAAAGTCACACAGATCATGCATGGAGCAAGCAGAAATTATAGATATGTTTGGGATGTATCAGCACCCCCAAGCTTAATTCCTGCTCGTCCTTGAGTAGGGAAATGATAACAAGCATAATTTCTGTGGAGACATGCCACACAACCATATAAGGACTTTTAAGTAAAGCAATCAAAGCATGCAATTCAATTCAAGTCTTAACAAGCAAGAGCCTATATTAGCATTGACACAAGCAACAAAAGAACAAAGGGTGCAAGAGCTCTCGCTGTCCGTGACTCGAATGTCTCAAGATAGTGTGTGCGTGCAAGCAGGGGGCTGGGAAAAAGAGAGAAAAAGGTTGTTGAGAACTACTATCTACTAAAGTTTCACACTTAGTCTCCTTTGGATTCTTATCTAATAAGGAGGTTCACAAAGAGACAAGTACCCCGAGGAGGAGTGTATGGGGGTTTGGTTATCCTTGCGCATCCTCGACTCATGGTACGTGAGTGTACTCTAATATTTGAACCCTCCAGAGGTTAGTGATCCATCTATTAGCTAGAGTTCTCAACATGGGTTTTGGTTTTAAAAAATCACACGAATTTCCTAAAATACAACATCTATCACTAATAGGCTAAAGCTCTTGACACCATAAGTTCAAACATTACTCTAGTCAATACCTCAAAACTATTGCAAGTTACTACTACAAAGAGAATAATAACTTTAACTACCTACTTTCTAGTCAAGACACAAAACTCAGTGCAACAGGCAAACTCTCTAAACAAGATAAAACATGCAACCTATAGAAACTTCAACCTAAGACAAAAGAAAAGCTCTAGAAGAAAACTAAAACACTACAACTAAACAGGGCAACAACTAAGAAAAGAAAAAGAACAACTCACAGCTAAGGAAATAAGCATGAAAATCCTATGAGGAGTTCTAGTTCAAGCGGAGCGTGTTTCTCTCCCACATAAAATAAAGCTGGGGCCTAACTTGTTATTACAGCAAACAAAGCAAAAACAAACCTAAGAAAAGTAAAGAGCGAGACGCTCCAAGCATAGCACATAACGCATGAAGTGATAAAAATATAGTGCAACGAGGGACGAACTGATAATTGTGGATGAAGAAGGGGATGCACGGGGGCATCCCCAAGCTTAGACACTTCAGTCTCCTTGAATATTTATTGGGGATGCATGGGGGCATCCCCAAGCTTGAGCGTTTGACACTCCAGGATCTTCTTTCATCATCTTCCATCGCAGACTTGAAAACTCCCTTCATACATAACTCATTGTAAACTGATTAGAGAGGTTAGTACCCTATTAAAATAATTTTCCTCTACTGCAAATAAATATATTATTGAAGAGCTACTGGTTCTCCAGATGGTGTTTGCGTGCAAGCAGGGGACTGAGAAAAAGAGAGAAAAAAGGTTGTTGAGAACTACTATCTACTAAAGTTTCACACTTAGTCTCCGTTGGATTCTTATCTTGACTCGTCCCCAGACCACTAGCCAGGTACAAGTTAAAATGATCCACTCCCTTTCGATATTTTGAGAACGCATGCAATGGATGAGCGTGAGCAAGCAAGTTGACACTTAAAAGGAGAAACAGAAAGAAGGTGGAGGAGGAAGACAAAAGAGGTGTGAAAGGCTCACATCAATGAGGACAATCATAGGCGAGAGAAAGCCATATGATAGATATGATGTGAGGAGTAGGGATTGCCATGCAACGGATGCACATGTGAGCTAAAATCTCTTCAAGGTAACTAGTGGGGGTGCATCCAACTTGCTTGCTCAAGAAGACCTAGAGCTCGTTTGAGAAGGCTCATCATTGGAATATACAAGACAAGTTCTATAGTGTGAAGGGTCCCCACATAACTATATGCATGAATGATGATCTCTATGGAGTACAAGGGATAGAGGATGAAGTACTAGTGTGGATCTCTCAAAAGGAATAGTAGTGTGCCCCCTTCTTTTTTTTTCTTTTTTTTCCTTTTTCTATTTTTTTCTATTTTTTTTGGTGGCCTCAATGGCTCTTTCTATTTCTCTCATTTTTCCTCTTTGGGATCTTTTGATTTTGTCCTCTTTGGGATCTTTTCCTCACTTTAGGGGCAACACTCTATATTTTACAAGAATATAGGAGATCTTTCACACTTTACAAGGGTACTCACATAAAGAAGATGTGACTATCATGATGCAAATGTATGCCTTTGCCTGGATAGCAGGATATGCAATGATACTAGAGCGTCATGTAGCAACGATTAGGGCAAGGCCAAACTAGCATGCGGCTCATCGATCAAGCAAGTAGCATGTATGGCATGAAGATCAAGTCATGAGAAGGTGGATGTTGCATGGCAATGTATCTCGGAAAGGCTATGGAAATGCCTTGATAGGTAGGTATGGTGGCTGTTTTGAGGAAAGATACAAGGAGTTTTATGATGACATCGTATCATGCCAAGGGTTTTGATGTACCGGCGAAGGTGGACGTCAAATCTCGGAGTGAGAAGGAGGCAATGCACGGCACCAGAGAGGCTAGCAAATATGGGAGGTGGAAGTGTCAACTTTCGAATACTCACATTATTCCGAAGAACTCATGCACTTATTATCGGTAACTCTCAAACTAATCAGGAGGTTCACAAAGAGACAAGTAACCCGAGGAGGAGTGTATGGGGGTTTGGTTATCCTTGCGCGTCCTCGACTCATGGTACGTGAGTGTACTCTAATATTTGAACCCTCCAGATGTTAGTGATCCATCTAGTAGCTAGAGTTCTCAACAGGGGTTTTGGTTTTCGAAAATCACACAGATTGCCCAAAATACGACATCTATCACTAATAGGCTAAAGCTCTTGACACCATAATTTCAAACATTACTCTAGTCAATACCTCAAAACTATTGCAAGTTACTACTAAAAGAGAATATCAACTTCAATTACCTACTTTCTAGTCAAGACACAAAACTCAGTGCAACAGGAAAACTCTCTAAACAAGATAATCATGCAACCTATAGCAAGTTCAACCTGAGATAAAAAAAGCTCTAGAAGAAAACTAAAGCACTACAACTAAACAGGGCAGCAGCTAAGAAAAGAAAAAGAACAACTCACGGCTAAGGAAATAAGCATGAAAATCCTATGAGGAGTTCTAGTTTAAGTGGAGCGTGTTTCTCTCCCATACAAAAGAAAGCTGGGGTCTAACTTATTACTACAGCAAACAATGCAAAAAAAAACCCTAAGAAAAGTAAAGAGCGAGACGCTCCAAGCATAGCACATAACACATGAAGTGATAAAAATATAGTGCAACGAGGGACAAACTTATAATTGTTGATGAAGAAGGGGATGCATGGGGGAATCCCCAAGCTTAGACGATTGAGTCTCCTTGAATATTTATTGGGGATGCATGGGGGCATCCCCAAGCTTGAGCGTTTGACACTCCAGGATCTTCTTTCATCATCTTCCATCGCACACTTGAAAACTCCCTTCATACATAACTCATTGTAAACTGATTAGAGAGGTTAGTACCCTATTAAAATAATTTTCCTCTACTGCAAATAAAGATTTTCAGGAAGGGATGCTATTTCTCAATATTGCCAAAAGTTTTTTGCAAATAAAAAGCAAGCTTAAGGTTTGCAAAAGTGAGGAGAGACAAAACGTGGCAGAATCTGTGAAAAACAAAACAGCAGGTAGTAATTTTTTTTAGGGGTACTTCTGCAACTCAAATAAAAAAACTCAGAACATAAAAAAGTTCCATGATTGTATAGAGCACGCTGTGTAAAAAATTCAGCTCAAAATTATGAACTGGTGATTTACTATGATTTTTCCCGTCACGAGGACATAATCTGTTTTCTGGATAGCATGTCACAACTTTCACTTCTCTTGTCATATGAGGCTATATTTGGCACAAAGCTTGAAAAATAAAGATACAATGATGTTTCTACAGTAGTAACAATCATCAAGACCACTAAAAACAGAAGTAAAAACATTTTGGGTTGCCTCCCAACAAGCGCTTTCTTTTACGCCTTTAAGCGAGGCATAAAGATTATAAAAGATGCTCTCACAAGAGAATAAGAATTTTAGCAAAAGAGAGCATCAAGAAGCAAATTTGAAATACATTTAAGCCTAACCCACTTCCTATGCATAGGCATCTTGTAAGAAAATAAATAAGAGAAGCACAAAGAAACCAGCATAGGAAGGTGGAACAAGAACAACTTTAAAACTTTCAACATAAAGAGAGGAGTTTTAGTAATATGGAAATTTCTACAACCAAACTTCCCTCTTTCAAAATAATTTTCAGTAGTATCATGAACAACATCAAGAATATAACTATCACATAAATCATGTTTTTCATGACCTACAAGCACACGTGTATAGTTTTCAACACGGTTTTTAGGAACATAAGATAAATGCATCCCAACACATTGAGCCTCAATAAGAGCACAGTTCTCCGAAATATGAGTTGGATATTTCAAAAGGATAATAGGACAATCAAGTGTGGGTGCAATAGAAAAAAATCATGCTTAACATGAGGAACTATGGGAAGTTCATCTCCGTAAGCATCATTCATAGCGGCATCATGGCCACAAGTATAGAAGGCATTAACTTCATCAAAAAGGGATATTTCAAATGAATCCATAGGATCATAACACTCATATAAGGTAAGAGTCAAATAGTTACTCTCATTAGAAGGTAGACATGGATTGCTCCATTCTTCCTCCTCTTGTTCGTCACTCTCCTCCTCTTTTTCATCCAAGGGGCTTTCAGGTTCAGCAATTTCTTCTTCCATAGACTCCTGCAAAATCATTAGTCTCTTCCTTTAGGGGAGAGATTCTCTCAAGATGATCAGTAATATAATAATTTGCATCGTAATTTTCCAAACAATAGTTAAGTATAGCAAGACTCTCAGATTTGTAAGGGGCATCATCAATATTTTTAAGAAGAGAAGTAATTTCATAGGCACCCTTATAAGCAACAAATTCTTCTATTTCCTCTACATTATAAAAATCATAGTTTCTCTTAGCATAAGAAGCTAAGGTTTCATCATCATTGTACTCACACTGGAAAGCAAGGTGTTTGTGCCTCATAAAGCAACAAGATTCATCCCTGCGGAAAGATATATTATATATTGAGCACAAGTTTCTAGCATACTCATACAACTGATGTATTTGTTTCCATAAGTGTATCCCCTTTTGAGACAAGAGGTGTTCCTTGTACCACTCTTGTTGATCCTCAGTGAATCCTCCATGCCAATAAGATCTGGTTTCAAAGAAGTCAGACATTGATTGGCAAATAAGGAACTAGACATAGTATTATTATTATTTTGATTTTTGATAAAAGACACAAAGGTAAAAACTGAAAGGTAAACTAACAAGACTAAAAAGTAGAGGTAAAAGATAGTGTGCAACTCCCCTATCTTGTATACTGGAGTCCCCGGGGCGCCAGAAATTTCTTGATGCTAGCAAGGAAGATAGTTCTCTCGCTTCTCGTTGGTTACCCCAAGCGGAAGGTGAGATGTAGCGTAGGAGCAGATTTCCCCTATGTAGAGGATTGGGTTTGTCTCCCGTAGGACTCGCAGAAAATACAAGAAGGTTTTCACGGCGCTTGACGTGGACCTGCATACACAACAAGTAACTTTGCTCCCAACGAGTACAGAGGAGTTGTCAATTCCTCCGGCCTTGCTGTTTACAAAGGATCAACGCAAGAGATAATAATAGTGGCAACTGAAAGTAAATTGAGGGTGTAAACAATGGTGGAAATATGGACCGGGGTCCCATAACGTTCACTAGTGATGTCTCTCTCCCAAAAGACGATAAAAGTGCTAGCGAGGTAAACAAATCACAGCTGGGCAATTGACAGGATTATAAACGCACCGCAATGCTAACTATGCTACAAAAGAAAGGAAGAGGCTCAAAAGCAATGGGCAGTACGCCAAGGTAAGTAGACCGAAATCCATCTGCATCTATTACGAATCATCCACCTTGAGATATCTATCTAAACCATCTCGTTGGTGTTAAGTTGTGAATCCCACCCAAAGTGTAAACTCAAAGCAACATACAACTACATTAAAAGAACTTTGCGTAAAGTAAAAAATCCTTGCACCCGCAGGTACAAGCACCGTTGTTTTATCCCTGGTGGCAACACCACATCCCCTAGTCTCATGTTTCTGTCACTCAGGCTAGACATCAGGGGGCTGAACCCACAATCAAGCATAACGCTCCCTCTTGGAGTTGCAACAAATCACTTGGCCAAAGTAAAATACGGCAACGGAGAACATGCAAGAATTAACTTAAGAAAAAAAAATATAAAAGAGAACCAAATATATTACTCATCACAATCTGAACATAGTCTCATAATCCATCAGACCCAGCAAACTCAGCATAGCAACTCAGAAAATTACAAAGGTGCCTCGATCATGTGAGGCAGCTCACGAGGTCTCAAAAGTGGAAGCCCAAAGAGGGGAGGAGAACATCACATAGCTACTGTTCATGGACCCATGGTCCAAGGGGGACTACTCACAAGACATCCGGGAGGCGTCCATGGTGATGGATGGTCTCCCGGAGGGGGTTCCTCCTTCCGGCAGGGTACCGAGGCAGCTTCTCCTGGCAGCCCCGATCTTGAAACGGCGGCGGCGGCGGTACAGAGAGGAGAACAGGAATACCAGATCGATATTAGGGGTTTCCTCCGCGGGGGCTAAATATAGGCCTAAGGGGCACCGAGAGGGGCCACAGGGCAGCTAGGAGGCCTCCTGGCGCGCCCTAGGGTGGGGCCGCGCCAGAGACCCTCCTAGGCCCTGGTGGGTCCACTCTCTTCCTTCCTTGGTTCTTCGGGAAGCTTCCGGGACGCTGATTTTTTATATAATTTTTCCGGGATTTATTTGGCACTTTTAATGGCCGGAAAACCTAAAATATAAAAACAGCAGAAAACAGGAACTGGCAACTGGGTGCACTGAGTTAATAGGTTAGTCCAAATATGATCAAAAGTGTATGAAAGTTCAAGCAAAACATGGCAAAGTCACACAAATCATGCATGGAGCAAGCAGAAATTATAGATACGTTTGGGACGTATCACACCTCCCTAAAGCTTGGGGGAGTTATTGTGACTTAATCAAGGCTAGACTAGGACATGAAGTCCCAAAGAATGAGTTACTTGATATATTTTATGCTGGTCTAACCGATGAATCCAGGTTCTATCGGGATAGTTGTGCTGGTTGTGTTTTCAGGGAAAGAACGCCAGCTGATGTTGAAGAATTAATGGGCAAGATTGCCAAGATCCATGAAGATTGGTCTATCCCTGAACCACCTCCACCACCGAAGAAGAGGGGCATGCTTGTCCTGATCCCCGAAGATATGCAAGAAGCAAATAAGTCTATTAAGGAGAAGGGCATCAAAGTTGAAGACGTGAAGAATCTACCGCCTATCGAGAAGTTGTGTGAGCCTACTACTCACCCTCCCTTGGTAGAGGTACACTCTCTATTAGACTTTACTGAAAGTGACATCCCTAAAGATAAATCTCCCGACCAATTCTTAGATGGGCTTGATAATTTTATTATTAAGCAAGACAATTTTAGTAGGAGGATACAAAGTCAGTTACATGATAATTCTCTTGCTATCAAAAGTTTACTAGGTGTTCTTGAAAGAACAGTTAATGATGTTAAATGTCTTGTTAGGCATTTCCATATGGTTCAAACTCAGCTTGAACAAATTTCTAATGTGCAAAAAGATTTTCTTTCTAACAATGCCAAATAGGACATACCGGCTTATGGCATCAAAACCAGGGGTGGAACACACACCCAGGACCCGCTCTATCCTGAGGGGCATCTGAAGAGGATCGAGCAAGATTCTCAAGTGCAAGTGCAAGACGAGATTGTTAGCTCTCCTACGAAGAAGAAGAAGAAACACAAGGAAGCTGACAACTCTAACAATCCTATTACGAGTGAAGAGCCTGCTGTTGATCCCAACAGCATATCTACCTCCGATGCTGAAACTGAAGACGATGCTGAGCCCAAAGAAAATGATAAGGAGAAGAATGATCCTCCGGAGGTGCGAGAAGAAGAAGCACCCGATAAACGCGAGAATTACACAAGAGAAGACTTCATAGCAATAAGACATGGGAAGGAAAGAGAACCGTGGGTACAAAAACCCATGCCCTTTCCAGGTAAGTCTCTCAAATCTAAAGAAGAAGAGCATTATAATAAAAATTTTGAATGGATGAAACCTCTTTTTCTGCAAATTCCTTTGACTGATGCTATCAAGTTACCGCCTTATTCCAAATATATGACAGATATTGTTACTAATAAAAGAAAAGTTCCTAATGAGGAAATATCTACTATGCTTGCTAACTACTCTTTAAGTGGCAAGATTCCTGAGAAGCTTGGTGATCCAGGTATACCCACCATTCCTTTCTCTATAAAAAATAATTATGTCAAGACTGCCTTATGTGAACTCAGAGCAGGGGTGAGTGTTATGCCTTTTTCTCTTTATAAAAGGCTATGTTTACATAAGTTAATCCCTACAGATATCTCTCTTCAGATGGCTGACAAGTCAACAACCGTCTCGATAGGTATTTGTGAGGATGTCCAGTTGAAGTTGCTAATTGTTTAATTCTTACTGCTTTTGTTGTGCTTGACATGCCCGAGTATGGGAGCATGTCCATTATTCTTGGTAGACCTTTTCTAAACACCGCAGATTCCATTATTGACTGCAATAAAGGAAAGGTCACCTTCAATGTAGACGATAAAGAACACACGGTGTATTTTCCAAAGAAGATCGACAAAAGGCATGGCCTTAACTCAATAGAGAATATCGAGACCGTGAAGATTGGAGAAAGGGATTGTCCTCTACATGTGCACCAAAAATACAAAACCATTATGGTGGGGACAATGTCCATTAAAGTAAAGGTGCAATGATCACTTCATAAGAGGTGAGACTTTTTGTTCTATATATCGCCGGTTCGTTGGTAAGACTTGATCAACCTTGCTAGCTAGCATGTTTTATATAGGTAAAAAGTGAAGCTTGTTATGTTTTCATTTCTTTAGCTTTTGTTCTCTTTGTTGTACCAAGTTTATATGTTTTTGAAGCTTCACAATTCTAATCACTGCTTCAAGTTTTCAGAAAGTTTCGCAGCTTTTTGAACTCCGGAGAATTTTCAAGAGTGAAGTTTTCAGAAAAATTCTAGAAGAATTATATAAAAAAATTCCATGCCGGGAGTGACCCAGAGGCACCTGGGGCTGACCAGGGGGGCCACCAGTGGCCCAGGCGACTAGCTGGCGCCCCACAGGGCGCCTGGGGCCCACAGGTCCCACCTCCAGGTAAGTCTTCTTCCTCCTCCTCCTTCCTCTCTCTCCAAAAACATGAGTTCTGCACTTCTTCTTGCGTTCTTGCTGTTCTTGGAGGCGGTTTTTGATCTCTCTCTACAGCCAACCATTTGAGCTGATATTTTGAGCAAATGCTCCCTGGTATGCAACTCCTTCACTCCTCTAGTTAGATTTTTGATTGTTGGTTTCATTTTTGAGTATTTAGTAGTTCTTGGTGCTCTTTATATGAGCTTGCATGCATGTGTAGAAATTTATTTTCCAATTTTTGATGCAAGTTTATGTCTTAGGTAAGTGAGTAGAGTAGTTTGCCTCAACTCACTTTGTTTAAATCCTTGTTTTTGTGAATTTTCAAAAATTTCAGAAATGAGTTTGCTAGGAAAAGCAAAGGGGTGGCTTGGGAAGAAGAAGCCCGAGCGCTCCGATCGAGTCACTAGAGCTGCAACTTCACCCTCAGCAGTTAGGGTGAGCTACAAAGAAGATCACGTGCCCCTGGAGTTGTTGGAAGAAACAAGTCCAGCATGCGCAATGATGTATCCGTGCGATGATTTTCTTACAGCAGCAGGAATTAAGGAGGAATTTTATGGCCTTTGCGCCAATGCAGGTTTGACACGGCTAGCATTATGCCGTGTGGTACAATACAAGAATCTTACCTCCCGCTTTGTTAGCAGTTTTCATTATAACCATGATGCTGGAACCGTCGAGTTCAAACTTTATAATGATCTCATAACTATGTCTTGGGCACATTTTTGTGATATAATAGGTGTGCTGAGCGTTGGTTAGACGGCAAATATGACCTCTCAGCCATCCTAGTTGAGGACCCTCTTCAACTCCCTTTGTTGCCAGGAGGAGACCGACATTCGGCGCACAAAGGTTTACAACATTCTGTTTCCACACCTCAGGTATTTTGCGTATTTTGTTGCTAGAGGGGTGTTGGCTCGTGACAACACGAGCAATGGTTCTGCACCAGATTTCGCTATTTATGCGAACGCCCTCTCTG